>OZ007555.1:215174088-217939088 GCA_963931855.1 Philhelius festivus
GACAGACCACCTGAGAAAAGTTCAAAAATTCAAATTTAAAAAAAAAAAAAAAACAATTTCTTGACTTTACTCGACTCGTGTGGGTTATCTATATCTTCATAGATACCATCATAGGTTAGTTGGTGCAACATCTAAAATATGGCATTTTTGTGCATCTGCGTGCATCTATTTTAATTGCAGACGCAACGGGGAATGTCTGAAATATTTATGACCCAAACCGAATGCGTATCCATATCCACCATCCACTCCACACTCTGAGAGTTTGCAATGGAATTTGAATTTGAATGGATTTTACAGTAATTTCCCCAACGAAGAAAGTAAACTTACAAAATTCAGAAAAAAAAAGTATCTCAACTATTTTTTATTTTGGTGTGTACGATTTCTTCAAAGAGATGTATGTCTATGGCTTCGCACTTGAATGCGAATTTAATGGATGCACACGAAATATCTTTATATGCATTTTTATTTCGAAAGAAATTCACATACTGATTTGGTTATAATAGCTTCAAACTTATGATTTTTGTATCTGTATCTTTTTACTGCTCTTTAATTAATTCGCATTGTCTGGCAAATATTTCGAAATCAAATAAGAAAAATAAATATCTTTCTCTGAAGTGATAAGTGTATTATAATGATTATTGTTCTTTGTTTTTATTATTGCAAATGTGAAATAGAAAGTGAAATTGGATCATTGATCTCTAGCACTGATGTATGGTGAGGTTTTAAACTTTTTTGTTTTAATTCTTTTGTATGCACAATAATTAATTAACAACCAAATCCGAATGTATGAGGTGGTGGTATTTTTTTAAATTCATTATTTATACTTGTCTTTCTTTTTTTCACAATTAATGAACCATAAAATATGAATAAATAAAATGCTTAATTATAAAATAAGACGCTGTTAATCCAATGTGTTTAAAGATGACAGCAACATTTCGAAATAAGATAATTTCAACATTTTGTCGTCTCTTTGCAAAACAGATAAATTTCGAGGCAGTAGGTATTTATAAAAGTGAACATTAAGATTAAAAAGTTAAATTTGTTTATTTCTTGGGTTCTTGCACTGATTTTTTGTTGAAAATTAATGTTTTTTTTTATAAACATTAAAGAACATTTTATATGTTCAGTTGGGTGAAAATTTATCAAACTGAAATATTTAGGTATAATCTAAGCTGGATTTTTGGATACTTTTTATTCTTATCTGAGGGATACCCAACTCTAAAAAGAAGGATACGACTATTCATATAAATTAAATTTTAATTATATTTTTTTTGATTTTTTATTTGAGGCATAAAAGATTTTAAATTATGCCGAAGCCCTCTAAAAATAACGATGGTCTGCTAATGGAAATTTTAACAAGGGTTTCATTTATTATTCGAACCAGGAATTGAAAGGGTCCATACAAATATCTGCGGGTTTTGTCGTTTTAATTATGAAAAGTAGTTTTGGAGTTGTGAATAATGGTCCTTTCTAATGATCCTACTAGAGTTAACCTATTCAAAGCATGTCTGGCCGGGTACTCTAATAGAAGACGCTTTTAACAACGTCGACATATCTGCGATCACTTCTGCACTCTCCTATCTGAAGGTAGATGGGTCGCTTGGGAAACCATTAACCAAATGTTGGCTAGCAAGGTCATCAATTCAAAACTGGGCGGCTTTTCTGCTAGAAGATCTTTCAGTAGAGGTACGCCGCAAGGCGGTTTTCTCTCTGGCCTTCTCTGTAACTTGGTATTAAATGAGCTGCTGACAAGCCTACAAGCCGAGAGCTTCAGAGTGATTGCTTATTTGTACTGCCGTATCAGAAAAGTATCCTAACATCTTTAAAAAACTGCTACAAAACACTCTAAATAAGCAAGAAAACTTGACAGAGCGGTGTGGCCTGGGAGTCAAGCCTCACAAAACGGAACTACATAGTCCTATTCACTAGGAAGTACAAAGTTCCTCATTAACATAGATCCTCCTTCTATTAAAGGTATTCCACCAGCTTTTTCGAACGAAGCAAAACATTTGGGTCTTATTTTAGGTACACAACTAAGCTGGAAACCTAATAGTTATAATTTCCAATAAGGACTTGACAACTTTTTTTTTTTTTTTTAATAAAACGCAAACAATTTGAGATATTTCAAAAATTTTATTATCTGCTTGAAGTACAATCAAAACATTTATGAATGGAACTCGACTTCGTTCATATGGCCACCGTGGGCACGTTTGCAGCGGTCGATTGGTTGGACCCAATTTTTGATGACTCGGCCACACATTTCGGCCGAAACGGCCAATATTTCGCGTTCAATGTTGGCTCTGAGCTCTTCCAACGTCATCGTCGTCTTGTTGGCATAAACCAATGACTTAGCGTAGCCTGAAAGAAAATAGTCTAGAGGCGTTAAGTCGCACGAACGAGTCAAACTACGCCATAATGTGGTCTGATCGATGCCCAATTCTTGAGAACGCCGCCGTAGAATTGACTGATTTGGATCGTTTGCTACGGACTCCTGAACTTCAGCGATATTTTCGACACTTCTACCAACCCGTTGTCTCACTGAAAAATTTTTGCACTAAACTTGTTATTGCTTGAATAACGACCGAAAATTGGAGATAACGCTCTTAAAGTTGTTGCGGTCACCGACTCCGAATTTCGGTAGAAAATTTTTATAATTTGCAGACGTTGCTCGTTCGTGTACTTTACCATGATGAAAATGTTCTGTTTACTGAATAAATTGACAATGACAGTTCGATGATTAGTGAAAGGGTGCGTTCACAAATGAAATTCAAAGTTGTCAAGACCCTATTGCCAAACCCGATACAAGTAAGAGTAAGGAAAAGCCACAGTTGCACTCTTCTCATGAAAACAAAGCTATTGCGAACTAATGGGGCCTTCAGTCCCGTATAAGTCATTGGTTTTATGCTTCGGTAATCAGACGAATCCTCACCTATGGTCTAGGAGTACGCTCTAGAAAATGCTGGAAATCGTGACGAGCAAGGCAAACTCCAACGATCATCTTCCTGTGCATAAACTAGATGTTCGGTTTCATCTGCCTGCCCTGGATATTTGGCGTAAACAGACACCGGCGTGCACAGACACACGCTTAAATGCTTCTTCACAATGGATCAATAACTAAATTGGTCATTCTATCATTCTGAACACATCCAAGTCATATCGATTACCTGTCTGATGACAAACCAGATCTGGTTAATGCTTGGTCTTAAACGTTCCAAAGGATTTTTGCAGAAGCTGTATGGATGAAGGGGTGGAATCAATTCTTCATCTTCTATATACGAGTACATGCCCTGCTCTATCCCAAAGACGTGGAGAGTTTTTCTTCAAGGAGCCTAGTAATCTACTAATATAGACATTTAAAGTCCTTGCCACTTCATAATGAGCTATAAATGGTTCAAAGTAGGGAGAAAATCGCTAGATTCATACGGTATTGCAATGAATCAACTCTGGTCTAAGTGTGTCAGGTTTGACGCTGGCAGTCAGTTGACCTGTGGAAACGGAAAGGTTATCCAATAGGGATATCTGAACTTCGACAGGTCGTTGCGGCCATCTTGTTGAAGCTGTATCCGTCAAATCGGCTGTCATTTAATGTCTTACTAAATCAACATGGAGATTTATATCGATCAACAAAATGTGTGAATGTTTAAATTGTTTTAAAAAATCGGATCTTTGTTCGAGGACGGCATAATCGTTCTTCCGAGAGACCCATTTCTTGATGAATGTGTTTGTCAACATTCAAAAATGTCGAATGTGAAACGATCACAATCCACACAAGATCCACCAAATTGTGTGGATTTTGTGCTGGCGGCATCATCGTTCCATGCGAACGAAGTTGGCCAGTACATCGCTTGATGATTACCAATATATTTTGGCCTGAATTATTTGATATTGGCACGGATGATGTTGGGATTCCACAGAGCGGCACTACGTACCACGCAGCCCTAGCTGTAATTGACATTTTGCACGAGCCATTTTCGAACATCGTTATCTCACGCAGAGGCGATGTGAATTGGCCACCGAGATTGTGCGGTTTACCCACGTTAAAATTCTGTGAGGTTATCTTAAATTACAGGTCTTGAAATCGAAAATAATCAATGTCATTGGTCAAATTCAGGTATATAAATGCGCTAGAATTATGGGATATATATGATAACATGGGCCTTCGAAATAAATAAAACATTTCAATGATATCTCACTCACAGTTTGCTTTATTCAAATTTAAGGACCAGAAACGCTCAATGAAAAATTGCCCCAAAAATATGGGGTTTATTTTCATAATGAAAAACTACCCTAATTTAGAAATAGAAATATCGCCCTAAATAAATGAAAAATAGGCCCAAAAAAATATTTGTATGATATGATACAAAATTAAGACCATTATAGCCTATAAAACCCTCTTTGAGTCATCTCTAGCGCTCACGCAATTCTGTTGCTTCGGTAAGGGTATGTTTAGTTGCCAGTCGCCTATATTTGCAGTTTTCATGGCCTTCTGTGGTACCACCTGCCTGTTAACTGAACATACCCCAAGCGGAGCAACGCAGTTGCGTGATCGGTACAAAGGACCCAAAAAAGGAGTTAAAATCCTTAGAACCCGTGAAATATGTCACTTTAAATTATATTTGGTCTTATATAAAAAACCTACTTTTAGGCTCATTTTCAAGTTTTTTTAGATTAAAAATATGACGCCAAATTTCATTATAAAAAATTGAAAAAGGCCCCAAATAAATGAAAAATCACTCCAATTAAACGAAATTTTGTCGGTTTTTATTGTTTTACTTTTTAATACACAATTTTGGAGTATTTTTTTTTAATTTTTGCTTTGGGCCATATTTTATGTACCCATTTTCCATTCTACTAAAAGAGCGAATGTAAACAATGCAACAAACAAAACATTTGTCTCTCCACATTCTCCGATATTAACCAATGATTCTTCACTTTGTATTTTTTTTCTTCAATTTTTGGTCAAAGCAAAACAATTAAATTTGTAAAACTGAGAATTTGGATTGTTTTTTCGATTTGATGTGAATTTTTTTCCACTTACTAAAAATTTTAATTTAATATAATCAATTTTCAATTGTCTGATTTTTTTTTTCGTTCTAGGTAAGAATGCTACAATGTAAAAAAAAATTGTGAAAAGTAAAATTCAAGGTAGGAATTTAAATATTTAAGAAGACTGCCGCTTTTCTGTTAAAATGTTCAGTATTTTTCATTCATTCAATAGTATTTCAACAGACAGTCAAATTCCATTTCTTAATTTAACTTAATGTAAGTAAGAACGCTAAAAATTTTCCAACGATGTAATTTCAATGTTGTAAGCCATTAATCAATTCGACTTCTTCATATTAAAGCTCTTAATACCCTCTAAATAAAAACCGTAAAACCCCTAAAGATAACACAAAGTTGTTAATCCTATTTCAAAACTAACCTTAAAAAGTACATGAACAAAAGTACAGTATTATTTTCCCAGAACTCATCCATTAGCAATGTAAATAAGTATCAAGAGGAGTATATTAAAGAGTGTTCCGCATTCAAGTCTTGAACATCAATACCAACATACAAAAAAAAAAAAAAAAAAACTGTAACCTACTTATAGTTGGCCCTAATCTATTCCAAAGTAAAAGAACACATAGCAATGCTTGGCTATCCTTCTCTTGTTTTCATGTTGGCGGAAGTGTTCCTATTTTTAAATCGTATAAAAACGAAAGTGCAGAGGTAAGGATTTAAAAGTAAAAAAAAAAAATCGATTCGCACAGCGAACAGTCTTCTATGTTCATCAACCCATCCACCACCCATCAAGTTCTTAACCCATTTCAAAGGAAAATAAGGGTAATACTTATAAATCCGTTCTTTTTACAAAATGGAAGAAATGAATTGGCGAAGTTACGTTCCCAGGAAGATAAAATTCCTACAAGTCATCGAGACTTCCGAATAATGATTACAGAATTTTGTCTAGAGAATGTGGGTAGAAGATTGGCCTCATTTGTTATTGGTAACAAGAGGGTTGTTTGTGGTTGGAAACAGAAAGTAATAAAACCAAAAAAAAATCAATAACCGAGCGGGATTGCTGCTTAGATAGGAGATCACCGATTTTTCTTCGTCAATTTCAGTTGGTGGCAAAAGCTCCTTAATGGTCGTTCTTGAAATCCTTTAAGAAGGATAGAATTAGGAACGAGGACATTTAAGCAAATCAAAATGTTAACTTGTGAAAGGGAGAATGGTATCTCTTTTGGTCAAATTCGACATCACAACCATAGGCAAACATTTCTGTGAATCTGGATACTTATTAACGTTTACTAAAATTTAAGACAGCTGTTCATCAAATGACAATCATCAAAAGTTATTTAAAATGGAGTTGTGTGCACAAAAGCCTGTTTAGCAACCAAAGCTTAACTATTGATTTAAGATTTTATATCACTGCTCAGCAAAATGTATTCTTTATCTATGTTTCGGAGACCATTTTCAAAGTGTCTTGATCTTGTATTTAATTTCAGTAGTGCTCAATTGGCTTGGGTTTGCTAGGTTTTTAAATTCCAAATTTCATAAATTCTGTTTTTAAGCATAACATTAGTCAATTGAGAACTTTTGGGATTGGATTCGAGTTGAAGGCTTCAAAAGCTTTTAGAAAATTTTTATCTGGCAACCAAAATCATATAACTACGAGTATGCGCCCAACCACATCTCCAGGTTAAGTGAGCCAAGTAGGTAGGTAGAAATATTGGCCACGAGCAGTCTTGCTAAGTGAGCCGCTGCGCTGAAATGCGCCGTTTTGAGACCATAAACTCTTGACCCATGGATTTAAGGGATATGATGAAGAACTTACGAGCTCCTATCTACTTCAACGTTAATATCTTCCTGTCATAAGAACGATGAGTACCCATTACAGATGTTGTCGAGTTTCGTCTCAGATAAGATATCAATACTTTGATCTTTAGTTCAGATAGTTCGTTAAGGTCGTCGAGAATTATTTTTTCGAATAGTAGAGCTCCCCCGTAGTGTCAAAGCTAGCTGTTCTTTGAACCTTCTTAATTTTATTAATGTTATACTAGGTTATACGTCTTATGTAAGCCAAAGGCTTTTATAATTCACACGCGATCAAGGGTTTATTGAAAACCTTTTGAACATAAACAAAGAACGAGCAATGTAGAGATATGGGAGGGAAGAAAGTAGGTGTCGAAAGTTTGCAAATAGCAAGGGAACACAGTAATTAATAAATAGTAGGCCATTACAGCTGGTAGAGAGTCTAAACCTAGTGACTTACAACTCTCAACAATTTCTGTGTGCGTCACCAGGAATGGAGGGGACCTACGATTTTCTGCCGATTCCAAATGTCTAATGAGCAGCACTTTTTATGACAAGAAATACTCCTATAGTGGATTTGTCAATTCCTCCAAAAAACAATTTTGCAGCGGCTGAGAATCGAACTACAGACCTACTGCATGACAGTCCAACGCACCAACCGTTATGCCAAGGGGAAACAGTGCCGGGTTAATTATACTATAATCGTGTTGTTCGACCAAAATCGAATCTACATTTGACGGTACGTCCAAAGCAAGGCTTGAAGGTGAACTGATGAGCATTCCTGCAACTTGCTACTTTGAGCGAGCATTTTTTGTGAAAAAGGCGATAGAACAAGAAAATACATAAAACGTCCCGCCCGTGTTCAAGAGTTGGGAATGATTCCAAGATAATTCTGTATCTATCAGTTTGAACGTTTTTGTCTGCACCTACCCGAAGATGTGAGTTGTACTCGAGTGTTGGAAGTACATATAAACGCCTTATAAATTGTATCGTAGGGGTGATATAGACCCCCACGCATTTGGCAGCGTTTTTGGCGGTCTCGACAAAGTGGTCATTCGAACGAAAATCGTTGTAGCATAGGGGGTACGTTTTGCTTTAATGGCAATAGACAGCATTAAGTTTAATGAGCTTATCACACGGTACCGTTGCAGTTCCACTTCCAAACGAGATGGACATACATTTAAAAACGATTATAAAAAGCTGAGAGTAGAATCATCGGCACACTAATGAAGTGCTTTCAGACAAGAGATCATTTAAAGAATTGAGGAAAGCAGTCGGAGACAAAACGGAACCCTGCGGTACACCAGCGTTTATTTATGTATTTAGTTTTCAAGTTATTCATAATTTGAAACCATCTAACCCCCTTGTATTGAGCGATCTGATAGCCAACTTCTAATCCAAGAGATTTATTGTTACGAAATGCACACATTTTCGAAAAGATATTTCTCAAACTGATAATTAATCAGAATTTCGATAACGTTGGAAATAAGAGACGTAAGTGTAATTGAAGGATAGTTTGAGGAAGGAGAAGAAGATAAGTGTTTTTTTAGGGACTGGCTGGACAAATGCTGGTTTCAATTCACTCGGCAACAGACCTGTAGATTAGGAGCGATGGAAAAGTTTACGCAGTTAACTCTATATTTGTTACCTATTTAGAGACTATTTCGTAAGGAGCTTTCGGACAATTCCATAAAAACTTCAGTTTAATTTAACAATTCTCTGTGCTGAGTAAAAATTTCTTACCTTCAATTTACTCCAGCGCGATTTTTCATTTCCTGAAAAAAAAGAAGCATTTTAGGTGTAATCTACGGGATTCGAGTTCAAATCCAGATTTTTGACATAATAGTCCAATGCACTAGCCATTCGCCAAAGAGTACTTTTTTTGTAAAAATAAAATTGTTATTTGTTGAAGTTTTTAAAGGACTTGATTTTCAAGAAATAGTTACATTATTACGTTGTATTAAATCAGTATTTTATTTGAATACCAAATTAGCTATTCAATGTCTGAATAAAATGCTTTTTTGCCTTCCAAAGTAAATTCAGAAGTGGGATTCCCTTTCTTCTTAAAATATCTTGATTTATGTCCATGAATAATTTAATCTATTTTCAACTTCATTTGCTGAAATTGATCCTCTTTTGTGTCACAAATGTTTCGTTGTCCTTGACTTAAAATTTAATTCCTAAATCCATTGGCACATAAATAATCGTTGTGTTGAAAAAAAAAGTCAAACCGCATGTCATGCCCCAATGCATTTCGAATTCGGAAAACAACTCAATGCGATTTGAGTGAGTCATTTTCCATGACGACTTTTTTTTTATTTGTTGTGTAAGCTTTTTATTGATTGTTTTATGTTTGATTTTTCAATGTCATTAACAACCGAACAACGCCTCTTTTTGGTATAAACCACAAAAAAAAGGTCATGATTTAAGAGGCAATAACCCAAAGCAAATTGTGTTCAAGTATGTTGTGAATTACCTTCATTTGAGATGCATAAATTACATAAAGTTAAAAACAAATTTAAACGAAAAATCGTAGGTTTTGAATGAATCTTTATGGGAAGTTGCATTAATTTTAAGTCGTTATAGCTAAGCTAGTTATTAAAATTGCCAAATAAAACTCATAGTTAAGCGGTTTTGTAATGAAGTTTTCAAATTTGTTTTAGCCCTTAAGTGCGAGGGAATTGTGAAAAAAAAAACATTCGTCATTTGGTTTCAGGGAACGGTTGGCTCCTTTTTTATTCCAATAAAATTTGAAAAAAATTCGCCTTCCCTAATAAATCAGGAGTGTCAAAAAATTCCTGCGAGTTAAGTGCCAACAGAATTTTCGCAGAAAAGTGAGTGTCAGCTAATATTCTTATTCTCGACACAGATTGCTCTCTACTCTCTTCTTTAAGTCCGCTGTAATTATCCTTCAGCGTTTCTTCTTATTCTTCCACACTGCTAAACTCATTAAATAATAATCATCCCACCAAACATTATAACACACAACGCAATTAAACCTAACGAGCCATAACGCCATCTACCTATAAAAGACCGCCCGCAGCGCTAGCTGTTTCAATTGGAAGAAGTTCCTTTTCAACAACTGTCAATTTAAAGCAAGTTTCATGCAATTCGATCTAAACGGGACATTCGAAAAAATAGCAAACATACACACATACATACATTAACCTGCATATAATCTAGTTGCAGATAACTGTCATTGATCTAAGCGCAGTGAGAGTGCAAAAACTCCCAAGAAAAACGTTAAGATAATCTTAACCACACCAAGTGCACGCACCATATACAGCAAGACATCAAGTTGAATTGAAGTCATGGCGGGCAATGTAATTGCGCGAAGTACTTCTATGGAATGTTGGCTGACAGCGCGGGACATATTTAACAGTTATTATTGATGACATTGGAGGTGGTGTGGTGGCGGTAGCGGCGGCCGCCATTGGTGATGGTGGTGAATTTGATGGCAGCTGTAGGTAAAGGTGGCCCTATACGCTTCTTGGTTGGTTTCGGTAGTTGGATTTGCCGTGACGATGCTAATGCTTCCGATGAAGATGTATGGGCAAATGGAACTTAAGTACTTTTTTGTTCCAAAAGCGACAAAGTCTTTATTACAGGGTTGTCCATTTTCTTCATGTGGAGCAAGTTAATTGTAGTTACGATAGTTTAACTGTTACGTATTAATTAACTTAATTTTCTTTCCTGGTATATTTGGCTTGTTTTATTGAATTTTTTTTTTTGAGAAAATAGAAAATAGCAGAAATATAAAAACATTCAATAAAATGGTTCAAATTAGCTTCTCACAAGTCAACACAAGTCAACTGATGAGTCCATGTGAGATCACCCGGACGAAACGCCAATTTTTGTGGACTAAAGGCCAAAAAAGCTAATTTGAATCAATAATTCAACAAGTCCAATAATAGTGCTAAGTCTTCTACTTGGCTGATTTATTTCAGTAGTATATAGAGTTTGTATTATAAAAACCTTCATATCAATAAAATGGTTAAATGTTCTATTTCCCAGGGTAATAGAAAAAATAATATTAATCCGGGAGGATTTTTAAGTCCTTCGATTATACTCGCGAATTAATAATTTGAAAAAAAAGAATAGGGCAGCAAAATAATATGTTATTTTCCCACAAGACGCTATAGCAATTTTAAATAAAAAAAATACATCACTGTACAATTAGGGCCCGAAGGGCCCAAGAACAGAAATCTATGACAATATTCTTTGAAATTAAAGTACATTCATTCGGAAAAGCATTTTTATTGACATTTTGGCTTATTGGGTCACAGGGCTAGGCAGCTCGTGGTTGTCATTTTTACTTACCTACCTACCTACCGAACATATAAACAACAAATCACTAACGAGTTTTAGTTCCACCAAATTAGTCTCTTTTTCTCCTATGATCCGCTTAGCCACCTTAGCATCGCTGATTCCACCCTTCGGGCATACCCAACCCCTAATTAGTGAACAATAATATTATGTCGAACATAAAATCTTTTACCACAAACTATTGAGGACTTTTATTTTCATCTTGCAGAAATATGTATATTATCCTGATAAATCTGCTAAATATCCTTTTTTATTTGAGAAGTAAAAAAAACTTCAAAGTGGTTGTATATCTGACAGATCCGAAACTCAATTTTCGAAAACCTATTCCCCAGACCCCAGGTGTGCACTTTAGGGTTAATCTAAAAACATCTGTTTTGTATTTTAGGTATGACTTAAAGCCGGGTTCTTATTTTGGAATTTCTAATCAACTGATCTCAATCAACATTTTTATTTCCATATGAAAATTTGTTGAAAAAAAATTACTTAAACATTTTATTTAAATAATTGTTCAATTGTAAATGTTTAAAAGTTTTAATATTGACTGGCCTCCACGATCCGCTAATTTGTCATTTCCCGATTTCAATTTAAAAGAAAACTGCGATGCTTTTTTCCTTGTTTTCCTTTTTTCCCCTTATTTTTCCTTTTTTTCATTTTTTCCATTTTTCCCATTTTTTTCATTTTTTCCATTTTTTTCCATTTTTTCTATTTTTTCCATTTTTTCTATTTTTTCCATTTTTTCAATTTTTTCAATTTTTTAAGTTTTTTCCAATTTTTTCCATTTTGTTTTTTTTTTTTTTCATTTTTCCATTTTTTTCCATTTTTTCCATTTTTCCATTTTTTCCATTTTATCCATTTTTTCCATTTTATCCATTTTTTCCATTTTTTTTTCAATTTTTTCCATTTTTTCCATTTTTCCCATTTTTTCCTTAACCCCCTTTTTCGCCTTATTTATTATTTGAAAAGGTTTGAACAGATGGTGAATTCCTTCTTCGTTAAATAAGAAATAAACTTACGGCTCAGTACAAGTCGAATGAAGTTAAGAAATGGATTCAAGCTTAACAGAGTGGTACACTGCAGGGTTCCGGTTTGTTATCATTTACTATAAGTTCTAATCTCTTCATTTCGAAATTTAGTTAAACTATAAATGTCAAAATTTCTTTCAGTTATTTCCGAGCCATATTCAACACTCTCTGTAGCCCTTTGAAAAAATAGAGAAGAAGTAAGAAAAGTAGAACAAATTTTTGATCTAAAACTTTTGTCATGATTAAATGTTTTTGATGTAGAACTGAAAAACCTCCATACCAAAAGCTTTTGAAATATTTAAAATAAAAAAAAATATTAACTAAAGTTTTTGAAAACATTGTCCTAAGAATTTCAAATTTTTTTTTATCTTAAACCACTGAGAAAATTGGCTTCACCCTTATAATCAAGCAAAATATCAGATGAAATTAACCAACTATCGGCTTGTTTATTATTTTTCAACACGGTTGGTCATGTGAAATATTTAACAAGATACAAGATTTAAATGCTTTTCATATACACTTAAATGCTGTGTTAGAACGTTAACACGATGTTCTATTTAGTTAAACTTTAGCTTTTCTAGGTTCATCAAGGAAGAAATTGTCAAAATAACATTATGAAACCTTAAGCCAACAGGAAATGTATTTGTCTTTTACAGGACACCATGTTAATTTTCGTCAACCTTCGTCGAGTGCAGTCGCATTTTCTTTTCGCTCCACAATTACTTTTTATAACCTTTTCACTGTCCCCAAGTAAACAGTTAACAAAAAATAAAAAACAAAAAATCCTATCAATATACTCGCAGCGCGCGTGATATATTTAACCGACCCACTTTACTGCCCATCGCTGTTTCCCATATCACCAGCATTTTGTGTGTGATATACCTACCCGACCCACTTTACTGCCCATCGCTGTTTCCCATTACACCAGCATTGTGTAACAACAAGTTTAAAAAAAAAATATAAAAACAACAAACAAAAAACCAAAACAACAAACAAAAAACCAAAACAAAAACAAAAAAAACAAACAAAATAATTTTAACTATGTCTCATAAGTGCGGTAACCCCATTTGTGCAAATACCGAATCCAGTGTCGAATGGATAAATTGTGTCGGTATTTGCGGCAAATTTTTCCACCCCTCATGTGTCGGCCTAGGTAAAAGACCACTTGCCTATCTTAAAGATTTTAAGAAAAATTTCCTGTTCTACTGCGACGAATGCAGAGACATTTCCATCTCTCACGTTTTGCTCGCGATAAAATGCTTAAGTGACCAAACTGCCATTAGCCATACCGAATGTGTAAACAATATTAATAATCTCTCCAAAAAATTTGATATTGTCTTAAAAAGTGTTGACGAGCTCCACCAACAGGTCAATTAAATACCTCTGAGTGCCACTCAAAGTTTCAAGATTTTGACAGGCGCTTAATTTCTATCAATAAATCTTCGGAATCGGTTAATGACTCATTGGTTCTACTTAACAATAGTTTATCAGCGAACTTAAATTCCCTTAAATCTGACCTCGAGTTACACTTTCAAAGTAACTCCTCAAAAACAGTTTCTCCCTTCTCCCCGCCAGACCAGCCCTTGCCCATCCAGACATACGATGATCTGTTCTCTATTAAGACGATGTTATCCAGAGTCTCTGCCGAGCTCATCTCTATCGGATATGACGTTACCAGTAATAGTCAACGGATGATAGAAATCCAGCGGGATATGACACGGCTAAATAATAACTCGCGTGAGTTACGGCTGCAGTTATACGACATGATAGATGAGTCAAAAAATCCTACTCCTAATACTGTAATGGTGTACAACAACCTATCGGTGTCGGATGAAATTATAAGCTCCGAAACAAATAACGATCCTCCTGCACTCACCCAAATTGCTGTTCAACCGCAAATCAAACCAACCACGCCTTCTTCACCCTCCAACGATCTGCCTGTGTCACCACCCAACGATCTACCCGTGTCATCTCCAACTATCATCAAATTCGGTCACCGTTGGACCCTATCCGATTGGAACAAAAGACTAAGCAAGCTGGAATCTGCTAACAACACCTACTTTTGCCTGAAGAACACTCCCTACTTTGCCAACAAATCCTGGATCTACTCGTATTTTAGACAAAAGTTCTCTATCATTCCGAATGTTTGTCATCAAGTCTCACCGAAATGCTTCAAAATCCAGTTTCCTTCAAAGTACAACTGGATTTTCTATAAACCCTATGGACTTTAACTCGACAACATGATGCTAATTAAATGGAAAAACCTAACAAAATTTAATTCCTACTTAAAAAACAAATCCAAACCATCCCTCAAGCACAAATCTCCTCAGTTTCCAGATAACCCTTCAAAAAGACGTGATCATGGTAACTTTAACAATACCACTTATCGTCCAATTAATAAATCTGCTAATTTTCCCAGACCTGACCCTAACTGGAGCTTTAAGACAAAACTTTTTCCTAGTTTTAACCATCCCTCCATGCAACAGAAACTGCCTAGTGTCCCTATTCCTTCTAAGCCTCAAGCTCGTCGGGTTTCCTTTAATCTTACACCCACTACTTTCCCAACTCCAACTCAATCGCCTACACTAAACTCTATTCCACATTTTGACCTCAGTTCTGGAGCCAAATATCCAAATTTTCAAACCCTCTTCAGCATCTTTACCACATAATAATACTGCTCCTTGCCAAATAAACTCTTCTCCCAACACATTTTCAACCCCTACCCACATTCCCTCCCCATCGCCACCTAACTTCGTCTCTTCTTCGCCTATGCCCACCCAATCTTTTATCGACCCCCTTCTGCCCCCAGCTGTAAAATTGACACAGCAAACAGTAGATTCCAACGAAAGTCGTTATGCTCTCTCTAGATAGGTTTTTTCGTCCCTAATTCAACCCAGACCTCACCTACTCCAGCCAATTCCAATCTCCCTCTTACCTTCTATTATCAAAACGTAAGAGGACTCCGTTCAAAAACTCAAGCTGTTTATCAGAAAACTCATTCCCTACCTTTCGAAATCTACGCTCTAACTGAAACTAATCTGATTCCTAGCATTAAAAACCAAGAATTGTTCCCATCTTCTTTTAATGTTTACCGCGACGATGACCTTAGCCAACATACTGAATCTCCTAGTCGTGGCGTGCTTATAGCTGTCCAAAACTCAATTGACTCTTGCCTTATCGCATCATCTTCTTCCCCGCACCTAGATTATATTTCTATAAAGATAACACTTTCACGTAAGTCGCTTTACGTTATCTGTTGTTACATACTGCCATTTCAACCCATTGAATCATATGAACTTACCATTAAAACAGTTGATCAAATTCTAGAAATTTGTGATCCTGGTGACGAAATCTTTCTTTTCGGTGACTTTAACCTTCCCCATCTTAAATGGATTTTATCAGACGATGAATCTTTCTATATTGCTTGTAACCCCACTTCTGCTAAGGAATGCCTGTTCCTAGATCGCTTGACAGATTCTAGCCTTTGCCAAGTAAATGGCGTCTCGAATTTCATGGGTAGGCATCTTGACCTCATTTTCACTACAGATTCTACAAACTCTTCTGTTTCACTTAGTCAACTTTCCTTATCTACCATCGATAACTACCATCCTCCCCTTCTTCTCTCATTCTTCCACAATTGCCCTCCAGTACGCACCCCCTCGGTAGACATATCGTCTTATAATTTTCATAAAGCTAATTTTCGTCAAATTAATCAATATCTAAATGATGTTTCCTTCAACTTTGATAATCTGGCCTTAAAAGATGCTCTAGCAAAATTTTATGGAGAAATTTTTTATTCTATCTCTCTATTTGTACCATTTACACGACGCAAAACTTCGTCTACCAGCCCACCTTGGTATAATCGAAGGCTCCGTTCTCTTATAAACAAAAGAAACAAACTATGGTCAACTTTTCTTCGCACGCAAACTCCCACAGATTATTCTAACTATCTCGGTACGTATCTCCAATTTAATGAGCTTTCCAACTCATTATACTTGCGTTACTTAACTATGATGCAAGCCAACCTTATTAATGATCCTAAATCCTTTTACCAATTCGTCAATCATAAAAGAAAATCCGATGGGTACCCAACTTCTCTCTCCTTCAATAATATAACATCAAATGATCCACAAACTATTGCCAACTTCTTTGCCTCGTTTTTCAAACAATCTTTCACGGATGATACCTTTGAACATGACTCTGCCTATTTTAATTATTTACCAAGTTTTTCGCTTGGGCCATTTCTCCCACCTACCATCGATCCAATTATTGTGGAAAATAAGTTAAATCAGCTTAATGATGACTTCTCTCCTGGTCCAGATGGACTCCCAGCTATTCTCCTAAAGAAATGTTCATCATCACTTTCCCTTCCTCTATCGAAAATCTTCAATCTTTCCCTTTCTCAAGGTGAATTCCCTGAGATATGGAAGAGTTCCTTTATAATTCCAATACACAAAAAGGGTCCAAGAGGCGATGTCATCCATTATCGTCCTATCGCCAAACTCTCATGTATCCCCAAACTTTTTGAAAGCATACTTCATGAAATTTTGAGCTTTCACTGTAAATCCCTCATTTCTCCCATACAACATGGCTTTCTTAAATGTAGATCAACTACCACTAATCTTGTTGAATTTGTGTCATTTACCCTCTCTGCCTTAGAGAATGGTAAAGATGTCGATGTCATTTCCACTGATTTTAGTAAAGCCTTCGATAAAATCTCCCATAAACTTATCCATTTCAAACTATCCACCTTCGGTTTCGAACCCATTCTTTTAAAATGGATTTCTTCCTATCTGGAAAACCGTTACTACAGTGTTCGTTTTAGATCCACTTCCTCTTATCCTTTCTTAGCCACGTCCGGAGTCCCTCAAGGCAGCCACTTAGGGCCTCTCCTTTTTATTCTTACTATTAATGATATTGAATTGGTCATCAAACATTCCCATATATCTCTTTATGCCGACGACACTAAATTTTTCAAAATCATTTCTTCTGCACAGGACTCTACTCTTATCCAAATTGATCTCAATAATTTTTCAGTTTGGTGTCTCAAAAACTGCTTAGACTTAAACATCACTAAATGCCACTCAATCACCTTTTCACGAAAACGTTTAAAATCTACTCCCCGTATCTATTTTCTTCATAATCAACCCCTATCTATTGTTAACTCGATACGTGATCTCGGCATATTATGTGATCAGGAGCTTAACTTCATCTCCCATTATGACGACATAATTCTCAAGGCCAATTCCGCACTTGGTTTCGTCAAACGATGGTCCAAGGAATTCTCCAACCCATATGTGACCCGATCCCTCTATGTTACCTTTGTCCGCCCCCTGCTTGAATACGCCTGTCAGGTGTGGTCCCCCTACCAACAAGTCCACATCGCCAGAATTGAGAGTATCCAACGTCGATTCCTTCGCTTTGCTCTTCGAGGACTTTCCTGGAACAATCCCCTAATCCTACCTCCTTACCTAGATCGCCTTAAACTAGTTAACCTAAATTCTCTAGAAGAACGAAGAAAAACTTATGAAATTCTCTTCATTCATAGTCTTCTTACAGGTTCTATTGACTGTATAACTCTTTATAACTCCATCTTCCTTAATACCAACCCCCGCAACATACGAAATCCCCTTCTCTTTTATATACCCACCCACCGTACGTCTTATGGCTCTAATGAACCAGTCTCACGTATGCTAAGGAATGTCAACTCAAACCCAATAACCTTCGACTTTAACCTTAGTACCCCTTGCCTAAAACTCCGTCTCTTGAATCAATTCCCCCACTAACCAAAATTCGTAGCTATAAGTTTTCCTAGTTTTAAGTTAGATTAAGCTATAGCTTGTATTAAGCCTAATAAATGGGGGTATTGCCCCCACCAAAATCAAAATTAAATTAAATTAAATTAAAATAACATAAAACTTGATTATAAACATATATTGACAGGAATTTTATGAAATACTCGGTTATTTGAAATATTTCTATGCTTATTTAACCATGAATAAGGAAGATTGTTTTAGTGATCTAGGAACCATTTAAGCATCTTAACTCTTAACATTTTACTAAAGGTAAAACCAAAAATAGTTACTTTAACTTTAGTAATTTCCATATGATATCTGTCATTTTCCTCGAAAAAAAAATTTCTTACCAATTTTATGTATTTGAAAGAGTAATTTTTTTTTTTTATATTATTATTATCAAATAAATACATACCTACACGAAAAGCAACTATAAGCAAAATAAAATAACAAAATAAATTGTAGGTTGTCACTTTGACTTCTGAGTTTCTGACATTTCAAATTA
This sequence comes from Philhelius festivus, assembly GCA_963931855.1. Lineage (NCBI taxonomy): Eukaryota > Metazoa > Arthropoda > Insecta > Diptera > Syrphidae > Philhelius > Philhelius festivus. Next base: position 215,192,532 of record OZ007555.1, read on the forward strand.
TTATTTCCGATTATTTTTTTTTTCTGCACAATGACAGTTTAGATGTGTTTAGATGCACAGTTTTACATAAAAGAGAATTAGTATTTTACTTGTACCTAAGTAAATCAAGAAGTTTTTTGAAGAGCTAGTAAATTATTAAATGTTTAGAAAATTGCCAGCTAGTAACATGCTAAGCCCCTAACATAAGGTTGTTTAAACTTTGCCCCAATGGCGCAAAATTTTAGTCGAATAAGTATCGTGCTTTCTTCGTATGACTCTTTGAAATTTACAAACGTCAAAAAAGGTCTGTTTTCTTAGTTTTTTTGCGCGAAATGTCATTCTTTTAGGTGTGTTCCGAAACATTTTTTAAAGAAAATTGCTTTAGTACGATACTAATTAGAAAATTTTTAAAATTAAGAATGAGTTGTTCGTAAACTACTTCAAAGTAAGTTAAGTAGTACCATACTTCTACCTTAACAATAGGTTGCTTAAAATTTTGCGCCATATTCTTTAGCCGGACGAGGGCACGAATGGTAATTCTTTACTTATATGTTAAGTGTCCATTTTGAATAAGATTGTATCGATATTTCTTTTCAAGTTGGCTTCTAATTTTCTAAAGCTTGCATTGTGCGTAGTCTTTTGGTAGGAAATTTCGTGAGCAAAAACTTGCAGAACTCATTTTCGTAAGCCAAAAACTTTCAAAACTCATTTATACAAAATATACAAAATTTTTCTGAGAACTGTTTCGCTCACTCATTAAAACGTTTTGTGGTCTCCCCCGGATCGATGAAGAATTTCTTAATATTGACTGAACCACCACATTCCTTCTTTCTGGCTTTCATTCCAAATATTATCCAAGCACATTTTGTCTGTATAATAAATAGCTTCCCCATTGCCATCCCTGGTCCTAGATTAATGGTGCTACAAAAATAACTATCAAAAAAGATAAATTGTCATCTCTTTCTCTGCTGCTGTCTGTACAGCATTAACAGCGATTACTGAACGGTGGAACCGGGGGCCTTACCGCACTATGTTAACGTCTCGTTTGACGCTAGCAAACTACTTTGCACTTCACCGTTTAATTGTTTGTATTCCAATTTCATCTGGAATGTAAAGTGCCATTGGGACGCGACACGGGAGGTGCGGCGGCGACGGAAGGAGTTAGCAAAGAGTCCGCAAAGTAAATGTCTTTTCTTTAAAGACATTTTTATGCTCCGCAATGACACTAGAGGAGAAACCATGACAGTCATGGCGACTTGCAAACTTGAATGGGTTGAACTTGAAACAACAGCAAACGACGAGTATTTTTCTTTTTTGTGTCTGAAACTTTGTTTTAACTTCTATACGAGATACGAGTATACCTATGTATGTTGGCCATATCGCCTAAGATCACAATAATTAAATGTGGCTTAGATAGACTATCTCTACATAGCTGTGGATACTGTTATGTTTAATTAGATACATTGTTAAAATATTTGTAGAAGTTCTTCGAATTAAGTGCCAATTTAAATTGGCGTTTAATAGTATTTGTTGAATTGTATGGTTTTGTGAAATTGAAAAAGACGAAAAATAAACCGACAAGTCTTTGGTTTGTTTGCATTAACAGAGTCTATAGAAAAAGAGAAGGAATCTTTATAAGAAAGTCGTAAATTTTTCGGTAGGACGGATTCTCTTTAGAAGATAAACCCATCCACCAAGCTAGTAAGCGTCTGAGAGGTTTTAAGAATGCAACCATCTTCAAAATAGCCGTTTTTATATATTACTAGCCGACCCAGCTCTCGAAATTCGAGTGCCAATTTATTTTTTATTTATTATTTATATTATTGGCAGTGTTTTCAAGCAAATTTATTAAATTAAATTTTATTTTATGTAATATGTAAAGTGTTCGACAGTGCAAAAACAAAAATGACCCACAGTGAGTAAATGCGTGTCTCTAGTATATTCTGCACATCTCCGTAACTGTGGCTTTCCAACCATATAAAATTTATCGAAATCGGTTAAATACTTTTGAAGAAAAGTGTACCACAAAAAACATGTTTGCCGTTTTATTATATGATGTTCAAGGGCTTGCACTTAATCCCATAAAAGGCTTAAACTGTGCTGTTAAAGGCCTTAAGCACCTTAAACTCTACTCAGGCCGGGTTAATTATGATTGATTAAAGCCACTTTGTCCACACGTAATCAAATTCATTGAAGCCAATGTAAATTAGCTTATAATTTATTTAAATCTCCCCTATGACATGCCTACCACCATGTTTAAGAACAAATTATAGTTCTCTCCCTCTCTTATATGGATAGACAAGTCTTGTTTTACAATGTGTACCTACGTTTTTATAAAATTAAAAAAAAAATATAATGAATGATTTACTCGGCATCAGAAAACACCTCCAGAATGAGATCTTTATCGCGCAGCCCAATCATTTTGTGATGATGTTGCTGCATCATTCTTGTTTAGCAACTTATCAACCAGCTAAAGCATCTACAGTAGCGACGGCTCGAACGTTGCGCCAAGTCATCGCTATTGACCTCGCCAGAGACTAGAGATATCTAACCAAAACGAGGCGAATAAACTTGATGCTCCATCAACAATCTTTGACAGCGAAAACAAACGTTACGGCTGATGTTGTTGATTGATTCGTTTGCCTTTTTTGTTAAATATAGGTTAATGTTGCCAGCCAGCATTTAAAACAAAAGAACACAAAAATGTTCCGATACTCGTGTCTAATTTTAAATTTAATTAGTATTATTTAACAGCGATGAAAATTGTTTGTCCGCAGCTCCGGCAGATATCGGCGGCTTTTCTTCTTTTTTTTTTTTATGTCAGGTTTTGACTGTAAGACGTTGTCGTAGTCGGTGCAAGTTTGTTTTTGTGATTCTAGAGCAGAATTTTTGATGTCACTGATGTTTAGGAACAGGATTTGTGCGAATACTTATCTCGATGAAAAGGTTAACACGATCGGTGATGAGCGCGAAGTTGTTTAACATTAAACCTGGTTTTTAGTTTCTGTTGCATCAGACTTAGTTTGACTTGGTTTGATATGATTGACAGCTGAGAACAAGTTGATTAGAAATCAAGATATTGCGCCTTTTTAAGAGGGGAGATTGAATTTGGATATAAGTTGATGTCGACACACAATAGCAAAACTGAAACCCCCGGAAGGTTGAAAATTGCATCACTAAGTAAAAATAAACTTTGATTGAGGTATTTAAGATTGTTTGTCAATTGACAATTGGAAACAACAAATTGGAAACTGTGAATGAACCACATGCCAACTCAGCTGGGAGAAAACAACATTCGTTAAACTTATTTCTTAAGTATTTCTCCTGAATTTCTGTAGATTAAAGTTGAATTCACTCCAGCATGCTTTAAATTCTCATTGATTGAGTGTGTGCTTCGCCATAAATGTAGACAACCTTCTGTTCTTAACTCAATTTCCATTTCAGAAATTTACGGTCGTCCATTATTGATGTTGATGGACAACCAAATCAAATTCACACGTGTGCATTTCCAAAAGTAATATCCGTTTATAATCAAAATTGCCGGAATTGAAACTGATGTTGCGTGAAATCCAAGATTTTTAACCAGTTTTCAAAAAAAAAAAAAAAAAAAATACATTTGTCTTGTTTATTTTGTACCTGCCATTAGGGCAACAAAAACATTAACCCTGCTTAACCCAACCAAAACAGGATTGAGGTGTATTTGTTTTTTTAATTTGTGTTTTGACTGACAAATGGATACAAAGTAAACATAAAAACGAACTTGGTAATGTTTGATAAGATGCATTCGAAGAAATTGTTTTGTTATTTGTAACAGTCCGGGGAGTAAAATTACATTTTTGGTAATAATTTAACACCGATCGGTTTTTGTGTTTTTTTTTTTAAGTCATCTTAACTGTCAGTTCTGAGCAAACGTTGTATCGGCTTCAAAATGCAGTCGTTTGCAAACAGCTGAAACAATTTTGACCAACCTTCATAGAAAACATATCAGCCAGAATACAGTTGTTTTTGGGCACAATAAGTTCGGAAATTTAGCAGACTTAATTTCTTGTTTTGAAAGAGTTATTTATAGCCTGGTATTGTAGGCTTTGCTATTGAATTTTTCGAATTTCGTTTTCTGTTTATTCACTTTTTTATTTAGAAATTTGGTCCTCCCAGATTAACGCTGGGTAACGGACCCTATCCCATATACAGCACGCTTTGTACAAATTTATTTGTTCAGTGCTTTTAAGGACTATTCATACTGTTACGCACACCACACAACACCGACACAGAGCTTTATACACCTACAGCGTCATCTGTTGGAAAATTGCATACCTACTTTATGGAAGGAACAAAAAAGCTCTTTTCCAATGTCATATGTATTTCCCCTTATTCCAACGAACTAGAACATTCTAGGACGAGAACCTTCGCGATTTAGTTTCGAGAACAACCAATTTGAGTATATAAGGGAGTGTTCACTGTGAGCACAGGACAGTTTAGTTTTGATTATGAAAGTGTGCAAAAAGCTTTTCTTATTGCATTGTGGAAAGTGTTATTAAACAAGTGTGATTTAAATTTGAATAAAAGTAGTTGGGTTGATTATAAATTGAGATTTAATGTTTTGATTTGGAAAGTGTAAATAAATAAGAAATACTAAAAAGAGTATAATAAGTTTTATTTAACGAACTTAGTAAAAATATTGCAATACATTTATAAGCCACAAGAACTATTCACATGAGAGCGACCAACGACCGACAAATACAAGAACAAATGGTACTTAAAACATTTATAAGCCTTAATACTTAAAAAAAAAACTAGACAAACTGGTAGCAAACTAATTGAAACTAAAGATACTAAAATTTGCATTTTAGTTGCTAAAATAAGAGAAATTTTGAAAAAAAAAATATGTCGTCACCAATTCCAATCGAATTGCTACGAACTGTCAAAGTCTATTTGCGTTACACATACCATCGAAACTGCAACGAATGAATTGTTCATATGCGCGACTAGCTTTAAAATTATTCTTGATTTTGGCTATGTTTGTTTTAATCGTCATTCGCGATGAATAAAAAAAATGCTATGTGAAGGAAATGTCAAAATGGATGAATGTTCCTACAGACTTCAGCCGTCGTCGATTGGTTGCTCTCATGATAGGGCTAAACATTGAGCATTTATCATTTTATTTTGAAACTGTTAAACATTGTTAATATCATAAAATGCAGAGAATATGGGCTAATCCCTGATTTTATAAAAATTCAACAAAAAATGTTAATAACAACCCTGCGTTTGTATAATTGTCATCCTGTCTTTATTGACATTTTTAGTTGTGATAGCACAAGTTTTTATTTTAGACTTATTTCAAAGCGCCATTTACTGTTAAACTAACGCCTGTCATACGCAACGATATTTTAAACTGGGATATTTGAGTGTGAAAACAAATTTAATATTTGAAAATATTTTGATATTTTATTAATTTTTTTCCTAAATTGCGAATCGTATAGTGTGTGAAGTTGTGAAAAAAACTTATCACTTCACAGGTTCACAGATAGAGAATTGACCCCCAGGTCCTGATGGTATTCCTTTGTGGCGAAAATGACGAAGTTAGCAATTTTAGACCTTTTGCAAGATTATCGATAATTTCAAACATGTTTGAGGCTATAATTTGTGAAACACTCCTTATCCTTCTATGTTGAATCATTTATCGTTCCAAATCAACTTTGATTTAAAAAAGGCGCTCTGCAGTCACTTTTTTAAAGGAAAATTGTATTCAATAGTAGAAATCAAGTGGATTGTGTGTTCACTGAATTTAGTAAGGCATACGATAAACGCTCCCAGCGAATATTGCTATTTAAATAAGAAAGCTTTGATTTAAAGACCATTTTGTTGTATGGCTTTATTTATCAATTAGATCATACTCGGTACTTTTCAATGCTGATACTACCAACATTTGTAATGCTAACTCTGGTATTCCACAAGGCAGCCATTTAGACCTTGTACTTTTTATTTTATCCATAAATGACTAACTATATCTGTTGAAAAATTCCAAGTGTATCATTTATACAGACGATGTAACAATCTTCAAAACTGTCAAATTCTCGTGAAGAATTGAAATGTGACCTTGATTCGATTTTTGTATGGTGTACCTTAAGTGTTTGTTTCTTAACGTCGAAAAATTTAAAACAATGTGTTTCACGAGAGATTAATTAATTAATGTTAATTATTACTTGAATGGTGTACCATCATGACATTTTTTGATGGCAATCAATCAGTGATCTCCATAACTACTAAAGCCTATTCAATTTTTGGTTGGATTAAGAGAGATTCAAGATAATTTTCCGATCCTTTTCTTACGAAGAAGCTTTTCATGATATTTGTTCGACACTTGTTAAGTTTGGGCACCAAATTAAGCCTGTCAAAAGGCCAAACTGGAACAGGTGCAACAAAAGTTCCTGTGTTTTGCGATTATGGTGGGATGGATAATCCCTCCTTATCACAACAGACCTAAACTTATCGATATGTCTAGTCTTGAGAGCAGACGTTCTTATTTATGTTTTGTCTTTATTGTTAAATTAATAAATGGAAAAATAGATTCGTTGCACCTTTTGCCTATAGTATTAAAGAATTGAAACTTGAGGAATATGCCTGAATTATCGGACTAAGTGAAGGATTTTTTGTTTGACCCTAATGTAAATTTGACAAAGAAATTTAAGTTAACTTTTCTTTTGGCAATTATACATAAATTGTTAAGAAGTTTTGCAAAGCTGGTGATTAGCTTATATATAGCTTATATATAAAAATTTTCATTAAGATCCGTTATGTGGATAATGAGAAGTTCAAAATTCGAAAAAATGGTTCTATGGTAGGTACAAGCTGTAATATCTTAATTTCAAAGTTTTTTTTATTTAATTAAAGATCGTAAAAGTTAATTGAAAAAATAAAAATTTTATCAAAATTCTGGGCGCCGTTTTCGAGAAAAATACGATTTTTGAAAACCATTTTTTTTTAATTTTTTAGCATTTGTATGGTAAGTACCTTTATTTTAAGGTAAAATTAAATTTTTTTCTGACATCTTGTAGATTATATTGAGAAACTTTTATTTATCAAGTTTAAAAAAAATCTAGCAAGGGGTTTTCGAAATATTGAGTTTTGAAAAAAAAATTTTGAAGTTTTTTTTTAAAAAATCCAAAAAAATTTTTTTTGAAAATTTGAGTACACAATTCTATTCAGGTTTTTGGGGAGCCTTAGCAAAAAAAAAAATGATCAAAATCGGCTGTACCGTTTTTGAGCAAATCAAAAACAAAAAAAATGGTTCAATGGGGGGTACCCTCAATAACCATTTTTCTGAAAAAATTTTTTTTTAACAAATACCTAGCTTTAATTAAACGAAATTTTTTTGTGTTTTTATTTTTAAAATCTGCCGAACAGTTTTTGAGAAAAAAAATGTTTATAAAATTTCGAAAAAAATTCGTATGGCAGGTACCGTTATTTTTGGTCTTAAAAAATCAAATCAAAAAACATCCGGGGGGAAAAAATTAAAACCCATATCTACCAAGTTTGAAGAAAATCGGCCGAGCCGTTTAGCTGCAATCGAACGGACAGACAGACAGACAGACAGAATTGCGAGACCCACTTTTTTAGTCTTCGCTATCATCGTAATGTCAACTTTGATCAAAATCTCGAGTTCGATTTTTTTTCCGAATGCATAATTTGCCTTATAGTACCCATAAGTCGCATGTAAAAATAACATGGGTATTCGATGATTTTAACTTTAATAAGAGGGTAGAGAATGTATGATATTATATTCGATTTGCAAAATCGGTGTTGTAACCTTCATACTAAAACAGCTTTAACATCGTACTAATTCAACTAAAATTTGGCGCAAATAATTATAAAATTTAACCAAAAATTCAAATTTCTTAAAATTTTTTTCGACAATCCTAGGTATTTTTTAAGAAAATCTGATCTATGTACATGTCGAAGAAATGACAGAGTTGTTCTGGTTGGCTCATTGAACCAATTAGTGATGGGGTACATCAAATGTTTTGATACTTGTGCGTCAAATAAAAATTAGTATGTATGTAGGATCTCGTTTCAAGGTACTTTACTGAACTATACAGCTTTCCCCTTTACTTAAAGTTGACAAGGTGACAAATGACGTTAAAAATACACTATGAGAATATTATTTTCATAGCGCAATTTGTCATTCAAAATGTGACCAATAGAATTATATTTGATACAACTTGTTTATGTTTTTAGGAGCCCTGTGTTGCACAGAAGTTAGGTTGAGAAATGTATTACAATGTGATAAAACGTCTGTGTAAAACATGTAACCTTATGGCTTTAAGAACCTAAATAAGATGGTTTTATGGTCATATTTACAACTTTGAGTCATGGGAAAAGATTTCTGCCACTAAAAACGATTTTTTTAAGCAGTTATCATTTATGTGAACAAAAAATAAAAAATTGATTTCTGAGAAGAAAGTTTGGACCCATTATGTTTATGTAAATATATTAATGTGTAGCCTGTATTGTGGCAATTGAAACGAGAGGGAAAAAATGAGACTGAAAAAATCATGGATACATGTGAATGAATGTCGTTAGGTAAGGTTAGGTTACGTAGAAGTGGCTGCCAGTTATTAAGACTGACACACTTAGACCAGAGTTGGTCCGTTGTAATACCATATAAATTTAGGAAACTTCTTATTAAATCTTTACACCATTTTTATTTCACGATGAAACCTAAGAAGAAGAAGAAGTTGAAGTAGTAGTCTCCTAATTTGTGGAAAAGATCTATACATGTACAGGGAAGGTGAGGACTAGTTCTTTGCTCCTCTTCTTCTATACAACTTTTGCAAAGATCTTTCGAAAATTTGCCAAACCGTGTTGCGTGCTTGCGTTACCTTTTACGACCCCTACAACGGAGGTGAAGATATCAAACACGTCTAGTTTGGACCAGCTTCGTTTTGTTGCCAAACAATCGTTGCTGTTGTTGCGCCAGCAAAAGTTTGCATGTTGTGATTGGTATATCAATATTATTTAAGATATTTTATGAATTGCATCTTTAAAAATCATTCATTGAATTCAATAATTGAAAGATTGCATTCATTGACTTTACTTTGAGTCTGCGACTTCAAATTTACAATCAGCATTCATTTTACATTAAAAACATTGTAATCAGATCCTGACCCATTTATTACACAGTAACAGATTGTTTGTTATCTTCTGAGAACTCAAGCACTTTAAAGATAGAAACATTTTTTAGACGCTCTCGAAAATGGTGTAACATAATTTTCATCAATTTGTGCAGAAGTTTCTTAAAAGCTTAAAAAGTATATTTTTTTTCCGTACTTTTTTTAATTCTGTTTTCAGACATTAAATAATATTTTTTACTACCTTTATACAAATACACTTATTATATTTATGGTTTTTACTCACATTTATATGTTTATTTTGTTTTTTTTCAGGTAAGAGATTGGCAATAGTTGATAACTTATCGGTAAGAGCTGGTAGTTTAATGTTATTACTTACATCGTCGGTTTAACGGTGAAACATTAATAGATACGTACTTTTTTAAACTACTTTTTGAAATTGCATTTTGCAGATAGGGTAAATCCGGTATTATGATGAAGCACTTAGTTTTAATCTTTCATAACTTTACTATTGACAACATTTTTATAACTTCAATCAACAATATTTATTAAAATTGTAAATTCAAGTTCTTAAACAGAAAAATTGCTTGAAAAAAAAAAAAACATAATCCCTACATGTAGGATAATATGGCGAACCCCTGGGGGAAATAAGACGTACAGCCTTTTATTTTGAATAGAATGCCCACATTCAACAAAATTATTTTCGAACGTTGTAAAGTAGTCTTGATACCACCTACAATAAAGAACACTCTGCAACCCGATCGTCTTGTTTTTTTTTTTTTTTTTTTTTTTTTTTGGAATTTTGTCCACACTAAGCATTTAGGAAAGTTGGAGAGTTGGAGAGAATTTAAAAAGAGATATTATATTCTAAAATTGGAGGGAAATATTGATTACAATGTATCAATGTATTAGAAGTTTCAGACAGGAGATCATTGATGAATATGAGAAAAAGAGTCGGTGACAAAACGGAGCCTTGGGGTACATTAGTATTTATTTTCATTTAATTTCAGACTTGAGACCATGTGAAACAATTTGTATTTAACGGTCCGAATAGTAATTTATACACTGAAAATAAATTCCTAGGTACGAGTAATATTGACAAAAACGTTTTGTTGACCTTTAACAAAACAATTTTATCGTTTTGGTAAAATGCTTGTCAATACGAAAGAATGATTTTGTTGATGTCACAAAATTTTTATAATCCAGAATGATTTTTTGTCAGTTTAACAAAATATGCACTACAAATAATATTATCAGTTTAACAAACCAAGTTTTGTTAATATAACAAAATAAGACAGAGATTTTTGTCACATCGACAAACTTTTTTGTGATGTTAACAAAATGTTTGTTGTATCTACAAAAAATCTGTTTTGTAAATGTTTGTCAATATCACAAAGTTTTTGTTAATTTTTTTTTGTCAATTTAACAAAAAATGAAAACATTTTTGTTAAAATGACAAATATTTTGTTTTGGGGTTGAATTATTTTGTAATATTGATAAAATAATATTATCAGATAGATAAAACTATTTTGTAAGGAAACCAAAAAATTTCTTTTGTGTATGATATAGTTCACACTTGGTTTTTGTTGAAAAATCGATGTAAGATTACTTGAACTTAACAAAAATTGCGTATTGTCCATACGCCCTCACAGATGGTTGCATGTGAGATCGTAGGGACGAAACGCCAATTTTTGTGGACTTAAATCCCAAAAAAAAAACTATTTTGACAAAATTAATTTTGTTTTTTGTGGATTCAACAAAATAAATTTGTAAAATTGACAAAATATTCTGTTGAATTGACAAAATATTTTGTTAATTTAACAAAATATAACAAGAAATTTTTGTTAATTTAACAAAATATTTTGTTAATGTAACAAAACAATTTTGTTAATGTAACAAAACAATTTTGTTAATTTAACAAAACAATTTTGTTAATTTAACAAAAAAAATTTTGTTAATCCGATAATAATAAAAAAACAAGAACACCAACAAAAAAATTGTTAACACAACAAAAGAATTGTTAATATGACAAATTAATTTTGTAAATTCGACGAAATTTTGTCATATTGACAAAATATTTTTGTTATTTCAACAAATTTATCTGTTAGCATAACAAAATAATTTTGTGGATACAACAAAATATTTTTTGTTACCTCAACAAAATTCTATAATTTTTGTCAATTTGATAAAACTTTGTGTTGGACGTATATTGACAAAATGTTTGTCAAATCAACCTAGATTTTTATCATATATACCTAGATTTTATTTTCAGTGTAGGGCTATGATTTCCATGCAAATGCATATTTATTTTTTGAGAAACTTAAGAAACACAGGAATAAAATACAAACACGAATCAATCAATTTGCTTTAAAATGGCATTTAATCGTTAGTGCATATTTTTGCATTTGCATATTTTACTATAAATGCATATTTTACTTTTAATTGCATATTTTCAATAATAAATGCATATTTGTGCCTGTTTTCGAAAAACAAAATAATCCTTAAGTAAAAAAATGCACATACATGGTAATGGCCGCTCGAGGAATTAAACATTTTATATCCAAAAATGATCATGTAACGTGTTTAGCACATGTAGTACATAGAGTGGCAGAACAGACAAGAAGTAATTTTAAAAATGTAGTAGATTTATTAATCTTAAATGGAAACTAAAATATTTTTAAAAGCAACATCTCGCGTTGAGCATTTCAAAGCAAAGTATCCCTCGATCCCTCTTCCTCCCCAGCCAATTGTTACCAGGTGGGAAACCTGGTTGGAAGTTGTTGCTTACTACGCCAAAAACTATGAACATTTTGAAGATGTTGTGTGTGATCTTGATAACTCGGATGCCGTTGCCATTAAAAATATAAAAGAAGCATTGAATCAGCATTTGGTATGGAGTCAAATTATATTCATCAGTTCCAACTACAGTTTCCTGCGCGATACAATTGTATAGATTGAAGGAAAATATACTTTAAAAAATAAAACAAATCGATTTAATTGAAATAGTTTTTCAAAAATTAGTGCAGTTGAAGGAACTTTTGGTGCAGTAATTCAAAAAAAAAAAAAAAAAAAACTGGATAATGTTTTAGAAAAAAATTAAGGTTTTGCAAAGATAAAAAATATTATATGAAGGTTTTTATAATACAAATTCTATATACTACTGAAATAAATCAGCCAAATAGAAGACTTAGCACTATTAATGGACTTGTTGAATTATTGATTCAAAATAGCTTTTTTGGCCTTTAGTCCAAAGTTTGTCCAAGTTTGTATTATAAAAACCTTCATATAGAATCAATGCCAGGCCACGGGCAAAAACTTCCAACGTTAATGATTACAATTTAAATCTTGGTTGGATATAGTTCACATTGGATTTTTGTCAAAAAACCGATGTAAGATGAACTGAATTTAACAAAAATTGCGTATTGACAAGGTCCTCACAATCAACTGATGAGTCCATGTGAGATCACCCGGACGAAACGCCAATTTTTGTGGACTAAAGGCCAAAAAAAGCTATTTTGAATGGATAAAAAATATTTACAAGGAATTTACACTGAGTTGTGTCGATGAGAATTACATTGAGGATTGAGCCCTTAATACCTCAAGAAATACGTTCTTTAAAGAATGCTACATTAATTTCAGTTGACGTTGAGCGATCATTCTCTATATGTATAAAGCATTTCGGAGACCGAATCGTCAAAGTTTTAAGTTTGAAAATTTGAGAGAAAGCTTTATGATTTATGCGAATAAAGCATACGAAAATTTTGAAGATTAGATGTAATGCAATAATTGATGTAATTTAAATTCTGTGCTATTTTTAATATTTTTTTTGTTTTATAACTGAATTTGTTACATAAACCTAAATAATATGTTTTTCCCATACAGATGGTTCGCAAGGGATATAGTTTTAAATGCATATTTTAGGTGCATATTTTACATTTTAAGAGCATATTTTAAGCGCATATTTTGCATTTTTAAGTGCATGAAAATCTTATTCCTAGTAATTTATAATTCAACGAAAAAGATAATCATCGATACTAAATGCATGCATTTTCGATAAAAACGCTTAATGTTAAACTTTATCAAACGCTTTGAAAATAACAAATGCAATAATCTTACTTTTTCCAAAACAAATGTCATTAAAAGGCTTTTGAAAAATTTCCTGCATCGATATAGAAATCCTGAACATTTAGCAGCGTTGTAGTTATTCCAACGAAGATCAAGATCGCTGTTGACACACAAATCGAGTACTGATAGTTTTTCGGCTTCTTCTATTGAAGTGTATTCAAATACAATGGCAAAAGGATTGCAATTTGTTTTAACGACAAAAAACACTATTGAGTTGTCGAAGTATTGAACTCGACACCGTATTTAAAATTTTAAAATTACTCTAAAGATTGGTGTTAAATGAGCTTACATACGGTACCGTTGAATATCCACTTGAATTCAAGAACGAGTATAAAAACCAATCATCTCGCTTTCTCCAAAATGAAGTAAAGATTAGTGCCACTGTCAGCACGAAATCTGTACTGCGGATCATTGATTACCTTTCGTTCGTCAAGGTATCTATCGATGACTTTGAAAAGTGTAAAGTTGTTGAAATCGTTTGATATTTAGAGTGTCAGGAAGATTCGCTTTTATAGAGACTAACGAATGGAGTTTCCCATTCACTCGCAAAGATCTCTACAAGGTCTGTTTGAAAAAATTATGGATACTATCGCATTTTCCTCTGTCGTAATGAAAAACCCTTTTCTTTTTTTAAATAATTTTGAAAGTTTGACATTTGTATAAGCCAGTAAAAAGTAAATTACTATGTTCGAGTTTTTTACAAACTCGTGTGCCTCTAATGTCTAATATTATTTTTTATTTAGTAGGTTTTATCCCAACTGGGTACTTTTCTGGGTAAGGAAGGCCTTACATGGCGGTAATTGTTTTGAGTGCTTGAAAACTTCTTTCCAAAAGTATCTGGTTGGTACTAGAATATCGTTACCTCTTCTAAAAACATATTTTTTTAAAGGTGATGTGACAAAAGCTTAAAATATTTTGAACTATCGATGTTCGACTTTCGATAAAATGCATTTATCCATAAACAAATTACAGTCGCAATAATTTTATGGATCTCTGTCTAGCCGTCAGTAAGTCAAATTCTAAAATCGTTAAAAAAGGATCTTCAATATACAAAGTGGATGAAAAATAATGCTTCTTGTCGTGTTGAACTTCATTACATGAAATTCCCATGAATGGATTATATTCTGAGAAAACAATCGAAAAATAAAACACTTTGATCTTGTTCAAGTCCGCTGTTTAAGAATGGTAGGCACAATAAAATTCTACCTTTTTGTTCAGACTGAATAATAATTACTAATCAATTTTTCATGGCAAGGTACAGCACTCGTGCTCTAAACCAACATTTACAAAAAAAAAAAAAAAACTACAACAAACACTGTGATCAATGATCTGCAGCGTGAATCGACATCGGCGACATGGAAAACGTGTGCCAATGGACATTAAAGTCAATTAAACCGAAACTATTCCACTGTCCGTCTCTTGGTCGTCGTCGTTTGGTGATGTTCATTCACAAGATCATAGCCGATAACAAAGCCAAGGGTCGTTCTCTAGATCCATCTACCACTTTAAGTCCTTGTTTGACGTCGCGGTGCAGCCGTCCTATACCACAACCGTCTATCACAAAAGGCCTTTTTGAGTTTTACCTCGAACCGAGCCCTTTTAATGGATTTCAACACACATCACAATCTATTCCAGAGGGTAGAATCGATCTCCATAGACAATCCAAAACGGTCAATTCATCTTTTTTCTTGTTATGTGTGTGTGTGTGTTTTGTTGTTTTTAATTCAGCATTGTGAACCCGCCCCATAAATAGAAAATCAAGGGGGAAATTGTAGGGAAACAACCGAATCTTGAAATCGTGATTCGTGACAGTTTACAAAGGGGATTTGTGTGATGGTTCGCGCGCCGCCAGCTAAACTTTACTTAAACGCACGAATACAATTTTCATTGGGAATGACGATCACGAACTAGATTCGTCTCACGTCGGCGTGTCGTCGTCGTCGTCCTCTGTCTTTGTCGCCATCATTCATTCAATGTTTTTTCATGTCTATGACGTAGAACTATCCTTGTCCATCCTGTTCCGGACGTGGATTGTATTTTTGGTGCAGAGGTGGATTTAATAGGTTTACACTTGGGCACAGTTTAAGGCCCCTTAAATATATTTATCTTCTAAAAAAAATTTAAAAAAAATGGCATTCGGAGACATTTTGAAGCCGAGTTCAAAAAGAGATTAATTGAATTGAGCTTATTGTGTCTTTGAATACACCAAGTTACGAGTCAGGTTTTAAATGCTTAAAGCGTAGATATTTGTACATCTGGCACGATCCTCAAGTCAACTTCAGTTTATGACCATTTGAGTTTATGAAAACTCTAAAGCTCTAAAGATTTAATTGGTGAAATTCTTGTAGACATCTTTAAGGGATGTCTTAATAGCTTCCACTTGTTGGAGAAAAGTCAATGTCGTCATGGTCATTCCGAAGGATGACAAACCTACTCACACTACACGGAAGAACTTTTGGCCAAAAATACTATCCTGAATATTTCTCTGGACCCTAGAAAGACTATCAGCAATTCATATTCGCCTAAAGCTAAATGACGGTGTGCCCTTACAGGCTCAACAAGCATATCTGAAGGGCAAATCTGTAGAGACAGCGCTTCATGAAGTTGACGGCACAATCGAAAATGTAATTAATTTTAACGAAGCTATACTTGCCGAATTCCTTGACATAGAAGGGGCTTTCAATAAGGTTAAAAACAATGTAATTCCACGAGCCCTAAATTTCATCAACCTCGATCCAGTAGTGGTAAACTGGATGGACGCTTATAAATTCAGAAATGGGTGCAGCAAGATAGAAATCAGGATGTGCATAGGTATTCCACAAGGTGGAGTCTTATCTCCTCTGCTTTTGATTCTTGTCGTTTACCAGAACTTAGTTAAACTAATTCTCAGAGGTGTTAAGTTGGTTGCATACACCGATGACTCCGAGTTAATATTCTCGGGTGATTTCACTCTAGGAAATGTCCTACAAGCGGCCCTTGATAAGTTCGGTAATTAAGCCAGAAGCTGTGGACTAAACCTTAACCCACTGTGTGTACAAGGAACACATTATTCCCAACATGGAACATCTCTTCATCTGAGCTATGCCGATGTCTCTTAGCCAGAATTTCTTGACCATTAACCCCGACATAGCAAGCTATCTCGGTCGCAAAGTTGTGATATGTTGCAGCATATGCACACCTCTTGCTTTGGAGGCGAGGTCTATCTAACACCTCTTGAATTCAAGAAAAGAATCTTGAAAACCGTGTGTTTCCGCATTTGGAGTAAACCAAGCTACCATGATGCTCCCACTAGGGGCCTACCTCATAAATAGGGTTCGAGCCGAGGGTAAAACTCAACTTCCGACTCAAATGGGCACTATCTCCCATGGTACTAGAATATAGCTTCCGGTGGAGCTTCGCAAGTTCGTCATTTCATGGAGCTTCCTAGGCGAACGGAACCCGGATATAGTCCAAGTTCTTACTCAGCTTCGGAATGTCCAGATCTGAACCCGTCACTTCCAGATGGGCTCCTGCAAAATCCTGGGCCTGTGAACCCTTAGGATACACACCAAGAAGTCGGCCGGGGTAGAAACCAACGACCCAATGTGCATCCTAGTCTTTTGCTCACCTTACGGCAAACTAGAAAAGACGCTCCTAGTCTTTAGTTTACCTTACGGTAATCAAGGAAAGACGCTCCTGTCCTTAGTTTACCTGACGGCAAACAAGGAAAGACGCTCCTGTCTTTAGTTTACCTTACAGCAAACAAGGAAAGACGCTACTATCTTTTGCGCAATTTACGTTTTGGTTTTTAGAGCGCATGCTTCTCTCCGAAAAATCTTTGAATGCAATCCCGATGGTGAACTACAAGAAGACCGCCACGAAGATGGTGCACCCACTTAGGTACCAAGCGGGCGGGAAGAATATTGTTGGTTGATGATTTGGTTCACTTCAGATTGTTACACAACCTTAAGTAAACAAATAAGGCTTGCCATGTATGTTAGCAAAACGGTGTATTCTTGTACCCTCTGATAATATGAACAGCCTAGCCTGCTCAGGACCAATATTTCTTCCTACTTACCTATAGAATAAAATAAACTCCTCGTTAAGAGGGCTATCGACCTAAATGTTTAATATACCCTCCATGGTAAATCCAGCCCTGGGTTGGTGTATTCATTTCTGAACTTTTACAATTAAGTAAAATATTCGATGAGTTTATTCGGGATCGGGGTACCCGAAAAACTGGCCAAACAAAAAGTTTTTATTACAGAATTGTACTCGTTCGCCAAGCAGCGCAGCGGATCCCGCTTATGGAAGAAATCGTGAGTGTCAAAGAGTTCTTAAATTTTAGCTCATCCTTCCGTTGGGTTTTATGGCTTTCTTAAGTTTTGTTTTTTTATTGTTTATCTGATTGCACCTTTAAGAGCACGTGCTTACAATTATTCACACTTTGCTTGCTCAAGATAAGATCGGCAATTAACTAATTGAGGTTTGAATGGAAGTCTCAGCCTTTAAGTCAAGAATGGAAAGTTTACCAACAACAACAAATAAATATTGGCATTATACGTGTCAAATTTACCAACCTATCCACCTTTGCATTTGTGGACTTTTTTTAATTGAGAATAGTTTAAATCGGGGGTGTTTATTTGAATTAACATTATAAACCACAATGTGTCATGCCACAAAATGCTGTTTTGCAGCCTTAGACTTATTGGAATACGTGATATGATTTGCTAATTAATTTTCTCGTATTGTTTTACTATCTCTGATTCATTCATAAAAGTTGACGTATCCAATGGATTTGTCTAATCTAAACTTTTTGATCAAACAAAAAACCTCGAAATGAGTTTTGAATTTTAATTTTTTGTGTGTTTGAAATCATTCAAGAAGGTGAGGGTCAGTGGATGTATTTTTTATTTCTGCCAAAATATATGTACTAAATAGTCACAGGTAATTTTTTTTTCTTGAGAATATTGTGGTTGCTGCCTTAGATTAAAATAACAAGATAACAACATTGGCAAACAGGAGTGATTTGAATCCTAATGATGGGGATATGATCTAATAATAAAAGTGGAAACTTATTAATCCTAACTCGACAGACGTGTTCAAAATATACAACAAAAGTAAGACCATTGGGATTCAGATTTCATTCATTTTTTTTCGCAAGTGTCCCTTGGAATAACGGTTAGTGCATTGAATTGCTATGCAGAAGGTCTGCGTTCGATTCCCAAGCAAAATGTTTTCCATTCCACCTTTTCAGGAAGTGACACATCTTTCTAGAAGAGTAATTCTCTTCGGACTTGGCAAACAATTGTAACTCTCCTCCATTAAATAGATAATAATACGCCTACAAGAATGGTTAAGGGTTGTAATTCACTAGGTTTAGGCTCTCAATGAGCTGCTGCCCTCTAATAAATTTAATTTTATTTAAAACGTAGATATGAACCTTCCTAATAGTTCAAATCAACGAGGTCGTACTAGTGGGAACTGTAATAAGAAATTGGCTTTTCACTCCGATATTTAATCGATTTCTAAACGACCGATAAAGTTCCCTGCGGAAAATCCATTGTACTTCAATAATATCCATCTTTATTTGAATTTAAATATTGTAAAAATGTAAAAGACACAGTTCGATGAAAATCACAGGATTATGCCTATTTTCTGTGTTGTCCTTAAGCATAGAGGTTGCGGTTGATTTGATGATGAACACCTTTGGCTTCAAGTACGCAAAAAGAGGATCGTGGCGACTAGTTGATACCACCATTATTCGACCGAGATACATTTTTTTTTTTTTTTATAATTTACTCGCGCTCAAGGGATTATGATTACCCTTTAAATGTTTCAACACAGCGCGGGCGTGAAGCTACGAAAGTGAAAGAAGGATAGGAAAGATGTGTGACACGATGTTGAGACTGAAGGTGGTTGTCTCAGATGTTTTATCTCCAAGGATGGCGGCTGAACTAAAGCGGAGAACTGCCGTGTCTTATTTCATGTCCCTTATAATTCGCATTATTTTTTTTATTCGTATTCATCCTTGTTGGGCATACTAGTTTAACTCAATCACATGTTGTTAGTGTTATGCCTAAACAACATGTAATGAGTAAACTAGCAACCCATTGATGACAATTTTAGAAGGTTTTAATGGAATTAAAGAAGACATAGACGACGGCAGGGATCGAACCTGTGATAATGAGGTTGACAGGCGAACACACAACCATCGTGCCACGGCCACGTAAAATTCGCATCGTAGCACGAGATATGTGTGATGTGGCTTTGTCTTGTTGGAACCAAATGTTCTGTGAGCCTAATTTATCCAATATGAATAAAAGTAATGCAACATGTCGCGATAGTGGTCACCAGTAACTATTGCGGCATTTCCTAGACATCCTCAAAGAAATATGACCTAATGATGCCGCTGGTACTAATGGCGCACCATACAGTTACTCTACGAGGTTGTAGTGGTCCTTTTCCTTGGTGTATCAATCGAGGGCTTTCAGTGACCCAATAGCGGCTATTTTATCAAAAACAACTACAAAGCCAGCGATGTCGAAATGGGCTTCCTTGGTCATAATGATTTTTTGCCAAAAATTGTGGTCATCTATTGATAGGTGTAAAACTCGAGCACTTCAATCTCGCCGACGTTGATTGTCATTTCCATGCTCCATAATAAATTGGGATCGATCGCTCTATGACTGTCAAATGCCAACTGACAAATTTAATTCGCTCAAAACGCCCCCTTTACATACATATGTGTTGTAGAGGTGTTTTTTTTTTTGCTTTGCTTATAGCCCAGTTAAATTATTTAAAAGAAGCCACAATATCGAAAATTATTTGTTCCGATTTTTTTAAGTCTACAAGTTTGTGTCAATAATTCACTGAAAATGTAATAAAGAAGACACTTTTGGGTATACAACATTAAGTTTTTCAGCATTTCTGCTTTTAGTTCAATACACGTTTCTCAAATTTGTTGTCGCCTTCAAAATTATATGATTTTATAACGTATTGGTAAATAATTTCGCAACGAAAATATTATGATTTAATAATAATTTATTAAAAATCTAAATCTTAAATATAAAATACAAAATTTTACTTTTCATCAAATGAAATGGCTGAGTGATGCCTTGTGCGAGCCCCTTTCAAGGTAAACGATGCCGCGCCCATCCAAAAAAATATCGCCATGAATTCTTTGCTGATAAACCCACCCCTAACTTGGCCTTCTTCGGCTTCGATTCAATAGTAGAAGATAGTTTTTTTCGACTGTTGCTTGGTCTCACGGTTAGGAAACGTGTCGGAAAAACTCGTTCGATTTTTTCTTCACAAGTTTAAGGTTCCTTTGAAGTTGTCAAGCGATTGCGTTTGTTGTCGAATTTGAGCAAACGCGAACCCCATCTTGGAAAGCTTTTTCACGTCCAAACATTTATGTAAAACCAAAATCACTGATGTATTAGATAAGATTTTTTTTAATTTTTCAAATTGTTTAATGTTTTTCGGATGACGTAAAGATCTTTCAAAACAATCAAGTCAGTTAGGGACTGTTTAGATTTACAGAAAGATTAGATAAGTGGTGTTCATTAAATGCATTAAACATAAATATAGGCAAATGTTTCATCCTGTTTTGTTTTTTTTAAGGTCTTTAATGCCTACTCGTATTATTTTTGATTAAAAGCTACAAAACTGTGTTTTTCAAAGGGTTATGTGCCAAAAGAGTTTAGGAGTCACTTTTGATTCCGATATACCTTTTAATGTGCACTTTGACAGCGTTATATAGAAGGCTAACGCTATGTTTGAATTTTTACGCAGGAACTTATCTAAAAGTGGAGATCCATTCTTCATTATAGGTACACTGTAAATATGTTCTAAATTTATTTAACTGATTTAAGTATGTATATTTTTTAGTCTAAAAAAGTTGTGTAACTTATAGACGTCAATAGACTTAACAATTTGTCAACGGCCTTGGCTCTGATGAAAGCATCGCTTCCCATCGATCAGCGAAATCAAGCATCATTGCGCATGGTTAGTACTTGGATGGGGGACCGTTCAAATACCAACCGTGCGCTGTTCACATGTGTTTCTTCTGTTGTTCTTCCTTTCTGTCTGTCTCTCTCTGTTGTCTTGTCTAAGCCGATGGCCTCAGTTGCCAGTGCTTTAAGTGTATCTACTTCGTAGATTTATCTACGGAGTAGTGTAATATGTAATGTAATGTAAGTAATGTAATGTAGACTTAACAAAAGAAGAGCCTTCTTCAAGGTCGCGCACAATCACTTGCTATCGTCTATTATTATCAAACCATTGATTTATTCGACCATTTCTGGTGTAGTGACCTCAATTAGATCAGTACGTTGGGCGCCATTTTCGCTGGAACGACCGCAACGAAATTAAGTAAGCCAGTGGTGATGGATGGTTTCAATCTATAGTTAAGAGACTTCATAATTTTGTCAAGCTTTTGTTTGGCTTGCGTGGTGTTTTTTTTTTCCGCAAAAAATATAGTCTTAAATTAGCTCTCGAAATTCACTATTTTCCATTTTAAAGACAATTTATTATTGTATGCGTCTTAATATATAAAATGGCAAAATTATTTGACGGATTCGATGTTATAACTTTCAGGGACTCAATGACTAGCTCCTTGTTGTTGTCGAAATCCTCTCTAACCTAATTGTAACAAAATTATAATTTTTACTTGCGACTTATAGGTACTATAAGGCAAGTTATGCATTCGTAAAAAAATCGAACTCGAGATTTTGATCAAAGTTGACATTACGATGATAGCGAAAACTAAAAAAATTGTACAAATTGTTTTCAAAAATAGTATTTTTATCGAAAACGGGGCCTAGAATTTTGATAAAATTTTTTTTCTTTCAATTAATTTTTATGATCTTTAATTTAAAAAAAAAATTGAAATTAAGATAATACAGCTTGTACCTACCATAGAACGATTTTTTCGAATTTTGAATTTCTTATTATCGACATAACGAATCGTAATGAAATTTTTTTTTATAGAGAAGCTTCTAAAAAGTCTAAAAAACATTGCATTTCAAAACCTTAAAATTAATATTTTTTAAATTTTTGAAAAAAAAAAAATCTATTTTTTTGTTTTGAAAATTCGATATCAGAAACGGCTCAATATTTTTTTTTGTGAATTTAATTTTTATGCGAACAATAATAAAAATTGTAAATTGGCGTACCAAAATTTTTTCTTAAAAATGTTTTAAAAATTTTGTATATAAAATCTTTTTTTTTAAGAACCCACTACAACGAATTATAATTTTGTTCTTGCATAAACTAATTTTTGCTTAAGACAGATGGCTTCCTGTGCTTAGCTCCAACTGATAAAGGAGTTGTTTTAGTCATTTAAAAAATGGATTTCATCCTTATGAACAGTTTTCTCTAATAACATTCGTTTTTAAAATTCCCAGTCTATTACATAGGAGCAAGCTTGTGCGACCCAGTCGTGCATTTTATTTATTTGAGTCAAGCTAGTCTAAAATTAAATAAAATTTATTACAACTAGTTTATAAATTATAAAAGATTGTTTAATGACAATATTTGATGTATAAAAAAACAATTATATATTGAGATTCAAACACAATATTTATAGAAAATGTTCGCTCATAATTGATACGATAGGGCCGGTAGAACTCTCAAATGACATTTTGAAATATTAAAATTAAAGATAGACAAAAGTTGAATGCATCAATAAACTTAATGGTAAAAATAAACCATATACAAGAATGTCTACTCTCAAGACTAGTTAGATCACTTAGTTTTATGCCGGCTTTTAATATGGAGTAGGATTGAATGGGTTCTGCCAGCATAAGCATCTGAGAACAAATTTGAAGAATATTGTTTGAATACTTTAAATTCTTATTTATGGCATACGCATATAATAAGGGGACCACAGCTGGTTAGTATACTCCATGAAGGGTCTGACAATAAAGTTACCAATTTATTTATAAAGAAAGAATCAGAAAACTTTCTTGATTCCTTTTTTATCCATCCTAGTATTGAATGGATATTATTGCATGCTAAGAGTACTTTCTTATGACCCGAGAATTCGAACTGTTTATTTAAACAAAACACGAAGGAAAAATACCTTATTTACATTAAACAAATTTGCAAGATATAATCTATACAAACAATATATGTATATATTTTTCTTGTAAAATTTATTTTCTGACACTTCTGATATTGAGTTAAAAAAAGCATCTAAATCCAAATTAATGCTTTTTGCAGTTCACAATTCGACGTAGGAGTATAAGACAGTATGAGAACTTTTAAACTGATGGAAATTTTATTAATAATACAAAAAGTATTGGACCCGAATGGCTGCCCTGAGGAACTCCAGAATTAAATTAAACATTTTTTTTTTTAATGAAAGCAATTATAATACACAGAGAAGGATCTTAACCCATTTTTGGAACAAAAATCAAAACCTAAAATTAAGAACAAAAATGGTCAAATGTCTTAGTAAAAACTGTTAAACACAATTCGTCTACCTTCTCATCTTCCAGTAAATTCTTCAATAGACAACTATTTTCAAATTTTCTCCCATTGCTAAGATATTGATGATAAATTTACGCCAGATTGACAATTCTCTCAAGGTGCCCGATATTTACAACGATCCTCAAGAATAGGTTCGACAACATACTCCGAGGGTTTTTGAGCCAATTAAAACGACTCACAATTCAGCCCTAAAAAACATAATGCAAATTATATCCTGCAAGGGTAGACGAAGTCCGGTTTACAAAAAAAAAATGAATTTATTTGGGACGCAAAAACTCGTGGATAACCAGCTTTCAACTTTTTTGTGAGCGTATTTTCAGCGAACATGGAAGAGGCCGACAATTCTCAAGGGCTAAGATGAACATGACAAGAAATATTCTTGGGGGTTTATTATTTCATCACAAGAGGAAGTATACCTGAAAATCATTCGGAATCCGCAAAATATTGTAGGTTCCTCCATCCTTGCTAAGACGCACACTGGAATGATTGGGGGTTGTAAATCGCTATGGTTATAAGCCCTCTACGAGCGGTTGTGACTTCTAATTAAATTGTTCTATAGAAAGAGAAGGAAAGAGGGAATATAGCGTTCTATTGACAATTCAAACAAATAATAGCTCTGTTTGCTTTGAAAATGAGAAAACTTAATGGACATTCGACGCCAATTCCGATATGGTCCGTCCCGATTTCATTTAAACAACAATTAAATTTGGTTACTAGTGGACTCATTGAAAATTGTAACCATTAATAATTCTTCGGTAAAAAAGCAACGATAAAACATAATTCAAATTCAAATTCAAATCCATGAAAACTTAATTAAATTATGTTGAACAGATTAAAAAGAGAAACTATCATTTCCGAAGACCACCTTATAGTTAAAATTAAAAAAAAAAAGTAAAGAAAAATTCCGCCATAAACTTCCGTTTTGCACGGCCAATTCAATAAAGCATTTTTGTTGCTGCATAATCGTTATGTTGCCTCAAAACAAAACATATTATACCAAGACCAACCATACCGCCATTAACCTACCACTTCTCCTGTATAATTTAATGGAGGTTTACCACAGTTCAAGTCCAAGTGCATACACAACAAAGTGTTGTGTAATGGTAAACTGTGTGTGTACAGTTCGAACAAACAATGCAAAATATCCCTAATTCGAGGTGTTGTTCCGGATTTCTGCGAAGTCAGCAACTTGTTGCTTAGCGCTCGCCAATATTGTTAGTCCCCTTTTGCTGGGTACTGGTTTAATTTAAAAATAATAACAGTGCAGTCTGTTTAACTGTAGATTGGTATACATAACGGTAAAGTGAGTGTATTGTTTTGAAACGAAAGAAAACGATGAAAAGTTCCAATGGGGAGACAAATCGTGTCTGGAAACGTTGTTTTTTATTACTTCTAATGGTCATTAAAAATTCCACCATCACCACCACCGTCACCACAGCTGACTTGGCGCTCAACCAAATTAACTGCTATTGGGAATTTCTAAGCTTGAAAGATTTATACGATGGTGACTGATAGACAGACGGATGGGGGCGGACAGACAGACAAACAGACAGAGACAACAGTTATCATCAAATGAACAACATTGGAATTCATTGGCAAAAAGAAAGTTGTAAAAACGTAAATTTTCCAAAGATGTTGAAGAGCCTCTCTCCAAAATGCAGAATGGAGCCACAGCAACAATTTGATTAAGACATCAAGACTCTAACGACAGCACCATCTTATTTGGAGTTAGAGTTGGAGTGCATAGTCCTGGTTAGGTTTTAGCTTTTGGTGCAAGTGGTGGACTTGCATCACTTCAAGTGGCATACCGGTATCACTATAGGGAGGGAAGATACTGATGCTGTTGCTGATGGTATTTGAGTTTCATAGATACTTTTGCTTTCTCGTATATAATTAGTTATGTAAACAAGAAATAAGAAAAAAATAAAGTTGAGTGAAGCAGTGAATTCGAAGAAAAGGAGAATACTTAACTTGGGAAGTTGTTAAGTAAAATTACATCTGTAAGTAGTTGCTTTCGACATTTGGGTTGAAAGTTTGTTTTTCGTTTCTAAGGTGAATTTCAAATCGGCTGCCAAAGAGGCGAAAACTATGTTTTGCTTGGAGGCATAGTGAATATTCAACAATTCAACTTGACAATTTTCACTTTGAAATAAATCTACTTCCGTCTTTTATTTGCGTTTAGATTGGATGTCAAATTAAGTTATCAGGAATGAGTTGATACCTATTGGATTAGCGGTAATACAAAAATGAAATCGATCTACTAAAATGTTTTTAAATAGAGATTTCCCAACTTTGATTACGGCCATATTGTTGAAGCTACATCTGTCAAATTGGTTGTCATTTATTAAGTCTGTCAAATCAACATGTAGAGTTACATCATTCAACAAAATGATTTGATTGATTGAATTGTTTTATAAAAGTGAGTCTTGTGTTCGAGCAACATGCCTATTTTACGGCCGCTATAGTCGTCCCTCCGAGATGATGACGCAACATTGTGAAGCGGTTCAGAGAACAATCTGTAAACAAAAGTACGTCAATGCAACGCAAGATCTTGCGAAAATATTGCCGGTGACCGCTCGGCCTTTCGCAGACTACAACTTGGGGAA
This sequence comes from Philhelius festivus, assembly GCA_963931855.1. Taxonomy (NCBI): domain Eukaryota; kingdom Metazoa; phylum Arthropoda; class Insecta; order Diptera; family Syrphidae; genus Philhelius; species Philhelius festivus. The sequence goes on from OZ007555.1 coordinate 215,218,846, forward strand.
TTTTGCTTCAACACACAAAAGTGCGAAGTTAACGACGAGGTGTGTTCGCTGAATTGGGTTCTCTAGCAGTTGGAAGTAAACCCTAATTTCTTTCGAATAATCATATTCATTGAAGAGGTCCTTTCTAGATGAACGGGTTCATCGACAAGCAAAAGTTGATGTAGGATCAACTAGATCATTAAAGCTCCCAAACCTTTGCAGTGTTTTCCAAGCGGAAGTGCTTGCAATTTGCAGGGCCGCAAAATATCTTTTCACATGTGAACTGAAGACAAAGAACATTAATATCTTCATAGTTAAGCAGGTGGCAATTTAGATACCCTTCGATAGGTCCCGGAACAGAAATGAAATGGTTGATGAACTGGCCAGAAACAGTTCATCACTTGAACCGAGTCAAATTGTACCCTGAGTACTTATGCCAGTAAAGGAAAAGTAGAGAATTTACCAAAGTTTCCCCAAGACCGCAAATGACAGATGGTCAACGGTTGACACCTGTCGGGTTTTAAGAAATTCTTGGCCAGATATTTCAAAGAAAAAAAAAACATAAGCAGAATGGGCATCATCACAGCAAAGGGTATCAAGACGAAGAGTTAGAAAAGAGCTCAGCCTAAACAGAACTAGAAAAGATGCTCTTGATGGAGAATAGTTTTTCGACGAACTGAGTGACCGACGTCTCATTTTTGCCACTAAAAAGCAGGAATCAGGATAGTTCAGTGAGTCACCACATACCTATAATACTTCCACTAAATCTTTCCTCTTACACTTCCCATCAGAGAAAGTCATCATAATCATTTGTCCACACTTCTTTGAAAACGACGTTGTCTAGGCCATCACGACAACGTTGAGCTCTGTCGGTCGATGATAACCAATTGACTTTGGCCCGAATTAGAGGATATGGACCCCGAAGATATTGGTATCCAACAGGGCGGCAGCATAATTTGCCACACAAATTTGCAATTTGACCCCGTTAGACTTATTCTTGTAAGGTTTTCTTAAGTCACAGGTCTATACCAATAAACCACAAAGCACCTGAAAACCAATACAGTTATTAATGTTTGGAAAACTGGTGATTTCGGATGCTAAAAACCCTGCAAGGCCCCGACCAGCGAGGCATACCTCACAGTGCGTACAGTTTTATCCAAAGGTCGGTCACTGATAGTAATCTACATTGTTCCTACTCCCGATGACAAAAATAGTTGGTCCATGTCTTCGTCTTTGGTCTTAAGGTTCGTTGGAAATGCAGCTTGTTAACACCGAGATTTTTACGTCGATAATCCTTTCTTCGCTTCTGAATTTTGTGTCAATCCAGGAAGCAGCTTATGGTAGGTTGAATGTATTTACCTCGGTCCGATTGTAGATACTGCTATTCGGGGCTGAGATTTGCAGAGAGAAGTGCATGGCTCAGTACGTTGAAGATAACGGTGGTTCTGTCTCCTGTTTAGCAGGAGGTTGGGAGGTAGTGTCAATCTCGGTCCGTTGCTAGATGCCACTTTTTGGTATCGAGATCCGCTCAACCCTTACACTTTGTGCGTAGCTATTCTCTATCCATCAAAAATAATCATTACAGTCCTTATAAGAGAACTTTTTTCAATTCAGTACCGCCAGTATAAATTTTACCATACTGAAATGAAACGTTTTTGGCGCCGTTGAATATGTGAACGAACAAACATTTATCAGAATGAGTTCAAGAATCGCATAAGGCGAGTTTATGAAATGGAAAAAAATGAAAAATGGTTGTGAAAACTGAAATGATACATTTTTCATTATTTCATAGTTTCACAGATGGAGAATTGACCCCCTGGAAACAAAAACTGTCGTCAGCAAACAATTTTAATGATAAGAAGTTTTAGAGAAGACTTCGTAAATAAATAAAAAAAGTGTCGTACACAAAGCGGAGCCCTGAGGTACACCAGCATTTATTTTATAATTTTAGACTTGAGACCATCCAATACGAATTATATTGAGCAGTTAGAAAGGTAATTTGAGGTTCAATGAAGAAGAGATTCATCAATACCAAAAGCACGCATTTTCAATAGACGGTCTTGATGCCAAACTCTCTCAAATGCTTTTGAAATATCAAGCCAAAACTATGTAAAGATTTGTACCACTGTTCGATCGATGAGATATACCATCAGATCACGAGCGGACCTATTGCTACGAAAGCCATACTGCCGGTCATTGAAAAGCTTTCGTTCTTCAAAATGTTTCTTAAGCTGATAATTAATCAGCGTTTCATGAAGAAGATAGTTCGTCTTTTTTAGGGAGTGGGTCTGCAAATGCCCTTTTCCATCCACTCGAAAAGAGATAGATGGTTTTGCCAGCGTTGAAGAACACCTGTTCCTTTTATCTTTTACCTTTATCTAGTGAGTTGACATAGGAAGTTTTATTAAGAACGAGCGTTGGGACTAAGGACGAAGTAGTATTTTTAATGTTTCTTTACAAAAAATTACCAAAATATTTTACTTTCTCAAGGACTTTTGTACTACTTTTTTGGTCTTTCGAATATGACCCTTATATCTTGTATAACTTAACTTGGGGAACTAACTTACATTTAAAAAAATATCATCGTAAAACTAACAATAAAAATGTCCATCAGTTTACCCATAAGTGAAGTTTGAATTTGGCCGCTCAACTCGAATGTGAAATGATTTATCCGGATTGATTTTATCCTCTTAATAAAATATGACGACATTTTAAACCAATTTGTATCTCGCCTTAAATCCTATCCATTTATCATAAACGCTTGAACTGTATTTGAAAATTGTAAGCCTATAAATATCATCTTGAGAGCCCAAAAAAATAAACAAAAAAAAATGTGAAAAGATCCTGACTTCCTGGGAGTAAAATGATGCAGATCTTCATGATTATTTAAATAAATCGCCATCGTCTTTTTATTCATATTTTTTAAGGGCATTTATCTTTAGGGTATTCGAAAGCCTCCTTGCCAAAAACGACTTATGGCTAAGTACAACTTTGTTTTATGGTATTCATGAAATATCGAGACAATCAGTCTGCACTATCTATGCAACATCTAACTCTAATAGTCTCCAAGTTGTAATCGATCAAGGAAATAATTTTAATCAACTTGACTTTAATGCATATTTCGAATCTTTAAACCCTTTTTGCTTCGCGGTAATGGCTTCTTAATGAACTAATGATGACAGCTATTAGATTCGTCTAAAAGCATTCAATTAATTTTGCTATTTCTACCAGTAATCGTCCAGACACAATTACTGATGTTTACCAAGTAACTAAAGCAAGTGATTACTTAGATTGAATTGTAGTAGAACATTTAAGGAAGTTAAATTTCCTTTTTCGCAGTCTTGAAGTTTTAATAGAACTTGTAAAGAGATGTTGGACTTATTTTTTTTTCTATTTTTCTAAAGATGGTAGGGGCTCCATTAATCTATATCAACTGGCAACATGATGCTAAGGAAAAGGAAAAATTATTTCCTTTGATCATTACCGCCATACCATCGTTTGACTGGATAAAAAAAAAAGCTAAAAAAGTCTAAACCAATCTCTGATAGATTAATGCGTTGTTGTTGCACGTACTTTCATTTGATGGTGACGACCCGAAGACTCGACGTTGTCGTCGTTGAGACGCAACGATTGATGTTTCAGGAGAAGATTCGCAATGTGAATCCCCGCAACAATGTCAACATCGACTCCGATGCCTACCAATCATTTTAAATATAGAAATGTTAATAGTTGAAGTCATAAAAGAAAAGCATTTTCTAAAAGACAAGTTGAAATAATAATTTAATGTTAACATGGCCGTGAAACATTAATGCAATTTGAACATCAATAAATATTATGCACACCTGGGTCGTATTAATGTGCTCTTACTGATAGTTGTTAGTCTTTAGAAACCATGTGCATTATAGCTACACAGTTGAGGGATAAAGGTTATTGACTACATGATCTTTGAGAATATCAAATGCACAAGGAAATAATTGGGACAAGAAATTTATTTATTTATTTATTTATTTATTTATTTATTTTATTTAGCTTAATACAAGCAAACACTTAAATCTTAGCTTAAATTTATGGTGGGCTATTGATGAGTACGAGTTATAAAGTTAGTGTTGGATGGAGAAAGAACTGATACGGAAGTGGCTAAACGTAACATTCTTGAGATTGGTTCAAAGTGGCCGTAGTTTGTGCAGTGATGGAAAAGGTGGAAGAGAGGAGTGGATATGTGGTAACGTGGGTTAGTATTAATGGGAATCATTTCCAAAAGAACGGACGAATCGATATTGCCGGTGAGGAGCTGGTGCACGAAAACAAATAACAGCGACGTTTCAATAGAAAAGAAAAACATGTTACAACTTACCCCTAAAAAATATTTTAACTAAACCCGCTATAAAATTTAGTTAGAAGAACAGAATCTAAAAGAAAACGAAGGTCACACGCGTATATATAGAAAAAAAAACAACGGGCACTGTATTTCTTCAGGGTGAAGAGGAAGATCAAAAACAGAAAAAAAAAAATATAAATCTGCTAGATTTTGTAACCACCCTTAGAACTTCCTTTAATGACCTCCAATTAACAACTGAAGTAGAGCTGTGTCAATCGCGATTGATTCGGTCTTTGTGACCCGTTTACTAAAAAGATTGATTGATTGCAATCAAAGTAGGCCAAATCAATCAATCCTAATGTAAATCTTTTGCCACTGAAACCGATGAACGAAACGAACGAAAAAAAAGTCATGTTTCGTTCATTCAACTTGTTCTTAATCATTTCACAATACCAAATAGGAATGTACATGAAATAGAATGTATATTCCTCATTTTATATACAATGGAAGATGGCGTAAAGCGTGAACGAAGCTACGAAGTAGAAAAAAGCCAAACTTTCGTTCATTTGCACATCGTTTCTGTCTCGGTCTGAACAAAACAATTGAAAAAAAAAAAATATATTTTAGTTGAATGAATGATTGAAAACATTTCGTGTCGGTTTTTATCTCGTTCGGAACGAAACGGATAGATAAAAAATGATTTTGATTGAATGAACGATTGATTGAAAAGATCGAATCCTTGAACCAATTAATCAATGATTGATTCGATCTTTCAAAATGAACGATTGGCACAGCTCTAAACTGAAGTAGATAACTCGGTAGCCATAGAGCAGATAAACATTTCTCTCCTTAACACGATTCTTAGCTTTTATGAGAACCCTTTTATTGATTTAGCCTTTTCTTCTCAACCCTGTTACTTCTAGGCCCCCTTTCACCAACTAAGCTTACTAGTTATAAAGCTTGAATGTTACATCTCATTGCTGGCTACTGCTAAACTCTCTTGTTTTTTTTTTATAAGACTTGTGGTTAATTGAATTTTTAGTCAATGATTATTTAAAATAAATAAATAAATTTCAGGCCATTAGTGCTCATAGAGACTAAGTGACTTTTTAAAAACTAAATCATTACTGTTTGCGTGTTGGCAGCAAGGGAAGGGTCCTACATTTTTTGTCCCATAACAAACGGCTCATGAGCAACACTTTTTATGACAAAAGCTACTCTTTGTCAATTCCTCGCAAGTGGCAGTACACCTTTGACAAATATTTTTGAGAATTCCAGACCTTCTGTATGACAATCCAACGCTCTAATAATTATGGCTAGGGTACTACTAGGTAATATCTGCAAAGACTTACCAAACCATACGACTAACTTCATTTATAAAAAAAGGTAGAGTGCCAGGACTTATAGTTAAGATGTGTAAACATCAACGTTTTCGGGAGTGCCGATTTTTTCTTTTTGAACGTACCGAATAAACATAAATAATAAACTCTGAGCAGAGTTTGAGCGTTTCGAGTACGTTCTTAGCAGAGTTTGATCAGAGCTCTCCGATTTATATATGAAATACGCTGGAATGTCAAAAGTATGGATTTCCATTTTTATTCGTTTGACTATCTCTCAAATCAATCTGTTTCTGTCATATCAAAAGAAAAAAAGTGAAATTAGCCGCGCTCAGTTTTTTATTCCATCTGCTCGGTCATTTTATCCTCAACTCATCGAACGCACTTCGTTCTAGCTCTGATCGAAAAAAAAAAACACAACCTGAGTGCTCTGATGTGTCTGAGGGGGTTGGGTACGAAATCCCGCATCACAAAATCCCGCATCACAAAATCCCGAATCACGAAATCCCGATGTTTCAATACTAAATTGACAGCACAGTATGGATTTCCATTTCCATAGTAACGGTGAATCAATGAGAACGAAGTTCCCTACTATTGTACTGGAATATTCAATACGAAGAAGACCGCTCTGATTTCGTTAATTTTTAACGAGCTCTGATTGGATTAAAGCTGAAGACAAATTTACAAAAAAAATGTCCAAAAAAGTTGAGAAAAAAAAATCATGTGATACATCACTCCCTACATCACGAATATGCAATTTTTAACTCGCTAAGATGCCTAGTTTAGCCAGAAATCACGTTTGAAAATGTCAACTTTGGGGGGGTCTACGAAGCTCCGTTTAGCCGCAAATAGCGTTAAAAGATCAAAATTTGTTCTCTAAAATGCTTGGTTTAGCCACAAATCACATCATTAAAAAAAAGGTGTCAACTTTGATAGGCCTACGGCACTTAGTTTGCCAGAAAATCGAATTTAGAGATATACAAATTTGTTTTTCTTATAATATATGGAGGGCTCACAGCTGTACCGAACCAAGTCATTGCGGAAATCCTGGCGTTAGTTTTGGATTTCTTTAAAATGACTTGGTTCGGTACAGCTGTGAGCCCTCCATATGATGTCAATAATTGATGTGCTTGTAGTTTATGTTTAATAAACAAACAGTACTTCGGGTGGCCCGCTCCGCGGGACTTGAGGATTTTACCCCCTTTTTCGAGGACACACCCGCTCACGCGACTCCGTCGCTCCGCTTAGGTTATGTTTAGTCGCCTGGCAGGCGCTAATGTAAACAGTTTTTTTGATTAAAAGTACCTTGGGTGTCATATTTTGAAAAAAAATGTCCAGAAAGAAATGTATGAAAAATCAAAATTTCTTCAAAAACAAATTGTTGAAAAAAAAAAAATTGTTGAACAAAAGTTTGTTAAAAAAATATTTTTTACAAAATGTCCAAAAATATTTCTTGCAAAAGTCCAAAAATATTTTGGTCAAATGTCGAAAAATAATTGGCCAAACCATTGAAAATCATCTCATCTCTCTAAAGATGGAAGAGTTCTAACAAGAACTGAATTTTTCCCGAACCAACAGTTCCTTAAATACTTTCCATTTGTTAAAAATAAATCAAAATAAAATATTTAATTAATAGTACTAAAATAGTATTGAAAATCCTGCCAAATATTTACAAAAATATCTGTCGGCGGGATTTTCATTTTTATTTTCGGCGGGATTTCGTGATTCGGGATTTTGTGCTGCGAGATTTCGTTACTCTCCCGTCTGAGGTAAAAAAGAAATAGATATTTTTTTGACAGTTCAGTTCCCTGATCTGAGCTAGAAAATGAAAAACGACTGATAATGTCAACATTGTTTTTAAAATATTAAAATCATTTTCTGTGCTATTTAGTAGATTTTAATTTTTATTTATATGAACTTTGACAGAACCTTGAACTGAAATTCATAGAAATGTACGCAAAATACAGAGTTTCAAACTAAAGGAACGAGCCTATTTATTTTAAAATATTAATAAAAAAATATTGTTAAAAACCCCGGCTCCGTTACGCAACGTAAAGTTTGTTAGATTTATGCTTAAACAGGGATGTTCCTTGATACAACATTAAATTCGTCCACTCATTCAAACAGAGATGTTATCTGGTACGAAATACTAAAACTATTTTCTCGGAGCATTAATAGTCGCGTTCAAATTTGTTTGAAAAGTACGGCATGATAAATATTTGATGGATGAAGAACATTACCGCTCACATTCGTCAAACATCACTTCTCATTCGTATTTGAAAATGGCGGACCAACTAAGAGCATATTTGAAATTTTAAATAAAGAAATTTACTTGATTTCTTGAATACTTGAGTAAATTATATTTCAAGTCTGCAAAAAACTTATATTAACCTAATAACATCCACCGCTATTATTCATAAAACCAATTTTAATATATTTTCTTAGGATAAGCACAACTCAAGAACTTCATGGAAAATGAAATTTGCTTCAGGCTTGCCAAGCATGCGTTCATTACCGACCAAAACTGTCAAAAAAACGAAACGAACGAAAATAGAATAGTGTAATCAGGCTCCAAGAGTCAAACTGAAGTATCATATTTTGGTGCACCATTAGGGGCGTTCACATTCTCAAATATGCTTGTCATTAAAAATATCAAAACATTTTGAAATTCATCCAGCATGCTTGACAAGCCGCGTTAACATTAGCAAAATCAAGCCAGTCATGCCGTGCTTGTCAAACATATTTGAGAATGTGAACGCCGCTAATGGTGCACGAAAATATGATACTTCACTTTGACTCTTGGAGCCTGATTACACCATTCTATTTTCGTTCGTTTTGTCTTTTTGACAGTTTGGGTGAGGGATGTTCAAACGTTACTTCATTCACCTACATTTCTTCACCTCACACCAAATATGTCAAAAAGGCGAAGGACAAAACAACTGAAAGAAATAATCGTGTAATCAGGCTCTTAATGTTTGTTTTTACTATGGACGGTGTTCACACTGAACTTAATCCTGCTACTTTGTTTTGACGTTTCTGTACTTTATCTCACGCCCTCTGTCAGAAATTTATAAACCGATTGACATCATTTCTCTCTTGTAATACAATTTTCTAAGTAAATATTAGCGCATAAATCTAAAATTTTTAACCATTTGACATCGTTGGTCATCATCCAGTTCATGGCTTGACAGATGGAGAACCATCTTTATTTCAATTGTATTTATATAGAATATTAAATGTGAAATTTGGCATAATCTGATTTGACAGATAATGGACAGATTAAATGTTGACGTATCCAAAATATTTCGTTGCAAATGTCAACCGATTGCCCCGAAAATGCATTTTCCGGAGCAGAAAATAAGAAACAATTTTTTTTATTGATTTTTTTAAATGTCAACTCTGAAAAGGCATTTTTCCGGAGCATAAAATAAAATGCAATCGTCCATCACTAACGTGAAGGGGATTCGTTTAAAACATTGAATTAACCTGTAATAAAATTTGACAGCAGCCATTTCGTGTTTTGTCTTTTTAACATTTTGAGTGAATGAAAATATTTAGTTCTCTTCTAACTATACCTAAATAGAGATAGTACTAAAATCGAGATGGCAAACTTTTTTTTAAGCACCTTAGATTGTCCAATATAAATACGATGTAGTAAGTACGAAATATTATCAATGTAAACATGGTCTTAGATGCAATCTTCCGTAAGCTAATGTGCAAAAACAATTACATAAGATCTAGGCTTTAAAGAAAAATAAATTTGTAAACAAAAATTTAGACGAGAAAATTCGAAAATTCTGCGTATAATTACTCGTACATTCAAGCACGCAATAATGTTGCGACAATATTGATCCATATGTATGTGACTTTCGTTTTTACTGTTCATGTAAACAAACTACAACCACAGGAATTTAAACAATGACCTTGTCCATTTAAAGTAACACTTATTGATGATCTGTGTCAAATTCATGGAGTGGCAACATGGTTATGTTTGCCTCTCAGCCAATCTGCAAACATAACACGAACTATGATATGTTCGCATAGTGAGATATTTGTAGTTTTTCAAAAAAAAAGTAGGTAGTTATAAAAATTAAGATCTATTTATGATTGTTAGATATTTATCGAAACATAATACGCATTAATGACGAGGCTTGAATAAAGCTATACAAAATGTGGCCTTAATTGGTTGTGAGCACATCTCTCTATATTGGGGCATCAATTTAATTGGTGATCTAAGATCGTGACTTTTTGTGTTTTTTTGCAAAATACTATTGACACGTTTTACAATGCGTGCTTCATTCAATTCCTTTGATGAGCTTAATTTAATTTGATCAACTTTAAAATGTGTCATGGAACTTCTGAGAAATTTCGCTATTATTTTATCGTATCAGAGGGGGTCACGCTTTGATACCCATAACATATTTTTTTTTGAAAGAACCCCTTAAATTTTTATAATAGGCTTAGGCGATTTTTTTAAAATAAATTTGAGACAAAGATATAAATAGGGCTCTTATGAATTATATTAGTATCATCAATCAAATTGATGCAGCCCTTCTTTTGTCCCCTGAAAGTTGCTTCAACAGGAATGGAGCGGACTTACATTTTTCGGTCGATTCCGAATGGCTAATGAGCAGCACTTTTCATGACAAGACATACTCGCAAGTGACAGTACAACCCTGAAATACCATTTTCTTAGAGCGATTGGGAAGACCCTCTGAATTACAGTCTAACGCACTAACCATTAAGCCGAGGGCTACCACATCTTTTAAATAAAAAAACGAGAGAAATTATATCAATAATTGCTTCATTGAACAATGTCAATGTTTCAACTCTCATCCTAGAAATTCACAACCAAACAATAGAAGTCATCGGAATTCCATGAAGGCGCATTCGTTGAATTTTTTAAAACCCACAAAGCCATCGTTGGCATGCACTTGGTATATTTTTTTTTTCTTCACCAAGAAAAAAAACAAAACTGAATCCCCCTTTAATCTTCGCACGTAAATCTTCAGATATATGTTTTCTTTTTCATAACTAGTTGGTAGTGCTGCCGCTCAATCAACTTCAATTAACACTTAAACAAGCGTTAAATGGGAAAACCTTTTGAACTTGGACTAACTTTGGAGATGCAAGATCGTCATGGGATCATCATCAATCTTTCCGGCGACTCGACTCCCTCTTGTTTGTATTGGAACTCCTCACCAAGGTTGATGACCTTTTAGCCATGAATTAAAGAAAATCTTTTTCAATGAGACAGAAAAGAAAAGAAAAAGAAAAATCCTAATATCGAATGCTTGGATTGGAGCGTGTTTTTTTTCCCTTCTTTCCAAAGAATTCCCAGTCTTCTTGTGGTTCCCCACAAGTCCCAAGACAAACGACTCTAACTGAACGGACGTTCCTCTACACCACTATCACCTCCTCCAATGCCATGGCCCCTCATTTCGTGAGATCATTTCAATTGAATTGCTGATGTGGATACCTAGGATAGTGGTGGCCTCCGCATCCCCACATGCCATTGTCTCTGTGTAGTTTTGTTTTCTCTGGAAAAGCCATGCCATTGAAATGGAAAATTAATTTGCTGCTATGATAGACGACAGTGGTGGTGGCGGTGGGCGGCGGCGGCGACACAGCGATTGCAATTGGTAATGAATACCAAAAATGTTAAACCGAAGGGAAACAATTTCCCAGGGATTAATAGAGACATAAATGTCTCGAGGATGAAGAAGATTTGTTGCATCAAAAAAAAAGCAAAAAAACTTTAAAACAAAGACAACTACCTTTTTTGGTTTTGACAAATATATAGTACCCTATTGACAGGTTAATTGATAAATATATGTATATGTGAAAATATGCGTTCGAAAAAGTCACTGATATAATTGTATTAGCTTAAGATGGCGCTTACAGCGTAAAGTAGAAAACGACGTAAAACAAGATTCGTCTTCGAATAACTGAAGTTTTTCTCTTTAAAGCTTTGTCCATCTGCATCTGCAGGGGACTCAACACCGATTCATTGAGGTGGGCATTATGTACCATGCGTTCCAAGTTTTTATCATTTTAATAAGGTAAAACCAATAAGTTATATACATATATTATAGCCTGGTTTCTTCCATCAGCACAATCACATTTTAAACATTTCGAGATTTGAGTTCTTTTCAATAGGTCAACAACAAGTACAAATCATTATAAGCAACAAGTCAAAGTTTTAAGTTATTTTAAAGAAAGCAAAATCAGATGTCATATCATAAGTTACAAGTCATAACCTCAACAAAAATAACTCCCAAAAGTAAAGAAGGCAAACCTATTGCCCGAAAGAATTTGTGGAACACCTTGCTTTGTTGTTCCTCTGAATATTATTAAATAAAACCTAAATTAACATTTACCCAGGGCCACAAAATATCTAAAAGTTTAAATGCACTCAAACCCCAAAATGCTTCTATTGCTGTTCCGTAAATGTTGTAGATAAAAAAACATAAATAAACAATTGATAGCCAAAACACCTCGTAGTGAATCAAAACCGAGTGACTAACCCTCAACCATTCCCGTGTGGTGTGCGTGTTGTCAGCAGGAATGGACAGAAGCTATAATTTTCTTCTAAATCCGAACGGATAAGATGAGAAAAATGTTTCCCTACCGGATAAAATACTCTTTGAAATTTTTACAATTTCTTTTTTTATCTATCCTATTCTTGTGACCATTTTCCCTCTGGATGTAAATAAGCATATGTTCGACTAAGCTCTAAAAAAATGTTATTCATCTTTACCCTTCAATTAACCACCAAGTGCTCTCACATCTCTTTTTTCCATAGACATGGAAACGTTGATCACTTGTCAGCTTCTGAAATATCTTGAGGTATGAAAGCTTCTTAATAACCGACAGTATGGTTTTCGTTGTAACTAGTGGTTTTGGAAAAAGCTAAATCATTGCGCTCGATATTTGTAAAGCTTTTTAGAGTAAGCCTTTGGTATCAATATATCACTCTTTCGCTGGATTAGTAATTGCCTTTTTGACCGTTTAATCTAAGTTGTTTTAGAGAAGCTGGTGTGCCCCAAGGTTCCGTACAGTCTCCCACACTATTTCTCATCTTCATAAAAGAAACTAAAGTTAAAAATCAAAGTGTTTTGCTGATGACAAAAGCCTTAATTGTTCATACTTCCTGCCTGATTCACCTCAATGTTCTTTGAATGTGAAGATGCAACGGAAGAATTTATCGAGTTCACTAATGACCAAACGTTTAACCCTTTATCATCATATGAATATGTCACAGATCAACATTTGTTGCATTGAAGCATCTTAAAAATGTCTTTGCTTACCACCGTTTTATCGCTTTTTTCAAACATTTCTCTAACGAAATAGCCAGCTGCATTCCTTCCGTAAAGCAATATCAGCGTAATACCCGCCGTGTCATGAATGCCCATTAGTATACTCTTGAGGTCAACTTCGGACTATAGAGATTACTTCTTTAGGCCGTATTACACGAATGTGGAATTCTTTTATCAACTCTGTTTTTTTCTTCCCATTTCAATATCTAGACATAAAAGTTGAAACCCCTACTCGATTCCCTTCTCTTCCTTAACGCTCGCACTCTGTTTAAACATTTAAGGGTATTCATAACCCCTTAAATGCGCGTCAATTATAATGAACAAAATAATCGCAAGAGGCAGGCAGTACACATTAAAGATATTTTTGTTTTTAGATTATTTTAGACGCTGGGAAACCATCCCAGACCTTTGGCGTGACATCCCAACGCACTATGAATTACGTCACGTAGTACTACCTTTAAGATAATTTTTTAAAACAAAAATCAGATTTTTGACGCATCAAGTTTTTAACTGTTTTCGCTTAACCACTGACCAGTGCTTCATTTCTCCGATAGTGTTCAAAAAGATTTGTTGGCATACCTGCCAAATAAACCAATTTCTACTTACTTTAGTTTGAAAGTATTAAAAAATTGGGAAATTGGGAAAAAAAAGTCAGGTTTGGACAGTAAACGTACACCTATAATATATCTAAAGAGTTTTCCATTAAGAGTTTCTTATCTTTAAATTTGTATAAATCAAACTGTTAGTATATATGGATATTTAGAAGACCCATATATGCCATTATGCATGGAATATAACATCATTCAAATTTCCAACGCGGCTTCGCACTTCCAAAGCACCCAATTTTCCATAATTCTGGCTTTTTCTTTCAGTGCTGTGGTGGTTTGTTTTTCATTGACATAGACACAAGGAGAAGTTTAACAGAGTTAAATCGCGCAATCTTCTAGAACAATTTCTATCGTCTCTGTATGAGATAACTAAGTTCGGAAATCGCTGGTGCAAAATGTACATTGTTGCACGGGCTGTGTGGCACATAATGCCACCCTGTTGAATCTCAATGTCAGCAGTGTCCATATCACATCTTATTCGGGCCAAAAGACTTTGCTTATCATCGACCGATAGCCTTAGCCGTTGACGGTGATGGCCCAGCCAACGTTAGCGTCGTTCTCAAAGAACGCTAAAACAGAAGATCCACTTTCATAAAACAATTGTATAATTTGCACATGTTTTTGATTTGGCAAGAAAGTCTAAACAAATGACAGCCTATTTGGTAGATGTATCTTGAACAAAATGGCCGCAATTAACAATTTGGCCGAAATCAACAATATGGCCGCAAATCAGATAATCACTTGTCATATGTAATCACCTGTCAAATTTTAAAAATTTCTATTGGAAACCCCCTTAAAGACTATTTTCATAAGAGCGACTACCGATGAATAAAAGAACAAATTAGATTAAGACAAGTCTAAATTCTTCACAAAAAGTAGACAAAATGGTGGAAAACTAATTCAAATTAATGTTAAGACACAAAAACTTGCCATATAATTGCTAAAATAAGACGATATCTATTGCTTACCATGAATCGCAATCTGATTGCTAGCAACTGTCAGAATCTATTCGCGTTCCACATACCATCCAAAATTCAAGGAATGAATTGTTCGCGCTCGACATAACCTAAGATCATTCTTGTTTCTTTGCTTGTTTGAAACGCGAATAATAAAAAAAATGATATGTGAACGAAAAGTGGACGTATATTCGTTCAGTCGACGGTCGTTGGTGGCTGTCATGTGTAAACTTCAAAATAAACGTCATTTTATATGCAAGTTTTGATCGAAATGAAATTTGTTTTTTAATTACAAAAATTATTCAAGTATAGTAAACTCAGCTTTGACATCAAAGAATCGTTGGTTTCGTTTTCCAACGACCAAATTTACATTGGAAGTTTAAACGTAAGTTCAAATGGACCTGAACTTGAATTTAAATTTAAAGTTCAACTATTCCGATTTCACAATGTAATCTGAACTTCAGTTCAGTTGGACATAGTTTAACTATAGTACGTAGCTTTTATGCGGCTTTTCCAAAGTCTTTGTTTGTCTTCTCTTTCTCTCACTGATGTACAGAACACACGAAACAAGAACAAATATTAATATTTAATCGAAGAAATTTAGTTTTGTTTCGTTTTGACCTGTGACTAGAAAAAAAAATAAAAAATAATCAATTCGCGATCGAATTTGCTGGAAAACCATGGAACTTGAATTCTTCGGCATTCGAAATGTTCCGAAAGATAAATCTAATTCAATGCTCTTTTGGCTTCTCCCATTAGCAACTAATATAAAGTTTTTTTTTCATCACTTACAATATATTCATGATTTAAAAATTTAAAAATATTTATTTCTAAAAGTGAATAAGATTTCGATTCGTTGTAAAAACACCTTCGAAAAAGAATTCCCTATGAGATTTTGTATATAATGGCAGCTGTCAAATTGAAATGTCACTGTGTTGTCAAGCGAATACTTAACTTAAACTACAGAATGAACTCAGTTCAAGTTTTAAACGAAACTGTGAACTCAAATTAACTGTTGAATTGAAGTTAAAACTTACGTTGTGAAACTTACGTTTAACCATCTCAAAATTAAAGATAAAAATTTTCAATAATCCATATTTTCTTAAAAATCACTCTGATTTGTTTGCATTAAGTTAAAAAGATTCTAAAGCACTATTTAAACTCGGCTATTTTTTTTTGTTTAAATTTAACAAATAAGTAAAATGTGTAACGGTTTCTTTTTTAAATAATAACAAATAAAAAGAGACTTGAACAACTTAACAACCTTCTGTATTATATGAAATGAATCCTTCTTTTGAAGTCATACACATTCCTCATTGTTGCAAGCTATGAAACACAATAATTCTACCCTAGTTAAACATCAGGGCACTATAAAAACCAATTGCTATTGCTCATCATTGCCTCACCTAGAGTCTGAGTACCTGTTTCCGCAGCTAAAAGGTGAATGTACTGCGCAACAACCAGTCAAGTTTCCCACCAGCTTTAACTTTTCTTCAAATGGTTATGAAGGCAAAAAAAAAAAACCTAAAGGAAAATAAAATATTTACAAAGTTTTCATTTTCACTTTCAATGACGCGCTTTTCCATCAGATGGCTCTCCGTGACTTCGTGAGCAGCCAAAAAAGAAGTATGGTGGTCGGTTATGGTGAGACTGGGAGTGGGTTTTCATGTTTCACTGATTCAAGCCAAAAACCAACAAACAATTTACAGCAAAAAAAAAAAAAAAAAACTGGACTGGTTGGGCCAGCAGCATATGTACATAGTTGGTGTCAAAGATGTCGACTGTCGATGTCTTCTAAAACGCGCAATACCGCTTTATGGTTTCCAATTAGCAAACATTTTAAGTCCGCTCCGCTAGGTGGAAGCTCTTTATAACTTTATAGATTGTAATGCGGTTTTCCTTGCGGTACATTTCTTGTGGTCTTGTTTGCAATATGGTGGACGGATGACGTTTTAACCTACATAGTTCGAACTTGATTCTGGAATAATGTTGGCTTTCTTGTTTAAATTAATTTATGACCCGTTTGTAGAAGGGGACCTCAGCATACAACACCAGGTTGTCTTTCAGAAGAGGTAGATTGCTAATGTTTTGTGTGTTGGGTGTCTCTGTGACTTTGGAGAAGGAGTCTGCATGTAAATATGGGACACTCTTCATGCGGACGGTTTTTCTACAATAGCAAATCTTGATTCTTTTTAAAACTACGAGTATGTGTATTTTCTTATATTGAATAACTTTAATGTCTTAATTTTAATATTCTTCTTTCTTCTCTCTATCGTTTCAGGTAAGATGGCTTTACAGTTGTGAATTATTTGAATGGATTATTTTGTATAACACCGCTTGGATGTGAACTTATAAGAAGTAAGTTGTAATATGATAATTTTGTAGTATAATTGAATGGAATTAATTTGAATGTGTCCAATGTCCATTTTATCAACATCTTGCATCGCGAACCGAGTGAAAGCGTTTTCATACCATATTGGATCGATTTATGTTGAGGCTGGACAGTTTTGCAGGATGTTGCAATTCGTATATGGTATAATGCCTCGAATAATTGTATTTAATTTTAAGATCATGATTTTTATATATTTAACATTTTTATTTGCAGAGAGATAGGTAGAGAGTCTAGTTTATAGTTCACAATGAAAATCAAAAAGATTTTATTGAGAACACCTTACAGACCCCTCTGGATTGGTTTTGCTTAGGAAATTTTCCGTCCTTGACATTAACGTCTGTTTGAATGTTTGGAGTACTATTTTTGGACTCATAATATTTGATTGGCTGTTCATAGGTATGGAACATAAGTATTAAGTTTTCTGTCAAATTACTTTTTTAAAGACTTGACTACTTTAAAAATCTAGTTCTGCTAACAAGCTGCATTCGGTATTTTCTGTGTACATTTTTGGATGGCGTTGCTTTTGGATATTCGATTAGAATCAAGTAGGAGTAGAGCAGAAGAAATATCCAATCGAAAACGGCGTACATTAGAATTTAGGCTTTAGCAAATTCTTTTTAAGCGCAATTATACTTAAGTGAAATTTCGGGACTCGATATTAAATGTTATTATATCCAAAATTATTTAGAAAAGATTGTTGTCTATTTGTCGTTCAGCCAATTATTGATGGACACTATCGAATGAATTGGACTATCGATAGTTAGTAACTAACTGATTTGATCTATCGAAAGAATTCATTCAAAATAAGACAGCAATTTTTTGATGGATTAAAAAACCTACAAAAATTGCCTACAAACTAAGATTTTATTTATGCTCCGGAAAATATCAATCTAAGGTTTTCGGACGACATTTAGAAGGAAATAATCTGTTGTTCAAAATCGGATTCCTCTTCTAATGAGTGATTTTTTAAGAGCTATTGGAAATTAAAAAAAAAAACGCATAAAATTCAGAAAAAATGCATGAAATCTTTATTTGAATTGATAGTAATGTCGATATAATTTAATGTTTGAAGATTATTTCATGCAAATGTTGGCCGCGGCTGCGACTCAAATGGTCCATCCGCATAGGCCAATTTTGATATACTCTTTCTAACATTTCGGACGGTATCTCCCGAATAAATCCTTCAATGTTGGCTTCCAGTGTGTCAAACGAAGCGGTCTTCTCGCTTTAGACATGAGCCTTAACAAAGCCCCACAAAAACTAGTCTAGAGGCGTTAAATCGCACGATCTAGGCGGCCAATTAACCGGCCAAACGTGAAATAAACTGTTCACCGAACTCGTCTCTCAATTGGTCCATTGTTACGCATGCTATGTGGCATGTTGAAACCACATGCGAGTCAAGCTCTTTCATTTTGCGCAAAAAAAAGTTTGTTATCATCGCACGGTAGCGCTCACCATTCACAGCAACGTTGCGATTCGCATCATCTTTGAAGAAATACGGTCCAATGATTCCGCCAGCCCATAATCCACACCAAACAGTGACTTTTTCTGGATGCATTGGTATGCTTCTGGCTGCTCTTCACTCCAAATACGGCAGTTTTGCTTGTTCACGTATACATTCAACCAGATATGTGCTTCGTCGCTGAACACAATTTTTCGATAAAAAAGTGGATCTTCGGCCAACTTTTCAAGAGCCCATTCACAAAAAATTCGGCGTTGTGGTAGTTTGTTTGGCTTCAATTCGGGCACCAGTTGTAATTTGATAGGCTTTACATCTAAATCTTTTCTCAAAATTTTCCACGTAGTGCATTAACTGAGGCCCAATTGCTGCGAACGGCGCCGAATCGATTATTCACGATCATCACTAACACTGGCCGATACAGCTGCGATATTTTCCTCAGTTCGCACTCTACGTAATAGTGTTGATGGTTTAATGTTCAACAATGTAAATTTGGTGCGAAATTTAGTCACAATAGCCCAAATAGCCGCCTCAGTAGGTCGATTAAACTGACCATAAAATGGAAGAAGCGCGCGTTGAACTTTCTTAACAGAGCACGCATTTTGATAATAAAATTTATTTATATAAGACGATTCATGGTTAAATTATAGACCAAACTGAAGATGTGTGACAGTAACACGAAACGTGCGTGAGCTGTCAAAAGCAGTGTTGCCAAAAAGAAAATAGCAAAAAAAATCACCCATAATTTGTCAAGTCATAAGCCTTCAAATTTTATCATCGTAGCCATATCGATGAATGAAAAATACATCTAAGAAAAACGATAGAAACTGCTGGAACATCAACGAACGAGAGTGAATATAGAACTGTGTCAATCCACGATTGATTCTGTCTTTGAGACAAGTTCAACAAAGAGATTGATTGATGGCAATCACAACAGACAAAATCAATCAATCGTTAAATCCACTGAAACCCATGAACATAAAGTGAACGAAATGAACGAACAATATGTATGTTTCGTTCATTCAACTTGTTCTTAGTCATTTCACCATATCAAATAGGAATAGAAATGAAACGGAATGTATATTCTTCATTTTATATACAACGGGAGATGTCGTGAACGAAGTCGAAAAGAAGCAGATACGGCCAAACTTTCGTTCATTTACAGATTGTTTCGGTCTTGGTCAGAATGAAACGATTGGTTGAATGAACGATTGAAAACATTTCGTATCGGTGTTGCTCTCGACCGAAACGAAACGGCTGCTGGATAAAATATGATTTTGATTGAATGAACGATTGATTGAAAAGATCGAATCCTTGGACCAATCAATCATTGATTGGTTCGATCTTTCAAAATGAACGATTGGCACAGCTCTAGAATGAAATGAATGAAAAATTAGTAAAATGCATAAAATTCTTCAGTTCAGTTCATTCGGTTGAAAAAAATTAGTGGAACAAAAAAAGAATACTAAGATGGTTCATTGAACGCAATATCGAGTGAAAAAGTTGTTGCACGAAATAACGAATAGTATACTCAGAACTAGTTACTAAATGCATGACTAGTACTATCGAATAAATGAACTATGAGCCTGAATTAAAATTGAAGCCTGCTAATATTGAAAAGTAAAAAAGAATAGATAAATAAATTGGTGTGACAATTAGTGTAGAAGACTGAAGTTGTGAGATTATAATTCGAGTCTCTGTACTTTAGGGTGCATCCGAAGTATGACTCGAGGGTGAAGGGTTAAGTAATAGAGGAGAGAAATGCAACTGGCTACTTCGAATGAGCATTGCTCGTGAAAGAAGCGATAGCACAAGGAAAGGCATAAAACATTCCGACGGTGTTTAAGAGATGGGAATGATTACATGATAGTTCTGTTTCCTATCAGTTTTAACGCTATGTTCTGGATTCCATCCAATAAATGAAGAGAAGTTTGGGCTGTATCTGTCCAAAGATGTAAATCATACTCGAGCTTAGGACGTATTAACGCCTTATAAATGGTAACCAGAACAGAGGGGGTAAAAAAGTCTAACATCGATATAAAAAAAAAAATCCTAAACATTTAGCAGCGCTTTTTGCGGTCTCGAGAATGTCATTCCAACGAAGATATTCGTTGACACACATCCCGAGTACTGATGGTATTGTGGCTTCTTCGTTGCATGTGTTATTAAACTCAACACGATCATCGTGAGAAAGAGATGAAAGCGAATTTCAGAAGATGAGCGTGGAGTTGTCGGCAAAACAATGAAGTGGATAAGAAGATTTAGACATTACTAAAAATTAAGAAGATTGTCGGAGACTAAACGGAGGCCTGACGAAAACCAGTATTTATTTTGTGAATATCAGACTTGAAACTGTCCATGTATGAACAAACTAGAACGTAATTTCAAATTCAACGAAGAAGGGTTTCATTGATACCAAACAGTTAAGTTAGGTTAGGTTTAAGTGGCTCTCCAACTCAGCCAAAAGTTGCTCCTTTATGGAATGACACGAATCTAGGAAACTTCTTCCCTACTCATTAAATCTTCTTGTTTAAAGCTTGCTCAAAAGTGTACATTTAATATACCAAAATAATTATTGTATTTTAATTCTCCCAGATAAAGTATACCCCCTTGGGCAAGAGGAGACCCTCGAAGAAGATGGCGAGGAAATGATAATTCTTCTTATTGGTCCAGAAAGCTTTTGTTAAGATCTTTTGAAAAGCCAGTTTTAGTGCTTGTTTTTTACATATTGGCATGTTATGAATTTGGAGACTTGGAGGCTATTCCAATGCGCGTGTTACCACGTACAGAGGGGACCTAAAATTTCGAATCCAATAACTACTGCATTACAGTTTAACGCACTGACCATTATTCCAAGGGGTACTACCATTCAAATAATATGGCACATATTACGGAGCAAATTTTTAGTCTGCCTTAGATCAAATTTTTAATTCTCATCAATGACATTCCACTTCACATACGATTTTCCAATAAACTTTTGTTTGCCGATGACTTAAAAATCTACCGTCGAATTAATTCCATTTCCGACTGTATGCTCCTCCAAGAAGACCTTTCCCGACTTGAGTCATGGTGTACGAATAATTGTCTTTTTCTTAATGTTTCGAAATGCCAAATTATGTCTTTCTATCGTAACCAGTCTCCTGTGTTTTACACTTATAAAATTAATAATACTTCCCTTACTAGAATTTCTGATAAAAAGATCTTGGCGTCATATTTGATCAAAAATTAAGATTTAACCTTCACATAGACTTCATAGTAGCTAAAGCTAACTCCATGCTAGGTTTTATATCGAGGAATTCTAAGGAGTTCACTTATCCGTATACACTCAAATCCCTTTTCAATTCCTTTGTAAGATCCGTTTTAGAATACTGTTTAGTAATATGGAACCCTTTTTATAAAACTTTCTCAGAAAGGGTTGAAAATATACAAAAACGTTTTACAAGACTTGTAATTTATCGTTTGCATTGGAATATTCGAATGCCCTCGTATGTTTCTCGTTGTCAATTAATTGGCTTACTTAAGCTTTCAGCTCGCCGTAAATATTTTTGTATTATTATTATAAGGGACATATTAAGTAACCATATCAATTGCCCCTTTCTGTTGTCTTTGATTAAGATTTATACTCCATCCAGAAGCTTGCGATCGAGAAGTATATTCCTGGAGCCTTTCCATCGATCAAATTATGGACTAAATGAGCCTTTTACACAAGATGCCTAAGAGAAGCTAATGTTGTTTGTAATGATATCGATTTTGTTCACTCTAATAATAGAGATATATTTAAGCATCAATTATTATTTATAGTAGGTAACCTGAGTGGTAATTTATAAATTGTATCTAGTAATCTTAAGGAAATATATGTAAAATGTATTATCTGTTTGATGAAATAATAATAAATAAATAAATTCAAAGATATCACTTGGATCAGATTGTTCTTTACCCAAATCTGCTCTGTCGCCAGGCAAGCTTGTTTTCTATGTATCAAGGTGTGTTTTCTATGTATCATACAACTTTTGTTGTTGAGATTTTGGTGAGCTCAGCGGCTTTTAATTATTTCAAATGTTGCAATGGTCATGGTACCAACAAATGTGAATATTGAATATTTTTGAAAGCGCCCTCTATATCTAGAAAAAACAACCAAGGAACACTGAATGATGAAAGGAATATTTGATGGTTCGTACAAGTGTATTGAGAGTTATATAAACATATATCAGGCCACGTTTTTGCTATTGCTATTTTCTTATATTTTTCATCTTAAATATATTGTGTCCTTGAGAAGAATCCAGAAGAATAGAACAATTGGGATTTAGGAATATTGTCTTCTGTGGAAGAACCAAATGTTGATGTTCTAGAATGTCTTAATAAACACCTTCTCACTATTGAATATTTCAATGAAATCCCACTTCTGACTTTTATTTATTTTCCCTTAAATTATATCAACTGAAGAAGAAAAAAATAATTCATCAATTGCAATCCACGTTCTGAATTCCACCACGACGATGAAGAAGAAGAAGAAAGAATCATGCCAAAGCGAGTTCATTGATTCAAAATGAGTCTTCGTTCAGTTATGTACATCCAACCCCTAATGACACATTTTTTCTGGCACCAAAACAATTGCCAGAGCATTAATTGCTGGCTTGTTGCAACAATGGATTCCAAGAACGAGGCCAGTTTTCTTGCAGACATTTTTATAACGATGCAACACCAACATTTCAAGTATTAACTCCCTACAGGCTGGCTTGAATATATATATATTTTATAGCAGCAAAGAAGAAGGAAGCCCCACCGACTCATAGTTGAATACGCTTCAACACATCCCACTTCATAACGTGCCACATATTGGTGCGGGGCCTCTTAAAACGACCCAGCTTTTTGGTTACTGCAACGCGAAAAAATCTAGCGTGGGTGTTGAGTTGAAATTGATGCCCCATATCTGTGGCAATTCATCGTCGAGGAGCCACACAAAGCTATGCATACATTATAAATATCAAATCATTTGCGATTATTTAATTGCAACAAGATGAGTGCGTGGGTTGGTTTGAGGTTGAATGTGTTTGAATCGGTAATGCGGTTTTGTTTCATTGGAATATTATTGATGTCAACATGATGTACGATTGGTTGTTAATTGAATATTGCAACATTGTATATTGGGTTTCGCGATGCTGTAGGATTAAGCTAGTCCTTTTAAATTGTTTTGCGGCTAAAAGCTACGAATCAAATAGGATTGACATACCTTTTAACTGAATTGAGAGTGAACCTCAGCCACCCACTCTTGTTTCCAACAAATAATATGAATCGAAGAAACAACGTTCGTTGTGTCTAGTTTTTGATGATTCATTGCTTAACGAGCAACAAACAACAATAAGTACTCAACATTATCAGTTTTATGTTACGATGCAAGAGGTTTCGGAGTGTGTTGCACTTTCTTACCAGATGCTGTTCTTTTTTATACAAAAAATAAAAATTGATAAAAATGTGTGTTGCAGAATGGGTTATGCTACGAAGTGATTCTTAAATGATGTATTACTCATGTTTTTGTAGGACCTCTTAGTATAATGGATAGTGCGTCTGGAAAATCTAGCTCCGTTGTCATGAAAGCGTTTCTTATCTCGGCTTTTCGGACTCGGCAGACAAAATTTAGATCCCCTTCATTCTTCTGAACATGCACACAGGAATGGTTTAGAGTTGGGCTCTAATTTTAATTAATGCTTCAAAAATAGAATGCTGTCTTTTGTAGTTAAATTGGAACCCACCCCCATGCTGGTATCAACCAGCGATACTTGCATTGAGGAAACCGAACAGTTTCCTTATGTGTTATTGTTTGAACACATATTCGACGTCGAAAAAAACGGTGCTAAGTGTTTAGTTTTACTTCCACGATGCAAGAAATTTGTAATTCCTTCCGCTCTGGTTGTAAGCTATAAATGCTATATTCGTCCAAACTTCCCATATTTAGGCAGGTGCTCCAATAAACTCTTGGACTGAATCAAAAAAAAAAAAACTTTAAAAATTATAACTCATAGAACTATAACGAAAAAATTTGAATCTCTTGAGCACCGCCGCAATGTTTCTTGTCTTTCTTTATCTTACCATTATTTTAATAAACAGTGTTCTAATGAAATAGCCAGTTTCGTTCCTTCCCTCAAACAATTCAACCATAATACTCGCGTTTTGACGTACTGTTAAATTCAGAGATTCATAAGTTTTAACTTTTCAAAGAAAAGCAGTAGATAGAGGGTATTTAGCTTTTCATATTTATTCTCAGATCAAACTCCTACCTTGAAAGACAGAGGACAGTTCCGACGCGACGTTCCCAGTCAATACATTACAAAACTGATTTTTCAAAAATTTTCTGCCCAAAATCTTTTGAGGTACTTAATACTTCCATTTTTTTTTCATTAGAAAAAAAGTTCGGAAATCCAAGTATATATGACATAAAAAAATATTTTCTGAAGCCCAGTGAATAAGTGTGGTCTACAGAGACTGGGCCAAAAAAGCGCCACTCTAGAAAAGTGACTATCGAAAACTATATCTATGCATTCCGCATCACAAAAACTCTGGTTCATTAATTTAAAATCAAGTGATAATTGGCGAAATAAATCGATAAAATTAGCTAAAATTTGCAACTCGACTTTTGTTTCAACATTCCAACTATTTGCTCCCGGATGAGTTGAGTAAAAAAAAAAAAACAAATTGCATAAACAATATTTCAAAATCATAACAAAAACCAAAAGTGATACTTCTACTTTTTTGTATTTAATAAAATTAATATTCTTTTTGAATTAAAAAAAAAATATATACTCGTAATATGAGAAAAATGCGGATATTGAATAAATTTTCTGTTACGAAAAGAAAATTTATGGCTTTAGCTTAATATTTCCCTGTCATCGTATTACCAAATAACTTGCATCGTAAATCCAAACGTTTAGCTTTCGTTTAAAGATAAATCAAAAAAAAAAAAAAATAATATTAAAAGTAAACCTACGC
Organism: Philhelius festivus; assembly: GCA_963931855.1. Taxonomy (NCBI): domain Eukaryota; kingdom Metazoa; phylum Arthropoda; class Insecta; order Diptera; family Syrphidae; genus Philhelius; species Philhelius festivus. The sequence continues at coordinate 215,244,198 of OZ007555.1, forward strand.
ATATTCATAGAAATATTTATTTTTGAAATTCCAGCTGCAGTGGTATGAACCTAATATTTCATAGGGAATAAAAAGATTTCCATCTTAAGCGCTAGACATACCCGTCTGCAAATATTTTTCTGGTAGGGGCATTTAACATTGTATGAGAGGATTTTTTTTGTTTTTTTTACAAAAATCAACTAACTTGATATTTACAAAAAATCTTGATTTATACGAAATCGAGCTCATGAGGGAATTAAAGACCTTCGTTTAAGTGAGACTATTTGATATTTGAAATTACGAGAAATGTTGAAAGCTTTTTTTGTACCCTCATTGTAAATTTTGGGTTAATTCTTCATTAGCAAAAGTATCACGCAAGTGCTATACAGAAACACAGATTTAGAAAAAGTTTGTTACTTTTTATTACTCTAACTCGTTATTTTTTTACCAGTAACGTACTGAATCTAACTCTCTTATTACGGCTGGCGAGTCGAACAAATGAACATGTGAGTGCGAGAAATTAGTATTACGGTTGGCGAATCGAGAACCTTTGATTCGACTTAAATGTCATATATTTGATATTTTTAATAAACAATCAAATTTCGAACTCGAATTGTAAAGTTCGCCAACCGTAGTATGTCGAATGCGTAGTTCGCTAATGAAAAAATTTCACCTCGAACGTTCGATTCGCAAACCGTAATAGGGGGGTAAATGTGAATGTTTGACAAGCTTGTCTTCTGTTTCTGAAACGCTTTGTACCTTAAATATACTGTTCTTAAATTATGCATTTCACAAAAAAAAATTTTTTTTTGAGAAGTTTACCAATGATGAATAAGTTATTCGCACCGTTTCGGAAAAATTTGATTTCACGTTTATTATTTCGCAACCCAGAAGCATTATTTCGCTCCTTTTAATTTAAAAAAAAAAATAGAACAGACACATTTTCTTTTCGAAACACAGTTTAAAAATATTGATGCATTGAGTAAGAAGCTTCTAATTTTGATAAACCTCAAAGGTTTAAAAGAGAAAGTTTACATCTTTATTATTAATTGGTCGATATATGTAAATGAAACAAACTAACCAAGTTTGCGAAATATAAGGTTTTGTTTCTGTCTGCTTAGACGTCACTATACCTTAGAGATATTCTATTAAACGGGGAAAGGAACGGTCGAATCACCTCGTCGTTGTCCGTATTCTGTTAACTTCCCTTATTTCGATTTAGAGGCGTAAAATTTCAAGTAGAAGTACCAGTTCCAGTACCAGGAATTGTACTTGCACTTCAGTACTCTTATGCTGGTACCTGATGAAAATGAAAAGTACCAATATTTTAAAAGTTCTTCGTATAAAGTGCATAAGTACCAAAGTATTTGAGCAGTGCTTCCAAGTACTTGACGAGTACTTTCAAGTATTTGACAAATACTTTCAACTGGGTTTTTTTTTCATTGCGAAACCGAAAGAGTAAAAACGAAAGTTCAAACTTTAGTTCAGGTTTATACCCCCACTGTGAAACGGGGAATAAGTGGTTTATGAATTATTCTAATATGTGCCTTTCTTGAAAAATGCACAGTAAACAGACAAGAAAATCAATTACTATACGAAATTCTATGCATATACATATGTATACTAATCGGTAGAAATAAATCCATCACCAGAAAATGTGTTTTTGATCAGAAATTGGGTAACATTTCACTTTGCTCAAAAATTTTAAAATCTGAAATAGAATATTTTCCAGCAAGTCGCTTACTTATGATTGCTATAACAACAAGTGGACTGACAGTTTCTGGTCTACTGATCAAAGAAACACTTCTGATGAAATACATTATAAATTGCCATTATAGATTGACAGATACTTGGTACTTGAATACAACTACTTGAAAAATACAGGTACTTCCTTTTTTTAAGTACCAGTAACAGAAGCTATACTCTGTCCAACAAAAATTGTCAGTACAGGCCTTTATTTATTTATTTATTTATTTATTTATTTTCATCGATATCTATACACATTAAGATACAATATCTTATTTATTGTGATAGTTTTATAATGTCATTTTAAGGTATAAAAGCAAACTTAATTAACATAGCAAAATAAATATACTTTACAAATTTAAACAAATGAATTTAAAATTATAAAGGAAAAATAGAATAATGAGTAACTGAGTAGTTAACAATATATGGATAAAGAATGTAAAATTATCAATAGTTTACTTAATTCATTGATTTTATTAATTTTATTAAAGGTAAATCCTTGCAATTAAAGAGAAGAAAAGTAAAGTTTTAATTTGTTTTTAAAGATCTGAGTATCAACAAGTATCCTAATATCATTTGGCAGAGAGTTCCATAGGCGCACGGCGTTGACAAAGAACTGTCGTTCTGATGTTAGGCAAGTATGTCGGGGGGTTATAAATTTGTTTGTTCTGTTAGAAGTAGGAAATTGAAGTCGAAAAAATAGGTATTGTGGTTGATGTGTCTGTTTAATACTGAAGAAAAGAAGAAGTGTTCGATACTGTATAAAATGTACAAACTGCATGTCGTATAAAGTAGAAATGTAGCCAGAGATGTGGTCATACCTCTTAAGACCATAAATATATCTTACAGTGTTGTTAAAGGCGACTGTAAGTTTTCTTCTACTCTCCGAATCGCAGTTACAATAAATTTCACAACCAAACACAAGAGTAGGAATAATCATAGTTTTCGCCAACATTTTTCGAGTTCCTATAGGAGTTAGGTATTGGGATTCTTGAAGGACACGAAGTGTTCCGTAAACTTTACCAACAATCGAATTTATATGATTTTCCCAAGTTAAGGACCTGTTGAAGATCACTCCGAGATTTTTAGCAGTTTCCACAAAATCAATAGCAGTGTTGTTAAGAAATAAGCGGGGGAAATATGAGAGATCAAGTGGCTTTTTAGAAATGACTAAGCATTTAGTTTTCGAAGGATTTAAAAACAGGCCATTTTGCTGGGACCAAAAATGGATGCTTTGAAGATCCTGATTGATATTATGAACGCAGTTTTCAATAAGACCAAGGTGACTACTTAAATACAGTTGCACATCATCGGCGTACATCTGTATGAGTGTGTATTTAAGATTAGATGGCAATTCGTTTACGTAGAGTGAGAAAAGAATTGGGCCTAAAATCGATCCTTGAGGAACACCTTTCAAGACTGGCAAAAAAGGCGAGAGGGTATCGGAAATAGATACAGCCTGCTTTCGTTCGCTTAAATATGATAGTACCAGATTAGCAGCAGAAAATGAAAAGTTAAATTGTTGTAATAGCTTTCGAATGAGAATTGAGTGGTTAATTGTGTCGAAGGCTTTTGAAAAGTCCAGCAAAACCAAGAAACTCACTTTATCGTCATCAATGGCTTGCCTTATATCTTCAGTCACATTCATAAGTGCGGTAATACAGCTATGTTTTGGACGAAAACCAGATTGAAAAGGTGTAAGCATATTTGATCTGTTAATATAAGTATTTATTTGTCTTTGTAATATTCTTTCAAAAACCTTAGAAAGAAAAGGCAATATAGATATTGGACGAAAATCCTTGCCATTCGATTTTGGTACTGGAACTATCTTAGCTTGCTTCCAAAGTTTTGGAAAAATGCTAGTTGTGAGTATAGAATTGAATATAAATGTTATGTAAGTCAAAATAACTGGAAGTAAGGCTTTTATAAAAATAGGATGTATACCATCAACTCCGACCGCATTTGACTTTACCAACAAAAAACTTTCAACCACATCAGTGCAATCAATTCCAGAAAATTCGAAACCACATTCAGAGGCCGAAGAAAGGTCTACTTCTTCATTGGGTACTCCATAAGGATTAGTTATAGATGTAGAGGGGAGTGTTAAAAATTGTTTATTTAGCTCATTACTGTCGACGTTATAACACTCATACCTTTTTTGCTTACCAATACCGACATCGCGAAGATTGTTCCAAAGTTTTCGACCATTCATATTTAAGCTGAGGCGGTTTTTAAAAATTTTTGCTTTTTCATTTCGTATCTTGCAAACAACTTGGTTCCTTAGCAGCCGATAAGATCTATGTAATTCTTCTAACTTATATCTTTTCCATCGAAGGTAAGCTTGATTTCTTTGGTACATGAGTGATGAAATTTCAGGCGTAAACCAAGATCGTGATTGATGTGTTACATATTTTTGTTTAATGGGAACATGTAAATCAAAAAGATTTTTAATGTTCATTTGAAGGAATTCTACTTGTTCGTCTGGTGATGACATATAAAAAACTCTATCCCATTCAATCGTAGTAGCATCTTGCTCGAGAGCAGAAGTATTGATATTTTTAAAATCTCGATATTGAAAAATTGTTGGGGGTCTTATAATATTGAAATTAAAAGTAAGAAAAATAAGATCATGTTGAGAGAAAGCAGGTGCATTAAGTTGGTCATAAAATAAAACATCACTCCTGTTACTTACAAAAATAACATCAAGCAGTGAATTTGAGGTACTAGTGAAGTGAGTAGGCATATTTACATTCACCGCCGAGAGATTAAAAGACCTCATAGTATTAATTAGGTAACTTTCAGTTAATAGATTACTATTAATGTCCCCGCACAAAACAACCTTTGTTGACATCATAGCGATTTCTTCCATAAGAGTAACAAGAGTCGTAAAGTCAACATATCTGTTGGGTCTGTACACTGTGCCAAGTAAGAGTTTATCATCCCCACAGACTAAATTCACAAAAATATATTCTATTTCACTACCAGGATCAGATACACAATTCAACTTGCAGGTAATACCATCTCGAACATAAATTGCAACACCTCCCCCTCTAAAACCACGATCCCCTCTAAAAAGCTTATAACCATTTAAGTGAAACATAGTACTTGAAAAATTTGTGGGAAACCAGGTTTCAGAAACACAGATGGCATCCACTCCAGAGCCCTCAAACACGAATCTAAACTCATCAATTTTTTTACGCAGGCTTTGTGCGTTAATGTGACAAACTTGAAGTCCCGTACATTGATTGCAAAACACCCTTATCATTGTACGTAGCACTAATCTATTGCCATCGCCAACACCATCGGAGGAATTCATAATATTTTTAGTTTTTAATTTCAATAGCAAGGGTTTTACCAATAATTTACAAAACAGAAAATGAACAAAAATATAATAAATATAGTTATATCAGAAATTAATAATAGTATTAATTGTAAAAGAATAAGGAATTATAAGAGAAAAGAAAAAAAAATAGAATGAGAATATGAAGTTATATACTTATTACTACTCAGTTATAGAAAGAAATTAAAAAGGAAGAGAAGGAAGAAAAAAGAGAGAGAAAAAAATACTCAATAAAATTTTACTATGTTGTTACAGCATTAATCATGGCAACCCTGCACAAGCTTTCGTTATTGCCGATAAGAACAGCATCCTCATCTTGTTGACATTTTACGTACACCAGTCCCCGTCTTGTAAACACAGATGACAGTTTGTTTTGTTTTTTTAACTTGAGTGCAGACTGCAACAACAAGTGATTTTTTTTTGACAAGCATTCGCGAAGAAAAATAGGGTTATCTGCATTTCGGCCAAAATTAACATCGCGAAGACAAAGCGGCTTGTTGTTATTTTGTTTACAATGTTTTGCCACCAGTTTTAATAAAGTGTTTTTATCATATGGTGTAGTAAATTTGATGATGATAGAAGAATCAGGTGAATTGGAAATCGATGGTCGAGTACGAAAAATGTTAACCAGTGTGGGTGGTTTTGCGCTGAGTGAAAGACACAAATTATGAAATATTCCTTTGAGATTTTCGTCGGGTGAAAAAGGAATTCCATTAAGAACGGCGTCACAAGCAACATTTCGGTTTTCCTGAATCTCCTGTGTTTTATTCATTTCGTCTAATTCATTTCGAAGTGCGAAAAGATCATTTTTATATCTGTTTATATTTAAAGTGCAAGTAGAGAGCTCAGTTTTGACATCTGTTAATGTTGCATTTATATTGTTGACATCGGTTTTAAGCATCATGTTTGCAGAGTCCAAGTTTGATTGACATGATTCAATCTTCGATACTCGTGTACCTAGCTCAATGATCTCGTTTTTTATTTGTGTTAATTGTGCATTAATATTTAAAGAAATTCGTTCCTCAGTTTCTTGTAATTTTGTTGAAATGAGTGTATTAATTTCAGTTGTAATACTATCTTTTTGCGCCTTAAGTCTATCGTCCATTTTTTTCCACATATCGCCATCGTCCTCAAAGCTTTTTTTCGTATTTTTGAGAGAGGAGTTCGATGTGTTTAGTGGTGAGTTTATTTTGCGTTCACTAATACCACGGCGTGTTGACATTTTAAAGAAGTATATATGTATACACAAGATGTCTTATATGCTCCAAAATTAACTTTTTATTTTATTATTATATTATATTAAATTTATGATGTTCACCAGCAAAATATAAAAAATTAATCGATCGCACAGAAATAGTTATTTTTAAGACAGAAAGTGAATATGTGTGTTCCTTGACTAAAAGAAAACTTGATAAAAGGTATGCCCGATATAAAACACGTCTACTCGCTAGCTTTCATACTATATATGGAGAGCTTTTTCTAAAGCAGTGGCGCCTGATGCACCCTCACTACAATGCGTTAGGAAAAATGCCACTAAAAAAAGAGCAAGCCACTGACTTTTCTTAAGGACTTGTTGTTGTAATTCTTTGCAAAAAGTTGTACACCCCAACACGACCGTCGTATCCCACTGCTGATGAGATACTGTCAAGATCAAGACACGAGTGTCAAGTGTCACTCAATACGATCGTGCGCTCTTTATCTACATCAAAACAGAGTTACCATTATCATTCTCAATAAATTGCAAGCAAGGAGCTTTTTCAGTGGTTTTTATTAAGGAGCTTTTGGGATTTGAAGCTTTTGAGAACACATTTTAAGAAGATGAGTATGTTGAGTGTTGTCGTATTGCTTTTCAACTTAAAAAAAAAACGCGCCTATTATCTTACCGCTTGGCGTTGTGGGAAAAGGTAAATTAAATATTGTTTTCAGTCGTTTTGAATGGGCAGACGGTAGCCCTACGCGTTTTTTACTTTCATTTGCAGCGATTTATAATTTAAACTACGGAATCCCTGTGAGAGCTTTAAAAGGCGACACACTTATGCATGGCAATGCAACCAGAATGAGAGACAAACGTCCTATCTTCCCAGTACTGACAATTTTTGTTGGACAGAGTATAGTACTTGTATTTGAGAAGACTGAATTCCTGAAATAATTTCCTGGTCTGCTTCGAATCTTCGAATATCAGATTTTAATTGATATTTTAAAAATTTTATTAAAAGAAGAAAATAATTTTTATAAAAACACATGGATTGTATTGCGATTTTTTAAGTTTGTTAAAAACTTTCGGTTTATTAAAAAGGGTTTCGTTGCTTTTAGAATGTTACCTACCTTCAGTTTTTTTGAGCAGGAAATGCATGAAACATTCGGACGGTGTTCAAGAGATGGGAATGATTCCATGATAGTTCGGTTTCCTACCCGTTTTAAGATTTTTCTCAATTCTTTCCAGTAAATGAAAAGAAGTTTGGCCCGCACCTGCCCATAGATGTTAGTTATACTCGAGTTAAGGACGCAAACATTTCTTATAAATTGTAGCAAGATCAGAAGGAATGAAGCATTTTTTAAAACCAATAAAGAAATCCTAAGCATTTAGCAGCGTTGTTTGCTGTCTCGAAGATTGTCGTTGACACAAATGTCCAGTACTGAGAGGTTTTCGGTTTCTTCGATACAAGTGTCTTTCAAAGACAATGAAATAACGGGTACATTTTGCTTTAAGGACAATCGACAAAATTAACTATTAAACTCCAAACGATTTTGTGTATATATTTGATAACGTTTATGGGAAATTGAGGGTAGAGTCATCGGCAAAACAATGAAGTCGATTAGAAGTTTTAGATTAAAGATTATTTATTCAATGAGGAAGAGAGTCGGAGACAAAACAGAGCCCTGCGGTACACCAGCATTTATTTTGAAGATCAGACTAGACACCTTTCAATACAATCCGAAAGTAATTTCCAACCCAAGAATAAGGGTTGCATTGATTCCAAACTCACGCATTGATAAGATAGCCTGGTACCGAATTCAAATGCGTTAGAAATATCAAGTTGAATAATTTTACTTTCTCGAAAGCAATATAAATATCTGTTCCACACTTCGGTGAGATCTTTCGTTCAGAAGATCACCGGATCTGTTTATTTCAAGATCTCTAAGGCGCTCGCAACTGTACGAGTACAAAAGTATAGTTGTCCCATTGAATAACCTACCTTCTCAAGTACTGAAGGGACAGCAATGTTGCTTTAATTCTGGTTAATTTAAAACCGTATCACTGGGTTCGATTCTTCAAATCTATATTTTTCCCTAAAAAGATTGAAATTTAAAATCTAAGACATGTGATTCTAGAATTAATTCAGCTAAACGTTATTTCGTTCTTACCTAAAAATAAGTAAAATGGAAAAAAAAAGAAAGAGATTCATCACATCGCCCATTACCCTTCCCCTGCAGGCGCACATGGTGGCATGTCATTTAGTCACAGCCGATTAGATAATTTTGAATCATTTAAGTTGCCGTTGCAATGCTACTGCTACTGCAACAGCAGCCGCAGACCCAACTATTATAGCCACGTTAATCATATTGGGATAGCCAACGACGGATGCCAAATACCTGGTCATGTGAATAAATAATCACCTTTAATTAGTGTTGTTCCGAGGGATCACGTATGGTATAAGTCATGCAACATGACAAGCTTGCTCTAGAGTTATTTCATTTAAATTCCACAACTCATGGTATCTGGACTCAATCGGCTCATAGAACATGGGCATTTTAGTTCGCGGCCTTCAGATCGTCGCAGGTTATCGAACGGACGCGCATCGGTGTCACAAACTCGACTATATGGCTACAAATTCAGTTGCAAGCAAATTCCTTGCCTATAATTTGTTTTTGTTTAATCAAAAGCAATCCATATAGATATCGAGACAGGAATTACACTTAATTAAAAAAGGGGGATATGGGGTAAAAAGGCTTTTTTAGTTAATCTTGGTGAAGCACATAACGTGCAGATATGCACACGGAATGTGTGTTTGGTGTATTCTACTGGAAATAGACGTAAACAAAAAACCTAGCCTATGTGACAGATATACTCGAAGATTACTTAAACTTATGCAATGCACGCCATTATAGGTACATAGCGCTAAAGTAACTCTATCCAAGTTGCACAGATATTTCTTCAGTTGGAAATAGTCAAAGGAATTAAGGCCAATAGACTTTGATATGGCGGTGAAGTAATATTCTTGATGAATGAACGATGACGTCCAACCCGACAAAATGCAATCGATGTCGATGTGAGCTTGTTGCATGTTACGTACACTTAACGTCGTCGGTTATTAGTAGTGCAGTATACGAGTATGAAGTATTTTTAGAACAAAGTAATTTCTATTGGGGTTCCTGATGACATCAGTGGAGTTCCTTTCCTTGATTGGCTTTTAGTGCGGTGTTAGGTCTATTATGATCAAAGTCGATTGCTTCATTTGATGTGCATTTTTATTGAGGTCAAATGATGTATCGAATGTTTCTTTATGAACACTACAGTGACTATAGACAGAAAAAGGTAGGTTTTGCGTGAATAAATTCAAAAAGTATTTTTTTTTTATAGTTTTGACATGCAATCTTTTTTAAACTTTTTAGAAGCATCTCTATAAAAAGTTTCATAAAAATCCGTTATGTCGATAATGAGAAATTCAAAATTTAAAAAAATGGTAATATCTCAATTTCAAAATGTTTTTTTTTTTTTATTAAATTAAAGATCATAAAAATTAATTAAAAGAACAAAAATGTATCAAAATTCTAGGCGCCGCCGTTTTCGAGAAAAATACGATTTTTGAAAACCATTTTTTAACATTTGTATGGTGGGTACCTTTATTTTTAGGTAAAATACAATTTTTTTTTTCACATCTTGTAGATTATATTGAGAAATTTTTATTCAGCAAGTTTAAAAAAAAATCTAGCATGGGGTATTCGAAATATTGAGGTTTAAAAAAAATTGATTTTTTTGTTTTTTTTTTAAATCGAAAACAAAAATTTGAATACACAATACTATTCATTTTTTTATGGAGCTTTAGGAAAAAAAAATGATGAAAATCGGTGGCAACCTTTTTGAGAAAATCAAAAACAAAAAAAAAATAGTTCCATGCGGGTTACCCGCAATACCAATTTTTCGGAAATTTTTTTTTCAACCATTACCTAGCTTTAACTAAATGAAATTTTTTTGTGAATGTTTTTGAGAAAAAAAATATTTATAAAATTTCGAAAAAAAAAATTCGGTACCGCTATTTTTGATCTTAAAAAAAAAAGAAGAAAACGTGTGTGATATCTACCAAGTTTAAACAAAATCGGCTGAGCCGTTTAGGCTTTAGTCGAACAGACAGAATTGCGAGACTCACTTTTTTAGTCTTTGCCATCATCGTAACGTCAACTTTGATCAAAATCTCAAGTTCGATTTTTTTTTTCGAATGCATAACTTGCCTTATAGTACCTATAAGTCGCAAGTAAAAATCTAGCGAAAATCGCATGACCTTGGTGGCTAATTCACGTCACCTATGCGAGAAATAATCTTACCATCAAACCGTTCATGCGGAATGTCAATCGTGGCGTCCTTTTTGTGGCACAAAGCACCGTTCACCTGGAACTGAATAATATTTCAACAAATTTGACAGATGTCCCCAAAACAACAATGCCACCACAAGCTACCAATAATCCCCGCCATTTGAAGAATTCTACAAAGTTTCAACAACCTAAAATTCCTGTTCAATAAAAAATGAAAATCAAAATGTGTTCTTAATTCTAGAAGATGTATGCTCAAATTTGTAATATTTTGTAAAGGCCGCACTCGATTTGGTGAAGATATGGAGGGCTCACAGCTGTACCGAACCAAGTCATTATGTGACTTTAGGCGAGGATACGAAAGTTTTCTTACAGCAGGATGGCCCTGATAGTGCATTCTTCGAACATTTTCTCAACTGAAAATCGTTCACTAAATGTAATAGATGTGATGTGAGAAACTGCAACATCCTGATGAAACCAAACTGTTAAAACATATTTTCTTTCGCAATAGTTCTACAGGGTAGAAGCTTCTAACGTCTTTAACTAGATTAAGTAAGAGTTTGACAAGAAAATCCGATGAAAACTGCAACTGGACTGATTCAGTTTCAGGGAGTATCACTGGGTTTATGTTTGCCAATTTTTTTTATAATCATTCTCACTTCCATCAAAGTGAATCTTGTTCTTATCAGATATAGTTATGAATTTGTTTGAATGCCTTTCTTGTTGACAAGCCTTCTGTGTTTAATTTGCATATTATTTGAGTTATATCAAGAAGTTCAAGTCATTTTGCAGAATAAATCTGCTCCACTGAATAAACTCTAAGATTGACTTGATTGCTAGTATAATTGCTGGATGAATAAAATGAACAAAAGACTTCTTGTGTCTGTTCCACGCTCGACAAAAGCGTTAACCAATCTCATTAAAATTGCATATACTGGCAAAAGTGCAAACATTATTATGGCTAGACTTTCTATGTTCAGTCGAAATTTCGTATGTGTAAACATATCTGCCGGCAGCAAGACAAACCGTCTGGCACATTACCTTACGGAAGATTGCATTTAAGGCCATGTTAACATTTGGAATATTGCGTACTTAATACATTGTGTTTACATTAAAAACTTTGAAGCGCTTTAAAAAGAGTTTGCCTAAAAATACTTTATCTTATTGAACACCATGATAAATAAATTGAATTGAATTAGTGTGTCAATGGATTGAAATCTTGATTTTAGTTCTTTCCATTGGTAGATAGAACTAAATATCTTTCTTCCCCAACTTTTCCTCACTTATTATCCAATATGTCAAAAAAACCAAAATCAGAACAACCAGTGTCAAATTTTATTGCAGGTTCATTCAACGTTTTTAGCAAATCCCCTTCAGGTTAGTAACGTACGATCGCACTTTATTTTATGCTCTGGAAAATGAATTTTCAGAGCCATCCGTTGTCATTTGCAACGAAATATTCTCGATACGTCAAAATTTAATTTGTCTCTTTTCTGTCAAATTTCGAATTAAATATTCTATATACATCAGCATATATCTGTCAAGCCAATACAAGAAGGGAATGATGTCAAACGGCTATTAAATCTTTGACAAATCAGAGGATTTACTTCAGTTGGAACACCGTCTATAGCAGAAAAAAGACATCAAGAGCTTGGTTGCACGATTCTTTTTTCAGTCGTTTCGTCTTTCGCCTTTTTGAGATATTTGATGTGAGTTGAAGAATTGTAGCGGAATAAAGCTAAGTTTCTACACCTCTCACCCAAACTGTCAAAAAGACGAAACCAATTAAATAAAGAATCGTGTAATTAGGTTCCAGTAGTCAAGCTGAAGTATCATATTTTTGTGCAGAATGAGGGGCGTTCATATTCTGAAGCACTGCAACTGTCAACTGGAATCAACCCACCTTAAAATTCAAATAAAGGAACCAGAAAAATAAACAACTTTATTTAAGATTATTATTGTTTTGACATTTTAACGTTTTTGGGTCGATGGCTTAAAATTTGATAATTTTGTAACACGTTTGACTGTCAAAATAGTCAAATCTCTATCAGATTTGAAAAAAAAAAAACAATGGGAAAATCATTTAAAAAAACGAATTTAAATGTCGCAAAAAAAAGTTCTAATGAATTGGAAACATTATGCACCATTTTGGTTTGATTTTTAGAATTTAGTACAAATCTGCACTTAAGTTAGGTTATACATCAATTTGAACAAATTTGTGTGTTTTAGGATATCGAAGCATGTTCCTGCTTATTTTTTAAAGCACCCTTTTTGAAAATTAAAAATTAGACAGTGGCATTGATTCAGGGTTTCGAAATAACCATGTCTACCAATTTTTATTAATTTCCGTCAAAACCAACGACTCCAAAGCTAGACTCGACTGGCGCTCTTACATTATCCCTGTTCTTTTTTGGGATTATATATATAGCACAGTGAGACATTTTCAAAAGAAAACCATCCGTAGTAGCCTGTTAATGATACTCTTTTCAATTTCACATTTTGTACTAGCGATCAGCTGTCCGGGGTTTGTTCGTAGATTATAGTTAAAGCAATCAATATATTGTCGTTTTATGTTTAGTGTAGTAGATTGTGTCATCGGCGGTTAATTTTGTTGGAGCAATATAAAATAGGAGTTTTCATGATCTGGTTCACCAGGTCTAGTAAAATTGTTAAGTTTAATTTTTTATTATTAGATCGTGAACGCACTTTTTTTTAATTGTAGCAACACTGAAGAAAAATGTCAACATTTGACATTTGTTATTTTATAATAATTAGAAAACAAAAGCAACAAGTTGCCAATGACAAAATTATTTGCTCTCATAATTTCAGACATAAATAACAGCTGACAGTACAAAACGAAATTTTGTAAGCTCGGAAACAAAATTAAAACTTAACTGTAGCAATGGGTTAAGGGTAAAGTAATGGTGCAAAAGTCTTTTAAGATTTCAACCATTATATTTTGTTTTTGGAGTTTGAGAAATGAGAATTAGACCAGTTACACTGGATCGTGAATAGAAGTTGAATAGAAGTCCATTGATTTATTGTTGCAGTTGACAGAAATTAAGTCTGGGTTCATTCTACTTAGGATCCTTGTACCAATTGCAAGTTGAAAATGGTCAAAATCGACCTTTTGACAAAACAGAATAGAAAAATAAGAAAAATGTCAAATAACTTCGATATGTATGCTTAAAAAACTAATAAGTTGAATTAAAAAGGTAGTTTTTGCTAAAATACATTCAAAAAGTCACGATTTTTTTGTGAAGTGAAGAATAAAATGAAGTATGCCGTTGCTGCTGAAAATTAAAATGAAAAATGCCCAATTGAAAATCACAAAACTACTCAATGAACACAGCCATCGAGATACACACAAGTATAAATCGCACCAACATTTTTGAACAAAGCCACTAAAACTCCATTCGATACTTGAATAAAGGTTCGCAGTGAAAATCTCTTTTAGCTTTTATCGGCAATATTCGTACTGCCGATGGTGTATTTGTTTTTTGGTATAGAATCCCACAAATCATGGATAGCTTTCCCAACAAACACAGCTTTGACAAATTATTAAAAAATAAGTTTAAGGCTGCGAGTTAACAAAGTTATTGAACTAGTTAGATACTCGTATGTTGGAAATTGAAATTGGGTTCAAATTTCAATTAACTTTTTCTCTTGTTTATAAATCGATGCAAGTTGAGTATTTTAGAAGAGCAGAAAAATGATAAAGTTATATTTCTATATATTAAAAATAATTAATTAAATACCATATGTATGACTTTATATAACGTTAGTAGATGATAAAAGGGATTGGTCAAGACTTCTAGAAAAATTCAAATCATGGACACGTAAATTCTGTAAACTAATGGGCTTCTTCTTGTCCATTTTAATGTATATTAAGCATGTCGCACATTTTCTACTAATTCATGTAATAAAAACCATAATCATAACTTGTATGTCTTGATTTATCAGATTACTAAGGGGTGGTCTTTCCTAACACTATGCCATTTGTATTTTTAACCCGCACCTTTTGTTCTATTTTCTATCTCAAATGAGTTTTTTTTGTTTTAATTATTTTTGCAAAAAAAAAAAAATAAAACTTATTACTTTTTCAAATGAAAATAATTATCCAACACTATTTTAGTCCCTCCAGTACTTGTTCATTTATATTCATTAAAAACGTTATCTTTTTATAGATACGTACCTACGATGGAATAAATGGTCCTTTCAATTCAAATGAAAATTGCTTTACTAATTCAACCTATTCAGTACACGCCCATGTGTGAGGCTATACGAGATCCGAGAATCAATTTCAATTTATTTTCCATTTTTGTCTGAAATAAAAGAAAAAAAGGCTAACAACACCATGATATGATTTGAAGTACGTCCATTTATCTAAGTTTGCAAATCTGCACGTGTGATATTCCTTTTCTGTGATTCACATATACTGGTGAGTTGGAAAAAATATGCTGTTCGATTCTTTTGTTCGGCTTGATTACTTTGAGTGAGTCCTGCTCTTAGGCTTGGATGAAGGGACTAAAAGGATTAAGTTAGAGAACTCATATTGTCCAGAAATAACAGCAAGTCATTCCGCAAGCATTAATATCTACATATAAGGTACGCCTGCCTGCTGGGTTGCTTCAATTTAAGTTCTGTTATTGTTGTCACAACCACCACACTAACAGCACAAATCAAATCACCCTTAACCTTGGTGCTGGTATACAGTGGTGTGTAACAAATGTTGGTCAAAATCATTCTATAGGGTATTTGTAATTTTATATATAGATAATAATATATTGAGACATTACTTGTAATATCTTGATTTATGTGAGTTTGCTAATTAACTCATAGAAAATTTCAACTTTTATTAACTGGTGATTGATCAATTAAATGTTTATCAAAAAATAAAATTTTTCCACGCGGGTGGAATCAACACAATATGCCTGAAAAATATTCATGGAACTTTGTTCTTCTTAAGTAAATAAATATTTAATCATTTTTTCTCTCTTATTTACCGATTGTCAAATATCAGTTGATAAATAATGACATACTATATTTTTAAACTAAGATTATTAAAAAAACGGAACGATTTATTACAACGAATGTACAGTAGAAAAGTATCGATAATTTTATATGGGTAATAATGGTTTCTCAATTGTATCAATTCTATTTGTTAAATATGAAATTAAACAAATAATAAATAAATAAAAATAATAAAATAATATTTTAATTGATTTTATTGAAATTCTCATATATTTTTAATCAAAGGTCAGTTGACCATACCATACCCATACTAATGTTATACTTTTAATCATTGATTTAACATATCACACATTGCAGAAGCGATTTAGCTTGGAGTTAAAATTTGTGTATGGTGGTCTTGTTTTTTCTTGTAATTAACTACCATCTGAAATGTCTACCATCAATATGTCTTTGAAAAACGGTGTGTTTCTTGACTGCTGGATGAGTTCATACATAATCGGGATCATAAATCGGGATCAAAACAATGTGTTGAAAATTATAGGCCTATTGCAAAATTACAGTTAATTCCGAAAGTTTTTGAATCTCTTGTAAAGAAAAGAATGTATGAAACTGTAAAAAAATATATATCACCTTCTCAACACGGGTTTGTCAGTGGTAAGTCAACATCAACTAATCTAACTTTATTTACAAATTTCTGTGTTAATGCTATTGAAAAAGGAAATCAGGTAGATGTAATTTTCCCAGACTTTTCGAAGGCATTCGATAGAATCAATCATAAAATACTGCTTAAAAAACTTGAGTCTTTTGGATTTCATGGTCAATTACTAAACTGGTTGAAGAACTATCTGACTAACCGTGTTCAATACTCGTATGTAAAAATCGGCCCTGAAAAATCTGTGAAAATTTTAAACCACTCAGGTGTTCCTCAAGGCAGTCATCTTGGGCCGTTTCTTTTCTTGTTATCATACTTATTCAACATGTTTAATCTTTGCAGATGATGCTAAAATTTTTAAAACAATAAGACGTTCAACTGATTGCTTTCAACTTCAAGAAGATTTAGATAAATTGCTTGAATGGTGTTATTTGAATGACATATCTGTAGGGTTATGTCATTTTCACGATTATCCTTTCCTTTTATTTATGGTTACAAAATTTCAAGCAATAAGCTTGTGAGAGTTTGTAACCACAAGGAGTTATATTTGATGTTAAATTAGATTTTAGAATGCACGTAGATTACGTTATATCCAAAAGCAACTCTATGCTCGGATTTTTAATGAGAAATTCTCAGGATTTTAGATGTGCTTTCACGTTGAAGTGTCTTTTCGTTAGTTTCTTTCGACCAGTATTAGAATACTGTTGTGTTGTCTGAGCTCAATACTATAAAAATACTTCAAGTAGAATATAAAGGATCCAAAAACGATTCACGAGGCTTTCGCTTCGAAATCTACATTGGACCGCTCCTATGCCTGCATATAAAGCTCGATGTGTTTTGATTGACTTAAAAAGTCTTGAACCTAGGAGATTTTACTTTTCGATCTCCCTTGCACGTGATGTTAAAACTGGTTACATTGATTGTGCTCCTTTAAAACTGCTGTTTAAACTACACACTCGGCGTGTTGTTTAAGACCAAAGGCTAACCACTGTTTCTTAATTCCACATCATTCAACTAATTACGGTATTAATCAACCAATAACACGAGCTTGTAAACTGTTTAATAAATATTCAAATGAAATAGATTTCAAATGCTTTAAAAATGTTTTTAAGAATAACTTATTGAATCTGATTTTATTTGAATAACAATAATTTATATTATCTTGTATCTTCAGATTATTATTAAATAGTTTTGATGTACATTTTTAAGCTCTTAATATATTTTGTAAGTCTAAGAAAGTTTTGTACTTATAAGCAGATAAATAAAAAAATATCGATATTCAAATGGGAATACAAAATAGAGTTTCACTAACGTGGTGTACGGCTAAAAAAGAAATCTCTTTACTTAACTATGCTTTAGAAAAAGAACCATAAAACAGTGTTAGACAAAACATATATTTCGACGATTATCCAATGAAACAATTGTTTCCGAAAATGATATATTATACCTATTAGCCTTAAAACTTTGATCTGGATTCTATCATCTAGTATATAGGAGTTTTACTCTACCTTTGGGCGTATACAAATATGCATTACAAAGTGTTGTTATATCAGAAGGGAAAAAGAAGTTTTTACATCGTCTCAGGAGTCAGGAAACCTAGTGTATTCTTGGCAAAATCTAATGAAACTAAGGTCTACAAAATATGGCTAGTGAAGTGGCATGTCAAAAATCGAAAGCTTCTCGGTTTCCTCGATGCAAGTATCATCCATGTTAGATGTTTGATTTAACGACTAAAAGCTTTGAATTTTGAAAACATTAAATTCCACACGATTATTGGGCCTAACGGTGATCTTACGAGTGGAGTTTAATGGCCTGACATATGTTTCAGTATTTAAAGAACAATAATTTGGCGAATCCAAGAAAGAATAAGAAAACCTAGTAAAGTTGTGAAACAGTTCATTGGATTAGGAGTTTTAAACAAGGAATCATTTATGGAGCTGAAAAACAGTGTGGGAGTCAAAACAGAGCCTTGTAGAACACTAGAAATTATTTTTTGAACTTTTGGACTTAAACCATCTAAAATTACTTGAAATAAATTGTCAGAAATTTAACAGGAGAAATGATTCACCAATACCAAAAGCATGCATTTTTGATAAAGAAACTTGATGCACAAACTTTTTCAAGATTGACTCTATTTTTCAGTGCGGTATGCCATCAAATCAACAGTGCTACGAAAACCGTACTGCCAGACATTAAGAAGTTTTGTTGCAGGATTCTTTCACTGAAAGAAGTGATGTAAGTTCGGTTGGCCGGCAATTGATTCGCCTTTTTTGGAGTTTTTGGAAAAAATATCTGGATCTGCTGTATTGTTTATGTAGAATTCTTTGAGAAATCAAGCGACTAAACGAATTCGAAAATTTAATTGTTCCATGGAAAAGGTCAAGTTATCAAGTACGATGAGGTTCATGTCGCTAACAAACAACTTAAGGACTATTCACATGAGAGCGACCAACGACCAACGAATAAAAAAACAAATGGGATTTAAAACATATATAAACATAGATTCTTCACAAAAACTTTACAAAAGGGTAGCAATCTAGTATAATTTAATGTTAATTTATAAAAATTTGCGTTGTAATTGCTAAAATGAGAGAAATTTGAGAAAATAAATTGGTCGTAGCGATCATATTGCAATTCGCGACGACCAATTTATTTTCTCAAATATCTCTAATTTTAGCAATTACAACCCAAATTTTTATAAATTAACATTAAATTATACTAGATTGCTACCCTTTTGTAAAGTTTTTGTGAAGAATCTATGTTTATATATATTTTAAATCCCATTTGTTTTTTTATTCGTTGGTCGTTGGTCGCTCTCATGTGAATAGCCCTTTAGAGTTTGTTTCAAATAGTTCTACAAAGAAGTTCGCCTTGTCTAAGTACCAATCTACATTGGAGATGAGCTGGGGAACCGATGAAGTTTTTAAATTCCTAATCTTTTTTACGATTGACCAAAACTTTCTTAAGTGTAAGTAACATGCATCGGCTTTCTGTCTTCTATGAATAGATCTGAATTACGGTTATCGGGTAAACGATTTCAGACATGAGTTTAACGGAGATTGGTTGTTTGAGTTATACTCTTTAATCAACACTGATCTCAACAATAATGAAAATTCTATAAATATAATATGTTTATGTGTGATAAAATAAGGAGACATGTACTTTAAAATCAACACCTTGTTCATGTTCATGAAGCTTAACTTCCTACACTTATTTTTCATACATTCAGGTCTAATTTTAAACACGAATAAAAGTAACTGAATACTAGGTTAAGTTAATGAGGTGAACAATAGCCAAACTAACTATATAGAAAATGATTTAAAACTATATGTTGTAACATTGAAATTAACGGGAGACCTTGTTAAAATAACACAACAACTTAGTTTAATTAACCATAGTTCTTGCCAAGTTATTATATTTTTTTGAATTTTGTTTTGTTTTGGTTATCAGAAATAGTCCCTTGTTGTTTTAATCAACTTAAATGGTTTTCAGAAATAGTCCCATGTCCAGTCCAAAGCAAATAGATATGGCGACCACTAATAGTCTAGTCCTATGGCCCAATTAGCGAGCGCTGAAGTGCGTCATTTTGAAACCATATCTCGTGCGAACCTGTGTATGGAATTGATATGGATAACTGTGGACATACTCACAGCGTCATCCATTTTGAATTTAGTTATAAAAATAAGGAAAGGATGTAGTAGGTTTTGATGTGTGTTATTGTGTGCTCACCCGACACCATCTACACTGTGTCAAGCTAGGCACCTTGTTGATTGGTACTGAAACAGTATCCAATCCGAATGAGTGATCAGCCGCACCGTAAATTTTCTTCAAAGCCGCTAACTCGGGACCTAAAGAATTAAACGTAGGGCATTGCACAAAACTAATCCAAGTTCGTCCTGGAGCCATTTCGTTGCCGAAAGTTCGTCAATATCGCCAAAAAATGCCTATCCTAATGATTGTGCTATTAATGTGTCCAGAGCAAGTCATTTGCAGAGGAAATGGAATACTGTTTCCTTTTCCCGCTGGTCTCCATCTCCACAGCTATGGCATTAAAAAGATTCTTGAAGATTTTATCGCAAAAATAGTTCTGCTAAATATGGGTAATTCTTTTACAAACCGTACGAAATCGAACAAAAAATTACCGAGCGATTTCCGATTTGGCTGAAATTTTTTTTACGTGGAATTTAATTTTTTTTTGTTTTTTTTTTTTTTCGAAAATAGAAAGGGTTGAAAATTTCAGATTTCGGTGATTTTTGGCTTGAAGACTGATTTTCAAAAATTCATAACTCCAGTTCATTTAAGCTAGAGAAACAATTTTTTTTTCATTTTGAAGGTAAAAGAGTGAATTTTAAGAAAAAAAAAAAAGATTAAAAAATGTTTGAACAATTTCATATTGTTATAAACAATTGAAATGTTTGAATCAATTTTTAGCAACGAAACCCGTGTTTAAAGTATGACCATCGTATTCTACGTCCAATTTTCCATCGAAAATGCTTTTTTTTTTATTAATAAAGAAACGATTATTATTATTGCAAACAAATTGAAAAGACGAGCGCGTCTGCGCTAGGGATGTTCATGGAAAAAAAACATCGATGTTTTATTTATTTAGAAGACACAATCTTAAATTAAATTTCGGTTTGATTTAATTATAATATGGGCGTTATTATTTTGAAATTAAAAATCCCAATACTTTTGTTCTAAGCTTTGCATAGATAAAATTTTATCTACGCGACTTTTGAAAAAAGTCTTTCTGATGGCACTGAACACGTCAAGTATTTGTACGCAATTTTGTAAAGTTTTGGGAATTGTTGTTTGTAATCGGACCTATTCCCAAAGGGTTTTCACTGAGACGACCAACAGGTGCCCTTAAGTACACGGAAAGCTCATCACAAACACTTTCTTCATTTTTGTTGGTTTTCCAGTTTTTGTGAACTAGTTTGTGATGGTCACTCCAAAGGCTGAAATCTTCGGATATTTTGTCCGAACTATCAGATTCAGATTCCATTTGCTCTTCATTTAGTAGATCTTTCTTCATTACGTCTTTAATTTTTTGAATAGCTTGAGTACAAGCTAGCGGGTCTTCAAAATGAAGTTTTTTGAACCGCTGTTCATTTCTGTCAGACTAAGCTTATGCACTTGCAGTACTAACGGTTCATCGATCACAAGCGATTCGGTTAGGTATACTGTGACTGTGAGTAGTGAGTGTGTATTGTACGATGCTTGCTTTATTCAATATGGATCGAATGAAATACACCATCAAATTGATACATAAATTGAAAGAGAAGAGAGCATGTGAAATAAATTTAACTGTAGATTTGGCACTTTGAGTGAGTTTTTTCAATGCTTGCTTCATTCGATGCATCGAATAAAAAAACATCGATGTATCGGTAAACATCGAAAGTTTGCGAAACATCGGATTTATTCGATACATCGAATAGTAAACATTGATGTTTTCGATGTATCGATGTTTTTTGAGCAACCCTAGTCTGTGCACCAGTTGCAAAGTAAACCTCGTATTCTCGCCTTATACCGTTATTCTCTGCATTATATTGCAAATAGTATGAACAGTAATGTTTTAAATTTTCAATTGAACAATATCGTTTATCAATAAATAATGTTTCATAAAAAATTGGAGTAAAATAAATAAAAAAAAACAACATTATTTCAAAAAAAAAAACAAGTTATATGCTAAGATTTCAATTCATTTCAATTAATTGCAATATTAATTTTTTACTTAAAAATTTTCACAATTTTTTTATTTTCGTAAGAAGAGAATTGCTTTGCTTCCAACTCTTGCAGTGAAATTGGAACCATACAATGATATTTCAATCAGACCAAAAACATAAATGTTACAAAAAGAACCAAGTTCTTATACAAAAACCTTTGTGTAACAAGTCAGCCGAAAAGTATTGAGATCTAAAAGTACGCCAAGTTCTTACTTCATAAAGGTTTAATACCGAATATTTAAAGTAGAATAATATTGAAACGACTACAATGTAATAGAGAAATTTTATTATTTAATGATTACTGACTAATATTTGATGGGTTCACTGGTCAAGTTTTTAAAATTTTTCGAATTGGGCATAAAAAAAATTTGCCAAGTAAGCCCATCAAATTGTTTCTCTAGCTTAAAATGAACCGGAGTTATGAATTTTTGAAAATCAGTCTTCAAGCCAAAAATCACCGAAATCTGAAACTTTCAACCCTCTATATTTTCGAAAAAAACAAAAAAAAAATTTAAATTCCTCGGACAGGTGTCTTTTCTTTTTCGATAAAGAACACGTTAAAAAAATTTCAGCCAAATCGGAAATGGGTCGGTCAGAAAGGTGTTCGATTTGTAAAAGAATTACCCATATGCATGACAAGGATTAATAACCCGGATCGAAAGACTTTATCTTTGTGGGAAACAGATTCCCGGGTAATAAAGCAAATTTGGTAGCCCAATCTTTGTTCTTGGTCGAATTCAGCAATGCAAAGTCAAATGGAAGAGGGCAATATAGTCTCATAAACTTTTTGAAAATTTCTTTAAAACTCCTCTCCCATAAAAATTTGTACTTTTTATTAATTTTTTTTCCACCAAACTGTATTATACTCGTATTGACTGCGATTGAAATAGCAGCAATGATGTGAGTCGCATACAACGTGGTTCCTTTGTTTTTGTTAGACGTTCCAACGTGTTGACTGCCATCAGCCGCTATTGCTACCGCCACCGACAGTCAGCTGTGGTCACTTCCGTGAGATTTTTTTTTTTAAATAATTAATTTAACGGCAAAATAAAGATGGCCGAGTTAAATCGCTCGCAGGGTACGTCTGATGTTGTTGCATGCAACATTAATATGACGCGGGTGGATAAATATGTTAAAATTTAATGTCGGTATTGACGAAGGTGGTGGTACAGCGGGCCTAGGGGTGATTGCTTTGTATTGGATATGAGTAATCCAGTGATGTTAGTAAAAAAAAATTATGGAAGGGTGGGTTGTGCATCAACAACGACAGCGACGTCTGGCGTGTGTCGCGGATTACACATGGTGGTTTAGGTTTTCATTAAATCCAATAAACGGAAATTTGGGAAGATGTTTATTTTTTGTTGGTTTAAATTGCAGGGGCTTAAGTGCGCTCAAAATGCTGGAAGTGATTAGTTTAACAAGGGCATATGGTGTTTTATCGCTTCTTATTGTTATCGATGCAAGTTGAAGTTAATTGCAGTCGTATTTCAAAGTGGATTAAAGGAACAATATCAATTATCAAAAGTCAATAGCCTGGCGAGGGGATATGGTTAAAAAATGTATTTGTGTTTTTTGCAAAGTTAATTAATGACAAATGAAAAAGGGCTCCTTGAAATTGTAATTCCTAGATTAATTGGTTGGAAAAGTGAACATAAAAATTGGAATTTTATAACCCTAAAATCTGAAGCTATTGGTGAAGATGGTATTCTATTTACTAAAATGATCTTATTGTTGTTAATCCATTTACACACTTATACAAGCACTGCAATGCGTCCTCGACTTTACCAAACTTGTGGAAATCAACTAGGATAATTCCTATTCCAAAAAATATAAACCTAACGAGCCTTCTGTTTATCGGCTCATAAGTTCTTACCTTACTTTTGAGAAGATCCGAACACGGCACATTATTGATCCCTCCACTCAAAATATGTTATATCTTCTCATCAATTCATACAGAGCGAACTACCCTTATTCTACTTGAACTTGATCATATTATGTCTACTGGACTTTCCCAAGGCATTTGACAAAGTCAACCATGAAGTTCTTCGTGAAAAACTTAATTCAGCGTGTGCTACGTCAGGATAAGTTGTCTAAGAACCGGAGTATTCATTTAAATGACCTGCCCCCTGTCTGTAAAAATGCCTCGGCCATCTTTACGCAGATGATATACAGTTGTATTTTCAAAGAAGAATTGATCTGATAAATGACCTCATTGTCCGTATTAACAAAGGTCTCCTAGAAATTTTCAATTAGACTAAGGAGAATGGGCTAACACTTAATCCAGAAATAAACCAAGGCTATGGTTATATCAAAGAGAGAGTATGACATGGTATTTTTCCGTCTTGAACAACTAATCTGCACCGTACGTAAAATCTGTGAATAGATTACTGGTAATTACTAGTACTGATGCTGGCAATTCACAGACGAATCCGGCAAATCACGGACGAATCCGGCAAATCACAGACGAATCTGGCAAATCACGGATGAATCCGGTAAATCACGGACGAATCCGCCAAGTCACGGACGAATCCGCCAAGTCACGGACGAATCCCACAAATCAAAGACGAATCCGGCAAGTCACGGACGAATCTCATAAGAAGAGCCTAAAAACAATGACTGAAATTTATTCGTTGTTTTTTTTTTTTTGAGAAAATATAATTTTTTTAAAGTGGGTGTGTCGGTGGGCAGCCACATTTTGTTATAATTCCCCTTATATTATTCTTTATCATGTATGAAGATTTCATCAATAGTGGTTAAGTGGTTCAGATTTTATGGAATTAAGACTGCCTCCATACGAAAATGTTAAAAAAAGGTCAAACCAAAAAAGAATATAAAGGTTTGAGTTTGAAAAGGCTTTGTTAAGTCCAATTAAAAAAAGAAACACACACAAGACTAATTTTTATGAATATCATAGACGATATTAGATTCTTTTTAGATGGGCATGGCATTTATAATCATTTCTGGAAATGTAAGCTTAATTAATTAATTGGTTCAGTTTTTGTGCCATACCATACAAATCTCACCACAGTGCCTCAGTAGATGGACCTTAATCTTTAAACAGATTACGGATTGTGTCGTACACAATTATTATATCTGTAGAAGATTTGAATACTCTTAGATTTTTTTTAAGCCCCTTTGTCTAATTTACAGTGTAGGCTAGAGAGAAACTTTGTTCTCCCTGAACAAAACAATGCCGTAGTAAATAGTAAATAGTAAGTATTCTTTCAGAACTGTCAAAGGTTTGCGAAAGAATTATGAAATACCAAATCTTTAAAAACAGTCTGATATCTAACAGATCTTTTTAAAAACCACCCTGGTTCTTGTAAAATGTATTGAACCATATCTTCTATAATTAATAAAACTAACAACAGTTGAAAAAGCATAGATGAAAAAATGATATCAATCCTTCGATTTCAGCAAAGCCTCTGACAATGTTGCCCAAAACCTTCTATGTCTGAAGCTGAAAAAGTGGTTTGGTTTTTCGTCAACTTCATGCAACCTTATCTTCTCCTATTTTACTGACAGAAAACAGGCTATAACCATGAATATGAAAAAATCGTCGATCTTGCCTCTTTATTGGAGCGTTCCCCAAGTATGGATTTTTGGGTCTGATTCACAATGTTTGTGAATGATTTGCCTGCGGTAGTCAAACATAGCTCTATTTTTATATGTGCTGATGTGGTCCAGATTCTTAATTCTTCTAAGAAATGTGATCCCAATAATTGTGTGTTGGAACTTGGTGGTGATTTTGCTATAGTGCTGAATTGTGAAAAGGAAAATTGTTAGGTTTTAAATGCTGGAAAATCCAAAGCCATTTCTTTTGGACACAATTTTGGATTTTAATTAATAAACTTACTTGCTTTTGATGGCAATTCAATTCCATATGAAAGTATTGTTAAAAAGTTTTTAACGACTGTAGTATCTTCAAAGGCATTACTTTTAGTAGACTTCGACTCCACACGACCACTATAGTGATAGCCTCACACAGAACTATTATTATGATGCGTTCATATATATTTCGTTCTTCTTCATTAGGAACTCTCTGCCTACTCATATCAGAAAAATTTGAAAGCCGTTTCATTGATCATCTTTAAATGTCCTATGATGCACTTTTGCTTTAAAAAAAAAATAAAAAAGAGGCTGGGTGTGACCCACACTGATAACTTCCCATTTGTGGTCTTGAAAACTTTATATTTAGATAAAAACCTATTGTGACGTTTTCTTCAATTTTACCATAGCTATTAATGGAATTTGAATATGTGGGACTTCGGTACAACTGAACAACCTTATTCATATACGTATGTACAGTACATACATTCTTCTAAAAACTAAGTTGATAATAAAATTATAAAATTATGTATTATATTATAGAAATTATTTTTTTTTGGGTTCCAAACATTTTAATTGAAAAAAATTTAAAAACGAAATATTCAAATATAAAAGAAATGGGTTGGTTATAGATGGAAGGGTACTTACAAAATATATCCGCTCTAAAACTAGATATATGTCAAATATAAACCATTTGTTAGAAATTGTATTATGTATAAAATTAAATAATGGCAAAGTCAATATCATTGCTCGTTCTCAAGATATTCTAGTCGAAAAACAAATATTACCATTTTTTAGTAGATTTTTTTATATTTTTGTTAAAACTGTCAATTCGATACTTGTCAAAATTTAACCATATGTTAATAATTGTATTATGCCGATACCTTCCCGTAAGAATGTACTAAGCGGCACTTTTTTCGAAAATGACTTTTTGATGAGGAAATATAATGTTAAGGGCCACGTTTTGGCCTGGGTTTCGCCAACGAACTTTCTTCGTTTTTTTTTTCGTTTCCTGAACAATTGTAGAAATGTCGCTTAGTATACATTCTTACGGGAAGGTATCGATGTATAAAACAACATACTTTAGAAGGCATTATCGGTGTTCATACCCAAGAAATTCGACTTGAAATACAATTTTAACTAGTTTTCACTAGAATTTTTAATAGTTTTTTTATTTAAAAAAAAAAATTTTAATTCAATATTTGTCAACATTTTACCAACTGTACAAAATTATACTATGTTTAAAATAAACTAAAGTAGAAGTCAATATCACTACTAGTTCTCGAGAAATTTGAGTCGAAAAACAATTTTTACCAATTTTCAATAGAATTTTATATAGTTTTTTATTTTTTGTAAAAAAACTGTAAACTAATTTTTTTTGAAATTTTCACCAGTTGTCAAACACATTATTTTTCGTAAAATAAAATTATTTTGAGTTTCAAATTGTTTTCCGTTCTTAGAATATCTGGGTTATGAAATTTTTTTTTCAGTTTTTTTTATTTAAAAAAATAACGGTATGTTCATTTTTTTCCAAATTAATACCAAATCTGTATGACCTTATGCTTATACTGAGTACATTAATTTTTATTTGAAATCAATAGCATTATTTTTTCGTGAGATATTTGAAACTAACCAAAATTTTTACTTTTTTTGTTTAAACCGTTATAGTGAAAAAACTACTCACTGAATTTTAATAAACGCCCTTTCAGCCTCTTTTGAAGTTATTATCTATTTAACAAAATTTATTTGAAGTCGATATCTTTACTCATTCTTGAGATATCGACGACGAAAAATGGTACAAGAACGTACGGACGTACGAACGTACGAACGTACGAACGTACGAACGTACGAACGTACGAACGTACGAACGTACGAACGTACGAACGTACGTACACACACACACACAGACATCTCTCTAAAAATGATTGATATAGCCTCTAGGGACCTTGAAACGTCGAGAAATGTCAAAAATTCCAATTTGACAAATCGGACCGGTTACAATAACTCCCTATGGGAAGTTAAAAATAAGTAAATAACTTTTTTGTTTCGTTAATTTTTCGTATTGTTTCGATATGCCCCCATCTCTCAACTATCAGAAATCAATACCATCTTCTTCTTTTTTTCAAAAGCCACAAAACTAACAACACTCTTACAACTCTAAAATTTTGAATTAACATGGTTATTAATTAAGAGCTGTTATTAACTTACTCATCTGTAAGCAGTTCAATAATTTAAAATTGTTATTAACAGATATTTCAACTTATGGGCCGAAAATCGAAATACCAATCCCACGGTTCTAGTTAAAATATGCATGAATGTTAATGAACTTGTGGTGCAGAACTTGTTTCTTAATTTTATCTCGAAAAAAAAAAAACAAAACAAAAAATCATGGTCAAACGCATAATGGAGAAACAATGTAAGAAAACATTTGTTTAAAATCATTAAATAAAGATACCGCTGTTCAACTCTACAAAATGTTGTGGCGCTCTACTATAAAACAGAGTTTTGTGCTAAAGTTGTATACCTTAAAAAAAACTGGAACATATTTTCCCACACTAGCTGCACCCTTTCTTACAACAAACTCAGTCTATTCTAGAAATACATATTTGAGTTTTTTTTTTCAACTGGAAACATTTATGTCAATTCCACTGGCTCTCAACAAAACAAACCTCCTACACCCTTTATAACCTGCGTCACATTTTTGCATTAATTCTTCAACATACCTCCGCACGCTACTAAGCCCTCGAGCGTTCATATTCACAATACAAAGCCCAAAGTAAACCCACACGTCTGCAACATGTTGCACGATAGAAAAAATGCTAAGATGTGAAATTTTTGCGTTTTAATATATCGTCGCTTTTCCGGCAGAGTGGCATAAGTTGAAATTTGCAAATTTTCAGGAGAGCATTTTAAAGTTTTTTTCATACTGAACAAAAAAAAATTCGTTGCTCATAAAAAACAAAACTCGAATGTTAAATACGTGAAAAAATTGCATTTTTTGTTTGTTAAGTTTTATAAAAAACGAAATATAAAAAAAAACAAAAACAAAAATTGATTTATGCCGTATTTATAGGTAGAAAATGAGAGGGATGTTTTTGAACACTGAGAGCTGCGCTTCTTCATAACTCGGAAACTAGAAGAAGTAGGTAAACGCCGATCACATAGAAAAATTGTGTTTGTTTTTCAGCTCAGTTCTGTGTTCAAAACTAAAAAACGACAAATTTCGACTTATGCCACTCTGCCGGAAAAGCGACGATATAAACAGACCACAAATTGATCCGAAAATGTTTTAAACAGTGCGGTTCACATTATTAGATGCAAATTTAAATGGGCATTTAAAGTTGAATCGCAACATGTTCCTATTATAAGTTGTTGCGAACAAGTTATATTTGTTAACTAACAAATTTGGTTGGAAAATATTTAATTTTTTTGTTAAGTGAGTCAATTAACCAAAAAAAAAATGGAAATGTCCATGTAAAAATCTAAACGGTCATATGTTTAATGATTTTTTTAGGACACATGTTGACCAAAATACATGTTGGCCAATGTAAGTGTGAATGGGATGATAAAGTAGATAACTACTTCTTGCTTGAAATAAAAAATAAATTACAATGTGCAATGGAATTCGAAAGAATTGCGCGCAAGAACGACGATGACGACGACGACGGTGAAGCCGCCACCAACGGACGATTACAGCTTGTTGTAGACGCCGACGCCAACATGCTGTTGTGGAGTTGTTTTTTTTTTTGTTTCTTTTACTGAATGAAAATATCACTTGAGCGGAAAATTATATCTGCACGACAGTAAATTTTTTCATGTAGCCATGGTAGGAGACTCTTGTAGACAACACGACAATTAATGACCATAAATTGTTGTGAATTTATTAGTAATAGTGTTTTTTTTTTCTTACTATGAAGACGATAAGAATCATTTTGGTAATAAGTTTTGATTTGGAAATGTTCTGAGAATGTAGCTTGCCAGAATTACAAGTGTTGACAAGTAGAATGTTGCAATAAATTGTGCATTTGTTTGATTGATGTTGGTTTCGTCTTGTTTCCTTAAGAATTCCGAATAGAAAACATACTCGACACTAAAAGTCGTGAAAAAAAATAAAAAAGTTGTGTTTTTCGTTTCGAAATCAAAAACTGCATTGAAACATTCATAGCTCATTTAAAACAGGTGGTACAAATATTATATTAATTTTAAAACCCCATAATCAATCTTATTTTTAAAATTCAAATGTTTGGTCAAAAATTTTGAAAAATGAACTCTTAAAAAGTTTCACACATTCTTTGCTTACTTCTTATAGGTAGCCCTACAGTCTATTGATGACCAGGGCATCAACCAACAAAATTCTTTCAGATAACTCGAATCCTAAAGAGTCTCCAGTTTCTCACTCCGAGTTCTGCCTCTAATGCGCAGTACCTATATAGTAGATGGATTGAAAGTGTCGTAAAACTTTTACTTTGAAATTTCTTGGATATAAATCAATACGACGCCAGCCGGCCGCAATATTTTATGTCTCTCAATACTTTAATGTCTCTCGTTAATTTTTTAAAATAGTGTTCTAGTCAAATAATAACCAGTTGCATTCCCCTCAGAATTCCACCATAATCATCATTTCTAAAAATACTCGTTAGCCAAATTTTGTTTGACTCAAATTTTTAACTTACTGTCAAGTACAAGATTTCTTTGTTTAGCCGAGCTAAGCGAATGTGGAATGCTTTCTTTAGTCATATCTATTATTCCCTTCCATTTAAATATATTCGGAACTTAAAACTGTATCCCCTTATTTGCCAAACGCTTTCATTGTGTTAATTCATTTAAAAAATAGTCAAATACCGTTTAGTGCGTTGAAAATAAAAATGTCGGGATTGATGAAGAGCGCTCGGAAATTTTTATTTTTACCTGACATTACGATGATAGCGAAGACGAAAAAAATGGGTTTTGCGATTCTGTCTTTCTGTCTTTTCGATTTTTGTTAAACTTGGTAAATATGGTTACGTTACGTTACGTTTTTTTTTTTTTTTTTTTAAGAACAAATAAAATGCGCGACTGGGTCGCACGAACTTGCTCTTATGCAAGAACAAAAATTATAAGTCGTTGTTTCTTAAAAATAAGCTTTTATATACAAAATTTTTAAAACATTTTTAAGAAACAGTTTTGCTAGCTAATTTAAAGTTTTTATTATTGTTCGAATAAAAAATAAATTTACAAAAAAAAAATTATTTAGCCGTTTTTGAGATCTCGCATTTTCCAAAAAAAAAAATAGATTTTTTTTAAATTCAAAAAACATTTTTTTTTTTTTTTTTAAGTTTTGAGAAGTATTTTAAACTTTTTAGAAGAAAAAAAATCATTTAAATCCGTTATGCCGATAATGAGAAATTCAAAATTCGAAAAATGGTTCTATGGTATGTACAGTCAGTAATATCTCGATTTCAATTTTTTTATTAAATTATAGAATTTGAATTTCTCTTTATCCGCAGAACGGATTTTGTTGATATTTTTTAAAGAGAAGCTTCTAAAAAGTTTGAAAAACAGTGCATTTCAAAACTTAAAAAAAATAGTTATTGAATTAAAATTCCATATCTCAAAAACGGCTGAATATTTTTTTTTGGGAATTTAATTTTATTCTAAAAAATTTTAAGTTGGCGTACCAAAAATTTTTTTTAAGAAACCTTATTATTTTTACTTGCGATATAGGTACTATAGGGCAAGTTCTGCATTTGGAAAAAAAATCGAACTCGAGATTTTGATCAAAGTTGACATTACGATGATAGCGAAGACGAAAAAAGTGGGTCCGACAATTCCGTCTGTCTGTCTGTATGTCTGTATGTCTGTATGTCTGTATGTCTGTATGTCTGTACCTCGAACTACAGCCTAAACTACCGGAGGTATTTTCTTCAAACTCGGTAGTTAAGGGTCTTCGGTGATTCCCTAGAGGAGAAATTGAAATTTTTTTTTTAGCTCCAAAACTAAGGGTACCCCCAGTACACCCGTAATACAAAATCTTATTTATCTCGAAAACGGCTCTAACGATTTTGATAAAAAAAATTAAGTGTGATATTATGGACATGGACTATATTTTGGTGAAAAAAAAATTTGGGGGGAAATGTTATTAGGGGTACCTGTCACAGAACGGTTTTTTTGATTTTCGAATTTCTCACCAACGGCTCCAACGATTTTAACCAAAATAATACAATTTTTTTTTTGAAAATTCAATATCTTGAAAACCGATACACGATTAAATTTTTAAATTACGTTTTAAAATGTATTTTATTAAATACTAACAATTTGCATATCAATTTTTTTTATAAAAATTTTAAGGAAAATTTAGTACACAAAAAACATGTTTCAGTGTGTCTAAATGTCTGTACCTCTCACTACAGCCTAAACCACTGGACCTATTTCTTTCAATCTAGGTAGTTAAGAGTCTTCGGTGGTTCCCTAGAGGAGAAATTGAAATTTTTTTTTTAGCTCCAAAACTAAGGGTACCCCCCCCCATACACCCGTAATGCAAAATCTTATTTATCTCGAAAACGGCTCTAACGATTTTGATAAAAAAAAATAAGTGTGATATTATGGACATGGACTATATTTTGGTGAAAAAAAAATTTGGGGGGAAATGTTATTAGGGGTACCTGTCACAGAACGGTTTTTTTGATTTTCGAATTTCTCACCAACGGCTCCAACGATTTTAACCAAAATAATACAATTTTTTTTTTTTTGAAAATTCAATATCTTGAAAACCGATACACGATTAAATTTTTAAATTACGTTTTAAAATGTATTTTATTAAATACTAACAATTTGCATATCAAATTTTTTTATAAAAATTTTAAGGAAAATTTAGTACACAAAAACCATGTTTCAGTGTGTCTGTATGTCTGTACCTCGAACTACAGCCTAAACCACTGGACCTTTTTCTTTCAATCTCGCTAGTTAAGAGTCTTCGGTGATTCCCTAGAGGAAAAATTGAAATTTTTTTTTTAGCTCCAAAACTAAGGGTACCCCCCATACACCCGTAATACAAAATCTTATTTATCTCGAAAACGGCTCTAACGATTTTAATAAAAAAATTAGGTGTGATATTATGGACATGGACTACATTTTGGTCAACAAAAATTTTGGGGCAACATTTTATTAGGGGTACCTGCCATAGACCCGTTTTTTGATTTTCGACTTTCTCATTAACGGCTCTAAGGATTTTAACCCAACATTTTTAGCAGGAGTCCCCTTAAGTTTAAAATAATATTGTATATAAAAATATTCTAAAAAATATTTATTGGGTTTTAAAAAAAAAATTTAAATCGATATCTTCAAAACCTATGAACGATTATTGTTTGAAATTATTTCCTAAAACCAATATTATTAAATACTCAAAATTCGGATCCCACATTTTTTTCTTGAAAAATTTTAGAGAAATTTCTTATATAAAAAATTTATTTAATAATAAAACGTTTTTTTAAAGTTTATTTGCATAAATTCATACTTTTCCGGAAACTAGACGGCAATTTTATGCATTTGAACATTATTATCTCATTAAATCCATGTTTTATATTTATAAAATGTATCTTAAATTCCAAAGTACTTTTACATAAGAGCAAGTTCGTGCGATCCAGTCGTGCATTTTATTTGTTCTTGCATAAACTTGCAATAGGCCGGGTTAAGCAAGCTACATTTGTGTAGTCTAGCTAAAGAGAAAATCTTTGAGTTTAACAGTACGTCAGGGGCAAACTGATAGGCATTTACTCAAGTGCGAGAGGAATGCAACTACCTATTTCACTATAATACTGTTTATAAAAATAACGGTAAAATAATGAAAGACAAGAAACAAGACTAAAATTGGATATTGAAGCACTTTCTCAAATATGGGAATTGTACTTGAGTTTTGGACGAATGTGCGCCTTATAGATTACAGCCAAACCAGATTCGAAGAGGGTGAAAAATTTCTTGAAACGTCGAAGGAAACTTAAAAACATTTTGGAGACGTCGAATATTTGGTCATTCTAGACAAGGTGTTCTGTGATGCACATTCTTAGAACTAAAAGCTGTTCTGTTTCCATAATGCAAGTGCCGAAAATAGTGGCATGAAAGGTGGGCTGCGCTTTAACTAAAGGAGACATCATTGAGGTTTTGAAGCATTGAATTCTACGCGGTTTATACATATGTATATGACAAGGCTATCGAAATCAGACTTTAATGACCTTATCATACGCTACCGTTCTAACTACGCATCCGAAGGACAAGGCCAAAGAAACGAATATGAGAAGCTGAGAATATTGCCGCCAGCAAAACAATTTAAGGAAAAAATTTCATTCAAAAGATCATTGATGAATATGAGAAAGAGAGTCGGGAACATAACGGAACCCCGGGGAACACCACCATTTATTTTGCAGATTTCCAAATTAAAACCGTCAAATAATGCATGCATTGAACTATTCAAAAGGTAGTTTCTAATCTAACAAAGAAGAGATTCTTCAATACCAAATGCTCGCATATTCGATAAAAGGGCTTGATTCCAAACTTTATCATATGCTTTTGAAATATCAAGCGCATTAATCATATTTTCTCTGAAAAGATGTAAAAGCTTGTTGCTAATTTCCAATTGTGGAAACGCTCACTGGTTGTAATACTGTTTTTATTTGATTATTAGGAATATCACTTGAAGACAAAAGGACCAAAGAGAAACTCGTAGACAGTTATTATTAATCTAAAAATGAGCTCTTAACGAGATTAGTAAGTTGATGGGTTTTTTTTACCTTTTTCTTATAAACCTTTTTTTATATACACCTTTATATAAAATGTTCTAGAGAAATAGCCTATTGCATTGGTTCCCTTTAATAATTGAACCAATTGCTCGCGCTTCAGGAAATGCTCATCAGTTTACCCTTGAGCTCAACTTCAGAGATTCTTTCTTCAGCCGCGCTACACGAATGTGGAATGCTTTATCTGACCCAATATTTCTTTCTCATTATTATATCATCAGATATAAATAAGAATGATCGGATATCTTTAAGATTATAAAATTCTTTACAATTATTCCATATTTTTTTTCACTCATATCAGTTCTAAGTTTAAAATTAAAATGTATAAAATCTACGGTACTTTGATTTGTGTAAAACTTTAAAGTAAAATTAACAAAGTAGAAATAAGTTGTTACGTAGCAAATTAAAAAATGAAATAGATCCACTACAGCTGCAGTTAATTGGAATCTCTGATCCTTATTCACATCCTCCAGAGACATAAGGTGGCTATGATCGAAGAAATGAAAAACAAATATATTGGAAGGATTCAAAACTACGAATTTCGAGGTAGAAGATTAAAACTTTCTGTTGTCGTAAATTTTTAATGCACATAAATTGTCTAAATGCAAGTTGCTCATTTGGTTATTTGTAAGAACCTCCCCACTAAATCAATTTGCCTCCCACACATATTTCATTCTGTTCAAGTTTACAATTTCACTGACCCACTAATTAACTTACCGAATTACCTCCATTGCCAACATTAATAACAAAACCAAACATTTGCAAAATACGGATGTGTATATGTAAATAGTAAATAAATAAAAACCATGGCTACAAAACATGAAAAATAATCGCCTTACCAGTCCACTATGTACATTTCCAATTTTATAAAACAAAATGAAAATATAAGCAACATCAAACACTAAAACAAATTTGCCTGGCAACATTTTAATCTCGACCAAAAACACTTCATAGCATGAAGCCATAATTTTTTGTTTAATATTTTTAAAGATGTAGTTCAAATCACAGCTCAGCGAGAAGACCAATTCACCAATTCGAACAAGCTCGCTAATCGGTTAATTTAATTATATCGAGCGGCGGAGTCAATATTAATGTTGCTGGACGCAGTTATTGGTAAAATAAAACCAAACGAGAGAGGTGCTCTATTACTGGTCATAAATTGTGTTGAACCGATGTCGCTAAAATACTTGTATCTTTTGCTTTTTTGGAATGAAAGATGTTTGGACGTCGTTGTCTTTTGCTGCTTCGGATCAGCCAAGCATTCGTGTAGATTTCGCTCCTGTTTTTTTATTTTTTAGATTATACTATATTTCATATTTTTTTTGGCCTTTATAACCGTAGAAGGTTTCGATTTCTGAACTTAAAAAGGAAAACTAAGACAGGTTAGGTTAGGTTAGGTTAAGTGTAGTGTAGTGATGATGCGCCAAGCTGTATCACCCCACTCGGATCTCAATGGATCCATTCTGCTCCCCAGGATGTGGGTAATGCAGGAATGAAAAGGTAATAGAAAGTATTTGGTGGATGCCTTAGCTATGGGGTGCCTCCCTGAGCCATCCTGATTTCTGAATGAAGCTAAGGATGCTTTTTAGTGGCAAAAATTAAACGTCGCCCAGTTCGCGCCTCATTTTGTTCCTGTAAAAAGAGTGTAGCGTCGCGAACTTGGCTGATCAGTAGCATGCCATTTGAAAATGGAGCCCTGCAAACATTGAATCATACTAAAAATTAGTTTTTCGTTAACTTCCGAACCCATTTTGACAAAACCTAACAAAAGCCATTTCCGACAAAGATTGTTTGAAGATTTAAAAATTCAAGCAAAAAAAGGAACTTATGTATGTATATATGTAGCTTATTTGGATTTTTATTTATAAAGTGGTCCCTGAGAAATGTGTATTGACGAAATGTTTGCTCAAGTGAATCCAATTAAAAAAATAAAAAATCAAATAATTATTCTTTCAACTTAAATTTAATTCGTTCTCGTATGGGAAATACGATTTACTTTAACGCTACGCTAAATGATATGACAATAATTTCATGTTTGCTGCAAATATACTTAATTGAACAGGCGCCTCTTTTGTGTCCAATGTCGACCAACCTTGTGAGTTTTGTTTATTTTGCAATCAGACATTAATACTTTAATACTTTAAGCTTTAAATAAACTTATTTATTATTGAATATTAAAAAAAAAAAAAAAAGAACGTGTTCTTTTTTCTGTGAGTTCCCTTCTTAGACGACGTTATACGAGTACTTAAGTATTTATTTCATTACCTGAGACTTATAATATTTGGACAAGTTCTATATTTATTGTGGTTTCTGATCCTTCAGATCGACCAAAAACTATGTTCCGAATGATGCAAATCTAGGAAAAGTCTAATGAGCTTCAGTTCGAGCCTTTTCGTCGACTTTAAACCATTATATTTAATCATTTATCGTCAGGAGCTCTACTATGTGGTCTATGCCCAAAATTTGAATACTTCGAAAACTAATTCACGAGAAATACTCGTACATAATTACTGCGGCAGTGTGCAACTAAGAAGTATCACCTCCAAGAAAAATGATTTCAACGCTTTGGCTAGGACAGGTCAAAAGGTCGTCAAGCCGGAAAGAAATTCAACAAAGAAGAACGTCAGTATTAATATTGGCAACTGATTGAAATTTTTTCTGTTGATATTTGTAAAATGAGAGGGTTAAAATCTTATTTCTTTTCATCCTAGGTTCTCATTGCTAAGTTCGGATCGACATTTTTAGCCCTAACCAAAACTCAGATATGAGCAATCTCTGATTCTTCTGTAGTAGTACCCCTTAGAATAAGGGTTAGTGTGCTGGACAGTCTTGCAGAAGGTCTTGGGTTCTATTCTAAGCCGTTCTAAAAAAGTTTTTCAGGGGTGTACTTCCTCTTGAGAGAAATTGACAAATTCTCTTAAATTGTAGTTCCCGATCTGGATAGAAATTAAACCTTCAGGAATACTTATCACTTTATCAGTTATCACATTCTTAAGAGATTTCCAATAGGGATTTCCGAACTGGAACAAATCATTGCGGCCATCTTGTTGAAGCTGTATCCGTCAAATCAGCTGTCATTTACTGTCTTGTCAAATCAACATGGAGAGTTATAAAATCGTACTCAGCGTCGGAGTCCATTTCTGGCGGTATAGGTTCGTCAACAAGCAAAATTGAATTTGGGACGATCACTATCCAAATAGGATTCACTAAATTGCAATACATCTAGAAAAATTAACTGTTTGGTGTGGATTTTGAGACAGCTGTATCATCGGTCTAAACTTCTTTAAGAACGACGCACGTTGGCCAGGCCATCACCGT
Organism: Philhelius festivus; assembly: GCA_963931855.1. Classification (NCBI taxonomy): domain Eukaryota; kingdom Metazoa; phylum Arthropoda; class Insecta; order Diptera; family Syrphidae; genus Philhelius; species Philhelius festivus. Next base: position 215,282,058 of record OZ007555.1, read on the forward strand.
CAACGGGAAGCACTTTTGATCGATTGTACACTGGCAAATCCGCTTTAATATCTATCATATTCTTCTAAAATCTCTCCGAGTGAATGGAAAAATGAATCTGTTCAGTTCAAAATGACCTCCTCCTCTACCATTCTTTTCAAAGTCAAAACGGTGATAAATCATCAGATCATGAAATACTAGTGTCTTGAAGATAGAAAGCCGGTAATAAAAGTTTTGTAGTAATAGGTCCACTAGTGGGACTTCTACAAGGGCTCCTTAAAACTATTCCTATAAAAAAGAATTGAGGAATTTTAAAAGATCCTCTTGAAGACTACGAGTATTATGTGATAACATAGAAAAAACATCCGAAGCATTTACATAGATTAAGAAAAATCCTCTCAACTAATCCAGTGATGTCTAGCTGCTGGGAAAATGCTGATGGCTCATGCTCCAACTATTGCGAAGAATCGCTCAATCTGCTTCTAGATACTCATTTCCCAGGAAGCACCCAAACCAATGACAATAATTTAATGACACTAATTATTGTGTGTCTAACAATTTTCTAACTTTGCCAAAAAATTTGAATACAAAAGAAAAAATGCACTCGGCAATCAATAGCTTCAAACCATATAAATCAGCAAGAACAGACGACCTAATTCCAGCAGAACCCCAACAGACGATCGAGATTATTCTGTCAATCCTAGAAATTCTCTTTAATAGCTGTCTAAATTTGGTCCATATTCATGTGCTATTGAGGGAGATTGTGAGTATATTGTATTTAAACCAAAAACAATCTTTGACACTAGACTTTTATCTACGTACTGTTAAAGGAAATCGGTGGAAACATCTTCAGACACTGGAAGGACCCATCTAATATAACATCTAAAACCGCGTCTACACTGTCATCTCTGAATGTAGAAGGTTTGCTTGGAGAATTGATCGATCAAATGCTTACTAGCAGGATTATAAATTTAAGGCTGGGCGGGTTTTCTGCATGAAGATCTGTGAGTAGAGGGACCCCGCAAGGCTGTGTTCTATCTCCCTTTCTTTTGAACTTGGTAGCGAAGGAGCTGTTGAGATATTTTGGCAGCAGAGAGTTACAGAGTGATTGCCTATGTGGATGAAATTGCTATTGCCACATTAGGAAAGAATCCTAACACCCAAAAACAAGTTTACACATCGAGCCAATCGGTGTGGACTAGGTGTTAACCCTCACTCCCTCTCCTCTCCTCTAGGAAATTTTAAATTCCCATTTAGACTATTATCAAATTGAAAGTATGCCACTAAAATTCTCCGACGAAGCAAAATACTTGGGTCTTAATTTAGATAACAAATAATATTTAAGAAAGAGTTAAAAAGGCCACACTCAAAAAATTTCGCGTGTAAATACTACTAATTCATGCGTGCATTCTACGAATTTTATTCGTGTTTTTCAGCCACGAATAGTATTCGTATTTTAGAGTAAAAGTATAACAGAAGTGATCCATTGTTTCTTGAACTTATCGCTTTGATGGCAAACGTTGCCAAACCAAGCTAACTTTAAAACAAACAGAACTTTCGAATCCTCTGTCACAACTTTCAAATCCGGTTTCGTAGAAAACAGTGCTGCCAAATTAAAGTACTCCGCCTCTAAATAGTATTGAATAGTTTCGAATATGACATCTTCAAAACAAATGTTAGTGTGTCACAAGGCTCTGTATTATCTCCAGTACTCTTTCTCTTTATGATCAATGATCTTGTGACTAAAATTGTTTTGAATGTTGAACTTTATTTCTTTGCTCTATTTTTCTACATATAAGAATAAGTCGTGTGGTTTTGTTTAAAAAAATCTATTACATTTCTAGAAAATTAATATTCTTTCTCACAACATTATTCTGTCTTATGATATCCTCAAAAAAGGCCTTAAAGTGCTATGAAATCAATACGAGGTCACAATGTCGTCCCTGAACTTATACAACTTACTTCAATGCCTCGATTTGCCTCTCAAAAACCTCCAAAATACCGCCATTGGAATTGCCTTAAAAATCCTAAACCAATAGATAATACTGTCAGAAGCGTCTCTTTGGCGACGATGCATTTGCGGAAAACATTTTCCACAGCCAAAATCAACCATGAACTTCCCTTAAACTCTATAAAAGTCAGCTCCACACGAAACGTGTTCTGCCACAAGTAAGCACAGCAAAACTTTTCGCTTCATGAACTTCTGACCGCCCATAATTTCTGTGTAACACTTTTTTTTTTCCAATCAAAACTCGTGCCTTGTGATCGAAATGGATATGTTTTCACTCTTCGGCAGCAAAAAAAAAGTCAGTCTATAGACAAAGTTGATGTTTCTACGCCTTCATTGACATGAGAGTTAAAAAACAAAATCAATACTTTCTATTGAAATTTATTTTTAGACTTTAACAAGTGCACGTAGGGAGTAGATAGACAAGTTGGCTGCTGTTGATGTTTTTGATTTTTTTTTTGTAGCAGATTCCAAGACCTAAAATTTATACACAAATGATTGATTTTAAAAATGCTCTCTGTACGAATTTGTTGTGCGCTGTTCAGGTTAACAGAAGTTTAATTTAATATTGACTAAGGGGAGTTTATATTCGTTTGTTTTGATTTAAAATTAATTAAATTTTTGTTGAATATCTTTTTAAGAACTTTTTTTTTTATATCATTTTAGGTCACACACCGAACGACTGGAGAAGTAATGGTACTAAAAATGAATCAATTACGTGCAAATCGACCAAATATGCTGAGAGAAGTGCAGCTTCTCAATAGATTATCACATCCAAACATTTTAAGGTAAGTTCAAATAAGTATTTGGGTCATTTGAAATCCTTAAAATACGATACGAAAGAACTCTTCGAAGAACCCCGAAAATAAGAAAACCCGCGAATTGACTTAAGCCCCAAGCATTAAATTAAATAACCACATGAATGTGAAAGGAAGTTATGTACTCGTACCTTACTGGATTCCTGAAACGCTAAGATCTAAACCCAGTTAGCAACAACTAGTTACAAGCTTTGGATCAGAAAAATAAGAAACAGGAGGATTTGAGGAAGTTTATATTTTACATAAGTCTATCCGAGTGCTGCTTATAAGCTTATAAAGTCATTTAAGTTTTTCAGTACTGTCAGATTTTAAGACAAAATTCTGTTACAAGTTTGTATTTTCACCTGATTTTCTAGAAGTTTGTGTATGCATTGGACTGTAAATCAACCTGTTCCCAATATTTTCTTTCGTAGAAATAATGGTAAGTGTGTTTAACTGTTATCCAGAAGGTCTGAGTTCGGTTCCCAGCTGCTGCAAAAATGTTTTTTTTTGTTTTCTAGAGCTGTACTGCGAGGAAGTGGCGAACAACCAAGAGTATTTCTTTCATAAAAAGTAATGCTCTTCCTTGGCGCTTGTTGGCCTCCTCCATTTTTACTATCACCCTCACATGTATTGTTGTTAGGCAATAGGTCAAGGCTCTCTGCGAGCTGTTGGCCTCGAATTGTATTTGCAATATATCGAACTCAAGATTTTAGTCACCCTTGACATTACTTTGGAAGGCAAGATTAAAAAAGTGGGTCTCACAATTCTGGCTTACTGTCTGTTGGGCTACATCCTAAACATCTCAGACGATTTTTTTTAAAACTTGGTAGTATGTAACTATTTTTAAATCCCCTCCCTAAACATTTTCTTCTTTTTTTATTTTAAGACCAAAAATAACGGTTATTTGAGGTTAGATAAGACGGAGTGATGATACAGCAAGCTGTACAAACTCACTCAGATGTCAATGAATCCATTGCGCTTCCCAGTATGATTTTAAGGTTGGTGTGTGGAGGACAAGTGAGACAAGTGGAATTGAGGGGGCTTAGGTATTAAACTAAACATAAACCATGCTGAATTCTGAATTAATGTTTTAGTTGCAGGGCAGAGATGTCGCCCAATTATTGAAACAGCTACAATGTAATAGAGAAATTTTATTATTTAATGATTACTGACCAAAATTTGATCGGCTTACTTGGCAAATTTTTTATTATGCCCAATTCGAAAGGTTTTAAAAACTTGACCAGGGAACCCATAAAATTTTAGTCAGTAATCATTAAATAATAAAATTTCTCTATTACATTGTAGCTGTTTTAATATTATTCTACTTCAAATCTTCGGTATTAAACTTGGCTCTTTTTTTAACATTTATGTTTTTGGTCTGATATAATTTACATCAGTTCTAAGGAAGTGGGCGGATACCACCCCCTGAATGGAAAACCCTACCACTTTACCAAATTTCATCGTTTTACAGAAGTCGGAAGTGAAAGTGGGGGGATACCACGCCCCCTGAATGAAAAACCTCAAATTTTATATTTTTTTCTTTGTATGCAATTTTAGCCCTGCTACTTTACCAAATTTCATCGTTTTACAGCAGTCGGAAGTGCTCCATTCAACCAACACCAATTCGTAGAAAGTGGGCGGATACCACGCCCCCTAAATGGAAAACCTCAATTTTTATTTTTGGTCCTTTATATGTATTTTGAGCCCTACCGTTCTACCAAATTTCATCGTTTTACAGCAGTCGAAAGTGCTCCATTCAACCAACACCAATTCGGAGAAAGTGGGCGGATACCACGCCCCCTGAATGGAAAATCTCAAATTTTCGATTTTTTGCTCTACTTGCGTGACAAGACCTACCGTTGTGCAAAATTACAAGATTCTACGATGTCGGGAAGTGCTCCATAATTTTGATGATCTGTCAGTCAGTCAGTCCGTCAGTTACGGTTTTTGTGATTTTTGAGGCCTTATATCTCAGGAACCGCTTATAATAGAAAACTGAAATTCGGTGAGGCGCCTGTGCTTGACTAGCTTAGGAAATATTCGGAATTTCAAGTTTCTGACTTCATTTGTACTGAAGATAGGGAGGGGTCAAAAGTCGCCTGAGTTTGTTCCTGTAAAAAGGGTGTAGTGCCAGAACTTGGCTGGGCACTACCGTGCCCTTTGATTCTGTATTTTTCCTCGAATTTTTTGGCCAAAGATTCCTTGAAGACTAACAACTGTCGATTGTTACCCATCTGGCGTCTGCAACCTCAATAAAATGTTGGTGAGGTTTTGCTTTTCTCTTGATCCAGTGGCATAAGTAAAGATGTATCGGTATACCTTGGATCAAGAGATGACCCGTTTTTGGCCAGTCCATCTGCCATTTAGATCGCTATGCAGCTTCGCAAGCTTCAAGAACTTCTGCTTGGAATACACTGCAAAAATTTTGAAATCTTTATTGGTCTGTTAATAGTCTTCTTCTAATCTAATAGGTGTATTATCTGAGTAGATAACTGACCCTATCCCTCCGTATGTCTCGGAACTGTTTGTAAAGACCAAAAAATTAATGACCCGGTTTTCATTCCAAAGTTATCTTTCTGGGATATCCCTTATTGCTACTGGGTTAAAATCTATATGCGGTGTAATGTAGTCTGTTTGAATGCGTACGGTTGTCTTCCCTTGTTCTTGTAGTTCTATTATCTCTGTTTGCGTCAATACACGAAAGTCTTTGGATTTTTTTTCATAATTTTTCGATTGGCTTCCTTATCTAGGGCTGGCTACCAGATTGCGCATGCTTATGTTAGAATTGGCCTTTTTATAGCTTTGTACATCCAATGAATGGTTTTGGGGCTGGAATCTCATCTTTTACCAAAAATTCTACTGCAAAAGTGTAGAATTCTATTGAGACTTTTTTTCTCTTTATTTAATATTCTCTATCTAGTTAAATTGAAGATCAAGTAAAATGCCAAGATATTTGTAAGTACCCAAAACCTGGGGCCGAATTACCGCATCAGTTATCGAGTCATACGTGACTGAATTATGTAAATTTGGCATTACCGCTCACGTTATCGTACAGTCTAGTACAATAATTTGACATTCTCTCATCAGTTATCGAACTGAATTTTATTCGTCAGATGAGAAGCCGACTGATAGAACGTATTTTATTTGAATTCCGGATTAAAATGTAAAAATTATTGTATTTATTGTTTTTCATTTTATTTTCACGAAATTTATCTTCTTTAGGTCTAATTTAAACAAAATAAATCAACAACAAAACATAATGATTTGGCAAAAAACATAGCTTCGTACATCTCATCTTCTGGTTGATGTGAATTAAAAGTTAGTTATTATGTACATACATACATATGTATGTATGTACGTATACAAATATTTTTTAAATCCTTACCATCTAAATCACTTGATAAAAAGAAATAATCCATTTTTAGTGGATATTTAGAAATATCCTCAAATCCTTGTAATAAAAACTGGAAACTCGCGAAAAATTTGTTGTTTTTACAAAAAAATGAAATTTGTTTGTCCAAAAATAAATTAAATGAATACAAATTTCATCTGTCAAACAAGAAAGACTCGATAAAAATCAATAGAGACTCGATGTAGTAGAATAGAATTACTACAATTTAAAATAGTTACACGATACGTTAGTCTACGAATGCCATCATGCCAAAGTGCTCACTAGTTCATTCGATAACTGATGGGACTCACTCACTCGATCACGGAAGCGGTGATTTGGCCCCTGTATCGGAAAAAAAAAAATAAAACTCAAAAACTCATAAAAAAATATATGGCTGCCCAATAACCAATAAACTAAGAGAACTTTTGTGATTTCGAAACCTATCAGACAGCATATATTTTTTTTTTTTTTTTTTTTTTTTTTTTTTTTTTTTTTTTTTTTTTTTTTTTTTTTTTTTTTTTTTTTTGAAAAATACATAAATGAATTGCCAAAAATCACTCGAGCCCATGACACAAAAAATTTAAAATCATATATACATTTTTATGAATATCCTACAAATAAAGCTCCAAAAATCGCTATGACCATAAAAAAATAAAATTAAAAAGAATTGTATATAGGTATGTTATGTGTATATGAAATTATTGAACCAAACTCAACTTTTATAAACATCTAGAAACCTTATAAATATTCTGCGTTTATTCCACACATGAGGCGTCAAAAATCGATTGTGACCTTAAAAAACTTTAACTCTTGATTACAAATCTTTTATGGCTGACCAATTTCCAAAACTAATTGACCTTTTTTGATCAGTTCGATAGAATAATTTTTTTTGCGAATATCCCATATATCGGGTGCCAAAATGTCAGACCTCATCAATTGACCATATTTCGTCATATATTGAAGCTATACAAATATCTTAATGTTACTTGATCCATGAAACTATTACTCCAAATAAAATGGATGGCAAAAAAGCATAACAGTCAAAGCAAAGTTAAATAAAATGAATTTTTAATTCCGGAAGTTGGGATTATTTTTGTGACTTCTCCCTTGCTAGAGGTTTTACTATCATTTATATTGATTTCCTCTTTCCACCATATATTTGTTAAAACCTTCAAAATCTGCACATACTGACCCGAAACCCTGTTGCACAAAAGTTATGATATTTTTAGTATTTGTCCATAAATGACAAATTTCTAATGAATTCGGTTGAATTCGAACATCAGTGACTCTTTTTTCAGACTCTGATGGTGTGTGATTAACCTTATGAGTTTTTTATTTTGATCACTTGATTCTACAAAGGAGCAATATTTGTAATTAAATAGAATTGGTTTGCTTAAAAACCAAAAACACACACTCATCATTTAAAATTAAGTTTTTCTTACTTATATGGTAACAAAAATTGCAAACTCCCATAACAGTTCAAGTATAGTTTCAATTCAATTTTCCCATAACACAGATACGAATAAAAAAAAGCCAAGTCAACAGCTTCGATCGATTTCAAATTCATTTTCTAATTTCCCACGTTTATTGCTTCGGTAGCAATTAATAAGCGCGCCATTGTAAAATAAAATAAAAAAATAATAACAAAAAAAACCAAAACAATGTATCGCATAAAAATTGAATTATTTTACTCAATTGACTTAACATCGAGCGTTACATTCATTCATTCATCCGGTAGCTTTCAATGCAAAGGTCACACCCAGTGAATGATGTTTTCAAAGCAAATTAAAATAAAAAAAAAAACATTAAATTGAATAACACGAAGCCGAACAGCAGAATTAAAACCTCATAATCCACCATAACCGAACGAACATAGATACCTACCTTGACAGCCACAGGTATGGGAATTCAATTCTTGATGATTTCTATCTCAGCATCGTGCACATCGAATTTGTGATGTTAATTTGTGTCTTTGTTGTTGTATTTTTATTGAGTGGCTTTATTACAAGTCTTACTCTAATGCTGACGCCATGCTTAGCTTGTAAATAAAAGTTAACATAAAATGTGTGCTTAATTCTCATGGAGATACATGATATGGCGAGCTATAATTAGATTTACATTTTACTATTGTAACTTCTGTCAGAAATGATTAGAACCTGTCATAATGTCAAAAGATTGATGAGGGTAGCGTAGCGTAAAATTTTCTTTTTATTTAACTGAGGAAAGATTTATTTTTAGTTTTAAGAATGTGTAGATAGGTTCTTAGAGCAAACTATAACTAGCAGATAACATATTCACGGAAAAAGAAAAAATAAAGTTACGTATACGCCCTAGTTACCGGTCGTTTTTACTTGCTCTTTATGGGGATTTTAATCACACTTAACATACCGATGGTAGAGCAATCAAAGAAGATGGTTTTCGCTATACCTAACGTCATCGGTGTAGAAAGTGCGACTTACAGTGGGTTAATGATAAATGGGTCACTCTGTAAACACCCTGGAACATTTTCTTTGGTTTTTCAAACTGCACGAGTACGTTATATTTTTTTAACCTTCTTGTCAAGGTCAGTTAGAAAATCTAAGTTCGCCAGAATAGTGTTTTAAGTATGTTCAGAAAAGTTTAAGTGAATTTGTTTGCATCTCTGCTAATTTACTACCATTATAAAATACAGGGTGCGTCACATGTTCTAGGTAGATTTTATATTTTGAAAAAACTTTAAAATGAAATACACTTTTATAATTTATATTTTATTGTTTGATTCACTGAGTACACACATTTTGTGGACTAAGACTGTTGTTATTGGCTTCTGAATGTGAAAATGATCGCAGTTTTAGTCTATCACGTCACCTTTTTACCTAAAGGATATTATCTTTTCCTTCTAAACAACATACAAAATGTGCATTCATTTAAAATTGTTCAAAGAAAATAATTACATTCATAAAAGTAGTAAATTTCTTTAACCAAACGACAAATATACATAATCAAGGTAAACATTTTAGTTGAAAGCTTTTCCTGAGGTGTTCATTCTGTGGACAATCTCGCTCCATGCTCCAACAATACTCAGCCATCATATGTCTGTACATCCCATCTTCTTTGCCTCCGTGATTTTTAGATCATCCAACTCATCATTGACTGCACCTTTATTTTTTGGGAAGTCAAGAAAACGGCTATGCAGAAAATGAACCAAGCATTTTGAAGCTCTTTAGAAGTTTGTGAACAATTTCTGTGTAATTCTCTGCTCACATATTCCCAAGAAAGTTTTTGAAGTTTTTGATAGCCACTAAGCATTCTTTTGGAGTTCTGTTGACCGTCAAACACACCGGTTTTTATCTTTTCGAAAGACAGTCGAGGAAATGTTGAAATGAGGTACTTGAAACAGTCTCCGTCAGTAGTCAAAGCTTTAACAAACTGTATCATGAGTCCCAAATGTATATACAGAGGTTGAAGTATAATACCCTTTATGTCAACAAGCGGCTAATGTAGAATGTTTGGATCGCTAGGTTTTAGTTCAGATCTCACGAGCTATGATGTCCCACATACGCAGGGAAACTTGGTATATCCAAAGTTATGGTCAAAAAGAAAGCATACTATTTTAAGGTCAAACGCAGATCAAACAAATCAGTGTCTCTCATTATGTCTGCACACAAACAAACTGAGTGGCCCATTGGGACTGTGCAAACAAGACGCGAAATGGTAGAGGCAGACATGATCTAAAGGAAAAGAAATAAGTACGTAAATAAAACCCTAATTCTGCTTACTCCGTGTATGCCCACGAGAAGTCGGACTCCTATTATTCACAAATTTACTGTATAATAAATATAAGCTGAAATATCGAACTCAACAGAAATTTTTTTTAAATTGTTCCCCAGTGATATGGTCTGGTCGTTTACATTTTGTATGCAATATGATGGGTTGAGTACGAAATCCCGCATCACAGAATCCCGATTCACAAAATCCTGAATCCCGAAATTCCGCCGTTACAATACTAAATTGACAGCAGAGTATGTATGTATTTTCATTTCCATAGTAATAGTGACTCGAATCAATCAGAAGCAACGAGAACGAAGTTCCATACTATTGTACTGGAATATTCAATACGAAGAAGACCGCTCTGATTTCGTTAATTTTTAACGAGCTCTGATTGGCTTAAAGCTGAAGACAAGTAAAGTATAAAGTCTTGGAAGTATCTTGAGTCAAAAAAATAAAATTACAAAAAAAAATATCCAAAAAAGTTAAAAAAAAATCATGTGATACATCACTTCCTACATCACGAATATGCAATTTTTAACTCGGTGAGATGCCTAGTTTAGCCAGAAATCACGTTTAAAAGTACATTGGGTGGCCCGCGGGACTTAAGGATTTTAAGTCCCTTTTTCGGGGACACACCCGCTCAAGCCACCCTGTCGCTCCGCTTAAGGTATGTTAAGTCGCCTGGCAGGCGCCAATGTAAAAAATTTTTTTGGGTGGCGAATTTTTGTCAAGAAATATTTTTGAAAAAAAAATGTCCAGAAAAAAATCTATGAAAAATCAAAATTCCTTCAAAAATAAATTGTTGAAAAAAAATTTGTTGAAAAAAAGTTTCTTAAAAAAATATTTTTGACAAAATGTCCAAAATATTTTTGACAAAAGAACCTCCTCGGAGTTCTAACAAGAACTGAATTTTTCCCGAACCAACAGTTCCTTAAATACTTTCCATTTGCTTAAAAATAGATCAAAATAAAATATTTGATTAATAGTACTAAATTAGTATTGAATCCCGCCAAATATGTATTTCCAAAAATATCTGTCGGCGGGATTTTTATTTTTATTTTCGGCATGATTTCGTGATTCGGGATTTTGTGCGGCGGGATTTCGTTACTCTCCCAATATGATAACGACTTAAACTATATTTTGGTTTCAGTGACAAGTCGTCTTAAACAAGACAGTTAAAATCATCGAACTCAAAAATTTAAAGTTGGCAATAATTATTCTGACTTAATCAGCTTTATTGTTGGCGTCCCATAGGCTTCCAATGTAGGTCCTATTTTGTTCTGCATGTTTATAAATGACTTACCACATGTTTGCAACTACTCGTATGTCATGTTATATCTCTACGTTGATGATGCTCAAATTTATCTTTCGAGACCTTTTTACTTATTGAAAGATCTAATTTGCAGAATAAATGAAGATTTGGATGAGATTCACAATTGATGATTGTGTAATGTCCTTACACTAATTAAAGCCAAATATCAAATAATTATTGCCAACTTTATATAAAAATTTGATACCAGCAGTTTTTCTATTTTTCGAGTACTTTTTTAAGTCTAGGCTTTAAAATAAATCGTCCCCTTCCAGCCGTCGACCTTTATTGTTGAACGTTTCTATGGAAATTTTCGAAAATTGAATATGTTGTATTATCTAAAACGGGTTGACACCTAACTGAGAATTAGTAATTCGTTGCTTTTACTACTTATTGGCTTGGTATGCTTCAGAAGTTAACTCTTAACTGGATGCTTAACCACTACGTAATATGTTTATTGTTTTTAATTAGGCTGGTTTGCGAAGATTTGACCATATTTCTCAATACCATCAACTTGTCCTGATTGCACTTTTGATGATTCTTTGTTGACGACCAATTTAATTTCTCAAATTTCGATTACTTTATCAACGCCAAAATTTAAATATCTTTACATTACTTTAATAAGTTTTCTACCATTTTGTCTGGTTTTCAAAAAGAATTTAGGCTTAAAAATATTTTAAATTCCATTGATTCTTGAATTCGTCGGTCGTAGGTCACTCTCATGTGAATAGTCCTTAACAAATAAGAGTAATACTGCAAAATTTAAGCTTGACGTTACAAACTATCGTTCAATTGCTAAACTTTCACATATTCCCAAAATCTTTCAAAGCATTTTGTTCGAAATTTTAAATTTTCGTCGTAAATCTCTCACTTTCCCTAGGCCACTCGGTTTTGTCAGACTTCAGTTCAAAACGACTAACCTCGTTGAATTTGTATTCTTAAGCCTCTCAGCCTTAGAAAACGGAAAGGATGTTGACGTTGTCTCAACCGATTTGAGTAAGACCTTTGACAAAATCGCACATAAGCTTATTCTTTTCAAACTTTCCACCCTTGTGATAGATTTTTTCTTACCTAAAAAACCATTACTACCAAGTTCGATTCTGATCTACCTTCTCCGATGATTTCTTATTTACCAATCGGGTCCCACAAGAGAGCCACTTAGGTCCTCTTTTTTTATTTAAATTTCACATAGACTTATTCTTTTTAAACTGTCCACCCTTGAACAGAAAACCGTTACTTCCAAGTTCAATTAAGATCTATCTTCCCCGATGATTTCTTTTCTAAATCTATGGTCGTACAAGGCAGTCACATTTTGTATCAACGATATTGAAATGATCATCAAGTATTCCCATACCTCACTCTACACCGTCGATACAAAGTTTTCAAGATAATTTCTTCCAAACATGGTTCTACTCTTCTTAAGCTTGACAGTTTCTTTTTTAATGGTGTCCGAAAAATTATTTAGAGATAAATATTGACGAATTCCAATCAATCACTTTTTTACGAAAACGCAACCAATCTACACCGTTAAATCGAATCGTGACTTTTTATGTGATAGAGAGATCAAATTTTGTACAAATATTGATGAGATTATTCTTAAAGCAAACTCTGGCACTAGACTTTGTGAAACGATGGCTCAAAGAGTTCTCTGACTTCCACGTGCCGGATGTCTTTTACGTCGTTTCCTAAATTTTGCTTTTCGTATCCTGTTATGGAATGGCTTCGGCTTTTGTTTATAATCTGTTTTAATCAAAATTATTTGAATATTATTTAACGAGGGAGAAAAAAATTTAACAAATTAAAGCATTCCACATTCATGTAGTTTGGTTAAAAATGGAGTCTGACAGTTAACAAATTCGCATTTCTAGAAGTGTAAAGCTAGGATTACAAAATGGTCAATATGTTTACTTTCTTCTGTAAAATTATGTCCTAATGTTGTCAAATTGTGTGATCCGACCATAGAGCAAAATCTTGTTAAGGCTAAATAAAGTGGCGCAAAATTTAGTCGTACTCGTATTAGTACGATTTTGAAGCTATTTTAGAACTAAACTATGTTAAAACAACGATTTAGCTTACTTTAATCGAATATACGAGTACCATCATACTTTTCTCACCCTTTTCTTAAAATTAAAATCATCAAATACATATTATATTTTTTTAAAGGTCTGTTCACTTAGTTTTTTGCACGAACTGTCATTTCTTTAGGTGTGTTTATTAAGAAAATTGCTTCAGTACGATACTAGTAAGAAACTGTATAAAATAAAGAATGAGTTACTAAACTATTTTAAAGTTAGAAAATTGTAAAACTAATACCTTGACAGTAGGCTGTTTAAAATTTTGGTCCAATGTTTGTTGTTTCCAATTCAAAAATACATGTTCCAGGCTCTCAACAGGTGCTAGCAACACTATGACAGGCTTATTGCATAAATAAAAAACCTCTTCATTGCGAGTATGAAATTAAGTCAAACAAAATTATTGAGTGAATTAGTCGAAAAATTGCTCACACTATCCAGGAAGAATTTCAATGTGTCTCTTTAGCTTCATTTAAAGTTACGCAACATTTGCTTTTCAAAAGAAAAAAAAAACATGTAAAAATGTTATCACAAAAGAAAATATGTATACGAGCAATTAATTTCACTAGTTTCCATCCACACTGCATAACTATTAAAACGAAAAACATAAGTTGCAAAAAATCACGCGCTTCTAAACCAAATTACCAGTTAAGCATCATTCGAATTGCACTTATCTGCTGCCTCTAACAACCCAGTCATTTCGCTATAAATTTCTTCTTCCGAGTCGAATTTCTTCCGCAATCGCTCGAAGAAACTTCGGCGACAGCAGCAAATTCACCACAAACACAAATTTCAATTAAACCACTTTCTATATTTCGTTGAAATTACCCCCCAACCTACAAAAGACTACCATTTAATGATGATACCGAAATGGTGTTTTTATTAGCAACAAATGTTGCCAATTAAATTCCCATCACTAGCACCATATGATGATATACCTACTATACATTGTGAGAGCACTATAATTTTTTATTATTTTTTTTTTTATCAATATAAAATAATTTATTAACAATAATTTACAATAAATCTGTTAACGATATAGTTTGTGAGAAGAGAACAGCACAACGAACAAAAAATTCAGAAATTAATATCAAGACTACACGATGCGATGATCGAGAAGATCTGTTTCTGCGATAAGTTGCTGTCGAAACAAGTGGACTTTCTTAATCGGGCGCAGCCATGAAGTATCAATAATTATGCTATAAATCTTCAAGCTATTGTGCGTTTTCTCCTCGTAAATAATAACTTCGGTTACTGCACAATTTACCCTATTTTCTTTTTCATTTTTGTTTTATTTGTGGGCAGAACTTTTGTTGCAGCGCCCCCTAAAAACATGATGAGACACCATCCAGCCTCTTGTATTTGTTACTTCTTAACGAGGTGCCCATCGATCGTCATCAGTTTCGGTGCAGTTTTTCAATTGACTTGACCCACATTTCAAAAAAAAAAAAAAAAAAAAACAAGAACAACATTCATCCAAACGTACAACCAAATTATTTAAGTAAAAAGTATCGTGTTTTGGAGAATGTGCACAAGAAATTCGTCCAAGTGGAAAATTGTATGAAAAGTTACACAATTTCAACTACAGGGTATCTCAAAAGAATATTATTTGAATTTAAAAACAAAGCAACATTTTTGAATAATGTTGCATTAGTCATATAAAATATTTTTATTTTAGTTGAGACAGTCCTAGTTTAACCTCTTATCGCACTTTTGTAGAGGGAACCCCATAAAGTTGAGCGAATTTAAAACGATCTTAGATCCATACGGCATAGGTAAAGAGGACCAATTACTCAGTTTAAGTTTAAGTTTGTTTATTTCTTTATATAACTTACACAGTAAGATAATAGATATCTTATAATCTACTGAAAGTCTATGAATTTACATTTGGAGTTACAATTTCAATTTATTAGAATAATGTAGATAGAATAGTAGAAGAGTAATAAAGACAAGAAGAAGAAATGTGTACCTACCTAAAATAAAACCGATAATTTATTAGAATATTTATGCTATTTGATCTTTGAAAAGTATTATAATAATTTAAAAGGTGGATAGATAGAAGTAAAATAAGAAAGGGGAACGAAATGCTTAGCTTGAGTTAAAAAGAGGGGATAAGTTAAGTTAGTTGCTTTGATTTGAGAAGAATATTTTAAGTTTATTTTGAAATATGTGTAGGTCATCAATATCTCGCAGATGGGTGGGGAGTGAATTCCAGAGGCGACATGCAGCAATGAAAAATTGCCTTTCCGAGGTCAGACACGAAAAGCGTGGCAGAATTACCGATATTGATCTGTTTGATACCGACAGTCTAAGTTTTTCGTGGAGATATGTTGGTTGACGTGTCTTTAAGATTTTAAAATATAGTATCAATGTTCGAAATCTCATGAAGGCATCAAACGACATATTAAAGAGGCTCTCCTGCAAATGTGAAACATGATCATATCTTCTTAACCCAAAGATGTATCGAATGGTACTATTAAAGGCAACTTTTAGTTTATTTTTACTGATGGCGTCGCAATTGTAAAATATTTCACATCCATATGTAAGGACAGGTATCACCAGGGTTCTTGCCAACATTGCTCTAGTTCGAAGTGGAGTGAATTCCTGGGCGGTCCATAACGCTCTGAGTGTTCCATAAGTTTTTCCTACCAGTGAATTAATGTGATCATTCCAGGTCAATGTTCTATTGAAGATTACACCTAGATTTTTGTAGGTGTTTACAAATTCTAAGGCGTTATTGTTTAGTTTTATGGATGGAAAGTATGACAGGTCTAGTTCTTTTCTCGAGATAACCATGCATTTGCATTTTATTGGGTTGAGAATCAGACCATTGCAAGATGCCCAGTTAGATATCTTTTCCAGTTCCTGATTCAAGGTGAAAGCACAGTCATCAATCAGACCCAAAGGACAGCTTTTGTAAATTTGTATGTCATCGGCATAAAAGTGTTTTGATGCTTGATTGATAATGAGCCCGATTTCATTGATATACATAGAAAATAAAAGTGGGGACAAAATTGATCCTTGGGGAACTCCTTGTTGCACCGGAAGAAAATCTGAGAAATCTTCATTTAAGAAAACGGCTTGTTTTCTATCACTCAGAAAAGAGGAAAGTAGTTTAGTAGCTTCCGGAGATATGTTGAAGCTTTGACGCAGTTTATTCAAAAGAACAGTGTGATCCACCAAGTCGAAGGCTTTTGAAAAATCTAGTAAAACTAAGAAAGTTACGTTATTTATATCGAGGTCCGCTCTTATATCTTCGATTATTTTAATTAGTGCAGTTATACAGCTATGGTGTGAACGAAAACCTGATTGAAAATCGACTAAGAGGTTGTTGCTGGTGATAAAGTTGTTCAATTGTTTTTGCATAAGGCGTTCACAGACTTTTGATAGAAAAGGAAGTATTGAAATCGGTCTGAAATCATCACAGAGTGAGTTTTTGGGGATTGGGATTATTTTAGCAATTTTCCATTGGTGTGGGAAGATCCCAGTGGTAAGGATAGAGTTAATAACATGAGTAAAGTAGGGAAGAAGCAATGGAAGAATAGCTTTGATGAAGATGGGATTTAAATCATCAACTCCAATGGCATTGGATTTTATACTAATGCAACTTTCTACTACATCTATGGTGTTCACACAGGCGAAACTGAACAATGTTCCTGTTGATGGTGAAGGTAGGCTATTGAGAGATACGTGCGCTCTTGGTGGTAAAAGAGGTATAGACGTAAATTTGCGGTTGAGCTCATTTTTATTCACATCGACTCGAAGATTTGGCCTTTGTTTCCCAATTCCTAGTTTGCGGAGGTTGTTCCATAACTTTCGACCATCAGATTTCACATCTAGACGGTTGGAGAAGAACTTGAATTTTGCACGTTTTACCTCTTGAACAACTTTATTCCGTAATGTTTTATACGATTCATGAAGTTCATAAACACGGAACCGTTTCCAGCGTCGATACGCTAGGTCACGCTGTTTTATTAGATCAGTGATCCTATTTGTAAACCATTGTTTATTTTCTCGAGTCCTAGTTTGTGTTTTTAATGGAACGTGTTGATTGAATAATAAATTAAGATTTTCGTTTAAAAAATCGACTTGGTCATCTGGTGAAGGCATTAAGAAGATGTCATTCCATGCTATCGCGTTTATATCATTTTCAAGGGATATTCTGTTTATGTTTTTAAAATCTCTGAACTGAACTCTAAAATTGCCTAGGCTGTTACTCGTATTAAAATCATAGGTCAGGAAAATAAGATCATGTCTGGAGAAAACTGGAGCTTCGAGTTGATCGTACAAAAGTATCCGGTCTATTTCACTTACATAGTAATGATCTAATAGTGTAGAAGAAGTTTGGGTAAAATGGGTTGGTCGGGAAATATTGACTGGGTGCAGATCGAAGGAACTCATGTTTTCACTTAATCTTTTATCAATTAAAAGGTCAGAGTTAAAGTCACCGCATATAATTATGTTTGAAGAGCTGACCGTAATTTCTTCTATAAATCGATAAATTTGCTCCAAATCAATATATCTATTAGGCCTATAGATTGTTCCTAAGAGAAGATTATTTTCACTGCCTTTAACCTCCAGAAACAAGTACTCGCAAGAAGAACCCGGTGACGAGAAATATCTTTTCTTACATATAAGATTCTCTTTAACATAAATAGCAACACCTCCTCCACGGTTGCACCTATCTGAACGAAAAACATTATAGCCATTAAGAGAGTATGTTGCATCCTTCACAGATGCAGAGAACCAGGTTTCGGAAACACAAATCGCGTCGATTTCCGAATCTTCAAAGAGGTACCTAAATTCATCAATCTTCATCAATAAACTCTGAGCATTGATATGAGCTATTTTAAACCCCTCACGTCGTCGATGGCATAAAATTTTTAGCATAGTTCGCGGTATAACATTACTGGTGTATCCAATGGAACTCACAATGCACTCACTCAACTCTGAAACGAGTGATTAATTGGCGAGATCGGAGTAACATACACACAATATAAACGGAATCAAAGCAACAACTTTTACAACAAGGTTTGAATATGATAGTGAAGAGAAGTAAACGTTGGTGGGAATTAGAAATAAAAGAGATCATATGAAGAGAAAAAGCAAGAGAAAAAAATAATAATAATAATAATAATAGTAGTAATAATAATAATATTTCATACAATAGAATGTAGTTCATCATGTTGAGTGTTGGTGAGTTCTTCTTTCGTTTTCTTAATCTTGATGGACTGTCGCAGCAGCAGCAGCGTATATGGTTTTCAGTGTTGCATCATTGTTGATGTGTATTGTCTCCCCTTCTTCACTCTCTTTGACATAAACTGAACCAGAGTGTGTATACACTTTAATTAGAGCACCACGGTGTTTGAGACGCATTGCTTGTTGAAAGAAAAACCGGTTTTTGGATGTTAAGCTCGCGTGCAAGTAGACATTGTGTGCTTCTTTCCCTTGCACCTTTATTCCCGCGTCTACCAGATGTAATGGTCTCTTGTGTGTTTTGTGAAAGAGAGCGACAGATTTTAAAACTATATTCCTGTCGTGTGAAGAATGAAATTTAAGTATGATGGGAGGGTCATGGATGTTGTTGTCATTTTTGCGTTGAAGTCGGAAAGCTGATTTCAAGGAAGGAGGTACACAATCCACAGTGTTACAGATGTTGTTCAATATAGATTTAATTTCTTCATTTGGTAGCTGAGGTATGCCTAAGAGAACAGCGTCGGATGCAACCTCCTTACGTTCAAATATGTCACATCGTTGTTGTATATCAGCTAAATCTTCCTTCAGTTCATGGACAACGTCCAAGTGTTGGGATTCCATTCTTGCAATTCGCTCTGTAAGGGACTCTATCGTCTTGTCCGTTTTGTTGATGTAGGTGGCTAGGTTTTTTTCGATTTTTTCAAAACGTTGGATGAATTCCGAGTGCAGATCTTTGATCTCCTTCGATATTTTATTGACGATATCATCGGATAGGTCTTTGATCAAGCTGTCCATCTCAGATCGGGAGATTGCAGATGTAGGTAGAGTGGATTTGCTCTCTTTGATAGAAGGTGGTGTGGTATTAGAAGCATCAACGGCGGCGGGGGTAATGTTGGCGGGGTTGGTGGAAGTGTTGGTTTGTTGTTCGATGGAAGCGGTTGATTTTGGAGTCGTGATTGCTTTGGTTGGATTTTGTTTTACTTTTGCGGGGGAGGAATTTTTGATTGCGGGAGTAGCTACCTTTTTGTTCTCTAGTCTTTTAGAGGTTGCAGGGGTAACAACTTTTGGGTTCTCTTTTTCCGAACGAGTTCTACCAGCCATTATTTTAAAGAGAGGAAGCAAAAAAAAAAAAAAGAAAACGGGCTCTCGATATTAATATTCTCGAACAAAAAAGGCGCGTGACACTTAAGAAATTTTTAATTTTTAATTTTACTTTGTTTATTAAGCGCACTTAAATTTCAAGCCTATTTCATTCAGTTTCAATAAAACGAGATCGTTTTTCTTTTATACACTTGGACTTTTATAGATATTGATACAAAAATCATATAAATGAAACTGATTTGCCGGACGGTACTATCAAACACGTCTATTCACTCATACGGTCTGTAAAATTACGTTCTGGGAAATTAAGAAGTAAAGACTGATCGCACCAAGTTAATATTGTGTGCTCTTATAGGCTTCAGTTCCCTGATATGTTAAGGAATATACAATCATATTCCGCGTCGACACAAACAAAAGCCTTTTTGAACACTTGCGTAAGAAATAAAAAAACAATTTATTTTGGATTTTCGATGTCCCATATTCTGCAATTTTGATTATTTACGTTACAGTTGCGGTGAAAATGGGCCCCATCGCTGATTATGAGTCTGTGTATAAACTCGTTGTTCTCTTGGAAGAATTCTCGTAAACGCCGAACATACTGAATTTGAGCTTGCGGTTCATTTGCTTTCAACTCTTGAAACAATTGAATCTCATATGAAATAAAATGCACGACTGGGTCCTACGAACTTGCTCCTATGTAATAGACTAGGAATTTTAAAAACGAAATTTATAAAATTATCATAATTATCATAATTTTTTAAATTCTTTTAGTAGTAAGAGACAAAAATGGAATGCTATGCAAATATAACTTATGCAAGAACAAAAATTATAAGTCGTTGTAGTGGTTTCTTAATAAAATAAGGTTATAAATAAAAAATTTTTAAAACATTTTTAAGAAAAAAATTTGATACGTCAACTTTAGGTTTTTATTATTGTACGAATGAAAATTAAAATTCCAAAAAAACATATTGACTCATTTTTGAGATTTCGAATTTTCCAAAAAAAATGATTTTTTTTTTCAAAAATCCAAAAAATATTTTTTTAACGTTTTGAAATGCAATGTTTCTTAAATGATTAAGAAACATCTCTATAAAAAATTTCACTTAAATCCGTTATGTCGATAATTAGTAATTCAAAATTTGAAAAACTGGTTCTATGGTAGGTATAAGCTGTAATATCTTAATTTCAAAATTTTTTTAATAAATTAATTGAAAGACAAAAATTTGTATCAAAATTCTAGGCATCGTTTTCGAGAAAAATACGATTTTTGAAAACCATTTTTTAACATTTGTATGAGGGATACCTTTATTTTTAGGTAAAATATTTTTTTTTTCACATCTTGTAGATTTTATTTATCAAGTTTAAAAAAAATTCTAGCATGTAGTTTTCGAAATATTGAGTTTAAGAAAAAAAAATTTGATTTTTTTTTAAATTAAAAAATTTTTTTTTTTGAAAATTTGAATACACAATTGTATTCAAGTTTTTAGGGAGCCTAGCAAAAAAAACTACCAAAATCGGTTGTACCGTTTTCGAGAAAATCAAAAACAAAAAAAAATGGTTCCGTGGGGGTACCCTCAATCTCCATTTTTTGGAAAAAGTTTTTCAACCAGCTTTAACTAAATGAAATTTTTTTGTATTTTTATTTTTTGAATTTGTCGCACAGTTTTTGAGAAAAAAATACCGTTATTTTTGGTATTAAGAAAAAAATGTGTGGGAGAAAAATATTAAAAATGATATCTACCAAGTTTAAAGAAAATCGCCCGGGCCGTTGAGGCTGTAGTCGAACAGACAGACAGACAAGACAGAATTGCGAGACCCACTTTTTTAGTCTTCGCTATCATCGCAATGTCAAAATCTCAAGTTAGATTTTTTTTACGAATGCATAACTTGCCTTATAGTACCTACTCGTATAAGTCACAAGTAAAAAAGTGTGAATGCCGTAAAATTCTTTTCAAAGACCACTTAGACATCACGAACAAGTGAGAACTTCGCCTGGACAAAAAATTCGGGGTTTTCCTCGATACTTGCTTGCACCCGAGCAATTTTCATATAATTTTTTAACTGCAAGAGGTCTTCAAGCAGCTGGATAGATTTCCGTCGGTTTTTCAAAAAATAATTCTGAAGAAAAGAAAAAAAATACGTAACCAAAAAATTATTTAATAATTAAATATTTATTGCGTTGGATGCACAAAGTCTTAGGCTCCATTCTCAGCCACTGCAAAAAAGTTTTTCACGGGTGTACTGCCTCTTGCGAAGAACTGACAAATCCCCTAAAAGTTTCTCTTTTCATGAAAAGTGCTGCTCATTAGCCGTTCGGAATAGGCAGAAAATTGTAGGTCCGCTCCATTCCTGTTAACACGCACACAGAAATGGTTGAGAGTTGTAAGTCACTGGGTCCTGGTCGCGTATTGCCAAACTGTATATCAGTACAGAGCTCCGACGCTCTATAATAGACTACAGAATGCTCATTGAAATTAAGAGCATACTATATACTGTGTCAGATCAAAAGCAGATTTTTCTGTGTTGGTATACATTTTGCTCAGGAAACTAAGAGCAAAGTACCTGTGATTACAGAGCCATCGTTCACGTTGGTGTGGTTATTGTGTGTGGTGTGTGGTGCCGTGACATAAGGCCAAGTGACAAAAGGCCAAATCTGCCTGGCGACTGAACATACCCTAAGCGGAGCAACGGAGTTGCGTGAGCGGGTGTGAGCCCCGAAAAGGGAGTTAAAATCCTGAAAACCCGCGAAGCGGGCCACCCAAGATACTGTTGCTTAAGACAAAACATTTTATGTTTGGCCTTAAGTCACAAACAAATTTGGCCTTTTGTCACTTGGCCTTATGTCACGGCACCACACACCACACACAATAACCACATCAACGTGAACGATGGCTCTGTAATCACAGGTACTTTGCTCGATCTGAAATAGTATATAGTTTGCTTCAGCTTTTTTAATATTTTACAAGCAAACTGCATGTGACCACAGAGCGCTCTGTGGTAGCATACAGTTTGCTCTACAATACTTTCAAATTCGGTGAGCAGAAAATGGCTGAGCACAGACTAAGGAGATCTGTGCTGATATACAGTTTGGCAATACGCGTCCTGGTCCTCTTCGAGCTATGTATTGCACAATGAAATTTAATTTTATATAATTTAATTAAATCGTAACGTAACTTATGCGCCACCCTGTAGATGAAGAACTTGCAACGGTCCTGATGTTGAATGTTGACACAAATGAAACCTTTTTAAAATAAAATTTTGTGGATATTAAATACAAAATCTCCAGTCTTACAGTTATTTCTATCGATTGGGTCTCATAATTAGTACCCTTCAAACTTCAATAGACATTCTGCAAGCTGGAGCGCATATTAGAATGACATTAAGATTAATATTGAGGCTTTTGAACATTATCAACATTACGAGTATCATAGAGTAATTTGCACGAATATTTTTGTAAAAGTCTCTTGCTTTAATGTCAATTTAACTTAAAAATTCTTACTTAGAATAGAGTACTAAGTCACTGATTTACAAACAGATTTTCGGGAGAAGCACAGGCTGCGCCTGCTTTGCCCTATTCCTAAGAAAGTGGATGGCAATGAGTAATTCGGAGTTGCAAACCCCATTTATTTCCAATGAGAAAAGTGCAATTTAGGCATTTCTGACTCATTCATTTAAGTTAGGTTTCCAGCTTAACTTCTTAACTTTCGCTTCGTTGGAAAAAGTTAGTGTTATACCTTTGTACGAAAGAGGATCTATATGAGGAATTTTGTATTTCCCAGAAAGGAGAACGGGATCAGTCTTATGATGACCGATCCACACCGATCTGCCCAGTTTATCAACATATTGGAAGCTTTTTATAATAATGAATTTTTTTCAACGTATTATGTTGCTTTCCTGATAAGATTATAGCAGTTTCATCCACCAATACAATCACCCTTTTACTTTCCTCTTCCAGATGGGTCAGCAGCTCATTTCTTACCAAGTTTTATAGAAGGGGAGATAGAACAACCTCTCTCTTTGCGGTGTTCCTCTACTGGTTATAAAAACTTTAACTTCTCTTTTTTTATAGGTATGTGGACTAAACTTAAACATCAAAAATTATCTGACAGATTGGTAAAATAGATTCGTTAGGCATAGCAGACTTGTAGTGTTTGAACTTTGAAGCTGTTGGTCGCCCATTTCAAAAGTTAATTTATTTGTGGACCTTATGTAGTGTAGTTAATGTAATATAAAAATTACTCGTAGGATCTACCTGGAAAGTGAGTAAAGGTTGAGCGATTGTTCGCCAGAGTTGACCCATGAGCCATCAGTGTTTCTGAAACAGCTGGCCATATCTTAATTTGATGAAAGGATTTTTCTTAATCTTTTTGTTTCTATTATATTTTATGGGAATGTTTATAAGAGTCCGAGTCTGACACATTTCTTGAGCTTTCAACTCGATTAAATAGTTTTCGTAAAATTTTCTTTCTTTCTTTTTCGGCTCAAGTTCTAAATTCCACCGGTGAAGCGTTACTAGTGGAATTCAAAACTTCTCCCTTACATGGATAAGAAGATATGCAATTGTCATGGATTTGTTCAGGGCTAGAGTAAGTTCATTGCGTTAACTGTCAAGTTCAGAAGTATATAGGTTCTACTAAACTTTTAAAGTTTTTCCCATATTCGGGCCAGTCAGTATTCCTGTGATTTCGCAAATCTACTTGGCTGGGTATTTCATCTAAGAACTACTATTTTCCAAAAAAAAAAAATTGATAGCTTAATTCTTCAATAAATTTGTCAGACAAAAGTAGATAAGTCTAGTTCGTTTAAATTCGTCAAATGAGTAAAAATTTATTAAAATTTTTCATTCTACGTAATATTTTTGTGCCACCCTGTATAATGAAAGCAATGAAGATGAATGAGACCAAATTTAACGGAAGATATGATGGCTGTGTTGGGGTGGAATATTCTTTGTTAGACTGTTGCTTCCAAATGGAATATTGATTGATTGCAAAATCTGCTGCTAACGATAAGAGATGGTCTGCAACGCTAAGGTTTATTTTTTTCTTTTTCATTTTCTTCTCCTTGTGTTTGGAAAAAAGCTTATTCAAATTCTATGCCATTTAACAAATGAAGGTTTTTTTTTTGTGTTACGGGAGGGTAAGCAAGTAGCTTTTATTTTCGGTCTTCAACCGATGGAAAAACTGGTGAATTTAAAGACTTATGCTAATTCAAGAAAATGTATGTTCAGTCTTTCGTTAATAAATTATGTAATAATGGGTCGTTTATATTTGATTTATTTTGTAAAATTTACGGAACAAGTGAAGAAATACATTTTTTAGAAGATTCAATCAAGGTGAGGTATGATTTGTTAACATTTAATGCTGAATCAAGAAAACAAACACAATACCGAAAATTTTGAATGCTAAGGAAAAAAAAACCTTGTCTTTAGGTTGGTTCGTATTTGATGCAAATATTTTTGAATGTCACTTCAGAAAGGCTAACACATGAAGTTGTTTTGTTTTCCCGGTACCCTAACTCTTTATCGAGCAGAATTTTTTCTGGTTTTAGTTTTTCTTAGAAACAACACAAAACTGTTACTTGTAAAACAATCCCCTTTAACACAAATTTAATCTTGTAACTGTTTTACAAGCGTATCATTTATCAAACAATCCAAAAGCCAAGCCCTCCCAGGTTTTGCTATATATCACACCAAATCTCTATTGTTCTTTAAATGGCAGGCCTTTTACCAGACACATTCCATGCAAAACGGTCTCTGTCTCTTGAGGTAAGATTATACCTCCTTCGGCAAAACTATCAAGACGTGATTTGCGTCTTTCACTATGTAGGCTCATATTATGTCACATCAATCGCCAGACCATTAACCATGCGGTCAAGCCGGTCATCAAAGGCAACTACGTGTGTTCGACCAAGTAACTCTGCAACATACATACATTCTGCTGCTCCATATCTGCATGCATACCAAAAAGGTTTTTTTTTTTTTTTGTATTATTATTATTTTCTGCTGCTCACACAATTCATGTTGTAAGGTATTTCTACCGCAACAAGTCATTTACAGTCATCGTCAATAATTGCACAGACATCATCATAAGATGTAAAAATACTTCTTGCTGCTCGCAAAAGATATACACACGTTAATGGAGGCAGAGTGCTTTTGCTGTTGCTGCTTGCAGTAAGTTGATCGTTGAAAGGAATGCAAAAGACGGAACGAATTCTTTGAAATGCATGCCTTATCGACGAATGGACACAACCATGCACTATGGATCTTTTGAATGAAAGTTCCAGCTAAATTTTATTTAAATTGTATTTCACTATCCATCTTTTTTTCATAGAGAAAATTGTAAAAGATTAGAATAAGGCCTACAAAGCATAATACTTAGCTTCGTCAGGTTTTACTTATCGGTTTTTAGGGATTTCTATTGATATTTTATTATAAGGCACCCTGGAAATAAAATTCTTCATAAAGTAACCAATTTAACTAAGATTAACTAAGTTTTCATTGACTCAACAAAAGATTCGTTGTACCAATGAAAAACATTTCATTTAAAATATAAGTTGTTTGATGAATATAAGCTGAAGTTGAAACTTGAGTTTAGTCATCGAGTAAACGTTATAAAAGTCAAAACTGCGTGTTGACAACGTTAATTGTTGGTATAATGTCATTAGGAATCGGATCACTCACTCAACCCGACGCATTAGAACCTACATATTGTATGCTAAGCTAGGAAGCTTGTTTGCAGGTCCTGAAACAGCAATCCGATCATTCGATCGATCATCTGATCACCTTCCATCCTAATCCTCCGTCAAAGACCTTAGTGCTCTAACTCTCGGTCATAGGAATCAAACTGAGGGCACGGAACAGTAGAAACCTGAGTACATTCTAGATCCGTTTCGTGTTGAGGAAAGAGATCAAGTTTTTGATCTTCATTCCGAAAGTTCGTTAATGTCGTCAAAAAATGTTCATCCAAGTGATTGTGCTCTAATGTTGTCCAGGGCTGGGAATTTGCAAATGGAATGAATGACTGCTTTCTTTTCCTCATAGCTTCGATCGTGATTGTTATAGGTAAGGCATACCTAGTTTCTCTGCATGCTCTCCTATTGGCCAGTGTCCGCTACAGGTATCAACGATCCTGATGGATAAGTCTTGCCTGGGTCGCCATATCAGATCAAGTGTTCGGGATTTACTGTAGATGGGCCAAATCTTTCTAGTTATAATGCAATTAGTAAAGCTGTTCCACCTACGAGTATGTTTTGATTCGTTAAGAAAAATTGAGAGAATATTACCCTTCATAACTCCGAGCGGAATGTCGACTCTTTTCGCAAGCGAATTGTGAAGGGCTGATCCTTGCCTGGGCAGCTCATCTGCTCGTTCATCATCATCAATGCGACTAGGGCCCGAAACCCAGATTAGAGTGGTAAAGTAGAGTAGAGAAGTAAATATTCAGGCTCGCAAGTTCATTCCGGCGTTTGCTGGATTAATTTGGAGAATGATATACTAGAATTAATGGTCTTAACAACCGCCTTAATGCCTGTGATAATAGCCGCACTCAGGGTTTGGTTTGGATCTTATTTGACTTACTTGCATGTTTCCCTAATGTCCAGTAATTCAACTTTAAAACACTAGGAAAGTCAGATAATTGAAAGAACCTAGATATATTTCGCATCATAAAAGATTCCTGAACCAACAACATACTCCATCCTTGAGCCATCAGAAAAGACAGTTGTGCCGAAGTCGTTTGTCTCGTTGTCATCATCCCACTTATCTCTAGATTGAAACATAACCTTAAAAACTTCACTGAAGCTCATTGCAGGTGCAGTAGTCAATGTGAGTCGAAAAATAGATGTGACCATAAGGTAAAGCAAACCAAGAGTTCGATTTCTTTAGTCCTAACGTGCTCCAAGGTACTATAGACTTAAAGTGTAAATGAAATGAATTTATTGATTTTAATTGCTTTGGTAAGCATGGGTCACCGCACAATCGAACCGTATGTGAGGATCGTCGTACCACGAAATTTAGTCCACAACAACACAGGCCTCCTTAACCTATTCTTCAATATTTAGTTTTAAGACATTTGTTTTCTTGATATTTTAAGTGATATTTTGCACAGAAAGAGAGCTAGAGTGTTGGGGTTGAGTTATGGGGTGTAAATTTGGAAGTTACTAACTCTTCTTAAAGTCATTTTCAGAAGTGAGCTTTCCTGGCACCCACAGTACCAAATCATCTGCTAACGGAACTGTCTGTACGCCAAACCTTTCCAACTTTCACGGGAATCTTATTCATGACTAAAAAGCCATAGAAAAGGGCATAGAACTCCGGCCTCGCGTCTTCCTCTACCTAACGTGCCTGGAATCCTTCTTTCGATGAGAATGGATATGATCCATTCATTGATGTAGTCTTCTATACCAATATCAACGAGTTGATTCGGAAAGAACTTTGTTGAAAATCCTTTCTACATCTAAGAATTTAGCGAGAGTACACTCTTTGTAGTTGATAGTTTTCTCAATTCTTACAACTGCCTCTAAAATGGCCGTTTTCTTGGACTTACATTTTAGATGTGTTGTTGTGGAGAGTTTCCAAGAGGACATCCATTTAAGATGTCTCTGATATGGAGGGAACAAAATTTTGTACTAATAAGATAAGTGAACTCACAAATCCCCATTAGTTTGAAAATGTATCGAAACTCTGGTTAAAACTTCATTAGGGAGTTATTCCCATAGGGAGCTATTGTAATCGGTCCGATTTGTCAAATTGGAATTTTTGACATTTCTCGACGTTTCAAGGTCCCTAGAGGCTATATCAATCATTTTTAGAGAGATGTCTGTGTGTGTGTGTGTACGTACGTTCGTACGTTCGTACGTGCGTACGTTCGTACGTCCGTACGTTCTGGTACCATTTTTCGTCGTCGATATCTCAAGAACGAGTAAAGATATCGACTTCAAATAAATTTCGTTTAATAGATAATAACTTCGAAAGAGGCTGAAAGGGCGTTTATTAAAATTCAGTGAGTAGTTTTTTCTCTATAACGGTTTAAAAAAAAAGTAAAAATTTTGGTTAGTTTCAAATATCTCACGAAAAAATAATGCTTTTGATTTCAAATAAAATTTAATGTACTCATTATAAGGTTATACAGATTTGGTATGAATTTGGAAAAAAATGAACCTACCGTTCTTTTTTTAAATAAGAAAAACTGAAAAAAAATTTCATAACCCAGATATTCTAAGAACGGAAAACAATTTGAAACTCAAAATAATTTTATTTTACGAAAAATAATGTGTTTGACAACTGGTGAAAATTTAAAAAAAAATCAGTACAGTTTTTTTTACAAAAAATAAAAAACTATATAAAATTCTATTGAAAATTGGTAAAAATTGTTTTTCGACTCAAATTTCTCGAGAACTACTAGTGATATTGACTTCTAATTTAGTTTATTTTATACATAGTATAATTTTGTACAATTGGTAAAATGTTGACAAATACCCTGTGCAGGGACGGGTTAGACTATTCCTGCAGCGCCTCCCCGCTTGTCGTAAAAGGCGACTAAAGGAGTAAATACATCTAGGCCACAAACAGCAAGGTGAACCTAGCGACACGTAACACCTATAAACTTTCCCAAAAGTGTGCATGCCAGTCCCTGGGTTGGCACGACTGGAGATCACCGGTGCCGTAAAAGAGAGATCAAATACAAAACTGGAGCATGCACACGTCGATACTTACAACGGATTTTGTGAATTCAAGCATTATGGAAGTACTCGTCCAAAATGACACTACCCCGCCAGGCACTACCATTGTTACACATGGTACTGATCCTGGACCGAGCAGCAATGCTCGGGTCAGAGCTAGACGGATTCCGGGGGCTAGCAAAGTAATGCCGCAGATTATACAAAATCTGAGAGTTGCGAGTTGGAACGTTGGCAGTATGACAGGTCGAAGCTTCGAGCTGGAAGAGATGATGAAAAGAAGGCGAGTGGACATCTTATGTGTTCAAGAAACAAAATGGCGAAACACGGGAAACAGGGCCCGTTTCTTGGATACGAGGACAAAAAACTATAAGATGTTCTACTATGGAACGGAAAAGGGTAAAAACGGAATCGGAATCATCCTTGCAAAACATCTATTAGGCAGCGTATTGACCATTTCGAAATCCAGCGACCGTTTGATGTCCCTTAAATTGGTGATTAAAGGAAAGTTGTGGAATATTGTCACTGCATATGCTCCCCAAATTGGATGTGAGCAGGTGGAAAAAGATGCATTTTGGCTAGACTTTCACAATCTACTTAAGGACATTCCAAAGGAAGAGTTTTTGTTCGTGGGCGGAGATTTGAACGGACATGTCGGGAAGACAAACGAAGACTATGAAGATTGCCATGGAGGCCTCGGATACGGCACCAGGAACCCTCCTGGTGAAGACATCCTGAGCATGTGCAAAACATACGGTCTTATCGTACTAAATACCATGTTCGTCAAACAAAGCCGACACCTGGTCACTTACAGCAGTGGTGGAAATGAAACCCAGATTGATTACCATTTGGTATCTAGTTTCATGAAACCCCGGGTAAAAGATTGCAAAGTGATACTAGGAGAAGCGATCGCCCACCAACACCGTCTCCTACTGACAGAATTTTTTATGGAGACAGTGAACGACAACAAACATACAAAAACTTTTGGGAAGATCAAATGGTATAATCTGGATAAGGAAAAAGGCGAAGCTTTCATTTCGAATATGCAAAACGTTCTGTATAACAACACCGATATAGTTCGAAATGAAGAGAGTACAGCACAAAGTATGTGGGATCTCCTACAGAGAACTTGCAAAGAAAAAGCCAAAACACTGTTAGGGGTTTCAAAAGGACACAACCAACAAGGCAAAGAAACATGGTGGTGGAATGATGAAGCTAAATCAGTTATAAGTAAAAAGAAAATGGCTTTCAAGGCTTGGTCGAAGTGCCCCTCTAATGATACAGAGGAAAAGTCACGCCTCGAAGTGGAATATAGAAACTGCAAGAAAGAAGCGAAGAAGAAGTGCGCCCAAATTCAAGCAAAGAATACAGAAAACCTGTATCGGGAGCTGGATGAAATTTCTACCCCGACAGCTGGTGCTATTCAAGAGCTACGGCAAAACACGAATAAGGGCGCAACTATCTTCAAAATAGCCGCTCAAAGAAGAAGAAATGCCCAGGAGATTTGTTCGCCAAAGTTTATTAACAATGCTCAAGGCCAACTACTTGTGGAAGACAACGAAATTCTTCACAGGTGGCGACAGTATTGTGACGGACTTCTAAACGAACAATTTCCAAGGCTATACTTTCCAATAGCTTCACCTAACTTAAGCGAAGTATCCGACGTCACAGTCGAAGAAGTTAGTGAGGCGGTAAAATACTCCAAAAAGGGAAGAGCTGTTGGCCCAGACGAAATACCCTCAGAGTTTTGGAAAAAGATGGGAGACATCGGGTTTAGATGGCTCATGATTCTTGTCTCCAAACTTATACGAGATGATCGCATGCCTAATCAATGGAGGGAAAGTTACCTTCTTCCAATTTATAAAGGAAAGGGTGATACTCGAAGCTGTGATAATTACCGTTCGATTAAGCTGATGTCACACACCATGAAGATCGTTGAGCGAGTCTTGGGTAGCCGACTGCGAAAAATAATTAGGCTATCTGATGACCAGTGCGGGTTTGTCGGGGGTAAGTCAACCACGGATGCAATCCAGAGTATAAGAATAATTATGGAAAAACATCGGGATTCTTTGGAGGATTTGCATGTCGTATTGGTTGATTTTGAAAAAGCATTCGATCGGCAACCACGAGATCTAATATGGGTGGCCCTCAGGCAACGAGGAGTTCCAGAAACCTATGTGCGGATAATTATGGACATGTATGATGGAGCAGTTACTAAAGTAAGATGCGCAGCTGGAGTCACCGAAGAATTCGAAATCACAGTAGGTGTACACCAGGGAAGTGTCTTGAGTCCCCTGCTCTTTATTACAGTTCTTGATTACCTGCTTGAAGGCAAAGTGACGGATCCAAAAGTGCATCAGTTATTCTTTGCTGACGATGGAGCCATCATAAGTGAAGACCCGATATCCCTACAACGAGCACTTGACGTATGGGTGGATGTTCTAGAAGGAAGCGGGTACCGCATAAGCGCGAAAAAGACAGAATACCTATGCTGCCCATTTTCTGATCCACACAGGCCTATTCCAGACATTTATTTGAATGGAGTAGTGCTTCCCAAGTGTGAAAAGTTTAAATATCTGGGGTCTATGATAAATAACGAAGCTACTTGTGATGACGATATCAATCATCGCGTAAGCGTAGGGTGGATGAAGTGGCGGGAAAATTCTGATATCTTCTGTGACCGAAAAATGCCCCCTAAGCTGAAAGGAAAGCTCTACACTTCAGTTGTGCGTCCAGCACTCACATACGGTTCACAATGTTGGACAATGTACAAAAAGTATGAGAGTAAGCTAACGGCAGCTGAGATGAAGATGCTTCGTATGACAGCAGGAGTTACAAAGCTTGATCGAATTAGAAGTACGAAGATCCGAGGAAGCCTTCATGTTAAGAATACCATTTCCCAAAAAAATTGAACACGACCGACTCAGTTGGTATTGCCATGTTCAAAGGAGAGATCCTGAGAACCCCGTCAAAAAGGCAATATCATACAACGTTCCAATTCGGAATAAAAAGAAAGGTAGGCCTAAACACTCCTGGTACAAACAAATGCAAAAACACCAGCATTCAGTTGGCCTCAGAAATGGAACAATACAAAACCGGGAGGCTTGCCGCCGATTTCTGAGGTCAACCCGGCGAACCCCACAGGCGGATCACTAGTGTGAAGCAGATACGTGGGAGAGTTATGATCCCCTCGACATCGAGATCATAACAGCGCCGAAGCAAAGGAAGCAAAGGAAGGTAAAATGTTGACAAATATTGAATGAATAGTTTTTTTTTTTTAAATAAAAAAACTATTAAAAATTCTAGTGAAAACTAGTTAAAATTGTATTTCAAGTCGAATTTCTTGGGAACGAACACCGATAGTGCCTTCTAAAGTATGTTGTTTTATACATCGATACCTTCCCGTAAGAATGTATACTAAGCGACATTTCTAAAATTGTTCAGGAAACGAAAAAAACGAAGAAAGTTCTAGTTGAATAATGGTGTGCTATTTGAAAAAAAAAAAACTAAATATAAAGTTTTCAAGACCGCAAATGGGAAGTTATCAGTGTGGGTCGCACCCACCCTCTTTTTTCTTATAGAATTTGAAAAACGGATTCTTGTTTTAAAAATTAATTTTTACATTTTCTCTCTATGTGCATCACGAACCACCTCTTGTGGAACGATCACATACGCGATTTTGCCAAAAATTCCGCAAGATGTTTGAGTTTTTTGAGACGGTGCAAGAAATTCTTCTCTTCTTCTGATCTGGCTACAATCTATAAAACCTATATACGTCCAAAACATCATTTGCTCATTTACGTCACTTCATCGTCGTCGTAATGTTTCTTGCCTCACCCTTTTTTACCGTTATTTTAACGGACTTTGCTCTAGTGGTATAACCATTTGCATTCCTCCAGTTAAACAATTCAACTGTAATACTCGCACTTCTAGGAATGACCATCAGTTTACCCTCGAGCCCAACTTCGGTAGTACTGTGAAGTACAGAGATTCGTTTTTTAGCCGTACTACACGAATGTGGAATTCTTTATCACGCTCTGTCTTTCCCAGTCATTGTTCAAGAATTCAAAACCAATGTACACCGACACGATTCTGCAAAAATCGTTTTATAATACTCCGAGTCTCGTTGCTTGTTTACCAACTTTACAGTGTAAGACTTGGAAAAATTGTCATAGCGGACGGTATTTAACATCATCTTGGCGGGTTATTGGTTTAAGTTTTCCATTAGCAATAATCGCACCTCGGTAGAATCTCATTGTTTTCGATATCGGCTCTTCGGAAAGCTATAACTTTGAACTGAACTTATGTCCAAAGGCGTTGCATGAATGCAGTCTTCCTAGAGAATTTTAATGGTTGTATAATTTGAAATACAGAGTAAGCAGATCTGCTGACCCAGGACTATTATGGACATAAGTGCATATGCGCCAAGTATTGTGTTAAGCTTTTCCAGGGGCATTTGTTATTATTTGAAATACTGAAGAGGTAGTCCTAAGATTTCCATACCAATGGGACAATATACTAGCATTTTCCAATGCCATTGCGTAATAGGCAGGTCGAAATCTCGAAAGGAATTACTGAAACCAAAACATTGCCATTATTTCAGACAGCTAAATACTCAAAGTCATCAAAGAACACTTGGAGGGAGAGTTTTAGGATTAGCAACTAATCTAGCTCTGGATAGGGGAACAATAGATCTTAAGGTCGCAGTGCAAACCAACTTTCAATATTCATTCATTCATAATGTTCAAATCTAACTATTATTGATTTCGGTCAAATGTATTTACGACCCCGCTTTTTGACAGCTTTTAAACGAACCTCTACATAGATGGTCAAAGTGTGTTTCATAAAGTGTTCCTTGGTCTAATTGTTAGTTAGTTGGACTGTCACTCAGTTTGTTTTGAAGTTTTGAATGGACACGGTAATTTTTATCAATACGACTTTGTGCACACCGACATTTTTCTTAAGCAAAAGTCAATTACGATTCTGTGAAAATAAAATTAGTTAAAATTGGCTGTGGCTTGAGTCTACCTGCCTCTAGTTCCGCCTGGGTTTTTTATGGCTCACGGGTTTATTAATTTTCTAGCCCTTAAAAATTGGATAGGTGCATACTTAAAGAATCGGGTTCAGTACATTCGTATCAATGATATTCCTTATTCGCCAGTTTATGTTACCATAGGAGTCCCTCAGGGTAGTCACCAACGGCCTCTTCTCTTTCTTCTTTTTAATAAATGACATTCCCAAAGTACTCAAAATTTCAGAATTTCTAATGTATTCTGATGACTTAAAAATTGTGTAGTATTAATTCTGTTCAAAATTGGTTTCTATTAAGGAAATATCTTTATAGTTTATCTATTTAGTGTTTGGAATGCTGGTTCCTAAAATGAACTTATCAAATTCCTTTCTAAAAACTCTACCAATTACTTCATTCGTCAAGTTTTATCCAATTTTTAAACTCAAAAGTAGAAATCCACTGTTTGGCGGTGGACGAGAAAGGAATTTTTCCTCGATTGGACTTCATTTGAGTTATAAAAGTGTGGGCGTAAGCACAGTGCTTGTGGGAGAGAAGATAGGAAACTTCATTTATCAAAGATGTATACTTCTTTATCAAATGCATTCACCTTGAGATATTATGCAAAACAACACTGTTTGATCTCAGGGAGTGCCAATAGAGACAATCATTACCATCATCATCATCTTCTACATCATCATCATTTTCCTCAACAAAATCATCATCTAGTCAGCGCAGATTGCTGGTCCAACGTATCTTGAGGGTCTATTCAACTTGACGGCTGCAAGTTGAACTCTAGGAATGTGGTGCCAACTTTATTGGAACGCATAGAGCACACCGTCTGCGTTGAAAAATAAAAAAAAATACGTGTGATGTATTTCAGTACTGTTTATCATACAGTATTACCAGATATATATTTTTTCCTGTCTTACTTCATCGTCGCCGGCGTGGCTGTTTGTGGTTTTATAAATGACAACAACGATGAAGGTAAAAGTGTGAAGACCGCAGAGAATGTGATCGTTACGCCAAAGAGATGAAGTACTTCGATTAAGATATTGTATCTTTTATGAAGCTGTTCACAAACATGGGTCTTTTTGTTTTTAGTGTTTTTTTTTGGTCAACAGACATTGAGCTGTCTTGATTGGAGTTGGGGTTTTCCATTATTGTTTGCTCCAAAAATCATCAAGATTGAAGAGACAGAAAGTTGCAAAATATTTGTTTAAGGTTTGTATTTTATTTCCCTCATGTGATGAAAAAGATTTATTTGTGTAATAGTTAAAGTGGATGTCTGAGAATGCAGTGAATATAGAGATAGATTTGTTTTGCATGAAAGACCTTCCTTAAAAAGGGCCCTATTTTGATTAAATACTATTACGCCACCGCAATTGGCAACATAGGGTGCTTTTAAATAAGATTTTGTTTAAAACGAAGTTTTGAAATTATATTTAATTTTTTTTTTTTAGAAATGTATTAGTTTTTCTTTACATTCAGCACATTTCTTAAGTGCAGGTAAAACCTAAGCAACTCGTTGAAATGCACTTCCAGGTACTTGAAGATTTGTTTTGTCGCTATGGTGGATACGTCAGGGAGTCTAAGAAACTGATTTCTGCAAATGGGTGCGTTGCGAGTGCCCCTAACAGTTGAAGGTCTCCTGACAAGCAGACAGGTTCCGATTTGGAAGTGTTGATCCGGATGCCCCATTTCTGGTAGAATTGGAAGGGTCTGTTGATGTGGGTTTCTACTTTTCGGACAGCGATTAGATATTGGTGACATTGATGTGCCGTAGGTAAGCGAGTCATCTGTACACAGAAGGTTTTCGCATCCAATTGGAGAAGGTTGGTCGGAAGTCATCAAGTTGTAAAGGAAGATTCCTTTCTTTGAGCCTTGGCCGACTCCAGCTCTGATAGGCTTTAAGTTTGACTTGCAGTTATCTAATTGAGCGAAAAATTTCCTGAAAGATAGGAAAGAAAACAGAGTGGCTAAGGCCATCTATCTACACGCTTTCTCGACGTCCAGTAAGCACCAGACGGTGACACGATGACTGTTGAAGGCTGTGGTGATATTGTGTTGGAATTTTAGCAGTGGATGCAAGGGATGATGGAATTTTCACTGCAGAATTTCTTCAGTCTTCGAAGGATTACTTCTTCCAGTAATTTGCTGATGTTGTTGAGAAGTGATACCGTCCTGTAGTTGGAAGCACCACCTTTCTTTAGAATTGGCACAATCTTCGCTGTTTTCCACTTCTGGGGGAAGTAACACTTGTTGATGCAGTTGTTTAAAATGATTGTGAGGTAGGCCATTACTGCATGTGGCAGCCTCTTCAGGATGTATGTAGTAGGAGACACCTTCTGGTCCAGCAGCTGCCGATGATTTCTACAACCTTCTTTAGATTGCATAAATGTGGACTATCGATAAGATCATTTGCTGGATTGATGTTATCGAAATTGATTTTATCGGGATTTGGCTGCAGTGTTTGTTGAACTGTTGCCTCAACTTCCTGTAAGAACTTTGGGTCAGTAGATGGGTGCGTCGAAGTCCTTCGAAGGTTCTTCGAAGTAGTCGGCGAATGCTTCCACCTTTTCTTAGGCGAGATATCTTCAATATTGTTGCTGATGATGGTTTCAGGTATTTGTGGCTGTTTTCCAATGATCCTGTTGATGTTTTTGAAAGCATCAGGTTCTGACTTGTTTGCTTGCAATATTTTCTGAATATTATTTTCTGGATATTATTTGGGATGTTGAATGGAGTTCCGGAACGTGATGTTGACTTGCTGTAGCTCAGTCCAAACTATCTACTAGTTTGGGTTGGTTGCATTCAGTTCACTTTGATGGATCCGCTGGAAACGTTTTAAGACATTGTCTGTGAGCATAGAGACTCTGAAGTACTCGGGAAGGTGCAGGTACCTATCCTTTGATATTCTGGGCTGTTTTTGCTTGTCCAGGGCATCATATACGACATGTCCAAAGCTGACAATAGCTGCATCGTTAGTAGCAACGTGTCCAAAACGCTGGT
The DNA here is from genome assembly GCA_963931855.1 of Philhelius festivus. Lineage (NCBI taxonomy): Eukaryota > Metazoa > Arthropoda > Insecta > Diptera > Syrphidae > Philhelius > Philhelius festivus. Next base: position 215,319,359 of record OZ007555.1, read on the forward strand.
AGTTTCAGCATTGAACAAAGTCGTGGGTTTTAGGCGCTCCCTGTGCACCCTTTTGTTTTATAATTATTAATGTCTTTGTGTAGACTTCTTTTATGTCACATGACTTCGACAGCTCTACCACAAAATTGTAGTAAGTTTCCCCTAGTGCCTTTTTGGCTTTAAAATGGGATACTTTGATGACTGGAAGTCCTTCTATACGTAGCTTCACTTGGTGACTTTTCGTACGTTGTCTTGTTGTATTTGCGGTAACGATACCCTGTGAATTATAAAGGTGATGAAGTGAAAATAAGTATGTCGAGTGATGACGTTGAGTTTGTTGATTTAGTTCTGTGTTGTATAGTGGTATCGGTGTGTGGTGGGAGGTTTGCGTATGTAGGTTTGATTGTAAGGTGCTGACGAATAATTTTTATGCATATCGGATGATGATGTAAGGTGCTGATAGCAGTTTATCCGGCGGTAAATAATTTAAGTATTGAGCTTTGGGGCTCGAAGTTTAAAGCTTCGTTTCATGAAAACAGAGATTGTGGTTGGTATTACACTTCATCCTTCAAGTATTCAAAAAGAGGATCGTGGAGACCAGTCGATATCACAACTTTTTTTGATATAATTCCTCCTGTTACGTCCGTGTGGTTCCCCTTGCGGGGCATAGGCATAGGTTCCATTGCATCACTTGACTCGCAATGCACTCGTGGCCTTTTCGAAGCGTATGTCCAATCCACTGCCCCTTAGGTTTTTGTATTAAAGAGTCGATGGGTTCCTGACCTGTCCTCGCATGAAGTTCATCATTGGAGATACGGTTAGGCCAGAAAATCCGCAAGATTTGTCTCAGACATCTATTCACGAACGTTTGCAGCTTTCTTGTGACAGTGGGTGTTACTTTCCAAGTGCTGCATCCATAAAGAAGCACGGATTCTACATTGGAGCGGAACAGTCGTAGCTTTGTCTTTAGGCTTATAGAGTTGTTTCTCCATATTTTGGACAGTATTCCGAACGCAGCCCTTGCTTTCCCGATTCGACTGTTTACATTTAGTTCTGTCCCGCCATCAGTAGAGACAATACTCCCAAGGTATTGAAAACTCTCTACCGCCTCTACTAGTTGTCAAGAATCATCTATTTGAGCAGATCAGGAAGTTCCAGGGCTGATCCTTTTAATTTTTGTCGTATTGATCTTAAGCCCGACGGTTTCTGCTTCTCTCTTCACCCTTGTTGTCATTTGATGGAGATCCATGATACTATGAGAGAGTAGGCACACGTCATCCGCGTAGTCCAGATGTTTCAGGTGTGATAGCAGATTCCACTGAATTCTCCCATTTAAAGTCGACAAAGCTGCATGCAGCACATCACTTATTACCAACAGGAACAGTATTGGTGACAGTATACAACCCTGTCTAACACCAATTTGGATTTCAAACTCCTCTGACAACCTTCCTTTATGCAGAACTTGACATTTGGATCCTTCATATGTACCCTTGATAATAGCGATCAATTTATCCGGGATGCCCCTCCTGCGCAAGGCAAGCCAAATAAATTCTCTATTGGCACTGTCAAACGCCTTTTCGAAATCGATGAACAGCAGGTGAAGTGGTGATCGATATTCAACGCACTGTTCGATGATGATCTGCAAGGTGTTGATGTGATCCACACAGGAAGATCCAATGCGGAAACATGCCTGTTCGGCGTCAAGCGTGTCTTCTAGGTGGTCTTTTTTCGCTCTAAGACGATTCTTGCACCAGTTTTCGCACTGTGTAAGTTCTCCTTTCTTTGGAAGCTTGACAATCATCCCCTTTTTCCACTCCTCAGGAAAACTTTCTGTTTCCCAAGCTGTTTCTATGAGTGGGTGCAGGAGCTCAGACGATGTTGTTGGCGCTGCTCGTAAGAGCTCTGCTGGAACACCGTCAAGTCCAACCACTTTGTTGTTCTTCATAGCTCTGATTGCGGTTAAGATTTCTTCTCTACTGGGGGATACAGTGCGTATTCGGGAATTTGTTACTACGGACGGCTCATTGGGTGTTAGGTTGACTTCGCTGGTGAAAACGAGATTTAAAACCGCAGAAAAGTGATCCTTACACCTTTTGAGCTGGTCCTCATCCGAAACTATCAGTGATCCGTCTATGTCCTTTACCAGGTGTTGTTTAGAGCTTTGGACACTTGTTAGCCCTTTAATAATTCTGTAGACGGTCCTACTGTCGCACCTGCTTGCGGCCTCTTCTGTTTCTGTTGCCAATGCGTTGATATAGTTACGCTTGTCACGTCGCACGCTACGGTGAACTTCTCTCATCTTCATGCGGTACGCAGACTCTAGCTCGTTTCTGCCTGCTGCTGACGCTGCAATGCGAGCTTTGAGCTGTTTTCTTTCTTCGATCCTGGCCCAAGTTTCTTCGGAAAGCCAGGCACTATTTCTTCCTTGCGACCCACCGACTATACTTTCAGCACCTGATATGAAAACATTTTTCACAGCACACCAATGGTTTTCGATGGATGGTTCCTTGCTACTGATTGCTCTCAATCCTTGTGAAAGATGGTCCGCCAGTTGTTGGCGGAATGCGGGATCCTTGAGTCTATCGGTGTTGAACTTGGGCATTCGGGTGTTTTCTTGGGATCTCCGAACTGCAGCTGCTCGTAATCTTACGGTAGCAACCATCAGATGGTGGTCCCGGGCAATTCCCATGTCTGTACCTCTTCTGTTTCCAACGTCCTGGAGACTGCTTCTAAATCGCCGACTGATCGCGAAGTGATCAATTTGGTTGGAAGTTGCTTGTCTGTCCGTCGACACCCAACTGATTTTGTGGCACGTCTTGTGCTCAAGCATGGTTCCTCCTATAACAAGGCGGTTGGCGTTACAAAAATCGACAAAGCATTCGCCATTGTCGTTCCGGTTTCCAACACCATGCTTTCCCATAACATGCCTGAGCATTATTTAGTACAAAGATTCTTCCTTCAGCCGGACAAGAGGAATGTGGAATGCTTTTACAATTTTGTGCGTATTTCCCTCCCATTTCGATTTCCAGAATTTCAAAAGTAATTTTCATCGGTATCTTCTCTTAAATCCTTCGCTATTTTTTTAATATTTTTGACAATTTAAGAGTTTTCAAAACTTCTTTAGTGCGCGCACAATATAAAAAAATAAAAATATTTTCCCATGAAAAAATTAGAAGAAGTAAAAATGACTCAATTACTCATAAAACTTGATCCATGTACTCGTTAATCCGAAGAATATAATATGAGGTCACAAGTCTTTAAAAAGATTCCCTTCCAGATCACAAATTACTATGCTCCAACTTTGATTTAACGCGCACACTTTTGACGGAAAAAAGTACTTAACGATCTATATGAAACTTCCTCCAACATCTTTTAATTGCTTAAATGCTGGTGATTAAATCTAATGGCTTTGCATCTGTTGCACTTGTATAATTGGATGTCAACATGCAGTGTCAGGGCATTAATGTCATCAGATTAAAGAAAGACTGCACTCACTGAATATTCTAGTCAGTCAATGAAAATTATTTCGTATCTGACCTTTGTATCTTAGTTTTTGTTTGCTTTTATTAATCGCATGAAGTTATGAGTTAAGGAATAATATTTCGAAGAATTTTCTTGTATGACATCTCATTTGACACCTGATGAAGAAAGCCTAACAAGAAACCACTAAAATTTCCATGATTAAAGTTATTTCTCACCTCAACGGAAATTCTTTGCGTAGGTATCCACATTTTTTATTCTGAAAATATCTTTTCGAAATTGGGTCAGGAGATACACCAAAAAGCAACATAATGTCACGAGATATGAATTTATTTTATTAGTGGTGGGGGAAACTATTTTCGATGCAAGAAGCAACACTTTTGTGAGACGACATCGGCATCGGTAGTGGCAGTGGCGATGGCGTGGCGCCACGCCGAATGAGTTATAATTTCTGTCGCAAGAAATTTAAAATAAATTTTAGCTTTTTATTTTTTTCCTTATTTTTTATTTTATTTTATTTTTTTTTTTTTGCGCAATGAATGAATGAATTTATTATAAAAAAGGCGATTCCTCTCTGTTGTTAGAAATTGGCATAATGAATCCTTAGAATATTTAAAATACGTGCAACAAACGCCTGACAAAAAGACGAACGGACATTGCGACTAGCTGAATAAAATTACACTGTGAAAAAAATATGCTTTAATTAATTTTATTTAAATTCTTTACTCAATTAATGTGAATTCTTGTATTTGTCTGTGGTTTTTAAATTTCTGCTGAAATTTGACAAACCTGTCTTGTCTTGCTTTCGTCAAAAGCATAGTTGCACTAATGCTATTATATCAACATCGTTGAAGATATTCGACTTTCCTTAGATGATGATTATAGAACTTTCCTTGTATTGCTTGATTTTTCTAAAGCATTTGACACCGTTGACCGCACTAGCCTATGCCATAAATGGTCAGCTTTTTATCTTTTTTCACCTTCTGCAGTACTCTTAGTATTATCCTACCTTTGGGATGGAAAAGAAGTAGTTTCAATTAGCAATTAAATATCAAACTATCTTCGAACAACTAGAGGAGTACCTCAGGGTTCTTTCTTAGGGCCTCTCTTTTTTTCTATTTATATCATATAATTGATAAGTTATTCCGCTTTCGAACTCTTGATTTAATGTTCAATATGGTCAGTACTCTAAAACTATGTGGTCTATTCTATAGGATACTGCTCGAGTTCCCGAATAGATCCCAAAATTTTAAAAATACCTGTTATGCTTGTCTAACTTCTGAGTGACAGTTATTCGCCAACGCCACACGACTGTGGAACTCCTTTAGGGGGGAAACGTGAGTTTCGTAGAACTTAGCTGGAGCTGAATAGCTCTTAGCGTTTGTTATTTTTTAACAGATTAAACTCTCTAATAGGTAAACATGCAACGAGACTCGGAAAATTCTCAAACGATTATTGCAGAAGCTGTATGAACGAAGTAGAGAACCGAACTTTGCGAACAAAAATCCAGAAGTTAAATTCATACGATTCATCAGTATAAGGTGGACCTTGACTAACGAGCTTCTTTAGCTAGTTTCTCCAGTTTGGCACGTCAAGTTGGTTGAGGTCCTCTCCCACTTTTGTGCACCACCTGAGTCGCGGTCTTCCTATACTACGTCTTACTTCGGTGCTGGAGCATTTGGGTCAATTCGCTGAACATGACGAAGCCTTCTCAGTCGTTGGACTTTAATTCGTTTGTCTAGGTCGGTTTCCCTGGAGAGCCCGTACAGTTCATGGTTAGAACTTCTTCTCCACTCCCCATAAATGCAGACGGGACCAAAGATCATAGGGAGTATTTTCCTCTCGAAACATTCTTAAACGTTCTCATCCAATTTTGACAAAATCCATGTTTCTGCACCATAGACAAGGACCGGGATGATGAAGGTTTTCATAGAGCGCATAGATTTTAGTCTAGAAACTATAGACTGCTCAATTGCCTTCTTAGTACAAAGAAGCAGCGATTGACAAAAGTTATTCTCCATTTAATTTCAGCACTGGTATTTTTGTCTGAATTAATAGCGGCGCCTAGGTAGACAAAGTTCTTAACTACCTCGAAATTATAGCTGTCTATACTAACCTTCTGTCCAAGACGTCTAAGTTGTGTGTCCTTTCTTGATAAAAGCATATACTTGGTCTTGCCCTTATTGACGGCTAAACCCATCTTCTTTGCTTCCGTAACAATGTTTACAAACGCACCACTGACATCACACTTTGTTCTTTCAACTATGTCAATGTCGTCGGCATGTCCGAATAATTGGACGAACTTTTGAAAGATTGTGCTGACTTGTGTTGACACGTGAGCTCTGCACTATTTTTTCAAGAACTATGTTGAAGAAGTCGCACAACAGAGCATCGCCTTGCATAAAACCTTTTCTGACATCAAATGCATCGGTGAGATCTTTTCGACCTTGATTGAGCAACGTGCGTTCTTCATTGTCAACCTGCACAAGTGGTCAAGTTTATCAGTGATGCCAAATCTAGACATAGATCTATATAGTTCATCCCTCTAGATGCTATCATACGCGGCTTTGAAATCGATGAAAAGGTGGAAGGTGACGATTTGAAGTTCCTGAGTTTTTTTCTAAGATCTGCCGTATTGTGAATATTTAATCGATGGATGACTTTTCTGGTCTAAAACCGCACTGATATGGGCTCATCAGACTTAGCAAGCTTCGGCTCGGGGATTGTATCCTTGTAATGATTTTTTAAATTTTGGTAAAACTGCCGATCCTCATTCCTGCATCCCTCTATTTATTCGATCGGGCGCTCCTAATGCTCCTTCTTTTTCTTTCTGAGAAGCCGGTGTTCTTCTCTCCTCTTCTTCTCGTAGAGCTCGCGAGCAGCACTGGTCCTGCTTAGACAAACTATAGAATATTCAACTTTCTGACAATAGAAACTATTTGCTTAAAGACCGTTTTTTTTTCGATTTTGTCTAAAAAAACGAGTAAGAACTGGGAGAAGCAAGCGTCCCTTAATCATATGAATTCCACTGACAACTGGTTGACCTAATTTTGACAGGTGACATATACATTTGTGGATCAAGTTTAAGGAATTTAAAAATAATTGTCTTCGAGCTCTATGGAAAAGTTCGGAGAATATAAGAACTATTAAAAAAAAGATGTTAAAAAGGCCCCCAGTAGCTTTAACTGTTTTAAACAGTTTTAATATTTTTAGTTTGAATTTAAAATTAAATTATCAAGATCTGTTTTTAACGGTTATTCGGTAAGGCGCCATTCTCAACACTTGTCCAAGCCTCTCCAAGAAAAATCGATTTGTTTTAGAAAGCTGACAATACCTCTGAAAAAAACTTTAAAATATTATTTTTTCTCAGTGCATATATACATACGTACTTCTCGAGCTGGCGCCTGATGTAATGCTTATTAAATATGGAGAAATTTAAACTATAATTCAAATAAAAATGATACTAAATGATAAGAATAATAATATTGCAGGTATTTTGTTATTATGAGAGCGAGCTATAAAAAACAAAATTGAATTATTTTATTTGTCTAGTTATGTAAATAAAATAAAATTAAAAAAAAAATAACAACAGAGAATTATGAATTCTGTTGAGAAAAGATAGTGCCAATGTGGAACTGCCGACAAAAACTTGTGCGGCGTCTCTGATGCGATAGTAATAATTTTAATTTACATATATATTTATAATTCTGATGAAATAATCGTAAATTATATATTATTATTATTCACTGATTGAAGGTAAAGAATTTGTTATGGACTCAATTAGATTTCTGTAATATGCCTATATAAAACTAAAACTGGTAATAGCAAAATCCGAGTGTTGGGGATGTATTTTGAAATTTTTCAGCCACGGAAGAGGAAGTTGGAAATGAAAAAAAAAAAATATTTAATGAAGGTAGGCGTGGTCTTAATTTAAATTTATCAAAGACAATTGTCCTTATCACGATTGTTGTATTAAAAAGCTCACACCCTTTTAAAATAAAATTTTTGTTTTTTCTAGTAAATTTATTCTCAGACTTCCAAGCAACTTTGAGTTAATGTATTATCACGAATAAATGTAAAACCAATGGTTCATGGTTTTATTTGCAGCTATTTCATTCATCATTAGATTTTCTTGGTATTTGTTTATTTCCATATTGGGATATTTTTCAAGATTTGTATTTACATAAATTCTAAGTGCAAAGCTTTTCTTGAAAATGTTTGGTGGGAATTTCTGGAACTTTTATAACTTTAAGTTAGTTTTTGACTTATATTTGATGTATAGTTATAATTATTATAATATTAATACTGAGTTGTTTTTAATATTATATGTTCATTAGATATTTGTAATGATTCATTATTATCTATGTGCCTTTATTATTTTTAAAATGATTAACATTTTATTTAATTTTTTCCAGGTAAGACGTCATATAACCTGTACTCGTATATTAAGAGATACAAAAGTAAGTGGATAAAATTTTGCAAAATTTATTTAACCTATCATCAAGCTCTGACTGTGTTATAGTTGTCTTATCGAAAATGCGAGGATTTGATATCGATGAATCTCTTCGTCGTTGGATTGATTGGATTTCGGACGGTTCACTACAAGTAGTGTTTGATGGTTTCAAATTTGATATCCTGGTGTGCCCCAGGGCTATGTTTTGTCTCCGACACTCTTCCTTATATTCATAAATGATCTTCTATTTGAAACTTTTAATCCAATAAATTGTTTCACTGACGACAGTATCCTCAGCTTTTCATATTAGTTTTTAGATTCACATCCTTGTCCTTCGGATTTGGCCTTGCAACGGCAGCGTATGATATGCTTATTGAATTCTGATCTTGACAGCATTGTCCAATTGAGAATCAAAAACCGTGTAGAATTTAATGCTTCGAAAACTCAATGCTGTTTACTGTCGCTTAAGCGTAACCGTCCTCAATGCCACTTTCTATGGATGGCACTTCCGGAACTCGAGTACAATTCCTATACCTGAGCAGGTGCTTCAAAAACCCACTTGAGTCTCTTGGATAGAATTCAAAAGAGAGCTCTAAAAATGATCGGTGGCCATTATCTTTCTAATGGAATAGCCAGTTGCATTCCTCCCCTCAAAAAAGTCCACCGTAATACCTGTAATTCAAGGAATATTTCCCTCAATATTTCCAAATCATTGCAATATGCAGACATTCAATACTCTTATAAGAGTATTCATAACCCCTTGAGTGCGCCTGTAATATACAAACAAAAAAAACTAAAATAAAGGGTCGTTAAATTTAAAGGGCCGATGTTGATGTTGAATAAAACACAATTTATTTAGGAAATTATTGTCATTTCCTTTTATTATGATAATATTGGTATGGTTCAATTATGTATGGAACAAATTTTCGGCCAAATGGCCGCCGCGAACTCGAAGGTACACCTCCATGTCCAAATTTTCGATGACGCTGAGGCATAATTGAGGTTCTATGCCGGTAATGTGCCGAATTATCTCATCCTTAAGCTCTTAAATTGTTGCTGGCTTATCGACGTACACCTTTTCTTTCAAATAACCCCAAAGAAAGAAGTCCAACGGTGTCAAATCACATGATCTGATTGACATTGCCACTACGTGAGATAACACGGCCATTAAATTTGTCGCGAAAAAGAGCCATTGTTTCGTTAGCTGTGTGGCAAGTGGCACAGTCCTGTTGAAACCACATATCGTCCACATCCATATCTTCCAATTCGGGCCATAAAAAGTTCGTTATCATCTCACGATAGCGAACACCATTCACAGTAACTGCCTGACCGGCCTCATTTTGGAAAAAATACGGCCCGATGATGCCGCCAGCCCATAACCCGCACCAAACAGTCACTCTTTGTGAGTGCATTTGTTTTTCGACAATCACTCTTGGATTATTATTCGCCCAAATGCGGCAATTCTGCTTATTGACGAATCTACTGAGGTGAAAATGTGCCTCATCACTTAAGATTATTTTCTTTGAAAATTGATCATCCGCACTGTTGCCATTTCTTGCCACCATTCTGACCATTGACGACGCTTGAAATGGCTAAGAGGCTTTAATTCTTGAGTCAATTGCACCTTGTAAGCGTGTAAATGCAAGTCTTTAAGCATAATGTTCATCAGCGACGAGCGTGAGAGGTGCAATTGTTGGTCACGACGACGAGCCACACCATCGCCAAAAGCAGCAATATTTTCTGCAGTACGAACTGTACGAGCATGCACTGGTGTTTTCACATCTCCTACAGACCCGGTTTGCTCAAATTTTTGCACGATTTTTCTGATTTTACCGAAAAAATCACAAAATCACAAAGTGCACAATATGAATTTTGATTTGAACGCCCATTTTCATAATAAGTCTGAATAACTTAAACGAGTTGCTCGATTGTGTACTCGTATCTTTCAATGATTCAAATTGAGTTAGTCTGAAATTGAGAAATGTCAAATGAAATGCAGAAAAAAACTTGACGTTTAGGTGTGGTTCACATTCAACATCGGCCCTTAAAATTTAATCAACCTTTATAATATAATAAATTATAAAATAATATGGCGTTGTTCTTCACCTATTGAAATATATCACACTGAAAACAATGAAAAAGTTTTCACAAAAGATTCGTGGCAAGACAACTTAAGTGGAGAATTATTGATTTATTTCAAGGTTTTCTTTAAACGGCTTCGACTACGATACCAGTTAGAAAATGTTTGGAATTAAAAAAAAATTGTAAAATGCTTATAAGGTTATAAGTAAGCAAATTGATACTAATGCCTTTACACTAAGCTATTCAAAGTTGTATCGCCATTATGTTTAAATTATTAACTCAGGTTTAACATTTTTCCAAAAATCAAATATAAAAAAGGCTTTTTTTTAAAGTCCTTGTATGCAATGTATTTATGTACGTCTGTATATGAAAACTGAAAAATCTTTAACTTTATACATAGAAGGTTTCTGTATTCCAAAAATAAAAATTCAAATTAGTTTATAAATAATCTTTATTCATTTTGGTTTTATTTATTTTATTTATTTATTTTATTTATTTCATTGAAATAGCTTAACATAGTAAGATACAATATCTTTTAAGATTATGAAAGCTTTGTAAGAATTAATATTGTTACTAGACAGATCAGAATTTTGATTGATTAACAAAATGAAAAGAAAATATTTTCGTAAGTTATAATAAAACAAAAAAACTATAAGCAAAAAAAAAATAATTTAAATAAACTTTATCGAAAAGTTGAAAGATAATTGTATTAAATAATCATCATAAAAGTGTCTCATAGTAGCGCTTGAGTCTTTTTTTAAACTGGATGGTGCAATTAATCATTCTAATGGCACGAGGGAGAGAATTCCAAAGTCTTATCACATTAGGGAAAAATTGACGATCGGATATTAGGTATTTAAAACGTATTGGAATCAAGTCCAGCGATCTTTCAGAAATAGGGAAACGAATGTTTTTGTATAGATAAGGCGGTTCATGAGTTTGCAATATATTATGAAATAATATAAGTGTCCTGTATTTGAAGAGATATTCAAGGGTGAGTCCATGTAATGACAAAGCAAACGAGGAAATGTGGTCGTATCTTTTTAAGCCGAATACATAACGTGCAACGCTATTGTAAGCAACATTGAGTCGCCTACGATCTTCGTAGTCACAATTTATAAAAATTTCACAGCCAAACATAATGTTTGGTATGAGTAAAGTTTTTGCTAACATTTTCCTAGTGTGGATTGGTGTTAAGTGGTGAGAAGGCCACATCGTCCGAAGACCACCATAGATTTTACCTATAGTCAAATTTATATGATTTTTCCAAGTAAGTGTGTTGTTAAAAGTAATGCCGAGGTTCTTGGCTGATGAAACAAATTCTATTATTTTATCATCAAGCATAACTTTTGCCAGATTAGTGGTTTCAATTGGCTTCCTGGAGATTATAAGACACTGAGACTTCTTGGCATTCAAACAGAGCGTGTTTCTTATTGACCAAGCATGAACTCTTTTGAGGTCCTCATTCACTTCGTTTATACCACTTGTAATGTTGCTCAAATAACAACTGTGTTGCATCTGAACATCATCAGCATACATGTCTATTGAAGAATTTATAGAGCAGGGAGAAAGGTCATTTATGTAGAGACAAAATAATAATGGGCCCAAAATTGATCCTTGGGGAACACCTTTAGTCAGAGGAAGAAACGACGACACAGTTTCACCTATAACAACTGCTTGACACCTTTCACTGAGATATGAAAAAATAAGTTTACAAGATGAAGAAGAAAATTTGAATTCCTTAACGAGCTTAGAACATAAAATACGATGGTCGACTGCATCGAATGCCTTCGAGAAGTCTAAAAGAGTAAGGATAGTAACTTTGTCATCTTCCAATGACTTTCTAATATCTTCACATATCTTAATTAAGGCAGTAGTGCAGCTGTGTTTAGGACGAAAGCCAGATTGGCTACAGTTTAAAAGTTTATTTAAATCAAGATATTCTCGAATTTGAGCATTCATAATTTTTTCAAGAGCTTTGGATAAGTAAGACAGTATTGCAATGGGTCTGAAATCACTCGCATCTTTATTTTTTGGTAGAGGAATAATCTTAGCTTTTTTCCAATCTAGTGGGAAGACCCCTGTCATTAGGATTCTGTTAAAAACATGAGTAAGAGCTTTCAAGATGTAGGGAAGTATAGCTTTAATAAAGGTAGGATGCATTTCGTCAAAGCCGACTGAATTGGACTTTATAGCCATTAAGCTTTTTAAGACGTCACCTTCATCTATCGCTCTGAAACAAAAATTAATGGTATTGTCATCGCTTGGAAATAATTGGTCATCAGGAATGTATGAAAATGTGTTAGAGTCTGAGAATGATTGAAAAACAAATCTTTTATTTAGCTCATTGCTGTTATAAAATATAAAAATTCCAATTTTGAACTCGAAACAAACTTTTCTTACCTTTTTCATATATTAGTATTTCTTAAAGTGTTTTTAGCACATTTAAATGGTTTGTAAGTAATTTGAGTAAAAGTTTGCTTTTAGGCACTTAAGAATCTCATAATTCCTGGCAAGTTCTATTAAATCACAGACTATAAAACCCCCTTTGGAAAATTTCTAATCAAAATCGTGACCAATAAAGCAATCGGGTTTATTGACTGATTCAACAGAACAAAGCTAAAAACAGTAAAATGTTTTATATCATCATCCTTATCCCAATCTCCCTCGTAATATATTCATATCAAATATCAGCCGTTTCGTCAAAACCGAAATATTGCTGCAAAATTTGGGGTTTGTGATAACAAGTTTCACGTGAATCCTACTTTGTGGCAATTTATTTTCTGTTACGACTCACTGGAAGTATGACAGTTTTTTTCGAGATTCGTAGTTAGAATTTAATACAACTGGCTCTGTGATAAGACTTAATATTTCATTGAAACTTTTTATTGCTTTTATATTGCAACCACCTCAAACGACCTGAAGCCAATAAAACTGATAATAATTATATTGATTATTTCTGTCAATTAATTTAATTCAATTAAAATGAAACTAACATGTGCGGCTACTTATCTGCTCTGATATAATGTTTTAATTATTCAAACGAGCCGTCCGTTATTAACTAATTGACACCACCCACTATCCAGTCTATATTTAAGCCCAACTGGCCCTGTATAGAACCAGTTACGATTAAATTTTAAAGAATACTAGCATAAGATCGATTAAAATTCAATTAAAATAATAAATTAATTGTTTTGTTGCTCAACTATGGGGAGATTGTGCGATGATAAGCAAACAATAGAAAAACGATCACACGTCTAAACAGTCTAGACCTTATCCGACAACAATGGTCGCCGCTGAGGTGTGACCCAACATTCAACTGTCAACGTTTTTAGTTAAATAACAATGTGGCTTAACAAATTGTTGTTAACTATCTGCAGATTAAAGCTAAAAGGTTGTTTGTCGTATGGAAGAGAGAAGTGCTTTAAATTCAATGACATTCAACAGCCATGGCCGCTCGGGAACATAAGAGGTCAAGTTCATGTTTACAACCGACCAACCGACCGGCATCGGTATGGCAGTACAGCCTTCATCTAGAGCATGGTGTTTGTTCTCCATCATCGTAGCACAGTGGAGCAGAATGGTTTTAAAATTTTGATATAAATCAAATACGGGCGCAATTTGTTCATTAACACGCAATACATTTTTAACATTTTAAAATTTTAAGTTGCCTTCTGATGACAGTTATATATCCATATATTTTAACAGAATTTTTAGTTTTTATAAACTATGAAAACATAAAAGGGATCGTCTATAAAAACATTATTCCGATAAAACACCCACAAGTACGCCCACTTTTTAACATATTATTTAGAGAATGTCAGAACCCAACTGTAGCAGATTCTTTTTTCCAATAAAGACCAACTGTAGCCTGATTATCATATCTTAGAGAAAGAAAAAAATTGTTGAATTAAATTTTTGAATTTTCTCCAAATTGGCGTATAGTTTGTCTCACTGTACATTACTGAACACACGTTATTTTCTTCATTTTTTTTTAAATGAAAACATTTCGTATAAAATTGCAGATAATGACTTGCAGGTGGAGTTTAGCTCAAGACACTGTTTCGTTCACGAGTTAAGTGTCTCAGGTCTGGTCACGCAATTTGTATGGCCTGGCGCAAGCATCTTACTATGCGGCCATTAAAAATTTCAGTCATGAAAAATTCAGATTCCGGGGACAGCAGTCCCCCCATTGTAGGTACAAAGTGAAATCCGAAGAAGAGAAAAAAATTAAATTCTCTTTTGTGTTTCGAGGCAGGTGGGTATAGTCGTTTTTTTTTCAAATTGGCATTGTTTCCGACTATACTGCCTTCAGTATTCATTTTTCGAATGCGATGAAAAGTTAATAAATGCAACTTGAAATCAGTTTTTTTTTTTGTTATTGTAATATAAAAGGTGCGTCTTGTGAGGACGTCATTTTTATTTCTTAATAAGTGACATTGAGGGGTCAAGTCGAGAGTTAAGTTATTCAAAGTTGGAACTGTCATCTGTCATCATATAATTAATGTATTTTCCAGTTTGTTATTATTTTGATTTGTTAACTTAAGTAAGACAGTGATGGAGGCTAAGTAAGAAGTAAGTTACTTGTGGAAACGAGCTTGTGATGTAATCTGAAATGATAAAAGGTTATAATTATTGTGTAATTTCAATAAATAGACTTTTGTTATTTCTGGAAACAGTACGAGTACGTCAGCAATCAACATTCCTTTTATTAATTTATATGTAACTTCGAAATAAGTTGATTGTCATTAACTTGCCATAAACTTAACGTTTCTATGATTGGTAACGACTTCAATATTACTTAAAAATTATTAGGAGTTTAATGCATCACCGTTTTTCGATGGCGAGGGGCTCTGGCTAAATAAAGTCGACTAACATTGTTCAATACCCGAGGTCATTGACAGAAACGGCTTCCCCTTCCGCATTTCGAAAGAAATAAGACACGATGATGCCGCCATGCCTTACACAACTCCAAACTGTCGAATGTTTGTGGATGCCTTGTTAGTCTTTTTCGAACACTTGTAGATTGTCTGCATTCTAATAACGGTTATTTGGTTTTTTGACATATCCTCTCAGCCACTTCCGAGAAGAAGTGGAAGAAGAAGCGCCCAAATAACTAACTCATGCTTTGTGCTATGGTCATTGAGATAAAATGACAACCCTTACGGTTTATTTTGACAGCTGAAATCAAAAATTTTAAGTGATTCTCCACCATGGTCATATCGTAATCTAGTTTTCTGCAAATCAAAAGAGCGAAACGAGCTTACTATAAATCTTCTCTATGTTTAAAAAATTCGTCTGGAAAACATATTTGTAAAAAGTTACGGTACACTAGTGAAAAGTGCAAAATTTATTGCCGTGAGAGCGATGGAAGTGGCTAAAGTTTTAAATTTAACAATCTAACTGATGAAGACTTTGTTGAATGTATTCTTTCCGTTATAGGATAATGCTACACGATTGGATGACATTAATCGAAAATTTTTAAAATCTCCTCCCGTTTATTCTGAAGTACATTACTTTAATTTTTAAAACCTACTTGCGAGAAGCCTCTTTTATGGAAAAGGTACTTCCGATGCTTAAGTCTCAAAATCAATTAAAACCCGAATGACTTATATCTACTTTGCCATTCTTGTCAAAAGATTTTGAAAATGCTATTCTAAAGCAGCTGTAGAGACACAAATTGTAGGTATATTAAGCGTTGTTATTGAAGACTTCCAAAAATGTATGTAAAATGTAAATGTAAATGTAAAAATGTACCCTTGAATGATTTTTGTCTCTCCCTATTTGCAGTAAGACTATTGTACTCTTAATTTACTGGGCGTCAACTAAGTGTGGCAGTGGGCCATGGAATGTGTTTATTCCTAAAAAGAACAACTGGTGTTCCTCAGGGATCTGTTCTTGGACCTTTGGTGTTTTCATTTATGGTAAAGAGTTACCTAGCATAATCGAACATTGTTCACCTTACATGCTTACTTGAATTGTCTGTACAGAACGAAAGTTGAAGTGTATTAAATTTTATTTTCATTTCTAATCGTTAAAATAGAACAAATAAAACCAGTAGTGGTGGTTTCAAGATACAACCTTGTCTGATGCCAAATTTAGTCTGACACTCTTGCATTTCACAGAAGACAATGTTTTAAGTCATAATTTGTTTCCATATTTGGATTCCATTTTTGTGTTAAGGTTAATATGTAAATTTTAAATATTTTGACACTATTCTCATCAATTAGCAACTGATATTCAAATAGATTTTTCCAATAAGGACTTCTGAACTGTAACAGGTGATAACGGCCATTTTTTTTTTTTTTTTCAAAAGTTTATCTTAGTCAAATTGAGAGTTAAAGCGTTCCTCAACATATGCAAATGATTGAATTGTTTTATGAAAATGGGTCATCTGTTCCGAGAGTACTATTCGCAACATGATGGATAAATTCTAGTTGACCCAATTCGGGTGAAAAATCATATTCAGCGATGGGGCCATTTTTGGATGAATGCTAAGATACAAGTTAAATGGCCCGATGATCACATTTTCGGGACAATCACAATCTTCAAGAGATCCATTAAATGCAATACATCCGTAGAAACTCACTGTTTGGTGTGTATTTTAAGCTGGTTTTATCGTCGGTCCATACTCTCAGGAGAACGCCATCGCCGTCTACGGTGAGCTCTATCAATTTCAAAGAAAGGAAAAGTTTAATATAAAACCCTAGATGCAAACTAGAAACTAGCCAGAATTTGGTCATGCGTTTCTAAGAGATGACCTGTTTATTTGCTAATTGATATGATGATAATTTTTTTTATTATTTTGGAAATAGTTAATGCTGCAGGAAATCTTGACGGTGACGGGTTACTTCTTAAGTTTCAGAAAGAAAAGTTAACATAAATATTCATGATCAAAAATGGTTTCATTGTTCTTCAAAATATTCTCCACTAAGGTAAATACACTTCGACATGTGTTTGAACCAATTTTCAAAGAAGTTTTTCACTTTGATTGATGTTACTCCAAAACATGCATTCTTAATTCAGGCGTCGAAAAAAGTTTATCTCATATTTCATATTTGATCTACGAAAATTAGACGAAATCATTAGATGTCAAACGAGCACTGTACGGAGGATGACCCATCAATTCGATGTTTTGAATGTTTAAAAAGGTTCTTGTTTAAGCCGATGTGTGCGAAGAATGAAGTGCGTGAAGAATGCTTCGTCTTCTTCGAAACAAATGATGGTGTATAATTAAGAGTTGACTGTTCGTTGCTCTAATGACACGGGGTAACATATCCAACTATTCCGAAAAAACAAGTCACCATTCTGTTGTATCTGGCTAGTCTTGAAAGATCCAAACAGTCGATTGTTGTTTAGTTTCGAGTTCATGATTCATCGCCTGTCACGATTGTATAGACGTTCGCGGTTCAATTTTTTCAACATTTCTTGGCGAGCCTTTTTGAATGAATATGAAATTTTGCGGTATTCAACTAGAATAATTTTTTCTTATCGCCCAAATGTTCATGCAATATTGAAAGAATGCATGCGATAAGACCTAATGCTCAAGTATGCCTCAGTCTAATACGACGTTCTTGGAACGTGCCCGCACAGCATCGATTTTTCTGGCACAGAAACCGATTTTGACCTTCACGAAATTTGTTCTTTTACTGGAGATCGGCACACTATTGTTAGAAGAAAATGTTCACGATTCAAAAATTTTTCTTACCAAAATTAATATTTCAAATAATCGCATGTTACTATATAAACAATAAAATAGCACTAACTTGTATAATAAAACGTTCTAAGTACGATTGCCATTAAAAATGTCAAATTATACGATGACAATGCCAAATTTTACATACTCGTACATATTCAGAAGTTCTCGGCTTCGAAAGGTGTCATTAATAGTACACGCAGGGATTGGTTAAATATTGCGGGCATTAATTGTAAATAACACCTAGTTTTGAGCATAAGAAACTACATTATAATATTGACAGTTTTATGCTATCGCATTTTTTATTGAAAAGCTCTACATGTTTTCCCAAAAAAAAAATACATATAACGGATCTCAACAGCAAAGATTTGATTTACAGTCTCCATAAATAGTCTCTGCTGTCAAATCATGTCAAATATCTATATTTTGCAATGGGATTGTATAATTAAATGCTGTTTTTTATTTCTTGAAAATTGTATCGATACATTCAGAAATAGTTAACTAGTGGATTGTGTGTTCACTGACTTTAGCAAAGCATTTAATAAACTCTTGTGTCAAATATTGCTATTAAAACTAAGAAAGCGTTTAGACTAAGAGCCCACAGCAATTTTTGGATGTGATTGATAACAAAAAATAATTAGCTTAATTAGATAGGCCTTTTATAGTTATTTACAAATGTGAAAGCCTTGCATACTCTAGTGGGCGCAATAGTGCATTATAGTGCATTAAGTATGCAGTTCTTTCCAAATCCAAATAATTGTGATAACAACTTTGCCAAAATGTAGAGTTAAACCCCCTGATTGCAAATATCGAGGTCCAAGACGTTTTACAGACAGCCTTCTGCCTGCCAGACGCAATAAGAATAGGCAACTTCTTGCATTAAGAAGGCCACCTTCAAAACGTCATGGACCTCGATATTTGCAATCAGGGCACTTAGCTGTTCATTTTGAAGTTATGGCAAATTTTTTGCCCAATTTTTTAGAATAAGGAAAGAACTGCATACTTGATGCACTATAATGCACTATTGCGCCCACTAGAGTATGCAAGACGTTCACATTTGTAAATAACTACTAAAGGCCTAACTAATTATGCTAATTATTTTTTGTTATCAATCACACCCAAAAATTGCTGTGGGCTCTCGGTCTATTTGATTGACCGACCATTTTGCTGTATGGCTTTTACATAATAGACCATACTCAATACTTTTAATTAGTCATAAATCCAAAATTTAACGTTAATTCTGGAATACCGCCAGGCAGCCATTTAGTGCATTTACTTTTTATTTTATTCATAAATGTCTTCGCATCTGTTTTGAAGTTTTCAAAGTGTTTCATTTATGCAGAATACAAATAATGCCCCAAGGGACATTATACGTAACAGGAATTTTATTTAATTTACTTTCTCTAAAAAAAAAGTATTAAAAGAAAGTCAAATCAATCTTTTACAGTCCGAATGCCCCCAACTGTTTCAATATGTCACAACAATAACTCTACATGACAATTATGTAACAATTTGGCACGAGTACGATAACTTGGCCGCCAAGATTTGATGACGGGTTTTTTTAGAGGGTTCAAAAATAAGCACTTTTTACTATGGGAGGGGGGGGTCTATCTCCCCCCTTTTAGGAGGTAGGGGCACTTTTAGAAAAAATGGTTTAAATTGAAAAAAAAAATTAAAAAACAACGGCAAAACCTACAATAAAGTGCTATACTGCGTTTGAAAGCCAGAAGATTGTTCTATAATCCTGCATTTAAATTAAATTACTCATATCAATCGTTTTTGAGAAATTCGCATTTAAAGTCCAAATTTTGATAAAAAAACGTGAAAAAAAATGTTTAGACCGGTTGTTTTCAAAATTGTGAAATGAAATTGTAAATTAACTTATATGTGTTTCATGTATCTATCAGTTCTTAATTGAACACAAGAAACCGCATGATTCTATGTCTTCTGGTTTTTGAGAAAACCTCCGTTTAGGAGGTAGGGGCACTTTTAGAAAAAATGGGTTAAATTGAAAAAAAAAATATTAAAAAACAACGGCAACACTTACAATAAAGTGCTATACTGCGTTTGAAAGCCAGAAGATTGTTCTATAATCCTGCATTTAAATTAAATTACTCATGTCAATGGTTTTTGAGAAATTCGCATTTAAAGTCCAAATTTTGATAAAATAACGTGAAAAAAAAAGTTTAGACCAATTGTTTTCAAAATTGTGAAATGAAATTGTAAATTAGCTTACATGTGTTTCATGTATCTATCAGTTCTTAATCGAACAAAAAAAACCGCATGTTTCTATGTCTTCTGGTTTTTGAGAAAATCGAAAATAACTAAAACTACTTTTCTACAAAATGTTTGATATTTTTTGCTTCCTTACATAAATAAATCAGTGCTAGCTTCCAACATTACAATATATAAACAGTAAAGTATGTATGGGGGGGCATGCTGCCCCCCTGCAACCCCCCTGCTTGGGCACACTATAGGATTTGGGGTAGGTGCGAGGTTGTGTGCATGCAAAGTTTCTTTTGCATTCACAGAATCTGTATTTAAAAAAATTCAAATTTATTCTATTTATCCAATGTCCACTAAATACATATAAAATACAATAAACGATCTTGAAAACCAAAACAAACTTCTGACCATGTTCACCAATACATGGCACTATTTTTCTATCGAAAATATTGCCTAGAAAGGAAATATAAGGACGACTGGGCTTCGCAAATAATAGAGTTTTTATCAGATGTAAAAAAAGTTTACCCTTGTTATACCGATGGTGATATATGTGAGGGTTTACAGTTAAAAGACATCGATCCTCCCACCCTTCAGAGCGAAAATTTAGAAAGTGTTTACCGCCAAAATATCCTCGGCTTCCCACGATAAAAGAGTAACTCAACGAACTCGACTGTTATAGTACGGACGATGGCTTTATTGACGAGACTTACACACCTTTTTAATACATTTTGATCATTTTTAACTAACTATGACTGACTAACTCCTGACTAACTGATAAAATAACTGACCCAGATGCAATTCTACCTCCTCATGGTGCATTCTGGGTAACGCTAAATGAATTGCGGTACTGAACTAACAAAGATTCATTATGTTTATTAACATTAATCCTTAAAATGGAATCACCGTCACCACCAAAAATCAAAAAAAGTAGTTTTGGTAATTTTCGATTTTCTCAAAAACTAGAAGACATAGAACCATGCGGTTTTTTGTGTTCGATTAAGAACTGATAGATACATGGATCACATATAAGTTAATTTACAATTTCATTTCAAAATTTTGAAAACAATCGGTCTAAACTTTTTTTTTCACGTTATTTTATCAAAATTTGGAATTTAAATGCGAATTTCTCAAAAACCATTGACATGAGTAATTTAATTTAAATGCAGGATTATAGAACAATCTTCTGGCTTTCAAACGCAGTACAGCACTTTATTGTAAGTGTTGCCGTTGTTTTTTAATATTTTTTTTTTTTCAATTTAAACCATTTTTTTCTAAAAGTGCCCCTACCTCCTAAACGGAGGTTTTCTCAAAAACAAAAAGACATAGAACCATGCGGTTTTTTGTGTTCGATTAAGAACTGATAGGTACATGAAACACATATCAGCTAATTTACAATTTCATTTCACAGTTTTGAAAACAACCGGTCTAAACATTTTTTTTCACGTTTTTTTTATCAAAATTTGGACTTTAAATGCGAATTTCTCAAAAACTATTGATATGAGTAATAAAATTTAAATGCAGGATTATAGAACAATCTTCTGGCTTTCAAACGCAGTATAGCACTTTATTGTAGGTGGTGCCGTTGTTTTTTAATATTTTTTTTTTCAATTTAACCCATTTTTTCTAAAAGTGCCCCTACCTCCTAAACGGGGGGAGATAGACCCCCCCCTCCCATAGTAAAAAGTGCTTATTTTTGACCCCCCTACAAAAACCCGTTATCAAATCTTGGCGGCCAAGTTATCGTACTCTCCCCAACAATTTAATCAGATTGTTTATTTTTTTTCTATACAAAAATACTTAATGTGTTCCCTTCTTTCAAACCATTCCAAATAATTCATATAGTCCATTTTTCTAATCACAACGAATACATAATTTAAAAAAAAATAACAAACAAACTGATATTAAATTTAGGCGAAACCCATCCATTGTTAATAATTTAGCATATCAAAAACTGTCTAATTAATAAATCTCCTCATCCATCAGCCAGCGGCATTGGTCAAAAGAAGAACACAATACCTGAGCTCCATGTTTCGCTAAATTAACGTCTTACAACGCCCACTTCTACTCAATGATTGTCGACCACCTGAATTTTATTATTATGATTATTATTATGCGCTAAACTTAACCCAAAAAAAAAAACAAAAAAAAAACTTAAACGAGATCGCGCGCAACTGTCATGTCGTCGCACATTTGAATAAATTTGAGATTCACTTTTAGCATTCCGCGCGTTGTCTGAGTCAGTGCACGAATTGGAGGTTGCTTGCGGCATCTTAGAAATTAAAAATATATCCGCGTATATAAAAGTTGTTTAAAATTTTGTTGGGATCTTGGAGCAACAATGTCAGCTGCAAAGAGGTGTTGATTTTAATTTGTAACTTAAAATATTAAAGGGCTAATTGTGCTGTCATACAAATATTTCAGAAGAATTGTTTCCCTTAGTTCTTTTTCTGTTTTAAATAGTTTTTAGTTTTTTTGTAAAATACATATATTCCTTAGGCCCAGTTTTCTTGGTTCTGAATTAATTTTCAGTTAAAATATATGATATATCCGTGCATATTACACATTTTTTATATTTAATTACTGAAGTATTTGCCAATAGGGAATTCCGAACTTTGACAGATGATTGCGGCCATAATGTTCAAGGTGCTACATCTGTCAAATTGGCCGTCATTTATTAAGCCTGCCTTATCAAATCAACAAAAGCAAATAGTGCAAATGTTAAAAATTGGTTAAAAAAAGTGGGTCGTCTTCATCCATAATCGTCCTATCGACAAATAGGTTTTCTAGTGGGCTGCAAAGTTGACCTCCGTGAGGGCGATGACCTCCTTATTCGAATCGAATTTCTGCCCTGCGAGTGATTTTTTTTTTCAAGTTTGCAAACCAAAAAAAATCCTCGGGGCCAAATCTGAAGAATGCGGTCGATGGCGCAGCAGTTCGTAGTGCAATTCGACCAATTTGGCTTTGGTCCCACGGTTGCGCTTGTTGTACGCAGTGAGCAAAAGCGGCACCCATCGGCGCCGACAGCTTTCTCATGCCCAACATTTCATGGAGGATATGACCCACGTGGTCTTTTGAGATGCTTACTGTTTCAGCTATCTCGCGCACCTTCAATCGGTGGACTGTCAATACGAGATCGTGGATTTTTGACAAGTTATCCTCCGTGGTAGTCATTTTCGGGGCACCTGGGCGGCCCTCATCAAAAACCGATGTTCGACCACGTTGAAACTCATAATACCAATTTTTGACGGTCGTCGTTCACAGCATTCAAGCGCTCTTTGATTTCACTGCGTGATTTCCCTTCTAAAAAACAATAATTGAATTACCCACCTCTTTTTTCATTTTTATCAAATTCGCGGACCAGCTGGCTTCCACGCGTGCTCAAAACAAAACTACGAGTCCAATTCGGCTGAAATTGACATTATCCGTCTAAGAGAATGTACTAGACGATAGTAAATCTCTCTTGCGATACTTGCACCATCGGGCGGTGAGGCTAAGTACTTAACGGATTCCCTCGCATTCGCAACGCAACGGTCGATAAATTCGAGGCGACCGGTTAAGAGTTAAGTGATCAATCCGCCAACATAGAACATCCGTTCTTCAACGAAGCTTAAGACCTGTCGATGCCTGTGAGAATTTTCAGATGATTCAGAGACAGTCAGTTCCGCTCTGCTCACAAGAACCCGGTCTTTCGCATACCACAACTTTGGGAATTTTGCGTCATGACTTGAGACTACTGCCGTTCAAACTTCAACTCACCCAGCAGCTCTAAGTGAACGAACATATTCAAGGACGTGTAAGCGCAGTACAGCCCTGAAAAACTTTTTTTGCAGCAGCTGAGAATCGAACCCGAGACTGTATGCATGTTCAACACTCCAACCACAAGTTGGAAGTTGACCCCAACATCGAGGCATATGTCTGAATTTCGTCAACAAGTAAAATTGTCGAATTTGAGGCAATCACAATCCACTCGAAATCCAACCAAATTTCAATGCATCCAGAGCCACTGTGTGGATTTTGAGCTGGCGGTGGCAATCCTCCATATTTCTTTGAAAACGATGATGTCCGAGCCATCACCGTCAACGGCCAGCGCTATCGGTCGATAATTACCAATATCTTTTGGCCCGAAATTGGTTGATGTGGACTCCGACGATATGGGATTTTAATAGGGTGGCGCTACGTGCCACACTCCACACAGACCGTGCCATAATGAAAATCTTGCACCATAGATTTCCGAATGTGGTAATCTCACGCGAAGGCAATGTGCGATTTGATTTTCTTAAGTCACACAACCATATCAAAAAACCAAATTTGACGTTTCATTTGATCGCCTCCCAGCAAAGCCGAGGCGGGCATTTGAATGATATTATATTCCATATATGTGTAAAGGGGTACATGACCCTCTTAATTAAATACAAAACTTCCACGATATCTCAGTTAATTTAAATAAAATTTGAAGGTATGAAACACTTCGTAAATGATTCTAAATGTCAAAGACTTGCATCACCTATTTGTGATAATTTTGAATACCTTAAAAAAATAAATTGTTCTTTCTGAAAAGACCTAAGCTTTAACACTCGACATGCATAAAATATCTCTTCCAAAGTTAACACGTCCCATTTGGAGGACTAGCACGGGGTAAACTCGAGATTAAAATTGACTGAAAAACTTGTCTGAAGGGTTAATCGGAGTCTAGCTACGAGTCTAGGTTTATTTCACTGAAAGATTGGGCCTTAAAAATGTATGAAGAAAAACATTAATTTCTTGAGAACTCAATAAACCTCTCCAATCCTCTTTTTTAAGCATATAGACCTGATTCAAAATGCAAATTTTAATTCCCTAATTGTAAAAGCCAGTTAGTGCGACCCATCCACCAACTTTTGGTAAATTTCTCGAAAATGAAAACCAAATTACACATTTGGGGTAAGAAAAATTATGAAATCAGTTCACACATGACACAGGCCCAGGTGATGCAATCAGGTAGTCAGCAACATGCATCGCATCTATAAAAGATAAAATCTCCAAAAAAAAAAATAATCAAACTGAAATATTTTGATTACACGTTCATTTCCTGGATAATTTACACATTTTATGCTTTTTATTCGAAAGTTAATCCTCTCCGTCTCATTGTCCATGCATCACTTGGTGTTGAATGCTTGCAAATTGTATGTTCCTCTGGCTATCATCATCATCATGTGCAACACATCGCCGCGGCGACCTCTTATGACCGAACTATCACTTTCATTTGAGTAAATCACTTTTACTTGCGACGAATGGCCGCAGGAAACAGGAAAATATATTCATATATCCGCTTCGTGGGTTTTAGGTTTTTTTTTTTTTTTTTCTTTGAGTTTGGAAGAAGGTGTCTTTTGATTTTTGCGATGATGTTGCGTAAGAGTCGATACATATATGTATATGAGCAACATGATGAGAATATATTGTTGTTACGTAAAAAAATGAAGGAAGAAATTACTTGAAGCTCTCTGATTTTGATTCGTCAGCTAATTTGTTCGTCAAGCTAAAGTAGGTTTAACAAACCTTTCGGGAAAGGAAAGGTGAATGGTCAAAGTTCAATAGACTTGGAGCATTGACTTCTCAGGTAGAAGAACATTCCCTTTCTTTTTGTGTTTCCCTTTCTGTTTCACACAATGAACTCCAAGAAGGAACAAGTATGATACAAAGTCAATTATTTTATTTAATCGAGAAAATTCCTAGATTGATTTATTTCCTTACATCTCTTCCGGTCTTCTTTTCTCTTAGTCTTGTTTCCGCACGTAGGAATAAGTCAATTCCCCTATCCAAGAAATTAGCAACAATGTTGCTCCTTCTTCTGTATAAACTCGTACAAAGCCGTAACTTATCCCGTCTTATAGCAACTATCAGACCCCAACCTTACCTGCTTATAAACTTCTATTATTTATTGCCAGACTCTTGGTAGAGTATTACATCGTCTAATCGTATATACAATATAACCATGATGATAAGCATCCTGCCGTTCTCGTGTACCCCGTTTTTCCTTACGTACGTGCATGTAAAATTTTATTGGAAATGTGGCACACACCTTTAAACTGGTCTCTGAATGCTACTTGCCGCTAGGGAGGCACAGACTGTGTCTAGGCACTTCTGGATCCACCAATTTGTGTCTTGTGCCAAAGTAATCAACGTGTAATTAAGTACAGCTGAGGTGTAATCGCTCGCGAGATATAAAAATACAAAATAAATAGATTTTACCCCGGGGGATTGAGAGCAGCAACCGGCGCCGATGGACGGTCGGCACCTGCTTGAATGATCAAGATTTTCATTGGAATTTTTAAATTAATAACTCTATAGGGTGATGAGGGGGAGTTACATAGTGTCACTATTATGATAAATGGTAGTTTTTTTCATATTCATATACAGTACGGTGCATTTGCTTATACACACAACTGTTTGTTTACTTGAAAGTTATTTTCTTCTGTAGGGTTCATCAATTAGGGCGTGTAGATGTTAGAATGGAATAAAACAAGCCTTGTGGGAGGTATTTACAATACTCTTTTTTTTATTTGAAAGACCCATGTATGCCATTATTTATCGAATATGATATTGAATTTAAGTGCCCACCTCGGCTTCTTATACGTTGACACGGTTCAATTTTCAAAGATTCTTCCGTTTAGATCTGGCTGAATTAATAACGTTCACCTTAAAGGCATTTGTCGATTGTGGTTTATTCACATAGACCTGCGACTTCAGGAAACCCCACAAGAAAAAGTCTAGCAGGGTCAAATCGCGTGACTTTGGTGTTCAATTCACGTCAATTCCCTGCAAGAAGTAACCATAGTCTCAAATCGTTCATTCAGAATGTCAATCGTGTTGTCCGCTGTGTGACAGGTAACGGCTTCCTATGCTGGAAACACATCTCGTCTAGGTTCACAGGGTTCAATTTGGGCCATTAGAAATTGGTTATCATCGTTCTGTAGTGCTTGCCACTATTATTGACAGTGCGTCGATTGCTTGGAGTGAGTGAACAAAAATCTGTTTTTCAAAAATTAGATTACTTTTCATAAAATATGACTTGGAAATCTGAAAGAAATGTCTTCTTCTTCTTCTTCCTTTGCTTCGGCGCTGTTATGATCTCGATGTCGAGGGGATCATAACTCTCCCACGTATCTGCTTCACACTAGTGATCCGCCTGTGGGGTTCGCCGGGTTGACCTCAGAAATCGGCGGCAAGCCTCCCGGTTTTGTATTGTTCCATTTCTGAGGCCAACTGAATGCTGGTGTTTTTGCATTTGTTTGTACCAGGAGTGTTTAGGCCTACCTTTCTTTTTATTCCGAATTGGAACGTTGTATGATATTGCCTTTTTGACGGGGTTCTCAGGATCTCTCCTTTGAACATGGCAATACCAACTGAGTCGGTCGTGTTCAATTTTTTGGGAAATGGTATTGTTAACATGAAGGCTTCCTCGGATCTTCGTACTTCTAATTCGATCAAGCTTTGTAACTCCTGCTGTCATACGAAGCATCTTCATCTCAGCTGCCGTTAGCTTACTCTCATACTTTTTGTACATTGTCCAACATTGTGAACCGTATGTGAGTGCTGGACGCACAACTGAAGTGTAGAGCTTTCCTTTCAGCTTAGGGGGCATTTTTCGGTCACAGAAGATAGCAGAATTTTCCCGCCACTTCATCCACCCTACGCTTACGCGATGATTGATATCGTCATCACAAGTAGCTTCGTTATTTATCATAGACCCCAGATATTTAAACTTTTCACACTTGGGAAGCACTACTCCATTCAAATAAATGTCTGGAATAGGCCTGTGTGGATCAGAAAATGGGCAGCATAGGTATTCTGTCTTTTTCGCGCTTATGCGGTACCCACTTCCTTCTAGAACATCCACCCATACGTCAAGTGCTCGTTGTAGGGATATCGGGTCTTCACTTATGATGGCTCCATCGTCAGCAAAGAATAACTGATGCACTTTTGGATCCGTCACTTTGCCTTCAAGCAGGTAATCAAGAACTGTAATAAAGAGCAGGGGACTCAAGACACTTCCCTGGTGTACACCTACTGTGATTTCGAATTCTTCGGTGACTCCAGCTGCGCATCTTACTTTAGTAACTGCTCCATCATACATGTCCATAATTATCCGCACATAGGTTTCTGGAACTCCTCGTTGCCTGAGGGCCACCCATATTAGATCTCGTGGTTGCCGATCGAATGCTTTTTCAAAATCAACCAATACGACATGCAAATCCTCCAAAGAATCCCGATGTTTTTCCATAATTATTCTTATACTCTGGATTGCATCCGTGGTTGACTTACCCCCGACAAACCCGCACTGGTCATCAGATAGCCTAATTATTTTTCGCAGTCGGCTACCCAAGACTCGCTCAACGATCTTCATGGTGTGTGACATCAGCTTAATCGAACGGTAATTATCACAGCTTCGAGTATCACCCTTTCCTTTATAAATTGGAAGAAGGTAACTTTCCCTCCATTGATTAGGCATGCGATCACCTCGTATAAGTTTGGAGACAAGAATCATGAGCCATCTAAATCCGATGTCTCCCATCTTTTTCCAAAACTCTGAGGGTATTTCGTCTGGGCCAACAGCTCTTCCCTTTTTGGAGTATTTTACCGCTTCACTAACTTCTTCGACTGTGACGTCGGATACTTCGCTTAAGTTAATCTAAAAGAAATGTATTTTTTAATAACAAAAAAAAAAAGAATTTTAATGCCATTTGAGATTTACAAAGGGTCTTCTCTTGATAATTAAGTATATTTTTTTCTGAAATTTGAAACAAAAGGATCAGACCTAAGAATTAACCCAGTCAGAAGGTCTTCGTTGGTGTGTACATGGGATGATTTCCTAGCGTGAGTCAGCTGATGTTTACGAAACTCTTTGTGGCTTGCCTCAAGTGCTTCTTCAGAAAGTTGACCAATTAGTATTAGTATTTAGGGGGTGGCCGTGGCGCGATGGTTGTGTGCTCGCCTGTCAACCTCACTATAACAGGTTCGATTCCCGCCGTCGTCTATGTCTTCTTTAATTCCATTAAAACCTTCTATAAATTTTCATCAATGGGATGCTGGTTTACTCATTACATGTTGTTTAGGCATAACACTAACAACATGTGATTGAGTTAAAACTAGTATGCCCAACAAGGATGAAAAACGAATAAAATAATGCGAATTATAAGGGACAAAGAAATAAGACATGGCAATTCTCCGCTTTAGTTCAGCCGCCATCCCTGGAGATAAAAAAATCTGAGACAACCACCTTCAGTCTCAGAACATCGTGCCACACATCTTTCCTATCCTTCTTTCTCTTCCGTAACTTCACGCCCACGCTGTGTTGAAACATTTAAGGGGTATTCATATTCCCTTGAGAGCGTGAGTAAATTATAAAAAAAAAAAAAAAAATGTCGAAAAATGAAATAATATCTGGACCGTGAATTAGAAGATTTTGAACACTTATTGGCATGTAGTACCCACTGTAAAGCTCCAGATATAATTCTTTCACTTTATCAAACAATACAGAAAATGCATCTTTGTCAATAGACAACCCTGAAGCCAAAACTCCTAATGCTAATGAACATTTATAAATAACCCTCTCATAAATTCCTGTTATTTCTGCGGTTGTCTTTGGATCACTAAAAAAAAACCTTGTCGTTTTGCCATCATTGGTAAACCCGAATCGTGGTTTTCGTTCGTCAACATTGAGACCCACTGTATCCTTAAACAATCTTTGAATTGTTTTTGTTTTCTGAGTCTCACCACTCGCCATGATTTGAAAGAAGGTCTTTAGGAAATTTGCAAGAGACATTAAAAACTACTTATTCAGGAGTGTAGGGTAAATAGACTAAAACGAAAGTATTCTTCATTGAGAGGTTTTTCGCTAACTTTCAGAGAATTCGTTTCTTTCGGAGTTGCGCTGACAAATATAAAATTTTGATGCTGAGTTTGTGTTTGACAAAATATTTCAAATACTTTCATCGACCTCCCCGTCTTTTCCTTCTCCATTATCAACCCATATCCAATGCTGAGTCAATTCGCGATTTTGGTGTTTTATGTGATAGAGAGCTCAACTTTTTCACACATATTGACGAGATTAAGCTCAAAGCAAACTCTACACTAGGCTTTGTGAAACGTAAGTCCAAAGAATTCTCTGACCCCTACGTGATCCGATCTTCATACATAACCTTTGTTCGCCCGCTTCTTGAATACGCCTGTCAAGTATGGCCCCCTTATCGACAAATTCATATATCCAGAATCGAGAGCATTCCTACGTTTCGCACTTCGTGGTCTGTCTTGGAATAACTCTTTTATTTTGCCTCCGTATCGAGACCGACTGCTGTTAATACCCTTGAATACGCTGGAAAAACGAAGAGCAATAAGCGACATTCTCTTCAAACATCGACTACTATCAGGGTCTGTTGACTGCACAACTCTGTACAAATCCATCTCTTTCAACACTTATTCCCGTAATATAAGAAATCCTCTTCTCTTTTATCTGTCGACCCACAGTACACCTCTTATAGCTTCAGCGCCCCCCATTACTTGCATGATCGGGAGGAATAATTGTAACATTAACTGTTTCGACTTCAACCTCAGTTCACCCTCCCTGAAACTCCGTCTCAGTCATCCTTTCAAATTCACTCCAATCCTATATTTAAGAGTTCGTGCTTTTTTCAATTGCATTCCACCAGACCAAATTACTTTAAGTTAGTATTGGTCTGATTATCGCCAAATACATCCACTTGATAATTTTTGGGCTCGGTCCCTAGGATTCCCCAAAGATTCTGTTACACGAGTAGAATGCAATCATTCCTTTTTAAGCTCTTTCTTTAGTGTTAAGACTCCAGTTTAATTTCCTATCTAGAATTACACCAAGATACTTTGCCTGATCTGAAATCTTTAGCGGGGTGCCTTCAATTGAAGGTATTCTGAAGCTTGGTATTTTCCTTTTGTTTCTAAAAAGGACTAATTCTGTTTTTGACGGGTTAACTATCAGGCCACACTTTCTAGTCCATCTAGTAACCTTAGAAAGGGCATATTCGATCTGTTCGCTGATAGTGGATAAGAATTTACCTGTTGCTAATAACGCAAGATCGTCAGCGTAGGCTACTACCTTTACTCCACAATGTTGCAGATTAAGGAGGATTGTATTCATAACCAGCACCCAAAGAAGTGGTGAGGGAACTCCCCCCTGTGGGGTGCCCCTGGATCTGGATACTCTCATTCTTTTAAGAATAAACGATGTCAGACTGATTGGCCTGAAATCTTTTGCTTCCGTATGACTGGGCTTGCCAGCCTTTGCAATGAAAACCACCTTGACTTCGCGCTATGATTTTTTTTTTTTTTTTTTTTTTCTACCCGCGCTCAAGGGATTATGATTACCCTTTAAATGTTTCACAGTGCGGGCGTGAAGTTAATGAAGAGAAAGAAGGATAGGAAAGATGATAGAGGAACATATCCCCATTTTAAACTATTAAGGAATATAGTTTTCAGAAGCAGTGTTATCTGGATTTCGCTTTTCTGTAGCATCATTGAGAAGATGTCATCAAGGCCAGGCTAAATTCCCTATTAGAGAGATCCCAGTTGGTATTCCTGAAATTCCTATAAGGTTTCCGAGTTTCCACTGTATCTCCTATCAAGAAGCCTATAAGTCTGTTGTCTGAGAATGATTTTTCTTTGAGAACATTCCATTGGTCGATTGAAACTGTATCAGAGTTATTAGTAACAGTTATATCGATCACTTCTTCCCTATTTTTAGTAACAAAAGTGGGCTCATTGCCCCTATTTGCTACTAGTAAATTATGTTCTTATATAAATTCAAAAAAGAAACGCACCGCTACTGTTAATGTCGGTACTTTCCCATTGAGCATGATGTTAGTTATCATCACATCCTAGGACCAACCTTCAATTGCTGCTCGCTCTACAAGCAGGTAAGATCTGCAGGTGGTCCGTCCGTCCCGTCATATGGCATATGAGCAAATCTCAGAAACTTTTGACTTTCGTGTAACTTTGAAATTAAGTTACTTCATAGTCATATTTTTTTTACTCTATCTCTGATAATTTTTTCGAAAATATAGTATTACAGTATAAAAAAAGTTATTTTCCACATTAAGAATTTTTTTTTTACCTATAGAACGAGTAAAAGGCAAAAAGTATAAGAAAAATACAAAATTTTATATGTTACTATTAAAATATTTAAAAAGTTTAATGTTCTTACGATTGAAGCATCTGATTTTAGTTTGTTAAACTCAAATGGGGTTCATAAGAGACTTTGAAAATCAAAATTTTTTATGAAAAAATTATGTGCTTTGCTTAGATTTATGACAGTGTTTGTCAGAAGTTTCGGTACTACAATTCCGAAAAAATCATTAAAATCTGGTACGTCTCTTATCATTTACACAGCATGCTTTGCACCGATTTCTAAATTACATATTCATTTTCTATAGACAAAAATGAATAAATTAAGCTTTGGTAGAGGTGTGTGCTAAAATCGCAACCTGGTTAAAATTAGCTTATACTGAATTAAAAGAGTGCGAAACTTTTTTTTTTCAAGACATTTTCAGTTAGCACTCTAATAAAAAGCAATATTTCCCGTTCTTAACTATTGTTCCTTCTTCTAAATCATACTAAGAAGTGTACGTTTTGTCGCTGACGCTACATATTTTATGGATCTTTAAAATTCAGTAGTTAATTACAAAGAAAAATCATTGATATTTTTCATACATTACTTTTTAAGCAGAGAAAAATTTTATTGATAAAAATTTTTAGTAAAATTACGTGTTATTTTTAATTAAAAGCTTCACTATAAAATGTACATATTTAGAAAAGTGAACAAACTTTTACTTAAATATAAATCATAAGTTAAATTTTTATCATTTGTTATAAAAAATTACAAATTTCTATATTAATTTAAAATTTTGCGCTCACATAATTTCTATAGTTCAAATATTAACGAATGCAAGCTAGGGCAGTGAGAAAAGTGAAAAAAAATTATCCTTATCAATAACAGTCTTATAAACATAGGTATAAACAACTTACGTCGAACGTTATTATGGTATCAGTAGTCTTTGTGACTCGGCCACGTAAAGTCGTTTCGTGTTACTGTTTCGATAGTTCAACGTCGCACTATGGGACCAAATGATGAAATCCATCTCAAAAATGGTTTTGGTGAATTTCGTAATTTGAAAAATCTAATGATGGGATTATATACTAGAAATAGGGTTCTTCCTAACACAGTAAATTTTTTGTATCTTACTTTTGTTCTAGGTACCTAAAATTACCGTTAAAAATGACATTTCGATATTTTTATTTTTTAGAATTATTGGAAGTGAGAGTTTGAAGTCAATTATTTCGTATTTTTCTGGACAGAATGTATAAGTATTATACCTTTTTGAAAAGCCCAAGCCCTCTTCTTTACAAAACAGTTATATTTTTTTAATTAAGTTCACCAGTAAATTAATAAAAAAAATGAGTAAGGTGCAGTATATTTTTCATGTGCAACACATTTTCATAAACATCATATAAGTGACTATGTTTCCACAAAATTTTTAAGTTTTTATCATTTATTTCCAATATTATTAAAATTCTAAATTTTATTTTTAGAATAAAATATTTTTAGTTTTCCAATTTTAAACTTCCTTACTCATATTTATATTAAAAAAAATCATCATTAAATAAAAATAAATGCCAAGCATTTGAGGGTGGGAGGGGGTGTGTGGTTTATGGTTGCAGAAAAAATAAACATGCGATGTCTTAAGTTTAAAAAACCTTAAAAACAAATTTTCGGCTTCCTGTTCACTAAAAATAAGAAAATAACAAAAATCTGAAAAACATGGTAGTGGGCGGATTTTACAAAAAACTACTTTCAAATGTTTTCACCGGTAAAAGAAGAAAACAAATTTCATCCAAATTGTTGCAATAATTCTTGCTCCAACAAATTTTTCCCATATAAATGAAACAAAATCTATACAAATTTGTTATTTTATTTTATTAAAAAAAAAATAAAATAATTTATTTCTATCTGAAACGTTTTAATATTTTAAATTCTTAGTTATACAAGTATAAGTGTGCAAAATTTCAAAAAAAAATATTGAGAAACGAAAAAGTTATGGATTTTTGAGATGGTTTGCACCATTTGGTCCCAGTGCGTCGCCGGAAAATGAGTGAGAATTTCTTAAGCATTCGTTAATAAAAGAGGAACACCATCAATTATATTTTCTGATGTAACAATGGTGCTATAAACTTAATTTTAAAGGTGTGCTTAGTTATTTTCTCTTTACGCGTTTTCAAAAGTCTAAAGTCAAAAGTTTCTAAGATTTGCCCATATAACAAGATGCCGAGATGAGTGGTGGGAGCAGTCTGATCTAGATTACTATATGTAGATAGAAGAAAAATATTAAACTGTTTCCTAGCTACAATGCAAGTTCTAAAATTACTGTTTGCTACCACTTTTGTGCAGTTTTGAACAGTGTAAGTCCTTTCGAGTGCAGGCCCTTAATTTTGCCACCTGCGATCCTGAATAATGGCGATGTCTATTTGTCTACTCTCCATGTCCATGAGGTAGGCAAGGTTGGCGCTGGTGGCTTTACTATATTGGAGATTAATTTGTATTAAGCTTCACGGCTATGAAGATGAAAATTGATTTTTTTTTGTCCACTGGTCAACGCACTGCGGCACAAAATCAATTCCAAACGGAAACTTTTTGAGAATGCATTGTCACCTGGTAAACCTCGTGTGGATTGGTGTCGTCCATTTTCCGGCAATTTGGCTTGTTAACACGACCATATAATGCGCCTCATCATCATTACTAAAAATGATTTTTCGGTCAAAATTAAGGTCCTCTTCCAAACGCTGACTGGGCGAAAAATGGTCGTTGCCATTGGCCTTGAACTTTGAGCTCCTAGATCATTTGGATCTCCTACGGGTATAAACTCAAGTCCCGTCTCAAAATTCGCAAAGTTGAAGACTGCGAAAGGCCGAATACCGAACCAGTCATCACAAATTTGGCTACCTAACGTTGAAGAGTTGATTGTGAAGAGGTGCAAAAGTATGTTAAAGTTAATTGCATTTCACTTGTTAATTCATTTTTCTGAATTGATCATATCAATTAAATTGCACTGTTTGTCGTACTCGTATCTTCGTGAGAAGGACCAGTTTTTTGATCATCAACGATATTTTCATTTTTATTTAAAGCTTATCCGATGAAATGATTTTTGTTAAATGATTCGGTAGAGATAAATAAATGCTTATTACATTTTTTGGACTTTCCATTGTTTGTGGACGAGAATTACAAGTTTTATTATTTTTATTTTTGTGTTCAGTTTGGATATTTAGCTGGAGAGTAATTTTCTTTTGTTGTTGATTGGAATTACTGAAACGTGATAATGGCCTTACGAAACATGTTTCACAAATTCTTTGCAACGCAATTCGACAGACTTTTACAAGAAAAGTTGTTAGGCGACAAATACGATGTCAGAGGTTGTTTGGTTGTTCAGTTGTGATTGAAAGAAAAATTATTGGAAAAATCATTTTGGTATTTTAGTTAATGGTTCGTTTCACATTCAATCATCTTAATCAATCACTTTATATAGATCAAAAGAAGTGAAACTAAAAAGAGTCTTCAAACAGACGAGAAGTTTTACTTTAAAAAAAATGTCTTCAGTGCCGTAACCGGACATTACCCGGTGATCCTCGAGTGATACTTGATATTAAGTGAATGAAACAAATACTGCAATGTGTGTAACCACCAATACTTCATAAATATGAGCAATATTTTTGGGTCCTGTCTTAATCCTTCTTTAAGCCACAAAAGAGACAGTTTTATTAAATTTAAAGGTAAATAATATTCCAATTTTCGCCAAGAGTTCCACATCCACATGACAATTCATAGCTTAAAGTATGAAATAAGTTGTATGCCATCTTAAAGCTCTCAATTGAAAGCCGATTAAGGATTCCGATTTTCACCTGCGCTAAAGACAAAAGTTCGATCAATTTGCACCCGGAGTGTAACTTCAGCTTGAGTTAACTGTAACCAGTTTCAAGATCGTACTCTTTAAATCTGTATAGATTATTTGATGCTGTATAAAAGTAAATAAATATGTTCCGCATAGAGATGTTGCAGAAACATAATTTCGAACTCCAAATTCTTGTCCCATATCAGTCATCAGAATTACAACTAAAAAATGAATATGGTGGTAGTAAACTACCTTGTGGAATACCACATTAAATTTCAAACTCATTCGATGCATTCCCGAGGCGCAAGATTTGCTATGTTATAATCAGGTAGAATTGTTTGATAATGAGGAACTGTTCTTAAAAGGTCTTTTAAAATGTGGATGATAAAAGCAGATGAGCTCTGGAACACTGGCTTGTTCATCAACGAGCATTGAGTTCAGATATTATTTCTTTCGCTTTTCCGTAGTTTTTATCACTGACGCTAAAAAAGACATACAACAATGTGAAACAATAAACATTTCCACGATGGTCTAAGGAAACAAAAGTATACTTGATCTGCTTCATTTAACGTACGCGCTCTATTTAGTGTTCTTCCTAGCAGACACGGAAGATTTATGGGGCTTCCTGTCAATAACAAAAGAGTTGCTTTTAAGATTTAAGAAAATATGTGCATAGATAAGCGTTATAGATTGTAGCCAGATCAAATAAAGGAAACTCAGATTGAATCTTTTGAGAAAACCTAAGTATTTTTGGCGAAGTAATGTTAGAAGAGTTGGTCAGTAGCCCAAATATTGCACAAAGCTTTTCGGTTAGTTCGGCAAAATACCCATTCATGGACAGTGGTAGAGTTGGTATATTCAGCCTAACCTATTAAAACAATTAAGGGCAGTTTTTTTTTTTTGAAACATTAAATTGCAAGGCGTTGTGATGACGGAATAGAATGAGTCGTTGGAGTTCCACATTCGAAAAACAAATCTAAAATTTAATATGTAAAGTTAAGGAAGAAGGATTGATAGAGGGGGCTTTGGATGTGGGGGTGAAATGTATAATCAGATCAAATCGGTGGATCTATTGCTACAAATGCCGGACTGCTGGTTTAGTAAATATATTTCTGCAGCTGATTGTTTATCAGAAGTGGAAGAAGATTTACCTTTTTAAAAACCGTTTGGAAAACTCAACTGGTTTCTATTTAATAGGAAAGAGTTAATAGAGTAACAGATTTGCTAGCGTTGAAGAACTCCTCTTCAGAACATTCTTGACTAGCAAATTTTTGCAATTCAAAAGCTTTTAGAACTCCTGCAAATGTAGTGCCAGAAAAGATTTATCCCATAAAACCATTGACTCTCAGTTCAGAAGGAATCATAAGAATTTGCGGTGGTTTTAAATTTCTATTATTTTCTATAATTAAGCTAAAATGTCTACCATATATGAAATGTTGCTGTATTTTTAGCCGTAAATTTTGATCAAGGACAGATTTTATTCATTGAATATCGACTTAAAAAAAATCGAATTATCTACATACGTAGTTTTTAGATTCAGGTTTTCTCGGTTTTCTCCTGCATGAAACTAATTTTAACTAATCGGAAACTTACCCAAGCTGATATTCGTAGATAGAAATGGCGATCACTGGCAGTCTAGACCTGTAGCCCTATTAGCTGAAGCTGATAGGGTATGTGTTAACAGAAAGTAATATGTTTTGATGTGTCTTATTATTGTGGTGGTAAGACGTGTGTTTGCTTTTACACTCAACCGGACCACCGCCCCAATCTGAAACCGTGATGAAGCGGAACCTTATCTGATCGAATTATGATCAAGCCACTGTACACCATAAACCTCCTTAAAAGCCCATCTAATTCCCTATCTAAAGAATTCGACGGTTAGACTATACAAAGGTATTCGAAATTCGTCCTAGATCCATTTCGTCGAGTTGAGAAAAAATTCAAGTCTTTGATCATCATCTCCGAAAGTTCGTCAATATCATCAAAAATTGCTCATTCGAATTACGGAGCGTATCGGAATCCCGCTTTTTGAAATACCGCTTTTTAAAAATCCCGAAAAAAAAAGTTTTAAAATCCCGTCAGCTAAAATACTGCTTTTTTAAAATCCCGTCTTCTAAAATCCCGCTTGTTCAAAATCCCGATCTATTACAATCCCTCTTTTTAAAATGCCACCAAACCCCGTTTTTTAGAATACGTAGCTAAAACTTATTGATTTTATGTTGGATATTTTCCAGATTCTTTAAATGCCTACCTACCTACCCCAAATCCTATAGTGTGTCCAGGCAGGGGTGTTGCAGTGGGTCAACATGCCCCCCCTTACATACTTCACTGCTTACACGTCGTAATAAGAAAGGGGATTATAAAAAACGGGATTATAAGAGACGGGATTTTAAAAAGCGGGATTATAAAAAGCGGGATTTTAAAAAAGCGGGATTATAAGAAACAGGATTATAAAAAACGGGATTATAAAAATTGGATTTATAAAAACGAGATTATAAAAAGCGGGATATCGTACAAAACCCTCCGAATTATTGTGCTCTAACTTTTGCCAGAGCAGGGATTTTTCAGAAGAACTAAATGACTGTTTGCTTTTCTTGTTGGACGGAGAGTGTTGTGAGGAATGCCTATTCGCACTGCATGCTCTTTTTTTGGCCAATGTCCGCTACTGGTAGCAACGATCATGGGTAAGTTTTGCTTGGCTCACCATATCAGATCAAGTGTTGGGGGTTTATTATAATTGTGCCAAGCCTTTCTTGGTTAAAAGCAGTTAGTTGAACTGTTCACCCTTCGGTTTGATTAAAAAAAAAAATAAGAGTTTGTTATCCTTCATTACTCCAAGCAAAATATTGACTCTTCCCAGAAGTGAGCTATGATGTCAATATGGCCCAAAATGCGGACAACAAAGATACCGAAGTCAATGTTCAAGCTCGCAAGTTCTCCGGCATTGCTGAAATGAAATATTTGAATTAATGACTTTAACAGTTGCCTGATAATTGTCTGTGATAACAGCCGTATTCCGGTTCTGGCTTGGTTCTTGTTTGTATAACTGACATGGTTCACTGATGGCCACTATTTCAGCTTGAGAAACACTTGCCCAGTCGGGTAACCAAAAGAACCTACAGATATTTATAGATTCAGAAAAGATTCCTGAACCAATTTCTGAATTCGTTGTCAATCAAAAATTTTAGCTTGGTCTTATAGTTTTAGTCCCGTTTTTATCTCATAATGACTGTTGTCATATCAACTGTATATCTGTTCGACTACAGCCCTTTACGGCTCAGCCGATTTTCTTTAACCTTGGTGGATATCATTTTAAAATTTTTCTCCCGACTAAACGACATCTTCCTACATTTTTCTCGTAATTTAAAAAAAAAAAAATTTCTCAACATTCTGAAAATTTTTCATTAATTTTAAAAATTCTCAGTCTCTTAAATAAATATAAGAGCAATTTCGTGCGATCCAGTAGTGCATTGGAATTGACATATGAACTTTATTTTTCTTCTTGTTGATGACTGCCAAAGAATTTCATCGTTGAGTGTTTCAACTTTTGGAACCGAGTTGAACTATCTTAAAAAGTTAGTTCCTCATGAATCTGTCATTTTTTGCGACTGAGATTGTCACTGTTGGCTTTCTCCTATCGCTAAACGGCCATTTTAATAGTTCTTTCTTTTAGCATTTATGAGATACTGAGGGCTATCGTGAACGAAAATTCCCTCGGAATTCTCCCCATCTTCCAAAATGGGAAACAACAATATTTCTGCACTGTTCACTGAAAGCTGGCTGGTGGCCTTTTGAAACTTAATTCCCAATATCAATAAATTCCAATGGAAACTATCGACATTATTCAAGTTTACAATTTTGAAGGTTATGAAAAATTCCGACGGAAATTGACGATAGCCCGCACTATTCTGCTGAACTGCCCAAAAGATTTAAGATCGAGTTCTAAGAAAATGATCACCAAAAGCGATCGAGTTCTAAAATATTGAATCGTTAATTGTTTTAGAATTTGTTCAAAAGTCATTGCATAACCCTTGTGTCTTTTTAAATATTTGTCTACAAGATTAATGGTAAATTCTTTCCATGAAAATGAAAAATAAAATAAAAATTTGACTAATGGAGTAAATATGACAACGCTGCCTTCCCGACTATACACACCCTGCACTTTAGCTGGTATAACTCTTAAAATTATTTCCATCTACATAATCAATTCGAAAGCATCACAAAACCACGTTCATCGACCACGTTTATACTACGACTACTTCAGCACCTCTATCGATTGTTCAATTTCACACTTCATGCCAAATATAGCTTCATAAATAATTTTTTTTTAGCCTTTTTCAATTGACAAGCATCTCAAATTAAAATGTCTAATATAAATTCCAATTCCAATTACAACAAAACAAAATGATGTGAATGTACAATAATTGACATTCAATTGAAACAAAACCATCTCTCAATTGAAATCTGCCCATTCAGATTCAGATACAAGTAATACAACAACTTCCACTAAATAATTTATGGTTATTCGGAGAAATTCAGAGCTCCACTCCAAACACAATGGCCAGTGGCTTTAATAAATGGTCAAAGATTCTGTGTCAGCTTTAACCGTATAAAGTCAGCAGTTAATCACTGAACAAAGCCTAAATGGTGGTCATTCATCATCGTCATTATAATTTAATATTTTTATGGAGACCCAAAAAGGATTTAATTCAAATGTTTCTCGTGAAAAGAATAAAAATACCGATGGGTCGTGTGAACTTACTCTAAAAATAAAAACGTGGTTTATACAAAAAATTTTGAAATTTTGTTTCATGAGGTTTTATATTCAAACTTTTATAAACCAGGCCAAACGTTTTGCTCCTAAGCCCGATTGAGTGCCCAGATTGTATCCATTAAATTCTCCACTAATTGTTCGGTTGCACGTTGTCTGTTGAAGATGGGGATATTGCTTCTACATAAAATTGAAATACTAGAACCCCATTATCTAAAGACCGATTTGTGTCTTCAAAACGATTTTTTTTT
Organism: Philhelius festivus; assembly: GCA_963931855.1. NCBI lineage: Eukaryota > Metazoa > Arthropoda > Insecta > Diptera > Syrphidae > Philhelius > Philhelius festivus. The sequence goes on from OZ007555.1 coordinate 215,360,244, forward strand.
AATCCAATAATCAGCCCTCTGGCAGAGAAGCCCATGCATGGAGCAAGTACAAAATTATTTTTACAGGGAGGAACCGAAGGCGGCAGTAGCATGATTTTTATCGATCAATCTTATCCAGTCTCGTCATTAAACAACGACCATTATCATTTAACAAGTTTAACGGTCGGTCGGTTCTCTTTATACACACCCGGCACACTTGACAAGATTATGGAACCTCTGACTGTCGATGGTGTTGTGTTTGCACACCAACCAACAAGATAGTTATAAAACATGTCGCATTACAGTTATTGGTTGTGTTCTTCTACGGTGCAGTGTTACCAGTTTCAGTGTCTTCCTCTCATATCGGGAACTGCCAACTACCGGATCGCAGAGATCCCGGCCATACCTTAACGTTGAAGACTTCCATAGCCATAATGGTAGCAATAGATGATTGATTGTCGACAAAATTAGTTCGGCATGGCTGAAGAGACCAATTAATTTAATATTGTTTTAAACGGATCGTGAAGAGTTGATAGTACATTATAATGGTTGTGATCTTTTAATCCTATTACTTTCGAAAGGAGGTTTTAAGTTGCTCTTAAAAGGCTTCACTAATTTGAGAGATAGGTACTCGAAGATTGTCAATTAAGATCAAATGAGTTAATCAAATGGCGCTAGGCAATTTGTGGCATGCTTTAGAAATTGCATTTAGATTGGTAATGTAATGGGGGAAGCTCAGACATGGTTTGCTGGGAAAAAAAACTAATGTTTCATGAAAAATAGGAAAGATGTATGAACACTTCAAAAGGAATAATAAGCTTAAGTTATATGTGATATGTATGGACTAAATAAAATTAGCATCTTTATGTAAAACAACTTTGGCATTTATCGACCGATTGTCTTGAGTTCACATGCTTTCAATTCTGTACAATTTCAACCAAGAATCGGTTTACACCGAATGTGCATTGAAAATAGTTTTTTTTTTTTCAGTTGTGTCAACTCAACGTGCATAGTTCATAACCTAACAAGCACCTTCTAACAACACTATTCGTCGCTTGGTGTCGAATTTTGTTGAGAACGGGACGGTAGGAGATCATCAGCATGCAGTTCATCAACACTCAAGACGTACAATTGAACAATGAACAATGAATCATCATAGATCAAATCATAGTCTGATTTGGTCCTTATGTTTTATTTTTCGTATTTGTGAGTGAGTTAAGGGTCGACTTCAAAAACAATCGGGGTTTTAAGAAGAATTTCTATGCTGTATATTTCTATACTATGAAAAAGAGGCCAGCAGTTTTGTCACTAAGCGAAACCGAGGTGAGTGAACATTCTGATCAAACGGAATTCAGCCTTCATGGTTATTGCTTACTGCCATGGTCCCACCATTAATGTTTATACGTAATAATGGTGCTTGTCTGCTTCAACCACATTAGTTTGAATTCGCAGTCCGTAAGCACAACATTTGAACGAGCTTTGGCAGCCCACATTTGGATAGTAACTCGACTTCTAAAGAATTCGATGCGCTATCTGACTCTTTCCAAATAATTGTTTCTCATTTTCCACACAGTGAATGTACCTACACAATTCTAAGCGACTGCGTTATTCTGGCCAGACAACACCCGAAGTAAGGTATGCCGAGACTTTTGCTGAGTTAAACATCTTAAATCAGCTCGTTCACGGGCCTACTTGAATTCCTGACGTTGCAGGGCAATCCACCAATACTCTGGACTTGTCCATTCTACCTCTGATAAATACACTATTAGCGTTAGATCCTCTAGGCTCATCAGACCAATGTGTCATATCTACTGATTTCTCGTGCCCACAAAACTCAGTTGAAGGAAAAATTCCTAAGAAAACAGAGAAAGAAAAAAATAATTTCTTCAGGAACTTAAACTGGTCCCTATACTGCCTCGATAGTGACGTGAGCTCCAGATATACCTAATTTCAACTCTTTTTGGAATAAGAAATTTTATCCAGAATAAGGAAAAATCTATGAAACCTAAAGAGAATTCATATATTTTGGTTCGAGCTGTAAAGAGGTTATTAGGGTCAGAGAAATTAGTTTCCGATGTTTTAAGCCAACCCTACTTAAGAAACCCCGAATAAGTTCAAGCCACCTAGAAAAACTTGTAGAGAACTTCTTCAACGAACAAAATTTGTAAACGCCCAGCAATAAAGGCAAACAGTACAATGTCCCAAAGGATATTATCCTTTTTTGTTCAAATGTCAAAAAATGACAAAATACTACTTCCTCCTTGGTTCCAACGTTTGTCTTCAATGACAATCCTTATGTCAGCTCACAAGAAGAAGCGAATTTGATTGCAACATAGTTTGCTTTTAACTTGCCAGAAAGTGTCATGACTGCTCTTGTAGGTACTTGACACTTGCTTACTTACTTACTTATCCGGCTCCCGATCCATGGAGGGTCTCTGCCTGAGATATTGTGGTCTCCAGTCGTCGGGACCAAGCGCTCTTGCGCTAGTAATCGCCTGGTCCCTGTAGCGGAGGTTCGGTCTTCCTCGCCGTCTTGAACCTGGGGGCTGGGATTCGAAGATTTTCTTGGCTGAAGCGTTTTTGTCCATTCGCTCGATGTGACCGAGCAAGTGTAGTCGACGTGTTTTGGGTCTTTGGACTACATCCACATCTTGGTACAGCTCGTATAATTTACGGTTGAATCTTCTCCTCCATTCACCCTCTTCGCATATAGGACAAAATATCCGCCGAAGAATTTTTCTGTCGAAAGTGCCCAGTTTCAATTTTCCTTTTTCACTTATCGTCCAGCACTCGGCGCCCGTAGAGTAGGACTGGTAAAATTAGGGTTTTGTGTAGCGTGCACTTGGTCTTTCGAGAAAGGAGTTTTGAACCCATTTGTTTGGCCAAACCGAAGTAGCAGCGGTTTGCTAGGGTAATTCTTCGTCGGATTTCCACTAAGGTGTCGTTCGTGGGATTGATGTTTGTTCCGAGGTAGGTGAACTCCTTGACGACCTCGAAATTACTGCTACCAACAGTGACGGTTTGTCCTAGGCGATGGACAGATGAGGCATTGGTTGTTGATAACATATACTTTGTTTTGTCCTCATTAACTTCAAGACCAACGCGCTTCGCCTGTTTATCAATAGCTGTGAACGCTTCTAGCACAGCTTGCTTGGAGCGACCGATGATATCGATGTCGTCGGCATAGCCAAGCAGTTGGGAAGACCTGTTGAAGATAGTGCCTTCCAGGTTAACACCACTCTAGCGCACTATCTGCTCCAGGACTAGGTTGAAGAAATCACATGATAGCACATCTCCTTGTACATGTCTGGAAAAGCTCGGATGAGCTGTTGCCCATTTGCACGTTGCACCGCGTATTTTGTAACGTCATGCGGCATAGCTGGATGAGTTTCTTCGGGATCCCGAGTTCCGACATCGCCCGCCAGTAGAAGCTCTTGGCGACTTATGCTATCATATGCGGCTTTAAAGTCGATGAAAAGATGATGGAACTCGACTTGAAATTCGTTGGTCTTTTCCAGGATTTGCCTCAATGTGAAGATTTGGTCTATCGTTGATCTGCCTGGCCTGAGGCCACACTGGTACGTGCCGATCATTGTGTTGCAGAAAGGTTTTAGACGCTCACATAGTACGGTGGATAGGATTTTGTAGGCAACATTAAGCAGGGATATGCCCCTGTAGTTTTTGCAGCACATAGGATCGCCTTTTTTGTAGATTGGGCATATGGAGCTATTTGACCAGTCGTCGGGCATACTTTCCTCCTCCCACACTTGGTTGATGTGCTGATTTATGCACCCTATCAGTACATCTCCATACCTAAAGAGTTCCGCAGGTAGGCCATCCGAGCCTGCGGATTTGTCGTTCTTAAGCTTGCGGATTGATTTCTTAACCTCTTCAGTACTGGGTAGTGGGACTGGATCTTCATTGACTGGTCTTATGCTTCATTGCTCCCCTGTGGTTTCCTCTAAATAATGCCCACTGAGCAGCTGCTGCAAATGCTGCTTAAACACGTCTACAATTACCTGTGCTTCGGTGACTAGGTTCCCTTCGCTGTTACGAAGTGCTTGAGTACTTGATAGCGTAAACGATTTTATGGAACAAATCTTCTTTCCAACTCGTACAGTTTCAAGATTATTGAAATATATCGGTGGCCCGGAGGATGGTATTCCTCCCATTTTTCTGAAGAAGCGTTCTTCACTGCTGACAAAACAATTCCCTAAAAATGGCGAATCTTCTTCTCCCTCCAACTATCGTCCAATTACACTAACATTCCTTCTTTCCAATATGTCATGAAAAATAAATTACCAGCTCTAGAAATAACTTAAAGAACGAAAGCTTCTTCAATGACCGGCAATATGGCTTTCGTAGCAATAGGTCCACCGCTGATGGTATATCTCACTGAATAGTGACACAAATCTTAACATCGTTTTGGAGAATGTAATATTATTGCACTTGATATTTCAAAAGCATTTGATAGATACCTTTCTAACCGCTTAATTCACGTTGTGTTGGACGGTTTTAAGACTGAAATTCATAAAATAAGTGCTTGTGTGCCTCAGGGCTACGTTTTGTCTCCAAATCTCTTTCTGATATTTTTCAATGATCTTTTGTCTGAAACTTCGAGTCGATTAAATTGTTTTGCTGACGACAGTGCTATCAGTTTCTTATAGGTAATCGTTTCCGGATTGACGTCCTTTTTCTTCGGATATAGATTTTGAAAGGCAGCGCATGATAAGCTCATCAAAATCTCATCTCGATAGCATTGTCAAATGGGGAACCCAGAACTTCCTAGAATCTATTGCTTCGAAAATACAATGCGGTCTTCTGTCATTAAAGTGCTATCCATGAGCGGCATTTGCACTGAGGAAATCAAACAGCTTTCCGTTCTCGGTATGTGATCTCAAACCACATTTTATGGAATGACCACTTATTCAACGTTCCCAAAAAGGCTGCTAAATGCTTAGGTTTCCTCTGAAGGTTCAATACATTTTTCATCCCTTATGACCTGGCTTATATATAAAGCCTTTATTCGTCCAAAGCTTGAGCATAGTTGCCATATTAAGACAGGGTCTCCAATAACCCACTTGTATCTCTTGGATATGATCCAAAAAAAGAGCTTTAAAAATGATAGGTAATGCACATTCCATTCTCTACGATCCCGAGCACGCTGTTACCAGTCATATACACGAAACGCTATAGCATCCATCACGGCTCATTGTCTCATCGAACCTGGAGGCTAGGATTCGAAGACTTCGTTTCTGAAGCATTGTTGCCTATTTGCTCGATTTTGATAAGGGCTTAATGACTAAATCTACATCTTGATACAACCCATAGAGTTCGCGATTGTATCCTTTCCTTTATTCGGGCGGATCAAATATTTCCTTAGGAAGAATCTATTTTCAGTTCTCCCTTTCAAATTGTCCCTCGTAAAATAGATCTGACATAATGGTTTTGAAGAGCGTTTACAGCCTCTTTTCTGCGTTAAGAATTTTGAACCCATTTCGTTTCCCAAATTTGCTTCCTAAGGCAATTTTTATTGCGTCGTCGCTAGGGTGTCATTTGATGTTTACTCCGAGGTAGATTAACTCCTTCACTGAATCGCCTTTTTGAAGATTATGCGTTTGTAGCCAGCCGATAGTCCAGTTATCAGACAAGTCTTCTTCAACCCACACTTGGTGGATAATTCAATGCATGAGTCCTACCAACAAATCACCTCCTTATTTTTAAATTCAGCTGGTAAACCATCAGAGCCTTTGGCTAATCCTAGTTCTTCTTAAGTGTTTTCTTCAACCCAAATATTTTGCCCATATCTCCTATACTCTGTAGTGGAATTGCGTCTTGGTGACGGGAAATGGGTAATCTGCCTGCCGTAGTACTCGTTCTACAAATGCCTATTTAGCATTTACTGGAAATACTGCTTAAGTAAATTTACTATTCTATATGCTTCAGTAGCCCTTTGTTCTGTTTTATAAAGCCCACGGATATTGTTTCGATCGCGAGACTCTTCGCAGAAGATCCGAAAGTTTTCTTAATATCGTTAAATACCGCCTTGATCCAAAAATTTCGAACGATTTAACTATTTCCATTTCTTTTTTGTGAACTCAATAATACAGAATGAAATTCATTTGAAACTTTTTATACCAAATATTTAAGTGATTCCGTTCAATTTGAGTTCGTCTATGCCATTCATGATCATCAACTCCTCGCCATTTTCCAATTTAATTAAGTGTACTAGTCAAACAAAGAGCACTACTTTATCTTCGAACAAACGGCACTACCTTATCTTTTCGCTCAAAAGACTTGCACAATACAATCATACCTAATGATTTTATTGGAATCTTAAATCTCACCTTTCTCCCTCGGTATCTTTGAAATGTTCCATCTTTCTCTAGTGACTTCTTATTCAGACCTCTCAAAGCGCTATCGTCTCTGGCGCCAGAAATCCCTTGTTCGTTATTCAATTTCTGTCAACTAAAACCTATAACAAAAAAAGAAAAACAAACTAATTGCCGCAATCGAATGCAATTAGTCAACCCGCATTGCATATAAATTTATTTCCTAATGAGCTGGATATAAAGCCACGTATTTCTCAAGCTCAATCAACTATAAGCACGCATTTGACTCTCTTCCCATTTGCCCATATGCATATCCCACATCTTCACATCACTCATCCTCACCTCTTGAAATTTGCATAAACAAAGTACAGCCTATAGCAAAAGCATCAGCAACAGAAGATATCTCGTATGTATCTAAACTGCGCACCGCTTCTGAAATCCGTCTGTGTCTGTGCCTGCCTTCGCATTGCTGATTGATTTTTCCGTGCGAATTTGTCTGGCGCTAGTAGCAAGCCTTAGGCGACAATTTAGATCGTAATTATTTTATTTTATTTTGTTTTTGTCTTTTAATAAATTTTTTTTTGATGCTACTTAAAAACTGTTTATAGAAATGTTTTTGTTTTTTTTTTAATTTCGATTTTATGTATATTTTCACATCTCGTTTTCTACCTCTGTGTGGTTTGGGGCAAGTATTGGAAACGAGGAAAAAAGTTTGCTATTATAAATCAAATTTGGTGTCCGCACACCTTATACTCTGTCCAACAAAAATTGTCAGTACAGGCCTTATGGGAGAGCTTTTTCTAAAGCAGTGGCGCCTGATGCACCCTCACTACAATGCGTTAGGAAAAATGACACTAAAAAAAGAGCAAGCCACTGAGTTTTCTTAAGGAATTGTTGTAATTCTTTGCAAAAAGTTGTACACCCCAACACGATCGTCGTATCCCACTGCTGATGAGATACTGTCAAGAGTGTTAAGTGTCACTCAATACGATCGTGCGCTCTTTATCTACATCAAAACAGAGTTACCAGTATCTTTCTCAATTGCAAGCAAGGAGCTTTTTCAGTGGTTTTTATTAAGGAGCTCTTGGGATTTGAAGCTTTTGAGAGCACATTTTAAGAAGATGAGTATGTTGAGTGTTGTCACATTGCTTTTCAACTTAAAAAAAACCGCGTATATTATCTTACCGCTTGGTGTTGTGGGAAAAGGTAAATTGAATATTGTTTTCAGTCGTTTTGAATCGGCAGACGGTAGCCCTACGCGTTTTTTACTATCATTTGCGGCGATTTATAATGTAAGCTACGGAATCCCTGTGAGAGCTTTACAAGGCGACACACTTATGCATGGCAATGCAACCAGAATGAGAGACAAACGTCCTATCTTCCCTGTACTGACAATTTTTGTTGGACAGAGTATAGTGACCTCAAACTATAAACGATTCTTTGTTGCTTGTTCTTAGTCGACAGGATTTGAGTACCAACAATTCTCTACCGAAATCGAACGGCTAAAATGTGCTACAACACTGTCATGACAAGACATATTCTAGGATGCAAATTTTTGTTTTAAGGTGACATGGCTGGGATTCGATACCTAGTCCTCCAGCATCGCAGTTCAAACCACTCATCCTTCAATAATAATATAACACCCGTGTCACTGTATTCGTCATGCTAATCTCCGAAACCACACAACCAATTTAAATGAAATTTTTTAAGCCCCTTTAAGACGATCAGTTGTCCCTTCAGTTTTCAGTTCATTTGTCAGTTCAGTTAAAAAAGGCAGTGTAAAATTTCAATGAAATCGACCAAATTATAATTCTGTTTCGACATATTGAAAAAAAAACAGGAGAGAATGACGACTGAACTGACAACTGAACTGAAAAGTATTAATACATCAGTTTAACTGATAACTGAACTGAAAACTTATGCGAATTTCATCGGTTTCAGTTTCAGTTAAACGCTTCAGTTTTCGCATTTAGACATCAGTTTAACTTAAAGCTTAACTGATAGCTGAACTGAAACTAAAACTGAAACTGAAATGATCGTCTAAAAGGGGATTAAGTGTGTATGGTTGGATAGAATAGTCTTGGAGACTATAATTGTTTATAATTTGTTCAACAACTTTATTTGTTGCTTAAACAGTATTCTTATATAAACTTTCATTTTCCAATCACTGGAAATATTATCGGTTGTGAAATTAGGCCTGTTTAATGTGTTGGGTCCCAATTCCGGGGTCAATTTCTGATCTATGAAACATGAGTTGACATACTAAAAAGAGCAGAAACAAAAATGAAATGCTGTTCATTGGTCACATCACCTGAAAACGGGCGGACCGATTTGACTCTATTAAGATTGTCGTGTTTATGGAAAGAGAAAATTGTAAAATTACCCCAACAAAATTTTCAAACTCGAAAAAAACTTAACGTATAAAAAAGAATGGTAATATTACGCAAAAATAATTCTAGAAAGCGCAACTCCGCCATTACATTAATAAAACAAGATTTTCGTGGTAAATTTTGACATTGAATCGACATTCGAAAAATTTGCGCACTCAGCATTCAAGTTGCCGTTTAAAATATAAATCAATGAAACTCGAACGTGCAAACTTCGATGAACTGTGCGATGGCCAAAGTTTTGCAGGAAAGCAAATTGATAGTTTGGGTTGAATGTAAGATGTCACATACAAAACCTTTCGAGGACCGACTGATGCAAGATAAACAAATCTATCAAAACTGATTTTCTGATTTTATTGTGCGATGATGTTGTATCGATAATAATCATAGTTTTGAGAAATATCAACGCCCATCTTTTTGTAATTCCTCCCGGTGCAGAAACTGAGCTGAAGTGAACTTCGAGGAAACTAGAAAAGATAAGACTTTTCAATGTCACGATTTAAAATGATTTCGACCGACAGCTATTTAACTCTTAAACCTTAGTTTTCCGTGAGGATAACATTTGCAATGACTTTAACCAAACCACACTCTCGACTTTGCTACAGTGTTTTTCAAGCTGAATAGGTGACCATCAGGAAAGCATGCAAGTTACTCAAATAAGATCTGAGCCAGAACCGGAATACTGCTATTATCACAGACAGTCATGGGGTCTTCAAGCCATTTATTGTGGCACATCATCCTGCAAAATGGTCCAGCAATGCCGGAATGAACATGCGAGCCCGAATATTAAACTAAGTGTCACTCTTATCTGGGTTGCGGCTTGCGGGTCAGAGTAGCACTGAAAAGAATGAGCGGGTAGTCTATCTGGCCAGCCAAGGATCAGCCCTTCATAACTCACTTGCGGATAGATTCAGCATTCCGCTTGGAGTTATGAAGAGCAGTATTCTATCAATTCTTCTTAACAAATTAAACCGCAGGTTGAACAGTTTACCGAATTGCAATATATTTGGGAGGATGTAAAGCACATATAATAAACCCTGAACACTCGATCTGATATGCAGTTCAGGTAAGACATAGCTTAGATCGTTGTTGTTTGTAGCGGCATTCCTAGCAATACGATGTCGTAGCTGTGAGGACAAGAAGGTAAAGGAAAGAGTCATTTAGTTCCCCTTCAAATTCTCTGCTCTGGCCTAAATAAGAACACAATCATTGGGAAGTGAATTTCTTGTTGAGACACTGACGAACTTTCGGAAATGAAGATCGAAGACTTGATGTCTTTTCTCAACGTGAAGAAAGATGAACTTCAATTCCTTCTATGCCGTGCCCTTCGCCTGATTTTTAAGACTACGAGTTAGCGGACTGAAGACTGACGGAAGCTTGAAGTGCATATTAGTCGAATGATCACTTGTTAATAAGCTGCTTGGTTTGGCACAGTGTGGATGGTTTCAGATGCGTGTGATGTCCCGGTCGAGTGAGTGATCCGATTTGTGATGATGACTACTCCGTGAGAATATGTCCACAATTCACCAGTCCATCCACATATTCAAACGAGCTATAGTATAAAAATAGCGCACTTCAGCGCTAATTCCACCACTGGTCTGGACTGTTAAAGCTGATCGCCATTTCTACCTATCTACCTATAAACAAATCAAAGGGATAATCATTTAATGCTTCTGACATTAACTTTAAATCTTTGGCTTTTCTCATGGCCAATGGTGTGAGGATGATCAAGTACCAGGCACATCTAACATTTCGAGCATTTGCCCATAGAAATCATCTGGCTTGTAAAATACTCCAAAACAGCTCTTCTGAATGTACTCCCCCTCAAATTTAGTATCCATGGTCACAATCGTTCATAGATGTAAAGGTCACTCAGAAATAACCTTTTTTCTCATATTTACTATTTTCCAACTGCTTTTCACAAATTCACAATACGATCAAAATCGAAATTTGGCCAGGACAACGTCTGTCGGGTCAGCAAGTAATATCTTTAGGGTGCCCAGATAAGAACGGTGAGAGATATATCGTTTAATATGGTTTTATTTCGAAGCTACCATCGGGACATTTATGGAATAGCACATTCAAATAGTCGCCTTCGCTTCAATGGCAATGCTTGAAGAGATTGTGCCAATTTTTGACGACTCGGGGTAGCGTTAATCCGACGATAGAGTCTCGAATGCTAACCTCGAGCTCTTCCAAAGTGGTTAGTTTAACTAAGCGTACACTGAAAACTAAAAGAAGCCTCAGACAAAATTATCGAATGATGTCAAGACACATATTTGCGGCGGTCTATTAATGAACGTTAGCCTTGAGATGACCCAGTTGTTAATTTTCTTGATCACAGTTTAGAGCGATGTGTCGCCTTTATGGCATGTAGCGCTGTCTTGTTGACCACTGCTCTGATATATCGAAGTTGTCGAGATCTAGGCACAGAAAATCCGTCAACATTGCTTCACAAGCGAGATCATTGACGCTAACCGTGTCTCCTTCGTCAAAACGAAAGAAATATGGTCTAATTTTGCCGCCATGTTATGAACCATACCAAACAGTCAAGTCAATGTTTGTGGATGCATTGATGTTTGATCGAACACTTGTGCTTTATGTTTGCTCCAAGAACGACAATTTTGCTTGTTATCATAGCCCCTGAGCCAAAAAAAAAAAGTCCTAATCCGAGAAGAACATTTTTGGCCGAAATCCCAATTTCGGGCCAATATTTCCAGAGCCTGAATAACGAACTCACGGGATTGTTGATGGTCGCCCGAATGAAATCGCAAACTTTACTGAATATGACCGCTTTCTGTCATTGGCAGCTGCTGAAACATATAACTATTAGAAAAATTCGAAGCAACTGTCAAATCTAGTGTCGAATAAACTATAGTAATATGATTAGACCCTTTTTTAGCGAGCTTATGATATTCTTGTCTGATCTACACCAGCCAGCGCCAGCGTGAGGAAAGTCTTCCCCTATTATAAAATGCGCTCTTATCAGCTAGATGTACCCGGATTGAGTACCCTGAAAGGTTTTCCGATGCTTCATTTTTCTCCTTGTGGGTATATCCTTCAATCAATAGATGGCGCTTCCATTAATTTTTCGTCACTCTCAATACAACGAGGGGAATCAGGTTTTATTTATTTGCTCGCCCAATTTTAGCTTTCCATTAAAAATTATAAAACTTGGTTTAAATAACCCTTAATGTGATGCTCGTTCTTTTATAAAACGCCAGTAAAACGACAAGACTCTAGAAACGACAAATGAAATTTTGTTGAAGCAAATATCGTAATAATGCTTAGAAAAGTGAAGAACGTAAAGAACGCTGCCCTTTTCGCTATATTTATATATTTAAACACTTCTATATGGTCTCTGGAGCCCTGTCGTTTGAAAGGCGTTTAATTAAAACGACTACCGGAATAAGGATGAATATTTCCCAACAATCAATATTTTTTGACCATAAAGTCCAAAGTTTTAAATTTAAAATTAGTTTTTGTTCAAGGTGTTCTTAGAAGCTGTTCATTCTTAAGGAAAAGTGAGATGTCAATGCTCCCGAAATCCAATTCTATAAATCTATCACAAAAGAGGAGCAGTATAAATTTTTAGTGTTCTTCTCAAAATTATACGCGGATTTGCTGCCTTTTTACTGGCTTAAACACACACAGAGCAAATTCTTACAACACTGTTGAATATTTAATATTTGGTTTTGCAAAACCAAATCGATTGTTGTGTTTTTCAGTATTTTTTTTATATAATTTCTCACGGTCTTGAGTGCCAAAACGCTAATCGTCATCGTCGACAGCCGAATCCAACAAACATCCGGAGCGTCTGACTGTGAACACAAAAATCGCGAATACCATTTGTATGAGTAATTGGCCGTTTGACGGTGTCGTCTATGGGGTTACTGGGGCCCCCCGTATGAGTAGAAATCAACAACATCACGGGATTCCATCCCACACAAAAATAACAACAAAAAAAAAGCGAACTGAGATTTGACTCTCTTGAGTTTTGAATAAATTGACTTTTGTTTTTGTTTCGGACTATTTATTATTTTGTTTTCACTTTTTTTTTTGTTTTTTGACAAATGGAAAAATTTGCATACATGTTGTTGCAATCTCTTGGGTGATTTGTGGTTGAACACAGCTGATGTTTTGGTGCTTCTTGTGCGCCGAGTCATCAGGGAAATAATTTAATTGTTTGCTCTCGGATGCGGGTGTTGAAGACTTTTAACAAATTAATCAGCGAAAATTTCGAAACTTTTTCAAACTTTTAAATGCGCCATGATGTTCGTTGTGCCGTGTATACTGGTGGTGAATAATCTTATTGTCTTGGCCCGGCTAGGCTGGCTGTTGGTTGTGGTGGCAAATTGATTTTTACAATTTTGGCTGAGCAAGAAGTTTGTTGAAGTAGAAGCAAATCATCAAACGAAAGAGGTTGAAGGACAGTTTGGGTGGGAAGTATGATTTATCGTGTTCTTTCGACAAAGATCATGTGGCAATGAGATTAAAACTATGTATCTCACTTGGGATTTTAAATGAATTTAGTGCAAATGGAAATTGTCTGTTTTTATTTTTCTTGTTAAGGGGCTATGTATACCCTTATTATGATTTTATTGTTTAACACAGTGCGATCGTTTAGGTAAAGTTAAAAAGATTTAATAAGAAATTTTGATACACATTGGTCTTGGGAACTTGTACTTGGCTCTAAAAAAGCCCAAACTGATAAGCATTTATAGCTAGACGAGTTTCAATGCGGAATTGCTTGAGAAAAGGAATGCAACAGCCTTTTTCATTTGAGCATTGCCTAAAAAAAAAGCAAGAAAACGTTGGTCAGGCTCGAATTAAAAATGCAGAGAAACCTCTTAAAAATGTATTACAGGTTGTTAACTTATAAGAGGGGCTTACTTTTCTCGACTTTCTTTTAATTTTTAATATAATAACATTATTGATTTTTTTTTTATTTTACAACTAATACAAATTGATTTGCTTATAGTTAAGATCGATTTCAACCACTCGTACAATTTCTTGACAGATTCTGGTTGGGGGAATGTCATTGTTTTTACTGACTCTTACTCTGAAGTTTCAAAAACTGTCTTGGAACAGCGCCAATTGTTTTACTTGAACGCCTTAACTTTTTTTTCATAATCAGAGAGTAATTTTTTTCGAGATTCCACTGTAATAACAAAAACAATCAGTATGTGTCGATTTTTTTAATCAATAATGTTAAGGAAAACACGAAGGAACTGAACTTAAGGAAAGGTCAGCTAAACAAAGAAACGAGAAGAAAAAGAAACAGTTTAGGAGAAAGTACGGAGCCTTGGGGTACGCCACCGTTTATTTTCAGAACGTTAGACTTCTAACCGTTCAAATCAATTTGGATTGAACGGTCTGAAAAACAGTTTTTATCAAGTCTATCAAATGCTTTTGAAGACTCTACTTTTAAGTGATAGAAGTCATCAAGATATTTCATAAGTTGATGTTTGATCAACGGATCCATGACCTTGGAAAGAAGGGATGTCATCGAAAATGAATCGTTTTTTGGTTTGGAATTGGTTGAACAAATAATTTTTTCCATCTAGTGAGGAACGTAGAAGAACCCTTCTTCAAGATAATGAACGTGAAGTGTGTTATAATGTAGAATGTAGTTCACAAGTCATGTTTCTATATCAAGAAAGTGCATTCAAAGTTTTGATCATTATAAACATATTACTCTTCTTGCCGGTAAACAAAGCTTGATTTATAAAATGTGATTTAAGTGATTAGAATGTGTTTTATGCAAAGTTATGGGCTTAGGATCCATCCTAAAAATAATAAATTATATTACATACTTTTATGGAAGAAGCAACGCGAAAGGCACACAAAACTTAAAAAAGTGGAGACTTCTCTTAATTATCTTCCAAAGTTGACATTAGCCGTGTTTTTTTGGAAAAGTCATCCGTAGTACAGTAGGATTTTATATGAATAACAAATACAACATCCGAAGTAGGACCACTGCCGATAAAAGGAGAAGTGAAATCCTGCTGCGGATAGAAATTTGACGTTTATTCGAGTATCGGCAGTAATCGTGTTGGTGGTTTAATATCCAACAATGTAAATTTGGTGCGAAATTTAGTCACAATAGCCTGAATAGCCGCCTCAGTGAGTCGATTAAACTGACCATAAAATGGAAGAAGCGCGCGATGAACTTCCTTAAGAAAACACGCATTTTGATAGTAAAATTCAATAGTTTGCCAGCGTTGTTCGTTTGTAAGACAATTCATGGTTCAATTATAGACCAAAAGGAAGATGTTTGACAGTGACACAAAACACGAAACGTGCGTTAGCTGTCAAAACCGGTGCTTCCAAAAAGAAAATTGCAAAAAATCACACGTTACAAACGACGTGTATTTAGAATTATCTTTGTCAAATTGTTATAAAAAAATAATATAACTCAACAGAATTCACCATTTTCTTTAAAATAGTCAAAATATTTAAAAAAAAAATCAAATTTGTAAAAATATCAAAAGACACAATAATTTAGTAGGTGACCATATTTTCATAATATTACCCCTTGTGATAGGAATCCTTACAGAAACCTCTCCTCCCTTTTCATACTAAACCACACTTAGAACAAAAATAAATGCTTGGAAGTCTGTCAGGATAGTCTTTTTTGGGTACCTGATCACGTGAGTGGAAACGAAGTAGCAGACTCCTTAGCAAAACACCGTTTAAAAGGACCTGAGAAAAGAAGAAAGCATTATCAAAAACAAAATTAAATAAGAAGAGAAGGCAAGTACATCCAAGAACAGGAAAGAACTCTCAAAGCTAAGGCAAGCAAAACTATTAATGAGCAAATACCACCGGGAACGTTTCACACACTCCATAAGCTTAGGTAGAAAGAACTTAAGAATAATACCATGCATCATAAATGGACTCTGGAAACTTAGAAGACATCTAGGTTTACTTGAGGGTACTAGGGGAACAAAACATTCGAAATCTTCCACATATATCCTTATCTAGTGAGCTTCTTGAATAGGAGCTCAGAGGGATAAAACGGTCTTCAGGTGTTTGGTGTTGTTATGAAAAAACCTCGTTATGAAGGCTACTTAAAAGAAAATAATTGCCCACTTCGCTTGTTCCCAAACTGGCAGAAGTAATACTGTATGACACACGGCAGATAGGTGCATTTGGATGGGTCATAACTCCCTGTCTAAAGAATAAAAAAATTTGGTGGTACAACAGCTCGAAGTGAACCAATACCTATAGTGACTTACTAGTCTCAACCATTCCTGTATGCGTATTACCAGGAACGGAGGGGACCTACAATTTTCTGTTGATTATGAACGGCTAATGAGCAGCACTTTCCATGACAAGAGTTATTCTCTTAGAGGATTTGTCAATTCCTCGCAAGAGGCAGTACAACCTGAACTCCCTGTCTAAGGCTCGTAAATTGTTGAATCAAGAAGATTTTTCAAACTCTCGCTCGAATGTCCCTTGCGTTCAAAATATGCTCTACTAGAGTTAGACTCTAAGAGGCCCCTTCACTCGGACAGAGTGACAGAGTGGTTTGCAATATCAAGAGGGGATCATCGGTCTTTACTTATTTTGAAGAAAGTGATCGAGTAGCTACTCTAACTTCTTCACGTTAACTGACCATGATTAAGAATTTGTTCTTGCCCGAATTGGAACAGATGGAGCTGGAAAATTTCTGGTTTCAGATGGATGGAGCCACAACCCATACCAACCGTATTCTCCAGGCGCCTTATCTTTCTACGAAGTGATTTAATGTGGCCACGCTCTCCTGATTCGACCCCTGCTATTTTTTGAATCTGAAAATACCTAAAATCTCTTGTTTATAACGATCATCCTAAAACTTTGGAAGCCTCCAAACGAAATATTTGAACCCGCATCCTGCGAAATCCTGTAGCAATACTTGAAAAAGTATATGAAAACTTTAGAAAAAGGCTAAGACAGTGTGAGGGCTTGGATTATTTTAGCCTTGAATCAGAAGAGCAAGTTTGTCCGATCCGGTAGTGCATATTTTTTCTTGAAATTTGTATTTTCTATAAATTTTATCAACTTCTTACTTTTCACTGCTTCCATTCCTTTAGTTTATTTTCCCTTCCTAACCACTTAGTAGTTCAATGTTCCTTAGAAATAAGAATTCCCATAGTGTTTTCAACAACAACAAAAATGCTGCTTCCCTGTTTCAAAAAGGATACTTTTCGAATGCGGAAATATACCTTTCTAAAAATATTGCTGCAACCATAAAACATTTCTTTCTATATTTTCTTTGTTAACAATATTCTTTTGTTAAGTTAAAAATAAAATTCCAAAAAAAAAAAAAAAACAAAAAAAAAGTGAGTCTACATAAAATTCAAATGCATTTCCTTAGATTTTTACTTTGCCACACACCGATGTTTGGTGCCTTAACCCTGTGCAACCTCGTGTCGTTGATGGATAAATAAAACTTATAAATTGGCACGTTTGCACGTTTTGACTCAGCACTCCATCGTACCTATGTAGGTATGCCTATGTTAGTGCTATAGTGCAGTCACTGTTTTACTCCACCCCAAAGTGTCTCACTATATCTATTTAACCATCCGACCGACGACGACATAAAAGTGCACACAGAAAACACACCTTAAGTAGAGCACAAAGTACTGCTTTTTTCCTGTGTTTTACAGTCATCACAGAACTCCACCTGGAGATCACTTTACCTTCTCCATTCTAAAACAAAGACGACGACGACGTCAATATAGCATCATGGGCAGTGTGGCCAACTGAGGTAGAAGCTATTTTTAAGAGTTGATGAGGTATATTTTAAAGGCATCTTAAATAATATGTCCAAATATCGATTTGAACGACATCTAGTCGACAGAAATTGAAGTTTCATCCCGAAAATTGTTCTTGGATTGGAATCATAATTTTTTAAGAAGAACTAAGAAGTAGGTAGTTCCGCTTGGCAGTAGGTTTTCGGTTCGATTTCCAGACTCGGCGAAAAGTTTTCAGGAATATAATGGTACTTGCGAGGAATTGGCAAATCCTCTAAGAGTATCTCTTGTCACACACGGAAATGATTTAGAGTTGTAAGTCACTAAGTTCTAGTTGTCTTCGAGCTGTAGCACCACCAAATTTAATTTAATTTAGATTTTCTGTGTAAAAAACGGTATTTTTTTGCAACAAAAACCTTCGTGAAAGTTATGTCTGGTTTATTTTCTCGAAAGTCGTGTTATTAATTGACGAACACATTTATCCAGAAATGAATCTCGTCCCTAAAACTGGGTCAACTTCCAACTACTCAAGATCCCAGTTAGTGAACAGAACCCACTAGGGGGCCTACCTCATAGATAGTATGAAGAAAGAGTACACGCATCCCTCTAACCTCTGGGCACTATATCCCATGGTTCCAGAATATAGCTTCCGGTCGAGCTTCGCCACCATTATGTTCACTTACAGAGAGTTCCTGCAAAAGTCGGGAGCTATCAACCCCAGATATACACACACCCAGCTATAGTCGAGGTAGAAACCACAACCAAGAATGTGCACCCCTCTGGTGAGTTGTTACACACTCCTTAGCGAATTCCTACCTTAAGGACACCGTCCATCCCAGTTAGTGAAGACACATCGTTGTCTATAGTCGTTAACTCTGAGTTCCTGGGTCGGTTGAAGTTTGTTCGGGAGTAGGCCCAAGTCGTAAAATTCGCCAAGTTAAGGTCTGCGAAATTTTTGTGTCCGACGCTGGAAATTGATTGGTTCGGATTCTCTTGCACACTCTCACTGACACGCTTCTGTGACGTGTGTGACAGGTGTCGGCGGATTGTTCACTGAACCACGTTGTGAATAGTCCTCTCGATTATGGCTACCGAAAAATGGCCGAAGCGTCCGAAATTTTGCTCGAACAGTAGACCTTTCATAAAACAAGTCAATCATTTTTACATATTCTTGATTAATTCAGATATAATTATACCTATTCACTGGAGACTCTGATGTGGAGAGAAGTTAAAGTTGTGTTAATACCCAAAGCCGGTAAAATTTCCCAAATAAACACCAAAGATCCCAGACCTATTCATCATTCCTTCCAAAAACTCTTGAAATATTGATTGATTTCCATTTACGTGCAAGCATCTTTGCGAGACTTCTGTCTACGGCTCAACAAGCTTATTGCAAGGGAAGCTCAGCAGATATTGCTTTACGATTGGTAAATCGTCATCAATGGGTTGCTGGTTTACTCATTGCATGTTGTTCAGGCATAACACTAACAACATGTGATTGAGTTAAACTAGTATGTCCAACAAGGATGATTACGAATAAAATAATGCGAATTATAAGGGACATAGAAATAAGACACGGCAATTCTCCGCTTTAGTTCAGCCGCCATCCCTGGAGATAAAAAATATGAGACAACCACATTCAGTCTCAGAACATCGTGCCACACATCTTTCCTATCCTTCTTTCTCTTCCGTAACTTCACGCCCACGCTGTGTTAAAACATTTAAAGGGTAATAATAATCCCTTGAGCGTGAGTAGATTATAAAAAAAAAAAAAAAAAAATCGAACTACCGAATATTCTTTCCAACATAAAGAGTAAACTTTTTAACTTTTGTCCGCGTCGGCACATCTGTAATTGCATCTGCAATGTCATATCTGATGGTACTTGGTTCGCTTGGTGAACTGATCAACCAAATGTTGACTAGCAGGCTTAACCATTCAAAACTGGGCCCTAGAAGATCTGTCAGCATAGGCACCCCACAAGGAGGTGTTCTTTCTCTCCTTCTCTGAAACTTGGTAGTAATAAGTTACTGACATGCTTGGAAGTGGAGAGCTGCAGAGTAGTTGCTTATGCGGATGATGTTGCTATTGCCGTATCAGGAAAGTGTCCTAATTTCTTAAGAGCACTCCTACAAAACGCTCTAAACAAGCTAAGAAAGTGGACAGAGTGTTGTGGCCTGAGAGTCAATCCTCATAAACCGGAACTTGTCCTATTCACTAGGAAGTACAAAATTCCTTATCAAGATGCCCCTTCTATTAAAGGTATTCCACTGCGTTTTTCAGATGAAGCAATATACTTGGGACTTATTCTAGAAAAAAAAAATAAGCTGGGAACCTAATATACCAGAAATAGAAAAACAGAAGTGGCACTCTTCTAATGTAAAAATACTTTTGGGGACAAATGGGGCCTGAAGGCTTCACCCCATCTTCACTTCACTGGCTTTATGCTTCTGTAATCAGACGGATCCTCACCTATGGTATAGCAGTATGGTAGACCGCTCAAGAATTGGCTGTAAATCGTGAAAAGCTAAGCAAAGTCTAACGATCATCTTGCCTGTGCTAAATCGGTGCACTGCCAACGACCCCCTCTGCCACACTAGACTTTCTGTTCCATCTGTCAACTCTGAACATTTTCAGCAAACAGACAGCGGCGTGCACAGCCCCATGCGTAAAAGCTTCTTCACAATAGACCAATAACGAAATTGGCAACTCTATCATTCAATACTCATTCGGATCAGATCCAAGTCACATCGGCTACGCCATCCAGCCCAAAACTATAGTTTGGCAAAAAAAAAACTTCCTTCAAGATCTTCCTAGGAATATTATGATATGAGTTTCTTGAAAGATGATTCTCTCCATTTTTAAAGCGATGGATCGATAGATAGTCAGACTAAAATTAATTATCAACTACTGATATCGACGTCTTCTCGGATAGACAGGCGGCTATTAAATCCCTGGACTCAATCTCTACTAACTCTATAACAGCCCTAAACTGCCGTTCATCTGTTATGGAAATGGCACAGCAGTTTTATATTTACCTCTGTTGGGTTCCAGGGCATAGAGACATTCCAGGGAACTGTTAGATCGAAGCTGACGAACTCTCCAAAAGTTGAACAACAATACCTTTTTACCTGATAATGATAATAAAGGCTTACCTATTGCTACTTGTAAACTTATGCTGCAGCGAGATGCTATTGAGAGGACAAACCTTAAATGAAAAAATAAAACCAGCTGTCTGATAACAAAACAGATCTGGCCAATGCTTGTTCTAAATCGTTCCAAGTGTTTAAGCAGATTGCATATCAGCTCCACATAATTGGTGGAATAACTGGAAACTATCTTTTAGGCAAACACGCCACGAGACTTTGCGATTATTCAAACGAGTTTTGCAAAAGCTGGATGGATGAAGAAGAGGTGGAATCAATTCCTCATTTTCTACGTACATGCCCTGCTCTATCCCATAGAGCATGGAGAGTTTTTGTTCGATAAACCTATTTTTTTTTTTCGGTGGAAATTTTCAAATGACACCGAATATTAGGTACCAAGTAGTGTGTGACTCTTACCGCACCAAACCCACCGGGATCAGGACTTATCTATGAAAGATAGGCACGTGATTTTTCCTTCTTACTTAAAATCACTGGAGGAAGTTTAAACATTTAATCCCATAGCTTTTAGACCATCAGCTCATGAGGCTCGGTTCTTCTAGCTCTCCGAGCATTGTCTCTTTCATTTAAAACGGTTTCCATCACGGAGTTGGTATGACTTCGCAGTCGCTGATTGTGTGATACAGCGTGTTTTTTAACAACTTCTGTGACCATTTCAATTTGTAGATCGCTATTCTTTATGTGGGCATTTATTATTCCACGAAAGACTTTGTTTTGGCTTCAGCATTTTTTCAGATAGGCCAGAGATATGTCCTAGTAACCGGTCAATTTTTCTGTAAGTTAAGTTCAGATCTTCTCTTTTCTTTTTGATATGCTCTTTCCATTTTAGCTTTGTATTCAAGTATTGGTATTGTATTTAGCAGTATTGGCGTAAGGTATAGCTTTACCGCTGATAAAAATTGGAACATAATTTAGTTTTTTGTTTGTAAGGCTTATACGCGGCGATATTGTTCCGTTTAATATGATATGCCTTCCTTGCGTCAGATCCCTTACTTTATCGACTGCATTTTGCAGTTTTTCAGTAGCCTTTGTGACGGCACCAATATCACAGTATCGTCAGCAAAGGTGACCATGATACTCGTATCATTGATTTCCACTGGAATATCCCTAGTATAAATTTAACAAATACAGGGTTGGTCCTAAGACACTTCCTTGGGGTACACCGGCTTTAATTTTCTTTAGTTCCGAGTAATTTCGATAGTACCATACTCTAAAGAGTCGATTCGTAACGAAGAATTTTAGTAGTACTGCTTGGGAAGGTTCCTATGCAGTTTGTACTCAAGCCTCATATGCCAAACCTTATTAAAGGCTTGAGCTTAAAGCTGTGTCAATCAGGATCGATTCGATTGTTTTGATCCGATCATCGAAAAGTATTGATGATCGAAATCAATGATTTTAATCGATCTCAATCTCAATCATTTAGATGATTCTCGATTTTCTATTTCAATCTCAATCATTTCAATAAGTCTCGATTTTCGATATCAGTTTACTCGATTAACCATGATTTACTCGATTCCATTTGTTCTGATTCAATCAATGTGGATTATGAATGCCAAACGGACGATGGACTGGAATTTCTGGGTTGAACCCGGCATTGAAGAACATGATTGATCGAGTAGGTTGTTAATGTTGTAGGCCGAAAAAACAATTGTTGGGTTGAACTGATGTTATTTGATGTATCAGGATCCGGTATGTTTAATGTGGATTTTTTGACGTTTCTTAATCCATTGACATCGTAGCCATCCTCTGATGAAATTTGACAGTTTACTAGAGGACGAATTCATCTATGACGTACAAAGTGTATTTCTTACAAAATGTCAGCCGAAAGCCCTAAAATTGCTCTTTTTTATTTATTTTTATTTTTATTTCATGATGTGTATGCTAACACGGTAAGATGAATCTTATAAGTTCGTGATAGTTTTAATAATGTTCATAGTTCAAGTTTAATTAATAAAAAACAAAGAAAAGAGCAAAAATTAACTTTAATGATTTTTAAAAATCTAAATATAAATCATAATGAATTCTAAAACAAAGAGATGAGAATTTATGAGTAAGGAACAGAAAAGATAAAGGAAAGAAATTAGATTAGATTAGATTAGATAAATGTTTATTTAGCATTGAAAAAAAAGCTATTTTTACATTTTAAATACATTTAAATAGATTCTTAAAAATAAAATAAGTTAGAAGGTAGTTTTAACAAACTGTAATATTTCATTTTTAAACTTTCTTAAATTATTTTCGGTTTTCACATTATTCGGCAAACTATTAAAAATTTGTATTCCTTTATAGAATAACATATTTTGCGATCTATTGTTAGAGAAAAATTGTACATTAAAATTATTATTGTTTCTTAAATTATATGGCTGAACATCAGCTCTTCTTGTTAATTTTCTTTGAAGATAACTTGGCATTAAACTATTTTTAATTTTAAATATAAACAGCAATGTACAAAATATTATTCTTTGTTTAATACTCAACCATTTTAACATATTCAACATGTAACATATTGGTGTATACCTATTGCAATATAAAATCGACCGCATAGCTTTATTTTGTAAGAATTGAAGTTTTTGAATCATACATGTGGACCCCAATAATAGTACTGTTGGACAATACTCAAAATGTGGTTTGATTATAGTATTATATATTTTAATTGCCATTGAAATACATAATTTCTTTCTTATTCTACGAAAAAAACCGATTTTCTGGGATATCTTTTTATAAATATTTTGAAAATGCTGTTTGAAATTTAAATTACTGTCTATTATGATTCCCAAGTATTTTATTTCATTAACACATTCAAATTCTTCAATGCAATTAATTTCTGTGTTTTGTGGTAATAACATTATTTTTGTTTTTTCAGTATTTAGTTTCAATTTATTCATGTTTAGATACATTTTTACATTATTTATGTCTTCTTTCAACTTATTCTTTGCAACATTAATATCATCATCATTAACATATAATAGACCATCATCAGCAAAAAATACTATTTTAGAATTTCGTATTATTTTTTTAAAATCATTAATATACAATATATATAATAATGGTCCCAACATTGCCCCTTGCGGTACACCTAACTCAATAGAAACACTATTTGATACTTCATTATTGAATTTTACCATTTGTTTTCTATTTTCTAAATATGACTTAAACCATAGATATTCTGTTCCTCTTACCCCATAATTATACAGTTTTTTTAATAATATACTTCTGTCGACAGTTTCGAACGCACGTTTGAGATCAAGGAATGCTGCTGCTATTTTCTTCTTTGCATGAAGTTAGTTGCTTCGAATAATAAGGAAATCTTTTAAACTATTTTGAAATCGACGCGCATTGTGTATTTCTCGTAAATGAGATGGGAGTGAATTCCAAAGGCGGATTGCAGCTATAAAAAATTGTCTTTCTGATGTAAGACAGTGGAAACGGGGAAGTATTAAATCATTTGATCTGCTTGATACCGAAAATCGAAGAAAATCATAAAGATATGTTGGTTGACCTGTTCTTAAAATAGAAAACAACAATTTCAAGGTTCGAAACTTAATAAAACTTTGAAATGACATGTTAAGGAGTTTCAGGCTCAGATGAGAGACATGATCATATTTTCTAAGTCCGTGTATGTAACGAATAATACTATTGAATGCTACCTTTAATTTAGTTTTGCTAGCAGAATCACAATTAAAAAATATTTCACAACCAAAAGTTAGAACAGGGATAACCAGCATTTTGGCGAGAATCATTCTTGTGTTTAAAGGTGTAAACTTTTGAAAAGTCCACAAATTCCGGAGAATTCCGTAAGTTCTTCCTACTATTAAATTAATATGGTCATTCCACGTCAATGTTTTGTTAAAAACCATTCCTAAATTTTTTGATGAGTTTACAAATTGTAAACAAACGCTGTTGAGCATTACTGGTGGAAAGTAAGAAACATCTAACACTTTTTTAGAGATGACAAGGCATTTGCATTTGCTTGGATTAAGATTCAAACCATTTCTTTCTGCCCAATTAGAGATTCGGTCAAGATCCTCGTTAAAATTGAAAACACAGTTTTATATAAGGCCTAATGGACAACTTCGGTATATTTGAATATCATCTGCGTAGAAATGTTTGGAAGAGTGAATAATTATTGACGCTATTTCGTTAATATATAATGAAAAAAGGAGAGGAGCCAGTATCGATCCTTGCGGAACACCTCGTACTATAGGAAGGAAATCGGAAAGCTGATTATCAAGACAAACGGCTTGCTTCCTATTGGTTAAGTAAGAGGACAACAATTTAACCGCTTCTGGAGAAAAATTGAAACGTTGACGCAGTTTATTTAGGAGAACAGAATGATTAACCATATCGAAGGCCTTCGAGAAATCAAGAAGAACCGACACACTAACACAATCATTATCAAGTTCGGTTCTTATATCTTCAATGACTTTCATCAGCGCAGTTGTACAACTATGTTTGGGTCGAAACCCAGATTGAATATTGGCTAAGAGGCTGTTACTCCGTACATAACTATTAAGTTGAGTTTGCATTATACGTTCACAGACTTTTGACAGAAATGGAAGAATGGAAATCGGTCTGATTTGGGATGGGTATAATTTTAGCCGATTTCCATTCTTGAGGAAAAATTCCAGTAGTAAGAACAGTGTTGAAAATATGTGTTAAAAAGGGCAGCAACAAAGGCAAAATGGCTTTAAGGAAAATAGGGTTAATTCCATCTATCCCCACTGCATTAGATTTAACTGCAAGGAAATTTTCAACAACAACTTCATTCGTTACTCCTGAAAAAGAAAAAGAGGAGAAGGAAAACATGTCTTCAACTCGTAGGTCATCTCTTTCTATGTCTCCTGATTGGGCTTGGTTTAAAGGAGATAAAAACTTTAGATTTAGTTCATTGCGGTCAATGTTTTTTTGAATAACTGGACGTTGTTTTCCGATTCCAAATTCACGAAGGTTTTTCCAAAGTTTTCGGCCATCAGAACTTGAGTTAAGGCGGGTGGAATAAAATTGTTTTTTTGCAGTTCTAATTTCTAAAACAATTTTGTTACGCAAAATTTTGTAGGCTTTATAAAATTCTTCGGCCCGATATCGTATCCACCATCGATAAGCTTGATCGCGCTGGTTAATAAGCTCTTTAATTTCATTGGTGAACCAGGGTTTCGGTATCGAAAGGGATCTTTTGGTTATAAGTGGGACATGGGTATCGAACAGGTTTATTAGGTTGTTATTCAAAAACTCAACTTGATCATCAGGTGAGGACATAAGGTAAATATTTTCCCAAGGAATACAGCGAATATGGTGTTCGAGTAATGATAAGTCAATGTTTTTAAAGTTCCGTACTTGAAAAGACGTCTGCGTGTTATATTCAGTACTAAAATCAAAAGTCAGAAAAATAAGATCGTGGCATGAAAATATCGGAGCAGAAAGTTGGTCGTAGCATAACACTTTGTCTATATTATTAATAAACAAACAAAATTCCGGAAAAAACAAATAAAATCTCTTTTTTTTTTTAATTTTTTGACACTTTTTAAACCATGTACAAATTAGCCATCATTCGATGTTATTTGGCAATTTATGGCTTACAACATACAGAATTTTGTGAGAACTATCAAAGCCACAAGTCAATCTTATCATCGAAATCGAATAAGAACAGTATTGAATCATTTCAGTGAAATGAAAATGATCGAATGATCGATCGGTTGAAATGATCGGATCATTTTCGTAATCGATTGTTGAACGATACGATCATTAGAAATGAACGATTTACACAGCTCTACTTGAGCTACACATAAGAATAGAGCTGAACATACTTGTTTTTCTTCAAATGCTTTTTCTACAACATCCGGACTAGGAATTTCAGCAGCAGGAAAAGGAAACTTGGTAAACTTGGTCTATTGTGGAATGTTTGTTTCTAAATCCTAACTGATGGTTCGGGACCATTCTTCCTTCTTCTATTATTTTGCTCTTTTCAGGAGCAATTTCTCGAAAACTTTTGCCATGATTTGTATAAGTAAAATGTTACTTCTCTTGGTGGCTTACCTTGTTTAGGTATAACAACGATTTCTGCAATTTTGCAATGATGGAGCACATCTCTACATCTCTAAGCTTAGGGCATGCGTTAAATATAAATTGTAGTTTTTTGAAGGCTATCGAAGGCATTTCTTTCAAAAACTCAGCAGATAACAGATCGTATCCTGGTGATTTTGTGTTAGATAACTTATGTTGTTTCTTACTTCTTTGAGCGTGACAATTGCAGTTTCACATTCGTCACTTCAGCACGTTACGTCAGCCTTCTGTTTCGGGTTTCCGATCCAATTTCCATCTTGAGAGTTTATTGGCGAGTTTTGTGTCTTGGCTGGTTTCCATAAGTAAGAGTATTCGGAAAAGGAATCGGACTTCAAACTTTTTAGGAATCTACTCATATCAAGCGAATCATATTAGAATCCACTGATTCTTTTTTTTAGTTCATGGTTAGGACGGTTGAATACTGCCTTATCGCCGGGAAATCTCGTAATTTGCCATATTAATCGAGCTCTTCTTTTTTCTAATATCAGCTCCTTTATTTCGATAGGATATTTTATTTTTATTTTTCTGCATATTAAAATAGTTCTGCAGCCTGTTGCTATCAGCAATGAATTGATCTTCTCCATGATCAAGTTGTTCTATTATTAAAATAGGAACCTGGTGATCTAATTAATATAGACATTTATAGGCTCTCCCGCTTCATAAGGAGGTCCAAATGGTTCAACGAGTAGGGAGAGAAACTTTAGATTCATGTGGTATCACGATGGCCAACCTTAGTCTAAGTGTGTCATTCATACGTGACCCTGGGAGCCACTTCAACATAATCTAAAATAAAATATTGTTAAACAGTATAACACTTCATCTTGATTTGACAGACAGATCGCCACAATCACCTGCCAAAGTTCAGAAATCCCCTTTGGAAAACTCTTTGTTTAGACATTGTTTAACCAAATCTACTAAATTTACTCGTAACTGTAAATGATCATTTTTCTTTGCCCCCGTTGGCAACCTTAAACACACAGTATATACAGACAAAAAACCATGGAGAGGTTAAAAGGTGATGACAAAAGCAAATATATATGCACTTACCGCTGTTTCGGAAAAGGGAAGTTAAACTTGGTGCACTCCACTTCGAAGAACATGCCCACATTTTGTCGAAAGGCTCATTTTGATTGTTGCAGTTGTTTGTATGTCTTACAATGCAACAGCAAACTGTCTGTCGGCTGCACACGATACGGAAGGATTTTTCTTCTATCTATTGCCTAGTGCCTCTCTCTAGCCTATACCAAAAAAAAGGGGTACCTTAAGCCTCAGAATTTAAGTTTTGTTTGCTGTGAAATCAAAGGATTATACAATTATGGGCAACAAAATTGGTTCACAATAGAATGATGGTAAAAAGTAGGTATATAGCCTTCCTCCTTAACCATTGTGCACAATTGATTGCGAGAGGCTTTGAGAAGTGTTTACTTTATTGGCATGTTATCGAAGTAAAATTATAACCAGACTGTCATCAGGTGGGTAGAATCTCTAACCCTTGCACGGCAAGTAAATCAATATATAAATATTGTGAACCTTCATCATTTCCATCCCCCAAAATAAGAAGTCTGCAAATTCACACTTGACTTAAGTTAAGACCTTTTTGTTTTTGTTATCGGTTATCGAAAAAAAAAATCCTGCCTCTGACACTTTGCTTAATAGAATTTGGCAAATTTTTGCATGGAAATGACTTTTCGTTCGGGTTGTTGTTTTCCATGGGGGACCAGGATTCTATACTATGAGTTGAGTGTGTTGCTGCAATATGAGAACTTCAAGCTGTGACAGGAACAAGTGGTGTCATTGCCTTTATTAACGTAAGAACTCTACAAGGAGTAGGTGTGTGATATGTTGCACATATGGCTTGAGATGATAAAGTGTCTCGACTATGTTTTCCAGTTGAGAAGGTGCAGAAGTAGGAAGTAATCGGATTTATGTGCAGTAAGTAGTTGTGGAGGAGTTTGTTGTTCCTGTCTTTCCGTTTAGGATGTGGTTAGGGTGGTGAAGTTTCTCGAAGAAATTTTTAATCCCCGGGAATGAATGAAAGGAAATTGTATTCGAATGCAAATCTTCAAGGATTATGCGGTGGCGGAAATGAAGATGGTAATTTTTCAAGACTTTGCTATGGCAATTTTGTGCATGTGTGGTATGAAGTTAAGAAGCTTTCAGATGTTAGAAGAGATTGTAGTCCTTGTAATTCATCATAAGAGTTTTTTTCAAAACATTCAAGGTAAGAATACTTATGAAATTTAAGACTTGAAAATGAAGCAAATCAAGACATGGAAAAATGTTTGAGGCTTAGCAAAATTATAAATTTCTTTTTTTTTTATAATTTTTTAAATTTTAAAGGTGTTGCTCTCGGCCGCTTCGTTTGCAACCTTGACAATTTATTTTTTTACTTAACCGGCTACCAATCCATGAAAGGTCTCTGCATGAGGCATTGTACTTGTACGTTTTAATCAACTGCGATTACGAGCACGGTGCTTCCAGTCATCTAGGCCCAGTGATCTGGCTTGGTCTTAAAACCGGAGTTTCGTCTTTCTGTCGCCGCGAATCAAGGAAATTCGAAGACTCTCTCAGCTTGAGCATTGTTGTCCATTCGCTCAATGTGACCGAGCCAATATCTTTTGGCATTCTGGACTTCATTCACATCTTGGTACAGCTGGTAGAGTTCGCAGTTATAACGGGTGATTTTTTTGAGGTTAGGATTTTCATGCATTAGTATTTGACAGATCACGCGGGATTTCAGACATGGTGTCAAAGAGAAAGATGCTCAGTATGCTTTGACATTTCATCATGAATAGACTTACTAACGAGCAACGCTTGCAAATCATTGAATTTTATTACCAAAATCAGTGTTCGGTTCGAAATGTGTTTCGCGCTTTACGTCCGATTTATGGTCTACATAATCGACCAAGTGAGCAAACAATTAATGCGATTGTGACCAAGTTTCGCACTCAGTTTACTTTATTGGACATTAAACCAACCACACGAATGCGTACAGTGCGTACAGAAGAGAATATTGCGTCTGTTTCTGAGAGTGTTGCTGAAGACCGTGAAATGTCGATTCGTCGCCGTTCGCAGCAATTGGGTTTGTGTTATTCGACCACATGGAAGATTTTACGCAAAGATCTTGGTGTAAAACCGTATAAAATACAGCTCGTGCAAGAACTGAAGCCGAACGATCTGCCACAACGTCGAATTTTCAGTGAATGGGCCCTAGAAAAGTTGGCAGAAAATCCGCTTTTTTATCGACAAATTTTGTTCAGCGGTGAGGCTCATTTCTGGTTGAATGGCTACGTAAATAAGCAAAATTGCCGAATTTGGAGTGAAGAGCAACCAGAAGCCGTTCAAGAACTGCCCATGCATCCCAAAAAATGCACTGTTTGGTGTGGTTTGTACGCTGGTGGAATCATTGGACCGTATTTTTTCAAAGATGCTGTTGGACGCAACGTTACGGTGAACTTGGTTGACATGTGGTTTCAACAAGATGGCGCTACATGCCACACAGCTCGCGATTCTATGGCCATTTTGAGGGAAAACTTCGGAGAACAATTCATCTCAAGGAATGGACCGGTAAGTTGGCCACCAAGATCATGCGATTTGACGCCTTTAGACTATTTTTTGTGGGGCTACGTCAAGTCTAAAGTCTACACAAATAAGCCAGCAACTATTCCAGCTTTGGAAGACAACATTTCCGAAGAAATTCGGGCTATTCCGGCCGAAATGCTCGAAAAAGTTACCCAAAATTGGACTTTCCGAATGGACCACCTAAGACGCAGCCGCGATCAACATTTAAATGAAATTATCTTCAAAAAGTAAATGTCATGGACCAATCTAACGTTTCAAATAAAGAATCGATGAGATTTTGCAAATTTTATGCGTTTTTTTTTTTAAAAAAGTTCTCAAGCTCTTAAAAAATCACCCTTTATATTGTTTTCCATTCTCCCTCCTCGTACACAGGACCAAATTTCCTTCGAAGAATTTTTCTTTCGAAAGAGCCCAGTATCATCTCTCCATTTCTGCTTATAGTCCAACATTCGGCGCCGTAAAGTAGGACTGGTAGCATAAGGGTTTTGAAAAAAGTGCACTTTGTCTTAAGAGTGAGAAGTTTTGAACCCATTTGTGTTGCTAAACCGAAGTAGCAGCTGTTTCCTAGGGTAATTCTTCTTCGGATCTCGACTAAGGTGTCGTTCTTGGAGTTAATATTAACTCCGAGGTAGATGAATTCCTTAACTACCTCGAAGTTTTTGCTATCAAAAGTGACATTTTGCCCTAATCGGTGGACAGGTGTTTGTTTGTTTGTTGATGGCATATACTTGGTCTTGTCTTCATTTATTTCAGGACCAACAAGTCTCGCCTGACCTCTAACAATCGTGAAGGACTCTATTATAGAACGTTGGGGATCGTCGATATCGGCTGCTGACAGTTGAACCGATTTGTTGAATATAGTTCCCTCCGTCCTAACGCCTGCGCACAGTCTGCTCTAGAACTAGATTGAAGAAATAACATAATAGCGCATCTCCTTGCCGAAATCCTGTGCATGTTTGGAATAGTTCGGAACAGTTGCGCCCTTCTTGCACATTGCACCGCGTATTTCTCAATGTCACGAATCACAGTTGGATCAGGAACCCAAGATCGGTCAACGCCATATAAAGTTCCTGATGATGAACGCAATCATATGCGGCTTTGAAGACGATAAATAGATATTGAGTCTTGGCTTGAAATTCGTTGGTCTTTTCCAGGATTTGCCGCAATGTGAATATTTTTTCTATATTGTCGATCTGTCGGACCGGAGGCCACACTAGCACTTGCCGACTAAATTATTACAGAAAGGTTTAAGACGTTCACACAGCACGTTGGATATGATCTTATATGCGGCATTTAGAAGGGATATGCCTCGATAGTTCTTGCAAGACATAGGATCACGTTTTTTGTAAATGGGGCATATGGAGCTGATGGTTCAGTCATCGGACATGCTCCCTTCTATCCATATTTGGTTCATGGTTTGATGCTTATACCCTACCAAAACATCATCTCCGTATTTGAAGAGCTCTACAGGTAAGCCATTAAATATTGTGGCCTTGTTGTTCTTTAGCCTATTTATGGCTTAACCCATCTCTTCTATACTGGGTGATGGAACTGGTTATTCATTTATTGGAAACGGGTTGTCTTCTTGCCCTATTAAATGCTCTACATGATGTCCATTTAACAGCTGCTGGAAGTTCTGCTCCAAAACATTTACAATTCCCTGTGGGTCGGTGACTTGGTAACCTTGTTTTGAAGAGCCTGGGTTCCGTTCTTGAAACCAGCAGCAGAGCAAACCTTGGCAATTTGCTCTTTGTCAACTCGATAAACCAATTATAAGTAAATATTTATTCTTAAAAATTGCTAAGTAATTGTCCTATGCCAACAGAAAAGTATTGTGCTCTTTTTGGATGAAGTCAAAGTCAATACAAACAAAAATAAAAACCCAAAACAAATGATGGATAAAATAAATTTTAATAATAAATTTTCACATATTGCTTAAGTGAAAATTAATGTTATAATGAATTTCATTTCGGATTTCCTTGTGATTCGCAATAATTTTTGAATTGCAGCCAATTTTCTTGGCAAGCAAACAAATTAATAAATTTCACTTTTTTTGTTTGTGCTTGGCTTTTCTTGGCTTTCAAGTCATTGAATATTTCACTGTCACCTTTAAGTTGCTATATAAATGCAGTTTTTGTGACTAAAAGACTGATGACTTTTCCAATCTGAATTGTCATATAAAATGCTTAGTGTTAGAATTCAAAGAATAGACAAATATTAGGTATTTGACAGTTCATGTTTGAGACTAAAAATTAATCAAATCCGTTTGCATTTGCAAGATATTAGTCAGGGGAAAGAGATGTGTGTTGTGTTGTATGGTTTGTGACTATTAGAATGAGTGAGGTGTTGAAAAATTGATTTTTTTTTTGTACTTCCAATGATTAATCGATTGAATGTATGTATGTATATCAGCTGAACGTTTGAAGCTTATTTACTGATTCCATAGATATTTTGATAAAACATAGAAAATATCAAAAAATCCACAACTGCCCATGAATTGCATTAGTTCTTAGTTTAGTAATAAAAAATTTCTCGGGAACTCGAAGTACGAGTAATCAAACAATTAATCATATTTTTCCATAAACTTTATCTTTAAAACGTTAAAATTAAATGCTTAAATCTAACATTCTAATCTTGTTGTTCGCAAGACATTTAAAGTACGTAATCTGCGAAATTAATTCAGCACAGTGACGCAAATAAATTTCAATTGTAAGGGGAAAAACGCTTATAAAAATCAAAGACGGAAAACCTCGGCTGTCAATGAGTTTGCGTACAATCTGAAGAGACAGTTAGCCATGGTAGAGTAACACAAGGTTACGTCAAAACAAGCATTTCTGCCACAGCATTTGCTCCGTTTGCATGAGTGGATGTGGAAATCAGATAGAATCTGAGTTGAGACTCGTTGCAGATATACGACCACGCCAGATCGTAACAATTGTTTCAAATGAAATCGAAGTGACAGTTTTGTATATAATTCGACTTTTCTATAAATTTCAACGTTCCTAACTATTTTGGAGTTGAAATATGACGTGACATTTAGGCCTATTCTGCCACATCTGTTATTCTGCTATAAATTTTCTGTTATGAATCATAACAGATTTCCACCTTAAAACATCTTTTATGATTGGTATTCAGAGGTTGGAAGTTTTATAAAAGTCTGTTATGCAACTTCTTTTCTTTTATTCTTTTATGATTTTTAACAGATTTTGGCATGCTGAATACCAAAACTATAACCTCAAACATTTGTATGGAAATTCATATCAGAATAACAGAGTAGAAGAATGAAAGATCTCGCCGAATAGGCCAAATTGTTGTCACTTCATTCTCCCAAACATATAAAAACAAACAAATAAAAATGAAACACAGCGCAGCACAGGGTCTGTAACTGTAAAATACACATTTTAACAAGCAGCTGTGATCTCGATTCCTCAATTTGTCGATCCAAGTCTACATTCATATTTTGAATTCAACCCAGCTCTTAAAGCTGAATCGGATTGAGTAATCGCATTTCGGTCCAATCCAGGTCTACACGGAACCGAATCTGGATTCACTTCGAATTCAATTTTCCTTGTAAACGGATAATTGTATGTTCAAAAAGTATACAAACTGCAGAATTGTCGAATGCTCACCACACCTAATACTATTTGTTTTTAAAATTACATGGACAATTTTGAGCAACTTATAAAGAGTTTTCCAATAAGGGCTGGCAGATGTTGAAAGTCAAACTTTCAATGACTCTTCCTCATAGATCTTGCTGAATTTGTGCATTGGTCGCTTGTGGTTGAGGATGCGGGTGCCGCTGCCGCCGCGCCGGCCGCTCTGCTGGAACCACATGTCTTCTAAGCCTATAGTTTAATTTGGACCATAAGAAATTGGTAATGATAGTTCTGCAGCGCTCGCCATTGGCGGTAAACATCGTTTTCGAAAAAGTAACGATAACTTTTTAACGATGCATTGTCACCTGGTCAACCACGCAATTTTGCTTGTTAACCCGGCCATTCATCCAAAAATGCGCCTCGTCGCTAAAGATGATTTTACATTAATTAAAAAAGATTAATTCAAGATTGTGTAGAGGCAACATACTTTTGTAAATACTAAAGGTATTCCCGATTTGATGCAACGAAATTTTATTATTTTTTAGTAGACCGTAAACGCACTTTTCTCACCTGTTTGCAACACTGAAGTAAATGTCAAAAAGAGTTTGGCATATGCAGATAAAATTATGTGGATCGAAGGTATCAAATAAAATTCAGGCCGAAAATAAAAAAAAGCTTCATACATAAAAATTGCACTCCGTATATTTTGTTGTTGTAGTGTTGTAAGATTTTACATTTCTGCATTTTTACAATGATACTAGACCTGTTGCATTAGATCGTGAATACCCCTATTTAACACTGCAAAACTATTCATCTGTTTAGCAGACTATTAAATATGTAAGACTAATATTTCCACAGTTTTTGCAACAAAGGATTAAAGTTATATAAAATCTTCCTAGCGTGTGTCCCAGTCCGTTTTAATCAAGCTAAAAATACAGTGTAGCATCAGATTGTGAATTTAAATTTAAAACTTAAAAGTTACATGGCGGGCCCTCTTTCTAAAATATAAAGAAATCTCAAATTAAATACCATTCCACGCAATAACTGAAGTAAAACTCAAAACTGACTAGCTAAGTTACTGCGTGTAGATAACTGTCCATCCATTCTGTTTTGACCCTTATAACCGCATTATTCATTCTGATTGCACCATTTATTCTCCATTTTTTAAACACATCCCGATAACTTACCTTAAGACGCGTTAAATGGTGGTAAAATGAGATTTTTTAAAAATGGTTGCGTTTCTTGTTGTACCATAAAAAAAACTACGAGCTGTTAAAACAAAGCAAATTCACGCCATTATATTATTGTTGAAATTCTTATCTATTCTTCGACACGAAAAGAAATTACAAATACAACAATGTAAACAAATAGGTAACGTAAAAAAGTTTCTCATCTTGGTCATTTAAAATTTCTGACAAAATTAAAAGTGAATAGTTGGCTTTTTGGGCTTCTTCATCATCTTTACTCACACGAAACTAAAATACTATCTCCATTAATAAACTAGGATTTAGAGAGGTCTTCTTTTTTGAAAATTTCTTACTATGAAACTAGTTATGATGTTTTGAAAATGTGTTTTGTTTTTATTCATACATCTTAAGACTTTCAAAATATCATTTTAAATAAAAATATTTTGAAACAATTTTAGCAAGACTTCAACTTAAAGTATTAAGAATATCAGAATATCTTTATACAAAAATAACTTGAGAAAAAAAGTTTTGATTTGTTTTGTAAAAATTTCTAAATAAAAATCATGGAAGTATTTCGATATCAAAATCAATATCAAAAAATGTTCAAGTCTTTATCACTTTTAAGCTTCAAGCCTAGAACGTCACCAAGCATATTGATGACCATAACATTAGAATTATTATTACTATCGCATTGTAAAGTAAGAGTCGGAAAAAAGTCGAAAGTATATTAAAATAAATTTCTTCTTTGATGATTCATAAACAAAAAAGAAGCTTAATAAAAATTGTTAAAGTGGTTTTTGAGAAAATTTTTAGTTGAGCTTAAACGAAAATTCAAATCTCTTACAAGTAAATAAAATGAAAATAATCAGCTCCAAATTTAAGAGCAAATGTGGTTACGTGTTAAGGGTCTAGCTCGATATAGAGTGGATCTAAAGATGGGCGGTATGACGAAAGCCACTTTATAAAACTTCAGTTAAAAATCCTTAAATTGCTTGCACCTGAAACTTATACATCACATCGTTCTTAAAATTGTTTGGTATAAATATGAATGTTCGCATAGGTTGGGGCTAAAAGTAACACCTTAGTAAAGCTTAAACCAAACTTAAACCAAGCTTCTTCCTAAGATTTTAAAAATATTACAGCAAAAATTTTTTTTAAATATAAAAGCCATGTTTGAAAATCCAATAAAAAAAAAGCTGTCTTAGAAAATTCCAAGAAAAAGCATACAAAAAAATCATATTATTTCAACTTAACCCCAGTATGGGGTAAGTTCAGTGGCGTAGCGTAGGGGGGGCGGTGGTGGCGGTCCGCCCCGGGCGGCAGGCCTAGGGGGGCGGCAAAATGTCGCCGGTGATGCGGTTAGAGTAGAAATCATACGTTTCATGAAAGATCGTTTGACAAGTCAACAAACAACAATGATGTAAATTTGAAATTTGCCACCCTATCTGTGGTTCGTCGTTGACCGCTCTCGGCTGATTTTCGTGAATTCGTAGACGGTGAGTAGGGCCGTAAGAGTGCATTCCGTATTGTCGCGTGACTAGCGAAACCAAAACAAAACGTTCCGAAACTCTCGCAAAACTGAAAGGGAGTGTTCCGAAACATATGATATGCACATGCGAGATATGATAAGATAACTAGGATTCGACGGAAACGTTATTCTAGTCTCAGCCAGCTCACTGTTTTTGCTCCCTCCCGCATCACAGAAAGTTGTTTCTATTGTGTTGTTTATAGTTTAAATACTGTTGAATCTTCTAAAACTAAACACTTCGTACTTCACTCAACCTTTGAACTAGTTTTTGAAAATAAAAAGAGTTAAAGGAAGCGGCGCGGAATACCGCAAGAAAAAGGCTAAGAAAGAAGCAGACGCGAAATATTTCAGTTCTAGTTCTGGTTCAAAAGCCACGTTAACGTCTTCGGCGGCATCCAGCAGCAGCGGAAGTGATTTCAATGTAAGTAAGATTCCTCCATCTACAATCGTGAGTGGCCTAGAATTGTCCTCCGGCCAATATTCATGGGAATGCATAACTTATTTTACAGGCAGAAGAAGAAGACGTGCAGACGAAGACGAAGTCGACTCACAAGAAGTACCTCAAGTATCTAGTCACAAGCCTGCAGAAGAAGTGAACATCGTGAAGCTGTAAAGACGCTTAAAAATAAGTTTGTGGAAGTTCTTGAGATACTGGAAGAATTGACGGATCGGTAGCCAGTCTTCTTCTGACAGTCATGCAGTCATTCAACTTCCTCATTTTTCTTGGCTTTTGAGCTGCAGAGCTACCTGAAGAAGATGACGCACAGATTTGCCTGCAGCAACGTGGACTGAGTGTGGATAAGTGTGCTCAGAAACTCTGCGTTTTAAAAGCTCTCCTAGAGGAGAGCAGAGACCGTTTCGTCTAAGCCGCAATCGACTTTTCTAAGACTCTTTGGAGAAAATTCGGAATCGAACTCAAAACGAGAAGAATTCGCAGAAAAAAACGCATGCATGGCGATGAATCCGCAGATGCAGCTTTGTCCGGCCCGTAGAATCCGTTTATGAAACCGCTGATACTATTTTACTTTCAATAAAAGATACTTCATTGCCTGTGAAATGATGTCCCGAAATTTAAATTTAATTTAGTATAGAATGGGGGCGGCAAAATGGGTCTCCCGCCCCGAGCGCCGACATGGTACGCTACGCCACTGGGTAAGCTGTAACATAGTTCTCGCTAAATTGTACCAAAAATTATAAAAAATGATTAATTTTTTTTTAAGTTTTTGTTTTTTTTTTATGATCTGACTATACATATAAGTATATATTTTTTTTTGTATATTTCAAAATAATTGTTTTGGGCAGGTTCTACAGTTGGGCTCTGTTTCTGTACCCTTCTAAGAACCAATAACTTGATCGATAGTTATCAACTTAATCTTAATAGTCATAACTTATTGTTGAATAAAATAAATATATTTTATTTAATTATAACAAAAGGGGCAAAATAACAAAAGCCCTAAGAGAGACAATTGTACAGGCCACTATGGACAACAAAGTACCGACAGAGCCATACATATATCTATGTACAACAAATCACATCTATCGAGCCGTGCGAGATAATTATTTTTCATCCGTTACCAGCTGCATTTCGATTCGAATAAGCGAACTTTTTTCTCAAGAAAGGTGAGAACTTTGCAATCTTATTTTGCTCTCACCAAAACTTAACCAAACATCCAAACACATCATTTCTGTTCACAAAGATAAGATTAAAAAAAAAGAACGAGGTTAAACTGTCACAACTAGCCCCGAAATAATGTTAGAACTATCCCCGCCATGAAATTTGACAAGAAGCACATAATTAAAAAGGTCAGAAGTGTATTACATACAAAGGGTGAAGGGTGGGCCAAATAAAAGTTTCTTTTTAAAAATGTAATAAAATAAACAAAATTAAATTTTTGTCCATGTATTATGATTGTATTAGTAAGAGCAAACATTCCCATTTACTATGGAACATCACGTTGTTCATACGAATGGTCATGCGCCTTCAATTGCTGAGTCCCTTGGTCCTCGTAAGCGAATAATCCGAGATCTTGTGCAAAATTCTCCTCAGGCTAGTGCGTGAAATGTTGAGCTGTTGAAATCGATGGCAAGTTGATGCTCGTGAGTTGATTCTCACACTCTCGGCTACAGCAGCCACATTCTCGTCAGTGCGCACCGTACGACGACGTAGACCATGAGTGTTGTCCACTAGCATTCCAGTCTCACGAACTTTTTGCACAAACTTGCGAACAGCAGGCGCGGTGGGTGCTTCATTTTGACCAACACTTCTTTTAAAAAAACCTACAGTTTGGGCTACACAGTTTTCAATATTTCTTAACGTTGTTCAAGCGTAAAGTGACTCATTTCGTTTGGCGGAGTTATGATACTGACTTTCTGTCAAGATTTCGAGCGGAAAACAGCTGTCAGTGTCAAAATAACATATGATTTAAAAAGAAACCACCAGATGGCCAACACTGATAAACAACTTAACCAAAACTCAAATATATGTTGACGAAAAACAACCGCACTGTATCTCTTTTTTCCAAGGAGGACGATTTAAATACAAAAAGAAGTTATTAACCTGGTAATTTTTGGGACCACCCCAGGAGTGTCTTCAATTAATAATAACCGACGTATGGCTTTCGAAAAGATGGACATTTATCTCTTTAACGCGATTTATAATTTTGAGAGGAAGCCTTTATTTCAGCTGTTACTTCTAACCCCTGTTACTTCTAGCCCCGCTCTACCCACTTATTACGTATGCAAACAAAGTTTCTGAAAATTGTTTGAATAGTTTTCTTAAATCTTAATTTTGTTTATTGAATTTCTTTAACATTCTTTTTTTTTTCGCCGGTTGTTAGCCATTTTTGTTAAAAAAATGTAAACCTATATTTATTTATGCAATAGTACCCAAGAAATATTTTATCAAAATCGTAAAAGCTGTTTTCAAGATAAATGAGCTTTTTCTTAACGGTTTTATAGCAAGTTTCGCTATACTAAGATCTTGAAAAAATTACAATTTCTCCTCTAGGGAAGGGGCTATGCACACCAAGTTTGCTAAGGTCGGTTTCGACTTCTACAAGCCGGTTGAACTGAATATCGCCCGAAAAATTTTCTCTCAAAATTAATCAAGCAAATTTTAATTCGTTCCTTACAAGCTCCATTTTCTTGAATTATATAGGAAAACCGTAATGATCAAGTTCTTTTAAGGAACCGCTTTGGTTCTTTCTGAAATGCCTTCTTAGACCGAAGAACCGATTGGCAAGAGTGAGGAGGGTTGAGTTTCCATGTATACTAGCAGTGCAAAACTATTAAAAATTTTAAAGTCCTTGAATCGAAAGGCGAAATAGACTGGTATACTATCTAGAGGTAATTAAGTTTAAGTCTTGCTTAAGAATTGAGCTTAACGGAAAATGTGTAGAATGTATATGCTACGTATACTATATATAAATTGGACACACCAAAAATATTTCAATAACACACATTTCTTATATGCTTGACCTAAGTAAACGATTGAAAGGTACAAGTTAAACTTTTAAATACTTAAACCGAATTTTGTATGTTTGAAACAATCCAAATCAGTCTCA
This sequence comes from Philhelius festivus, assembly GCA_963931855.1. Taxonomy (NCBI): domain Eukaryota; kingdom Metazoa; phylum Arthropoda; class Insecta; order Diptera; family Syrphidae; genus Philhelius; species Philhelius festivus. The sequence goes on from OZ007555.1 coordinate 215,400,361, forward strand.
GTATTTTAAAGACACAAAAAGTACCTGTCCTTCAATGTCAAGAGTGGATTTTTTTTATATTTATGACAAATTCAAAAGATAATTTACTCCACATTGAAGAATGAATACCCTTCGTAATAAATTCAATAAAATAACCCCAAATCCTAAAAAAAAATACTTCGACATTGGAGTGTGCCTTCCAAGAGGTCCTAAAGTATATCTCTTGACTCCACCGATTCCTTAATAGAAAACCGTCTTCCGAACATCAAAAGACGCACGTGCTATAAGATGAACAAGAAGACGACACAGACGCTTCATCCTTCATCGGATTTCTAATCTTTATTCTCTCAACGCATCCATCCGAACGATAAATCCTTGTCTTTTTGATTTTTTTTTTTGAGCATCTCCGTTGACATCCAGTTGTCCGTCGTCGTCGTTGTCATCATAGTCTACTCGTTTTATTTTTTTTTTTCCAGATTCAGGGTAAACTCGAAATGCAGTAATGGAAGTAGAAAACCTGCACTCGAGGAATTTTCAATAAATTCCAAATTGATGACTTCGTCGATGATGATGTGTGTGTGCATCGAACTGATAAACTTTTTATTTTGTTGAAGTTGAGGGCAGTTGAAGCAATGAAAAAATCCATTGAATTGTAATCATTTGAGAAAAAATCGATAAAAATTGAGTTCAATTAAAAAAACATGTGCCAAATCCATAATAATCACCCTTATCACGGAATTCATCGAAAATGTAGAGAGTGCATCCGTAATGAAAATCAGTAAAGGTTTTCCAATGAATAAGGAACAGTTACTCGTAACACCGACATTAACATTGGAAACGTATATGGATTCTGCGAAGGCGGGGAATACTATAATAATTGGCTCCAAAAGAATCTCGATTTAAAGTTTAAACCTTTCATAAGCCTTGGCACATGTGCTAAATATTGTGTTTCCCTATCGAAGAATGTTTACTTTATCTATAAGCCCAAGATACGGAATTTGTAAGAACTCATATCGCAATACCCAATTATTGCAAAAGCAATAATAAAAGCAGTAAATATTTGAGAAGAATATAAGTAAACCTACACTGAAGAAAAAAGTTTAATTTCAGAAAAATAATTTTATTTAATACCCACAAGATGGCGACAAACAAAAGTATTTCAGGAAGACAGGAAAACTCAGGCTCAGGGGACGGTAGTACCTAGGAAGGATCTCAGATCAACCAAAACCGTAATTTTTTTACTGAAATCTTAGTTCAGTATAATGTTATTATTCATGATTCTTAGTGGAACAGATCTGTCAAAAAGTTTTGTTGTGGCAGCCATTTTATATAGACGCCTAAGTGCATTTTCGTTAAAATAGAAGAGTGTATTTCGAGTGCTCTTTAAGCATCAGTTTTTACGAGAAAAAAACCATCACGCAAACAAAACAAAAGCTTGAAAAATATTATGTGGACTCTTCACCATCAATTAAAACCATTCACCACTGGTTAAGTCGATTTTGGTGCGGTCGTTAGGTTAGGTTAGGTTGTTGGGCTGATAATTGATGTCGTTATCATCACACTTAGATCAATGTAGATCCACTGTGTTACCCGTGAGTGTAATCACTCTTTCCTGATAAAAACCTATGTGTTCTGTTAATCAGTCAAGCCATTTTGAGGCATTGACGAAGTTCAATATGTACGTGAATTCCTGAAATATTGGAAAGATCTTCTAGATTGTCAAAAAAGTAACTACCAAGCCATTTTCTTCTCTGGTGGCATAGTGAAGGGCAATGACAGACAAAGTGTGATGTGTCTTCATGTACCTCTTCATCACCACATCCTCTGCATAGGTCATCTGTACTTAGTTTCATTTTAAATTTATGATATTTCAGTAAATTATGTCCGTTGATTATGCATAATTTTGTCAGTCCTCTGCTTGTGAAAACAAGGCCATACTTTCCTAGTAGTATAACAGGTGTCAAGTAGACTCAATCTTTCATTGGATTTCTTTAGGATTAAATCTGAAATTTTTTGTTTAATGTTGCAGAGCTGGATACTTACCATCTCTGGGTCAAGCGCTGATCTCTGTCTTGCCAACTCATCGGCATTTTCAGTACCTGGAATGCGCTGTGTCCCGGTACCCAGCAGAGTCTAATATTGTGCTGCGTGCAAGCTCTTCGCGACAGCAAGAGACAAGCTTCGATTTTATCACAGTGGCACAAATCGCTTTTATTGCCGCTTGGCTGTCAAGGTAAAAGGTGATATCAGCCCGTGGTATCGTCATCATTGATACCTGTCTAGCAGCTGTTGTCACTGCCAGGACCTCCGCTCGAAAGACACTACTATAATCTGAGAGCCTAAGTGAGTTGTTTAGCTCAAGAGGTTCTGAGAAAAAGCCTGCACCAACACCCGTGTCCATTTTGGAGCCATCAGTATAGATTGCTATTGCTGATTCACTGGTGTAGGGTTGGCTGTTCCACCATTCTTCTCTGCTTGGAAAGGCAGTTTGTAATGGTTTATCAAAATCAAGTTCGGGTGTTGTATTATCTGTAATGATATTATCAACCAAATATTTCTGAAGAATTTGAGCATGTCCTATCACGCTGTTTTTCCAGATATTATTCTGACTTACCCTTAAGGCGCTATATGCTGCGGATTCTTTTACGAAAAGGTCTAAGGGTTTCAGATTCAGTATCGCCTCTAACCCTGCAGTTGATGTGGATCTCATGGAACCCGTAATTCCAATGCACGCAAGTTCATTGAACTTACATGTCGCTAATTACACAAGACCATCAGCGTAGGCTACTACCTTTACTCAACAATGTTTCAGATTAAGGAGGATTGTGTTCATAACCAGCACGGTGCGGTCGTTACAGCATAAGTGCAGCCGAACGTTCTGGTTCGCCTAAAATAAATTGACTAACACAGTGAGCGGTAAATTGAATACCTTGTTTCGCCTTCTTCCATCAACCACAGTTGCTTTGGCTTTGTCGTTGCATCCATTATTTGGGTCATGCCCTGCATTGTATATAAAATATAACTAACTCAACCAAAGGAATATCAGATAAATTGCTGTTGTTTTGGGAATCCAGGAGCGGATCAATAAATTTACTATTAAGCCATAACACTAATAGTAGTAGGGGCCCAGATAATGTTCAGTTTCTTTAGAGTAGATTGTGGCTTAAGAAGAATTTCTCTGCTGTATATATCCATACTGTCCGCCAGTTTTGGCACTTAACGAAATCCAGGTGGGTGAAAATTGCGATCACACTGAATTCAGCCTGTCCGGTTATAGATTAGTGCCTCTATTCTTTCCACACCATTGCCGATGTTACAAAACCAACACTACTGATGAAAACCGTAGTAAGTTCAAGCAAGTTAGAAAGACCTCTAATGATCATATTCGAAGAACCACACTTTTATATGACCAACAATTAAGGCAAAAATACTACAATATCCCAAGGCTAGTAAAAATTGCTTGCGAAATACTAGTCTGCCTTCGGTTCCTGCGGTCGTCTCCAAGACACTTCTTATGACAGCTAACAAGAAAAAGCCAAAGCTTGCAGTACAGTTTGCTGTCAATTCGAATCTGCCGGAAAATGTCATGACTCCTCCTGCACCCCAGAACGTAAACGTAAAGTTATCAGAGTGCTGAAATATCTCGATATACAGAGATCCGCTGTCCCGGATAGTATCTCTTCCGTTGTTCTGAAGAGGTGTTCTTCTTCTACGCTGGTAAAACCATTGCGTAAGCTTTTCCATCTGACCTACGCTTCTGGTCTCTGTTCGAATGGAGGAAAACAGCATTTTTCCCGCCTCGCCTGTCCATTAAAAAGTCGAATATTCCACCCCCTCCAACTATTGTCCCATAGCTGTTACATCCATTTTTTCCAATGTCATGAAAAACTCTGATAAATTATATCAGCTCAAGAAATATCTTAAAGAACGAAAGCTTCTCAATGACCGACAATATTGCTTTCCTTAGGTCCACCAGTGATCTGGTGGTATACTCGTATCTCAACTAACAGTGACACACATCTTTACATAGTTTTGGAGAAAGTTAGATTTGATAGAGTTTGGCATCAAGCTCTCTTATCGAAAATGTGTGCACTTGGTATTGATCAATACTTTATTGGATTAGAAACTACCTTTCAACTGCTCAGTAAAATAAATGCTGGCGTGCCACAGGGCTCCCTATGGACTCCAACAGTTTTTCATATATTCATCAATGATCTTTTTCCTGTAACTTCTTATCAATAAATTGTTTTGATAACGACAGTACTCTAAGCTTCTGATATTCGTTTCCAAAATGGATTTCCTTAGTCTTCGTATGTGAATTTTAAATCGCAGCGAATGAAAAGCTCATTAAATTTAGTTCTCGAAAGTATTGTCAAATAGTGAACCCTTACATTAAAACTTAATGCTTTCAAAAACTCAATGCTGTCTTATGTCGTTAAAGTGGAAGCCAATCCCCATGCAACTTTCCATGATTGAAGAAATCGAACAGCTCTCAGTTATCGGTATGTGCATCACAGACTAACTCGTTGCTAAGTGTTAATGCTTGCTTAGACTTTGCAAGAAATTTTTTACCCCATCTTATCTGGCTGTCTAGTCCTACATTCGTCCAAAGCCCAGTGTCCATATCTAGGCAGATGCTCCAATAAACAATTGAGTTTCTTTTATAGAATCCAAAACAGAGCTTTAAAAGTTATAGGTGATAGAAGTATAACAGAAAAATTTGCATATCTTGAGCACCGCCGCAATGATTCTTGTCTTTCATTACATGGCCGTTATTTGTACAAATTTGTGAAATAGTCTGTTGCATTCCTCCCTTTGAACAAATCAACCGTAATACTCGGGATTCAGGTAGTTCCCATCAGTTTAAACTTGAACCAAACTTCGAAAGTACTGCTAAATTCAGATATTCTTTTTTTAGCCGCACTACACGAATGTGGGATGCCTTACCCGGCTCAGTAGTTCAGCAGTAATATTCGGGATTCAGGTAGTCCCCATCAGTTTAAACTTCAACCAAACTTCGAAAGTACTTCTAAATTCAGAGATTCATTCTTTAGCCGCACTACATGAGTGTGGAATGCTTTACCCGGCTCAGTAGTTCCTTCTCATTGCGATATTTAGACATTCAAAACCAATGTGCATCGGTATCTCCTTTTAAACTCTCCAATTTTAAAGTTAAAGATTTAAGGATAGTCATAATCCCCTTAGTGCGCTGAAAATCCTAAAAAAACAAAGTATCAGAAAAACGTTGTTTTCCACAAATCTCAAAAACGATTTTGTGAATCGTTTTCAGTAATCCAAAATTGGTCCCGAAATGTTTTTAAACTGTAGATACCTACGATGAATCAACAACTCGTAAGGCAGTGTAATTACTTTCATGAAAATTTATTGTTACCTTCAAAGTGTATCCCCGTACCTAAAACCGTTTGACAAGGTATAAAATATAATTTGTTGCAGTGTAAGCAAACTTAAACTCTGTCAATAGCTTCACTTTATGTGATTAAGTAATTGTTATGTACTCTATACCTGTTCTCAAAAACAATATGTTTGCCGAGTCTTATCGCGCCGCCATGGAAAATATTTACAGCTATTTGATAAGGCGACTCTAAAAGTAATACGAACCTCATATAGGTTATGTGGGTTCTGTCGATAAACGATGATATACTTCCGTACAAATATGCTGGTTTGTATAGCAAAATTCCTAGTATAAATGTTGGTATGTGAAAGGTATAAAAAGGCTTGGAAATAAATTAATATCGTGACATTAAACAAACTTATGTGCATTCGAATGGAATTTTTAATTAAATTCAATCATTTGAGTGAAACTCTGTTAGCAATTTCGATTTTTCTTTGTGTCTGGAAAAATAGTGAGATATGGTTTCAAGATTAATTCTTACAGCCACTTGCTTTACAATTAAATTAAATCAGACATTAAATTAATCTTTAAGTAGGAAATGATGGATGGATGAAATTGAATTTACTCAAGCATGGAATATATAAGTCGGTGTGATTATGTAGAATTCAGCTGTTATAGCTGTAATAATGCGTAGCACATGCTCTTACATTTCACTACCCTACCGAAAGGAATCTCTCTTTTTTTCTTTAGATCTTTACAATATTGAGAAAAAGCAGGTACTTCAAAACCTAGACAACTCCGTAGCTCGACATATTTAATGATATTGAATAATGTAAATCCGTTCGTCTGACTGCAAGAATTCCTGCAGTTTTTGAAAACGCTTTCCTACGTCTTGACGCTTGAATAGTCTTGGTTTTGTTTTGTGCTTACTTCGCTAATTCGGCTTTAGCGACGAGGCGCATTTTGGTATAAATGACTGTGTTAACAAGCAAAATTGCCTTAAATGAGATGACACCAACCTACAAGGTGACAATGTATTCTCAATAAGTTACCGTTTGTTGTGACATGAATTGGCCACTAAGGTCATGCGATATAACCCCGCTAGACTTTTTCTTGTGGGACTTCATTAAGTCGCAGGTCTATGCGAATAAACCACAATCGACCAATGTCCCTTAGGTGAAAATACCACATGGTCTTCAGAGCTTACTGATAAATCCCTGGCTTTTAAGAAAACTACCTTGGTATGGTACACACAGCGCGAAACTGAAAGAAATAGGGAAAGATTAAGTAGGAGAAATCGATGCACATTAGTTTTGAAGTTTTGAATATTTAAAGTGGAGGGTGAAACATAGCCACGCAAGGCATTCCACATACATGTGGTATGGTTAAAGAATGAATATCTGTACTTAACAGAACACCCGAAGTTGTACTGAAGAGAAATTCGACGGTTTAATGGCAGGAGACAACATTGAGTATTCGAACATTGGTTAAGAATAAGTAGAGATCTCGATATTCAACCATGAAGTAAGTTATTTTTCGTTACCGGGTTATAATTTCTTGGCAGATTGTAATAATACGTACCCTTGGGCGCAATAGCTGTTTTTGTCAAAAATGCACTTATAGAAAATATTTTTACACCGAATCTTGAAATTGCCGACTGTATTGTACTTAAGGTAATTTTAAATACTTTTATATTAAATGTCGTTTGCATGTATCGTCTGCAGTTTGTTGCTAGGCAGGTCTTCCTAAAGACATCGAAGATATTATACCTGTATTATAAAATGAAAACCCTTGCATTGTGGGTGACATAAATATCGATATTTTGGGCTTACCATCTAGTAGCGATAACTATTATCTCGTTCTGTCTTCGATGGGCTTTGAGTCACTTATAAATGTTCCTACTAAGATAACTGAAAATACTAAATCTTGCATTTATCACATATTTCTCAGCGCTATAAGTAATTTAGAAGTAAATCCCTTTGTACCTGATTGGGATATTACTGACCATTATGCAACCGGTGTCTTGTTTCCTGATCTGTTAAATACTCTTGGTACTAAAAGTTTAAAACGCTGCAATAATACAGATACAACAACAAAAATTAATTTTGGTGCACTTAATGACTGTCTTTCAAAAGGATCCTGAACTCAAGTATATAGCTCAAATTGTCCTTCAGCTGGTTTTGTATTCGAATAGAAAGCAATATGTTTCTGCAAATGCAATGTTGAGTGAGGTATTACAATGCTCAGAAGCTGGCGTTCCCCAAGTGTCAGTGTTTGGCCCTTTGCTCTTTTTAATATATATAAAATCTGTTTTTAATTTGCCTCTAAATGGAAATATTGTTGCATTCGCGGACGACCTGGCTCTTGCCTACGCTGGAGTTGATATAGTTAACCTTTAGCAACAAATATATATAGATCTTGGTTCATTGAACTGTTGGTTCAAATATCATAATATGGTTCTTAGTAGTAAGTCTAAAGTCATGTCATTTTCGCTCTCAAAAAATTTTAATCTTGATGAAATAGAACACCACGTCACAGGTTGTGATCGCTTAAATTGCAGTGCCGAGTGCTTAAGTCTTGAACTGGTTAGTGAATTCAGATACTTAGGAGTTACGCTGGATAGTAAGCTAAACTGGAAAAGTCACATTGCTAATGTAAAACAATTAATCTACATAAGTTTAAATAAAATATATAATCTTCGTTACTTTGTTCCATTGAATCGTTTAGTTACAATCTACTATGCTCTTGTAAATTCCCGACTTGAGTATGGGATAACCAGCTGGGGAAGTGCATTTATAAGCAACATGCAACCACTCATCACTGCTCAAAAAAAGGTACTAAGGGTAATGGTTTTCAAACCTAGATGGGAGCCCTCGCTCCCATTGTTTAAAACCCTAAACATTTTGCTACTTCGTTATTTATATGTGTTTAAGGTATTGAGAATATTCTTTTAACGAGGGGGACATCACAACAAACGCATGAATGAAATACATTCATTACGTAATTCAAACTCTTGAATAAGGACGGAACACTAAAGACAGTTTGTCACTATAATTGCTCCCTTTATTTACAACAAGCTACCATGGGATATACGCAAGCAAATAGATAGTAAATCAAATTTTTACTTGCGACTTATAGGTACTATAAGGCAAGTTATGCATTCGTAAAAAAAATCGAACTCGAGATTTTGATCAAAGTTGACATTAAGATGATAGCGAAGACCAAAAAAGTGGGTCTCGCAATTCTGTCTGTCTGTCTGTCTGTCTGTCCGTCTGTCTGTCTGTCGGTTTGACTACAGCCTAAGCGGCTCGGCCGATTTTCTTCAAACTTGGTAGATATGGGTTTTAATTTTTTCCCGCAACACGTTTTTTTCTTTTTTTTCTTAAGACCAAAAATAACGGTACCTGCCATACGATTTTTTTTTCGAAATTTTATAAATATTTTTCTTCTCAAAAACTGCCCCACAGAATTGTTTAAAAAAAATTTGAAAAATTTCATTTGGTAATGGTTGAAAAAAATTTTCAAAAAATTGTTATTTTTGGTAGACCCCCTGGGTCCATTTTTTTTGTTTTTGATTTTCTCGAAAACGGTACAGCCGATTTAAATCATTTTTTTTATGCTAAAGTTCCTCCAAAGTTTGAATATTATTTCATATTCAAATTTTTAATGTTTTGGATTTTTTAAAAAAAAATTCAAAATTTTTGTTTGGAAACTCAATATTTCGAAAACCTCAACCCCAATTTTTTTCAAACTTGACAAACTTGAAAAAAAAATTGTTTTATCTTAAATTAACGGTACCTTCCATACAAATTTTTAAAAATGGTTTTCGAAAATCGTATTTTTCTTGAAAACGGTTCCGAGAATTTTGTTAAAATTTTTTTTCTTTTGATAAATTTTTACGATCTATAATTTAATAAAAAAAAAATTGAAATATAGATACTCGTATTACTGACTGTACCTACCAAAGAACGATTTTTTCGAATTTTGAATTTCTCATCGGTATAACGGATTTTGATGAAATTTTTTATAAAGAAGCTCATAAAAAGTTTAAAAAACATTGCATTTCAAAACTTAAAAAAGAAATATTTTTTCAATTTTTAGAAAAAAAAGTAATTTTTTTTTGAAAAATTCGATATCTCAAGAACGGCTTAATATTTGTTTTGGAAATTAGACTCTTATTCGTACAATAATAAAAACTTAAGGTTGGCATACCAAAATTTTTTCATAAAAATGTTTTAAAAATTTTATACATAAAAGCGTATTTTTTTAAGGAACCACTACAACGACTTATAATTTTTGTTCTTGCATAAATTCATATTTGCATATCATTCTGTTTTAATCTCTTACTACTAAAAGAATTTAAAAAATTCATTTTATCCTTATGAACAGTTTTCTTTAATAACATCCGTTTTTGAAATTCCTAGTCTATTACATAGGAGCAAGTTCGTGCGACCCAGTCGTGCATTTTATTTCAGCTGTCTTCGATTATGGCTACTTGATAGTGATGATACAATTCATTGGTTAGTTCTTTTTTTCCTTATTTTGCATTTCAAAATTCTACTTATCAAATTTCTGAATTGTAAATTGTTTAGATTTTTGAGGCAGTGCTGGTTAGCTTCAACTTTATTTTTTTTACTAGCGACTCGCACCGGCTTCGCACGGGAAGCACTAATTATCTATAGCCAGATGACTTCTGGTGAAAGAATAGGGGCGGTCTTAGCAGAGATCTATAACAGGCAGTGCCTTGCTAGGCCCAAGAAAAAAATATATGTATTTAAGATAAATGTTAAATTAATATTTTATCTTAAGGCTAGCGGATAAGACTTGTCAAAACACGGATTTTCTAAATTTAGGCCTACAATAGTCATTTTTTTATGGTAATAGAATAGCAAAGTCAGGAATAAAAAAAAAAAACCCAAAACATTTTGAATTCCGATGGTAAATCGTTCGAAATCATCGGTATGCCTGGAATCAGTAAGTTTTTGCCTTTGAAAATGCCACCGAAGATAGGTCCCCCGATTAAATTTAGTGACAATGTTTTGATGGTCAATCTTGTTCCGTTGCACAACTTTGCTGGGTTTAAGTTGCAAATAAACATCATAGGTGATAACACTTACAACGGGAATACGTGTGGCTACACTCCGCGTTGTTTTCCGGTGAATTCAAAACTTCATTCGAATAATTGGCGGCTAGGTTTTCCTCATTACTATTCGTATTTCGATTGATTTTTATATGCCTTTTTTAATTTGCTCATAGAGGAGCTTGTTGAGATCATCATCATTAGTACCGAAATTGCTCGTTCTCACAGATAATCCGGATTTTTTAGTTCGTTATTAGTTTTTGGAATACTTTGTCGACAACAGTTTTGACAGAATTTCGGCGGGAATGAAATCTCATTGGTGGTGCGATCAATTGGAATTTGGTCATTTCCGATTTCAAAATGTTGTTTTGAGAATTTTTTGACAGACGGGTCTTTCTTTCGCGGAATATCAACATAAAAGGAACATACGAGTACACACATTGATTTTTATGGTAAGGGTTTTTCAATTGGCGCTGTTAGATTTTAGCGTTCTGTGACGGCCATGTTGTTTAGTTGCAATCTGTCAAATCTATTTTTTATTATTCCGTTGCCGATTACCTTGGCAAGTTACACGATTAAACAACACGTCCAAACGATTTGACTCGGCAAGACTTTTGTGATGCTTTTTTCTTGAGGGTGAGGCAGACTTCTCGGTGTGCTGGGTATTTTCGAAGAAAGCAAATAAAACACGGGTTTAGAAGGAAAGAAATAAACGCTACTCTGAATTTCTAATTCCAAAACCAAAAAGGCCACGAGTCAATGAGCATCCTCTTTAGTGATGAATTTTAGGTCCGTTAGTAATAATTCGTGCACGAACGAAGTGTGAACTATAAAAATGAATGTTCAAATGATGTTGACTCAGTTGGTGCTAGGTTGAATTGATTTGTTTAAGTTATAGTTGTTACAATTGAGGATTATGTAGTCAGTGGTAGTTTAATAATGGTTGTTAGGAGGGCAAAAGTGTGATGCATCGTTACATTTGTTTTTGTAAGGTTTCCTGAAGTCACAGGTATATGTGACACAATCGCCCGATGCCCTTAGGGGCTTAGGGTGAACATATCAAGACCATAGCTCTTATTCAACCGGATCTATGCGGAAGAGTGATTGAAAATTGGGTCACTCGGAATCGTGCTTGGACTGAGGCGCGCATTTGAACGATGTCGTTTTCCACACATAATGCCTTTCAAGTAAAAAACGAATTTTGTTAGCACCTCAAACACAACTTGTTTTGTTCCATTTCAACATCTTCCCGCCCTTTATATAGATTTAACAATCAGTTGATTTCAAAGATCTACTAATTTCAAACTTAAAAAAATAATTCTGAAATTATACTCAAGTCTCAAAGACCTATCCGTTTAACCCTTTTATTTTCTATGTTCTATGTTATATCTGCATAAACTAGTGTTGACACTTCTTTTTTAATTTTTAAACGTCTAAACTGCCTTCAGGTTTCGGAATGGCCTCAAAGTAAATAATCATTTTTTTCCTGTCGGCTAAGTTTGCAATTAAACTTTAATGAAATTTGTCGCGTTCTTTTGATCCTTTATACCCTTCTGCTTCAAAAATTAATTTCAAACAAAAAGGAAAAAGAGGAAAGTGTCAAATCACAGTTCACATTAAGAGTGTGCTTACATTGTTTTTTTTTGTATCCTCCAATCTCACCTCAACGAGCAAAAGTTCACACATTCACAATAGGCAATCATCAAAGCAAAAAAAAAATGGAGTTAAAAGAAAAAAAGGATACCTATAGCAACCCTCGCATTTAAAATTACGATTTGCAAAATGACAAGCAGCGTGACACTTGGCATTTCAAGTTGTATTCCAAGACTAATGTCGTCTGCGACAATACCGCCGACCGACACGACGCGACGTCCGTTTGATAAAAGAATTTTTTTTTTAATGCCAAGGACAATAAGGAAGATGTTCCCACATGACATGTGTAATTTAACAACAACAATGTAAAGAAAAATTTGTATGAATCTCCCATGATGTGATGGCGCGGGTAAATAATAAAATGTCCTCCTACTGAGTGCCGGATATGACTTAAACAAAATCCGGATATAAGAGCAAGACTCGACTCGACTCGAACATCGTCTACTGGGTGGGCTGATGTGTTGTATGTCGTTGTCTGCTTCCACCTGGGTGCTGATGATTACATAGAATAAACATTCATCATGATGGAGTTATATAGTCTGGAAGGTCAGGTTGTGTCCGGGTTGTTTTGTTTACAAATTATTGAATTGTTCGCCTTCTTGGAATAACTAGATTCTTAAAAGCTATAAGTTTGAGCTTTAAAAATTGTTTATTTCGGGTGTTGAATGCTTAACATGTCGTCAGAGAACCGGAACTCCACTTATTCTTCCAGTGTTACGTCTTCAGTGTTCAGTTTTTCAGCTAGTTACATTGCTTCCATTTTTGTTTTTATATTCTTGCAGAAAAGCATTTGTGCTGTGATCGCCCAAAATCCTGATACGAAATGTTAACTAACTTGTGAAGAACTCTAAGTCCAACAGCATCGACATCTTCTATTAAATTTGATTTAAACAAATTTGTTGGTCCTGCCTGATAAAAGATGTCTTCTTTCTTGCTGACAAGACTATTGCGTAAACTTTTTCATCGCTCCTACAAATTTTTCCTGGAAGATGGAAAACAGAATTTTTTCAGCCCCTCCTACTACCGAGTACCGACCTTTGAACCGCTGATCGATCATCATCAATCAAAGATCGAAAGCTTCTTAATGATCGACAATACGTCTTTCGCGAGCCGTCGTTCCACTGGTGATCTGATGGCATGTTTCAGCGGAGACTGGAACAGATCTTTACATTTTGTTGGATAAAGGAAGATTATTATGCTTGATATTTCTAAGGCATTTTATAGAGTTTGGCATCAAGCTCTATTATCAAAAATTTGGTATCGACGAATCTCTTCTTTGGATTAGAAGTTAACTTTCGGACCGCTCAATACGAGTTGTATTGTTCAAAACATACCTCTTATGCTATTGTCCTTGAGTGGCACTTACATCGAAGAAGCCCAAAAGCTCTCAGTACTCGGAATGTGGGTCAACGACGATCTTCGTTGGAATGACCACACTCTCCAGACCGCCAAAAATGTTACTATATGATTTCTCTATCGGTGTAAGAAGTCCTTCACACTCTGATATGGCTATAATTTATAAGACGTTTATACATTTAAAACTCGAGGGCATCTCACAACTTTGGTGAGGTAGAGCCCAAGTATCGCATAATTTATTCGATAGAATCCAGAACAGAGCGTCAAAACCGTGAGAAAACAGAACTATCATGGAATCAATGCTCACTGAAAATAGCAAGTTGCATTCATGCTCTCAACCAGTTACCTGCGATACTTGTTTCGCTAGAAATGCTCCTCAGTTACCCCATTTCTCTCTTCCTAATTTCTCCATTGCTCGTATGTTCGTTTATATTCAACATTATAATGGTCTCAATAACCCTTGAGCGCGTGTGAATTACAATAAAAAAAAAAAACAGAAAAAGACCCGGTATTGAAAATGGCTCCAAAGTTGCCACAACAATTATTTAGCGTTCCTTGCGAATATAGCGATTGATGTCATATTGATGTGTATTTTGTTTCTGTGTACAAATGTCAAAGTGAAATTGACATTTGTCGCCATTTGCAAAAAAAAATCAGGTTGAAAGCTTTTGCGCCATCTGTAAAAGCTTCTTTTTTTTTAAAAACTAGTGATGGGCTTACACCGAAGAGTATTTATGTTGAATATTCGTCGTTTCAATTACACCACTTGACCATCTAGCTAAATTGGGACCTATTATTAAAATATTTACAACCAGTACAAAATCATCATACAATATGGCGCAAAATTTATTCACCTTATCGGCTTATCTCAATAATATTTGACATTTGTGAACTAGACAGCTTCAGTATAAAAAAAATCCAAGCAATGGAGCGCTCATCTCCGCAGGAACGTTGAATAATTGTGTCGATTTTTGTTTACCGAAAATCCGTTGTTGGTATTAGCACAGCGTGAATTTTGACATCGATTTCCTATTCGTGGTGCGCCAACTAAGCAAACATTCTGGCGCTTAGCTACTCGACTCGAACTAAACTGGCTGCCGATGTAGCTGAGAACGAAGAAACATCAACCAGACAAATCAATTAGACATCACAAGACGGACCCTGCAGCGAATTTCAGTGAAAGACTAACACATGTTCCCGAACAAAATGCAAACAGTGTACCTATAAGTTAATGCCTGCTGACCGTCCGTCGTATGTGAATAACTGTCAAGCAATCCTTAATCTCAACAACAAAGAGAAGGACGATTTTGTTTCGAAAAGCACGAAGAGCTATTAAATCCATTCAAAGCCACTGTGTGGTGCGGACTTCACGCGGGAGGAGTGATTGGGCCGCATTTTTTTGAAGACGCCATCAGTAACACTGTCACTGTTACTGGCGAACTTTTCAGGGCCATGATAAATTACTTCTTACTCCCGGAATTGGATGACCGGGGATTGGTGAGGCGTTTCCTGGTAGCGTAATCTCCCAGACTTCTTTTTTTTTGGGGGGGTTACTTCAAATGCCAACAAGCCTCAAACAAACGCAGCCCTTAACAAGAATATTCCATAGGAATGCGAACAGTTATCACCGGAAATCTTGCAGAAAGTCATGGAAAATGCGATAAAACGGGCACAAATGTGTATCAACACCGGGGGCAGCCACTTGCCAGATATCAAAGGGCACGGTAGTGCCCAGCCAAGTTCTGGCACTACACCCTTTTTACAGGAACAAACTCAGGCGACTTTTGACCCCTCCCTATCTTCAGTACCAATCAAGTCAGAAACTTGAAATTCCGAATATTTGCTAAGCTAGTCAGGCACAGGCGCCTGACCAAATTTCAATTTTCTAGCATAAGCGGTTCCTGAGATATAAGGCCTCAAAAATCACAAAAACCGTAACTGACTGACTGACTGACTGACAGATCATCAAAATTATGGAGCACTTCCCGACATCGTAGAATCTTGTAATTTTGCACAACGGTAGGTCTTGTCATGTAAGCAGAGGAAAAAATCGAAAAATTGAAATTTTCCATTCAGGGGGCGTGGTATCCGCCCACTTTCTCCGAATTGTCTCCGAATTGGTGTTGGTTGAATGGAGCACTTCCTGCTGCTGTAAAACGATGAAATTTGGTGAACCGGTAGGGCTTATATTGCATATAAAAAACCAAAAATAAACATCAAGATTTTCCTTTCGGGGGGCGTGGTATCCGCCCACTTTCTCCGAATTGGTGTTGGTTGAATGGAGCACTTCCAACTACTGTAAAACGATAAAATTTGGTAAAGTGGTAGGGCTCAAATTGCATTCGAATAAAAAAATATAAAATTAGCGGTTTTTTATTCAGGGGCGTGGTATCCGCCCACTTCCTCAGAACTGACGTAAATCATATATGGCGCACTTCCAATTGCAGTAGAACAATGAAATTTGGTAGAACGGTAGGGCTCAAATCGCATATAAAGGACCAAAAATAAAAATCGAGGTTTTCCATTCAGGGGCGTGGTATCCGCCCACTTCCTCAGAACTGATGTAAATTATATATGGCGCACTTCCAATTGCAGTAGAACAATGAAATTTGGTAGAACGGTAGGGCTCAAGTCGCATATAAAGGACCAAAAATAAAAATTGATGTTTTCCATTCAGGGGCGTGGTATCCGCCCACTTCCTCAGAACTGATGTAAATTATATATGGCGCACTTCCAATTGCAGTAGAACAATGAAATTTGGTAGAACGGTATGGCTCAAATTGCATATAAAGGACCGAAAATAAAAATCGAGGTTTTCCATTCAGGGGCGTGGTATCCGCCCACTTCCTCAGAACTGATGTAAATTATATAGGGCGCACTTCCAATTGCAGTAGAACAATGAAATTTGGTAGAACGGTAGGGCTCAAATTGCATATAAAGGACCGAAAATAAAAATCGAGGTTTTCCATTCAGGGGCGTGGTATCCGCCCGCTTCCTCAGAACTGATGTAAATTATATATGGCGCACTTCCAATTGCAGTAAAACAATGAAATTTGGTAGAACGGTAGGGCTCAAGTCGCATATAAAGGACCAACAATAAAAATTGAGGTTTTCCATTCAGGGAGCGTGGTATGTTTAATTTATATGGAGCACTTCCGATTGCTGTAATTAAGGTAGGTATGTTAGTGTTATGTATCTTGCCAGGATAAGAAGAAATAATTGAAGCGCAAATTAAAACAACCAATAACAAAAAAAAAATATACCAAAAGAAATAGGAAGCTATAAACTAAGTTGATTTTAGTAGGAAGAGTCCACCCTTCTATCTTTCCTTATCTTTCGAGATTTTGACATGGCAAAATATTTAAATCTTTGCAGTAGAATAATATTGAAACAGCAACAATGTAATAGAGAAATTTTATTATTTAATGATTACTGAGTAAAATTTGATGGGCTTACTTGGCAAGTTTTTTTTTTTTTATGCCCAATTCAAACGGTTTTAAAAACTTGACCAGTAAGCCCATCAAATTTTACTCAGTAATCATTAAAAAATAAAATTTCTCTATTACATTGTAGCTGTTTCAATATTATTCTACTTTAAATATTCGGTATTAAATCTTCATGAAGTAAGAACTTGGCGCACTTTTAGATCTCATTACTTTTCACGGCTGACTTGTTACACAAAGGTTTTTGTATAGAAGAACTTGGCTCTTTTTTTAACATTTATGTTTTTGGTCTGATCATCTTTTCCACTTAACAGACAAATTTTTTAAAAGTCCAAATATAGATTTCCATCGCTCAAAATCATTTTTGTTTATTTAGTAAAAAAGTTATTCAAAAACAAAAATAGCTGATTAATTTTGTGCCAACTTGTATTATGTTTATGACTTTCCCATTTGCAACGCTACCTCTGAAACTATTTAAAAAAGAAGAGGAACGAACTCACAGCGAGATGCTATGGAACAAAGCTAGAATTTGCATAAGAAGGACAGTACATTATGTCTTCCCATAAAGAAGCACGTAGGACCCACGTTAAACATTCAACGAGTTCAATAAATCTCTTACCTATACATGTTGATGATTTTCCGTATTATTTTGTTCCTGATCATAAAAAATACTTGAAATTCAATGCGGCACAATGGTTTTTAGTAAGATTTTTATCAACCTGTCACATTGGGCAGGGCACTTTACAAATGATGCAGCCAATAAAGTATTAAACTTTATTTGAAGCACTTTAAAGGCGCTTAAGAGACTTTTTGCTGTTGTTGTTTCTGTAGACTTGATTTTGATGGATATCGTAAAATGGTCAGCGAAATACTTGAAGGTCCTTTTTGTAAGTTCAAATTCCGCAGAAACACTCGTAGTTATGGGCTTACGGCCGGCTGTACGTGCTACATAAATTCGTTCTCATCATCGCATCGTGGACAGCGAGCAGAGGTGGTTCCTTGTAATTCGTTATTGTCTTACAACGAATTAATAAAATAAATGCATCCACTTAATTGATTTACAAGAAAGATTGTTGGCCGGGAAGTCTTGAAAAAGATTCCAGATAAGGAACAAAATTAATGAAGTCATCTAGTGGAAATTCCTTGTAAAAAGTATCGTTTTTGGATATAACAAAAAAAGGACACCGATGCGAGTTTCCTATGGATCCTGTCTTTCAGGAAGGGTTTCTGTAAAATTGAATTTCCTGCTAAATGAATTTGCATTGTGTTGAACTTGAGTTTAATTTTACTTTATGACAATAGATATCCTTGGAGAGTACGAAATGTACGAACATCATTCTGTGTCTTCTTCAAAAGTTATTACATTAGTTTCATTTGTTTGTCTTATTATTATTCGTGTATGTTGTTTTAAGCAGATGACATTTTGAAGATAAATATTTGAATGCTTTGTGACAAGAACAAAAGATTGATGAGCTGTTTGAAAAGGACATGCAATTTTGTTATTAAGTAAAAAGAAAAAAAAAACTTGAATGTGTGTCTAGACAGGATAGTTTTTCATTTAAATCAGGAGATTCTACTTTTATAGAAAACAAATGTTGACATTGCATGTTTATTTCAATTTGAGAATTAGGATTTTTGTCGTGTCGTAGACTTCATGCATTAAATATTTAAACATGAAGTAAGAAAGCTCCTTGTTTTATTATTTTCTTATCCAAAATCGCCTTCTTGGAACTCACACGTATTATTTCCGAGGTCATACGTAAATACTGCTAGAGCTGAATTCTATTATTCCTAGTTCAACCCTGACCTTGAAGTCTTTAAAAAAGTGCTACTAATCATTTCCAGGCATTTTACATTTGCTTGTGTAATGGTGTTTTCTAAATTTTTCAATTTGTAAACTAATTGAAATCAGTTTTTTATATATTTCGTCAGCCTTGCAATTAATAAAATCCGTAGCCTGTTTGCAACCAAAACTAGAGCCAATAATGAAGGAGTTTTTGTATGATTACATACATACGTGCAGTTGTGCCTGTGAGGCTTCTTGATATTGTTGCGAATTGTCAAAAATTTCATGGCACATTGTCTGAAACACTTGGCAATGGAATTTTTGATAACTTGGCGAAAAGGCGAAAATAAATTTCAATAAACTGACAGCTGGACAGGTGAAAAAGGAGGAGAAGTAGAAGAAACTAATGCCAAATTATTTTAGAGCTTTCAGCTATCACAGAGCTTGGAGACTATAAAAGGGAGTGCGTTCGAGACCGACAATTAGCAGAAGGTGGAAACAGATTGCGGAGGAATAAAATAAAAATAAAAATTACCTCTCGGGAACTGGAGTTCTCCACAATCAGCTACAAAATTTTTAACAAAAAAAAAAAATAGAATAACTCGCAAATCATTTCTTTTACCTTTCGAATTCTTTCCTTCTATTTTCGGCGGCAGATTTTCGTTACAATATATGTATGGTTTTTGAATATTACAACAACAACTACTTGAATTAACTAAGTGTGTTTTTATTTGGCTGGAGTTATAGCTATTTCACGGGTACCAAGTCGGTCATCAGACTCCTTCATTAGTGGTGCTTAGCCTTTATACTTTCAAGTTTAATCGAAAAACTTTTTGCCTTAACTGAGATTTGAACCCAGACCTAGCGTCTTCAGAAGCAAATAATGTTGTCGTCAAGACGTAGGCTATACGAGTAGCAGGATTTGATGGTCGATATGAGAAACAACATCTTGATATCAACAAATCAATTTGGTAAGACTAATATGGCAGGTCACTCAAGCGGATAACGTACATATATAGCAGCAGTGTGTCATATACGAGCTCTGAGAATTTCATCGAAATTAACAACGTGTGTGAACCTATTAACATCTTCTACTGAAGCACTTTTAAGATTGTCTGTACATTTTTTCTGTTAAGATTCTATAATACAAAATCTTGCAGCAAAATTTATGGTCAACGAAGGCGTTTCATGATCGTTTCAAAATTGTTTCCCTGATTTTGCTTCAGTTAATGAAATGCAAAAACCAACTTCTGACTTCGTTAATGTACTATCCTTGTCAACTGCGATCTCGGCCAAACTTCTAGTATAAAAAGCTAGCGTTATTAGGCCCCTTTCAATAATAAATAAATGCTTGCTTAAATATAAATATCGGTGTACCGCATGGGTCAGTATTGGGACCAGTTGATTTTCTAATTTAAAATTTTTAATTTTAAAATTACAGCATTTGCTGACGACATGGCATTTTATATGTGAAAAATAATTACTTATTTAAATCTGTGATTTATCTTTGAAAAGATTTGAGAATAATCATAAGTGAGTGAGAAAACTAAATGAATGGTGTGTAATTAAAAAAGCCTTTGGTTGGTAAACTGTAACGTAACATTCCATTCTTTGCAACCAAAGGTGTGGTAAGCAAAATTGTATTGATTTATTTGTCGTGCATTGCTAGCTATCTCACAATAGAGGGAGTTCAGAGTTTTAAATAGCTGGGGGTTATTATAGACAGAAACTTTTTTGGAAAGCCATGAAATCTGAAAGTTCAAAAAGCAATTTGTTTTATTGATATTTACATCACAAAAAATGTGTCTACAAAAAAGTAAGTTCGGGCATCTAAAAGTATCTATTAATTTTGACTTTCCGACTCTTTATTTAATGGTAACTCTTTGCCTGCCCTTCTTAATTCACGATATCACTTTATAACGAAAAGCTCAACGATTACAACTACCTAGGGATATTGCAAAAAATTTTAATCGATTTCCGATGACATAACGAGTTTCTGATAAAAAAAATATAATTCTTGTACATACGTATACTATATAAATTATATAACCGCTGGGCTCCGTTTTGTCTCTAACCCTCTTTCTCATATTCATCAATGATCTTTTGTCCGACACTATAATTTAATAAATTGTTTTGGTGACGACAGTACTTTTAGGTTCTCGTTACCAGATTCAAGTCTTGTTCTTCGGATGTGGTTCTATTAAAGCGTTTCATAAGCTCATTAAGTTCTAATCTCGATAGTATTGGCAACTGGGGAACCATAAACCGCTTAGAATTTAATGCTTCAAAAACTCAACCAACACCCATTTTTGCAATCACTGACCTGCACTTGCATCGACGAAACCAACCAGCTCTCAGTTCTCGGTACGTGCATCACAGACCACTTTGTCTTGTCTAAAATCACTGCTAATTGTTCCTTCCACAATACAAAAAATTGTTAACCCCATGTGATCTGGCTGTAATCTATAAAGCCTACATTCGTCCAAAGCTTGAATACAATTTCCATATTTGGTACTCCAATAAAGCACTTGAGTCTCTTGGATAGAATCCAAAAAAGAGCTTTAAAAAGGGTTAAATAACTAAAACAGTAACATTTGAGTCTTTCATTATTAGCGTTCTTTTTATAAACAGAGTTCTAGTGAAATGGCAAATTTAATCTCATGTAGGCTTGTCTTATAATTATGTATATATACTTTGCATATAATATTTACTCATGCTTTACTCTCTAAGATGATGCCTTACAATTTTGACACAACCATGAGTTGCCTTTGGTCCCAATAAGATAAGCCAATGTAATCCGAGAATTAATTCTGAAATCCTCATTTGTCCTCGTGCAACAAGATTACCCCACATACTACCCCACATGTCAGTGTCACCTCAATCCAATTGAATTTAACTTCTATAACACCTGTTGAATGGCGTTCTGTTAACCAAGACAATTGCATGCAACAAAGCCATTTAAGTGGCACTCAATCTACTCACTGCCTTGACTGTGGCGGCCGGCGCGGTTGTTCTTTTCATCCTTTTGAACTGAGCTTAACGTTTTTTTACTTATACAACACCTTTGCATTGCTGCACTTCCATTAACCATTTACTATTCACACGTAACCTGCAGCTCAGCGAGTAAATCTTTTGTTAACCTTCCTTCTCTAGGGCATAGTCTGGAGAAGGTGGTACATCACTGTCCTTCTAGCTGACATTGATAGATAGATTAAGTAATGTGTATGGAGCGGAGCGAAGCTACTGGTCTTATATTATCATCACAACAACAAAAAAGAAACTATATTTTCATATCTTTTTTTTTTTTCATAAAAAAACACCCTGTTGCGAACTGACAGTTTTCAATTAATAAACTAACAAACTTGTGTTTTTCTTGTGTGTCTTTTCAGCTTTATGGGTGTTTGCGTTCAGGAGGGACAACTCCATGCACTGACCGAGTACATTAATGGTGGTTCCTTGGAGCAATTATTAGCTAATAAGAATGAAGTATTAAGTCCTTCCCTTAAAATAAGACTGGCGCTTGGAATTGCCAAAGGCATGCAGTATTTGCATGAGGCTGGTATTTTTCACAGGGATCTAACTAGTAAGGTAAGTTATTTATAATTATGTGTATCCTCTTTTCTTTTTTCCTCCGGCATGTTTGGCTATTAGTCATAGGGACTATATGGAGAAACGTTATTGTAGGGAGAAGTACATGATTGATGAGTTTTGTTGTGTTGTGTTGTGTTTAATTAAGGAGTTGGGATCAACAACTTGCTTAGACAATTGCATTCAATGACATTGAAGGAACTTATAATCATGCTTATTTTGACATTCTCATGAATAGTCTATTCCTTCGAATGAACTTTCTTAATTTTGAGATTCGAACGAATAACATTCATTTGCGAAAGATAGCATAAAATGAACTTCAAAAGAGATTCATTTTTATTATCAGCTG
The DNA here is from genome assembly GCA_963931855.1 of Philhelius festivus. Classification (NCBI taxonomy): domain Eukaryota; kingdom Metazoa; phylum Arthropoda; class Insecta; order Diptera; family Syrphidae; genus Philhelius; species Philhelius festivus. The sequence continues at coordinate 215,422,948 of OZ007555.1, forward strand.
TTTGAAATTTACTATATTTCTATTTGAATTAATATGACCGTTTTACATTTTTTTTTTTGTCAAAATTGAATTAGCTTTCGCAAATGAATGAACTTCCTATGGATTGGGTGAACTTTCGATTTGTTCGATTAACATTCTAATCGCCGAGTCTCAAAATTAAGTTTCAACGAATTCGACTCACTTTCGAACGAAAGAGAATGTCAAAATAAGCACCAATATTTTGTTTGGTCAAATCGGAGGTTTTTGTAAATCTTTTAAAGATAAGTGTATGCGTTTGACAGAATCCCTTATTCAAAATTTAACTATATGCTTGTAAGACATATAAACTTTTAAATGCAAATGGGCACTAGATTGAAGGTTTCGGAAGAATCTTGTTGTAGAATATCATATTGTCTAATTTAGTAAGGATTTTCTTTGATATGTATGTTAAATAACTAGAACTTCAAAAATTCCAGGAAAGTTCTTAATGTCGATGAAATTAGCTCCTATTTCACTTTCTTATTTGCCATCTCCTACTATTGCGTGTTAAACTAAGTGCTTTGGTTTTGCATTTAAGCCCCAATCTATACTTTTCAGTTTACATCTCTGAGTCATCTAGAGCAGGTTCAAAAACATAACCATAGCCAAAATATATTCAGCCTTATTTTGACATTCGATTTCATTAGAAAGTATGTCGAATTCGAATAATTTGTATTTTGAGATTCGAACGATTAGAAAGTTCACTTTATCAATGGAAAGTCCATTTATCTTTCAAAAACAAAGCAAATTTTCACTTTCGAATCGTTCAAAAGAAATGTCATTTCATTCTCGTTCAATTTTTTCTGGCGAATAGATTCATAAAATATGTAAGTTTAGTATAATGTTAGTAGTAATGGATGCATAAAATGGATTTGATGCATCCATTATCCTTCTCCTATACAACTGCTCCTTACCTTTTTCTCTTTTCATACATAAATACATAATGCCATTTTGATTTTTAACGTCTGGCTTCAATTTATGAATATTTTCATGAAACAATTTACAAATGGTAATTCAAAATTCAAGTGTGACCAGATTTGTGTAAATTAACAGAATTATAGCTTTGAAGTTGCCTTCTTTTTTTGTTTATCAATTTGGAAAACAAAATTAGTTTACATGAAAATTAAAACATAAATCAAGTATTTTATTATGCAGAGAAGTTGTAGCGTTATTTTACTTCTTTTTGATATCAATAAAATTACCATACTGTTTTCTAAATGCTCCCAATTTTTAAAATGTCAGTTTTATTCATGTTTTTCAAATTTAAACTTTACCGGGCCGTTGGCATTAGTTTATTTTTCTTAAATTATAATTTTTATATTTTTAGACCATAATTTTTTTTTAAATAAAAATCATCAAAAAAAAAACAGTTTGGTCATACTAAATCAGATAGAAATGTCAGTAAATTTCAAACAGCTGATTTCGGAAATATATTTCATTGAGGTTCATTTTATTCAATCATTCGACAATGAACATTTTTCGCTCGAATGTCAAAATATGCTAAGTTCATTCGAATGAAAATATCTATTCTTTCGAATTAGCTATTCGTTCGAATCTCAAAATAAGCATGATTATCTAATGTCGGAATTCATTATACTTTACTTCAATTCGACACGGCTATCGAAGTGACATCACCTACTTTACCAAAATAACCGAAGATAAAATGCATCTCTGCCGATCTAGCTTTGAAATTCAAAGCTTCTGGAAACTTACTGTAGAGCACGCCTCGTCATACGGTGGCATGGATCGGAGTGTTCCCATTTTTTTAATGACTTCCACATAGATCTGACTGAATTTGTGCGATGGCTTGTGTTATGTACACCTTTAGGGCATTGGTCGATTATGATTTATTCGCATATACCTGCGATTTTAGGAAACCCCACCATTAAAACGGCCTTAGTGAACAATTCACGTCACCTTTTCGAGAATTGACACCTTACCCTCAAATCGTTCTTGCAGATTGTCAATCGTTGTGTCCGCTGAGTGGTGCCGTTCTGCTATATCCACATGTCGCCTAGGTCCATATGGTTCAATATACGAAATCAGTTATCATCGTTCTGTATGTGTTTTTTCGAAAAAGCAAGAACCAACTTTTTGAGAGTGCATTCTCGCCTGGTTAACTTCGTGTGGGTTGGTGTCGTCCCATATCCGACAATTTTTCATTCATCCAAAAATGCGCCTCGTCGCTAAAGACGACTTTTCAGCTAAAATTGGGGTCCTCTTCCAAACGCTCCGCAGTCCATTCAGCGAACAAACAGCGTTGTCTATGGTCTGAACTTTAAGCTCATGAGTCAGTTGGATCTTGTACGGGTGTAGGCCCGAAGCAAAATTGACCAAGTTGAAGACTGCGAAAGGCCGTGCTTGTGGACGGCGAGGAATCTACTGTTTCGTGTTCTGCTGTAGACTTTCATAGACCGCCGCTATTCTCTCGGCCAATATTGCGTACGAATGTTGTCTGATTGATAACCAAACCGGTAGTCTCAAATTTTGGCCACCGAACTTTGACGAGTCGACTGTGAAGGGCCACCACGTCTACCGTAAAATGAGAGGAACCGACAGTCGCAACGTTTGCAAGAACGAACATTCATTTTATAATACAGTTTTATCATCACTTGCCATGGGAATAATACACAACAGATTTGACAGATGTCATCAAAACAACATGGCCGACAAGGCCAAATTCGCTACCATTTTGTTAGAAATGAAAAAAAATGGTCTTTTCACGAAATGTTTATTGCAATATGAAAAATTGCTGACATTTAGTTGAAAAAATTATATTGGTCAAATGACCTTCCGGATTCAAATGAGTAATTTCTTCTTCAATGTTAGGTTTGAAGACTTGCAAGATTTCTGGTAATTAGTGTAAACGCAAGATTTCAAAAACTTCCAAAGGAAGAAGTCTAAAGCCGCCGTTAGATTCTCCGTTTTGGACGGCCAATCAAATCTCAAAAACTGGTAATTTTCGTCTAAAAATCTTCATCGTTGCCCGATCTTCGTGAACTTTTGCTCCGTCCTGTTCAGTTACTTGCAGAAAAAAAACTCTTCTTACACCTGCCAGTATCGCTCACCAGTTACTGTGAACATCTTCAAGTCTTTCACTAAAATAAATTTTTTGCAACGAAAGTCTGCAGATGCTTAATTGTGTAGCATCATTGTCTTGTTGATGTCTGTGGATTCTCTTTAACGTCCTCGGCTGTAAAAGCGATGTTCTCGGTCGAACGAGCAATACTATTTGGTCAAATAAGCAGTAACAATAATTTTACCTTCTTCAGGTGTATATCACTCTATTGCTCGTTGTCAGCTGAATCTATTTCTATGTACAACATAGATGTCAAAGCAAAATGACATTTCACACTATTTGCAAAAATTTGGACGCGTTCACATTATGACATTACTTTTGCCCCATATACTTCCTATACTTTCTTGTTTTTATTTTATCCTTTTGCGACAGAATACATTACATACATAATATATATATTATGTATCTCACAACAAATTTCCCCAATCTATCAATAGCCCTTTCCCTTAACTTGGAAAACTCAAATTTTATATGCATTACCTCAAAAGGTTTCGATCAATGAATCTGCTAATATACCGATGTATAAGCCAGACCTTGAACAAAATCCTGCAATGCCAACCGCTTTATTCTTTTTTGAGAGCCCTTATCGTAGTTGCAATTTTTATTTAATGGTCCAGTGAAAATTCTGGAATTCGTACACTCTTCTCAGCTGAGGTCCTACCAGGAAAAATGATGAAACGATAAACCATCTACGTCTATCAAATAATAGAAAAAGCCATCTTGCGTCAGAACGAGTAGCACTGCGTGAAGATGGAGATCTGAAATCGATTCCCAGCTGTTGCCATCTAAAACATGTCTTTTTGTCTGAGGAACTGTCTGTTGGGAGGAGGTGAAAAATCCTTCTTTTCATTAAAAGTGTTTCTATAAGCCGTGCGGAGTCGGCAGAAAATGATACTACCTCTATTCTTTTCCTGCCGACAATACGCACAAAGAAATGGTTGAGAGTTGTACGAGTAAGTCACTAGGCTCCAGTTCTCGACGAGCTGTTGCGCCTCTAATTTATTTTGCTTAGCGTCAAAACGATATATTCCAATCGTTTTAGTTTTTATCCGCCCCATATATCTAGAGAACCGTTTATACATTTGTCAGCATTTTGTTTTGAGCTGCATCTACCTCCAGGGACAAAACTCCATGCTAACATCATGAATGATCCTACCGTGACACCGGGTTCCTGGCGGTTCGAACTGTGTGTCTGATATTGTGCGTTAATATTGTTCAGTTTATCGCGTCGGTAAACTTTACCACGATTCAGTGGTGCCCTCCGTTGTTACATGAATGTTCTCTGAACTCTCCACGATTAGAGACTTTCCACAACTATTACGTATACTAAAATAGGATATAATTCTTTTTATATGCATAAGTAGTCAATGCATTTTTTTTTGTAGACAGGCTCCTATAGGCTTATCATCTCTTGACATTCCCTAATCTTACTGTTTAACTTATTGAATTTTTGATTTCATTTTCAGAACGTTTTAATAAGAAAACTACCTGATGGTCTTCTTGATGCTGTTGTTGGTGATTTTGGTTTAGCAGCGAAAATTCCTGACAAAGGGTTCGTAATATAAAACAAAATCAAACTAAATACTTCATACTCATTGTCATTTATATATTTACAGTGTTAAAACCCGCCTCGACACAGTCGGTTCACCATATTGGGTAAGTCCAGAGTGCCTAAAAGGTCAATGGTACGACCAGACCAGTGATGTTTTCTCCTTTGGCATCATTTTGTGCGAAACGATCGCTCGAATTGAAGCCGATCCGGATGTGATGCCACGTACGGATTCCTTTGGTCTAGACTATTTGGCTTTTGTTGAATTGTGTCCGATGGACACACCACCTGTGTTTTTAAGACTGGCATTTTATTGTTGTATCGTAAGTTATATTTAATAATAATTTTAACTAACACGCACTAATTTCACCTTCTTTTGTCTTGCAGTATGACGCAAAAAGTCGCCCGACTTTCAATGACATCGTTAAGAAACTTAACATCATGTGGGAAAATTTTTGCGAGGATATCAGTCCGCTGAACTCACTTGAACTGACCTGCAGCCCCAGTGGCAGTGACTCGGAGAGTCAAATTACAATCACCAGCAATGGCAGTGGTGGGAGCTGTAGTACCTTAATGAATGGTTGTCCGAATGGACTTGATGGCAGTAGTAATGGTGGCAAACGCTATTCCATTGATTCAAATGGTGCGAACGGTATGAGTCCACAACCGTCGAGTTCCAATGAGAGCAGCAGTCAGGGCTACGATGAGTTCGAGACAAGAATTTTAAAGACCAGAGTTCGACGAGCTACTAAGAAGCTGGAAGCGGAGCTGCAACACAGGCGTTCGATGAGCGAAAATATCATTCACTTCCCACTGCATACAACGCCTAGTGACAAGGCGCGATGTCACCAAATGCAACGCCAGAAGACCGTCTGCACACCAACTCCAGAATCGCCTATTTCACTTAACCTGACGCTGCGGAAAGTGGCTGAAACGATGTGCCTGAAAGACCCTCAGTATAAACCCATCAAATTGGACCATAATGGTGTCAAGTCCAATCCATTCACAGCATTGGCTCAGCTTAGGGGAGTAAAAAAGATCCTCGGAGCGAATCCCAAGGCCTATGCAGCCGGTGTGGGTGATTTGTTTAGTTCGTGCTTTGAGATGTCAGCGCCGTTCTTCAAAGAACTCGCAGCTTTGCAAAAAGCTTCTAAATCTGCAACAGAGCCAAAGAGTCTGCCCACCTCGCCAAATGTGACACGCAAATTCAGCGCTATAGAGCTTAAGCTCTCGCCATCGGCAAAGAGTAAACTCGAAGCATTCTGTGTGGCTAACGATGATCAGGTGAATGGAGCCAGTGGAAATTGTGCCGATGGAGAGTCCAGCAGTGACGGAGAGTTTACAATGCCAAATAAGATGGAAAACCACCCGCTGCCTCGCAAGTATCGGGCCAATTCGCTGTTTAATCATCCGCTGTTTAGGAACATAAAAAACGATGATGTCGGTGGCACGTCTGATTCACACTCATCCGAAGAGAACGAGGGCAGTGAGCACAACGTCAAAGTGAAATCAGACGAGAAGCCACCCCTTCCACCGTCGACATTGCAATCAGCAGATTACGAGGCGAAGGGTCAAGAATTTGTGACTCCAAAGACGCTCACCCGCCGTGATTCCATCGAGAGTGGCTTCTTTTCGTGCTTCAATGAAGACGCTGATGCCATCACATTCAAGAACTCACAACCCTGCACGTGCATGGATCAATTAAAGACACACTTAAATCTGGACGGTTCGTCCAGTGACAAACTGGCAAACCTCTGTCGGTGTTGCTATTTTCAAAATAGTCAACTATCCAATCAAACCCTCAATGACTCCTCCTCGGTGCTGATGATTGACGATGTGGCTGCTTCGTCAACGAATGTTAGCTCACTGAGGAGCTTGGATGACCTAGAACTAGCCGATGTGCGGAAGCGCTATCCTTGCCATCATCACCTCTTGAGTAACATGGATGCTACGTCAATCGACATGGGACTTATCAATCGCCTGGCACTCGATTCGGAGATTAATTCTCTGATCCAAAAGTCACCTTTCGCCAATCAATTGTTGTATAGCAAAAACCGCACATCATCGATCTACACCGACAGCTCGGATGACATCAGCAGTCTGGCCGGTTCGGACTCCCTTCTTTGGGACGAACGGTCGTTTTCCTCGCATCCTAACACCCGATCAGCTCAAATTGCCAAAATCGTCGAGTACTTCGAACGCAAGGGGCAGACGCTGAGCAACTTTAAAGTACCTGATTCGTTTAAGACCTCGTCAGCTGCAGCAGCTGCTGCCGCTGCCAGTAGTTGCAGCAGTAGCAGTGGAGTTTCCTCCACAACGTCCTCCTCGTCCATGGCGGCTGCAGCAGCAGTAGCAGCCGTAGCTGCAGCTAACTTAAGATCTGATTATCTAAGTGGATACGATTCGCGGCATTTCCGCAGTCGCTATGGCCAAGGAGACTACGAAGCATTCTGCTTCGACTTGGACAAGAAACCCACGCAACAACGTCTGATGGTGTGCGAAGGTGCTGTCAAATCGAAACTACAAATATTCGACAAACCAAAGCAACAACAACCGCATGGCATTCAAAAAGAATGAGAGTCGATACTGGAGGAGTAAACGAAAAACAAGTAAATTGTTGTATTTTAATTCTTGTTCTATAAAGATCGTGCTTAAATCAAACAAAAAATATTCTTTTTCTCCTTAAAATACTCCTCCTTACCCTAGAATAGGCCTAGACAAGTTTTTGTTTTAATATTTTTCTTTGTTGTTTTAATTTAAGTGTTCCATAAATGTTTATTCATTTTTTCCTTAATAAATAATTTATAAGCCAAATCTATTTAAAAAAAAAATATATTAATAAATATCCCTAAAGTTTATTATTTATAGTGTGTTTTTTTGATATACATATAAAGAAATATTATTATTTTTTTCCTGTTTTGTAACTTCTGTAGTTTTAAGTGAAATGATTAAGTTAAACAGAAAATTAAATTTAAAATATTATTTAGTTTAAGTCTAGAAAATAATTTATAATTTTTTTACATACATTTCTGATTGAATAGAAAAACAATATTAAACTTAATTTAGTATTTTTTGTTATAGTTTCCGAAATGTGAGTCTTTTTATTTATTTCAAAACTACCATCTGCTCCGTTTAGCCGTTTTATGATTGAATAATATTGAGCGCCTTTTAGGTCAAGTTTTTCACTGATTTAACTCCCTTTTTAACCACAGTTGATTTGCTCTGCATATAAATCATACGATTTAATAAATAACAATATTTAAGTATATATAAGTATGTATGTCAATGATATTTCGCCAGTTAATCAGTTAATCTAAATTTAACTCTAAAAATTTCTTGGCTTACCTCCGAGTTACATCAGGATTTAAATTAACTGAAAAACATGTTTCAGGAGTTAACTCGAGTTGAACTCCCAAACTATAATGATATCGCTTTGAAAAACTGGGCTTAAGGGCATTCATTTTAGAGCTCTTAAGCTAGCAACTCATAAAGTAACTCATCAAGAAGTAAAAGTCAAAACTTTAAAATGCGTATAGTACTTAGGAGTGGTCACGAACAGTCCGGATAAGTTCGAAAACTTTGTATAACACAACCAATCTTTGAGGTATGAGCCTCATAAATTTAAGGACGCCCGGTAAATACAGTCCTTACAGTTTTTTTTTCTTTTTGACATAAGAACTTAAAGAATTTATTATGATAGGGACTGGATACGAATTTTTCTCAAGGAGCAGGAAAGTATCAGCTTTAATAAAGTGAGCAAAAGAGAATTTGTAAGCATTCAAAATTTGAAACTTTGTGTTTACCTATACCAAATTATAGTTTTTGTGGATCTGGAGATGCTTATTCACCGATATTGCTGAGTAGATAGGTAATTGTTGAGACGTAAATGGATATTACACTGTTGGAATAATATACAAGTCTAGAGCGATGTTGGTGGATTGACTTGCAACGCCAAAAATTCGATTTTGTTTTTTTGGCCTTTAGTCCACAAAAATTGGCGTTTCGTCTCGGCGATTTCCCTTGGACGCATTAATTGACTAGTGAGGGCCTTGGTAATGTGCAATCTTTGTTAAATTCAGTTCATCTTGTGATGTTATTTCGACTTGAAGTTTTAAAATCTAATGAAGTCTATGGGCGTTTTCATAAACGTCAAACTAACAACGAAGTAGTATTATCCGGAACATTTATTCACACATCATGGATCTTTGGTCCATATAACCAGGACCAGGTGAATAGGATTAATGCAATAGTTTGCAACGGCACAATTAAACGAAAAACTTATACAAACTTAAATGAAATCACTTCTAGACTTTTAATTTGTAAAAATAATATCTTTGTTATTTCAATTCATGTATACATACTTCCTAGTCCTGTTATTATTATTTATAAAAAATGAAAGTTCAATTTATCCGTGTAATACTATATATTTAATAATTTAGATTAAAAAATTGAAAAAAACAACCGTTTATCTGATTTCAGCTTTCTTTTCTTTTATTGAAAAAAACAAAAAAAAAATTATACTTTCAATTTAAATTATAACTAATTTATTTTGTACAATGTCTTTAAGTTTAATTTACATAAATATGTTTTCCTATTGTAATATTAAGTTAATTTAACTACCTTACTTATTTCTATATAATTTTTTATATCACAAATTATTATTTTTTCAATTGTAAAATATAAATTTTAAATGAATTACTACTATCATCAAACAAAAATAGAAATGTATGTATATATTATTTTATTACAAACACAAAAATATATAAAATTATAAAAAAAAAAACAAACAATTAAAAATATCAAGTTTATTGAAAAATTAAATAAATATAACTTAAGTGTAGACTTTAGAAATACATACAAACAAAAAATACAATGATAATAAAACAATATATAAACGAGGTTGTAAGACTAAAAATGTAATTATGCAAATACATACATATTATTATTATATAAAAAAGAAATGAAAAAAATATTTGAATAAAAAATTCTTATTATTTTGTTGGGAATTCAATTTTGAGTTTTGTTTTTTTTGTTTATTTTTTTTATTTGTTTAATTTTAGAAAACCAGCCAATACACCTGAAAAATCGACAACAAATTTGAGTAAATTAATATGTGTGACAGCTCGATTTATTTTTGTAGAGCAAAGTTTGATAATACTCTCTGTTAGACAGACAACTGGTTAAGCACTTCTGAGTCAAAAGCTATAAGATACTAATTAACTCTGCAGACTAGTCGTCAACTACCAGATTTCTACTTTAGCTCAGGCCTTTGAATCTATTTTAAAAGCTGTTTGCGATTCTACTTGAAAATTATACTATTTATAAAAATAGAATCCTACGACAATAATGTCAATTGTTTTGCGAATAACGATCGTCTTGCATCGTCTTATGACTCCCATGTATTGAACCCTATTATAATCCTGTCATTTAAGCCCGTTAAGGTTGTTGATGAATTTCAGCAAGCTATAGCCTGAAATGTCAAAGGGTATTTCTAAGTTATTGAAGAATTGTTTTGTCGTCACCTGGTTGAGGAGAGGTAGATGCATTATAAGGGCGTGATCCTTTCCCTTACTCCCACTTGAGAAATCATCCTACCTCCAGACCCCGAGGAGTCAACAAGCTGCCTTGTTTCACACAATGTAGATAGGTTTCGATGGGGTGGTGATTCCGATAATTGTGTCAATCCAAGCACACGTCATGTAGTACTCTTTGACAGTGCGTTGGACTGTCATGCAGAGTGTTTTGGGTTCGATTCTCAGCTGCTGCAAACAAAATTGTTTTTCAAGACAGAAGATTATTTAATTTGTCAAGAGGATAAAAGTTTATTTCACTTGGGTCTGCCAGGCACCAGGTATGCATTGTATGGATAATAGCGTAGGATGGCTTATGGCGTAGTGCCATTACTTGAAACGGATTTGATGTCGGTTATTGGGCCAGTGATGGCATTGCTTTACTAAATAGATTTCAGCAGAGGTGACAGCTTCTTCATCCACCTTCTACAGTAAAATCAAGGCTGAAAATAGACATCGTGTTGATTGCGACGTAACCATTGCGCAGCCATCTCATCGACTGAGGCATAAATGGTCCCTCGTGTAGAAGAGCCATTAAACATAATGTTTACCATGTTTCATCCTACTGACTATCTACATCACGCTGCGGTAGAACCTCGGCAGTAAAACTTGTGTGGAGTATTATGTAATGCTTTCATTTTTGTATAAATTTGGTTGCTTCCTCATGTCTTGGATAAGAATATGAAACTAAGATTCATTCGTGTTAGAGGTGATTTCTTCTCAATAAAACTTGTATGTCGTTTTATAAAATGTTAACAATTTTTTAATTTCCTTTGGAAAAAAAAATCTTTCATTCTTACTACTCGTAAACACATTTGTAAAAGAATTAAATTTTATGAATTTGAAGGCAAGTATTTTGACATTAACTTTAGATCTAGGCGATTTTCGAGAACTACAATTTGATCGTCAAATAATTACAGATAGAAAAAATTTAAATAAATCAGAAGCTGGATTGAAAAACTAACATTTCTCATTGAAAAATAAAACTATTATCTTATCCAATTTTTCAATTGAAATTCAAATTGATTTTTAACATTTTTTCATATTATTAATAACCAAATGACAACTCAAAGCTTATTTTTCTTAGAGCATAGCATACTCAACTACATAGATCGATCTCAGATTAATCGGTATCTTTTCAGATATCTTCTCATCTGAAAATGCACTAATAGAAACCAAAACTTTTGAAAAAAATGTTAAGTAAAGAGCAGCAAAATGCATAAATACAAATCCATGGGTTATACTCGTATGTACTTTAATGGTGGTGAATTGCTTTTGATGACGGATACGCTTTTTGTATTCCCAAAAGCGATTCACATTCCATTCAACAAAAATGGAAGCAAAAACATTCGATCAACAATCAACTAAAACTCTAGACAATTTCATACCTACATCTGTCTATTAGGTTTTGTTATACCTACCTGCTTTGCAAGTGTTTGGATATGTCTTGCATTGAATTGGACAAGTGCAATGATCGGTGTAAACCCAACCGTTGGATTATGGAATTTAAAAATTGATATATGTACTTATTGAGTTACAGAAGTATAAATACAACTTACTCCAAAAAGTATACAGCATTAATTCATAAAACCAATTTATAGTGCCATCTAGTTTTGAATGAAAAATTGAAATTTATAAGTAATAATAATTGAGTGCATACTCTTAGGTTAGTTTCATCATTTTCATATATACATATACAGTCAAAACACAGTATATGAACATATGCAAAGTAAATTTTTTTGCCCTTTCATATTTAAATTTATTTTTCAATAGATTTTGCTTTGATTTCTGAAATAATCAAACTTATAAAGCTAGAAAATTTTTATTTTGTTTAATTTTAATTTACGTTAGTAAAAAACCTACATAAATTATGTACAGGGTGAGTTTTATGTTCCAGGTGGAGGTTTTTATTCAAAAACTTTCAAACGAAATGAAATTTCTTAATTTATGTCTTATTGGTTTTGGTAGATTATTTGATCTTTAACGTTATGTATAGAATGTTATGTCGGTTAATTGAGGGCTCATTAAGGTACATTTTTCATAACAATTTCACACACTTCTTTTCTAATTTCAGCTGTTGTCCTAAACCATCAAGTTTGTGGTGGGTTTGTCGATGTTCACATTTTCCGTGTGGACTTTGCGCACCCTATACATTCATACATAAAGTTTTTAAATCGTGAAATTTAATTTTTTGTTAAGTTTTCGTGAGCGAAAGAAAATAATTATTAAGGGTATTCATGTAAGGGCGGAAAACCCTCCTAAACCAGATAATTTTATCTCCTCTGAAACGAGCTGTCAAATTTTGTATGGGAAAAAGTTTCTGCAAATCTCATAAAATCGTCGTCGTTCTATGAAAACTCCCTAAGTCCTTTTTAAAAAAAATGTGATTCAATTCTTATTTAATTCATTTCGGATAAACCATTTGCAAAAAAATTTATTGCACAATGGCTAAGCCAAACCCATTCTACATTTGAAGCCTGAGATCGTGCTATTCTGATAATTTTTTGATTTTTTTATATTAATTTCCAAGTTTAAATGCAAATATCTCAAAAAACAAAAAATGGACTTAGGAAGTTTTCATAGAACGACGACGAAATTATCTCACAAATTTGCTGCGGAAAGTGCAGAAATAAACCTCGTAAACTAAAGAAGTATGGATTCTGACTTAATTTGACATTTCACAAAATATTTCCCATATTTACGCAAGTATTTCTTAGGGGGTGTGTTCATGAAAACATGCTGCAGAAAGTTTATATCTTTCTACAAAGCGGAAAATTATCTCGTTAGATGAATACCCTTATTATTTGTAAATAAATATGATAAGATTGTAAAAACTTTGCTATTTTTTTTTTCGAAATTTGTCAAAATAAAACATTAATTTCCACTTTTTAGTCCTTCAGTTAATTTATTCAGATAAAATTAAGCACTGTTAAAGTTCCTCACAAATATTTTCGCTTATTGATATTATACAGTATAATCCAAAGAAAAGGGAGAAATTGTTTTAAATATTTCGCATGCGAACTATGAACCAGCCTTAACTCGTGGCTAATTGCAGATTAAAATTGACTGGAAAATATATATGACAAGTTTACTAAATTAAAACAGTAGAACTCGAATGATCTACCACACTACCACTGGAGATCAAAGAAATGAGCCTCTACCTAGGAAAATTAAAACAAAAAAAGAACGAATACAATATTAAAAGAGCGGTTCGCCATAGTGGATTATTCTGTACCATAGTGGATTATTCTGTTAAATGATGTCTTACACTTCCAAGATGCAAATATTGGTCAATGTTTACCGAGTCTTATAAAATTCACAGCATTGGTACACCTATCTTTTAAAACCAATTTTTTAAAGTAAAACTTCTTTTCCGGCGTTTGAGGTAAAAAAAATTGTATGCAGTTGTCAGTGACATGTCAAAACGACACGTTATCCGTCAAAGACATTGACATGTTTTTTAAAATTATTGTTCAAACTTTGTTCGAGATTACTTAAAACATTTTAAAAACAACTTTTATCACCGAAAGAGAATGTTCTTTTAATGAAAAACCAACAACAACTAAACAACAAAACAATTTAATTAAAAAAACACACAATTAAAGCTTTTTTTTTAATAAATTATGTGGCCGAACGATTTCTCAAGCGAAAACCATTTCCCTTTGTAAAAAAAAAAAACAAACAATTACATCTTTTTTATGGTTTTATTTATTTAAAACATTAAAGCCTTTATCCTTCACAATACTGAATACGTATTTACTATTTAACTTGAAAACTAAACACTAAAATTTACAAATAATTAATGCGAAATATAAAAAAAACACTTGCAAATAAACTTTCTGCTTTCTGTTGTCGAATATAAACTAGCATTGCCATATGCAAAAAATTTTAAATTCGTTGTCAAAATTAAATTAGCATTGCCTGCAATTAGAAGAATCCTTTGGCTCAAGCACAATGAATGCGATAAGAAAAAAGAGATGTGAGCGTGATGTATCGTTCTTCCTCAATAAAATCTGTATCTGTTCGTTCGTTCCTTGTGGTAGATCACCAGGTACATTGAAAATCTAAAATAAGCGTTGAATTCTGTTGCCATCACCGTTCACTATCTAGAGATAAATCGCTGCATAATCTAGGGAGTTCTGCTGATGCTATGTTCAAAAAACATCGTGTAGTCTACACCCAGTGATTAAAAGAACTTTAACTGGAGAAGAACTTTTGGTTTTTTGGATCTCCTTTGTATTATTCAGAATATGAAATATGTCATGAGATCGAGCGAACTAATAATATATCGTATATTGGAATAGAAGTCATTTTCAGTTTTGAATTTATAAATACATGAGTGCATTGCACTGCAGGTATAATTTGAAAAACTTTGTTATTTAGCTTGTTGGTAGTTCCGAAAGATGACTGTTGTTACAAAAATTTTAGAATTAATTTTAATGTTTTTTGTGTAGCTACTTGAAATCCCAATTATTTTCTTTCAAAAAATATATAAAATAAGAAAGTTTTTAAATGAACAAATAAGACTCTTCGCAAATAAATTGTTAAAAAAAAAATAATTCTTTCAAATGTGTAATACAATTTAACGGCCTTATATACATTTCATTAGTATACGTATATGTATTCCATATGGACATCAAATTAGAATTCAAATCATTAAAACATAAAACAAACATCAATTAGAAAAAAAAAAAAACTTTTTATATTAAAGTTAAAAATTCACTTTACATAATTAGATTTCTTTTTTTCGTAAATATTTGTTTAACTTAAAAAATTTAAATAATTAAATGAAATTACAAAATGTAATTAAATAATAATTGTAAATTAAAAAGTCTGTGTATTTGAACTTCTAGAAAAAAAATATAGAAAATAATGTAATTATTAGTAGATTATAGTTTAAGAACAAAAAATATTATAAAAATTACAAGAACAACAAAGAAAATATTATCTTGATCTGTAATAACAGAAATATTCAAAGGAAATGTCGTCCATTAAAATAAAACCTACAAAATATTTGCATTGAAAAAAAATATTTAAACAAAACACTACCTAAACAGAATACAGAATTATGTAAGAATTGGGAAAAAAAAAACAAAAGTTGACAGATTAAAAATTATGTTTTCTAAAAAATCAAAACAACATTATATGTCACAATTTAAAACTAATTTTTTTCGCATTAAAATTATGAAAAAAAATCTATAAATTTTTAAATTAAGTAGCGTATAACCATATCACTTGTTAATTAATCAAAAGAAAATTAATCATTTCAATTGGAACTTCGTATATCGTAGTCACTTTAATCTTCCAGATTTTCTTTATCGAACTTCCTAACATCTATTCTCAAATTTATGTAGAAATCATTTTAAAAAAAAATCTATAAAATTTAATAGCAAATTTTTGTTTTCTAACATGCACACTATCCAAAAAACCTTGAAAAGGTAACAGTAAGCTTTAATTTATTTATATCAAACAAATAAAAAATAAATGATTGTAATATCAATATCTACCTACTTCTCACAATCAACTCAAGAACCGTAAACATCGCCAAAGGAAATATTATTTCAATATTATAACCATTGTCAACCATTACCATACTCATTGATGCCAAATTTTCCATATGTCACAACAAGCTCTTTAATTTAAGCATCCTCATAATGTATTTATGGAAAAAAAATCTTAATTGAGGTAACGAATTGATTTAATGTATAATTATTATTTTTTTAATTAATTTTTTTTACAAGAGAAGCAAGAGAATTTGTTTGAAGAATTGATAAAAAAAATTAAATTAAATTGTAAACTATAGAAACTAAGTGTATTATCGTATTATATAAACAAAATTATAGTCTTAAGAAAGAAATAAAGGTATATTTGTAAAAAAAAGGAAAATGATTTTTTTAAACGCATGGTTAGTATAAGTTTTCAGGACAATTTTCTGCAATTGAGTGTATCCATGTATCCCTTTCTTCTCGTAAGAAAGTGCGTTGCTGTTATAAATGATTTCTTCAAATTGATCGCCAGTGAAGGCGGGGGCGTAAAGATACCTGTCGACAGGGTCTAGTTGTTGCTGGAGGAGTTGTTGCACTTGTGAGTTTTGATAATCTTCCAGGTTCCTGATGATTTTTCTAGAGAGCTGCAAGAAATAGTGGTCCAGTATTTCGTCAGTGAGTTACGGTGTAGCCCAGTGCAAATGCGAGGCATTTTTCTTTCAAAATGCTTCATCTTCTTTATTGCTGTCGAATATATAATAAGCCACATGGGAAAGGCGTAGGTCAGAACGGGTCGGATAAGACACAAGCAGCTTGGTCTTCTTACTTAGCCTTTTTGCCTTCTGAGTAGCGGACCAAGTGCAGAGAATAGTTGGCTCTCTTCAACTTCAAGCTTGCATTCTTCTTGAAAAGTTGATTCCAAAGTACTTCTTTGATGATTGGACTGTAACTTCAGTATTGTCTTAAAACTATAGTTTGATCGCATCTCATCGTGTTGCAAACCCACGTCTTCGAATGATAGTTACGTTTGTTTGGAAGCAGATGAGTCCAGTCTTTGCGCTGTTTATCTTCAGTCTCTATTAGAGATAGTACTCCCATAGGCTTTAATGTGCTCTTGCACTCTCCTGGCCGCAAGCTCTTGTTAAAAAGCGATGGCTTATATGTGATGGAATCGTCTGCATAAAGCTTTGTCTTTGCTCTTGGTATTTTGGCTGGTTTATCAACAATATAAATGGTTTACAGCAGTAGTCCAAGTTTTGATCCTTGAGGGTTAGCAACGTTGATTCCCTTGGTAGATAATACGTGTCAAAGTTCCTAGAGTTTGAATAGTACATAATCCTTTCATCCAAACCCTGCCGCTGTCGGAAGCTTTTTCAATGTCCAACAAGCACGCTATAGTCGTTTTCCTTTTTTTGAGTTCAAGTGTAACATCACTATGAAGTCCCAGCAGTGGATTAAGGGTAGAGTGTTTATTTGAAAATCCGTACTGGAACTGCGGGATGATATCTCTTTCTCTGCAGAAAACGTTGAGTTTTTTTCAATATTAACTCCAGTATCTGGCTCATATACTCGTAGCAACGAAATTGACCGATACCCTTACGTATTTTCGCGGTTGTTCTTCTTCGAGACGTGTACATCTTTTTCAGTTTTATTGGCTGGAGAACAGCCAGATTTGGTAACTTTTTAAATAAGTATGTAATTAGAAATCTTGGAGCTTCCTGCTGATTTGTTGGAGTTTTCATCGATGAAAATGCCAACCACTTCTTCAGGAAAAGTGAAAACATCTGTCAGCAGAGGCTCCGCGATGAAGGAATTTCTTCGTTGACAAAGGTCGCGGCTATAGTGGTATTTGATATGTTCTCAAAGCGAATTTCTACTTCTTTGAAAAAGTCAAGAAGGTTTATGGGATGGCAGTCTTTGAAAATATCCTCAAAGAGGTTGGTAATCGCTTCAGCTTTTTCAGCAGAAGTTGTTGAAACTCCTTCTCCGTAAATGATGGTGTCTGAAATTGAGTTCGCTCTTCCAATAATCAGATTAATCTTTTTAAACGTATAAAACAAAAACGTAAGTATATAAAAAACAGGTTTGATGTCAAGAGTCTCTTCCTGAAATCATTTTCCGGATGACGTCTTACTGCTTGGTTGAACATTGTTTTGGTGCTTTGAAGTTCTGAATGCAGTTGCCGGTATTCTTCACATTCCCTTTTGAAGATCTTCTGGTAGATTCTTTGGAGGCTTTTGCGGGTACTTTGGTGATGAGCATATATTGCTTGGATATGCTGGGGCAAGTTTACGTACCTGTCTCTGCTGGTGCGGGGAGTTTTCTAATTGATCAGTGGCATTATTGATCACATTGTTGTTGAGATAGTTGATGCTGTAGACTTTTGGGAGGCGTTCTTCCACTTCTGAACGGAATCTTCTCCAGTTCAATTTGTCGTATTGGATTTGGAATTCGGAAATACTTCGTTCAGTTGTAATTATCTAATTCAATCTGACTCTCATCTCACCCACCAGATGGTCTGTTGTTAAGTTGAACGTCACTTAGCAAAAGTCCAGGAGAGACGAAGTTCATGGAAATGTGGGCCTCTTTTGTGATATTACCACTAGTGAGTGAAGGTCTGTATTGTCTTGTAGCTAGTCCACTAATGCTTTTTACTGTGTAGACTCCCTGGTATCTATAGTCGATGTGGGTGCCCTGCATTGAAGTTACCTCCAAGTACACAATATGTCCAAAGAATTCTGTTTATAAACTGGTTGTCATCCAAGATTCTCTCTAGCAACCAGTTACAAAATTCGAGTCTCTTTTCAAAATCATCGTGAAGCAGTTCTTGCACAGGTGTATGGTGATATGGATACATACATATTTTCTCCATGCAATATACTGGAAATTTTGTGTTTGGAAACATTAAACTGTAGAGCCAACCGTGTTAAGCTGATGGAAGGATCGATTTCAACAGCAGCTGCCAGTATTCTTTCATAGACCGAAACTCTTCTTGTGCTTGCAGCTCCCGCGTTAGGTTTTGCAGTTGAAACTGATCCAGTTTCTCGAAGCCTTCGAAAGGTATTTCCAAAAACATTTCGAGAAAGAAATTGTCTGTTAGGATAAAGTTCCTGGTATCTTAGTTGTGCTCTTCTTGAATTTCCATTGCACAACCCATAAACGAATAACATGTCTGCGAATTCTTCACTCGTAAATGAAGGCATTTCAAAAACCGCTCTTATCCAACTGTTATCGTGACTTAATTTAATAATCTGATGAATGAATTTGTTTTTCAATTCTTTAATACCACTTATTTAGTTAATTTACCCATTTTACTCTCCCTGAGAAGAGGTAAGGTAATTAGGGTTTTGACAGCAAGTCAAGTATGCATAAATATACTTTTAACCCTTTTCATGATTGCACAGTCTCGAAAATTACCTAAAAACTATGTATTCTTAGAAAACCACTCCAAATGCCAAGTGCTGTAATAAAAGTAGGTAAAAAAAAACAAAATTCGATTTTTTACCTGTTTTAGATTTTACCAAGTATCATAAAATGTATGGGTTTTGGGGTACACTTATTAATGAGTTTTTTTTTATTACTGTTTTGTTCATCAGGTAAAAATAAGAAAACTCTATGTTTATTACGCATTTTTTGAAAAAAATTGACCCCAAAGTTAAAATTTTGCTCGGGCAAGAAAAATTTAACACCATTTAAAATTGAATATCTGGCAACCCTAAAAACATATCCGCTCAATTTAAACGTAGTTTTAAATGTTCGTATTTCTGCTAAAAAAACAAGTATAAAATGAGGTCCCTACCATTAGTACAGACAGAGAAATTGAGTTTAACATTGGTTAGGGTACACCAAATTTAGCCTTTTTTAAATCGTCAAAAAATTATGTCAAAGTTGAAAATCAGACTCTACTCTAGAACAATTTTTTTCTTAGAATATGACCAAGAAAAAGAATCACATCCCAAAGTATGGCAGACGAATTACGGGACACCCTGTATAGGATGTGTATGTTAAGCCTTCCGGTTTAAGGTAGTTTCTTGCTACAGTTGATACATTAATCTTAATATTTATGTAATAGGTTGAAGTTTAAAATTTTATAGTAACAAAGAAATGCAAACAAATTTTAAATGTGCGATTTCTGAAAAATATATTTTCTGAAAAAATCTTAATGAGGGTTGAGGGTAAACATTTTCGCAGAGAGCTTACGGCCCTCATTAATGAATAGCGAATCGTACGTTTGACTTAAAGTTCATGAGTCATGAGCATAGACAATTACTTTTGTTCGATGACTGGGCTTTGGAGCGTTTAGAAAGGACACCCATTTTGGATGAAAAATTATCTTTTGTGACGAAGGGCATTTTTAGATGAATGGCTGTATTAACAGTAAAAATGCCGCATGAACGATGACAGTAATCCATAAGATTACCACCAGGAAACAATGCGTCCTTAAAACTGTACCGTTTTGTGTGAATTTGGGACAGTGGTGGGCATTTGAACGATGTAATATTTCATACATTGCACAGATGAGCATTTTAAATAAAAAAGAATTCTGTTGAAACTTCAAAAACAGTTTATTTTATTCCATTTCCGGCTTATTGAAAAACCCTTTACATACATTTTTACTTACGATATAGGTACTAAAGACCAAGTTCTGCATTTGGAAAAAAAATCGAACTCGAGATTCTGATCAAAGTTGATATAATATTGATAGCGAAGATGAAAAAAGTGGGTTGGGCAATTCCGTCTGTCTATCTATATGCCTGTACCTCGATCAACAGCCTACAAATATTTCCCACTCATTGCAATGCGCAGACATTAAAGACCAATGTGCATCGGTATCTCCTTTCTTATCTTATCCTTCTTTCCTAATTGCTCGCACTATATTTAACATTATAAGGGTATTCATAACCCCATAAGTGCGCGTATAATATAAAAATATAAAAAAACGTTAATCCACAGATTCCTTTAAATACTTCCGCTAGTTTATGACTCTACTTCTAAATACATAAACAGCCCTATTATATAGCTATCAACTAGATAATTGATACATATTGTTGCGAACAGAGCTTTATACTCCTACAGCGCCATCTGTTGGAAAATTCCATATCTACTTTATGGAATAAACAAAAAGCTCTTGTCCAATGTCAAATGTATTTCCCCTTATTCCAACCACCTAGAACATTCCAAGACGAGAACCTTCGAGAACAACTAACTTGAGTATATAAGGGAGTGCTCGCGGTGAGCACAACAGACAGTTGATTTTGGATTATGAAAGTGTGCAAAAGTATTGCTTATTGAATTGGATTACTAAACAAGTGTGATTTAAATTTGAATAAAAGTATTTGAGTTGATTATAAATTGAGATTTACTGCTTTGAATTGGGAAGGTAAATAAAGAAGAAATAATAAAAAGAGAAATAAGTTTTATTTAACGAACAACGTTTTTTACTGTGAATGATTTTTGTTGATAGAAATGGTATTATGAATATCAATAAAATAGATACACATCAATTTTCTTATCAACCACGAATTCTTGATTGCAACGTAAACATACAAATTTATTCGGGATTTTTAAAAGCGAAAAAAG
The DNA here is from genome assembly GCA_963931855.1 of Philhelius festivus. NCBI lineage: Eukaryota > Metazoa > Arthropoda > Insecta > Diptera > Syrphidae > Philhelius > Philhelius festivus. Next base: position 215,444,230 of record OZ007555.1, read on the forward strand.
TTAAAAAGAATAATGACTTCGATATAATTGTTTTTTTTTTTAAGGGAGTTATGATGAACTTTTTATAAGAACAATTTCCATTTTCCCACAAAGAATTTTCCTTTTCGTGGCCGACAAAAAACAAATAAATATCTCAAACGTGAAACGTCAAACAAAATAAACAAAACTCGTTCACAATGAACTTTTTATAAGTAGATATTCACAATCGGTCTAAGATTTCCAGTTGATACCCATAATACCAAATTATCAACTAATTGATAGCAATTATCGACTATCAAATTTATACTCATAATAGGGCTGAAAATAATTGTATTGTTAAGAAAAATGCAAATTTTCTTTAATTTTAAAAAATTGCATTTTACAACCAAAATTATATTTGTTAATCACAAAACAAAAAGCAAATAAGAAACGTCAAATGTCAAATCAGAACCCAATTACAATGACATTTTGATCAGTATTCAAAATGGGGTAAAAATTGTCAATTGTTTATTATTAAATTAAACATAGGACGGGTGATCGGGAAATTAGGAGAGGAGATAGAAAAGAGTTCTCGATGATTATTGGACCTGAATGCTTACAAACTGAAATGGCATGGGAAAACCGTATCGGGTATATTATTTGATAATCGTGTTGAACGACTAAAAAAGGAATATCTGTATTTGCCGGTATGGCCAAAATAAGGCTGAATTTTCAATTTCACCAAAATCGCTGCTAAGTGCTTAGGTTTCCTCCGACGTGGAAAGAAATGTTTCACCCCTTCAGATCTGGCTGTTATCTATAAAGCCTATATTTTCCATAGTTTGAGTACGATTCCCTTATTTGGACATTATTATATTATTATATTATCATTATTACAGGCGATAGAAGAATGTATAATAGAAACATTTGAATATCTTAAGCACCGCTGAAATGTTTCCTGTATTTCATTATTTTTATGAACAGTGCTCTAGTGAAATACCTATAGCCAGTTCCGTATATCCCCTCAAACAATTCAACCTTACTAATGACGCTTCAGGGAATGCACATCAGTTTACTCTTGAGCCAAATTTTGGACGTACTGTTAAATTCGGAGATTCTTTCGTTAGCGGCACTATACGAATGCGCACTGCCTTAACCGGCACTATATTTCCTTCCCATTGCGATATTCAGACATTTAAAACCAATGTACATCGGTATCCCCTTTAAATCCTCTCCAATTTTCCTTAACACTCGCGCTATGCTCCAACATATAAATGGTATTAAAAAACTCTAGTGCGTGCAAAATATAAAAAATATAATTTCATTAACTCAATCGAAAATTAACATATAAATGACTATTCATTGAGCCAGTAGAGCCCATCATCAGTTGAAATTTAATAAAAACTATTGCACTAACGAAATTTTTTCGTTGCCTCAACGTATGTATGTACTGTACATACATACATAAATGGTTCAATGCCGAACTTTAAAGTAAGTCAACAAAAAATTAAAAAAGTTTGTGGGGCCTCAGGTCGACACTCATTTATGTGATATCAACCGCCACATCAAATAACTAAAATTGCGAATTTGATTGAATTAACTATGATCCACTTAAAAACAATTTCCTCAGCATATGAATTCTCGAATAGAAGATAACCTTACAAATGACATTAAACTCATCATCATGTATTACAACACATCCACTCGCATGAACGTAGGCGACATTTCATCAGCCAATATCATTTACTCCGCTTAAACATTCATTTGCGTACGGCAAATTTACTTCTTTAATTGATTGATGTCTAATTACACAAAATTGCAATAATTCTTTCATAATAAATAACAATCTTGATAAAGTTGCCTTTATAATTGCTCTATAAACATTTAACACATATATTCAAACACATCCCACACTGTCTAAGATACAAAGAAAATCATGAGAAGGAGGACAGTGAGGCAGAAACCCAACTCAACATTAAAATGACTAATATGTTGCGAATTGACTTTCTTTTTTTATGATAATAAAAAATTAATTTTATGAACACAATTCAATCTAAACGGGTGAATCAACTGGCTTGACACGCTCTTCGTGTGTTATGCTTCCATTTTGCCTTAAGGAAACGTCAGCTTACATTTCCGCTGAAACAAAACAATCACTGTGGGTAAATCTGTGTTATGTAGTAGCTAGAGCCTCTCGGCTACACTGTTTGTTATCTTTAAGAATTAAAATGTATTTTCATTCACATACAACTTTGTATTTTGCTAAATGAGTAATAGCTTCTAGACAAATTACCTTTGTTTATGCTCGTTAATATTTAAAATTTTTTAATTATACAAAGTGACATAATTGAAGTTGTATAAAAGCGCGCTTAGAGGAAAGCCACACCACTAACATCACAATAGAGAGGAAATAAGAGAAAGCAGTCAATTTTAAATAGGCAGATGTAATTACGTACAAAATCAGTGTTTGTTTGGATTTGTACAATGAATTAAAACCTGTCAATCTTGATTGCATGTCATGGCTGAAAATAGTGAGATTTGGAACAGTGACAGTGGGAAGTGTAAAGGATTTTAAATTGATGGTAATTATATTTAGAGAAAAAAGAAATAGATGCCGCAACATGTACGAAGTTAGTTGAACGCAATTACATACTCGCATACGATATGAAACAGGGTGTTGTTTTCAACAATGTAGGCCATAATTGTTACCCAACAAAAGATGGGTAGTTTGCTGAGATGTGCAAACATCACACATATCACAAGATTAGTTTATAAGAGTCTGGTGCAACAAAGCCAGATTTACACACCTATTAATTCACCACTTTATGTGGGTACTATGTGTGTTAGGGTGGCGCATATATTTTAAATGTGAATTTATTTATTTTAATTACTATATTACATACAAATAAAATGCAAGTTGCGCGAACATGCACCTATATAAAAGACTTAGAATTTTAAAAATGAATGTTAATAGAGAAAAATGTTCATAAGCATAAAATTAGCTATTTGAGTAGCTGGCGTTAAAAAATAGAATTCCATTTCTTAGAATAAAAATTATAAATCGTTGTAATGGTTTCCTAAAAAAAAAGTTAGTCTTATACATATAATTTATTTTTAAAAAAGTCATAGGAAAAAACTTTAAGTTTAATCATCCAATTTTGTTTTTGAAATACTTTTTTACCAAATAAAAAAATGCTTGTGAGCGATTGAAATCTTTATTTGGATTTTTACAAATTTGTCTGTTAAGTGGAAAAGATGATACCCATCAAGTGGCTGTCGCCAGTGCCCGTTTTATGGCATTTTCCATGAATTTGCACAAGATTTCCGTGTGTGCGGTAGTACAGTCTTATTGAAACCACATGTTCACCAAGCCCCGCTCATCCGATTCCGGCAGTAAGAAGTTGTTTATCATGGCCCTGTAGCGTTCGCCAGTAATAGTGACATTATTACCGATGGCGTTCTCAAAAAATTACGGCTCAACCACTCCTCCCTCGTGATTGCCGCCGCGCTGGCCGCACCACAAAGTGGCTTAGAGAGCATGTTAAGGCTCTTCATGCAACAAACGCGAATTTTCAGTGCCCCAGAAATAAAGATTTTGCTTATTAACGTAACCGCTTAAGTGGAAATACGCCTCGTCGACACAAAATCGTCCTCATCGTTCTTGAGATTGAGGATGGCTTGACAGTAATATAAGCGCGGCGGAAGGTCAGCAGGCATTAACTGATGCCCTGTTTGCATCCAATTGCGTGCCCGTCATCTAGTTGATGTTTCTTCCGAAAAAAAAATATTAACCATTTTTGATATATTGAATATTTCGCCACCTTGTGCAAAAAATAAATTTCCAAGGTACTGTTGCTATGCCCTGCATTTAGGTCGCGAAACCAAAACGAGGTTACACCAACTCAATCCATTGCCTTGTGTCGAAACATTATTGCAGAAATACAAGTAAGCTGACTCATCAATAGTATTTCGACATTGCAATTGGCACAAGAGAGAAACAACCTCAAAGTGCTTCGTGGACTATTTGGCCATCGGCAAGATTTGATTGGATACACTAATGGTCGGTTTATTCAATTTCGACCACAACAAAAAATTGTCGTTTTATCCTCTAAAAAAAAAAAGAATTAAACCCACCACTCCATAGCGTTCATTTTATTTTTTTTTTTTCTTAACCAGAACTTTGTTGAATTTGCATTGTACTTGGGGTCGTTATTTTGTTGGAAACGCGATTTAAGGCTCATATTTTCATCGGCCCATGGCGGAATAACAATCTGCACTAAGTTCACATACGATTCTATAATCATTGTACCATCTCTTAAAAATATTGGACCGAATCTCTACCAAGAAAAACAACCCCATATCATTATGGTGCCACCTCAATGCTTTACGGTTGGTTTCGTATATGTTTTGTAGGCCCGGTTTACCCGGGTTGGGACTCAAACTAAAAAAATAATGCCTAATGTACCTAAATATCTTTCAGTAATAAGGAACAACAAATACATTGCGATTTAACCTTAAAAAATTACTTTTAAAATTTCAATCAAACAAGCCTAACTTAAGGACAAATTTTTTTGTAAACTGACATCTGTCATTAAAATTGACAAAAGAAAAATATTTGCAAATGATAAATGACAGAAAAGTCATTTAATTAGTAATTAATAAAAGAATTTATTTATTTTGATCTACACGCATTATATTTTTACTTGCGGCTTATAGGTACTATAAGGCAAGTTATGCATTCGTAAGAAAATCGAATTCGAGATTTTGATCAAAGTTGACATTACGATGATAGCGAAGACGAAAAAGTGGGTCTCACAATTCTGTCTGTCTGTCTGTTTGTTCGACTACAGCCTAGCGGCTCGGCTGATTTTGTTAAACTTGTGATATCTACCAAGTTTAATGAAAATTTTTTCCCCCAATTATTTTTTCTTTTTTTTTAAAGACCAAAACGAACGGTACCTGCCATATGATTTTTTTTCGAAATTTTATAAATATTTTTTTTCTCAAATTTCATTTAGTTAAAGCTAGGTAGGTAATGGTTAATGGTAATGGTACGACCGATTTTGATTATTGTTTTTTATGTTCAGGCTCCCCAACAGTTAAAATATTATTGTGTATTCAAATTCTATAATTTATATGAGAATTCTATAATTTAATAAAAAAAAAATTGAACTCAAGATATTACTGACTGTACCTACCATAGAACGATTTATTCGAACATTGAATTTCTCATTATCGGAATAACGGATTTTAATAAATTTTTGTAAAGAGAAAACTTCTAAAAAGTTTAAAAAATATTGTATTTCAAAATTCTAAAAAAAAATATTTTTTTAAATTTTGAAAAAAATCAATTTTTTGTAAATTTAATTTTTATTCGAACAAAATCAAAAACTTCAAATTGACGTACCAATATTTTATCTTAAAAATGATTTAAAATTTTGTATATAAAAGCTTATATTTTTAAGAAACCACTACAACGCAGTATAATTTTGTTCTTGCTTTGAACAATATTTGTTTGAATCACATGGCATCCTGTGTTTAGCTAGTTGGAGCTTGTTTTAAGAGTTGTTTTAGTCATTTAAAAAATTAATTTTTCTCTAATAACATTAATTTTTAAAATTCTTAGTCTTTTACGTAACATTTATTTTGTCCCGGGCAATATGATGAAATCCCGGGAATTTTCATTATTTAAGCCACTTGTCCCGCCGAGGTGCAAGAAAAATCTAACAACCACCTTCAGTCTCAGAACATCGTGCCACACATCTTTCCTATCCCTTGAGCGCGGGTAGATTATAAAAAAAAGGTAATGGTTAAAAAAAATTGCTTGGTACCATTTTTTTTTTGTTTTTGATTTTCTCAAAAACGGTACAATCGATTTTGATATTTTTTTTTTGCTCCCCAGCAGTTTCAATGTTATTGTGTATTCAAATTTTCAGAAATTTTTTTTTTTTCAATTTTTATAAAAATTAAAAATTTTTTTTTGTCAATATTTCGAAAACCCCATGCTCGATTTCTTTACAACTTGATGAATAAAAGTTTCTTAATATATGTAATTTACAAGATATGAGAAAAAAAAATTATTTTACCTAAAAATAACGGTACTTTCCATACAAATGCTAAAAAATTGTTTTAGAAAATTGTATTTTTCTCGCTCGAAAACGGTTCCGAGAATTTTGCTAAAATTTTTTTTCTTTCGATTAAATCTTACGATCTATAACTTAATAAAAAAACATTTTAAAATAAGATATTACTGACTGTGCCTACAATAGAACGGTTTCTTAGAATTTTGATTTTCTCATTTTTTGCATAACGGATTTTAATTAAACTTTCTTGTAGCTTCTAAAAAGTTTAAAAAGCATTGCATTTCAAAACTTTAAGAAAAATATTTTTGAATTTTGAAAAAAAAATGCATTTTCTTGGACAATTCAATATCTTGAAAACGGCAATAAAAACAATACTCGTAATAAAAACTTTAAATTGGCGTACCAAATTTTTTTCTTAAAAATGTTTGAAAAAATTTTGTATATGAAAGCTTATTTTTTTGAGAAGCCACTACAACTTTAAATTTTTGTACTTGCATAAATTCATATTTACATAGCATTCTGTTTCTATCTTTTACTACTAAAAGAGTTTAAAAAAATAAAATTTATCCTTATGAACAGTTTTCTCTAATAACGTTCATTTTAAAATTCCTAGTCTATTACATAGGAGCAAGTTCGTGCGACTCAGTGGTGCATTTTATTTCACATATTTACCTAACTTAGTTGCAACATACAATATTACTTAAAAGTAAGAAATGTTGCTATTGTTTTGGCCATAGCCGTATATCGAAAAGTAAAAATAATTTTTAATTAATTTTTTCAATCTTTTTGGGTTATAACGTAAGGGATCGACCTTTATTGACCTTTATGGAGTATTGTGGAGGTGTGTTATTGATTGTAATCCTGCTATGATTTTCCTTATTTTTGTGATTATTAATGTAAGAAACTCTGAGAAGAATATTGCATTTAGTTTCTATTAACAATCCCTATATATAAAAATGGATTCGTGTATGTGTGTATGTTCCCTGTGGACTCTAAAATTGCATAACCGATTTTGATAAAAATTCAAGAAAATCTTAAAATTAAATCATCCTTAAAATTTACAAAACTATTATTTGTGGCGAATGCATAATGGCTCATAAGAAATTGCTGGGAGCGCGTGACCGGAATCTGCGTGATATTCGGGGCAAAAAAACCGAATGTGGGATTTTGGCACCAAATAAAGGTGTTGTCAACAAGCTCAATCACAAAATTCAAGTACAACTTCCCAGTGAAAGAATGAAACACAAATCGATGGGTACAGTAATCATGTAGAGAACAATTCGTCAAATTATTGAAACCACTCAGAAAACTGCCGCAAGTACTAATAATAAATGTTGGATCACCGGAGATCCTTATTCACAACTTAAACGCACCCAACAATCATCTGTTGCAATTTTGAAGGTAAAGACGTACTAATTCCACGCATACCAATGATTCCCAACGATTTACCATATCATTAATAAAAGAATACACAAAATTAAAAATAATAAAAATAAGTCTTTTTACCATTCTAAAATAACAAAACTTTTCATATTTTATTTAATATAGCGAATATGAGAATATCATTATGTTTACATATGAATGATATTTTGCTTAATTTATTCAAACATAATATAACTCTTACAGCAAAATAAATATTGATGGTTTTTACCCTGATATTTATCCTTTATTTTAACCTGAAAATCCGATACTACAAAGTTCATTTTAGATCTTCCTTTTCCAATAATTTTAAATACCGGGATTTCACAAGGCAGCCACTTAGGTCCTCTGCTTTTAATTCTTACTATTAACGATATTGAAATAAAAAAAAATTTTGATGGTGCAACAGCTCAAAGTGAATCAGGATGATACTGACTTTTTCAAGACCATTTCTTTGACACATGATTTTACATTACTTCAACTTGATCTCGGCAGATTTTCTGTCTGCTGCCTGGAAAATTGCTTGTAGTTTAATATTGCTAAATGAAATCAATCATTTTTTAATCCATCCATTCTCACCTCCGTCTATAACTTCTCGATTATACACCCTATCTACCGCTAAGTTCATTCGTGAGCTTGGTATTTTATGTGATCACGACCTAAATTTTCTCACACATATTAAAGAGATTATTCTTAAAGCAAGCCCAGCACTAGGTCTTGTGAAAAAATGGTTCTAAGAGTTCTCTGACCCTTAAGTGATCGAATGTTTTCAAATAACCTTTGTTCGCCACCTTCTTGAAGACACCTGTCGAGTATTGTTCCCTTATCTACAAATTCATATATCCAGAATCGAGTCGTTTTCTACGTTTTGCCCTTTATGGTCTGTTTTGGAATAACCCTTCAGTTCTTTCTCTGTATCGAGAATTTGAATACGATGAATAAACGAAGAGCAATAAGTGATATTTTCTTCATTCTTCGACTACTTGATCCATCTCTTTCAACACAAATTCCCACAATCTTAGAAATCCTCGTCGCTTTTATCTGCCCACCCATCGTACGGTTCCAATGAAACTGTTATTCGCATGCTTCGGAAGATTAATTATTAAATTAAATGATTGGACTTTAACGTCAGCTCACCCTGACTTAAGTTCGGTCTTCTTAATCACCTTCAAATTCACAATAATTGTATTTTCTGAGTTTCAGAGCTATATTCGAGTTGGTATAAGAACAAGTTTGTATTTGTTCCACAAGGGAGGGACCGATTTATTATAGTTTCTAAACGATTTACAATCTGTTTTGAGCTATTGCAGATTATTGTATGTATGCTAATGATGTTGGATTTCTTTCTTGTAACATCCAAACTTTGTAAATTGCGACTACAACTATCTGGAATCTTGAAATTATTTAAAATTTACAATTTCCAATGTAATAAGTTTATCATCCCATAGCCTTTCCAGAGTTAATACTATTATTGATCACAACAAGATTGCGAATTATTTGGTTTGGAAATTATTTTATAATTTAATATTATAATACAAATCGAGTTTGCTGCTCAGCTCTTTCGTTTAGTCTCTTCTAAAGGAAATAATTAAACTCAACAAATAATGTTATATACATGCTGAACTTAGCATTTTATTGCTCCTCAACGAATATACATATGTATCTTCCCAGACCCAGACCACGCAACGCTTAATTCCCTATTTTTTCACTAAAAAAAGTTCTGTTCGATTCGAAAAAGAGTTGAGAAAAAAAAATGTTTTAAGCTTGAATGTTTCAGAAATTTCTTCATTTTTAACTTTTTTTTTTAAACCAACGTCAAACATCAACGTGGTACTCCTTGGCATAATGATACCTAAGTGCGTTGGACTGTCATGCGGAAGGTCTTGAATTCGATTGTCAGCCACAGGGGTGTACTGCCTTTGCGAAGAATTGACAAATCCTCTAAGAGTATATCTGTTGTCATGGAAAGTGCTGCTCAGTAGCCGTTCAGAATTGGCAGATGATTGTAGGTCCCGTTCATTCCTGGTAATACGCAGACAGGAATGGTTGCGAGTGGTAGGTCACAAGGCCCTAGTTCTCTTCGAGCTATTGCAACACCAAATTTAAATTTAATTTAAAGTCAAAAAACTGATATTTGAAAACTTTTCTGTTGGATCTCATATTAATTGACCGGCTATTTTGGTTCACTTAAAAATGAATAAATCATTGAAATTGAATTTTTTGCTGAAATCGGGCTCCACTTTCAACTGCTTTTCTTTTAGTATCTGAAAAATAAAAAGAAACAGATTAAGCAACATGGAACAGAAAATCTTTATTTTATGTTGTAAATAGAAAAGTTATTAAACCAAGTTTTAAGTTCCTAAAAAATGCAAATCCTAATTCGAAAGAACCATAATAGAGGACAGGAAAATAGTGGGCTTGCTAAATTTTGTCTGCTTGTCTGAATGTCTGTTTGTGCCTCGATCTATAGCTTAATCTTTACCTATTTAATCAAATTAAATCTTAACCCTGACCTATAAATCTATTGACATCAAAACTATTGTGTGTGACAACAACAAAAACAATTTGGTAACTTTGACAAATGCAAAGAACCATCAATCATTTTTGGTAAAGTTTCTCTTCATATTTCTATGTAATTAAACAGAAAAAATACTCTGATCAATTATATATGTATATATATCTACGTCTATACTCTTATTGCTTAACCATATATGAAATACTAAGTTTGCTCATCAACCAAAAACTCAACCCATACCACTTTCATGCACGTTTAAAATACCAATTTACAGTTCCAAATACAAAAAAAAAAAAAGAACCAACAATAACGTTACCTGAATATCTGAAAACCAACAAAAGCACCAACGTAACCCAGTGTCGCACTATTGATTGTCACTTACAGCTACATACCATCATTCTTCAGCCGCCCTACCTTCTAACTAAGGCTCACCACCATAACAGCAGCATGAATGCAAATTAGACAAAGGAAAGCACACAAAACGAGCTCAAATGTGTGTTCTTTGCAACACATATGTCAATGTCTACAAAACATACACTCAAAACTAATTCTAAAAACGATTCACGCACCTATAACGAACATTCTTATCTAAGCTGAGTGCACGATGCAAAAATCAAATTAAAAAAAAAAATTACTAAGCTGAATGTCATCTCGCACTCTTACTTGCATTCCATTGCTGAATGTACCCAACAGATGTCCATGGAGGAAAAGTCTTTTTTTTTCTGTATCTCAAGTATTTCAAAATTTTGTTGTTCGAACAAAAAAAAACGAAAAGTTATAAAAATAACAATTTCTTTTAGATATATTTCCTCTTCTTTGCCATCGTTCTTCAACCGTTTGCGACTATCCTCATCATCATCATCCATACACACATGCAGTGTGCTTCAAAGCTTATGCATATACGAACGGATGGTATACCCGTATCTACTACCATTCATCCACATCCAAGTTTATGCTTTCTTTTTAATAAAATTTCTTTTGCCGACTCTACCAGTTTTCATTCAATAAGAAACCTTCCGACTTGTCGGATGCTTGATAAAATTTATTTCTTTTGGTTTGATGAACAATCCATTTGCCGACAAAAAAAAAATAAGTCTAATAGCTTAATTATTCTGTTCCGTGGGGAAACTTAAGAAAAAAAATTATATATATGTAACTTATATTTGTACGTGTAAATAACCGTAGTAAAAGTGACAGATACAAGTTATTCCGAAAGGTGCGATTCAAATTTCTTAGTGTAGAACAAAAAAAATGTGAAAATTATTCAAATTCCAAAAGAAAATAATTCGAAAATTGTGCAAAAATACGATTTGAAATCAGTGAACGGTTATATTGGGTTCTTAAGCATAGAACACTTTCTTAATTTGGATACTGAAACTCATAAATCGGAAAAAGGTAATTAAGGATTTCACGGTTGTTATTATTTCTTAAAAAGAATAAAATCGAGTTCGGACGTCAACTCTTTTGTTTGTTAAAGTTTTAGCTTAAATTTATATTTTTAATCTCTCAAATTACTTTTTTGATTTCTTATATTAATACTTTTGAAGAAATAATAGAAAAGGACTAATATAATTCTTTAAATAAAGGCAACAAAGTTCGCTATTCAGCTCTTTTATTTATTAAAAAAAAAATTGTGTTATCACCTGAATAGAAAAAAGGATACAATCATTCATATTTTCTGTGTACAAAAATATCTATAAACTTAACTTATTTTATTTATTTTCTTAAACAAATCGGATTTTTCTTAACACTTATTTTAATTTCATTTGTTTAAAAAATTGGTGTTTTTTAACATATTAACGAATCGATTTCAAAAAGGAACTGAAATTATTTAATTTTAATGTTAAAGTTAATTCAAGCTGAAAAATCGAGTTCGTTGCTCAGCTCATTTGCTTAGCTTGAATTTTCGAGATTCTTGTTCTAAATACTCTAAATCGACTTGATTGTTATTTTTTTTAATTATAAATTTAATTAAAGAATAAGAAGAACAAAAATATGAAACTATTTTCTCAATTGCTTTCCTGTTTTCACACTGGGGGATACAAATTTTATACCTCTTCAAATATTTAGTAACGTTGACCTATAAAAATGCAATCAAAGTACTGAGAACATGTTCGTTCAGAGTATGTACATTGCATATTATTATAAGTATATATGCACATATATATGTATATTAATAATGGAAAATGCTTACAGCTGGCAAAGTTGATGTATGAGATGGTATAGGCTCTGGCATGTGTTAATTTATGCTAACATTTATGATTATAATTTTATAGTTTTTTCCTTCTTCTTGTACTCTCCATCATGCATAAGCTATGCATGGTAAGGCATCTAATTGAGGCAATTAATGAAGAACTTAGCAATTACACATGCTAGATTCTAGAAAAATTAGCGGGACATACAAGTACTATGTGTGTGGTGTTTATGATTAAGTAATTTAACTTGTTAAATTGTTACTAAAAAAAAAGATGAAAATAGGTTAAATTCCCTGTGAGCCACCGTGTCTATATTATAGCACTGAAATTTGTTTTGTGTGTTTTTTTTTTTAGTTAAATATTAATCTAGTCCTGAGATTAACCAAATATTTATTTAGATCTTTATGAAAGTTTTATTATTTTCGTTTGAACATTCATTCTTCGTGTTTTATCAGTAACGAACATTTTATAAGTTAAGAAAATATTTAAAATCAACCTAGTAAACTATAAACACAATTGTTCGGTTGATTGGTTTTGCGTTTGGTCTAGATAATAGATAGAAATGTGTGGCTGTAAATCTTCTTTGGACGTTGCATTTATTTAGGAACTAGCGTAGAACGTACCGCTTGAGTGCATTGTATTTATATGATTTTTAAATTTGTATTTTTCTTTTGATTTTCTTTGAATTAAAATTATATACATAGTTTTTCCTTGTAAAAATAAAAACAATTAGATATATTTAATTCAAAAATGACTTTTTTATTCAATTGAATTTAATTTTGTTCTTTGTTTCGGCAAGACAGGCAAAAACAATTATTCAGCTACAAAAATGATGTAGTGTATATCCTAAACAATATTTGAATGTCATCAAATAAAGACTGTTAGATCATTTATATTAATTAATTAGAACAAATTAAATCCCGTACATCGATATAAAAATAATAGCAATTTTTTTAAATTTTGTTTTATTACAATTAAGAATGTTTGCGCTTTTAATATCAAAAGTTTGTTTTCCAATCATTTTCTTATATTTGTTTAGTTTTTCAGGAAAAATTGTTCAAAGCTAACACAAACAAAATCGATTAGTTTCATTTCTTTTAGTTGTTGTTAGTTGTCGAAGTTTGTTTAGTGAATATTCTAAAAAAAAAAAAAATAACAAGCTCTTTTCCATTAAGCATTTAATATCTTTAAATTTAAATAAAACAAACTAAGTGCGATATTTTTGAAATTTTGTATGTACTTAGAAGGCCCATGCGATTATGTATATAGAATATAATAAAGGGTGGTTAAATTGTAAGGGCCGTTGTTGATTTTGAATAAAACATAAATTATTTAGGAAATTATTGTCATTTCTTTTTATAATGATAGCATTGGTATGGTTCAATTATGGTTCAAGTATGGAACAAAATATCGGTCAAATGGCCGCCGCGATCTCGGCGGCACAACTCGTTACACCGTTAATGTGCCGAATTATATCATCCTTTAGCTCTTGAATTGTTGCTGGCTTATCGACGTACATCTTTTCTTTCAAATAACCCCAAAGAAAGAAGTCTAACGGTGTCAAATCACATGATCTTGGCGGCCAATTGACATCGCCACCACGTGAGATAATAAGGCCATTGAATTTGTCGCGCAAAAGAGCCATTTTAGCTGTGTGGCAATTCCAATTCGGGCCATAAAAAGTTTGTTATCATCTCACGATAGCGAACACCATTCGCAGTAACTGCCTGACCGGCCCCATTTTGGGAAAAATACGGCCCGATGATGCCGCCAGCCCATAAACAGTAACTCTTTGTGGGTGCATTTGTTTTTCGACAATCACTCTTGGATTATCAATCGCCCAAATGCGGCAATTCTGCTTATTGACGAATCCACTGACGTGAAAATGTGCCTCACCACTGAAGATGATTTTCTTCAAAAATTGATCATTCACTTTTGCCATTTCTTGCCACCATTCTGACCACGGACGATGCTTGAAATGGTCAAGAGGCTTTAGTTCTTGAATCAATTATTGCACCTTGTAAGCGTGTAAATGCAAGTCTTTATGCATAATATTCATCAGCGACGAGCGTGACAGGTGCAATTGTTGGGCACGACGACGAGTTGAGGTGGACGGTTTTTCAGCCACACTATCGCGAACAGCAGCAATATTTTCTGCAATACGAGCTGTACGAGCATGCACTGGTGTTTTCACATCTCCTACAGACGCGGTTTACTCAAATTTTTGGACGATTTTTCCGATTGTACGCACATTTGGACGATTAAATTAAAAATCACGAAGTGCACGATATGCATTTTGATTTGAACGCCCATTTGCATAATAAGCCTGAATAACTTTAACACGTTGCTCGATTGTGTATCTTTCCATGGTTCAAATTGAGTTAGTCTGAAATTGAGAAATGTCAAATGAAATGCAGAAAAAAACTTGACGTTTAGGTGTGGTTCACATTCAACATCAGCCCTTAAAATTTAACCACCCTTTAGATTAACTCTTGAAAACAAAAATATAACGGATCTTAGTAAAAGTAGTGTTATATGCTTATCTGTCTTTTGCTTATGTTTGTTGATTTTTAAATGTTTCTTGTCTTTTTCTTAACACTGCCTTACAATAAATTACATCTACTCGCCAGAGCAAGAACTAATTTTTGGATGTTTAAAATAGATCCAGATAGAGAACAGGATCTAAAATTGTTTTTGTAATACATTTTAAAAATTAATACCACATAGATCGGTAGATAATAAAACGCAGCTAATATATAAGAAGATAGGCATGTCTATGCGATTGTCGGCTCTTCGTATTCCATCCAAATGCATATTTCGCGCTTCGTATTGAATGCGGACTGCCGAAATATCCATGAACAGTATCTAAATTGAAGTATCCGGTGTGTTTTGGTGAAACTTATAACCGGGGTAGCAGTTAATGGTCAATCTTTATTTTTATTGCAATGTTGGCGATCATAATAAATCTGCGCCCCATTGATATGTCAAATTTAACATTGTTCTACAATTATTAATATAAGCGCCAACTAAACTCTAGACATTTCAACAATTTAAATCCACTTTATGTTCACTCTGATCTAAATTACATTTACGTGTTAAAATATGCTGACCTGGCTTCAAAAAACAGGACTATTATCAAAAAGGGGATGTTTAATAGTAAGTAAAACTTTCACTCTTATCTGCATCGGGTAGCTAACAAATATTTCGTCTTGTACACAAAGAAAATAATTCAAATAAAAAATATGATGTTTGAAACTTTATGAATATTTTTTTCCTATGAAAACATTCAGATACTCGTAAATGGTTAATATACTTTCATTTTCTTAATTATCACTTTATTTCACAGGAAATCCATTTTTCCTTAACCATTTTAATTTGCGTGACAAACGTCTTCGATAAACATTTACGCACCTTAAAAAGTGAAATTTTTATAAAAAAAAAAACGATACAAATATTCGCCACAATGATGACACACTCAAATTATAACCAAAAAGTAAATAATAAAATAACTTAATACTTAACGCTGCTTTAGCGCTATGTGTCAACCACCTCGTCGACTAAACTCTATTGAAAAGCCCCCGTTTTATTTCCCATTTCTCATTTTGAAAGCTGGCACCACCTTGCGTCGATCGCCGCTCCGGTTGAACATACCAACACGTTGGTGGTCAATATTCATTTCGGCTCCAATTAGCTTGGCTTATGCTCATCCACCGGCATAATAATGGGGTCAAAACTAAGGTTCGTTTGCTTATTTTTTTACACTTTGCGTTGGCGGTGGCGCACAGCGTCTGATATGATCTGTTGATGTTTTTTAAGAGCCAACAAAGATTTGAATTTAATTGAGGTTCAGATTGGAGGCCACCGCCACAGTCCTAAGTGATTACAATTCAAATGAAACAAAACCGAAACACTAGTGAAACCACGGGCATTTATGTTTCTCTGAAGGCATCACGAAGTTCTTCGGCTTTTGTTTTTTTTTCGAGACTATCGTCTCAGAAAGGAACAAAAGTGAAAGTGAATTCTTCTGCGCGTGAACAAATATTTTTGTTTTGTGTTTTTTTTTTTTTGATAAAAAATTTTGACAAATTATACTACCATGACCATGAGAATTTGAATAAAATGAACAATTTGTTTACAGTCGTACTAACTAATCATCTCAGTCACGACTAGAATAAGTGGCTCTGCAATTATTAAGATCACTGCCGGTAGTTGAAGTTATGATTTTGTATGAAATTGTATAATTTCCGTTGTTGTGGCTTTGGAAGAGTTGCTTCTTAGTGTCATTATAGTTACTATGAAGCTTAGATCTTTTAAACGTTATTTCTTTCTAAGGTTAATATATTTCGGTTTCATTTAAAACTTTAGTAGAGGAGTCTTTTGATAATCTAATGGTTTTTAATAAGGGCGGGTAGATGTTGAAATAGAAAAAAACAAACTGTGTGTGAGGTATTAACTAAATTATTTTTTTTATTTGAAAGGTCCATGAATACCATTATGTATAAAATATGACATCGTTTAAATGCCAGTATCAGCTTTTTGCGGTGGCGCGGATCAGAATGGTTTAATTTCCAGTGACTCTTCGGCACAGATCCAGCTGAATTTGAGCGATGGCTTGTTTTATGTTTACCTTATGGGCAGCGTTGCCACAAAGTATCCGATCGGGCCATTTGGCCCCCTGTTTTACCTTTTGGCTCTTTGCCCGGGCCAATTAGAAATGGCCCCAAATCTAAATTTTAGAAGATTTAACATCACATCATACCGTTCTTAGTAATAATTAAAAAGCATTACAAAATTAAAAATAAACCATCGCGATGCATCGCCACTACAATGTGCTTCCACCACATACAAATAACCATACATAAAATTGAACGGAATTCATTAATTTATATCGTTTAATGATTTGACTTTTTTCACGACAATTTCGTCTAGCGTGTTGACTTTTCTCACGTCATCTACCAAAGCGTTTATGTAACTTAAATAACAAAAAACTAAATCTTACAAATTATATCGTAAATTTCTCAATAATGAAGATCTTCTGATAAAATATTTGCGTTTGCAAAAAGAATTTGATTTTTTAAATAAATTTTAATATAAGGACTACTTAATTCGAACTGAATCGAGTCTAAAACTTAACAATTGCCCAATTGCATGCAATATTCTGGAAATATATCTACTAACATTTCAACAATTTGCAACTGTTTTGCAGACTTTTTTCACTCCGTTTATGATCTCCCTCTAAAATGTCTGCAATTTCATGCTTAAATTCAATCAATAACGGTCACTTAAACTTAAGTAACAAAGATGTTGAATTAGCCTTAATTGGACTAAATGATGATAAACAACCAGGACCCAATGGTACTCGTGCGATCATTTTGAAAAACTGGGCAGCTGCTCTGTAGGCACCATTAATTTTATTGTTTAATAGTTCTCTTGAAAAGTGTTATTTTCTTGATGATAGGAAAATCTCGTACGTTATTCCTATTCATAAATCAGGATCTAAGCAAGATGTTTCTAACTATCGGAACTATTGAAAAAAATTGTCTCTGATACGTTTACTTTTGTTCTTAAAGAAATTATTTCCCATTTCAACATAGAGTTGTTGCTGGAAGGTCAACAAAGACAAACCTCGAATATTTAGTAATCAGATTATTAGTAATTTTGAAAATGGTTTCCAAACAGATGTCATATATACCGACTTTGCTAAGGCGTTCGATAGAGTAAACCATCATATACTTATACAAAAGTTGGAATCCATTGGCTTCCACTCAAATATTTTAAAGTAGTTTGAATCCTACCTAAACGGAAGAAAATAGTTTGTGTGTATTAATGACGTACTATCAGATGTATTGAGGTCACATCAGGAGCACCACAAGGAAGTCACTTGGGCCCTCTTCTATTATTCACTGATTTCTTAAAAAATGTTTCTTGTTTGATGTTTGCGGATTACATTTAAATATTCCGTCGTGTTACATCAATTAATGGTTGCCATTTACTCCAATGTGATTTTCATCGCTTGTTTGAATGGTGTTTAACTAATCAGCTTTTCTTGAACGTACTCGTATTAAAGTGTCAATCTTTATCATTTTTTAGGAATCTATCATCTATTCCTTTTCAGTATTTTATAGAAGGTACGGAACTCTCAATACTTAACGAAAAGAAAGTTCTCGGTATCATCTTTGATTCGAAACTCTGCCTTAAGTCGCGTATATACTGTGATTGCTAAGGCTAACTCTATGTTAGGATTCATTAATTGGAACTCTAAAGAGTTCACTGATCCTTTAACTCTTCGATCTCTTTTCTTTGCGGATGTAGGGTCCTCGTTGGAATATTGCTGTGTAATTAGGGATTCATTTTTTCAAGTTCATTCTTATAGGATTGAAAACATACAAACATACAATATTCACACCCCAACTTATAAAACTCGGTGTCAACTTCTGCCCTTTTCTTTTGTCTCATGTAAATGTGTATGCTTTGTCAAGGCATCTGCGATCCCGTTTCCTTTTTAATGAACTTCATCATTGGGTAAATTATAATCTAAATGAACCTTTAACTCGATGCATTAGAGAAGCCAACAGTATTATTTGTAATCATGTTGATTTTTTTTTTTCTCAACAAAGTCGAGAATCTTTTAAGAAACACATATTGCTTATATCTAATTCGTAATCTGGTGGTATTAAGTTATTCTTTTAGATTAAGTTTATAATTTTATTTTGTTTGCTCCACTAATTAATTATTTGAATTTTTTTATTTTTCAATAAAAAAATTTGATTCGGTAGTCTGTAAGATTATATACTATTTGTATAAATCTGCTTAATGAAATAAAAATAAATAAATAAATCGTATAGACATTTGTTTTTTCTTCGCCGCTTGTTGTTTGTTCATTCGTTGTCCATTAATATATTGAATTAAAATATGGAAAAGTAATATAAATATTTAAATAATATTACTGGTATGATTAATATTTTTTAAGATATCTTAAAGTAATTCCCAAGAAATAAAATCAGACGACAGAGTCAAGATCTGCTTCTGCTGCCTACTACATAGATTTAAGAAATGCATTAAGTAAATAATGCATTAAATAAAAAAATAAATAAGAATAACTACAAATATTAATAAATTGTAGTTTAATGTTTTAAGGACGGATTTGTAAGTAAAATATTTGGCTCAAACTTTTGTCAAATGGCCCTCAAAAAATTTCGAAATGGCCCTCAAAAAATTTCGGCATCGGCCCTCTCTGTTTTTTCCTTCGCGGCAACGCTGCTTATGGGCATCTGCCGATTGTGGTTTATGCGCATAAGCCTGGAACTTTGGGAAACCCCACAAGAAAAAGTCTAGCGAGATCAAATCATATGATCTTGTTGGCCAATTCCTATGGTTCAATTTTGTCCATAAAAAATTGGTTATTACTGTCGTTTTGGAAAAAGTACTAAAATCCATTCCAAACGGTTACTTTTTGAGGATGCATTATGTTAAGTGGAAAAACTCATTTGGGTTGGTGTCGTCCCGTATACGACAATTCATCTAAAAATGCGTCTCGTCGCTACAGATAATTTTTTGTCCAAAATTAACTACCCCTTCCCAATCCAACTTATTGCTTTGCTGTCGAAAGAACACTTAGCTTTTCATACTCGTTTTCAGACTCACAACCTTTATTATTGGCTGTGGAACTGAAAATTCAGCGTATGCTAAGCTCATTTGATCTCAACAGCATTATACAATGGGGTACTAATAACCACGTGGAATTCAATGCTTCGTATATACAAAGCTGTCTTCTGTCGGTCAAGTGACCCATGTCATTATCCCTCAATGGCACTTGTTTTAAAGGAACTGAAAAGCTTTCCATAGTCGGTATGTTTGTTAATGACCAAGTTATGGAATGATCGTACATTCGACGTAGCCAAAAATGCAGCGAAATTCTTAAGTTTTCGTTAAAGATCTGGCTACGATCTATAATAACTGGACATCAGCCCAATACAATTTCAGCTCTAGATTTTTATAGCTTTTTTTAAACTATTAAGACATCAATTGAAATAGGACTTCGCTACTCAATTTCCTTCTTATTCTAAAGCAGCGATTGACAAGATTTCTTCTCGGTTTGATTTTAATACTGGTGTTATTTTCTGAATTAATAGCGAAGCCTAGGTAGACAAAGCCCTTAACTGCCTCAAAATTATAGCGGTCTATGGTGACGTTCTGTCTAAGACAGCATATACTTGGTCCGCTAAGCCCACCTTCTACGCTTCCGTCTCAATACTTACAAAAGCGCGCCACTGACATCACTCTTTTTTCTGCTAATTAGGTATGTAAATGTCACCAGCGTATTCGAGTAATTGGACGGTCTTTTGGAAGATAGTGCCTCTAGTGAAGAATCGCACGACAGAGCATCGCCTAGCCTAAGACCTTTCTCTACGTCAAATGCATCGCTGAGATCTTTTCCAACCTTGATGAAGTAGCGTGCGTTCTCCATCGCCATCCTGTGATTTGACCAATTTCGGACTTTCTTGGCCGCATTGATTTGGATCTATCAGGTTGTTACCGAAAGGCTTCAGACGTTCACAAAATACGGCAGAAATGATCTTGTATGCGATATTCAGAAGACTTTTGCCTCTGTAGTTGGCGCAGTTCAGAGGGTCCCCTTAATTGAATATCAGATAAACTGGGGCTGGATTAAGTCATCGCCTGCCGTTTTCAACAGTTCGGCATCCAGGCCATCAGCTCCAGCGGCTTTGTTGGACTTGGTATTCGATATAGCTATTTTCACTTCGTCCAGGTCGGGTGGGCGGTATTGTTGGTCTGCGTAAAAGTAAAATGGTATTATCTCTAAGGCAGCGGAATAAGGTTATAAAGTTATACATTTTGGAGAAATGGTCATTCCATATTCTCAGCATGGACTGCGGTTCTATTATACGATGTTCCCTTGATTGTCCATACATTAGTATACGAGAGCAAAATTGCATATAAACTGAAGAAAATTAGGTAAACACTTGATTTCAGGCTAAAACAAGTCCTCGGTTCTTGTGCGATGGAAACAGTAAATCACACCTGAGCTTTTTAAGAAGTGCTAATAATGGACGGTTAATAATTGATATTTGTCGTGAGTCAAACAAAAACAGTTAATTTACCTCAGATTTACTCTAATTTTATTTTATTTTATTTTTTTTATTTTTTTACTTTTTTTATTTTATTTTATTAAAACTTGAAATACGGTTCAGCGCACTTTCTTTGCAATGTTCTAGATTTTTTTTAACTGGAAAAATGTTCTTGTGAAATTCCTTTGAAAAAAAAACCTTTAAAGGATATTTTAGGACTGATTCAGAAATTAGAATGTTCAAGCCTGGAAGATACCTCATCACCAATTTTAATCAGTAATCAATTATATTAGCTTATTTTATGGAGACTGGGAAGAGCAGTAGATCCATTGATATTTATATTCACCTAACCATAGATACCAATACTTGTACTAACTTAACTTAATCTGAGCTGTGGACAATGCTTGTGCAAAAAGTGTTTAATCTCCTTCAGTTATATAATACAAGGTGGTGTAAAAGTTGTCACCCTATCGGAAGATCCTATAATCTTTGGAAATATTGTCAAATTTGCTGCTATAACCTTTGCAAAGGGTGTCAATTCGCTGCACCAAGCTTCCTGGCACAGCAACTTCTGATTCACGTCTTGTTTATGCGTAGTGTACTTCACAAATGTCAAAGTAGAATTGACATTTACCACCATTTGCAAGAACTATAGTACCTTCCGATAAGGTGGATAATTTTGCTCTGTAAGCTGTAATGCAGAATTTATTTGACTTGACTTGCTATTCAAATTCTAAAATAAACTCGTTTTAAAATAAAAAAATACAAAATGAAGATGAATTATCATAATAATACCCGTGCTTTTTTTCTACAATTTAAACAACATTTTTCTCTCATTATTGTACCTTCATTAAAGTTTTACCACATTAAGTACGTTAACATTATCTTTCTTGCTTAATTTAATTCCTGTTTTCTCTGTCTATCTTCCGATTAAATATTAAATAAATATTATCCATTTCCATCCTCTTGGTTTAAGAGAAATCTAAAATAAAAAAAAAAAATACATCATTGGACAAACCCAAGATCAACGAACCAAAACATTTGCAGCAAGTCCATAAAAACCATCGCTGGGTATTAATTAACAATAAACCATTCATTTATCAGTTTCACGAATTTCTTTAATTAAGACTTCAACGGCATACGATGGAAGACGTGTGTGTATTAAAGATTGGTAACTGCTTGATTTTGGAGTGTTGCTGCATTGTGCAATGCACCTCAAACCAACAAACCGGCTAACCACATAATTGTGTTATATCGATAAAAGAATTGTGCATGAAGCCAAAAACCAAAACTTAACGGTTATCATAGAATAGGCCACCACAATTTCTCCAATCCATTTTAAAATAATTTAGCAAAATGGGTCATAACCACCGTAAAAAGAGTATCCAACTCTAGGGAGGAAACAATCTATACAAAAATAAAATAAACGAAAAGACGAAACTTTGCAGACCATAACGTTCTATATAAATTGGTCTATAAGCCAGTTTGTGCGCGCACCACAAATTTGAACAAACCAAAACCACTCATCACCCCACAATTGGAGCTGCATAGGCACTAGGCAGTTCGTTTTTAGACCAAAAGAGTTATGGTGGAATAAAAATTAATTTAAATTCACCACCAAATGGCAAAACAAGATGGCAGCTCGCAAAAAGGAAGTTAGCCATGTAGTCACATTCCAATTAAGGTTCAAACCAATTGGTGTTTTGGATTTGAGTTCATAACACAATGATTCGGCCAAGAACACCAAACCACAAAAATGACATACTTTTCTTCAATCTGGCAAAAGAATTTGTCTGCCTTCTTGCTGCGCGCGTCAGTCATGACGAAAATATTAATAAGTACAAATATTTTTGAACAAACGCATAAACGTAATAATGAAAATAAAATAAAAATGAAAAATGATAATAGTGCGCTGTCGAGCTCTTCGGCCAAAAAAGAAATAAAGAAAAGAACTAGTTTCCATTGTATATGGCTGGAATCGGTTGGGGAAACCATAGATACGAGTACTCTAGTCAAGACACTGGTAAGTCAACAACTCACCAAGTGTAAACACACATTCTGCGCCGCACCACATACCGCGCGATGTGGCATATGGCGAGTCAAACCATATGAGCATTGTGGAAGGGAAATTGTTGTCTGACTGTGATAATGGTTGTCGTGCGCGCAGTACCACTTTCCTTTTTCAAACACAATATTCCATTCTTGTATACTAATGGTACACACGAGTGTGGTTGTGCGGCATTATGGTGGCTTTTGTGTATAAATTACGTACGAATGTGAAATTTAATGTTAAAATTTATTTTTGTATATTCTTGGCTATTTGTATGAAGAAATTCTTAAAATGCATATTCGGTGTTATAATTGGAGACAGACAACAGTTTACGAGGAAAACATAAATTATTTTAATCGCAAATAGTTTAAGCCTGACAATAATTATTATGTTTATGGCCAAAAAGGAGGCGTGGAATATATGGTGTGCGAGACTTGTAGGTTAGTGGGTGGAATCATATATTTATGGAATATTTGACATTCATTTTTTTGGGAAAAACATGCTAGAGAGAGAGAGGCTTTATATGAATAAAATGTTCCACATACGACCGAGTGCATCCGGCTTATTAAATAAATGCTCATCAAAAGCACTCATCTGTTGTGTAAGGCAATCTGGGAGTTAAGATTTCGTGATGTGACTTATATTGAAAATAAATAAAGTGGTCTAGTGCTGTTGGCAGGAATGAAGGAGATCTACAATGTCCTTCTGAGTCGGAACCCAAAAATAAGAATTCGTCATTTTCTCGTAGAGGCAGAACCCCTGAAGAAAACATTTTTCTGTTTTGTTTTTAACATAATGGAAAATAAACTCCAAAGAAAATTAAAAATAAAATGCACGACTCGATCGCATGAACTTGCTCTTATGTAAGAAGCTAAAAATCTTAAAAATGAATATTACTAGAGAAATATTTTCATAATCGTAAAATTCATTTTTTAAATTACTTAAATATCTAATTTGATTTATCAAGCAAATATTAGTGTATTTAAGAATAAAAATTATAAATCGTTGTAGCAGTATACAATAAAAAATTAGCTTTTATGTAAAAAATGTTTAAACATTTTTAAGAAACAATTTTGGAATGCCATTTTAAATTATTATTGTAGGTATAAATAAAATTAAATTTCCAAAAAATAAATACTGACCCATTTTTGAGATATTTAATATTCAAGGAAAATAAAATTAAACTAAATTAATGCAGTTTTTTTCGAACTTTTTAGAAGTTTTTCTGTAATAAATTTCCTTAAAATCCGTTGTGCCATCAATGAGAAATTCAAAATTCGAAAAAAATATAAGTACCTAGCTACAGTCAGTAATATCTTAATTTAAAAACTTTTTTCTTATTTAATTAGAGATCGTAAAAATTAATTGAAAGAAATAAAATTTTATTAAAATTCTAGGCGCACGCCTTCGTTTTGAAGAAAAAATACGATTTTCGAAAGCAATTTTCTAACATTTGTATGGGGGGTACCGTTATTTTTAGGTAAAAAAAATTTTGTTTTTTACATCTTGTAGATTGTATTGCCAAGTTTAAAAAAAATCGAGATTGGGGGTTTCGAAATATTGTGTTTTGAAAAAAAAAATTAAATCCAAAAAATTTTTTTAGAAAATTTTAATACACAATAGTATTCAAACTTTTGGGGAGTTTTACCATAAAAAAGATCAATATCGGTCGTACTGTTTTGGAGAAAATCAAAAATAAAAATTCTTCTAAGGCGCGTAGCTTTAATAACCATTTTTCGTACATTTTTTTAATTTCAATCATTACCTTCCTAAATGAAATTTTTAATTTTTTTTTTAATCTGTAGAACAGTTTAAAAAAAAAATATTTTTAAAATTCGAAAAAAAACCTCTAATGGCAGGTACCATTATTATTGGTCCATTATTCGACAGTTTTTCCTCAAAAAAAATGTTTCACTTTTGCTTTAAAAACTGAGAACGATTTTATTCATTCCACAAAAATGCTCACCGAAGATATCATCTAGTGTTGCAAGCGACGAAATTTTACTTTGACTATAGTCTGCGAACGAGAGACACTGAAAAGCACGGGAAAACTGAGGCCATCGGCTTTAGAGAACAGAGATAGACACACAGAAAGAAAGAACAACAGAAGAAACACATGTCAACAGCACACGGCTGGTATTTGAACGGTCCCCCATCCAAGTACTATACTTCATCCAACAAAAATTTGCAGTACACTTCTTATGGGAGAGCTTTTTCAAAATCAGTAGCGTGCTATATTTTTGCACCGTCCTAAATCGAAAGAACTCCTCCATAAAAAAGTGTTTGTGCGCCCGATTGCATCTGACGCAGACCAGACGTCCTTTTGACCGCACACCTGAGGGTGCAGTGTGCACTGAATTGCTGTGGCCTATGGCTGTTGGTGCTATTCAATTTCAACCCCCATTAAATATTGATGTGCATTCAGAGTTGCCCTTGTTCATTTGGTAACTTGCTCAGTTTTTTTTTCCTTGGGTTTTTGTTGAGGTGCTTTTAATTTTAGAGCTTTTAAAAAAGGGTCCATTTAAAATCAATACTACGACAACCCTGTGAGAGCTTTAATGAAGGACAGATTTATGCAATCCATTGTAGCCTGAATGCGAGGCAAACGTCCTATTTTGTCCACACTGCATATTTTTGTTGGACAGAGTATAACCGCGCACAATGATGCAAAATCGTAATTATCTCGAAAACGGCTGTAGAGATTTTGATAAAAAAAATTAAGTGTGATATTATGAACATGGACTACAAAAATGGACTGCAAAATGTTATTAATGGCATCTGTCATAGAACGGTTTTTGTGATTTTCTCCCTTAAGTTTAAAATAATATTGTATATAAAAATATTCGAAAAAAATATTTTTTTTTGTTTTTTGAAAAAAAAAATCCAATTTAGTTTTTGAAAAATCAATATTTTGGAAACGTGTGAACGATTATTTTTTGAAATTATTTCCTAAAATCTAAGTTACTAAGCACTTAAAATTGGCTTCCCAAATTTTGTTCTAGAAAAATTTTAAATAAATTTGTTATATACAAAATTACTTTAATAAAACGATTTTTAAACTTTATTTGCGTAAATGTATACAATTCCATGCATTATTTTTGCTTGATTTATGCTCCAGAGTTATGCAAAATTGGACGTTTCGGATGTGCGCCACCTAGCGAAGTCGTGGTGGACATTCGACTTAAAAGATAAATAAAAACACATTTCTATTCTAAAAAAAATTCTATTATGTATAAAATTTTATATTCGAATTTTTATATGAAGGTTTTTATAATACAAACTCTATATACTACTGAAATAAATCAGCCAAGTAGAAGACTTAGCACTATTATTGGACTTGTTGAATTATTGATTCAAATTAGCTTTTTTGGCCTTTAGTCCACAAAAATTGGCGTTTCGTCCGGGTGATCTCACATGGACTCATCAGTTGACGTTGTATTCAATGCCAGGCCACGGGCAAAAAAAAAACAATTCCAACATTAATGATTACAATCCTAATCTTTGTTGGATATAGTTCACATTGGATTTTTGTCAAAAAATTCATGTAAGATGAACTGAACTTAACAAAAATTGCGTATTGACAAGGTCCTCACAAGTCAACTGATGAGTCCATGTGAGATCACCCGGACGAAACGCCAATTTTTGTGGACTAAAGGCCAAAAAAGCTAATTTGAATCAATAATTCAACAAGTCCAATAATAGTGCTAAGTCTTCTACTTGGCTGATTTATTTCAGTAGTATATAGAGTTTGTATTATAAAAACCTTCATATAAATATTCAATGCCAGGCCACGGGCAAAAAAAAAAACAATTCCAACATTAATGATTACAATCCTAATCTTTGTTGGATATAGTTCACATTGGATTTTTGTCAAAAAATTCATGTAAGATGAACTGAACTTAACAAAAATTGCGTATTGACAAGGTCCTCACAAGTCAACTGATGAGTCCATGTGAGATCACCCGGACGAAACGCCAATTTTTGTGGACTAAAGGCCAAAAAAGCTAATTTGAATCAATAATTCAACAAGTCCAATAATAGTGCTAAGTCTTCTACTTGGCTGATTTATTTCAGTAGTATATAGAGTTTGTATTATAAAAACCTTCATATAAATATTCAATGCCAGGCCACGGGCAAAAAAAAAACAATTCCAACATTAATGATTACAATCCTAATCTTTGTTGGATATAGTTCACATTGGATTTTTGTCAAAAAATTCATGTAAGATGAACTGAACTTAACAAAAATTGCGTATTGACAAGGTCCTCACAAGTCAACTGATGAGTCCATGTGAGATCACCCGGACGAAACGCCAATTTTTGTGGACTAAAGGCCAAAAAAGCTAATTTGAATCAATAATTCAACAAGTCCAATAATAGTGCTAAGTCTTCTACTTGGCTGATTTATTTCAGTAGTATATAGAGTTTGTATTATAAAAACCTTCATATAAATATTCAATGCCAGGCCACGGGCAAAAAAAAACAATTCCAACATTAATGATTACAATCCTAATCTTTGTTGGATATAGTTCACATTGGATTTTTGTCAAAAAATTCATGTAAGATGAACTGAACTTAACAAAAATTGCGTATTGACAAGGTCCTCACAAGTCAACTGATGAGTCCATGTGAGATCACCCGGACGAAACGCCAATTTTTGTGGACTAAAGGCCAAAAAAGCTAATTTGAATCAATAATTCAACAAGTCCAATAATAGTGCTAAGTCTTCTACTTGGCTGATTTATTTCAGTAGTATATAGAGTTTGTATTATAAAAACCTTCATATAAATATTCAATGCCAGGCCACGGGCAAAAAAAAACAATTCCAACATTAATGATTACAATCCTAATCTTTGTTGGATATAGTTCACATTGGATTTTTGTCAAAAAATTCATGTAAGATGAACTGAACTTAACAAAAATTGCGTATTGACAAGGTCCTCACAAGTCAACTGATGAGTCCATGTGAGATCACCCGGACGAAACGCCAATTTTTGTGGACTAAAGGCCAAAAAAGCTAATTTGAATCAATAATTCAACAAGTCCAATAATAGTGCTAAGTCTTCTACTTGGCTGATTTATTTCAGTAGTATATAGAGTTTGTATTATAAAAACCTTCATATAAATATTCAATGCCAGGCCACGGGCAAAAAAAAAACAATTCCAACATTAATGATTACAATCCTAATCTTTGTTGGATATAGTTCACATTGGATTTTTGTCAAAAAATTCATGTAAGATGAACTGAACTTAACAAAAATTGCGTATTGACAAGGTCCTCACAAGTCAACTGATGAGTCCATGTGAGATCACCCGGACGAAACGCCAATTTTTGTGGACTAAAGGCCAAAAAAGCTAATTTGAATCAATAATTCAACAAGTCCAATAATAGTGCTAAGTCTTCTACTTGGCTGATTTATTTCAGTAGTATATAGAGTTTGTATTATAAAAACCTTCATATAAATATTCAATGCCAGGCCACGGGCAAAAAAAAAACAATTCCAACATTAATGATTACAATCCTAATCTTTGTTGGATATAGTTCACATTGGATTTTTGTCAAAAAATTCATGTAAGATGAACTGAACTTAACAAAAATTGCGTATTGACAAGGTCCTCACAAGTCAACTGATGAGTCCATGTGAGATCACCCGGACGAAACGCCAATTTTTGTGGACTAAAGGCCAAAAAAGCTAATTTGAATCAATATTCGAATTTTATATCTTACAGAGCTTTTTCTAACTTCAATCGTTGTTCAAAATTCCAAGAAATCTCCCAATAGAGTTAAAAAAGAAAAGAAAATTATAAGAACCTAATTAATGCTTGTAGATTTTTCAAAAATTCAACTATAAAATAGGTGAATTTTTAAAGGAAGCTTATTTTAAATATGTACGAAGCTAAAAACCGTTGATGAAGAAAATTGTAGAAAATTACTTCTGATTGAATATAATTAAATTGAAAGTCAAAGTGACCTCAACTCCGAAATATTTTTCACCTAGGTACTGCACTGATGAGCATTTTGTCGTACTTATAAGTGAAACGCATTTTTTTTTATAATTTTCACACGCACTAAAGGGATTATGACAACCCTTAAAATGAGGTCACTTGGAATTTCTACTGAATAAAACTCAATACCTGCAACCAAAATTCGACCAGTCTACTTGTTTGGATACTTTCTTTAAACGAATTGTATATACCAACGAAACTTCCTATAAGACTTAAAAAAAAGAACATGTTTTCTAATTTCTATTCATTGTAAGCAAAACAGAAAACCCACTTATGTCAAGCTAGCTGTCACCCATTTACATAAATAAACCAGTGAACCTCATAACTTTTAAGTATGCAAGCACCAATTATGACATTTATAAACTCGTGTTGACACACAAACACAATCCATTGCCAACAAACGCCTCTGACCGTGCATGAAATTGAACTTGACTTTCAGCTGTCAAGATTTACTATACTACTCTACGTGAATTTATTCAAAGACTTTGCCGTCGCTGCCGAACCGTTTATTGCATGAATTTCATATTTTTTCAAAAGTTGGTTGTCTGAATTTTATCTTCAGTTAGTTTTGAATTGGAAGGAGCTGCACTTTCAACCAGTTTGAACTCAATAAACGAGTGTGATGCACAAAAAATTGATCATTAAATCCAGATCATTTGCAAGTATACTAACTTGATCTCGATGCAAGTGCACCGAATGCGGTCATTTTTGCTCATCACCTGCACACCCATTACAACGTAGAAGCAAAGATCTTCTGGGGTCTCCAATTACATAATATCGAAAATCACACGCAAAGATATCTAACAAACAACCACAACAACAACTTATTTGTAATAATGATGTTCCATCTCGACTTCTTGGCTCCAATGCACACAACAAAAAGTTCATCTGCAAACATTTGAAACAAGACTCCCTCCGCAATATTTCTCGATGTAACCACAACGCCATCATCAAGCTTCAAGCCTATGGAGAGATGGCGACTGGCGACAGCCTTCCGCCAACTAATTCACTACCAACCATCACTTCTTATTCAGTCGATGGGAAAATCAAGTTCAAGAGTTGTCCATCACTCTTTGGATTGCCCCCCTCGTTTCTAGAAATACACACAAACCCACTCTTACCCAGTACAGCAAGTGCACTCAAGTGATTCCAATGTTACCGTCTAAATGGCTGGTAGCGAGTTGCTAGTCTGGAGACCAAACTAGGGAATTGGGTCAGATTTTAGGAAACTCGTTTTCTCTTTGCGTTTTATCATCTGATATGGTAATACTCGTAGTACGCAAAAGATATCTTGCAAACTGCAAATAAAAAAGTATCGCAATTTGAGTATATCGATAGTGAAGGCGATGTATAACAAGTTGTTAGGTATTGAGTGTGATTGGACGTTGTATTTTAGTGCATTAGTTGAAGATTGTGTTGGACTTGGAGGTTCATACTTGTTCATTGCACATATTCATGAGATTAGTTTCAACATTTCCAGATTACGTTGAACAACTTTGAGCCAGCTTTTTTTATGAACTAATTTTTTTTTTAAATAATTTTCATTTTCCTTTTTCTTTCAGATACTTTTGGTGGATTCATTAATTGTTTGATACCCCCTAACTAAAAGGTAAGACAAAAGAAAATTTCTTAAATTTTACAGCACGGTGTAATTTTAATTTAAAAATGAAGAGTATTTATTTTTATTTACTCAATATTTAGAAAACTTCTTTTTCTTAAGTTGGCAACTAATAGTTTCCTAAAACTATGTCCAAAACCAAAGATACTTACCATCACAGCTGTAAAAGAGTGCAATCTTTTTTGAATGCAATCTTTAAAATTCATTTAGTGAATTCAATTACAAAATTGCATTTATTGACTTCACTTCGAGAATGTGACTTCAAATTTTCAATCACCATCCATTTCACATTAAAAAGATTACAATCACATTTTCCTGATCAAAGGACACGGTAGTGCCCAGCCAAGTTCTGGCACTACACCCTTTTTACAGGAACAAACTCAGGCGATTTTTGACCCCTTCCTATCTTCAGTACCAATGAAGTCAGAAACTTAAAACTCCGAATATATGCTAAGCTAGTTAGGCACAGCCACCTCACCAAATATCAATTTTTTAGCATAAGCGGTTCCTGAGATATAAGGCTCAAAAATCACAAAAACCGTAACTGACTGATTGACTGACTGACTGACTGACAGATCATCAAAATTAGGGGCACTTTCCGACATCGTATAATCTTATAATTTTGCACAATGGTAGGTCTTGTCATGCAAGCAGAGGAAAGAATCGAAAATTTGAAATTTTCCATTCAGGGGGCGTGGTATCCACCCACTTTCTCCGAATTGGTGTTGGTTGAATGGAGCACTTCCGACTGCTGTAAAACGATGAAATTCGGTGAACCGGTAGGGCTTATATTGCATATGAAGAACCAAAAATAAACACAAAGGTTTTCCTTTCAGGGGGTGTGGTATCCGCCCACTTTCTCTAAATTGGTGTTGGTTGAATGGAGCACTTCCGACTGCTGTAAAATGGTGAAATTTGGTAAAGTGGTACGACTTAAATTGTATTCAAAGAAAAAAATATAAAATTAGCGGTTTTCCATTTAGGGGCGTGGTATCCGCCCACTTCCTCAGAACTGATGTAAATTATATATGACACACTTTCGATTGCAGTAGAACAATGAAATTCGGTTGAACGGTAGGGCTCAAAAGGCATATAAAGGACCAAAAATAAAAATCGAGGTTTTTCATTCAGGGGCGTGGTATCCGCCCACTTTCTCCGAATTGGTATTGGTTGAATGGAGCACTTCCGACTGCTGTAAAACGATGAAATTTGGTAAAGTGGTAGGACTTAAATTGCATTCAAAGAAAAAAATATAAAATTAGCGGTTTTCCATTCAGGGGCGTGGTATCCGCCCACTTCCTCAGAACTGATGTAAATTATATATGACACACTTCCGATTGCAGTAGAACAATGAAATTTGGTTGAACGGTAGGGCTCAAAAGGCATATAAAGGACCAAAAATAAAAATCGAGGTTTTTCATTCAGGGGGCGTGGTATCCACTCACTTTCTGAGAAAATTTTTAATTTATATTGAGCACTTCTGATTGCTGTAATTAAGGTAGGTATGTTAGTGTTAGGTATCTTGGCAGGAAAACAAGAAAAAATTGAAGCGCAAATCAACACAACCAATAAAAAGAAAATATAGCAAAAGAAATGGGAAGCTATAAGCTAACTTGATTTTAGTAGGTTAAGTCCACCCTTCTATCTTTCCGTATTTATCGAGATTTTGACATGGCAAAATATTAAAAACTTTGCAAAAAGGAGTGAGATCAGACCAAAAACATAAATGTTAAAAAAAGAGCCAAGTTCTTCTATAGAAAAACCTTTGTGTAAAAAGTCAGCCGTGAAAAGTAGTGAGATCTAAAAGTATGCCAAGTTCTTACTTCATGAAGGTTTAATAGCGAATATTTAAAGTAGAATAATATTGAAACAGCTACAATGTATAGAGAAATTTTATTATTTAATGATTACTGACTAAAATTTGATGGGCTTACTTGGCAAGTTTTTTTTTATGCGCAATTCGAAAGGTTTTAAAAACTTGACTAGTGAACCCATCAAATTTTAGTCAGTAATCATTAAATAATAAAATTCCTCTATACATTGTAGCTGTTTCAATATTATTCTACTTTAAATATTCGCTATTAAACCTTCATGAAGTTAGAACTTGGCATACTTTTAGATCTCACTACTTTTCACTGCTGACTTTTTACACAAAGGTTTTTCTATAGAAGAACTTGGCTCTTTTTTTAACATTTATGTTTTTGGTCTGATACATTTCACAAGAATGCTTTCATTTGCAGTCTTTAGATTATTTTGAATTAACTTTGAATGCAGTGAAATGAATCAAAAATAGGGCAAAGAATGCAAATGAATGCCTATTATGGTTTCGATAATTTTTATACTGTTTCGCTTAAATTTTACGATGTTTCATTTTCATAAGAGACATTTTCAAATTAGGATTTAACAGAAAACAACTATTTTTTATTCCTGGCCTTCTCAATATAAGCTTTACCGATTTAAATTAGAATTTATACCCCTGAAAATTTTAAAAAACGATGCATATCAAACTTAAAAAAAAAAAAATTTCTGGATTTGTAGAAAACATTTACAAATTTATTTGAATAAAAAAATAGCGCACCAAATTTTTTTGTTAATTTTAATTTTTAGTTTTATTCAAACTCGGTACTTAAGGGTCTTTGGTTATTCCCTAGAGGGGAAATTGAAATTTTTTTAAAGCTTCAAAACTAACTGTTTTGCACCCATAATGCAGAATCTTATTTATCTCGAAAATGACTCTAGGGATTTAGATACTATTATAGTCTAGGCATGGACTAAAATGTTATAAACGTTAGGTACCTGTATAGAACCGTTTTTTTTATTTTCGACTATCTCATTAATGGCTCTAACGATTTTAACCAACATTTTTAAGCAGGAGCCCCCTTAAGTTTTAAATAATATTGTATATAAAAATATTCGAAAAAATATTTTTTGGGTTTTTTGAAGAAAAAATTCCATTTTTTTTTTTGAAAAAATCAATATCTTCAAAACGTGCTAACGATTGTTTTTTGAAATTATTTCCTAAAATCTATATTACTAAATGCTTAAAATTGGCATCCAAAATTTTGTTCTTAAAAAATTTCTTATATAAAAAATTACATTAATCATAAAACGACTTTTGAGCTTTGTTTGCATAAATTAAATTGAAACTTTTCTGTTATTATCTTATTAATAATTTTTTATATTTTTTTTTATTTTTATATTTTATTGTTTTATATTTATATAAAAGTATTTTAAATTCAAAAGTACTTTTAAATTAGAGCAAGTACGTACGATCCAGTCGTGCATTTTATTTGTTTAGGCTAAAGCCTTCCAAAGGTATTGTGTATTCAAATTTTCAAAAAAAATTGGCTTGATTTAAAAAATTCATGATTTTATTTTTCAAAACTCAATATTTCGAAAACCTCATGCTCGATTTCCTGAAAACTAGACATTTAAAAGCATTTAATACTATCTACAATATGTATGGACAACACATGTAATTTATCGGTAAATAACGGTACCCACCATTCAAATGTTAAATAAAAATGGGTTTCGTAAATCATATTTTTCTTAAAAACGTTTCCTAGTATTTTGATATTTTTTTTTTTGATTAATTTTTACGATCTGTAATTCAATAAGAAAAAAATGAAATTAAGACATTACTGACAATGCCTCCTCAAAAATGGGTTAATATATTTTTTTTAAATTAAATTTTTTTCGTACAGTAATAAAAACTTAAAGTTGGCGTACCAAATTTTTTTCTTAAAAATGTTTTAAAAATTTTGTATAAAAAGGATTCTTTTTTTTTGTTAAAGAAACCACTACAAGTGCTTTTATTTTTTGTTATTGCATGAATTCCTTTGTTTTTATCTCTTACTACTTAAAGAGTTTAAAAAATGAGTTTTGTCCTCATGAACAGTTTTCTCTAACAAAAATCATTTTTAAAATTGTCAGTCTATTACATAAGAGGAAGTTCGTGTGACCCAGTCGTGCATTTTATTTCTTCTATCTTTACCATGTGAAGTAAAGTTGTTTTGGAAAATGTGATATTGTTCGAGTAAGGAGCTAATAACTTGAGTTCTAATACTCCGATCTTCAAGATTAGGATCTTAGAATCGCAGCAACAAAAGTATGCTACATAGATTTAATGGAATTCTAAAGTAATTTTATTTAAGGAAAAATAACTTGGTATGGTTGCATAAGCAAATTAGTAATTTAAAAATTAAAAATTACTTAATAGATAAAATTTAATTCGTTTTCATACTTAAGATAAGTAAAAAAAATACAGATTGTTTCCTTAAATTGGAAAAAAATTATCTTAAAACTATTGAAAATAAATTGCAGCTGCCAATAAAGCCTAATTTTGAAACCACTATTGGTACGCTTTAAGGTTACTGTAAATTTTAAAATCTATTAATGATATATCCTCTCTTACAAAAAATGCATTTTCAAGTATTAAAAGTTTATTAAACAAATATAAAATAGAATGCAAGACTGGATCGCACGATATTGATCTTAGAATTTTTAAATTTGAAGATAATTATTGAAAAATGTTCAGAAGCACTTAAATTGTTAAAATAAGATTTATATATATAATTTTAAAAACATTTTTAAAGTTTTCTGTATAAAAATGATTTAAATTAGATTTTAGATTTTATTGGAAAAATAATAGTTATAATACAGAAAGATTTAAATCTTATAAAATTACTTAATTCATGAATTTAATTTAAAGCATACATCAAAGAAATATCCAAAACTACTGCTATAAAAGAAATACTGAAAAGAATAAATAAATAAAATGCACGACTGGATCGCACGAACTTGCTCCTATGTAATAGACTAAGAATTTCAAAATTGAATGGTTTTAGAGAAAAACTGTTCATAAGCATAAAATTAATTTTTTAAATGACTAAAACAACTTCTTTAGTAGCTGGAGGTAAATATAGGATGCCATGTGATTCAAGCAAATAAAGGCTTATGCAAGAACAAAAAATATAAGTCTTTGTAAAGGTTTGCTAAAAAAAATAAACTTTTATACAAAAAATTTTTAAAACATTTGTAAAAAAAAATTTTGGTAGCCAATTTAAAGGTTTTATTATTGTTCGAATAAAAATTTTCCAAAAAAAAAATAGTTTTTTTTTTCAAAATTAAAAAAAAAATATTTTTCTAGTTTTGAAACGCAATGTTTTCTAAACTTTTTAGAAGCTTCTCTGTAAAAAATTTCATTAAAATCCGTTATGCCAATAATGAGCAATTCAAAATTTTAAAAAATCGTTCTATGGTGGGTACAGTCAGTAATATCTTGTTTTCAAAATTTTTTTTTATTAAATTATAGATCTTAAAAATTGATCGAAAGATAAAAAATTTAAGCAAAATTCTCAGAACTGTTTTTGAGAAAAATACGATTTTCGAAAACCATTTTTTAACATTTGTATGGAGGGTACCGTTATTTTTAGGTAAAATACATTTGTTTTTCTTATTTCTTGTAGATTATTTTAAGAAACTTTTATTTATCAAGTTTTAAAAAAATCGATCATGGGGTTTTTGAAAAATGGAGTTTTCAAAAAAAATTTGAACAATTTTTTATAAATGCCAAAAAATTTTTTTTTGAAAATTTCAATACACAATAATATTAAAACTGCTGTGGACCCTTAACATAAAAAAAAATGATCAAAATCGGTTGTACCGTTTTTGAGAAAGTCAAAAACAAAAAAAAATGGTTCCAAGGGGGGTACCAAAAATAATCATTTTTTGGCGATCTAACTAAATGAAATTTTCTGAATTTTTTTTTTTAAATCTGTGGGACAGTTTTTGTGAAAAAAAAAATATTTA
The DNA here is from genome assembly GCA_963931855.1 of Philhelius festivus. NCBI lineage: Eukaryota > Metazoa > Arthropoda > Insecta > Diptera > Syrphidae > Philhelius > Philhelius festivus. The sequence goes on from OZ007555.1 coordinate 215,480,973, forward strand.
TAAAATTTCGAAAAAAATTCGTATGGCAGATACCGTTATTTTTGGTCTTAAAAAACTGAAGAAAAAAACATTCGGGGGGAAAAAATTAAAACCCATATCTACCAAGTTTGAAGAAAATCGGCCGACTCGTTTAGCTGTAGTCGAACAGACAGACAAACAGACAGACAGAATTGCCAGACGCACTTTTTTAGTCTTCGTTATCATCGTAATGTCAACTTTGATCAAAATCTCGAGTTCGATTGTTTTTACGAATGCATAACTTGCCTTATAGTACCTATAAGTCGCAAAAAAAGAGGATATAATAACATGCATATGTAGGTAATATATAAAACTTAATTAGGTTCGTTAGTTGGGCTTTGTGATCTTTTCTTTTTTATGCAATTAATAAAACGAATTAATCCATTTTTTTAATTATTCCCGACGTTTTGTTAGGTATTTTCCAACTTTATCAAGGGGTTATTTTTATTGGACTATTGTCAGTTACATATATAAATTTGATTGATTTTTTTTTTTAACATTTATATTGCACTTTTATATTTTTATTAAAATATTATTGCCTTGCAAGTTACAGTGCCATCATAAAATAAACAATGACTCTGTGATAATAGTTCATAATTTTTGTTTTGTCTTGGTTTTTTAATTTATTCATTTATTTAGTTTTCCGTAAAACATACAGGAACTTAACGACAAACTTCAGTTATGTCATTGATAAATAAAGAGAAAACAAGCAGTCCGAGAATCGACCCTTGAGGAACACCGGTCATAAAAGGCAAGAATTGTGAATCCCCAAACTCGGTAGTATCTTGTTGACAGCTTTCACTAAGAAAATTCTTTAAGAAGTAAGTCCTGATATCTATCAGGTTTAAAGAAAATAGGCCTAGCTGTTTAAGCTGTAGACGAATAAACACACAGACGGGTTATAATAGGAATGTCAAGGCTTTTTTATAAAATATTGTTTTGATGAGTTGTAAATTTTGAAAAATATTTGTAACATATTTCAGTTGTACAATCTTAAAAAAATATTTTTACTCATAAATTATCATTAGAATCAAAGCTAAATTTGGTTGCATTTTTGTCTCCTTCATTCGCCTTCTTTTTTTTCTGCCGAAAATCAATACCAATACCAATATCAACTCTCTCCTTCTATCTATCTCCCCAAACTTTTGCGCCGATATAAACCAGGACGGGTAGTACATGAGTTTGTTAGAATGAACGCTTGAGACGTTTTCAACCCAATTGTTTCAATATATTATAATAGAAGCTATGTTGATCCGAGCTGCTATTTATAGTAATATTTTGTCTTAGCTGGTGGATTTTTATAAGCAAACTTATTTAACATTAATTTTATTTTTTATATCACCATTAAGTCAAAAATATCAATTTCATTTGTTCTTTAACACGATATTCAAATTGACTGAAAAACATGTTTCAAAAGTTAAATTAAGGAAAGAAATATCTCAATAACAATATTGCGACATTTTAATTTCAATTTAACTTATTAGTTTTTACTCCATTAAGAACTTATATCTACAGTTAATGTTATTATTATTCAAAATCCCTCACACACTTTCCATTTTGATGCATCCGCTTTTTTTCATTACTGTTCTGAAGCTGAATTTTGAATTGATTAGTTGATAATTGTGCAAAGTCAATGGATTATATTCTTCCTTCCAAACCTCATAGTAAATTTCCCAATCGTCTAATAAAGAAAAAATAACCAAAAATCATTATGAAATAATTCCATTAAAACAAAAGAGCTGAGCAGCAAACTAGCTTTCTTTACAAATTATTATCTATTTACATCGTTGAATTATTTATAATTTATCTCTCTTTACTGACGTTAATTGTTTGTTGATTTAAAAAATTGAAAAGAAAATCTGAAATATAAATTTAAGAAAATTACTCGCTTAATGACAACCCATCCGAACGTGATTATAATTTAAAAAGAAAAAAAGAAAAAAAAAAGATAGCTATGTTATGTTGGAATTGTTAAAATGTATCTATTCGCTCATATTTATTTCATACAGCATTTATTTTTTTCATCAGTTGTGTGAGGTTTTTGTTGTTTTTATCAATCTGCAACTGTTGAAAGACCTATCCATCAAAATCATACACTTCAACAATCTAAATTGAAAACGATAAATTGAAATCACTGGATACAAAGAAGACGTATATGAAATATCATGTGAGCTTGTCCATCCCATGTCGATCACTTCTCCCTGCGTCCCTCTCAAATCTCTTCACTTATGACAACCTGCTCGGCGGCTAGTTCAATGGCTCTTCCACAGTTTATTTCAACAACATTATCATCAACAACATGGATGAAATCAAAAAGTTCTTAAGAGTGTAAGTGAGACAGGTAGATACAAATTAAGAAGAAACGATAGAAAATTTACAGCATCCGTACTTCAATCATGATAAGCACAACATGGTGCATCACAGGAAGCTGCCACAGGAAAACCTTTTATTTTTTTGCACAGTAAACACACTTTTGCTTTATAACAACAACAACAACAACAACAACAATACCATGTGGATTGATTCAAGACAGCCGATAAAAATGAAGATGAAGATAAAATTACAAACTTGGATTATTGGATTGTTGTAAATGATGGTCATTAATTATTTATATGGCTTTCGTTGGCCATAATTATATCGTGTGGTCTTATGGTCTTCGTTGGGCAATGTGACTTACTGTCTGCGCTTGCTAGCCATTGTGGTGGCGATGGTGGTTGGCGCGATACATCCACAGCGTGCTATTAAAGTAAGTGCTTATGAAGCTATTTAGGTTTTACTTTCATCATCGTGTGGTTTAGTGCTTCCACCGCCCAACACCTCGCCGCAACCACCAACGGCCGACACAGCCGTGAAGATGGCACATCAGAAGTTTCCTTATGAGGGTTTTATTGTTCGCGCTGGGAGAATGCATCAAATCTCGACAAATTACTGCTGATATTACACAGTTGTTGTGATGATTTTTTTCATCCGCTTTTGGTAATGGCAATATAATTTTTAGTGTGATTTGCCATGGAACGGTGGGCGGTAGTCATTGTTAATAGCATGTTTCAATTTTATATCTTTTCTATAGCGGCAATGTGGTATAGGGAAGAAGGGAAGTGTAATCTTTGGGGAAATTTCAAATTGATGGCTTAGCAAACTAATGACAATATTGAAGCAAAATACATGCCAATATGAACGACAATTAGTGAGGATTTAAGATCGTGAAACTTTCAAATTTCCCAAAGGGCATTTTATGCAATGGATCTCTTAGCTTAAAGTAGAGATTTGAAAAAAATAAATCGTGATTTAAGATTCAGCAATATGAAAGTTTGGCATTTTAAATAAAGACGTCACATGACCGATAGTTTCTCAAGTATGAATTTAAGCGAAACATATCATCTGAACTTTGCAGGATTCGTTTAGGGAGAAAGTTTATCTTAGGTAACTATTAGAATTGAAATGAAATGTTAAATATCCAACTTATCTTTACAACACGGTTCTCGTCTTATATATCAGGAAAATATATGTAGGAAACGTTTGTCCGATTCACAAATTGCAAGGTGTGTTTGAATCGTCGCTGCTGTAACACTTACCTATACTCATTCTTATGGATCCCGCTTTTTAAAATTACTGGATAAAACATTCTCAGAAATCTAACCGACTTTAACGGAAGATTTCTAAAACAAGAGAAATTGATGCATACAATGTGTTTTAAAAGTCATAGTTCAAACTTAAATGGGTAAAAGGCGAAATTAAAATTTACCTATAGGAATTTCATAGTAAACATAACAACAAAAGTTCATAAAATTTCACTTAAAAAAAGTTTAGCTAAACAAGGCCGTATTCAAAAATGTTTTTTTTTTCCGAAAAAAGTTCAAAATGGACATAAGATGATTTACCTTTTCAGTCGAAATAGTTCAAGAAATTTTTAAAATAAAGTTTGTTGCATAATCTTGGGTTAGCTCAAGAAATCAGATGGAATATGTTTGTTAAGTTTTTTTTTATAATATTGTGCGCACTAAAGCAGTTATGACTACCCTGAAATGTTTGAGCACAGAGCACGGTATTTTTTATTAAGAGGGTTCTATTGAGTCGGGTAGGGCATTGCACATTCGTGTAGTGCGGTTGTGAATTTAACAGTTCGTCTGAAAATGACCTCAAGGGAAAACTGATGCACATTCCCTGAAACGCAAATATTACTGTTGCATTTTTTAAGGTGAAGAATGCAACAGGTTATTTCAATAGAATACTATTTATAATAAAGGTAAAATAATAAAAGATAAGAAACTTTGCGGTATTGCTCAAAAATTTTAAATGTTTCCGTTATAGTTCTATCATTTCAAAGCTCTTTTTTGGATTCTATCCAAGAGACTCAATTGGGTTATTGGAGTACCTGTCGGAGAAATACAGGATTACAGCCAAGTCAGAAGGGGGTAACAAATTTCTTGTAACATGGTCAGAAAAACAACTTAATAGATTAAAAGTTTCTGACAATAGATCATTGATGAATATGAGCAAGAGAATTGCAGATAAAATGGAGCCCTGTGGCACACCACTATTTATTTTCTGGATAATAGACTTGAAGCCATCCAATACAACTTGTATAGAGTAATTTGAATGGTTATTTCTAATACAACGAAGAAGAGATTCATCAGTACCAGACTCTATCAAGTGCAATAATCATACATACTTTCCCCAAAACGAAGTGGATGGATCGATGGAATACGATAACGCCCAATCTAAAACGATATACAGTCATCTTGTCAATTGTTTGCAAAATTTTTCAAGTCGTCTTATAATATTGATTTTATTCAGGACATAAATCTTATGTACTCAAATGTAGATCTATTGATCAACTTTGAGCCCACACGCTTATCTTTGGAAGAAGTTTTGTTTGCTCTTTCCGAAATTGATGTTTCCAAAAAAGCGGGTTACGACAAAATACCTCCTTCCCTGTTATCAAGATGCTCTTCCACAATAGGTGTTGCCCTAACTCTACTTTTTAACAAATCTCTTTCATCGGGTGAGTTCTTAGAAGAGTGGAAAATATCATTTATTAACCCCATTTACAAAAGTGGTTCCAAGCATTTAATTAATAATTGTAGGCCAATTTCGATGCTTTGCTTTCGGCTGTACCAATACTTTTAGAAAAAGTTATGACTGAAAAGTTCTATTTCTCTGTAAAAGAGTCATTGTCACCAAGTCAACACGGATTTATGAAGGGTCGATTAACAGCCACTAACCTTTGCCTTTTTACAAACTATTGCTTAAGCCAAATAGAATTAGGCAACCAAGTAGATGTCCTCTACACAGACTTCATCAAAGCATTCGACCGAGTCCATCATGGTTTGCTTTTACAAAAGCTACTCGAGATGGGTTGTAATAGCTCTTTTCTAAAGTGGTTAAACTCGTATCTTTCTAATAGAAAGCAAATTGTTGAGATAAATGGACATCATTCAAGCCATATTCATGCGGACTCAGGTCTTCCTCAAGGTAGTCACCTAGGCACATTGCTCTTCGTTTTGTTTATAAACGATTTACCTTTAGTTTTTAAAAACGCACTTTGTCTAATGTTTGCCGATGATGTGAAAATTTTCTATGCCATACAGTCGATTTTAGACTGCCACCGACTTCAGGCAGATATAAATTTGCTCCTTGAATGGTGCAGATATAATCACCTTGAATTAAATTTCTCCAAATGTAAAATTTTCAGTGCAACTAGGTCACATAACCTTATTGATTTTATTTATAAATTCGACAGTGAGGCTCTTTTAAGAGTTGAATTTATAAAAGATCTAGGAGTGATCGTTGTCTCTAAATTAGATTTTCGTGCCCATATTGATTTTTTAGTTTCCGAAGGCAATTCACTCCTTGGCTTTCTAAAACGAAACGCAACTGATTTTAAAGATGTTTACACACTTAAATCTTTATTTAATTCACTGGTACTTCCCTATCTCGAATATTGTTCGATAATATGGTACCCATTCTATGCGAATGGAATAAAAAGAATTGAGCTAATACAAAAAGGATTCACGCGATTTGCACTCCGCAATTTCAATTGGTCAGGTGATATGCCGATTTATCTTTCAAGATGTGCTCTGATTAGTATGAAAACACTTGAAGTCAGAAGAAAGACTCAAAGCATAATGTTTATAAAGGATATTCTCTCAAACCGTATTAATTCTATTGAATTACTCAATCTTATAGGATTCTATGTCCCAGAGAGAATATTACGGAACAGATGTGTCCTTTTCCATGTAACAACCCATAGAACTAATTATGGATTAAATGAACCCATTTCGCGTTCATTATCATTGCTCAATTCCATTTGCAATGAAGTCGACATTGCAATGAATAGAAACCAATTCAAAAGAAATGCTTTACATGCTTTCAGCTAAATTATATTCCAAGATTGGAAGGACTAGAGACATAAATAAAGTTTTTAGTGTATATACATCTTGGAAATCATTTGAATTTCGTTTAAGAGAGCCTAGTAATGAATTTCCTTTAGAAACAACGTAATCAATGTGTGACCGAAAATCCATTCTTGAATCAATATAAACTCCTAGATCTTTGATACAGTCTACTCTAAGAATTTTATAATCATTAAAACAATAATCAAAATTTATGACTGACGTGGATCTTGCTATACTTAAAATTTTACATTTTGCATTGTTTAGTTGAAGATGGTTATAATTACACCAATTCAAAAAATTGTTTATGTCTTCCTGTATGAGAGCACTATCCTCAATCGAAGAAATTGGAAAAAACACTTTGATATCGTCTGCGTACATTAAACAACTACAAAATTTCAAGACAGAAGGTAAATCGTTGATAAAAATGATAAATAACAGTGGTCCCAAGTGACTTCCTTGTGGGAGACCTGAAATAACATTAATAGGGTTTGATACACAATTTTCAATTTTAATTATTTGTTTTCTACCTGTTAAATATGATCTCAACCACTTTAAAAATGATGAATTTAAACCTAGTTTATCTAGCTTCTGTAAAATAAGACCATGATGGACACGGTCAAACGCTTTTATGAAATCTGTGTATAGAATATCAATTTGCTTGCCATTTTCCATTTGGTTGCAGCAAAAATTGGTAAAAAGACTTAAATTTGTGCTAGTCGATTTACCCTTTAAAAACCCATGTTGACACGGAGACAAGGAATTAGCGAGTGAAAAATAAAGTTTTTGAGTTATGACTTTTTCAAGCAGTTTTGGTATAACAGAAAGTTTCGAGATAGGTCTGTAATTACTGACCAAATGTTTAAGTCCATTTTTGAAAATTGGATCAATGAAAGATATATTCCATTCACCAAGAAAAACTCCTTCTTCTATGGATTTATTAAAAATGCGAGTGATCACATAGCTCAATGATTTTGCACAATTTGATAATAACAGTGGAGATATTAAATCGTATCCTGCTTTTTTAGTTGTATCAATATCAAGCAAACTCTCCAGAATCTCCTTTTCGGAAAAATCATTTAAACGAAAATCAGTTATGGGATTTAAACAGCAATAGTATTCATTAATATTTGGAATTTCATCGCTATTGTAGGATGTTTGGAAGAACTTTGCGAAGAGGTTACAAGATTGTTCTGTGTCATTAGATATTATATCTTCAAATTCCATATTTTGTGGAAAAGATGAGAATTTCCGTTTAGAATTCAAGAAAACCCAAAACGATTTTGAGTTTCTTTTTATGTTCATTTCTGTTTTGATTATATGCTGCTTGTATAAGAATTTATTTAGAAAATCGAATTCTCTTCTTAACTGCCGAAAAATAGCATGATCATTGGGACATTGTTTTGATTTATAACGCTTAAAGGCCTTATTTTTAGCATTTTCCAAATTTTTTAATCTTCTATTAAACCATGGTAATTTGAATTTTTGTTTATTTTTGACGATGGGAACAAAACGCTTCATTCCATCAAACAAATTATTTTTAAATTTAGAATACATAGCTTCTAAAGACAAGTCCTTCAATAAATCCTCCCAGCCAAACGAACTATAAAAATTATTTAATGAAACGTAATCAGCAGCAGCAAAATTATAATTTACAATATCATTACGACATGGTGATATAAGAGAAAAGTTATAATATTCAAAAAATAAACAAATAGCTTTATGGTGAACAGAATTATTTAAAAGGGGAAAATCAGATAATGTTAGAGAATATTTTAAGTCATTATTAATGAATATTAAATCAAGAATTCTATGTAAATCATTTTTGATATTGTTAATCTGAAAAAGACCCAAAGAAGAAAATGAATCAACAACTAACATTTCCGTATCCTTATTTGCATTAAAAGGAACCAAAATTTGATCGTCTTCAATATAACACCAATCAACATCACCAATATTAAAGTCACCAAGAATACAGGGAAATTGGTTAGTTTTTAATTCATTTACAATAAATTGGGCATTATTTATGTGTTTGCTATATAAATCAATACTACTACTAGGACGAATATAGCTTACAATTATATGTATATAATTATATGTATATATATATATAATATTTATATGTATATATATTATATATATATTATATATTTTATATATATATAATATTTAATAATATTTTATATATATATAATATTTTATATATATATATAATATTTATATGTATATAATATTTATATGTATTTTATAATTTATATTTTGAGTATATTAAATGTAATCAGCAGATATTATATCCATTGATGAAATAAATAAATAAATAATTAATTGGTAATGCAAAAATTTGGTTCGTCGAATATGATCATTACAGATCTTTCTATCTTGTTTGAACTTATTCTGGCTCAGTGGTTGGATTTAAATCATTGAAAACTTACTTGTCCGACCCTAATAACCTTTTTACTCTTCGAATCAAACCATGAATTTGTCTTCAGTTTGATAGATTTTTCCCTATTCATTCCGAAAGCAATTTAATTTCAAATCATATCTCCACTGGATTCTACCTCACTATCGAGGAACAAAAGTGATCAAGTTAAAGTTCGTGAAGAAATTATTTAGACCGTCCCAATTGAATTTCTCGTATTGCCAAACGGTTCTCTTAGTTGTTTTTTCTTTAACTGAGGTTTGTTAACACTAGAAATTAGCAGATATGACACAATGGTCTGATGTGCCTAGAAATCACAGATTTTTTTAATAATATGACAAATTATATCGAAATTTATTTTATTTCGAATTCGACCTCTTATTTTTTATATTCAATTATTATATATAATTTTGTTTTTAACATTTTTGTAAGTGGTTCTTATATTTTTCGCGCACAAAAGGGATTATGACTACCCTTAAAATTATTGAACACCAGTGCGAGCGTTTGGTAAAGTTGGGGAGGATTAGATTAGATTAGATTAGGTTATAATAATATTTTATTACAATCCCTTAGATAGGTACCAATTTTTCATTTCATTCGTTGAAATGAACTCTTCCGGATTTAGGACACAACCGGTCTTCTGTGCAAACTGACGAGCATTTCCTGAAGCGCGAGTATCCATTTAATTAAATAATCCACGGTATCAGTCAACCAATTTTGACCCTTTATGATATCTATCAGCTTAGTGAAATTCTTTCTAGGTATATTATTTTTGTCTGTTCAAAGTGCCTCAAAAACTCTTATTTCACTACAAATATTTTAATTTCGTGTCACATGTCAATTAGTTCACATGTAAATGTATTTCTCAGTAAATCTGTGGGGATTTTCAACAACAGAACGGATAACGAATACTCTTGTGAAATTCTATCTTAACATAAATAATTTTTTGCTTAGAAAAATATTGATCTATTTCAGTAAAAATGTAAATATTATAGCTAATATATCACTTCACTGGTCAAGTTTTCAAAACCTTTTGAATTGGGCATTAAAAAAAAACTTGCCAAGTAAGCCCATCAAATTTTAGTCAGTAATCATTAAATAATAAAATGTCTCTATTACATTGTAACTGTTTCAATATTATTCTACTTTAAATATTCGGTATTAAACCTTCATGAAGTAAGAACTTGGCGTCCTTTCAGATCTCAGTACTTTTCACGGCTGACTTGTTAGACAAAGGTTTTTGTTTAGAAGAACTTGTCTCTTTTTTTAACATCTATGTTTTTGGTCTGATCTCACTCCTTTTTGCAAAGATTTTAATATTTTGCCATGTCAAAATCTCGAAAGATACGGAAAGATAGAAGGGTGGACTCTACCTACTAAAATCAACTTAGTTTAAAGCTTCCTATTTCTTTTGGTATATTTTTTTTTTATTGGTTGTTTTGATTTGCGCGTCAATTATTTCTTCTTATCCTGGCAAGATACCTAACACTAACATACATACCTTAATTACAGCAATCGGAAGTGCTCCATATAAATTAAACATTTTCTCAGAAAGTTGGCGAATACTACGCCCCTGAATGGAAAACCACTAATTTTATATTTTTTTCTTTGAATGCAATTTAAGCCCTACCGAATTTCATCGTTTTACAGCAGTCGGAAGTGCTCCATTCAACCAACACCAATTCGGAGAAAAGGGGCGGATACCAAGCCCCTGAATGGAAAATTTCAAATTTTCGATTTTTTCTTCTGCTTGCTTGACAAGACCTACCGTTGTGCAAAATTACAAGATTCTACGATGTCGGGAAGTGCTCCATAATTTTGATGATCTGTCAGTCAGTCAGTCAGTTATGTTTTTTGTGATTTTTGAGACCTTATATCTCAGGAACCGCTTATGCTAGCAAATTGATATTTGGTGAGGCGCCTATGCCTGGCTAGCTTAGCATATATTCGGAATTTTAAGTTTCTGACTTCAATGGTACTGAAGATAGGGAGGGGTCAAAAATCGCCTGAGTTTGTTCCAGAACTTGGCTGGGCACTACCGTGCCCTTTGATTACTTTTCAATTCAATATTCAATTCAATGTTTGTGCTTAGCATTTTTCTCTTTTTTTTAATTTTAATTTCAATCCGTTATTGTCATTATTGATTTACTAATTGGTCTAAAAATATTAATTCAATCTATTGGCATATTCTATGTTTGACAGTAATTGTCCGAACAAGCCTTCTTGTTCATTTCAAACTCCTAATATATGTATGTATGTATTTTATAAATTCCAAACAAATAAAGAAACACTATCAAATCATCTCCGAATAAAAAGTGGAATAAATTTGCCTTTGTCATTTTATATAAAGGCTTCCAGCTGTGATTTAAAATTATTACAATTCCACAACAGAACATTTAACCTTTCTTATAAATAAACAATTTTTTCACTTTCATTTGAAATAGAAACCACAAAGAAGCAATAAAGTTCGAAATATATTTGAAAAATGTCACCTGAGAAAACTGAAACTGAACAGAAATTTAATTGGAAACCTCAGTTGCTATAAGTGAATTACTATGCAGCTCGCAATGGTTTCATCTACTTCAACGACGATCACTGTTGGATTCTTTTTTTTTCACCAATATTGTTAGAAAATAATAAATTAAAGAAATAAGTGCCTGTTTAATGGCTCATAAACTGCTCAGTTAGAGATCTTAAATTGCTATTCATTTAGTTAACTTTTCTTTTCTTTTTTTAATTTTTGAGAAGAAAAAATAAACTTTCTTTGTAAGCTTTCAAAATTGTATTTGTTGGCACATCATTTATATGCGCAAGCTGACACACTATAAAATCCATGAGATTGATTAGGCATTTTACGTAGCTTTTATTTTATTGATTAAGGAGATTTGTTCAATTTAACATAGCAGCGTGATGCTATTGACGGCGCTATCTGATCCTGCCAATCAATCAATCAGGAATTCTTATTAGAGAGCTGATACAAGACCACGTAAGCCAAAGTGATCCGGAGGCTTAGGAAGTGGCATTTCTACATCAAATAGCCACGAGCCGTGTCGTGCTAGATGATCCTCTCAATTACACAGTGTAATCCAAGTTACTGGAATCGTTTTCTGAATATGATTGATTAACGCAGACGATAGCCGAAGAGACACTGTAAACTGCTAATCCATTGGTAATTGAGTCTTTAATTGAAAACAAAAAGGGAAAATAAAATGCAGTCGGCAAATTCAATCGGGAAAAGTGCTCTTAATGATTAATTATCACGATGACATTGGAACGTGAACAGAAGAAGGTTTGTGCGGTCTCTAAAGACCACTAAAAGGTTTAATAGCTTATTTGATTCCTGACAGCATATTGTGTTGATTGATGTGTTTCCTTTATCAAAGAAAATTCTTCTAGTGAAATTTGAGATATTGAGAAGGTAGTTGTTGATGATTCAATTTTTAAAGAAATTACTGTTCAAACTTGAAACGACTAACGAATGTGATCACTTCTTAAATGATTTTTTCTTAAGAATTTTACATTCACAAACAAAATTAACTATAGCTTTTAATTTTTAAATTCTCTTGTGATACGTCCAGTATTGGTTTAGTGTAAAAAAAAATCACCAAAACCTTAAATGTTAGAAAAAAAGAGTCAAGATCTCATATGTACAAAAACTCGTGTGGAACAAGTATCAGTGGTGAAAAGAAGTAAGATCTTAAAGTACGCCAAGTTCTAATTGTATGAAGTTTAACTCCAAATTATGAGAATATTTTGTTATTATTATTACTGACTAACATTTATAGGGTTCACTGGTCAAGTTTTCATAACCTTTTAAATTGTCAATAATAAAAGGAAGGTTACCAAATTAACCCTGTAAATTTAAGTTTTTGAACATATCGGAACGTGGCTCTCTTTTTTAACATTTATGGTTTTTGTTGTGATTTTGCACTTTATTGAAAAGATTTTATTTTGTCAGGTGAATATTTCGAAGGGCATTAATGAAGCTAGTGGTGTTGAGTTCTAAATATGAATAAAGACCGCATATTAAGATAATTTTTTAAAGGAATTTTAGGTTAAGAATGCAAAAAAGACAATGAAAAGACAAAGTCCCACCGCTCTACAAATTCAACAACAATCGGAAGTGCACCATATAATTAGTAATAATTTTGTGAAGTGAGTGGATGCCACAGCCCCTGAATAGAAATCTCAAATTTAAAATTTGTTTTCTTGGTACGTTTTTGAAAACCTTACCGCTTTACCAATTTTCATCGTTTTTCAACAATTGGTAGTGCGCGAAATAATTGATAAAAATTTTGGGAAAGTGGGTTGATGGCACGCCCCGAATGGAAAATTCTATATTTTTGTATATTTTCTATATTAATGCACCACAACACCTATCATTGTGCGAAATTAAATTGTTCTACGGCGCGTCGGGAAACACTCCATAATTTTGATGATGTCTCACTGACAGTTACGTTTAAGTGATTTTTTTTTAGTTCTATATCTCAAGAACCATGCCAAAGAGTTGAAATTTGGTGAGGCGCATGTGCTTGATCAGCTCAGCAAATACTATGAATTTGATTTTATTGGTACTTAACCCGGGTAGTGCTGTAATTATTTTGTTCGATTTTTTCAATGAAACTTTCAGCGATTGTGCATTGTGGTTTTTAAAGCCTAAATATATATATAATAATATATGAACCTGTCCAGGTGACTAATGTGAGACCATTTTCGAAGTGTAACCATATGGTCACGCTAACACCACTAGGGTCCGTATATTTTTGCTCTAAAATTGAGTTTTTTCTATGGAAAGCAAAATAATAAAACAAAACTATTAAATTTTGACAAATAAATATTATTTTATTATATTAGGAATGAGAGGAAATACTTATGATCGCGTATGGTACTCTGCGAAACACTTAACACAAAGGCCAACATTGCATTTCATACAGCATGTGCTTATTACACTTTTGCAGTTGTCTCCTGCACAGCGCCTTCTTTTCTCAAGTGGACTAATAAAATGATCGGTTCTATCAAACCGAATATTCCTCATTATATACCATCTTCATTACGTTTTCTTTTTGGTCCAGGTTGGATTGGGTGCTCGCCGTAGTGCGCACAGTAGTAAACTGCAATAGACCTTTTGAACTCCAATTGTGATAAGGGTTTAGTTCCTCTTTGCAATTGCCAGGCAGTGTTTACTGCCACATCGATAAGCCATGTGAAGATGGAGCTCCACCATTTTTTCCCACGGTAAGAGATGCGATGGTTATTTACATTTTGATCTAGGCGATCAACTCCACACATGTATTTGTTATACTCCGTTATTGTACATGGCCGAACTATACTGATTTTTTTTTCCAGCTTCTCTCGAATAACGAGATGCTGATGAAGTTGGAAGAGCCCCATAACACGTCGAGGCAATGCAAACAATAGAGTTGTCAACCCATTTTATTAACCTTATGCCCGTTTCTTGCATTTTTTTTTATTTATATGATCCACGAGTCATTTTTTTCATTTTGTTTTTATGTTCTAAGGGGCAACTCGATGGTATTCGATTTTCCCTTATGGTTCCTGTCGCATTGTATCCTCTTGATTTCAAATAAGTGAGGAATGGAAAACCGGTAAATAAGTTATCAAAGTAAAATGCAAACGGAAGACTTCTTATGTCTTCAGGAAAGTCGTCTATCATTGATAAAAGGGGTGCCGAGCATTTACCTAAGCGTTCTTCGTACTTCGTGTTAGAACGAGGATTTTTACCTTGGTAGACCTCAAAATTTACCAAAATTTACGGTTCGAAACGAAGACAAGTCAGGATTTCCTCAAATCTTGCTCGACGCATCGATTTGAAAATCAAGTCATTCCGAAGATCGTCAGAACCACTCCAGTACCCTTTATAGCTAGGAATTGAGTTGTAACCAGTCACCATTAGAATGCCAAGGAAAGTACGCAATTCACGAATTGAAAATTTTTGAATCGGCTTGCCATCTTTTTTTACCGCATATCTTGCGGAACAATCGCTTATGTGTTCCAATAAATCGTCATCAAAAAATCGTTCAAAAAGTTGGTGAGGCTGATGGCTGACAATCCCGGCAGTCATCATAATTCAGCTCAGGAAACATTGGGATCCCAGCACTTGACTTATCGTTCGTCCATGTAAACTTTGTTGCTTTATTGGATGAAGGTAAAGTAACATCTGAGGGAATGGGAGTAATTTTTCTTAGTCGATTAGCAATAGGTTCAATAAAACGGTTTCCAATTTCTTCGTCGGTTGAACTTGAAGCCTCTATTCTCTGCACCTTGATAATTTCAGTTGGTTGATCAAGAGAAGCACTTAGTTCAGACTCTTCTAGAACATTTTCAAGGACACCCTCAATTTCTTGATCCAAAATAGATAGGTCTTGAAGTGGAAAAGCGTCAATGTGCTACCCATTTTTCATAGATTAAGATTTTTTTTAGATTAGATTAAGAATTTTATTTTTCAATTTGTTTTATATACAATTTGACTTAAAACTAACTTATTACTAAATTAAATCATGTTGGCTCAACAATAGGGGCCCAACGTTCTTCATTTGGCTTTACATAATGCTATTTGCTTACAATATCATATTAATGTTTTCTTAATCTAATTCATGATTTTTTTAATATTAACTAAATAATAATTTTTGATGAGTGGGCGTTTTATCCCCTGTAGTATTGATTGTTGTTCTTCTCGTAAAAGGGTGCGTTGTCGTTATGGATGATGTCTTCAAATTGATCGTCAGTGATGGCTCGGGTGTATAGATACTTGTCACGAGGCTCTAGTTCATGCTGGAGAAGTTGTTGCACTTCTGTGTTGGGATGATCTTCCAGGTTCCTGATGATTTTTCCGGAGAGCTGCAGTCCAATGGTATTAACTTTGCTTCTTTATACAGATTCCTTGTTGGTATATATTTCTTCGTCAGTGTGTTACGGTACAGTCCAATGCAAATGCGGAGCATCTTTCTTTCAAAAAGCTTCATCTTTTTCATTGTTGTAGGTGAAATAGTAAACCAGATGGGAAAGGCGTAGGTCAGAACGGGTCGGATAAGTTGTTTGTATACAAGCAGTTTGGTTTTCTTACTTAGTCCATTTCGCCTCCTGAGAAGCGGATGGACCAAGTGCAAAGAATAGTTGGCTCTCTTCAACATCAAGTCTGCATGCCTTTTGAATTTGAATTTGTTGGAAAAGTTGATTCCTAAGTACTTCGTTGATGATTTGACTGTCACTTCAGTGTTGTCTGGAAGCTTTATTTTGATTGCATCACAGCGTGTTTCAAACGCTCGTCTTCGAATGACAGTCACTGGTGTTCGGAAGCAGATGAGTTCAGTCTTTTCGCTGTTTATCCTCAGTCCCCATTTGACATAGTATTCCCATAGGTTTTTAATGTGCTCTTGCACTCTCCTGGCAGCAATTTCTGTTGAAAAAGCGGTGGCGTATATAATTGAGTCGTCTGCATAAAGCTTCGTCTTTGTACCTGATATGTTGGCTGGTTGATCAGCAGTGTAAATGTTGAACAGCAGTGGTCCAAGTTTTGATCCTTGAGGAACTCCAGCGTTAATTCCTTTGGTTGATGACACATGTTTTTCTACCTGTACATAAAAAAGTCAATGGGTTAGGAAATTTTTGATTATTCTTACCAAGTAATTAGCAAGTCCAAGTTCCGAGAGTTTGAATAGTAATCCTTTTATCCAAACGCTGTCGAAAGCTTTTTCGATGTCCAGCAAACACGCTACAGTGGTTTCCTTTTTGTTGAGTCCAATTGTAACATCAGTATGGAGTCCCAGTAATGGATGTATGGTAGAGTGTTTATTTCGAAAGCCATACTGAAACTCCGGTATGACATCTCTTTCTCTGCAGAAAACGTTGAGTTTCTTCAATATCAATGCCTCCAGTATCTTACTCATGCAACTGAGCAAAGAAATTGGCCGATATCCTTCCACATTTGCGCGGTTGTTCTTCTTCGGGACAGGGACCACTTTTGCGGTTTTCCAGGCTGCAGGGAAATAGCTGTTGTTCAGGCAGTTATTGAAGATTATAGTCAACAGGAGTACAGCAAGATTTGGTAACTTTTTAAGCACGTAATTAGAAATCTTGTCGCTTCCTGCTGATTTCTTGGAGTTTCCAGTGAAGATAATGTCAGCTACTTCTTCAGGAGAAGTGAAAACATCTGTCAGCGTCGGCTCCGATGATGGGACTCCCATTTTTCATAACCAATTCACAACCAATTCAATCAATTGTTCCGCCTTCATTTTCAGCAGCATCATCCTCACCGCTTATATTACCTTCTTCATCGGGTGGTTCAATAAAAATACCCTCTATCATATATTCGAAAGCATTCTCATCATCATTCATCTGCTCCACGTAGTCCATTACATCTTTCAACGATAATTTACTTAGCAAAAGTTATAAAAATACAAAAAAAAAACCTTTTAAAAAACGAAGTATTGTAGTACCAGCGTAACCGTAGAGTCACATTTTTTTATAGAGAGTACACGTACCCTGGCAGTACCAGCCAGCGTGACAGTATGGTTACACCTTCAATAAATCCTTGAAAAGTATAATAAAAACTAATTTTTCAGAGAAAAATTACTTAATTAGAAAAGAATAGGTTTTCGACTTTCGATTCATGCATTTATGATAGGTATAGCCATAAAAATAGTATCCACAATTCAAAACTTACTTTTGCTTATCTGCCATATTCCACTTTTTTGTAGGCTGAAAAAAATCTAAATTTCAATTTTCAAAGAATTCACTCTTTTGAAGTACATGAAGCAACTGACAGAAGAAAAATTAAATCATGGTCACGTGTATCGAGATTGAAAAACCACCTACTTTGATCATTTTTGTCAGTTAAAAATTTAAAAAGACGTTTTTTTTCCTAAATATATTGTGTGTGACCGTATGGTCACGCTAGCACAACCCGGGTTTTAAGATAGAGGGGGGTCGACAATCGCCAGAGTTTGTTCCTGTGAAGTTGCGCAAACTTGTCTGACCCCTGCCGCGCCGTTTGATTTAGTGGTGTTAGTCAAATCTAACATTGCAATGATGAATGTCAAAAAAGTAGTTTTTGTCGCTTTGGGCTTATAGATCCTTAACGTAGAATAAGGACCTAATGAAGTGGACAGATTCACTTCAATTTTGGTAGCAGAAACTACAATTGTTCTTTTAGCTATAATCTATAATGGTTAGCTGCCATACTAAGATTTTGGCTTTTTGAAATTTTTTCGAAATCGATTTCAACAATTTCGATTAAACTTCTTCCCTGTAATTTTTAATGCTGTTATTATTTATCTGCTTTTCAAGTTTCGTTGAAAAATTTGCATAACGAAAATATGAAGACATGATTGCCTGAATCTTAGGTAATTCCGAAATATCTCGTTAAAGGCGGAACAGATCTTGTTATAATTTTGAAACAGTGAAATTATAATTAGTTCAAATAGTATTGCATTTCAATATTCTATGGATTATTATTCAAAACAAGCATAGCTTATCATAAAGGTAGATTATTACGACTAAGCTCTCTTATAGCTCCAATAATCGACTGAAAATTTTGGTGGTGCTGGTGATAGCTTTTAAGCGTTAGTCCTACATGAACTTTACCATGATTGAAATGAAACCATAACTCACGTTTTGACATTTGACAGATCAAAAAAACAGTTTAAAGCTGCGTTTGCATTAAAAAAAAAATCCTAAGTCAATATGCATTTAAAAAATCCTAGCATATTCACACAAAAACGTACAGATGTACATTTTACAAGTTCGCCAAGTTTTATCAAATTTCTTCCGATGCTTTATTCTTAGTTTTCTTTAGGGCTTATCAAAAACTGGCTCTCTGGTGGTATCTTAACCAGTGAAATATGGAAAAGGAAGGGATAGAAGCAGCTTTCCAGAGTCATAATTAAATTGGTTGCGCACTGTTCTACTTTTTCACCGTGTCCATCAGTTGGCATTGGAACCATCAGATCACACAAAATATCAAACTGACTCCAGTTATCTTGGATCTTTCGTGGTATTGAATACTCTTTTAAAAGAAGGGAATCTATATATTTACTCTTTAACTTGAAAGTTAATGAAATGACCAATAAACGCTTTCAAACCTACTTAACTGGTCTCATCGGTAACCATAACCAAAAGTTTAGTCAAAGAATAAAGAAGACAAATTTTCTCTCAAACTTTCTCGAATTTCGAAGCATTGCTGCCTGATTTTGGACAAAAAATTACTATAAAATATCTTGAAGAACGAAGCTTCTTAATGACTGGCATTTTGGCTTTCGTAGCAATAAGTCCACTAATGATCTCATGGTATACCTCACAGTGGCACAAATCTTTACTTTGTTTTGGAAAAAGAAAGATAATTACACTTGATATTTCTAAAACATTTGATAGAGTTTGGCAACAAGCTCTCTTAAACAAAATTCATAAAATAAATGATGGTGTGCCACAAGACTCACTTTTATCTCCGACTCTCTTTCTCATATTCATCAATGATATTTTGCCTGAAACTTCTACTTCATTAAATTATGCTGACGACAGTAATCTCAGCTTCTCATATTCGTTTCCAGATGCACGCGTCCTTGGTCTTTGGATGTGGTTTTAAAATGGCAGCGTATGATTAAGCTCATTGAATTCTGATCTCGATAGCTTTTTCAAATGGGGAACCGAAACCCGGAACCCATCCACACGTCACAATTCATGACTGGCACTCGCATTGAGGAAACTGATCAGCTTTCAGTTCTCGGTATGTGCATAGCAGACCACCTTGTGTGGATTGATCACACTATCTATGAACCATATATTCGTCCAAAGCTTGAATTCAACTCCCATATATGTATGGTCAAGCGCTCCTATAACACATTTAGGTTTTTTGGAAAGAATTCAAAATAGAGCTAAAACAATTATAGGTGATAGAACTATAACAGGAAGCTATACATCTCTTGAGCACCAACGTAACATATTCTATAGATATATTTACTAACAGTGTTTTAATGAAATATCCAGTTGCATCGCACCCCTAAAACAATTCAACCCCAACACTCGTGCTTCATGGAATGCCCACTAATTTACCTTTGAGCCAAACTTCGGACGTACTGTTAAAAACAGAGATTCAGTCTTTAGCCGTACTAACAAATGTGGAATGCTTGCCGGATTCTGTTGTTCCCTCCACTTTCAATATTCAGAACTTCAAAACTTATGTGAATCGATCCCTCCTATTAAATCCTTTCTTATTTCATGAAAGCTCACACTCTATACCTGTTCGTGAGAATGCTAAGACAGTGAAGACTTTAGTCACTTGAAAGTAAAAGCTATGATGAAAAGAATCATGATTTTGACTATTTCCCAGTAGGTACACTGGGTGGCTACCTCCTCCAAATTTAGGATCGCAGTGAAGTGCAGAGTTGAAAAAATCGATCAGTTTGATACTTAAATAACATCTCTAAAACTCTCTTAAGAACATTTCCCGACCTTTTTGCTAAGTTCCAATCGAATAGCAAAAATTTTTGCAGCTCTTTAAGCAATACAGATTTTCAAATGAAAAAATTTGTGTTTGCTTTTGATCTACTCAATTCCTTGTAATTCCGTTTTATCTCTCAAAAAGAAAAACAAAACGAATCTGGGTCACCATATAGTTAAACTGTATAAATTCGCAGCTCAGAAGATGAACTACCTGCATAAATACGCAAAAAAGGGAAACCAGACGCAAACATCAAAAACTTGCCACCCAAAATGATCTCAATTATCATGAAAGGCCGCACCGATCTGACTCACATTAAAGAAAAAAAAATATCCAAAAAGTCAATAAACTATCATAACTGAATTTATAAGCAGGCGATGTTGATGATTATCATGCTGATGATGAAGATGATGACCAGCAGAAGAACTACAAAAAGGAAAAAAAAAGGTGAAAGTGAAATCTAGAAGAATATTTATGTGTTTTTCTGGCAAGGCCTGATGATCATCATCATTGTGGTAATAGCAATCTTCCTCATGCCACCAAGATAATTATTTATTATTCAAAATTGGAATAAAATTCCGGTGTCCAATAAAACGATAAGATGAATCTATACATGTATGCAAATGAGCCTTGGGATCAGTGCCGGTTTTAGTTTTTGTCTTAAACAAAATTTTACTTTCATCTTTTGTTAAATGAAAAGTGAAATAAGAATGACCAAAATTTATTCTTTTCACCACAATTTTGATCAGCCTTGAATTTCTTTGTTCTCTTTATCAACAAGAAAAAAAGCCCAAAAAACACATTCATTTTTTACTGTCAATTTAAAAGCTTCAGAAAGTGACAGCTTCTTTGTTGTCATCTGGCTTAGCACCTCTACACTATTAATGGGTTCGGATATTGGAATCGCAAACGGACAAGAATCGTAAACAAGAAGCAGATTCGGTGTATGTATGTTTCGCTGTTGTGATGTCGCTTTGCCGCTAAATAAAATGAAAGTTGTCCTCCTACATTCTTTCTGGAATTAGTTGAACAGAGTCATCTCTTGGATGGATTTGTTTGCTTGTTTGTTTGTTTGGTGCGTTTCGTCGATGATCGAGTATTTTTATGGACATTTGTAACAGAGTTGCGCCTGTAATATGTACCGAAGTACTTATGGCAATAAAATAGACTCAACTATTATAACTTGAAGTTGTTCAGTTGATATTTGGTTGGGTGTTTCGAATAGTAAATAAAGACACACTTTTATGTCCATACTACAACAGAAATAGATTAGTTATTTCATCATCAACAACAAAAGAATGAACAAGTCTTTTTCGTAGGGTATTATACCAAATATATTCTTCTTCTGCAATAAAGTTTTTATTTTAAGTTGGATTGAAGAATATATTCTATTCAATGATTTGACCATTGAACTTCTTCACTCGTTATTGGTTCCTTGGTGACCAAGTAGGTGATGATATTATTGGTGAACGGGTAACTCTCATACCTGGTTATGAAGATGAATGCAACTGGTTACTTCGAGCGAGCATTGCTTGTGAAAGAATCGAAAAAAACAAGGAAAGGCATGAAACATTCCCACACGGTGTTCAAGAGATGGGAATGATTCCATAATAGTTCTGTTTCCTATCAGTTTTAACGCTCTTTTCTGGATTCTGTCGAATAAATAAAGAGAAATTTGGACTGCACCTGCCCAATTATGTGGGTTGTACTCAAAGTTTGGACGCTTAAACGCCTTACAAATTATAATTAAATCCTAAGTATTTAGCAGCGTTTTTGGTAGTCTTGATAATATTTTCATTCCATCGAAGATCGTCGTTGACACTCCTGCCGAGTACTGAGAGCTTTTCGGCTACTTTGATGCAAGTGCCAATCAAGGGCAATGGCATAAGATCTACATTGAGTTTTCGAAGCATTAAACTCTAAACGGTTTCCTATTCATATACCCTATTTAACAATGATGAGTTTATCATAAGATACCCTAGCAATTCTAATTCCAAAGAAGACGGGCGTGAATTTGAGAACGAGAATTAGAAGCTGAGGGTTGAATCGTTGGTAAAATAATGAAATAGATTAGAAGTTTTAGACAAGAGAGTATTACTTATAAGAATGTGGAAAAGAGTCGGATACAAAAAGGAGGTGAACATAATCCATTTATTATGAGAGGATTATACTTAAAACCGTCCATTACAACATTTATTGAACGATACAGAAGGTTATTTCTAATTCAAAGAGGAAGGTTTTCATTTATACCAAACGAACGCATTTTTGATAAGAGAGTTTGATGCCTTAGAAATGTCAAGCGCAATAATTTTAATTTCTCCAGAACAATGTAACGGTCTGTTTCACTCTTCGGTGAGACATGCTTTCAAATCACCAGTGAAACGATTGCTGTAAAAGCTGTATTGTAGGGCATTAAGAAGCTTTCGGGCGATATTTCTTGATCTGCTGTTGATCAGCGATTTCATGACCTGAAGGAACGCAAGTGCGATTGGTCCATAGGAGGAGGGTGAGGAAGGAAAGGTTGCCTTTTTTAGAAACATGCTGGACAAATTCTATTTTTCAACTAATTTGCTTATATGTATGAAGATTTCGATGAGAAAAATTTTTGCTCGAATTGCTCTTTGAAAAATAATTTCTTCGGGAACTTTAACTGGTCCCTAATGTCTCCGTCAACTCCAATGATATACCTTTTGATATTCTTTTCGGAATATAAAAGTTTATCCCGAATATGGAAGCAGGTTGTTAGAGTCATAGAAGTTAGTTTCCGATCTTATAACGCCAATCCTACTGAGAAAAATTGGAATAAGTTCAAACAAGTTAGAAAAACATGTAATGATCTTCTTCGACGAATCAAATTTTTTCATGGCCGATAATTGAGGCAAAAAATACCACAATGCCATAAAAGTAGTAAAATTTGTTGGTCATTTGTAAACAAATTACGAAATACTACTTCGTCTTTGGTCACAAAAGAAGCCAATTTTCTTAAAGCACCGTTTGCTGTTAATTCGGTGCACCATTCACAACATCTCCTCTTTTGGAGGGTTAATGATTTTATTGGACGAATCTTCTTTCGCACTCGTACGCTGATAAATTATCATGGTCAAAAAATATATTGAAGAACTAAAGTTTTTCATTGACCATGGTAGAAATCGTTTCAATGATGATCTGATGGTATATCTCACTGAACAGTGAGTTTTGGAGAAAGAGTTTGGCATCAAGCTCTTTTATCAAAAATTTGTGAATTTAATATTGATAAATTCCTTCTTGGTTGGACAAGAAACTACCTACCGGACCACTCAACACAAGTTGTGTTGGACTGATCAAATCTTCATAAAATAAATGCTGGTGTACCACAAGGCTCTCTTTTATCTCCGATTCTCTTTCTCATATTCTTCAATTATGTATCTCTTGTCTGAAAATACTAATTCATTAAATTGTTTTGCTGACGACAGTTCTCTTAGCTTCTCATTTTCGTTTCTAGATGCACATACTTGTTCTTCGAAGGAAATTCAAAATCCCTTTAGTACGTGCAAATAATAAATAAAAAAAGGTTTAATAAATCCGACTTTTGATACAAAAACCTATATTTTCTTTGTGCTGCCAAAAAATGATAGCACTCTGACTATTAGGATGAACTTTTTATCGTTGAAACCTCAAACTCCCTCTTACTATTCTTACAGGTCTACCACATACAATATATTAATTAAAAAAAAGTACACACTTCAAGATGCTATTGAAAAATGTTTGCATGTATAAAATGATCAATTTTGTCTGCCTGCTGAACTAACATAAAAGGTAATACCAAGCACTAACGCTAAGATACCAAAACTAGTAGCATCGTCATCAATCATCAATTTTATTTTCATTTGAGATGTGATGATAAAATTGGATTTAATAGAAGAAGATAAATGGAAGAGAGTTAAAAAGGAGACATATCAATAAAAATGACAATTTTACTGCTGTCTTTGGTAGCAATGTCTTTCAGCTATAAAAACTTATTCTAGCCATAAAAGAAGTGACTGGAAGAAATATTTCACACTTGATTTGATTGTTGGTATTCTCAGAAGATGCTTACTTTAAAAATTACCAACAGAGAGATTTTCACTTTTAGCAACAAATAAAACATTTATTTTACTGACCAAGTCCCTTTATTAATCTAACTCAAATTTCTTCTCGTTTCAGTTGTAATGGGGATACTTAAGGTAGTTATAGCTATCGCTCTGGCGCTGAGCACACTCGGTGCAGCTCTACCTACCACCTCCGATGAGAATCTCAAACCTGAAGCACGTGATACCATCAGCGAGTCTCAAGAAGATGAATTTGTCCCTTCGGGATATGTTCTGCCGAATCAAATATTTAATGATGGCAAGCCATTCTATGTTGGCAAGGACCCAATTTCCGGACAGTTAGATTTCAATTCAAAAAAAGCTGGATTTGAGACCTCAGCCAACGAAGTATTCGATCCAAAGGAGAAAATTGTTCTAAGCGGATCCTCTCCAAATTTCCATGACTTTCTTAATCTTCCTGTGAAATATTCATCGTCAAAATTTGTCTATCCGCTGGTTTCGAGTTCCTATGCGAATTTAAAATATCAAGGAAATAACAAAAACTATATTTCCAAGAAGGGTCAAACGGTTCTGCCAACATCTGTTGCCTCTACGACATCACCCCATTACTACAATATTCAAAGAAACATAACAAAGTTGCACATAGCTACTGATACCGCTGCTTATCATACAACTTCAAGGGCTACCACCACACTTTCCACAACTTCGCCACCTCCCAGAACTTATACCACAAGGAAACCCATTTCATCGACAACTCCATTTACCATTGCAACAACAACTACAACAAGAAAGAAGTTTGTTCCAACAAAGAAGTACAACCAGCCAACATCAGCGATTCTAACATCGTCTGAAGAGATCAAGAAACCCACAAAACCTCAAACTAAGCCCCAACAAAAGTCCACCACGCCAATTTCAACAACTACAAAGCAAATAAGCACTACTGCTGTTCCGAAAACAACCAAGACGACTCCTAGTACTACTTCAACTAGGAAAACAACCCCACAGTCTTCGATTTTCCCGACAGATACAACGACAACCACAACTGTCAAGAACCCTATAATTTTTTCTGATAGCCCACCTTCTTTTAGCCCTATTCCATTATCGGCAACTAAAAAGCCAGTTTTAGATATCAGTGATGTGTATCAAAGCGTTGGTCAGAAAAACGAACCCAACTTGTCATTGGCAGATATTTTCAACAGCCTTGCCGAGGAAGAAGAAGCAAATACATTGTCTGAAAATCAAGGGCTTGACGCTCAGGGTAACCTAATGAGACCAATTTCACCATCGAAACCGTCTCCATTCTCTGTGCATCAGCCAGCAACTGTGGGACCTAGCAGCTCTAGGCAACCAAGTCCTATCCAACAATCAAAGCAACCACTTACCCCAGTTCAAGCAACTCTGTCAATCCATCCATCGAAGCAAACCCATCAGAACAATTTGAACTCAGGAAAACAGGATCAAACTCAAGGTGGAAGTAGTTTCAATGGAGAATACGTTCAATATCAAGTCCAACAACCCAACGTCATGCAATACCACCCCACTTCAAACATTAACAATGTTGTAATCTCACCAGGACAACAGTCAGCTACATTTGTACTGGGAAGCCAACAAACTGTTGGATCTAATGCATTCATGGGAAGTGTTGAGAAAGAGCCACTCTTCTCCAAAGAGCCACCAGTCCAATATGGAACTGTAATAAATGAAGACATCAATGCTGCATATCCAAAACAGGAAAACATAAACAAGAACACCATCAACTTCCAACAGATTGGAAACCAAGAGCAGACCCAAGAACTCTTAGTTTCGAGCAATATTAGATTCCCAGCTAACGAGGGTAAGATCTCCGATAGTTCAGCTGATGGAAGCTCGGTGAATGGACATGCTCAGCCCCTAACAATGCATCTCCAGATGCAACAGGCTGGAAACCAAATTGTTTTCCCGAATTCAGAAGTTGCTGCAACATCTGCAATCACTCCCAACACTCAAGCAAATGAAATTCAATACAACACCGAGAATCAAGGAGATGTCCTCATCCAACAGCATGAAGTTCTCAATCTAAATACACATCGCCATAACCAACCTCAAAATCCAAATCAAGGACCGGCTGAACAACATGTTCAACAACATGGTTCGCAGGAGCGACCGCAACAGATGACCTTCCAGACGTATCCACCACAGAGTGAAGGGCATAGGCCCGCCCAGCACATGGAACCACCTCACTTCCATTCACGTCCTCCACCAGAGTATCATGAACATCCCAGCAGAAGTCCAGTTCCAAATAGAAAACCATTCCCACTTGGACCACATGCTCAAATTGGCCCAAATGGACCCAACCATGGCCCACCAGGATCACAACCACCAGCTTACATGTACAACGAATTTACTCGCAAACCAATCCCTGGCATGAACCGCCCAAACCCTGATCGACCTCTGCCCAACATCCTCCCCCAGTTCCGCCCAAATGCCAAACTTTCGCAAGGACATCCAACAAACTTCAATCAAGAGCCTGGAAATATTCGCATCCAGCATCCACAGTTCCAAAAGCGGCCTGGTTCGCCACAATTCTCACATCGTCGGCAACCTGTGGCTGGCCGGTATCCAGTAACTCGAGTTCCTGAGTATCCCGGCGGACCTCCACCACCACCTCAAGAGGCAAACCGTCGGATCTATCGTGTTTCACCATATCCCCCACAGTTCGTAGATCGCAACTACCTCCGTCGCCCACAACAGCTTCCACAGCTCCAGAGGCCACTTGACTACGGATATGAGCGTCATGCAGTATACAAGACCATTCCAGACCCCTATCAACCTCGACCAGAACCACCCAGCGGTCCTGCTACCGAAAGATTAGCGGCTTTTGAAGAGGAAGATCTCGTTATCAATGATCCTCCTCAACCAGTCATCAAGAAGGATGAAAAGGAAGAAATCAAGCTCGAACCAGTGGTCACTCTTCAAATGCTGAAATCCCAACAGAAATCTTCGGAAGATTCAGGTGAGATCAAGGTTCCGGGAGAGTCCCAAACCTTGTTCGAGAAAACTAGTCCAACTCAGGGGCTTTATGTAGTTTACCCAGTCAAACCTTCCCTTAACGGCCCTGAGCCAGACATCAATGAGTCGGCTGAAACTAATGAGCCTTCTCCAGTGGTAGCCCCGTTAGAATCCGGAGCAATCACCGGTTCTGGAAACGATTACCAAAATACACCTTTCTCAGTCATACGAGATCAACCACAGGAACCCATTCTTGTTGTAAAGAACAATAAGGTGCACACTCTTCAGCAGAAGCAGTCCAAAGATAAATTCCCGTATCCTCTAGAAAAGCCAGGTCTATCGTACTCCGGTTTTGGCCCCAAACACCATAACCAAATTGATAGACTTGATCGTGATCCAGGAGTGCTGATCGCACCAAGAATTGTCAATGGAGCTTATCCCCAGAATGCTATTACTGAAACTCCAATAGCGATTGCCTACACACCCACGGAACCTAACCACTATCATGGGATTCACCCTTACATGCAGGATCGATTTTCAAATGTCAATCTAGCAACTCCTGTGATTCGAGAAATTCGGGATCAGCAAACTGAAGACACACTTAACCAAGATCTGGACACTAGAGGCCAAAACTTTGAGAAGGACTTCATGGCTCCGTTTTACCCAAGTATGAGCCTTGATACGGCCACAAGCTCCCCGATAGCATCTAACGGTTGGAACATCTTCCATGGCACCACTGAACGACACGTGGCTTCGTTGTACGAGAAGAACAACATCAACCGAGCTGACGTATCTTCAGCTGGATCTTCAGATGAAGAAGAATCTACCACGAAATCTTTTGAGTTGGATAGCTTCCAGCCAGAGTTGCAAGGAGGATTCAAGCCAATATACCCACCAGGCTACAAGCACGATGACGAAGAAGCTGAGCAAGATGAAAAACCGATAAACGATCGACCTCTTGCTTTAGCTTTAACCCGAGTGGAACCGAGAACGGTAAGCTCGACCACATCGACCCCGGTAGTGCCGACTACCTCAACCACTATCACCATAACTACCACCACAACAACACCGCGTCCAACCATTTCTACAACAACGAAAATGTCAACAACCAATCAAAGTCCGACCCCCCAAGCCCTAACTGGAACTTCTTCAGCATCTCCTGAAGTAACCCCCGCTACCACATCGAGTCCTCCCCCAACATCCCCCAAGCCCACGCCGCGAAAGAAGACACCATTCGAAACGAGTCTAGAAGCCCTGCTTTTCGGTGATGACGAAGACTTCGAAGACGACCCAGTTCCAAGTCCAGATGAAGCGAAGAGCAGTTAAACGAACGAAATAGCTAATAGTGCGTGTGTGTGTTTGTGTGTATGTATTAAAATAGTTGTAACAAATTTGTCTTCGATACTTAAACGTATTTTAGTAAATCCAGTTGAGAAATTCCCACAGAACAACGAAGGCGACCTTTGCGAGTCTAATTCGAAAAACAAAAAGGGCCTCATAAACATATAAGACCCCCAAAATAATTGAAATAGTTTTTTTTGGAAGCAATTTTTCCCATTAGACTCTCGAATCGTGCAAATGATGATCTTATAATGATGACGTTTTTATTTAAACATAGTTTTTCTTTTTTTTTCCAAATAACATTTTTTTATTGATTTTTTTTTTATTTTATGTTTAATTATTTATAGTTTTTAATTTAAATTTATTAATATTTATTTCAATTAGTTTTAAGCTTCGATATTTGAATGTTTTGATGAACATTACAAACAATTATGTAACAAAGTATTTTCTTTTATATCTATAAATAAAAAAATAATACAAATAAAAAATTAAGGCTTTTGTGTGTTCTACTTTAATTGGATAGTGGACATAGTTCATTTATAATAGAGCGAGTCGCCATCAACTTTACTGACGAAAAAATCTTTTTCTTATGTCTTAAGCGCAAAAGGTATAGAAAACAAAAATGTAATTTTGGTTAAGCTCTTAATTCCGATAGGTGATTTGTTCGACAATTAGTCTAACGATTTTAAGCATGACCCACGAACTTTTTTGTTAAATATTTAATGAAAAAAATCAAACTTAAAACGAAAAAAAATTAAATTTACATTTTGATTTGCACTTTGTGATAGATCACACATCATAAAGAAGGTTTGGGTTTGATATCCTACTTTTTATAGACACTTTTTTTAAATCCCGCTCATTTTTCCCGCTTTTGCAATCGAAACAAGTTTATTTATTTAAAAAAAAAAATGGCGCGAGATTAGAAATTAATGATTTTTCAAATGTATTTTATAACAAATATTACATGAAACAGGGTGTTCTCTTTTGCATGAACAGATCAATTTTTGTTATCATTGGTCAGGGTAGACCAAAGTAGAAAAATAAACAAATCCCCGAAAAATGATGTCAACATTTGAAATAGACCCATACTGTAGAACGAATTAGGAGACACTCTATTTAAATAAAGCATATTATCCCATTCTGTAACGTCAATACATTTTTCTTGGGCACATTTGTTGTATAGGTTCGTTTGTTCAACTTTACCCAGGGTTGACCCAGGTTTTCTTTACAACCCTGAGAGTTGTCAAAAAACTGAGTTTTCGGTTTTCAAAAAACACCCAAGGGCTGTCAATTGTTTTTTTTGACAACTAAAAGCAAGAAACAAATAATTCTCTGTTTGATTTAAATTTTTTATAAATTAGTTTTAAATATGATGAGGATGATGAATACAACAAAAATTTAATTGCAAAAACAAACAATAAAATCAACGTGCGAATCGACAAATGACAACAAGAGAAATAGATATGAAATCTCATGTGCCTTTTGACAGTTTAGTC
The DNA here is from genome assembly GCA_963931855.1 of Philhelius festivus. Taxonomy (NCBI): domain Eukaryota; kingdom Metazoa; phylum Arthropoda; class Insecta; order Diptera; family Syrphidae; genus Philhelius; species Philhelius festivus. The sequence continues at coordinate 215,511,152 of OZ007555.1, forward strand.
GTTACCTGACAGAGCAAAATACCTAATTCTACTTTAGGGCGACCCCAGGGTGACTTCAGGGCTCAACCAACAAACCTTATGATTCGCTTTCATAATATGTACATTTTTTTGAGAAAATCGGGTTCTATTAACACGTGCCGCAATGAGTCTGAAATTTGAAGAATTGTCTTCTATAGGAAAAAAAATATATTGAAATTTTATTTTAAATAAACAAATAAAGATGTTTCAATAAATAAATCGTAGATAATCACCCCTGTTCTTTTTTTTCGTTCCGAATTGAATTCGTTACCGAAATTGATTTTCGTACGGATTTGAATACGGTGTTCTTAATTTCGTACGAATTTGCCTCGAAGTGGTACCAACATTCAAACAGGTTTTCTGTTTGAATTCAGCTTTCAGTAGTCAACGAGAGTGACACATTAAACGTTAAAAACAAAAACTAAAATAAAAACATTGAAATACATATTTCATTTTTATCGTTATATTTTAAATTTTTTAAAATGGATTTTGTGATGTTAGTTCATTCAATTGAAGAAGATGAAGACAATCGCCGGAACCAGCTTCTAATGACGCGAAGGTTTCGCCGAAAGTTAAAGAGACCATTCCAATGTTATATGGAAATGGAAGAACGAATGTTAGTTAATTTGTTTATTTTGAATAAAATTTTGTTACTATTCTCATATTCTGAAGGTTTATTCAACACTTCAGACTTAATAAGGATGCTTTTATGTACGTAATGGATGAAATTCAAAATTTTTGGACTATAAATACAAGGACTGTCTTCGATTTTTCGCAGAGGGTGGATATCAGCGTAGTATTGGAAACGATTTTAATATCGAATTAGGAAGAACAACTTTTTGCAAAGTTCTCAAGGAGTTCGTTATACCATCGCAGAGGAGCATTTGGTGTTCTAAGTGGATTTAAGTAGAGACAAGTGAAGAAGATGTTCGAAAGACAAAACAAGCTTTTTTTGATAGAACTGGATTCCCTGGAGTAATAGGTTGTGTAGACGGTACACATCTGCGAATAGTACAACCGGAAGAGGACAAGCATTTATTTAATAATCGAAAAGGATACTTTAGCCTCAACATTATGCTTGTAAGAAGTTAAATTTATCTTAAGAAATGGAATTTTTAACAATACATACATTTAGATCTGCGATGATAAAATGCGAATAATGGCAGTAGATGCAACACATCCAGGATCTTGTCATGATGCAGCCATCTGGACTAACAGTGTGATGCGACCCTATTTGCTGCAAAAGTACCAAAACGGTATGAGAAACACGTGGATTTTGGGTGATTCAGGTTATGGGCTGGAACCCTTTCTTATGACACCTTATAGATCTCCAACCGAAAATAGCCCAGAACTTCGGTACAACGAAAAACACATGAAGACTATAAATGTAGTTGAGCGAACAAATGGGGTATTAAAAAATCGCTTTCGCTGTGTTTTAGAACATAGGGTTCTGTATTATACTCCTCAGAAAGCAGCACAAATTGTAAATGTAGTATCATCGTTACACAACATATGCCTATACTTCAAAGTTCCAGAACATGAATCTTATCAGAATAACGATGTTTCTGAAGTAATGGAATTGGAAAACTCAGAAGATGTCCCTTCAGCTAGATATCAAGAAGCAATCAGTATAAGAAATTCAATAAAAGATAGTTTTGTTTAAATTATATTTAATGCATAAACGAATTAAAAAATATCAACAAAACAAAATAATACATACATACATGTGTTTGTACATATTTCTCTATTAAATCTTAAATTAATTAAAAAAAAAAAACAAATTTAATAAATAAAAATTAAGGCTTCTTCATGTTTTTTAAATTGAATGATTTATTGTGTCTTAAGACTACTCTACAAAGCTTGAACTATATTTCTTCACTGATAACATATACCGATTTAGTTTTAATTCTTCTTTCTGATAAGAATTTTTTTGTTCACATTCTTTTTTTAAATGTTCCTCCATTTTGCGATTATGATCCACTTGCTGCTCGAACCCTTTTTTCAAAACTTTTACCAATTCTTTTTGATCTTCGTGAAGTTTCTCTATTGCACGATATGTTTTTTTTAAGTTACCTGCAATTTCATTGTTTTGAATAGCGATTTCATTAAGTTTTTTTATTTTTTCTTGATGAAAGTTTTCTTTCATCGTCATTTGCTTCTCTATTAAGTCCTGAGTATTGGTAGCAGCACGCTTCCTTGCTGATCAATTCAAATGAGCTACTTCTTTCCGCTGGAACCTTTGATATTGATATTGATATACCATGAGAATAAATTTGTTAATTATTCACCTCCGAATCAATAAACTCGTAATCAGTACAACATTCATTACGATTATTTGCATTTGCATCGAGTTCGGCCGATGGAGATCTACACCTAACGGATGTTGGCAAAGGACTATTGAGGTGGGCAGTTCCATTTAAAGAATAATTTGCTTGCAAAGAAATGCCAAATTTTCTTACACCTCCGATTCCATTTACAGCTTTGTACATACCTAAAATATGAATCACTTCCTCTTCTAGCGGAGAAATTGGCAATTGTTTGTTGGGTCCACCTCCCGTTCCGTCAATTTCTTTTTTATTTTGTTGTAATTTTTTTTTTAATTGACTTTGTAGTCGGACCACACCTGTATGGTAAAAAGATGTAAATTTTTAGATAATTCTCAACAATTGTTTTTTGTTACTTTTTTCCATCCCCCGACATCTCGACACGGAGGCCCTAGGCTGTTTAGTTCCCTAGTGATTTCGGACCACAAACCATCGAAATCCAAAGTCCTATTGCATGTTTTGGTGAAACCTCTCGCCAAATCGGGATACTCCTTCATAAAGTGTACAAGAGCTGTAAATTGTGCGTATTTAGTGTGTCTTCCCCTACAAAAAGGACAAAAAATTAGTTTTTACAAATATATTTTTGAAATTACTTACATTTTTATATTCACGAATTCAAATTCTCCAGACAAAATCGAAACGAAATGATAACGTCAAAATAATGAGTTTCGTTAAATTCGATTGTTTTTTAGAACACACTCAATTCACAAGTATTGAAAACGACACGAATTTCAGAGCACTGTCCTTTTTTAAAACGAAAGTATTAATTTCGTAAACGAAAATCAGAACGGGTGAATATTTTACAAAGAATATCAGAATGAAACTTAGTCATCATAACGTGTTTTTAGACTTTCTCGGGTGAATCCTGTGTATTTTTGGCGATGATCATTTCGGATAGTCTGAAAATTTGAATAGAAATTAATGACAAATTTTTAAATAAATTATTGATAAGCTGTCAGTTTTTGAAAAGTTTTTGAAGTAAGAATTGCTTTTGATCCTCTTTTTTAGTGAGCTTATTATTGAACTCCTCCATGAGTTTAACTCCACGTTCAGCTGTATCATTGACTAATTTTAAGGATCCGTCTATTTCCTTTCCTCGTCTATAGTCAGGTTGCTCATCCCAAAGTAATGGATCAAAGTGGAAAAAATCTGTAGATAAACCAAACCTTTCGAACATTTTCATAGATTTAGCTGACATTAGTTCTGATGGAAGGTTTTTGGTAATAAAATGTGAAACAACAACTGTTTTCATGTGTAATTTTTTCTTTACTTCTTCTTTTTGGTCATCGTCTTCCAACACTTTTAAAACCATCCTTCTTCAACATTCAGTTTGTTATCAAAGAAAAGAAAAAGCAGCACATTCCTCATTCAGGTACCATAAATGATTAAGAAACTTATTTATTGCATTTTCGGCTAAACATCTTCTTTATACGAATTAAGTTTTTTGTAAAACATATCTAATGTCATTTAATGGTGCTTGCAAGACATCTGGGACAGAAAACCAAGATTGTCTGTAGCATTTGATTACAAAACAAAGCTTTACAAAGTTTACAAAGCTCTTTTGTCCTTGGCATTTAGCTTAAATTGTTGTTGGAATAATATTATTTTAAGGCAATATATTCCCTTTGCCTTGCCATCTACCGAGCCAAGTGATAGGCTCCTTGCCCGAAATTTAATGCCACCTGGAGGAGTTCCCTCCAAATAAATAGCAAACAACAAAATTTCTTCCCTTACATCTGCAAGGTATAATGGCAAGGCTTAAATTTAAGTTGACAAGTATCTAAGGAAGTGGCTTCAATACAGGCTGTCAAATGGTGAACGGCGTCTCTGTCACTTCTCTTACATTTATCAAGTAATGCATATAACCTGGGAGTAAAAATATCTATTCTTGCTCTTTTAAAGCCTGACGGTCCTGGCACTGGCGATTCAAAACTACAGTTTTCGACTTCAACCTCATCTTTGTCAGATGAAAATGTAGTATAAAGTTCCACTAGCAAGACAATTTTGCATTCAATTACATATTTATATATATAATACAACTACCTACCTTTGTCATAACTGGGTCAGCTTTGATCATTAACTCGTTGTTTAGCTCTTTTTCACGATTCTCCTTTCTCTTTTCCATGCCTGCAAGTTTGAAGTCTGTTCCAAGCATGTACCCAGCTCGAGCTTTTTCCCTTTGTAAAAGCAAAAACTTTTTATCCTCTTCAACTTTAATCAAATCCAAAGCAGATTTGTGTGCGATATCAAATAAATCGTTTAAAGTTTCCGCAAAATCAGATTCTTTTTTTTTTTTTTAGATGTCTCAGTATTTCTATTTTTACTCTTCTCAATGTTTCGTAGCTATTCGTAAAGTTTTTTTAGTTGTTTTAAGCAATGACATCGATCACGAGTAGGAATTCCTGCCTTTTTTCAAAATATTCCACATCTATGACCAAACTAACACTATTTGATAAACTTAACTTCACACTTCGCATATTATAAAAAAGAACACTTAGTACATCTCGTTTTTATGATAATTTAGACTCGAGTATTTGATTTTTCATAACATCAACCAAAAATAAATTTTCACGAGGCATTTTTAATCGATTAAACTATCTAAACAAAGTTTTGATTGGCAGAATGGAAGAGTATTTACAATTTAAATTCTGTCACCTACGCTTGCTTAGGCAAAACAAAAAAAAGAACTGCAAGAGTTACAGAAAATTACATGCATAGGTACTAATACAGTAGAAGTACTCTCACTCTCTTAAATAGGGTGTTGTTTTAAGATGTCAAGGAACAAAAAAATAGGGTGCTAAAAAAAACTACTTTTGAAAATAAGGACCACCCTAATATACATATAAACATTTATCAAAATATGGGAGCCTTTCAAACACCTCCTATCGACCAATTGCACTTACGTCCCTTCTTTCCAAGGACATTATAAAGTATCAGCTCAAGAAATATCTCAAAGATCGAAAGCTTCTTATAGACCGGCAATATGGCTTTCGCAGCAATTGTTCCATTGCTGATCTGATGGCATATCTCACCGGAGAGTGAGATTTTTTTTTTTTTTTATAATCAACTCACGCTCAAGGGAATATGATTACCCTTTAAATGTTTTAACACAGCGTGGGCGTGAAGTTACGGAAGAGAAAGAAGGATAGGAAAGATGTGTGGCACGATGTTCTGAGACTGAAGGTGGTTGTCTCAGATTTTTTTATCTCCATTGATGGCGGCTGAACTAAAGCGGAGAATTGCCGTGTCTTATTTCTATGTCCCAATGAAACCCTTATTCTTTGAATTTGAATTCAAATCTGATCTTCACAATATAAATGCTGGTGTTCCCAGAGCTCCGTTTCGTCACCGACTCTTTTTCTCATTTCTATAAGTGATTTCTTGTCTGAAACTTCTAATCCACTTCATTGTTTTGCCGATGACTCTACCCTCAGCTTCTCATACTCGTTCTCAAATTCACGCCCATATCCTTCGGAGTAAAATTGCAATGGTATGGTATGATTAACTCATTAAACTCCGATTAATTTGCAAACATTCAAGACCAAAGTTCTTTGACACATCCTTTCGTAACACATCCTTGTAAAAGAATTGATGCGATTCGAAAAGGGCAATTCAATTTAAATCGTATTTCGTAAAATCAAAGCTTCTAGTTGATCAATAGAAAATGCAGTATAATATACTCGTACATACATTTGTATATTTTTGAGCGGTTAGTTTTGTAGTTGCAATCAACTGAGTGCGAAATATTATAAATATATTTAGTTTACTCAGAAGATCAGATCCTATGTGTGTACGTTAAAAAGATAATATACGAAAACACCCGAAAATAAGATTTTTGGAAAAAAACTTAGAGCGCAAGCAATTCAATTGGCTTAAACATAATGCTTACAAAGTTCAGTCAAAACCGTTATATTTTGTATTATTTGTATCAAAATAAACTTATAACTAATATAACGACTAAGACCGTGTTATCAGTTTTCAGAAAAAGAAGCTAATAACCTCTTTGAATGAAGTGATATTTTTTAACAATAAATTATACACTCTTGCTGGATCCTATATTCAAAACTACATCGGATCGTTAATATAAATATCGGCATAGTTTGTGGTTTCACGACAAAAGTTGACAATATCGATGATCGTGTTGTATTGAGAATATTTTTTTTTAGTTTTGGGCGCACTGAAGGCTTTATGACTACCCTTAAAATATTTGAGCATATGCGAGCGTATTAGGAAAGTTGAAGAGGGTTTAAATGGCGATACCGATGCACATTGGTTTTGAATGTCTGAATATTATAATGGGAGGGAGTCGGGTAAGGTATTCCACATTCGTGTAGTACCGCTAAGGAAAGAATCTCTGAATTTAACCGTTCGTCGGGCTGAAGGGTACGCTGATGGCACTCCCTGAAGCTCAGGTATAACCGTTTAATTGTGTAATGGGAGCAATGCACCTAGCTATTTAATTACAACACTGTTTATAAAAATAACGGTAAAGTAATTAAAGACAATAAACAATTCGGCGATGCTCGGGAGATTCAAATGTTTCTGTTATAGTTCTATCATCTATCATTTTAAAAATATATTTTGGATTCTATCGAAGAGAATCATATGGATTATTGGAGCATCTGCCCAAATACGGAAATTGAACTGAAGCTTTGGAAGAATGTAAGATTTATAGATAACAGCCAGATCAGGAGAGATGAAAACCTAACCACTTAGCAGCGTTTTTTGGCGACTTCGAATATGTGGCCATTCAACACAAGGTGGTCTGTGATGCACATACCGAAAACTGAGAGCTCTTCGGTTTCCTCAATGCAAGTTCCACTCATGAACGGGGGGTGGGCGCTATAATGATAGAAGACAGCATTTAGTTTTTGAAAGAATTAAATTTTGGTTTAAAATGCACATCCGAAGAACAAGGAAACGCATTTGGAAACGAATATGAGAAGTTTCAGACAAAAGATATTTAGAAGGGAAGAAGATTCGCCTTTTTTAGAGACAGGCTGGACAAATGCTGTTTTCCATCCACTCCGAAAGAGACAAGTAGAATAGGACAGATGAGAAAGCTTATGCAATGGTTATCTAAGTAAACCAATATTCAACCGATCATGATCGTCATTGAAAATACCATTTGTATACAACTTTTTTGAATACCACTATGCAGGTGTTTGTGTATAAGAATGAATATAAGGAATCTTAGAGAGGATTTGTATGGTTGAGACAATCTCAACCCAAAAGTCTTCTCATTTGAACTTCGTAGTTCAGTCGTTTTATTTCCTCATCGAATTATGTATTTAAAATTACGTATACCAGATACATAAGTTTAATCTTAAACTTTGAATGTCTTTTCTATGATACCATATAGTCGGTATACAAGATTTTATCCATACGAATTAATTGGAATCTGTAGCCTTCATAACAACCACAGCTGTCGGTTATTGATTGAACTTTCCATGTTTTGCATGCTCTTTGTTTTTACTGAAAATTTTATCTACTGACACATAAATCAGTCCAAACTTATAATCCTTCTGTATTTACAAGATTTATTTTTGGCTAAAGTGAGTAAAGAGGCCACTTGAGCACCACTTCCATTACACCTAGACAGTTGAAACGCGGCGCTATTTAAGTAAGCAAGAAAAATTATAAAACACTGAAAAATTAGCTTTTTTACTCGATTTAATATTGCCTTAGAAACTAACGAGAAATAACTTCCATACAGTTATCAATTTTGGTCCTGATCTTTCTTGCTCACATACTCTACACATTTTGAGGGATCTGTTGGGAAATATTCCTGGCATTTGGTCATCAATCTCTTAAGGCCCTGAATGTATTTCCGCTGTGTTTCGTCGTTCATCACGTGCGCTACGTTCTTCGAGAAAATCTTCTCGCGTCCGGTACGGGCGTGGATACCTACCATAGTGACTCCGATTGGCCAAGGAGCATTTCCGATGGCCATTTCCAGATATGCATCACTGGCGTGGATGTAGTTTCTCGATAGTAAATGCTTCGTTATGTCTCGCAAGCTGTCGAGGATGTCATCGGGCAGGTTTTTGTGTTTCAGCTTCCGGAAGAGCGGCTTTACGTACTCCTTGGTTTGTGTATATATTACTCGTGCCATTTTGACTTTTGTCGATTGCTTCTCTTGGGCGGAATACGACGTGATCTGGTCATTCCACAGTTTCAGCAGGAAGGTGAGAAGGGTTATGATAACATCCATGTCGTGTTCCTTGTTGCCTCGACCCATTGTCTTGGCCATTTCATGGATGGACTCCCAGCTGACTGAGTCATCTATCTCGGCTTCGTCAGTTTGTTTTTCAACTTTAGTGGTGGGAGTGTTGGCAAACATTTCATTTAGGTAAGCCTGATCGACTTGCTCCAGAGCTTCTTGGAAGTCGTTTCGGAAGCCACGATTCGTTTCAGGCTGCGAGATCTCACAGTAACGCAATCGATGGAAGGACTCTATTTCTGTTTCGCCAAAAAGTGAAATTGGTTCGCCACGTTCACGCAGACGACGAATGACTTCCAATCTGGGGAGGATATTAGTCTCTGAGACTGAGTTGTGTATGTTGCCTGCAGGGGAATAAGAGTGATTTGTACATAGCACGAAAGTCAACTTTTTATTTGCTTACTGTTTCCTTCTTGGGAGGCATCTGTTTTGTTTTCTGATTCTGCAATTTTATAACCGATTTTTTGAAGGATTTCTTCAGTGTTCTTGGCAATCAAGTCGCCTCTTCGAAAATACTTCTTTTCGCCCTGAAATAAAACGATGATTGTAGCATTTCCGGGGAATATAACCATCTCTTTTAGATACCATAACTTGCTTATCTTCTAGAAGTTTACGTTTTCGGGCAATTTCGGCTTTTAAAATATCCATTTTTAATGAAAATTAAGAATTTTCTACAAATATCTTTTTAAAAACAATTTTTTGGAATAAAAACAAAGTGCAGCTGCAGAATGACAGTTTAATGAAGTAAGCTGCTGGGCTTACACTTTATAATTTATATTGAAACTGTAATACAAATTGAATGTATTCAGTGCATCATGTTTTGATCGGAAATTTACTTGCATTTACATAGAGATGGACAGCCTTGGTTATTAACTCGTTTTAGCGACGGAGTAAAGTTCCTTCGGCTCAACAACGACTATAATGCTGAAAAGCATATTTATAAAAGAAATGTACGACGAATAAAGGTGGAGTAAGCTAAAACTGGTCCATAGGAGGTTTAAAGCTGTTGTAGTATCTAAATGTCATTTTGATCATGTGAAATTTACAAAAAGAGTGTAAACATTTTTTTTCCATTTTCGTTACTCATACAAAATGGATAGTTAGTTAGAAAATGTTCAATATTAAGAGTGAGTTAGTAAGCTACTTTAAAGTTAGCAATACATTTACAAATGATTTACATTCCTTAAACTCTTTAACAGGAAGAATACCAAAGCAGTAAAAAACTCCTTTTAGTCCCATGACCCTGAAGTAAGCAAATTTCTCCTCGAAGTATCGATTTTCTAAAGAAAATATGATGAAATAAATAACTATAGGTCGGTTTTTAATAAACGATGATAAAAGATAGGAGGGCATATCCCAATTGATTTGGAAATGGTGGCAGCTATACTGTATTGAATAATAATGGAAACCAGCTGGAGTTTGTTTAAAGTGGATTGACATGTTTCTGCATCTGCAAACTGCAGAAGAGTAGTGAGAGGCAGAGATGTATGTCGAAACCCGAAAGTACGAGAGAATACTCTTTTTTACTTCTTATTAATAAGAAACAATGCAATGAAAATTGAACTTACCTCCGTTCTCTTCCATTTCGATTTGATCTTAGAAAAATGTGGTGAAAATGTCTCAAGTTTACAAAATGCTGACGAAGATGCTATAATAAATATGAACATGTTCGTCTTTACTATAATCTTGACTTCTGAATTTCTCGAATTTCCTATAATGCAAAAATTAAGTTCTTCTGCACTTTGCTCCTTCTCTCTATATCTGACAAATATGAATTCTGTATTTTGCATCCCTTTTTTTCAGACATCAAATGCAGATACATGTAAGTCCACCATTACCATTTCTGAAATCATGTAACTTTACAAGAATGACATGTGCCATCTTTTCAGAAATCTGATAAGTCGCAGAGTAGCCAGGTAAGTTGGGAAGCAAGTATCCTGATAGCTAGTTTCACTTCTAGATTATATTATAAAATGTATTGATTGTTTGTGTGACGTTCACATTCATACATATAAAAGTTTTTTTTCGGTGGTGTGTACGTTTAATCACAATAGCCGTGTTTTTTTGGAAAAGTTATCCGTAGTGCAGTAGGATTTTATATGAATAACAACATCCGCAGGAAGGATCACTGCCGATAACATCCGCAGTAGGATCACTGTGCCAATAAAAAGAGAAGTGAAATCCCGCTGCGGACAGAGATTTGACGTTTATTCGAGTATCGGCAGTGATCCTACTGCGGATTATGTATTTGTTATTCATATAAAATCCTCCTGTACTACGGATAACTTTTCAAAAAACACGCGGCTAATGTTAATTTAATTTTGACATCGAACTTTAAATTCTTCGCATATGGCAAAGCTAGATTATATTTGACAACAGAAAGCAGATAGTTTAATTACAAGTGTTTTTTTTTTGTTATATTTCGCATTAATTATTTTTTAAATTTTATAGCCTTTTCCCACCGAGCTGAAAACTCGGTTTTCGGCAAAAAAATTACGAAAACCCGAAAATGTGTTCCCACTGTTAGTTCCAGGTTTTCGTTTGACATCTCACTTTGTTTTGACAACCAACTGTCAAATTATGCATTGATACATTTCTCTGAAGTTGGAAATTGCCGTTCTTATATTATCTGTGAAATTAAAATGGATCGTAACCAGTTAAAATTAATTTTTATTCATAAAAAGAAACTTGAACAAAATACTAAGTTCTTATTAAGCTTCGTTTCGTCCTCTCAAGCTTCTATCAGGATAAGAAGACGTCATTACAAATTGGAAATTCTGAGACTTTGGAAAAAAAGGAAAGCTTTGATCAGTTTGATAGAAAATAGGATAAGACCTAGGAATATGTGGACAAAAGTAAGATTCCAATAGCAATTTATTTACACAAAGATGGCATACCTACACATTTTAATATCTCAAGTAGATACGCACGAGCACATTTTGGGAAAGAGAAGTGCTGGCTAACAACGATGATTACTTCAAGCAACATTTCAGGATGACTCGCCAAACTTTTAATATACTGTGCAGTGAACTAAAAAATCTGGATCTGCGAGATACAAATTTTAGGAGGTGTATACCTTTAGAAAAAAGAATAACCATCGCAGTATATACACTAGGATCATCCGCTGAGTACAGAACAGTTTCAGCTATCTTTGGCGTTGGTATATCCTCGGTGTGCAAAATCGTCAAAACATTTTGTGAAGAAGTTTGGCGAGTTCTCAAACCAAAAGTTTTATGTGCGTATCCACTTAATGAAGAAAATATAAAAGAAAACGTCAAAAGTTTCGAAAAACTTGGTTTCCCCCAGTGCTTTGGAGCTATTGGTATGGATTTTTGTTGTTAATCTTCTTAAAAATTAATTACATAATATTATTTTTTTTTCAATTAAATTTAAGATGGTTGCCATATTGAAATTAAACCCCCTGCTCAAGATGCTGTAGATTATTATAATTATAAAGGATGGTACTCTACCGTGCTACTAGCCGTGGTTGATTATCGGTAAGATATGATGAGTTCGAATAGGAAATTTAAAGAAAAAGTAATTCTGATATGCAAAGTTACAGATTTCTTTATATTAGTGTGGGGAGTCCAGGCCGCTGCAATGACTCCCAGATATACGAAAATTCGTATGTAAGAGAACAGCACCGACAACCTATTTTAAATTCAATGTCAAAAAAAATATGCGGAGAGGACGTTCCTATTGTCCTTATCGGAGATTCAGCTTTCAGGTTTTCGGAATCTCTAATGAAACCATTTCCTTTTGACATCAACGCTTCACTAGAAGAAAAAAACTTCAACTACGCTCTTTCAAAATGTCGAAGAGTCGTAGAAAACTGCTTTGGACACCTTAAAGCTAGATTCAGGAGGATCGGAAAGGGTCTTGATAATCGGATTGAAAATAGTAATTTAATTATAAAAGCATGTTGTGTCTTACATAATTTTCTTAATATTCATAACGATGAAATAAATACTCAATGGTTGCAAATTACTAATAATAATACACATAGAGAACAGCCAAACCACTCCACCCAGATAGACGACGTTTTAAGTACTCCTTCAATAATACGAAATGCCATCAGCATGCATTTAGGTAAGAAAAACTTATGAATACTCAATGAACCTTCTTTTAGTCTCTGAGTTACTCAAACTACATAATATACTTAAACTAAAATCCACTAAAAAAACAATACGATAAAAAACATCACTTAACACTATCCTTCCCTGGCACGAAACAACAAAATGTAAAAAAAACAACAATTACAACACATTCCTTTCCACCAAATCGGGAATACTCCTATTGTTTTATTTTAAATTTCATTGGAACATTTTGAAAAAATTTTCATTAAATTTTTTTGTTTCTTCAACGAATTCTTTAAACAAGGTTACTTTTTCTTCCTCCAAAGCGAAGTTTCTTGCTTCTGACTGCCGGCAATCACTTATAAACTCCTCTATTTGCAAATCACTTGTTCTATTTTCATCTGATTTTCTTTTTTTTTCAGCACGTCGTGGCCTGGAAGTAGCGCATGATGATTCCATAGACGGAGTGTCATCGTCATTCTTCGAGGAGGAATATCTCGATCTTGACCCCGACCTGGATCTTGACCGCCACCTCGACTCATCGGAAGCTGGGATTGCGTGTGATGAAATGTCAATGTCATCTGTAAATTAAAATAATAAATAATGTTGAGTGAAAAATGTTTTTCTTTTTTATTGAATTTATTACCTGAGGGGCGGCTGTCCTCCACATATAAATTAAGATTATGTATCCTGTGTTCCCCGAGAATGGCATGTATTTTTGATTTTTCATTAAAAGAACATTCTCTTTCGGCGATAAAATGTGTTTTTGAAGTGTTTTAAATAACCTCGAACAAAGTTCGAACAATAATTGTAAAAACCATGTCGCTCTGTTTGACGGATAACGTGTCCTTTTGCCATGTCACTGACAACTCTATAGAACATTTTTTACCCCCAACGCCAGAAAAAAAGTTTCATTTTAAAAACTTTTGGTTAAAGAAAAAATTTCGCTTACAAAAAATCTACCCGTTAAAAACTAGTTTTGCAAATCCAAAATCCAAGTTGGATTTTGTGTTCTTTTTATACATTTTAATACAAAAAATAAGCAGTAAAATAAAATACACTCCACTTAAACAGAAATAATTTTCTATCTTCATTAAAATACAGTTATACATAGTAAGTATATGCCCTAAAGTGTATATTGACAGATGAGTTTTTATTTCTGTTATACATTATACGGCTATCTTTTGCTGTCAGTTCTTCATAACAAAAACCGTGTCATATCAAATTTTGTCCAATTTAAAATATTCACAAAATTTACTCAAAAATATTTCTACTTTCCATTTCCAAACAAAAGAAAAAAATCAACCTAATCCGTTCGCAATGCCAAAGAAAATGGGCCTTAATTCCAAAGCCGTCGAAGCACGCGAACGTAAAATAGCCATCAAGAAAGAAGCCATGACCAAGGCAGAACAAGAAGCCGAGGATAGACTTTGGAAAGACGACGATAAGAACTTGGCCAAGAAGAAACAACGCAAGGAGGAGGAAGATCGGAAGCGAGCCGAAGCTGCCAAACGAAAGGCGGAAGCGAAGGCTCTGCTGGACGAGGAAATGTCTTCGATTCGAACGCAAGGCAAGCAATCCATGAGCAAAGTCAATCGCTTGCAAATTCAAGAGGAAGTCGAAAAGCGAAACAAGAATATCGAACTTATCAATGCTCCCAAACTACCTGCTAAAATTGTTGTTCCCGAGCCGATTCTCGAAGAGAATCTCAATCGAGCAATGTCTGATACAGTCGTTGCGACAAATGTCGATCAGGCTTTGGCTGCTTTGAGGTAAGATTAGAGTCAGCAGGTGAAATTTCTGAATTTCGTGCATTTCGTCTTATTTTCTAGAATCGAAGGTGACGACAAACATCCAGAGAAACGTATGCGAGCCGCCTATAAAGCTTTTGAAGCTGCCAACCTGCCAATCATCAAAGCCGAAAATCCTTCACTGCGCCTGTCACAATGGAAGCAAATGCTCATGAAAGAATGGAACAAATCCCCGGACAATCCATTTAATCAACGCGACTAAAACGGCAAGGATTGAATAGTGTATTTTAAAGAATTCAAGCTGCTTTTGGTGGACCTCCCTATTTGGCTTTAATTTAATGATTTTTTTTTATTTTCGAAACTTGGACCAGGCATAATTTATTAATTTTTTGTTTGTATTTTGTATCTTTTTCCATAAACAATTGTATAAAAACTATTTATTTTAGAACCACCAAGCTCGAATGCATAAAATATACGTGGAGTTAAAGTTAACGAGAAATAAGTTTTGTTTTCAGTTGTCAGTATTTCTAAAGTTGAATAGTCGCCACTCCATAAGCAAGGCACTGTGTCTGTAAGATTAACTTGTAGAAATGTTTAATACATAGATCGAAGCTTCAACTATTAAACTTCTTGTCAAATTTACCGCGATTTCAATACAATCGACACACGGCTTAGATAGCCAATGGTAAAATTGTCCTAGTACTTTTGGTAAAAGTACATAAATGAAAATAAACTTTAAATCAAGTTTAAAATTAGGTTTTGCTGATCTAAAAATTCAAACAAAATTAATTTTTAAATAGATAAAGTTTTTCGGACCTTACCGCGTTTTACTTTCTTAAGAAATAATTAGTTATTATTTCTTTCACCCGACGTTTCGAACAAGTTTCACCGTTCGTGGTCACGGGATAAGACTGACGTTTGATAGATGTTATAGTTGTTGTTTATTGGTACTCGTTCTTGGTCTCAAGCAGTACCGGTGCGTAGTTGTTATTGCACTTAGATTATTTGTGGGTAGAGTACTTGTACTTGGTTGTTGTTGCATTGAGTCAATGTATTTTTGGGTACATGCAAAGTTTACGACGTCAGGTGTCTGTTTTTTTGTTGTTGTTTTCCTGATTTTATTTATTAGAGGATCCCATGTAGTTGATAATTTGAAGCTTAAATCTCTGTTGAAGTTTTCTTGCTTCTTTATTTCTATTGCCTCTCTTACAATTCTCGACATATAAAATCTTTCAACTGCAATGGATTTGGCTTGATCAAAGTGACCTTTGTTGTAAGATGTTCACATATCGCAGATTTTGTGACGGCATTGTTTTGGATGGCTTTAACATGTTCATTTAAACGGGTTTGTATCCCTCTCTTCGTTTCCCCAATATACGATGAACTGCAAGGAACCGAGTACACCCCAGGGTTTTGGAGTGGAATTCTATCTTTCGGTGATCTTAGAAGTTGAAGAACTTTTGTTGGTGGTTTGAAAACGGTCTTTACACCAAATTTTCCCAAAATTCGTCCAATTCCATCCGTAATTCCTTTAATGTAAGGTAAAAAGGCTTTTTTTTCTAATATTGTGGAAGAAGAATTTTGTATAGTTTCGGTTTTGGGTTTCCAGGATCTTTGCCTAGAGCTATAGCCATTATTCTGAAGTGTTATGTCTATATGCTTCAACTCCTGCTGAAGGTGTTTAGAATCACAAATTCTGTGAGCTCGGTTAACGAGAGCCGACACTACAGATGTGAAATTAGCTGGGTGGTGATGTGATGCAGCATGCAGATATCTATGTATCTGTATGAGTATCTTTTCTGAACAATGTGTGGCCGATGGAGCCATCTTGCTTCCTTATTATTTTAACGTCTAAGAATGCTAATGATTGGAGTGGCTACTGTTTCAGCTTCAGTCAACAAGCTGCCTAGCTTGGCACAGTGTAGATGGTGTCGGATCTAATTTACAAACACACACAATAAGAGACATCAAAACCTACTAGATTCTTACATATTTTTGAACTTTATCCAAACTGGGTGAGCATGTCCACAATTTCTCATATCAATTCCATCCACAGGTTCATACTCTAGTTATGGTATCAAAATGGCGCAATTCGACACTATTTGGAGCACAGGGCTAGTCTGCTAGTGGTCGCCATTTCTACCTATGTACCTACGTTTCACACATTCGAATTGGAATTGAAATCTAACAAAATAAAATTTAGTGTTCCACAATAGAAGATATACAGCCGTTGACAGCTATTTAGAAACGATTTTAATTTTTGCGGTACTGCCATTATATGGATGAATGTGTCTCACCTAACGCTGCATATTGTGATCTGTTTTTGATTGTTTATTCTTTTTATTTCTAGAGAAATTTTATTATTTAATGATTACTGACTAAAATTCGATGGGCTTACTTGGCAAGTTTTTTGTTATGCCCAATTCGATAGGTTTTAAAAACTTGACCAGTGAACCCATCAAATTTTAGTCCGTAATCATTAAATAATAAAATTTCTCTATTACATTGTAGCTGTTTCAATATTATTCTACTTTAAATATTCGGTATTAAACCTTCATGTTATAAGAACTTGGCGTACTTTTAGATCTCAGTACTTTTCACTGCTGACTTGTTACACAAAGGTTTTGGTATAGAAGAACTTGGTTCTTTTTTTAACATTTATGCTTTTTGGTCTGATCTGATTATCATGAAAAATATCAATTTCTAACAAAAAAAAAATGTTGGGCAGGCGGTTTTCACAAAGGGCAAAGGCAGGAGTTTTGCGCCAAGAGTTCGAAGCACTATTGTTGAGCTTAATAAGGCTGGATTATCATAATCTAATATTTCAACTCAACTTAAGTGTTCCAAAAAGATGGTTTTCACTGCCATTGTCCATTTCCTTAAATATAAAATCACAGGCAATCTTTTGCGCGGAAAGACACTAAGGAAAACCACTGTTAAGACAAATAGAAAAATTGTTCGTCAGTCGAATGCAGATCTCAGAAAAGGTGCAGTGGTTGTTGAGCGGGAAATAACGAATAAATCTGATGTCCACATATCAAAAAGAACTCTTGGTCATCGTCTGGTTTAAGCTGGATTTCATGGACGAATTTCATGCAAGAAACCAATGCTTACAAAAGTAAATGACAGCGGCGCATCCAGTTTGCCAAAAGACATGCCAATTTTGGACGGAATTCTCAACAAAGAGGAACACGTTGAAATACTTGTTGGGGTCTTCAGATTCCCAATTTCTACGCCTGTTATTTTTTTTCTTACCCTTCCAAATTTTCGATTTGAGGTCAATTTTCTCCAAAAAAGCGTAATGAATATAACAATTTACTATCTTTTCAATTAACGTAACAATAATAAAAAATAAAAATCGACAACAAGTTGGCAAAACCCATAGAATACTTAGAAAAATCTGCTGCAGGTAAACTTTAGAAAAAATACGTTTTTTTCTTTAATCTCTAAAAGCTACGAAAAAAATTATTTGGTGGGGTTTTTGCGTAATTACCTCGATAGTGACGTTGATGCCAGTGCTGATATGATCAAGAAAGTGATTTTTCTTGGGATATGTACATATTTTTATTCATTTCCAGAATTAAGAGAGTATAAAACCTAAAAAAAAGTCTTCGTTCGATACAAGCTATACAGAAGCGAAACCAACTCAGAAAAATCGGAAAGAAGCATACATAAGTCGGAAAGTATTGCAAGGCTGTAATAAGAACAACCAAATTCTTAAATGCCATTTCCCAAATGCAGTAGAACTTCTGGTCCTTTGTCAAGAACGTAAAAAAATCAACTTCATCTTTGGTTCCAATGCTCATCTACAACGACCACCCGATAACTAGCTCATCATATAACAAGCCGATAATTTTCCTGCTAGCTCTCCGTTACCCGATAGCAACATTGCTGTTCCTTAAAAAGGCGACCCATCCTCCCAACGTAGGTGCAAGTGATCAAGAGAAGGATCACGTTCCTGCTTTCCACAGTCATGGAATCGCTTATAAATCATCAGTTCAAAAAATTTCTCGATGATAGAATGATATCTGAATGACCGGCAGTATGGCTTTCGCAGCAATAATCTAATGACATATCTCACCGAAGAGTGGAACAGACCTTACTCTGTTTTGGAGAAGGTAAAATTATTGCACTTAATAAACAAAAGTATTTGATAGAATTTGGCATGAAGTTGAATTTTGTATTAACCAATCTTTTCTTCGTTGGATTAGAAACTACCTTAAATGTGAAATTCATAAAATAAGCTGCTATCGCACACCAGCATTTATTTTATCCTCCTATTTGTCTCCGACTCTCTTTCTCATATTTATCAATCATCTTTGTTCGAAGATTTTAATCCATTAAATTGTTTTTTTTTTTTTTTGTGTTCTTAGGATTTCGATTTAGAGCGGCAGCGTGTGATAAACTCATTTAATTCTGATCTCCATAGCATTGTCGAATGAGGAACGAAAAACCTCGTAGAATTTAATGCTTCAAAAACTCAATGTTGAATCCTGTCGCTAAAACGGAACCCACCCCCATACCGCACGATACTAAGTGCTTAGGTTTTACTTCGACGATGTCAGAATTTTTGTACTCCTTCTAATATTGTTGTAATCTATAAAGCCTTTATTCGTCCAAGGCTTGAGTAAAATTTCAATATTTGGCCAGGTACTCCACTAAACCACTCGAGTCTCTTGGATAGAATCCAAAAAAAGTGCTTTGAGAACAATAGGTGATGGAACTATAAAAAAAAAAACATTTCAATCTTTCGAGTAGTCCCGCAATGTTTCTTTTATTTCAATTTTTTTTTTTTTTTTTTTTAACAACTTTATTTCATTTAACAAACTTAAAGCTAATATTCTTATAAAACAATAATATTTCAATATATGTATGTAAAAACAAAGAATAGCCTAAGTTCATTATATAAAATAGTTAGGAACATTCAATTACCAAATGGTAAGAGACGAATGCACCATTAAATTAACAATTTATTTTGAAAATTAAATTGATGGGGATCAATTGTTATAAATTCAATTTTTGTTTGTATTCTATTTCAATTAAAAAATAATAAATAGGAAAAATATAAAGCAAGATAAAAAGTAATATTCGTTCAATAAAGCTATTCAAAAAGATGACAATAAAGTATAATAGATTATGTATATTAAGTATGTACATGTACATGTTTATTAATAATATATTAATTCAAACTGTTATATTAACTAACAAATTTATATCATTATGATCAAATGTGAAGAGCCAGTTTTTAATATTTGTCAAAAACACCGATTTAACTCTCTCGCATCTTAGATTTTCAGGAAGATTATTAAATAGGCGAGCAGAAGTTATTCTATAGAAAAGCGTATAGTGCGATTTTTTAATAGCAGGCACAGTTACCAGATTACGATTATTCACACGTAAATTATAAAACCCATATAGTCTTGAAGCGGAATAACCAGAATTTTCAAAAAATGTTTTAAGAACTTTGTAAAAATATAGATGCTTTATAGGCAAAATTTCTAGGTTTCTAAACAAATCAAAGCTATGAGTTCTCCGGTTAACTTTACATAGAATGCGAATGACATGCTTTTGCTTAGTAAGAAGAGGATCGATTTTATTACGGTGAGTGCCACCCCAGCAGGTTAACTGTTGCGAGGCAAGAGGAGCGGAGGAGTGTCGGTATTGGGGTTAGGTAGGAAAAAGGAAAGGTTAGGAAACTGGAATAGGAATAGGTTAGAAAAGGGTAGGAATGTTAAGTTTCGGAGGACGCGGCCTGCTTGCGGTGCACGGCATCAGCTCGTCGGACGGGGGGGGATCTTGCCCCCCGAAACTTAACCTCACCTGCAAACAAATACATATATCAGGCCAGGTAAACAACACAGGAAAATTTCAGACTAGAAAGAGACGGACGGACTATCGACACACCAAGGGCACTGCGGATGTTGTTGCAGTGAGGCCATTACCCACCCTACCTTAGGAATCTTCGGCCATTTTTAGATTCCCCCAAAGATGGTGGATGATCGGCTTCAGATCACGCCATCTTCACCGGAACTCAGCTACCCTCTGCACCCCTGAAATATGATCTTCAAAATATCATGTTTCGATTTCTCGAAACACAAAAACACATTTAAACTTTCCTCAAAATCAGGCGTGATTAAGTTTATTTCGTAACCAAAAACCAAGAAATTAAACATATACAATAAAAAGTTAGGAAAAACCAAGGTGAGTAAGACATGTTTCCCTACTTACTAATGAAAAGTACCCTTTTTGGTAAATATGGGGTCGTTAATTTTATGCTCGTTCGAAAAGAATGCCCTACCTGCAAGGAGCTCATTGGAGGTGGTATAAACTTTCACTAAAAATCTTTCAATATTTCACGACCAATACTGAGGGAAACAATTCTATTTCACTTACAATTAAAAATTTTACTTTCTTTCTTTAAAACAAAAAAACAAAAAAAAACTTATCTTCAACGCCGTAATTGATTAATATCAAAAAAAAACTCTTAACCCTATTGAAGTAAGACAAACACAAACACTTATTTCCAAAAGGATGGTCTTTAATTAATTTTTTTTTTAATACCCCTAGGGGCCTTTCTGGTTGTTGTTTTGTTTTAGTTGTGGTTTTTGTTTCACCAGGACTCACTTGTACGACAGGGGTTTTTGGTACCTGTATTGGTGGCTTAGGCTAGGAGGAGCTCCAAATGGCCAAAGCTTCAAAGCGTTTACCCCAAATTTCCACCCCTCTGCGACTTCGATGAGCAAATATCTCACTGCCAATGATCGTCGCAAAACTGGACTGAATTCCACTGCTGAACAATACGAAAAAAAACACACAGAAAAAATGATGCGGCGGCCCAGTACTCGGTTGCTTATCTGGGGCCGCCGAGAATTCACCTAAAAAGTTTCCTGGTTTTATACCCTGTTATATCAGAAACAAGTAAGTCGACTCACCACTTGATAATAAAAATTCTTTTTTTTTTCTCGCAGTTAGGAGGCGACACTGAATTTAACGACTTAGTTTTCTTTAAATTAATCTAAATATCTATAAAAAAAACACAAACAAGAAACTCAGTAAACGAAAACAAACTCCCGCAACAATAAATCCAAAAAAAAACGCACCAAATTTGACTTCAGTTAATTTAACTGAATATGTACTCGTTTATTTCTCCGGTCTTAGGGGTATGAACGTCACTCAACTATTGATCGCTGCCTACCAGAAAACTCCCCCTGAACGAACAGAAGCCACAATCTCTCTCTATATTAACTGTCAAAACAACATCCGATCATCATGCCCATATGCAAATGGATCGTCCGATACGTCTACGGATGTATGAGTTAATATTTACTCTCCTATAGTCTGGCTTTTCAATGGGCATGTTCAACACCAGCGTTCGGAATTTCGAACCGAACTAGAGTTCGATCTTGACGTCGTTGACAGGAGATTTACATCAGGGGATTTACTCTCCAAACAAAAAAAAACGAAACAAAAAAAAACATAACACCTAAAAACGTCGAAACCCGAGGACGAGACATGTCAGAAAACAAAAATTCACAATAATAAACAAAAAAAAACGAAGACAATTGAAAAAATAAAATAGCGTAATAAAATGAATTGGCAGAATTGTCTCCAAACTCTCCACAATTCTCACATCCAAAATTTCCCATTAAATCTCACTACCTTGAACGCGCCCAACTCTCAAGTTTGCCGTCTCTTATATAAAATGTTTGGCA
Source organism: Philhelius festivus (assembly GCA_963931855.1). NCBI lineage: Eukaryota > Metazoa > Arthropoda > Insecta > Diptera > Syrphidae > Philhelius > Philhelius festivus. Next base: position 215,533,256 of record OZ007555.1, read on the forward strand.
AGTCAAAGGAGATGGACTCAAACAACAACAACAATGTGGTTTTTATTCGTAAACAACAAAATATCAGCAACCTCCATGGCGGACATTTCATTTGGTAAGTGCCAAAAATAATTTTTCTTTTATTTTGTTATTTTTTTAAGTAAATTTATTGTTTAAATGTTTTCAAAAATTGACATTTACTTTCCTCTTTTTGCAGATAGTCTCTACTGGATGGATGTGGTCCCCACTTAGCTAAAACAAAGGTAAGACGTTTGCTTGCATTTTTTTTTTTGAGTGTTAAAAAATAACTACTATTTCTTTCCTACTTCCTAGGTGGTGTTTACCTGGATTTTTGGCTTCCGCGGTGGACAACTCGAGGCCTAATCAGGCGTCCGCAACAAAATTTGCTGATTATTTGGATACACTCCAAATAAAAAGCAAAAATAAAATAAAACTACGGTCGCCTGGAGGAAAGTGTACCCAGCGAAAAATCAATCGACGCCAAGCCAACAGAAAAAAAAACAAAACGTTAACGGAACTGACAAAACCCAAGCCACAATTGCCAAAGGTAAGTCTTTATATATAGTTTTTTCCTAACTTCTGTACTAATGATAGTTTTTTTCAGATTTTTCAAGAGGCTATGAATGCTAATTTCAACTGTGGGGAGCAACCCACGATAACAGCCGGGTTAAAATAGGAAGCTGCCACAGCTATATTTCAATAAAATCACCGACACGACGACTTCTCCGTACAGGTTAGTACCGCTTATGTAAAGTTTGTTCTTTAATAATTTGTCTATGAAATTCTAGATTGTTTACGCTTAAGCTTAAAGGTCAACGAACCCAGGAACTAATCCCAATACGCAGCGATGGCTACCGACTACTACATCAGCACCCTAGTTGCTCCTAGGTCAGCTTTAATTGTTTTTTTTAGGTGAGCTTCTATAAGGAACAGATGTCAAAATTTAGAAATACGATAGAATAAATATTACTACTAACATGCAAACATGCAAAACCGTTAGACATAAAAAATAAATTAATAAAATACATATACTAAACTAATATCACCGTTGACTATACCTAAGTTAATTAAATTAGTATCACAGTTCTTTATAATTTATTAATCCTAAAAAAAAAGTGTAAATATCACAGTTGGTACCTACTAATAATTTAATTAGTTAGTAAGTTATCAGTCTTTTAAGAAATAAAATTATTAAAATATCACAGAGTTATGGGTTAGTAACTTATACTTAGTAATCACAGATGTTTGGGTTAGTAAATTATCACAGTTCAATAAAATAATTTAAGTATTAATAGGTAAAATCAAAAAGAAAAAAAAACTAACGCAGTCAATAAATAAAACTAAAAGAAATTTGTTGTTTGATTGTATCAAAACGTCAGGTACATTGTGGTAAAATTAAAATACAATTCTTTTTGAAGAATTTTCAAGACATGAAGGAATTTATATGAAATGTGTATGGAAGTCCAAGTGAATAAAAACAAATATTAAAAACTATCAGGTACTACGTGAAAATAAATAAATAACACATTGAACGATTAATAACAAGAAATATGAGAAATGAAGCGAATAAATTTCGGAGTATTTCGCGATTTTTCGAGCGAGTTTATAAAATATTCAGTGAAACTTAGTTTTACTTTCAATTAATTCATTGTTTTAGATCTTTCGCGTGAAATATTCCGATTCTTTTTCCATTAAGGTTTTCTAATTCGTACATTTGGTTACCGATTTGTTTTATTACACGACATTTCATATATTTTGGTGAAAGTTTTGCGGAAAGGTATTTTGAGGAGTCACTTAACGTGAAATTTCTCCGATATACCTCTTGACCGGGTAAATAATGAACTTTTTTGGTGCGAATATTATAGATTTTCGCCGATTTATCGTTGGCCTTCAAAATATTTTCGCGGATTTGGTTTCGGATACACTGCAGTCGACTTTGTCGGGGAAGAGTTAGCAACTCGTTGTCGTCTATCGCGTTCAACTTTTTTGCCAGTTCATAGCTGCTGCCGTGCATCATCATATTAGTCCCGAATAAGGCATAATATGGAGATACACCGGTAGAACTATGAACAGCACTCCTCAAAGCACACGCTATGTCATCAAGGTGGGTGTCCCACTCACGTTGGTCATTTTTAAGGTATGATCGGATAGCAGCTAACAACGAACGATTAACCCTCTCCGACGCGTTCGACTGCGGTGCATAATTGGCAGTCTTGAAATGCCTTATACCATACTTCGTCATGAAATTTTGGAATTCTTTAGCCACGAATTGTTTTCCATTATCTGAATGGATAATATTTGGAACTCCGAACATATTAAAAATTTCTCGCAAATACTTAATCACGCTAGACGTATTCGCGTATTTTAACGATTTTAATAAAACAAATTTCGATAAATGATCTAAAACAATAAAAACATATACATTTCCTGATTTTGACCTCGGATAGGGTCCTAAAAAGTCAATGTATATTTTCTCAAATGGACGATTACTACAATAAGACGTTACTATAGGGGGACGAGATACTTGATTAGACGCTTTACATTGCTTACATACACTACAATTAGAAACATATTCACGAACATGCACAGTCATATTAGGCCAATAAAAGTATTGTTTAATTCGGTTTAGGGTTTTTGCTATTCCACTGTGAGCGGCCGTAGGAGGATCATGAGCCCTACTAATAATTTGTTCTGTGAGACCTGATGGAACCCAAAGAAGCCAAGAATGCTCTAACATATCCTCTTCGCCTAACTTTTTAAAAGCTTTTTTATATACGTATCGGTCTTCATATTTTAAATCAGGAAGCTCGTCTTTGTGTTCAATAACAGTTTCTATTAAATCCAAATATTCGTCGGATAGGAACTCAGCTGACTTCAGATCAATCAACGGGGCAACATCTGCAATGTCCAGAGAATCTACATGTACCCGAGAAAGAGTATCTGGAACTACATTCTGGCTGCCTTTGCGGTGCTGTATGTCGAAGGCATAGGACTGCAATGACAAACTCCACCTTGCCAGTTTACCACTCAGATCCTTCATGGACATAAGCCACTGAAGGCTGGAATGGTCAGTAATGACAGTGAAGTCCATACCCTCGACATACGGCCTGAATTTCTTCACAGCCATCACCGCGGCCATACACTCCTTCTCGGTGACGCTGTAGTTTCTCTGGCTTTTATTAAATTTTTGCGAGAAGTACGCAATAGGGACCTCCTCACCTTCCTCGTCCCGTTGGAACAATACGGCACCAATTCCCGCGTCCGAAGCATCACATTGGATATAAAATCGTTTTGTGAACTCCGGACGAGAAAGAACTGGCGCCGAGACTAACGCTTTCTTCAGATCCTCAAATGCTACCAGCGCCTCGTCCGTCATTTGGAATTTTTCGCTCCTCTTCTTCAACATGTCAGTCAGAGGTGCGGTCAGGGTCGAGAAATTCTTTATAAATTTACGATACCACCCTGCCATACCAAGCAACCGCCGAACCTGCCTCGGTGTTTTCGGGATTGGGAACTCCACAATCGCCTCCACCTTAGCGGGATCGGTTTTAAACTTCCCACCACCAACAATGAAGCCCAAATATTTTAGCTCTTTAAAGCAAAATTTTGATTTCTTCATGTTGATGGTGAGATTAGCTTTGCGTAAGCAGTCGGCTACTTCGGATAGCAAGGCAATATGCGTCTCGAAATCCGGCGCCATGATGAGCAAATCATCGAGATACACGAAAACGCGCTCCCTGAGTCGTGCAGGGATCACCTTGTCCATCAACTGGCTCAACCGCTGAGCTGCATTACACAACCCAAACGGCATCACTGTGAACTGGTACAAGGGTCTCCCCGGTACCGCAAATGCAGTCTTTTCCCTACTCCGTCTCTCCAGCGGTATCTGCCAAAACGCTTCTTTCAAATCTATACTACTCATGTAGATCGCGTCCGGAAATCGGCTGGTGAGTCCCTCGATATGGGGGAGAGGGTTAGCATTCTTCTTCGTCAGTGAGTTCACCTTACGGGAATCCAAGCAAAGTCGATTTTTGCCGGGTTTCCGCAAGAGAACCACTGGCGAACACCACGGGCTTTCACTCTCCTCAATAACGCCGAGACTCAACATCCGATCCAGTTCTTCGTATAAAATGGCTTGTATCGCTGGAGACACAGGGTAGTGACGCTGCTTCACAGGAAGAGCATCTCCTGTATCGATGACGTGCTCCATTAGCGCCGTCTTTCCTAGACCATCCCGTTCAAAACATAAAAATTTCTGCCTGACCGCATCCAGCCTGGCCTGTTGATCAGAGTTCAACTGGTGAGCATTCGAGGAATCTGATTGTTCGTCAATCGAGATACTACCTATCACACTTGGAGCCAACTGGAATACCCTCCAAAAATCGACACCAAGGTAGATCTCTTGATCCAAGTTGGGAACGAGGAAGAAAGTAAGCCCTTCTTCTCTATTCTTGTACTTGACTTTAAGTTCAACTTTGCCCACGATTGACTGACTCTTACCGTCAGCGGTCCTAACTCCTGATTTAAAAGGAATTATTGGACAGCTCAACTCCTCAACCAGTTGCCTACAATTTTTGCCTAGTATGCTAACACTGGCTCCGCTGTCCAACAATCCTAAAAATTCTTTGGTTCCTATATGAATTTTTGCATAGGGTCGAGGATCCGATTCTAAGTTAAGAATCGTCGAAGATATTTTATTTTTCGTTTCTTTTCTTAACTTGTACCTAGCCCTTGCCTTTAAAATATTTTTGGACGGTAAGTATAGAGCACTATTAAAAATCCTATTTTTCGCTTGTTCGTATTCCTGAATGCGAATATGTAGGGGTTTTATTTGAAATAAATGTTTTTTTCTATTTTTCGCTTCTGTATCAATTTTTGTTTCCCGTTTTAAAATTTTTATTAATTGAGGACCCTCTTTCAATGGAGGGTCTAAAATTGTTTCTTTTTTAGATTTTTCTTCAATAACCTCCTTATTAAAATCTACTGAGGGTTCTGTTTTTGGGTTGTACGCGAATCCCCCAGTGCCTTCGCGTCCCTCGCTCGGTTTTCCGAGTGACATCGCGGACAACTTGGTGTTTTTACACCCTCTTGACCACACTTGAAGCAAAACAAGTTTCGTACGTCCGAGTCGCAATCAAAATAGGTATGACCCTGCACCTTACAGTTCCAGCAGACAAGAGCTGAAGCCTCAGCGTATCTCCGAGGAGGATATTTCGGACGTGCCCCACCGAACTGGTAAGCTGCCACTTGTTCATCTGAATGAGGGTATTCTTCTTCATATTCCAGCTCATTCACACCATACTTAATTGGAGGCCTACCAGCTGGTTTGGGCAGGTCCCGATCTCTCCTCGAAAATGCCGCTTCCGCTTCTTTACAGGCATATCTCAGCTGATCCAGAGAGAAGATCGCTTGCGGAAAAACTAAATTTTTTATCTGGTCTTTAAGATTCCGCTTTAAGATTTTGACCATATCCGCCTCCGGAATAGGCATCCTTAGCTGAAAACGCATCTTGTTAATGGCAGCGAAGAATTCCTCACTACCTTCGTACGAGTGCTGCTTGCGATCCGAAATGTTACGCACTATCTCCAAGTCGGTCATGGTATTTTTATAGCGGCTCAACAAAGCACCTTTGAGGGTGGGCCAGTCAAATGGGTTATCGACCTGAAATTGCCAGAACCAATCGTAGGCAGGACCGGAGAGTAATAGGTGGAAATCTCTCAAGATTTCGTTCCATGAGCAGGCGTACCTACTCTGCAGCTTTTCTAGGCGAAAAACGAAGTCTTCTACGGTCAAATTTGTCGAAAGACCATCGAATTTTAGACCCCACTTGTCTATCTTGATGGGTGTTTTGTATCCTGCATGCATATATGGATCGAAATGTGGAGGTGGACACGGATAAGAAAATGGAGAATTGTAAGGCTGGTACTGCCTTTCCGGAGCTACAGAAGGAGCTGGATATCTTCTGTGCTGATGTCCTACTGGCACAAACGCTCTTCTACCTGAATCAGCCGAATGATTCCGTGGCGCTGGTGGTGGCTCTGCAGGTGCAGAGTCATACATAGGCGCAGGTATTGGATTTTGTCTTGGTGGAGGTACTGTTGAAACAGGTGGTGGTCTAGGAACTTGGTTACTGGTGACCGGAGCCGAACCAGCCAAATTCAAATTTTTGAAGAAGTCGCTAAGCTGACTTTGAATTTCCTGCTTCAATGTATTTGCAACTTCTTTTTGCATCGCTTCCCTACAGGTAGAAACCCCTTTTAATACCGCCAAATTTATATAGGACTTCAAGTCCTCTGACAACACTTTCTTTTGAATACTTTTAGGAGCTGTCTGAGCCAAACATTCTAAAATGTCTCTTGAACCATGGTTTGAGACGCCTGGAGAAGATCTGTCACCAGAATGCCTATCTAGGGTTTGCCTCACAGTGTTGTTGAGTGAGCCAAAAGTTTCTTGCTGAGATGAGACGTATTCAGCTCCTCTGCCACTGAGGTCACTATACGACGGAGCCGAGATCGAATCGTTTGTGGAGTTATCGTGAACGCTGGGATCCACAAAGCCAGAACTACCTACGTTTTGGGATGACGATCGGATATGTCTCTCAGAAACGAGAGGAGAATGCAAGACTCTTTGCCGAACAGATGAGTTCAAATTCTGTGTAGCCGATCTAGTAATTCTAGTCTCTTCTATTTCAGAATCCCTTATTAGACGATTGATGCGTTCTTCTTCCTCTTTATTGGAGTACGCCATTGTAAAATAACAAATTTCAAATCCTCAGACTCGACAAAAAACGAAAGTTAACGATGACAAATCAAAGGCAACACAAGAAAATGGTGAGTCAAAATAAACTTTCTGATTTAAAAAAGGTATGAAGGACTGAGAAACTTGTAACTAAAAAAGGATATAAATCTGCCAAAAAAAACCAAATATTGTTACAAAAAACCTAGCTGTTATTATAGCCAAAATTTATTAAATTTTAACAAAAAAAATTTCAAAAACTAAAAAAACAAATTATTGAAAATAAATACCCTAAAGAAAATTGTTTTGGAAAACTATTTGAAAATGTGTTAACCAAAAAAAATTGTTCAAATTGAACTAAAAACTAATAATTATAACAAAAAAATAAATACTAAATCAAAAAAAAATAATAAATAAATAAATAACAAAAAAACTGTGAACTTTATCAAAAAAAAAAAAAAATATTGAAATAAATAAGAAAACGAAATATTGAAATCGACAAAAAAAAATAAATAACAAAAAAAAATTTAAGAACTATCAAAAAAACACTATTGTAACAAAAAAACTAAATATATTAAGAAAATCTAACTACCTAAACCTAAATCAAAATTGAAAAACCTAAACCAGATAACAAAAAAAACTTGCAAAAAAAAACTTAACTGAACAAAAAGAGTAAATAATCTAAGACCTATTAAATTTGAAAAAAATATGTATTACAAAAACTCGAAGCAAAAAAAAAATAACAAATATCAAGAAAACTTTATTCGAAAAATCTAAAGTCCTTTTTCTTTAAGAAAAAGAACCTAAACTTAACAAACTAAATATTTCCTAGCGTAAATCTATCCTAAATTTAGAATTTTTTTCTCAAAAACAACTAAATTTAGAAACAAAAAAATAAATAAATATGACCAAAAACTATGTACGTTAAATATGAAAATGTAACAAAAACAAAAGTAAACTACCTAAATTGAATTAAACTAAGCCTATAAAAATCGAAAAAACTATATATTGAAAACTATTACTAAAACTATCACTAACGTTGAAAAAAAACTGCTTATTGTAAATTTTAAATGTCCAAAAACTTAACTTAATTTCAAAAAAACGAATAAACTAAATAGGTTATCGAAAACTTGTAATTTTCTTTAAACTTCAATATAAGTTTCTTTCAATAAAACTAAATTTTGAAACAATAACTGGTTGTTCTATTAAGAAAACGAAAAAAATTTAATAAATTTGGTTGCAACAAAAAAAGACTTAGAAAAAGTAATTACGTAAGTAAACGCAAACAGAAACGAGTTCAAACAAATCAACAATGTATAATAAATATTTGAAAATCTTTTGGATAAATTCAAAATTCACTAATTTTAAAATTTACGTCAATGAAATTTAACTTTTTTTTTCAAAAATGACGATTTAAAAAAAAATTGTATAGATGTATAGGTTTGTTTCATAGACATTCGGGGCGCTTCAGGTAGCTTCTACGGTGGTTTCTTAGCGACATGGCATGATCCTACTAACGATATCACTAAAAGAAACAGGACATCAGACAGACTAACAAACTCCCCTGATGTGACGATAATAAAAGTGGAAAACTACTAGAAATACAAACGAATTACATTACAAAGTTTTTCCTCACCGTTCCCGCAATCCTAGACTGTCTTAAGGACCTTGCTAGAAGACATGAAACGGTGAGTTGAAACTTACAAAAATTTGGAACGATGATGTTGGACTAAACGTCACGCACAATCAATCGTCCAAGTAGAAAATGACAAGACTAGGATCTGAAAATTGAAAATTAGAAATAGAAAAGTAAAGAAAAGTATGGATAGGAATAAGGAAAAACGATACGAAAATACGCTATCTGTAGTTACTGCAAGTTTCCGCAAAATAACGTCGCAATACACCTAAGTTCGTCTGAGACCTTCTTGGTGCAGACATACGCATCTTGCAGAAGCTCAAGTAACCCCAGACAAACGCAAAACAAACACTAACCGCAGTCACTTTGAATTTTCAAACACTCGTCGCAATTTATCTAGGTTCGTCTAAGACCTTCCTGATAAAGACATACGAGGTTTAAAAATCCAAAGTAAGTTTGGTTGAAGACTTCACAACATAAACGAACCGAAACTAAGACTACAAAATCTATTTGTCAGAGAAAACGTTCCAACTAGGTTGGAAAACCGTTTTAGCGACGTTGGGCGCCAATTTGTTGCGAGGCAAGAGGAGCGGAGGAGTGTCGGTATTGGGGTTAGGTAGGAAAAAGGAAAGGTTAGGAAACTGGAATAGGAATAGGTTAGAAAAGGGTAGGAATGTTAAGTTTCGGAGGACGCGGCCTGCTTGCGGTGCACGGCATCAGCTCGTCGGACGGGGGGGGATCTTGCCCCCCGAAACTTAACCTCACCTGCAAACAAATACATATATCAGGCCAGGTAAACAACACAGGAAAATTTCAGACTAGAAAGAGACGGACGGACTATCGACACACCAAGGGCACTGCGGATGTTGTTGCAGTGAGGCCATTACCCACCCTACCTTAGGAATCTTCGGCCATTTTTAGATTCCCCCAAAGATGGTGGATGATCGGCTTCAGATCACGCCATCTTCACCGGAACTCAGCTACCCTCTGCACCCCTGAAATATGATCTTCAAAATATCATGTTTCGATTTCTCGAAACACAAAAACACATTTAAACTTTCCTCAAAATCAGGCGTGATTAAGTTTATTTCGTAACCAAAAACCAAGAAATTAAACATATACAATAAAAAGTTAGGAAAAACCAAGGTGAGTAAGACATGTTTCCCTACTTACTAATGAAAAGTACCCTTTTTGGTAAATATGGGGTCGTTAATTTTATGCTCGTTCGAAAAGAATGCCCTACCTGCAAGGAGCTCATTGGAGGTGGTATAAACTTTCACTAAAAATCTTTCAATATTTCACGACCAATACTGAGGGAAACAATTCTATTTCACTTACAATTAAAAATTTTACTTTCTTTCTTTAAAACAAAAAAACAAAAAAAAACTTATCTTCAACGCCGTAATTGATTAATATCAAAAAAAAACTCTTAACCCTATTGAAGTAAGACAAACACAAACACTTATTTCCAAAAGGATGGTCTTTAATTAATTTTTTTTTTAATACCCCTAGGGGCCTTTCTGGTTGTTGTTTTGTTTTAGTTGTGGTTTTTGTTTCACCAGGACTCACTTGTACGACAGGGGTTTTTGGTACCTGTATTGGTGGCTTAGGCTAGGAGGAGCTCCAAATGGCCAAAGCTTCAAAGCGTTTACCCCAAATTTCCACCCCTCTGCGACTTCGATGAGCAAATATCTCACTGCCAATGATCGTCGCAAAACTGGACTGAATTCCACTGCTGAACAATACGAAAAAAAACACACAGAAAAAATGATGCGGCGGCCCAGTACTCGGTTGCTTATCTGGGGCCGCCGAGAATTCACCTAAAAAGTTTCCTGGTTTTATACCCTGTTATATCAGAAACAAGTAAGTCGACTCACCACTTGATAATAAAAATTCTTTTTTTTTTCTCGCAGTTAGGAGGCGACACTGAATTTAACGACTTAGTTTTCTTTAAATTAATCTAAATATCTATAAAAAAAACACAAACAAGAAACTCAGTAAACGAAAACAAACTCCCGCAACAATAAATCCAAAAAAAAACGCACCAAATTTGACTTCAGTTAATTTAACTGAATATGTACTCGTTTATTTCTCCGGTCTTAGGGGTATGAACGTCACTCAACTATTGATCGCTGCCTACCAGAAAACTCCCCCTGAACGAACAGAAGCCACAATCTCTCTCTATATTAACTGTCAAAACAACATCCGATCATCATGCCCATATGCAAATGGATCGTCCGATACGTCTACGGATGTATGAGTTAATATTTACTCTCCTATAGTCTGGCTTTTCAATGGGCATGTTCAACACCAGCGTTCGGAATTTCGAACCGAACTAGAGTTCGATCTTGACGTCGTTGACAGGAGATTTACATCAGGGGATTTACTCTCCAAACAAAAAAAAACGAAACAAAAAAAAACATAACACCTAAAAACGTCGAAACCCGAGGACGAGACATGTCAGAAAACAAAAATTCACAATAATAAACAAAAAAAAACGAAGACAATTGAAAAAATAAAATAGCGTAATAAAATGAATTGGCAGAATTGTCTCCAAACTCTCCACAATTCTCACATCCAAAATTTCCCATTAAATCTCACTACCTTGAACGCGCCCAACTCTCAAGTTTGCCGTCTCTTATATAAAATGTTTGGCAAGTCAAAGGAGATGGACTCAAACAACAACAACAATGTGGTTTTTATTCGTAAACAACAAAATATCAGCAACCTCCATGGCGGACATTTCATTTGGTAAGTGCCAAAAATAATTTTTCTTTTATTTTGTTATTTTTTTAAGTAAATTTATTGTTTAAATGTTTTCAAAAATTGACATTTACTTTCCTCTTTTTGCAGATAGTCTCTACTGGATGGATGTGGTCCCCACTTAGCTAAAACAAAGGTAAGACGTTTGCTTGCATTTTTTTTTTGAGTGTTAAAAAATAACTACTATTTCTTTCCTACTTCCTAGGTGGTGTTTACCTGGATTTTTGGCTTCCGCGGTGGACAACTCGAGGCCTAATCAGGCGTCCGCAACATAACCCATACTGGAGTTTTGATTTAAATAGGCCATTATAAACTAATTTTAGAACGGATTGGCTACAATAAAGGCTAAGATGGTAAAAATGTCTCAAAACTGTATTAAAGTATTTAGTAAGGCTTGAAGTGTGTTCTTTCCAACTCAATCTACGGTCTAAAATAACTCCCAAATATTTAAAACTTTCAACTTGTTCAATAGTAAAGCATTCAACACAACAAGATTCACTATGATTAAAAGTATAGGAATCTGAATAATGCTGCCAGGAGTTTCGCAGGACATATTTAAGACAGCTTGGAGAATGAAATTTGAAACGCAAATCGTTATAAGTGGCACCGGAAAGGCTGTATAACATGAATTTTGTTTTTTCGCTAATACAGAGTTTATGACGAAAAAACCAATGGCGGAGAGTTTCCAAATCGCTATTTACAGAAACGTTTAAATCAAAAAATGTTTTTGTAGAGTACGTTAATGCTGTGTCGTCCGCAAATGCCGTTATTTTGCCCTTAAAGTTTTGAATAAAAAGCGAATTGACATATATTAAAAACAAAATTGGACCCAATACAGATCCCTGTGGGACACCTAAATTTAAAAATTTTTCATCACTATACATATTTTGAATTCTTACTTTTTGTCTGCGATTATTAAGATAAGAGCTAAACCAGTTATAGACGAACCCACGAAAGCCAATCTTATATAATTTATCCAGCAACAGTGCATGGTCCACCGTATCAAACGCCTTAGTAATGTCAATGAATAGGGCGGCCGAAACCTCAGATTCATTTAGGCTAGTATATACTTCATCACAAAGCTTCAGAACAGCATTTTCTGTACACCTTCCTTTCCTGAACCCAAACTGAGAATTACTGAAAAAACTATTTTTATCTAAAAACGAAAGCGTCCTTGATTTCATACCCTTTTCAAAGACTTTAGAAAAAACCGATAAAAGCGAAATGGGCCTATAATTGTTTATGCAAGTATTAACTCCTTTCTTATGTAACGGAATCACAATCGCCAACTTTAAAGAATCAGGAAAAATGCCCTTGGTTATACTTTGGTTAAATATATAACTCAACACATCAGATACAAGATAAGAAATATTTTTCAAGATCTTAGCCGATACCAAATCGTCAGATGTGGAATTAGACATTTTGAGAGACATAATAATTTTATGAATTTCAATAGCAGAAAAGTTCTCAAAGAAAAACGTTTCTGTACAAAAGTTTTCTGTAACAATAGGGCTATCACATTGACAATTATTCGTAAAATTGGGGAGATTAGTGTTTTGGCTTAAATTACAAAAGAAATCATTGAATAAATTAGCAACAGAGGAAGGATTTTTGATAATAGTGCCCCCGCTTTCTACAGATAAATCAACTATTGGTTTATTTTTATTTAAGATTTCATTTACAACCTCCCATTCTTTTTTGGAGTTACCTACGTTTTCGAAAAGCTTTTTCTTAAAATAGTTATCTCTACAAAGTGGAATTTCAGTTTTTAATTCTTTGCAAATGTTATCAAAATACCTTTTCAGTCTAATATTATTAGGATGTTTTTTAAGTTTTACAAAGAGTTCATTCTTTATGTTTATTTTTTTCAGCAGTCTAGTATTCATCCACTGCTTACGACTAGTTAGGGTCTTTTTATTATTTACAACTTCTTGGCTGCATTTAGAAATTAAATATTGGAGCTTACTAAGAAATAAATCGAAAGCAATTGATGGGTTACAAGCACTATAGACTTCATTCCAAAATTCAAATGTCAAAGCTGTTTTCAAAGCAGAAAAATTTATTTTTGGAAAAGTTTTTACTGATGCATTTATTTTTCTATTTTGACTACAATCAAATTGAATACTTGTTAAACAATGATCAGTAATCCCAAGTTCAAAAACTTCTGTTTGAAATCCCACGTTATTATTTTTATGAAGTCTTAAAAAGATATGGTCCAAGCAAGATGGTCCTCTAGTAGGTGTGTTTACCAAAGAAGTAAATCCAAAGGAAGAAATGGTAGCAAGAAAATTATCAGCATCAGGTGAGGAGGACAATAAATCGATGTTAAAGTCACCTAAAAGAAGCATATTTTTACCACAATGATTGTCCAAAAATCCAGAAAATTCATCTATAAACGCATTAATTGTAAAAGAATGTAATCTGTACACTCCGACAAAAAAGTAACGAGTTTGAGATACTAAAAAATTTAAACAAATCAAATCTGCACTTCTTAAATTCGCATTTGTTACTTCACACATTATATCGCTTCTATAAAACACCGCCACCCCACCAGCTGCATAAGAATCATTACAAGAAGCCGCGAAAGTAAAACCAGGAATAAAATAGTTAGAAATTTCAACCTCATAGATCCAAATTTCGGAAACGAATATGAAATCAGGCAGATGATCTAAAGATGCGAGATTAGCAAGAAAGGTGTCAAAATTTTTTCTTAAGCTACGAATATTTTGGTGTACTACTGATAAACCTGAATTCAACTCTATAGTAGGATGATCAATGCAAAAACAATTTACTTTACTATTATTTGAAGAAAAAAGACTAAGACTACTTAAGTTATGATTATGAGGATCCGATAAAGAATTTAAAGAGATATTATTAAGTACCATATTTAGGATTAACATTAAGTATTTAAAATTAAATTATTCCTTATGAAATCCTCATAACTTTTAATCTTAATAACACTGTCGCCTTCTTTCTTCCGAATTAGAATTGTTGAATCCCTTATCCAGACATATTTGCATTTTTGTTGTTTTTTCAGAATATTGGCATCTTTTAGCAGAGATCTGGTGAACGAAGTAAGGCTATCATTTATGTATATGCGATCTTTGTTGTTGATGTCACCAAATACATTCGCAGACAATTTAATTTTACTTTCTCTCATTTTTTGCATCATCATGTTTTTTTGTTTGAGAGAACTAAACTTCACACAAACAATGTTAGAAGAAGGGTTACCAGCAAGGGGGGATCCTCGAGAGTCATTGCGCTTTGTTTGCAAATTCTTAACAAAACAGGTTTCGATTTCATTCTCATCAACATGAACACCCACTCCACTGGTTAAGAGGTGAATGACCTTTTCCATAGCATTAGAACTATTCACATTTGGTATACCTACAATGTCAACTGACGTTTTTTTGTCTTTTTGTTCCAAAACATTGAGTTTGAATTGTAAGATGTTAAGCTTAGACGTGAGATCATCATTTTTCTCTTGCAATAAGTTGATTTGAGCAATTGCTTGGCTATTGAGAAGCTGAAGTTTTTTTATTTCGTTAAAAAGCATACCAAGAGTGATAGGTTTATCTAGAGCATCAACGTCCACATGAGCAACACCTTCAGTTAGATTACTAGTGACAGGTAGAGGGGTGGCAGCAGCAGAGGCAGCAGCAGCATCAGCAACATCAACAGCAAAAGCGTCGTCGGCGGCGGCAGCAACTGCAGCATCAACAGCAGCAGCAGAGGTAGATGTAGGATTCCGATTTTGACGAACAGTGAAACCCGGATTCACAGAATAATTATTTAATGGCAATTGATCTGCCGAAAAAGAACCCCGTCGTTGTTTTAAACAAATAACACACTTATGGCTTATTTTGTTCTTTAGCATGTAATCGACTTCAGTTTTTTCTAATTTGGCGCACTTAGCGTGACAATATTTAGTACACATGTGGCAACGAATCTTAAGATCAATTCGATCAATAATTAAATTGCACAAAACACACTTCATGATAAAACTTTGTGTCAATTTTTTTTTTTTTTTTTTAATTTTTAGTTATTATTATTTTACTATAATTTACTTTAGACAAAGAATTTTTAGTTAATATAAATAAAGAAAAATTACTAGAAAGCACTTCTCAAACGATGTGACCCCATCAACACACGAGAGAGTATGCCCTATCACGAATTCCATCGTAATCGGAAACATGTTACGAATCCCGAAAAAATCTATCACAAAATCCATCGTAGTGGAAAATCTCATACAAATTGTCATTACGAACGGATTTGGTGATAGATTTTTTCGGGATTCGTAAAAGTTTCCGATTACCGATTACGATGGAATTCGTGATAGGGCTGATTATTTTTACAAACAATGTTCTAGTGAAACAGCCAGTTGCATTCCTCCTGTTAAACAATTCAACCGTAAAACTCTCGCGTCAGTGAATGCCCATCACTTTACCCTTCGTTTAATTCGGACCGTCTGTTAAATTGAGAGATTTTTCCTTCAACCGCACTACACGAATGTGGAATGCTTTACCCGG
This sequence comes from Philhelius festivus, assembly GCA_963931855.1. Taxonomy (NCBI): domain Eukaryota; kingdom Metazoa; phylum Arthropoda; class Insecta; order Diptera; family Syrphidae; genus Philhelius; species Philhelius festivus. The sequence goes on from OZ007555.1 coordinate 215,548,919, forward strand.
TTAAATATTTCCCTCCCATAACTATGTACATTCAAAAATGAAACCTCCAAACAATTGCAGTAGGTACTATGATTTTAGCTATGTAAATGCCCAAACACGTTGCCACTTTACTTCGAATTCTTTTAGAAACATAACGAATTTTAAAATTTCCTTTTCAGTTTGATGGATGATTGGAAGCACTAGTTTTTTCAAGTGCAGGGTGTGGAGATGTGAAGACATAACGGCTTATCAATCAAATGCACTACATACATTTATACATACATATTTTATTTCGAGACGAGAAATTTAAATAAATTGGAATATTATGATTTGGTTCTCTTTTATAATGTTCTATAATATAATAAGTTTATTTGAAAACTTAGCATAGATAATTTTTTTTTCAAGCTGTCTGGTATTAACCTAAGGAATATAAATTCGCTTTTAAAGCAAAAGACGTTTAAGAGTATTGAAATGATTATGTATGCCTACAATTATTTCTTCCCAAGCTCAGCAGATCGTTGAGACGACTTCTCCACCGCCGTCATCAGGGTTGACCTGAAAAATAAGCAGAGCGTTTTACAAAGCCAAAATCATGCTAAGAAAGACCTCCAAGACTAACCTTAAATTACCCTTTTCTAGTTCATATACTCCACAGATAGTGGAACCTCCTGGAGAGCACACTTCATCTCTCAACACGGCAGGATGTTTGCCGGTCATAATGACGGTTTTAGCAGCACCCAAAAGCGTTTGCGCAGAGAATTGCAGAGCCATTTGCCGTGGAACGCCTTGCTTCACAGCTCCATCGGCAAGAGCTTCGATAATTGTGTAGACAAATGCCGGTCCACAGCCAGCCAACCCAGTTATGCCATCAATCATGCTCTCTGGAACCTGCTGCGCAATGCCCAGCGAGTTCAACATCAAGTGTACCTTTTCCAAGTCTTGTTGTTTGACGTACGATCCCGGGGAATACACAGTGCATCCCTCGCCCACTTGCATTGAGGTATTTGGCATGGTACGAATCATCTTCAGTCCCTGAATGAAAGAAAATGCTTCTTCCAAAGTCTTCAAATTCACTCCAGCCAGGACTGACACAAACAGCTTGTCCTTATCCCTCGCCGATGTGATGTGGTTATTCCTGAGTTGTGTTGCGCATGGCTCTAAAATGTGTGGTTTCACCGAAATGAATATAATGTCCGACTTCTCCAGCACCATATAGTTATCTTCACTGACCTCAGTGACACCGTGGTCCCTCCACCTCTGCAGGTTTTCGATGTGCGGCCCTGAAACTAGAACTTGGCTAGCTTTGACGATGCCACGGGAAATGAGTCCAGCTCCAATGGCAAAGGCCATATTTCCGCCACCAATGAAACCAATTTTTTCATCTAACTTCGCCATGTTTCGAGGGTTCTTACGTAAAACTTGTCGAACACGACACACGCCTGGAAATGTTTATTTACAAATAACCAACTTGACAGTAGGGAGGTCTTCGACACAGATGTTTTTGCTTGGATTTGTTTTGCTCGTCAACAAAGTTGCGAATAAAAAAAAACGATATTTATAGATCACGAATAGTAGTTTTTTTTTACGCTGCCCCTCGCACTAGAACTTCCTTCGCTTGTTTGAGAATGAAATTATTTTCTGCTGCGCTCTGTGGAGGTGGACTGATAAGAAAAATTTGTGATGACAGTTGGTGGTATGGTAGGTGGCAGATGACAGATGACAAACAATCACAGTAGCTCTCAAACTGTACGTAAGGGTTTGCGAATACGGGGATTAGATTAGAAAAGTTGGAGAAAATATTCAAAATAGAAATACAAATTACAAGATGTGTATTAATTTAATTGAAATTTTCTAGAAGTTTTCACAATTTTCAAAAGTTTGCTGCTCATTAAAAAAAACATACAACTTGGTATAGACTTCAAATTACCAAACAGACACATGTTTTTACGGGTTGAATGAAAATTATGGAAAACCACATTACACCGCTACTATATCATATCTATTTTTGAAAATGAGTGCGTAGGAGGATAAAATTAAAGAAAACAATAAGGCTAGGCGCGCACATTCAATTTTTAGTTTCGCAACAGTTTAGTTGCTAAAATGAAACAGATGGACTTATATGGGACACCGCGCACTTAGAGCAACTCGATTCTCGAAACTAAAAAGTTTGTGTTTTGACACAAACTAAACGATTGCCCCGCAACAGTTGAGCTGTTTTTTATAAGTGCAAGAGAGAAAAGAGTGTGAGTGTGAGTAAAGAGTTGCCAGTGCGCGGTTCTCTTTCAACTGGTGATTAAACTATTTGATTTCGATCACAGTTGCCAGTGCGCGACTAGCCTAACATTGGGCCTTTACCACTTATCAAATTAAGGCTAGCCGCGCACTAGCAATTTTTAGTTGCGAAACTGCTTGGTTCGAGCAACTAAAAAGTTTGTGTTTTGACACAAACTAAACGATTGCCTAAAATAAGTTCGCCATTTTATTGAACATATAATTATCTGCAAATTCACGGACATTCAACCAAACAGTTCATCTGTTTTCTATAAGTAACCAAACAGTTTCGCAACTAAAAATTGCTAGTGCGCGGCTAGCCTAAGAGATGACTTAAATGTTTAAGTTGACTCTAAGCAATTAACCATAAACTGAAGAAACTTATTAACTTCGAGGTTGAGTATAAACGCCACGTTCGTACATTCATTGTGAAAGCAAAAGAATTAGAAAAACAATTTTACTTTTCAGTCTGGCTCTGTGTGGAAAAAAATTTTTTTTTTCAATTTTGTGCGAGTTCAATAAAGAAGAAAGCAAGTGAAATAAACAATTTAATATTTGACTATTTCCAATTGTTTAACTGTTTATAAACTTATTAAGAATTACTGGGTACACTAAAATATTTATTTAGTCAATTATGACATCGGAATTCATTATTTTTATTAAATGAATATAGAATTAAAGCAAAATAAAATTTCTTTGTTTTTCAAAATAACACAAATTTTATTGCACATAATGTCTTTTTGACAGCAAATGTAGTGGGTTTTGTAATAGAGCGTGTTTAGTAAAAAGTGTATTTAACTTGGTTATTGGTAAACGCTCAAATTAACTCGTCCGTTAAGCTTAACGCATGTTTAGCAATTAATTTAGCGGTAAGGTCCACAGAATACAACTATATATTATCGTAGTAGACTTCAGTTAAAGCTATCATTGAAAATAGTTTTTAAATAAAAAAATTGGTGGATCGTTAGAACTTTTGACTTGTCCATAAAAATATTAAAAATATTCCTGTGAACGTGGAAAACCCGGCGGATAAACCTCAGAAATCAGATAATTTTATCTTCGCAGAAACGAGCTGTCAAAATGTTTATGGGAAACACTTTCAGCAGAGCTGATAAAATTATCTCATGAATTTGATGCGGAAAGAGAAGAAATAAACCTGATGACAGCGTTACAACTTCGGGAAAAAAAGTCGAAGTAGATTTGAAGAAAAAAGTGAAGTTGAGAAAAATCGAAGTAGATTTCAAAATGACGTTTTACTTGCTTTTAGAAAAAATAATGCATTCAAAATTTTTTTCGTTAAATGAATATTATTAAATATTTAAAATTGTCAATACATTTCTTTTAATTATAAAAAAAAAATTAATACAATTACTCATTTGTGTATTTGTATACTACTCGTATATTGACGTTCTTTTATTTTATGTTAATTATGGGGCTACAAACTACTACTTTGAGTGAAATAGAGAAAAAATTGAAATAGATTGAAGGGAAGATTTTTGAAAGGAAGTAGATTTCAGTATTTTGCTGATGGAGCGAAGTAGATTTTAAAACAACAACAAATCTTTTATGAATTATAATTTTGGAATTCAGCATTCCAAAATCTGTTATGAATCGTAAAAGATTAACAGGCGAATCTATAAACAAATCTTAAAGGTTACTTAACTTTAAAATACCTCTAAGTAGCTCTTAAGTATGAAATCGGTATCTATAATCAATTTTCACATTTAAGTAACGTTACTTAAAGGCCTCTTAACTTAAACGCCATCAACCACGTTTAAGGGTCACTTAAAGGCATTTTAAAATGTATTTTGACATATCGATTGTCATCTTTGAAATTTTGAAGTTTCAAATTGTGAGTTTGTAGGTATTGTTTGTTGTGATATTATATTAGAACTACAAAGTGCAACGATTTAAGAAACATAAAATTTGTATTGATTAAAGTATGTGTACGCGCAAAGAAATTTCGTACACGCTTCCCTCTTAGCCTTTGAAGTGTTTGCATCGACACTTTCTTCCTCGTTGTTGGAAGAGAATAGGCGTTTTCCTAAATGCAGTGTTGTAGCGCATCGTGGATTTTGATGCCCTTGCAACTTTTTTCTTCACTCTGAAATTAACTTTTACAATTCATTAAAAAAAACTCTAAAATTTAGAATTCGTATTTAATAACGTTATTTTATTGAAGCAAGTGAATAAAAAAAAGCATCAAAATTCATGATGCGCTGCAACACTGCATTTAGGAAAACGCCCAATCTGTACATAAAATAATTCTGTTTTGTAGTGTATTATTGCAAATTCTAAAATAAAAAAGTTTCCTTGTGGGAGGCATCCCAATTTTCAGATCTTTTTCTTTTATTTGTGGCGACGGGTGTGGGTGTTTGTTCGATAGCCATTTTTTTTTTGATTTCACAAATAAAAAAATGTGTCTTCCAATTATTTACTGAAAGAAGGTGTCACAAAACAGCTGTGTTGTATAAAATGAAGCAGCATTTGTTTTTTTTTCTGTACTAGATTTTCACATTCTTTTACGTTACGCGACACAACCATTGTTTAGTTAAGTACCAATGAAAAATCGATTATAGATACGAATTGAAGTTTCGTCATTTAAAGCCAAATTGAATATTTAAGTATGCTTAACTAAATAACCTCTAAGATGCAGTTTAAGAAAATCTTATAGATACGGCTGTAAAAGAGTAAATTAGTACACATGTATATCAAGTAAAAATGGATATTTATCTTTTATTTCGTCAACGAAATGTTCTTAAAGGAGATAAATATTAGAAAATTTATTAAAACACATATTATATAACAAATAAGAATAGTATATTGCCATGGTATTCCTTGAAAAATAGGTGGTAAGTTCATATTCCATGGTATATAGATACTTATAGTGTGTAAGAGATTACTTTTTTGTTCGTCTACCATTTTTATTATGTCAAATGAAAAATTTTACTTAATCACAGCTGATTATAATAGCAAATTTTATTTCAGTTTGATTACAGATTTCGTTTTCGAAGTTGCATAACAGACTTTTATAAAAGCTCGAACCTCTGAATACCAATCATAAAATATGTTTAAAGGTGGAAATCTTTTATGATTCATAACAGACAATTTAAAGCAGAAGAATTGACCTGGCAGAATAGGCCTAAATATTTCATAAACAAAATGTTCATATGAAAAATGACAAAATTAGTTTTAGATGTAATTTTTTTTAAACCTTTAAGCCTAGTACGCAGATCGGGAAAAATTTTGTCTCCCATACATTTTTTGTCCTGGGACAAATTTTGTCTAGGATATTCATACTTTTGTGCATTGCTGTACAATATGTCTCCACTAAATTTTGCCAGGAAAAAGAATGATACAAGCGGGAAAAATTTTTACAGCCGAAAGTGATTTTTGTCAAAACTGGTTTTATGTAAAAGGTGCTGATGCTTCTCTTGAAAGCAACGAGAGGAGATTTCAAAAAGGTAAAAACTTAGGTTAAAATTAGATTTCATATCTCCAACTTCAAACTTTTGCGCGAGATTTGGAAAAGCTTTGTAGAGATTAAAATAGTAGATATAAAATTTGTCTTGTCTCGATCTGCGTACTAGGCTTTAAATCAGTAACATTCTTATCACCCAATGATTATAATTTATAACACTTTCAGTTCCTATGTACAATTTACTTAAAGTTTTCATAATTATTTTTATTTAACGCAGTCTGTTATACACATGTATTTCTATACATATGTATTTTTTTATCACCTTTTTAATTAAAATATTGAATGACGTATATTTTTGACATTAAACAATTTGTAGGAGTTGACTTTGACATTTAACGAACAACTGATTAATTCTAATATTTACCAATGTATTTTTTAGGTTGTGTTCATGCAAACATGTGGCGGAAAGTTATCTTTCTGCAAAGCGGACAATTATCTTGTTGTATGAATACCCTTACTATTAGGGTTAATAAGTGGAGAATTTCTGATAAGAACCAGCTGTTTAAAAGCATCCAAGCAAAAGAGGAACAAAGATTGAAAAATCATTTTCGTTTAAAACCAATCTAAAAATCATCAAACATTTTGACGTTTGTTCATTTCTTTATTTGAAGTGAACAAACGTCATTTCGATTTTCGAATAAATAAATGAACGGATTAAGTTAAACTGGAAGATGAATACAAAACCAAGAAAATGTGTATTTCTGTTAAAATATTTTATATTTTCAATTTATTAAAGAAAACTAATTAAATTTATCTAATTATATAAAACAATATTACATACATTCACTTATTTGTTTCTCATAAATTATATACCTACCTATACATTAATTCAATTCATTCACTTAAGATAATTGCCTGTCTTATAAAATTATTTCTGAAAAAATAATACAAAAATATTTACAAACTTATATTTAAACTAAATACAATATTAAATGCGTAACAAATGAATATTTTGCTTAGAGCATACTATTAAATCACAAAGAGAATGGTTGAAAACTTGGCAATATAAACTTTACAGTTAAAATATAGAATAAAAATAAAATGCAAAAGTAAAAATAAATTGAAAGGTCGTTAAAAAAAAATACTATGAAATTCCTATATTTAAAGAGAAGTTAAATTAATTTTACAACAAGATTAACAGTGACAAATATTTAAATTTAAAAATCACAATACCTACACAATTATAAATAAACTTATAACGTATTTACATTATAACGAAAGTGTTAACTTACATTCTAGTGACTAAGGAAATATTAAATTACATGAGTTTTTGTTTTAAATTAATTTTGTTTTTAGTTTTTACAAGATTTTTATATTATTTAAGTCAGTTTGAGTTTTCCATCAATACAGTTAAATTTAATATTTTCTCTATTTTACATTTTAAAATGGCAACTTTGTAAATAAAACAGTTTAACGACACTTATTTTTATCATCATATTGATCTTGTCCGGCGGTAAGTGGCAGTTTTGATCTTAAAAGTTAAAATCGTATTTACAGTTCCGTTGTGGTTTCGACTTCTGATCTATCTAAATCATTAAGATATGAAAATCCCATTTGACCATAGTCACGTTTGCCAAAAGAAACATTCTCATTGGTTGCACTTATATGACTTAGGTCACCATTAGATCTGTAAAAAACATTACAAACAAACTTTCAATAAGTATCGAAAAAAAAAATAAAAAGATAAACCTACCGTTGAAACAGGGGATTAGCTATGGGTATTTCACCATAACCCCTATGGTTATTATTCCTCCCCAGGGTGTTTGTCATCAATTCCCCTTGATTATCATTTGGCGTATTCTGTCCACTACCGAAGGTATTCCCTCGCCTTCCTAAAGTACTGTAGGCATTATTTGGCATATTAGCCAAATTGTTTCTGCTTATGGTGTCCAACTTATAGCCTCCATTCTGATAGTGATTTGTATTCTGTTTTATCCTTCCTAGCGTTAGTGTTCCGGGAAGAGTACCATTCGACGCCAAAGGGTTAGCATTGTTTCTGTTCATTTCCAGAGTCCTGTTAAATGTATTCTGTCTATTGTTCATGTTGTTATTCACATTGTTGTTGTTATTATTATTTCGTCTCAAAGTTGCTGTAGTCGCTGTTGTTGCCTCGGAATGTGACGGACTTGATTGGCCGTTTTCTTTGTGTGTTATGTAGCTCACGCTGTCCAAACTAAAAGCATGATTTTTGGCACTGAAATCAAGCTGAAGATCATCATCCCCATCAGGTGGAACTGCCATAGCTAGCACTTGAGTCTCGTATTCCTTGAGATTGCTGACGGCTTCACCGTTTTGTGAACCAACTATCACAGGATCATAACGAGTAGGGCTTGAAGGTGCAGAATACTGACGCATGCGTTGTTTGAAATTTTTGTATCTGAAATAAAGTTTGAAATTCAGTATCTTTCTTAAAAAAAATGCATCTCCAAAAACTAACTTTGACCATGAAATACAAATGTAAATAATTCCAATCGTTCCAAGGATTAGAATTATCAATGATACTGCTATCAGAGTATATGGAAACACTTCATCATTAAGCGCAATAGCAGCTTTTATCTGAAAGAACAAAATGCAAAAATTGTCGAATAAGCGTGTAAATATGATTTGAATTTTACAACAAACCTTATGAACTTGGTGCCTCGCTTCAATTGGCCCGAAGATACCTTGAGCCGTGGCTCTGGCAATTCCTGAAGCAGCAAAATTTATCTCAGCCTGAGCTGTCGGCTCAAGCAGACTCTCACTCACCACGCTGTCATTGCGTCTGAGGATCATTTCTGTCTCGGGATCGATAATGTAAAACCAGACATCCGTCGCCGAAGGATTTTCCATTATGCTGCCATTCTCATTGAGGAACTTTCGATTGCTGAACCTTTCTATGCCACCAATCATTCCGTTCGTCTTCTCCTCCAAGAGTTCCTCCAACTGCGTATAGTGGCTGCGAATTTCATTGGGTGACGAATCGGAGAATACCAATGTCATGCGATTCAAATCTGTGATTTGATTGACAACAATTCTTGCTCTGGTCCTGTGCGATCCATCCTCCTGTCCATCATTGTCACGCGCTTCCACAGAAAAACGCATAGGAAATGTGACACCGCCACGTAACAGCTTGGCTGTCTTCAGAATTCCAGTTGTTTCACTCATTGTAAAGTAGCTTGTAGGCTAGATAAAAAAAGAAAACAAATCTTAATAAAAAAAGGTCTGAAGAATCCGAAATCAAAACTCACCAGCTGCGCCTCACTGATGGTATTATCCTCTTCGTCGTAGATCTTGTATCTGATCATTCCATATTTGCCCGAATCACGATCAGTGGCATGCACCTGCAAAACTGGAGTGTCAATATCCACATCTGGTCCAACCACCCCATAGAATGTGTCAGGTCTTCCTTGAACACGATTGAACGTAAACTCCGGAGCATTATCATTCTCATCTTGGACGATGATCTTCACCGACGTCACACTTTTCTGTGGGTTCACGAAGTACTTGTGTGACACCAACTTCAATTGCAGCCCATGTGAGGTTTGATTTTCATAGTCTAATCGTTTCTGCAGAACAATTCCACATCCATGATCCTCAATGCTAACTGCAAATAGTTCGCGTTCGTTGCCATCAACAATTTCACATTTAAAGCCAGGATTCGCTTTGGCTGCTTTCTTTGAGTTTATGATCTGGATCAGTTTAATGGTTGCATTAATTCCAGTAGTTTCTGGGACACCTGTTGTATAGCTGTCATCGCTGAATGCCAGTCCTAGACTCTCCGGACTCATAATAACACCACTATCCATTTTTCCCTCCATTGTGGGATCATCAACTGATGGATCGGTCAGTAGATGTCTTACAAATACCGGCAACGTGGCGACGGAACTCAACTGCGGCTCACCCATGTCATAGGCTCTGATATCGATTTGATACTCCGTATCCTCCTCCTTTCTGAGCTCGTCACGAATTCTCACAGTACCAGTGTCAGGATCGACTTGGAAGTATTTTAGCGCCTTGCCACGTCCAACCATTTCATAGCGAACCACATTCCCTGGAGAAGAACCATCACCATCAATTGCCGCCATTGTGTCAATTATTGTGCCAATCGGTTGATCGTCATTGACGGTCTTAGGCTCGGGAACCGAAACAAAAACTGGGGGAATGTCATTTCGATCATCGACATCGATAATTATCTTGATCGTGTCGCCAGGCCCTTCACCATTATTCTCAACCGTGCCCACTATCAGCTCATGCTGCTTCTCCTTTTCATAATCCAATCCTCTAGTTGTCTTAATTTGGCCTGTCTTGGGATCAACCTTAAACAACTCGATCGCACCTTTCCTCAGGGTGTAAGAGATTTCCTGCACAGTGTCGGGATCAATCGCCTGTACCGTCGCAATCAAGAGATCTGGAACATTTTCCGGCACTCGAACATCAACTCGTGAATCGGTGAACTTCGGCAGTTCATCTGGAATATCACGTACCAGAACCGTCACACTAGCAGTTCCTAGCCTCGCGTCAGGAGCTCCATCCTTAGCTGTCACCACAAACTTATACTCAGTTTGCCTCTCATAGTCCAGCTTGATCTTCGTTCGAATCTCACCTGTCGTCGGATCAATCGTGAATGGAATGTCAACCGGGATGGAATAGGTTATCTCGGCGTTGATGCCTTCATCGGCATCCGTAGCATGTACAATGCCCACAAAAGCGCCAGCCTTACCCTCTTCAACATTGAACACATACGGCAGCGTTGACTCATCAAATTCTGGATTTTTGTCGTTGATGTCTGTCACCTTGACATTCACTGTCGCCGTACTCGATAGCCCACCATTATCTTCAGCCTTAATTATTAACTGATATCGCGTCAGGCTTTCACGATCCAATTTTCGTATAACCACGATCACTCCATTCTCCTGGCCAATCGAAAACTGTCGCAAATCATTGCCCGATGAGATGGAATATGTGACAGGATCGCTTTCGGGGTCCTCTGCCTTAACCACGGTTACTGTAGAATTAATCTCTGCACCTTCACTCACTTGCACCTCGTACACAGGCTTCAAGAATCGCGGTGGCTTCGTGTTGGGTCCCGGCATAACAGAAACCTCCACTATTGCCTGTGAACTCAATCCGCCAATGTCAGCTGCCTGCACTGTAATGCTGTATTGCTCCCCGGCCATGGTTCTGCCACGAGTCTCTATCCTACCTGTTCGTTCGTCAATTGTAAATTTATTGATTCCATTGTTGGAGACATGGTAGATCGAATACGTGATCACTGCATTCTCACCCTCGTCATTGTCTGTCGCCATGACCTGTGTCACCAGGCGTTTGCCATCGCCAGCGGTAATCGATATGGGGGCAACCATTGCCAGTTTCGGCGCATTATCATTGACATCTTTCAGGTGCACAGTCAAACTCAAAGGTGCACTCGCGGCATTCGTTTTCGGCTCTCGGGCAACAACCTGAAATTTGAATTTACCCGGATTCGGAGGATCGCGATCAAGCGCCTCCTCGTTAACGATCAGAATACCATCTTTGGTCACATCGAATGATGGTGTTGTCAGTTCGTAAATATACGCCGGCTTTGGGTCATCCTCACCCAGATCTGCATCGCTGGTTTGGAAGGATATCGGTTTCCCTCTTGCATCCAACACCCGAGTGCCGATCAGCGAGTTCTCTTCCACATACCCTTCGATGTCGGATGCAGCGATAATTGGTGGATTCGCATCAACAGGTTTCACCATAATTGTCAGTTTGGCCGTTGTGAAGCGCTTCGCTTCCGATACCTCTTCGGCCTTAACGATGATGTCATATTTCTTTGCTGTGGACGTATCGACAGCTTTTATCTGTTTCAAGACACCTGTCTGCACATCGATTTCAAAGTAGTCTCCATAATTGCCTGGCATTCCACTTGCGAAGGAGTATCGAATGGGAGAACTGATTGTGTCAAGATCTACCGCCTGAATACGTTCCGGCGAAACACTAAGGACACCCTGAAGTGAACCCGCTGGAACGGATGCCGAGTACTCTGGATTAATGCAAGCTCCATCGAGAAGAACACAACCGCGATAGATAAACGAGGGATCTAGGTCATCCGAGTCGGCTATGTTCACTGTGAGGGTTGTAGTGGAGGAGAGTCGCTCAGACACGTTACGAGCCCGATCCTGCAAATAAAAACAAAATTCAAGGTAAATCATTTGGACTTGGCTGCAGGAAAAAGTTAAAAAGTTTCGATCACAGATATTGATCTACATCTTCGCAGATACATGAAATAATTTTTAACCGTAACGAGTTCCTCCGGTCTTTTAAAGTCTAATCTCAATTCGAATTTTGAAGCATCGATACGAGTAGATATGTGTTGCAATTTACCACGAAAATTATGAGATGTTTAGTCTGGAAGTCTTGAACTAATATCCGCAAAATCTCTTGCGCATTTAATTCGTAAGCAATTTGGTGTCTGATTGATGGATATGGTGCTGTTTTATGGAAATCAGACAACTTGTCTGATTTTTATCATTCCATATCGAGTTTTTAAGTTCGATTAAACTCATTGATTGAAAGTGGAGCTCATGCGGTAGATGAAAATGGCCATCCACTTTTAGAGCTAGTATATGAAGCATAACTATGGAATGGGAGCCCAACAATTTGTTGGTGCTGCTGCACACATAGTTTTTTGTAAAAGTTGATTTTCTGGATCATGCTGAGTGGCAGCAGAACACATTTGGTAAGGTAACAATTTTATTTGATTTGCCTGATAAGTTTCAAGAAGTACATATACCTAGCTATTACCGATCCAACTTATAAGCTCCTCCATGTTGGCATAAGTGTGGATTGCGAATGGCATTCAAACAGAGTAAACATTTTGACTATTGACAGGAGTTATTCGCTATCGATTATAAACAACAACTGCTGATTTGTACATAGTGAGTAGAAATATTTTTTAATGCAGTTGTTCGGCGAGATTTTCAGACGTGCAAATTACTGGGGAATTAGGTAATTTTTTCGATTTGGCTATCAGCATTAATTTGAATAAGATAAATAAATAGAATTGAATCTCTCAATCCAGCCGGTGAAAATTAGGATTAACGAGATGTAATATTGGATAAGAAATGCCGTTTAAAATGCTTGCATGTAACCATTGCATGTACCTATTGTGATAGAGTTTTCCGTCAAAGCTGAATTTTAGTATAGGTTTGTGTTCTTTTCAAGTATTTAGATCAACAAATTTTAGATTTAGAGTATTCAATATGAAAGCTTTTGTTAGCATTACAATGTTTTATGTCGTACACACAATGATTGTACTTGCTTACAACTTTTTCAATGTTTTTGTGCACTTACATACATATAACAGTTTTTAATAATAGTCTAAATTATGTCTTTTTTTCTTCGTAAATGGCCTTTACGGGTTCAAGAGAGTGCGACTTTGTTGTGACTTTCTTTCCACTAAGCAGTGGTAATGAAATCGCTGAAGTGAAATGTTACAGAAAATATAACTATTGTATTGATTACAGTATTTCCGCAAGCCAAAAAGTTCAATAATAGTGCTATGTCCGTCAAGTTAGCACTACCACTTCAAAATTTTCAAAATGTTATAATTGGATTAATTGTCGTGAATTGGTCGTAAATTTGTCGCGCTTGTTTTTTTTTAAAATAACCCCTGGTAATGCTAACTTGACAGTCAAGTTAGCACTACCACCTTTCAAAATAGGGTAAAATGAACGCAAAAAAAAAATGATCGGTGTTAATAATTGTAGTTAATTTGTCGTAAATATGCTGTAAGACCAAAAATTTTGTAGCGGTACGCCTGCGGCTACGAACGTTAATTTTTAAGAAAATGACCCCTGGTAATGCTAACTTGATAGTCAAGTTAGCACTACCACCCCCCAAAATAGGGTAAAATGAACTCGCAAAAGAAAAAGGACAGCGTAAATAATTGTCGTAAATATATCGTAAGAGAAAAAAATTTTCGCATCATTTTTTTTTTTCACAAAATTGCCATGAAAATGCAAAAGTCCATAAAAAAGCATTTTTTCATAAAACCTAGCACTTTTTTCTTTTACGACAAATTTACGACAATTATTTACGCTGTCCTTAGTCTTTTGCGAGTTCGTTTTACCCAATTATGGGGCGGTAGTGCTTACTTGACTGTCAAGTTAGCATTACCAGGGGTCATTTTTAAAAAAATTAGCGCATGAAATTTTTGATTTTACAACATATTTACGACAATTATTGACACCGTCCATTTTCATTTTCGCGTTCATTTTACCCTATTTTAAAGGCTGGTAGTGCTAACTTTACTGTCAAATTAACAATCCTATATAAGTGACTGTTTTTTGGACTGCACTGTTTAAAAATAAATACATTTAAGCTTCAAACTTGTTGAACCAAACTCCATTAAATATTCGCGAAAATAGTACTTAGGCTTCTCATAAGAAAAAAGCCAACAATTATATAACTGCATTGTAAAGGTTTTTCCATACATAAAAAGAGAAAAAAACAGAAAACACCAAGTGGCAATATCTTTTTACCAAGTTAAATTATTACTCCTCAAAAGCATAAATCCTAAAAGTTTCTTAACGAATTCCAATGGAAAAGCCTTAACGGTTTGCATTAGGGCAACGATGGAATAGTTACTCGGTTTTTATTAACTGTTTCGAACAGTGGCGTAGCGTACCATCTCGGCGCCCGGGGCGGGAGACCCATTTTGCCGCCCCCATTTAATACTAAATTAAAATTAAATTTCGGGACATCATTTCGCAGGCAATGAAGTATCTTTTATTGAAAGTAAAATAGGATCAGCGGTTTCATAAACGGATTCTACGGGCCTTAAGAATGAGGCTCGTGAGACAAAGCTGCATCTGCGGATTCATCGTCATGCATGCGTTTTTTCCTGCGAATTCTTCTCGTTTTGAGTTCGATTCCGTTTTTTTTTTTTTTTTTTTTATAATCGGCGCACACTCAAGGGGTTTTTTTTGTATACCCTTAATATGCCAGAGACACAGTGTGAGCATTAAGAAAAAAGGGAAGGGTTGGAAAGGAGCTGTCGGTGTACATTGGTTTTGAATTCTTGAACATTGCAATGACTGGGAAAGGCAGAGCGTGGCAAGGAATTCCACATTCGCGTAGTACGGCTGAAGAACGAATCTCTGTACTTCACAGTACGGCCGAAGTTGGGCTCAAGGGTAAACTGATGGGCATTCCTAGAAGTGCGAGTATTACGGTTAAATTGTTTATGGGGAGGAATGCAGCTTGCTATTTCACTAGAGCATAGTCTTAGAAAAGTCTTAGAAAAGTCGATTGCGGCTTAGACGAAATGGTCTCTGCTCTGCACTAGGAGAGCTTTTAAAACGCAGAGTTTCTGAGCACACTTATCCACACTTAGTCCACGTTGCTGCAGGTAAATCTGTGCGTCATCTTCTTCAGGTAGCTCTGCAGCTCAAAAGCCAAGAAAAGTGAGGAAGTTGAATGACTGCATGACTGTCAGAAGAAGACTGGCTACCGATCCGTCAATTCTTCCAGTACCTCAAGAACTTCCACAAACTTATTTTTAAGCGTCTTTACAGCTTTACGAGGTTCACTTCTTCTGCAGGCTTGTGACTAGATGCTTGAGGTACTTCTGGTGTGTCGACTTCGTCTTGGTCTGCACGTCTTCTTCTTCTGCCTGTAAAATAAGTTATGCATTTCCATGAATATTGGCTGGAGGACAATCCTAGGCCACTCACGATTGTAGATGGAGGAATCTTACTTACATTGGAATCACTTCCGCTGCTGCTGGATGCCACCGAAGACGTTAACGTAGCTTTTGAACCAGAACTAGAACTGAAATATTTCGCGTCTTCGCGTCTGCTTCTTTCTTAGCCTTTTTCTTGCGGTATTCCGCGCCGCTTCCTTTAATTCTTTTCATTTTCAAAAACTAGTTCAAAGGTTGAGTGAAATACTAAGTGTTTAGTTTTAGAAGATTCAACAGTATTTAAACTATAAACAACACAATCGAAATAACTTTCTGTGATGTGGAAGGGAGCAAAAACATTGATCTGGCTGAGACTAGAATAACGTTTCCGTCGAATCCTAGTTATCTTATCGTATCTTGCATATGCATATCATATGTTTCGGAACACTCCCTTTCAGTGTCGCGAGAGTTTCGGAACGTTTTGTTTTAGTTTCGCGAGTCGCGTGACAATACGGAATGCACTCTTACGGCCCTACGGTCTACGAATTCACGAAAATCAGCCGAGAGCGGTCAACGACGAACCACAGATAGGGTGGCAAATTTCAAATTTACATCATTGTTGTTTGGTGACTTGTCAAACGATCTTTCATAAAACATATGATTTCTACTGTACCCGCATCACCGGCGACATTTTGCCGCCCCCCTAGGCCTGCCGCCCGGGGCGGACCGCCCCCACCGCCCCCCCTACGCTACGCCACTGGTTTCGAATATAATTACAGTCTGCTATTACACGGTGAATTTAGATGCCTCCTTCCATTTCTTCTATTTTATTTCGTCCGCTGATTCAAGCGCTATTACACGTTGAAATTAGATTCATGAATCCAATTTGATAGTTCTTTTTATTTTGCATTTCGGTGTTGGTCTGTGTCTGTGCTCTTAGAAATATAGAAGCAATAAAAAGCAAGTATTTCTGTGCGTTGCATCGAAGCTTACTCCAGAATAGTAGAAAAACGGACACAGGTCAATTTTTGTTTCCGTTTCATCTTTCGATTTTTGTTTCTATTTTGTTCGAAAAGTCGATAGTATCTAAATGCATCGTGTAATAGCAGATTTAGCACACAAACTAGACAAATTTGCCCAAAATTTTGAACAGCTAAGTATTAAGGTCTGAAACTAATTAATAATTTGCTTACTTTTAAGTTGATTACTAACAATTTCTTCATTTTAACCATTTCTAACTATAGTATCGTACTGAAGCAATTTTCTTAATAAATCGCATCTGAACACATCTTAAACAATGACAGTTCGTACAAAAAGCTAAGTAAACAGACCTTTTTTGATGTTTGTAAATTTCAAAGAGTCATATGAATTTAGCATTATACTAAAAATGAAAATAGGTATTCGATGATTTTAACTTTAATAAAAGGGTAGAGAAAGTATGATGCTAGCTATATTCAATTAAAACTTGCAAAATCGTTGCTTCATACTGAACAGCTTTAAGATCGTAGTAATTCAACTAAAATTCTGCGCAACTGTTATTAAATTAACCACCGAATCATCAACTTGATATATAAATTTAAAACAGATACATAGATTGCCTAAATCAGACAACTGGGCTCACTCGCACTCGCACTCAGATTTCGCATATGGTTCATTGTGTTAATGTTGTGAATTTCAGAATACTAAATATAAAATTATTATTTAAATAAGAAAATATAACAATTTGCATGTCAAAACTCACAAATTCTGTCTCCAAAAGTCGCTAGCAAATTTGCTAAGCTAAATCAAAATATTTTTGGTCATTAACTGAGTTGAAACTCCATGATAGAATCCATCTCTCACCTTCTCTGTAAATGTCCTGATTTATCCTAAAGACGTAGACTTCTTCTGGGAGATTTCTACTACAATAATCTAAGTGATCTGGCAAATATAGATATAGGCAATCCCGCTCGCTTCATAAGGAGCTTCAATTAGTTTAACGATT
The DNA here is from genome assembly GCA_963931855.1 of Philhelius festivus. NCBI lineage: Eukaryota > Metazoa > Arthropoda > Insecta > Diptera > Syrphidae > Philhelius > Philhelius festivus. The sequence goes on from OZ007555.1 coordinate 215,566,280, forward strand.
AGGAAAAAGTCTCCAAAATCCAATGTGGTATCACAATGGATCAACTCATGGTCTAAGTGTGTCGGTTCTCCTACTGATGTCCAGGCCATTCTAACCTTACTTAAGTGAATGTGAACATAGGGACATTAATGAAGAGTAAGTTTTTAGTCTTCTAATGGGTAGATGTCAAAAATGACATTCATATGAACATAACTCCTGGTAAATCAAAGACTTGCCAACTAAGTATATGACTAAGTAAATTCATTTTAATTGTTCTAAACGCTTTTCTTTACGTACCTACACAACAAAATCATAAGAGGTTCAAAATAAGTAACGTAAATTCCCAACGGAAATGACATTTAACGAAACCTCTTAGCAAAATACAAACGCACTTCAATTAAGCAATTAGACTTTGCGAAAAAAAAGAAACGTTATCCAAAATGAAATCTACACCCCCATATGTTGTTACAAAATGCCAGATTATCGGATGGGGCAACACTTTCGATTTCCTTAAAGTTGTTACTTCAAACCTAAGCCCCCGTACGTCATCCTCATAGTTGTTCGTGGATTTTAGTCTTCGTGTCGTCCGTCACCGGCTTCGACTCCCATTGACCAACCAACCCACACGATTTCCATTCAATTGAATCCGATTCGATGGCATGACGCATTTCCGTGACGCGACTTCAAATGTCGGCCAACATTATACACAAAAAACAGTTACAGACTATGTTAACGTCTAATTACAATCACGTTGGTGTTGTTTAAATACTGGCTGGGGAGAAGTTGTGCTACATAGAGAAAGAGGGTGCTCGAAGTGAAGAAAAACGATTTTTTTCTTCTGTTCTGCATATATTCGAATCTCACGGATTTCACTTGCCTGCCAAACAAACATATCCCACACTTTTTCGCAATAGTCGTCGTACATAGTAGAATTTTTCCAACTTCACGAAGCCTTTTGGTCTAATTTGAATGTCTAATTCATTAAGCGGGAATGACTTCTTGGGATGTTTTTTTTTTTTAATTTAAAAAGACCGGGAAAGTTGTGAAAACACCTTCGACTATGTGTATGGAAATTCAGCATGTTGTAACAATTAATTGAGAGCCGATATCGTGAGTCCAATTTACCACATTAGCACTATTTTTCTGTTTTGTTAAAACTTGGAACATTGTGCACAAGTAGTAGTATAGATACACTGATGGAAAATCTGAGTTAAATAATCCAACATTTTGAGTAAACTTACAACATCTATTGGTTAAAGTTTATAAGGGGTTAATAACAAAAAGTGTTTAGTATATTGTTTTTAAAATTCTGAAAATGCTCATAAATTTTTGAAAATAGAATTCTAAGAACTGAATTGATACTAAAAATATGGGTCGATTAAACAAAAATAATGGTAGTATAGTACCCCGTGGCTTTATGGTTAGTGCGTTGGACTTTTTTTTTATAATTCACAAGTGTTCAAGGGTTTATTGAGACCCTTATAATGTTAAAAATAAACATAGCACGAGCGATGTGGAAATTACGGAGGGAGGGAAAAGAGGTGCCGATGAACATTGACCAATGTTTGCAAAATAAAAATGGCAAAGGAAAACCGTGTCGGATAAATTATTCCATTATTAAAAAACGAATCTCTATATTTGACGGTACGACCAAAGTAAGGCTCGAGGGTGAGATGATGATCATTCCTAGCGAAGCGGGTATTTTTGAGCATTTTTTGAAGTGATTGAGGAGAGAAATTATTCTGGCAACTAGGGGTGAACATTGCTTGTAAAAGAAACGATAAAACATGGAAATACATGAACCATTCCGATGGTGTTCAAGAGATAGGAATGATTCGTTGATAGCTCTGTTTCCTACTAGTTTTAACGCTCTGTTCTGGATTCTATCTATGTAATAATTGAAGAGAAGTTTGGGCTGCTCCTGCTCGAAGATATTAGTTGTATTCGAGTTTTGGACATATAAGCGCCTTATTTTCTTACACCAATAGGGAAATGTCTAGAATTTAACATCCCAACATACCATCTGTTTATAGACTTTAAGGCCGCCTATGATAGCATAGCCAGGGTAGAACTTTACAAAGCCATAAGAGAATTCGGCATCCCAAATAAATTGACACGACTATGTAGGTTGACCATGACCAACGTAACAAGCCAAGTAAAAATAGCCGGACTGCTATCCAGACCAATCAACATCTTTAATGGACTCCGACAAGGGGAAGGTTTGGCCTGCCTCCTCTTCAACCTGGCGTTGGAGAAAGCAATCCATGACTCTGGCACGGCAACAAGAGGGACCATCGTCAACAGGTCCAGCCAGTTACTGGCTTACGCAGACGAAAATGACATCATCGGAAGAACCGAACAAGATGTACACGATTTCTTTCATCCAGATCGAGCAGGTGGCACAAAATCTAGGGCTGCACATTAGTGAAGGTAAAACAAAGTACATGGTGGCGTCGAATGCGAGAGGAACAGTTGGTCAAACAATCAAGGTAGCGGAGCACGAATTTGAAGTGGTGCAACCCTTTAAATACCTTGGGTCAATAGTAGCAGCCGATAACAATATAGAAGAAGAAATACGCGGGCGGCTTCTCAAATCCAACAGAGCCTACTATAGTCTGTCAAAGCTTTTCAAATCCAGAAATCTCACCATAACTTCAAAACTGCTGCTGTACAGGACCATGGTCCTGCCAGTACTCACATATGGATCCGAGACTTGGGTGCTTAGCAAAAGGCACTCCGACCTCTTAGCTGCGTTCGAGAGAAAAGTCTTAATGAGAATTGTTGGCCCCATATGTGAGGAAGGACGATTCCGGAGACGGTACAATCATGAACTGTACGCAATCTACCTAGAAGCAGATATCGTGACAAAAATTAAGCTCGGTAGACTCCGGTGGGCAGGGCACCTAGCTCGCATGAGCGAATAGGAACCTGCTCGGAAAGTTCTTTGTGGTACATCCTATGGTAGACGACAGCGTGGTAGACCATGCTTGCGCTGGAGAGATGGCGTAGACCAGGACGTCCGAAGCCTTGGGGTGCGCAACTGGATGGCGTCGGCTAAAGACCGGGATAGGTGGAGAGACTTGTTGAAAGAGGACAGGACCGGAACCCGGTTGTCGAGCCGATGATGATGAATAGGGAAATCCTAAGCATTTAGAAGTGTTTTTGACACTTTTGACAATGTGGTAGAATAACTTTTAAGGTTTTTGCAGTTGTTAACACATGACATTTTTAAATTTTTGGGAAACAATTTCCCGGTGAACACGCTCAATGAAATTTGTATCGAAACGTTCGGGGTGAGTACTGTATTGCACTAGCTACGAGTAATTATCTTTTCATATATAAAACGTGGCTAATCCAAACATTTAAGTATGTCAAATGTGGTATTTCCAACGAAGAAAGCCGTTGACACACCTACCAAGCAATGAGAGCTTTTCGGCTTCTTCGATGCAACTGACAATGACATAGGGGATAAATTTTGCGCCAACGACAAGAGGCAGCATTGAGTTTTGGAATCATTTATTTCCACACGATTTTGTTTACCCCATATTAATGACGGGGTTGGTGGGGATGTTAAGTCAGACAGACTTAATTTAAGTCTCTGTTTTCAGCTTCCCAATAACTGTAGTTGTCTTCCAGCGCAAATTTTGCCTCTTCCCTGCTGGGTGCCAAGCCAAAGATGACGAACTCGCCAAAAGCGGAACAATGATATCTTTATTGCCAGATGAAGCAAATATAAGTATCCCCATCGCTACATGTAAACTTATCTTAAAGCAAGATGCTATACAAAGAACAAACTTAGGTGGAACCATATACCACCTGGTTGGGGACAAAATAGATCTTCCCATATGCAGGATCTGAAGCCATCCAAAGGTTTAATAACCTTAAGCAGATCGCACATAGGCATTCGTATAATAGGTATTATAACTGGCCAGTGTTTGATAAGCAAGCACGCAATGCGGCTTAGAATTCATTAGGGATTTCTGCAGAAGATGGATAAACGAAGAAGAGGAGGAATCAATCCCCCACCTTCTCTGTGCATGTCCTGCTTTATCCCAAGGACGTAGACTCCATCGGGGAAAGTTCTACTACATGATGTTGGTGATCTAGCAAATATAGATACATATACATATGTATATGGAATCCCGCTTGCTTCATAAGGGCTTTAATTGGTTTAACGATTAGGCAGAAAGTAATAAGCTTATCGTACGGTACCGTGGCAATTGCACTTCCGACGAAGATGAAGGCGAATTTAAGAACGAGTATGAAAAGCTGAAAGTAGAGTCATCGAAGAAACAATCAAGTGGATTAGAAGTTTCAGGCAAGAGATCATTTATAAAAATGAGAAAGAGAGTCGGAGATAAAACGGAACCCTGGGAAACACCAACATTTATTTTGTGAAGATCAGACTTGAGTCTGTCTAATACAACATAAATGTTGAACGATGAATGCTTTTTTTTTATATCCTAAGATTGTAGGAATCATATAATATTTAAAACATTTAAAAAAAAATAATTTTTAAAAATAGTGAAAAATAGTGTTTCCTCGTTTCTAATTTTTGTAAATATTTAAAAATATTTCAGGATTTGTTTTAGTTACCTACTTAAAGAATGAATCTCATCATTTTGAGCATTTTTCTCTAAAAATAGGTATAAACATTTTTTAAAACACTTGGACATAATAGCAAGCACGTTCTACCGAGTCGTGCATTTTATTTTTCTTTACTTTTATTAATAATTGTTTTAACCTTTAACCAAATAATTTTTAGAATATTTTAATAGACATACAATTTCTATTTAACACATTTTTGAATTAAACTCATTCTTTCTACCAAATAACTGTGTTGACTCCTTATCCAATGTTTTCTGTGAGTGCAGTATGGAACACCTTAGTGCAATTCTTCATACAAGTTCGAAAAGCAAAGGAGAGGCTTTCAAATGAATCACAATGATTATATGATTGTGAAATCTAATTTTTGCAACGTATTCCATGAAAATAGCATATAATTAGGCGACTTTTTGGTTGAAAAGGTCAGTTAAGATGAACTTTGCATAATTTAATGAATTTAAATAGCAATGCCAACCTTATGAAGATTGTGTATTGCTAGCTTTTGGATATGGACAGTTGAACATATAATTGACTTCGAATGAACCTTTTTGCCAGTGGAAGAACATTTATGGAAATTAATATAGATATCCTAAGAGCAGCATTTTGTTTTGGACGAAAATCAATAAATGTGAAAAAAAAAACAAAACCTGTGGAAAGATTAGAACTATACTGGACCTCCAGGACCTTTAAGACCTGATCTATTCTATACTTACAAAACATAAACGAAACAATATGAATGGGTTGTAAAATTTATTTTTATTTCACTTATCAAGAGAACGTCATAACCTTCTTAAAAACAAAATCCTTCTTTCATCTTTTCTATTTTCATGAAAGAATAAAAAACAAGAAATTAATCCTTCGCCTCGCTCATGAAATCAGTTCAGCTTCTGCACAATTAATCATCCAAATCACTTAACATTAATGAGTCTATCCAGAGGCTTGAAAAATTATTGCAAAACACTTAAGATGTAGGTTCTATGGGCGCAATTATTACCTACAATGTGTTTGAAACATATTTCATTAGGCATCTATATAGCAAGCCGCGTGCGTCTGCGCACCACAGGATACATTTACTTTCTCACCTTAAGACATTTGTCTGCAATTACAATATTATACACCCCTTTCATGCGTCGCGTCATCACCCACCGTGCTGGCACAGTCGTGCCATCGATTTCCTTAAACGCGCCATTCAAAACGAGGAAATCTAGAAAAACGCGTTCGCCTGACATCGACACGAACAACGTTAAACATGCAAAATGGCTAAATAATTTGTTAATGTCAAACATCAAAACATTTCATTTGGATATTATGGTTTGGTTAGGTTTTGCAATTTGTTTTTTAGGTTTTTATTTTTGTATGAATAATCATGAGACAAACAAGAAAGATGCTAATGTAAAATTAGGTGTGTGTCCAGACTGTCCAAAGACAATTTGATTGCCTTCCACAATAATAATGAATGTATATCCTAATTGAATATCTTGTACGCGCTTTAAGGCCGAATCACAATTACTTGACTCTGCATCGTGATCCTCTTCAGTATTAGTTGATCAAACTCTATTGATATGCCTATCAGTGTTGTCACTTTTTATTTTAAAATAGTAGTATATTCATGGACAATGGTGAATTTCTAATGCTGGATTTAAATTGATCTTCATCAGATCATCGGGTCAGATATACATACATTCAAATACGACTTACGCAACAGTACACAGCTGGTGACTCTTTTTTACTTGTATTATAACACATAGACATACCAAACAGTGTTATTTGGTTTTGACAGTTGCGTATAGAAAACATAAAAATGCAGATGGAGATGCTATAATAAAGATGAACATGTCTTAGCTATAATCTTCATCTTTATTTTTCAAGTTTATCTAAAGGCGTTTTTCTTTTTTAGTTCAGTATAGAGCTCTGAACAGAGTCCGAGCATGTCGAGCATGTTCCGAACATTCTCTGAACCAAGCGTGCTCTGAGCGCTCTGAGTATGTTTTTGAAACACACCTGAAGTCCTGAACTTATGTAGCTGTTGCCATTTTTTTTTTTAATTTCTATCTGTCAAATGCTTGTGTTAAGCATTTTACTCTGTCTGCTCAGTTATTTTATTCTGAGCTCATAGAGCACACTCTGAACACGCTCAGAACATGTTCAGAACGAAAAAAGAAATACATTTTCGAAACTCTGAACACTCTGAACTAAAAAAGAAACACAATTTATTTTTTGACAACTCAGGTTCTGTTCTGAACTAAAAAAGAAAAACGCCTCAAGAGACTCAAATGGGTTTCTGGAACACCTGCCTGAATATGGGAATTTTACTCAAACCTTGGACGAATAGAAACCTTTTAAATTATAGGCAGGTCAGAAGGAGTGACACATTTCTTGCCGAGGAATACCTAAACATTTGGCAGAGTTTTTAGTGACGTAAAATATGTGGTCATTCGACACTAAGTGGTCTGTGATGCACATACCGAGAACTGAAAGCTTTTCTGTTTCCTCAATGCATGGATAGCGATGTAGGATGGGGGTTCTGTTTCAACGACAGGACACAGCATTACGTTTTTAAAATTCTACGTTGTTTATGGTTCCAAATTTGAAATAATATCGAGATTAGAATTAAATGAGTTTATCCCATCCTGCCGGATTAAAATTTTCAGACAAAAGATCTTTGATGATTATGAGAGTCGGAGACAAAACGGAGCGTTGGGGCACACCATCATTTATTCTATGAATAACAGACTTGAAATTATCGAATACAATTTGTAAAGGACAGTTTGAAAAGTAATTTCTAATCCAAAAAATTAGGGACATAATGGATCAATGCTGTTTTTCCACTCGGAAAGAGACCAATAGAATTGGAAAGATGGAAAAAGCTTACGAAGTGGTTTTGCCAGCGTTTAAGAACACTTCTTAAGAACAATGGAATTATGTATTGCAAACTTAAGTTTCAAACGATCTTGATCGGCCTTAGAGGATTAAGTCAAGTTTAATGTGATGTGGCTCTTTATTCATAAAGGCAATTCGGGTGTTCATATTGTCCATAAATTTATAACTGGTGTTTCAGAAAAAGTCGTTTAGTGAGTTTTTAAGTCATACGGGATGTATTCAATAGTTATGCCAACTTTGAAATGAAATTACTTTTAAATAAAATAAACTGTTTAGTAAATCCACTGCAGTTGCTTTAAAGTGTCAACACTGCTCAGTGGCACTACTTATAATTGCAAATTTATAATGATCAAACATAAATTATAATGTCTTTCTTTTGGTTTTGACCGTTTGCCATATATGGCAGACAATTGGACGGGCGAATACATTTCAGTGTGTGGTTCATAATAATTCTTCTTCGAGATTCGAACTAAACAAACGAAACCTTATGGCTTTGGTGAGACTCGAATGTGTGTAGTATATCTCTTAACCCGTCAAAGAAGCAATTCTTTTGGCACACAGCTTACAATCTATTGTTGAATGATGATTGCGCAGTGCCATGCCGTATGTAAGTTTATTCAGAGGATTTTCTTTCGTTTTTATTTTTATTAACTCACCGAAAACAAAACAGACAGTATGAACAAACCATTTTGGGGATATATGAATTGTAATTTAAGGAAATTTATAGACTTTATGTACTATAGTCTTTTGTGTATTCCTGTTGTTATTACGTTGTGTTGGGTAATTTGATTTTTATTTTTTTTAGGATAAAAAACTTGCAATATGATATAATACGCAACATCTGGATTTTGAAATAGGCATAGATACTTGATTTTGTGACAAGGCTCAAAGGCAGTTGAATACATATCATCCAATCTTAATTTTTTGGGAAGGTTTTGATTAGTCCTCGTTGATAACTTCTATTAAAATTGCACTTTATCAAATTTTGTAAAACAAGATTTTCTTATAGAAATTAATTTAAATTTTATTTACGACTGGATCACACTAACTTTCTATATAGTATCAAATTTGTCACCACCCTGTGCGAGCTCCTACAAACAGTTTTTGAAAAGCTAGGTAAATGGTCTGACTTAATGTCAACCCTCTAAAGACGGAACTTGTTCTGTTTATGAGAGAACGAAACATTCCAAGCTCAAATACTCCCATCATAGATGGGAAACTGCTCCATATAACTGGCACAGCCAAAAATCTTGGTTTACTTATCGATCGTAAACTGAACTGGTAAGAGAACATGAAAGAAAGGGAAAAAAGCTGCAATAGCATTCTACACCTGCAGTAGAATTTATGGCAAGATATGGGTACGCAGCCCCAAAACCACTCATTGGATGTACACAGAAAATACAAGGCCTATTCTGACGTATGCCTTTTAGCTTTGGTGGCCAGCTTTGGATAAGGGAACCAATCTTAAGGCCATGAAAAAAAATTTAGAGACTGGTATGTATCGGCACAACATGATGTGCCATGAGAACCACGTCAACCGCAACGTGACATTTATGGAAAAACTGTTCATCACTTGAACCGAGCCAAATTGTACCTTGGGTACTTGTACTTATGTTACTGGAGTAGCAAAAATATAGAATTCACCAAAGTATCCTTAAGACTAAAACTGTCAGATGGTCAATAATTGACAATGAATCTTTGGCCAGATATTTCAAAGAAATAAACAGAGTATCTTCTGAGCAGGGTTCGAACCTCAATCATAAAATTTCGGATCAAATTTGAAAAAATTGAATTGAAGCAAATGCAAGATTTCCGGAGTAGATTTGAAACAAAAAGAAAATCCTTACTTTTCAGGAAAATTAAAACATACCTATGAACATAAAAAAATAGTATTAGCAAAAAAGAAAAAGAAATCACAGGTTTCATTGGAAAACTTAGTATTATTTTCAAAAATTGTTTTGAAAAAATAAACAAATTACAAATTCAGAAAGAATTTTTAACAAAGGTTTAGTATTTTTTTTTTCAACAATGTCATATTTGTATATAAATTAGACAATTCGTCTGTGTGGGAAAAGTGGAGTAAATCTCGAAAAATCGGAGCGTTGGAGTAGATTTTTTGTTTCCCTCAAAAGTGGAGCATATTTGCTTCGAACGGAGCAAGGTTCAAACCCTTCTTCTGAGGATTTGCAGACCTCAATTGTCTCTCTTGGTTGGTATCAAAACTTCGTTGGATCACAACTCAATGGGAACCCACATGAGCAGAATGGCCATCAGCACATCTTACTTTTGCAGGACAAAGAGGTAGTAGAAAGCTCATATCACTTCCTTTGAGATAGCTCCAGCCTAGCCAGAACTAGAAAATATGCGCCATTTAATTTTTCTCACTAAAAAAAAATCGTTAACTTCATTCGGAAATCAGGATGGTTCAGGGAGGCACCTCATACCTAATACTTCCACTAAATCCTTTCCTCTTACCCTTCCCTACCCTATATTACCAACACCCTGGGGTTCACAATAGATCCATTGAGATCCGAGTGAGGTTATACGGCTTGCCTCATTATCACCCCACCTAAATTAACTTAACTTAACCTAGCCTAACCTATGGCTAAGGGGTAAAGGCATACATTTATAAGGATATTATGTCTATCTATAAACGTTCTATTTATCGCAGTCCAAGTCTGAATAGTAACCCGACTTCTGACAAACTCGATGCGCTGTCCAAATCTATCCAAAGAACTGATTCCCATTATTATTATAATTATAGTGAAATCGTTGTTAGGGACGATTTCAATGTACACAATTCTTCGTGGTTGCGTTATTCTGGTGAAACAACACCAGAGATTTTTACTGAGTTATACAATCTGACTCAGCTAGTTAACGAGTCTACTCTAATTCCTGGTCAATCCGCCAACACCCTAGACTTGTTTCTTACCGCTAACCCTGATAAATACACTATAAGTGTTAGATCCTCTATGATCATCAGATCATTGTGTCATATTTGCAAATTTTTCGGGCCAACAAAACCCAGTTAGAGGAAAATTTTTTAACAGAACCGTTCGACAATACGAGAAAGTCAACTGAACCGGTCTTAATGATTTCTTTCGTTCTTCAATTTTTCAATTCTTTTCGGAATAAGTTAAAATTTATCAGACCGAAATAGAAATTGTGGTTTGATTCGAGCTGTAAAAAGGTTTTTGAAGTTAGAGAAGTCCACTGAGGAAAACTGGAATAAGTTAGTTGAAGCTAGCTAGAAAGGCAAGTAATGATCATATTCCACAAATAATTCTTTTCAAGTGGATGTAAAAAAGCATTTCTCTAGTCTGTTCCCAAAATGGGCAAATCTTCTTCCTTTTTAACTATCGTCCACGGTCATGGAAACATTGATAAATTTTCAGCTCAAGAAATATCTTGAAGAACAAAAGCTTCTCAATGACCGGTGATATCGCTTTGGTAGCAATCGGTGGTCAGATGGTATATTTCACCATACGTGGCACAAATCTTAACAAGATTATTGAACTCGATATTTCAAAAGCATTTGAAAGAGTTTAGCATCAAGCTATTTTATCAAGGCATCAAGTTATCTTATGCGTGTTAGATGACTCCCTTCTGGATTAGAAACTACATTTCGAAGTTCGAACCGCTCAATATAAGTTTTGTTGGACGGTTTTAAAGAATTTCAGTCTTAAAATAAATGCTGGTGTGCCAGAAGGCTCCGTTTTGTCTCCTAATTTCTTTATGAAATTCATCAATGATCTTTTGTATGAAACTTATAATTCATTAAATGGTTTTGCTGATGACAAAACCCTCAGCTTATCATATTCGTTTCCAGAAACATGTCCTTGTTCTTTGGATATGGATCTAGAACTGCAGCGTATGTTAAGCTCATTAAATACTGATCTAGATAGCATAGACAAATGGGGAACGAAAAACCGTGTAGAATTTAATGCTTCAAAAACTCAATGCTGTCTCCTGTCGTTAAAGCGGAACCCACACCCGTATCGCTATCCATGAACGGCACTTGCATTGAGGAAACTAAACAGCTTCCAAATCGCGGTATTGTGCGTCACAGACCACCTTGGTGTGGAATGACCACAAATTCGAAGTCGCCAAAAACGCTGCTGAGTGTTTATGTTTCCTTCGATTCTGGCTGCAATCTGTAAAGTCTTATTTTTGTTTAAAGCTCGAGTACAATTCCTTTATTGGGCAGGTGTTCCAATAACTTACTTGAGTATCTAGGATATCATTCAAAAAAGTGCTTTACAAATAATAGGTGATAGAAGTATAACGTTAAGATTTGTATCTCCCGAGCATCTCCCAAAACGTTTCTTGTCTTTAATTATGTTACAGTTACTTTTATAAGCAACGTTAGCCAATCCTCCCCTTAAGCAATTCAACCGTAATACTCGCGCTTCAAGAGGAATGCCCTCCAGTTTATTCTTGAGCCCAACTTCGAAGATACTAATTAATTCTGAGATTGTTTTTTAGCCGCACTTCACGAAAGTAGAATGCTTTCACTTGCTTCATAAGAAAATAAATAAACATACAGACACATATACGAAATTTTTAAGATGTCGAGAAAGCATTTGATAGCGTGTGGATAGACGGTCTAATCCACAAACTTCATCTTATGCAAGTACCTCCGCCATTAATAAAAATTCTCTTTTCTTTCCTATCTTGCAGGAAATTTTTTGTTCAAGTAGATAACTGCAAGTCAAACATGAAGACCATCAGAGCTGGAGTCGCCCAAGGCTCAAAACTAGGCCCCTTCCTCTACAACTTGATGACTTCAGACCAACCTTCACCAATTGGATGCGAGAACCTCCTGTATGCTGATGACTCACTCACCTATGCCACATCAATGTCACCTCTAATCGCTGTCCAAAAAGTAGAAACCCACATTAACAGACTCTTCCAATTCTACCAGAAATGGGGCATCCGTAACAATACTTCCAAATCGGAACTTGTCTGGCAGAAATCTGGCCCTAAAACTCCCTGACGGATCCTCCATAATGGCAAAACCAAATGTCAAGTACCTGGGAGTGCACTTCAACGAGTTGCTAAGGTTTAACCTGCACTCAAGAAATGTTCTGAAAAAGGCCAGCTGGGCCTTCAGCCGTTTGCACCCATTGCTGAAAAGAAGATCAGGTCTTAGCCAACCGACAAAGATATTAACTACAAGCAGCTCCTGCGACCAGTGATTAGCTATTCCTTCCCAGTCTGGTTTTCCATTTCGAAGACAGCTATGAAGGAACTTCAACTATTCGAAAGGAAGACACTGAGGATCTGCACTGGACTCTACTTCGACCATCAACGACAGAAGCACTACAGGAACGAGCATCTCTACACAGAAGCGAATTTAATCCCACTGGACAAATATCTAGTTCATTCAACGAAGAAATTAATGAGGAACATCATCGACCACCCGAATCAGCTTATGAGAAGGATGACCACAGAACAACGACATCCCGAGCCGAGGTACCTCAGTGTGATGGAAACTCTGGATGACAACGTAATCATGGACAACGAGGAAGTAGTCTCGTTCTACGCTGACATTGGGTCAGCCTACCACCGCGGCTAAAACGCCATCCCTGCCCACAACCCACAAAAATCACCACTGACAACCAGGAATGAACACCCTGAGGACAATACAGTCAACCAACATTTTAAATTTATTTTTTTTTGTCATGTAAATTTTATATAAAAACTAGCCGCCCGTGCTCGCGTTGCTAACTACGAATATTTTTTTTTTTAATTGTGAATCTAAACCATTCTCAGATCCCCTTGAACACACACAAAAAATTTCATCAAAATCGGTCCAGTCGTTTAAGAGAAGTTCAGTGACATACACACTCACAGAAGAATTATATATATTAAGATAATTAAACTTAAGTCACTGTATATACGAGTAGTTAGGCCCCCTATGGGCCAACAAATGTAAATTTTCATGCATATGTAGTATCTTATTAGTTGTAAGCCAAATTGTAAATAGTACTCGTATGTTCAATAAAACAAAATTGAATTGAATTGACGAAATTTTTAATAAAAACATCCACATTTTACCAAAACCAATACCAGCCCTATGCCATACGTAAAAGTTATAAAATATTTCGTAAGAGGAGTTGATTAAACTACGTTAGTGTAAAGAATGAAGACACAAGCTGAGTTCAAACCATAAATAAAAAATAAATAAAGGCGGCGGAAAAAAAAAAAACAAAATTTTACAAGCGCGGCTGAAGTCTGTTAGGAAGTTTTGATTGCTTAAATAAAGTCGTTATAATTGATTTTTGAATAAATTTAACGAACCAACGAGTTTCCTTAAAACCAAAACCCTATAAATGATTGTTAATTTTTTAAGACTTACAAACATTCCGAAAATACCACAAATAAACATCGTATTAATTACTCACACAAAGCTGCGCAACTACCTTATGTTTCTACTTGAGTTATATTTCTAACTTCAAACTTACTGCACTACTCGCTGCACACAAGGCACCTAAATTCCAAGTCCCATGAATCAGGATTAACTTTAACCAGCCCAGTGATTTGTATCTTTCATATGGCATTTTTTTTACGTCAAAGAAAAGCCGTATATAACTTGCAGGGTGAACTCGAGGTGAAAAATGCGATCTATTGAGGTTTTTTGTTTTGGTACTTGTTATAGTCAAATCTCTAAGAGCAGTCAAATTTAGGTTTGAATGTTCAAGGCCCAGCCTTTACTGTGGGTCTAAGTCTAAGAATGGTGTGGGATTTAGTCCTGGAAAACAACAAACTTTCGGAAGCCATATTGTTCAAAACTATAACATTTTCCTACGTTTAACAATTTGTCTACTGTGTTTCATCCCTATTACTAAAAATGTTGGGCAGAATTTTTGAAACTTTGTCATTTTTGTTGCAAGTACGAGTCGAAAAAAAATAAAGTAATTGAACAATTAAGTTTGACATTTAATAATTGTATCCAACCCGTTTGGGGTCAAATCGTGAATATTAGCTCGTATTTTGCTCGTATTAAGCTTTGACCAAACCTATGTTTAACTAATATCGGCCTTTGACCATAACATATCTTACTAACATACGGCTGCGCACAGTGAGGCGGTGCACGGCGGCGTAGATATACATAGATATGTAATTATCACCACCTATATCATTAAGGTAAACTAAAGTTGGCGACATGTGTGTTTCTTTGAGGGGACTGTTTTGGTTGTGTGTCTTTGATGATTACAATCATATATTAGTGGATAATTAATAATCCTTTGTCGGTGTGTATTTTGTTAACACCTCGGATAATAATTAGTTTGGCTTTTTGTTTATACTTTGATGTTTCGATACTGCCGTGCTGAGTTTCATGCAAAATTCCTTCAAGTTAGACTGGTTTTTTTTTACCAATTTACAAAAGTTCCACGGATATTGGATATTGAAAGTGTTTGAGCAATGATAGGTGTATACGGATACTTAGTTGTCTTTAAGCTTCTTTGCGCTGCTTTATGATGGAGGAAATTATGTATGGATCTTCTTTCATCAATTAAACATGCTTCCTGCTTAAGATAAGTTTATGTTCGCTTTAGAGAAGAAATAGACAAAAAACAAATTTTTCTATTTTTATACATATAAACAAAACTTCGGGACCTGAAGTAAAAAGTTAGATTCTGAATTACTGGAATACCGAGAGACTTGAGGATCTTGAGGATATTGGATTACAACTTCACCACCAGAGCGGTTCAATTTTTAGCTATTCGCCAACTAGCGCTTTTGGTGCAAATCTGACACTTGAGTTTGTAAAGGGTTCCAGAGAATATTCCCAGTAGAAAGTTATCAAGTTTAAATATTCTTGCTCTGTGGAACAGTTTTTGACAAAAAAAATATTTTCTTAAATTTCAAAAAAATATATTGGAGGAATAGTTAAAAAATACTATCTACCAAGCAATGATACCATTGGGAATTAAATGAGTTAAATGGGACTTATTTAATTTAAATATATACTCATGGACTGACCTTTTTTAGATTTATTTAAACAAAAACTTAAAAGAGGTAGGTACTCGTTTATTTTCAAAAGGACTCAGTTTTCCAGTATATGTGATTCATTAAAGAATTAAACCTGCGGTAACACTGCTACAAAGTTTTAAACAAATTTTCAGAGTGGTTTAAGCTTGGGCCCTATAACGTTATACGAAACGAACGGCGGCGAGTAAACGATATTAAGGCACACGATAGTCGCGAAAGAGAGCGCTTATTTATGGTGAGATAGACGAAAAAAAGGGTCTTGTCAGAAAAACAAATCAACAGCAGACCACAGGCACAATTATAAAAGATAAAAGAAAACGAAAGCCTTAGGGGGCAGTTATAGCTCATCAGAAAAGTGCATCAGAAAAAATTTTGTCTTCCAAATTTGACCATATTACGACTCGATTTTGAGTAAAATTTTAATGCAATTAGACGAATACTTGCTTGGACTAATTTTTACAAAAAGAATTACAACATTTTGTTGCTAAATTTGCTCATAAAATAGATTTAAATGTTTTTTCTGATGGAATTTAATTTTTCTGAACAGCTGATTGCCAAAACTCCATTTCGTTTTTCTTTTGTGTTCCGATTTTTTTCTGTTCCGAATGCATCAGAAAAATTTTTTCTGATGAGAAAAATTTTTTCTGATGATATGACAGGAAAAAATTGTTTGTTTTCTGACTTAAGATTATTGGTAGCTATAACCGGCCATCAGAAAAATGTTTCAGATTTCGATTGCTCCCATTTTTCTGATGGACTTTTCTGATGAGCTATAACTGGCCCCTTACGACTACCAAATGTCAGTCGTAAGAACGAGTTTCGTTAAACTAAAACGATTCTCGTTTCACATAATCGCACTTAAACGATAACGATAAAATTTCAACGATAGTCGTTTTACATAATATGGCCTTTGTAGTCGAACAGACAGACGCACGGGCAGATTGAATTGCCAGACATACTCCCTATCATCGTAATGTCAAGTTTGATCATAATTTCGAGTTCGATTTTTTGTACACAAAAAGCATTATGCATAAAGCGTTTTTTCAACTGGTACAGGTAGATTTTTGCGGCATTTTGTTCTGGTAATTTATATATTTCGAACGTCCAAGAAACGCAACATCGGCCGAGAATATCGCCGCGCTCATTAAATGCGTACAGCAGAACCTAAGGCACTCGATTCCTCGCTGTACAAAAGAACCCGATCTTTCGCAGACTTCAACTTGAAGAAATTTGCGTCCCTACACTCGTACAAGATACAACTGACCCAGGAGCTCAAAGTTTATGACCATAAGCAACGCTTTTGTTTGCTGACTGGGCTTTAGTGCGTTCGGAAAAAGAACATGTTTTTTAATGAATCGCTTTATTAATTTTTATAAATGTTTTCAAATTCTCAGTTGCAGGTCATTTCTCTGCAACTGTTGTGTCACGCAATGCAAATCTTTTTTTAGAATTTTTATGAAACATAAGGAAGACATTGACAATTATTGTGCACAGCATCGATGGGAGGCAGCCAGGAGCCAGGCAGCAAAACTCTTCCTCACTGCATCAATACTTCCTGACATACGTTGGCTTACTTATTCCCCAGTCTTAATTTCATCTCCTAGAACCAAGAGCAATCAAATTTTCAAACTTAAAAATTATACATTGAATGGTTGACTTGCTCGGGACATGCTAAATACTAAGAAAGTCAAGTAAAATGTAATTGTTTTTTAAATGAGTTCAACACACATGAACATGACCAATCAGAGTTTAATTTTTAATTCAGTGGCTGATATAGCAGCAGAAATGTTTTATGTCTTCCATTATCTTATAGCTATTTATGTAAACAATATTCTTGGGATTTAGAGAAATAGCCAGTTGTATATGTCCTCTTAAAAAATGCACCTTAGTTTACTCTTGAGCCCAATTTCAGGCCTACTATCAAGTATAGAGATTATTTCCTTAGACGCACTATACGAATGTGGAATGTTTTGCTTGGCTCCATTTTTTACTTCCATATTGATATTAAAAGGTTCCAAACGAATATGCATCGGAATCTCCTCTTCAAACTCTCCTTAACACTTGCACTGTGTTAAATCATTTTAAGGGTAGTCAAAACTCCTTCAGTTCGCGCTTATTGTAAGCAAAGATTATTTTTATTATCTTAATGACGTCACCTACGGCATTTAGATGCTCATAGACTTCGAAGGACTATACTAAGCTCTCAAGTTTATTGAAAATATTACATATTCGCAAGAAATTCCGTATGCACTCCAGTAGTAGATAGCTAGGTAGAATTGGTGGCCATGAGCATGTCGTTCTCAGTAAGCCAATTAGCAATGGAGTGTGCACTTTTGATACCATAAACTCCTTTGACATGTGGACTCAATGAGACATAATGAGCTCCCCTCTCTGAAGTTCAATAGTTCACGCGTTCACGGTCTTAAGATAGAGGAGTATCCTTTACAGAAGTCGTCGAGGTTCGTCTCAGATTCACTTTGTCATGTTAAGAGAAGAGATCAAGTCTTTGATCTTCAGATCAGATACTTCGTTAGGAATATGTTTTTAAATAGTTGGCCAGAGAAGGACATTTACAGAGCAAATGAATATAAGCTGCTTCTTCCTGCTGATCCACACAACTTAAAAGACAATGAATACTGTAAGGAATTCCCAGCTTCATAGTATGTTCCCTTTTTGACCAGTGTCCAGTGCATGTTGGAAGCTACCGTGGCTTATGTGGGTCTGCATATTACGTCCTAGGGAATTATTTAAGTTGGGCCACATCTTTTTAGATATAACGCAGTTGATTAAACTGCTCCATCTATGGTTGGATTCTTTGGGAAATATTGAGAAGATCCTTAATTTTAGAACACCATTAGGATTCATAACTCTTTACACAAGACAGCTAAGAAGGCCTTGTCTTTGCCTGGATAGCTCGTCAACCCATCAATTAAGATTATAACATGATAGTTGAATAAAGGGCCTTAACAGACGCCTGGCTGTCTGTAAAAATGGTCGTATTTCGCTTTTAATATCGATCTAGTTTATGTATTTTACATACTTCTCTTGTTGCCATTTATTCATTGGACGATACAGGCAAAATCAGATAGCCGAAAAGATCTAGAGACATTTAAAGACTCATAGAAAACTTTGAGCCATCAGCAAAGATCGTTGTGTCAAAGTCTCAATGTTATCGTCCCAGTCCTTTCTAGATGAAAAAATAACTTGAAAATCCTTAATGATGCCCACAGCCTATAATTTAGAATGTGATTCACAACTTCTGTTTCAAATCTAAAAGCACACAGTAGGAGTGCAGTAGTCAATGTTTACAGAAGGTGTGGGTAGCTATGGAATTTGAGTTCACAATAAATAAGTATGATCCAACACGATAATCTTGGAAAATCTAATATCTAGATCATACATATCCCAATTTGGTATTTTTGAATTATTGGCAATTTTTGAGTCAATTAACACTTGGCACATCCTTTCTGTTTTTAGGGCATTAATATCCCTTACTTTTCTAACGTTTCTAAAACCACGTTTGGGAGTGCCCCACTTCGAGCAAATGTTCTTCGATTATTGTTACGAAAAATGACGTTGAAAGTTCTTAGTCTAAATATTAGTTTTGTGAACTCGTTTCGCAACTCTTCCTTAATGGAACGTGATGAGACTGGAACACTCTTTCGGTGATCGTAGGACACTTGTAAAAAGGCCTTTTTACCTATGCCTATCAGTTTGGACCCATAACATGATGCTGTCAAAGCGTTTTGACTACGGTAGTATCACAGGTAATTCTGCACAATGTGTTGAACTTATTTCCCACATCCCAAGAAAATTGGAAACACTTGGCCCGCTTACTGATTCAGCTGGAATTTAACCAGATAATCAATGAAATTGTTAAACACAATGTTTAAGTCTGATGGGGTGCATTTTGAATTGATCGGGAATGAAAGGAAGCAAATTTGTCGAAAATGAGTAACTCAATTGAATCAATTCTTCTTCGAAAATGAGTAACATTAGCGAGGATGTACTAAATGAGAGAGAATTGTATCCAGGAGGGGCCAAATTATGGCAAATTTTCGAGTAATACGTGACTGAATTGTTTGAGTTTGGCATTACCGCTTACGTCATCGAGCAATCGATTACACTAATTTGACATTTTCATTCGATCACTGATGGGACTCACTCACTCCGTCACTGAAGCGGTAATTTGGCCCCAGTTTGATTCACAGTGGAGGTTGCCATTTTATTAAGCTTGAACGAAGAATAACAACATCAATTCTGCCATTTTGTCTGTTAAGAACTCCCTGGAACAACCGTATCCTTTGATCTCGCCGGTGGAACACAATTTCCACTTTAAAATACATCGTTAACTAGCAAATGTGACTAATTGTTGTTTACTTTTTAATAAATTATTGTGACCTTTTGTGTGATACATAGTTAAGTGACAGGTACTATGTGTCTGTTACCATGACAGTAATATTCTGATTTAATGGACATGTGCGCTTGATAATAATTGATGTACGAATATATCAAGATAATAATCATTTTTTTCGCAAGCACTCCCGCATACTGTATGTCTTGTCATGAAATAAACCTATAATTTATGTGCAATCTTAATGAGTTACATTCATGGTAGCAATTTAAAAAAAAAAGAATCTAGTTAATCTCTTTTTGCAACAAACTATTTTTAATAAACTAAATTCGTTTCACAAGAACTAAGCTTCTACAATTTATGATTTAAAGCAAATCAATATGTTACTTTCAAGTTTGTCGTCCTGATAAAAAAAACAAGCATTAGCAAATCCACTCGTATAGCAGACCAACCTAGCCTACCTCAAACTACTGTTTCGCAATATATCTGTGGTGCAACCGCATTGCTACCAACACCGCAGACTCATATACAAATATATGCCCACTATACTGCGGTCGGTTTGGTAGTCCATCTCAGCTGAAGGAGATCATTTTCCATTTTCCAATATAAAATCGTATTCGAATAACCAGGGCTATAAATTATTATGCAAAAAAAAAAAATTGGCTCCTCAATTCACAAATGAATTTCGTACAAACAAAGATTCAAGGAGGGACCAGCCGAGAGTGTACAGAGAAGAAAAGATTCCAACATCTCAGTAGGCTACGAGTAACATGCATTCCTCCGTGCCTGGCTTTGTTTCGGAATTGACAAAAATTCCTGCCGGCAATAAAACACCAAACATTGCATTTAGCTGGTGCACCAAAGTATAACAGGCGAACAAGCAAGAAAAATCTCTTCTCTATGTAGGTACCTATTTTCGGATAGATATGCCAAGCCTATGAGCACAGGGCTGTATTTGGGTTAGAATAGAAAATAGGCCTGTTTTTGATTTCTGACATTTTGAGTCTACGTCTTTTTTAAGAGACAGTAAGACTTAGCACATTAAAACCTTTATCTGGCAATACCAAACTTATTAAAATGAGTTTAATAGAAGGTTTTCAAAAGCCCCTAAGAACACAAAGTTAATTAATTCTTGGCGATCATAAGTCATATTCCCAAGGCTCCTTGAACACAAATCTGTCATTGGACAGAAATCTTGGCGTCGAGGAAACCTGCTTCAAGACTTCCCAAGAACATAAAAACCACCTTACCTGTGATTGAATCGGTCAACAGTGTTTGCACCGTGGGCTACCTAGTAGAATCCGCTATTTCATCTGTATCTTTTCTCAAGTAGAGCATGCCCTATAGCTGCCGAGGCACTGCTCTGGAGGTTCTTCAGATTCGCTCTGCTTGTGGAGTTATAATTAAATTTTCCTTTTCGAGATCGTTAATGGTAAACATTGGAGTGTAGGAAGTGCAGATGCAATTCCTTGTATTATCGATGCCAATTGCATTTGTAATTATGCATGTTTTCAATTATTTTTTGTTGTTGTATTGTTTGTATTTCACTGATAGCTACGAGGGAAGCGCTGGAGCTTACGTTGGAGTATTCTAACCTGCGATACCTACATAGTTCATGATTTTTCTAACTAGCTATGGATGGTGCCCTTGTTTAAGGTTATGGTGTAGGTACATACTATAAAGGATACCATCGGGAATCACGAATTTATTTGTTAATTTCTTATCGCAGGGGGTTATCGTTGTTTTGGGTTTTTGGTACGATATTTTTCTGGTATTAACAAGTTTTATTTGTTGTTTGCTTTCTTTCTTTTTGGTGGATCCATAGGTACCTATAGAAGGACATAGAAAAAGAGTTTAAAGCAGATTTTAAATCTTTGTTGTGGTTAGATAGAAATCAAAATTTCTTAATACAATGGGATAGTCTGATGGCAGGAGAATAATCGATCGTAGAGTGTGCTTGAAATGGCAAATTCGTGATGTTGTAAGATTGGATAGAAATACAATTCATCAGAAGAAGTATTTTTCTGCAGATTTCAGTTTGGGAAGTTCATTTATCTGCATGCTTTTGAAATTTAGGTATTTGTGACAGAAAGCATGAACTTTCTTTGATAATATGCAGGCAACGAAGTTATGTATAACAATAATGTCGATATCAATTGTTTTTGAATTGTTGCGACATTTAGTGTTTTAAATTTTTAAAATATCAATTCGAACTGTTTATTTCTTCAACAAATTTCTATTAACTATTGTATTATATTAGAAACAAGAAATGTGCCATACATTTTTTGCAGGCCTGTGATATTAAAAGATTGAATCTTTAAAAATAGTTTTGTACATGAAGGGTTTTCCATTAAGAGTTCCGTTTCTTCAAATTTTAATTAAATAAACTGTGAGTGAGATACACGTAACAGAGAGTTTTTAAAAGAAGACACATGCATATATGCCATTATGTATCGAATTTATCATCATTAAAATGACTGTCGCGGCTTCACTAGATGTTTCGCATCCGAAACGTTAAATTTTCCTCATAGATAATAAATCAGGCTGAGTTTGACCAATTGTATTGATTATGTAGGTCCTTAGGGCTGTGGGGTCTATGGTTTATTGATATAGATCTTTGACTTAAAAAAAAACCCACAAGAAGAAGTCTAACGGGGTCAAGTCACACGATCTCGGTGACCAAGTCACATCGCCTCCGCGTCAAATAACGCTGTTTCGAAAACGCTGTTGTAAAATACCCATTGTGGCACGGAGCTAAGTGGCCCGTTGCGTAGTCCTTTTGAAATCACATGTCTTCGGTGTCCATATCATCCAATTTTAACCAAAAGAAAAGAAAATGGATATCATTGTCATATAACGCTTGCCTTTGATAGTGATGACCTGGCCAATGTGGTTCTTATAGAAGTATGGACCGATGATACCGCTAGCCGAAAATCCACCCCAAGGAGTGGTTTTCTCTTGATGCATTAGAATTTAGTGGAACTCGTGTAGATTGTGACTATCCTTCATTTGGGAATTTTGCTTGTTGACGAGCCCATTCATACAAAAATGGGCTTCGTCGCTGAATATGATTTTTCGACTAAAATTGGGCTTGACTTTCCACTGCTCGAGAGCCCAGTTAGTGATCGTTAACTCTGAGGTCCTGAGCCAATATTGTTTGTACGAGTATAGGCCTAAGTCAAGCCGCAAGTTGCGGTCTGTGAGTTTTTGATTGCCTCGGATTCTTCTGCACACTCCCACATACAGCGGTAATAAACAAGGTGGCGCAAATTTAATCACCCTATCGGAAGATGTTATAACATTTGCATGGTGTCGTACGTTAATCATTTTTTACATTTGTGAACTAGACTGTTGCAGAATATAAACAGACAAGCAATAGAGCTCTATAATATGCAAGAGCTTGGAATAATTGTGTCGATTTTTTTGACCAATAATCGGTCGGTGGAGTTAGCGCACCGTGATTTTCGACGTCCAATACCTAATCGTGTCGCGACAACTGGGCTAACTTTCCGGCGCTTAGCTAGTCAACTTGAACATACTGGAACCACATGAGGCAGTGCAGAACGTGGCCACCACCAGACTGGTCATTCAGCCGAGAACATTGCGGCTGTGGCTGCCGATGTCGCTGAGAACGAAGAAACATCAACCAGATGACGCGACGGGACATGCAATTGGACATCACCAGGCAAACTCTTTTAGTGAAAGACTTACACATGTTCCCCGTACAAAATGTAAGCAGTGCATTAGTTAATGCCTGCTGACCATTAGTCGCGTGTGATTAACTGTGAAGTCATCCCCAATCTCAACAACGAAAAGGAGGATTTTGTGTCAAGTATCATCATGAGCGACGAGGCGCATTTTCACTTTAACTGGGGCACTGAAAATCCGCGTTTAAGAATGGAGAGCTATTACATTCACTCCAGGCTACTGTGTTCTGTGGCGCTCACGAGGGAGGTATGATTAGGTCGAATTTTTCTTGGGACACCATCGGCAATACGGTTAAAGTTACTGATGAACGCTACACAGCCGTGTTAAACGGCTTCTTTCTGCCGGAATCGGATAAGCGGGGCTTGATGAACATGTGGTTTCAACAAAACGGTGCAACCGCACACACAAACGAGCCACAATGGATATTGTAATTTAATCCCAAACTTCTTTCTTTGGGACTACTTCAAGTCACATTTTTATGCCAACAAGCCTCAGAAAATCGCAGCCCTTAAGGGGAATGTTCGACAAGAATGAGAACAGTTATCACCGGAAATCATGCGGAAAGTCATTGAAAATGAGGTAAAACGGGCACAAATGTGTATCAACACTGGCGGCAGCCACTGTTGATGGATATCACCTTTTACACTTAACCCACCAATTTTAAAGGTCCAAATAACATAACTTAAAATCATTTTTTGTTTGTTTAATAAAAAGTAATTCAAAAACAAAATTTGATGATTAATTTTGTGCTACCTTGTAAAAGAAATACCAATAAGTAGTACACTGATGAATCGGGAACAAGCAATGGGACTGGTACAGGAATATATTGGCCTAGAACCATACCGATGAGGCAGCCTACCAGAATCTTCCAAGCGGAGGTAAACGCCATGAGAAATACCGGACGCTCATTCATCAAAGGAAAAACTATCTGAGACAATACTAGGTGGAAGAGAGCGACCCATCCCCTCTGAATGAACCCCAAATACTAAGATTCCTAACAGAAATAGATTTGGAGGAAGAACTATAAGATGTACAAGCTCATCCATTATTTATGTGGGACACAATAGATCTGCAGGTTGAAATACCTCCAATACATAATTCATTCATTCGTTCATTTGACAGATCTTGAATTCGTATTGGCGAATTTTCATTCACTGAACCTGTGGACTTAAATTAGTCTTCTCGGATGGCCGTAAAATGGGCGAAGAGGGCGCATGTTTCTCCAACAGGAGACCCATAATTTAATCAATTGCACGTGTTATTGAGCACAACACTACCCTCCATGTGAATTTGACATAGTGAACTCAAAAATTAAAAGCCAGTTTAACACATAAAGCTTCATTAGTATGTCCGCAATCACCTGTCAAAGTTTGGAAATCTCTATTAGAAAAACCTTTGGTTCCTCTTTTTCAATGCCGTCAAGTCTTTGATATTAGTAAAACATCTCACCATATTAATTTGAATGTCAGGTTACACCTTGAGATTCAATTAAAACTGCTGAATTATTTTTGGGGCTTCACATGTATATACAAATAATTGTGGCAATTTTCAATTTTGTTTTCAGAATATTCTTGTTTTGAAGTTCCAATTAACTTCTTTGGCAACAACGATGTAAGCTCCTTTTCTTTCAACATTTTCAAAACAAGTTCATACGCCCAATTCATGCACTTTATTCAATTTTTTTGCTCAAACTACTCTTATGAAAAAACTAAATGATGTTATCAATAAAAATAAAACAAAATTTCTCTCGCCATCTAATGCATTCGAACCAATTAACAAATTATACAACTTCACAAATTGGCCCTGGAGGCTGTCTGCTAAACCAAATAACATTTTCGCACTTATAAAATCTTGGATTTTATTTGTTTTGGTGTGTGGTATTTCCTTATGCACATCTAGATACATTTATTCAAATTATTTTAACATATTTGCTAAATGTTTTATTTTTTCTCACTCTTTTATTTGTACTCGTAAGTTTACGACAAGTTAGAGTAAATTAATGAACACTTTTGCGAGAGAAAACAGTTTTATTGGTGAAGTAATTGGTAGAATTGTTGGTTCATTAGAGCCATGTTTTCTTATCAAAATGGCTAAGGCAATGTGTATCAGCCATGTGCAGAGGGTACGAGACCAACTTCTATTACGTTTATTGAGCTAGACTTTTGCATGGCTGTGTGTTTTTTTTAAGGCATTCATAACGAAGTGGGTGGGTTGAAGAACAAGTTTTATTAAACGTGCGTTTTCGAATTTGAATTTCAAAATAATATCGATAATGAAATAAAACCAGAATACTCGTACATGCTGAAGTAAAGGATTTGCGTTTGACTATAATCAGTGAAACAATTTAGTAAAAAGTGGTAAATTAAAAAGGAGTTAATGTATGGGCTGTGTAAATATACTAATTGTACTTTCAGAATGAACCATTAATTGATTTAAATACATTTCTTCGAAGTGGCTTAAAACCTAAATAAAAATATTAAAAGTAACAAAATGCCAATTAATAACTGAAAATTAATAACTTATCAAAATATTTGTTTTTTTTTTTTAAATATATTTGTAGCAACCATTGGAAGGGGTGTACTGTCTCCTGCTAGGAACTGACAAACCCTTAGCCGTTCGGACTCAGCTGAAAATTGTAGGTGCCCTCCATTCCTGGTAAAACCGCACATATGAATGGTTCCGAATTATTGTAAGTCACTAAGTCCTGGTTCTCTACGAGCTATTGCACTCCCAAATTTATTTATTTAAGATATAATTTGTTGAGCAGGATCCAACTTTGTAAAGAGAAAGAAGGCTTCACTTCAGTGAATGCTTATTTACGTAGATAGTAATGAGAACTTGTCCCACAGCAGCGATGGCGGTTATTCTTCATGTCTCCATGACATATAGTAGTTGGAAGTGCTGCTTAATAGTGCTGCTAAAAGAGTCATTATGAGATTTTCCAACGCAGGGACTGGGTCTGACAAATGTATAAGTCACAGAGAAAGGAAGTGTCTTTAAATTTAATACCAGGTGGAATGTGTAAGTCAAAATCTGGAGAGAAATAACCGAAACCAAAACATTGCCATTATGTCAGATAGCCAAGCCCTAAGCTCATACGCCATTTAGTCTAAGTTGGTGTGGAAATGTGTAGGAAAGCTAAACGAACTTGGCAAGAATAATATTGTCTCACTTCATTGGGTACCTGGGCATGTAGGTGTCCAGGGAAATATGAAGGTAGGCCCCCAGCAATAACAGGAGAAAGGACTTCTTTAATGTGGCCGAAGCCCTACTGTGAGGCAGTTCAAACTATTTGTTCGGAACAAGTAGGCAAAGTATCTTACATTCTAAAAGTGTGGCTTATAGATCGTAGACAGATCAGAATGGAAAGGAATTTCTTGATCTTGTAAGAAAACTTAAGCATTTCAATATTCCAAATTCCAAGCGGTTGTTAGTACAGTATTGTATAATGCTGTTGAGATCAGAATCTAATGAGCTTACCATACGCTGCCGTTCCAGTTAGAAAGCTGAGGGTGCTGTCGTCAGCGAAATAATCAAGTGGATTTTAAGTATCAGACAAAAGATCATTTATGAAGATAAGGAAGAATATCGGAGACAAAACGGAGCCTTAGGGCACACCAGCATTTTTGTATGAATATCAGACTTGAAAGAAACATTCCAATACAACATGTAATGAGCAGTCCGAAAAATAATTTTTAATTCAACGAAGAAGAGACTGTTCGAGACATGTCGGTCTTTTAAAAGCTCTTTCGTTCTTCGAGATATTTCTTGTGTCGATGAGCGTTTCCATGACCTTAGTGCCATTGGTCGGTTATCAACTTTTCTTATCAAAAAAATAAATTGACGTTGCGATTCTAAAGGGTGGTTAAATTTAAAGGGCCGATGTTGAATGTGAACCACACCTAAACGTCAAATTTTTTTCTGCATTTCATTTGACATTTCCCAATTTCAGAATAACTCAATTTAAACCATGAAAAGATACACAATCGAGCAACGCGTTAAAGTGTTTCAGGCTTATTACGAAAATGGGCGTTCAAATCAAAATGCATATCGTGCACTTCGTGATTTTTTCGGTCAATTTAATCGTCCAAATGTGCGTACAATCGGAAAAATTGTGATTTGATCAAACCGGGTCTGTAGGAGATGTGAAAGCACCAGTGCATGCTCATACAGCTCGTACTGCAGAAAATATTGCTGCTGTTGGCGATAGTGTGGCGGAAGAGCCGTCCACCTCAACTCATCGTCGTGACCAACAATTGCACCTCTCACGCTCGTCCTTGATGAACATTTACATAACATAAAGACTTGCATTTACACGCTTACAAGGTGCAATTAACTCAAGAACTAAAGCCTCTTGACCATTTCAAGCGTCGTCAATGGTCAGAATGGTGGCAAGAAATGGCAAAAGTGGATGATCAATTTTCGAAGAAAATCATCTTCAGTGATGAGGCACATTTTCACCTCAGTGGATTCGTCAATAAGCAGAATTGCCGTATTTGGGCGAATGATAATCCAAGAGTGATTGTCAAAAAACAAATGCACCCACAAAAAGTGACTGTTTGTTGGGGTTTATGGGCTGGCGGCATCATCGGGCCGTATTTTTTCCAAAATGAGGCCGGTCAGGCAGTCACTGTGAATGGTGTTCGCTATAGTGAGATGATAATGAACTTTTTATGGCCCCAATTGGAAGATATGGATGATATATGCTTTCAACAGGACGGTGCCACTTGCCACACATCTAATGAAACAATGGCTCGTGGCCGTGTTATCTCTCACGTGGTGGCGATGTCAATTGGCCGCCAAGATCATGTGATTTGACACCGTTGGCGTTGGACTAAGAAAAGGCGTACGTCGATAAGCCAGCCATTAACGCCATAGAACCTCAATTATGCCTCAGCGTCATCGAAAATTTGAACCGTTGGATGGAGGTGTGCCACCGAGTTCGCGGCGTCCATTTGGCCGATATTTTGTTCCATACATAATTGAACCATAGTATATTATCATAATAAAAGGAAATGACAATAATTTCCTAAACAATTTGTGTTTTATTCAAAATCAACATCGGCCGTTAAAATTTAACCACCCTTTATATCAGTCAATATTAACAGATAAATGTCGTGTATTCATATTTTCTGAGTCAGGGCCACTAAACCAATATATAAAAAATTATTTTCTTTGATTTTCTACGTAATTTGTAATTTTAACACAAATCCAACTTCTACCCTTTAAATTCGTATGTGATATAAATTTTATTAGATTTTATCAGAAAAATAGCTAAGGAAAGAGTGCTCAGTAATATTTCATTTAATAATCTTTGTACCAGTTGTATAATCTTTCCCCCAGACCGGCAAAAAGGAGTGTTCCAATTTTAATTTACCCCAAGCCCACCCACAAAGCTATTGAACTTGTATTGTGTATCTTTCATTCAGGTTTTCCCTTGCACATATTCCCACTGGAGCTACATTTCGCTATATTTTTGTTTTGATCTATTTCAGGGTATTCCTGTGTGAGCCTATAGTTTACCAGGTAATTAATTGCAATCGCAATTGCAAGATCATAAAAACGATCACCTGCATAGTTATTGTGTAAGAGATCCTTTAGGCAAGACTTGTAAATATATATACCCATATGTTTTGGGGTGGTGCCCTCATGGAATGGCTAACTTAAACCAACACGCATAGAGAAGATAAATTGCATCAATGTATCTTTTATTCAATTTATTTTCAATTTATAATTTGGCCTTGGTGCATATCCAATACTATCCATAACCAACCAGCTGTGGGTTATAGAGATACACAATATATTAAAAAAAAAAAACAAATGGTAAGTATTAAGAAGCCTTGTAAGGGCTTAGACATAAGGTATTTAACCAGTTCGTTCGGATAGAAGCCCAAGGGGAATTTAAATTAAGTACAGTTTTAATCACGGTCATCATTAATTACAATAGAAATCTCATAAAATATCTTTTTGCTTGGGAAGATCATCTGAAAACCTTCTTCCCATTAACTACAATCAATTAGTTTTGTTAATTAAGGATTTGATCAATGATTTTGTTTTAGTGCAACTGATTGGTAAACTCATTTGTTTCAACTAATGAACTTTCTATTTAAAAAAAAAGAAAAAAAAATTTCAGTGGTCTTATAAATTTTTTTTCCTAATTGAAATTGTAAGCAAAATATGAAAGTTGTGGTGTATGACTTGAATTTGGTGGTGCAAAAGCTCGAAGAGAACCAGGATCTTGTGATGCATGTCATGGACTACATGACTATTTGAAGAAAAAATTATCAAAAACGACAAAAGCCTACAAATTCGAATAATTCTGATACAAAACTTCAATATTTAAGTTCATCTTAAGAGCTTGTTTGCCGCTTGTTCCTCCAGCTTAAAATGTCATTAAGTAATAATTGTGTTCTATTAAATGTTTTTATTTTTTTTTAATTACAAAAATTAATATCTTAAAAGTGGTTAGGTAAGAGCGCTAATCTTACATTTGGAGATGATAAATCCATTTGAAGAACTTCTTAAGACCTCTTTTGTTGATTAGATGAATAAATATATTTTTGCTCTTGTCTTTTACGAAACTTTAGCGCTTTTAAGTTTTGAATTATGAATACAAAATCACTTTCACTTTACATTTAAAACACCTCAGAAAATATAGACCTCAAGTCCAAAGATTGGGTCGATATTGGCTGTAAATTTTTCATTTCTCTTGGACAAACATCATTAACTTCTTATGCATTTTAATGGACATAAACTTTAAAAAAAACTTTATGGCAAATTTATGAAGTGTATTATTAAAAAAAACTTGCATGACAGTTTTAATTTGCATACTAACTATATTTTTTCTTATAATTGTCTGGAACTTGCCAGAATCATGGGAGCTAATAGCATTTAACTATATGTTTTGTTTTTCTTGAGTAAAATATTTGAAACCATGTAGACAAATTGATCACCATCATCTTCTCAACATTTAAAATTTTAATTTCCATTCCATATACCTTGACATGACACAAAGAGTTTATGGGCTTGACAGGTGCAGCATATGTTCAATATATAAAAGTTTATTTTAATTGCATTTCCCTCGGGCCCCATGATACTCGTATTGTGAGACTTTTTTTTTTAGCTTATTATATCATCTGAGGTCAGCTAAAGATATGCAGAGATTAACATCTCAATTGGAATCAAGCCTCACAATATGCATCGTGTTTTACCATTTTTGTGCCTTAAATCAATGTTCGAAAAAGGTTAATATTAAATGCATTGCATAATCAGTCAATCAATCAAAGCGATAATTATGCCCTGCCATACCACCATTTTTGTTTCGTTTTTCTTTGATCTAAAGACGACATATTAAAATAATGTGACTAATGAAAGGAGGGGTAATTTGTAAATTCTTTTGTTTGAAGACATATGTCGATTTGTATTGATTAGGATTTGTGAAGGTTACAGCATTAGAGCATGACAAATGTAATTGGACAAATGTGTGTGACAAGTTTATTGAAGCTCTGGCTCATACGAAATGTCAAATAGAATTGGGTTAATCTAGTTCAGAGTTATGGTATTTCTCAAGGGGATCAACATTTTTTAGAATTAAAATAACTTCTGTCTGTGTCTGGTAGTTTAGGTAAATCATATTGCTTGCATGTAAAACAAAAGAGCTGATTAGCGAACTCTTTTTTCTATTCATCTTCTGTCTAAGTGTCTATAAATTTGTGTTTTTTTCAATAAACAACCCCATCATCCTAATTTTCAGGATGTTTATTCTATAACTCAACATCAAAGTCCCTACCTCAACAATCGGTATCCCAAGGGGGTTATTTGTAAAATTTGTTTATTACACGCTTCGCAAGAGCCATCATCGGTAATTGACTCGGAATTGGCATTCTCTCGCTAAGGAACATCATTTTGTTCAAAAAGTAAAATAGGAATGACTAATGATCCGAATGATGAAAGTGACAGGCCTTTTGCACATTTCAATGGAAAACGTCATAACGACATCAATAAAATTCACTCGTAATCTTGAAGCAAGACTGTTGCTTCTTTCAGAAGTTGTATAAAGTGGCCTGAGAAAATGCAAATTGTTGTGGCACAATAGAGAGACACTGGCAAATGCAACTGCAATTTGCAACGACGATCATGTGAAAGAGAGTTATATTTATGCACGCGCATGATGCATCACTGCAGTAAGGCAGCAACAGCACTTAGCCACCAGTTAACTGTCCGAACATTTATCTTGGTTTATTTGGTTTTGGCAAAATGTACGTTGTTTGAATCGAAATAAAATATTTGAATAG
Source organism: Philhelius festivus (assembly GCA_963931855.1). Taxonomy (NCBI): domain Eukaryota; kingdom Metazoa; phylum Arthropoda; class Insecta; order Diptera; family Syrphidae; genus Philhelius; species Philhelius festivus. The sequence goes on from OZ007555.1 coordinate 215,598,098, forward strand.
TCTTTTTTGTGGCTACTTTAAGCAGAGTGCATCTGTGCTGTCCGTATGAATTCCATGGACTGAATCAGGAATGCTTAAGAAAATAAATAGAAGAACAGAAGAGGCTAGACCACCAACATATAAATCTCACTTGACAATTATTCGCAAATTCTTTGACATGACAGTGAAGATTTTGCTATCAAAACAGTAGGCTAGTCAAGAACCAGAAAAGGTTAATTTTTTTTAATTTAAGTACAGTCAAACTGAAAAAAAAATTGAAATATGCTTGAAGTTAATATTTAAGGTCTTAGGTGTGGCCTTCTGTAGGTTTGTAGTATGCAAAATGTTTACCATCCAAATCAGTTAAAAAGTATATCTTCGAAAATATACGATTCTATAGGCAGTTTACTAAATATTCAAACCTGCATAAAATTTCACTTTATTGCTTATATATCATATAATCCGTTCTTTTTGAAGCTTTATGTCAAAATCAAAATACATATGTATGTAGATACACATGTACATACAGGTACGAGTATTATAGCCTTCATTTTTATTGAATTTTCTTATATTAAATTTTTCGTCATGAAATTAAATTTCTTTTGAGAATACCAAGGGTCGTACGAGTTCTAGGAAGATTTTCAATTAGCGATTAGATAACTTTGAAGTAGTACTAAAGTAAAGTACCAAAAATAAAAAATAAATTTGAATTGCTTGTAGCAGATGAAAAAGAAAACCCAAGACATAAATCACTTCGAAGAAATGATCAAGAGGCTAAGAAATTATTATAAATGTTCTTGAGTACAATTTTAGTTTTTAATAGAGCTTCGACGTTTGGGTTCTATTTACACCCTTATTCAGAACTATTTTTGAAAAAAAAATTTTTATTTAAAGAATGTCAACGCACCCGAAAACTAACACTAACCTTTAGTCCACTCAAGAACATATAATTTTTAAGAAAAAGGTCACGAAATAAGGGAAACATTGGCATACCTTAAAAAATCAGCATGAATAACCTAACGCAAGTTGAAAAAGTCTAAAACCTTAATCCTGAAAATTCTACCAAAAGCCAATGTAAAAGCAGAATATACGAGTATATTTCTTGGCTTCCAAAAATAAAATCAGGATTAAAGACATTTAGCCACTTACAAAAAAAACAAGAAGAGTGAGTTTAATAGGTTCGCTATTCAGTCACTATTAAGTTTACATCATAATCTAAAATGGTTTGCATCCTATCTTAACGGTAGAACACAGTTTTGTAGCATTAATGATTTGTTTTCTGAAGTAATTCATGTAATGTCTGGTGTTCCTCAAGGTAGTCACTTGGGGCCCCTTCTGTTCCTGTTGTTGATCAACGACATACAAATTTAAAAAAAAATGCTCTCTGCCTAATGTTAATGGATGATATCAAAATTTTCCGTTGTATCAAATCTTAATTACTTCAAAGTAATCTCGAGTGTTTATCTGATTGGTGACTTGCTAACCAGCTCTTTTAAAATGTCTCCAAATGTCAATCTTTATCTTTCTTTTGTAGTCTTAGACTAATTGATTTTGAATATAAAATCAGTAAAACAAAACTTATATAGCTTAGATGAAAGAAAGATCTTGGTGTAATATTCGTTTTCAAGGTAAGTTTCTCTCAAAGCTAATAGTATACTGGGATTTGTGGTTCAAAACTCAAAAAAGTTTAAAGATCCATTTACCCTTCACTCACTACTCTGTGCATATGTAAGGTCAAATACTTATTACTTAACTCCTACACTGGTGGTACATAATACAAAAGCTACATTAAAACTCTCATATTTAGTCTTGTGCATCTTAATCATCTTTGTATCTGATTAATAGTATACAAAATAGAGTTTTGCTTTTTTTTTAAACATTACACTAATAGAATTTCCGGTTGGATTTCTTCTCTAAAACAACTAAGCTTGGATACTCGCTCCACTAAAAATGAATATCAGTATATCCTTCAGCATAATTCCAACTTTACCTAACATAAAGTACAGGCATTCTTTCTTTAGCTTTCAACGGTATTACACGAACGTAGAGTTTCTTAATTATTTCCTTCATATTTAAACATCAAAGTCGTAAGAAAAAAACCGTGCACTAGCAAAAATTTCAAATTTGTCTTAAAGAATATTTCATAAAAATGATTTTAATTAAATTTTTTAATATTCACTTTAATATTTGTTTTCGTATCTTTGAATAAAAAACATGTTTGAATTTTCGTAATTCATTAAAAAGTTCGATAAGAAAAGTTTTCGTAGTTGTATAAGAATTTTCTAAGAGAAATCATCCATCAAAGATATTTTATATAAGTACATATATTTATTTGGACTCTCCTGATATATCAATCTTCTGAAATATGAATATTATATTATATTTTAACTTTCAATAATTAGAACCATATGACAAGTTATGCATTCGTTAAAAATATCGAACTTGAGACTTAGATCAGACTTAAAGATTTTCCAATTGATGCGGGTGGATTTTGGTAGCCTGTGGCGGCAGTTTTGAATTGTTGACATGTGTGAAATCTGTTGTTTATTATTCAATTACTAACTTAAAATCAACATGACAGGTTAACGGATTAAACAGTATGTCCAAATAATGAAACTTTATTACCCAAAATAAGTGTTCGTTAGTGCAAAAGTTGCGTTCATTTCACGGTAGACGTGGTGGCCCTTTAAAGTCGACTTTTTAAAGTCTGGTGACCAAATTTGAGACGATCGTTTCAATAATCAATAATCCAATATTTTTACGTCAAATTAAAGTAAAATCAGCCGAGAATATCGCCACTATCCACGAAAGTGTACAGCAGAATCCGGGGCAGTATAATACTCGTCGTGCACCTTGTCGTGGTGGGGAGGCTTAAGTCTATTTCTCCGGCAATCCAGCTTTGGATTTAGGCAACTAAGAAAACCCAAAAAGTGATCAGGGGAAGTCACGTCCAAAACATAAAGAAAAGTAATTGAGATAGTGTTCTCTTTTGCTATGATGTTTTGGTTTCAGCAATCTTGGATAATTGATGTTAAAAAATTAAGAATAAGAAAGATTGCTTAGGACTATCGTTCCTTAGTTCGTTGTAGGGCAAATAAAGACTAATAAAGGGTACACACTCCTAGTTGTTGATTACTATTTCGATCGATTGCTGGGTGTGTGTATTTTAGGGTTGACATGCCCTGAGTTTTGCAGTAACTCATCTGGAAGTGACCTCAAGGTGGCGAAGTTCCACCGGAAGATATATTCTGGCACCATGGGAGATAGTGCCTAGGAGGCTTGGCTTGGACCTATGCCTATCCCTCTGCCTCTGACTATCTATGAGGTAGGTCCCCTAGTAAGAGTATCATGGTGGCGTGGTTTATTCCACACAAACACATGGTTTTCAAGCGTGTTTGAATTCAAGAGGTGTTAGATAGACCTCGCCCCATAGCAAGAGGTGTGCACATGCTGTAACATGTCACAGCATTGCTACTGATATGGCTTCGGCTATATCAGAGCTCATGGTCAGCGCTTAATCTGATTCCGATGTGGGTAGGCCCACCGCGGAATAAAGTCTTAATTGACAGGTGTCCACGTTAAACCCAATACGGTTCTGTCTGTTTCAATCCAATTAAACATCTACCTGTTCTTATTGAAAAACCCTTTATAATGAGGAACCCTTAAAAAGCGTGCCTCACAATTATTTGCCCAAAAATAATGAAATACCATAAAATTTCAGAAAATATTTTCTCAAAACAGATTAAAACAAAAAAAAAAAACAATCAAATTAAGCAAAAGCAAATTGTTAAAAAAAGATTTCCAAATAATGGTTATTAATGGTACCTCCCAAAGAACAAAGGCTACTAAAAAGTTTGAATACATATTATTGTGTATTCTAATTTTCAAAACATAATTTTTTGGATTTAAGAAAAAAATTTTGTTTTAAAAACTCATTATGTGCATGTGGTTTTCGAACATGCTCGACTTTTCTGTAACTTCATTATTAAATGTTTCTTAATATATGCTACATGTCTCGTAGAACATGTAGAAACAAATTTATTTTATCTAGAAACAATGGTACCCTACCCTGTAATGATCAACTGTAATTTTACTGATTTTTTTTTCTGTTTTGTTTAATTTTACTATCTGCTAGCATTATTTAAAAAAAAGGCATAAAAAAAGACATTACTGAGAATAACAACCATACAACAACCATTTTTTCGATTTTTGACTTTCTCATTATCGTATAGAAATTTTAATCAAAACTTCAAAAACAATATTTTTTAAATTTTGAAATTTTTTTTTTGAATTTATATTTTGAAAAAACGTGTCAATTATTTTTTAGAAAATTAATTTGTTTTTGCATTAATTCATATTTGCTTTAAGATTCATTAGGTCTAGCATTAAACCTATAAACCCCTTTCCTTAGAACATAAATGTTTGTATGGACCCCTTAGATTCTTCTTTTTAATGGTAAATCAACCTTTCTCAACAAGTTTCATGACAGTAGGAATTTTATACACCGAGTGCTTCATGTCGATGTATTTTTTTTAATAACTTTTATATTGAATACAATTTTACATTTTATATTTAATTGATTGATTATATGGACTTGATCATTATGTATGGAATAAAGTGTCGATCAAGTGAGCGCCTCTGGACAAGCTCTTTTGCACAATTTCGCAGAACTCTGTTGTATTTTCAGTAATTTCATTTCTAATGTTGTTTTTAAATATCGAGATTGTAGTTTGTGTATTTTTGTTCTATACCTTTTTCTTAACGAAACCCTTAAGACGAAATCGAGAGGTGTCAGATTAGAGGATCGTAGGGGCAAGTCAATAACACAACTTTTTGACATTATTCGGCTGGGAAAAATGGCTCCTAGAATTCGCATCGTAACACGAACTGCGTGTGATGTGGCACCGCCTTTTTGGAAACACTTGGTCTTTAGTCATAATTAACCCAATTTGGGCACGAAAAAGTCCAACATGTTACTAGTAATAGCATTGACTATTGCATCCTCAAATAAATATGATCAATTGCGCCGCTCGGCCCAAAATGCGCACCATATAGTTAGTGTGTATTGGTCTTTGGTGAATCAACCGAGGGTTTAAAGTACCTCAATAGTGTCCATTTTGTTAATAAACAAGATCAGCCGAGTCGAAATGTGCTTCGGCGCTCATAAGAGACTTGAGCGCTCCAATTTCACCAACATTTATGGTCATTCCTTTGCAACTTTGATAAATTGTTATCGATTACTACGACTGTCAAATTTCAGAATGTTGAAAAATTTCATTCACACAAAAATGAAAATTTAATAAAATTGACCTAGACCTAAAACGCATCCTGATCTAATAAATGCAGATTTAAAGTTGCCAGAATTGGATCTTTTAAGAATATATAAGTTAATAACCAATTCAATTAAAAATGTATTGTGACTGCATATTAACACAACGGAAGCCTCTGTTTCATGGATTTGTTTATTCAATTTGGTCAAATGGAGAAAAATAAAGTTGCCAATTTTTTTGCACTAATTCAACTTTTATATTTTAATTTTATAGAAAACAGTTTTGACAAAACCGAAAGTCATTTAAATACTGCACACATTATATTACGAATAATTCTTAATCTTATATTAAAATTTTTATGCCACACATTTTTCATCATAACTTTTGAATGATAATAAGTTTTAAATTTCCATTAATTTTAAATAGCTTTCATTTGAATTTAAAAAAAAATGAAATTTTATTGCTTTAACACTTCAAATGAAGAGCTCACGTTTTGATTATCATTAGACCTAAATTTTAATTTTAAAAATCATATGGCACCTACGCCATGACTGTGATATTAATCTGAATGAATTCATAAAATTTCTTCAAAAAACTCTCTTGTTATTAAAGTCTTGCATTTTGTAAACTGAAATCATCAATAAAAATAAAGGCTTAGAGGCCTTGCCAAACATACTGTTCTAGAATTGAAAGCTAATACTAATGCTTCCACAACAGATCCATAGTCAAAGGAATTCACTTCCTATTTAGGAAAAACTGCGGATTGTCTCTATCTCTCTGAGACTGTTCAGATCCTCCGAACTGGATTGGCAAATTAATAAATTCCAATTCGAGCATTGAGTGAGTAATGGTCAATCCAGGAGTTTTCCTGTTCGATGCAATATTGTCTTTTTGTTGTGTTCGAGTATTTCTTATATTTAACATTTATTTTATTTTTATCAGTTACTTACCGATGCGACAACCGTCAGGTAATATCGTTGAACTTTTTCATAATCCAAAGTCTTAGCAACAGTCACCTGTGCGGATGGTAGAAAAAAAAGGTAAAGATAAAAAGATATTTATGGAAAGAAGAAAAAAAGTGAGACCACATGAGTGTATTACATTGACGTTTAAACAGATTTCCAATAAATCTTTCAGATGGAATATGGCATCGCTGTGGCTGTGAGTTGGATAGTGGCTTGAGATGCTGGTGCCTCTGTGCGGATGAACATATCTCATCGTCTTCTTAATTTATCAACTAGATACACATTACCTGCTCTGAAAGAATGAGATGGCTTCTGGGACGATATGACAGGCCATTGGATCCTGTATTCAATGATACCATTTAGGTTAAATGGCATCCATAAATCTGTTTGGGTAATTCATTTTCATTAGGTGGACGAAAAGTCTATCTTCTTTGCCAGACATGGCCATCGGAATTGACTTGATGTGCGCCACCATTTTAAAAGATTCGATTGGATTTGCTGGTTTTATTTATTTTTTTTTTTTTGCGAAGAAACGTAAAGCGAGCGAAAGATATGAAGATGGAATGACAGATGGCGGCCATGATTGGAGTAAATAACTTCGAAGTCGTTTAATTGTGAGCAGCGAGATAAACTGCAATTGCAATGCAATGGATGCAATGCGAAGACATCAAGCTAAACGGAACTGTCACTTCTGATGATTGATTACTTCTGGTGGTGGTTGTAAATCAATGATTGAAAGTATCCAAGATCTGGCCAACTAAACTGTGGATGCATTCACCTCCATTTAATGCAGTAAATTAATAAATTGAGGAACGGTAAAAGGATCGACACCAGCAACAAGTAGAAATACCAGAAATGGATTGATAGAATCAGAATTGACAATAAAAACTGGAGAGCTTGACTTTATAAGACCGTTATATTTGAGAGATTTATTAATGACTTTAATCAAAAAATTGTTTATTAATTAAAAACTTGATCTATAATCAGTAGGGGTCAGTCAACCTAAGTACTTGTAACTATATGCTAACACTTCTACTATATATCTAGTAATAAGATTGTACATAATTCCAAAATGACCGTTACCAGTAAAAGTGATATTGGATTTGGGCATTTTGGGGATATCTGAAATACGATAAATCAGATTTCTCAAGTCAGAATGGGATTTAAGCACATGGAGAAGAGAATTGTTAGGGTTTACTCATATTCATAAATTTCAGAGTCTCAGTAGCTTAGAGTGCTTTCAGATCACTCAAGAATAACCCAAAAATGTAATTTTCTGCAGAACTTTTAGTGACGTTATCCTTTAAGATAGGGCTTATGTACGTCGCTTCACTATAATACAGTGCTAAGTTTGAAAGGAGCTCCTTTTGAAGATAAGAAGGATCTTTTAGTTATAGCCTACAATATCACTCAGACAGAGATTTTATAATGGTAATGATAAACTTAAATGCCAATGTAAGCAAGATCAATGAACGTGCATCAGCCGTTGTTTTGTGGACAGACTACTTCTGTTTCGTTAACCGAGAACTGAGCGCAATTAGCAGTTTAATACTGCCTTAATTATGGTGTGGTATAAGATATGATTTCGATTACGGTGTAACAGTAATGTTTGTTCGATCAAGGGAAAGAAAAAGTGTCTATCTTACTGAAAACAACCTAGGTAAGGATTTAACGTAACCTACTCAAACTCCGTTCAGGATTAAAATAAGATAAGCCAATCGTAAAACTTGATTGAATTTGCAGGCAGAAAAGGCTTGAAGTCAGTATGATACAAACCATCTTTGAATTTTGAAATGACCATGGAACTAACAGGTGCTTATAACTTTTTCACATTTTAAATACAAAGATTCTCTTCTCATGCTTAGCAGATCACTGAATCATACTCGCAGAGAAGAGTAAAAAGAAATCCCTAAAATTAGGGACATGAAGATCAATATGACAAGAACTTTCCTTTTAAAGTTAATGGGGCAAAATTTTAAGCAACCTATCATTAAGGGCTTAGCAATTTACTAGTTAGCAAACTGTTAAACTTTTACTACTTTACTAACTCTTCGAAAATTTTGAACCTTTTCTTTCGTTTTACTAACTAGTAAATTACTAAATGCCTTTTATTAAAAATGGTGCACCTGAACACGTCCAAATAATGACAGCTCGTGAAAAAAATAGAAAGCAAAAAAAACTAAATCTGAGGAACGTACTTAATAATTTGATTTATCAGAAGTCAAAGTGACAACCACAATTTATTTCTCCCAAAGAATTGTAATGTAACTACTCGTAGTACTAATAATTCTGGTGAAATTGGAATCCCAGGGTCTTGGATTTTTAGGTTTTCAACTAAGAATCGAACTGTTGTCTTGTCAGACCTATAACTGGTGTAAGATTCTCCATCGTCCAGCTCTTCAGAAGGATTTGCTTGGGACTTAAAATACACACTTTTCTGCACAAAGCTGAGTCTTCAAACATATCGAAATCTTCGTCTTCCGAAAACATTTTATATTATTTTATTTACTTTTAAAAACAATTAGATCACAAAACAAAAAAAAAACACAATCACCCCTGTTCTGATTTTCGTTTACGAAAGTAATACTTTCGTTTTCATTTCGTTTCGATTTTGTCTGGAGATTTTGAATTCGTAAATCTAAAAATGTATGTAAGTATTTTTAAAAATATATCTTTAAGAACTATTTTGTTGTCTTTTATGAAGGGGAAAACACATGTATAGCAGAAAACCTGTCTGAATGTTGGTACCACTGCAAGGCAAATTTGTACGAAATTAAGAACGTCGTTTTCAAATCCGTACGAAAATCAATTTCGGTAACGAATTCAATTCGGAACGAAAATCAGAACGGGGGTGAATGTAACTATTTCAAATAAAATTGCCATGAAATTTTTTCGAGGGAAATGACAGAAATCATATGGATTTAGCAAATTACTAAAAGTTAAAGTAGCCAATTTGTGATTTTAACTTTAGTAAAATGTTAAGAGATAGTAATATGTTAAAATCGTTTAAAATTAGCAAAATTCTTAGTAATTTACTAAAATTGCTTTTAATATATTTCTAAATCGTTTAAAATGCGCCAATAATTCTAGAAAACCCGTATTAATAGATGTTGTCATTTAAAAATATTTAAAGAAGGAATTTATAATTATATTTCTTTACTGTTGTTTTTTTTAAATTATAAACTTGACTTGTACTATTGTGGCAAATTATGCATTTCACAAAAAGGTCGTACTTAAGATTTCGATCAGATTTGGCATTACTGCAACAAGGAAGTCGAAAAATGTTGGTTTCGCAATTCTGATGTCTGTTCGACTGTAGCCTAAACGGCTCGGCTGATTCTCTTTAAGCTTAACAGATAGCATTTTTAAATTTTGATCTCCACACGTGTTTTTCTTTTTTTTTCACTAAAAATAACGATACCTGTAATACAACTTCAAAAATAGAATACCAATTTCCGAAAAATGGTTATTAATGGAAAGTGTACACCTGAAATCTGTAATTTTAAGAAGTTTTTTGAAATGTGGATCAAATGTTCATTCAAAACAAATGTACATATGTATGTAATTTTTGAAGACTGTTTTTCTTCAAGAAACTGACACAAGAAACAAATATTAAATAAAAATACAGTACAAAATAACAACAAATATTCAAAATTTGTGGTACAAGTGTACAACTTGCAGCAATACTATATAATGAAAATTACTGTTTAATTTTTTTAAATTCATAATTGACTGATTAAAAGTGGTCAATGTATTGTTTGTTGCTTAAATTATTTAGGAACATTTATTAAAATGAGTTAAATTGTAGCAGAAACAGAAGACATCTTACCGCAAAATAGACAAAACAGTGGGCAGATGCCTTAACACGTTGAAAACAAAATTTGAAAAATTTCAAAAGTTCAAAGACGTAAAAAGGCTGTCTGTAGTCGATGAACACGCTATTGTGAGGGAAGTACGAGAAAATTCAGCGATAAGTACAGTAAAAATTGCTGAAAATATTACCCAATCTTCTAGAGTAAACGTAAGCTCGGGCACTATTCCACGGACCGTCCATAGTAGCGAGCTACATGGCAGAATTCCTCGCAGAAAGCCATGCCTCTCCGAAAAAATCAAAAGCCAAGAAATACCAAATGGTTTGATGATTTGGATGGTACTAATACCTCTACGTGCTGATGGCTATACCTATTAAAAGTCTTTCCATTTATGTCTAGAGTTCTAGTTTCTTCTAGTTTATTTTTTTAAAGCAGTTATCAATAATAATACAATCCATGTACTGAGAAAAAAAATAATAGGTGCTAACTTTCAACATAATTTAAGTGAAATAGTGTTGAAAAATGTACTATATATAACTTTGTACTTTATGTAAAACTAAAATATTTACGGCTCATTGTAGCAAAAGGGTCTGGAAATTTAAATCAATAGAAGCCTTGTTAGAGATCCTCATAACAAACTTCTAGGAACATCTCTTAAAATTCTTGTAGCAGAGATGTCACATATTTTTCAACGTCCCAGGCTTCCGAAAAGATATGACAGAGGTGTGTCTATATGTATGTAAGGGGAGGGATTAAATTAAAAAGGCGTAGTTTTTAAGTTTAAAAATATAGTTTTTAATTCACTAATTAAAAATAATAATAAAGAGTGTTTCTCTTTTTTTTAAATGAATTTAAAGTTTAAATTAAAAAAATAATGATTCAAAGGAAATATGTAGGTAACTTGACTTTCACTTGACTTTGACTTTAACTTGACTTTTCTTTTCTTTTCTTTTCTTGACTTTACTTAGCGCAATTCTATAACTGAATAAAATAAAAAGGTTATATAACATTAGCTTCAAATTGTTTAAGTTCGAATATGGAATGATTTGGAAAAATGATATTAAAGTTAATAAGGTATATTCTGAAATGTTGGGCTTTATTTTAGGATGTAAAATGTAGGCATCCTACACTCGGCCATCCTGCTTGTCGGCTGTCTCAGACGTCATCTTCGCTTTATTACATCTCTAGATATCCTTATATATTAGTGGCATCATCTTCATCTTCGCTTTCATTTTCATCGCTTTCAATCTCATCGCATTCACTACCATCTTCGTTGGGCCATGGCTTCATAAAGTCGGCTGATGACGATGTAGCATTCGGTCCGTCGTGATTTCCCACTTTACGAACATCGTATCGGTCGTTTCGTTTGACTTTGACGATTTCATAGGGGCCTAAGTACAATGGATACAACTTAGTTCCCGGTGCAAACTGAGTTTTCTTTATTGCAACAAGATCACCCAATTTGTACTTCGTAGCAGCTTTCCTCTTACGGTTGTAAGATTTTCGGTTTTCTTCTTGAACCTTAGCAATTTGTTCGTTGGCTTGACTTCGCAGATTATTTCTCTGGTCTTCGAACTCCTCGATTAGTAGCTCCTCCATCAGTTGCTTCAGTTCAAAGTTCTCAACAGATCTCATTCGGACTCCAAACATTAACTCAAACGGCGTTTTATTCGTACTTCTATTTATCGTTGAATTAATAATACTTTGCAGCCTTGGTACATGCTTGAACCACTTGTCCGGAGCGTCGACAGACATCTTCGTCAGCATTTCAATAATAGTTCTATTGATCCTCTCCACTTGTCCGTTTCCACGAGGAACACCCGTAGTCACCAGAGAATGAGTTATCCTTCTTGCCTCGCAGTACTCTTTGAATACGTTGGATGTAAAAGCAGCACCTCTATCAGTGATAACTCTTACTGGATCACCGAAAGTTTCACTCTGGAGCAATAGTTTCTTCAATACTTCATCCGCACCCGTGGACTTAACAGGAAAAATCCAAGTAAATTTAGAGAAAGCATCGACGATAACCAACATATGCTTGTAACTCTTCGCTGTCGAATTCATCGGACCAAGATGATCAAGGTGATAAGTATTTAGAGGGGTATCAAACTTCTCGATTGGATTGAGAAAACATTCCTGCTTCCCACTTTTCCTAGCTCCAAGTATGCATGGAATACAGTTTGCGATAACTTGTTTGATTTTCATTGATAAACTTGGTATCCAAAAATCTTTCCTAGCCAAAACTTCGACTTTTCGTGCACTCATATGACCTTGCTCATGAATACCTCGTAGCACTTCTCTTTGCAGCTTTTTTGGAACAACTAGTGCATAATCTCCTTCCACAAACTTGTAGAGAACACCGTTACGCATAAAGAAATCTTGATGCTCTTCATGTTTTAAAATATTTGCTATAAGCGAGCAAAATTCATCGGTTCCTTGCGCTTTTCTCACTCGATACAGAACACCATCCTCAACTCTTAATATTGCCGGAAAACGACTAAGTGCATCTACGTGCCTCATCGATGTACCAGCTCTATGAAGGACTTCGCAGTTAAAATCTTGTAAGAATATTGCCCACCTGGCAACTCTCGTACATAACTCCTTCTTTCTCATTGTCGCTGTGAACGCTTTGCAATCTGTGTAAATCTTAAATGGAATACTCAAAAGGTATACTCTTAACTTTTGCAGACACTTCACAATTGCTAAAACCTCCTGTTCATAACTTGTAAGGTTACTTTCACTTTTTGATGACTTGTAGCTTATGTAAAACACAGGATGCATTTCGTTGTCATTGTGCTTTTGAAGTAAAACACCTCCATATCCAACCTTACTAGCATCAGTATGGAGTTCCGTTTCCAGCTCTGGATTGTACAACTTCAAAACCGGGTCTTTGCACAATGCGTCCTTCAGGGTTTGAAAAGCTTCAGCTTGATTCAGACCAAAGCAAAATGTCGTATCTTTACGTAACAGGTCTGATAAAGGCTTTGCAATGACGGCGTATCCTGCTATAAAACGCTTGAAAAACCCTGTTAGTCCAAGAAAGGACTGAATCTTCTTCACAGTATCCGGTTTTGGGAAATTTTGAACTGCCAATATTTTTTCTTTCGACGGCTTAAGAGATCCTTTCTCTACAACGTGCCCCAAAAACTCTATCCTTTCAGTTATGAATTCACATTTTTTCCAGTTGATAGTTAGACCATTTTTAGCAGCAACTTCGAAAACTAATCTTAGCTTTTCTAAGCATTCTTCCGGGCTTTTTGCTTGTATGACCAGATCATCAACAAAATTCCCTTTCATGGCTATTTGTTTCATTGAATAAAAATATTCTAAGAACGATTCATCACTCTTTTTCTTTTTAGTTTCAAGTTGCTTATGAAGGCTAATGCAAGATGGCGAATCATTAAACTCTTTTATTAAAAACGTCTTTAACTCATCCCAACTGGTTATCCCGCTTGTCGATTCCACTGCCAGTTTTGCAGCACCTTTCAGTAAACGCCTACCGTAAAGGTATTTTTGTATCGAATTCCATTGACACACTGTAGCTATGTCTTCGAAGTCTTTCAACCAAAGAATCACATTTTTCCCACCTTCACCAGAAAATCTATCTAACGATTCTTCGACATCTTTGAAAACAAAATTATTCGTTTCGGGCATCTTTTCGAAAGCTTTCAGATTTTCAACAGCAACAACAGCAATATCTTCCTTTCGACGTTCACTAACTTCACTCTCATCACCTGAATCAGTAACTTCTTGTTGTATTTCCTTTGCAATGAACTCTGCAACAAATTTCGTAGCTGATATCTTTTCTTTCAAAAAAAAATTATTCAACCTTTCAACTAATTCTGATTTTAAATTATATCTATATGATAAATTTTCCTCTTTTAAAATTGTTTGCAATTGTCTTGTGGTTAACTTTCTTAACTCATCCATTCAGAATTTTAAATCTTCCTCCCCATCACTTGCACGATCATAGCAAAAACAAAAAAAAAATATTGGCTTAAAGCTTTCGTTTCTAATGGTTTGTTTTTATATTTTTATTTAATAGAAAATAAATTTAAACATGAATTTACATGCGATTTAAAAGCTCCTTTCCTAATCAGTCTCTCAACATTGCATTACTTTCATGCTATAAAAGCTTTTAGTACTATGTTCTAATGCTTGACTCGTCAAAGAAATTTAGAAAAGAACTTGTCTCTACTGAGTGCTTTTTGTGCAGATTGTTATCTCTTAAATTAAGTTTCAAATGTAAGACGGAACAACATGAAACGATCTCACCAATTTATGTGTGTAATTTTGTACATAAAATGATACGAGTAGCACTCTCTTAAATTTCACTATCGTTTTTTTAATTTTTTTACTGAGTCACTCTTGTCACATGACAAGCTTTCAATGCAAGAATTTTATATCAGATTTTTTTGATTTTTTTTTTAGATTTTAAATATTAGTTTAAGATATGGATGTAATTCAAAGCTTTTCACTTTAACACTTTGTCATAACTTTTCGCACGTATTTAAAAATGCAGAGGTTTTTGTTTTTTTTTTTTTTTTTTAATTCTTTTTTTTTTTGTACGTATTTTTTTCTTCTGACACCAATTGTAAGGGGAGGGATTAAATTAAAAAGGCGTAGTTTTTAAGTTTAAAAATATAGTTTTTAATTCACTAATTAAAAATAATAATAAAGAGTGTTTCTCTTTTTTTTAAATGAATTTAAAGTTTAAATTAAAAAAATAATGATTCAAAGGAAATATGTAGGTAACTTGACTTTCACTTGACTTTGACTTTGACTTTAACTTGACTTTTCTTTTCTTTTCTTTTCTTTTCTTTTCTTTTCTTTTCTTTTCTTTTCTTTTCTTTTCTTTTCTTTTCTTTTCTTTTCTTTTCTTTTCTTTTCTTTTCTTTTCTTTTCTTTTCTTTTCTTTTCTTTTCTTTTCTTTTCTTTTCTTTTCTTTTCTTTTCTTTTCTTTTCTTTTCTTTTCTTTTCTTTTCTTTTCTTGACTTTACTTAGCGCAATTCTATAACTGAATAAAATAAAAAGGTTATATAACATTAGCTTCAAATTGTTTAAGTTCGAATATGGAATGATTTGGAAAAATGATATTAAAGTTAATAAGGTATATTCTTTATTTTATTTTAGGATGTAAAATGTAGGCATCCTACATGTATTTTGATTAACGAGGTAAGAACAGGTTTTCACGTCTAATCTATGAGTAAGGTTACTGACCGTATAATCATAGTTTCCAGTTGAGAGAGAAAGAGAGTAAAGACCTTACCTTCTTTGAATATTCTTGTATTTCAAACTAATGATTTTAGTTTTCTTTAGGGGAATAGCAATTAATTTTGCCGACTCAAATCACATACCACAACCATCAAACATTTGAAAGAAAAATTGGATATTCCTTTAATGCATCTGGCGTCTTTTGCATATATGCCATTTGATTTACTGCAGTAGCAATACCAAAAACAACACAAAAGAATAACTTAACTTAACTCTTTAATCCTTACCTGTCCTTGATGTGGAAATGAAATAGCAAAAGTGTCATAGCCATCGGCGATAGTCATTTTCTCATCCTCTGTAGTGTTCGTTCTTCCTTCCACAAGAAAATACTCAACAAGTCCATTAACTCCAGCATCCTTGTCGAGGGCTTGAATGTTGCGAAATATCGTTGTGCCAACGGGTGTAGACTGCAAAGACAAAAAATTATAAAAAAAAAAATTAAAACAAGAGAAGGTGCATTCATTAAACCAGAAACATATAGCAAAATTCTTATATCAGACATCAAAAGGTCCCCTCTGATGTAAGCCCTCCATAACAATTGCATTTCACCCATAAATTATAACCAAACTCCCTTGGCTTGGATCATTTTGAGTCTTTTGTCAGAGCCAGTCGGTAGTCTTTCTCATCTCTCATCTTTGTTCCCGTGCTCACGTCACTATAAATATTAATCAGTTTGTACACATTTGCAATGTGGCACATCATCAGAAATGACGGAATGACTATGCAACAGCAATAAAAGCCATATATGCATCCCTAAGAGAAAACGACAGATGCACCGATGATCAGACATAGTGGGACAGAATTGATTTAACCTTGGACCTAATCGAATTAGTTGTTGGTAATCTAATAGTTTTTTTATGTTTTAATATCAACAAAATAAGCTCATTAAGCTTAAAAGATTTTCAAACTATTTCGTCCTTGTTTTCAAAAATTAGTGATTTAAAAAAAAAAATTTTAGCTCCTACCATTAAAGCCTCTTTTAGACGATCAGTTGTTCCTTCAGTTATCAGTTCAGTTAAAAAAGGCAGTGTATTTAGACGTCAGTCCAATGTTCGCTTGAGCTTTCATTTTACTTGTGAGCAGTCTCAGAGGAAATACATTGCGTAATGGACGATGAAAGCCTTATTGCAATACCTATAGTTTTGTCGCTTAATAAATCACCGTAAACTAAAATTGAAATGACGACTGAACTGACAACTGAACTGAAAAGTATTTACACATCAGTTTAACTGATAACTAAAATGAAAACTTATAGGAATTTCATCAGTTTCAGTCTCAGTTGAACGCTTCACCTTTTGTATTTAGACATCAGTTTAACTGAAAGCTTAACTGATAGCGCAACTGAAACTGAAACTGAAATGATCGCCTGAAGGGGATTAAGAACTTTCACTTTAATTGTATGAAATAATAGATTATTCCTTAATTTTACATCTATATATTTGGCCACTACGAAAAATATGATGAGCTGTGGTAATTTTGGTTAAAAATGTGTACATATTGGTGGGACCACAATAGTTCAGGGGCAAGTGCTGGTCAAGATCCCAGACAAGATGAGACTCAAATTGGGCTCTTCTTAGTAGCATTAAAATGAAACATTTTTTTGAGAATGTGTTTAAAATTTTTATAGCAGTTTCTGAGAAACTACGATTTAAGAAAAGTGAGTTCTTAAAACAACTTCCTAAACCTTTTCCGCACAACTAAACAACTAAATTGGAGGCCATTACAGCTCGTAGAGTACCCAAGTCTAGTGACTAACAACTTTCAACCAATCCAGTGTGTGTATTAGCAGGAATCGAGGTGACCTACAATTTTTACCGATTCCGAACGCCTAATGAGTAGCACATTTCATGACAAGGAATACTCCTTAAGTTTGTCAGTTCCTCGCCAGAGGCCTGAAAAACTTTATTGCAGCAGTTGAGAATCGAACCCAGGATCCTCTGCATGGCATTTCAAAGCACTAACTATTACGCCAAGGGGTACTTAAGGAGCACCTAAAAGACCAAACTCTTAAAATTTCATCCAAATCGTAAGAACCGTTTCCGAGAAACCAATTACAAGAGTTGTTAGAGTAATAATAAGATTTGAAAATTCAATGTTTTCTGCTTAGAGATAAAGAAGTCCGTTGAGGCACCCGGAAGATTTCGGTCTTTAAAATATGGTTATATTTCGGGTGCCTTATAGCTGTAATTGTCTAAGTTTCAAGATTGAGATGTGATCGTGGTTTTCTGGTATTTTGCTCAGCCTTATCCACGATTACAATTGGTTTTCAGAACTAGAATAGGATCTTCGTTTTGATCACTCTCATCTCCATTCGAAAAATCACATCACTACATCGTTTCAGCAAACTTTTTATTTGCAAATAGTCACACAAATGAAAAAACAATTCCTAAAAGATCCTTTTGGTTACATAAAAAGACAAATTGAGATGGTCTTTACAATTTTCTTAGAAATTTTAACAGGTCGTTATTAAGCGAAATGTAACATATAAGTATTGGAAGCAATTTCAGTTTCAGTACTTCTTCCATTATTATAAAAGATTGCGAAAAACTGTAGTTGTTGAAATACAAAATGCCATACGAAAAATCTACGTATGCCTCAAAATTTAATAATCTCATCTCAAGAAACTGTGCAGAAATTATGAAATCACAGCAAAAGATTTGTGATGAAGAATGCGACGTTAACGAGCTGAACAAAATATTTGCGGCTTCTTTATCCTGCACAAATGATTATACAGATTACATATGTATTTTTTAATAGGAATACTGATATTTTGACAAGTTTTAGTGTCAGAAGAGTTGATGAAATGTAGTTTTTTAAAGCGATGACTGGAATTATATCGGAAGCTATTGGCCTCGACAACATGGATCCAAAATTTGTTAAAATAATTCTTTCTTTTATTTCGCCTTTCATAATTCATATTTTCAACACTATTTTAATACAGGAACTTCCTTCAACTTAAGAAAACAATTTATAAAAAATTACTGCTTTCTTAAGTCTTAGACTACATCACAGCTATACAAGAGCGCTTATAAAAATTGTGCACTGTATACGACTGCAAAAATGTAAAAACTTAGTAACAAAGTTTGTTTTATTAGACTTCTCTAAGGCGTTTGACACTGCATCTCACAGAATACTTTTAAAAAAGTAACAGCATTTTTTTGGTTATAAAAGCTCTGGTATATTTCTTGCTCAGGAATACCTGATCGAAAAAACTCAAGTGGTTTCTACAAATTCAAAGTTATTTAAGTTCTTTTCGCTCGCGCTGGTGTATCCCAGAATTCAATCATAGGACCTCTTCTTTTTACGCTGTTGAATAATGATTTACTCTCGGTTCTTAGAAATTTCGAGATTCATATATACGTAATGTTATGGTATGATTGAAGATGCATTTACTCGAATTAACGAAGTTGAGTTCAAGATTGGCGGAGCGGAGTGAATTTAATCATCCCCGACAAATAATTCGGTGAGAAAAATTCACTGCCCAAAAAATTAAAAACTCCCCCCATTGATCAATCCTAACGCATTTTCAACGATATTGTTATTATAAGCTCTCTAGAAAAAGTGAAGTTTCTTACAACTCTAGCCTTCCCGAGAGCAATATGACACCTCCTGTGCTTGAGACAGCCACAATCAATTCAAGAAAACAAATTTCTTTCGTACTCAAGCAGCTGAAAACATACTCCAAAGATCTCAACATACAGTTCTTAAACAGTTGCTAAATTGCTACGTTAGCCTTTCTATCTTTCCTATTCTCCGGTATCTTTCGAAGTAGATGTTAAATTGCATTTATTCAGCCTATATCTAAAAACGATATAATATCATTTTCCCCTTTAAATTATCGACTAATTGCACTAACATCTGCACTTTTCAAGGTCACGGATACATTGAAAAAAGGTCTACTAGTCTTCTGATGGCTTATCTGATCAAAAGATGGAACCAATCTTTGCATAGAGCTTGGCATGAAGCTCTGATGATTGTCTTCTTCGATGGATTAGAAGTTATCTTTTGAATCGTTCAATTTAAGTTTTATTGGATGGATACAAATCTGACATCCACAAAATCAATTCTGGTGTGCCACAGGGCTTCGTGTTTTATCCGACTCTTTTACATATTTTCAATATTGATCTTTTAGCTTGAATTTCTAATCCACGTTATTGTTTTGCTGATGACAATTACAGACTCACCTCCACTTTTTTTTGGATGTTGAACTTCAACGTCATAATATGATAAGCTCATGATCTTCACAGCGTTGTGCAATAGGAAATCATTAACCGCGAGGAATTAAACGACTTAAAAAAACACAATGCTGCCTGCTGTCACTTAAGCGAAAGTTATCCCTGTTGCATTCTATTAGAGGCACAGGCTTTGAAGAAGTCTAATTCTCAGTACGTGTTTCTCAAACCAGCCGCTATGGAATGACCACATATTTGATATCGCCAAAAATTCTGCAAAATGCTTGGGTTTCCTTAGTCATTGCAAGGAATTTCGTACCCTTTCTGAACTGCCTACACTATACAAGTCATTATGTGAGGCACTAGAAATGCAGAGGCAGAAGCAGGACAAAATGTCAAACGAATTATCACAACAAGAGGCTGCCCTGAGGGTGGGGTACTATCACCCTTGTTGTGGAGTTTTGTAGTGGATACAGTTTTAGACAATCGTATCTCCCAAACTATATGCTGCATTAAATTTGTTGATCATATCGCTATCATAGACTTAGGTAAATTGGAAGAAACTTCACAAACTTCTTTACATCTTCCTGATCACATCCATAACCATGCGTTAAAATTAATGAGTGCTTGATCTATCAGTGAAATCATAGACACACTCTCACATAAGTCGAAATGTTTCCTGCCTATCTCTCTTTTAACGCTTTTTAAAAGCAATGTTCCTGTGAAGAAGCCAGTTGCATTCCTCCCGTACAACAATTTTCACGCAACACACTTCAAACTAGAAATGCTCTCCAGTTTACCCTTGAGCCCCATTTCTGACGGACTGTTAAATAAAGAGACTCGTTCTTGTGTCGCAATACTTGGAATACTTTAACAAACTCGATATTTCACAATCGAAACGCATTCAAAATCAAATCCTAACAGTAAACACTATGGTAAAACATTAAAAGGGTGTCCATTGTCCAAATTCCTTGAGTTAATTATAAACAAAAAAATCTTTTAAAAATTCAACAATTGATTTTTGAATTTATTCCAATTATGCTATTTGATCAGCCCCACTGTGCGTGGTGACGCAAAGTTGATCAACCAACTCGGGATCTTTACTATCTTTGCCGGGAGCCGTTCAAAAGATACATACATATATAAGGTACCTACGTTCGTCGCATGTCCTCAGCCCGATTATGGACGTCATGCAGGCACATAACTGCAAGTTATTATGAATCTGTATTGACGTAAAATTGATCAATACGTCATGTTTATAATACATTGGGGGACAAAGTGAACTGAAATCGAAGGTTATTGCTGCGCATTGATGGCCATGATTCTTGATGAGATGCGACACTGCAACACAAGCTTGTGTGCGCAAAAGCACATACCTTCATAATTGTGCAAAATCAATTCTTCGCATCCATTTTGGCCAAATATAGCTGGATAATTGGAATGTAGAAGCATTTATATACCTAAACTACTTTTATGGAATATACTTATGTATATAAAAAAAACTCGAAAGCTGTACTATCGAATACGACCACCAACACCACCACCATCACCGTCTATGGAACGAATGCTGGAATTCTTTAGAGATTCTGAAAACCTAGGGTACGCGTGATGTGGTGGTGTATCATGAATTTTACCGCAGAAATGGAAACGAGTGTAGTGCTCCAAGAATTCTTTAATTACAATTTATTTACGTAAAAGTTAAAAGAATGACTACATCAACGAGAGATTGTTATTCGATGGAAACGATTTGGGTTCGATTTTCCAAATACAAGTTTAAAAAAAAAATGATATAACTATGTACCTACTATGTATCTAACTAAACGCGGCTGAATGAATTATACCTATCATATAATTTTTCTCGGTTGGTTTCTTGTTAGAATGTTGTCAATAACTGTTTGGCATTATTTTCCTATGGCCATGCCTTCAAGGGGCCTTAACAATTATTATTATTTATTAGAAACTAGTACTAACAACTTCGGTCAAGGCAAGACTCAAGACCTCGAAAGTGAAGTGTGATTGACATTTATAAAGGAGAAACGAAGAAAATTTACAAAAAACCGAAGGACTAATTGCTGTATCTTGTTGTATGACATGATAAAATTATTGTATCTGGTTGTACGAGTATAACAATTAGAAAAGGTGAAATCACGGTAACTAATTGTATTTTCATTTTAACACATTAAAGTTAGGACTTAGAAAAAAAGTATCTGTGTGTTTTAATTAAAATATCTTATATACTAGGTATAAAGCATGAATGTAGTACACATTAGAAATAAAATGGAAGTGAAAAGAACATTAAAAAAATAAATTTTTCTCGTAGAAAAGCAGGGCCATGTGCGTGTTGTAAGTCAGTGGGAATAGATGGAACCAACGAATTCGAACGCGAAAGATTATAGCTCCTTTTTCATTACCCAGAGATACTCCTGGAGCATTTGGCACATTTTCAATAGAGGCAATTACACTGAACAAAACATTTATGGTTTGAAGTGTCATAGGCTAGAAATCATGCGTTATAGTTCAACGCAATGGCTACAAGTGTTAAGCTTTAAGTTCTGATGAAACTCTATCTCCTCCGCAAGGGACAGGTAAATCAAATGAAAGGAGAAGATTGGAAGTTTGTGAATTGAAATGTGGTTGTTGTACTTAATCCTGTTTGAATGGGTATTTTTTTTTATTTTTCTTGATAGGAATTATTATGCCATCTGGGGTATTTCTGAGAGCCATGAATGATGTGATTCCTTTTTTTTTAATGGAAACTAACCTTACGATCTGTATTGAAGCAGGAGACGGAAAATGAAAGAATGCAAATGCTGCAACGAAAAACAAGAGCAGCAAAAGAGAAGTACCGTGAAAAAAGAAGGAAAGAGAAAAAAACCCTGCGCAGAAAGAAAAGAGCATCCGCACCTTCTCAGCTCAGGTATCTCGAGGAGTCTAGCACCGCCACCAACAGCCGCCAGTTCTACAAAACAGCCAAGCAACTGGCACCAGATCGTAGGACCGGCTCGCAAGCTCTTTGAAACAGCGAAGGGAACGAAGTCACCCAAGCACAGGGAATTGTAGACGTGTTAAAGCAGCATTTCCAGCAGCTGCTTAATGGGCATTATTTTGAGGAAGCCACAGGAGAGTAAAGAAGCATAAGACCAGTCAATGAAGATCCAGTCCCACCACCCAGTACTGAAGAGGTTAAGAAAGCAATCCACAAGCTTAAGAATAACAAATCCGCTGGCTAAGATGATCCACCTGCAGTACTCTTCAAGTATGGAGGTGATGTTCTGATAGTGTGCATGTATCAGCTCATCAACCAAGTTTGGGAGGAGGAAAGTATGCCCTACGACTGGTCAAATAGCTCCATATGCCCAATCTACAAAAAAGGCAATCCTATGTCCTGTAAAAACTACAGAGGCATATCCCTGTTTAATGTTGCCTACAAGATCCTATCCACCATACTATGTGAGCGTCTAAAACCTTTCTGCAACACAATGATCGGCACGTACCAGTGTGGCTTCAGGCCAGGCAGATCAACGATAGACCAAATCTTCACATCGAGGCAAATCCTGGAAAAGACCAACGAATTTTAAGTCGAGACCCACCATCTTTTCAATCGACTTCAAAGCCGCATATGATAGCATAAGTCGCCAAGAGCTTCTATTGGCGATGTCGGAACTCGGGATCCCGAAAAAACTGATCCAGCTGTGCCACATGACGTTACAAATTACGCGGTGCAATGTGCAAATGGGTAGCAGCTCGTCCGAGCTTTTCCAGACATGTATACAGGGTCCAGATAAAGAGATGCGCTATCATGTGATTTCTTCAACCTAGCCCTAGAGCAGATAGTGCGCAAGAGTGGTGTTAACCTGAAAGGCATTATCTTCAACAGGTCTTCCCTACTGCTTGGCTATGCGGATGACATCGAGATCATCGGCCGCTTCAAGCGAGCTGTGTTAGAAGCGTTCACAGCTATTGAAGAACATGCGAAACGCGATGGTCTTGAAGTTAACGAAGACAAAACAAAGTATATGATATCAACAAGCAAAGCCTCAGTTGTCCATCGCCTAGAACAAAACGCCACTGTTGGTAGCAGTAATTTCGAGGTAGTCAAGGAGTTCATCTACCTCAGAACAAACATAAATCCCACAAATGACAATTTAGTGGAAATTCGACAAAGAATTACCCTAGCGAACCGCTGCTACTTCGGTTTGGCCAAACAAATGGGTTCAAAACTCCTTTCTCGAAAGACCAAGTGCACGCTATGCAAAACCCTTATTTTACCAGACCTATTCTGCGACGCCGCGTGCTGGACGATAAGTAAAAAAGGGGAATTGATACTGGGCACTTTCGAGAGAAAAATTCTTCGGCGGATATTTAGTCCTACGTATATGCGAAGATGGCGAATGGAGAAGAAGATTCAATCGTGAATTATACGAGCTGTACCAAGATGTGGATGTAGTCCAAAGAGCCAAAACACGTCGACTACACTGGCTCGGTCACATCGAGCGAATGAATAACAACGCTCAAACAAAGAAAATTTTCGAATCTCAGCCCTCAGGTTCGAGACAACGATGGAAGACCGAACCTCCGCTACAGAGACCAGGCGGCTACAGACAGACGCAGGAGCGCTTGGTCTCGACGACTTTAGGGAGCCCACGAGGGATCGCAATCGATGGAAGACCGTATTATCTCAGGCAGAGACCCTCCATGGATCGGGAGCCGGATAAGTAAGTAAGTAAGTAAGTAAGTAACTTTACGATCTGGAACAGAAGTTATACATCCAATTTTGTTTTTTCGAGCTCAGAAAATTCTGAAGAATGAGAGGAAGTTACGATCGTAAATATCAACATTAATCTAATGGTAAAAAATTGAAGAGTATCCCCTCTGAAATCTTTTTCAGACCACGGATGGATTTTCTTCAACATTAATTTCGAAGTAAAATCCCTCTACCTTTTGGGAATCCCAAGAGCATTTGACTGCAAGAAATTCAGTCAGATTTAAAATTCTCAACTGCGGGATATACCGAATCAGAGAATAGAAAAGACTATACCCCTAGAGCCAAACCTGAAATCCTTTGAAGCTTTAATGAGTATTGCTTCAAAGGTTTTTTACCCAATCAACTATAGCAAAAAAAAAAACACTCTCATATTGGTGGAATGAAGATCTGTTTATCATCAGGAAAATGACAGAAACAATCTTAAAATATGAACCTTTTAAAGATTGTCTCAGCAAGGTTGGAGAGAATTCTGTCAATCAGTTCAAAACACTTGTAGATTCCAAGGCTTGTCAAAGTGCAAGAAAAAAATGGAATATCTCATTATTGAAAAAAGCTTGATGGATTCTGTACAATTTCTCCAGCTAAATTCTTGGAAGTTATGATTGTGACATGGACTGTGAGAACAGCATCGTTCCAAACGCTTGGATTTCGTAACATGTGAGTGGCTCATACAGTTCAAATCCATTCCGTTATAACAAAAGAGATAAAATCCCGGCAATTGATACTGTTTTGATATTGTCTATGCATAAGTGTCCAGTTCTGGCTGACATACTGTCAATAATGCTGCAAAAAGCTTCAAGGTGTGGCAGTTCCATGGCTGTAAATAGTTTCAAAGGATACCCCTCTTTTATCTATGAACTTGAGTCCTGGAGAGACATCCTAAGCAGATGTATTCTTGAAGACTCCGTTCTTCTTGAAGAACCCTTACGAGGTATTGCTAATAATTGGGAAACTGGGCTATGAATTATATGAACTTGTGTTAACCAGAGAAAAACTTAACTTGTATTATTTAACACCAAAACAAAGATCCACCCCTTCAATCTTTCCCGACTCAACAGGCCCTTTTCCAGTGACATAAATGTCTAGATGACCCTTAGTCGAATTAAAAACTGAATATTGAAGAAAGGGTGAAGAAGGCCTGCATAGCTCTCAAGGCTTGTTGCAATTTTTTTTGGTAAAAAGTGGGATCTCCAATTGAAGATGATCTTGGGGACGTACATAGTCGTGATGCAACAGATCCTCGCGAAAAGTTCGATTGTGTGATGGTCCACGCTTACCAAAACATATAACATCGAAAAACTCAAGAAGGTACAAAGAATTGCTAGGGTTGGCGCCACAGGGTTTCTGAGATCATGTCCAACTGATGCCTTAAGCGTTTGCCTGCACCTTTTACCACTTGATTTGCACATTAATTATTTAGTATCTTGCAGCGTTTAAAAACTAAACAAATCAAACTCTTTATCTACCAAACCTTATAGTTATAGCATAACACAGGTTATGTCCCTACCATACAGAAAGATCTGGGATGAAGACGTGGTCACAAAAGACTTCGACACAACTATATTTACTCATGGCTCAAAGATGGAGTGCAGTGTTGGTAAAGGAATATTTTCTGAGACTCTGAAAATGATTATGTCTAGGTCAATGCATTACATGAAGCATCAATGTGCTCAAACAAGGTTCAAAGTGAAACCGGAAAGCGGCTGTTAAAGGCATTTGTTCTAGTACATCATCCTCCAAATTGGTCCAGCTATGCTGGAATGAACTTACTATTCTGAATACTAAACTTAGTGCCGCAGTTATCTAGGTTCCGGATCATAATGACATTGATGCGAATGAACGGGCAGACGATCTGGTCGAGGATCAGCTCCTCAAGACTTACTTTCTGCTCGGAATTATGAAGGGCAATATTCTCTCAATTTTCTTAACAAATCAAACCGCATGTGGATGAGTTTAACTAACTGCATTATATCTAGGTATATTTGACTCTCCTTAAATAAAACACGAACACTTAATCCGATATGCAGACCTTGGGAAGACATATCCAAGACGTTTCTACATTTAATGGACACAATAGAATAGCATGCAGCGAAGCTATAGGCATTCCTCATGACAGTCAGTGTCGTAGCTGCAGGAAAAGAAAACATGCATTTCCTATGCAAATGCCCCAAATTTAGAGCACAATCACTAGGTCATTTTGTCACTGTCATTGGACATTGACGAATTTACGGAAATGAAGATCAAAATCTTTTCTTAATGCGAAAAAATGGCTCTCTCTGACTTAACACTTAATCTAACGAATCATGTGGAACATAAACATTTAAGTATAATTTGATATGTTTTTATAACGAATACCTTAGAATTTCGATTTTAACCTTTATAATATAATAATTTATAAAATTATATGTTAAAAAAAAACTAAATCTCTAGCAGCCCTTTTGGTGACTGGTAATGTTCTCCAAAATTGTCATAAGATATCAAATCTTTTATAAACTCACGTTGACAGAAAATATCACTTCTAAAACACAGTTTCTTCGAACCTTTTATACTTAGTCTTATTCACTATAAATTATACATTTATAACATAATTCTATAAAAACATTCCCATGAAAATTAATATCCCACTTTAAAAGAAAAAAGAGATCTCAATCAGTGATTCAATTTTCAAAATACCCAACTATGGTTAATTGCGCCTTGTCAAAAATCAAACGTCCACTCAAACTGATCCGCTTTTAATGATAAAACGCAACCATTTATAACTCCTGATACATTTATTTGACTTGTAACTGAGCCAAATCTGTCCGAGTAATTGCAATTAGATATGCATCAGTCGTTAATTACTCCACCTTCTCAATATCTCAAGTTGTTGTTGATACTTTAGTGGCTGTGCCAGTGTCTCCAAATCAGGACCGGCCAAGCTTTCCCAATTGATTTCATCTGTCTAATGAAAATTCATGAATGTCGTAAAGGAGAAAACATGACAAATTACACGACACCCATATGACGACTGTGTGTTGCTATGCACAGTGTACATCAGCCATTGCTGCTAAGAGTAATGCCATATCGGTGACATGTTACTTTTCCACCACAAAAATGACCAAGTCTCCTCCTAACGCGCTCATCAGTTGATTAGCTGTCACTTTTGGATGTCAAAAAAAGAAACTGCCATCAATGATGTGAAAATTGAAACATTTTCACATGGAATATGCCATAAAGTCAGAATTGCCCTGCCAGCCTGCCACTGCCACCCATCTAACACCATATTCGTCAAAGTGCTGCTTCTACAACAGCACCGCTCGTGTACTCCATCAGCAACAGTCAGTTCGGGTGTTTGTTACCTGATACCGTGGTGTCGCAACTTGCAACCAACATAACGTGTAGCTCATCTTTGGCCATAGCAAAGCATGTTTTGTCCGGATACAGTGCAAAAGAAATGGGGACAAACATGACAGATAACATCGGTGGCATATGACATTTTTGATTCATATGGTGGTGAGAGTCGAGCATGTTTTTCACGACTCCCATGGCGAATTATTATGAATGAGATTTTGGTTTGGTTAGGAATTTGCGATTGTGACTTAAAATAGATATTGATTGTGAATAGTTTCATTTTTGTTTAGTACACTTTGATTTTGTATGACAGATTTCTCAAACATGGAATCATTCGTCACAGACTTTAGAACGTAAAGAAGAAAAACATTCACTTTATTTAAGGAAATAAAATTAAACCAAATGTCTGACAAACAATTTTCTGGATTTAATTTGAGACAACTATACATTTTTATTTATTTTGAGCATGAAAAAAAAGTGCCATATTTGTGACAAAAATATAATATAATTGAATTTTCTGACTAAGATATTGCATCTTAATGTGTACAGCTTATCAATAAAATAAATAAACTAAACTAACACTAAACTACCAGATGCATGTCAGTTACAAATGTCAGTTAGAAATTGTTACAACCAAAAATGAGTTGTATACCCATTGACTCTATTAACCTCCTTTCAACAAGTATTTCAAATATTTAGTTGCCATATAAATTCCAAATCAATTCGAAGAATCATAATTTATATAGTTTGACATAAAATATTTGACAGATCCTGATCAAATTTCTCAGTAGCTCTAGATTCCTGTTCGAGATAAAAATGACTTGTTTCTTATAATTATTTTGTGTAAATAAAGCAATTTCGACATAGCATCGAATATCAACGTAAAGTACAAACTTTTCCTTGTAATAGTCGTCGTTGTCTGCCAAGCTATTGATGAGAAACAAAAAAAAAGAAGTAAATGTCAAGCAAGCCTGAGTGATTGCGTTCCACATTATTTGATTGAAGTCGCTTATCTTTGGTACACATTTTATCTGGTTTGATAGACTCGGCTCTCAGGTTGTTAGCCAAAGCCAAAACTAAAACTATGCGAAATAAATCTCTTCATTCGATCTTAAATGTTCCTACTGAAGCTTGTGTGGAAACTAATGAGCTAACTAAGAGCTATCAATCAATTTTAACTGCATCAAAAAATGCTGCAGATAATTTTTTAATGTGATCATTTTTTTTGTCATAAAGTGTGTTATTTATTGAGAAATTCATTCATGTAAAGTAATAGTAATTGAATTGAACTATATCTTAGAAACTACACGGATGAAGACTTGATTAGATAAGTAGACCTATTGAATGAGGACATTATAATGAAGCAATATTGGTATTACAGTTTGAAGGAGCATTTGAGATAGTTTAAATAAATAAGGATGGATGTTGAATATTTGACAAACTGTGATGAAATCGAGAAACCAATTGATGTGAAAACGAAACTACTCGAAGCAGTAAACATAGTCTACCCTATTAATAAACGACGAATAACCACAATTATTAAATGTGTTATAGTCGACAAATTCGACACTCAAGGAACGCATAACTTTTCCAACTATACGCACACGTATAAATTTTAATAGGACCGTTTATTACTTCAAACATATGTTTCATGAATCAGTTTATGTGTTCATGTTCATGTGTGATACATGTATTAAAATGTTCCTGGTTTCAGTTATACGGAATGGAGAAATATCATAGAGCAAAATAATGTTTTATGATAAATATAAGTTCCCTATCTTTGTGTCAGCTAAACAGAGTATTTAAATTGTATTTTCTTATTAATAAGGCTGAATATATTTTATTTCAAGTTTTAAAACATACAAGTGTGGCAGAACTTCCAGAAGAAAGAATACAAAAAATAAATGATTGTCCAAACACAAAGAAAGAGATAACTATACTGCATTGAATAAAAGGAGACTGCCGAGTGCCGGTTAGGTAGAATGAAATGCTAAGAGAATAAAGATATGATCACAGGATCAGTTGTTGTGGATCTGTTAATGAGGAAAGACCTTTTATTTATTTAACCGAATATTGTTTTAGTTTTTTATTAAGCAAAAGTTGTAACTGCTTACACAGGGTTAATTGTTTTCTGGTGTTTATTATTTCATGAACTGAAAATTGATCAGCTTTTTCATGACCTTATAAAGAAGGGACGTAAGTGTAATCGGTTGATAGTTAGAGAGAGGGAGGGGGATTCGCCTATTTTGGGGACTGGTTGGACAAATGCTGTTTTCCATCCACTCGGAAAGAGACCTATTGAGTAGGATAGATGGCCGGAATTTCGTAATGGTTTTCCAGCTTGGAATAATATTTCTTCAGAATAATGGCTATTATCTGGACCAGCGGACTTTTGTTTTTCAAGATCTTTCAAATCTCTTACAACAGTATGAGTTCGAAAGAAGTTTCATCCAATTGGTTCATTAACGCGCTCCAGAGCCGAATTAGTCATGACACTTTCTTAACGAACTGATTAGAACCTTAGCTTTAGCGAAAGGGCGAACAAAGAAAATTTCATTGGAAACGAACGTTGTTTAACAGAAGATGAGGTAGAGTTTCGAATATATTTTTATAAATGACCAAGAAATCGTACACCTTTTAGTAGTATTTCTTGCCTTAATTTTTTGTCATGTAAGAACTTAGTCCGGCGAGTATGGACACTGCAGGACTCTCTAGCTTGTTTAAAAAATTTCCGGTTTTCCAGGTCTTCGCAACCTGACACTAGGTGACCAAATTGGTTAGCCCGACAGTTTTTAACATAAATTGAGGTCAAAGTTAACATAAAAGATTAATAGAATGGTGTTTAGTGAAATGTATAATGTTATAGTTTAATTTAATTTTATAAAATGAAATTTTTTTATTATTTTTTAATCAATTCTTTTTTATCACAAAATAATATTTTATCATTATCATTGGAACCTCCTTAGTTTCGAAATTTGAAGAAAGTCACTCTGTAATATGTGAAAATGTTGAGAAGACGCTGCAATCGTTGCATGTGATTTCTACTTGAAAGTTTTTGTATGGCAAGTTATGCATTCGCAAAAAAATCGAACTAGAGATTTTGAACAGACTTGACATTATTATGATAAGGTAGAGTAAAAAAGTGGTTCTCGAAATTCTGTTTGTCTGTCGATTATATCTTAATCTATATCTCAGTCGATTTTTTTTCTTTTTTTTAAGATACACAAAACGGTATCATACAATTTGATTTTTTTTAATTTTTGTTACATTCTTACGAGCTTTAATTTGATAAAAAAAAAAATTAAAATTAAGATATTATTGAGGGTTGGGGTCAAAATACTGTATGATCAAAATACTGTAAGGCAAAATTCTTTATTTCAAAATTCTGGTTGGTCAAAATTCTGTATTTCAAAATGCTGTAAATATGCTGAAAAATAAATATCGTTTTGATAATGTAAAAAAGTGCGCACTTTTTTACATTATGAAAACGATTTTTATTTTTCAGCCTATTTTTACCATTTTGAAATACAGAATTTTGACCAACCAGATATTTTTTTTAAGAATATATCATAATAATTTTTCTTTAGCATAATATTCTTATATGGGTTGGGTACGATATCCCGCTTTTTATAATCCAGTTTTTTAAAATCCCGTTTTTATAATACCTTTTCTTATTACGACGTATAAAAAACAGTCAGGTATGTAACTCCCCTGCTTGGGCAGATGCAGGGAAATAAGTCCACGGGAACTAAGTCCACTGAGGGACTAAGTTCTCACTTGAGGTGGGAAATAAGTCCGCGGGAACTAAGTCCACTGAGGGACTCAGTTGTCACTTAATGGGAACGAAATCCACTTTAGTAAAGTGCTCTTTGTTCCCATTAAGTGAGAACTAAGTCCACTTTCTTATAAAAAATTAGTACACACTCAAAAGTATAAAGTGGAATGAATTTCCAACAACAAAAACTTATTGATTTTATGTTGGTTATTTCAGATTCTTTAAATGCTAAAGAAACTTTGCATACACCCAACCTCGCACCTACCTCAAATCCCATAGTGTGCCCAAGCAGGGGGGCAGCATGCCCTCCCTTACATACCTCACTGTTTATACGTGTCGTTCCCATTTCTTAACATGGGAATTTATTTCACATTCAAAGGGAACTAAAACCCACAGTTTTTTGTAACGAATTTCCCATCTTGCATGGGAACAGAGACCACTTTAGTAAAGTGGATTTCGTTCCCATTAAGTGAGAACTGAGTCCCTCAGTGGACTTAGTTCCCGTGGACTTATTTCCCTGCACCGCTTGGGCACACTATAGGATTTGGGGTAGGTGCTAGTTTGGGTGTATGCAAAGTTTGTTTAGCATTAAAAGAATCTGAAAAACAACCAACATAAATTCAATAAGATATTTGTTAAAGAGTTATCAAGGTTGATTCTCATCGGCATATTTTTACAATTGTTTTGATTATAATCAACAATTGCATAAATAATGGCACCAAACTAATTGATCTGTCAAAATATTCAGGTGTTCATGCTCATACAGCATTTTGAGATGAAAAATTTTGAGATGAAAAATTTTGAGATACAGTATTATGAGATACGGTATTTTGATCATACA
The DNA here is from genome assembly GCA_963931855.1 of Philhelius festivus. NCBI lineage: Eukaryota > Metazoa > Arthropoda > Insecta > Diptera > Syrphidae > Philhelius > Philhelius festivus. The sequence goes on from OZ007555.1 coordinate 215,630,281, forward strand.
GTATTTTGTACATACAGTATTTTGAAATACAGTATTTTAAAATACAGAATATTAAATATTATGACCATACAGTATCATACAGAATTTTGACCATACACTATTTTAAAATACAGCGTTTTGACCCGCTCCCATTATTGACTGTACCAACATAGAAGCATTTTTTCGACTTTTGACTTTTGTCATTATTTAATTTAATAATAAAAACTTAAAAAATTGTTTTTTAAGGAACCGCCACAACGATTCATAATTTTTGTTCTTGCATAAATTTATATTTGCTTATTTGCAACTATTTAAGGAGTTATATTTAAGAACTTACAAATTAATTTTATGGTTATGCACACTTTTCTCTAATAATATTAATTTTTAAAATTCTAAGTCAACTGCGTAAGAACAAGGTTTTGCAAGCTAGTTGTGCATTTTAATTGTATTGCTTTCGCTTCTCTAAATTATGTATGTATGTGTCAGTTATTTTTCAAGTCGTACTATAAAAGAAACAAAAGCGAACAAAATTCCACCTTGAGGGATTAGGCTAATATTTGGATAGTATGCCAACAAACAAAATTAGAATAAGTCGCAAATCTTTGAAAACAGTGATTGTATTTCCATCACCATTGAGACTACTGCCCATGGCTGATATTCATTTTCTTTTGCTCCAAATTGGATAATATGGATTTGGAAGATGAATCCTTACAACAAGATGGTGGGGCTAATTTCTAGAGAGATCTGGACGCAGAGGGGATGTAAGGTCGTCTCTAATATCGCCTGTTCCTTGTGGTGATTCCTTATTTCCCAAGTCTATCCTAATAAATCGCAGATAACCGAGGCTCTCTTAGTCAACATAACCTGTGGCATTACACTTAAATGCATCATGAACTATTAGTCAGAGTTATCGAAAACTTGACCTTTGTAATGTGCACCATCCAGCCAAGCTGCTGAGGCCATTTGAACGATATTATATTCCACACATAATATCATTGAAAGACTTATTAAATAAAATTTTCCTTAAATTTTTAATCTAGTTTAAGGTCTAAGTAAGGATATAAAACCCAGAACCAAGCGATCGGAAATTAATGAAAAAGGGAAGGATAAGAACAACTTGGTTACGATAAAAGTTCTGAACGAAAAAGAATGCAATATTTTTGTGAACTTAAATATTTTGTTATTTTGTATATTTTGATATTGAGACAAGTCATTCGCTCTATGTGGAGCACATCAATGTCGTTATAAAAAAAGTGAAAGGGCATTTGATACTTTCTCTCTATATAACGGCATACTCCCAATTATACTACAAAAATTCAGGATGTGACATTTTCATGGCTGGAAATCATTTTCTTGGTCTTGGATGGTCTTCTCTTAATATTCTCCCAGAGATCTGGGAGTGGGTCATATCCATGCTCAGCAACAGAAGAATTTTAGGTATGTTAGGTAATACCAACTTGACTAAGCACGTTAGTAGAGAAACACCTCAGGACGGAGTTCTATCCTCTCTTCTTTGACTTTTAGTCATGAATAAAATCTTCTTTAAGTTGGGGTGAAGCTGATTCAGTACACTTATGATTTGATACTATTGGTGACAGGAAAGTTCACCCCTGAGTTAAGTAAAATCACGAAAATGGCTTTAACCTAAGCTAAACTGAACTAATGCTACGAAAACAAAAATTGACACCTTCAATCTTCACGGACTCAACGGCCAACTACTTTCGCTATCCTCTAATGCAAAATATCGAGGTAAGACCGATCCTCACATACAGTTCGATTGTGTGGTGTCCCGCACTTACCAAAGCATATAACATCGATATACTCAAGACGGTACAGAGAACTGTTAGCGTTAGAACTACAGGGGCTCTTAGACATTGCCCAAATGATGCATAAAGGGTTTTTCTGAATTTTTTACCACTTGATTTACATATTTAATATTTAGAATCTATAGATTTGTCGGATATTTTTTCACAAATTTTCCTGGCTAAAATGGTGTCTCGTGTTGGAATCTTTAAATAATCGTTTCGTGTCTGTAAGTTCTTTTATTTTTAATTAAAATTAAGTAACAAAGTTAATGTTAAGCAGTACCCCATGGCATAATAAACAGTGCATTTGACTGTCATGGAAATGGTCCTCGGTTTGATTCTCAGCTAGAACAAAAAGTATTTCCTCCTAGAGTGTCTCTTGTCATGGAAAGTGTTGCTTATCTTAGGCTTTCTGAATCGGCAGAAAATTATAGGTCAATTCCAGTTAACACGCACATTTAAATGATTGAGAGCTGAAACTCACTAGTTCTTGCTTCTCTACGACCTGTGGCACCACCAAAGTCAATTTAATACAGTTAAAGTGGCAATAGTAATTCATGTAATTTATGCATATATTTAAATATGCATAATGCATCTGATGCATGAACCAGAACATTTATATTTCACTCTAATCTTTCATTGTTAACTCTTTCTCAGCCTTATTGGTGCCGCTCTCATGACACTTTTAAACAATAACGCTGCAAAAAGAACACAAAATTTGCATACAGTCGTACAATCTGTTAAGAAATATTCTCATCTTTCATAATAGAATACAAATTCATAACAGGAAAGTTACCTTTGAGCCTTCGACTTAAACGCACAGTCTATTTCGATTGCATCCTTTCCGCAACATTGGTCACCTTCAAATTTATTCATAAAACATAACTGAACTTTTTGAAACCAAACAACAAAACGAAAAAAACTCCACCATAGCTGGAGGACAATACAACGTTTGCAGAAAACCACTCTTCCATAACTAGATAACAGTTAATCCATCTCGAAGAAAAGTTGCCCAACAAGACTTGGCCAACTGAAGTCTCCAATCATGCGCACAAATAGGTGTAGATGCAACGAACATGTATTATGATGATACGGTTGATGTCTGCGCGTTGGGCAAAAGGAGTTTTGTAGATACTAGAAGTTCGAGTATACCTTCGTACACTTCCAGATGGCATGATTATTTTTAGTTTAAGGTAGGTATTTGCGTAAAGAGGCCTTTTTTTGGGACTTATACACTACATAACTCTTTGCTTGGTGTGAATTCAGTGAAGAACCTTTTATGTGGTTCGATTGAGGTAGTGGCTTATCCCATCGTTGAAAGTTTAACAGCTACATAGTCCTATTGCTAAAGTCGAAAGGATTGTTGAAGATTAATTCATAAGGCCTTTAATTACTCACATTCCACAATCAATGTCCAACTTATAAAAAATTCACAGAGTGTTATGTTATTCGATTGAAATATGTTGGAACATGAGATCGATTAAATTTAAATTTTTGCATAAGTCCAATGTTTTGCATGCTTAAACTATTTTTCCATCCCACATTTCTTGCTTGGTTGATTTTGTTTACAACTGCGTCACAGTAGCATGCAACCGAAGCTGGTAGTACATGTAATTTTCAACTTCGTTTACCACCTAACAATTAGCTACACCACCGACACTCTCGTTTTGTCTTGAATAAGAATTTGTAAAGCTTTTATGCTTTAACCAGGTCTCAGAGGTCTAGCACATGCTCTGCACATGTCGTTTCGTTATTGTCGTCGCCGTCGGACGTCAAGATTGAAAACAAAATAAAATATGTTAACCTACCTTAACTATATGTAGTTCACTTTTAACTAAATGCGTTCCCAGGCTCCACAAACAAAAAACCACTCAGCGTTGGTGGCATAAAGACCTTGAAGTATCTTATTAAAAAGACCCCCGAAGCGAACGGTTGGTTAAAGGTTTGGTCACTCTCCGATGGAAAACAGGTATCTAGAGAATGCTGTGCGACAGCGAGCAAGTTTTTAATTTTAGAATGAAATGCAGCAGCAGCGGTGGGAGGTTGGGGCTGATGCGGTGTCCACATGTCCCAGCAGCACTGCAGTGCATTATATGGCAAAGCGTGTGTGCATTATGAATGAAGTTTTGCGTAACTGGAAAAGGAGAAAAGTCGAATAGAATAAACCGATTTGACAGCTTTACACACATATGGCATTATGGGCTTTTGAAATCATGTTCATTTAGCATCGAGATACAAAATTGCTAGAAGCACAAATTGAAAAGCAGACAAAATTTGTAAGCACTCAATTTTGCGCAATCTTTTGAAACCATTTATGTATAGCTTGAACATGGGCTGCGCGTGGTCAAACATTGCCTCTGAATTTGGATGAAAGTTTGAATGTTTAGAGTACAAATTGCAAATAGCAAATGGAGGTCATTGCAACTTTTTTTTTAGGAGTATGTTCCCTCGCAAGCCAAAAAGTAAATAATGCTTTTGAAAGTTTCATGTTTAGTTTAATTTATAATTATGGGTGTCTTACTGTCTTAGGGCTTCACAGAAATTTCTTCTGTTTAAAATGTTTGAGCACATAGGAAATTTGGAGAAGATTAGAAAGGAGATACCGATGCACATAGGTTTTGCATGTCTGAATATTATAATGGGAGGAAAATATTTAGCCGAGCAAAGTATACCACATTCGTGTAGTACCGCTAAAGAATTAAGCTCTGACGTTAACAATATGTCCGAAGTTGGGCTCAAGAGTGAACTGATGGGCATTTCCTGGAGCCCGAGAAATGGTAGGTAATAAACAATTCTTTAAGATACATCTTTCTAAGATCATTACCATCCCCAAAAAGCAAAAATGTAGCGTCTCCCCAAGCAACAATTTTTAGCCCTGGCTCCAGAAAAACCGAGGTTACAAAAAAGCCTAAGATAACTCTGGTCATAGTGGGGCTAGAAATGAGATACTTTATTACCCTAGTTACCCTAAACGGTAGAAAAAAACCAAAAATTATCTAAAGGCTGATTTCGGTAAAATTTTCTCTCTTGCACAACTTTTTAGTCATATATTGGTTTGAAAAACTCCATTTTTAAACTGGTGATAATATTTGGATATTTTGTAACCCTTTCAAAACCAATATGTCATTTTTCTGGTTCCAAAATAACTATTTTTAAATTTAGGTTAAATTTGAAGGGTTCTGGAACGGTTTTGGAACGACTTTTTAGACAAATTGTAAACCCTTGGTTTGGAAAACTTGAGCTCAAAGCCGGTTATTAAGCCGCTTCGAAACCACAAATTGTTGATTGGGTCAGTTTATAGATCCATTTCAATTCTGTCATTTCTCTCAAATTTTTTTGAAAAAGCGATCTAAAAGTAGATCTAAAAACACATCACTGACAATCAGCTTTTGAGTTTGCAACAATCAGGGATTTGGCCAATACTTTTTGTAAGTCCGCTCTATTGTACGTACTGTACTCCTTCACTTCCATGAGGCTTTTGATACTGTCATTCACTCGATACTATGTGAAAAACAGATATGTAATTTCAAGTTTTCTAAACATTCGGGAAGTTTGATTCAGTCCTACCTTATCGGAAGACAACAGTCCATAGTTATAGGAAATATCAATCAAAATTTCTATTAACGTCTTCTGGAGTCCCGCAGATATCCATACTCGGACCTAGCCTTTTTTCATTATATACAAACCAATTCGAAGTCGAAGTTGACTATCAATGAACGTAGATCTTCAAAATAGTCTTGATCATCTCAGCTTGATCATCTTAGCTTAAATCTTGATAAATATAAAACTATTTTTATTTATCGCAACTTGTTTGATTTAGCTTCTTTTCCAAGCTTATAACTAGGGAACCCAGATATTGAATATGTAAACACTGCTAAAATTCTCGGGCTCACTTTTAACCGTACTATTACTTCGAGTTCTTTGGGCTCCACATTCATTTTTACCACCCAATACGAAACTTATAATTGTAAAAACATTGGTATTGCCAATATTATTGTATTGTTGTGAGGTTTTTTGTAAAGTTTGTAGTAGAACCAGACGGAAGCTGAACGTGGCTTTCAACAATGTCACTCGATATGTTTACAATCTGAAAAGACGAGACGAGAAGTTGACTTCATTTTCAAAAACAAGTTTTGGATGCTCTTTTGACAATAACCTTAAATTTCCTGCTATAAGTTATATTTTCGAAATAATGCAATCACATCAACCTGAATACTTATTCAACAAGCTGGTATGCTTATGCAATCAATATTTACTTGCTTGGCCTCAGAACGTCAATTTTCCGTTCAAGCCTCGCGCTTTTGGAACTCTTTACCTATCGCGCTGAGGAGATGTTCGAAGGCAAGACTTTTCAAAAGAATCTTTTATTGTATTTGGCCAATGGCTTGCAGTTCAACTTCCAAAGGAGATGAACGTGAGTTTGAGAACGAGTAAGAGAACGTGAGGGTAGAATCCTTGTCAAAACATTGAAGTGGATTACAAGTTTCAGACAAAAGATCATTTATTAAAATAAGGAAGAGAGTCGGCGACAAAACGGAGCCTTGGGGAACACTAAATACAACATGTATTGAACGATCTACAAGGTAATTTCTAATCCAAAGATAATATCGATAAAAGAGCCTGGTACGAAACTCTATCAAATATCTTGGAAATATCAAGCGCAATAATCTTACTTTCTCCGAAAACATGTTAAGACCTATTTCCACTCTTCGGTGAGATATGCAATCAGATTACCAGTGGAACTATTGCTGCAAAAGCCGTATTATTGGTTATTAAGAAGCTTTCGATTTTCGAGATATTTCTTAAGCTGATGATTGATCAGCGATTACATGACCTTAGAAATAAAGGAATAAAGTAGCAAGGAGCAGGCTTAGAAAAGGTCACCTGTTTTAGAAAGAGGCTGGAGAAATGCTATTTTCCATCTTCTAGGGTAGATTCCAGAACAGTAAGAGTGATAGAAAAGCTTGAGCAGTGATTTTGCCTGCGAGGAAGAAAACTTCTTTAGAACAATGGCGGGTATACCATCAAGACCAGCGGAATAGCTCTTGCAGCATGAAACTCTACGAGTGCGGAAATATATCAGTCCTATTGAATGGTTTACTATAGAGATAGTTGTAAATCTACCATATTTCGAAGTGACCAAAGGCAATCGGTTTTAAAAAATTAAGAAAAAACTTTAAATAACATACTTTTCAAAACTTTTTTTTTTTGGAAATCAGACCATCTCAATTGTACGTTAAAGCCAGAAGAAAAATCATCCCTTCAAAGTTTAACTCTGACCTTTCTTCTAAATAACAATGGACAAACCTTCGTGAAATTGGTGTTGGAGAATGGCAAATCTGTAAACAAGACCCGGATGTACTTAACACTAACTTCACAACGACAAGCCCATTGCCTTCTTGTTTCGAACCTGACGTAGCTTATAAAAATGTTGATCTAGGTTGCTTTGAGTTTATTTCCTAAAATGAATAATTTAGCACTTTTAAAACTCTAAGCACTGATGCAATTGGAGAAGACGGAGTTCCCCTTCGTTTTGTAAAACCTGTTCTTCTATACGTTATTAGCACGCTAACTCATATTTACAACCACTATATTGCATCTGATACTTTTCAAAATGCATGGAAAACAGCCACAATAATTTCTGTTCTTTAAAAAAGTCTATCCAAGCGAGTCTTCAGACTATCGGCTGATTAGTATTTGATCTTGTTTGTCTAAGGTTTTAGAAAAAATACTTTCAAAGCGGATCTTAATTAAGAGAATCTTTGGCCTCCTCTACAATCAGGTTTTATTGCTAACCACTCTTGTTCTGCTATAATGGTAAATATCTTGGATGATATAAGACTGCAGTATGATTAAGATAAGCCCACGGCTCTGTACTTATTATATTTTGTCAAAGTGTTTAACAGAGTCAATCATTCAAATCTCTGTGAAAACTTATACATTACTTTGGTTTCCAGCTCTTTTTATTCAAAGTTAGCAGAAAATAACGTATTGCTATCAAGAATATTCTGTTACAACCTAAACATTTGATGATGGATGTACCACAGGGCTCTATTTCGGGACCAATCCTGTTTTGTATGTTTATAAACGATTTACCAATTATTTGTTTTCATTTGTAAGCGGATAATATTCAAATCTACTCCTCGAAAAAAATCTGAGCTCATAGAAAATCTTATTTTTCGCATTAATGAGGATCTTACTAGTATTGGGCGGATGTTAATGGTCTCATCTTTAAGCATTTAAAAACCAAAGCTTTAATGATTTAAAAGAAGGCACTTTGTAATGAAGAAATTCCCTTGATTACTTTAAATTATACAATAACATAAATATGTGAATTCTGTGACATTTAGTCTTGATTACAAATATCTAATGACTTGTCGTTACTACACTTATAGGGAACATATAAATTCTGTCGTTGGGAGAATATATGGAACACTAAGGAAACTGTCACGCGTGAACTATTGTCAAGCCATCATCAATCTCAACAACGAAGAGGACGCTTTTGTGTCGAAAATCTTCATGAGCGACGAGCCACATTTCCACTTAAGCAAAATTTTTGTTTCTGGGCCGCTAAAAATCCGCGTGTGATGCACTAAGAGCTATTACATCCACTCAAAGCCACTATGTGTAGCGACGTTCACGCAGTAGGAGTGGTTGAGACGTAGTTTTTTGAGGACAATACGGTCAATGTAACATGGCGAACGCTGCAAGGCCATTATAATCGACTTACCACTGCCAGAAATGAAAGCGTTGGGCTTGGTGAACATGTGGTTTTTTGGTCGCTATTTTGGCGATTCGGCATGGCCAGCAAGATCGATCAATTTCACCATCCCAGACATCTTTCTTTGGGGCTACTTGGAGTCGCGGTTTTATGCGAAAAAGCCTCAGAAGAATATTCGACAAGAATGCGAACAGTTATCACCGGACTTCTTGCTAAAAGTCATGGAACATACAATAAAACCGGCACAAATGTGAATCAACACTAATGGCAGCCCCTTGACGGATATCATCTTTACCATTTAACAGAAAAAAAGGTTCAAGTAAAGATTTTTATCACTTCAAATCATTTATTAAAAAATTAATTCAAAAACGAAAATGGGTGATTAATTTGGCGCTACCTTGTCTTGTAATAACTAACCTGTAAAGGACTATATCTTAGTTTATTGTACAAATAAATTTAATTTAAATTGAACTATATGTATATTCAAACTTCAAAGCGGGAGCTTAAACTGTATGATTTATTTGCGTAAGGGGGCACTAGGCCGAAATTTTTCTTGAATTTCAAATTGAGCTATTTTTAGGGTATTTCATTTCTGCCTGCATCAATGTAGACCACGCCTTAGGTATTTAAATTAAAATGTATTTATTTAATTGAGCTATGCCACACATTCAATGGGTAATGGGTTGGGTCCTTGATGCTGAAAATAAATTCCACTTAATTAAGCTACTTAAATTACATTTATATTCCCATCAAGTTTTTTTTTTCTAATAAAATAGTATAAATTCTCAAATAATGGTCCTTCCTATTTCGAATGTGTATAGATTGACTCAGCTTAATCAAAGGGTCAGCATAAGTATTTCTTTTGAAAGAAAGTAACACAACCATTACTTTCACTAAGCAATTGCAAGTCACCATGGCGTATGAGTAACATTTTCACTTTTAAATTTCCTCCTGTAATCGCAAGACCGAAGCTCATTAAGATCGCAACATCCGATTTCACTGTCTTTTAATTAAAACTCAAAAAAATACCTACGTTTATATTTTATTTCCGAAGCTCATTCGTGATTTGCCAATAAAAAAAAACCTTTCCCATAGCACATTCGGTAGAAAACATTCCACATGGGACCATTGCCCGCTCGACACCTATATGATTTTTCTCCAAACTCCAACATGGCACTCAAATACCACAGGTGCACTAAGCGAGCTAGAAAAATCCCATATGAACAGAAATACTGTCAAAGCAACACCATCGCTATTCCATTGTTATGTTCAGAGGTCGGAGGCAATATGTGGAGACACTCGACCGTCATGGTCTGTGGACCACAAAGACAAATAGTACCTTAATTGTTTTTTAAGCCACCACCACTGCAACCAGACTATGCGATGTGACACAGGAAAAGCAAGGAGAACAAAGTGCGAAGGATTTCATACATAAATGTCAACAACAAGACGAAAGAATTTTTCTTTTAAATTTATGAGTTTTTGTTTTGAAAGCTGCTGATAGTGCAATTGGATGGCGACGGCATATAAGTGGCGCACTGTCGTACGAAGTGTCAGAACAGAGACACTTATAAAAACTTTGATGTTTTAATTTCCAAAAGTTGTGTTTTGTCTTAGTTGGCTAAAGGTACTAAGCGACCTGGGAGTGATGAAATTACAGTGAAGCTCAAGTTTAATAAAAAATAAAGAGTTATTACAATCACAACAGGCCTTCTCTTTGGGACAGATCCACACATTTCTTAACATTGACACATAGAGCAGTAATGCTAAATCTTATTCATTTCGAAAACAACTTTAACGATTTTGATTAAAAAAAAATTATGTGTGCTATTATGGGCATGGACTACATTTTAGTAAATTTTTTGAAAAAAAAAAAATTTATAAATTTACTATTTTGACAAACAAATTTGTGATGGAGCTCCTTAAAATTAAAAATAATATTTTATATAAAAATATTGAAAAAAAAATATATTTTCGGTATTTTGAACCAAAAAAATTACAATTTTTTGTTTTGAAAAATCAATACCTTCAAAACATATGACCGATAATTTTTTGAAATTATTTCCTAAAATCTATATTACTTAATATGTTCTTAAATTCTCATCCCAAATTTTTTTCTTGAAAATTTTTTAAGAAATTTTGTATATAAAAATTAATTTTCTAACAAAACGGTTATTAAAATTTGTTTTCATGTTTTATATTTATTTATAAATATTTTTTAAATTCACAAAATACTTTTACATAAGAGCAAGTAGGTGCGAACAAGTCGTGTATTTTATTTTTTAAAGTTTCTGTATGGGATATTTCAATAAGATCCGTTATGCCGATATTGAGAAAGTGAAAAATCGAAAGGTGGTTCTATGGTAGGAACTGTAAGTTCGTTTAAATCGTGTAAGATCTTTTAAATAAGGCGACAGAAAAAAATATTGAAATTCTAGGTAGCGTTTTCGAGAAAAATACGATTTTCAAAAAACATTTTTAACATGACCAGAAATTAAGTCAAAAATCGTGCAATGTCCCATTTCTGGTCATTTGTCAAGAACGAACAAAAATCAGCTTCATCTCAGGTTCCAATGTTCATCTACAATGCCAACCAGATAACTAGCTCTTTAGATAAGGCAAATAAACTTTCATTTTGCTGCTAGCTGTACGTGGCCCCTCCTATATTTGAGAACGTAGACAATTCGATGGGATATGTATATTTCCGCACTCGTACAGTTATAGAATCCTTCGAGACCTTGACATAAAAATATCCTCTGATCTGGTTTACTTTCCATTCTTCTGCAGAGGTGTTTTTGCTCGCTGGAAAAACCAGCTTTTCAGCTTTGCCATCGCTCCTACTATTCTGGAATCTTCCCTAGAAGAAGGAAAGCAGCATTTGTCCAACCTGTTCCCAAAAAAGGCTAACCTCTTCTCTTATTGACCAATCGCACTTGCGTCCCTTCTTCCCAAGGTCATGGAATTACTGAAAAATCATGAGTTCAAGAAATATCTCGAAGATCGAAAGCTTCTTAATGACCGGCAAGAGGGATTTTACGGCAATCGTTCCAATGGTGATCTGATGCAATATCTCACCGAAGATTGGAACAGATCTTTACATTGTCTAAGTAATTTATTTTTAATATTTTTTTAGATATGTATGTACTTATATATAAATGAATTTTAACAACGACATTATATCACCTGTTGCCACTCTTTTAAAAGCCTCAACTTGGATAGAAATGTGATATATTTATTGTTACAGTTCAACTTTGAGCTCTTAGAACTAGAACTTGACTGAAATTTGTATCTCACGATCGACTTAAGGCTGGAATTCACTTAAAAACAAGACCAAAATATCCCGGAACCTAACAATCTAACAACGAATCCAAAGCGATTGCTTTATTATATTGCAATTGTTGTTGTTGCTATTGCTGTTGTCTTTCTGGCTCCATTACATTTCACGCTGACAGATGGAGAAGAAAAATCGATGCCATTCCACACACAGAAAGAGACATGTGCCTTTATAAGTCGCAAATTAAAAACCAAATAAAATCAATACAACGGGAAATTGAATTGAAGAAAAATACATAACTGTACTCTTGGACTGTATAAGCGCGCTAGCAAACCAAACATCCTCGTTTTGTTAAGTAAAAGCTAAACTAAAAAACAAATAGAAAAAATCTCAATAAAAAAAAAAAATCAGGAAAAAATGCATCTACAATGCAGCAGCACACGTACAAGCTAGCGCTAGAAACATCGTTCACGTTGCACGTCGTTGTCGTCGTCGTTACAGTCTATTCCTTCAGTCCGTCTTGCAAAACAGACAAAAAAAAATAATACTGTTAAACTGGTTAATGCCATGCATCCAAAATGCTGTCATGTGCACTGTTTAAGCTGGCAGCATCAGGGACCTATGGACGACCATCAGGAGACACCAGATTGGTGCTCACGCTGCTTGCAGACATTTCTCCGATGTTTAACGTGAAGAGATTTTTCGTTTATTTGTTTTTAAATCGTTGCTAAAATACATGCCTACTGAAACCCACGTTCGGATTTGGTCACTTTCACTTAACATGACACCCATGGATGACTAATGTCATAGTTGGAATCGACACATCATTTTAGCTTGTAGCCTCATATTTAACATGTTACGGATGTGTAATGTGTTTTATTTTTTTTTGAGTCTTGGGTGGTTGACGGGTTAAGAAGATTTGTGGGTACAGCATTTGAAAAGAGTGTTAAGAACCAGCTTTGAGTTATAAGGAGGAATTCGAGTTGATACTGATTGTTTTTTCGAGGAAAGTTGTGTTTTTGATTGTGAAGGCCAAGATCAGCAATACCTATGTATGTAAGGGCATTTACACAATGTTTTGTTTTAAAACCAAGACATTTACGAGGGGGGTTCATAATGCCCTGTAAAATAAATGGCGTCGCCACCTTAAATATCCACCATTTTGAATTTTTAATAAAGTTCTTACAAATGAACGCACACTTATTTTCAGACAGATCTGTCAAATAGTTTTGTTGCGGCAGCCATTTTGTTTAGATACCTACTTGCATTTTCGTTAAAATGGAAAAAAGTGAATTTCGAATGCTCATTAAACACTTTTTTTACGAGACTAAGCCATCAAGCAAATCAAACAAAAGCTTGACAAATATTATGGAGACTCTTCACCACCACTGGGTAACTCAATTTCAGTGCGATCGTTTCAGTACAGGTGGCGCCGAACGAAGGCAAAACGTCACGGCGATAGATTTTTTTATTTGCGCTTGGTGTCACTCACATTGAAAACCTTCTAAATGGTAAGGCGATCTCCGGCGCATATTACGCATAGTGGCTGGATTAATTTTAAGCCGATTTTAAGCAAAAATGGCGACATTTGGTGAAGAAAAAAAATTTCTTCTTACCTTACTTAGCTAGGTTACAAACTCCTCCCTCAAGTTTGGTCCCTGTGAATATTGTTTGTATACCTATAAACATAAAGAAATGGCTCTAAGGTATGAGATTTGGCTCGAATGAAACAAATCTAAACAATTGAGAGAATGCTGAATGAAGTATATCGTGCTTAAAGGAGACTATGAATGAACAAATAAATTAATATGGATTTTAAGTGCACCGCCACCTATAGATCTATTGTTCCCCCTTCTTAGAGCTAAATTGCGCTCATTTTACAGCTCTTCCTCCAGATTACAGATTAGTTTCCTTGAGAAACTTATGTACATATGTATATAGAGTGGTTTTAGAGATTATAGTTTATTCGTTTCTATCTTCCTCATGAGTATTTGCGTAATGTTGATTAATAAAATGTTTTTATATCAAAAAGAGTGTTCCTAGTTTCATTATTCACGGACTTACTTACCCAGTATTATTTAGGATTAAAATTTTATTTGTTACAACTTGCCACTAAGAGTTGATCATAACGTACATATTTATTGTAAGACTTCTGTCATTTCATATTTATGTTTGTAGTGAAACAGTTTACCTCTAAGACAAGAAAATGTTTAGGAAAAAAGATAGCGCTACGTCCTGAAGTAAAGCAAGAGGTAAAATCCTGGATTTTTTAGTCTGTGAAGTGATAAAAATAAATTGTATTTATGATTTGACCAGAATTCCTCATGTGATTCTCGAGAAATATCTGAAATTTGTTGAATATGCCTAAAATAATTTGAATTAAAAACGCTGTGATTTGAATAACGGTGACAACTTTTACTAACTCAATAACTTTTGAAGAAGAAAGAAGCATACGTTTTTGCATACTAATAGACTACAAGGAGAAATTCGTAGTTTTTCGCAAGATAGTTTGGCTGTGGTAAAATAAATAATTAAGATCCAAGGTAAGAAAACACTTTAATGTGGCAAAAACAACCAGGGAATGGCATAACTATTCCACAGAATTGACCAAGTATAAAAAGAAGCTAAAAAATCAAGAGGAAGAGTTCAACATCCTTTTGTGACAGTATTTCCTTAAATCCTGCTGCGACAAGACTTTACAAAGCTTTAAGCAAATAAACACTTATATCATTGGTACTTCTGTACAATGATGGAAGCTTCATAGATATTAGACTAAGAGCCCACAGCAATTTTTGGGTGTGATTGATAAGAAAAAATAATTAGCATAATTAGATAGGCCTTTTATAGTTATTTACAAATGTGAAAGTCTTGCATACTCTAGTGGGAGCAATAGTGCATAATAGTGCATCGACTATGCAGTTCTTTCCAAGCAAAAATAATTGTGATAAAAGCTTTGACAAAATGTATAGTTAAGCCTCTTGATTGAAAATATCGAGGTCCAAGACGCTTTACAGAGAGCCTTCTGCCTGCCACACGCGACAAGAATAGGGTACTTCTTGCACTAAGAAGGCCACCTTCAAAACATCTTGGACCTCGATATTTGCAATCAGGGCACTTAGCTCTTCATTTTGAAGTTATGGCAAATTTTGTATCCCAATTTTTTAGACTTTGGAAAGAACTGCATACTTGATGCACTATTGCGCCCACTAGAGTATGCAAGACATTCACATTTATAAATAACTATAAAAGGCCTATCTAATAATGCTAATTATTTTTTGTTATCAATCACACCCAAAAATTGCTGTGGGCTCTCGGTCTATATTGAATATCAGATGAGCTTAGCACGCACTTTCCCGGAAGTAGGCATACCATTTGCAGGAGACTCTCTAGAGAGAAAACCTCTCAAACCATATACTCGTAGGAAGAAATCAGCAGTCATCTATGCAATTTAAATGATAGACTGGGTGATAAGCATTTTTCAAACATTTAAATTACCAGGTGTAGGTAGGTGGTAACTTTCCATCCCTTTCACAGAATGCATATTCCATAGTAGCATTGCTTTTGGGTATATATACCAAGTCTTTAGAGAATAGCTCAGGTAATCTTAACTAAGACGGGACAAAATAGTTGATAATTTTATAAGATCAGAAGTTTTAGTTAATAGACCTCTTCAATCTACGCCAACATACGAGTACCTAAAGAGCAGAAAGATCTATACAGAAACTGCCTGTTTTCACTTATTAACACCTTACAAAAAGCTGTAGGTACAAAAGAAACAGTTTGGTGCGTCTTTTTAGACATAGAGGCAGCCTTTAACAATGTTAACAGCGACATGTTGAAAAAGTTCTATTAGATGGTATATACCCATAACCATAACTGGATGGATTGGTGAAGGCACGAGAACAGCAGAGAAAATACCAGCGCAAAATATGCACAGAATGATCAAAACAATATGCTGTCCACAGGTGATGTACTTATCACCTTTGGTGTGAAATTTGGTAGGGATTGAACTGCTAGAAAATCTCAAGGGAAATGATGTATTTGTTTCGCTGATGATATCGTTATTACAAGCCTGGAAGTATTTAAGATTAAAATACCATTTTCCAATAAAGGACTTCTGATAGCTTGGAACCTATCTGGTTTGCTGGTAAAGAAAAATTCACAAAGAAGGAGGTAAATACCTAGAAATTATACAAGATATTAAAATCTTCTGGATAAAACACGTAGAATATTGGATTGGGAAAGCCACAAAGGTCCTTATGATGCAAGAGAGTTGCAGGCAAACCATGGTTTTGCAAATAATATAAAATAATATAACCCTAGATGAATGTATCAAGATCGATTCATGAACGGAATCAGTTTAGGTAGGAACAACCTAAGAATAGTAACAGTGGTCTTCACGGGCCATTCTAAACTATGAATATACTAAGTCGTAAGTCTCATATGCAGATTAAGCAATACTCATGAGGAAACTCATGAGGAAACACAACAGGCAGATGCGAATCACTTATAAACAAAGAAATAAGTATCAAAGGATGGAGAAAATACTCAACTTTCTTAAACGGGTAAACTTGGAAAAGCTGTAAGGTAAGCAACTCATCTAGCTCTGGATGGGGTACAATAAATCTTTATTTATTCATTGGTTGTAGGAAAAATTTATCAATTAAAGCATTTAAATTTTTCACATACATACATAGTATACTGAATCGAAGGAGGTGAAAAGTTGTGAACAAATTATTCATTTCACAACATCACAGAACGAGAATTAACTTAAGTTACCTAGATGTTCGAAATAGTAATTTACAATCATCATGAGGACTTTTTTTCTGAATTTTATAAGGCTTTAAATTTAAGTTTCGAGGCATGTTTGTTGTACGTGAACATAAGGCATATAAAATTATGGAAGTATGGCAAACTATGTCTGCTTAGTTACCCGGGTAGAATTTTCGACTCGATAATGCCAAGGCCCCAGCTAGTTTTTCTTAGTTTCAGTCATGGCCCTACCGAGCAGTATCTAGCTTGTCCCTCGCTAATTTGTTAATGCTCTGTATATAATGGGCCTTGCTAGATGTTCCTATATGGACCCTAGATGGGTCTTCACAAGTAGCACAAGAGCTATGGCAATTCTTAAAAAAATTATTAGAAACAATAAAAAAAAATTTTTTATTTTTTATATTGTTGATTATTTTTATTTTTTCTTTGCCTCCCTATATTCGACTCTTTATGTGATTTTTTGCTGGAATGAAAGAATTTTTTTTTTTTTTTAATTTACCTCCACTGAGATTCGAAGCCGAGTCTCTCGCTTGCCGTGCTTGTGCGCTACCTATTGCGCCACTGTGATATATAAAATGTCGTGTCTCAAAGTGCTACTCAAATAACTCTCTTTTAATTATTGATGAAAAAGGTAAATTGAAAGCAAGCAGATACCAAGAACTAGAAGCGTAGAAAATAACAAACGCACAGCTTGAGTTTCAGAAACAGCATAGCATTTTATTTAAGCAAATAAAATAAATATAAAAGTAAATGAACCCATGTTTAATATATGCTCTCTTGAACAAAGTGATATTTGTTACAGTACAAATTTACTTATTTTAACACTTCCCCAGAATGATTTATCTAAATTTAAACATTTAACATTTAAATACTTCATTCTTGTTTTTTTTTTTTATGAAACACATACATATACATATAAACATAGTAAATTTACATTTATTTTTAATCAAGGCCGAGTAAACTATTATTTAATTCAAGTTTTAATTTTACTAAGCCTTTAGTTAGGCCATCAGCTAAATTTTCATTCGAAGGAATATATTCTAAAAGAATTGAACCCGTTTCAATTTTTTCTCTGATGAACTGAGTTTTAATTTCTATATGTTTTGTTCGAAGTGAATAGGAATTATTTTTAATACGTTGTATCGCGCTTTTGTTGTCGCAATACAAAACCATTGGGTTCGGGTGATTTAAAAACATTTCTGCTTCCAAACGCTTTAACCATATTGATTCTTGAACTGCTAGTACAACAGCTAGTAATTCTGATTCTGTTGATGAAAGCGCTATTGTTGACTGGCGCTTTGAAGTCCATGATATGGGGCCTCCCTGCATAGTAAATACATAGCCGGATGTAGACTTCCTCTCATCTTCGTCACCAGCCCAATCAGCATCACAAAAGCCTTGCATTTCCTGACCTGTTTTTCTATACACAAGTTTTTTATCAATTGTGCCTTTAAGGTATCGAAGAACACGTTTTATGGCAGCCCAATGTGCCTGACCAGGATTAGAAGAGTATCTGCTTAACAGATTTACAGCAAAGCTGATATCAGGCCTTGTAGTTTGCGCCGCATACAATAAGCAGCCTACTGCTTCCATATAGGGCACATTCGACATCTTTTTTCGCTCTTCAGGTGATGATGGGCACATTTTTGAAGATATTTTTTGGTTCGAGTCAAGTGGGGTACTAACCGGATTACAGTCAAGCATGCCAAATCGATTAAGTATGTCAACGATGTATTGTGATTGATCAATGGCGATAGTTTCAGCTGTCCTGTCCCGAGATATTCGAATTCCAAGAATCGAAGAAGCTTCCCCTAAATCCTTCATCTTGAAATTATTACAAAGTAATTTCTTCAGGCTTTCTTCAATGCATTTGTCGTTAGAAAATATCAGTACATCGTCCACATATACAGCAACGAAAATCATTTGGCCTTTCTTAATTTTGTAGTATACGCACTGATCTGCATCAGAACGCATCAAACCAAATTTCTTCAGCACCTCATTTAGCTTCGCGTTCCAAACGCGACTGGATTGCTTAAGACCATACAAAGATTTTCGAAGTTTACATACTCTACCAGTACCATCAGAAAACTTCTCTGGCTGAATCATATAAATGTCTTCGTTAAGCTCTCCATTCAAGAATGCTGTAACTGCGTCCATTTGGCAGATATTTAGGTCATATCTCACAGCCAATGCCAACAAAAATCTTATTGACGCATATCGTGTCACAGGAGAAAAGGTTTCTGTATAGTCTACGCCTTTCTTTTGAGAATAACCCTTGCATACTAGTCGCGCCTTATACTTAATTATATCTCCATTTTCGTTGTGTTTAACTTTAAAAAGCCATTTAGAACGAATTGGAGACTTACCTTTGGGAAGATGGACTAGATCCCATGTATTATTTTCTTGCAACGATCCAAACTCACTTTCCATCGCTTCCTTCCAGTAGTGTGAATCTGGAGATGACAAAGCTTCATCCACAGTTTCAGGATTTTTCATCTTCAGTTCTGCAATCAAACCAGCCTGGCTTAACTTGGCAATACGTTCAGACCGCCGTAAAACAGGATCTTCTTCGTTGGACCTTTGGTTCTTAATTTCTGGAACAATTTCCTCTTCAATCTCTTCTTCTATCATCTGAGCATCATTTTCGACGGCATTATTTTCAGAGCGGATTTCAGATTGATCTTCAGCATTTTCGCTCGTCAAACTCTGGGATACGGCTGGAACATTAACCTCAGTTAGATCATCAGCTGATGTGTTAGCTATAGCTGGTACATTAACTTTGGTTAGATCATCAGCGTCAACAATACCGAATTCATATACGCCTTTTTCCCCTGAATTCATATTGTTTTTCGAAAACTTAAAAACATCAGACTCGAAGAAGATTACGTTTCGACTGATAATTATGTTTCGGTTTTCATCACATAATCGATAAGCTTTTGAATGCGAAGAGTATCCCAGCATCATACATTCCTTTGACTTAGGATCGAGCTTTCTTCGCTTTTCATGTGGAATGTGAACCATAGCTAAGCAGCCAAAAACCCGCAGCATTGATAAATCCGGCTTCACTCCTGACCAGAACTCTTCAGGTGTTTTCGTGTTGTTTGCTCTGCAAGGAATTCTATTTATCAGATATGATGCCGTACTCGCTGCTTCAGCCCAAAAACGTAGTGAAATATTTGCATCCATTACCATGCACTGGATTCTCTCCACCAGATTCCTGTTAATCCTTTCTGCAACACCATTTTGTTCGGGCGTGTATGGTGCTGTCTTTTGATGATGGATTCCACAGTCTGCCATAAATTTTTCAAAACGTTTGTGGCAATATTCTGCGCCATTGTCGGACCGGAAAACCTTTATTTTTCTTGAAGTCTGGTTTTCGACAAAAGTTTTGAACTTGCAAAATTCTTCAAAAACATCTGATTTTTGCTTCAATGGAACAACAAAAAGCTTTCGGCTGTAATCGTCAACGAATGTCAGAAGATATTTACATCCTGTCCAAGATTTAACAGAAAATGGTCCACAAACATCGGTGTGTATCAAATCCAGGATATTCTCAGCACGATTTCCAGAATGTGTAAATGGTGACCTTGCGTGTTTTCCTTTCACACACACTACACACTTTGATGGATGGCGAGGAGAAAAATTCATACCTTTCACAGCAGACTTTACGTTCAGGAGATTATCATCGCAAATGTGTCCCATCCGACGATGCCAGATTTCTTTACCCACTTCCACCTTCAATGCAATTTCAGGATTATCGCTCTTTTCTTCAAACTCGCAATTTAGCTTATACATGTTGTTGACGAGACCAGCAGTTCCGATAAGCTTCTGGGACTTGTTGAAAATCTTGCAAACATTATTCTCAAAACGCACCTTGTTGCCATTTTTTACCAATTGACTCACCGAAAGCAAATTTGCACATAAATCAGGTACATATTGTACGTTTTTTATCGTTGCACTCGTTCTTTTGCTGCCATTTAAGAGAGAAATGTTCACATCTCCAACACTTTTTATAGACATCTTCGAATTGTTTGCTACAACTATTTCTTTATGCAATGGCTTATTCTGGTCTTGTAAAATTTCTTTCTTCATAGTCATGTGAGCAGATGCACCAGAATCCACATACCATGCATCTTCACAGTTGCTTCCATCTGCCAAAAAAGTTGTGAAAAGGCATTCCGATTTCTTTTCTTTGCTCGTCTTTTTCGAACAATTTTTGGCAAAATGTCCAACCTCACCGCAGTTATGGCAACGAAATTTGGTTTTCTTGAATTTCGGTTTGAAGGATTTGCTTAACATCGCCTTCTGACCAAAATCATTCCCCTTGTATTGGACTTGCTGCAAAAGCAACGTTTTGACGGAATCAGAAGTCAGCTTCGAAGAGGAATTTTCCACAGCCATAACAAGAGGTTTGAAATCTTCAGGAAGACCAGCCAGCATCAAAGAGGCGACGATTTCATCGTCAATTTTCAGACCAGCCTTTTTCACTTTGATGGCTGTCATAACCATTTTATTTACATAGTCTTCCATGTTGTCACATTCCGACAATTTAAGTTGAACCAATTGCTTTAACAGATCAACTTTTCTGCATAAGCCAGAATCCTCAAACGCACTAGCAATTCTGTCCCAAGCTTCCTTTGCTGTTATTGCATCTGCAATATAGGAGTAATTCTGAGTTTCCAAGAGTAGAATCAGCTCAGGTTTTGCCTTCAAGTCCTTTTCTCTCCCAGCAGCATCTATAGTTTCGGTGTCCATACAGCTCCATAGTCCTTTAATGACGAGATATGATTTCGCAGCGATTTTCCACACGTCAAAGTTTTCTCTGCCCTTCAATTTCTCAACCAATATATTTGATGCCATTTCAGTAAGGTGTCTGGGCCAATAACCTGATGAAAAAGGTAAATTGAAAGCAAGCAGATACCAAGAACTAGAAGCGTAGAAAATAACAAACGCACAGCTTGAGTTTCAGAAACAGCATAGCATTTTATTTAAGCAAATAAAATAAATATAAAAGTAAATGAACCCATGTTTAATATATGCTCTCTTGAACAAAGTGATATTTGTTACAGTACAAATTTACTTATTTTAACAATTATACTGTTTAAGAAGACTTAAATACGTATTAAAGAATCTGAAAAATACCGATTTAGGACCAAAACAAAAAAGTTATGTTTTTAGAAGGATAATGGATAGCCTTTTATAGAGACATATGTATAGGCACATCTAGGATACATCAAGTAAAAACTATCTAGCCCCAGTATAAGTAAAATCTGAGAACGCCTATAAAGAGGCGACACTAGCTAAGGCCAATATAACGCCCAGATACAATTCCTTATTCAGGCTACACCAAGTAAAAACTATCCAGGTCCCTTGTAGTTTATTTGTTACAATGCCAATAAAGAGGCGATACTATCTACAGCCAAGATATCGCCAAGAAAAAGTTTCATATCTAGGCTAAATCAATTTAAAAATATCTAGGCCCAGTCTAAGATACTCCTGGAAAAGCCAATAAATAGGCAGTTCTAGCCAGGTTCAATATAAAGCCAGGATAAGCATAAATTAGTCAAGATCCGCCAGGCTTGCATCTGTCTAGGCCCAGCATAGAATTTACTATATAATGGCCAATCTAGCTAGGGCCACGCTATTCGATAGTGTTTCCTAGATAATTTTCTACCCGGGTAAGCTGCGATAAACATTCCCCACATAATCTTTGTTTAAGAGTAAATAAAAACATTATAATGACTAAGTAGCTAACATAGAGGAACCTGGTATTACAAAACTTTTTAAGGTAAATTGCGATGTGCTTAGGTAATGTTAAATTGATGTGATTACTAATCAAGATAATGGACATACTTGTCAATGATGACACTGGTTAATGGAGACACTGGTCAATTGTGATATAAGACATCAATCAAAGAGACTTCCTCTATTTTACCAAGCTCCTTGTGATGAGTCAAGTCTTCTAATGTCTATGTTAAACAGATCACTATTACCCTTGTAGTCGATATTTTGCAGATGGATCCTACGGTTTAAAATAGATGAGGAACGAGGCTGGGAAATAATTCTTCTCCTTTTTCCATAATATTTCTGCAAATATCCTTTGAATATACTCCGAGCCTCTTTTCATTTGTCCCTATAATAAAGTGCACGGTAATACCTGTAGCGCGTACTAGGGATTTTAAATACACTTCAAATGTTTGAGCATATTGCGAGCGTTGAAAAAATTGAGTCGGCTTAGGCTTTCCACATTTGTGTAGTGCGGCTAAAGAAAGAATATCTGAAATTAACAGTAGGTCCGAAGTTGAGCTCAAGGGTAAACTGATGGATAGTTCCTGAAGCACCAGTATTACGGTTGAAGAAATAGCTATTTCACTGGTGACGTTCTTTCAGTCAAGCGTATCCTTCTTTCTATATGATCTTGCTTCAGCATAAGTTTACAAGTAACGATAGGTAGTGTAGTTAAATTTTCTGATTGATTCGCCGACTATAAAATTCCCTATCACCTAGCAGCTAATAAGTATGCTAGCTCATAGGAAATGGAGCATCAGTTCAAGATTGTTTAAGAATTTTAAGATACAAAGCAGCTTGTCTGTCTGAAAAGATTAGGATAATCTATATTTCCATATGACGTTTCCTGTAAACCAAAATAAAACTTCTTTTATCACTAACAATTCCACCTGGCACATTGAACATAGGGTCAATCTCATTATTGGCCCCTTTTAAAGAAGCTTTAATATGAATAGCTGTGCTCACAGCCACTTGCTAGCTTCGGATATTCACGACTGTTAGATGGAACAACGACATGTTCAAAGCAGGAAAAAAGAGTTATTTAGAGTGCTGATTAGATTTTCAATAATTGTCATGATTTACCGCTTTTTATAAATCGGTTCACCGTATTGACACACCGTTTGTTAGAATAGCTTCAATTACCGAAATATAAAGGCAATGAATAAAGCAAGGTGGAAGATGCCAATTATTCATAACAGATTAATTGCATCAGAAATATGCTTATTTAGATTTGTTTTACTCATACTTGTATGTAAAGATTCTAGCTTCACTTTTCATCAAAAATAAGACCTAAATAGTAAGTTTTATCTGAGGATAGTGTACGTATATATGTGTGATTTTATATTTCCTTGAAAAGAAAACAAGTTCTGTTTTTTGTTAGGGCAACCCAGTTTCTTGCTTACGAATTTTTTTTTTTCAGAATTTACTTTGAAAAACTTGGAGAATTTATGATGGAAAGTCTCAGCATAGAACAAAGAACCAAAGATGTTCTATTCAATATTGAAAGTTGACCTTCAACTATTCAACTATTCAGACACAAAGATACAATCGAAATTTATTAATATTCGAAATGCACCCAGTGCTGCAACAGTTTACCGATTGGTCTAGCGTTTTCAGCAACAAGGGTCTGTTTGTGACTTTCCGCGGGCTGGAAGACCTCATGGAGTTTGAAATGATGTAAACATTGCTTAGGTGTAAACAAGCATTGAGGAAAACCCCAAAACCAGGACACGTTCTCAGCAGTTGGAGACGTCTAGGTGGTCTTTGCAAAGAACTTTACGGCAGTTACACCTTGTTCCATATAAGATTCAATTCTTTCACGGGTTGAGAGCAAATTATCCGCAGCATTCAGTATGCTCGGTGCTTTTAAGAATAGTTCCTAGAGAAGAACGAGTCTAATCACAAACTTAAAATGAGCGAAGTGGCTCATTTTTACCTCAACAGTAACGTGAATGAACATATTAGCAGAATATGGGGCATCGAAAATTAAAAAATAATTGTTGAACGCCAAATGCACCCACTTAGATGGAATTATCTCATTAAGGATGATTGAAATTTTTAAAGGCCAGAGGTAGATAACAATTCAGAATTGTGTTTCCAACAAGATAGAGCTACAGCTCACATAGTCGTAACTTACCCAACTATCGCACTACTTAGGGAAATTGTTGGTGATCGGATAATATCGCATTTTTCTGATACGAGTATTAACTGACCACCATGTTCGCTCAGATTTAACACTGCTCCAGACTTTTTTCTTTAGGGATAACTCAAAAGTAAGGTGTATGCTAATAAGCCAAGAAACGTGCAACTGTTTAATGCCAATATCAGAGAAGAAGTGAGGGAGCTTGGATCTGAAATCCTAAGGAAAGTAATGGGAAATTTTCTGAAATGAGCACTTCTGCTGGAAGCAAACAATGGGCACCTGGCACCATTTGAGAGACATTATCTTTAAGACATAATGTGAATATATTTCCAAACAATAATCTTAATTTTAAAAAAATTATCAAAGTTAAATAAAATTAGAAAGAAAAATTTTCTAACACCAAGATGGCTGGGAAATGAATATTAATTGACATACCAGATCGTAAAGTTCAGAAATCAGTAGGTTAAAAGATACAAGATTGAATATAATGAAATGACTGGCGATATTAATAAAATTTCTATTTTTACTCGATCATACAACTTACTGCTGGCCTAGAATTTCAACAATTTAAATACAAAAAAACACAGACATCTAAGATCTTTTCATATAGTTTAAACTGGTTGCACGCAATACCTATATACTCTTCTCTAATGCGTTACATTACGTTGCCATTGACATTAGCCTCAAACCTTAAGGTTCAAGTGGGCGTTCCTACTTCTGCACAAACAATGCAACCCCTTAAACAAATTCATGAAATGCAAGCCTCTTTCGATGCAAATACGTATACCAAACAATGTGATTCCCTTTTTCAATATTTTACAAAGGACTATAATAGTGCAAGCCTCATGGTACCAATGCCAAACTCCTATTCCTGAGCTGTCACTTTCGGTGTCAGTTCTGTTTTTTTCTTGTTTGCCGACTTTGAGTCTGCATAATATGATTTACGCTGATTGCGTTTTAGCTTCACGTCAGCGATTATTTACCCAAAAACTACATCAAGGATAAGCCTTCCTTCGCACATAGAAAATAATCGAAAACAAAAAAATTCTGCGATGTCACGTCAATTGCCGCACATACGGCCTCCGCTGAAATGTTAAACCGATCGTTAATCTCGCGAAGAGGCCGCCTTTGACGAAGCGAAGCGGTCTTTCGCACCGTAATCGTAATCTATGCAATCTGAATCCCTCTGTGCGCTATAACCATGAGCTGCTTGATCCTAGATCGTTGTAATGCGGTCCAATTGCAAATACCAATATACGTTAAGCTTTGCATCCGATTCTGAATCTGAATAAAAAATCGAAAACCAAAAAGATCGTGTGCCATGCGCGCGCACTTACTTTACCTTCGATTTACATGTTCGTGATCTGCGGGACAAGTTGATCCATTTTCTCGTGTCGCCGACGACGATGTCGGTTCGGGTTGGGACGTACGATCGGCCCGTTGTCGTTTTGTTGCCAAAAGGAATTTTCAATTCGGATCAACTGCAACCTACGTGCTGACTATTAAATAACTATCGAGAAGATAAATTGGTTGATAATCTTATTTTGGGTATATACCTTGTGTTGGATAGTGTTTTCGAGAATGCGGGTGCCCGTGGGCTAAAATTCAGCAATTGTTAGAGGTTTCATTTTCTTAAAAAATGGGCCAACAAGTTTGTCGTGGTATAAATTTTGCTGTATACATTTTCAAGCGGATCAAGTTGTTGTTAACTAAGATTGATTGTGCTCAGCACTTGAGCGCGAATTCAGAATAAAATATTATTAATTTAATATCACTTACCTCGGCTACCGTAACTTCGTAGGGTGTGTTCATAAATCTTGGTGCATTGTCGTTGACATCTGACACACGCACAATGATCGGAATGTTACGTTTCTTGTTCGACGATCGTATCGTACATGACACCTGAAATGGAGGAAAATGTTGCATTAATATGGTGATTTATAGTGGAAACGTGTTCGAAGCATGCTTCGTGGGGAATGTGTTTGTGTAAACATGGGTATGTTCTTTGTTTTTGTTCTTTTGCAAATGTACTAGAAGATATGTTTGTATGGATTTGTATTTTAGAAGACTTGAAGAGATTGGATATTTTCAATGGATAGATCATGCTTTCTAGTGAATGTTCCTCGATGATGCAAAAAAAAGAAAAATGAGAAAAACAGAAAGAAAAATACAAAGCTAAACAGAAGTCAGAAAATACCTTGATGGGTCTTAGGACTCAAAAGTGAAGGTCGAACATTGAAGTTTGTAAAATGTATAAAAGTGCAGAAGCACACAAATTAAAAAGTAGCTAACATCTGATATCTGCTTACAATGACAAAAAAGTAGTCGATCAGGGAATTTATGAACTATTTATAACCACCTCGATAGGCGTTGATTTGATGCTGCTGGAAAATGTCATGACTCCTTCTGTATTTGAGAGCGTAAGCAATTTTTTGGGACAAATATTTTTCCGCGCTCGTGCAGTTGCTGGAGTACTGAAAGATGTCGATAAACACAAATTCACTGCCTCGGAACATATCCTTCTTCATTGATCTGAAGACGTGTTCTTTAAAGCTAGCAGAAACCACTGCCTAAGCCTTTCCCTCTTTTCTATTTTACTGGTATCTTATAGACTGGATGGAAAAAAGCAGTTGTCTAGTCTGTTCCTAAGAAAGGGGAATCTTCGTCTCCTTCTACTTATCATCCAACTGCACTAACATCCCATATTTTCAAGGTCATAGAAACGCTGATAAATTATCAGCTGAAGCAATATCTTGAAGAACTTAAACTTGTCAATGACTGGCAGTATGTCATTTGAAGTAATAGGTTCACTGGTGGTCTGATAATTTAGCTTACCGAACAGTTGGACAAAAAATGGCGTTTCGTCCGGGTGATCTCACATGGACTCATCAGTTGACTTGTGAGGACCTTGTCAATACGCAATTTTTGTTAAGTTCAGTTCATCTTACATGAATTTTTTGACAAAAATCCAATGTGAACTATATCCAACAAAGATTAGGATTGTAATCATTAATGTTGGAATTTTTTTGCCCGTGGCCTGGCATTGAATATTTATATGAAGGTTTTTATAATACAAACTCTATATACTACTGAAATAAATTAGCCAAGTAGAAGACTTAACACTATTATTGGACTTGTTGAATTATTGATTCAAATTAGCTTTTTTTGGCCTTTAGTCCACCTTGTCCTCACAGTCAACTGATGAGTCCATGTGAGATCACCCGGACAAAACGCCAATTTTTGTGGACTAAAGGCCAAAAAAAAGCTAATTTGAATCAATAATTCAACAAGTCCAATAATAGTGCTAAGTCTTCTACTTGGCTGATTTATTTCAGTAGTATATAGAGTTTGTATTATAAAAACCTTCATATAAAGTTGGACAAATCTTTATATGATTTTGGAGAAAGTAAGATTATTGAGCTTGATATTTTAAAAACATTTAATAGAGTTTGGCATCAAGCTCTCTTATCGAAAATGTGCATTTTATATTGATAAATCTCTTCTTAGTTCGATTAGAAACTACCATTCGAACCACTTAATATAAGTTGTTTTGGTTAGTTTTAGGTCTGAAGTTCATAGTACAAATGCTGCTGTGTCAAAGAATTCGCTCCGTTTTGTCTCCGATTCTCTTTCTCATATTCATAAATGATCTTTTTTCTGGAACTTGTAATACATTACATTGTACTGTCAGCTTCTCATATTTGTTTCCAGATGCACGTCCTCATTCATCCCATGTGGATTTTGAACGGCAGCGTTTGATAAGCCTATTTAAATCTGATATCGATAGGATTCTCAAATGTGGAAAATGCGTAGAATTTAGTGTTTCAAAAACTCAATGTTGTCAGCTATTGTTGAAGTGGAACTCATTCCCCATGTCGCTATCAATGAGCGGCACTTACTAGAGGAATCGAAACAGCTCTCAATTCTCGATATGTACATCACAAGTCATTTAATGTGGAATGACCACATATTCAACGTCGTCGTCGCCAAGAACGCTGCTAATTGCTTACTTCGACTATGTAGAACATTTTTCACCCCTTCTGATATGGGTTTAAACTACAAAGCTTATATTCGTTTGAAGTTTGAATATAATTTCGATATTTGGGCAGGTTCTCTCTTGGATAGAATCCGAGCATCACCGCAATTTTTTTTTGTCTTTCATTATATAACCGTTGTTTTGATAAGCATCGTTCTAGTGAAAGAGACTGGTGCATTCTTCTCTTTAAAAAATTCTTCCATAATTCCCGTGCTTCAGGGAATGCCCATAAGCTTACGTTTGAGCCCAACCTTGGACGTTCTGTTAAATTCAGAGTTCCTTTCTTTATCCGCACAACACGAATATGAAATGCTTTACTCGGCTCAATGTCAATTTATAAAAAGGCATTCAAAGCCAATGTGCATCAGTTACTGCTTTTTAATTCTCTCCAACTTTCCCAAAAAATTTAAAGGGAAGCTAAACCTATATATATAATAAAATGCACGACTGGGTCGCACGAACTTGCTCCTATGTAAAAGACTAAGAATTTTAAAAAGACAAAAACTAATCATAAGCATAAGATTATTTTTTTAAATAACTGAAACAACTTGTTTACTATACTCTGTCCAACAAAAATTGTCAGTACAGGGAAGATAGGACGTTTGTCTCTCATTCTGGTTGCATTGTCATGCATAAGTACCTATGTCGCCTTTTAAAGCTCTCACAGGGATTCCGTAGTTTACATTATAAATCGCCACAAATGAAAGTAAAAAACGCGTAGGGCTACCGTCTGCCGATACAAAACGACTGAAAACAATATTCAATTTACCTTTTCCCACAACGGCAAGCGGTAAGATAATAGGCGCGTTTTTTTTAAGTTGAAAAGCAATACGACAACACTCAACATACTCATCTTCTTAAAATGTGTTCTCAAAAGCTTCAAATCCCAAAAGCTCCTTAATAAAAACCACTGAAAAAGCTCCTTGCTTGCAATTGAGAATGATAATGGTAGCTCTGTTTTGATGTAGATAAAGAGAGCACGATCGTATTGAGTGACACTTGACACTCTTGACAGTATCTCATCAGCAGTGGGATACGACGGTCGTGTTGGGGTGTACAACGTTTTGCAAAGAATTACAACAACAATTCCTTAAGAAAAGTCAGTGGCTTGCTCTTTTTTTAGTGGCATTTTTCCTAACGCATTGTAATGAGGGTGCATCGGGCGCCACTGCTTTAGAAAAAGCTCTTCCATAAGGCCTGTACTGACAATTTTTGTTGGACAGAGTATAGTTGGGGGTTAAAATAGGATGCCATGTGATTCAAGCAAATATAGGTTTATGTAAGGACAAAAATTAAATGTCTTTGTACTGGTTTCTTGAAAAAATAAGCTTTTATAGAAAAAAAAATTATATTATGTATTATATTATTATAGATATTGAATTTTTCAAAAAAAAATTCTTAAAGTTTTGAAATGCAATGTTTTTTTAAACTTTTTAGAAGCTTATCTCTAAAAATTTCATTAAAATCCGTTAAAAACTAAGCAAAAAATTTTCGGAACTGTTTTCGAGAAAAATATGATTTTCGAAAACCATTTTTTAACATTTGTATGGAGGGACCGTTATTTTTGGGTAAACTAAATTTTGTTTTCTTATGTCTTGTAGATTATTTTAAGAAAATTTTATTTATCAAGATTTAAAAAAAAAATAGAGTATGGGGTTTTCGAAATATTGAGTTTTCAAAAACAAATTTTGAAATTTTTTTTAAAAATCCAAAAAAAATTTTTTGAAAGCTTGAACAAACAATAATATTGGAAGTGCTAGGGAGCCTTAACAGAAAAAAAATTATCAAATTCGGTTAAACCGTTTTTGAGAAAATCAAAAACAAAAAAAAAAATGGTTCCATGGGTTGTACCAAAAATACTAATTTTTTGGACATTTTTTTTCAACAATTACCAAGGTTTAACTAAATGAAATTTTATGAATTTTTTTTTTAAATCTGTGGGAGTTTTTGAGAAAAAAAATATTTATAAAATTTGGAAAAAAATTCGTATAAATAAAATAATAAATAAATAAATAAATAATAAAAAAAAAAATAAAACGCATATCTACAAAGTTTGAAGAAAATTGGCCGAGCCGTTTAGCTGTAGTCGAACAGACATACAGAATTGCGAGACCCACTTTTTTGGTCTTCGCTATCATCGTTATCTAAACTTTGATCGAAATCCCGAGTTATTTTTTTTACGAATGCATAACTTGCCTAAAAGACTCCGGGGAATCAATGTAGGTTTTTCGATAGTATGGTTCAGACACAAACATATTTCCAAAAAAATAAAATTGAGGGACTAGCCAGAGAGATTGAAAATAGTCCAAAATTTGATGAACAAAATTTTTGGATGGCCAAAAATAAAAGCTTAAAATATACTACTTTAATTTTTAAGGCAAGGTGTGAACTACTCAACCTAAATGGAAGTCCATACAATGGAAATTTTAACCAATTCTGTACGCTATGCAACCTTAAATCGAAAGAGGATTGCTTCCACTTCATAAGTATAATGCCCAATATTGAGACCATACAGACTTTTCTTCTTTGGCAAAAATACCCTCACCATGCAGGACACACTCAAAATTCTTAACGAGTGCGACTGGAAAACACTAAGTAAATATTTGGAAAAAACCTTCAAGTATCGAATGTTATTAATAACTGAATATGTTTGATTTTTAAGTTAATCCATTGAATACTTTATTGTATAAAAACAATTGTATTTACATAGTATATTTATATTTGCTAACCAGGCTGACGGCTTAGCCATAGTTTTAAAATTCATAAATTATGTAAATTTGAGATTATGTACTATAAATAAATGAATTTACTTACTTACTTATACTACACTTTCCCATAAAAAGACAAGTTGGACATTTATCCTAAAAGAAATAATTTTAGCTAAAGGGTGACCATATAACAAGGATAGTTTTTCCAATTGTTATATTTCAACAGCTGTCAAAGTTATCAATGATAACCAGCTGTCAAAATATTCACTTAAATTTGCTATTTCATTGGGTCAACCATGGGCAATGCCATGAATTTGCTGATTGGGGTCTGGAATTCTGACTGAACATTAGGATTTTGGCCAATAATTTGGTGAATAGGTCATTTTACGATAAGCGTTCTTTAATTCGCCACGACGATCATACGACTTGAAAGCAGTCGATTTATTTTTCTTAGCCGCTAGTTATCAAAAATTGGACGGTCGGTCGGTTTGAAACACTACTAGCAAAGCCGAGGCGGCCATTTGAATGACATGCTATTCCATCCATAATGACATGAATATAGCTGTACAAAATAAACCCATACAAAATATTACATCTCACACCGTTCTTTTTCTTCTCCACATTCTTCTTCTTCTCTAGTTACTCTATACATATAAGAGGATAGAAAATATGACTTGCATTACGGTAAGTGAATTCAACTGTTATACAAAAGGTCTGATATCAATTTTTAATTTTTAGCCACTATCACCTTAGAACTAAAACAAAAATTTCAGCGCTACTGCCTCCTGTCAGGAGCTGAGAACATTTATTTAAACCAGAAACATTGTCGGTCTCAAAATGAAACCTTGAGGTACACCTAGATTGAGGAACGTATTTCCTCTTAACATTGTGCGCACTACCACAAAAATATAATCTTTATCGACGAGACCAATTTTTAAATGAATGAATTTGTGAACAATAAAAATGGGGTCATTTGGGATGATACTCGTACTAAAATGTAGAAAATTCACCAGCACCAAACATATCCTCAGAAAGTTACTGTTTGATGCAAATTTGTTTCCGATGAAATCCTGGGTCCACATCTTCAATCATAACATTCAAAACGCAACTGATTGTGTCACAATCTCCAACAGTTAGCACTATAGATCGATGATAAGCAACTTCTTGTAGCCTAAACTGAATGACATGTCGATCAATAGGAAGGCACCACGTCCCATACGATTTGAGGTTATGGTTGGATCAATTTAAAAAAAAGAAGGTATGTTTAAAACTATACAAACCCTCTTCTCATTTTATTTTAAATTGTGGTCTACTAAATAGAAATAGAATATTAGCACAATTTATTGACTTAAAATGAATTAAATGGAAATTAAACTCACATTATTTAAATTCAAATTGACATTTATATTAACACCTCTAGTTTATTGAAAAAGTAGTATTAAAAATGCAATAATAAAAAAATAAAAACACATCAACGCTTTTCGAATCCATATTCAACAGCAATTTCAAAAATACCTGCTTAAACACATTAATTTTAATTGATTTTTTCAATCTAAGTTTCCATTAGGATTTCAATAAAGAACTTTAAAAGCAACATCGAACCATAATTTACCACACTCAGCTTATTTATTCATTAAGCTTAAATGTAGACTTATTCTCCTTTGATTAGACTAATAAAGAACGAATACAAAAAAAATAAACAACGACATTTCAATAAAATACTTCAGCCATTTACATCTTGACACTTTTCAATGTTTAACTCAATTTGAATAAGATCAGAAAACCAGCTTTATGTCTTTGGTGCTATAGGTTATAAGAAATGATCGGTAAACAGACGACGACGACGTCGTCATGACGCAAAAGACCCAGGCACAGTTACCTAAAAGGCCACATTAAATTTAGCACACATGTGCCTTTTTTTATTTTAACTTTGATATAGGTTCTTTAAGGACAGGTTAAAGATTTATGAACAAAGCTCAAGAAAAAAAAAAAACAATGGTGCTCAATTGGCTTTTTGTTTGGGTACTTTTTATTTCTGACAAACTGAATTGTCAAATATCAGGAGGCAATTCAAAAACAGGACAAGAAAACATAATTTGTTTTTCGCCATTTTGTAAAGGGGAAATTAAAAAAAAAATAAGTATTGTTTTGACCATGGAAAGCAATATTGATTTCCATCCACCATGTAATATTCTCATTGCTATTGTCAAACGTCTGTGACTCTGACTACAATGACGTCCCTGCCATGTGAAGAGCCTTACCGCTGAAGAAACTATTTAGAGAATAGTACCTTCTACAGAATCACTATCGACTGTTTAACGATGTTGTAAAGATGGAAAACCTTAAACTAAACATATTCAGTCCAAGATGGCAGTTCAGTTAGACGTATGTGGTTGAAACAGGGATGTCACATGCAGAACACGAATTGGATGACCCTGTATACATCTTTGAATGATCAAGGCGGTTCTGACAACCATTTTCAGTGGCAGATCTAGCACAACCAGGAACATGGATACAAGATGTACTTTTTGGGAATTAGGTAGAAGATGATTGTATGCCTGAAATCAAATAACGTATATTTCTTATACATAGAACCACATTTCTGGGCCCCTTAAAAAATACTTCTCCAAACTCAAGCCCCTAACTGTGCATAAAGCAGATCACAGCAACAATTTGCAACACATTCGTGCCCTTTAATCGATCTTATAACCATATTATTGAAAATGGCTTTGTTAGCCAATGCTATTAAGGCCAAACCCAAAGTGTCATGTTAAGTTTTAATTGAAATGACATCTCTTCTCACCTGGAAGACAATATGACTGAGATTTTCTTCATCTCGGTCGAGTGGTTGCAGCAGCTGCAGCTTCTTGCCATTCAGCAAAAATGTTGGATTACCCTTCGGGAAGACTAGATCGAGTGCAATTTCCGTGAATGGATCACCAAAGATTGGAAGCTCTGGTGGATTTGTTTGTTGGCCAACATCTGAAATTAGATAGAAAAAATAAAAATTTATTATTCATTATACATTATGTACGAGTATAATGTACAACATACTAGATGGCAGGAAACAAGTTTTTTATTTAATAGTTTTTTGTGGGCTTTCTCTTGCGAAAAAATTAACACCGCTGCTGGCGGTGTTGGCGTTCCCTCGTAAGTTTTAACATACATACATATTTGTGCGTGTTTGTTTTGTTGAATAATAATAAAAAAAAATTAATTTAAATTAATGAAGAAAAAAAAATGATCGGCAATTTAATCAACCCAAGAGTATAATATGAACAAAGCAAAGTACTCGAACTTGCCTCCGCCTGGAGCTGCTTTAACTTTTCTATATTTATTTCTTTGAAATCAGATTATCACTTTGCGATTGTTGTTCGAAGAAGTGAAGTGGATTTTTTTTTGAAAATTTCCGGGTTGCGATAAAATAATGAATCACGCATAAGAGAATTCCTTAATGATGTATGATTAGTGAGCAGAGATTTGATTAGTATAAAGAGCTGTCATTCTGTGAATGGGTAGATACAAATTTTTATACACATTTTGAATTTTCTAAAATTCATCAATATTTTATCGAATAAAATCAATTTATTTCGTATCCGGGGGGACTAAATTGACATTGCTTAGATGTCCTAATTTGCATTATACTTCAAGAATTTTACATATTCAAAAATATACCTGTTCGCGTACTGTCAAAAACTGGAAATATCAATGAATTATTACGAATTTTGGTCAAATAAAGAAATCTGTAAGTACAAATCTTTAATATTTAAATCTTTATTTAAGAGAGAGCTAATTAGAGAGCTATACCAAATTTTTAACTACACCACCAATTCATTTATACGATTTAATACTTTCTTCTGGCAATATTACTAACTAGTCCTGTTCTCTTCTCGAATATTCATATTGATATGAGGATAGTGCCTGGCACATAGATGGCAGTTGGTGCAATTATGAAATGTTAATGTTAGAATGTGGCAACTTCTCTTCACCTTGAACTTTCAAGACTATGATTGTCTTCATTAGTATAAGTTTGACCGTTCTCAATAATATTTAACATTTAAAGTGAATTTCTGAACTAAGAGCAAATCTATCTACGTAATACGCTCTTTTTGTAACATTTACTTTATTGTTTAATAGTTCTCTCCGGAAAGGGTTATCTTCTTGATGATTGCAAAATTTTATATATTATTCCTATATATACATAGTCCTGCCATAAGTTCTGTCCCTAACAAAACATGTTTTATTTAAAAAATAAAAAAGCAATCGAAAATTCTTTTTACGTAATTTATTAAGTATTAAATTTACAATATAAATATATAAGAAATTATTCAAAATGCCCCCTCTTAGCCTTCAAACACTTTCTTAAGCGATCCGGCCACTCGTCTACGCCGCACGCACGACTTCCAGTGGAAACGTAACTACTGTCTTCAACAAATCAGCTTTGAGAGACTCAATATTTCGGTGAGGCTTACAGCAAGCTTTCTCCTCCAAAATGTTCAGCGGATTAAGATCGGGGCTGCCCGGCTGGCAAGCACTGGATATTTTAGCAAGATTCTGCGCCGGCCTACAAAGCAAAAACAACACAACTATGGCTTAAGGACAATTTACCAGAGTTTATTGCCGCAGAAGATTGGCCCTCGGGCAGCCCCGATCTTAATCCGCTGAACATTTTGGAGGAGAAGGCTTGCTGTAAGCCTCATCGAAATATTGAGTCTCTCAAAGCTGATTTGTTGAAGACAGTAGTTTCGTTTCCACTGGAAGTGGTGCGCGCGGCGGCGTAGACAAGTGGCCGGATCGCTTAAGTGTTTGAAGGCTAAGGGGGGCCATTTTGAATAATTTCTTATATATTTATATTGTAAATTTAATACTTAATAAATGACGTAAAAAGAATTTTGATTGCGCTTTTTTATTTTTTTAAATAAAACGTGTTTTTGTCAGGGACAGAACTTATGGCAGAACTAGGTACATCGAGCTCTAAGCAAGACGTTTCTAACTATCGTTCCATTAGTAAATTATCATCGATACCAGAACTTTTTGAAAAAATTGTTTGTGATAAGCTTACTTTTGCTTTTAAAGAAATTATTTCCCAATTTCAACATGGATTTTTCGCTAGAACCTCACAATATTTAGTAATCAGATTATTATCACTCTTCAAAATGGCTTTGAAACAGACTTCATAGATACTGACTTCGTTAAGCCTTTGATAAAGTAAACTGTGTTGAAACATTGGAAGGGTAATCATATTCCCTTGAGCGTGTGTAGATTATAAAATAAAAAAAAAAAACCTGAACAGAAAAAAAAGGTTTGAGCGTTTTATTGATGAACTATCGGGTGTAATTGAATACCACAAGGAAGTCACTTCGGTCCCTTTCTATTCTTTCTGCTGATCAGTGGTATCCCTGATTTCTGAAAAAAAAGTCTCTTCGTTGATGTTTGGTGATGACATTAAAATATTCCTAATGTCAATTAATGATTGTCATTTACTCCAAGGTGATCTTCATCGTTTGAATGGTGTTTAGGTAATCAGCTTTTCTTGAACTTATCAAAGTGTCAATCTTTATCATTTTGTATGCGCTTATCACCTGTTCCCTTACAGTATTCTATAGAAGGTACGGAACTCTCAATACCCTCAATGACGAAAAGAAAGATCTCGGTGTCATATTTGATTCGAAACCCTGCTTTAAATCCCATATAGACTGTGGTTGTGAAAGCTTACTCTAAGTAAGGATTCATTAATCGGAACTCTAAAGAGT
Organism: Philhelius festivus; assembly: GCA_963931855.1. NCBI lineage: Eukaryota > Metazoa > Arthropoda > Insecta > Diptera > Syrphidae > Philhelius > Philhelius festivus. The sequence continues at coordinate 215,667,260 of OZ007555.1, forward strand.
TAACTGATCCTTTTACTCTTCCATCCCTTTTCTTTGCGTATTTAAGGTCCTCCTTGAAATATTGCTTCTGTATAATTTGGGATCCATTTTTATCAAGCTCATTCTTATACGATTAAGAACATACAAAAGAAAAGTTCTCGAATTGTAGTACAAAGTCTAAAAAGCAATATTCATAACCCAACTTATAAAACTCGTGTTGTTGGTTTTCATCTTCAAAGTTTGTTTGTTTATTTAAACAAAATAAATAAAATAAAATAAAATTATTAATTATGAGTGTTATTTAATTTAACCTTATTTTTCACAACTTTAAATTTAAATATCATTAGTAATGCATTTCGGAAATAAATTCCATCTTCGGGCTTTTTTGTAACTGAATGTTGTAGCACAATAGAGTCCAGATTTTAGATCGATTCACAATAATGGATTAAAATTTTGGCTTACTATCTTAGAACTGAATTTTATTTATCAAAATTGTTGGAGTCATTTTTGATATAAGTAATCTTTTTCGAAAGGTTGAATAACAGGTACCGATATTTTTAGAACTTCAAGTTCAAAGAAAGTTGCTGTAGTCGCTCTCTATCATCGTTGTATTACGTCTTCGAGTTCGAACTTACTTTGAAGTAATGGAAGCGAATTTTTAGAATACTCGTATCAGGATGGAATCATCTCCTTATGTGGTTTTAATCTTACTTATGTATGTCGTTTGGTTCGGCTGCCCTGATACAATATTTTACCAACTAATTGACGATTCAACTTCACTTAGACTTCATCAATTTAATGATGTCTTAAATCCTGCTCTCATATTAGAATCGTATAACTGCTCACGTCTAAGGATAGAATATTATTCTTATGGACAGAATACTCAGCATAATTGGAATATCTAATACAGTTAATCAAATCGTATTTAATATAAAGATTGCTTGGTCAATTAATTTCTTCGCAGCATACATGTCAGCAGGGACTGTTAGAATAATTTTAAATTCATAAACTCTAAAGATTTAATTGTTCCAATTCTACTGGACATCTTTAAAGGATGTTTTAATATCAGCTTTATTTCCACTAGTTGGAGAGAAGTCAATGTCATCTTTATTGCCAAAGCTGGAATATACAGGGTTGAGTCTTATCTCCTCTGCTTTGGATGTTAATCAGAATTTAGTTAAACTACGATCCAGGGTCGTTGCATACGCCGATGAATTTGTTTATTTATTAGTTTTTTAGTAATTTTTTTGAAAAAATATGCAAATAACGGCAGAGGAAGTCGCCAGAGCGCTGGCGTTAGTTGAGGATGGACGAAGTGTACGGTATGCAGTCGCAAAGATTGGAAAACCGGACACGACACTAAGAGCAGCTATTAAAAGGTACAGGAAACCAACTCCTTCACCCGGTTTCAAAGCTCAGGGCGCCCAAGAGCAACATCTGCAAGGGATAATCGATATATGGTGCTTCAAAGCCTTCGCGATCGTCACCAAACAGCGGTTGATCTGTCTCAGTCTCACAGACTGCGATCCGTTACAGGGATAGCTGTGAATGCTCAAACAGTAAGGCAGCGATTAGTAAAGAGTGGCTTGAGCAAGAAAACCTGCTCGTATATCGAGAATCACGGTACGGCACAAGCGACGTCGTCGGATGGAATTTGCTCGCCTTCACCAAGATTGGACCGATGCTGAGTGGAGTAGAGTCCTTTTTACTGATGAGTCCAGGTTTTGTCTGCGCTCACCAGATGGACTTAACAGAGTGTGGAGACGGTCAGGTGCGAGATACTCTTCGTCAACAGTGGCCCAGCGGGAAAATTTCTGGGGAACTTCCGTCATGGTGTGCCCGAGTTGGGCATCGTTTAAGGATCGGCGAAATCCAGATATTATATAAACAACATTCTGGAGGAGTATGTGGTTCCATTTGCACCATTTATTGGAGAAAACTTTCTGCTGATGCAGGTCAATGCTAGACCACACGTTGCTATAGGTGCGTTACCGAATACCTGCAAGAAGTGGAAATCGAAGTGATGGATCGGTCTGCGATGAGCCCGGACATGAATCCTATTGAACACGTTTGGGACCTGCTGCGAAAAATGATAAAGAGGCGACCTGCCTTTCCAGAGATACTTAGTGAGCTGAAATCTGCTCTGATCGAGGAATGGGATAATTTGGACGACAGCACCGTTACAAACCTTATTCAAAGTATGCCCAGGCGAATAAAAGCTTTGTTAGACTTTCGGGGAGGCAATACCCCTACTATTAAAGAAATAAGGACTCGTTAAGAAAAACATTTAAAAAAGATTGTAAAATGTTAAGTTTTGAAGTTTTTGGCATATTTTCTTAATTTATGTTCAATTTCTAATTCAAATTTTTCTTTTTGATATGAATATTTAAGTTGTTTTTATGTCGATAAACAAAACTGCATTACATTTTTTTTTTATTTTCTTGAAAATATTCTAAAATTTAAAGGTGTGCCACTTTTTTGTAACTCAGTGCATTTACTCAACAATCATTTTCTCAATCAACCGAGTTTGCCGACTTTGGCTCAAATTTAGAATTTACTGAGTACATTAATTAGGCAAGATCCACGTTTGAACTTATAGAACTCAGGACAATGGACTTTAACAATCTTTATTTTGAAGTTTCTATTTTAAGAAACCATGTCTCTAGAGTGACCTTCGTTTAACGAAATTAATTAATAAAAGGGGTATTGAAGCCATGTTATCCCGTGTTATCACAGGATTCAGCTCTTCTTTTCAAAGCGTGGTTCGGTCCTGCAATCCTGAAGAAATTGCATTGAATCGCAAAAGAAATTCGGAATTTGTTTCTTTACATATGTAACTTCCTCCATCCTCGCATGATTTTAAAATAGATAAATTTGAGATTTTTAAACGAACCAAATAGAATAATTGATATCTTCGTTCACGAAATGAAAAAAAGTTTCAGTCCAAAATACTACTTAGCCGATACCGTTCATCATCGTAAAATTGCCTCAGATGATTTGCTCTATAGTGCACTGTTACTCTGATCGAAATTTCTATTTTACGAACGCCCCATTTTAATAGCCTATCTTCTTCTTCTCCGCAAAAATTCTTAGCAAGTAATAAATCGCAATTTCAACGGTTGCTGGCTACCAACAATTTTCTATCCTGAATACCTCCGAGCTGTACATTGTATCCTCCACTAAAACACGATCACTACTTCCACTTCCCGTTTGCAAAATCGTCGTCGTCGTCGGCCGGCTAAGTCATCGTCCTACTACTGTTAGTTGTTGATTGCGCAAAATCGTTTCACAAATAATAAGCAGCAGCAGCAGCACCATCAGTAGTGAAGCTGGAGCACCAGTGGCCTGGCGTAACCCTCCCTTTTTTAAACTCATAGTCACCTTCGAGCTATATAATCAAAATCATGACACCAATAATCCAGCCAATTGCACGAGAGTCCGATACTTTGATCGCGCAGCAACAGAACGGCTCCTGCAGCAAGTCAGCAGTTCAGCATATTATGATGCAGCGATTTGATTTATTTCCATCAGAGGTGTTTATTTGCATGGCAGGCGAATTGGTGGCGTGGACGACATGGATAACCAAAATAGGTAAGTTTTTATTTTAAATTTGCTGATCCATTCTCAGATACAATTGCGCACCCATCTAATGTATCCAATTTTTTTACTTTTCGCAAGCTGTTAATTCAAGCGAGGAAAATGCAAGTTGTTTCTCTTAGATGGCAAGAGCTGATTACATCACCTCGTCTTGCAACACTCGCTCGAGAGACTTAATTTTTTGTTCTGCAGTTCTTGGCTGCGTTCGTCATTTGGACAAAATGCCTAAGTCTCTAGCGTGCAATATCTAGATCAGCATCATCAAGTCCGGGACAGAGGTTGGAGGTTTTTTGCTATTTTCTTGGATTCCTGCTGAAAGGCGGTAAATTTATTGAACTACTCTAGAATTCTACGATGTTTGCATGCCAACCACATCACTATCCCTCGGCGCAGCTCCCAGAGGTCCTCTATAAAGCAAGGAACTGCCATTGGATGCGCACCGGAGATAGTACTAATGATTCTGGCGAGGCAAGGGCGTCGCAAATCTTCTGCACACGCGGACATGGCGAACACATCACCATCGTCATCATCATCATCAACATCATGTGGTGGAGACGACAACGAGCGGGCTATAATGAAAACGAACGACTCCCGTAATGCCAATAACTTAAATGCGTTCCAAGTAATTGGATAAACTTCTAGTGCAGATGGCCGATTGTAAATTGAAGATTGGAGGTACCTTTTCTATAGTTGGGGAAACATGCCACGAAAATAAACAGAACTAAGGGTCACCCTGTATCAACTGTGTGCTTACTCTTATGTTATGTAGAATGAGTTGTGACGACGTGATTACCAATTAATGGTAATTATTTTATATTAGCATTTTTACAGGCGCTCAAAAGATGCTGGCTCAGAATGCTGAATTTCTTGCAGCCACACGTTTCGCCAAAATAAAGGGGCTAAGGCCAAGCTCAGCTCGGAACCAGGCACGGAATTGTGTATGTTCTTTGGCAGAGAATGGTTATAAAGAAGATGCAATCATTTTACCGACAATAACGAACCGGCTATGAGCAGCACGCAATTTTAATTATTTTTTTAACTTGTGTTTAATAAAGGTATAGGTACATGTGCATTCCAATTATTCTGAAATCATATTTTTGAAATTTGATTTTGTTATTCACGAATTAACTAGAACCTTTATGACACTTTCTCAGCGATACCTATTAACATCATTACCGGCGCGCGTTGTAAATTTGAATTACAAAATCAAGTGCATGCAATCATGTCGTGCATTTTATTCCAACAAGATTTCGATAGGTCAAAAGTTTCAAGCTAATCCAGATCGCGCCTTTAATAATAAATTCATACCATTTTCAGCAAGCACAAGTCGAAATTCTAAGACGTTTAAGACTACAATAAATTCCAGTTTTTCAGTGCGAGATCATCCCAGTTTCAAGCCTAAGTTCATCTTAACTTTTGAAACTTGTTTTTCAATTTATTTACATCTCGTGTCAATTCAATAAATTTAGTGAGTTAAAAAGATGAGAGTAAAAAATAGCACTATAGAAAAGGCGAGTTCCATATTTTCACCCATTTATTAATGAATGAGTTCGTCAAATAGCTCGATTGTCGAATTTTGCACTGAAAATAAATTCCTAGGTAATATTGACAAAAACGTTTTGTTGACCTTTAACAAAACAATTTTATCGTTATGATAAAATTTTTGTCAATACGAAAGAATGATTTTGTTGATTTCACAAAATTTTTATAATCCAGCATGATTTTTTGTCAGTTTAACAAAATATGCACTACAAATAATATTGTCTGTTTAACAAACCAAGTTTTGTTAATATAACAAAATAAAACAGAGATTTTTGTCACATCGACAAACTTTTTTGTGATGTTAACAAAATGTTTGTTGTATCTACAAAAAATCTGTTTTGTAAATGTTTGTAAATATCACAAAGTTTTTGTTAATTTTTTTTTGTCAATTTAACAAAAAATGAAAACATTTTTGTTTTTGTTAATTTTTTTTTTGTCAATTTAACAAAAAATGAAAACATTTACATTTTTGTTAAAATGACAAATGGGCGATTCCATTATAGCGGGTGCAACATTTAGACTCATTTGAAGTAAATTTAATAATAAAATAAGCAAAATATTTAATGACATTATTACTTGAAGGGATACATTTTCACCTATTTATATTTAATCCATTTAGAATTCTAAAATATAATAAATAATTTGGCAGAAGAATGGTTTCAAAGTGCGATCGCGGGTGCAACAGAATCGGCCCGACTTTTCTAGATCATAGTACAAAAAACACAAATTCTGTTAATTGTGAAACATTTATCATGCTATTCTTACATATATTGAACGACGTTGATTCAATTAACTAAATAAATAAAAATAAAGATAAAAAACAAAAGTAAGCAACGAAATATTAACTTTTAAATCGATCGCGGGTGCAACGCGTCTAACTTAAATTAGTAAACTGATTTAAAAAACTGGAAAAAATATAAAATAAGGCACATATGTAACAAGTCAGCACCCTTCTCTATTAATTATAATTTTGGTTTTTTCAAATACTTCAATATTTTTTCGAAAATACATATATGTATGTCAGAAGTACTCCATCTTCATCGATATCGGTTAAGGATAACCCCACATAACGATATTGTGATATTGCAGCCTACCTGGTGCAAGAAGGTACAAACCTGCGAAAATAAATTTTGGAAATACTGCTGCTGTAAAAACAGAACGGTATTTTAGAGCATGGATCTACTGGTAATATAGGGGGCTCAAAAGACCCTGTTGGAGATTTAGAATTTAATGCTTCGTCTTCTGACTTAATAAAAACATCGAAAACTTAACTTCATGAATGCTCATGGTCATTGTGCTCTTCTCGATTCTTAACTTCCGACTTAATCGATTTTACATCTTTTATACCCGGCACTTGTCTGCTAATATTATCCCTTTTATAGAAATCACCTGTCATCCTTCAGTTTTTTAGACATTGCTTTGGTGGAACCAGTTTTTTTTTTTAAACACATTTTTTACCACTTCAACTACGTTAGTGGGACTCCTTGGGCGATTACGTTTCACTTGTGCGACTTTTTCAGTCTACAGGGACTGATGTAATGAGTGCCTGCCTTTTTTTGTGTTGGCTGCATTTTTTCGTTTTGTCAGAATTTTAAAATTTGTATCTGCCTTCATTTTCCCTTTCAATACATCTCTCCACTAAATTTCTACGGCCTTTTTCTGCATGAAGCTCAGCATATTTGTTAATTTTTTGTCAATTTTCTGTAAAGCAGTGTCTTTTTCTTGTTTCACTTCCATTTAACCATACATTTTTATATAAAAAAGAACAAAATATTATATTACATAGTTAAAAAAAAACGTGAACACAAGAAATTATTATTCAAAGCATATTTTATCAATAAAATACAATAAATCACGTTATAATGTTAGTAGTCAATAAGTTGCACCCGCGATCTTAATATTGGGATCGCGGGTGCAACCAATTTAAATCAACGTTTTTTGTCGTTCAACGTACAATATATTCCTAATAACGACTGATTTAATTTTAGTTTTGTTTTCTTCTTACTTTTAGAAAGTTTCAAAACGCTAGCACTTTATTTCTGCCAAAAAAGTAAACTTTTATATCTTTTATATCGCGGGTGCAACAAACTTACAATAGCTATTTGCAATCAATAATGCTAAAAATATAACAACAAATTTGTACATGTTTTTATGCAAACAATTAAATGGCATATTGCTTCATACGTCTATTGAGTAAGGCATAACTTAAAACTGTCGGAAATAGCTATTTTGAGCTTATGTTACCAGTTATAATAATTGCAGTTCGTACCGACTCTTCTTATGATAATGTTGCCAAGCGCAAACAAAAATGTTCTCTATAAGTTAGGTCTCAGTTTTTGTTTTTATTATTAAATATAGTATTTCTACTTTGAATATTTATCAAAAAAAGTAAAAAATATTGTAATTCAAAAATTGATATCAAAAATCGTCTACAGCGGAATCACCCAAATATTTTGTTGTGGGGTTGAATTATTTTGTAATATTGATAAAATAATATTATCAGATAAATAAAACTATTTTGTAAGGAAACCAACAAATTTCGTTTGTGTATGATATAGTTCACACTTGGTTTTTGTTAAGAAATCGATGTAAGATTAACTGAACTTAATAAAAATTGCGTATTGTCCATACGCCCTCACAGATGGTTGCATGTAAGATCGTAGGGACGAAACGCCAATTTTTGTGGACTTAAATCCCAAAAAAAAAACTATTTTGACAAAATTAATTTCGTTTTTTGTGGATTTAACAAGAGAAATTTGTAAAATTGACAAAATATTTTGTTGAATTGACAAAATATTTTGTTAATTTAACAAAATATAACAAGAAATTTTTGTTAATATAACAAAATATTTTGTTAATGTAACAAAACAATTTTGTTAATTTAACAAAACAGTTTTGTTAATTTAACAAAAAAAAATTTGTTGATCCGATAATAATAAAAAAAAACAATAACACTAACAAAAAAATTGTTAATACAACAAAAGAATTGTTAATATGACAAATTAATTTTGTAAATTCTACGAAATTTTGACATATTGACAAAATATTTTTGTTATTTCAACAAATTTATCTGTTAGCATAACAAAATATTTTTGTGGATACAACAAAATATTTTTGTGGATACAACAAAATATTTTTGTGGATATTTTGTTACCTCAACAAAATTCTATAATTTTTGTCAATTTGATAAAACTTTTTGTTGGACGTATGTATATTGACAAAATTTTTGTCAAATCAACCTAGATTTTTATCATATGTACGAGTACCTACCTAGATTTTATTTTCGGTGTGGGCATCATTCCACACGAGATAAATAAAAATGCATCCATACTTCTTTAAAAACGACGTTGGCCAGGCGACTTCGACAAGATTCAGCGATATTGTGATGACTGGAAGTTGAAATGGGGTTGGAGCCCCAAGGAACACGTCAAAGAACTGGCTCAAGCTGGTGAACGTAGGGGCACATGGACAGCTACTGGAGAGTAAGAGTAAGACAGACATATAAATTCTGCTCTGATCAGGGCTTGGGGAGCCTTTGCCCTTACGAAATGTTTGTTTGATAGCATGATGAAGGTGGTTTGCTAAATGGCCCCATCTGGCCGATGATTGCCTATAGCTGCCCGGTGTGGTTAAACGTTGCCCCATCTCAAATGGAAAAGGTTTCTGTACTTGAAATTTGGGGTATTAGACTTTGCCTTGGATTACACAGAACGCCATAGAGTCTGAGTACAAACATTATTATTCCAACTATGTTCTATACAACGAAGCCAACATAAACAAAATTGATAATTTTTTGTGGTCACATTGCAAGAGCGATGTCCTTGACCAACAGCCTAATTTTTGGGGACTTATACTACCCAAACGACAATTACTATGAGAGTGTACGTCTCAGCGGTTTTATCCCGCCCGATGCATTTCTCTACTTGGACAGTCGACGGCTGGTCAGGATAGAATGGCGATTCCGCTGATCTACCACGTCAAGAAGTCCTCGCACAACACGGAGCAGAACGTTTTCGGTTCAGTAGGACTGTGTTGACGAAGACTTCAATATGTCTTGGCGAACTTACATAAATGTACATACTTAACACAGCTTTAAGTGAATTTTAGGTATGGACGGTCAGGGTGGCACCAAAAAAATTACATATTTATGTATACAAAAAAAAAATTCAAAACCTCAGATGGAGGCGATGGAAATTGGACATCGAGAACGTACGATTTGTAGTCTTTGGACTTATTCTCGGGGGGTTTTCTTAAGTCAAAGTTCTATGGCAATAAACCAAAAGCCACCCTGAAAGTCAATATAATAAATACCATTGGTCACTAAATTGGCAAAAACATTATGACCCACGAATTACATTTCGACTGAGCTGGCTTTGCCATTATACAGGAAATCCACTATTTGGGCACTGAAAACCCTTGATTGATACATCAAAGACCACTATATCTTCGGAGAGCATTTCTATTGGTCTCCATTTGGGTAAGCGGTGTCATTGGGTCATAGGTAATGCTGTAAATCGAGGTGCAGACTGACATTAAGACATAATTGGGATAACCACTTTCTTCGAATTCTCTATCATCGTCTACCCTTCTGCACAAATTTAAAATTTACAATAGTCCCCGAAAAAAAAAATAGTTTTTCGTAAAGTTTTATTGTAAAATTAACAAGGGCAAGAAAATCAATGGTACTTATTGAAAAAGATCCAATAACTCTTTTGACTCATATAAAACAGATTAAAATATAAATTTTGTAAATTCTTTGCAAATTAATAAGCTTTAGCTGTCGAAAAAAATGCAATTGAAGCTAACAATTTTCGACCTTCAATAATGACAAGGTGCTACAAGTTTCAAGGAGTATATGTACAAGTTTGCATCAATCAAGAACCTATGGAACCAGCAGTTAAGAATCTTATGGTTTACCGTCATATTTATACATATATAAGGATAAATCACCTCCTGGAAACATGGATCACACAAACATCTTCCTACAGAATGTGTTCAACCACTTTCTATGGCTCTCCGAACGCTCACAGATATACAAGTTTGCCTAGACTTCTGGAGATTGCATTGAATAGTATACCTTTGCTTGCTTTTCAGTGTGAGGAAATCCTCAAAAAGTGTTCTTCACCTGACACACATTACTTTGCAGATTTTAGCGAATATTGTGCGACTCATTTGCAACATCTAAATATCTCCATGCGACCCAAACATTGTTCGATCACAAATTGGCAGTCTTCTGCTCTATCGAATGGTTCTTCTCAGCACCACCGTTCAGCTATGTGTTAATCCGTACGTTCTTAAGACGGAATCTGAACATTCGGCTGCCTTATTAATCAGTTCCGCCTGCATAAAGTTCATTATTCCAAGACCTTTTGGGTCTGCGATGCCCAGATCAGACTGATACTATTTCAATACCTCAACGGATTAGCTTAACTACTCATCAGAGAGAAATTGCAAGACCAAATTCTGCTAAATCTTCTGATTGGACACTCCAAGTCGTTGTCTCCAGCTTCGGAAACTCTTAGATTTGAACCCGTCACTCCCAGATGGGCTCCTGCAAAACCCAGGGCCTACCAACCCTTAAGAAACACACCAAAAAAATCGGCCGGGGTAGTAACCATCAACTTAGTGTGCTTCCTATCTTCATTCGTCTTGCGACAAACTAGGAAAGATGCTCCTAGCCTTTAGCTTACCTTACGGCAAACAAGGAAAGACACTCCTATCTTTTATTTACCTTACGGCAAACTAGGAAAGACACTCCTAGTCTTTGCTCACCTTACGGCAAACCAGGAAAGACACTTCTAGTCTTTGTTCTAAAGAACGAGGACGACGATCCTCCTATTATTTGCTACTACATATAAGAAACCCTTGAAAAACCTTTAAATAACCTTAAAAGTCTCCAGCCACGTAAGCAGCCGGAGACCTCACCAGTTAACTCCTCGTTATAACCCAGTTAAACTTTAAAAGTCCCCAGCCACGCAAGTAGCCGGAGACCTCACCAATTCAACCCGTCACAACCCGATAAAATCTTAGAAATCTCCAGCCATGCAAGAAGCCGGAAACTTCACCAACACACACCCGTTTCGACCCTACTACTCCCTTGGGTTTTCTTAGTTGTCTAAATCTCTTAGCACCCCCCCCCACCACGAAAAGGTGAGACCCGTCGTGGGGGACACCACACTGAAGTAACATCAAGTATGCAGACTTGATGTTGGAGAGAACCAGCCATTCTTTGCACTTGGTCCTTCCGCTATTACTACAAAAATGCTAAGTAAAAAGATTAACTCATCCGACAGCTTAGAAGTGCAACAATTCCTCCAGCATCAACTAGACATTATTGACATGTATAATTACGTCCGAGCCATCACTAGCGATCAATTTGAAGAAATCATACATATCGCTCACGCACCTTTTTACGAGAAGAACAAAGGATACGGGGGATAAAAAGCCCTTTCATCAAAAATTATTATACTGTTAATATTGAAAAAATCATGTTAACAATAAAGAATTGAATTGAATTAACCATCGACGACATCAGTGAATTTGACATTAAGGTGCAGAAGCTGTGGCGCAGTGCTAATGAGGATATTGACTTCTTCAGAGAAATAAAAGGAACACAACTATAACCATTCCTTAAGAATTTCTTAGCAGCACAAGCATTGATGAAAAACTGCCATCATCCAAGAAATCAAACGATTCCGTTGAACTTGTTAAGTTGGACAGTAGTAGATTATATAATAAATAATTTTACTCATATCATTGCTTAATTAAAATCTCCATACTGGGCCTAGATCGCTAAGTAAAAAATCATGAATTACAAATTTGTCTTTAGATTATCGAACCTAAAATCTTTACAAGTATCTCAGACCTTTGCAAGATAACAGTTCAAGAAGATTTCTTACAAAACAAACAAAGACTAAGAGTTCCTTTTCAAATTACTATCATTAATCCCCCTTGGATCTCGCAAGTCGAAACCAACAATGATCCTGATGCTGGATCCAGCTGAAAAGCGTGTCGACAATGTGTATTGTTCTGCAACAAAGTATTGCAAATCCATTAAACATTTTCATCAAAAGACTAAAAAACTCAGCTCGAAACCAATTCTGGGTTCGCATGATTCAACTCCAATGGCAGCTGAGTTCCTTATTTAATGCAAGTGCTCATCTTTTAATGGCTTCGTCAACAATTACCATTCCAAGTCGCGTCTCCCTCCATATCGGCGGCAGAGGCTGGACTTGAAGTTTGATTCCTCCTCTAAAGGGATTATTATTTCGCGCAGAGTTGTTGTTTTTGTTGAATTTATTTTAATTTTTTTATTTATTGGAATACTGCTCCAGAAGTAATCTAGTTCATTCAATTGAAGATTTATTGCATACCGTGGAAATACCTGTTATTAAGTATTCTATTTTAATTCAGCTTTTCCTCAAACACAAAACTAAGCCCCTGGTTTCCTGTCGATCATTCTGTGGATGTGAGGAGCTTCAATGGCCGAGTAGTGAGTAGAGTGCGGCGGCATCTTGTCAGCCCCCGAAGACAAGTCAGTTCGTTCGGGCAGCGGCATTGGTGCGGGGGAAGCCTTTATAATCTTGTTATCTTGGCATTTGATCTTCATAGCTGGAAACGGGCTGTGTGTTTGCATTCTGCACAGCGACGACGAGTCACTCTCTGGTCTCTCAAATCAAAATGATCGCACGTTAATGATGACCATTCTTCTCTTCGGCGCTGGCGATGCGATGGCGTGACGGCCGGCGCGCGGAGGGAAAATATATCCTTGGCCATTTTTCATGTTTGTGTCTCGCTCGTCTCGGGATGGTTTGATGAGACACGCTCCTCAGTTCCTCTTCTTCCATGGCAAATCATGTAATGGTGGCCCCTATGGCGGGTCCTATTATAAACATGGATTTGCATTGTTCAACGTTACCATGCTGCCACACCTAACCACTGGCTGCAGCTAAGAAGAATACCAGTCAATGAGCTCATTTTTCAACGTAACTCCTTTTTGGATAGCCTCAGGATATTTATGAAGCAGGACCCTTAAGGTAAAGCAGAATAAGGATAATATCTTTTTATATAAAATGCACTGTTCTGCTATACCGTGTGGATTATAATCATAGGTCTTTGGCTGCACGGAATACTTATATTCTAGAGTCCAGAGGCCCACAAGAACAAGAAGAATCTATGAAACGACAAGCTCCTAAGTGGCATGAATAGAGGAGCCTTCAAGTAATTCAGATTGTGATGAAATCGCCACTGATTCGTCGCGCGCAACACTCACTTGAATGCAAGAATTTATGTGCAAATTATTTTATTTTTTCAAGATTGTGTGTTGATGGAATATGCGTTCCACAGTGTGATGTATTACACTAACTCTTGCTAAAGACCGACACACCCTCTTCAAGGTCTTGAAGGGGGGGTTTCATACGAGTACATAGTATGTGCAGCTGTAAGCATTATGATTTGCTTCTTTACATTTGATCGACTATCAAAATTAAATGACCGAGAATGATAGGTAGTTCGTACGAAATAATTATGATGCATTAGGTTGAATGAAGTGTTTAGACAGAGATTAGGTCCCGAGGAGATTTTTTATATTTTATGATTATAGATATTTTAAGAAATAATAATAAAAAAAGAATATACATAAGTACCTCGTAAAACTGGGCTAAACAAATTTATACAGCGGCTACATTTTCATAGCCGTGGGCCCCAAAAGCTTTGGTGCAGCAACTTGCAAAAATTATCCCTTGTAATGTGTAACACAGTGCGAGCGTGTAGGTAGATATTGAAGAATATTGGTCTTGAAAGCTTCTGCATCACAATTCCACATTCTAGTAGTGCCGCTTAAGAAAGAGTCTCAATATTTGATGAGCATCCATAGCTATAGACGAATATTACAGCGAAGTTGCTTAAGGGGAGGAATTCACCTACCATTCGTTGATAGAAAAAGTGATAGGTGAAGATAGGAAACGTTGCGACAGTGTTCAAGAGAAACAAATGTTTTCGAAATTAATGTGTCTCCAACAAGTTTAAGAACACTGCTCTGGATTGTATCTAATAGGTTTCGATGAGGAATGGGGGCACAAGTCCAGATATGAGAGGTATACTCAAGTTTTGGACGCGATCAGTCGGCGATTTAGAAGCAGTCTCCAGGACGTTCGAATCAGAAGAGATGCAGACATGGGAAGTGCCCGTGACCACCATCTGATGGTTGCTACCGTAAGATTACGAACAGCTGCAGTTCGGAGATCCCAAGAAAACACCCAAACCCCCAAGTTCAACAACAATAGACTCAAGGATTCCGCAGTCCGCCAACAACTAGGGCACCATCTTTCACAAGGATTTAGAGCAATCAGTAGCCACGGAACCCACCTCCATCGAAAACCATTGATGTGCTGTGAGATATGTTTTCATATCAGGTGCTGAAAGTATAGTCAGTCGGTCGCAAGGAAGAAATAGTGCCTGGCTTTCCGAAGAAACTTGGGCTAGGATCGAAGAAAGAAAACAGCTCTAAGCTCGCATTGCAGCAACGTCAGCAGCAGGCAGAAACGAGCTAGTGTCTGCGTACCGCATGAAGATGAGAGAATTTCACTGTAGCGTGCGACGTGACAAGCGTAATTGACAACGCATTGGCAATAGAAGCAGAAGAGGCCGCAAGTAGGTGTGACAGTAGGACCGTCTAGAGCATTACCAAAGAGCTAACAGGTGTCCAAAGCTCTAAACAACACCTCGTTAAGGGCATAGACGGGTCACTGCTAGTTCCGGATGAGGACCAGCTCAAAAGGTGGAAGGAACACTTCTCTGCGGTCTTAAATCGCGTTTTTACCAGCGAAGTCAACCTAACACCCAATGATCCGTCCGTAGTAACAAATTCCCGAATACGCACTGTATCCCCCAGTAGAGAAGAAATCTTAACCGCAATCAGAGCACTGAGTAACAACAAAACGGTTGGACTTGACGGTATTCCCGCAGAGCACTTACGAGCAGCGCCAACAACATCGTCTGAGCTCCTGCACCCACTCATAAAAAGAGCTTGAGAAACAGAAAGTTTTCCTGAGGAGTGGAAAAAGTAAATGATTGTCAAGCTTCCAAAGAAAGGAGACCTTACGCAGTGCAAAAACTGGAGAGGAATCTGCGTGCGAATATTGAAGGTTATAGCGAGAATTGTCCTAGAGCGAATTAAAGACCACCTAGAAGACACGATTGACGCCGAACAAGCAAGTTTCCGTACTGGATCTTCCTGTGTGGATCACATCAACACCTTGCGGATCATCATCGAACAGTGTGTTGAATATCGATCATTACTTCACCTGCTATTCATCGATTTCGAAAAGGCGTTTGACAGTGTCAATAGAGAATTTATTTGGCTTGCCTTGCGCAGGAGGGGCATCCCGGATAAATTGATCGCTATTATCAGGGCTACATATGAAGGATCCAAATGTCACGTTCTGCATAAAGGAAGGTTGTCACAGGAGTTTGAAATCCAAAGTGGTGTTAGACGGGGTTGTATACTGTCACCAATACTGTTCCTGTTGGTATAGAACGGTCGAAGAGGAATCAGTATAACTGGGGAAGAGTTGGAGAGATCTGAGGTACATCTCCAGAAACCGTACACGATGGCGCATAGGAGTAGTGGAGGCCCTATGCCCCGCAAGGGGAACCACACATACGTAACAGTAAGTAAATAAGTAAACTTTTTCAGCCGCGGACACATTTCCGACCAAATTAAGCACTCTTACTTACTCCTCCACATGAAGCAGCTTAGGACACACTACCATAATTGATAAAGATGCGTCTTTAGCTGGATGTGCAAGAAGAGTTAAGTTGGCCAAAGTTTTTTTACGGGCTCTTAAAGGTTGATAGTTTTGTTCTTATATTTGTTGCTTGACGAAATTTTTTTTTTAAATGTCTATCAATTTTCGCAGATCTTCAATTGTTGACCGCTTCATGAAAAAGGTAATAGCGTAAAGTCTTCATGATAATAGATTGATTCTCCATCTGGGACAAGGTAATCCACAAAATTTAAAGATGAAACCTTAAATGTTCAGTTATAAGAATTGACTCTCAAAAACCTTGGAAAAGCTGCCTCAAATGCCTCTATTGATATTAATATTGTTCTGCTGATAGTGATAGTTTTGTGGTATGATCTATGTTTTGCTTTTGCACACAAACCCACTCAACTAGACATCTAGACACGCATCCGAAACCATCTACACAACTAGGCAGCTTGGTGACTGGCGGCGAAATAGCAACTTATCCGATTGAGTGATCATCCGTCCTCCTTCCACCTTAAATCTGAATCAAAGCCTTCATTTCGCTAGCTTATGGTCTAAGGAGGAATCAAATGGAGGGCATGGCACAGAAGTCACCAAAGTTCGCCTTAGAGCCATTTCGTCATTTTGAGAAAAGTGATCAAGTCTTTGATCTTCATTTCCAAGAGTTCGTAAATTTCGCCAAAAATGCCTTTTCCAATGATTTTTCTCTAATTTTGGACAGAGCAGGGCATTTTTAAAGGAAATGTTTGACCATTTCCTTTTCCTGCTGGTGCAGGAGTGAGTTTTGTGAGGAATGCTGAGCTTCACTGCATGCTCTCCTCTTGAACAGGTCCGCTGCTGGTAGCAACGATCCTGGCTATGTCTTGCCGTGGTTTGCATATCAGATCAAGTTCGGGTTTTATTTAAGGTGGGCCAAATCTTTCTAGATATAATGCAGTAAGTTTAATTGATCAACCTGTGGTTTGATTCGCAAGTGAGCCATCAGGGAATATTGCCTCGCCAGCGTGTCAGTCCGTTTATTTCCATCAATGCCATTGATGAACCGGAACCCAGATAAAAGGGACATTTAGGTTAATATTTAGGCTCGCAGGTTTATTTTGGCATTGCTTGACCAATTTGGAGGATGATGATTAATGGATTTGACAGCTGCCTTTGGTAAAAGCCTTATTCCGGTTCTTGTTTGGATAATGTTCGACTAACTTGCATATGCTTCCCTGATTGCCAGTAATTCAGCTTGAAAAACACTAACAAAGTCGGGTAGCCCAAATGACCTAGATATATTAAGAGTCTCAGACAGGATTGCTGAATCAACACCACACTGCATCGCCATCAGTAAAGATAGTTGTGTCGAAGTTTTTCGTCACGACGACGTCATCATCCCAATCCTTTCTTAAAGAGAACATAACCTAAAAATCTTAATGCTCAAGTTATTGGTGAAGTATGTAGTCACTTGGAATCTGTTTGATTCAACTCAGTAATATTGCTTTGATCATAAGGTTTGGCAAACCATGAGCTCGATTCCTTTAGCTCCTTATAATGATAAGATAACAGATATTTTTGGATGATTTTTCACTTCCTTGCAAGAGGCAGTACTCCTAAAGAAACAGTAAGGGTATTTTTACGATCGATTAAAAGTTTTCAAAATGAGATAGATTTTGTATTCGATTTTGACACACAAGCTTCTACAGAAATATCTATAATTTGTGCACTCGAGACTTACCTTCTCAAAGTGCTATTAAGTCTTAAATTTCCAAATTTGGTAGAAATATTTCATAGAAAAGGTTACTGCGACTTAAAATTTGATTAATTAAACAAAAACAAAAATACAAATAAAATATTGAATTTATTAAAAACCAAACTTACAATTTCCTCTGCTCTCCTCGATATCCAAAATGATATTTGTCTGTCCCGTTTCGACTTCACACATCTGCGACTTGCCCAAGATTCCCTGAGCTCTCCGCGTGACCATAAGTAGCACAACACCAATCACTCCAATCTTCCACGTCATGTTCTGCAAAATTAATAGGAAACAAAAAGTTTTGATTAATTTTTATTTGACCACCCACTAATGTGCTGAATGCTGAAAGCCATAAATAAATTCTAAATAATAAACAAAAACAAAACCAAATCAAGAGTATCATGCGAGAGGTCCGAAAAGTTGTGTCATATTATGAGATTTAAGTGCAACCCACACAAGACTTGAATAGCGGTGCTGCCGACAGAGTGATTAATGACTAATATTCCGGCAACATGAAATTTTGTCAGGGTCACAGTTTGGCCAAATCGATTTTAGACTACTTCAGAGCCATAAGTCTGGGATTTAAAGTTGTGTTTTTATTTATTTATTACTTTTCTGTTGGTCAAGTATCGTTGGAAGCCTTCGATCATATAAATTTCGTTGTATGGTAATTGGTGGGTTGTTAAGGGACCCCAAAGGGCCCCATAATAAAGCAATTCAAATTGAAATACAATGAGTGCGGAATACATTTCACGGGCAATAGAGGAAGCAATAAATTAAGTCCCAACTTGGATGTAGTTCTTCGTCGAAGCCAAAAGCCTGCAGTAGCACACATTGCCCCTTGATAAGTTAGTTATATAAATTTTTATTACTTGAGCCTCAATAAAAGGTCAAATTGAGATTAATCCAAAGGACCGATGCAGATACGGCTGCTGTAATAATGGAAATCAGGCAGCGCATTGCTGGACCCTTACACACATTGCAGGGGTCTCTCTATTTGGAGTGCTTCGGTGGGTCTTTGCATATGGCTGGCTGTGGCTGTCTTTGACATTGGACCTTTTTTTTTTTGATTTCGAACCATTGTTGGCATCGCGCTCCGCATATGTTCAAATAAAAATCTGCGTTTCTTGGAAAGATTGAAAAGCAACATCGAGTGCCCAGTAGCGGAGTGCTCTGATGGCCTGTGGAATGCCAAGGAATCTAACCGAAATGGAGACCATCGAGGTGTATGGTTGGTATGGCGTATTCGAAGTAAACGAAATACAATGGCCAGGCCAGTCCAGGAAAGCAATTCCCTGTCGTCTTGTTTATTTGTATGGGCCATTTGAATATTATGGTAAGATATGTACCACAATTGGTAATGGCAGTGGTTTTATGCGTAATGTCCTTTTGGAGTGTCTTATTGTGGTAATGGTAAAAATGTTGACTGTAAAATAGTTTTTGGTATTCCAAATAAAATGAATAATTCAAAAAGGTCTTACGAGTACAATCTAACTGTATGGAATGGTTTGATGTATAGTTTTTGTGTTGGTTTGTGAAAGCAAGGAGTTAAGATGCTAAGAGTGTGTTTAAGCCTATATGGACTTTCGGTTGAGTTAAAGGTATTTTGAGGTCAGAACTAATAGGGTTTTTGTAACAACTTTCTATAAAGAAAGTAGATTTGTTGAAATGTCAAAAGGGCAACGATTTAATCAGTTTGATATTGTAATTTTTTTAATGATGCTTAAGGGAGGGCATACAAATATTTTTTGGACATTTTCACCGATTAAAGATCTGTTAAAATCTATGATCTTCTGAGAAAATCAGTACAGACATCCGGCTTTTTAGAAAGTTTTGATATATTAAAAACTTCCTTGTAGAAATGTCTTTCATCTCACTGAAGATACCCATCTTTAATACTCGCTTGGGAGTTCATCATTTAAATTCTAAAAGAGTATGGACATAATGGCCATAGTTAGAATGAAAACCTGATAGATTGTGTGAAAGAGTTCTTCGGCGATCGCACATAATTTCTCAGATAGACAACAAAGTTTATAAGGTATGCAAATATGCAAAACTATATCGCACAAACTTGCATTTGGTTCAAGACTGATGGGGTGAATGATTGAAGGCATAAAGTAGTATTCGATTATCAGTACAATCGTATTGTTACGTGGAATGGTGAATTTATTTATTTATTTATTTATTTCAATACGTTAATGCTAACGTTAAACTTACAATATTTCTTAAAATCTAAAATTTATCTATAAACAAAGTTTGATCGATTTTGAGCATAGAAATTATTTTTAAAGAGTTTGGATTTGAGATTTACATTTGTAGATTCAATAAGAAAAGAGAATTTATTAAAAATATTTATTAACTGGTTAAGAGGACTATTAGCGCCATAGTTTGATCTGCTAAAAATAGTACAAATTGGTAAATTTCTTCTTAAACTAGAACGGCTTATATTGAAATTTAATCGACAAAGAACCGATGAAGATGAAATAGATCCATTCATTACTCCAGTTATGAAACAGAACTGCAAATATTCTCTGTGAACAGAAAGAGATGGAAGGCTTACCAACTGAAGTCTATGAGCGTATGGGGGTAATATAACTCTATCTGACCAATGGAAAAAACGCAGGGCAAATCTTAAAAATCTTCTTTGAATATTTTCTATTCTATTTATGTGTACAGAGTAGTATGGTGCCCATACTACACACCCATACTCAAGAACTGGCCTAATAAAAGAAACATAAAGAATTTTTATAACATATGGATCACGATACTCACGGGAAAATCTTTTTACAAAACCAAGTATTTAGTTTGCTTTCTTTACAATATAGTTATAATGATCGGTGAAGGATAATTTTGAGTCTAATATGATTCCGAGATCGGAGAAACTATACACTCTACATAAATGTGACGAATTCAACAGGTAGTCAAAAATAAATAAATTACGTTTGCGTGTAAAACACATAGTCTTACACTTGTCAATATTTAAAAACAAACAGTTATTATTGCACCATTCATAAAATCTCCGAAGATCGTCTTGTAGTTGTTCACAATCCGCAATGGAGTTAATTGTTCGAAAAATTTTCACGTCATCAGCATAGATTAAAGCCATAGAATGTTTTAATATAGAGGGAAGATCGTTTATAAATAAAACAAATAGCAAAGGGCCAAGATGACTCCCTTGAGGTACACAAGAATTAACTTTAAATTGACACGAACGGTTATTTCTGAATATTACACTATAAAATCTATCTTTAAGGTATGAAGATATCCACAAAACAAAACAATGGTTAAATCCAATATTCCTTAAGTTATCTAATAGTATTTTGTGACTTAATTTGTCAAAGGCTTTACTAAAGTCAGTAAAAATGCAATCTACTTGAGAGTGTTTTTCAAACGCATCTAGACAAAAGGTAGAGAATTGTAATAAATTTGTGACCGTGGACAAAACCATGTTGATTTTCACATATAACGGATGAACAATTAAAAGCAAGTATGTCACAGACCAGAGATTCGAAAAGTTTGGGGATAGCTGATAGTTTCGCAATAGGACGATAGTTTGTTATTAAATTCTTTAGGCCTTTTTTATGTATTGGCGTTAAATATGAATTTTTCCAAAGAGCAGGAAATTTCGAACTTCTAATCGACTCGTTAAAAAGAACATATAACGGATAAGATAGGTAAGACACACATTTTTTTAATATAAATGATGGAACACCATCCGGGCCAGGACTAAAACATTCATCAAGTTTCAAAATATTGTCGTGTATAGAAGCTTCTGTAATCGAAAAATTTATAAAATTAAGATGAGTGTATTGTTGAGTATAAGAAGAAATGGAAGAAGAAGTATTCGAAGAAAAGTCTTCAAAGGCACTCTTAAAATAATCAGCAAACATATTAGATATCGTTTCTGGATCATGACTTGAAGAATTTTGATAGTTCATACTAACTGGGTAACCATCAGATTTCCTTTTATTATTGACATACTTCCAAAAATTTCTGTGGATCATCTTTAAGCTCACATTCAGTGTTTGAAATAAAATCAGAGTAAAGTAGATTTGAATAGTTTATAAAGTCGATTTGCAGTTCTTGATATTCACGAAATGTCTCTTCAGTCTTCGATAGATTAAATTTCAACCAGGCTTTATTTCTTTTATTTTTCAATTTTTTTATATGCGAAAAAGTCAAATTAGTTTGTATCAAATTAAAGTCAAATTGAGCAATCATCAATCATAAAAAGTTGAGTTTTAAGACTAACTGAAATTTCACAATATTTCTCTCAGTTGACTTGGCCGAATTCTTGCCCAAATTTGATTTAAGAAAAGATGACATGTTATTTCAACTTGAAATAGTTGTAAATTGAAGAGACTATGGTACAAGCGCATCTTGCGATTTTTAACGTTGTCTTTTCTAAATTCCAATTTTAATTATTTTCTCGGTTTCCCTAAATGAAAGTTTCATGGTCTAGTGAACAACACCAGTGAGCTCTGCTGACTACTTGCTTTGGCTTTGATGAATTCAATTCTCCAAAAAATTTTGTTCAAGAATAATGTGTTGAAAAATTATTTAGTATCGACTTAAATGGTTGGTAAATTTTAGCTTAACTTAAACGTCCTTAGCTTGGGGTAAATTGAAGATTTTCTTCTATTCTTCTATTGTTTTATTAATTGAGCACTTTTTATTATCTTTTTAAATGTTTAACATGTTCGATAAAAATCAAGCAGATATCTGGTTTGTTTCAGTTTAATTTAACATGATACTTGTCGTGAGATTGAATATAAAATAAGTCGAGAAAGAAGAAATAAAGATTTTGCTTCCATTTTCAATTTTAAATGCATTTATGTATCTCGAAACAACAAATTTTGGTTTAGAACGGTCTTATAACAAGTGAGCGATATAAAGGTTGAGCCAAATATAAGTTTTTAAAAATGAAATATAATGAACAAAATTAATTTATTTTCATGTACTATGGCTTTATTAGTAAGAGCAAGGATTCCCATTAATTAAAGAACACAATGTCGTTCAAGTGGTTGCCTCAGCTGGCTTTGTACTAGAGCATTCTGTCACTCCAATTGACATCGCCAAGACTGCTGATAACACGATTTGGGAATTTGATGCGCAAAAGATTGATTGTGACATGGGCTGTGCGGCATGGCACGCCATCCATCCTGCATGAACCAGAGGTCGTCTAAATCCATGTTTTCAGTTTCTGTAAAAATAAAATGCACGACTGGATTGCACGAACTTGCTCTTACTTTGGAATTTAAAATATATACATTTTATAAATATAAAACATGTTTTATTAAAGTAATTTTTTATATAACAAATTTCTTTAAAACTTTTCTAGAAAAAAATTTGGGATCCCAATTTTAAGTGCTTAGTAATATAGTTTTAGGAAATAAATTCAAAAAATAATCGTTCATAAATTATTATTGATTTTTCAAAAAAATAAATTGGATTTTTTTTTTTTCAAAAAACAAAAAAAAATATTTTTTCGAATATTTTTATATATAGAATATTATTTTAAACTTAAGGGGGCTCCTGGTGAAAATTTTTGGTTAAAATCGTTAAAGCCATTAATGAGAGAGTCGAAAATAAAAAAAAAAACGATTCTATGACAGGTACCATTAATAACATTTTGCCCCAAATTTTTTTTATAAAAATGTAGTTGATTATTATAATAGCACACCTAATTTTTTTTTTATCAAAATTGTTAGAGCCATTTTCGAGGTAAACAAGATTATGAATTACGGGTGTATGGGAGGTACCGTTAGTTTTAGAGCTAAAAAAAATTCTATTTCCCCTCTAGGGAATCACCGAAGACCCTTAAGTACCGAGTGTGAGGAAAATAAGTCAAGTGACTTTAGCTCTAGATCGAGGTAAAGACATACAGATATACAGACATACTCATATATACATACAGACAGACAGACGGAATTGTCGGACCCACTTGCCCTATAGTACCTATATCGAAAGTAAAATGTCTTCGAGATGAAAATGCGCCTCGTCAGAAAAGATAATTTTTTGCCCAAAATCGTTGTCAAGCTGCTCTAAGGCCCAAACTGCGAAGCGATAATGAAGTGAATGGTTGTGCGCCTTCAATTGCTGAGTCGATTGGAACTTGTAAGCGAGATGTTTGTCCAGAATTCTGCTCAGCCTAGTGCTTGAAATGTTGAGCTGTTGAGATCGATGGTGAGTTGATGTTCGTGAATTGAGTCTCACAATCTCGGCTACAGCAGACACATTCTTATC
Organism: Philhelius festivus; assembly: GCA_963931855.1. Classification (NCBI taxonomy): domain Eukaryota; kingdom Metazoa; phylum Arthropoda; class Insecta; order Diptera; family Syrphidae; genus Philhelius; species Philhelius festivus. The sequence continues at coordinate 215,691,131 of OZ007555.1, forward strand.
TGTGCGCACCGACGACGGGGACCATATGAGTGTTGTCCACTAGCATACCAGTCTCACGATCTTTTTGCCCAAACTTACGAACGTCAGGCGAGGTGGGTGCTTCATTTCGGCCAAAATTTCTTTTCAAAACACGCACTGCTTGGGCTACACAGCACTCACTTTGGAAATAAGTTTTCAATGGGCATTACCAACAATCAAATTAATAGACGACTTTAATATTTGAGCGAAATGAAGCATTATTTAATGGACTCTATACACTGAAAAAAATACTGTTCATAAAAATTAAGAAAACCGTTTATTGACTTCTTGTTAGTTGGCACAACAAACTTTTTGTTGTCACAATAACCTTTTTATTGTCACAATAAACGTTTATTGACTTTGGACTTCCGAAATCAATTAACTGTTTATTGGGGCAATTAATTTGAATTTATTGATTTGAGTTCATTGGCGCAAACAACTATTTATTGACTTTCAACTAACTATTTATTGTCCCAACAAACAGTTTATTGGCTCAAACAATTGTTTATTGGGACAAAAAAAAACTATTTATTGCCATAGTTAACCCAAACGCATTCAATTAGACGATTCATTCATTCTGTTTCTTGATCTTGTCGTGAGAGGAATTGCGCCAAGTTAAATTGTGAAATATCAAAAACTATATTAAATAAAAAGTGTATTAATTAAGCTTTGCTTTACATATTAATTTATAGAATAAAATAGTTGTACGTGGTTAAGTTCAATTGCAGGTAAGTGAGTTTTTTTTTAAATTCCTTTTTCATAATTCAATTGAGGATCTTCGAAAGATCAGAAGTTTAAAACAATATTGTTGGATTAAAAATGATTTGTTTTGTTTGCAGTGGTAAATTTACCGATATAAGCACAATTATACAACACTTAAAACAAGATCATTATTTAAGCTCTTTTAGCACTTTTCGCTGTAGGGAAAGTTTGTGTACGTAGTCATTTCAAAATTTTAAGTGTGAATTATTTTCGTTATTTTATTTAAAATGATAATAATAATAATAATAATACTCGTAATATGCGTATATAAATGTATGTTTTTCAGTTCTGGAAATAAATGCTGATAAGTGCTATCAGTCATTAAGATTTGATAATCTCAGTTCCGAGGAATTCGACAGCTGCTGGAAGGCGAATATAGAATAGACTAGCCGATACAAAGAACTCCACAACAACATTGGAAATTTTAAATAAATGGCCCCAATATAAACTCCCTCATGGCTACCGGTTTGCAAGTCAAACTTGAGCTTATATTTCTTACTGTTTTTTTTGGAACTTAGAAAAAATTTTCTATAAAAAATGCTGCCCTACGAAATACACTATGTGAACACATTTTTCCATTTTTTTCGAGTTCACGTTTAAGACCCTCAACTCTCTCCTTGAGCGCTGGGAAAACTTTAGTGCAAAAAACCAGGAATTCCTCGCAACAGAAGACCGCATCAAAGAGAAGACTATAAAGGACGTTTTGCGAAAGTTGGAATCAAGTGATATTTCAGAAAGTAAGTTGAATACAGTCTTATTATTGAGGATTTCAATTAACATTAACGTCCACTCTTCATATGCATATAAAACGATAACATTGTACTTGTTTTATTCAAGTACTATATGTTCATGTTTCCATTCTTATTTTCAGACTGTTGGGATGCAGCTATTTTGTGGGCACTTCATGGGTCTTTGGTACCAACACTTAAATCAGTGCGAAAGGATCGGAATGGGATGAAAACCACGGTGAAGCCAACAATAAGAGACTCGCAAGAGTCTTTTATCTTCGTGGGAACATCAATTCCAAATGTAGAAGACCATATCCAGCACCTGAAGGAAAGAGGTGACAACGTCCAGCCTTTCATTATTGTGGTGGGAACAGATGTTCTTAATTTTAAGGAAGTTTTCTTATATTTTGATGGGGTAAAGTTACCATTCATAAGCTTCATCCGCGCGGTCGATATTCGCTTTAAATTTTTTTACTTTTTAACTTAGAGTTCCCAAATCCAAGTTCCAATTTTTGGAACTTCATACAATCTTTATATTTCGAAAACAAAAAATTGTAGTTCTAAGGCGTATATCTTACTTAATGTGTTAAACGAATAAGTTACATATGTACTTAATTTTAGATAATAAAATATCACGCTATTTGATAAAATTTAAACTTAAATTTTTCTCATTTTACATAAATTGGACTATTGAATTTCAGGAAAGTATTTTTTAGTATTTCAGGAAAAATTCTTTTAAATTTCAGGAAAGGTTGAAAAGAAATATAAAAGGAAAAGGTTGGAAAGAATTATAAAATGTAAGTGTATTTAACATGTTACTTTTTGCCACAATAACTTATCTATATACATTTTAAAAATACCTACATATACATAATTTATATTTCGAAATATGAAAATATAAAAATTTTAATATATTACTAAAATGAGTTACTTACTAGTAAATGAGTTAATTGCGCCAATTATAGAATTACTTGCGCCAATTAAGGATTTAATTGGGCCAATAAGCTGAGTTAAATGCGCCAAACAATGAGTTAATTGCGCCAATAAACGAGTTACTTGCGCCAAACAATGAATCTGTTGCGCCAATATACTCAGTTTTTTATTTAGCGGTTTCTTTCAATTAACACTTTATTGGCACAATAAATAATAAATAAATTTACTGTCCCAAACAGCTTTTTGTTTGATATTATGTACCTTTTTGGTTCAGTGTATATCTGACCATATATGCTGCATTTTATTTTTTAGGTTCCGTACAATAAATGGTTCATAATTTAGAGTTCACATAAATATTAAGTTCATAACATGTATGGTTAACTTTATAGAGCTCTTTAAAAATAGGTCCATTTCGCTCAAATATGAAAGTCGTCTCTTAATTTGATTGTTGGTACGGCCCAATATTTCCCAAAGGTTGTTCGTTCCGCGGGGCTATAATACTGACTTTCCGTCAAGATTTCGAGCGGGAAACAGCTGTTAGTGGCAAAATAACCTATGATTTAAAAAGAAACCACTAGATTGCCCACAAAGTTTGAAATGTAAATATTTATAGTAAACTTATTAGTAAAATTATCACCGTACTAATGATTCTTTGCCAAAACTCAATTGGACTATTACTCAATCAAAAATTGTCTATAAAAGATCTAAGCCGACACTTTCCTCTTAATTTGAAATTGTATATTAATTGTATTATATCTAATGGTGGAATTCCTACACACTTTGACCGTATTTAAATACTAAATCAAAACTATATTTTTAAAGATTTTTTTTTTTTAAATTTCCAAAAAAATTTCACACTTAAATGTATTAAGGGCGAAATATTTCGATCGTTAAATACGGGGTGTAAGGTGATGTAATGGATCTTAAACATATTTTATAAAATTATATGAGATTACGAGTACTTTTCCTTCGTGTAATCCATTTAACCAGGTATTTAAAAGAAATAAAAAAAAAACAATTTTAAAAGACTTGCAAGCTATTGGTTCAGCACTATAGTGATCCGACGATAATTAAAAATAAAGCAAAACGAAAACTCCTTATTTATATGCAACACCAGTGGTCTAGTAACGCTTGTGTTGCATACTAGTTCAGCTGCTGTGCGGCCAGTGGGTCTCATTTGTCTGTGTTCTATGTGGTGAGCGAGGTGCGTGCTGCTCTGATTTCACGGGTCTGTACCATTTTGCAGCTGGATCAGTGGCGATAATTAAAGTGCCTCTGCGCTATAGCACTAAACTAGCACAAGAAGTAGTGCACGTCCCAACAACGACGCTTATGATGGCGATGACCAAAGCCATGCAACTATACGTTCAAGCTTCAACTCTATGCGAGAGCAACTTGTCCATTTATAGACAATGAATTTACTGCAATGCTATTGCAATTAATATTGCACCTGATTAAGTCCGGAATTTTCATGACAGCAGTGGCGGATCCAGAACTTCAGGAATGGAAGGAGTTGGGCTGGAGGTATGAACGTGCTCTGGGAGTTATTCTAGTGAATTTCGACCTCTTTTTCAAATCAAGCATTTTAAAAATTATTTATTATTGATTTAATTATTTTTTTCCGTAAGTTTGTAAGTAATATTAGAACAACAATCATCTCTATTTGGACACAACCTCTGAAATGTAGAAAAATTTTTATTTTATTTGAAAACCAACATTTTAAGACTTTCTGTCTCCATTCGTTTTCAATTTTTTGGTTGTATCTATTTTAATTTAAATTTATAGTCCTATATACCGACAAGCCGCCAAAAATTTCGTTAGATCGAACACACGCTTTTGACTACAAACAGATCGGTTCCATAGACCCGCCACTGCATATCAGAAACATTATTAACTTTATATTAATTTATTAGTTTGCGAGGGTTTTTTTTTTAACATCGGTCTCTAGGCTTGATGATATATGCGGATTATCGGCTCTTGCGTGGAATAAGCCATGTTTTCAACCGTGATTAACCAATTGGAAAGGATATATTTGGACTCTAAAAATTTGCGCGGCTAAATTTAAGTTTGCTATCAACTTAACTATGCATGTATTTCGGTGTTGTTTGATGTAAGTTTTCATGATCAAGTTAAATGTTTGCTTTTCCATAATGAATGAAGCCGTAGATAATTTAAAGGTGCTATGATATGTGAGGTAATTTGATTGAAAAGCGTTTATAAATTATATTGATGTAAGAATTCAGGCACAACACTTTTTAGGAGACAATTTATTTCTTTATAAGCGAAACAATTTATACAAGCCAAATAGCTTCTATACATAAGAACTATTTTGACTTCTTTTTAAAGCATAAATAAGTTAATTAAGGAGTGATTTGATTGACATTAGTAAATATTTACATAATTAGTTTAAATTCTGATTTTTTTTTGGCCCGTCAAGTTACCACCATCAAGAGGAAAATTTAGAGATAAAAAAATACAGAAATTAGGAGCTTATTAGGGGTTTCTTAAATACTGAAATTTAAGCTGAACACTAAATTCTCTTGCGCTTGCCAAAGAACCTAAATCGCCAAAAAACTATTGCATAATTAAAGAAATGATATCAAATTAAGGATCTGTCCAAATCCTCTTAAGAAATCTTAAAACAAGCTAAATATCAAATTCTTACTCCTACTCCTTCATGTCCAACCAGGGGTGTGTAACTTGTGGCGGTGCGAACATGACGGTAAGATATTCCTACCAGAACGTGAATTAGGAGGACTTTAAGCGCTCAGTTAAGATCGAAGCACTTAATTATAACCAACTAGTCCATGTCCCATGCATCATTGGATTTCTGAATTTCCATTTTGGCGGTGGTATCTACACGGTCTTTTTTTCATTAATGCGAACTTAAGGGCTTCTAATGCTTTTTAATAAAATTTACGTTGAATGGTTAAGCAGTGTTATTTTTAAATGAATAATATGAAGAACTTTGTGGTATAGTTTTTGGGTTGGGTCCCAATAGAAGAATTTTTTAACAATATTTAGTTCTTAGCTTATATATATTGAACTAAGATTCCCTTTATCGGGAAAAAATGTATAAGACAGCACCGCACACCCTTCTTTAATTAATATTTTTCTCGAATCCAATCTTAAAACTATCTCCAGGCAATGACTTTCAGCCTTAAAAGTAGTTTCATTTTAAATATATGTAACATATATATCAGTTTTTAACAAAGAAATTATGAAGCCATCTAAGTTGGTTATCGTCCTTAACCCTCTGGGGCCTATCGTGAATAAAATTTCTCTGGGAATTGTTCCCAACTTTCAAAATTGTCATCTATAATAATTTCGAAAGTTTCCCTTGAAATTTATTGATATTGGGAATTAAGTTTCATAGTAACTTTGGCTCTCATTTAAAAAGGCCAGTCGCCAGCTTAAAATGAACAGTGCAGAAGTATTGACCTTTCCAATTTTCGAAGATGGGGAAAATTCCGAGGGAAATTGTTCACGATAGCCCTCTCTATCTTTTTGGTACCGTTCAGACACAGTCTTCCCGAACCGAAGATAGCACCACAGCCTTACATTCTACTAGATATTCAAAATTATTTAAGAGGTTGTGGTGGAGATGCAAGCTGGTTATGCACTGTCAATAGATTCGAAGCCTATGGGCTCACGTGTAGACTTGATGTTAACCTAAGTAAAAGTGAACTAATTCTTTTTACTACCAAAACAAAAATATACCCTTCACAGCGCAGCCCTTGATCTATTTTTATAATTGAAAAGGGGATATGAATAACCGATGCACATTGGTTTTGAATACCTGTATATCAATTTGAGATGCAAAAACGGAACTGGATAGAGTATTCCACATTCGTGTTGTTCGGCTAAGGAAAAAATCTCTGTACTAAACAATACGTCCGAAATTTGACTCGAGAGAAAAATTGATGGACATCCCCAAAAGCTGATGCTGATAAATTGTTTAAGGGGAGGAATAAAATAAATTTCGTGATGCAATAGCTCGTAGAGAACCAGGAACTGTAATGAACTATTTGCGTGTTACCCAGGAATAAAAACGACCTGCAATTTTACGCCTATTCCGAACTGCTAATGGGCATCATTTTTCATGACAAGAGAAACTCTTAGAGGATTTGTCAATTCCTCGCAAAAGTCAGTACAACCCAGCTCAGAATTAAATCCAAGATGCTCTGCATGAAAGTTCAACACATTAGTCATTATGCCAAGGGTTATTGGTTGGGGGAGGAATGCAACTGGATAATTCGCTAACGCACTGTTTAGTAAATAAACGATTAAATAACAAGATAAAAGAAAAATTACGATGACGGTGTTGAAGAGACGTAAATGTTTCAATGAAGCCAATATCTCTAATCATTTTAAACGCTCTTCTCTGAATAGCATCCAAAAGACCCAAGTGAGTCGAAGGAGCACAGATGCAGGAATTATACTCCAAAATTAAACTGATAACTGATTATTGAAGAAAGTATTACGAACCCCCGCTAAAAGCTATATCTGTAGTAAAATTTCGGTTAAAGTAAGACCTACTTATAGGTGATCTAAGCAGCAAACAAAGCCAGTTGCTTAACAATTTAACCGTAATACTCTCGCTTCAGGAAATTACCATCAGTTTACCCTTGAACCCAACTTTGGACGTTCTGTTAAATCCAGAGATTTTTCTTTAGGCACACTACACGAATGTGGAATAATTTACCCGACTCTTTATTTTTATTATTATAATCAGAAATTCAAAACCAATGTGCATCGGTATCTCCTTTGAAATCATCTTCATTTTTCTAAGTGCTCTCACTGTGCTCAACATTTTAAGGGCAGTCATAATCCCCTTAGTACCCGCATATAAAAAAAGTTTTTAGAATTGATACTATTTAAAAGAACAAATAGCCTTGGTTGCAGATTTTTAAGATCCTGCCCAACTGATGCTTTAAGGGTTTTTGTGCACCTTATACCCGTTTATTAACAAATAAAATTTCTTGTATATTGCATTACTCCTTTCAGCATAGCAGAACTTGAACTCCGCTGATATGATTTTAGAACTTACCGAACATACTGCACTTCTAGTTCGAGCCTCAATAATGATTTTAAGTTATATTTACACCTAGAAGGGATTGGAAAATTAATGCCGTGACCAGACAGTTCCATACAAAGTCTTTATAGGCATGAAAGATTTCGAGATAACTATGTTTACTGATAGGGGCTTGGTATTGGGTCAGGAATGTCTCTATTTCCTTTCGGCTACTAGACTTTGCTAATGTGTTTCAAGCTAAATTACTGGCAATGGAAGCATGCCAATTACTAGAAATAAGCAAAATCAGAACTGTTTTTCTCTCAGACACTATCGTTTTACTAAAACCACATTCTTTATTAGTCTAATAATGTTAGATAAGCCTTAAATACTTAATCTTAGAGTTATGAAGGACAAATTATTCTTAATTTGAATCACAACACAATCACTCAGAAATATACTCGTATTTTTTATCCCTTTTCCCAATGCGACTATATGACTCTAAGACCAATTTCGAGAGCTTCTGTACCGTTTTCTCCGTAGAAAATTCCTTGAACCTCAACATAGCCCAGTGCTAATTTTTTTAACTACCGCTTAGTTAACACCAGTTAACACAGTTGCCTTGTATAGTAAGAGGGTTTTATGTGCGGATGGAAATCAAATTCATTAAGTGTTCTTACCATTTGATTGTGTGTGTTTTTTTTTAATTATAATTCACTCGCGCTCAAGGGTTTTGGACGTATAAACGCCTTATAAATTGTAGCCAGATCAGAAGGGGTGAAAAACTTCTTACATCGATCATAAGCATTTATCAGAATTTTTGGTGGTCTCGAGAATGTGATCATTCCAACGAAGATCGTTGTTAACACACATACCGAGTACTGAGAGCTTTTCGGTTTCTTCGATGCAAGTGCCATTTAAGGGCAATGGCATATATTTGGTATATTTTCCTTTAACGACAATAGCATTGAGTTTTCGAAGCATTAAACTCCACACAGTTTTTTGTGCCCATTTAACAATCCTTAAAAGATCGGAGTTTAATGAACTTATCGTACGGTACCGCTGGCAAATTCACTTCCGAAGGAAATGGACGTGAATTTGGGAACGAGTATGAAAAGCTGGGAGTAGAGTCGTCGGCAAAACAATAAAGTGGATTAGAAGTTTCAGACAAAAGATCATTTTTATAAAAATGAGGAAGAGAGTCGGAGACAAAAAGGAGCCTTGGGAAACACCAGCATTTATTTTGTGAAGATCAGACTTAAAACCATCCAATATAGCATGTATTGAACGATCTAGAAGGTAATTTCTAATCCAAAGAATAAGGGTTTCGTTGATGCCAAATGCAGGCATTTTCGATAAGAGAGCCTGGTGCCAAAGTCTATCAAGTGCCTTAGAAATATCAAGCGCAATAATCTTACTTTCTCCAAAACAATGTAAAGATCTGTTCAACTCTTCGGTGAGCTATGCCATCAGATCACCAGTGGAACGATTGCTGCGGAAGCCATATTGCCGGTCATTAAAAAGTTTTCGCTCTTCGAGATATTTCGTCAGCTTATGATTTATCAGCGATTCCATTCACGTAAGTGCAATTAGTTAATAGGACGAGGGGGAGGAACGGTCACCTTTTTTAGGAACAGGCTGGACAAATGTTGTTTTCCATCTTCTAGGGAAGATTCCAGAACAGTAGGAGCGATGGAAAAGCTTACGCAATGGTTTTGTCAGCGATGAAGAACACCTCTTCAGAACAATGGGGGGTATACTATCAGGACCAGCGGATTTGCTTATATCAAGATCTCGAAGGGCTCTTGCGGAAATATACTTTACTTACTTATTTCTTAAAACTTACTTCTCTCAACCTGATAGCTTCCTTACAGCTTGTATCGAACCAAGACTTTTCTTAAGACTTTTATACTCTTATAAGTAAGGAATAAACGTACGCATCCCAAGAAAAATCACTTCCGTGATCATATCAGCACTGGTATCAACGTCAATATCGATGAAACATAGTGACCAGTTAAAAATTCTAAAAAAGTTATTCAGACCGTCCCAGTTGGCTTTTACGTATTGCCAAACTGTCTGTTTTTCTTTATCTGATTGAATGGGACATGAGAAATTGGCTGATATTACACAATGGTCCGAAGTGCCGAACAGAGATCTTACCGTTATGGTATACTTATCAGGGTTAGTAGTAAGAAACAAATCAAGAGTGTGAGCGTTTTGCCCAGCAACATCTGAGCTCATCTACCAGCTGAGAGCTGAGTAATGTGGTGCATTTCAGCAAAGATCTCAACATATCTTCTTTGGGGTGTTGTCTGTCCTGAATGGCCGAGCCAATTTGAATTGTATACATTGAAGTCGCCCGCAATATCGACTTCAGTGTGAGGGTACAGGGAAACAATTCGGGAAATGGAATCAGACAGCGCATCAAACTCATTAAGAGTTGAATTGCTGTCCAGATTCGAGCTCTCATAAATGAAACCATAATAGATGATGTGCTTGCGGACAGTAAATTTGAGCCACATGATATTAAAGTTGGTATTAGAACAATGTATGTATTGAGGAAGACTCTGGCAAGCAACATCATGTCTTACGTAGACTAAAAGGCCGTGATGACGAAAGAGTAAAGGCATTAGGTTATAGCCAGGCAGCCCAAATTATGAAAGATCAGTACTTGCACCAACCTGTGTTTCACCTAATGCCAAAACAGCTGGTCAGTACTTAACAGAATGGCCGTACACGTCAAAGAAATTTCTTCTTAGCCTACGAATATTGGTGTTAAATATATAGCACAACCATTACACTTATCCTTTGAATTGAACTAAATATAAAAATCCGACTTAATAAGCAGACCTCCATTGATGCTCTCAGTCCATGCATAGAAAGCTGGAGCATGTCCACTGGAATTTACAAGCAAGTAACTGGACGATCATCCAGAGGGATCAAATCGTATCTATGTACGTACCAAACCACAAATTTTTTCACTTGGCGTGTTTTCTTCTATTTAAATATATGGACGGTGATCCAGTATATATACCTAGACGAACCCACAAATCTCTCATCTCTAACCCAGAATCATCCACAGGTCAAACGCTTATTGTATCAAAAAAGCGCAGTATAGTTGGAGTTAGATCACACATCGAAGTTGATCGTGACTATCTTTTCTACCTACCTAAGGATGTGCTCCTGGATTTTATAACCTTATATATGGGATATTTGAAAAAAAAAAAACAATAGTCACTTATTGGTCATCAAAGAGGTCTGCTTGTTTCAGTTATTTTATTAATTTTTAAAGTTCTGTTCAAGGTCACCCAATAAAGGATATTTTTTGGATATTCATACAAAACTTTTTCCATCCAAATCATCACTAATTATTACCAAAATTTCCTCTTGTTTGAATCACATCCTAGATGTAATTATTGTCATGAGAAAATAGACGACTAAAGATTTCATTATTGAATTGCTTGAGGTAGGTATTTGAACGATGACCTTAATGCTCTGATCTCCAGATTAGGCCTGTGCTTTCACAAAGGTTTAAATTCTTGTTCTCAGTCTCTTCCTCTAAAAATTTCATATCGTTTAAGGAGGCAAAGATGGACGAACATACAAACTGACGACGGGCAGCCTGACCAAAATTGTTTTATTGGACCTCTCCATCATCGTAAATCTGATCGAAGCCCTCTTATTACAGACCAAATTAAAAAAAATACTCTCGAATACATCCAAGATGTTGTATTTAGTAACTCAGGAGTTAAAGATTTTACACAACCCTTAAACTTATCATAAAATATACTTTTAAGTTTCGTATCTAACATTTTCCATAATTATGTCCTTTCCCTAATTTAAATAAACGATCTTCACTCAAAAATGTCAACATATCTACACTGATTGACATAATAACAATAATAATTTCAACAGCAATTAGTCTTATGCAAACAACCACTGATTTGTTATTCAACATTTTCTGTCCCAACATGCCCAAGTCGGCGCTTGGCTAAGCTCCAACCTTTCGAGATCTTATTGCATCAACATTGACACTTACTCAGCACAACATAATTATACATCTTTGCAATTTGAACCCTATTCAAATAAATTTCCTCTGCGTCAACGTTTCTTAATCCCTTCCAATTCCAAGTGTCATTGGATCTGGATTGCGGCAAAAAGAAGAAAAAAAACTTAAGCATCTCCTCTCGATGCCACCCATTGACTTTCTATGAATTGCCACACTTCCATCCATCCATAGGATCCGATCAAGCGAAACAGCACATTAAAAAGTTAACATAAGAAAATGAGGAAAAAAAGTTGCAGAGTGAACGTCGTTGTCGTCGTCATCCAAAGTGCAAGGGCTTTCCTCCACCAAACCTCGTTGCAGCCAGCACACGATCAATGCCGCAGGCCGTGGCACATTACATATGTGGAGTGCGCTCTTGTTAAAAGGTCAAGAACTTCCAATGAAATTCAATTCGACGAGCACAATCGCGAATGAAGTGAGATAGAAGTGAAGGAGCGCATTAAAATAATATATAAATCGATTAGAAAAAAAAAAAACCAACGGGAACTATAGCACACATCTTAAGCGATTTGCAAGTATCTTATGGATCGAACACAACACACCATTACAATGGTGATCTAATTTCTTCCTGGAATAGAGTCATCGCTTATGATAATTCTGCAGATAGCGCTGCGATGTGGTAAGGGCTCCCCCTACTCGATATCTCTTTCCACAATCTATCTTATACTGTCTTCATCGTCGCCGAGTCGCTGGTCGTGGCAAATATGAAATTATAACCCAAGGGAAAGCATCGCTGTCTCCTCACTCCCGGTATCACCCTATATCTTGGAAGCAACTAGCTCAACGATCACACAATAGAGTAAGACCATGACCACAAAATTGCGACACGATCCTATACACGATGACGAAGTGGCTTTGAGTACCGTACTATCTATCCTATAAACCTCAGAATGTACGAGTATCTATCGTTTGGACAGACAGACCCAATCGTTGCTTTGGTTCTCGGATTACAAATTCCAAGTTTTTTCTATATTTTAATCATGGATGTAGTGGGGTAGGCGTTTTCGCTGTTTTTCTTAGGGTGGCCAAGCTTAAATAATAAGATAAACTTCAGCTATCTCGAAAATTACTCTAAGGATTTGAATTAACTTCTTAACACTACCTTCCAAAGAAGAAGAAGTGCAACTCACTTATTGTTTTATTTGTATTTAAAGAGTTTGCCAGGCAACAGATTTCCCTCAGAAGACAGTGTGCTCTGTTATATTCTTAAAAATCTTATTTGCGCAAAAACCCTATAGTTCCAATTCTTACATTTGACATTAATAGGTGGTAGCTAATGTAGATTTTGCCTTGTAGGGACATTAGTTGCATTGCCAGCTATCTGTCTCCAGTTTCGCACGTCACTTGGTGATTTGCAGTCTTCCCTTTCTGCATCTATCCACGGGGTAGGTTAGGTTTAGTTCACTGCTGGCCGGAAAAGCCAACACACTTAGACCAATGTTGGGTCCGCTGTGATACCACAGGATTCCAAAGATCACCCTTACTCGTTAAACCATTTGGAGCTAGCAATGAAGCGTTTGAGACAGTGAATGTCGGAATTTCTTAGATCACTAGGATCATTATAGTAGAAGTCCCCCAAGTGGAGTCTACGTCTTTGTGCTAGGGCAGGACAAGAAAATACTCAACAGGACAAGAACATACTTTTCGGCTCAAAGAATTGATGCCAACTTCGCTCTACATTAACCGGGCAGCTCATTTAATGTATTTTTGCTTTTTGGCTAGGTGATGTGGCTGCAAAATCAGTAGATACAGTTCTTTCTTGTATCTTGTCCACCACTATGCGAATATGTGCATGGGACCAAGTTTGAAACCTTGAGGTTTGATAAAGCCTCTTCTTCTGTGGTAATTAGTTAACTATAAAGTGACACTTTTCTTCATTTGCTCGAGAGGGCTTTGGCTCAAAGGAAGAAAATCTACTCTTGATCTCAATGGAGGTATTTCTCTCTGAGTAGTCATTAGGCTAGCTCAAGATCAAAGTGGTTTTTGTCCAAGTCATCACTGGTGGTTGACTATTATTCATGACAGAATTCAGCACATTTTGTCTTCATTGATTGCTACGTTCACCTTGTTCCCTTCTTCTCAACACTTAAAAGAAGCATTACTGATACTATGGAGTGGAGTTCCCATTATTTCAATAAGGTCTTCGAATTCGAGAATGGGCACAACAGCTTGGCAATATGTTTTCAAAAATGATGTTCAAGAAGTCGCATGATAGCGCATCAACAAACCTTTTTTGATTTAAAAAATATTGGGTAGCTCTTTGTTGAACTAAATGGATCAGCTTGCATCTCTATTGTCCTCCTGCACAAACGGAGTTGCAAGAATGCCAAAATTAGATATAGCTAGTAGATCGTTTCCATAAATTGTTATGGTATATGTGACCTAGAAATTTATGAAAAGGTGGAGAGTGCCGATTTGAAGTGTCCGGATTTTTTCCAAGATCTCCACTATTGGGAAAATTTTGTCTATGGTGAACTTTTCTGGTCTTAAGCCACACTTGGATGAAAGTAACAAATGCTTAACGATCGGCTTCAGACAATTACATGATGCGACCGAAAGTATCTTGATGGATGACTTTGTAGTTGACGGAGTTCACACGGTCTCCTTTCTTAAGAACCAGACTGAATACCCTATCCAACAAGGTCCCATATTAAAATTTGTTGCTTTGAACATTTCTGCCGCGAGAGTGTCAACTCGAAGAGCCCTGTTGGTGATAATTTTAGCTATTTTGACTTTGTGTAGGTTGAGTCGGTCGATCTGCCTGACTTCGGAAATTTTTATTCTTCATCGTCGTTATACATTTTGCAGATACAATCTATCCATACTTTCAGCATCGATTACGATTCTAATATGATGTTCTCTTGATCGTCTTTGCAGACATTAGTTCAAGACCTGAACTTTTCGAAAAAACTAGAAGATCTAATTCCTGCTATATCATCTCTCTATTTACTCGGTCACAAGCACTAGCTTTTCATGCTTCTTGTTTTTCATTCTGGGTGGCCAGTTTTCCTCTTTTCTTTTATAACTCGTGGGCCTAACGATCAGCTTAAGTCCTTCTATGCAAAATTGTTTTATATGTTTTTTTTATTTAAAACTTTTTTGGAAAACATTTTTTAACCATTATCTAGCTTTAACTAAATGAATTTTTTTTGTATCTTTCTTTATTAAATTTGTCGAACAGTTCTTGAGAAAAAAAATATTTATAAAAAACTTCTTGCATCATGTGATCACTCCACAAAAGATGAGATGTTCTGTGATGCACATACCCAGAACTGAAAGCTCGTCCGTCTCCTCTATGCAAGTGCCGCTCATAGAAAGTGGTTCAATCAAGGATTGAGGAAGGAGTTCTCATGAAAATAAGTACAAAATTTTGCTAATTTGTAAGAAATTTTGGAAACTCTATCTTGTACTTGGTTTCAACACTATAGTCTACATTGACTCTTGCGAAACCTAATCTTCTAGTGAGACAAATCGCTACAAATTCTACCTTCTAAAAAGTTTCATAACTTGTCTGGTACTTTAGTACTCGTATGTTCACAATTCAATAAGAGCTATCTTCTTTCGCAGTTGTGCTGTTGCAAGAGTCCTGGAAGATCTTGAAATACATAAATCCACTGCCATAGTTCTTAAGAGGTGTTCTCCATGCTGACCAAATCACTGCGTAAGCTTTTCGATCTTCCATTCTACTCTTCAGGTTTCTTTGCAATTTTATGCATTTTGTCCCACCAGTTCCCAAGAAAGGCGAATTTTTCTCACTTTCTAACTATCTTGTGTCCTTTCTTTCCAAGGTCATGTAAGCGTTCATACATTTAAGGGTCAAGAAATATCTCGAAGAGCCGAAGCTTTTAAATGACAGGTAGAAGGGTTTTAGTGGCAAAAGGTCAACTGCAACAATGGAACCCATCTCTACATCATTTTGTTGAAAGTAAGATTATTGCGCTTGATATTTCTGGAGATTTAGTAGAGTTAGGTATCAAGGTCTGCTATCGAAAATACGTGTACTCGGTTTCTATGACTCACTTCTATAATGGCTTAGGAACTACCTTTCAAACCTGCAGTACCCCTTGGCACAATGGCAAGTGCGTTGGAAAATCATACAAAAGATCTTGGGTTCGATTCTCAGCCGCTGCAAATATTCATTAGCCGTTCGGAATCGGCAGAAAATCGTAGGTTCTCTCTATTCCTGGTAACATGCACACAGAAATGGTTGAGACTTGTAAGTCACTAGGTCCTGATTTATTTCGGGCTGTTGCACCACCATATTTATTTAATTTATTTTTTTTTTCTAACCTTTTAATAGAAGAAGTGCACGAATTTAAGTTTGATATCGACAAAATAAATGCTTGTGTGCCACAGGGCTCTGTTTTGTCTCCAATCCTCTTTCTCTTTCTCATTTTCATTAATTTATTTTTACTCGCGATATAGGTACTATAGGGCAAGTTCTGCATTTGGAAAAAAAATCGAACTCGATATTTTGATCAAAGTTGACATTACGATGATAGCGAAGACGAAAAAAGTGGGTCCGACAATTCCGTCTGTCTGTCTGTATGTTTGTATGTCTGTATGTCTGTATGTCTGTATGTCTGTACCTCGAACTACAGCCTAAACTACCGGAGGTATTTTCTTCAAACTCGGTAGTTAAGGGTCTTCGTTGATTCCCTAGAGGAGAAATTGAAATTTTTTTTTTGCTCCAAAACTAACGGTTCCCCCCCTACACCCGTAATGCAAAATTTTATTTATCTCGAAAACGGCTCTAACGATTTTGATAAAAAAAATTAAGTGTGATATTATGGACATGAACTATATTTTGGTCCAAAATAAATTTGGGGGGAAATGTTATTAGGGGTACCTGTCATAGAACCGTTTTTTTTATTTTCGAATTTCTCACCAACGGCTCTAACGATTTTAACCAAAATTTTTATGCTGGAGCTGCTTTACATTTGAAAAAATATAAACTAAAAATTTTTTCGAAAAAGTAGTTTTTGGATTTTTAAAAAAATAATACAATTTTTTTTTTGAAAATTCAATATCTTGAAAACCGATACACGATTAAATTTTTAAATTACGTTTTAAAATGTATTTATGTGTCTGTATGTCTGTACCTCTCACTACAGCCTAAACCACAAGAGCTATTTCTTTCAATCTCGGTAGTTAAGGGTCTTCGGTAATTCCCCAGAGGAGAAATTGAAATTTTTTTTTTAGCTCCAAAACTAACGGTACCTCCCATACACCCGTAATGCAAAATCTTATTTATCTCGAAAACGGCTCTAACGATTTTGATAAAACAAATTAAGTGTGATATTATGAACATAGGCTACATTTTCGTAAAAAAAAAATTTGGGGCAAAATGTTATTAGGGGTACCTGCCAAAAACCCGTTTTTTTTTATTTTCGACTTTCTCATTAACGGCTCTAATGATTTTAACCCAAAATTTTCAGCAGGAGTCCCCTTAAGTTTAAAATAATATTGTATATAAAAATATTTGTTGGGTTTTAAAATATTTTTTTTTTTTTTTAAATCAATATCTTCAAAACCTATGAACGATTATTTTTTGAAATTATTTCCTAAAATCAATATTATTTAATACTTGAAATTCGCATCCCACATTTTTTTCTTGAAAAATTTTAGAGAAATTTCTTATATAAAAAATTTATTTAATAATAAAACGATTTTTTAAAGCTTATTTGCATAAATTCATACTTTTCCGGAAACCAGACGGCAATTTTATGCATTTGAACATTATTATCTCATTAAATCCATGTTTTATATTTATAAAATGTATCTTAAATTCCAAAGTACTTTTACATAAGAGCAAGTTAGTGCGATCCAGTCGTGCATTTTATTTGTCTGAAACTTCGAATCAATAAAATTTTTTTATTGACTATCTATAGTTTTTTTCAGCTTTTTACATCCATTTAAAGATTCACAATCCTAAGCCTTCAAATATGGAATTAGAGCCCCAACGGTAAATTTTCATCTTGAAGCATTAATGGGGAATAAGACCGTGAAGAACTTAATGCTTCGAAAACTCAGTGCTGTCGTAGAAACAGACAAACCTTAAGTCAACCTTTTACAGAATAAGCATATGCGTGAAGTCGCAAAAAAATGCGACAAAGTGTCTGGGTTTCCTTCCTCGGTGTAAGAAATTTTACTATACTTCTAATTTGGTTATTTTATATTAAACTTATATCCGTAAGTTGGAGTATAACTATCATATCAAGGTGATGCGCATTCAATTCACTTGAGTCTTTTTGATGGTATTCAAAGAATTTAAAATGATTGAAGATATTAACATCATAGAAACTCAAACGTCTCTTGAAGACCGTATGTAATGTTTCTTTACTTTCCTTATTTTATAATTTCTTCAATAGGCAGTGCTTAAGGAAAATATTAAGTTGTGTTAATGCCCTAACATAATTTAACTGTAACACCGCTTTTAGGAATTCTCACCAATTTGCCATCGAGTTGAATTTCATCGTTTTGTTAAGTAAAGAGATTCCTTTTCCAGACGTACTTTACGAATATGGAATGGTTTGTTTAACTCTGTTTTTTTTTCTTAATTCTTTTAGAAAGCAATGTGCATCGGAACCTTTAAAATATTCTCAAATTTGACTAATGCTCGCACTGTGTTAACAGATAAACGGTATTCAAATTCCCTTCACCTAGCATTGCTTCATGTTATTTCAAATAATTTGAAAATCCTTCATGGGCATTCCAATCATCATTTAATATCTACCACTCAAAACAGGTTTGATCTTTTTATTTCTGCAGGCGATATAACCACGTGGATTTAAGACGTTCAGCTTTCTCGACAACAAGATCCCAGAGACCAGAGTCCTCAACAATCTTTCAACAAATTTCATCATTTAGTCAAAAAATTAGAAGGAGCAACGAGATGACTACTTGACTAACTCAGATTATGGAAAAAGGTAATTGGAAAAGGCTCTACGGAACATAAGAATGTTCTTAGGAAACAATTGCGTACTTAATTGCTGCGAACCACTTTTACCGAATCTTAAATTCTCAAGAGTTAGGCTAGTCGCGCACTGGCAACTGTGATCGAAATCAAATAGTTTAATCACCATTTGAAAGAGAACCGCGTACTTACTCACGCTCACACTCTTTTTCTCTCTTGCGCTTATAGAAAACAGCTCAACTGTTGCGAAGGCGATCGTTTAGTTTTATGTCAAAACACAAACTTTTTAGTTTCGAGAATCGAGTTGCTCTAAGTGCGCGGTGTCCCATATAAGCCCATATGTTTCATTTTAGCAACCAAACAGTTGCGAAACTTAAAATTGAATGTGCGCGCCTGGCCTTGAAAAACCATTAGCTTAGGAGTTTCGAATTTAAAATAAATAAGAACAATAATCATGTAACCTGCCTATAAGGGTTGGGGCCAAAATCTCACAAATACAAATCCCGGCAGTCGAAATCTTGCGTGTCAACATAACGTTTTTCAAATTTCTGATAATCAGAATCCCGTCAATAGGAGTCTTACGAGGTGAAATCCCGGCGTTTCACTTCTCAAGCGACAGAATTGCATTAAATATTTTTATTTCCATAGTAATCGTGATCAATGAGAATCAACGAGAACGAAGTTTCCTGCTATTTTACTATCTTTTGCATTAAACATAATACCTCCGTGAATTCAGAATGGAATTAAAAATCACTGAGTCGCCTGCGGATCGCTTACAATCTCTTATAGACTTCAACACTTTCATCAAAAAAGGTGTCAAGTAATATAGGGTAGGTATTATCTGATTCATTCATCTTTCTATATTATCTAACTCCAGTTTAAAAATTTTAAATTACTATATAGAATCGAAAAAATCAATTGTTCATTTTGTCTAAAATCTTGTCACTTTGTATTATAATAGCTTAAGACTATACCAACTGACCGCTATTGCCCAATTTCACCCTACGTGAGGTTCAGTATTTATTTTCAAAAAAAAATCAATGATTTCTTTGAAAATATTACATCTGGCAACTCTATTTATCGATTTAATTTTTTTCTACTGACAATGTGATTTGTGTTTTTTTTCTCTCCACAGAATCCTCAAATGCACCATCAACAAACTTTGGAATGAGGAAACCGAAAACCACCTCAACCGCGACATAGAGATTTTGTGTGCGCGACGAGCGGATTTTATGTATTGGCTCCTGTCAAAGTTGCTGACCACGTTCTTTTGGGCCAAATCGAACATGATGCTGCCGCTGCTGCTGCTGCTCGGGCTGCTGCAGTTGGCATACGTGCAGGAACACCCTTTAAGTGGATCGTGAGCTTTGAGCATAGGCAAGGCATCTAATCCCCCATCGATGAAAAAACACTCGCATCTAATCATTTTGTTCAACTCATGGACTTGGACGATGTCAGGTGTACGTTCGCGGCTGCCTTTCTTCGGTTTTGTTGTTGTGTGGATATATTCTTCCCCTTCTTCTTGTTGAGTTCAATTTAGTATGAGCTCGTTCTTCTGTGGCAACAACGACAACGATGACGACGACGACGACGTCGACGGACGGGACGGCCAGCTAAAAAAAAAACAGTTAGATGCTGGGCCAAGGAGTGTATCTATGTTACTTTACCTACATACATATATAAGTATGAACCCATTGGTAATTGGTTGTGCCTGCTGCTGCTATTACACCTGAATACAGCAAGAGGTTAAAGATTTCCTTCAAGACTTTTAGAAAGGTGGTCGTTCTTTTAGGTTTTATTTTTTGTCTATTTTTATTTTAAGGTTTTTTGTTTTAAGTTAATGAAGAAAATCTGAAAAAATGTTTGTACGTGTTACAGTTGTTGTAAATAATGAAGTGCAGCGTAAACGGTAGAACGAATGAACTTTTGTAACCCTAAATGCGTGCGTTTGAAGCTAGATACCTATATCGCTATGGCTATTATATAAGAAGGTACATGTTTTGTTTTGAGAAGATTTAAGATGGCAATGGAAGGAGAAACTGGGTGGCTAATGGTGTGTGCTCAGCCTTTGTTCGTCTTAATGGCTTTTAAAGTTTTAAAGGTGTTAGGGTCTTATATTTTCAAATAAAAAGATAGTGAAGCTATTATACTGGAATATTTGAGGTGATACTATAGGAGGAAGAACTGGAGAAGAATACGGCTTAAAAATTGTTAATAAGAGATTTGAGGTCAAAGAGGTATAAGTGAACCTTTCGCCCATAAAACTTTATACACTAAATTGAAAATTTCAAGATCAAATCGTTTTTCAGGAAAACCGTATCTACTGCAAATCAGCAAACTATGTTTATTCGAAATGTAACACTATAAACATATATAGTGAATTTTACAGTAGCTTAACCACCCACAAACTATCAGGCTCAACAAGTATGGTAACTCGTCATACACACGACATACAAATTATACTTTGTATTCGACACCATTCAGTTCACAGTCACTTTCTACACGAATAACATGATCTACTTCAACACAGGAAAGGCACCAATAGTAACGTATAACGTGAATTCGTTAAACAGCCTGATAAAGAGGGCGTCATTCAACATGTTTATGAAGAAAAACACCCCCGATATTGCCCTCATCAGCAAAACCAAGAAGGAATAACATCAACATCACCGGATACAAAACATAGCGGTAGGACAAAACATAGAAACGAAGAGGGATGGCCATCTTTGTAATGAATAAAATTTCACCCAACACCAGTGAAACCATCATCACAGAACTACAATCTAGTGAAGCCACCGCCATCCGAATACGACTAGGAAGAGGAGAAACCCTGACAGTCATCAGTGTATACTTCAAGTGTAGCTCCACCGCTGGAAATATAAATAATGACCTGCATATTCTCAACCCGACTCTAAAGCAGACTACCTACGGACTCATTGGTGGCAACTTTAATGCGAGGTATCATCAGTGGCTGGACACCGAAAGGCGATCGTGGACTGGATCAATATCAATAGCGAAGAGCACTCATTGGTTGTTGTGTCGCAGCCAAAACCTACCTTTCCTAGGACTCCATCGACTCTAGATTCTTTCTTACTAACATCTAATTTTATTTATTTAATTCCAGGAATCAGCAACTACGCCTGCTCAACCTTACCCAGTGGCCAGTGACTCAGACCATGAAGCAGTAAAGCTCTCCATTAACCTCAGCCAACCTGTTCTATTGAGAACAGTCCCACCTGAGAACTACGTCAACTACAGGAGGCTGGATATTGAGAAACTTCAGAGGGACATAGAAGACAACGTCTCAATACCACAATCCAACAGGAACCTAAGAAATGAGGAATTTGAGAGTGCCATTGACCACCTGGTGTCAGCTGTCATCAATGCCCTTGAAGCCCAAAAAGTGCCCAAGACGTCCAAAGATATAGGTACAAACACCTCCCGGAGTATGTGCGGAATCTCTATTCCCACAGACAAAGGTTAAGGAAACGGCTTCAAAGAATACACCAAAGAGAGCCCAACACAACCAACAACGACTACCAGGCAGTGAAAAGCGAACTCCATTGTGTAAACATAAAGTTCCGGAACTCGATCAAACACCACAACAACATGCGATTCCAGAAGAGACTTCAGGCCATAAAACCAGGACCAAACGCATTCTTCGAAATAAGCAACTGTCTATAGGAAAAACCCAACCAATGCCTGAAGTCATCATCAACAACAGCATTGAGGTGACAACAACAGCTGACAAAGTAGAAGTTTTCGCGAATCACTTCGAGGAAAATTTCACACCTAGCCCATCAACGGACCCTGTGTTCCTGGATGAAATCAGGACATCCGTCCAGCAGCCAAATTTCGAAGGAGTGGAGTTTGACGACCATCTTCTATGCCAACCAGACTTTGCAGCCAAATTTCGAAGGAGTGGAGTTTGACGACCATCTTCTATGCCAACCAGAGGAAATTGCGGAAATCAAACCAATAAATTCCAAACCAAAGAAGTCAACAGTGCCGGATGGAGTCTCCAACTACATTATCAAAAGGCTTCCACATGCAGTGATGACTACTCAAAATCGTCATAAACAACTGCGTTAACAACTGCTACTTCCCTCATAAGTGGAAAACGGCAAAAATCTAGGCAATCCCAAAGAAAGACGCTAAAAACCTGGTTTCAACTATAGGCCTATATCCCTCCTCAACAATATCAGCAAAATTCTGGAAGATGTTATACTAAGGAGGCTCAAGAAGTACTGCAATGAAAATCAATCATCCCAGACATGCAGTTTGGCTTTCTAGAAAGGCATTCAACACTGCATCCATCTCTTAAGTTCCAATCTGACGTCTCCTCGGCACTCAACAGCCATCGTGCAACCGTAGGGTGCTTTCTGGATGTCGAGAAAGCATTCGATAGCGTATGGATAGAAGCCCTTATGCATAAGCTTCGAGTACTTGGATTACCTTCACCACTAATAAAAATATTATTTTCTTTTCTCTCCTTCACGAAGTTTTTCGTTCAGCTAGACAGCTGCAAGCCTTCAATCAAATCCATCAAAGCCGGAGTCGCCCAAAGATCGAAACTGGGTCTCTTCCTATATAACCTGATGACGTCTAATCAACCCGTGCCAACTGACTGCGAGAACCTGCTTTTTGCTGACGACGCGCTGACCCTCGCCTCATCGATAGCGGCAAAAATTGCAGCTCGAAGAGTGGAAGCCCACGTTTCAAGTGGGGTATCCAAAAAAACACTGCCAAATCTGAGCTTGTGTGTTTCAGGAGACCCACCACCGATGGCAACCGATGTCGTTCAGCAGCCACTTGCAGAAGCCAGACCGTGAAGCTCCACGATGGGTCGACGATAGCAGCCAAAAGAAATGCTTAATACCTCGGAGTCCACTTCAACGAGCTGTCCAAATTCAACCCACACTCAAGGCAGGTTCTAAGGAAGGCCAACTTCGCGTTTCACCGCTTGCACCCATTGGTAGCCACAAGAACCGCACTAAGCCAGCCAGTGAAATTACTGATATACAAGCAGCTTATCATACCCGTCATCAGCTATAATTTACTGCATGGTACACATCTCGAAGACAGCAATGCAGAAGCTCCAATTCTCCGAAAGGAAAATTCTGAGAATAAGCACTGGACTTATCTTCGATCGACAGCGAAAGAAGCACTTCAGCAACGAAAGAGTCTACGCAGAAGCCAAAATCAAGCCACTGGACCAGTTTCTCGTGCAATTAGCAAGGAAGCTTATACATAGCACCGCCAACCACCCAAACCCGCTGATGAGAAGGATGACCACCTAGGAACGACATCCAGACCCTAGATACCTTAGTGCTTTGGATATTATATAAAGGATCCCAATCGACAACGAAGAAGCAGTTCGATTCTACGCTGACACGAAGTCAGCATACTACCGTGGCTGAAAACACCTACCAACCAACCCTCAACAAACCCACTAACCAGCGTTGCCCCCCTACTACAATCGTAGTGTTTTTACTACACTTTTTTTTCAAAAGCACACACTACGCACGCTCCTCCAAACACTACACTTTTTTTCAAAACGAAAACACCAAAGTGCATTTGATATACAAGTCCACAAAACAGTTTTTGTTAGAGGTTATGAAAAATGTTTGCAAACCTGATCTTATATCTATCAATTTAGATTTCAAAAACAAAGTTCATCAGGTTGCGTATGTGTACGTCCATGTATTTTGGATTTAAATTCGAAGAATTTTGCTGCAGAAACGACATTGAAAATAATATTTTAAAAAAAGTACAAACGAAGTCATGCCAATTTTATGTACGAGTAGCTTTATGCGAACAACTCTTAGACAGATTTAATTTAATTGATAATGAAAAAAACAAGTCATTTAGCTCTTCTTGACCCTATCGAAATTTCAAAATTAGACATTGCGGCTATAATGCCAGTTTTTGAAAATGTATGCAATTACATGCTTACTTTGTGTAGCTTTATAACAGTGCAACTGAAGACAGGTTTTTCTCAAGTTTAAATATAATAAAGGATGATTTAAGAAATAATTTAAATATTTCAACAGTTGATGCAATTATTCAATTAAAAGAACTCTCGAAAGACGTAGAGAGAATTTTCGAGCCACCCGCAAAATTACAAGTCATTATAAATAAATTATTCCTTTAATTGTATTTTTGGTTTGTGAAGATGTTAATAGTTTATTTATTATTATATAAGAATTTTTTATGAGTTGTTCATAAATATAGTTTATTATACCAATGTTTATTTAAAAGTGAATTAAAGGATTACAAGCTTTGCAAAATCATTTTTTTTTACTACGTTTTTACTACACTTATTTTTCCTAAACACTACACTTTCAATCAGTTGGGGGGGCAACACTGCCACTAACTGGACACCCGGGACGAAACAACCATGCCAACAGATTTTAAATTTTAATTTTAAATACTTGCCATGCATATTATAAATATTGTAATTATAGAAATAATGTCATTGTATAAGTTAGGCCCCCTATGTGCCAAAAAATTTTTATTCATTAATTTTATCCTTAAGTTTAAGTTTCCAATTGTATAAAGGAAAGGCACCATTTCAATCCCTGCTTACTTCATAACAAGACGATATTAAATTGACTGGTCATTTGAAAGTTCAAACAGTTCGATCTTCAGACTTCTTTACACCCTTGATAAGGGATTTTTAGAACGAAGTGTGTATAGCGTCTTAATTACCACCAGGGGCTTTGGCAAAAGCTGATCTAATAAGCCATAGCTTAATTATAAACTTCCACTTTGGTTACCAATGATCTATTGAGCCATAGTTAGATAATTGTCTCAAGGGGCACTAAACCTGCTGATCTACCAATGAGAAAGCCTGTTGTTCTAAAAGCCATCAGGGCGTATCACCTGCTGATCTGATGCCACCAGGGCATTATATCTGCTGATCTGCTGGTGATCTGCTAGCGAGGGGTCTGCTGTTACGAAAGCCACTATAGGGCGTAGTACCTGGAATTGCTGATCTGACGCTACCAGGAGCATTATATTTGCTGATCTGCCAGTGCAGAAGCCTGCTGTTCCGAAAGCCACCAAGGGCATACTTCCTGTCGATCTCACATAATATTTTATTTATTTGGTTATTTATAGCGGATAATAGTCAACCGCTGACTGATGTTAATATTAGAAAATCTGTAGACTCTAGCTTGGCAAAAATCCTCGTATCACAACCTCCTAGTGGGTGCCAGGTGGTAATGATCAGCATAGCTAATCTTTAGCGTTGTCAGTTTGAAGATCAGCCAAGATCAGGTTGAATTATTGTAGTGTGCATTTAAGGCTAGGAAGGCTAGGGGTAAACGAGTAAATAACAAGCTCTTTCGGATGCCTTGGCAGGTCCGTCATATTCTTCGCCTTATAATGGTATATCGACTCTACCGAGGCCGACATTTCATTTACGACCTACTCATGAGAACTCTATTTTTTTTCGTTCCTTTTAAATACATGTATACAAATGTGACAAGGCAGGCTCTACACCATCCACCGACACAGAGGATGAACTTTTGGCCAACAACCAGGAGGCCATAGTTCCGGTACTTTTGGGCAACCCAAGCCATCATTAAGTACATGCAGTACCAGCTATAGTACTCATATGCTTCCTAAGCCAACCAATACTAACCAGTTACCTTCGTTTAACAACGCCAGCCATAGCAGCACTGTAAGAGATAAAAAAAGCAATCGGCTAGCGTCCTTCTCAAGGAACATTTCAAGATAACTTCTTTTATTCTTGGCAAGATTGCCTGAAATGAGAGAGTCGGAAAAGTTCATGAGAGGAACGCCCGCCGCCGCCGCTGATAAAATAAATTACCACAAGATCGTTGAAGGATACCTTCTGGAAATTCAAGAAATAGCCTAATAGAAAAGAAGTAAGCTTAACGGTTCTAAAAAGGAATTAGGGATATCGTCTCCTAAGCAGCGCAATCGTGTACTGTGGCTGTCAGAAACTACCTCCAAGTATCGGTTGTGGATGAGCTCTCCACAAACAACAAAGGTCTTTGTTGACTCTATCGAAGCCAAGTTCTCAGAAATGGTATTTTCGCATACCATATCCATAAAATAAAGCCTCTTTCCTTGTTTCGATTCTAGCAAAATGCTCAGGGGATATAGGGTAATAAAGTGCTAAGGAAATCTCAAGAGAACCAAAGGACTGCAGTACATGGGAGCAGGGGCCAAATTACCGCATCAGTTTTCGAGTAATACGTGACTGAATTATGTGAGTTTGACATTACCGCTTACGTCATCGAACAATCAATAACACTAATTTGACTTTTTCAATCGATCACTGATGGGACTCACTCACTCGGTCACTCAAGCGGTAATTTGGCCCCAAATTAACAGAGGATACTAGAAAACCAGAATACTAAATAATAAGCTATCAACATTGAGGCAGATGACCTATAGTTAATCTGAAGGTTAACCTATCCGCCACCACTGTCCGTAAACCCGCCGAATATTGATTCGGAAATCGGAATTTTACATTTGCTACGTATAGTTTAAGAGTTGGTTTAAATAAAGATTTTGTTGTAAGGTTCTAACACCTTTCCAACTGCAAAGCTAAAAATTAAAACTGAAAAAAATAAAAAACAAACAAAATTCTAAGATTCTGAATTGATCTGATTGTTCTCTGAGGGAATAATTAGACAAAAATCTACTTCGTCTGATGACAAAATTAAAATAAAGAACTAAGACCTCATTCTTGATCTGTAGTTGGTCCTACCCTTTTTATCTATTGCAGAAATCAGTTCATAAGTTTGACTAAAGAAACTACCAACATTTTTAATAAAAGTCCCATTATATATTTTCATTTAAGCTTTGACAATGTAAAAACTTCTTAAAGCATTGATACTTATTACAACAGCATTTAAACCAAGTCAATTAAACAACTTCAACGTCAGTTAGAGTCACGATTTGGCCAACATCCCAACCAATCCAACCAACTTACAGTCGGCGACGACGGACGTCTGCAGCGGCGGCGGCGATGGTGTAACATGAACTTTACTAGAAATCATTCTGTCTTACTCCATATTTTTCTCAATCGAATAGGATCTATTTAATTGGATACCATGTTCCAGCTGACACTTAATCAGCAAAAATTAAATGTAAATAGACAAAAAGACACAAACTGACGAAATATACCCCGCTGCATCTTCTGCCGCAATAGATATCCCTATATAGCTGATGTGCTGTTACATTTTGCTAAGTGATTCGACGAACTATACAACAATTACTCCATCGTTCCCGCCGAGACAACAAAGCTAAAGCACTGCTAGCTGCTTTGTTTACACAACGAAAAAAAAAAACAGTCGAATTAGCATTTGTAGACATCCCTCCTGCACCTGCCAGTTAAGCGTGATCTTTTCGTGGCAAGAGTTGGCATCATGGTATACGAGTACCAACACAAATGCAGCAACAATAACTAGAAAGAAAGACAAACATGAACTTTACGGGCTGTAAATTGTCTTCCCACCAAATCGGCTCTGTGTACAAGTCAAGTGCGGATCTCTATTTGGCTGGAATTGTTGTGCACATCTCAGCACTCATAGATTCCGTTAACGATGACACAATTTACCTTAGCTCTGTGCCACAAGTAGAGTCAACATAAAAACCGAAGACTCTCATTTGGACTTGGAGCTTCAAAGAGGTTCCTGGTTTAAGGTAAAAATCTTCGCGAACTCGTTGGTCCAACTCTTAACTGGCAAAGAGTAACTTGTGATGCCAGACAATGTTGTGGGTGGTGGTGAATGTGAGGATTGAGGTACCAATAACTCTACAGTCGTTGGTGATGCTTAAGTGAGTCTTAACGGAATTGCCCGAAGGTACTCGTACTTTATTATTACCAACTTATTCGAAAAACCAGGGATGTATTTGTGATAATATTATTAGGGACTTCAATGGGATTTTTTAACACACCCAATATTTAGAGCGAATTTTGTTTGTACGCCAACAATACCCAGCGTTTCCTTCCAAAAGCTCAAGTACTTCGACATAGGTGATATATTGTCAGAGTAACCATATTGTCTTTTTGTGGATTTACGGAAGAGGATGCTATCAATATAAAACGCAGCTTACTGGTGCCTGGTTGATTTGTAGCAGGCTTTTGACATCGAATGGTTAGAAGGCTTCTATCTAAAGCTGACCGTACTATTATGTTTTATGACATGCTAATTGGTAGAAATTAAAAATGGTCTTCAGAAAGGAGCATTTACTACAGCGTTTGTTAGACAGTATATATCAAGCAAATGCTTATGTCGACGACCTATAGAGGACAGAATTGCTTCAAAAGTCGAAGTCAGCTAAATTGTTTCGCAGCGTGACTTCGACAAGATTCGGCGTTATTGTGATAGCTGGAAGTTCAAAATTGACTTTCAGAAATCTGAAACTATTCTACCGAGAAATTATTGTATCAAAAAGGAACTGGCGCAAGTTTGTGATCGTAGGCCCACATTTACAGCCACTGGTGAGTAAAACTGTCATAAAGTATCTATTTTTGCATCAGGTTTGATCAGTATTTGTTTTTCGAAAGACATATAAATGCTGCTCTGACCAGGGCTTTGACCTGACGAAACGGTAGGTTTTCAACAGTTGGATTGATAGCAAGGTTAAAGGTAATTTGGCACATGTCTCTTATCTGGCCGATGATTGCTTATGGGTGCCCGGTGTGGTTCAGTGTTGTTTCATTTCAAATGGTAAGGATTCAGGTGTTTGAGGCAGTGTCTTAGACGTTGCCCTGGATTGCATAGAACATCAGAGTAGGAGTACAATCATTATTATTCCAACGAGTTATCATGCAACGGAGCTATCATAAATAGGATATCAAAATTTTTTTTCAATTCTAATTCGGGGACACATTACAAGAGCAACACCCTAATTTTTAGGGCTTACTACGCCAACGACGATTATTTTGAGTTTGTGCGTCTAAGTGGCGCCCAAAGCATTCTTCTTTTTAGACTGTCGAAGTCTGGCACAGTATAGTATAATGGCCATTTTGTTAATCTACCAGGCGGTCGTAGACTGTGGATAGGCAGCTCCTTTACAGTCCAGACGTTCTATGTGCTTCATGATTTTCTTCGAAAATTGATCATCCACTGTTGCCATTTCTTGCCACCATTCTGACCATTGACGACCCTTGAAATGGTTCTTGAGTCAATTGCACCTTTTAAGCGTGTAAATGCAAGTCTTTATGCATAATATTCATCAACGACGAGAGTGAGACGTTCAATTCTTGGGCACGACGACGAGTTGAGGTGGACGGCTCTTCAGCCACACTATCGCGAACAGCAGCAATATTTTCTGCAGTACGAGCTGTACGAGTATGCAATGGTGTTTTCACATCTCCTAAAGACCCAGTTTGGTCAAATTTTTGCACGATTTTTCCGATTGTACGCACATTTGGACGATAAAATTGAAAGAAAAAATCACGAAGTGCACGATATGCATTTTGATTTGAACGCCCAGTTTCATAATAAGACGTTTAGTTGTGTTTCACATTCAACATCGGCCCTTAAAATTTAACCACCCTTTATTTCTGTGAAATAAGCTTAATAATTGTTAAAATGAAGTACATAGGTAGATCCTTTGTTAAGCCTTCTATTAGGAAAATTCAACCAGGAGTAAATGAAGAAACTATATAAACATAGTAATCAACTTCAATTACAGAAAATTAGTGATGAAGTTCCTCAAGGCTCCATTTTGTCACCCACACTCTTCCTTATTTTCATCAATGATCTTTTGTCTGAGACTTCTAGTTCACTTCATTGTTTCGCTGACGATAGCACCGTTAGCTTTTCATACAATGGGAAATCAAAAACCGTGTGGAATTTGATCGAAAACAAAAGCTACCTTTTGTAGGTCAGGCGATATACATATATCACCCTTGCCATTATCTATGATTGGCACTTGCATCAAATAAACTGAATAGCTTTCTAGTGTCGGTATATATTTCTGACCATTTTTTATGGAATGGTCATAATATTAGACGTATCCAAAAAACGCTGCAAAATGCTTAACATTTTTTTTCTTCTGATCTGGCTTCGATCTAAAAGGCATACATCCGGCCAAAATTTGAGTATACATCTTTAATTTGGGCTGCTGCTTCCATTACTCATTTGAACCTGTTCGATATAATCCAAAACAGAGCAATAAAACTTCTAGGAGCCAGATCAATTACGGAAACTTTTGTTAACCATCTCCTGATAAGTTAAATTTATTTATCGGTTCCCTTATACCAAGTTCGTTTTATTGTAAGAAGCCACAGTTCTCGGGACTCTGAAATTGGTCATCTTAACTAATTATTATCGTATTAAATATGGTCTAAATGACCTACTGACGTTTATACATAAAGTTAAATAGAAAGCATGATGTTTTTGAGATGATGTTATTCAAAGCTTACACTAAAACACAAGTTATTTCGTTGCTATCTTAAAAACGATGCTTCTTGACAAAAAAAAAAATGCTAGAGTTAAGGTAGCAACGCCATTTTTTTAATTTTCAGGGATTTAGCGACCAACCCTCGCATTCTATATGCACTTAGGGGGTGGCCGTGGCGCGATGGTTGTGTGCTCGCCTGTCAACCTCATGATCACAGGTTCGATGCCTGCCGTCGACTATGTCGCTTTAATTCCATTAAAACCTTTCTTAAAATTGTCATCAATGGGTTTACTGGTTTACTCATTACATGTTGTTCAGGCATAACACTAACAACATGTAATTGAGCTAAACTAGTATGCCCATCAAGGATGAATACCAAATAAAATAATGTGAATTATAAGTGACATAGAAATAAGTCACGGCATCTCTCCGCTCTAGTTCAGCCACCATCCCTGGAGATAAAAATATCTGAGACAACCACCTTCAGTCTCAGAACATCGTGCCACACATCTTTCCTATCTTTCTTTCTCTTCATTAACATCACGACCGCGCTGTGTTGAAACATTTAAAGATAATCATAATCCCTTGAGCGCGGGTAGATTATAAAAAAAAAAAAAAAAAAAAAAACTTGTGGGAATAGCGTGTGACAGTTGAATAGACCCCAATATTAAGCTAAACAGGCAGCCGTCTTAAAAACAAATACAGCCCTGTGGAATGGTGGATCTTTGAGTGGTTTTATTTCCCGCCACATAATCACCTACGCCATTCATGCAAATGTCATGTTTGTTTGCAAAATCGTGTTGACCCAGACAGCATGCTACGCCACTGTCCTTATCCCAATCCCACCATCAGCCTCGCTCAATGTGTCTCATGTTATTTTTTTTTTGTTTTATTATTTTATTTACTAAACCCAACACCGAACAACTAGCCTGCAGTCCAAAAAACTTTGATCCGATATAAATAATTCATATTCACACCTAAAAATTTTAAGGTTCGCGTGTTGTTCTACCGGCAAATGCGAGTGAGCATAGATTTTGTTCTGTCAAACTGAACAACATCTATAAAGGTACAATCTCTCAAATACTCTATAGTCCATACCATAACCAAATCACGTTGCTAAAGTTTGGGATTAAACATTTCTATCATAAAGGTTCCCATAATTTCCAGCATAACCGCACATATTCATTCCATCCATGGTTTCCCCTGTGCGCGCGCGCACATTGCATGCGCTGTTTCTGTTTCCGTTCAGCTAACTGTGGTGGTTCGGTTTCGGTTTAGTTGATTGTCAATGTGGCCAGAAGTGAAAGGTTACAATTACTTTTGCAAACGGTCGTACAACAACAACAATAACAAGAAACGGAATAAAAATCCTTTTATTGGATGACAAGGCTTATTGTTGGGTTAAGTTCGCGCGCGAAACTATAAGTTTGAATGTTGTTACTGTTACTGTTATTGCCGTCCTCAAACCACCATGCCGTACCGCGGCGCTGCCGATGCCATATTGCCCCATTGATGGCGATGAGCCGTATGGAACGAACCCCAAGGAGGAGGAAGTCAATTTGGCTCGCGCGTTTCTTTGGGAAGATGTTCCCTGTGTGAAAATGGCTTCGTCAGATACCTAACTGGAAATTTAACATTTTGACTTTTGGGCAAAAACAACAACAAAAATCAAATAAATAACAACAATCCTGGCTTAGAAAAAAAATGCTTTTTAGATAAATGATGGGAAGTGAAAATAATAAACGGGATATTGGTTGGATTTTGAATGGTGGTCGGCGGCGGCGGCAAATTGGCGGAGGGATTTTGGGTGCGAGGTTAGACGTTATTTATATGAAAAAAAAGCGGATTATTGCTCATCATTAAGGCTTCTTGGGTTTCGTTTTTTGCTGAGGCTTCACACAAATGATCCCAGAGGCCATTCTATTGGCGTCATGTTTGCCTTATTGGGAACTTTCGTTATGAACAAGTAGGATGAACATAATGTGGTGGTTGATCCGATTGCAAGCTGTTCTCATGGGGTACTTTTCTATGGTGGATTTGAAGATGCTCTCACTGTGATATGCCTGTCTACTCGTACTTTGTTGCATTATTTTTTTTTCTTTTTGTAGGTATAGGTATTTTAGTTTTAAGGATTGAAACATTGACTTAATTCTGCAGGTCATTCCTGGAATTTTGTATCGGTACCTGACTAAACATTTTTTTTTTATCTTGGAGTGAAGAAGTGAAGAAAAAGTCCAATCCAGAATTAATATAGAAAGTAAAACGTCTGGGAAGAGATTTTTTGGGCGCCATTTATGTATTAGTTGGATCAAGATAATTTTTGACATCAAGTTTTGACAGTTACAGTCAGGAATGAAAATGAAGAATAATCACCAAAGCTTTGAATATGTACTGTGTGGGTCATAACAACAGATAGTTCATAAGAATAGAAACAAAATGCAAGACTGAGTCGCACGAACTTGCTCTTATGTAATAGACTTCGAATTTTAAATTTATTTATTATAAATAAAATAATAAAATAAATAGTAAAAAAAAATATTCATGTTCATTTTTTCAGCGCTTGTTGCCAATATCGAAAAAAAGTGCATTTGGTTTTAAAAATATTGAGTTTCCAAAAAAAAAAACGAAATGAATCGCCTTAAGCTTGAACAACGTTGAGAAATATTGAGAACTTATTTCCAAAGTGAGTGCTGTGTAGCCCAAGCAGAGCGTTTATTAAAAAAATGTTTGGCCGAATTTAAGCACACACCGTGCCTGCTGTATACGCAAGTTTGTGCAAAAAGTTCTTGAGATTGGTATGCTAGTAGACAACACTCATGGTCCCCGTCGTCGTAAGGTGCGCACAGACAAGATTGTGGCTGCTGTGCCCGAGAATGTGAGTCTCAATTAGAGAACATCAACTCGCCATTGATTTCAACAGCTAATAATAATTTATATAATTTAATAATAATAATTAATTTTTTGAACTTATTTATTTTGAAAGTTGATAATCAATTGTGCAGACAAAAAATTAAAATGTAAATTTCTTGCATGTTACAAATGATCCAAGTGCTCCAACAATTTACCGATTGGTTCTCAGCAACGAGCTGTCTGGTGATCTTCCCGTGGTAGAAGTCCTCATACATTTCGAAATGATGGAAACATTGCTCGGGTGCAAGCGTTACGCCTTTTTCAAATAAAATTCAATCCGTTCACGAGTTGAAACCAAATGATTCACAAGTACGCATTCAGTATGCTCGGAGTTTTCATGAATTGTTTCTAGAGAATAATGAGTTTTTTCACAAACTTTTACTGAACGATTATTCACTCAAAATACAAAAATTATTGTGTAACGTCAAATGTACCAAAGAGTAAGGAATAACCTCAGAAAAGATCATTGGACCATATATTTTCGAAAACAACGCAAAAATTGCATTTAATGTGGATGGCTTTCAATACCGGGCAATGTTTGAATATATTTTTAAATCCAGAGGGAGATAATTCAAAGTTGTGGTTTTAACAAGATGGAGCCACAGTTCACACAGTTCATCTAATTATTACTCTGCCGATAGAAATGTTTGGTGATCGGATAATATCGAGTTTTTCTGATTTTAACTGGACACTGCCTTCGCCCCATTTAACAGATCCAAAGTTCTTTCTTTGAAAATACCTTAAAAGCAGGGTTCGAACCTCAGTCATGAAATTTCGGAGCAAATTTGAAAAGAAAGTGGAGCAAATGCAAGATTTCCGGGGTAGATTTGAAACAAAAAGAAAATCCTTCCTTTTCAGGAAAATTAAAACATACATATGAACATAAAAAAATTGTATGTATTAGCAAAAAAGAAAAATAAATTACAGGTTCCATTGGAAAAGTTAGTTTTATTTTCAAAAATTGTTTTGTGAAAATAAACAAATTACAAATTACAAGCCATTGCAATATAACAAAAAAAAAAAAAAAAAACTGGAACCAAAACAGACGAAATCTAAGAGAAATCACTGCATAAGATTAATTAGAAAGCCTTCTCAATACAACTGTTACTGTTATTGTATAACCTGCTTAAAAGTAAAATGTATGCCAATAAGCCAAGAGCCGTGCAAAATCTTAAGGCCAATATCCGATAAGAAGTGAGGGCGTTGGGACCTGAAATTCTAAGAAGAGTAAGTGAAATTTCTCGGCCGGTGGGAGTTCGGATGAACCTTCGAAACGTCCCAAATGTGATGCTTTTTTGTTTCCAGCTGAGGTAGGTCAGCGGGGTTCAGGTAAACCGAAGAAAGCAGAAAATGGCATAGAGTCCCTATAGTCTTAACTACGGCGGCGGCGAAGAGATTCAGACAGCGAAGATTGGGATAGAGTCCCTAGTCTGGGCGGAGGGGGTATTTAACGGCGAAAGCCAAAAGTTTCAAAGCAATGTACTTCTTATTGAGCTGATCTTTATCATGTACACTGGATTGGTACAAAAGATACGGTGGCAAGAAGAATCTGACTTTCGATGAATTTCCAATTCTTAGTTTTCGACTTGGCGGCCAAAACCAAATGTGGATTGTAAAACTGACGAACGAAATTTATTTGCTGACGTCGCGTCACCAACCATCAGTGTGTATCCTCTTTTGCATTTAATCGTGTGCGCCTTGAGGTATGCAATACTTGCTGGCCACTTCATCCGGA
Organism: Philhelius festivus; assembly: GCA_963931855.1. NCBI lineage: Eukaryota > Metazoa > Arthropoda > Insecta > Diptera > Syrphidae > Philhelius > Philhelius festivus. Next base: position 215,726,612 of record OZ007555.1, read on the forward strand.
ATAGTAATTGAAGTAGAATTTCTGCGCTCTGTCTTCTCTGGGAGGTAAAAGGTGTAACTTCGTTACCACCACCGTTAGGCACCATTTGAGAAATATTGTCGCAAATTTTTAAACAGCCTAGTGTTAAGATATCATACTACATACTTAACAATTTTTTAACTTTAAAGTAGTTTACTAACTCGTTCTTAGAATTAAACAATATTTTTTAACTACTATCGTACTAAAGCAATTTTCTAAAACAATGGCAGTTCTCGCAAAAAAAAAGTAAACTTACCTTTTTTGTCGTTTGTAAATGGCAAGGAGTCATATGAAGCTAGTGCGATAGTAAGAAAATAAAATAGAGCTAAATTCAATTAAACTTGGAAAAATTGTCGTCTAACTCCACTAAAATTGTGCGCTATTATCTTTAAGGCATAATTAATGTTAACATACATAATTCCAAACCATAATCTACATTTTTAAAAATCGCAAAGTTAAGTAAAATTATACACATATAATATAGAATTATATTGGAAAATAAAAAATTTATTCGTGGTTAATATTGTTAGGTCTTATTTGGCCCACCCTATGCATTTATTTTAAATAAGAATGATTGAAAGGTGTTTAAATAAGAAAGATTTTTTTTTAATTTAAGAGAAATTCAGTGTAAGCAGAACTATCTGAATTGTTCATTGGTTTCAAAAACGTTAAAAAACACCAGAAAATAATGAAATATGCTTAACTGACGATTACCTATGCAGGTATTTATGTCACATCAAGACCACATTTCTATAAAAAAAAAAACATCAACAATAACAGCAACGACATTATTTTAAAACCAATTTTTTCTGCAAAGAGAATTAAATTAAAAATAACGAAGGTAAACTTGACTCATCAAAATAAAATAAAATTGCAAATATCCATTATTCCGCTTTGACATTAAACAAAAAAACACTAAAATTGTAATCCGATACAAAAAATTATTTTTTTATGCAACGGGCTTCAAAGAAGCACTTGTGAACTTCAGCTTTGTATATCAGCAAATATAATGCTCAAAAGTTTAATTTATACATGAGCAACATGCACTTAAATGACAAAATTAGTGTAGGTATTTTATTCTTCAAATGTAAGTACTTAAGTTTCAATTAATAGAATTCAAATAACAAGATAATTGCTCAAATAAAAGATGTATAGGTAGGTACACAAAAATAGATTTTTCATAGGCAGAGCATGGGCATAATAGATCTCCAGGTCGTAATACATAATTCATAGTATGGGAAATTAAGTTTATTGTAGGAAAAAATAAAAACAAATTCGAAAAGATTTTTTAAAAAGAATGATTTATTGTGTAACCAAATTAATCATTGCACTGAGGAGAACTGTTTTCATCAAACAAATTTGTGCAAAATTAATGTACTATATAATAAGTGCATAAATCTTAATCTATCTGTTCAAGATAATAATTCAACTACGGAGCTCGAACCTGCGATAACTTCAGGAAAGAATCCCAAAATTGTAAGAACAACATATTGGGGATATGTATCGATGTTAAACGAAAGATAGGTTTACTATTTGTGTAAGTTGGTCATTTGGTTAAGGAACTGTCAAAATTTTTATGGGAAATGCTTTACAAAAATTGTAAAAAAGCAAATTTTCTTGCAGCACAATTTGCTTTTAATTTGACATTGTCTGATAGTATGATGATTCCTGCTGTAATTGAGAGCGTAAATGATTTTATGGGACAAGTCTTCTTTCGCACTCTCACAGTTGCAAAAGTATTGAAAGATCCCGACAAACACAAATCTGCTGGTGGGGATAGAATCCCCCCAATTGTTCGAAAGAGGTCTTCTTCTACGCTGGCAAGACTATTGTGTAAGATATTCCGTGTGCCCTATTCTGCTGGACTCTTTCCGAGTGGGTGGAATACAGCATTTATACAGCCTGTCTTTAAAAGAGGCGAATCTTCCATCCCCTCTAACCTTCGACCAATTGCACTAACACACATTCTTTTTAAGGTCATGAAAACGCTGATTAATTATCAACTCAAGAAATATCTTGAAGAACGCCAGTATAAGTTTCGTAGCAATAGTCTACTGGTGCTCTGATGGTATATCTCACTAAAAAGTGGGCACAAATCTTTACATCATTTTGGAGAAAAAGATTATTGCACTTGATCTTTTACCGAAAATGCGTGCATTTGGTATTGATGAATCTTTTCTTCGATGGATTAGAAATTACTTTTCAAAGCGCTCAATACAAGTTGTAATGTATGGTTTTAAGTCTGAAATTCATAAAATAAATGCTGGTGTGCCACAGCCACAGGGCTCCGTTTTGTCTCCGACTCTCTTTCTAATGTTCATCAAGATCTTATTATCTTTTGTCGGAAACTTCTAATCTATTAAATTGTTTTGCTAACGAAAGTAAGCACAGATTTTCATATTCGTTTCCATATGCACATCCGTGTTCTTTGCATGTGGCTTTCGAACGGCAGAGGATGATAAGCTTATTGAATTCTGATCTCAATAGCATTTTCAAATAGAGAACGAAAAACCGCGTATAATTCAATGCTTCAAAAACTCAATGCTGTACGACCCAGACTCAAAATAGTTGGTCTATTCATTTATTAACACATTAATTCTTCATATATCCTAAATTTAGTGGCAGTCAGCTTTTGTTCATTTAAAAAATGTTGTCAATTTAATAAAGTAGTTTCACTGAGAGTAAATTAGACCTAACAAAACAAAATTTGAGAGAGCAAATAGCAACAATATTCCTTTCATCTCAGACAAAGATAAGAGCATAAAAGTTGGTCTACTCTTTTTTGGGTGCAAAATAGTTGATCTAAGACTATTTAAATACAGTTTCAGTTAACCGTTATTAAAAAAATGAGAAGCACTGGTTTTATTAATGATTATTGTATGATTTTGTACAAGCTAGCGAGAGTTTCATGTCAATCCAGGCGCGTGGCGTTGCATTACCAGGAGACCTAAGGGAATCAATGATTAAAGCGTTTGAAACAGGATTGTCTAGCTACGAAATCCCTGAAAATTTTAATATACCGCTCTCGTCAGTGCAGAACATAATAACAAAGTTTAAAAATTCTGGAAATGTGGATATATGCAACAGAACGGGACATCCACTAACAGCAAAACCTCGCGATTGCCAAATTTTTAAAGAAAATCGACGATATTTATCTGCTTCAATAACGGTACAGTGGAGAGAACAAATTAAAAAAAGTGTTTCGGTGGACATTTGTAAGCAGATGATGAAAAAAATGGGATACAAATTTTATAAGGTTTATTTTAAAATATTTAAGTTTTGCATAAATTACGACAACTTAAATCATTAAAAACGCAGGCAAAAGAAATATCACTACTGACACCTAAGCAAAAGAAAAGGCGCATTGAGTGGGCCAAACAACTTAAAAATTTGGACTTTTAGTCAATGGCGGTCCGTTAATTGGAGTGACCAGTACAGATTGGAAGTTTGTGTTGGTGATGAACGAGGACCAGTGATAAAAAATGCTAAAGAAGCCTTTCACAACTCACAAGGACTGCTTTAAACAAACCGTAAAGCTCCCAGTATCTCTAATGGTATGGAGGTGCATGTCGGGATGTGGTATGAGTAATTTGCATTTTGTAATTGGGATAGCTAATGCTGTCAAGTACCGCAACATTTTGGAACAGGAGCTGCCTCCGTCAATACTACGTCTTCAATATAGCAATGCGGAGTATATTTTCCAACAGAACGGTGCTTCTTGTCATACGGCTAGGTCAACAATGGTATGGTTAACTGCTGAAGCAATTCTTTATTGGAATGAACTTCCAGCAGCCCTAATCTTTCACCAATCGAAACTGAAGCAAAAATTGCGAAAGGAACCGCGTCGGACTCTTCAAGATTTAAGATCCACAATTACAAATAATTGGGAATCTTTTGGTGCCGAAGAGTATCAACAATTAGTTGACACTATGCCAAGGTGCATTATATAAGCAGTGATTAAGGCCAAAAGTCGCTTAACAATGTGGTAAAATCAACATAAAGAATCATAGACCAACTATTTTGCATCTAAGAAATGTGTATAAATCGTTATTTAGTTTTGTAAAGAGACTCCATATCAATATTTTATTAAGCCACTTTCTTTTTTTGTCCACTTTTCCTATTTAAAATGAATAGGACTTTATATGTATATCAAAAAATAGTTTTTGTTTCGAAATATGTTAAGAATGAACACATATTTGCATTCTATCCTCGGTAGACCAACTATTTTGAGTTTGGGCTCGTAGTTAAAGCGCAACCCACCCGTCATTCCCCTATCCACGAGTGACACTTGCGTTGAGGAAACTGAACAGTTCTCAGCATCATAGATCAGCTTGTGTGGAACGATTGCATATTCGACGTCGCCAAAAACGCTGCTTAGTGTTGCCTCCGACGACGTTGCAAGAAATTTGTTACCCCTTTTCGATCTGGCTGTACACTATATATATATTCGTCCAAAGCTCGACTAAAATTCCCATATTTGTTTGGATGCTCCAATAACGCACTTAAGTCTCTTGGATAGAATCCAAAAAAGAGCTTAAAAATGATAGGTGATAAAAGTACAACAGAAACATTTGAATCTCTCGAGCACCGTCACAATGTTTCTTGTCTTTCATTATTTTACCGTTATTTATATAAACAGTGTTCTAGTGAAATAGCCAGGTACATTTCTCCCCATAAACTATTTAACCGCAATACTTGCTCTTCAGGGAATGCTCATTAGTCTGCCCTTTAGCTCATCTTCGGACGTATAGTTAAATTAAGGGATTCTTTCTTTAGCCGCACTACACGAATGTGGAATGCTTTATCTGACACCATACTTCCTTCGCATTATAATAATCAGACATTTAAAACCAGTGTGCATCGGTATCTCCTTTTAAGTCCTCTCCAACTTTGCCAAAATGCATGCACTGTGCTTACACATTTAAAAGGTAGTCCCTTAAGTGCGTGAAAATTATAAGAAAATGACTGATTTTGCTCTTCTGAAACTGCATCCTCTATTTCTATAAATTTCACCACAGAAATAGAAAATAATAACTCAATTAACTTCCTGGACCTCAACATTTATAAAAACAACAACAAACTGCAATACAAAGTATACAGAAAACCAACAACAACAGATATTACAATACACAAAAATTCCCACCATCCGCAAACACAAAAAATGGCACCATACCATGCTTTCATCAACCGACTTTTAAACATACCAATGACGAAGAAAGATTACGACGAAGAAATAAACATAATCAAACAAATAGCAACAACAAATGGATACACACCAGAACTAATAGATAAATTATTACACAAAAAGAAAATAAAAAACAAAACCAAAAACAAAAAACCCACAGACGAAACCACAGCAGACAACAACAATAAATACATTTCAATAGATTATACTAATATACTACCACATATCCTTCAAAATGAATTAAAGAAAACAAACATAAATATATCATTTAAAACTAAAAACAATATTCAAAAAATTCTTCAAAATAAAACAAAAATTGACACAAAATCATCTACAGGTGTATACAAACTAAATTGTGATGACTGCGACAGTTTTTACATAGGACAAACAGGCAGAACATTCTACGACAGATTCACAGAACATAAACCGAAACAAAACACCAAATCTACTTTCGCACAACACTTGATAGACAAGAACCATAATTACACTGACTTCGAGACAAACTTAACTCCAATTCATTTATGCCAAAAAGGAACAAAACTAGACGCTTTAGAAGAGTATGAAATATACAAATCATACAAGACTGAACAAGACAATATACTTAACGACAAACTAACAATAAAGCCAAATATATTATATAACACCGCAATCAAATATCAAAACAGACAACAAAATTAAAATGAGACGAATAATCAATAACCATGATCAACACAAAAAATAATACACAACACGACAATAAGTTAAGTTTGGCCAACTATACAATCAGTCAACAGTAAAGCCCGATGATGGATGTATAAAAAAATCCGAAACGCGTCGTTTATTAGTAGAATTTAAAAAAATTAATGTTGTGAAATTTATTTGTTAAAAATAATAAAGACAAATTAAATACACATATATAAAAATTTGATTTTATTAAAAATACATATTTATTAAATTCTCTATTTGTTTCTGTTTATCTAAATCAATTGTTTAAAAATAATGCTGCACAACAAAAAATAAAATTGAAAAAAATTTGTTCTTGTTTATTTTTGGTATCTCTGGATTAACTTTTTTAAATTGTTAAACGAAATTAATCTTTGATGTTTAATATTTGACGTTTATTCCTTGACATTTTACGAACAGCTGATTCAATCACATACCTACAATAAATTTTTAAAATTTTCACATGACTCTTCGTAAAAAAAAAGATGTCATCTGCATTCTTTAGGAGTAATATCGATTCATGTCTAGTTGACGTGTATTTTGTATCTGCTTACTTCACAAAAATGTTAAAATAGAATTCTCATTTGCCGCCATTTGCAAAAATACTAGAATCTTCAGATAGGGTGGCAACTTCTGAGCCATCATTTATTTACTTCATCTTTATTTTCATAGTTTTTCGAAAACTTCTTCGCATATTTGTTTTAATATTTTGTTTATCAGACTGCAATTATGTTCTTGTTTTTTTTTTTTTAAAGAGTCTTTAAAACTTAAAACAAAACTAACTTTAAGCTGGTTGCATTTTTCTACTTCCCCGAAACTTAGTTCAATCAAAATTTTAATATTTTACTGGAGATTAAAAGTTTAACGATCGCATGAACAATCTAATCTATTCAAGTTTTTAATTGGGAGTTAGATAGAAACTCCCTGTGCTTACCGTTGTATTATCAAAAGTCGAAATAAAAATTTTATCTGGAAATTGTTGTATCATAAAAGTATATTTAAAGGTCGATAATTCAAAATTTTGTTATGTAGATCTTGGCCAAGCAAGTAAAAGTCCTATCCAAAACACTAAAAACACAAATATGTGTATGGTCTTAAGGAAGAAATGCCCATGCTTAACAGTTTAAGCAGTTAAATTTAATTTAACTATTAACTTAATTCATTAAAAGTCCATGTATGACAAGCCTATAGTATTTCCATGTCATCGTAAAAAAACAGTTTAAATATAATTGATTTTTTTGTTAGTCCACTTTTCCTATTACGACTATAGGTACATACTTCAAAAGCAAGTTTAATTTCTTTTGAAAGTCAAAACTCTCAAAATTCAATACCCATCAACGGCTCCTAACGTGATTGGAAATCTTGAACACAAATGCATAAAATCAACCTTCATGCGAACAAACAACACAAGCACAAAAGGAACGACTTGCAGTAAGAGGCTTTTGCTTTACCTTACCTACAGCCAATTGACGTGTGGGCCATATTAAATACGTCAGCAAGGTGCCATTCGTACGGCTGCATCACCAAACCAAATTCGTTATTATCTAAGAACCATAGAGCGTGTATAAATTGTGCTTCTTCCAGCGATGGTAAGTGCAAGACAGAAAGAGTATCTAAAAGAATTTTGTATGCAAAATGGATGACGGCCCACGGGCAAGGCACAGTTAACTGACATAAGCACAGTTCTTTAAAGTTGGTTAGGTATGTACTGTGGACCATAAAATTCCGCAAGAATTACAAACAATGTTGCCAACACATTTGAAATTGATAGCTAGTAATAGACATTTTGGTTATGGTTTTTTGCAGCTGATAACATCATTTTACAGAAGTTCCCCTTTGGACTACCGGACTATCATTTAGGCTCTATTTCCCTACATTCAATAGAGAGTTACAAAGGCCATAGTGCACTCTTCTCATGCAAAAAAGCCATGGAAAATAGATGGGGGCTCCAACCCCGCAGAAGTCACTAGCCATACAACTCGGTAATAAGACGGATTTTAACGAATGGATGGCGTAGCAGAACCTTAGATAGCTCTACATAAAAACACTTATTGTTTAATACTAAGCAAGGTCTAACGGTCGGCTTGTCTACGCATGAGCGCAGCACTTCGCAATAACCCCCGCTGCACTGGAGATTCTGTTCCATCTAACACCCCTCGGTATATTTGGCAAACAAATGGTTACTATTCGTCTAAAACGCTCCTTGCAGTGGATCAATAATGAAATTGGCCACTCCATCATTCTGAACTTATTCGGTTCACTTCCAAGAAGCATCGATTAAACCATCTCTCAGATTCAATTTGACAAAAACTTTCAGGTAACCAACCCTTCTAGAGAAATCTAGAAGGAATTGACATTCCTGGAAGACCTCAATTCATTTATACACCGATGGATCAAAGTCTCTCTTTTCGTCTTCCCTATCACTGTAGCATTTTCCAGGCTAAGTTTTTGGCGATTAAAGAAGTTCGGTCTTGGCTTAAGGAAAACGTGATATCAAATAAAGATATCAGCATCTTCTCGGACAGCCAAGCAGCCATTATAGATCTTGAGTTTGTGTCTACTAGCTCAATAACAGTCCTTAACTACCGATCGTCTCTGATGAAGATGGCACGGAAGTTTAACATTCAACTGTGCTGAATACCGGGCCACCGGGACGTTTCGGGAAACTATAAAGCTAACGAGCTCGCCAAAAGTGGACCAATGATACTTTTATTGCCAGATAAGCCAAGTATAGGTATTCCAACACGTGATTTGCGACAAAACCGATTTGGCCAGTGCTAAATCTGAAGCTGTCGAAATGTTTGATATTTTTAATCAGATCGCTATTCAGCTCCGTAGAAGGTGTTATATATGGAGACTGTTTCTTAGGAGTTTATTCTTATGATTTTTGCAGAAGCTGCATGAAGAAGAAGAGAAATCGATCCTTCACCTTCTCTGAGCATGTCTGGGACATGTAGATATATAGAATCTCACTCGCTTTATAAGGAGATCCAATTGGTTTATCGATTAGAGAGAAAGTCTCCAGGTCTCAACGTGATATCACAATGGACCAACTCATTGTCGATGTGAGTCTGCTCCTGCTGATTTCCAGGTCAACCTAACCTAACCGAACGTAGTGTGTTGCCTCTTGCAAGAAACTTCTAAATTCTCCAACTTTCCCTCACGCTCGCAACGTGCTCAAACATTTTAAGGGTAATCATAATCCTTTTAGTCCGCTTAAAATATTGAAAAAAAGTGTTCCTCATTTATTATAGTCGTTCGGACTCGGCAGAAAATTCTATGTCTCCGCCAATCGTGCTAAAAATCAAAAAGGAATTATTGAGAGTTGTGAGTCACTAGGTTAGGAGACCAAGCCGTTGGGCTCTAATTTATTTTATTTTAATTTTTAATATACATAAATTTCTAAGTACCCATATACACAAATTTGGCTTGAAAATACGATTACTTTCCAATGGGTTAACCCACTGCCATAATGATAGATTAGTGAGAATTGATAATGATCACATTAAAATTAAGAAACAACACCCAACCTGGCAATCATGTTTTCAACTAGAATTTTGTCAAGCCCAGTTGAGAATCAAGATGCACCCGCCAAGTGGGAATACAATATTTATTGGAATCTGCGCAAGACTGACATGTCCCCAGGGTCTTCACAGGTCTCAAACGAGGAATGATGATGCGGGCCTCTTACAATCTTTTGGTGTTTTGCCTTTGATTGCCTCTGCGCTGATACTTAAGCAACTCAAAAAGTCTTTGTTTCTGTTTATTCGATGACCTCCACGCCACAATGAGCCATCATCCGCAATTGGAATTCAATTTATTAAATATCTATCCATTGTTTGCTAAGGCTTCTCGAGAGTGGGCTGTTCTCCAACTTCAACATCAAATCCAAATCGATATTTTGAACAGAAGTTGAATTGCAATTATTATTTCGACTTCACGCAATATCTCCGATGTTTAAAAGCAAAACTTCAAGATCTGATGTTTTTGTATTGATTTGGCTTTTGTGAAACTGATTTTGCGCAGCTGGAGTTGCTTTTGTTTTTGTTTCGTTGATTGATGGATGCACTGATCGAGATTGAGTAATGACAGACATCGAAATGAGTGTGTTGCGAGGTTATGGATTGAATGGAAGGTGATTTGCGCACACAATGATTTGCACTTTTATTTTCTCAAGCAATGCCCGGAGGCATGATATTCACACTCAAAACCTTGACAGATATATTTTACTTATTTGAATAATCATATTGTGTGGATTTTGGACACACATTGAAGTACATAATCGTAGACCTGCAAGCAGATATTGAAAGATGATCGGAGTCGAAATATTTTGATTTCATGGACTGTGATGATTTTGATTGAAAAAAAGTGTGTGATTGTGAAATTTTACGAAAATAATCACTTTTAGGCCTCGTTTCGATGCCATGATTGATTGAAACCCGGTTTATCGCAAGAGATATGACTTTGAAATGGAAAGCAACTTTCAGTTTCATTAAAGCCGTAGAGTCCCGCTTGGCCTTACACGAGTTTATAAATACTTATTTATTAAGGGATTTGAAAATTAATTCGCAAGCTATTGTGATTTAGAACAACCTTGAACTGTCCGCCAACCGAATCGTTATCTTGAGCGAACCATCTGTAGTGAAATCAATCCACCTGTCAGGATCATCACTAATCATCAAGCATCAACTCAATTCACGAGTATAGATAGCCACCCTTAACTATGTTTATCACGGACCTTGGTAGGACCACCGGTAGTAGCACTGTGGCCCAATTGGCGCTGAAGTGCGCTCGTATGAACCTATAGATAGAATTTATATAGGAAATTGTGGATATTCTGTCACAAAATCATACATTTTGGATTAAGCTCAAAAATATAGATCTAGTAGGTTTTGATGTCTCTTATTTTGTGTTTGATTTTGCACAATCATCCGGAAATTGGATCCCTCACTACTATTACCACAATCATCCGACACCATCTACACCTAGCCAAGCTAGGCAGCTTTTTGACTGGTACCTACTAAAAAATTAGCCAATTCTATTGAGTGATTATCTAGGCTGCGCTGCATCGTAGGCCTCCGTCAAATCCTTCAGTCCTCTAGCCCGGGATCTAAGGAGTCAAACGAAGGGCACGGCTGAAAAGTAACCGAAGTTCGTCCTAGAGCCATTTAGTTACGTTGAGAAAAGCGATCAAGTCTTTGATCTTCATTTCTGAAAGTTCATCAATGTCGTCAAAAAATGCTCTTCCTAACGATTGTGTTCTAAATTTGGTGCAGGTCATTGACAGAGGAGGGGAAGGGCTGTTTCCTTTTCCCGCTGGCCTCCACAGCTTTTTTTTTTTCCGCGCTCAAGGGATTAGATTACCCTTTAAATGTTTCAACACAGCGCGGGCGTGAAGTTAAGAAGAGAAAGAAGGATAGGAAAGATGTGTGGCATGATGTTCTGAGACTGATGGTTGTTGTCTCAGATATTTTATCTCCAGGGATGGCGGCTGAACTAAAGCGGAGAATGCCGTGTCTTATTTCTATGTCGCTTATAATTCACATTATTTTATTCATGTTCATCCTTGTTGGGCATACTAGTTTAACTCAATTGCATGTTGTTAGTGTTATGCCTGAACAACATGTAATGAGTAAACCAGCAACCCATTGATGACAATTTTAGAAGGTTTTTAATGGAATTTTTTAAAACTACATAGACGACGGCAGGGATCGAACCTGTGATCATGAGGTTCACAGGCGAGCACACATCCATCGCGCCACGGCCACCCCACACAGCTATGACAGTGAGGGTTGTGAGAAATACCTAGCTTGTCTGTATGCTCTCTTATTGGCCAGTGTCCGCTACAGGTAGCTGGGTCTGCATATTAGGTAAAGTGTTCCGGATTCACGGAGAATGATTCTGCTACTAAATACAAATATTCGGGATAGTTTTTCAATGTTTGGATATACCATAGAGAGAATACTTCTGAAGCCTAACCGAGAAGACTTGAAGATAGCTTTCAACATTTAAAAAAAAAACACCAGGTGTTGATGGTATCTTCCTAGCTATTTTACAGAAGAAGAAGGAGGAATTAATGCCTTATCTTATTTGCTATGCATACTCCGTAGTTGTTCCAAAAGTTGGAAAAAACGATCAAAACTCATTCAGAGCAATAAGTTTAACACTTTTGTTTTTACTGAAGACTCTAGAGATGGCAATTGATATCTTCATAAGATGTAGTATTAATAAGAACGCCTCCTTCCCCCATCCCGCCCTCGCCAACGTGATAGAACAAGTAGATCAACAGAGGTCAACTTTGTTGAGCAGCTTGCAAATGCTGTACAAATCACTAAAGAAACGGCCTAATGTGCCTTTTTAGACATCAAGCGAGCCTTTTTAAAAACTTCTCATGAAGCCACTCACAATGCTAGGCACGAAAACGAACGGCGGAAGCATACCCATCAGGACAAAATGTTTAGAAAATCATCACAACAAGAAGCTTCAGGGAGAGATACTATCACCCTTGCCTTTAAGCCTAGTTATTAATCAATAACTAGAATTTCTTACTTCTCAAGACATAAAATGCATCGGTTTAGATGATGACACTGTATAACAACATTACAGAAGCTTGAAGAAACTTTCTGTATTATTGATAATTATAAACCGTATAAAGACAAACGACTTCTGCCACACATGAAACCTATTGGATTATCTGGAGAAATCATCAGCACCTAGAAAGGGGTAACATATCTACAAAAGCACTCATGATATGCAACAGACTTGCAGCCAATTAATGGGGTTACATATCAAGTATCCTTAGACCGTGATGGTAAGACCCATCATAACCTTTGAGCGTGGCACAAACGAGTTATGCTAAGATTTTCCTGGGATGGTACTGGTAGGAATAAATGTACAGGAACTAGAGGAACAGACTCCAAATCCAAGTCTTCATTAGGCGTTTTTCTTTTTTAGTTCAGTATAGAGCTCCGAACAGAGTCCGAGCATGTCGAGCATGTTCCGAACATCCTCTGAACCAAGCCTGCTCTGAGCGCTCTGAGTATTTTTTGCAACACACCTGAACACTTAGCTGTCGACATTTTTTTTTTTAATTTGCATCTGTCAAATGCCTGTGTTAAGCATTGTACTCTGTCTGCTCAGTTATTTTATTCTGAGCTTAAAGAGCGCACTCTGAACACGTGCAGACCATGGTCAGAACGAAAAAAGAAACACATTTACGAAGCTCTGAACGCTCTGAACTAAAAAAGAAACACAATTTATTTTTTGACAACTCAGGCTCTGTTCTGAACTAAAAAAGAAAAACGCCTATTATAGAGTTTACTTAAAATATCTAGCGATGAAAAGTATAACTTCGAGAAAAACTTTAGGAGTTAAAGAGCAAGCAATATTGGGTAGGCGAAATAGTGAACTAATAGCTTGTAAATGCAATAAAATGGTCTTCTGATGGATCGAGAATATCCAAAGATACATTATCAGGAATTTTTGAGCCTAAAACCAAACTTTCTCTGTCGATGGGGCATCCCACACGCTTACAAAACCTCGAAAGAACATACCACAACCAAAACATTGCATTATGTCGGACAGCCGAGCAGCTCGCAAGGCGTTAAACTTTTATGCCAATTGATCTTACATGGAATGGGAGTGTATGAGTAGGCTAAAAGACTCCGGAAAGCATAATAATGTCACACACAATTGGGTACCAGGAAAAAAATTGCACGAAGGTGCAGGGACACCGCTAGCGGGACCTGATGTACAATGTGGAATAGGATATAATGTGATTGAAAATAGAATCGAAACAGAAAAAAAGCACATAAGGTCAAAATTAGTGACCCGGTAACACATGCAGATTCTGTAATGCTCATAAACAATGTCTGAAAATATTCTATTTAATTAAGTTTCTCAAGAAATCAAGTCTGGAGGAAGCTGTAGAACGATCTTACTCAACTCTAGACGGGAACACAATACATATAAAGGTCACAGTTCACTAAAGCCCCAAATTATTAATTCAAATTAAGAAAAAGCTTGAGTACACAAGTTTTAAGATTGGCTCCAACTTAAATGTGCTAGAGTCCCAAAAAGTATAATTTGTACTTCCTAATATGATAGATCAAAAATAAGAGCTTCTTCGACAAATTCAACAACATTCACAGCATACCTAAGGATGGGCCTTAAAAATGTCTAAAGCCTTATCTTGTTTGTTAACCTATCAAATAGAATTGTCTTTAAGCAGAAAAGTAAACGTTACAAAATTCTGGAATTCAGGAAAAATGAATAAAGTTTCAGCTTATCTTAATTCGTAAGAAATATTGTTCACTCAGCTTCCTTTGCCTATTACCTCAGGTGAAACAATATCAACTCTGCCTTGAGACTAAAGAAATCTGACCAAATTTAGATCTGAAGCACTCTTAGCGTTTGAAATCCTTTTCACATTAAATATTGGCAATTTGGCATCAATTTCAACAATTTCTGCAGAAATTGTATGATAAATTGTAGGAAAAAGCTTCCCTAGCTTCATACGGTATCGCAACGGAACAACATTTGGTTAAAGGGTGTCAGTTCTTCGCCAACCTTATCTAGGGAACTATCGTAATGAAAACATTGCCATCATGTCGGATAGCCAAGCTGCACTTAAGTCACTGAGCTCATATACCATCAGCTCTAAATTAGTATGGGAGTCCAAAAACAGGCGCTTAAAGAACTTGGAAAACAGAACAGGGTCACACTTCCCTGGGTACATGCTCACGTGGGTGTTCATGGGAGCGAAGGGGCAAGTGAAACTAACTAATTAGCAATTCATCCAGGTACGTTTCACAACTTGCATAAGCTTAACTAGGAACAACCAAGGAATAATAACAGGTATCCTAACTGGATACGGCAAACTTAGAAGATACCTAGGCTTACTTGGTGTGGTAATCAGTGCCACATGTAGATTCTGCAACATGCATGAGTAAACACCGGACCACATACTAGGACAATATGTTCACTCATGCACCAAAGCAAAAATCATCTGGGACAATGCCAGTTGAAACAGAGCGACCTATCCTCTCTGAACGTACCCCAAATACAAATATTCAATAAATTTGGAGGAAGAATTCTAAGAAGAGAAAGCTCATCCAGATTCAGGTTGGGGCACAGTAGATCTCCACATTCAACCTTACCTATAGGAAATCATACATATAAGCAACTAAAAAATTGATCTAGCGACCGAAAGTTTTGCACCGATACCACCCCATTCATGAAAATTCGCTTGAGCAATCAATAACTTGAAACTACTTACACCAAAACTACAGCTTGAGCTTTTATTTGACTACAATAGAGTAGAACAAAAACAATCCATCTTCCAGAATGTCCTTTTTTCTTGAAAAATATGATTTTGAGATTTTGGTTATATTGTAAATTTGAATCATTTAGCTGAAAAAATTGTAGTAGAACTAACCTTCCAATGTGCTAACATTTTTACTTTTAAAAACAGCTCTACTGTTTTTTTTTTTAGAAGCAGATTACCTTTCTAAAGCGATAAATGTTATCTACCCATATTAATATACTTTAGTGAAGATTTGACTGCAATTAATACTTTCGGTCTATTATGCGAAACTTTTACTGAATGAACAATTTTGCTTAAAGGTAATTTGCGACCAAAAATATTAAACAAATTATTGTAAAAAAAAAAAGAAAACGCTTATATTGGGTTATTATATTCATATAGAAATTTTCTAGAAAAAATTTATTGTAAAATGTTCTATCAAGCATTAAACTTGCAAGCCTTTCTGAACCCACGATGAACATTTTCATTTAAATGCAATTCCCACTAACCCAGCTGTAATAAGCACATCTTTGTGTCTTCTTCATTGCTTTTCCCATTCGGTAACACTTTCACTCTTGCAGTGAGGTCATTGAGGTCTCATAAACCTCGCTTATAGTCCCTGGATATATCCTCATTTTAAACAGACAACCAGTTTCTCCCAAGCCATCTTCCCGATGTGATTTATCCGCCATATATCCAATCCACGTGTGGCTTTCATTCGAGTTCAAATGTTTTCTATTTATAAATAATGACATTTCGTTCGTGGCTTGTTAGGCGAATCTTACGTCAAGAAATTCTTTAACTTGGTACGTCGCGTCGTCACTTCTCCCAGTACATATTAACTTCCTCGTGATTGTCTGATTTAATAGTTCAATCCGAAGTACTCTCAGGTCGTGATGGATGTGTTCCGCGTTTAACACAAGATCATCAGCCGTAATAATTCTTCTTCGAATCGATTTTCAAAACAGGTCTTCTATCATCATAAATCCACTAAAGTATCTTTTCCAACACGAAGTAGTGACCGTCATCATGATTCTTTAAACGACAACTTTTGGATAAAGAGGTCGCATCACTCATGATTGCTTACTTCGGCTCTGACTTCCTGCTTCAAAACGAAGAAAAAAGTTCCAAGTACCCCAGTGAGTGTGCACTTCTCCTGGCGAGAGTTCTTCATCAGAAATATTCCTGCTTTTGGTGTCAGGCAAACAGGTACCACTTATGAATGTTCAATCGATGAAAACTGAAGAAGACGCCGCGCCGCGCCGCGCCGTGTCGACTATAGGCGACGAAGTTAAGTTGATCATCAACAATATTGACCTCAATTGGCAATTTCGCCATGAGCAACCATCCATCGGTGTAAGAGATTCTTGTCCCAGATTTTATGTGTGTTTTTGTTTTTGTTTTATTAATTGTAGGATTTATGGCTCCATCTATCGCTGATGGCAGCAAGTTTTTGTAAATCAATAGTGAAATTGATCTCCGGTGTGTGTATGTGTGACTTTCTTTTCCTTGTGCTCGAAGAGACCGTGTTGAACCCATAGAGTTCACGTTCATGTGTAATGTAAACATGGAACACCATTGGGGCTTGCGAATTAGCAAATGCAAATAATTCCAAGAGGTTTATGGGCTGATGACACTATCAAGACGCCCGCAAGTGGTTTCTTGTATTTACTCATGGCTGCGCTGTTCAAATTCACATACGCGAGATATCAAGATTTCTTTTTAAGCCTGGAGGCGACTTAAGTGTTGATCTTTTATTTGTATTTGTCAATAAATATTGTCTGAGTATAAACATTGATTTAGTAATTTCGATTTGGGGTTAACATGTATCTTACAATTTTGTGTATTGATTTCTTTGGGAATGATTTTGATGTTTTGAGCGATTACTGTTTTGTTGCCGCTGCATAATCCTTGATTGTTATCGCTGGGTTTAAAATGTGGGAGTTGGGTTTAAAATGTGGACCTGTAGATGCGTATTCATCGTCGGAAATCAGGTCAGAAGCCAATGTTATTCACTTTCAGTCGACAAATGGTTGCGATCTGGATCAAAGCCACTTTCCTAAACAAAAACAAAATCATGAAGCTGAAGAACTTATCGAAGACGAACCTTACGACCTTCTGAGTCGATCGATGGTACGGAGTCTGTTGGGATACGTTATAAAAGTTGTGCTCAGTGACTGCATGAAATGACAACAGGTAACGGATTTCTATTCATAGATTTTGGAGCAGCTCGTAATACAATAATAAGTAGCATTAAGTTCCCAAAGCTAAGAATCCAAATGACCCTCTATAAATGTGAGCACCACTTACTAAAACGACCATGACCTAGTCGACGCAAGACTCGTATATTGTTAAACCAAAATTCAGAGCTTTAAACGAAAAGAAATTGCGAACCTCCCAGTAGAAGGAATTCGAAGTTGAATGTCTTTATTTATAGTTGGATATGTCAGAGTCTACAGTACAATTTGTGTAAAAAGAGAGGCTGTGTGTGAACTCCAGGTAAAGGAGATCAAAACTTGTTGTGATGGAATCAATAACTGAAGTTTTATAAAGAAAAGGTAAGCAACTAACTCCTGGCTTGAATACCAGAACACAGGCTCCTCAAAAAGGCGAAGCTAACCTAGTCACCAAACCGTATAGAATAGGAGATCTATGTAAATTAATACACCCCATGTAGATCGGAGTAACAGAGTCAGGCAACCATATAACCAAGTATAGATGGTAGAAAAATGCCGAACGAGCTACAGAAAATCTCTATTTATGCCCTATTTTCAAGTAATTTTATATACTGCAGGAACAATCGAGGCACTTCAAAAAGATCACGCTGAGGCAAATCTTGACAAAGGCGTACAAATTTCTAGAAAATTCACGCCAGCTTTTTCTCGATTTGAACCAGCGTATCACAATATTCTTCTCAACTTCTCAAGGAGCAAAATATGACCGATATCACGTGAAATTAAAATACGTTGCATCAAAGGGTATGATAGTGATCAGCCAAATTTGCGATACTACACCCTTATTACATATAATATGATTATCATATGATTTCCTGAATATTTTTCTGGGTTATATAGTACTCGTATGTATAACAGTCAATAACACTTAGTGTAGTGTTGTCCATATATTTGTCCAACAGATGGAGGACGCACAATATTTAAATATTCAGCCCTTTCCCACGTTCCGTAATAGAATTCTTCATGGCATTAACAAGTACTGGCGAATTTTTTTCACTTTGAAGTAAACGAGGACAATACTAAGTACCTACAATGCTGCCAACAAACAAAGAAACATCTGTCAACTGGCTCAAAACGTCACTTTTGATAGCAGCATTTTCAAAGATATCTCCGGGAGCCGACGGCATACCAGCCGAATTATTTCATCACGGCGGGCCAGCCTTACGTCAAGCAATTCATGATATTATAGCGCACGTATGGAAGCAGGAAGAAATGCCAGAAGACTGGCGAAAAGGCATAATATGCCCCATACATAAGAAGGGAGATGTCACAACGTGCAGCAATTATAGAGGTATCACGTTGTTGAGTACCGCCTATAAGATACTCTCCTCTATCCTACAAGACCGGATAACCCCATACGCTAAAACCGTCATCGGACAATATCAGTGTGGTTTCATTCCAGGCAAATCAACAACTGATCAGATTTTTACCCTTAGGCAGACCAATCAACATCTTTAATGGACTCCGACAAGGGGACGGTCTGGCCTGCCTCCTCTTCAACCTGGCGTTGGAGAAAGCAATCCGTGTTTCTGGCACGGCAACAAGAGGGACCATCGTCAACAGGTCCAGCCAGTTACTGGCTTACGCAGACGACATCGACATCATCGGTAGAACCAAACAAGCTGTATACGATTCCTTCATCCAGATCGATCAGGCGGCACAAAATCTGGGGCTGCACATTAGTGAAGGTCAAACAGAGTACATGGTGGCGTCGAATGCGAGAGGAACAGTTGGTCAAATAATCAAGGTTGCGGAGCACGAATTTGAAGTGGTGCAATCCTTTAAATACCTTGGGTCAATAGTAGCAGCCGATAACAATATAGAAGAAGAAATACGCGGGCGGCTTCTCAAATCCAACAGAGCCTACTATAGTCTGTCAAAGCTCTTCAAATCCAGAAATCTCACCATAACTTCAAAACTGCTGCTGTATAGGACCATGGTCCTGCCAGTACTCACATATGGATCCGAGACTTGGGTGCTTAGCAAAAGGCACTCCGACCTCTTAGCTGCGTTCGAGAGAAAAGTCTTAAGGAGAATTGTTGGCCCCGTATGTGAGGAAGGACGATTCCGGAGACGGTACAATCATGAACTGTACGCAATCTACCTTGAAGCAGATATCGTGACAAAAATTAAGCTCGGTAGACTCCGGTGGGCAGGGCACCTAGCTCGCATGAGCGAAGAGGAACCTGCTCGGAAAGTTCTTTGTGGTACATTCTATGGTAGACGACAGCGTGGTAGACCATGCTTGCGCTGGAGAGATGGCCTAGACCAGGACGCCCGAAGCCTTGGGGTGCGCAACTGGATGGCGTCGGCTAGAGACCGGGATAGGTGGAGAGACTTGTTGAAGGAGGCCAGGACCGGAACCCGGTTGTCGAGCCGATGATGATGATGATGAGAGTACGTATAACAGTCATTAATACTTAGTGTACTGTTGTCCATATATTTGTATCGAAATCACAATATTTAAATCTTCACCTCTTTCCCACGTTACGGAATAGAATTCTTCATGGCATTAACAAGTACTGGCGAATTTTTTTTCACTTTTAAGTAAACGAGGGCAATACTAAGTACCTACAATGCTGCCAACAAACAAAGAAACGTCTGTCTACTAGCTCAAAACGTCACTTTTGATAGCAGCATTTTCAAGGCAGTAAAATTGTTTATTTACCTAGGAGTAAAGATTAATTCCGTGAATGACACCTTAGTGAATATCGGACAAAAAATTATTACCAAACATCGCTGCTTCTTCGACTTGGAGAAATATACATATGTGTTCAAAACTCTTCACGCGTACGGGGCTCTTCCGAAAGAAAAATTCATTGAATGATATTTGGTTCGGTGTTGGAAGAGGTCGAATGGAAGAGAAGATACAACCACCAACTTTATGAGCTGCATCTACCAGGATAAACATGTTAACCTAAAACTCAAAACACTTCAATTACATTGGTTCACATCAAATCACTGAAACACATAGCTCAGCAAGATATTCTTCAAGTCCCAGCCTCCAGGTTAAGGACCAAGCTCATCACGGATGTTTTTTTTTTTTTAAATTCTGTGTTTATTTATCACTAGCTTAACAATTTTAATGGGTTTTTCAAACTTAATTTTTTTTAAAAGAATGATAAAACTAGTGCCATTCGAAACCTTTTGCGCCAAAATTTTCTCAAAATTTCGAACGTAAGTTCTTAAAAGTTTTTATTTAAATTTACTTTGTATAATATTAACAAATTATTTTGCAGAAGATATTGACTAAATCAATTTCTATTCCAAACAATGTCAATTTCATTGCACACCAAGTTGAACTGTGATATGTGATAATCAGCTCGAAATGTGCTCATTAAGTCCATAGTTAGTTCTGTGGGTAGAAACGTAAAAAGCACACATCTGTCCCGTAGTATTCTTTCTGGGATATTATTGTAAGATTCAGTAATTCTGTAAAATTTACTGGGTATGAGATTATAGCTCTTCAAAGCTTTGAACATTTCTTCTCGCTTCGAGCCTTTTCATACCAGTAAGGGCGCACCTCGAACGCTATTTCTCTAACCAAACAGAGTATAAATCGAGCGAATCTCTTTGAAATTTGCTCAATTTTTAGTATTCTATTCAAGTAGAATATGTACCAAATTAGAGAACAATTTTCAATACAGGGAAGTACTAATGAGTTATATATGTATAATGTTTTAAGTGTGTAAACATTAGACAACGTTTTAGAATTTAAGAAAGTTAAACGGTAAAGAATGAACTGCATGACGTAGAAAACTTTGAAACAGAAATCATTCGTCTGAAATCACTATAGCAGTACGCTAGGAAACACTCTGTAAGGTCTTAAAATAAACCGCATGTTTTAAGCTACGCGAAACCTATAAGACAGAAAACTTCATAAATGGTCAAATTATACATATCGACGGAATCCAGAAGCCCGATTTTAAAAAGGAGACCCAGTTAAAAAACTTATGTTTGATATTTCTTAACGACGAATCACCTCTGAAGGGCTCCTTGGGATATCCCCCAAAATTGATTACAGGAGTTTTTTATGGAAAATGATAACACGCACAGGGATAGTTAAGAGTTTCTACTAAGTTTATGGTCTCTACGAGTCGTAAGGGCCTTAATTCTTAGTTTCCTTAGTCAGCACCTTGTACCTATTCAACTCACTCTTGGTCCAAATCCAACTTGCTTGCAAAGCTTTGAATTTATTTATTTATTTATTCATCAATGGATATTTATCTTTGATTACATTTAACAATTATGTCATAGAACTTAATTAATCGAGAAGAATGTTTTCTATGCTGCAAAATAACATTTGCATAGGTAATACAATTTGTTAAAGACTTGAAAGAATACTAGAAAACATACACATATAGTTATATGCCTTAATTCAAGACATTGCTTTAGTCCAAAGTTTACTTCCAGTAAGTCTTTTGGCTTCTGGTAGGCCTTTTTTAATTGCTCAATTGTCAAAAGAAAGTACGTCACCCTTAAAATAAGTACACATAATCGTATTCTTTTAGCGGTCCAATTACCCAATAAAATTCAATTAGGGCCGGAAATTAAATAAATTATAAATTTGGTGGTGCAACAGCTCGGAGTGAACCAGGACCTAGTGACTTACAACTCTCAACCATTTCTGTGTGCGTGTTACCAGGAACAGAGGGGACCTACAATTTTCTGCCGATTCCAAACGGCTCATGACTAGCACTTTCCATGACAAGAGATACTCATGGAGAATTTGTCAATTCCTCGCAAGAGGCAGTACACCCCTGAAAGAAACTTTGTTTTTTATCAATATGTACATGTTAAAATCGCGTAATTCTAAGCCTTTATCGGTCGGGTGCGCTTAAAGCTCATGTTGATAAAAATATTACATACAAATGTAGTAAAATCAGATGAAACTCATTTTGTTAAATCACGTTTTACTTTGAATGATTAATAGTGAGACTTCCTATGCAACAAGAAAACGAACAAAATCACGTCTCATTGTCACTTTGAATGTTTTAAAGACTATTTCGATAACGATGATGGTGGTATTTAATAATTCATATGTTAGATTGACATGTAATGGGATATTTGAAAATTATAATTTAAACTGCACTTGAAAGCAGATTTTTTTTATTTTTATCAACTCAACAGATTACGGGCCTTGATGAATTTAAAAGAAATATTTTTACTTCTGATGAAGTTCTAAAGAAGAGATAATTCTCTTGAAATTTTTAATTCAGAACCATTATTTCGGCATTGTTAATATAGGGATTTGAAATGTTTCCTTATAGCTTCTGCTATATAAATATATACATTTGTAATTGTTAGCAAAAGGCCTTTTTTGATCTAAGAAAATCAAAAATTATTATAATAAGAAAACAATGTTTTGTTTTTGGCTAATTCCAATTAAAAAAATTACAACTACAATTATTACTCTCAAAATTTAAGAGCTTCTTTATCAATGCTCGACTAAATTTAAAGGCGATATTGAAAATCAAAGTTTATAAGTTTAGAATTGCTTCATTTATTGACTCTTATTAAGAGATCCAGTGTTATGTCGAGTACCTAGTCAATACGTTATGTGTCCTACACAATTTTCCACGTTTCAAAGTAGACAATTTTTATAATTTATACCAATTTCGACAATGTAGGAAATAATAAAAAAATTAATTACAAGTTCTTCTATTTTGTTCACAAAACTAGCATTATCTACTACAGTTTCCAATTTTAAAAATTCATATTCCAAAATGTTTAACAATTAATATCTATTTCTAAGATAATCTGAGTTCTAATGTGGTTTTCAGCAATATCTTACGATATTTCTATACTTTTATAGTGCAAGGCAATTGGAAGTAAGAAATGATGAATTTGGAGAGAATTTAAAATTTAAGGCGCTGCCATTTTGAAAGAAGCGTTAATAAGATTTTCTTGGCTTCTCTTAGCCGTAGAATAAGTTTTCTTTTATGTGAAATTTTTTTATAAATATTTTTGATAACTTTGCATAAAAAATTATTGTCAAAAAACTTTAAAATTTTTGGAGGTGAAAACTAGTGATAATTTGACTCGAAAAGTTATTCTTATAATTTTTGTAGAGTAGTTAAGTAATAGTATAAAGGCTCGATGTCAGAAAAAATTAGTAAGATCATGCTTCCTTACATGATTTGCAATATGGTGGTCATACAATATTACGTGTGTTTGTTATCCTGAAATTTCTCCAAATTTTCACAATTTGCTGTTGAGCCCCGTACGCCAGAATCAGCTTAATTAACCTTGGTAAAAATTTAAGTTACTTTATATTAAAATGAAGCCAGTTTCTTATGAACAGATCCAGAAGTTATTTACACGATAAGGTCACAAGTCTTAAAAAATGGAAAAGAAACTTGTAAGTTGTCCAAATCCAGCATTAGTGTTTTCGCCAGGAATAAAAATGATATTTTAGTTATTTCTATCGAAATCTTTTTATCTTCTCAGTTATTGGAAATAAAACATCGAAATCATGGATTTTATGGATTTCGTTGCTAATGCCAATCACCGCAAAGCCCTCCAATTGTTTTTTCAAGGACAAAAAATATAATGTCATTTCCTTACTTTTCCTATGCTTTTTAATCTGTTGGCATCGCATTATCATCCTTCGATGAATTTCATACTCTCATGTGATAGATAGGGAACATGCACACGCATTAAGAGACAACATTTTGACCATTGACTATTAACGTTTACCGTCTTATCGTAGATTAATATTTCAAACCACATAATTTTGGCTCTAGTGAAAACAAACCATAAAATGAACACATATCACCGAACACATTCTCGAATAAAAAAAAAAACCATACCAACCTCACGCCAAAAAAATTTTCTGTAGCCAATTTGAGTGTCATTTTAATCCAGACGCTCCAAAACTTTATTAACACTATTATGTGCACTCTTATTACTGCCTAATTTGAATACGCACTATTCCTTTGTTGTTGTTTACTGTGTAAAATATTACTGCGCTACATTTTACCAATAAAAAATGACTATAACTAAATTTAAATGAATTTAGTCGTTAATAAAGTTCTATTTTTATGAATTCAAACGATTTAATAAATCTATTGTTGCTTGCATGGTAAACTTGTTTTTCCCGACAAATTTTAATCTTTGGTGTTTCAACAGCATTTGTTTAGCTTATAAAATGTGGAAGCAGTCTTCTTTTACTCGAATGTTGCAGAGGTTACAGAATTGCTGGACATGACCGTTGAATGGACTGCACTTTAAGAACACTCGCATCTGAATTTCGCATTTGAATATCAGTGATATTTCTTTATAATCGAATGTGTGTTGAAAGCTATTATTGCTTAATTAATAGGTTATGATTAAGTTGGGAGTAAATAATTCTATTCTCAATCGGTTGAGCTTCTGTTACTAATGTTTCTCGAACAAAGTCTTCTAGCTTATGAGTTATGTTGTAACGCTGTTTCTTTAGTTGGTCTTAATTAAATAATTTCGGCATAAGCATTTTCTTGGTCAAACCAGCTAGGACCTCTATTGATTTAGTCTGCTTGGAGCTTAACGGTGCTGGTTAACCGTTTTGCAAGTCTTGTTTCCAAATAAACTGTGTAATTAGGAGTTCCATTCTACTATACTACTACCTCAAATTCAAAAGAAGATGTATTTAAAACACGTTCGAATATTTTGAGTTTAGCTGAAAACAAAACATTTCGGTTTGAGAAATTATTGCTCTATGTCATATTCAGCAAACTTTAGGAAGACTTTGCCGTTTTAATTAGATGATTTTTGAAATCCATCGTGGGGTTCAGGTTGACTCCTAAATAGTTGTAATCTTAAGTGATTTCAAGGCGATGAACATTGAAGAACAAACTGTCACTTACTAAACTGTGATTAGATCTTGTGAATAACACGACTTTGGATTTTTCTGCATTTATTGTAGGGCCTCATGAGTTGCGGTAATGTTCACAACCGGTTTATCATGAGGTGGAAATTTTCTGGTGACTCTGAATGAATCCCAAGATCGTCTGCGTACATAAGAATATTGCTCGTACTCGTAGCAATCCGAATCTCACCGGAAAGATATTTGCCTATATCTCGAGATGATAACGGACTTATTGTGGCTAGAAATTGAGGATATGGACCTGGACAATATGTGCTTCCAACAGTGCTTGCCACACAGCCAACGAAACAATGGCTCTTTTGTGCGAGAAATTCAATGGCCGTGTTATTTCACGTCATGGCCATGTTAATTGGCCGCCACGAGCATATGATTTGACACCGTTAGACTTCTCTTTTTGAGGATATTTAAAAGAAAAAGTGTACGTCAATAAGCCAAGAATAATTCAAGAGCTAAAGAATGAGATAATTCGGCTCATTAATGACATTGAACCTCTATTATGTCTCAGAGTCATTGAAGATATGGACCATCGGATAGATGTATTTCACCGAAGCCGTGGCGAACATTTGGCCGATATTTTGTTTCACAAATAATTGTCATAATTCCTTCTACCATAATAAAAAAATATTAAGATAATTCTCTGAAAAATGTTTGTTTTATTTACAATTAACATCGTGCGTTTTCGTTGGACCACCCTTTATAAGTGCTTGTAGAGTGTAGAGTAATACATTTCCTTCAGTTTAAAATGACAATCTTCTCTCTGAGTTCAACAGAATTTAAGAAAGATCTTGAGCAACCTTTGGTATGAAAGAACCCTTGGCATAATGGTTAGTGCATTGGAATGTTGTGCAGAAAGTCTTGGGTTCGATTTTTATCCACTTCATAAAAATGTTATAGTGGCAATTGACAAATTCTTGTCATTAAAAGTGCTGCTAATAAGGATTCGGAATCGTAGGTCTCCTTCATTCCTTGTAACACGCCTCCAGGAATAATTGAGAGTTGTAAGTAATGGCCTCCTATTTGGTATTTTTTTTATGTTATCAATAGAGTAACCATTTTCCTTCGAACACAGGCATTTTTGAATCAATTTACAATGTAATAAAAATAAAACTTTTGTTATAATAAAACTGACCAAGTCAATAGTTCTCTTTTATCCTTTTTACTTTTCTATTATGACACACCTCTAAAATTTTAGTCAATTGTACTGACACTCAAGTATTTTTGCAGACAAATTATGATTCCATTGGAATTTTCATTCAATTACCACAGCAAATAGTTTCTTGAGTTATGCCGACTAATTTGTATAAATAAACTTTTGACTAATGAACCGCATTATTTGATTTGAAATATAAATTGTTTGTTAATTACACACAGTGAAGTACCTTCTCTCTTCCTTCGTTCACAAAGCAGTGGCTAATTATAAAAGCGGCATAAATTAGTGACTTCAAGACAAGTAGGTTCTGCAAGTAAGCAACTACTGGCACCTAAACCTGCCACAGCCGCTGATTGTATCTTATAATTGCATCAATCAATGGATTGAATTTATTAAAGTCTAACTACACGAGATTTATTTCAATATTTGTTTAACAATTGAAGCGTATAGTAGACGGATTTGTAAGTGTGTCAATGTGGTCACAATTCAATGGAAATCAAATCGACTGGTTGTAAATTGTTTGAACTTCGATAATATTTTCCATAAATTTGCAATTCAATATTATTCCAGTAATTATTGGTTAAAATCAATAGTAGATGAATGTTTACATAGGTGTTGAGTTAACGAGTCAAGCAGGGCGTTGGTGTTCACCGATGAGTGAAAGGAGAGTTCATTAAGTGAGTAGTGAAAATTCATCAAGCAAAAAAATAAAAATAGATTTTTATAAATATGATTTTGTTGAACTACATTGGTGCATCAATGCACCCACGCACGTGCCAATTTATATTCAGAGTGTTGATCTGAGTTAGCCGTAATATTAAGCGTGATACTTGAAAATAAGTTGATTCAGTAAAAGTGATTTTAGTGCTGAAAATGTTGCCATCATATAATGACCCCTAAAATAACAACAATTAGCAGGGTTAGTGGTACAAGGACGTATATTAAAAAATTTGCACTTTTTAGAAACCAATTGATCATTAATCATTGTTAATTTAGAAGCTAATTTTTGTGTTTGAAACCGTGAAAACAAAGGTCACATAAGTAATTAACACCAATATTCTATTAATCACTGTCGCTAAGACAAAACCTAACAATTTCTTTAATTTTTAACCAAATTTAAAGAGTTTTTTTTAAATTCCGCTGGACCTAATGGTAAGTACTTAGAACTGTCATATTTCCAGAGGTTTTGGAAATCGAATCCAATACCTCCAATTAAATCGAATATACCTAAAAAAAATCTTTTCTTGTCTTTAAAGAGTTCCTTGGATCTGAATTATTCGGGTTCAGCAGAAAATTTGCGAAAATAAAGGTGACTCGCGTTACAAGTATCAACGAAGGTATATGAAATAAGAAAATTTTTTCAGTTTTACTGGCTGAACACAATGGAGACGGAGCTGCAACTGGAACTGCAACTGGAATAGCTGTCAAAATATTCAATGCACGTAAATTCAATGTTACGAACACAACACAACGCGACTGCAGTCGGTGCTGCAAGAGTTGACGTACTTTTAACTTTTTCGTGCAGCAATTTTGACATTTCAAATTTTATATATCTGTCAGTGCTTTTAAGTGTTAAGTGTTTTATTGTGATTTCGTGGTTAAATTTTAATTAAAATAATGGACGAAAATCTTCAATTTCAGTGTCCATTTTATAGTTTCAATTATTTAAAATATTTACAATTTTCCAAAGATTCAACACCTGACCCAACAAATGAAAACAAAACATGAAAGATGTACAGCCTCATTGTGGGCGCATAAAAAAAAGTACGTACGACACTTTTTGACAGCTCTTCCAGTTGCAGCTGTAGCTCCAGTTGCAGCATTCTATTGTGTTCAGCCAGTTAACTGGAGTGATTGAAATAAAATTCACAGTGTATTAATGATGTGAAATTTATAAGAGTCGGTAAACATCGACCAATATATATATAAAACAGCATATGACTGATGAGCCAACTGTCGTACCTGGGCGAAACGCACTTTGGAGTTGAGGTCTTTCGAGCTTTTAATTGAATTCAAGAAAGAATCTATCGTTTATGGAAGTTCATATATGAACACTTTGTTATTTACAAAGAATTAAAAGTGACACTTTCTCCGTTCATAAATCTTGGAAAAGGTTCCCTAAAACAAAGTACTCGTATACAGAAAAATTCAAAGAACTAATTGGATATTACTGAAATCTATCTTTAATTCTGTGAGCTCTGAATTATCGAAGGATTACATAACATGAGCTTCGATGGATGATGAATTGTTGACAGTTTTGGTGATTATCTAAGCCACTACTCTAAATAGCGAATTTCGTAGTTTTTTGAGTACTGAAACAGAAAAAGTATCTGTTTGCTCATTTCAAAAAACCATTTTAAAAAATCTCCAACATCATTTGTTTATTTAAAATGAGATGGTTAAGGCTCAATATAATGAAGGCGGCGTAATCTTCCTCTTCACTTGGAACTTGGTAGTAAAGGAACTACTAATGCGCCTGGAAACGGACGTTGTTGCTATAGCAGTATCTAATAGTCTGAGCAGATTGCTAAGCTACGGTGCAAATACTCACAAAACTGATTCTGCACATAGACCTCCCCTTCTTTCAAAAGTTTACTACTAACATTCTCACATGAAGCAAAATGTCTTGATCTTATTTTGTATAAGAGGTTAGTTGGAAACATAACATACAAAGAAGAGTTAGAACGGTAGCAGTGGCTGTTTTTTCCTACAAACAAAAAAGCCATTGGGAATAGATGGGGTCCTCAAACCCGCATTACTCACTGTACACTTCGGTTATAAGACCGATTCTCACAAATGTTACAAAATTATGATGAACCGCTCTAAATAAAGGGATAAATCGTGATTTACTCAGTATCTGACGTTCAAAGATCAGACTGTGTGTGCATAAGCGGAACTCTTCGATCTGCTCTCTTCTGTGCATTGAATACTCTTTGGGCATATTAAGAAAACTAATAACCGTGAGCACAGACATTCTTCTTATGGCATTTTCATAGTTGATCAAAGTTGACAGTAATTTTTTGTTCAGATCTTTTTCAAGCAACGCTAACCACACCACTCCTCGATTGCATTTTAACAAAAACTTTCAAGTTACCATACAATCCAGATACTTACGAGTAGGATGATTCGGTTTATTTCTATACGGATGGATCAAAACTCGAAAACGGGGTTGGTGGAAGCGGTATTCTCAGACCTACTAAACATATGTCTCTAATTTCGACTTTTTTATCATTGGAGATTGTTCCAGGCGGAACTTTCAGCGATTAAGAAAGTTTTATCTTGGCTTAGAGATATCTTCTATCCATATCTTCTCAGAGAAACAAGCTGCTCTAAAAACTCTGTCTTCTGTCTCTACAAGCTTTGAAACAGCCCTTAACTGCCGATCATCTTGTGAAGATGGCGCAGCAAGTGGAAAATTCATCTTTGCTTTGGTGCCACACCATAGGAACACACTAGTCAATTGTAAAGCTATAGACCTTCATAAAAGTGAAAAAAAGATGTTTGCACATCTTATGATTAAGAAGCATGCCATAAAGACTGCAAGCCCAAAGGGGAACAATATAAACACTTGCTGATGTTAGATTTAAGCTGCTCTTATCTGATATCTTAAAGCAGATTTCAACAAAGTAGCTCCTTAATAGGTGTGATAAGCGGACACTGTCTCAAACGTTTTCTGTAGAGGCTGCATGAAAAGTACATAACCAACCCTTTCCTATAGAAGTAGACTTCATTTGGGAGACTTCTTATACAACAATCCCAGTAATATCCCAAATACTGAAATATGTAGTCTTGCACGCTAAATAAAGAGCTCAGAATGGTTAACGAGTAGGGATAATCCTTAATTGATCCATGTGGTACTCGTATCACAACGGACTAAGGCCCTTTAAGGCAGTCAGTTTAACCTACCCACCCAGCCCAAAGTTTAACAGAAATCTCTAGAATGGAAAGACTATTCGTATTGCTTAGTAAGTGCTATATTAACATTAAGACACTCAGGTAGACTGCTCGTGGCTACCAATTCTACCTTAAATGATGTCCAACGTGGCCAATCTACTCTCAGGGAGGAGACTAAATCCTTAATCGGTATGCACAATTCTCAAGAAAGAGTGTAACGATTTTGATACAAACTATTCTTTTTTGTTTTCCAAGAATTAGGGAATAAATGACTTAGCCAGAATAAAGAAGGTAAACATTTAGGCCATATTCACACTAATTGCCGATCTAGCAACACTCTCGCTGCGATAAAATATTTTCACACAAGAATGAGATTATTGATTATCCGGTATTGGTACCATTTATGAAATGTGAGTATAAATATTGTTCCATGTTTCTTACATGTTTCGAGTTTTTATGTTTCAACCTTAAGGAGTAGGTGAAGTGTAAAAAAGGTTTTAAAGTGCAAAGTCTTAGTTTGTATTATGAAATAAAATTTCATAATCACCAGATTTAAGAACCCTTTATTGACAACAGAAGGTTTTGCCAGTTTTAAGCAAGGTCTAGGTCGTTTCTTCTTCCATGTTTAAAGTGTTTGACACAATTCCCAGATTTCTTTACTAACTCTTCTTCTCTGTTACGAATGACAATACCGCCATATTTGTATCTATTTTTTTTTCTTTCATTTTTGTGCGGGCTGTTGGATCTTGCGATGTTTTGATTAGCTACCAGAGACTGTCTGCATTGTAATTCCACTTATTATGATCGTGGGATTACGCATGCTGTATGCGGACTGGCATGCCACCATACCACGCCATGCATAATCTTGGACTTATGTTCTCAGCCATGGTCTGATGTATGGTTCAGTAGCAACAAAAACCAATTAGTCGAGTCTCTGAGAGCCCCGGACGTGTCTTAAACCACTACCGACTCTATACACTCTCACCTGCAATATATTTGACAGATGACATCAAATCAACACGGCCGCCACAGGCCGCCAAAATGTAACCAACCCCAATGCAATACCCTTTAGAATTCTTCACGCCTATTATTGAAAAATTGATGAAAGTTGTTGTTCCTAGGAATAAATATCTGTGCTAGGACAGAACATCAATATTGATAGTAGCAATTTCGAAGCATATAAAGAGTACATCTACCTCGGAGTAATTTAAAAACAATATGAACGTGACCTTAGGTTGAAATTCGAAGGAGAATTGCTATTGGAAATCGATTCTTCTTCAATTTGACAGAATAAATGGGTTCGAAACTACTCAGACTTAAATGCAAGTCTAAGCTCTAGAAAGCCCTTACACGTACAGTTTTCGCAGTAGTTGTTGTGCTGAGTGTTAAACAAAAATCAGAAAGGAAGAGTTCATACCAAGAACCAAGACGTACCCTATTCTTATCGCGTCTTGCAGGCGCAGGCAGAAGGCCGACTGCAAAACGTCTTCGACCTCGATATTTGCTCCTATTAAATGTCACGCCAAGGTTCTTTAAAGTTTCCACATACATTATTTTGGCGCCATGTAGAAATATGGAGTGAAAGTATGACAGATCTAATGCCTTTTTGAAATAATTTTGCAATTTGAGTTTTTGTACTTCAAAATAAGACTGCTATGATTTGACCACCGAGCTATTTCTGCAAGATCTTCATTCATACAGAAAGTTCCGTACTCTATCAAACCCAGTGGACATTTCAAAACTAGTTGAACACCGTCAGCATATATATTAATCGAACAGTGTTTAATACGAGTGTGGAGCTTATTAATATATAAAGAGAAGAGAAGGGGGCCCACGATTAATCCCTGTGGAACACCATTGGTTACAGACAGAAATTCAGAGAGATTATCATTCACTGCCACTGCATGCTTTCTATCTTAAGTTGGACAGTAAAAGTAAAAGATCATGGTGAGAAGTTGAACAATATAGAGCTTGTTACATAAGGATTGATGTCTTACCATATCAAACGCCTTAGAAAAATCAAGTAAGACCAAGAAGAACCTGTCCTACGTCAAGAGTATAACGTATTTCTTCGGAAACACCTATAACAGCAGTAGTGTTTCTGTCGAAATCCAGATTGTCTAAGGGAAAGTAGGCTATGTTTAGAAAGATATGGTGCTTGATTTGCTTTTGCAAAACCTTCGAAAGCCTTTTATGAAAACGGAAGGATGGAAATAGATCTAAATTCATTACCTTTAGAAGTTTTGGGAACGGGTATAACTTTTGGTGACTAACGCTGCGCTGCTAGCTGAGTATGCCTGTAGTAAATATTGAATTAAAGACATGAGTTATACACGGGAGAAGTACAGGAAAAATTATTTTTAGTACTGAAGGGTGTATTTCATGAAGTCCAACTGCCTTAGATTTTATGCCAAGCATGCTTTCGATCACATCGATGCAGCTAACCGCAGAAAATCAATAGATATGGCAATGAGCAGGCAAGGAAATATTACCAATTTCTGGAGTTGTTATTTGTTGGATGTTATTAGTTGGCTGCGAAGATATGAACTGACGATTAAGAACATCAGGATTTACTGACAATCTGGTTTACGTCCAGAAGCTAAAGCAGGGGAATATAAGACACCTTACTGTGGATAGATACCTCCCTACGCGCCCTAACTTTAAGTTTTTGAATACCCAGTCAAAAATTATGCTAAGGTAAATGCTTAAAATTGGATTTATTTCTCAATCGTGCCAACCACTTCATGAAGTGCCGTCTAAAAAGATTTACCGTTCACGTATGAATGTTGGGCCTGCAAGAGAACACTATCATTTATCGAATTTTCTTCCAGAATTTCTAAGATATTTAGAAGAAAGGAAGATAGGCTAATTGCTCTAAAATCTTCCGGTTCAGTTTGAACGGGCTTGCCAACTTTCGGGATGCAAATGTCATTATCTTCTCTCAAACTAGATTAGAGAACATGTGGATTCATCTACAGTTCGACGGCGGCGTCTTCTTCAAGTTAGCCGAATGGCGACCATTAAAGAAACAGCTTTTGACAGACGATATTCGCAAGAAAAGATTCAGATGGGCCAAAATGCATATGGACCAGAGGACTGAAAAAAATTAATATTCTCGGACGAGAGCCTTTTCGAGGTCCAAGGATACAGGGTGAGTGTGATGAAGAAAAGTGACAAAGTAAAACTCCGACCTGGCCATATCTTCGAAATGTTATGTTTTGGGCTTGTTTCACGTCTGAGGGTCCTGGAAGTTAATAGCTCATCGAAGGCATGATATATAGAACCAACTTCGCGGATGTTTTAACGCAAATCCACCTTTCTACCATCCAAAGAAGAACGAAGCAGAAGATTTTGCTTCATGTCACACGTCCAAAAAAAAACGTAACAATTCTTCGCAGAGAAAAATATTAAACTCACCTGATTTTAATCCGATTGAGAATCTATGAAATAATGATATAGCGAGGCTCAGGAAAAAAGACAACACCAGACAAGTTTTAGCAATTATTGAGGTTTGGTTTCACGACCATGTATGCGGGAAGTTAATTTATTCAATGCCAAAGAGAGTTAAAGAACTCATACAGCTAAAGGGGAACATAACGTTAATATTTTAAAACTTATTTATAAATATTATTTAAAATAAATGAAAAAAAAAAAAATCTCGAAAATCTGCTTTTCCCAACTAATTTGCACAAGTCTGTATAAATCAAAATGGGGTATGTACACGCAAAGGTTTTCTTATCCAAAAATGTTCAACAATCCTTTCCGCCTTCATGTTCGATTATAAATAAATCGAAATTAAGCAAGCAGCAAATTACAAATACAGAAATGTAACAAAATTAGCAAATTCCCTGTAAATACGAAAATACTCTCATATCGTCCAATATTTTTAAATTTTAAGTATAATTTTATTTCTATTCCGTAAAATACTCCTTAAAAAAACAACAAAGTTTCAGACATATCACGACAAAAGGTGTTAGATTTATCGTTAAAGTCATATATTGCTTATAGGCTAATAAACATTCTCTCAATTAACATCTTTCAACATAGATTAATATAAGCAATAAAAAGCCAAAGAAGTCTTACCTTTGATTTAAGCCGCCAATATAAATAACTAACATGTTCATTGAACAATCACAAAGATACCCCACCCATGCAGGCCTTGACTACTAATTACCTCCTCAATCAACATAGAAGACAACATAATCACCATCGCCAAGCACCTGATCGTAAATAAATCTAAAGCGTTGAACCGAACGCCCTCAAAATCAATTGCAATTAATTTTCCATGTAACAAGCTTTCCGTCGAGTCGATAAAGCTAAACTCAGATTA
Source organism: Philhelius festivus (assembly GCA_963931855.1). Lineage (NCBI taxonomy): Eukaryota > Metazoa > Arthropoda > Insecta > Diptera > Syrphidae > Philhelius > Philhelius festivus. Next base: position 215,761,296 of record OZ007555.1, read on the forward strand.
TTTCGATAAATTGAATTGTTAATAAAATTAAACCACAATCAGTGGCAGAAGCATTTCAATTAAAATTTCAATCGGAGGCGCTTTTATCGAGTCCGCCTTTGAGACAAAGATCATTAACCTTAACTGGGATCTCGAAAATGGTTAAAAATGCTTACAAAAAATTATTAAACATCAACTTACATAAATAAAATAAATAGTACGAGAATTAAGTGAAAGTTAGCAAAAATGTGGCTGAGCTGAAATTCAAGAAAAACGAAAAAACAAACTGCTTACTCACGAGGAAGTAATCGCATGTGTGTTTTAATTTTCGTTTGGCCCCAGAAATTATGAGTAGGTAACCGCACTTGTGACAAGCAAATGGCCAATTGGTGACCTCTTTGGCCTTCGTGGCGGAATTTCATGGAGTGCCAGCTTGCACCATAAAAACAATATAATTGCCACTCGGAGGTGTGGTAATAACACGGGTGATGATAAATATGCACTGCATACTGCAACTGCACAAAGTTTTTATGCTGCTTGCGGTAGCGAATTGGATTAAAATTAAGAAACACTATCTACGCGACGGCAGCGGCGGCGGCGATTGAATGGCAAAGGTCATGATTCCAATATTGGCATGAATCAAAATGGCTGATTAAATTAAAGTTAGTTGCAGTGATTTCGATCGACGTTTTCTTGATTCAAAGTTCGGAACACTTTTAGGTTCATACATAGCAGCCACTCTTGTGTTTAAATGATCTGACTGAATTAGAAAAAAACTTACTTAGAAAATAGGTTTGTTTGGTTTAATACAATTTCAAAGGATAAAATGTTGATTTGTTATGTAATTTCCAGAGCAGCTTAACGTATCTTTCACACGTACGTACCTGAAAATAAAAATAAAAATTGTTAGACCTTTTAATACTTCAAAATAAAGTACATAAATAAATATATGTTTTAAACTATAAGAAACTATTAAACTATATGAAGCTTTGGTTTGAATGAAGAGTGGTTCTGGATTTACTTAGAAAACTAAAATTGAAACTCAGAAACACTTCAATCGTTCCCCATTGAAGATAATGCTGTAACAGTTACTGTTGACCGCTATTGGGATATGTTAAGACTTTCTTGTACCCGAATCAGATCAATGAGGGCCCAAATATGTGGTTATAACAAGGCGGTGCCACAACACACTCATATGGTTTGAATTCACAGTTCATAAGCGCATCCTTCATACATGCTTTATTTATCGCAGGTCAAGTTTGAATAGTAACTCGGCTTCTAACGAATTTGATGCGTTGTCCGACTCTATCCAAAGAATTATTTCTGATTTCCTGCACAGTGAAATCGTTATTACGGGCGATTTTAATGTACACAATTCTTCGTGGCTGCGCCATTCCAGTCAGATACCACCCAAAGTAATGTATGTCGAGATTTTTTCTGAGTTAAACAACTTGACTCACCTTGTTCACGAGCCTTATCGAATTCCTGACGTTGCAGGTAAATCCGTCAACACTCTAGACATGTTTCTTACCTCTGACACTGACAAAAACACTATAAATGTATTATCTCCACAAGGCACAGCCAACCATTGTGTCATATCTGCAAATTGCTCATGTCAACAAAAACCCAGTTAGGCGGACCGTTCAAATACCAACCATATGCTGTTGACATGTGTTTCTTCTGTTGTTCTTTCTCAGTTACCATTACCAGTGGTTTCAGTGTCTCTTCTTCGAAGATTTATCTACGGAGTAGTGTAATATGTAATGTAATGTGTATCCCGAATAGGGAAACAGCTATGTATATCAAACCTAAAGAGAATTCATGGTTTGATTCGAGCTGTAAAGAGCAAACCCTAATGAGGAAAACTGGAATAAGTTTAAACAAGCTAGACAGAATGTCCCTAAGGTAGTAAAATTTTTGGTCATTTGTAAAAAAACGTACGAAATACTTATTCGTCTTTGGTTCCTGCCCTCGTTTTCAATGACACTCCTTATGCCAGCTCACAAGAAAAGAGCGAATTCGCTTGCAGTTGATTGTAAATGGTGATTTCATGGTCTATCTCACCGAGCAGGGGCACACATCTTTTCATCGTTTTAGAGAAAGTAAGATTATTGCACTTGTTATTTCAAAAGCATTTGATAGAGTTTGGCATCAAGCTCTTAATCAAAAATGGGTGCATTTGGTATTGATGAATCTCTTCTTCATTAGATTAGAAACTACCTTTCCAACTACGTTTCAACTGTGGTTAAAGCGCAACCCATCCCCCATGCCGTTATCTATAAGAAAAACATTAGAAATGAAATTGACCAAATTAAAACAGAAGTCTGCGAAATTTTTTTAGCTCGTTTCACCCAGTTTATGGTCGTTATAATCTTCCTTCCGAGAGGACTATTCGCAACAAAGTGGAATTCGAGTCGAAACGTTGTGAATATCATCAATGAAACCCAAGATCCATCGAAAATATCGCCGCTGTCCGTGAGGATGGGCAGTACAATCCGAGCCATTCAATTCTGCATAGCGCACTAGAACTCCACCTTTCGCAGATCACAAATTGGCGAATTTTTGCGCTATGACTTAGACCTATATCCGTGTAAACTTCAACTGACCCAGAACTTGGAGTTTACGAACATAGACAACAACGATTGTTGAAATTGGAACGATCACAATTCAGAAGAGATCCTCCAAATTGCAATGTTAACAAAGAAAGTCAGTGTTTGTTGTGGCTGGCGGCATCATTGGTCCATACTTCTCTGAGAAAGAAGTTGTTGGCAGAGGCGATGTAAATTTGCCACCACTAGATCGTTTGATTTGACCCCTTTAGTCTTCTTGTCGGGTTGTCTCAAGTCACAGAGATATGCCAATAAAACACAAACCACCATTGCACTGTGGTTCCACCGTAGGCCAAAATTCTAAAAAAATTACTGTAGCGATTATTATATAAAACGGTTAAAATGAGCTGAGAACATTCCAAACTAATTAGAAATAGAAAAAGAAAAACCGTTAGATTTTTATCTTCAGAGTAATAACATTGCAAACACATGGCATTCGAGTTTTAGTGCTCTAAGAGCAAGTGCGACTGCATTTGTTTAATTAATTTTTTTCATCTGTTTGCGTTATGTTTTTTATAATGGATATATTAGTGGAAGGTAAGATATTTGTTTTTTATTTTTTATGATTCATTTTTCGACTAAGCATAAGAGCTTATAAATTGGGACTTAATAAAATAAAAATAAAAATAAATTAGCTTAATGTTGTTTGTTTTAAACTTTTAACTGTTACGCCCCGTTACGCCCCCACAAAGTTATATATTACCAGAAAGGTAATTTCATGTACTTTTTAATGCACGTTGACTTAGCTGCAATTACTTGCGAATTCACTTTTAATTAATCTTTGAACCACCTAAAGTCTCATTTTTTGTAGTTTCGGGCTTTTAACTAAAGTCTCATTTACGAGAATGTTTCTGCTTCTGCATTGGTTAAATGCTGATGGAACCAAAAAAAATAAGTCCCATTCAATATTAGACGTCATTTCCAAGTTCTTAGATGACATTCTAAATGAAGATTATAGAGTATTGGAAACTTGAATCGTATATGTTTGTAAAAAACTTACGTATTTCTGCAAACAAAACTTGCCGAAAGAAATGCCTTCTTGTTAAAAATTATTCAGGGTGGCTTAATACAAAGGAAGTATGTATCATTTCTCAAAATATCAATTATTTAATATCTTAATTTCAATTTTTTTTATTAAATTAAAGATCGTAAAAATTAATTGAAACGGTTGTACCATTTTTGAGCAAATCAAAAACAAAAAAAAAATGGTTCCATGGGGGGTACCCTCAATAACTATTTTTCTGAATTTTTTTCAACCATTACCCAGCTTTAATTCAATGAATATTTTTGTATTCTTATTTTTAAAATCTGTCGAACAATTACTGAGAAAAAAAAATGTTTATAAAATTTCGAAAAAAAAAATCGTATGGCAGGTACCGTTATTTTTGGACTTAAAAAAAAAGAAAAAAAAACGTGTGGGGGGAAAAAATTAAAAGTGATATCTACCAAGTTTAAAGAAAATCGGCTGAGCCGTTTAGCCTGTAGTCGAACAGACAGACAGACAGAATTGCGAGACCCACTTTTTAGTCTTCGCTATCATCGTAATGTCAACTTTGATCAAAATCTCGAGTTCGATTTTTTTACGAATGCATAACTTGCCTTATAGTACCTATAAGTCGCAAGTAAAAAATTATATTTAAATAAAACTATATTAAACCGATCTTAAACCCTTTTATCGAACGTATCTCAAAGTCGTGACGAGATAGTTTAAAACTGATTGCAGATTCAAAATCAGAGAGCTCAAAACATTTGAGCACCAATCGTTTTAAGATTTTATCAAGTGAGTTAGTAATTATGGCCGCCTTTGTTCGGGAGTGGAACCACTGTGCATTGCCCTGAAAACCAACATAATCAATACCACTGGAGTAGGTATAAGGCTACTTGAGAGCGGGAACCAGATAAGAGTTCATGGGGGGTCAGATAAGAGTTTGTAGGTACGGTTGCGGTTGGGTTGATAAGAGTTTGTAGGTACGGTGGCGGTTGTGAGATAAGAGTTTGTAGGTACTGTGGCGGTTGGGTTGATAAGAGTTTTAGGTATGGTTTGTTTTAGGATTTGTACATCTGTTGTGATTGATAATGACAAATAATATGTATGACGTGTGGAAGTGGATGCGGTATTAGATTGAAAATGTGTTCGTCTTGTGTTATGAGAATAGTATTTTATGTTTATGATTCATATTTTGAAAATGTATGGCTATTTGTGAGAAATGTACTATGATGAGTTGATGATATTTAGGCAGGGGCGGGGGTCGGAATCGTGGGGTTAGGGTTGGGGTTGGGTGGGAATGGGTTTGCTTGATTTGGAATTGAGTGGGTTGTGTTCTAGGGTGGGATGGGTGGTATGGGTGGAATGGTGGGTGTGGGTGTGGGTGTGGGTGTGGGTGTGGGTGTGGGTGTGGGTGTGGGTGGGGTGGGTATTGCTTGTGTGTATTAGGGCGCGCTTGACGATGGCGACAAAGACTTTAGATAAATTATTTGTGGTTAGGTGAGTGTTAATAAATGCTTGGTTTGATAATGACTTTAGATATTTTAGGAATATATATATATATATATATATGTGTGGGTGTGGGTGTGGGTGTGGGTGTGGGTGGGGTGGGTATTGCTTGTGTGTATTAGGGCGCGCTTGACGATGGCGACAAAGACTTTAGATAAATTATTTGTGGTTAGGTGAGTGTTAATAAATGCTTGGTTTGATAATGACTTTAGATATTTTAGGAATATATATATATATATATATATGTGTGGGTGTGGGTGTGGGTGTGGGTGTGGGTGGGGTGGGTATTGCTTGTGTGTATTAGGGCGCGCTTGACGATGGCGACAAAGACTTTAGATAAATTATTTGTGGTTAGGTGAGTGTTAATAAATGCTTGGTTTGATAATGACATAAGAGTTCATGGGGGGTCAGATAAGAGTTTGTAGGTACGGTTGCGGTTGGGTTGATAAGAGTTTGTAGGTACGGTGGCGGTTGTGAGATAAGAGTTTGTAGGTACTGTGGCGGTTGGGTTGATAAGAGTTTTAGGTATGGTTTGTTTTAGGATTTGTACATCTGTTGTGATTGATAATGACAAATAATATGTATGACGTGTGGAAGTGGATGCGGTATTAGATTGAAAATGTGTTCGTCTTGTGTTATGAGAATAGTATTTTATGTTTATGATTCATATTTTGAAAATGTATGGCTATTTGTGAGAAATGTACTATGATGAGTTGATGATATTTAGGCAGGGGCGGGGGTCGGAATCGTGGGGTTAGGGTTGGGGTTGGGTGGGAATGGGTTTGCTTGATTTGGAATTGAGTGGGTTGTGTTCTAGGGTGGGATGGGTGGTATGGGTGGAATGGTGGGTGTGGGTGTGGGTGTGGGTGTGGGTGTGGGTGTGGGTGTGGGTGTGGGTGTGGGTGTGGGTGTGGGTGGGGTGGGTATTGCTTGTGTGTATTAGGGCGCGCTTGACGATGGCGACAAAGACTTTAGATAAATTATTTGTGGTTAGGTGAGTGTTAATAAATGCTTGGTTTGATAATGACTTTAGATATTTTAGGAATATATATATATATATATATATATATATATATATATATATATATATAGTATGTCAGGGGCTTAATTGAATATATTTATAGTTTAACTTTTGTTTGAGGTGGACCATTAAAAAGAGCAAAAAAAAAATATGTTTTGGTGTGAAAGATTACGGGAGGGAGAAACATTCTGTATTTGTAAGTCCGGATGGTTGGAAATAAAATTTACGGATCTAATATTCTATCGTGAAACACTGAAATTACTTGTACAACCTGAATATGGAAGAGAATGCGTGCTGTTTCATTTGAGAAGTGGGGAGGCAATATCTCCTATAATCAATCATAGGTTACAGTTTCAGTCCATGCAACATGTGCGGTTTAGACTTATGGGTGAGAATATGCCTTTGGAAAATATTAAATAATATTATGAAACTAAATTATCTTTATATAGGTGGGGAGTTAACACTGAGCGGATCGATTACACCTAATTCGAATGTCGTGAATAGAAAAGAGAGTGCATATCCAGTACTTTGTCCGTTTGGTGACACAGAATTACTTAATGATCCTCAAAAATATAAACAGAAATTACATAGAATTGACCAAGCTCATGAGACATTTCAATCACATGTTTCTTAATATTTATGTATATATATATATATATATATGAGAGAGAGAGAGAGAGAGAGAGAAATAGAAATATTTAATAAAATTGATATAAATTCAAATCTTGAAGTGATTTTGTATCATTATATAATATACGTTTGCAAAGTAAACATATTTTTCAAAATGCTGTTTAACTCAATCGTTTTATGTGTGCTTTCAATTTTTCCTTCACTAATTATTACTTTACCCTTACCGTTGGATATAAAATTACAACAGCCAAATATAACTGACAATCTTTCGTTTTCGTTGAGCTTACCTAATAATGATACTGTACAAATAGGTTTATCGTTTCGATTATTAACCTTTACAAATGGTGCAAATTTACTTAATACTACAAAAACGGGCACAGAGATATTTCAAAATGATGATGATACATCATATGATGCAGCAGTTAAGTCAACAACAGCAAAAACAGTGCACAACATTCTGGAGAAGAAAATAATAACCGTAGAGGAGGCAATCGAGAGTTTTAGGCAAGACTTAATTAAAAAAGAATCCGAGATATCGGGAATCATTCAAAGTAAAGACGTTTTTTATAGACATTTCAAACTTGAATTTGATGATGATAAGGCTTTAACAATTCGATGTTCGTATGATAGCAATTATAATTTGCGCACACTCAGTATCAAATGCTATGAATATCATGAATATGAAACCGAGAGAGTGTTAAGTAATGGAGAAGTTGAGGTCTTTATGAAGGAGGATCTTGAATATAAAACTGATGTCGAATTACTGGACTTTAAATCAATGAAACAAACATACCAAATGAATATTTCTTAAGAAAATTGTACATATGTACATATACATTTATTTGTCAATAAAAATTGTTATTCAAAATACACAAAAGAAGTAGTATTATTATTTATTTTTTTCTTTAGGGATAGGTATCCAAGAGTTGTGATCTGATGAAAAACCCAGCCATTTTACAAATATTTGATCTTTTTTCCTTTGAAGTACTTTTTCGATTAGATATGTATCGGATAACTTGGTTTTCTGTAGTTCCAGCTCATAAAATCCGCCTTTAATGGGTTGGCCTTGGTAGTCTTCCAATAAGTATGTCAATGGATTAGTACGCTGCACTTTGATTATCTTAAAGATTTCCGTGGTCCAATTCGGTGTGTATCCTTTATCGAAAACATGTTTGTATTTGCTTATTCTGACAAAGTCGCCCACTTTGAACTTTGGAGTAATATGGATTTTAATGCGATTATAAATTTTGGAGTGTAATATTTTTTCGTTTGTAGCATTGACTTCTGAAGGCATCATCTTTATGGTACGATGTTTGGAATTATTGTATATTTTTGTTAGTTTTTCTATAATATCAATCCATCGATATGAACCATTTAAACTGAATTCCTTCCACATAAGAGTTTTTAGAGTACGATTAAATCGTTCGACAATTGAGGCTTTGAGTACACTAAATGTAGAGTAATGATTTATTTGATATTGCTTCATTAGATTTTTAAAATTTGTATTAAAAAATTCTTTTCCATCATCTGTTTGTAAATTTTTTGGGTGACGACCTTTATTAAATATATCCTTCATGGCGGTAGTAACACTATTTCCTGTTTTATTTTTAATAGGAACCGCCCAAGCGAATTTAGAAAACGTATCAATAACTGTAAGAAGGTATCGATAATTTTCATTATCAGAAGAGTACACAACCATTTCGACTAAATCAGCTTGCCAGGAATCATCTATCCCCTTGATAATAACACGTCTTCTTGTGAAATTCCTTCGAGCTGGTTTATGTAGTTCTTCGACAACGTTTCTTATACTCATCTTGGAATTGAATGATAAAAACAAAAGTGTTTATTCTTTTTATGGTTGTTTATTTATTCACATATTTCATATAGTACATATACAAATAACTACGTTACATTTTGCTCATATTATTTTAACCTTTTTTTTATACAAACACATCAATTTTTTTATTCTTAAAATTCTATTTTCAAGCATGTAACATGCACATGTATCTGGCCCGTCCTGACATAAGTTAGAAGACCAAGGACAGTTGTAAAAATGACATCCATGTTTTGTGGTTATGGTAGATATATTAATAAACCTTTTCAAGAAGATTATGCCATTCAATATTTCCTCATGATGTTCTTCCAGTATATCATGTTGATTTGATTTTAAAAACTGTAAAACTTCATCAAAAATCAATGAAGTATCTATACCTGACATAATAATTGTCTTGTGCATATACTAAGATGGTAAGCTGAAGACTGAAGTTAAAAAGTATTACTGTCCTTATTCTCACTTATAATTTCGTATCTGTTCTTCATATCTTCCATGCAGTCAGAAAGTAGTTTCTGAAATTTTTCAACAATTTCCAATTTAATATATTCTATAAGTCGATCATATGTGTCATCAACATAATGCTTAGTAGCAGCATCTTCCTCTTGTTTCGGTCTTTGAACATTTGTTAGTCGTTTAAAGGTTATATCGTAATCATCATTTTCTGTTTTTAAAAATCCCTCCCCTGCTGGTCCTGGTAAACCTCTCTCTCCTTGTTTTCCTCTCGGTCCCCTCGGAGGGGTTCTATTTGAAAAACGACCAAATTTATCAACACTCATATTTCTTTAGATTTTAATGTTTTTATTCAATAATATTGGCTTCTTTAAGTTCTTCAACGATTGAAACAATTTCATTAGAGTGATTGTTGTTACCAGCCTGTTGTGAAGCAATAAGAAGCCTCATTCGATCTACGAGTTCATTGGGATTATCCCAAAATATATAGTCTTTTTTCATTTTCGATAATTGCATTAAGCCGTTTCCTGAAGGAGAGTGCATTAGTGGTGATAGTGACGTAGTAGTGGAAGTATTTGTTGTCAAGTCGAATAATTTACTTATAATTTTTTTATACTTATAACCCCGATTGCCGTGTACTTGTCTTTGTGAGTCATGAGCAATTCTATGTGCATTGGTGTCAAATAGTATAGTCTTGTAGTTTTGTAAATCTTCGTTAGTGTACATATTTGTATTGGGGTTTTTCTTAAATATAAGCTCATACAATCCATTTGTCCCTTCGAAGGTTTTATTTTTAATTTCTATATCTTTTCCAATGATTTTGAACTCTGCATTACCGATGTACCATTTCCCATCTCTTAAACGTACACCATATGTCTTATCAAGGCTGGCGGAATTATTCATAAATAAGTCTGTATATTTTTTAGGTGTCTCATGAAATTGTTCTTGTGACATTCGTTTTGCAAAGCTACTATGGCGCAACTTGTTCTTTGTTCTTTTTGGGGTATCAGTATCAACAGTTAAAATGGGTGAATCATCAATAGAAGTGTTAGGCGTAATGAATTCATCGTGTGAATATTTTCTCGTATCATTTTCTTGTGGTTGATGTGGTTGTTCATAGTCTAGTTTTTTCTTTTTAAAAGGCCGCTCGAGAAAGGTACTTTTATCTTGCTTGATACTTGATTGTTTTACTAATTCATTTAGTGGTTTCGTAAGTGGTTTGAAAGTTTCTTCAATTTGAGTTTCGTAAGCTTCCCTGCCAGTCTTTAGAGCTTTGTATTTTTTTCGCAGAGCATTAGTAGTTTTGATTAGTTCTTTTGTTAATTTAACATCTATATTCATAATGAATTAAATTTTCTTAGAGAAACAGGTGGTGAATAAGTTTCGAAGTCGTTGAAAGAATCGTTCAACAGGTTTTAAACTGAATCTGATATTGAGGTTACTGGTCTTAACTGAAGAATACTGGGTCTCGAACTGGTTTGAACTGTTTTTTACTGCTACAATCTGCTCACTGAACTGTTCTGTACTGCTCTCATAGAACATCTCTTTAGGTATGATATGAAATTAAATGTGACATCCTTTTTTTATAACATAAGGAAACAGTCGAAACCTTTTCTATAACGTCCTTCATTTATAGGACTTTCTTTGTCAATGACCACAAAGCCGTAGTCTGCATTCCAGCATTCTGCACATACCTTTTGAAATGCAGTGAATGTCATATCTGAATTGATATGGTCATTATAAATGTGTTTTAAATTCATATCGTCTTGTTTGAAGATGATAAGGAAATTTGCATTGTCTCGAATTAGGTGTTTGGGTATTCGTGTGTACGTTTGACACAAATAAAAGCTATCGAGGCCATGGTGTCGGCCCATACTAAAGTATACTCGGATTGTGTCTTGTTTTTCACAAGCAATGTCATCAAAAATAAATATAGAATTAGGCTTGGTCTCTTCGACTGGAATAACATCTGCGTTATTGGAGAAAGTGAAACAACCCATATTTTTGATTGGTTCTATGGCTTTTTGCAAAAACTCATACTTTGGCTGGTGTAAAGATTTAGAATATATATAGATATTTTCAAATTTCAATCCATTGGGATGATGTAACAAGCTCATCATGACATTTGTTTTTCCACAGTTTGAAGGGCCTGTTATTAACCCTCTTATACTATTAGGGAATAGTTTGCCATGTTTTTTTCTTTCAATATTTTTAGACAGTTCCATATTTTGTACAGGTAACTGACATTGCTGTTTAACGAAGCGCATAGTGATAAAGACTAAATTTTCCTATAAAATGTAAAGTTTATATTCAAAATTTTCATTTAGTTTTCAATTGTTCTTAAGTAACGATGTTGATGATGGTGAAAATCTTATAAAATGTTTGATTATTCGAAAAACCCCATCAGTCGGCGAAACGTCGTCGTGAAGGGAAGAGGATTATTGAATTCTGTAATAAATAAACTTCCGATAGAACTGCATTTACCTGGTTATCAATACTGTGGCCCAGGAACAAAACTCCAAAAACGTTTAGCTCGAGGTGATTCAGGAATTAATTTGCTTGATCAAGCGTGCAAACAACACGATATATCTTATTCAAAATTTAGCAATACATCTGACCGGCATATTGCTGATAGAATTTTAACTGAAAAAGCTTGGCAACGAGTTCAATCAAAAGACGCTAGTATAGCTGAACGAGCAAATGCACTATTGGTTACTAATCTTTTGAAGGCAAAAACAAAATTCGGCATGGGTTACTCTAAAACTAACAATGAAATGCCTAAGGGGAGAGCGAAAAATAAAAATGTAGTTAAAGAGATCAAAGTAAATAATAATAACAAGATAAGGCCACCTTCGTTTAGAAAAATAATGAAAGTTATTGGAAATAATCTCAAACGCAGAAAAGTACTTAATCTGGAAAAAGCAATTAAAATAGCAGTATCAACTGCCAAGAAAACCGTTACAAAAAGCAGTAATAAAGTAAAAACACCTAGAGTTATTGCAGTACCGAAAATTGGTGGGGCAATTCCATTCCTTGTTCCACTCTTTGCTGGGCTATCAGCTCTTGGAGCCTTAACGGGAGGGGCTGCAGGAGTAGCCAAAGCTGTTAATGATATAAGCTATGCTAAGAAGGAACTGGAAGAGAAAAAGCGTCATAATGAAAAAATGGAATCCATTGCAGTTGGACACGGCTTACACCTTAAACCTTATAGAAAGGGTCTTGGGCTTTATTTAAATCCACCAACAAAAAATTTTTAAGTTCGCTACCCAAGCGTGCATTAACTGAAATAGATTTGAGAACTTTTGCAAATAAATATATTTCGAATTTTCGAGGAGTTTTCATGCGAGATAATTTACCGAAAACTAAACCTCTGAAAAACGAGTGTGGAATTATAAATCTCGATTCCTCAACTGGTCCAGGTACACATTGGGTAGCATATAGCAAAAAAGGCAAACAAATTGAATATTTTGATAGCTTTGGAAATCTTCAACCACCTATGGAAATCATTAATTATTTGGGTGACAAAATTAATTATAATTATAAAAACTATCAGGATTATGACTCTTTCAATTGTGGACATTTATGTTTAAGATTTTTGTATGATTCAATAAATAAAGAGATTTAAATACATTTGATTTCATTGAGTTTTATATCATCATGGCGATGACACTTACACTAAGCGGGACAACTTCTATTCTTTCAGCAGAGTATTTTCCAGTTCTGAACCTGGATCAAGACTATGTTTGTGGATTGATTGATTTCCAGACGTACAATTCTATACCGAATGTTGATGTGCGTAACAACTTTTTCCATGTGGGGGAACATGAAATTAAAATTCCTACTGGGTCGTATGAAGTTGACGCCATTGCAGAACATATATCTGCAGAATTATTATTGCGAAATACTACTATTGCTGTAGACATTGAAGCAAATAATAACACCATGCAGTGTGAAATTCTAAGTACCGAGAAAATATACTTCAATAGGGATAAAACTATTGGAAAATTATTGGGTTTCAGTGAGCGTATTCTTGAAGAGAATAAGACTCACATTTCTGATTTACCTGTTGACATAAACAAAGTAAATGTAATACGAATCGAGTGTAATATCATAACAGGGTCTTATTTTAATAATACCCCTATGCATACAATACATGAATTTTCACCAGAAGCAGGATCTGGGTATAAAATCATAGAAGTTCCTAAAAATGTCATCTATTTACCCGTGAATACCAGGCGAATAAGTACTATAACATTAAAACTTGTAGACCAAGACGGAGACTTAGTAAATTTTAGAGGAGAAAAAATAACAGTGCGGTTGCATTTAAGCCCAAATCGAAATAATGTTAATCTATAATAATTATATAAAAGAAACCAGAGTGAACAGTTCAATTAGTTCTACTCGAACATCAAAACTGTCAACAACTAATCTATCACCTGAAAATAAAGCCTATCTCCTTTCGTTAGGATTCAAATTAAAATTAAAATAATATGGATGATATACTTAACATTACACATGGACCGGGCTTTGATAACAGCATATCAAAGTTTGAATACCACAGTTACTCGCCCTTTCTTCAGTCCTTCAATCCAAGTGATGAAATACGTATCCCCATACAACAACAGGACTTATGTATATTACCTAGTGAAAGTTATATTTATATTGAAGGGAGTCTAACAAAAGAAGATGGAACTCTTTCAACAGGAAAATTAACTAATAATGCAATTGCTTTTCTTTTTGAAGAAATACAATATGAACTGAATGGAGTGAATATTGAAAACAATAAAAATGTGGGAATAACATCAACCTTGAAAAATTATATATCCTTAAACGAGAATGAAAGTAAAAGTTTAGAAAATGGATCATGGACTGGTAACAGCAGTAGTTTTTCTCCTGCATCTGGTATTTTTAATTTTTGCTTAAAATTAAAATATCTCCTAGGATTTGCTGAAGACTATAATAAGATCATAACAAATGCAAGACATGAATTGATTTTGATTCGCACTCGATCTAATGAGAACGCTTATTTTTCTAAAGATAACGAAGAATTAAAACTCTCAATTTTTAAACTGCAGTGGAGAGTTCCCCACATAACCTTATCTGATTCTAATAAACTAACATTATTGAAACAAATACAATCATCGAATCCAATTCAAATACATTTTCGAAGTTGGGAAATGTATGAATACCCAACACTACCAACTACCACTGATCATGTATGGACAGTTAAGACTTCAAGTCAACTTGAGAAGCCAAGATATATTATCATTGCTCTACAAACTGATAGAAAAAATCAACAAAATAAAGATTCTAGCAAATTCGATAACTGTGATGTAAGCAATGTAAAAGTTCATTTAAATTCCGAATCTTATCCACGCGAAGATTTGAATGTTAGATATAAATTGGACCGATATGCTGTTCTCTATGAAATGTACAGTGAATTTCAACATTCATACTATCGGAAGCAGTCAAAACCTCTATTATCGCGACAAGATTTTAAGGATATCGCCCCAATTATAGTCATCGATTGTTCTCGTCAAAATGAAACAATTAAAACTGGACCTGTGGATGTAAAAATTGAGCTCAAAACACTAACGTCAGTTCCCCCCTTAACGAGCATGTATTGCTTGATTCTTCATGATCGTATAATTGAATACAGTCCATTAACTGGGGAAGTACACAAACTTACTTAATAAATTGGGTGACTAATCAAGTTTTCGAGTTTCATGGATGTTATTATCATGGACATCCAGTATGCATGACCAATAGAAGGAATGAACCTTTAGAAGGAGATAAGCTCGATACTTTAAATTTAAGGTTTGAAAGAACGCAATCTAAAACAAAACGACTTAGATCATTCAAATATGAGGTCATCGAAATATGGAATTGTGAGTTTCAAAGAAAACATTCAATGATGAGCCAGGAGGATTTAGTATTCTTGAGAACACATCCTCTTATTGAAAAGAAGCGCCATTTTCTCCCCAATTACAGTTCCCTTCCTTATGGATTCCAAAGAAAAAGTATATCATCATCAAATAACCAATTAATAAAACTATAGTATAAATAAAAAGAAATAATTTTAAGTATTTTGTATTGTTTTATTTGAATCAGGATTTTTTAGCTTCACAAATAAACTTTTTTAATAGATAAACATTTTGGAGTGCACAAATCTTTCTATGGTATTTACATTTTAGAGTTATTTCTGGATACATATTTTTCAGTTCTTTAATATTTGGACATGTGTTGTTGCTGTTGTTGCTGTTATTGTTGTCTTCTAGGTTCACGACTTCCACATTTGCGTTATTGAGTAACGACTGAAGCCATTGTTTCTTTTCGGAGCCCTTAACGAAAACGACTCCAGTTTGAATTTGTTCTTGAAGAAATAATTTAACTTGGTGAAAATTAACGTCTCCTCCATCCCAGGTTAAACCGTGATGGTTTTGGTGTAGCCAACGAACCTGCCTTTTGAGATATAATGGAAGATAATTAGAGCTGAATGGTGGTGTTAGTATGAAGTGCTGGTGATGTCCATTGAAAAGCACCGCTATTTCCTTTAAAATAAACTCGTTGTTTAACCCTCTAAAACCTTGGAAGTCCGCAAAGTGGGTATCCATGTTTAGTCAACTAGTTTTATGCTAACGAACTGGTAAGCGGTGCCGGCAATGTTAATTACAAATGCAAATTTAAATAATAGTGCTCCCCTTTTTATATGCCTTAGCTTGAAAACAGATAAAACACAAACATCATCCCTTATCATTCCCTCCCTCCAAATATGTTTTATTAATCAGCATAGGCAAATTTAACATTTGATGATATGATGTGGTTTCTAAAAGTTATTATATTATTTTTTAATCATTAAGCTTCTCATCCATAAGTAATTTAACTTTAATCATAAGAACGGAAATACAATTTTAATATTTCCCATTAAAATTTATTACCACTCACCTAACCGCATACACAAAGCAGATATGACACTGTATCGCCTGACAAGATGCGGCTTTTTCAAAGTTATTTTATTTTGTCTAATCAGTAGGCTATTCTCCCATACGTAACATTAACCATAAGAACAAAAAAAAAAACAATTTTAATATTTCCTATCATTTGCGAATTTGTATCGCCTGAAAAGATGCGGCTTTTTCAAAGTTATTTTATTTTGTCTTATCAGTAGGCTACTCTCCTATACGTATATTAAATTTAAGCATAAGAACAAAAAAAAAATAATTTTAATATTTCCTGTCGTCTGAAAATTTGTATCGTCTGACAGGTTGCGGTTTTTCAAAGTTATTTTATTTTGTCTAATCAGTAGGCTATTCTCCCATACGTAACATTAACCATAAGAACAAAAAAAAAAAAACAATTTTAATATTTCCTATCATTTGCGAATTTGTATCGCCTGACAAGATGCGGCTTTTTCAAAGTTATTTTATTTTGTCTTATCAGTAGGCTACTCTCCTATACGTATATTAAATTTAAGCATAAGAACAAAAAAAAATAATTTTAATATTTCCTGTCGTCTGAAAATTTGTATCGGCTGACAAGATGCGGTTTTTCAAACACACCCACACCCACCATTCCACCCCATCCCACCCTAGTAAGCCCCTGACATACTATATATATATACATATATATATAATATATATAGATCAGGCACGAGGCGTGACTTTTTCGATAGCGGAAGCACTGAACATAAAAACCAAAACTGAAATACCTTTGAGATTCAACCTTTTAAATTCCACTTAATGATAATACACATAAAATAATATACATAAATAATATATTACAGTAAAGTCTAATTAAAAAAAAACCTTGATGCCTTGCGCAAAGGTTTATCCTTTTTCTTTTAAGGCAAAATTATCTAAGTACGATTTGGTGAGAACTAAGCTACGATGAGATAACCTTTCTTGTCCACATTTATTTCTAAAAAAAAAAATATTTAATTCTCTTAAAACATGAATATGATCTCTCTACAGATGCCATTATTACGGGATATTAAAAATCTTAAGATTCCTTTTTGATTTAAAATTCTCATAATTGAAAATTATATTATATTTCTGCTGGAATGTCAAGAAACCTCAGATATTAATATTAGAAATACTATTTTGACCACCTTTTTTTTTTATAATATCAAAAAATAAACAGAAAACAGGTGGATTGTATTTATCGCCACGAAAATAATTAAAAAACTACCACCTTTTAAATTCATATTTGTTTGTTTTTTTTTGATAGTTATGAATTGCACCTAAATTTGCACACACATTATGTTAAAATAAAACTCTTCTACCCCTTTTGTCCACGAAATTAAACTCATTATCAGTTTGAGACAATAAGCAACTCAATAGATACATTTTTGTTTTTCTATCTCTCTTGTAGGAAATTCTCGTAATGCATTCACTCAAGTCATTCTTCACACATTGTGCAAAAGGCAAGAAACGAGACAAATTATTTTGACTTTGGGTTGAGATCTAAGTTAAGTATGTGAAATAATGGAATGCCCAGCTGTTGTGCATTCTATATTGTTTGAGAATCATTTTTTGTTTGAGCATTTTGTGAATATTGGTGAGTGATGTTGTAGGTATATTTTCAGTTGACTTGGAGTGGAAGGGTATTTTGAAATTGAGTTAAGGAGGCGATAATAAGGAATGCATAGCTGTTAAGCATTTTAGCAAGAACTTTCATGAGATTGAGCATTATAAATAATGGAGTGATGTTGAGCATCCTCAGTTGGTTTGCAGTGAAGTTGTAATAAGCAGAGATCTTTATTTCCTTTAGAAATTTTAGTAAAAGATGTTGTCATAATGATGTTGGAATGTAATTTACAGTATAGAGTAAATGAAGATTCATTAATAGATAAAAATAATATAATAAGAAAATGAATACAATTTGGAATTTTGAATTTAATTCCTTGCTAGGTACGATTTTTAAAATGGTTCAACGGAAGCACTCATTCCACTCAATATATGGACGCTTCGTCCCTGATATATATGTATATATATATTCCTAAAATATCTAAAGTCATTATCAAACCAAGCATTTATTAACACTCACCTAACCACAAATAATTTATCTAAAGTCTTTGTCGCCATCGTCAAGCGCGCCCTAATACACACAAGCAATACCCACCCCACCCACACCCACACCCACACCCACACCCACACCCACACCCACACCCACACCCACACATATATATATATATATATATATTCCTAAAATATCTAAAGTCATTATCAAACCAAGCATTTATTAACACTCACCTAACCACAAATAATTTATCTAAAGTCTTTGTCGCCATCGTCAAGCGCGCCCTAATACACACAAGCAATACCCACCCCACCCACACCCACACCCACACCCACACCCACACCCACACCCACACCCACACCCACACCCACACCCACACCCACACCCACACCCACACCCACCATTCCACCCATACCACCCATCCCACCCTAGAACACAACCCACTCAATTCCAAATCAAGCAAACCCATTCCCACCCAACCCCAACCCTAACCCCACGATTCCGACCCCCGCCCCTGCCTAAATATCATCAACTCATCATAGTACATTTCTCACAAATAGCCATACATTTTCAAAATATGAATCATAAACATAAAATACTATTCTCATAACACAAGACGAACACATTTTCAATCTAATACCGCATCCACTTCCACACGTCATACATATTATTTGTCATTATCAATCACAACAGATGTACAAATCCTAAAACAAACCATACCTAAAACTCTTATCAACCCAACCGCCACAGTACCTACAAACTCTTATCTCACAACCGCCACCGTACCTACAAACTCTTATCAACCCAACCGCAACCGTACCTACAAACTCTTATCTGACCCCCCATGAACTCTTATGTCATTATCAAACCAAGCATTTATTAACACTCACCTAACCACAAATAATTTATCTAAAGTCTTTGTCGCCATCGTCAAGCGCGCCCTAATACACACAAGCAATACCCACCCCACCCACACCCACACCCACACCCACACCCACACATATATATATATATATATATATTCCTAAAATATCTAAAGTCATTATCAAACCAAGCATTTATTAACACTCACCTAACCACAAATAATTTATCTAAAGTCTTTGTCGCCATCGTCAAGCGCGCCCTAATACACACAAGCAATACCCACCCCACCCACACCCACACCCACACCCACACCCACACATATATATATATATATATATATTCCTAAAATATCTAAAGTCATTATCAAACCAAGCATTTATTAACACTCACCTAACCACAAATAATTTATCTAAAGTCTTTGTCGCCATCGTCAAGCGCGCCCTAATACACACAAGCAATACCCACCCCACCCACACCCACACCCACACCCACACCCACACCCACACCCACACCCACACCCACACCCACACCCACCATTCCACCCATACCACCCATCCCACCCTAGAACACAACCCACTCAATTCCAAATCAAGCAAACCCATTCCCACCCAACCCCAACCCTAACCCCACGATTCCGACCCCCGCCCCTGCCTAAATATCATCAACTCATCATAGTACATTTCTCACAAATAGCCATACATTTTCAAAATATGAATCATAAACATAAAATACTATTCTCATAACACAAGACGAACACATTTTCAATCTAATACCGCATCCACTTCCACACGTCATACATATTATTTGTCATTATCAATCACAACAGATGTACAAATCCTAAAACAAACCATACCTAAAACTCTTATCAACCCAACCGCCACAGTACCTACAAACTCTTATCTCACAACCGCCACCGTACCTACAAACTCTTATCAACCCAACCGCAACCGTACCTACAAACTCTTATCTGACCCCCCATGAACTCTTATCTGGTTCCCGCTCTCAAGTAGCCTTATACCTACTCACTGGTAAATTCAGCTTAATTTATGATCAGAGTACCGATAAGTACGAATATTCCAGTAAAAATGGTCAAAACAATAATACAATATTTCATTATTAAAACGCTTCATAAAAATCTCGGTCTGACGAATTATCTCCTAAGAAAGTTGACCCCAAAGTGAACTTGATCGGACTGAATATATCAGTTGGACTAAGTTTTTGATTTAGTTCATTGGGAATCAGTTCATTTGAACATAGTCTGAACAGTGCAGTTTGCGCAGCAAAAAGCGGTGGCTGAATGGCGATGGTGCATCTATATTAGACACAATCTACATGATGTGATCATATAATTGGATCACATTTACCCGATTGAAGAGTTCGTGTAAAATTTTGAACACCTCCTAATCTCCAAACATCAGATCAAATTTTATGTGAATCTTATTCTTTAAAAAAAAATGTATGAAATTTTTTCAAAGAATTTGTTTTCAAGAGAACTTAATTAAATAAAATGAATTTTCACCTTTGGTTGTTACGAATTTGTCTCATTTTTAAGTTTTATTCTCACAAAAGTATTCTCCAAAGTAAAAGAACAACAATTTTTCGTGAGCCAAATGTTGACAAATAAGTTATTAACATTAAGAAAACAAAAATTTAAATTTTACCTTGAGGCACATGCTCTTACTTGACTAGATTTTAGCTTGGCTAAACTTTGCAGAGAATTTTGTATTAAACCTATTTATTGAACGCGTGCTACGAACTAGGCTTTACGTGATAATACAATGTAGTTTTTATCGTTTTGGTACATAAAGCAGAAATCGTCGTTTAACACGGTTAGGTTAGTTTTTTTAGAACATTAATACAAAATAAAATTGAAAGATAGTTAATTTCGGATGAAGCGCATGAAATACAAGAAAAATGTAAGTTGCAGAAAAAAATAGCTTGAATATAATTATAATATAATATATAATAATAACATGCACAGGCACACGCACAGAAACCAAGTTCATTTTATTCCTTTGTCTTTTGGGGTTTTTATAGGTTCTGGAACTCAGCCAAAATCATAAGGAAAATAGAATAATTAAATATTATTTCATTAAAACAAAACCAACACAATTTACTTTGTTAGCAAATCTATGATAAAATTATTCCACGAATAACTTATTATTCAATCAAAGTATGGGTTTTAAAATCATCTTAAAATATTAGAAAAATAATATATAACTACGTGAGATAAAATTGACATTACATCAAGTGACTACAAATTGCATAATGCAATCGGTTTTTACTACGTTTTTCTTCTTAATGACATAAACTAGAAGTGCGGTTAGAGAAGCTCCTAATTGTTAGTTTAATGGGAACAGTCAGGAAGATTCCTTTTGATTAATTGCGTAGCATTTAACTCCTACAATAATTAGGGTTAACACTATCTGCCTTGGGATTGACATGTGCTAATCATAAAACACATAAAACAATATTATGTGCCTCCGACAGTCAATGAAATCCCAAAAGAGTGTCTCTTGTCATAAAAAATGCTGCTCGTCAGCCGTTCGGAATCGATAGAAAATTGTACCTCCTTTCCATTCCTACTAACACACACATAGGAATGGTAAAGAGTTAAAAGTCACTCGGTTTAAGCTATCCAGGAGCTTATAGTTCATTTACCTATCAAGTTATACCGTAAAATGAAATGCAATCATTTGATAAAGCAACTTCAATCGCAGTAAACTTCTGAAGTTATTTCTTCAATCAAATTTGAAGCCCCATTTTTACAATTCGCTAGAAGAGCAAGTACGTGCAACCTAGTTGTGGAATTTATGTATCTTATCGCACTCGTATTACCCCATGTAAAGCATCCAATTTCCCAGAATTACCTGTGTTGTACACCACCCGCGATACCATCTGGACTTTTTGTCTATTGTTTCTTCAAAGTCTACTTCAAATTCCACAACTTACACAAAAAATAGACAAAAACAAGGATAAGATTATATCTGTCACTAAAAAAACAAATAAAATAGGAAAAAAACTGCGATCCATACAAATTAAATGCAAATTTTTCAATTCCAAAGAAATAATGCGCGCCATTCGAAACAGATAAACCCATTAACATGCAGAACGTGTTCCCGATTATGTATGAACAATATCATACTGCACTTGAATAATGTTGCACTTTGCTGAATGCTGCATGCAGCATGCTGATGTTGAATGCGAACCTAACGTGGGCGGAATAAAAACGCCTCCGTATGGATTCGAAGACCAAGAAATCGTTTGGTGTGGTAAGGTTGGTGGCTTAAAAACAATATTTCCCTAATATCTTCATAGAGACGAAGCAGATGTTGCAAATGTTGAGTTTCTAATGTAAAGTGTATCGCGAAGACGACTTTGAGGTGTTAATTTTGTGCGGTCTCTTGAGGAAACGATACGGGGTGGCTTCAGCACCCAAGCGCCCCAAAGGCATTGTAAATATTTATTTAAATGACTCTATCGACGGAGTTGCTATAGATAGCTCTACGAACTGCGTGGTTAAGGAGTGGTTCCAATTTGTTCGACTGAGTGCGACTCAGCACTCTTTGGAACTGGAAACGAGGTGAAAGACAGCTTCGCTCGCATATACTCGTACATAGAAACAACATGGTGCTTGAACAAATAAAATATCTAGGTGCTGGAAGAATATGTCCGGCGATATCGTATTGTTTGTCCATTATATGGGAGGTGGGTCGTTCTTAGAACGAATTATGCTATCAATATTACAATCATGGTCAACATGGTTTTGAATTCCATTAGAAACATGACTTTCTGTCGGAGTTCTATTGAAATGATGTTTATGGCGTGTATTGACAATTCACTGTGATATCAGTTACGAGGTGATCGCAAATTAGAACAATAAAAAAGTGATTGCTGATAATTTTAAAACACACATACAAACCAACTTATAAGCTAGGTTCTTTAAAAAGGAAGGGTTTTTCAATGGGAACATAACTTCTTCAAGCTATTGCAAAGTATAATCAGATGAGTTTTGGGGCTTCAAATGCTCTAGAGATTCAAGCTCTTGGATTAATTTCATGGCGTAACGGTGTTGGCAAGAATTTCACTAAAATGTGATCTGAGTGATTTCAAATTTCTCTAAACGGAAAAGATTCGACTGATTTGGTCCATTTCGGGCGGTATTAATACTTGGCAAACGGTGTTCGTTCATGTACTTCTGCATGATAAAAACGGTCACCTTGACGGGGGATTATAAAAAAAGTGAAATACAAGATTTGTATGTCTTTTTTATAGAACCCTTTATATCTTAAACAAATGATCTGGTTTCTAACGATTTGGAGAAATGTTTTAACATAAGCTCGTATGGAAGTGGACTGTTGATAGAATACTTCCTTAGAGACTTAATTTTTCAAGACCTGAACCAGTAAGAAATAAATAGAAAATTAATGTCAATTCGAAATAATAAACTTTACGTTCCACATGATATATTTTGAGAGAAAATTAGATCTCTAGCAGATGGAAAGTCCTTTCATTTGAATGAATGAATAAAATATCGGGTTAAAGTGCTCTACGACTTATAGATCTACTGTGGCCCCGTTTAGCGCTAAATGAGATTGCTCATTTTACTTCCTCTTCCTCCAGATTATTTTCCTTCAGAAACTTTAGCATATACTCGTACATAAAATGGTTTCAGAGATTGTAGTTTGCTGTTTGTTCTCTTCTTTCTGAGTATCACATCTAACTTATAAGTTGCCCGTTGTTTCTTCGTGAGTATTACAGAATCTGCTCATCGGACCAAGAATTTTAAGGTGTCTTCTATAAGATAACAGCGGCCAGTTAGAAAACCCTTGATTATTCAGAGGTTATTACTGCATAAGACAATGCAGGATATAAAGTGTTATAGGTTTTAGCCATTTAGAAGCATTTTTACCTATCCCAGTTTTGAGAGTTCTTTCCATTTTTCCTTATGGTCTCTTCTTTTTTTTGCTTGCTTATATAAGGCATTTGGAAAAAAATCGAACCAGAAATTTGGATCGAAGTTTAGTTCATTAATAAATGTTGAAATTATGCAATATATGTACAATCTGATTTACGTTTTTGCTTTCTTCTCTTCCCGATTTCAACTAAGTTCAGATTTATCTAGTGATATCTTTTTAACGTAACTAAACAACGTGTTGCTACTATTTAGCCGGTGATAGTTTAAGCGTATTCTGCGATTTTAAAGCGGTTTCCTGTCAAAAGGTTTAGCCAATCTGCTCAGTTAGTTTCATCGGAAACTTCGACTTTTGTTCTAATAGCCGAAAAATTTTACAGTATGACATGATCAAAATTGTGGAACCTACATCGTACTTTCTAGTTTCACCAGAAAAAGGAGGACCAGCTCTTCCAGAATGTACATAGGTATACAGAAGTTTGTCCACAACAAATGTTCAAAATGGAGAGAGAAAAAAAGATTACAATGAAATTTTAATGTAAATGGAGATTTTTTTGAGTATTGTGACGAAAGTGTAGATTCTGGCCTTATAATTCGAAGAAGGAACGACCAAGTGTGAGTTGATACTGATGTCGTGAACATAATGTCACAGTTATAACTATGAGCTAGTTAGGAAATGTTTCTATTTATTTAAGGTTTGTAGTTTTGAAATGAAACCACAAATATTTGTTGCCGATAAGTGCTTCTTTGAGCCAAAAGAAGGATCCTACTTGATCATGTGTCGATGATGAAGTTTTAAAGGATGTTTTCAGAGAAGAACAGATATTATACGAACGGTTTACATGGACACCTCCGTTTAAGGTTAAATTCATAGGCGGCATATCCATATATGTATGTATCTGAGTGTTTGAATACGAAGGTCTAACGCCCCAGGATTCGAGATCCTTAAGTAAGAACCTAAGTTAGCCATCCCTTCAGGAATAACATGTTTCTATTACCAATTATGGCTCGGATCTCTTTTGGAGTCGACTTTCAAACACTCCATAACGTCCCCATTACCACCATTATAGTAGCAGTCTACTTTATGCTGTACCAATTTATCTTGTGGACGAGCACACAACTTCATTGATGTTCCTTTATCACTGGAACGTTCCATATTGGTTTTTGAAAATATGAGATTGGTTTTTCTATCCCACCCGTCTTACCCAATTAGGGTCTTCAGTATTTCTCACTCAAATTTGTGGAGTTCCTGTAGAATAAACAGAAAGAAGATCATAGGCAAGAAACCCACAAAGTTCTTCAAATGTGTGGAATAATCGTCCACCTGATTTGAGGGAACAATAGAGTATCTTAGGGCCCATTATGCCTAAACAGCTAGTATTTAGAGGATAGAGTATAAAAGTGAGCATGTTTACCACCTCAGCATCAACATTGTTTTTTTGTAAGTTGAGTGAGGTTGTGTAAGATTTTAAACAGACTACGGCAAGACCAGTGGGGGTGCCGTGAAATAAGGCCAAGTGAAATAAGGCCAGCTTTCAAAAATTGGCCTTATTGCACTTTTACAACGTGAAATTAGGCCAATTTTCAGCAGTTGGTCTTATTGCACTTTTACAAAGCGAAGTAAGGCCATTGGTCTAATTTCACTTTCAACAGTTGGTTTTATTGCACTTTGAAAAAGCGAAATAAGGCCGAACTGCATTTTTATATTTATTTCATTTCATTAATAAGTATTATTTATTCGTATAATACATAATTTATTGTTTATTGGAGGCCGATGTTCTGGGTTTTCTTGAGTAACAGTACCTTGGGTGGCCCGTTTCGCGGGTTTTCTGGATTTTAACTCCCTTTTCGGGGCTCACACCCGCTCACGCAACTCCGTTGCTCCGCTTAGGGTATGTTCAGTCGCCAGGCAGGCGCCTGTAGCAACAGTTTTCTGGAGCAGCAGTACATTACTGTTAGTTGCTTACTCTAATTAATGTAAAATACAAAACTGTTGCTACAGGGCCTGCCTGGCGACTGAATATACCCTAAGCGGAGCAACGGAGTTGCGTGAGCGGGTGTGAGCCCCGAAAAGGGAGTTAAAATCCTGTTGCTCAAGACAAAACATTTTATGTTTGGCCTTAAGTCACAAACAAATTTGGCCTTATGTCACAGCACCGTTAAATACATTCAGTTGCTCTTATTACGCTTTCAAAAAGTGAAATAAGACCAATTTGGTCTTATTTCTCGAAATCATTTGGCCTTATTTCACTTTGTCAAAGTGAAATAAGACCAACTACTGAAAATTGACCTTATTTCACTTTATCAAAGTGCAATAAGGCCAATTTTTGAAAGTTGGCCTTATTTCACTTGGCCTTATTTCATGGCACCACCAGTGGGCCACCTAAGAGCTTCTTCACAAATTCTGCATTTTATCATTCTGAACTCATTCGGATCCCGTCCAAGTCACACTGATTATATCATCCCAAAACTACAATTTGTCAATTTCTTTTACACTGATGATTGATCGAAATCTGATGAAGGGGTTAGTAGGAGTGTGTAGTTATTGTAGTGTGTTTTAACCCTTTCAAGGTCAGTGGTACGAAAAACATACCACATATCTTAACAGTTTTTTTCATGAATTTTCATGCATGAGAATATACATTTTGTGTGCAGTGGTATAATATTCCTACCATGTCCTTGTAAGGAATCCTGTAAGGATAATTTTTTGTTTTCGGTAAATTTTTAATTAAGTGACGTAATTAAAGTAATTTATGCAAAAATATCGTGCAATTTTCTCTGTTCTCTAGTAGTGTCCCGGAAAGAGAAGTAAGCGGAACTCAAGGAAAACGTGTTATCAACAACTTATATCCGCTTCTTCTCGGATGGTCAAGCGGCTGTTAGATCTCTGGATTCGATTACTATTGCAGCCTTTAATTGCCATTCATATCTTATAGAGATCGCGGAGTAGTTCAATATTCACTTCTGTTGAGTTTCAGGTCATGGGGACATTCAAGGTAACTGTAAACCTGACGAACTCGCCAAAAGTGCAACAATCCTACCTGATACCGTAAAAACTTATGGCATAGATGGAATAATAAGGCCAATGGTTCATCTGAAGCGCTCTAGGTGTTTGATATCCTTAAGGAAACTGGTGTCAGAACCGGACATTATGTTATAGGCAAGCAAGCAACAATGCTTGATTTTCGCAGAAGCTGTATGGACGAGGAAGAGGTAGAAATAATTCTTCATATTTTTTGTACATGCCCTTCTTTATCCCATAGACGTCGGCTCCATCTAGGACAGTTATTTTTTTGGGAAACTTGTGATCTAGGTTCTTTCTCTTTTGCTTCTTAAGACACTTCAATTGGTTCAATGAGTCAGGAGAAAATCTCTAGATTGAGGTGGTATAAAAGTGTACTGAATTTGTTCTAAGTGTGTCAGCTGCGACGCGTGCAGCTATTTCTACCTAACATAACCTAACCTAATTTTAGTCTTCGGACATAACTGTATGCAGACACTTCATTGGCTATTTTAGTTCAGGACAGGACAGTAATTTCCTGCGACATAACTCCCGACTTTTATTTTGTACACTTATGCTCTATTTAAGGGGGACATAAAACCTGAATGTGACATACCTAAATCCTAAATTTTCGTTTGGAGATGGGATATATATAATATATATATTTATAAGAAAAACTGTTCGTTTCAAGTTGTGAATGCTCTCTTCAACCATTCTATTGTAAAGCGAAATCTGGCCTTTTTCAATTTAAACTGTTTCTTCTGTATGTTTGGTTATCACGCAGGCACAAATGACAACATTTTGCTTGATCAATTTCACTGGCCTGAATTGTTTTACAGGTTGAAGGATTCTAACTCCCTCTTCTGGTCCTCCGTTCCGCTTACGCAACTCCGCTCATGCACTTAGGATACACTTAGTCGTCAAGGGGTCAAGGCTGGATTTAATATGCAATGGAATTAAGCAAACAATTTATTGATTAACAGTAACTGCCTGGCCTTCTACGCAGTTCCACAATTTTAAACTTACTTTTTTGGTCATCTGTACTGTTCACGATACTCTGTTCTCCGATTAAGATATATGTAATTAATTACTATGTAGGATCTTTTTTCAACAGTTTTCTAAGATAGCAGCTCTTTGGGTAATACCTTATGCGGTTTTGATATTTAAGAAAGATATTGACATAGAAATCTACCTAACGACTAAACAAACCCTAAGCGGATAATGGGAGTTGTACACAGATTAAGACCCTGACAACCCGCGAAGTTGATCAATAGAGCTACTGTCATCCGAAAAAAATGTTTAACATTAGCGCTTAACTGACAACTGAACATATAATTTCCGAGCTCAAAGAGGGTCAAACTTCAAATTTTAACTTTTGGGACTTATGTTCCACTTAGTGGAAATATAAGTCTGAAATTCGATTTGGGTTTAATGTTTTACTCAATTGGACCATAAGTCCCAAAAATATAAATTGGAGGTTATTACCTTGGGAGTTACGCCCCTTCACCTATTGTCCTAAGACCGATATCTTAAGAAGAAGAGTAAAAAAAACAATTTATGATGTTTATTTGTTTGAAAAGTTATCGTCGTCCGTAAGCCTAGGCATGGCATGGATATTGCCATACTATGACGTACTTTTATACAAATGAAAGAAGATCTCTTTCTTAGGATCAGAATCTCATTCTGAGGAACCGCAATCATACTTTCCAAAAGTATTTTGAATTCAACATTCCTTTGGTTGATCAAGCTACAATTTGTTACATAGTTTTACAAATAGTTAAGACTTAAGATTCTGCTAATTTCTGTACTATACTCTGTCCAACAAAAATTGTCAGTACAGGGAAGATAGGACATTTGTCTCTCATTCTGGTTGCATTGCATAAGTGTGTCGCCTTGTAAAGCTCTCACAGGCATTTCGTAGCTTACATTATAAATCGCCGCAAATGATAGTAAAAAACGCGTAGGGCTACCGTTTGCCGATTCAAAACGACTGAAAACAATATTCAATTTTCCTTTTCCCACAACGCCAAGCGGTAAGAAAATAGGTGCGTTTTTTTTTAAGTTGAAAAGTAATACGACAACACTCAACATACTCATCTTCTTAAAATTTGTTCTCAAAAGCTTCAAATCCCAAAAGCTCCTTAATAAAAACCACTGAAAAAGCTCCTTGCTTGCAATTGAGAATGATATTGGTAACTCTGTTTTGATGTAGATAAAGAGCGCACGATCGTATTGAGTTTTGAGTGACACTTAACACTCTTGACAGTTGACAGTATCTCACCAGCAGTGGGATACGACGGTCGTGTTGGGGTGTACAACTTTTTGCAAAGAATTACAACAACAATTCCTTAAGAAAACTCAGTGGCTTGCTCTTTTTTTAGTGTCATTTTTCCTAACGCATTGTAGTGAGAGTGCATCAGGCGCCACTGATTTAGAAAAAGCTCTCCCATAAAGCCTGTACTGACAATTTTTGTTGGACAGAGTATAAAACTATCAATACTCCTGTTGTATCTCCATTCAATCTCACTCCAAAAACTAGTGTAAAAACGTGTTTTTTTTTTGTTCGACATTTCAATTTATTTTACAAAGAAAAAAGAAACAAAAAAAACAAGTTTTGTTCAGGAAGAAATTGTTAGCAGGTTTTTCCAAAATAAATTCCAGTGTAATGATATTGACTCCGAAACATCCAAAGATTCGGTATTGTCACGAAAGTATATCTATGAGGTTGATCAAAATCGGCTGATCAAACGGTTCTTCAGGTACACGAAAAGAAGCTCTGTTTGTTTCTTTGATTTCTTATTTCACTTGTCTCAGTGACTACATACCCGATTTTAAAAATGAAGAAAGGTTATATCTAATAAATTATAATAGACTAAGAAGATTTCCGCTATTTGTATGGGTCATAACGTAAACAGAAACTGGTATACGATTTTATACATTATTTGTATATTTGAAAGGTTATGCCCAGGGGATGGCTTTAGTGAGAAAAAAATTTGTACAGTAAGATATTCATACATATAGTTAAATGGACAAATTTCAAAGTTCAAGAAACCCATATTTATATATTTAAAAACTTCTCTTAACATGTGATACAAGCTTCGCCGCTAGCAGTCTATACATAAAATCTAATTAACACCTAGGACAAGCTATATTACAAGACAATCGAAATCAAGCTCAAATCACTGTTGATTTTGATTCCATGTTAATTAATTCTCGTTTTCCAGAAGCCCACTTTCTATTATCAGCATGATTTTCACATTAAACATAAAAAATAAAACAAAATAAAAGCAACACAAACTTACACCTCTCCCAGATTTAAGAATTTCTTTTATCAATATTATTTGCTATAAAACTGACCCAGTTATTCTCCACTTTATTCGCAATTATCATAACCATAGCAGCTTCCATGTTCCTCGTATATAGGAATCAAACTCATCTTCACATTGAATTAACAAACAAACAACTTTTCGCGTGACTGTGTTTTTCTCAGCCTGGCAGTTAATTTGTGATAAAATGAATTCAGAACGAATTTGGATCTCCTGTAAAACTGCTGCACCTTACGACGATGATAATTCTGAAAAGCTGATGTTCCAAATTGGTAGAGAATATAGGTTGACCCACTTTATTGCCGGCGAGTTATACTGCCGCGCAGACACTATTTCTGGCGCAAAACTGGTTGTTGGCAGTTTTTTTCTGTTGAATTTATTTTGGACTTGAATATAAAAACAGCATGAGCTTGAGCATCCATATGTATAAGGCCCCCATAAGTAAAGCGAGCAGAATCTGGATGTGATTTTGAAAGTAAACTTTTTCATCAGAAAAGATACAAATCCAAAAAAAAAAAAAAACACCATATTCGTTTGGCATGGTCATGTTGTGTTCATGTTGGGATGAAAATGATAATGCAGGGTGGCCTTCTGGGATGCCCTTAATGGAAATGCAAGAGGATTGTTAAAAAATAGGAACATCTTCTGCTTGGCTGGGATGATGGGAAAGGGTATTGAAGGTTGATTTTCAGATTAAAGTTGATGTTGTGTATGTGAGAGAAAGTTGAAAGTTGAAATTTGTTTTTAGTTTATTGTATGACAAGTTGGTGTTATGATTTCTAAAAATGCATTTATAGTCCTCAAATTTCACTCATCAGGTCTTTGTCAGTACGAAAATATTGTTAAGTACAGTTTCAATTTTTTGACAAAAATCCAATGTGAACTATATCTAATGCGATTCAAATTTTTTAACTCCCTTTTATGTATTCGTTATCAGACACACTTTCAATAGGAAGTCGGAAATGAAGGTATCAAGCAGCGCTATAGTGCATCATTTTGATACTACTACTTGTTTGAAGTCCGTGTGATATGTCACGATGGGTGATAAGTCAGAACTCCCACGGGCTTATCATCTCTCATGCACAAAATATTGTCAAAAGTGTCTCAAGTAAGGCAGATTGAGACATAGGGTAAACTGCCCAATTGTTGGCACCCCCCCAATGATTGGCACTTACAGTTTAAATGACTCGTATTAATAAAATTTAAAAGTTTTCTAATAAAATATTTTTAAAAATATTAGCCTTAGTTTATTTCTGATGATTAGGCATCATTTCTTTTGGCCTCTGAAGTTAGTAGCAATTAAAAAAACACTGTTAAAAATTTAGAATCAAGTTTGTGGTGACATTGTAGTGTAATTTAATAATAAATTTAAGAGGAAAACCATTGTCAAGTGCAGTTATTATAAAAAAAAATTAACTATAACAAAGAGGTTAGTTCTTTTTATTTTAATATTTTATTAAAAATATAGCATTTATAAGGGGTGTCAACTATAGGAATGTAAATCCATCAAATTTCCATTTATTGGCACATGCCAATCATTAGAAACAGTGCCAATCATTGGCTATTGGCACTGTGCCAATCATTGGTAAATGAAAAAGTTACAGATTTTCCTAATTTTGTATCAATTTTCCTTAGAATGATAACACACTTTTTTATCAATCAATAAAAATCTAATCTAATCTCGGCCATAATGTAACTTAAAAGACTTAAATATAATTATAAAAATAAATTACCTTTTATTTATTAAATTATATAATAGAGTTATACTATTTGTTTATTTTGGTTTTATTGGTTTTAATAAACTTTAATAATTAAACAAAATCAATGTGCCAATCATTGGTTTGTTCAGTGCCAATGATTGGAAAATGGTGCCAATCATTGGTAAAAGGACATTGTTTTACTTTTTATTAATTATTTATTAATTTTAACAAAAAAATGGGGTATTTAATGTTTTTCACTAAACAAAAATACAATTAAAAATTAAAAAAAAAACCGTCGTTTTTTAATTCCCATAAGTTATATAAGCCGAATAAGTGGTGAGTAACCTTAAGGTGCCAATGATTGGTTGGTTTACCCTATAAAGGATTGACATTCTTCGAACATTTTTATTATCAGTTTCAAGTATAATCAACCAGATGTACACGGGCAGGTTTGCAGTTGTCGATTCGTTGAGCCTACACGATGACATATTTAATTTCGATGGAAACGGTCGCTTTCTCCCGTTTAATTTTCAATATTGGCCTTCACTCATCTAACAAGACGGCCTGGTTTGGTTGGACCAATCATCTAACGTAGCTCCATTGAAAAAAAAAGTCAAGAGGTGTTGAATCACAGGATCTAGACGGCCAGTGCTACAGGACAAACCATTTCCCTATACAACAAGTTCATCGACTTGAGTTTTCAATAAATCAATTATTGTTCCACCCGCTGTTCGGTTTGCGGCACAATTTTGCTGAAATCACATTTCATTAATGACTAAGTCACGCAATTGACCAAAGAAATTAAGTAGCAGCATTTCTCTGAAGCAATCTCCATTTATTGTATTATGACGGTAATTTTAATTAAAGAAATAAAACGGCCCTAAGACACCTCCGATACGAAAACCAAAACATGCAATTATTTTTGTGTGGATAAAGTGGTGTTTCTTGAAGCAAAAACTAGGATTTCCACCTTACCAAAGGCATATTCTGTTTGTTAATGAAGCAGTTACATCAAAAATGCATTTCATCACTGAAGATGATTTTGCGATGAAATTGGTGATCTTCTTTCAACATTTGCAAACCTCAATATGAAAAATTCCGTCGCTTCATATGATCGAGTGGCTTTTGTTCTTGAATTAACTTCTTCTTATAAGGATACAGGCCAAGGCCGAGATCGTTTAAAAAAAATCACTAAAGTCTGGTCTTGGCCCGTTTTGCGATGGACTCAAGGACGAGAGGAATATTCTTGACAAATGCATTGTCTCACGGAAAAGCTCAGCAGCGAAAATTAAGACTCAAATTTGTTCACTAGACTAGACTATGAATTGCTTTTCTACTGGAACCGTTGGCCAAAGTTGCCGTCACTGACTCGGAATAATAAATTTTAATTATTTGTAAACGTTTTCCGTTCGAAAGATTAACAAGGATGAAATTGTTATTTTTACTGAATATTTTGACATTGACAGTTTGGTCGTTAATTTAAGTGTGCGTTCACAATGTAAGTTTGACCAGGCTTCCTTGGATATAAGTTCTGTTACACGATTTCCAGCGCTTATTACCCTTAACTTCCTTTAGAAATAATAGAGTTAACTATTTTTTCGAAGCACTTGCTCTTATAAGTAAAGAATGGAAGCTAATTTGCATTTGGATTCACCATTAGATCGGTTAAAATGGAAATGGCGTTTAAGAAAATCTAGTCGCGATAGCTAAATAAATTTCATATCATTTTTTTTTTATAATTTATACACAGTCAAGAAATTACGACTACCCTTGTAACGTTAGTGCCAATGTACGAGTAAGAACCAGCGTTTAAGTAAAATGGAGAAGTGGTCTTGAAAGCTTTTACATTACAATGAGAGGAAAAATCGAGAAGGGAAAAGTATTCCAAATTCAAGTAGTGCGGCTAAAAATAAATAATTTTAGTGGTGCAACAGCTCTAAGAGAACCAGGACCTAGTGACTTACAACTCTCAATCATTCCTTTGTGCGTGTTACCATTAATGAAGAGAACCTACAATTTTCTGTCGAGCAACACTTTCCATAACAATAGATACTCTTAAAGAATTTGTCAATTCCTCTTAGTAAGTTCACCATTAAAAAACTTTTTTTGCAGTGGCTGAGAATCGAACCCAAGACATTCTACATGACAGTGTTGCAACGTAATAACCATTATGCCAAAGGGTACTATCAAGTAATGCGGCCAAGAAAAGAAACCGGTGTACCACAAGGAAGTGCCTTAAGACCAACTCTGTATTTGTTATATTATATCTACTAGAGATATTCCATTGGAAATCAACGCTATCATGACCACCTTTGCTGATACTGCATCATTTATCAGTGCCTGATAAATAGGTTACGAAGGTAACAGCAAAATCGGAAGCATCAATGGCGGGCGTATTAAATAAAACGAAACAAAATCGTCGCATATAAAATTTACAAGCAATAAGCTTAATAATGTTCCAATTTTTATCAACGGGAAAGTAAATATTTTTGTAAATTCCATATTATGGATCTGCACTTCTGACATCGAATGATTCGTATTAGTAGAGAATGTGTACTACCACTTCTGAGAGCTGCTGTACTTCTAGCGGTCAAAATACCACAATTTGTCCAAGTGGATGGTTCATGACTTTCATCTATTGAGAGAGGTAATGGTTTTAGAAAGAGTGTAGATTCATAGAACGTACACAACTATGTTGATTAAATTTCACTGTTGACTTCTCGGAGTAGATTGGTGGAGAATAGTTAACTGATTCGTACGTTGTGTCAAAATATTGGTTGTTTTGCTTGGAAATAATGGAATTTATTACCAAGGTGCAAAGAATATCATGTATTGGAATCACACACAGTAGATCTGAAAGCTATGCTCAACTTAAAACCCTTAAATCAATTTATGCAAGAATAGGCAGCCAAAAGCGCACTTCGTTTTAGCCAAATTGGTAGCTGGAGACACAGTTCCACATGTTCATGTGCTGATTCTACATAAATAAACGGGAGATAGGGTTTGTTTTGACTACATAACACCTCGTATAGACTTTAATAAGCCCTTCACCACTGCCTTTCCCAGCAGAGAGGACTGGCAAATCAACGAGCCATCAAGCTGCGAATCGATGATAGCAATATATACCGAAGCGTCGCGACGGTTCCAAGTTGGTGCAGAGTTCTTTTCAGAAACCCCATGACCAACCAGGTCATTTAGACTTCCTGATTACAACAGGGTCTCCAAGCTGAGATCCTGGCAGTGACAAAAGTTCCTAGACAAGTCTAAATGACGACAATACCACAAGCTGATATCACCTTTTCCACATTTCCATTGATAGCCAAGCAGCAATAAATGCGATTTCTGTCATTAAAATTCAATCAAAAACATATTAACATTTATTAACGACACCAAATTGCTTGAAAATTCCTAAGCTTTATCAACCAGCCGACCCCGGGCATCTCGCCTATACAGCAGCGATTGGCATTCCCACGATAAACACGAACGTGAGTGAGTCGTCAACTCTCCCTAAGATTGGTATAATCCTCTTGAGTAAGGAAACAGCCTCTTCGACTTATTCAGCAATCCTGACCAAACAAACTTAAATATCACATGCTTAATGGAATACTGACCTAACTCGAAAAAAAGCTCTTCAAATCCAGAAATCTCACCATAACTTCAAAACTGCTGCTGTATAGGACCATGGTCCTGCCAGTACTCACATATGGATCCGAGACTTGGGTGCTTAGCAAAAGGCACTCCGACCTCCTAGCTGCGTTCGAGAGAAAAGTCTTAAGGAGAATTGTTGGCCCCGTATGTGAGGAAGGACGATTCCGGAGACGGTACAATCATGAACTGTACGCAATCTACCTTGAAGCAGATATCGTGACAAAAATTAAGCTCGGTAGACTCCGGTGGGCAGGGCACCTAGCTCGCATGAGCGAAGAGGAACCTGCTCGGAAAGTTCTTTGTGGTACATTCTATGGTAGACGACAGCGTGGTAGACCATGCTTGCGCTGGAGAGATGGCGTAGACCAGGACGCCCGAAGCCTTGGGGTGCGCAACTGGATGGCGTCGGCTAGAGACCGGGATAGGTGGAGAGACTTGTTGAAGGAGGCCAGGACCGGAACCCGGTTGTCGAGCCGATGATGATGATGACTGGTATTCTTAAAGTATGATAAACTATTCATAAGATCTGAGGGTTGCAAAAGCCTGTATCTGTACTTAACTCAATTTTGACCTATCTCCTAATGGGTCAGTATTCCATTAAGCATGCGATATGCTCCAAGCACTGGGCTATCAAACTCATTTACCAGACGTTGCAAGGAGCCACATGCACTTATGTCTCTGACGAGTCCTGGGTGGAGGGATGATTTCTCAAGTGCGGATAAAGGAAAGGATTAGGCTCTTAAAAGGCGTCTACCTCTCTTCAACCAGGTCATTGAGTGATGACAGTTTTCCAATGACTTAGAAGTACCCTCCGACATTTCAGTAGCTTGCTGGCTTGATGGGTTATCAACACCCTAAGCGGACTTGAATGATAGGATTATCATAGGTTTCAATACATGGAAGTCACAATATTTAGGGTATCACAACAGATCAACATTGATCTAAAGTGTGACGTTAACAATATAAACTGTCAGCCCATTAAACTAACCTAACCTAAGTGCTGAAATTCATTTGGACTCATGGTATGAAGTTATGGGACGGTGCTGAACCCATCCAAAAATTTCCAAAAAGGCGGAATAATAAATATCCCTTCTTACTTAAGAAATAATGACCTAAATCGTAAACATTCAAATGAAAAAAATCACGAATAAATGAATGCGAAGTTCGAAATGGGAACCTTCTGAAATGTTCGTGGGAAATACCAAAAGTTTAAACTTCCCCTAATGTGATTTTAAATTATAAAAGAAAAATCATTTGTCGATCATCAATAGATTGGTTCAGATCCCGATGCGTTCCGTGCAGTAGATTAGGTTAGGTTAAGTTAGGAGGGGCGTGCACAGCACAGAGGCTGTTGCGTACACGGCGACCTATTGGTCCATTGTGATCCCCTATTAATAAAAACAGAGATGCTCCTAACTAATGCCTTATGTAGACTGGTTCATTTTCGTCCCTGGAGGACCAGAAGTTATTGATTTGCTCTTTCCGCCAATCGGGATTTTTGGTCCCAAATTTAAATGGCTACTGCTGTTTTTGTTTGACACTGACCCTTTCCTTGCAAGTTCGTCTGCTATTTCATTCCCTTCTATATTACTATGTCCAGGAACCCAGCAGAGATTGACTTGGTTAGTGTTGCAAATATTGTTCAGCATGTCTCGGCGTTTTGGTAC
Source organism: Philhelius festivus (assembly GCA_963931855.1). Lineage (NCBI taxonomy): Eukaryota > Metazoa > Arthropoda > Insecta > Diptera > Syrphidae > Philhelius > Philhelius festivus. The sequence goes on from OZ007555.1 coordinate 215,798,452, forward strand.
TGTCTTGGATCTTATAGTCTCAATGGCTAAAGCTTGGCTGTCGACGAAAAATGTGATCTCCGATGAATTCAATTTTTTCGTGCGTACCAATTCTGCCGCCTTTTCAATAGCGTAGATCTCAGCCTGAAAGACACTACACTCATCTGGGAGTTTGAATGATTCTTTATTATTGAGAGATTCACAGAACACCCCAGCTCCTGTTTCTTCTTCCATTTTTGACCTATCGGTGTATAAAGAAATAGCTTGTTCACTAATTAGTAAGTTGGATTCCCATTGCTGCCTTTCGGGTATTGTAGTACAGAAGTGTTTGTTGAAATCTATTCTGGGTAGTAAGTAGTCAGTTGTCACTTTGTCATACCTTTGCAGGATAGACCCATGACCATAACTGCTGTGCTTCCAAGAGCTCATTTCTTTAAGCCGAATTTCGCTTTTGGCTGGTGTTCAGCTTATGTGCTCGTCCAGGACTGGAAGATTTAAAATAATTTCCAGCCCTGCCTGTGGCGTAGAACCCTGTGTCCCCGTTATTCCGTGCAGTTAGAATTATAATTTAATTTATATGTGGTCCTTAGCAGGTAGAAACAGTTAACAATAACTGCCTCTTTTCAAAAAAGGTAATAAAAGAGACAGAAATAACTATAGGCCGATTTCGTTGCTTTCAAGTATTTCCAAAATATTTGAGAAAGCGGTAAAAAAAAGAATGCTTAAATTCCTAAAAGAGACGAAGTTTTTCAACGCAAGTCAGTTTGGTTTTAGAGAAGGTCTTTCCACTGAGGATGCTCTTCTAGCCTTCAGTTCAATTATTTACAAAGGGCTCGACGAAAGAAAATGTTGTGCTGGTCTTTTCGTTGATATTACTAAAGCTTTCGATATGGTTGACCACAGCATTCTTCTAGATAAGTTATATAGCATTGGTTTTCGAAGTTTTATGTTAAGTTGGTTTTCTTCCTATCTCAAGGACAGAAGTCAAATAGTAAAAATTGGTGAGCATATAAGTAACTCTCTGGTTCTTAACAAGGGAGTTCCCCAAGGATCTGTTCTTGGCCCTATATTTTTTCTAATTTGTATCAATTCCCTTTTGTCTTTGAATTTTCGTGGAAAACCTACAGCGTTCGCAGACGACTTAGGAATCGCATATGATTCAACAAGCCCGCTCAATTTAGTTGCTGATATTAATCACGACATAAAATTATTAGGAATTTGGTTTTCGACTAATAAATTAGTGATCAGCACCAAAACAAAGCTTATGTTTTTTAGCTTATCTGCCAAGGACCCTCCTGATTTAGAGTTCTGCTTCCATTCGCCCCAATGCAAAAAGTACATTCATTTTGATTGTTCGTGCTACGGATTTTTTGATGGAATAGTCTATAATAATGAAAAAGTTTGTAGCCTTAATTGTTTTCAAATTGAAATTGTAAGTAAATTTAAATATTTGGGTGTTTTTATAGACCAAAATATGACCTGGGTAGATCACATCTTTTATTTGAAAAAACATTTTAGAGTGTCCCTCCGCCATATCTACCATTTAAAAAAAATCCTGAGCTTGAACACAATGAAATCGGTTTATTTCGCTCTATTTCATTCAAGATTGCAATATGGAATTTCTTGTTGGGGAGGTTCTTACATGTCTAATCTCCAATGTCTTCTTGTTTTGCAAAAAAAAGTTATAAGAATAATAACTAGTGCAAATCGTCTGAGACCCACCATGGAACTTTTTAGAAATTTAAAGGTACTTCCAGTTAAACATTTGTATTATTTTAAGGTTTTAAAAATTTTTTTTAATAAAAGTGGTTATTTGCAAAGTCCAATCTTTGAATCTCGTAATTTACGTAGCAATTCAGCTTCTTTAGTAAATATCCCTCTATTTCGAACAATTCATTACAGAAACTTCTTCACTATTGTAGCCTGTAAGCTTTTTAATAGACTACCTTTAAGTTTGAAACTTTTAAGATGCTTACCAACTTACTTAAGGCAAGTAAAGCTTTGGCTTCTTAATTTTAATCATGAAGAAATCAGGGTTCTGCTGTCCTACATAGCTTAATTCTCTAGCATTTATTGTTATCATTTCTATTGTTTTCTACTAGCTTAATGCATAATTTTCAATAAATAATAAAAACTTAAATCTTAATATTAACTTAAAATAAAAAAAAAAAAATATCTGAAAAAAATAAGAATATTTGAAATCGAGTCAAATCAATGTTCACCCCACATTAAATTAGTTCTTTTGTACATTTCTTTTAACGTTATATTACTAAGTAAATTATAAAGCAATTGTTTTTATTTTTGAAGTGATATATAAACTATTTTTGAATTAAATATTTGTATCACTACTTATTCTTTAGTTTACCATTAGATTTAATCCCTAATGTATAAATTTTTGAATAAAGAATTAGTTGAATTGAATTGAATTGAATATATTAATTATTGGACGCTTCATCATCTTCGTCATCATCATCATCATCATCATCATCATCTTCATGTTGATGGTAATCATCATCGTCATCCTTCTCATCATTTCTATTGATGAATATGATTTCCTTCTTTTTTTGTGGCTCCTCCTCTTGGACGCAATTAGAGGATCTGAAGCTATAAGCATCCAGTGGGCAATGTCCGTGTTGGTGTGGATCCTGGAGGTCTTTCTGGCATAGAAAAGCCGTACACTTTTAAATTCCTTTTGGCTGGTCTCCAGCACATCTTCAGAAAATAAACCCACAGGGAGTGGCAACTCCTTAATTATGTCTGCTCCGTGTATCAGGAGTTTGTGCACAGACGCACTCATTTTATACCAGCTATACTCTCTGATACACATTTTTGCAGATTCAAGACAATAACTTTTGAAATTATCGTGGTTTACATCGAATCCGCACGATAAAACGCTCAGGATGTTGGCGAATCTTTTAATGATCTCCTTATCTACACCTGTGATATCAGACGATTTTGAGGGTTCCGCAAAAAATTTCCTGGCCGTATTTCCATCATTCGAATTTCCCCCTCCTTGTTTCGGTTGATCCACCACCAATCCCATTTCTTTATAAAATTTTTCTGTAATCTTGTTTTTTCTTTTTTTTTACATTTTCTTTGGCTTCTTTGCTCCTGGCTTGCCATTGTTTCAGCTCCATTCTATACGCGATGTGAAGAAGGTACTCGTAACACCTTAAGAAATTTCGGAAAAAAAAAACAAAAGAAGAAATGTTTGTTGTTGTTTAAGTGGACTTTTTACAATATAAAAATGTTTTTATTTAAAAATGACTTAGTCCAATGTGTTTCGCCCTGATGAGCCCAACTATATGTCGTACCTGGGCGAAACGCATTGGACTAAAAGTCATTTTTAAATAGTAACACCTTAAGTATGAATGGAGCACAGATATGCCAAACTTGAACGGAGCCTTCGAGTATTCTTTGCTCAAAAGCAGATCAATGTTATTAAGCTCCTTGGGTGTTACTTTACATATGTTGCAAGCTTGCGTTGATGATGTATCGGTTAAAATGTTGCAAGTCTTGCCATCCATCATTGTACACACAGCATTATGTTTGAAGGTGTATGTTTTGTCGCCGAAAGTTACTGTCGTGACCTGCAACCTCGATATTTGCTCTTCAATTTCATCGTAATGCAGCTTTACAGATTCTTTCGTCTCCTTCTCGATCAGCAGACGAATAAGGCGGCTATATCTTGAAGAGGAAGGGCTAGGGTTTTGCCATATTATCTGTTTTCCATTGCTTGTTGTGTTTTCTGACATTTGTAATGGCACTATAGTGCACAAAATAATGTTTGTGTCACCATACAATGAGTTGTTTGCAATGACTCCCGTCAAGACCCGATTTGTACACCACTTCAATCGGCATGTTCTCTTCGTGATCGTGGTGTATAAGGAGTACATCCTGCTGTACATCTGCAAGTCTGCGTATCGTGTGGTCAAGAATATTTGGACGGGGATTTGGACTTCCGTTTCTGATATTTTTATATTGTCTGCGCTATAACATTGTATGCAGGATATATATTTGCACCCCGAGATTTCGCCCCTCTTTGCATGTGAATGTAATCTTCTTTACTCATGTCAGAGTCAATGATAAAGGCTAAAGCCTCCTCAGGGGAGTAGGGTGTGATACCAGAAGTCTTTGGGTCATCATACATTTTTTTAACGCGTCTGTATCTGCGCGGACTAGTGGTCATTGCCAGGTTTACCATTTGTGCAGCTGTCCTTTTCCCTCATTTAGCTAAGCTAGCTTGAGCAGCAGCACACAAAACCTCTGGGCTTGTATTGGCAACAATTGCTTGAACACGTCTTCTTTTCGTTCGTACAGAGCCTTCTTCAAAAGGTTTTGCTGGTCTACCTTTAACACCTAATTTTGAAACACGTTTCACTGCTGGCAGAACCAAGTCGTTTTTTAACCATGTTGAATTAGCCAGGGTGAATCTCTCAATTTTCCAATTCGAGTTCCTCCACTTTCTCAACAGTTTCGATACAAACACTTTCAGAACACTTTTAATTTGTAAAGCACTGTCTTTTGATTGTTCATAAACTCTATGATTGTCCAATACATAGCTTGTTAATCGTTCCACACACTTAGATGATGATAATTTATAAAAATTTTCGTTTTGTAGCACTGAAATCAGATCCATTTTCCTTATATGCAATTTCGAGTGACTTCGATCACTCCGACTACCTATCAATAAAAGAAGATAGTATCACAATGAGTTGATTTGAGTTCTCAAAATTCACAATAATAACGGTCAACAAACGACTTAATGAAAATATCAAAGACAGAAAGCGAAACCTTGCGGAACTTTTTTTGTAATCCTGAGTAAACATGAATTTTAAACCGCAATATAATATTTTAATATTTACCATCACATTGTTTCTTATTTAACAGTCTTTATTAAATGTTCATACCTGTAGATTCCATATTCTTGATCACTTTGTATATTTTACCACGAGACTGAAAAAAAATGTGTTATGTTTCATTGACGTTTAAGTGAGCAATCAACCGTACCATCACTTCGCTCATTTGCCGGACTCTCGTAGTCTTTTATTTTAAACATAACAGAGGCGACTTATGCTCTTTATGATTCACAGACCATCTGACTAAAAAAATACAAGCTTATTTAGACTCTACCTTTATTTTGATAAACAGCTTTTTGGCCTCCTAAAGTAGTCATTTTGCCGTGTGTGCAGCGGTTAAATTTATTTTTAATTAATTCCCAACAAAAAAGTCAATATATTGATATTTCGGGGAGGTAAGTGCCCCAATTCTTCCGTTTTCTCAAAAGAATTTTCGCCCCAGAGTTTTAGTACTTCCGTTTAAAGAAGGAAACATTAATTTATTACACACTTAGGGTCATGCAAAAAGTTAACTTTTTTATTTCATACTTAAATATTTATGATTCTTATGAGTTAACGGTGGGCTGTCCATTGTTAAGAAAAAATCCTACCGCAAGTTCATTCAAAATTACAAAACCCAAGATGTTATCATGAAGAACCATTGCAATACTTCTGTTCTTTGAATTAAACAACCATGGAACTTCCGTTCTGAGGAATTCAACCTCTCATTAAAACCGACTCACCCAACAGAATTTTCATGGCCAACTCAACTGACTGCAGCCAGCTGGATTGCATGATTAAATGAAATTCATAAACCTTCCTTTATTGCAAAGTTATACGAGAAGCATTGAATAAAGACATTCCTAATTGGGATTGCTACAAGATGGAAGTTAGTTCAAAGAAAACAAAAACTATGTCAGACTCCTCCTCGATTGTAGAGTTTGCATTTTTCTCGATCATCCCGAGAGAATGCCTGACTTGGCCAACCCGAACCCGACACACAAATATGTAGTCAAGTTGGTCGGACAAAGCATCTCAATCAACAAAAATAACTTCGATCTCGGATCGTCGTCGTCGCCAAATTGGCACTTTGGTAGTCATTGATTAAGCTTTCAATCCATCCAACCAACTCTGCTAAGAAAAGCCTCTTCGAAATGGTCAACAATTCTAATCAATCGATATTCTGTGGCGGTCGTAGATAGCAAGCCAAACCAACTCCAACTACATGTGCCTTTAATGAAAATTGAATGAAGCCATTAAAAAGTACATTAAACGTGCACACGGCAGACATTAAATTCAAACAACTGCAGTTTGACTCCGACGTTTCCAATTCCGAAACAACTGCTGCTGGCTGCGCCAAATGCCATGGATTCGGTTTCCAGAGATACCTCCTCCCCACTGTGGCAGTTAGCAGAGCAATGCTGCCAAATGGCGATAAATCAAAAACGGAAGAATATTTTTCTCGTTGTCAAGAGCGGGAGGAAGCCATATAGCCGGCAGCAGCATCAGGCTTTGCGCCCAGGCACAGTCTAGCCCGGAATTGAGGTCACGTACTATGGACGAGGCTCTCACTCACTCCCCGGTCGGCCATTAGGTATGCCGTTTGCAGTTGCAGTTGCAGTTGTATTTGCAGCAATGGCGGCAACTGGCTGCTGTGCTGTGGGTACCGCTTATTATCAGTAACGGGATTTCTACTCTTTCTCTACTCAATTATCGTAGGTTACGGTACTTTACGAGCTACCGTCACATTATAAGTGGAAACGCAAGCGCAAGCGATGGCTCACACAGAGAACTGGGTGAAATCCGTTGAGCTCGAAGGTTAGGAAGGAACTTCTAATGAGCCAAGCTAAAGTTGAAAGGAAGCGCTGGACTGCTGGCCAATTTATTTTTGTTGAACATTATGTTGATTTGATTGAGAAATGCGGGCCGATAAGGTGGCCTCTCCAACCAGGCCATGACTGGCCGACCGTGGTGGTGGACTGTGCAGTGTAACAATATGAATTGGAAAGTTGAATGGATGGAAGTTCGGTTCGGTTTTCGGTCTTCGGTCGGACTGACAATGCGACACTTTCGATTGCAAGAGCCATAGAGGTGGAGTAGGCCTTCCTCCACCTTCTTTTTTTTATTTTTTTGTTGTGATTTATTTGATTTGAATCAGTGGGCTTTTTGCTTGAAGCTGGAGGAGGTGGTAGCGACTAAGCAGTGTGCTTTCTGATTTTGATTGCCGGTTTACCATTTTTTTGTGTGTTGACACACTGGCTGGCGGTGAATGTTGTTAAAGTTGTTGATTCCTAAAGTCATGAAATTTCCGCTTCAGATGAAATCAATGGATGGATTTGTGGAGTGCAAGCTGGAAACATGCAATCGACAGACGTTTTTTGTCGAATATGAGTTGGTCACTTTCAACTTTCGACATGCAATATGGTTTTTTTTTATCATCACAGACCCTTTCCTCTCATCTTCTTTGTAGAGGATATGGGTGGTGTATAATGTCGATGTCCAGGGAGAGAGTAATGAAGTGAATGGCATGTCAATATGCGCTTGGGATGGAATATAGGCACATTTGGAATTGATTGATGTGAGTTTTGTTGGGTTTATAAGGCGGGCTATGCAATTACTATCTATGTCAGTGATATTTAACTTTCGGTTTCATGGCAATTTGTTAGAAATTCATCTAACACAAATCTTGGGAAGGTAGGTACACGTTTAGGCTGCTACATTGTCAATGGAAATGACAAAACAATGTTGTAAGTTTTGCTTGTTTCTGTTGGTTAATTGAGTGCTTTTGTAACCGGGTGGTCCATGGGAGGTAGTCCAGTATAATTAGTCAGAATTCAATGGGAAGTTTGTGATTCATTTGGTAAGGTAAGTTTAAAACCGAAGAGTATTGCAAACTCTGTAAAGTCAAAAAGGGTAAGGTAAGGTTTAAGAAGAATTTAACATGAATTAGGAAGAAATTTGATGGGGTCGAATCGCTGGACCTTAGTGGCGAGTTCAAGTTACCTTTACGAGAGATAATCTTACCCTCAAATCGTTTATGAGGAATGTCAATACACTTGCATCCGCTGTGGAGCCCGAAGCGTCGTCCATATGGTTCAAATTGGGCAACACAAAATTGGTTATCATCGGTCTGTAGCGCTTGTCGTTGACCGAGGAGAATTCCCAGAGGTATGGCAAACTTCTATTATAATACCAATACACAAAAAGGGTCCCAAAGGTGATGTTAACAATTATCGTCCTATTGCCAAACTGTCATGTTTACCCAAACTCTTCGAAAGCATACTGTACGAAATTTTGAGCTTTTAATGTAAGGCTCTCATTTCCCATATACAACATGGTTTTCTTAAGTGTGGTCAACAACTACTAATCTTGTTGAATTTGTGTCTTTCGTCCTGTCGGCCTTAGAGCATGGCAAGGAAGTCGATGTCATATCCACCGATTTTAGTAAGGCCTTCGATGAAATCTCCCATATATCTACTTATACTTTTCAACCTTTCCACCTTCGGTTTTGAACCCATTTTATTGAGATGGATTTCTTCTTATCTGAAAAACCGTCGATACAGTCGATACTTAACTTCATCTCCCATTATGATGATATAATTCTTAAGGCCAATTCAGCACTGAATCACTTAATGGCTTACAATCGACAATCTAGCGTATCGTTGACGTACGAATATTGGCTGCTTAATAACCAACCCGGTCATCTTCGATTAAGACATCAAACATTGAAGAGTGGACTGTGAAGGGCCACCATATCTACCGTTAAATGGCCGTATGCGCAAAACACACATTTTGATAATAAAGTCTTATCATTTGGACTTCCTCTTCAATCGTGTATTTCTACATGGTGATCAATAACTAAATAATAAAAAACAGATTTGACAGATACCATTCAAACAACATGGCCGCCACAGACGGCCCAAATCCAACCGCGCCAATTGGAAAACCCGCCTTCTTAAAAAATCGAGGTCGAGATTTTGATCATACTTGACATTAAAAGCCGTCATTCTTTTTGCCTGTTTGACTACAACCTAACAGTGGTACCACTTTACTTCAATTGAAGTAGATCTGCTTTTTTTCAAAATATGTTAAAATCTACTTTTTACTTCAGCAAAATGCTGAAATCTACTTCCTTTTCAAGATCTCTGTGACAACCTACTTCAATTTTACAAAAACTGCCAAAATCTACTTCATTTAATCTATTTTCACTCTAGGTAGTATTCCATACAAAAGTGAACTTCAACACAAATACAAATACACAAATAAGTAATTTTACAAATCTTAGAAACACACCACACTCATTTGTACACGAATCTTATTAAAATGTCTTACGTTATCAGAAAAAAATGTTCAAATGTACATTATTCTTGTCAAAAATTTCATTAAGCTAAAAATAAAATCTTAAATAAAATTTTAAAAAATGTTAGGAGTTCTATTAATAAATTATTTCCTTGTATACGAAATTTCTTTAAAATAAAAAAAAAAAAATGGAATGACAACTTTAAGTATTTAATAATAAGGAAAAAAAATTTTATATACAATATTATTTAAAAATCAAATAAGCTTCTATATAAAAATTTTGATCGAAATCGATAGAGTCGAAAATGAGAAAGTTGAAAATAAAAAATAAAGGTACCGTTAGTAATATTTATTTTTACCAAAATATAGACCATTGTTGGTATGGTCTACACATCAATTTTTTTATCAAAATCATTAGAGCCGTTTCCGAAATAAATAAGATATATTATAATGCCTGTATGGAAATAACTGAGAAAAATATTTCAGTTTCTCCTGTATGCTACATGTTGAGTTATAGATCAACAGACAGCCAGAATCAATACTTTTTCGTGTTGTAATGTCAAGTAATGAAAATTTCGAGTTCATTTTTTTTTTCTAAATGCAAATAAAAATTTTATTTTGAAATCTACTTCGATTTTTCTCAATGCATTTCACTTTTTTCTTCAAATCTGCTTCGACTTTTTTTGTGGAAGTGGTAATGCTGCAGCCTTAACGTCTTGGCCGATGTCCTTGATAGAAATCAATTTAGAAAATGTTTTCCCGTTCCACTTTTAGGTCCACTAAAATTAAGCGCTATTCAATAAAAACAAAATTTAAGTCTCTGAAACTTAAGAGGAAGTTCCTTGTGACCCACTGGTGTATTTTATTAAAATAAATATAACTTTTTTGCGGCGGCTGAGAATCGAAAACAAGTCTCTCTTTATGCAGTCCAACACCCTAACTTTATGCGTATATACATACATAATAGTGTAAATTCAACTGTCAAATAATCTATCTTCCTAATCATCCTTAGCAGTTATCAAATACCAGACATTGCCTAGATTATTAGAGAGGAACGATATTATTCCAACTAGGGTCTGAGAAATATCGGCAACATAAACAAAAAAGTTTTAGCCTTTACGGGATGAATTCGGAATCCCCTTATCTGCGAAAACCTTCACAAGATTTTGCATCTAATAGTTCGAACATGCTGGTCAAATTTATAACTGACAAGAAAAGTGACCTTTAAGACTATTTACATAGATTTGATTATGTCTTAAAAGTTAAAAAAATAGATTTCTTTTAATTTAAATTAATTTGAGTTTTATGTGTTATTTATCAATCAATGTATTCCTGTGTTTTTGTCCGTATCTAATCACATCCATACTCTAATTTGAGATATTAATGAGATAAATGTATCATATTTGCCTTTTCAACACTATCAGATCATTTCTATAAAAAAAGAAATACTAAGTGCATTTTGTATAGTCGTGACCTCTCGCTTAAGTATGGCTGTTGACACTGGGATACTCATATTTCATAGAAAAAAGAACAGATCCGTTATGGACCAAATGCAATACTTTTATATTAATGTATGACATAATCCCTGGTCTGGGGTGCAACCTCTGGCATTATTGTTGCTTTGGGTAACTCAAGAATTACAAATTATCCTCCAACTCTTTTCAAATAATATTTTTCCTTCTTATTACTTAACAGACAGTGAGACAATGGCTAAAATTACAGCTTATAAACTCACTGTGCATGGCTGCCTATTGCCATCTGGCCCCTGTTTTGTACTATTGCAACATTTTTAATCCAAAAATTATATAGTCGAAGAGGTAGCGTTAGGGCTTATTTGTACTTAATTTTTTGGTCAATGAAATTTTTGGGATATTAACATAGAAAGATGAAGAAAATTAGAAATTAGTTCTGACTAAGAAGGAAGGAGTGATAAGATTTGATTCAAAGACTAATTGATTTCAACTAAGTTTCTGAATTTAAAAAAAATAGCGCCGCATATCAATGCTGTGATTTTCATAAGAGAATGAAAACACCAACCAACATTAGCATCTTAGAAACGTATGACGGCATACCACTGATGTGCCCACTGGAGTATTTGTGCGAAACACATTAGACATTATGAACTTGATGTAATTTGAACTTTAAATTCAAGGATAGATCAACATAAGATCAAAATATATCCAAAGTAGAGGTATTGACATGATTGGGGGATCATTTTTAAATACACTTAATAGAAGTGGCCGCAAAATTGCCCCTTGAGGTACGCCAAATGATAGCTCAACTATATTAGATTTTGATCATGTGCAATGGCCGATTGCTTTCTACAACTGACATAAGATCAGAACAAGACTCGAATTTGAAGAAATAATTTAAAATAACTAAACTTATCTCTTAGTTGTCAACTTTTCTTTCAAAAGATATGTAAAACGCGGTTGGGAATGGCATCCACATGGTTAGGTTAGGTTAGATGGGGGGATAATACTGAAAAGAAGTACGATTTCACTCGGAACCTAATGGATCCATTGCGCTTCCGTAGAAAGTAGATAAGGAAATTGTGTGGAAGAGGAAGGACTGAATAGAAGAGAACTTAGGTATTTGATGTCTTTCTGAACCGTCTTGAATTCTGAATGAATGTTAGGATGTTATTCAGTGGCTGGGTAGAGATATCGCTTAATTCGCAGACAAAATATTCTCCGAAGGCCGCTTCTCTGGTTCTGGTTATACTGGGAGATTCACAAAGGAAGTGAGTTAATCCCTACTCGGCCTTTTGATTTTGAAACCCTCTACACAAGTCCGACGAGCTAATGCCATTCTGTTCATGTGAATTCCCGTTGTGTTAGGATGAATAGTTAAGACTTTCTTGTATTTTTTTCTTCGCTTCCATAAAGCCCAACTAGTGTCGATTTTGACCATCAGAAATCTGCAATCTCAAAGATATTCTGGTGAATTCGGTTTTTCTCTTGCTCCAGTGGCATAAGTACGGAGGTATCGGCTTGGCTCGGAACTTTGTATACAGGGTGATTGGCATAAGGTGTGACAAAAAGCTAGGGCGTGTAGGTTGGACTTAGACAAGAAAAAAATCGTATGGGAGGGGGGGGTCTATTTCCCCCCGTTTAGGCGGGAGGGGCAATTTAAGAAAAAAATCACTTAAAACAGAAAAAAAATTATTAAAAAATAACGGTGATACCTACAGAGTAATGCTATAGCATTTTGAAAAGCCAGAAATACATTCTTTAATTTTGTTTTTAAATAAAGTTGTTCGAGTGAATAGTTTTTGAAAAATTAATTTTCAAAATCAAAATTTTGAAAAAAAAAATGAAATTTTTTTTTTTAAACAATTTTTTTTCAAAATTTTACGTAATTAAGTATTATTTTTTTATTCAATATTCAATGCTCTTATTAATTTTTGATCAAACACAAAAAACCGGATGTCAAAATGTTTTGTAGTTTTTGAGAAAATCAAAAATAACGAAAACTACTTTTGTTCTAAGAAAAGCCTTTTATTTTAGTTTTTACGTTTTTGGATTCTTATGTAGGTGAATTTACGATTGAAAGGATTAACTTTCTTTTTACTATTCTTTTAATTATCGTCTTATAAGCATACAATAATGTGACAAAGTACTGGATTAACAATATTTCTCACATTTTTTCATTGAGAACACCTGCGTGAGAGCATTGGTTTAAAATTGACCTGCCACTTTTTTATTATGGTGGGGTCGGCTTGGCTTAGGTGCATTTACGAAAGAAAGGATTAACTTTTTTTGTAAAATTTTTTTATTATCAGTCTTATAAGCATACAATAACACATTTTTTCATTGAGAACACCTGCGTGAGAGCATTGGATTAATATTGATCTGCGAATGTTTTTTAAATAATGCAGCGTTACACGCCCTAACTAGTGACAGAAAAATGCAATTGCGAAATAAGAACAAAAATGTTCCTGAATCTTGAAATCAATTTTAATAATAAATACATGCATATTTAGATAAAATACATAATTACTGTTTATTTAAAGTTAATCCTTTCTTTCGTAAATGCACCTAAGCCAAGCCGACCCCACCATAATAAAAAAGTGGCAGGTCAATTTTAAACCAATGCTCTCACGCAGGTGTTCTCAATGAAAAAATGTGTGAAATATGGTTAATCCAGTACTTTGTCACATTATTGTATGCTTATAAGACGATAATTAAAAGAATAGTAAAAAGAAAGTTAATCCTTTCAATCGTAAATTCACCTACATAAGAATCCAAAAACGTAAAAACTAAAATAAAAGGCTTTTCTTAGAACAAAAGTAGTTTTCGTTATTTTTGATTTTCTCAAAAACTACAAAACATTTTGACATCCGGTTTTTTGTGTTTGATCAAAAATTAATAAGAGCATTGAATATTGAATAAAAAAATAATACTTAATTACGTAAAATTTTGAAAAAAAATTGTTTAAAAAAAAAAATTTCATTTTTTTTTTCAAAATTTTGATTTTGAAAATTAATTTTTCAAAAACTATTCACTCGAACAACTTTATTTAAAAACAAAATTAAAGAATGTATTTCTGGCTTTTCAAAATGCTATAGCATTACTCTGTAGGTATCACCGTTATTTTTTAATAATTTTTTTTCTGTTTTAAGTGATTTTTTTCTTAAATTGCCCCTCCCGCCTAAACGGGGGGAAATAGACCCCCCCCTCCCATACGATTTTTTTCTTGTCTAAGTCCAACCTACACGCCCTAGCTTTTTGTCACACCTTATACCAATCACCCTGTATAAATTTGAATAGTACTCTCATGGAACACGATTTTAAGTTAACTTATTGTGCCGCAAAATCGTAAGTGTGGCTATGTTAAGCAGTACAGAGTTGACGTGGAAGGAGAAAATATAAGCAAAAAAAAGAGACGAGGTAGAGATATATTTATTCTGACAACAATAAAGAGGGTAAGGGAGAAAGTCTTATCTGCGTTTCTTTTTGCTGTCAGAATCAATTGTAGGTAGGTATATACAGTTTTATATGCCATGAGCGAGATGAATACAAGCAAATAGTATTGAGAGTGTATGAGAGTTTTTGTGAATTTTGTTTCATTGCTCATGCAATGTGGTTTGTTTAAATTCTGATACGATTAATTACCGAGGTTGCCATTTTATGGACTTTGTAATAAGATCTAGAGGAATTTGAACTTAATAAACTCAAATGGTTTTATTTCGTTTTTGAAAACTAAATAATTTCAAATTGGCTTTATTTCGTTATGGTAACCAAAATAATTTTATAATAATTATATGCAGTGGGTAGTTAGATAATGGCAATTGTATTTTTTTTTTGTAATTAATATAGATATGTACATACACAGCTAAAAAACTATTTCTTTAAGAAAATCTTATAGGTACGGACCTATATTTTTATTAAAGAAAATAGCTTTTGTATAGTATTTAGGTACATACCCATAGAAAATTGTATGAAATTAAAATAATAATTTTTATTAGGTACAAAAACGAAAAATTATTGTTGTGCGTTGATAGGTATTTATATAATTAAATATATAAAAAAATCAGATACCTTTTTTGGAAAAAATATTTTTTATGCATTTACATATTGCTTATAAGCAATTTTTGAAATATTAAAAAAAAAGGAATTTGGTGTCAATTTTAAGAAATTATTGATGCACCCCACATGAAAAAATTTTTAAAATAAAAATAAACTTTTTTTTACAAAAAATAGTTTTTATCCATATTTTTTGTAAAAAATAAGATATTTGCCCTGCGAATTTTGAACAAACAAACATTTCTTATAATGTTTGTCTACGAATTTTTATTAAATTTGGAAATTATTAATTCATTAAAATAAAAATTTAGCTTTTTTTTTATTTTGTTAATATAAATATAAAAAGTAAGAATTTATGCAAACAAAGTTTAAAAAACATTTTATTATTAAACTGATTTTGAATATAAGAAATTTCTTTAAAATTCTTTTAGAAAAAAAATTGGGATATTAATTTTAAGTATTTGAAAATAAAGATTCTAGGAAATATTTTCAAAAATTAATCGCTCAAACATTTTCAAGACATTGATTTTTCAAAAACAATGTTTTTAGATAAAAAAATATTTGTTCGTGTTCTCTATCATCGTAAAGTCAAATTTGATCAAAATCTCGAGTTAAATTTTTTCCACATGCAAAACTTGCAATTACATAATTTTGTAAGTGAAAATAAAATAAAAAAATTTGGTACGCCAACCTTAAGTTTTTATTATTGTACGAATGAAATTAAGTTTCGAAATAAAATATTGAGCCGTTTTTGAGATATCGAATTTTCCAAGAAAAAAAAACAATTTTTTCAAAGCTTTGAGATGCAATGTTTTTTAAACTTATTGGAAGCATCTCTATAAAAAATCCCTATTTCAATAATGAGAAAATTGTCAAATGTCAAAATTTGAAAAAATGATATCGAAAAAAGAATTTTTATCTTTAAACGCGATTTGCGGCTAAACGGAGCCTCGTAGACCCCTCAAAGTTGACATTTTCAAACGTGATTTCTGGCCAAATTATTCATCCTACAGAATTAAAAATTACATATTCGTGATCTAGGGAGTGCCTTTCAATCCACGTATGAAACGAAAAACGCGAAAACGCTTAAAACGTATTTTAAGCGTGGAACAAAAAAATATTGTTTTTAAGTTAAATCTCCACAAATCGTGCGCTAGCTTTAAGTTTTATTACTGTACGAATGGAAATTAAAATTTTCAAAAAAGTATGAACATTTTTTGGAAAAAGGAAAATTTGTATACGCGTGAAAATATTTTTTTTTTTCGTAAGTTACTTGGTATTTTTTCAAAAAAGGGTTTTCGAAAATCGTATTTTTCTCGAAAACTGTTCCGAGGCTGAAATTTGTTTCTTTTTATTAATTTTTGTATATAAAAGCTTATATTTTTAAGAAAACAACACGAATTATAATTTTTGTTCTTGGAAGATAGTTTCGAGGAAATATTGAGTTTTCAAAAAAAAAAAATTTGAAATTTTTTTTAAAAATCCAAAAAATATTTTTTTGGAAAATTTGAATACACAATAATATTCAAACTATTAGGGACCTTTAGCAAAAAAAATGATCAAAATTCTTCGTACAGTTTTTGAGAAAATCGAAAACAAAAAAATGGTCCCAAGGGGGGTACCAAAAATAACAATTTTTTGTAAAATTTTTTTCAACCATTACCTAGCTCATTGTATATACAATGCCTAGCTTTAACTAAATGATTTTGATTTTTTTTAAATCTGTGGGACAGTTTTTGAGAAAAAAAAATATTTATGAAATTTCGAAAAAAATTCCAAAGAAAAAAACATCTACCAAGTTTGAAGAAAATCGGCCGAGCCGTTTAGCTGTAGTCGAACTCAAATGTTTAATAAAGTGGTTTTTTGAACATAATAGTTCTTCATAACTTAAAAACTAAAAGAGATAGAAAGAAATGGAGTATGCCATTCGAAAGAGCATGTTTGATTTATAAAAACTGCATTTCTAACTAAATTTCGCCAAAAATGCTCTTGAACAAGATAATAACTCAGACGACAATATGCACAGAAATAATTTTCTTTTATCCCAAAAAATACGTAATCGCCAAAAAAGTATTGAAAGTATTGACCTTGAAAATATTTGCCTACAGAAAATAACAACTACCAAATCCCCACACACACCTACATTCTACTCCAATGTACATAGTATGTGCCTTTGTTCTCCTACTTTATATACAGTATTCCTATTGCTGTCACTGTCATGTATTATATGTCTATCTGTTAAAACTCTGCCATAGGCATCTCTGCTAATTTAGTAATTATGGTGCCGCTTGGTTCGCCTAGTCGCGTTCCTATTCATGATAGTACTATTCAAATATATATACAATGCTCGGAATAAGAGATGGCCCGTTTTGGGCCTGTTCATCTGCCGTTTCGTTCCTGTTTATGTGACACAGTGCTCTAGGAACCATTTGTGACTATAACTTTTTTCGCTCTACTAAGAAACATCAGCTCATTACGGCTACAATCTATTAGTTTCGACTTAATAGTGATTGATGAAATGGCCTTAATTGCCATCTGGTTGTCTATGAAGATACCGATATTTCTGTCTACTAGTTCATGTGGGACAAGATGGCTTGCGGCTTTGCAAACCCTTCCGATTGGAATACAATGCCAACATTTGGAAGCTTTACAGATCTGTTAATAGGTGGGTTATATCGTCAGCGGAAAGCAAAATTGTTCTAAGTCACAAAAAGTAAATTTTACAAGATACGATTTTTTAACTTTGTATTGAATTACGGCTGCATATTTTGGCTCACAAGTAGTGCATGTAGTGTTTTTTTTATATTGTTTGCACTTTTCTTTCAATAAAGTAAAATTTTAGCTTTTTTAATAAATACCTACTATTTATAAATGTTTTTTGAAACAAAAAACCCAAAAATGGACATAGAACAATTCCTATACAAGTGTGCATCTTTCTGAAATTAAATGTGGACTTAGAACAAAATATGGGAGTAAGAACAAGAGGGCATATTGGGGTCTCATTTTAAGTATATCATTTACCTCTTTTTGTATTGGTCTATGTTCCATTAAGTTATTTTAATTTTTATTTCTATTTTTCTATTTCTAATCACATGAGCCAGACAGAAAGCATAAAACAAAACATTAAATCAACATCAATTTATTATGTAAAAAAACAGAAAATAATTAAAAAACAAAACAAACATCTTTGTTAATTATTCTTATTTCAGGATAGCTTTATAAAACTGAACATCTTCCATAGGCATCCACTTAAACATTGACTCGATGTCACTTTTCTTTTCCTTTGAAATTAAACCTCCGATCGTGGTTTTCGACACTTTTGGCAAAACAGTATCTCTTTGTTTTTTTTTACTTCGCAGTTTTTTCTCATTTACTAAGACAAAATATTATCTATGATCCTTTTAACGAGAGAAAATAAGTTATATTTAGAGACCACCAAGAATTCTAATTTGTACCTACCCTTGAAGTTATGGTGATAAATTTATATCTGAAGAGCTCTCAGAAAAAAGATTAGTGGGACTATTTAAAAAAAAAAAACAAATTGGTATATAAGTTTTAATAATAATATGTTTGTTTTCTTAACAACAAGCATAAGGTAACAGCTTATTTTATTTTATTTTACTTTACTTACTTCATTTCTATTTCCATTGTGAATGAGAATGCACTTTTTCAGAACCTTTTGCAACTGAAACTAATCAGTGATTAGTGATTAGTAATCACACACTAAAAATTTCAACCTAACTGCCTGGTTATGTATTTTGTTTTCAGTCAAATTCTCAGAATTACAACGTATTTTAGCCATAAGTGAAATTCTCAGAAGTACAACGAATTTTTGTCAGTTACAATACCGTTCGGAGCTCTCGCACCGTACTCCTTAGAGATAGAACAATAATCCAAATTCTTTCTATGAAGGTACTTATTTTACATTACAAAATAGTTTTAAATTTCCATAGGAGATAGAATAAACGAGAATTCCTTGTCGCTTAAAACAAACTGTATTTCCCATTTAAATGGACGATTTGTATTGTTAACTGGATATAGAACAATTTTGAATATTCTTTATTGAAACCTGTAAGAGTATGGAAAATTGTTCTATCTCATACATAAATGTCTCTTAGAACAATTTGGAATGAATTTCACCAGAAAAAATTGGCGCTTAGACTAAAGTGGCTGCCAAATATCTGCTGAACGGAAAGACTTAGACCAAAACGGATTTCAAATTCGGAAAGAACACGTTCTTATTAGTAAAACTGCATCATTACCTAGTTTTCGAATAAAAGTGGATTTAGAACAATTTTGCTCTCCGCCGACGATATGCCTGACCCTATTCCCTCATATGACTTGGAACCATTCGTAAAGACCGAAACATGATTAGCATAAATACCCGGTTTTCACTACAGACTTTCCTTGTTAGGAGATCTGTTATTTTCACTGAATTAAAATCTATGTGCGGTGTAGCTTAGTCTATTTGAATGTCTATTGTCTATTGTTGGCATAGTTCTAATAGCACTGCTTGCGCCAATACACGCAAGGCTGCCGAATCTTTTGCTTCAATAAACGCAAGCCTTTGAAGTTTCGTCATGATTTTTCAATTGACTTCCTTATCTAAGGATGTACGTTGGAGCTGACCTTACTTTGGCTTTTTACATACAATGAATTTAGTTCACAACTCTTTATTCGAAATGATATGGGCCCTAATCGTTTCTAAACAAAAGTTTTGAACTAAATTCTAACAAAAATCCAATGAATAGTTTTAGGGGTTGGATCTCATCTTTTACCAAGAGACCTACTGCAAGTGTTAAATGCTAATGAGGCTTTTTTCCTTCTTTCTTTAATATTTTCTTTTCAGTTTAGTCTATGATCAAGTACAACGTCAAGATATTTGGCAGTGCCTGAAACCTGTACCGAAATTTGGTTAATGGTTGACCGATACCAGTTGGGAATATTTAGCTTTTCCTTGACAACACCAGCTCTGTCTTCAGGGGGCTAACGTTAAGTCCATAGATTCTCGCCCAATTAGTGAATTAGTGGGTCACTTTTAAGGGGTTGCATAAGGTAGTGATAAATTTTCCCGATGCCATTAAATTGACTTTATCGGTATATGCAACGATCTTGACAACGCCCGGACTTATTTTAACTAATAATTGATTATCACAGCTAAAGCAGAGATGATCAGACTCTATACACAGTGGATTTCCTATAAACGACTTACTTTTAACTTGCTGTGATCCCATTTCTGTATTTATAAGTCATCTTTGAAGCATGCAGTCTATCCAGATTGACGTTGATTGAGCTAAGAGATTGTTTAATTGTATTGGTACTAACATTCTCTAACCTTCTACTCGTATGTCCAGGGGTGTTGCCAGTGTAAATTTTGTAAATTTTTTGGTCTAAGCAAATTTTTCCTTTCTATTAACCTGCCTGCGAGGGCATACCATCCATCCACTGACAAATGAAAAAGTGAACGAAAACTGTACTGCAATCCACAACTATCGGTGAATGATATGAATTTCTTGAATTGGGTTGCTTTGTTGCAATGGCGGACGTAAGTGTTCCTTCACTGTATTCAATGTTTCTTTTATATTCACAACAAGAACTAAAATCGAAACTTTACCCCAATAGAATATATCAAAACCTAAAAAAAAACCTTAATTCCTAGACTATACCTGGACTTAAATATGGACTTAAGAGACCTTGAGTTGCTATGACCGCACCTATAACCAAAATTTTTTAGTTTTTTTTTTAAGAAAATGCATTTTACCGGGGAACGAACTTAAACAATCGGATTATAAAATATAATTTTTTTTACAATTGCCATTATTGTACTCTGTATTACGTATATGAAAAACGACACAGTGTGGTAAAAACAAACATCAAATGTATGGTCTAAGGAGTATTACACTCCCTCTTCTGATCACTCATGCTTTCAATATTACATCGTCATCGTCAGAAGAGTAAACAAAGAGTTCTTGTTAAATAAATAATGTTAAATTGAGATTTCGTGCTCCCCATGAAGACCGCGAAAAGAGAGTGAAAAAATTGAATAAGAAACAAAGACAAAATGGAATGGTGCATTAAGTTAGTAGACCATGGCAATAGGTCATTACCACGATAAGGCGGATACTCTGCTGTCTGTCTGTAACCTTTTGTTACAAAATAGGGGAGCAATGCAAATTTCTGCAATGAATGAAAAAACCCAGACAGGCAGATAGGAACAACATTGAATAAATGAGGTTATTCATAAAAGCCCTTTTCAGTACTGGAATTCAATTTTCTTATATTTTTAAATGTGGCGATAGGAAATCTATTGCAGTATTGTAAAATGAGATAAATAGGCTGGACATTTAAAAGTAACTTGTCGATTAGGTAACTGACGTTAGTTTATTTTAATTTTGGAAATAAAAATAAAATAGAAAATAACAATAAATGAAAACAAAAACTAGTGACATACTACATGCTGTTAACAAGCCCAAGTAACAGAATAGTTTCATAACGTAAGAAAGTGTGTCTGTAAAAGCTTACATTTTGTGAGAATTTTTTATTGCACCATTCCCTAAACCTACAAAGATCGTCTTGGAGTTTGGAGAAGTGAACAGTCATTTTTAGAGGTTATTTTTTTAATTTTAATGTTATCGATATACATTTATAAGAATAGAGGAGTTCTGAATAATCGAAGTCAAGCCATTTATATATAAAATAAATATTAAAGGACATAGGTGACTACCGTGTGGTACCCCAGAATTAAGAATAAAATATTGAGAATATTTATTTCGAAAATCAACACTACAACATTTACTACATACTAGATCTACTTTAAAAAAAAACTTTTATTGAATCCTAAAGCCTTCAGTTTATTTGTTAAAATCAGAGTACACCATCAGGATGAGGACTAAAACAATCGCCGAGTTCGAAAATATTTTGGAAAATTGAATTTTTGGAAATAGTGGTATTAATTGCTTTAGTGTATGAAAAACTGTTCATCCAGTTTGCTACAAATGCAACATTGAACAAATTTGGAAACACTTTCTGCTCCATCATGACTAGTCGCGTTTTCAAAAGGCATGGAGTTAGAGAAGCCAGAAGTTTTTTGGGTTATACATTGTTAATCATTTTCAGTTTAAACGATATAATCTGAATATTGTGTACTCTTTACTTGTATTGAGACTCGTTAAACCGGCTTCTTACCATTTCATTTTCGCAAATTCTGGATAAATGAGGAGGGATAAATTAAAGCAAATGCTTTATGTATCATACATACATATACCTATAGTGACAAGTCAGGGAGCAGGCTAATGCTATGTTTACACCGAAGATTTATCTGGGTCAAGACTGAATAAATATATGCGATGTTTTCTATTATAACGTAGTAGTTAGGTAGAAACTTTCATTTAAGTTAAAAGCTCAGGTCTCGAATGGATGCATCAGCAAGATATGGTTAGGTAAAGGTCAGTTCGATATGCGTCGCCGAATATGTGAGAAATTCATGGAAGATGGTATGTGAGGTATTTATCGATCGAAGTGCCACTGTATATAGTTGTGTACTTTTTTCGTACATACATACATAACAGAAAGATTATATTCCACATAGTTGTATTTCCCACTGAACAATTAAGTCCAGACCAAAATCTTATGAACTAATGATACACTGTACAGTCTTACAAATCTTGTCATCAAAAAAAAAACATTTTAAGAATTAAAGGTTAAATAAAATATCTTTAATGAATTTAAGAAATAGAAACGGACGCAAAACGAAGCCCTAGGGCACACAAAAATTGTGTGATGGCTAACACCTATGTATATATAAAAATTATGAAAAATATTTTGTTACATATCTTATCACGGATATTTTAAAAGCCAAGACTGCAACTTCAACAACAAACCAATTTACCATTGACGTTAATAGTCAATATAATCCTTGCTAAGCCCATTCATCTTGTTTTTTTTTTTCTCTAAAATAATTAGGACTTTTTAGTAATTTTTTTTCAGGAGTGTACTACCTCTTGAGAGGAAGTGACAAATTCTCCAATCTCTTGTCATGAAAATTGCTGCTCATCTTTGCCATTCGGTCTCCACTCGATTCCTTTTATTACGCACACAGGAATGGTGTAGATTTGCATGAAACTAAGTCTTCATTCCTTACAAGAATGTGCATTACCAAATTTATTTATTTTTACTTCCATCATGCAGATTTTTTGGAAATTCACCGTACATAGATCACTCAGAATAAAATAAGGACTACAACAATTTGAAGATTAACTACAAAAAAGTTGATTCACAACAGCAAACGCTCCATTTCCTTCAAAACTTTTTAATGAATAGAACTAATAGTCGATTTATTTCATGTTTTAGAATCAAGAACTGCACTTAGTTTCCTTCTGAAGTCTTCGGTTCAATACAATCCGTCGTAAGCTCTATTCTAAGTGGAAGCGTCACCCAACAGCCACAAACTGGGAGATTTCATTTCAAGATTTTCTATTGGCTCACACAGCTAAAAAAATAATATTTTATTTCAAAATCAGGCTTTGATCAAACTTCACGTAAGTTTTTGAGCAATCTGTGTTCATTTGGAATTGCTAGATAAGAAGTGGTTGACAATTTTCCACATCCAAATGATCTTAGTCAAGGCTTTATGGATAACAACCTACATTCATCTAGCTTTACAATTAACAACTTAGCCATTTATGAACCTTCTTCTGAATTCGAATATGAAGTTGATTCTGAGTATGAATTAGTCTTGTAGGTACAATATCCTGTATATAAGATCCAAATCAGTGGGTGAAGATGGAGTTCCAATGCATTTTATTAAAATGATATTACAACAATTTATACCCAGCTTTACACAAATAGTAAATTTTTGTATCACGACCTCTTCTGCTCCAAAATGTTGGATATTTTCTGTCCTAAGAAAAACTATTCTTCAATCGCATCGTATTTTCACTCCATAAGTATATTCCCTTGCCTGTCTAAAGTCTTAGAAAAGTTTTATCACACCATATTTCGAACCACATACGGGCTCGTAACTTATTTTCTCCGGTGCAGTCAGGATTTCGAGCAGTCCACAACTGCTATGGTTAAAGTCCTTGAAGATATTCGAATTATGAAAGTATGAACAAGGCATCTAAGCACTTCTCTGTTTCCTGGGTTTTATAAAAGCCTTTGACCGAGTTAATTACAGTATTCTGTGCAATAAGCTAAAACTATACTTTGGCTTCAGGGACAAGTTGATTTGTCATATATGTACAAGATTATTTAAGTCATCGAACTCAAAAGGTTAAAGTTGGCATTAATTCTTCTTATTCAATCAGCTTGCTAACTGGCGTTCCACAAGGTTCCACTTTTGGTCCTATTTTGTTCCGCATGTTTATAAATTACTTACTACATGTTTGCAAAAATGTCATGTTACATCTCTACCCTGATAATGTTAAAATTAATCTTTCGAGACCTTTAAACTTATTGGAAGATCTAGCTTACAGAATAAATGAAGATTTGGATGAGATTCGCCCAAATTATTACCATTACCAAATTATTACCATTTGGGATTTGGCTGGATTTAGCGTAAAGCCATGACACAGGAACCAATCGCGAATCTCATCCAAATCTTCATTATAATGATCTGTTTTCTTTAACAATTTCAAATTTAGTTTTCGAGTATAGATCTAGGCTTTAAAATAAATCGTTTCTTTTCAACCCTATTTACTTTTCTGGTGGACGTACCTACGGATTTCTTCGGAAGTTAATTATGTTCTCTATTCTAACACCGGTTGTTAACAGTAAACTTAGAATTAGCAAATCGTTGCTTTTATCGCGCTTATTGACTATGCTTCAGTAGTTTACCCTGGGTTCTCAATCACTACCTAAGGTGATTGTTGCTGTTCACGATAAACATACATAATTATGTACATTTTTTGTTTGCAAGATTTGATCCTGTTTCTCAATACCATCAGTTTGTAAAGGGTTTTTCAACGGGGACGCTACAAAAGTATAGCCACAGGGACAGCAAACGATGCCATATTTCTTGCCGCTCTTTTGACTTTTCTCTTCAGTAAAGTTTGCCATTTTATGATGGAAAGATATACGAGCCAACAACGAGTCGAAATTATTAAAATTTACTACCGAAATTCGGAGTCAGTGGCCTCAACGTTTAGAGCGCTACGTCTAGACTATTTCCTGTGGGGCTACGTCAAGTCTATGGTCTATGCCAACAAGCCAACTTCGTACGAATATCGAACGTGAAATTGGAGTAGTATCGGCCGATTTATGCTTGAAAACCGTCGAAAATTGGGTTCAGCGTCTGGACATCTGCAAGCGTGCCCGTGGTGGCCATGCAAAAGAAATTGAGTTTCATACATAATGGCATCGAACGTAATTTCACAGCAATAAAGAATTTCATTGATATCCAAAACCGTTTTTGTTTTATTTAAAAAAAACTTTTGTAGCGCTCTTATTGAAAAACCCGATACTAGGATGCACTTTTGAAAAAAGAAAGTAAGTTGTAAAGAAAGAAAGGTTAGACTTGAACTAAACTAAGAGTTCAATTTTAAGGCACACAGGACATAGTCTTTCTTATTTGTACGCCCCGGTATGAAATAAATACAAAAAGTATTATTACGATTTGAACTCTCAAACACGCTCAATCAGATGTCAAAAAAATTAACATTCAAATGAGGTCTGCTAATCTATGACACTAATTCGCATTAATATGCCAAATGTGTTTTTCCTGCTATCACAACATTATAAACACGCACCTTTCTTTAAATGATAAACCTTCTTCAGAGTCGGACCCACGAGACCATGTCCATTGAAATTGAATACTTTGATGTTCTCTTTGTCAACTAACAATACAGTCAACATGCTTCTGACGCCAGTCAACCAACCAAAAAAGTGTTGACGTTCGTTATTTTGCTTGACAGGTATAGGTATTAAAGAGAAGAAGTTTCAGCAAGCGCTGGCCAGTGATTCACTTAACTGTCATTAGTTTAGTGTCATTATAATTCAGTCAACAAACTTTTGGTATTTATTCAAAAGATGTCCATGTTGCGTGTGAGTTCAAAATAAGTCCGACTTATTTTAGTTTGGGTCAAACTTATAGCCTTAATAAGCATCAATTGGAAAAACACTCAACGTGACATTTGCCTCTAGCGATGGTAAGTGTTGTGCAGAGATGCAGAACTCGTTACTCTTTTGTACACAAAGCATGGCTTGGCCAGACCATAGCTGTAAAAGCGATTAGCCATTCAGGTGCTCATGTCTCGGTGCCATTGGGTTCATGTTGATGATGTTGAATGAAAATTGTTAAACTATTATCCCAAGAGATTAGAATGGTAATGCTAATCATTTGAAAACAACTTGTAACTTGGTACTCGACGCGTGCAAACAACATCCACATCCATATATCCTACTTGCGCTGGTCTTTGGAGTCAAAAAACTTTGTTTTGAAGACGAGTCAAGCTGGCGCGCGAATTATAGTCTAGATGGTGATGTTGCATTTGAGTACTGAACTCAAACTGTTCATCCATAAAACAGGTAAGGATTAATCTGACCATTTTGGATTTCAATCTTATGAAGATCTCAAAGTTCCAAAAACCAATATTTAAAGACATGGAGAATGGAGATTTAAAAAGAAATAAAAATGCGATACATAATTATGTAGTATTCAAAAATCACTTGCAACACTACCATTTAGATTATCAATGCAACTAACATCTGCTAAGAGCTTTGGACATGTTTGGATCGGATTTGGTTTTGGGACACGTTTTACGGATTTATGTTAAAGATTTGTCTTCTTAAACGCAAAGAGCAAAGGTGTCAAAGATAGCCAGTGGTTGGAAATATTGTGTACCATCATGAATAGCAAAAAAGATATAGCAGGTCGTTAATCAAATTAATTTTTCTTAGGTGCTGGAGTCACAAGGGAATTTTGGAGACTTTGATTGGATATGCGTGGGTAAAGCATCAGTTAAGTGCTAATTGAATATTTGTTGTTTAAATAATTTGATTTAAAGAAATACAATATTTTAACTTTATTATGAGGAAACAACGTTTGAAAATAACGGTTCTTCATTTTAGCTTTACACTGATGTATAGTTCTTAGAGGTAATAGATCTTGACAATGGGCCGTACCAAAAATCAAATAAAGAGACGACTTTAATATTTGAGCGAAATGAAGCATTATTTAATGGACTCTATATAACTGACCATATATGCTACATTTTGTTTTTTAGATTCCGTACAATAAATGGTTCATAATTTAGAGTCCACATACATAAATATTAGATAAGTTCATAACATGTATGGCTAACTACATATATAGAGCTAATTACATAATGATTAATTTCACTCAAATATTAAAGTCGTCTCTTAATTTGATTGTTGGTACGGCCCAATAAGTTTTTTGCTACTTCTAAGTTTTATTTATCCATTGTGACGTGACATTTTTTCCCAAAATTCAATACGTCAACATTCATTTTTTTTTCAATAAGAACTCTCTCACACTCTCGACTGTTTTTTTACTTCTCACCCTGATAAGTATACCATATCAATAAACTCTGTATTCCGCTGCTCCTGATAGTATACCCCCATTCTTCTAAAGAGGTGTTCTTCATCGCTGGCAACACTTTTGCGTAAGCTTTTCTATCGCTCCTATTGTTCTGGAATCTTCCCTAGAAGATGGAAAACAGCATTTGTCCAGCCTGTTCCTAAAAAAGGAAAAGGTGACCCTTCCTCCCCCTCGTCCAATCGACCAATCGCACTTACGGCTCTTCTTTCTAAAGTTATGGAATCGCTGATAAATCATCAGCTCCAGAAATATATCGAAGCTCGAAAGCTTCTTAATGACCGGCAATATGGCTTTCGCAGCAATCGTGCGTTTGGCATCAACGAAACCCTTGATCTTTTTATTCGAAATTGCCTTCTAGATCATTCAATACATGTTGTATTGGATGGTTTTAAGTCTGATCTTCAAAAAATAAATTCTGGTGTTCCCCAGGGATCCGTTTTGTCTCCGACTCTCTTCCTCATTTATATAAATGATCTCTTGTCTGAAACTTCTAATCCACTTAATTGTTTTGCTGACGACTCTACTCTCAGCTTTTCATACTCGTTCCCAAATTCAAGTCCATCTCCTTCGGAAGTAGAATTGCAACGCTATCTTATACTCATAAAACTCCGATCTTTACAGCATTGTTAAATGGAGTATAAAAAACCGTGTGGAGTTTAATACTTCGAAAACTCAGTGCTGTCTATTGTCGTTAAAGCAAAATGTACCCCTTATGCCATTGTCCTCGAATGGCACTTGCATCGAAGAAACCAAAAAGCTCTTAGTACTCGATATGTGTGTCAACGACAATTTTCGTTGGAATGACCACATTCTCGAGACCGCCAAAAATGCTGCTAATTGTTTATTATTTCTATATCGATGTAAGAAATATTTCACCCCTTCTGATCTGGCTACCATTTATAAAGCGTTTATACGTCCAAAACTCAAGTATACCTCACACCTTTATCCACTTATTGTATAGAATTCAGAACAGAGCGTTTAAACTGATAGGAAACAGAGCTATCATGGATTCATTCCCATCTCTTGAACACCGTCGGAATGTTTCATGTTTCTTTCACAAGAAATGCTCACTCGAAGTAGCCACTTGCATTCCTCCCCCTTATCAGTTCACCCGTTATACCCGCTTCGATAGGAATGCCTTCACCCTCGAGCCTAATTTTGCTCATACCGTCAAATATAGAGATTTATTTTTTAGTCGTACAACACGATTATGGAATAACTTACCCGGCACTGTTTTCCCTTGCCATTTCAATTTGCAAACATTCAATACTAATGTTTATCGACACCTCCTTTCTCTCTCCCCCTCCTAATTTCCTCATCACCGGAGGAAGTCGTTATAGTGGTTTCTTAAAAAAGTTTTTATTTGCAAAATTTTTAAAACAGTTTAAGAACATTTTTAAAACATAATTAAAGCTTTTATTATTATTTTTACGAGTGAAAATAAAATTAAAAAAAAGTGTTGCGCCGTTTTTGAGATATAGAATTTTTTAAAATTATTATTTTTTTTTTTTATTTCAAAAAATATTTTTTTTTAGTTTTGAAATGTTTAAAAACTTTTTTTTCAATTTGCAACAGAGGCTTTTAAAACTAAATACGTAGTTTTATAATATATAACTTCGTTTAATAGAAACATAAGCTAGAAAAGTGAAAAGCCTCTGTTGCAATTTGGAAAAAAAATGTGTCTAAACATTTTATACGGATTTTTTTTCATTTTTTCTTATATTTCCGTGAGTTTTATTTTTGATGCTGATAAAAATACATTTTAAGTCTGATCGATTATTTATTTATTAATTTATTAATCGATAACATATTGTTACTTTGTGGAATTCACGACTTTTACCACTTATTTTCTTTTAAGATACAGCCTCTCCGACCTTAAAAATTTTACCAGTTGACAGACAATTATGTCAACTTTGCAAACAAAATATTATTTTGAAAGAAACTGTTAATCTCAATTTTGCATTTTGAGCAGGCTCTCCATACAATGGTTCCCGTGTGCGCCGTTTTCGAAAAAAATACGATTTTTGGAAACCATTTTTTAACATTTGTATTTTTTTCTTTCTCACAACTCTAAGACTATATTGAGGAACTTTTATTTGTCAAGTTTCAAAAAAAATCGAGCATAAGGTTTTCAAAATATTGAGTTTTGAAAAAAAAAAAAAAAAAATGCACGACTGGGTCGCACGAACTTGCTCTTATGTTAGACCAGGAATTTTAAAAATGAATGTTATAAGCGAAAACTGTTCATAAGGATAAAATTAATTTTTAGCATTTGTATGGGAGGTACCTTTATTTTTAGGTAAAATAATTTTTTTTTCTAAGATCTTATAGATTATATTGAGAAACTTTTATTTATCAGGTTTAAAAAAAATCTAGCCATATGTTTTCCAAATATTGAGTTTTGAAAAAAAATGTTGAAGTTTTTTTTAAAAATCCAAAAAAAAAAATTATTGAAAATTTGAGTACACAATTCTATTTACGTTTTTAGGGAGCTTTAGCCAAAAAAAAATGACAAAAATCGCTTGTACCGTTTTTGAGAAAATCAAAAACAAAAAAAATGGTTCCATGTGGGGTACCCTCAATAACCGTTTTTCGGAAATTTTCGACCATTACCCAGCTTTAACTAAATGATATTTTTTGTATTTTTATTTTTAAAATTTGTCAGTTTTTGAGAAAAAAAAATATTTATAAAATTTCGAAAAAAATTCGTATGGCAGGTACCGTTAGTTTTGGTCATAAAAAAAAGAAAAAACGTGTGGGGGGAAAAAATTAAAAATGATATCTACCAAGTGTAAAGAAAATCGGCCGAGCCGTTTAGGCTGTAGTCGAACAGACTGACAGACAGAATTGCGAGACCCACTTTTTTGGTCTTCGCTATCATCGTAATGTTTACTTTTTAAAATTTGTCTTCTACATGTGTTTACATTTTGATGAACAAAATGGATAACTCGGAGTCTAGATGAGTCGAACTTTTTGTTTTATTTTCTAGACTTTTTGGGTTATCGAAGTTTGACTATATTTCTTCCTCAATACCACCTATAGGGTCCAAAGTTTTTCAAAGACTTTACTTTAATTAAAATATTAGATATTTGGCGGGACTTTGAGCAAAATCGGTCGAAAAATATAAAAAGGGAGGTCTAACACAAACACATACAAGCACGAACATTATGGTGTGAAATTTATGGAGATAGGAATAGCTTCAGTGATTCAGCGATGATGGTCAGACATATGGTTACGCACCAAAGTTTTTATGTAAATTACATGTTACCGAGAATGCCTGTGCGTA
The DNA here is from genome assembly GCA_963931855.1 of Philhelius festivus. Taxonomy (NCBI): domain Eukaryota; kingdom Metazoa; phylum Arthropoda; class Insecta; order Diptera; family Syrphidae; genus Philhelius; species Philhelius festivus. The sequence goes on from OZ007555.1 coordinate 215,828,938, forward strand.
TCTTTACCTTTATATAACACCTAAGATAATAAACCGTGGGTTCCCAATATTCCATAACTACGTTTATAAATAAAACCATTTATAATGACTACATCCACTTAAGTAAATTGCCTTATGGTCAGTTTTTATTAACTTTTATATAGCATTAACAATAAAACTGTGACAGATTTATAATCAGATTAATAGTAAAATATTGAACTCAATTAACACCCTCCCCATGACCATATCACACAATATTCCAAAAAACGTCCCAACGTCATAAAACTTTATCTCACCTTATATTTTCCTTGTATCTGCACGTTCAGCTGCAATATCCACACTAAAATCTATCCAACAGCTTCAATAAAACTCCAAACTCGAAAAAAAAAATACAACCGATAAAGTGCACTCAGATATATATTTCTTATAAAGAATTCATATTGCACATCCGAATGCATTCAAATCGTAAAAGAATTGTAAAATAACAATAAATTTTTACAAAAACAAAAAATACAAAAAAATTGCGCGTTACAACTGTGGCAACGCGATTGTTGTGGTAGTCGCAATCATTACAGACATTCAAACATAATTATTTATGACAATCTATTATAAATGCAATAACCGTAAACTGACAGTGCCGTGCGACGGAGACTTGGGGCAGTTAATTGTTTTAGCGATAAACATCGGAGACGATGACGACGCGGACGGACGCGGTTTCGACGATGACGATGCTCGTTCGGTCGGTCTCTGTGTCATTCAAATTTTGAGATTCAGATTTAGATTTTAGATGTAAGATTTGAAAGTGGCCGATTGTTGTTTAGTTTAAAGAACTCATCCAGTTGTTGTTAGTTTTTTTTTTTAATAAAATTCAGTGACGATGTTTATAGTTGGGTATTTTCCGTCTGAAAAGAAAGAAAGGAAAATTATATTATTTAAATGAAGGCTCGTATGCTCATAAGAATTTCTTGAGATATAAAATAGAGAATGTACTCTATTTTAATATATTTTAATATTTTTAAGTATAAACATAAATAGAAGCCTTAAGTTGTAACACCCGCTTATAATTATTAAAAATTATTAGCAGTCAAGTTTCCTACCTAAAGCACACTAAAGAATCATAACATATCTACAAAAGGTCACCAGAATTACAAGGTTTTAAAACGACTTTAAAAATGTATTGTGATGGTTTTTTTCGTGGCTGAGGAAAGCTCGTCGGCGGCGACCAGAAGTCTTCCCAAAGAATCAACAGAACTTGGGCTTGGAGCTTCTAAGCTCCGAATGAAATAGCTTTTATTAATATTTCTTTATTCTCATTTAATATTTATTTCTGAGTATTTATTTCTTACACGGTTTTTCATATAATGTGTCCCCAGCACGAAAACTGCAGAACAAAACGATCGGAAACTCTCTAAAAAGAACCATGTCCAGCGCTATCCTAGAAAAGGAATATAAAGTACTAAAGGAGCAGGATCCTTATCGGAAAGCACGTTATCTATAGTCAACAGAGAAGAAGCTGTGACCTGTCCAGTGAGCTTCTTGAAGAGGAGTTTAGAAGAACAAAACAATCGGACTAGTAAATAAATAATAATCCTAATAATACTTAAGGCTTGCCCTAATCTAGCTAATGTCCTAAAAACTTCTCAACTTCGTCTTACGAAATATGCGCCTATAAGGCAGTGTGAATCGAGAAGATTATATGGAATTCCAATTTAGTAACGATAACATGACTTCAGGTGCACAGTGAATGTGCATTAAGCTTAATTAATAAGGCGGTATGTAGATGTCGTAGCGTTTCGCTTGGTAATATGATTAGGGGTATGAACAAGAACATATAGGTGTTGAAAAGCTTAGTTATAGTATCTATTAAAAGAGACAATCAAGCATAAAGAACAAATAAATGCAAGGTGCATTAAATATTTTTATTTAAGTTGAATTCGTATACTATAACAAACCTTTCAAATTAAATCTCATTAAATTCGTATATTGATATTGAATCTATGAATCAATTCTTGATGACATTCCTGCAGAGCTTCAACAAGCATCCTGCATCCACTCATAAAGAAAGCTTGGGTCTCCGAAGGTTTTCCGAATGAGTGGAAAAAGGGAATGATAGTCAAGCTCCTTAAAAAAGGAGACTTAACACAGTGCGAAAACTGGAGGGGAATTTGCGTCCTGCCTGCCGTTGCCAAAATATTATCGAAAATAGTACTGGAACGCATCAGGGAACATCAAGAAGCCACACTCGATGCCGAACAAGCATGTTTCCGCACTGGATCCTCATGCATTGATCATCAATACTTAAAGGATCATAATTGAGCACTGCGTCGAATATCGGTCACCACTCCACCTGCTATTCATCGACTTTGAGAAGGCTTTCGATAGCGTAAATAGAGAATTTATTTGGCATGCTTTACGCAGGAGGGGTATCCCGGATAAATTAATAGCTATTATAAAGGCAACTTATGATGGATCCAAATGTCACGTTTTGTACGAAGGGAGGCTGTCAGAAGAGTTTGAAGTCCAAAGTGGAGTCAGACAGGGCTGCATTCTGTCACCAATATTGTTTCTGTTGGTGATAAGCGATGTCCTGCGAGCGGCCTTGACGGGAAACGGAGGAATTCGATGGACACCGACGTCTCACCTGAAACATCTTGACTATGCGGACGACGTATGCTTGCTCTCTCATAGGATCATGAATCTGTACCAAATGACAACAGGGGTGGAGAGAAAAGCAGAAATCGTGGGGCTGAAAATACACTCCGGCAAAACAAAGATGATCAGCCTAGGAACCTAGTCATCTTCTCTTATAAATATTTCTCAACAACCGGTAGAGAAAGTACAGAGCTTCCAATACCTTGGAAGTATCATCTCTACCGAAAGTGGCACCGAACAGGACATCAGCAGTCGAATCGGGAAGGCAAACGCTGCTTTCGGTATGCTTAGAAAAATATGGAGGAATAACTCTTTAAGCCTTAGAACCAAGCTACGGCTGTTTCGATCCAACTTCGACAGTCGAGGAGGAGTCAGCCCAACTAGGCAAGAGTTGGAGAGAGTTGCGACTCATATCCAGAAACCGAACTCTATGGCGAGCTGGCGTTGTGGACGCCCTATGCCCCACTGGGAGTCCCCCACAGACATAAACGGTCTGAGGACCTAGGTAAGTAAGTAAGTAAGTAAAAGGACAGTTGTTCAGACTTTAGAACTGAGATTTTTTTTTAGGGAGAGGAACTTTCGGTGTAGATATTCCAGAATGGTTTGTAGTACGACTTGGCGTAATGGTTAATGGTTTGACTGGAAAACGCCAGCGAGCGAAAGAGGCCGTGTTCACTGTTAGTTTCGAGGTTGTTGCTCCACCTCATCTTCGACTCATGAAAGAAAAATAACTCAGCAGGTATCGATGGTATATCAACCGTAGTACTACGACAGCTATCTTCGGAGGCAGTGGACATTTATACTACTCATTTTAACAACACATTGAATATCTGGTGCGGTGGAAGACAGCTGCAGTACATTATCCCTCGAAAAAGCGAAAGGACAACTCGAATCCGGCGAATCTCTGGACGATAAGTCTTCTTCATGAGCATAGGGCCACACGGACAGACACTGGCAAATAAAAGTTTTGTAAAGTACCTTGGCATTTGGTTGGATCAGTATTTGTGACAAAACGGTTGTCTTATAGCAGACGGCTTGAAAGAAGAGTGAAGGTGATTTGGTACATGGCCCTTATCGGGCCGATGTTTGCGGTATGGTTAAAAGTTGCCCCAACTCTAAGGGAAAAGATTCGGGTTAATTTCATGAATTCCTGCACTCCTGTTGGCGCGTTTCAGAAAATAGGTACTATATAAATACTTAAGAATGGGTTTTCAATAGAGAACAGATTCAAATTACTAGGATCCATCACAAGAGCGATATCCTAAACGAACAGCCTAATTTTTGGGACTTACTACCCGAATGATGAGTATTATTAGAGTATGCGTTAAAGCGGCTTCATCCCGCCTGATGCATTCCTCGACTTACATATTAGAGGTCTAGAATGGCAATTCCGTTAATCCACCACTTCGGCCTAAGAACTGTGGATAGGTAGCTCCTTTATAGTCGAGATGTCTTTGCACAAGCCACAGCAGAGCGCCAGTAGGACTTTGTCCGATTCTGACAAGGGGGGGAGGTTGCGACAGGAGAACCGGTTGTAGTGGTTATCGGATAGAAGTCGGTCGCTTGTTTTTTTTGTCTCATTTCGCTTTGATTTTACAAGGTAACGAAATTATATTTTTTAATTTTGGATAAAATTGTATCCGATCAAATTCGGTACACTGGAATTGATAAAAACTCGGAGATTTAATTTCATCGAAATCTAAATGAAAATCGAATCAGAATAGTATTAAATCATTTGAGTGAAATGAAAATAATCGATTGATTGAAATGATCGAATCATTTTGGGAATCGATTGTTGAACGATTCATTTAAAACGAACGATTTACGCAGCTCTATAACGAAACTGGACGTGAAAAACTAGCGGCTACTATAGTACTATAGTAAGAGGATAGGCTGGCTAGAGAAGCTTGATGGTACTTTATTTAAAAGTATGTAACTATCTAAGTATATTGATAAATCTAAATTATCCACTTAATATTACTGTAACATATTGAAGTTTTTTTGTTCAGTTATCACCAGCTAATAAGCTTTGAGTTCTTTCATACATTGAGGGCAAACTTCACAATTTTAATTTCTATGATACTGTTATGTTGTCAAACAATTAAAAGATTGACTTTAATATTATTTATAATTTCTTTATTAAATTCAAAGTATATTAAACAAACTATTTTAATCTTGAAAAGTTGTGTTTTGCTTGACATCTGGATGAGAAGTAAGTATGTAATTCAAGTTAACAAAAGAGCTGACATCCAAACGTCAAAATTGTGGAATGTATATGCTAATGTGGAAAGTGTATGGTGTTGCCAAGGGAGCGGGTCATAATTCTGGTTTTCAAAATTCTGTTTGGTCAAAATTCTGTTTTTTTATAAAAATTCTGTATGGTCAAAACTCTGTTTGTCCAAAATTCTGTATTACTAAATTCTGTCAATGCAAAATTCTGTATTTCAAAATTCTGTATTTCAAAATTCTGTATGTGCAAAATTCTGTTTCCTGAGCAATGAAATTTTGTCTAAGAAAAATAACCATTCACGTCAAAAAATATGTATAACAATATGATAACATATGATTTATGATTTCAATTTAAGCGTGATGAATATGCGTCCCTCTTTTGCAATATTAAAACTGTAGTACTATTTTATAATCCTGTCAGTAGGTACTAAAACTAAAATCGTTTTAAGTGTATACATATATTGTATATTCTTATTATGTTTAAATTATGTATTTTCCATAACAAATATTCTGTTTTTAAAAATTCTGTAAATATGTTGTAAAAGAGAAATCGTTTTGATAATGTAAAAAATTGCGCACGTTTACAACATATTTACAGAATTTTTAAAAACAGAATTTTGAAATGCAGAATTTTGTAAAACAGAATTATGCAAAACAGAATTTTGGCATGCAGAATTTTGAAAGCAGAATTATGACCCATACCGAATTTCGACCCCAACCCTGTTGCCAATTGCATACATCACAAATACTAGTGTAACTTATTCGATACAGAGAATAAAAGAAGTAATTGCTTTTTGGACAATACTATATTTTCTGCTTTTCATTTTTTGACAAAGAAAATTCCGTTATACAATAAAAAAAATGTATTGATATTTTTATTACTCAAACTACTTAAATTAAATTAAAAATTAAATACTTAAAATATAAAAACAAAAAATCATAAGCAGCTGTCAAAAATAGTTAAGGTTTTTTTTTCGAATGCAAACAGATGATGATTGAAAACTTGGATTTAAACTTCTTATATGGGGATCTAACGAGCTCAAACAAAAAATAATGCTTGTCAGGTTTTTGAAATATCGAATTCAAAAACAAAAATTTCTATTTTTTTTATTTTAATCGAAAAAAAAAAATATTTTTTTTTTTTAATTTTGAAACGTATGCAGCATCTTTTACTTTTTAGAAGCTTTTGAATAAAAATCTCAAAATTTGACTAAATGGTTATATGATAGATATTGTCGCTAATTTATTAGATTCAATTTTTTTCATAAAACTATTGATCTTTAAATTAGTTTCAAGAAAATTGAGCATGTGTTTTTCGAAATATTGAATTTAAAAAAGAAATATTTTTTTCTTAAATATCAAAAAAAAAAAATGGTTGGACAACTTTAATGCTCAATATAATTAATACTTTTTAGAAGCAAAAATTGATCAAAATGAGTTCTAATCGTATATTGTTCTTGATGTAAAACAAGACCAAAAATTGTTCTACGATAGCTTTTACTACATCGTGTTCCCCATATCATCGTAATGACAAATCTGAATGAATAACTTAGAGTGTCTATGTAATGCAAGTAAATCCTAAACCTACTCGATTACAAAGACTTATTGCAATGATTTAAGCTAATATAATTGTTATAAAGTTTGGTTATTTTGATTCGTTCACTCATAGGATTCAATTAGAAGTAGAAGTGTTTTAAGATCAGTTGCTTCTTTGATCAAATACTAGGTGTGTTTTATTCATTGCTGCATAGCCAGCGCAGCATTCAGTGCGAATAAAACGATCAAACTCACTCGATATGTCAATTTCAATTTGTATTTCAATGTTGGCCATTATTATAGAAAATATCAAAATCTGATGTCAAAACATGTATGTACATGTGTTTAATTCTAAAATTTAATCCATAGCGCCATTTTCATTTCATTAATTTAAAGTGCTATCACCAGCACAACTGTCATTTTTTACTGGCTTCTTTTTCGCCAGAAATCAACTAGTTGTTGTTTGTCGAGGGAAATTTTGCTGCGCTAGCTATGCAGCAGTGGATAAAACAAACCTACTACTGCTAAGATTGTATATTCATTCTTTTTATCTTCACAAGGTTGCCTCCGGCAACATTGTGTTAACTCAAACGAATCACATTCAATTCTTTGCTGTATAAATCAAATATAGAAAAGCAAATAATTTAATACATTCATGATGAGGACATTCATTTGCATTGAGCTAAGGAGATAATATTTTTGTTTTGCCTGCATTTTAAATTTAGTGTCTTTTGCTGATTGTAACACCATAAATATGACCACAAAAAAGAAAAAAAAAAAACTGACCGCCAATTCTGATTTGCACAACACAAATGTAACACTTGCAGTTAACGAAAATACCAGTTCTCGTCCGGCCTGCCTACGTATTCATGTTATGCTTAGACATTGCAACCATAATTCAATGTCAGAATAACACATGAGACTAAAATGCTATGTAAATCTCACATATGGTCTTTGTCTACCTTTTGCAGCTAAGAGAGGAAATAGAGTGGTAGATTATTTTGCCCACAAGTACAAGGTGGCAAGGTGATTGTTTTGTTTAATCAATGCAAATACAAAACCTTTGTAGTTATGTCTGAATAAATGACACAAAATCTTTTGTATAAATCTTGAATTCTTGATTCAATGATATCGTACTTAAGAGAGGACTTAACGTTTACATTAGGAAGTTTATTGATCGGAGAAGAAGTAGCAAAGACTTTGTGTCTTCTGTACGTTCCACTTCGTTTATGAAGTGACAAATTTTAAACCTTTGGCATGACGAAGTTCAAATAAAAATTCTACTTGCCAACATCTCACCTGAAAGTGTAAAGGAGCTGGTAAGAGATAGGTATCAAGTCTCGTTGATGCACCTATCACTGCTCTCAAGTATCCAACCATTATTCCAACCACAAAACACTTTTCCCCATGCATAAGAAGAGTGTATGCCAGAAAGGATGCCGACACAACAAAAGCGTATAGTTTTACAAATTCAAATCCCTCTCATACCCACCATCTGATCCTATCAACATGTTCCTACATCGAGGCAATCAATCACGTTCAACATTTGCATAAATCAAAACACTCACCGGATCCCTGTTCGGAATAATTATACTCGCAGGTGCATACACGATTCCTTGGCGAAGACAAAAAACCCTCAAATCGTGTGTCTGTCTGTTTGTCTGCTACAAAGCAGAACCTCCTTGCGAACCATTAAACCATATCCAGCGTATGTGCACCTTTCATCACCTCATTCGTCCAATATAGGTGCACTCTCTCGCCCAGCTACCGCACAACACAACATCCTTATTCTCACCACCAAATTGAAATCTTCTCAAGACCGGCCGACATCTCGCGAACCGTTCCGTCGATGCTATCTGAGAAATCCCTAATGGAAACAGAGCAGGAAATGCATAGTCTCTCGCTCTAGGAAGAAGATAACCAGGTTCCCCATTCACAATGTGAGTCTGTGTGGGATGTGATTGGCACTACCGAGGAGCCGAAAGTGCAGTGCGGTGGTAACTGGTAACTCAATAGAAATGAAATCAGCAGAAAACCACACCGCCGACCGCCAAGCCGTGGTTGCTGCTGGTTGCGAGAGATGGCGATGCATCATGGCTGCTGCAGCCCGATGATAGTGCAAAACAAGTTGTTGAGCCCACACACTTACCATAGGGCTAGTTACACCAATCTCAGCCGTCTGTCTGTCCATGTTTGTTCATTTGCTGTGCCTGACATCTAGCGGCGGAGTGCGGAGCTATAAAGTTGCAGAAAAAACCGTGCTGCGTGAGTGTGTGATGGCGATGGCGGTCCGTAACAAGGTTTCATCCTCCGGTCATGAAAATCGACTCCCATCAGTGGTTACATATCGTCCTACGGACTTTTCGCCGCAATCAAGGGTGAACTTTTTTTCTATACCTTTTCCCCGGCCGGCACTCAAAAGGTGAACCTTGGAGCGGAAAATTCTTTTCCCCCAAACTGCGATCATGGGATATTTATTGCTCCCCTTCACCTTTCCCCGGCGGCTTTTGATTCGAAGACTCATAAATTCTATGGTTCAGTGATTTATTTTGGAGCAACAACAACGACGACGAGAGGATCACTGATCAGAATCAGGAATCGGAAATGTTAAGTTGATTAGATTATGATCGCGAGTATGTGAAAAAGGAAAGGAAGTCATACCAACCCAACCCACTCACACACACACACGTCCAAAAGAACAGACGGATGAATGCGAAATGTGTCTTGTTCGGGGAAAATCATGGACATGTTCTGAGTTTTGAGCTTGAAGATTGGAGGCTTGTGTTGTAGGTTTTGTTTAGGGCGTAAAACATATACATAAATGTCGTGCAGCAAAATTTAGATCGTGGATGCAGAGGACAAAGCAAAGAGATGTCATTAGTCACGGATACACGAACAACAATACTTTGGGTGTAATTTAATAGAAGGCTCTTTTTTATTTTCGTCGGAAAAGAACTTTCTCACTATTGTGCGAAATTTGGTGGTAAAAGTAATTACAATAGCTTCATTGTCATACAGTACTAGTTGTGTTCTTCTTCGGATGCATCAGCAGAGCTGTCATTAGCTGATGTATTATTATTGTCATTAGAGGTTGGTTGTTCTTCTAGAACTTTGTTTACTTCAATTGAAGCAGGGATAACAAAAGGCACTTATAATTGAGTTTTTTTTTGGTTTCAACTCAACTAGCAATTAGATAGAGTTCTGGGAGTTATTTGGTTTACAGACTTATTTCGGAAGTACATTAAATCACGAACTTGTTCTTGTAGCTCAAGAGGCTAAGAATTCTGGAGGTTTAATTAATAAAAATAGATAAATTCTTAAAAACAAGAATTTAGCTTGTTAATTTGATTCTTCTTGTAAAATTAATGTGCCCGAAAAAAGTATAATTCTGTTTGATAACTTGACGAAATATAAAAATGGTTTGGTAGTTTCATTAAAAATTAACAATATATTTATATATGAAATTTTATAATTTTGTAAATAAAATTTGCATTAAAATTTTAAATACTATAAATATAAGGTTTTCGAGATATTTAATTCGAAACAACAATTTTTTTTTATTAAAACCCAAAATGTATTTTTTCATATGTCGATATGGGATCTTATTTCTACTATAAAGTAGTCGGTCTTTAAGAATATTGATTTAAACCAAAGAAGGTTAAATGGAATGCATAAAGTTGTTGGTAAATTTCGTTCTACGAAAATTAAAATCAAATAATTAGATGAAATTTCAAGTAATTTGGGATTAGGAGCACAGCGACATAGACTTACCGTTTCCTTAATCTATCTGCGCTGAGATTGCCTATCTTTCAGCACCTCTTACGAACATTGAGAAACTTGAGAATCTTGAAATCTACCAACCACTTAGGAATTAGTGCGAGCATTTAGGAAAGTTGGAATATATTGAAAAAGGGATACCGGCGTACATTGCCTTTGAATGTCTGCACATCGCGATAAGAGAGTAATATTGGACCGATTCAAGCATTCCACATTCGTTTAGTGCCGCTTAAGAAAGAATCTTAGAGTTTGGCTCAAGAGTTAACCTAAATAGATTTTTCACTCTTTCAGATTTCAATTTCAAGATTATAATGTATATATGTATTTCTTATATTACACGGGGAATTTATTGTTTCACGAAGAAATTTATTTTTAGATTTTAAGATGAGTTCAGCATGTGTTATTTTTGCGTGCAAACGGGTTTCATCTTGACATGCGCACTGAAAAAACATCGATGTTTTCGAAACATCTTATGATTAAGGTTTAGCAATAAGCAATTAAAACAATTATCCAAAAATAAAAAAAAAAAAGAATTAGCATAGGGGGATTTTTTCACTCGGTTTCCTTGTAATTGGTTTCCCTGTTGAGTGAGGACTTGAGTAGCCTTAAAAAAAAAGTTTCCGATGATACTAAGCTGGTTGAATACTTATACGCAATTTGAAAAAGCTTTAAAAATTGCACCTTTAGTTGTGCCCATATTTCTAAAAGATTTTCGCTGGACTACTAACTGGTGTTTTCAAATATGTTAAAAGCTTATCATTAACACGTTTTTCGGTTTTGGTTGATTTGTAACGAACTATCTAAGTTTGGAGGTCTCATGTTCACTCCTCGAAGACAAATCTCCCTCCTCCTATTTAATGCGAAGCAACAACCGTCCTCGACAAGTGACCACTACACCCTCCAAACCCAACTAAGATCCCTTACAGAAGTGAAGGAAGACAAAAGATTGGCTTCCCTGAAGTCGATACGATTGCCTATACCCCCACTTTCTTGGAATATTTCGATATTATATACTCCTCTTTCTATCACACCTTTCTTAATTCCTTAAGGAACCTTTCCTCATCTACACCGTCGAATATACCCGAACTCTGGTATAAATCCGCGAATATATATAACTTTTAGACGAGGTTGTCTTCACTCAACAGCCACCTGGGCCTGCTCGATGCTCGTTTGCTTAGCTCGCCGAATGGGGCGGGGATCTTGCAGCCGGAGTGTCGACGATGTTACATTAGATTTACAGACCCTATTAACCTGCAGTTATGGTTGAAAAACGAAATTTAAAAGTGTTGAAGCCCGAAATTTGTAACTGTAAGCAAACCGTAGATGAATGTACTCTTCATCCATGATGTTTATTTTTGAAAGCAAAACAACTACGCGACTAACAGTAGAGAACATAGATGTTCGTGACTCTCGAACCGAATCTTCGCCCCGCCCTATCTCTCAGTTGTACCGACTGAAAGAAGCCTTTGGTTTCGTATGGTTCGAATAAATTCAGAAACCCCCTTAAATTTGAGAGAATCAGATGTATTTGACCCCTCTGCCTTCTATACCCAACCCCACGATCCGAAGATACTGATCTTCATATTCCGATTTCGATTCTCAGGTGGCAAAAATATTTTTTTTATGAGAATCCCCCACACTCGGATAGAGAAGTTCAAAAATAAACTCCCCTTAACTCATCAACTCCAACCTCTCGATACCCCTCGACCTTCTCTTAATCCTCCATAATCATTATTACGTGTATCGTTACTTTAGATCCAAAAAAAATGAAAAAAAAAAAAAATACGATTCTCAAAATCATTTCCTTGAACTCTTACAAGATGTTATTTTATTCTCTTAAATAATCTTATCACATTCTTAGGTATAATTCGGATCAATAACATTCTTAGGTATGATTCAGATCGACTTCAGAATCTCTTTTTTTGTATTTTACTTTTTAGTTATAAAAAAAACATTACTTTATGATAAATTTCATACCTCCGCTCACTCGATCTTTAATATTACCAGAAACTAAATTCTTTTATAATCTTGCATTGCCCGTTAAATCTTTATATCAACAAAAAAAATGTCGACGTATTTACAGAATCGTTTCTGTTCACCACGTCTCGAGAAAAAAAATGCTTATATCTTTTTCTTTTAAGAATCAGTCGTTTTGATCAGGTAAAAACAATTTGTAATCTTGGTTACTATATCACGATATTTCCATGATGTCTCTTTTGATAACTTTTTTAAATTTCCGTAATTATAAATCTTATCGTTATGCTATCAAAGGGACCAACTTTGTCCTTTTATGGCATTAACACAAAAGTATCAACCAATATAAAAAAAATGAATAGACAATATCATCAATAATTACTCACCAAACTTGTCCTGGATGTAGAAGTGCACTCGTACTCCGGTGTTCGGCATTCTATTGTTTATGTTTAAATTATAGTTGTTTCTATGTAGGTTAGACACTATTAGTATATTTAATAAAAAAAATTACCCAATTGGGTTCCTTGATCCAACTTGAGATTTAGGCTACCGAGGAGCGGAAGAATTCACACTTAATTATTCTCATACTTTAAATTATACTAACATGTTTTTAAATTCTTGTAACATAAAATATGGAACTCACTGTACTATCTTTACCTAATACTTTGTCTTCTTGTGACATATTCTCAGATTCTTACTTTCATTTACTTAGCAAAAATACTAATTCTACTTAATACTATGAACTTCGCTCTTCGATTTTTTTTTTTTGGTTTTGTTTGTTTTTGTTTTTACTTCATCTTATTTTTAACCTATCTTTATCATCAAAGGATTCTTTTTCTTTCAGAACTTGAACATGAAATTCTGAAGGGAATTTACTCTTATAAGCTTATATAAAAAAAAAATACAACACTCATTGGAAATTATCTTCACTTAAAAAAAAAACACAAAGATACCTAGTAATGATGTGCATAACTTTAAAATAAAATAGTATCACTTTTCTTCATCGTTATAGTGGTAACGTTGCTCTTATTTTGACTTTATTTATATTAATTGGGATGGATAGTTGGCAAGGTTTTTTTTTCTTTTAGAGGAGAGGGAAGAATACTGATCAGAAAAAAATCACAATATGATGTTTTTTTTTTCTTGAAGCTTTCTTCTTCTCTGTGCGATGTTGTTGCTTTTTATTTTTTTTTATCTTCCTTTACATGATCTGACAGTTGATTGAACAATTTGACGATGAGGGAATATTTTTAGGCTTGACTGTGTTGATTTTTCGGAACAACCGAAAGTAGGTATTTGAACGATTTTGTTTTAGGTTATTTTTTTTCTTTCTTACTTTCAGTGTTTTTTTTTTATTTCTTTTTATGCTTTTACGCCTATTCTAACACAGAATTATATTACGTGTTTATTACTCGATTGAACTATATTCTCCCTTTTTTTTTTTTTCTGACCGTGGTACGTTTTTCTTTCTTGATTTTGTTTTTAATTGTCTTTTTGTCTTTTACAGTCGCCTACTTCAGTATTCCCCTTTCGTCGACCTGTAGAGATAAATAAAAAAAAAACATGGCTTAAGTTTGGGGAAAATCGCTTTTCTTTTCTTCTCTATTCTTTCTTTTCTTAATTTTTGTTCTCATCTTTATTTTCAACTAATGAGTTACTACTAATTCTTACCTTTCTGGTTTTAGGATTTAAATGATTTTAAAATGCTGCTGTTTGATTGTGGGTGAGTTTTATCCCCTTTTTTCCCCTTTTTTTTCTTGGGTGCCTAAGAATGGCAGATGGAGTGCACACTTCGACGGTCAGAAATTGAAAGATCGATGTGGTTGTCGATTGCGGAAAGGTTTGCCATTCGAAAAAAATGGCGTAATTTACAACGGAAGTTGAGTGGACCGTGGATGCTAATTGTGTTCTGTTCTGTGTGCTTAGTTTCGGGACCTTTCCTTAAAAAAAATGTAGTTTACGGGTGACCTTACACTTTGTTTATTTAAGTGGTTGATGTTGTTAGCCACGTTGTTTCCTACAAAGCTTCTTCTTGCGACTAGTCTCTGACTCGTCTTCAAGAAGAAGAAAAGAAACATCCTACGTAATCTATACTTTTCCTACTTGAGTCTCATGCGCAGCTGACTAGCCGGGCTGCTGAACCTTTTCATCTTATTTTTTTAAATCTTTAGTATGAGCCACTGATTCGAAACCTTTCATGTCTCTTACTTTGTATAAGTTATTACCAATAATTTTAAGAATAGTTACCTTCAAGAATTTCGGACTGAGTTTAGCGCTTCTGTGTTTAGTCGCATCACTCAAAGTGAAGTTTCGCTTGAATGCAGTTTCTCCTACTGTGAAATTGACTATCCTACTTCTCAAATTATAACTTTCCCTGTATGACTCGTGAGCTTGATCTAACGCGGTTTTTAGGTATGCGTGTAAAATGTTCATTTTAGCAGTTTTGGGCAACCAGTCTATCTCCGAGTTATTGAGGCCATTAAGTTCTCTCAAAAGTTTATAGTCGGCCCCGTGCTCAATCATTCTCTGCCCAAATAGTGCCTCGTATGGTGACATACCTAAGACAGAGTGCACTGATGTGCGTAAAGCACTTCCTATGCTTGACAAGTACTCGTCCCAATTATATTGCCTAGCATCGATGTAAGAGCGAATTGCAGATAGGATGGATCGATTGACTCTCTCACTCGCGTTTGCCTGTGGTGAGTAAGCAGCGGTCTTCACCTGACGAATACCAAATGTCTCAACCATCTTACTGAATTCCTTACTGATAAATTGTGATCCGTTATCGGTCAATACACTCTCTGGAACTCCGTACATCAAAAATATCTCGTCTCTCAAAAACTTGATCGCTTCAGCCGAATTAGCCTTTTTCAACGGTTTGATGAGGACGAACTTGGTTAACTGATCTAATGCAACAATAATACAAGTGTTTCCGCTACGCGAACGCGGATAAGGTCCGAGAAAGTCAACGTACAAATGTTGAAACGGTCTTTCAACGGTGTACGCTTTCCCCATCTCTGTGCGCAAAATCGCATTCGGTGCTTTAGTTGTCTTACACGTTTCACAACTACCTACAAATTGTTTAACCTGACTTGCCATTGTTGGCCAGAAAAACTGTTGGCGGAGGCGATATAGGGTTTTGGCTATCCCCCCATGCGACGCTCTTGGTGGACAATGTGCCCGAGAGATTAACTGATCCGTCAGCGACGACGGAATCCATAGCTTCCAGACTTGATCGTCTTGAAGCGGATTACCTGTACAATGTCTGATCTTCTTGTACACGAAACCTTTCGAAACTCGAAGATCAGGTAGTCTTTCGTTGTTGTGTCTGATGTGTTCTACGATTTGGAGATATTCTTCTGACTTGAATGCCGGATCTTCCAAATCGACGTGCAACACTTCAACCGGGTTGATTGACACAGAACCCCGATGGAATACCTCTGAGTGTATATACCCTCTACTTCGTGCACTCGAGATAGAGCATCTGGTACTACATTCAGAGTACCCCTCCGGTGCTCTATCTCAAAATCAAACCCTTGCAATTTGAGACTCCATCGCGCTAACCTCCCTGTTGGATCTCTCAAACTCATTAGCCACTTCAGGCTCGCGTGGTCGGTGATTACCAAAAACCTGTATCCCTCCACGTATGGTCTAAACTTCTGGATACCTTTTACAGCAGCCAAGCACTCGCGTTCCGTAACCGTATAGTTACGTTGCGCCGCATTTAGTTTCTGGGAATAGTAATAAATTGGCTTCTCCACTCCAGTCTCATCCTTCTGACATAGCACGCAGCCGATGCCGGTGTTCGATGCATCACATAAAATTACGAACTGTTTGCTGAAGTCAGGATTAACGAGGACAGGAGCAGAAGTTAGAGCCTTCTTAATATCATTAAAAGCTTTCAACGCTTCGTTCCCAAACTCAAATTTGGTTCCCTTCTTCAAGGTGTCGGTCACAGCACTGGCTATACTAGAAAAATTTTTTATGAAGCGACGGTACCATCCCGCCATGCCGATAAATCGACGTACTTGTCTTATTGACGTTGGTACTGGAAATTCTACAATAGCAGATATCTTCTCTGGGTCTGCTTTTAAACAACCGGGTCCTACAACGTATCCTAGATACTGTAACTCTTGAAAACAGAAGTTCGATTTTTTGACGTTGATCGTCAATCCTGCTTCTAGCAACCTTTTCGCTATTATGCGCAATGTTTCGATATGTTCTTTAAAATTTTTTGATATGACCAATAAGTCATCTAAGTATACGAATACTCGATCACGCAATTCCTGTGGAACTACAAGATTCATCAGGTAGGTGAGACTTTGAGCGGCATTTGAGAGACCGAACGGCATCACCTTGAACTGATAGAGTGGTCTACCAGGGACGGTAAAAGCGGTCTTCTCCCGTGAACTTTGCTCCAACGGTATCTGCCAGTACGCATCTTTAAGGTCCACACTCGAAATGAAATGTGTCTCTTGAAGGCGTGCTAACAGTCCCTCTATCTGAGCAATTGGATTCGCATTCTTTTTAGTCACGGAGTTAACCTTCCGAAAGTCCAAGCACATTCGGTTCTTGCCGGGTTTTCGTACCAATACGACCGGTGAACTCCATGGGCTGGAACTTTCTTCGATAACACCTAACTCAAGCATGCGGTCCAATTCCTCGTACACTAGGGCTTGTACCGCTGGAGATATGGGATAATGACGCTGTTTGATTGGCGCCGCGTCCCCAGTATCTATCACGTGTTCTATAAGGTGAGTCCGTCCTAAGCCTCTGTCAGCGAAGGATGGAAAAAGCTCTATTGTCTCCTTCAATACCTTCGATTCCTGCTTGGACAAAACGCATCTTTTCGGTTCTTCTTTTTTTGTTTCAGATTCGGTGTTACAGTCAATGGACGAAATCAGGTGAGGAGCGATTTGAAATAAGGCCCAAAAATCAACCCCTAAATATAAAGGTTGGGCTAGAGATGGTACGACAAATAAATTCAATTCGTAGGCTTTACCATTGTATTGAATTGTTGCCGTGACTATCCCTACAATTGCTTGCTTCTTTCCATCAGCTGTTGATATTGCTGACGAAAAATTTTTGTAAGGAATGTTTTTCTCCTTTAAAAATTCTAAGGCTCCTGAGCCCAGACAACTTAAGCTGGCTCCGGAATCTAATAGACCCAGCCAAGTTTTTCCAAATATTTCCACCGAAATATATGGCCGCGGATCTATAGAATTAATGGCCAAATTAGTAGTAGATATTGCTTTATAGACTTTCTTTTTGTTCTTTATTTTATTTCTTAATTCGGAAATCTTCTTTGAGCGACAAGGGAATGTCAAAATTCTTTGACGAGCTTTAAAATATTGTATCTGGCGTTCTTTCAATGTTTTCATAGTAGGACTTAAACTTACTTGTTCCGATGATTTGGTTTTCGGATCTTCATTCGTTTTTGTTTCAGGTTTTAAAATAGTTATCGTTTTAATTTTTGGTGTTGTGATAGGAATAGCTACTTTGCCGAGTAGTTGGTCTTCGCATATTCCCCCTCGGTTGAGGAATTGCTCTTCTGAGAGTTTTCCGAGCAAATTGGACAATTCGGCGTAACTACGTCAGCTCGACCACATTTAAAACAAAAAAGACGTCTCTTCGTGTCAGGACAATCTCTGAAGCTATGACCTACGCCCTTACAATTCCAGCACTTAAAGTCGTCTTTCCTATGGAATGCCTCCAATGAAGTGCCGGAAATTGGTTTGACGTCTTCAACCGCCAACTGATCTAACTCATGCACTTGTCTGCGAACCGGATTGTTTGCATAATTTGTTTGGGTCTGTGGTTTGAAACGTTGAGTCTCGTTACCGTTTAAATATTTCTCTATGGTTCTGCAAACGTACACCAATTCGGCTAAACTATTCGTATTGAATGTAATTAATAATTCTCCCATTCTTCGTTTCACATTTTGCTTTACGAGCTCTACTATTTCTCTTGTCGGTTTCGGTACCTTCAATCTGGAGTTGATTTTAATGAGATCATCGTAGAAATCGTTAAAACACTCATTAAACCCTTGGCGTCTATCTGACATCTTCCTAGACAACTCAGAGTCTGTTTCAAGGCTCCTGTATTGTTCTAGTAAGGCATTCTTGAGTATCGGCCACGATGTTTGCCTGTTACTCTTCGACCAGGTCCAATACCAATCTTCGGCTGAACCGCTAACAAAATGATGGAAGTTATTTACAACTTCCTCCCATGAAACATGGTAACTATCTTTAATCCTTTCGATTCTAAATAAGAAATCATCTACCGTCATATTCTTGGTGTCAAATCTGATTCCCCACTTGTGGTAGTGTGGAAATCTGACAAAGGAACTAGCTTGTGATTGTGTCGGGTTGCGTTGGTCTAACGAAATTGGTGAATCGTTGAGGTTCATTTGACCTAATTGTGTCAAGAAAGTGTCTACGTTAGACCCCCGTGCCATATCAATAGGATGAACACTTGCTCTTGGTTCACTCTGTTGGGTTTGCCTCGGAACTTGAGCAGTAGTAGTGATTGGGTACGATGGTATGCTTTCGCGTAATTGAGCGGCTGGTGTTATCGCCTCTGCTAAATCTCGGGCATTCTGTACATTCGGTTGTGTTGTAGGTATCGATTTCGCAAGAGTTTCCCTAACTATATTACCTACTTGTTCTAGGATTCTAGTTTGATTTCTTTCTAGCTCCTCGCGTAAGAATCGTTGATCTTCAGTTCGATTTAAACCGACTGTAGCAGATACTACCTCCCGCACATAATTATCGAACTGGCTAGCATCAAAAGATTCTCTTCTTTCATTTCGACTCGAAGTATGGGGAGGATCTTCTACCTCTATCCCTTCATGAACACTAGAGGCACGACCATCCTCTTGATCTTGTCTCGAGTTTCCTGCTGCGGTGTTGTTTGCAGTATTGCGATTAATATTATTATTGGCCGCGCTCATTTCTAAGGCTCTAGCTCTTGCTCTATGTCTTAAATCTCTTGGAGTTGGAAACGAAAGTCGTGCTTTTTCTGTCCTACTCATTGGAAATATTAAAAATTGTATATGATAACTTACTTGCTATAAACGCGTTGTATAAATAAAAAAAAAATTACTTAATAAGAGTTAATAGTTAATTTATCTAAACTTCATTCAATCTTAGCCTTATTTAGACTCCTAGCAAGGAATGTCGTGAGTAAACTTAACTAAATCTTAAACTATTAGATTTTTTTTTTTTTTTTTATATATACAGGGTGATTGGCATAAGGTGTGACAAAAAGCTAGGGCGTGTAGGTTGGACTTAGACAAGAAAAAAATCGTATGGGAGGGGGGGGTCTATTTCCCCCCGTTTAGGCGGGAGGGGCAATTTAAGAAAAAAATCACTTAAAACAGAAAAAAAATTATTAAAAAATAACGGTGATACCTACAGAGTAATGCTATAGCATTTTGAAAAGCCAGAAATACATTCTTTAATTTTGTTTTTAAATAAAGTTGTTCGAGTGAATAGTTTTTGAAAAATTAATTTTCAAAATCAAAATTTTGAAAAAAAAAATGAAATTTTTTTTTTTAAACAATTTTTTTTCAAAATTTTATGTAATTAAGTATTATTTTTTTATTCAATATTCAATGCTCTTATTAATTTTTGATCAAACACAAAAAACCGGATGTCAAAATGTTTTGTAGTTTTTGAGAAAATCAAAAATAACAAAAACTACTTTTGTTCTAAGAAAAGCCTTTTATTTTAGTTTTTACGTTTTTGGATTCTTATGTAGGTGAATTTACGATTGAAAGGATTAACTTTCTTTTTACTATTCTTTTAATTATCGTCTTATAAGCATACAATAATGTGACAAAGTACTGGATTAACCATATTTCACACATTTTTTCATTGAGAACACCTGCGTGAGAGCATTGGTTTAAAATTGACCTGCCACTTTTTTATTATGGTGGGGTCGGCTTGGCTTAGGTGCATTTACGAAAGAAAGGATTAACTTTTTTTGTAAAATTTTTTTATTATCAGTCTTATAAGCATACAATAACATATTTTTTCACTGAGAACACCTGCGTGAGAGCATTGGATTAATATTGATCTGCGAATGTTTTTTAAATAATGCAGCGTTACACGCCCTAACTAGTGACAGAAAAATGCAATAGCGAAATAAGAACAAAAATGTTCCTGAATCTTGAAATCAATTTAAATAATAAATACATGCATATTTAGATAAAATACATAATTACTGTTTATTTAAAGTTAATCCTTTCTTTCGTAAATGCACCTAAGCCAAGCCGACCCCACCATAATAAAAAAGTGGCAGGTCAATTTTAAACCAATGCTCTCACGCAGGTGTTCTCAATGAAAAAATGTGTGAAATATGGTTAATCCAGTACTTTGTCACATTATTGTATGCTTATAAGACGATAATTAAAAGAATAGTAAAAAGAAAGTTAATCCTTTCAATCGTAAATTCACCTACATAAGAATCCAAAAACGTAAAAACTAAAATAAAAGGCTTTTCTTAGAACAAAAGTAGTTTTTGTTATTTTTGATTTTCTCAAAAACTACAAAACATTTTGACATCCGGTTTTTTGTGTTTGATCAAAAATTAATAAGAGCATTGAATATTGAATAAAAAAATAATACTTAATTACGTAAAATTTTGAAAAAAAATTGTTTAAAAAAAAAAATTTCATTTTTTTTTTCAAAATTTTGATTTTGAAAATTAATTTTTCAAAAACTATTCACTCGAACAACTTTATTTAAAAACAAAATTAAAGAATGTATTTCTGGCTTTTCAAAATGCTATAGCATTACTCTGTAGGTATCACCGTTATTTTTTAATAATTTTTTTTCTGTTTTAAGTGATTTTTTTCTTAAATTGCCCCTCCCGCCTAAACGGGGGGAAATAGACCCCCCCCTCCTATACGATTTTTTTCTTGTCTAAGTCCAACCTACACGCCCTAGCTTTTTGTCACACCTTATGCCAATCACCCTGTATATATTATATAGCCAAATATTTTCTAACTAGACTTCATAAAGTTGAAAAACTATAAATCTCCAAAATACGCTATCAGAGATAAATATTTAAAAAGAAACTATTTAACTTAATCCAGGTAAAAATCTTCTCAAAATATCTGAAAACTAATACTGCGCCGCCAGGCAAAACTGACTATACTAAATATATATCTCAAAAGCTGAACTATCATAAATTTTCGGGGTATCAAGGGTTGGAGTGAGAGTCCGAATAACTACGATATCTTTCTCTCCACTAAACTAACTGAATGTGTTGTAAATACTCGTACTTAAAAACTTCCTATATAACTACCCTGTTAGTAGTTATACAAAAAAAAACAAAGTAAATGATTTGATCTTCATCGCGAAAGAAACTTTTCATTATCAGAGAAAACGAATATTCGTCACGTTGCAACAGACGTGCTTCAGGAACTATTTCTACTAATCACCGGTCAATGTGTTCGAAGTCTCTCATTTTCGTCTTCAAATTAAATCTATATTTTTCAAAGATTGATGCGTTCATGCGCGTTCTTTTCCTCGAAAAAGTGAATCTCAAGCAATTATCTCTATACTCTTACAACAGCCATGTGTCAGGAACTTGTTCAACTAACCACCGGATAAAAGGTTAAGAAGATAATCACTGTGAAATCTATCACACCATTTTAGAATAAAGCCTTAATGCAACTGACCACCAGGTGTTTACACCCAAATGCGGACACAAGGGTTCATTCCAAAAATCGAGGTTGGAAACAACCAATCGTATCATTACAACCGCCAAAGTTCTACTAATTCACAAAAACTTCCGGATAATGCATCCGACTACCTATCTCCAATAATTCCTCGAGTGAACTTTTTCAATCGAACCAAACCACTTCATCAAAATCTCAACAAAAAAAAATGTTTACTCTTCTGAATTGCTCTCAAAAAATAAAATTATTTCTGTAACACTGACAAATTTTCGGGCCCCACGTGTTGGGCGCCATCTGTAACGAACTATCTAAGTTTGGAGGTCTCATGTTCACTCCTCGAAGACAAATCTCCCTCCTCCTATTTAATGCGAAGCAACAACCGTCCTCGACAAGTGACCACTACACCCTCCAAGCCCAACTAAGATCCCTTACAGAAGTGAAGGAAGACAAAAGATTGGCTTCCCTGAAGTCGATACGATTGCCTATACCCCCACTTTCTTGGAATATTTCGATATTATATACTCCTCTTTCTATCACACCTTTCTTAATTCCTTAAGGAACCTTTCCTCATCTACACCGTCGAATATACCCGAACTCTGGTATAAATCCGCGAATATATATAACTTTTAGACGAGGTTGTCTTCACTCAACAGCCACCTGGGCCTGCTCGATGCTCGTTTGCTTAGCTCGCCGAATGGGGCGGGGATCTTGCAGCCGGAGTGTCGACGATGTTACATTAGATTTACAGACCCTATTAACCTGCAGTTATGGTTGAAAAACGAAATTTAAAAGTGTTGAAGCCCGAAATTTGTAACTGTAAGCAAACCGTAGATGAATGTACTCTTCATCCATGATGTTTATTTTTGAAAGCAAAACAACTACGCGACTAACAGTAGAGAACATAGATGTTCGTGACTCTCGAACCGAATCTTCGCCCCGCCCTATCTCTCAGTTGTACCGACTGAAAGAAGCCTTTGGTTTCGTATGGTTCGAATAAATTCAGAAACCCCCTTAAATTTGAGAGAATCAGATGTATTTGACCCCTCTGCCTTCTATACCCAACCCCACGATCCGAAGATACTGATCTTCATATTCCGATTTCGATTCTCAGGTGGCAAAAATATTTTTTTTATGAGAATCCCCCACACTCGGATAGAGAAGTTCAAAAATAAACTCCCCTTAACTCATCAACTCCAACCTCTCGATACCCCTCGACCTTCTCTTAATCCTCCATAATCATTATTACGTGTATCGTTACTTTAGATCCAAAAAAAATGAAAAAAAAAAAAAATACGATTCTCAAAATCATTTCCTTGAACTCTTACAAGATGTTATTTTATTCTCTTAAATAATCTTATCACATTCTTAGGTATAATTCGGATCAATAACATTCTTAGGTATGATTCAGATCGACTTCAGAATCTCTTTTTTTGTATTTTACTTTTTAGTTATAAAAAAAACATTACTTTATGATAAATTTCATACCTCCGCTCACTCGATCTTTAATATTACCAGAAACTAAATTCTTTTATAATCTTGCATTGCCCGTTAAATCTTTATATCAACAAAAAAAATGTCGACGTATTTACAGAATCGTTTCTGTTCACCACGTCTCGAGAAAAAAAATGCTTATATCTTTTTCTTTTAAGAATCAGTCGTTTTGATCAGGTAAAAACAATTTGTAATCTTGGTTACTATATCACGATATTTCCATGATGTCTCTTTTGATAACTTTTTTAAATTTCCGTAATTATAAATCTTATCGTTATGCTATCAAAGGGACCAACTTTGTCCTTTTATGGCATTAACACAAAAGTATCAACCAATATAAAAAAAATGAATAGACAATATCATCAATAATTACTCACCAAACTTGTCCTGGATGTAGAAGTGCACTCGTACTCCGGTGTTCGGCATTCTATTGTTTATGTTTAAATTATAGTTGTTTCTATGTAGGTTAGACACTATTAGTATATTTAATAAAAAAAATTACCCAATTGGGTTCCTTGATCCAACTTGAGATTTAGGCTACCGAGGAGCGGAAGAATTCACACTTAATTATTCTCATACTTTAAATTATACTAACATGTTTTTAAATTCTTGTAACATAAAATATGGAACTCACTGTACTATCTTTACCTAATACTTTGTCTTCTTGTGACATATTCTCAGATTCTTACTTTCATTTACTTAGCAAAAATACTAATTCTACTTAATACTATGAACTTCGCTCTTCGATTTTTTTTTTTTGGTTTTGTTTGTTTTTGTTTTTACTTCATCTTATTTTTAACCTATCTTTATCATCAAAGGATTCTTTTTCTTTCAGAACTTGAACATGAAATTCTGAAGGGAATTTACTCTTATAAGCTTATATAAAAAAAAAATACAACACTCATTGGAAATTATCTTCACTTAAAAAAAAAACACAAAGATACCTAGTAATGATGTGCATAACTTTAAAATAAAATAGTATCACTTTTCTTCATCGTTATAGTGGTAACGTTGCTCTTATTTTGACTTTATTTATATTAATTGGGATGGATAGTTGGCAAGGTTTTTTTTTCTTTTAGAGGAGAGGGAAGAATACTGATCAGAAAAAAATCACAATATGATGTTTTTTTTTTCTTGAAGCTTTCTTCTTCTCTGTGCGATGTTGTTGCTTTTTATTTTTTTTTATCTTCCTTTACATGATCTGACAGTTGATTGAACAATTTGACGATGAGGGAATATTTTTAGGCTTGACTGTGTTGATTTTTCGGAACAACCGAAAGTAGGTATTTGAACGATTTTGTTTTAGGTTATTTTTTTTCTTTCTTACTTTCAGTGTTTTTTTTTTATTTCTTTTTATGCTTTTACGCCTATTCTAACACAGAATTATATTACGTGTTTATTACTCGATTGAACTATATTCTCCCTTTTTTTTTTTTTCTGACCGTGGTACGTTTTTCTTTCTTGATTTTGTTTTTAATTGTCTTTTTGTCTTTTACAGTCGCCTACTTCAGTATTCCCCTTTCGTCGACCTGTAGAGATAAATAAAAAAAAAACATGGCTTAAGTTTGGGGAAAATCGCTTTTCTTTTCTTCTCTATTCTTTCTTTTCTTAATTTTTGTTCTCATCTTTATTTTCAACTAATGAGTTACTACTAATTCTTACCTTTCTGGTTTTAGGATTTAAATGATTTTAAAATGCTGCTGTTTGATTGTGGGTGAGTTTTATCCCCTTTTTTCCCCTTTTTTTTCTTGGGTGCCTAAGAATGGCAGATGGAGTGCACACTTCGACGGTCAGAAATTGAAAGATCGATGTGGTTGTCGATTGCGGAAAGGTTTGCCATTCGAAAAAAATGGCGTAATTTACAACGGAAGTTGAGTGGACCGTGGATGCTAATTGTGTTCTGTTCTGTGTGCTTAGTTTCGGGACCTTTCCTTAAAAAAAATGTAGTTTACGGGTGACCTTACACTTTGTTTATTTAAGTGGTTGATGTTGTTAGCCACGTTGTTTCCTACAGATTTCCAATTACGTTGTAATAGTTTGTGATAATCGCTGCAAAGGCTCAAATTATTAGACGATACTGATGAATTACGTGAATCAGATTCGGAGTTCTCTGTTCATCATATCTTCGATTTCTTGAGACATTGGAACTTCAAAACTATTTTTTTTAAACTTGGGTGCAATAAAGTAACAGAGTAACTTGCTCACCTAAGCCCATCCTTTTATTAATAGCTGCTAGCTTTTTTACTTGTTTTAATATTATATCCTTTATAAGTATATCACTGACAATGCTTTTAAGTTCTAAAAATCTTTCCATCATATAATATGTACTATGCGAATGAATTAGTTTTGTTTCATCGTTAACTGATTTTCTCAAATCATCGCTTGCAACTTAGCTTTGTTTAAAAAAGGTAATACAAGTCTTTATATTGATGAGAATACTTTGCAACTCCAGAATTTGCAGAACATTTTGGGACACTTAATTTAGTTTATGTTCCAAACAGGGCATGTCTTTCTTTTTCCCAAAAGATATTTCAACAGCCTTAACCATACTCGCCGCATATCCGTAACTACTGTAGCTGTTTTGTTTACGATGCATCCGTATAACATAACATCGATATTTTAGAAACATCGATGAAAAATGTGCATCCCTAGTTTCAGCACTTACTTGTTTAGCATTATGTTATTCTAGATAGCAGATTTAGAGTTAGAGATAGCCAGAGTTCTTTCCTAGTAACCTGCAAATTTGTCTATACTTCAAGCTTAGTATTCCCCTTTTTTCCCTTTCAGGTTGCCATTCAAAGCCATTCCAAGGGATTTCACAGTATTGCCTAAAGTAAAACTTTACAGTTTATTAGAATTGGATTATAATTCAGCTTTTTGCTGGTAAATCTTGTATGCGTGGTTTTTTCTGTACGCAGCAAAGTTGTCCATGAGATTTTTGATGTCCACTGAAATATCCCTAGTATAAAACAAATACAAGTTTGGCCTTTTGACAGTTTCTTGTGGTACACCGGCTTCAATTTTCTCTAGTTCCGGGAAATTTTAGTCGTATCGTCCGTCCTCTATAGATTCGGTTTATAACGAACGATTTCAGTATTTCGTAGTAATCCTTAGAAATTCGCTACGCAGTTTGTGTTCAAGCCACAAAAAAAAAAAAAAAAAAAAAGAGCCTGGTTTTCTACAAAATCTGTAATCAGATGCACTTGGTCTATCGTCGAATGCTTACTTATAAATCTAAGCTTATGATTTGGGATTATTCTTCTTTCTTCTTTTATATTGCTTAAGCTTTTCAGGACCACTTTTACAAAAACTTTCACCAAGATTGGTATTAGCGATATGTGAAGGTCTATAAAATATTACTTTTGTTAGTTGCTTAGGTATAAAAATGACATCTACAATTTTTCAATCATGTGGTAGGTACATATTTATGAATTGCAGTTTCTTGACGGTCTTTTTTAGTTCATTGTGAGGACACGTTTGAAAACTGCCGTATGAGACTTGAGCTCAAAATTTGGACGAATATAAACTTCATAAATCAGAAAAGGTGACATATTTCTTCCATTGTCGAAGGAAATCTAGACATTTAGCACCATTTTTGGCTACTGTGACAGTGATGGTTCGGTGCTCAATTTCGCATCTAAAGAATAAGAATGTAAGATAGAATCGAAATCGAATAGCTGAGAATACTATCAACAGCAAAAAAAAAATTATGGATAAGAACTTTCAGACTAAAAGATCATAGATGCATATGAGAAAAAGAGTTGGACATAAAACGGAGCTCTGGGGCATTAAAATTAAATTAAATTAAATTTAGTGGTGCAACAACTCGGAGTGAGCTAGGACCTAGTGACTTACAACTCTCAACCATTCTCTTTTGCATGCTACTAGGAACGGAGGGGACCTACAATTTTCTGCCGATTCCGAATGGCTAATGAGCAGCACTTTCCAGGACAAGAGATACTCTTGGAGAATTAGTCAATTCCTCGCAAGAGGCAGTACACCCCTGAAAAAAACTTTCTTGCAGCGGCTGAGAATCGAACTCGAGACCTTCCGCATGCTAGTCCAACGCACTAACCATTATGCCAAGGGGTACTACGAGCTCTGGGGCATACCAGAATTTTATTTTAAGAATATCAGATTTAAAAGCATCCAGTAAGACTTGTATCGAACGAAGGAGAGATTCATTGATACATGCATTTTTTATAAAAGATTCTGGAGCCACAGTTCCTCAAATGCTCTTAAAATATCAAGCGGAATAATCTTACTTTCTCCAAAATTATTATAAGATTTGCGCAAGAATTTGAAGAGGGAACGTTGGTGTTTGAAATGGGTTTGCAAAAACATTTCGGTGTTCGTGAAAGAACACAAAATAATATCCTATCACTTAAACAGTATGATTTTTGTCAAGAGTACCAATCGCCATTTTGAATTGTTACTTGCAAAACATCTAGCTCCAAATTGGGGATATCTTTCTAGACTTTCAAGGTTTATGCGTTAGCTACGATAGCACGATACCACGCAGGATTTCAAATATTCTTGAAGGAAGAAGCCTGGCTTCAAATCTACAAAACTAAACTTAATGTCTCAAAATCTCGTTCATTTCCCGAGATGGAGCCAGCAATGCTTAAGACCCAATTCAATCATGAATGCTTGCGAAAAAAAATCTCCTTGAACATAAGCTTGTTATTCTCTAAAAAGACTGTCTGGTAATGTTGTCTTTGACGTGACTACTTAAAGCACAAAAAATAATTCAATGGGGAAAGCTTCTCGTCCCAAATGTCAAAAAATGAAATTACGAAAATCTTTTTACTGCGAGCGATATTACAAATAATCACCGCTATGACTATTCAGTCTACGCAATTCAATCGGACAAGTCCTAACTATTAACTACCTTTTTCAAATAAATATTGATTAATTGTATTAAATAAGTTTTAAGTTAAATATTATATTTATTTTCTAAACCAGTTGTTTAATTTAGTTGATATTGCGGCATAAAATCACCTTAGTTTTATTGTCGTTCTCGAATAGATTAGTCTACCTCGTCTGATGGTGAGCTTACACTTAAACTGTAATTCGTTGCAATTCAAGGCTGATGATGCCTTATGGTGTGCATCGTTCGTCGTATTGTCAATTTATGTGAATTATCTCTGGCGTGCTTTGATATATCAGATATATTTTCGGTCGAACGAGTAATTCAAGGCCGTCCAATCCTTCTGACATTTTTTATGGAAGCAGTTTGCATGATACGCACATGGTGCACGAAAAGAGACGTTAAAATTCACGCCGTTTTAAAACAATAGATTGAAAATTGATCAAATAAGCAGTTTTAATAATTTCACGTTCTTCACGTGTGTATCACCCATGTTTGTTGTTCAAAAAATTTTGTATCTTCCTAAAACATAAATTTCAATGACATTTGACACCATCTGTAAAATATGGGGCACATTCACATTATGACATTACTTTTAAGCTACTTTTTAGGAAATAACCTTGTTTTATGCCAAATAGACGAGGAGTCCCTCAGGGTTCGATCATGTTAACTTTTTTCCTTTTCTCGCTTTGCATCAATGAGCTTCCTAAAAATGTTTCTAGATGCTCCATTCACATGTATGCTAACGATGTTCGGCTTTTCATATCTTATGATCTCGGACAAATTGTGTTTATAGAATAAACTAGAACCTTAAGGAGATATCTCATTAATTAGATAGTAGCAGACTGTTCTTCAATCCTTTTAAAACTAAACGTATCTCCATAAGTTAAATGATTTTGGAACTTAATTATTTGCCGACACTATATCTAAACGGCTCATCGATTGCTTTAACATCAACCACAAGAAATCTTGTCATTATCGTCAACGGGATATTAACTTCGGGCACACGTATGTATCAACTCGGCAGTAAAGGTAAGGCTTAGGTATTGTGTGCTTCCAATATTACACGCCCTTATAGATGTTGGCCAAAGCACTAGTAGTTTCGATCGTATTACACGGTGGAGAACTTTAACTTTATACTATTAGCAGGTGGCAGTTAAATGTTGCTGATAACAACAGGACTTGTTACAAAAATATAAGTAGATCCATTCAAAGATTCCAAAATGTCGGATTTCCGGATTTTACCAGGGTCATATCTAAAATCTTTTATATCTGGGCTTGGGCTCCTCTTATAAACCTGTTTAGGTTATACAAAATCATCCATTTCAAATTTAGTTCCACGAAAATTCCATCTTTCTGTTTTGTAAATTCGTTTACCAAGGGCCATATTTTAGCATAAAACAAGAAGATTCTCAAAAATCTGTAAAAGGAATAAATTCTTATAAGTAGGTATAATCCTAGAAGCAAAACGTAGAAAAGTAACCGGCCGGCATGCAAAAGCGAAAGCCTCTATCTATTTCAAATTTAAATTTCGTTTGCGAATGACATTGCATGATAATAAATCACTTGAACAAAAATACAAAGAAAAATCCGCTCTTAAGCTCAAATTTGCATACCAACTACCAGCAGGAGAAAGTCCGGAAAGTGGCTTACAAAAAACTATACGCAAACTAATTAAGTATATTTACGCAAAAAACCAGAAAATTATATAAAACATTTATCGTCGAAAGATCATGCAAATATAATTGCATTACGTCCGAACTCTAAAGTACCACGTCGCATGTGACAAAGTGTATCTTACTGCCACATGCGGTGACAAACGAATAAACTGGGACATTTCATTGAGCCTAGGAGTTTTTTCTGTTCGATTGCAATGAAAAATTTAGTCAATTTAAAATATTTAGTGCACAAAAACTCCGCAATGTGGGGGAGCTGTTGTAGCTCTAAATTATCCATTGATTTCTGTTATTTGTTTTTTCTTGTTTCCTTTAAAAGCCAAGTTTTATTAAACGACATAATTGCTGCACAACGTTCAGACCATTTCATGGTCGTAGGTGTGTTTTTTTAAGGCATTCTCTGGTTAGGAATTATGCTAATGCAACTGCTGCTGCTGTCAGCCACCAATGGTTCGCTTACAAACTAGATACTAATTCTTAGAAACGTTTGTTGCCACCGATAGATTAAGATACCTCGTTGTCGTTTTCATTTTTGATTTCGATTTCAATCGTATTGGTAGTTATTCGCACTCACTTGCAGGTGTGCTCGCGGTGCGCGGAGATTGCTTAGCTTGTTCTGAGATAAATGTTATACGAGTTTCTATTTATTAGCTTAATACTCGTAGAACAAGAAATTTGTTGCTTGTTTTGCTTGTGATAAAATTTTGTTGGGTATATTGAATAACAACTTTCGAATTACGTCATTTTGTATGCATGTTAATTCTGCAATTAGAAGAGGTCCTTATTCTGGTTCCTTTTAATTAAGACCAGTAGAATTACACTTTGGTATAGGTTCTCTTGATGTCCATTTGTTTGCAAGTTTGCAAATATGGTATCCAATAAAATTCTGTACTGTTAGGTGTGCATAAGCCATTAAGAAGTCACTTTAGAACTTAGAGTTGTAGAGTTTTGTGTATTTTTTGATCAAAGGAACACAAAACTTTGACTTTTTAGTTCCGTTCATGGAGTAAAATATTGTTGTGAACAGAACTTTATACTCCTACAGCGCCATCTGTTGGAAAATTGCATATCTACTTTATGGAAGGAACAAAAAGCTCTTTTCCAATGTCAAATGTATTTCCCCTTATTCCAACCATCTAGAACATTCCAAGACGAGAACCTTCGAGAACAACTAATTTGAGTATATAAGGGAGTGTTCACGGTGAGCGGAACACAGTTGATTTTGGATTATGAAAGTGTGCAAAAGTATTGCTTATTGGATTGTGTTATTAAACAGAAGTGGGATAAAACTTATTGTACAGTGAAGTGTGGGGAAAATAAAAAATAAAAAATGAGCAAGTTACTGAAAGAGCTCAACTGTAATGAGCTGAAAAGTGAATTAGGCAAGCGAGAACTTTCTAGAGCAAGATCGAAAAATGAGCTTGTTCTGCGTTTGGCCGAATATTTGAAACAACAAAATGAAGACCCGGACATTTTCGTCTTTGAAGCTGACGCTGAGGAAGCAGACGTAAGTAAAAATGTAGATGTTTCAAATATGATTAGTCTTCTGCTTCAACGTTTCGAAGAGCAACGAAATAAACAAAACGAACGTTCCAATGAATAGAAAAAACGAACAAAAGAATATTCTCGAACGCCTTGACAAAAAAGACCTTCTCGAAGAGCAGAGAAACATGCTAGAAGGCAAGCTTGTTAACATCGGGAATAATGTGTCTGCACTTGATGAACGTGTTTCATTGCTAGAGAATCAAGTCGACAACAAAATGGAGACGTTTTCAAAAGAGCTAGATCGCATTCAAAATATAAAGATTCGGGAAAGTTCTAGAGAAACCTTGAGGAAAAAGGAGATGCAACCTCCAACCTTTGATGGACAAACTTCTTGGTCTATATACAAGAAGCAATTAGAGGCAGCTTCCACAACAAATGGCTGGGATGAGGCTGACAAGTATATAGCCTTAGCTCTTGCTCTTAGAGGAGCAGCTGCTGAGTTGTTGCAAACCATACCAGCAGATAAGAGCGGCGACTTCAATTCCTTGGTTTTGGCTATAGACAAACGCTTTGGTAACAGCCACATGAAAGAAGTCTTCAAAGCGCAACTCAATTCCAGAGTCCAGAAGAGGGGCGAAACTCTACAACATCTGCAAGCGGAACATTGAAAGGCTTGTTCATCTTGCATATCCAGATGTTGGAGAGGAAATCTGTAACCAGTTTGCAGTTGAGGCATTTGTTCGCGCCATTTCCGACACACATCTTCAAAGGGCCGTGCGAACTGCTGGAAAACGAACGCTTTCTGAAACATTGGCGTTTGCCTTGACAATGGAAGCAGCAGAGCAAGCTTCTCACGGAGTATATCGACTTAGAGAAGTCATCGTCGAAGAATGCTCATGCCAAAGACCTAGTGAAAAGACCTAGTGCACCTGAATTGGCTACACAACACCAATAGCTACCGTCTGAGAACTGTTACAGGAGAAGCGGCTAGGGTTTATGGTGAAGTCCGACTTGGAATTCGAATTGCAGATCTAGAATTCTCACATAAATTTTTGGTGGCAGATATATGTGACGAATCAATGCATCATAGGCATGGACTTCATGAAAGAACATCGAGTAATTTTGGATATTGGTAACCAGGTACTCAAATACCATATAAAGAGATTCCAATGATCTATGGGCACGAAGGAACAACAACTCTAAGGACTGTCATCAAAGAAGACGTGATTATTCCTGCTTTTTCTGAGGTTTGGACAAAATTAGAAGGTGAGTGTGGACGCCATCGATACTTAATGGTGGAACCAGGCACAGATTGTTCTTCCCAAAACGTCATCATTGGGAAGAAACTTGCGGCTCCGAACAACAATATGGTCCCCGTACTCGATACTCGATACTACGAGAAAGCAGTTAACAGCTTTTTTGGCAGGCTTCAGAATGTGGTCATTTCAACAAAAATCGTTGTCCACACACATACGGAGTACTGAGGTCATTTCGGTGACAGTTTTACTCAAGGGTACAGGCATTAGAGTTTCATTTGACTTCAACGAGAATAGCAGTTTTCAAAGCATTAAGCTCCACCCGAAATCGTAGTGAATTTGAGAGCGAGTATGAGAATCTGAAAGTAGAGTCGTTGGCAAAACGCTGAATTAAATTAGAAGCTTATGACAAGAGATGATTTATTATACTAAATTAACATAATCGGAAACAAAATAAAGCCCTGGAGAACACCAGTATTGATTTTATTTTATAATAGACTTGAAATCCTCCAATACATCATATATTGAACGATTCAGAAGATTATTGCTTACCCAAAAATGTGGGCTTTATTGATACTAAACGTACTCACCTTTGATAATAGAGCTTGATGCCCAACTCTATTAAATACCTTAGAAATATCAAGCGCAATAATCTTACTTTATCCAAGAAAATGGAAAGATATGTATCAATCTTCAGTGAGAAATGCCAGCGATCAAGAATTATGCCATAAGGATCAGCGGATTTGTATGTATCATGATCATATATCAAATTCCCGAACAAAGTACCTTATATATATATTTATATATTCTCGATGTATCCAAAATAGATGTGCTCCATGGTTAGATGAAGCACCTTTTACGGAAGACAATATTTCCGTAAAAGATGCTTAATCTACTGCTCTAGCAAATTTTTGAATTTGACCGTTTAACTGGGACGATGCTTTTGAAAGACAAAAAATTATCTTGAATTTTCCTTTTTACTTGCGACTTATAGGTAGATACTATAAGGCAAGTTATGCATTCGTAAAAAAAATCGAACTCGAGATTTTGATCAAAATTGACATTACGCTGATAGCGAAGACCAAAAAAGTGGGTCTAGCAATTCTGTCTGTCTGTCTGTACGTCTTTTCGACTACAGCCTAAACGGCTCGGCCGATTTGCTTTAAACTTGTTAGATATCATACACGTTTTTTTTTTTTTAAGACCAAAAATAACGGTACCTGCCATACGATTCTTTTTTTCTCAAAAACTGAAAAAAATTCCGAAAAATGGTTGATTTTCTCGAAAACGGTACAACCGATTTAAATCATTTTTTTTATGCTAAAGCTCCTCCAAAGTTTGAATATCATTACATATTCAAATTTTCAATTTTTAATTGCGACTTATAGGTACTATAAAGCAAGTTATGCATTCGTAAAAAAATCGAACTCGAGATTTTGATCAAAGTTGACATTACGATGAAAGCGAAGACCAAAAAAGTGGGTCTCGCAATTCTGTCTGTCTGTCTGTCTGTCTGTTCAACTACAGGCTAAACGGCAGGGCCGATTTTCTTTAAACTTGGTAGATATCATTTTTAATTTTTTTCCCCCACAGGTTTTTTTCTTTTTTTTTTCTAAGACCAAAAATAACGGTACCTGTCATACGATTTTTTTTTCGAAATTTTATAAACATTTTTTTTTCTCAAAAACTGTTCGACAGATTTTAAAAATAAAAATACAGAAAAATTTAATCATATAATAAAACGGCAAACATGTTTTTTGTGGTACACTTTTCTCCAAAAGTATTTAACCGATTTCGATAAATTTTATATGGTTGGAAAGCCACAATTACGAAGATGTGCAGAATATACTTGAGACACGCATTTACACACTGTGGGTCATTTTTGTTTTTGCACTGTCGAACACTTTGCATATTACATAAAATAAAACTTAATTTAATAAATTTGCTTGAAAACACTGCCAATAATATAAATAATAAATAATAAATAATAAATAAATTGGCACTCGAATTTCGAGAGCTGGGTCGGCTAGTTTAATTAAATCTAGGTATTAGTTGAAAAATTTTTTCCGAAAAATGGTTATTGGGGGTACCCCCCATGGAACCATTTTTTTTGGTTTTGATTTTCTCAAAAACGGTTCAACCGATTTTCATCATTTTTTTTTGTTAAAGCTCCTCAGAAACATAAATAGAATTGTGTACTCAGATTTTGAAAAATTTTTTTTTTTGATTTTTAAAAAAACTTCAAAATTTTTTTTTCAAAACTCAATATTTCGAAAACCCCATGCTAGATTTTTTTTAAACTTGATAAATAAAAGTTTCTCAATATAATCTACAAGATGTGATAACAAAAATTTTATTTTACCTAAAAATAAAGGTACCTACCATACAAATGCTAAAATTTAAAATTTTTCAATTTTCAAAAATCGTATTTTTCTCGAAAACGGCGCCTAGAATTTTGAATTTCTCATTATCCACATAACGGATTTTAATGAAAATTTTTATAGAAAAGCTTCTAAAAAGTCTAAAACACTTTCACCCAAATTAATAAAGATGGTTTAGTGGAGGTTTATCGTTAAGTCCTGGACTAAGTGCGAAATTTCATTAATAAAACAAATTTTCTGTTAAGTGACGTTTACTAACTATGATTAAGTTAAACCACCGAAATAGGTGGTTTAGCGTAGGAATAAGAAATAGAAATGTCAAATTCGTTTTTTTTTTAATCAAAAAATTAAACAAAAGTGAGAAGTTTCTAAATTAATTTTGAAACGAAATAGTAATAATAAAAATGGCACAAAGTTTTAACGATTTCTTGAACCGTTTGGATTTGCTGGATAATCCTAATTTTTCTATAAGAAGACCAAAAATCTATAAGCCCGATATGATCCGATAAAAGAGCTAAGCGAAGAGGAATTTCAAAAGAAATATAGGTTTTCCAAGAAAAACATGTAAAAACTTATAGCTATCGTTGAAGCAGACCTAAATGCGGACAGAAGAGGTGGACATATTCCTGTGGATTTACAAGTAATGGCTTCCATTAGATACTGAGACCGTAATGAGGTATAATCATTGACTGGATTTATATAAACATAATCTTAGATAAAATTACTCATTTAAAAAAGGTTCAAGACGATTGTGCTGATATCCACGCTTTTAGTCAGCCTACATTGAGCATCGTGTCTTAACGAGTTGCCAAAGTATTTGCTTTGAAAGCAAGGCAGTTTATTAAAATGCCCCAAACAGCTTCCGAGCAAATAAAACAATGAAAGAATTTAAGTTCATACGTGGATCTCCACAAGTCATTGGTGCAATTAAGCAATATCCACAATCAGAACAAGCAATTGACAATCAATTTATGTAGCCACAGAATATAAAAAAAGAGATTGCCTACTTTTGTAGAAGATTTTCTTAAAAGGATTTTTGATAAACGTCATTTTACTATTCCGGAAACATTTTGTTTTTATTAATGAAAATATTTAAGCCAGGACTAAACTCCTATTCTATGGTTTAGTAAGACAGTGGACTTTAGAAGGAATAAGCGTTTTTTATTAATATGGGTGTTTGTATTTCAAAGCTTTAAAATAAATATTTTTTGAATTTTTGAAAAAAAAAATCTATTTTTTTCTTTTTTGAAAATTCGATATCTCCGAAACGGGTCAATATTTTTTTTCGTAAATTTAATTTTTATTCGAACAATAATAAAAACTTTAAATTTGCGTACCTTATTTTTTTCTTAAAAAGCTTTTAAAAAGTTTGTACGAGTATATAAAAGCTTTTTTGTAAGAAACCACTACAACGACTTATAATTTTTGTTCTTGCATTAATTCATAGTTGGATAGCATTCTGTTTTAGTCTCTTACTACTAAAAGAATTTAAAAATAAATTTTATCCTTATGAACAGTTTTCTCTAATAACATTCGTGCATTTTATTTTGTATGTGATAACAGCAATCATTAATATAAATATTGAAAATGTAATATTTACGGCTAAATGTGCCAAACCGATAAGTCCACTTTGACAAATTGTAAAAAATCAATAAAGATTTGATAAGGTACCAAATAAAAACATTTTTTTTTTCTCTTAAGATTTTAAACAAACTACCTTACATTGGGCAAAAGTCATTAAGGCAATTTGGCTCACGAACACTTTTTCTTTAAAATTAATCTTTGAAATGCGAATATTTTTGACTTATATGAGAAATTTTGGCCTTTAGGAATATTTCCTTCTATAATCACTATACTAGCCACATTTGTGACAAACAAATGGCTGCCCATATTTTTTGTAATCAAATTATCACCGAGTCATTTTGCTATCCGCTACGCTTCTTCCGAATCCGATGGATGAGGAAATATAATATCCCACGTCAAAATGCAATCTCATCATTATGCATCCATCCGTGGCCCAAAGTCCAACTTCGAACGAACGTCCGTTGCATTACCATTACCATTCCCATTACCATCGTGCAGCCGCATCTCGGCGAGACATTCGTCGTTCGCCTGTTTGCATGCCGCCCATTTCGAATCTATAAAAGTATCTGATTATGTTCCAGCAATGATGGATGCAACTGCGTAGGTTTTATTATTTTTATATCACTCCCTTAAACAAAAAAAAAAAGTTGCAAGTGGAGTGGCGAGTTTGCTTTGTTTCTTTTTTTGGTTTGTATTTTTTTCAAATTATTTATGTAATTGAGGTGGAAAAATTTCAAAACGAGTGTAATTTTTCACGCATTTTACTGCTGCACTTCGAATGGCCAATTTTCTTATTATTCCATTTGTAGATTATTATGGACTCTATGCGATGCAGTGTTGCAACTTCGTTTTTGCTTCCTTGAACTTTAGATAACAACTCTTATGAACTTTGTACGTGCAAATAGTTTATAAGCTATTTCGCTCTGAGTCTAGCTGTGTACAAAACAAAAGAAATTCCAAAGTGTACGGATGTAATGGCGAAAAAAAAAAACTACAAAAGATACAGATTTTTGCTGTGATGGGAAGAAAATCTAGTGGGATATGAGATTCTGTTTTTATCATTAATATTGCAACATATTTGTTGGATATTGGTATTTTGATCACATACTCGTACACTTCAGTTCACACGTTATAAACTTCAGAATTTTAAGTATTTTATGATGTACCGAGGATAGAATGTGGCATATACCTGTCATGGCAGCCTGAAATTGCCAACACTGTCACATGTCATTTGTCATCCTTCCGTCTAAATGTCAACCCAGGCATATGACAAGAGGTTAAAAAGTTATAACTTGTGGCATGACAAATGTTTCATTCGCCAACATCAAACAGTTATCAACCATATACAATTTCTTGAACTTTAAATAAGATTCGTTTGCGCGAACCAAGTGCGACTTGGTTATTTAGAATAAACCTCAATATTTATGATTCTGTTGAACAGAATGGCTGAGATAGATTTAGATTTGGATCAGATAAATACCATCTAAGCTAATAAACAGTTAAGTTTGTGTTGCTCCGTATTTCTTCGAAAGGCTAACAACCTAAGTAGCATAGTTAAATTTCAAGTTTATGTTTTGTTCAAAACAAACAAATTGCCTACATTGCTTTATAGGAAGCACCATCTCTCATCAGCCAAGAGACTTGTAGACAAAGTGTTTAAAACTTATTTACCTTCTCTTAGTTTTCATTAAATTTTATCTTTGCCAGAGCCCACCTGTCGTCCTTATGATACGTCCATTCCCTGCAAACGAACGATCTAATTTTCTTCTCAACTCTAAGAGGCTAACTCATTTCCATTAGCAGTTATAAGATTTTGTTGTGTGTTAGATGCATTGGCTGTTGGTTTTCCATTTTCGAAAATTTGCCAACAGCTGTCCTTTGAAGAAAATTTATATATTTGCCTTCAACAAGAAAATTTGTATCCCCTTGCTCTCATATCAGCGTCCATAAAAGTAATTTAATAGTTACTCCCATCACACCACTCGAGAGAGAGAGAGCTTAGCAAAATGCTTCCTCAATTTCAACTCTTTACATTTAAACATCATCTGGAGCCACAGCTTGGACTTAAAGATAGCATTTTTAGTACTTTTATATATGCGCGCGTTTATATCAGAAAAATGCTCATCTTGACGACAAGGATGGACGAACAAGCGACGCGATACACGGACGGGATGGCCAACGACCACCTCTAATGCATTCTAGTGCAATCTCAAGCTCAAGATGGCAGAACAATTTTAGCTACAACTCTCTTCGCTAAAAGTGGTGATTGCGCGCGAAAAAGGAGCTCCAGGTATAGAGTGCTGATGTTGATGCGGCTGCTTCTGCTTCTGCCGCAGCTACCTACTTCAGTTTGCAACCTATTCTCGTGTCGGAACGATAAACCCATTAAGAGATGAATGAATAGACGACGACGTAGAAGACGACGATCTGCTCATCCGTGTTCTTGGTTCGTTGTTTTTATTTTGTTCTTTTTATTCCTTATTTCTGGCATTCTTTCGCTGGAACCTATAATCTCAGCCGCGGCTGTCACAACTGTCTTGACAAATAGATAGAACCGTACTCCATAAGTGGAATCTTTATTTCTTCCTCGTGTCCAGAATCTAGCATAAGGGGATTTTCAAGGAATTCCATGTGCCATACTCAGTTGGATTTTTTTATTTTTATTTTAATTAATCGTTAATATTAAGTTGAATCACGAAGATGATGCTGCGCGCAAAGGAAGCAACGAAATCCAACGTTTGGGTAGAGAAAAGTCATTAGCGAAAGTTTCATTTCACAGTTTTATTGCTGATTAGCCGGTTTCCATGGAAACAAGTGAGAGTAGCTAAAGATTTCATAGGAATAACATGCAGATAAAAAAACCAAGTTCGATGCTCAGCTCTTTTGTTTAAAATATTTTTTGTGTGTCTCGCAATTCATATTTAACGCTGAATTAAATCAACCATCGAAAGATATCCATTATGATACATATACATATTATGTGGTCAAAGCGAACCAAAAATTAGTCGATAACAAATCACGTTTGTCGCTCAGCTCTTTCGTTTTATTTTGTTATTCTTTTTTTTCGCTCACCACATTTGCCATTTAATTTGGACATTGACAAAAATCTGAATAAATTTAACAAAAAAAGTTTGCTAATCAGCTCTTTCGTTTTTATTTTCTTAGTTCTTCTCACATTTCTACAACTTCTTTGAAAAGTCTGATTTATCGCTTGGTCTTAACCGAACCCAATTAACTGTTTATTGTTGCTTCAACATGGATTTCTTTTTCTTAAGCTGATTTGCTTGTTTTAATTTTTAAATATGCAAAAAGGAAGTTGATATCTATTACCACTCTTGCTACTACAACCACACTCATTGACTTTAGTGTTTTTAACTTGACTTTACAGTCTTGGTGTTTGGCAACAATTTTTCTTCCCACTGGTTCTTAACGAATATGTTTTTTTTTTCTGTTCGGTTTTTTTCCCTGCCATAAATAAATGAAATTCAAAACCTTTACTGGCCTTGTAGGCAGATACAATTACACGATTCATTTTGGTTCTTACTTTAGATACATAAATATTGTTGTTTTTTTTTTTGGTTTGCTTTGCTTTATTTTGTGTTCCCCTTCGACTATGGTGAGTTGTTGCATTCAACGCCTTTCTTCTATTATGGTTTTTTTATTTTATTGATAAATTGAAAGAACGCTATTAGAGAACCAATTTAGATTTTGTCCAAGTTGAAATCCAATTTTATTCTGTGGAATATTTCAGTTAATGGATATCTAATCAAGGAAGTATATCGGTATCTACAAAAGTGAAAATCACTGTGTAGCACAGCTGGATACCAGACTGGCGATTTGAAAAAAATCTAATATCTTTGGAATGTTTGGAGAAAAAAGGAGTAATTCCTTTTCAGTATTGACCATGATAATGCAAGTTTGATCTTTTTTTCTCCGACTCAATATTTGATTTTATGTAATAATTTGGAGAAGAAATAATTAACAGATATTAAGATGGGAACGAAGTTGTTTATCTTTGTAATAAAGATGTTACAGGAGATTAATTGTGTTTTGATGATTCAACAAAATAAGAAGAACAGACTAGACGTCATGTTAATCTGGGAAAATATTCAATTAAAAAATCACGGTGGTACGTGTATGTGGTGAATGAATTATTCGAGGATCCTAAACATCGATAAAATATTTGTTTAGGTAAATAATTTCTTGACTATATATTTTGGGGAGATAAAAGATAAGGTTAAATGTTTATTCTTCAAAAATGTTGTGCGTACATATTTCGATTAATTGTTTTACCAAGGTTTCTTTTTCTTAGCATTCTAAAAAACAAAAATGATTCAAAATAGCTTTTTTGGCCTTTAGTCCACAAAAATTGGCGTTTCGTCCAGGTGATCTCACATGGACTCATCAGTCGACTGTGAGGACCTTGTCAATACGTAATTTTCGTTAAATTCAGTTCATCTTACATCAATTTTTTGACAAAAATCTAATGTGAATTATACCCAACCAAGATTAAAATTGTAATCATTAAAATTTGGAAGATTTTGCCCGTGGCCTGGCATTGATTCGATTCTATATGAAGGTTTTATAATACAAATTCTATATACT
Organism: Philhelius festivus; assembly: GCA_963931855.1. NCBI lineage: Eukaryota > Metazoa > Arthropoda > Insecta > Diptera > Syrphidae > Philhelius > Philhelius festivus. The sequence goes on from OZ007555.1 coordinate 215,870,121, forward strand.
ACTGAAATAAATCAGCCAAGTAGAAGACTTAACAATGGACTTAGAAACAAGTCCATTAATAGTGCTAAGTCTTCTACTTGGCTGATTTATTTCAGTAGTATATAAAATTTGTATTATAAAACCTTCATATAGAAACAAAAATGGCGATAAATTGGTGAGTATTTTCAAATTTATAAATGACTTAGGAAGGATCGCATTATAACAAGATTCCTAAAAGATGTATTCAAAGAAGTAGAGTCAAAGTTTTTAGTCAAATAGGAAACAGTGCAACCATTCTCATGCAAAAAAGTTGTTATGAAGAAATGGACCTCCAACCCTTATTTATAGGCTATGTACTTCTTAGTAATCGGCATGTACCAGTGTGGATTCAGTCCAGGCAGATCAACGATAGACCAAATCTTCACATTGAGGCAAATCCGCTCCAAGCGAGCCGAATGACACCCTAGTGGAAATCCGACGAAGAATTACCCTAGCGGACCACTGCTACTTCGGTTTGGCCAAACAAATAGGTTCAAAACTCCTTGCTCGAAAGACAAAGTGCACGCTATACAAAACGCTAATTTTACCAGTTCTACTCTACGGCGCCGAGTGTTGGACGATAAGTAAAAAAGGAGAATTGATACTGGGCACTTTTGAGAGAAAAATTCTTCGGCGGATATTTGGTCTTATATGCGAAGAGGGTGATTGGAGGATAAGATTCAATCGTGAATTATACGAGCTGTACCAAGATGTGGATGTAGTCCAAAAAGCAAAAAAACACGTCGACTACACTGGCTCGGTCACATCGAGCGAATGTACAACAACGCTCCAGCAAAGAAAATCTTCGAATCCCAGCTCCTGGGTTCGAGACGACGAGGAAGACCGAACCTCCGCTACAGGGACCAGGCGGTTACAGACGCAAGAGCGCTTGGTCCCGACGTCGACTGGAGGGAGTTCGCGAGGGATCGCAACCGATGGAAGACCGCCATATCTCAGGCAGAGACCCTCCATGGATCGGGAGCCGGTTAAGTAAGTAAGTAAGTACTTTTTAGTATATATACTACTTAGTCATCCTTACTTACTGTGTAGCAATAAGTTGGACCGCTCTAAAAAAGGCTGTTAATTGTGACAATCTAAGAAAAGTCCATTGATTATCTTGCCTGTGCAAATGCAGAGCACTATGAACGACTTCCTCTGCCCCCTCTGACTTACTAGATCTTCTGTTCTACTTAGGACTACTCGATATTTTGAGCAAACAGATCGCGTCGTCAAGCCCAACCACCTGCCATAAAGCTTATTGACATTGGATCAATAACGAAATTGGCCATTCCATCATTCTGAACTCAGATCAAGTCCAATTCACATTGATTTCACTATCCGAAAATTTCCACAGTTACAATTCCTTTAAGATCTTTCTGGGAGGATATCAGTTTCTTGGAAGATGATGCCATTCATTTTTATACTGACTAGTCGAAAATTGATAATAGGGTTGGAGTTTGTATTCAGACAGACTAAAATTATGTCTTTATGTCCGTCCTCCTAATCATTGAAGCCTGTTCAATACGGAACATACGGGCATTAAAGAAGCCCTGTCTTGGGGCTAAAGACAACATGTTAACAGCTACTGATATCCACATTTTCTTATATAGTCAAGCGGCTATTGTTAAATCACTGACGCAGCAGTTTAATATATTCATCCATTTTGGGTTCCAGGGTATAGGGACATTACATGGAACGCTGACGAACTCATCAAAAGTGGTACAACAATTTTTATATTACCCTATGAGGCTTATATAGCTAGGTATAAATATTTAAACTTATTTTAAAACAAGATGCCATAGAGACGGAAATCCTAATTTGGGTTCTTATAACCACCTGTCTGATGACAAAACAGATCTGGCCAATGCTAGATTTGAAACGCTCTTCCTTTTTGATAGCCTAAAGTACATAGATTCCACATCAGCTCTGTAATTGATATCAAAATCGGACACTGTCTTATATGCAAGCATGCAACTTAAGATTCAGGAGTTTTATGTCATTATTAAAAATCTATAGTTGTAAATCTCTTTCAAAAACTTGCTTACAAATTTCCAGTTGCATTTATTTAGGATGCAGATAGTTATTTGTAAACTTTGTAAATTTTTTCCGAAAAATGAATGTCTTTGTGGTTTGAATATTGGACAAATACTGATGAAAAGGAAACAATCTTTCAAGTTACATAGCGTAGAAAATTGGTCAAAACTACCAACTAATCTCAGAACTTCGCATTTTGCCTTAAAGTTAATCATATTTCTTCATAACTAAGTGAATCTTGGAAATAGTTTCTGTCACCAAGATTGTTATTTAAGAAACAGTATATTATCCTACTGTTAGACTTGCGTGCTTTCACCATTAATGCGTCTAAGATTGAGTTCTTCTTCTTCTGTATAATGCAGTACAGTTGCTCTTCCAAAAGGTTTATGTTATTCAAATCAACTTCTACAATCTATCCTCAAGCATTGCCAATAGATTGCCATCTTGCGAACCACCAATCCTCATATAATAAAATTTTTTTCAAAAGTCTTGAGTCTTGGTACTTGCTGAAAATTTTGATTATATAATCAGCTTGATATTTAAGAGTGATTCTCAATAGTTTTGGAAACCCTGTTTTTAAGTATAGCTGGCTGTATTTTGGGCAAGGTTGAATAGTTTCTTTAAGAAGTTCCTATAAAATTTCTGCTCTCCAAATCTGAGAAGCATCGCAAAGGGTTGTTTTTACAACCGAATCAAAAACTTTGATACAATTATACGTTTGTTCGAGAAGATATTTTTCCATGATAGATTTACCAAGCTTTTCGAGCTGTTGGCTTTCCAAAATAGGTGTTTGCTGTAATGCAATTGCAAATTGCCTATATATTTAATCTATTTTGTTGTTTCTAGAGGAGTGTCAATGTAGATCTATTTTCTTCCATTGTGAGCATTTGAAATTCGTGCGAAGACCATTATTTTGGATTTTTCGGCGTTGTTGGTTATTCCCCATCTCCTGCAATAGGTCGATAACCTACATTTAAATCAATAATTGCAAACTTTCTGGAGATTCTGAAAGCATGACGAAATCATTGGCATATAATACAAAATTAACGGTTGTGTTTGCAATTCTTATTCTTCCAGGGAGATCATCAGCAATGTCATTTATAAACAGAGAGAACAGAAGGGCACTTAGTGGACATTCTTGTTTCACTCCTGTACTGGTACTAAACTGTTCCGAAGTCTACTCCTTCGCAAACAGCTAACTTCATGTCTATGTACATTTCTCTGATTACTTTTATGAAGCTTTTGTTTGCGAAGATTATCAATTTCTTAGTTAAGATTTCCGATGGCATCTTTTGTTGCCATATTAGCCAAGGCTATTTGGAGCGAGTTGTGGATAATACTCCTAATTTGTTGGAATTCCGATTGCGTTATTGAAATCATGATGGTTCTTATAAACTTGGGGTCTATATTAATTAGTGATCTAATTAATATAGAAATATTCAGTCTCTTTTGCTTCCTCAGGAACTCCAAATGGCTTAACGAGTATTGAGAAAATTTCTAGACTCGTATGGTAGGACAAACTCTGGTCTAAGTATGTCAACTGCGATGGTGGCAGCCCCTTCAACCAAACCTAACTTAAGTAAAAGTGGCAAAATGTGCTGCAATTTTGTTCTTGAAAGTTTAAAGGATCCCTCATAATTGGCCGTGCTTCCCTCTTCACAGTTCTTTCCATATAACGAAATATTTAGAAAAGATTTGAAGCCAAAAATTGTATATCCTGCAATTTAAATAAATTTCTTTACTTTATCTCAATCTCTAAGGGAAGTGCGTTAAGTTCATTTTTTTTGAAAATTTTGTTATGATTTGAAAATTGGACAATTTTCGCATAATTTTACCAATTTTACAAAGCTGTCAAGTTATTTTCATGGTATATGAATTCTAAATTTTTAAGTTGTCAATTTAAAAACCTTTGCAACTTGTCAATAATTTTAATAAAAAGAAGCCATGGCTTATCCCACAACTATTTTATGACTTTTAGGTTTCAGACAAAAGATCATTGATGAATATGAGAAAGAGAATCGGATACAAAACGGAACCCTGTGGCGTATCAGCATTTAATTTATGAATTTTGAGCTTAAAACCACCAACTTGTATTGAGGGGTTTGAAAGGTTGAAAGAAGTTCTTCATCAATACCTAATGCACAAATTTTTAATAACAAAGTTTTATGTCAAGCTCTATCAAATGCTTTTGAAATATAAAATGCAATATTCTTACTTTTTACAAAACAAGATTTTTGCTACTGTTCGTTGAGATAAACTATTAGATCGCCAGTGGACCTATTGCAACGAAACCGATATAGTCGGTCATTGAGAAGCTTTCGTTCTTCTAGATACTTCTTAAGCTCATAATTTATCAGCGTTTAAATGACCTTGGAAAGAAGGGACGTAAGTGCAGTTGAAAAGGGTAAGACGATTCGCCTTTTTTGTTTTGCTGTTTTACATTCGCTCAAAAATGAACTAGTAGAGAAGAACAGATAGAAAAACTAACTTTGCCAGCTATGAAGAACACCTCTTGAGAAGAATCATCATCATCGGCTCGACAACCGGGTTCTTGTCCTGGCCTCTTTCAACAAGTCTCTCCACCTATCCCGGTCTCTAGCCGACGCCATCCAGTTGCGCACTCCAAGGCTTCGGGCGTCCTGGTCTACGCCAATCTCCAGCGCAATCTCCACGCTGTCGTCTACCATAGAATGTACCACAAAGAACTTTCCGAGCAGGTTTCTCTTCGCTCATGCGAGCTAGGTGCCCTGCCCACCGAAGTCTACCGAGCGTAATTTTTGTCACGATATCTGCTTCTAGGTAGATTGCGTACAGTTCATGATTGTACCGTCTCCGGAATCGTCCTTCCTCACATACGGGGCCAACAATTCTCCTTAAGACTTTTCTCTCGAATGCAGCTAAGAGGTCGGAGTGCCTTTTACTAAGCACCCAGGTCTCGGATCCATATTGAGTACTGGCAGGACCATGGTCCTGTACAGCAGCAGTTTTGAAGTTATGGTGAGATTTCTGGATTTGAAGAGCTTTGACAGACTATAGTAGGCTCTGTTGGATTTGAGAAGCCGCCCGCGTATTTCTTCTTCTATATTGTTATCGGCTGCTACTATTGACCCAAGGTATTTAAAGGATTGTACCACTTCAAATTCGTGCTCCGCAACCTTGATTGTTTGACCAACTGTTCCTCTCGCATTCGACGCCACCATGTACTTTGTTTTACCTTCACTAATGTGCAGCCCCAGATTTTGTGCCGCCTGCTCGATCTGGATGAAGGAATCGTGTACAGCTTGTTCGGTTCTTCCGATGATGTCGATGTCGTCTGCGTAAGCCAGTAACTGGCTGGACCTGTTGACGATGGTCCCTCTTGTTGCCGTGCCAGAGAAGAATGGGATTTGCTTATTTCAAGATCTCAAAGGGTTCTTTTAACCAAATGAGTGCGAAAATACTATAAACTTGTCCCATGGAATGATTTACGTTCTAAATTTCTGGAGGGGCGAAGTTGCTGTCAGGCAACATAGGACTAGCAGCAAATCAGCTGCCTTATCTAAAGAGTTAGTTATCGCATTTTGGTTGTATATTATATTATTATGTGTACGTTCTTGACAAATGACCAGAAATTCTATTGCTCTTGGGACATTGCAGGGTTTTTGTTTTCTTAATTTCTGGTCAGAATTTGGTTATTGTTATAAGAGCGTTGCAATGGTTTCTGACTTGTTTGTGATTTCTTCCAATTTATCTCAATTTAATTGGCTTTGTAAGAGGGCAAACTGACTTGTCTCAACCTGATAGCTTCTTTACAGCTTGTATCTAATTAAGACGTTTCTTAAGGTTTTATACTCTTCATTTTTTGTAGAATAAAAGCACACATACCAACAACAATCACTTCTGTGATCATATCGGCCACCGTTCACACTCTCTTAATTGCAATTCAGGCTGTTTTTTGGTGGAAGACCACATGCCTAGTTGTTTTATCATCATCAATACTACGCTGATCATCAGCAATCGTTTGTTCTGTACGCTGACATCTTACAGGATGCGTTTCATCGCTTGATGAATGAATGAATTGTATTGGGGATTAATTGCACTGCGACCTGTAGATCTATTGTGCCCCCTCTTATAATGATGAGCTGGCTCATCCTACAGTTCTTCCTCCAAACCTATTGCCTTAAGGAACTTTAGTATTTGGGGCACTTTTAGAGAGGGTAGGTTGCTCTCTTCCACCTGGTACCGTCCCAGATGGGTTTTCCTTTGGTGCATGATTGGACAACACTTTCCCAGTATGTGTTCCGGAGTTTCCTCATGCATGTTGCAGAATCTGCAAGTGGCACTGCTTACTACACCAATTAGATTAAGGTGTCTTCTAAGTTTACAGTGTCCTGTTAGAATACCTGTTATTATTCTTAGGTTATTCCTACTAAGGTTGATACAGTTTTCGAAACGTTGCCGGTTGTAGTTACCCAGCAGTAGTTTCGCCTGTCTCAGCCTAGGGAGTTCATTCCAGTTCTTCATTCTGTTTGCCTCCTCTTCTTGTTTAATTTTGGTTTTGATGACATTTTCACCTATTCCGCAATAGGGTTCAGGCCCTGTTAGGGGAGTTGAAGCTCCTAATTTTGCTAGGGAATCTGCCTTTTCGTTTCCAAGAACACCAACGTGACCAGGTACCCAATAAAGTGTGACCCTGTTCTGTTTGCCTAGTTCGTTTAGCCTACTTATGCACTCCCCCACCAGCTTAGAGTTGATGGTGTATGAGCTTAGTGCCTTTAGTGCTGCTTGACTATCTGACATAATGGCAATGTTCTTGTTACGATAATTCCTTTCGAGATTGCGATCCACGCATTTCCCTATCGCGTTTACCTCCGCTTGGAAGATGCTGGTGGACCGTCCCATCGGTATGGAAAGTTTGGTTTTTGGCCCAAAAATTCCTGCACCAGTCCCTTCGCTTGTTCTCGATCCATCAGTGTACCACTTGATGGTATTTGCTTCGAGTGTATAGTTTATATCCTCTCCTACCCAGTTTCCTTTGTTACTAAGCTGTGTAAGAAAGTTTTTCTCGAAATTATGTTTTTTGATCATTCCATCTCTTGGGATGTCAATAAGGTTAGTAATTGTGGACCTGTCAATTAAGTCCCTTTCTCTGAGACCAATTATTTTACCTGTCCCAGTTCCTTCCTTTGAGAACCTCATGATTCCTCCCACTCCAGCACTTCTAATGACCTCGTGTAGAGGGGATAGATGGAGGATAACCTCAATAGCTGCGGTAGGGCAGATTCTCATTGCTCCCGTAATACAGATACATGCGAGCCTTTGGATTTTTTCTAGGGTTTTCCTAGTTGTTGTTAATTCGGTTTTCTTGTGCCATGCAACCGCACCATAGGTAATGATGGGTCTTACCATCATAGTGTACATCCACCTAAGGATGCTCGGTTTGCAACCCCATGACTTGCCTGCAATTCTTTTGCAAATCATTAGGGCTTTTGTGGCTTTTCCGACTATATAATTTATGTGTTTGTTCCAGAGGAGTTTACTATCTAGTATAATTCCTAGGTATTTTACCTCCCTCTGCATTTCAATTACTTCACCATTCAAACGGATAGGTTTCATATGTGGTAGAAGTCTTTTCCTGGTAAATGGTATGATTGTTGTCTTGGATGGGTTTATTGAAAGCCCTACAGACCTACTCCATTTACTTGTAATTGTTAGTCCTCTTTGGATAATATCGCAAAGAGTTTCTTCAAACTTACCTACTGCAATGATAGCGATATCATCGGCAAATCCAATGCAGTATATACCTTTGGAGGTAAGATTTTCTAACAATTCATCTACTACAAGACTCCACAACAAGGGTGATAGTACACCGCCCTGAGGACATCCTCTCGTTGTGATCACTTTCTTTACATTTTGTCCTGCTTGTGCCTCTGCATTTCTAGTGCCCAACATTTCTATTATCCATCTGGTTATGGTGTTGGGTACGCATTTCCTAACAAGAGCTTTGCCTACAGCCTCGTGGGACGTGTTATCGAAGGCCCCTTCTATGTCTAAGAAAGCAGCTAATGCTGTTTCCTTTACATCTAAAGCTCTTTGGATCTTATTTGTTAGTTCAAACAGGGCGGTCTCGGTTGATCTGCCCGCCCTATATGCGTGTTGTCGCTGATTGAGAGGCCTACTTATTAACACTTCTGATCTTATGAAGTTGTCAATTACCTTTTCCAGAGTTTTCAGTATAAAGGATGTTAAGCTTATTGGCCTGAAAGACTTTGGATGGGCTGTGTCCTTTTTCCCTATTTTGGGAATGAAAATTACCTTAGCTGTTCTCCATAGACTTGGTATATACCCAAGAGCAATGCTACTCCGTAGAATATTAATGAGATAGGGCATAAGGAATTCTTTTCCCTTCTGCAAAAGAGCTGGGAAGATACCATCTGCACCTGGTGATTTGTAGGGTTGAAAGGTATTAATTGCCCAATCAATCCTTTTACCTGTGCAAATGGTCGTGGCTATTTTCCAGTCATCTCTGTTTGGTGTGAGAGGTGATTTCTCAACCAAGTTACCATCTAATGGTAGACTGCCTGGGAAGTGTGTGCTGAGCAGCAGGTTACACCTTTGCTCTTCATTTTCGGTGAACGTTCCATCACTATACCGAAGTGCCAGTGATGTTAGTGTTTTCTCTTTTGCAAGAGCTTTATGCAGTCTTGCCGCTGCAGGGGTTGTTGAGATATTCTCACAAAAGTTTGTGAAACTATTTCTTTTGGCTTTTCTTATCTCTTTGTTATATATTGTCAATAACGCGGAGTAATTACACCATTCCCTTGTTCTTTTTGCTTCATTGAAGAGCTTCCTAACCTTGGATCTTAGTTTAGAAAGATGTTTATTCCACCAAGGGGCATCCTTCTGTCTAGTTTTTGGTTTAAGAGGGCAACTGAGTTCATATGCCTCATTTATTGCTCCACTAAACTCGTTAACTACAACTTCTAATTCAAGGTTACTTTTAGTCGTACTTGCTGGACCTAGTTGTTTCAGGTTTGATTTTAGAACATTTTGGTATAGGTTCCAGTTTGTTTTCTTAGGATTTCTGCCAGGGGTATTCTCTGTAAGCAGACCTTCTAAGGTAAACACTATTATTCTGTGATCAGACATTGATGGTTCATTGGATACTCTCCAATCCTTAACCATATAAGCTACGTTCGGAGTTCCGAAAGTTAAGTCTAGGACTTCTTTTCTTGTTCTAGTAATAAAAGTGGGGGTGTTCCCTACATTAAATATTTCTAGATTTTTTACCATCATAAAGTCTAAAAGGTACTCACCCCTTTGGTTTATGTTGGTGCTGCCCCATACTGTATGGTGAGCGTTTGCGTCACATCCTATTAGTATTGGTAGCTTTTTCCGGTTGCAGTAGTCCACCAGTCTCTGTACTTCGCACGGTGGAATGTTGGCTTCATCACCAGCAAAGTAGGCTGCTGCCACAACCATCGTCTGGATACGACCCTCGATGTTGATTTGGGCCTGTATCGGGACCAGATCCCTTGTCAAAAATTCTGAAAGACATATATAATTTATGTTATTTCTTATTTTAATACAAGTTCTGGGCGAGTCTTCTCTCGTGTCCCATATAAGTTTAGAGTCGCTACTTGTCAACCCTCTTACCTGACCCTTATAAGTCCAGGGTTCCTGGATCAGTGCTAGCCCTAAGTTGTCCGCAGCGAACTTCCTCGCCAGGACAGCTGATGCCGCCTTCGCATGGTGTATGTTTGCTTGGGCTAGCCTGGTTCTGATCCCGTGTGCCGGCATCTTATTTTATTGGCAGATGGGGGCTAATGCCCCATCATCTGCTAGCAGGTGGTCTTCCTCTTCTATCGTTGGAAGCGGTTCTGTTTGGTCCATTGGACTTGGAGAGAGGTCTATGCCCTCTATCTCCATGTCCAATGGACCCGGTGTTAACCTCTCCCGTGAATCGGGGTGCTTCTCTTCTTCTGTTTCTGAGAAAGTTGTCTCAGATGATGTGCTCGGAGGGATTGGGGGAATTGGTGGGGTTGGAGGAATTAGGGTGGGAGGTGGTACGATTATATCTGGTAGGGTAATTCCTACCTCTTCCGCTTCCAGGGACTTTTTTTTCTAGCCTGATGGGAGACTCTTTTTCTGTTGCAGATGCAGAGCTGGAGGTTGCTTTCCGGAGACCAAATACATTTATTTTTCCGAATTTGTAGTGAAGCTGGTGATTTGCTTTCACTATAGTCTCGACGGAGTCGGCGTCAATACTTATTACTAGTAGTTGACCTTTACCTTCAGCCGAGCTTTTCACTATTCTCCAGGTCTGCACATTAAGTCCCTCATTTTGGGCTTTTAAAAGAGCCAATGACTTCTTGTCTTCTTGGCCTATACTCTTTGGAAGGAACAGTGTTATATTGTGCATTTTGGGGATGTCTTCCCCCATACATGCATACAACTCGGTGCCCCTCCAAGTGCTCAATTTAGGTGCACTCTCTCTTAGCCACTCCGCTGTTTCGGGTCCAGCGCAATCAACCAAGAGCAGACCTGTTCTGAAGTGCAGTCCATTGAACTTCAGCTTGTGCTTCCAGCCCAAGGAGACCTCCTCAATGATTGCCTCCTCGAGTGCCGATAGATCCTCGGCAGTCAAGGCGACTTGTGGATATCCCCTAGGCAGAACAGCAATTCTGACGCTCAAGGCTGCACTTGCGTATGAGAGCCTTTGTTGAACGGGTATAGCCTTAACGGTGCTTTGTCCCGTGGATGAAGTTACCGTCGTCCTAGGTTTCTTAGCTTCTTTGCTTAGGGGAGGAGTTAGTTGGTGGCTTTTCCTCTTACCCTGTCCTAGGCTCGTATTCACAGTCTTTTCGTTTTTTCTCAGGTCCACCTTCTTCCTAGCTTCTTGCGGGGACATCCCCTCTGCAAGGAACCGGCAGTACCATTTGGTGCCTGCTCCACTAAGTCCTTTCCTATGTGGGTCCAGGCTTCCTGGACTACCCAATTTCGGAAGTACTTGACTTTTCCGGGCATTTCGGCTCTTTGGTATTTTGGGTGGACTGGATATTTTAGATGATGGTAACTGCCCGTCATCTTTTTGTCTGATCACAATCAGATCATTCACTTGTTTAGGAGATAAACTCCCTGTGCTAGTGGATGCTGTTTCGTTTGTAGCGTTTACCCCTTGACTAGGAGGTATTCTCCCTTGACAAGAAGTTGTAGCTACACTCTGAGTTGCGTCTTTTTCCTGTCTGGAAGGTATTGTCCCTTGACCAGAGGTCGACGCTCCTCCTGCTGCCCGGTTTTGAGTGTTCCCCTGAGGTAACCTCTTCAGGTACTTACTTCTCTCCGGTTTCGGATCTTCACCACGGAGGTCTTTCTCCATTCGATCCGCTAGTGCACTTGCGGTAACATCCCGCAAAGTGTTGAATTTTTTAAAATTTTTATTATTCTTTTGTTTTAAATTTTTTGGCATTTTGATTCCCACGAGTGGCTAGAGAAATAATGGGGTCCGCTTCATCGCTTAGAGAAAATGAATTGATGAATTTCCAAGCCAAACTTACCTCAAAGCAAACGAAAACTTTCGACTCCGCTCTCACATTAAACAGTGTTGCCAATTTAAAGTTATTCGCCTCTCAAAAAACACCGGTTACGTATATAACAATACCAAATCAAACCTCTCATACAAAACTTCATTCTTAAAATATAAGATAAATGCCTGTTAACGGCTGTGAGCAATTCTGGATATATTACTATCCAAATCCATTAATTTGACATGTCAAAAAAGCTTTCAAAATATTTTCTCTAAACTTAGATACCTCTGCATATCTTATTGATTATTTCCTCACATCAACTCCAGCAATCAACGGTCAGCCAACCCAACAAAAGAGCCTATCCAAATGCACTTTCTTCGCATCAAATCAGATATGTTATTCAAATGATTGATGCTCAATCCAAATGTGCCGACAACGAAACCGCTCGTACATACGTCATATTCGAGTCATAAATAACTTTTCTGCTCGAACATAAATAAATGTTCGATCAAATTTTCATTGATTTCGCTACGAAGTGAAAGTTTCGCCATGATTGTATCTTGTATCTTTTATTTAAGCAACAAACACACACCCTCTCCCCCTTCATGTGGTCAGGCATTGAGTTTCCGTATTTATTTCGCATTTATCTCTGGAAAGTATCTCTTATTGATTTTGTCCCAATTCCTTTGGTGAATTTCGACCAATCGTAAATAAGTTCAGGGACAAAAAACAAGAACCAACTGAAATGATATATCGTTCTTGTCGGTTTGGTGTGTTGGCAGCCGGCGGCGGCGCGGCATTGTGGCACACCCTTTTTGAGGCCCCGTATACAATACCCACTTATGTCATTATCTAAAATCAGTGAATATAATCTTTATTGGCCATAAATATGTTCAAAAACAAAAGCAAAGCAAAATTAAAAAAAAAAAAAAACAAGAAGAAAAACTTAGACCTTACACCTGAACGACCGACCGAAGACCGACGCCGACGACGTGCGATCATTTGCATTCAGCCATTAAAATGTCTGTGAGTGCAAATATTTGATATCAATTCGCTGAATGCTGACTCTGCCTTTACCCACTTTAAGATTCTAGCTCGAGTCTAAGGAGAAGGCATTGAACTTGTGTGCACTTGGACAATATGGCCACAGAAGGAACGCACCTTTTACACCAACGGAATAAATCTGCTAAGCAAATTTATGTTTATTTTTTCTTGCCCTACGGTTTCTTATGTTTTATTTCTGTTTCATTTTGTTTTGATTGAGCAAACACAGGTCCGTAGTTAGAATTTTGATTCGGTAAGCGTTTGACATTTAAGGAAGATTTAAATTGCAATCTTTTAAAACTATGACTAAAGGTAGGTGATGGAGCTTGGATTGGGTTTGAAAGCTTTAAGATGCTGATGCTTTCTCTTATGGATTATAACCCGAATACGGCGTTGGTTGAGAAGTGCAATTAGACCGACTAAGGAATGTCTTCAATTTCGGCTTCTTAGTCATTGTAGCGTGTTCCAGGCGGAATTTTTAGTGATGAAGGAAGTTTTGTCTTATTTTAGAGAAAACTTAATATCTTCAAAGGATATCCGTATCTTCTCAGGCAGCAAAAAAAATATCGGCTTGTAGAGAGCCTAAACCAAGTGACTTACAACTCTCAAACATTCCTATGTCCGTGTTACCAGGAATGGAGGGGACCTAGAATTTTCTGCCGATTTCGAACAGCCTATTAGAAGCACTCCTCAATCCTCATGACAAGAGATACTAATAGAGGATTTGTCAATTTCTCCCAAGAGGCAGTACACCCTTAAAAAACTTTTTCCCAACGCTTGAAACTCATAAGCAACCCAAAACTTCTGATCATATCTTGTGCAGATGGCGCAGCAGTTCAACATTCATCTTTACTCAGAACCGGGCCATAGGGACATTCATTCCAGGTAACTTCAAAGCTGACGAGCTTGTTAAAAGTGGGACATTATCATTCTAACAGATAGGATAGATGTTGGCTGTACCCATTGCTACATGTAAACGTATGCTAAAGCAGGATGTTCTAAAGACTGCAAACCTATGGTGGAACAACTTCATCACTCCCTGGGCGACAAAACAGATCTGGACAACGGTAGATCTCAGGCGCTCTAAGCACTTAAGATCTTTGACCATATTTTACATTAGCTCTGTAAAAGGTGTTATAACCGGACACGCTGCGCAACCACTCAAACAATTTCTTTGAGCACATCCTCCGAGACCTCAACTTCAACAATCCGTGTGATATGGAAAGTAATGAAGAACCTAGTCCAGCACGCTTAATAAAGAGTTCAAAATGGTTTAACAAGTTGGGAAAAACTATACTCCATGTGGTATCATAAGGCACCAAGTATTTCGGTTTTCCGCCGATAGCCAGTTCAACCAAAGCTAGCCGATGTTTTCAGAGAAGAATTTTTCGAGTCTTATTAATTATGAACTTGGATTTTATGAACCTATGTTTGAACAATCTTAGACTTTCAATAATCTGAATTTTAAGAGTTTAAAGACTTTTCAAAACTTTGACGTTGACGAATATTATACATACATAGGTTTTTCATGTATTCAAATTTGCTAATTTATTATGCATTTGTTCTTTCGTTGTTGAGTCTATCGAAAACCGAACACGCTATTTATACAGACTCTAGCAATGTTTTCGAGTCAGTATGTAATAAAATATATTACTTCGTAAGCTTGAAATATTCTGCCTTCACTAAAGTCTATTAAAATTGCTCTCTTCACTTATTTCAAAAGTGCAAAAAGTGAAAGTTAGAGATTTTTACTTGCGACTTATAGGTACTGTAAGGCAAGTTATGCATTCGTAAAAAATCGAGCTCGAGATTTTGATCAAAGCTGACATTACGATGATAGCGAAGACTAAAAAATGGGTCTCGCAATTCTGTCTGTCTGTCTGTCTGTCTGTCGGTTCGACTACAGCCTAAACGGCTCGGCCGATTTTCTTTAAACTTGGTAGATATCATTTTAAATTTTTTCTCCCACACGTTTTTTTCTTTTTTTTTTTTTAAGACCAAAAATAACGGTACCTGCCATACGATTTTTTTTCGATGCTAGATTTTTTTAAACTTGATAAATAAAAGTTTCTTAATATAATCTACAAGATGTGAGAAAAAAAATTTATTTTACCTAAATTAACAAATGTTAAAAAATTTAAAAAAATGGTTTTCAAAAATCGTATTTTTCTCGAAAATGGCGCCTAGAATTTTGATAAAATTTTTTCTTTCGATTAATTTTTATGATTTTTAATTTAATAAAAAAAAATTGAAATTAAGATCTTACAGCTTGTATACCTACCAAAGAACCATTTTTTCGAATTTTGAATTTCTCTTTATCCATATAACGGATCTTAATGAAATTTTTTATAAAAAAGCTTCTAAAAAGTTTAAAACACATTGCATTTCAAAGCTTTAAAATAAATATTTTTTGAATTTTTGAAAAAAAAGTCTATTTGTTCTTTTTTTGAAAATTCGATATCTCAGAAACGGCTTACTATTTTTTTTTTGAAAATTAATTTTTATTCGAACAATAATAAAAACTTTAAATTGGCGTACCAAATTTTTTTCTTAAAAATCTTTTCAAAAGTTTGTACATAAAAGCTTTTTTTTAAGAAAGCATAAATTCATATTTGCATAGCATTCTGTTTTTGTCTCTTACTACTAAAAAAATTTAAAAAATTAATTTTATCCTTATGAACAGTTTTCTTTAAAAACATTCGTTTTTAAAATTTCTAGTCTACTACATAGGAGCAAGTTCGTGCGACCCAGTCGTGCATTTTATTTAAATTAAATTTAAGGCCTATAAAGTATACTTCGGGTGTTCCTCAAGGCAGTCATCTTGGTCCATTGCTGTTTATTATATTCAAAGTTGATGATATTGTCAACCATGTCAATTCTAACAAAAGTCTTATTTATGCTTCTGACCTCATTTTATTATTTTTGAAAGTAGCAAGCGATTAAGACTGCATAAATCTTCAAATGGATTTGGATAATTTATAAGTCAAAATGCCTGAACCTTAACGTTAAAAAATACTTATTATTTCTATTTCTTGGAAAAATTTTATGTACGAATTTCCCCAGAAAGTTTTCTAGAAAGTAGTCATTTGCTGAACTAATGAGTAAAAGATTTAGGGATTACATTAGACTCCAAGTTTGCCAAAGCCAACATTTTTAGAATTTAAAAAAAAAAACGACTTGATCTGGAGCCTTCATTTTTGTTTGACTATACATATACTACTTAAGTAAGATCTAATCGTGAATATTCATATGACATCTAGAAGCCTCGCCTACAAAACTTCTGTTATAGGATTCAAAAGGTACAGAATCGTTTAGCATGGTATGATTTTCATACAATGCATTGGAGTTTTTGTCTTAATTCTCTAGCCTTGCAAAATATTCTGGGTTTGCAGAGGTTCAAATCTTGAAGAACTATTCTTGATTATCGTTTCTATGTGTGTTATTTTATACCATAGGTGTATGACGTAAAAGCACAAATGGAAGACAATAAAAAAATGCAAGGGTTTTTGATATGCCAAAAAAAGTTGACCTTTTACAATTTAAGTTCGACAAGTGCTTTAGATCAATCAGAATATTTATGGCTAGGCTCAGGTGGTTCAAGTGCAAGACTTTTAGGGGAAAACACTTACTTCTTCAACCTAGATTTGGAACTAAATACAGTATGAATCAATTCCTAGGTCAGTTTAATAAAATTCATGGTCTTATTGATTTGACTTTTTTTAGAATTCAATTCAAAAAAGGACTTTTTTATTGTTAAGAATTTAAGTTCAAAATTCTTTAAATTTAAGCTTATTTAAGTAATTTATTTCATACTTGTATTTCTGTTGAGCTTGAAACTCGAAGATGCATACAAAATAAATAGTGAAAAAGGCAGTTGCATTCCTGCCTTTCAACAATTTAGCTGTTATAATCGCGCTTCAGAGAATACTCATCATACACTTAACTTAAATTCAGAGAATCTACCTTAACCCGCACTTTACGAATTTGGACTGCTTTACTCGGCCCAATAATTCCATCCCTTTATTATAATTACACATTCAAAACCAATGTGAATCGGTATCTTCTTTTAAATACTCTCCAACATTCCAAAGATCCCTCAATGTTCTCAAACATTTTCATGATTCATTATTAAAGGAGTAAAGTTAAAGTTGTTCTAAAAATGATAATTTTTTTTAAGAAGAGGTCTAAGTCCTCCCGAGCCCTATCTGAAGCTACGTGCCTGGTTGATACGTCATTTTTGTTTGGAGTGAGTTAATATTGCGGATAGTTTTTGAACAAAGGTTAAGTCAATCCATCAGAAGCATGCTTTGAATATTGATTAGTCCTGATGGAATACTAAGTGAAGAGTAAACAATTTTTAAGAGCAAAATGTGGTTGGTGCCGAACAGCATGGTTATTATGATTTCAGTTGACAGTTCTTCTGTTCTTATGTTTTGATTTTTTTATTTTTATGAAGAAATTCTTTGCTTTGATTTAAGTCACGGTCATTATAATATAACGTACGTGGGAACAAATAATGAAATAAAGGATCTTAAGGCAAGAATAACATATGCTAAGGTTCTAGGATGCTTTAAACACACATAAACACTAGAGCATTGCCAAGAAGAAGAAAATTTCAATATGGGAATCTATATGAAATGTCGAATTTTTAATTATAGTATTTTGTATGTATCTTAACAAAAAGTAGATTTATTTAAATTTTACTGCACTACTGTAATATTATTCATAATAATATGAAGAAACTCTAGAATAAAAATAAGAGCAAAATCAGTCATAAACGAGATACTCGATAACAAATCCATTTTCTTAACAAAAAAAACTTAAAACGTATTTTGTCTATATGCGATTTTTTGTCAAAAAAACTGAGAGACATTATTGTTTCAATCGGTTTCAAAGCATCATGTTCGCAATTTGTTCAAAATGGTTAGAAGACTTTTCGAAGAAATTGTCATACAGAACTGTTTTGTACCAAAGTTGAAGAAAATTTAATCATACGTTTAATTTTTAGGTCCATGTATACGCTTTACTTAAACAACTTATTAGACTGAAGGCATAACGTAAGCTAAAGTTTTGGAATTACGGCTCATGGATCATATCAACTGTTCTTAGTGACTTTGAGCTCTCATCCCTCTTGTGTGCGTGGTACTGCTAATGAATTGAGGGATCTCCAGTTTTGTGCCGAGTCCGAACTAAGAGGCACTTTTCATGACCAGAGATATACGAGTACTTGGACAATTAGTCACTTCCTCACAAGAATCATATAGCGCTGTAAAAAATATTTTGCTTACGCTCTTACTTAAAACCTATAAATAGCTAAAGGCTTTAATAAAATAAGTCAGTATTGACTGACTGTGCATTTGTGCAAGTTGTGTAAGAAAAATTATAATTCTTTGATCAGCCAATAGGTGAAAATTGAAGTGAAGTGAAGCGGATAGTGACTACCAGTTATTTCTGAATCGTTCGAGTGCTAGGTGCTGAAGATCAGGCGAGACTTGTCGGTCTTGAAGTAAAGGACAAGAACAAGTATATGCTATCAACAAACATCTGTCCACTGACTAGGGCAAAACGTCACTATCAAGAACAAAAACTCCTGAACGCTCTCGTCAACATCGGAGTTAATATTAACTTCACACACGACACCTTAGAGGAGATCCGATGAAGAATTACCCTAGGAAACCGTAGTGACAGCGGCTTAGCCAAACAAATAGGTTCAGAACACTTCAATCTTACGAGTAAGACGAAGTGCAAGCTCTACAAAACCCTTAAAATACCAGTTCTGCCTAACAGCGCCGAGTGTTGGACTATATGTAAACAGAAAGAGAGAGAAAGATGATACTGGGCTCTTTTGAATGAAATATTATTCCACGGATACGTTTTCCTGTGTGCGAAAAAGGCTAATGGAGAAGAACATATAACCGGGAACTTTATCAGCTATACCAAGATGTGGATAAAATTCAGAAAGTCTAAACGTAGCGTCGCCTACAATGGCTCGGCTACTTTGAGCGAATTGACAACAATGTTTCAGCTAAGAGAGTCTTTGGATCCTAGTCCCCAGGTTTGCGGCGATAAGGAAAACTGATCCTCCGATTTATAGTCGTGGATGCCAGAACTCTTGACATATACAGCTGGTGCAGCGTGCTCGGGATCGCAGAGGATGAAAAGCTGTTGTGTTTTTGGCAGAGGCCCTTCATGGATTGGGAGCCGGTCAATTAAGAAAGTAAGTAAAGAAACTGCAGAAATCATATTGACGAAAAACAAAAAATTCAGACTGAAATGAGAATTTTATCTCAGAAGGTGGTTCAAGTTGGGAATCTTCTACAGCCTCCCTTTTTATAAGTAGAACTATAACTTCTGAATAAATAACCTGACATAAATAAAAAAACAGACCTGTTAACAGGGAAGCTCTGGAATTGGGAATGTTTCCTCTACACAACTTAGGCAGTGCATCCTCCACACGTTGTCTACAATTCGTCAATAAAAGGATGGAGAACTAACAATGAGGCAATTTAGAAATTCTCAGCATAAAAAAATTCAGCATGTCGTCGGTATCCATATCAACTAATTCGGGCCAAAAATAAGTTGTTTATCATCTACCGATAGCACTCGCCGTTGACGGTGGTGGCCTTCTCAAAGAAGAATGGACGGATGATGCCACCAGCCCAAAATACACACCTAACAGTGACTTTCTCTGGATGCATTGTGATTTGGTAGATCTCTTATCGAATGTGATCATCCCATATTCAACAATTTTGCTTGTTGACGAACCTATTAATCCAGAAATTAATATAATTTTTCAATCGAAGAAATTGCAAATACTGTGCAACAGTATAACTCCACATGATAATTTGGAAAGACTGACGCAATAAACGGCAGCAAATTTGACGGATGGAGCTTCAAAAATATGGCCGAGATCACCTGCCAAAGTTTGAAAATTTTTATGGGAAAACTAATTATATCAAAGGTTTTGAATAACGCATCAGCAGTTTAAGTGCACTTCGAACTTTGGTTTTCAAGACATGTAACGTGAATAAGTGTAGCTTCATCATGCTCATAACTAGCTAAGTCAAATGTAATAGTTAAATTTTATCTAAATTAATTGTCTCACATAAATGATGGCTAATTAGACCAGCCGTACCAATCCTTTAGAATGAACCTGTAACTAGAAATCAGAATAAACTTATAAAAAAGAAAACATGGACGTTTCTTGCTGTTACAGTAGAAGACAAAAGGTGTAAAACGATTTGTTATGCTTTAATTTACTAATATATATGTATATCAATGAATAAGCTATAAACAGACATAATAAAAAATGATAATTTCTGGTCTGTCTTAAAATAAAGTTGGCTTAGATAAAAGCCCTTAGGTTCCGAACATAATTTGTATATTATTATGATGTAATTTTGTTGGCACTGTAATTCTAAATGTATAACCTTTAAGACCATCTTAATTAAATAATATTGTGAGATTTTTTTAAATTTATAAACAAAATAATCTTCCAACAATTTTCACATGTAAAGTATATTTAAATATAATTAAATTATAATATCTTCAAAGAAGGCCTTACAAATTAATCCTAACCATGGATATTGCAATTATCTTAATGGGAAAGCACGTTTTCAATCTTCTGACCAAAACAAAATGATGCATTCCGCAATTTTTAAAGAACCCCTCAAGGTTTTTTTTACTTCTCTTAAAATTACACATTAACATCTTTTCGTTGTGTAAAACTATTAAATAAGCGTAAGTAGTTTTTGTCTTAAATTATTAATTGATTTAAAAGTATATTTTTGAATTGTTAAAGACCGAGGCAAAACACTTTCGATGGTTTTTAATTTTTTTTTTTATTTCGAACTTAACCATGATGTTTAGATAAGGCAATTTTTGAGGGGAAATTAATGGTGGGCTAAATAATTATCGGTTTTTAATATTTGTGATCTTAAAATTTGTTGAATAAGTCTTTATGGATAAGAAATAAACAAAATCAAGAACTCCTTCTTTTATAACATATGAGACTAGTATAGGAAATTTAAAGCGTGTCCCGCCATTCCGGTCATCTCTGTCTATCTTTCTGTTCAACTACATCGATTTTCTTAAAATAATTTATTGGGTATTTCTTTTTTTTGTTTTTGCAAAACATAAATACAATCTGTGTCCCCTAATAAAATTAGTTCAGAAGAATAGTATTTTTGTAAAACATTAAAAAGGCAGATTTTAATAAAAAGCAGCATTCAACAGCACAACAGCTTGTGGAGAACGAGGGCTTAGTCATTCATACAGTGGCGTAGCGTAGGGGGGGCGGTGGGGGCGGTCCGCCCCGGGCGGCAGGCCTAGGTGGGCGGCAAAATGTCGCAGATGATGCGGGTAGAGTGGAAATCATATGTTTCATGACAGATCGTTTGACAAGTCAACAAACAACAATGATGTAAATTTGAGATTTGCTACCCTATCTGTGGTTCGTCGTTGACCGCTCTCGGCTGATTTCCTTGAATTCGTAGACGGTGAGTAGGGCCGTAAGAGTGCATTCCGTATTGTCGCGCGACTCGCGAAACTAAAACAAAACGTTCCGAAACTCTCGCGAAACTGAAAGGGAGTATTCCGAAACATATGATATGCATATTTGAGATATGATAAGATAACTAGGATTCGACGGAAATGTTGTTCTAGTCTCAGCCAGCTCAATGTTTTTGCTCCCTCCCTCATCACAGAAAGTTATTTCGATTGTGTTGTTTATAGTTTAAATACTGTTAAATCTTCTCAAACTAAACACTTAGTACTTCACTCAACCTTTGAACTAGTTTTTGAAAATGAAAAGAGTTAAAGGAAGCGGCGCGGAATACCGCAAGAAAAAGGTTAAGAAAGAAGCAGACGCAAAGACGCGAAATATTTCAGTTCTAGTTCTGGTTCAAAAGCTACGTTAACGTCTTCGGCGGCATCCAGCAGCAGTGGAAGTGATTCCAATGTAAGTAAGATTCCTCCATCTACAATCGTGAGTGGCCTAGAATTGTCCTTCGGTCAATATTCATGGGATTGCATAACTTATTTTACAGGCAGAAGAGGAAGACGTGCCTGCCGTCGAAGTTTGAAGTCGTTCTGGTCCCACCACAGAGCAGGTTCAAGACGAAGTCGACTCACCAGAAGTACCTCAAGCACCTAGTCACAAGCCTGCAGAAGAAGTGAACCTCGTGAAGCTGTAAAGACGCTTAAAAATAAGTTTGTGGAAGTTCTTGAGGTACTGGAAGAATTGACGGATCGGTAGCCAGTCTTCTTCTGACAGTCAGGCAGTCATTCAACTTCCTCACTTTTCTTAGCTTTGAGCTGCAGAGCTACCTGAAGAAGATGACGCATATATATTCACCTGCAGCAACGTGGACTGAGTGTGGATAAGTGTGCTCAGAAACTCTGCGTTTTAAAAGCTCTCCTAGTGTAGAGCAGAGACCGTTTCGTCCAAGCCGCAATCGACTTTTCTAAAACTCTTTGGAAAATACTCGGAATCGAACTCAGAACGAGAAGAATTCGCAGGAAAAAATGCATGCATGGCGATGAATCCGCAGATGCAGCTTTATCTCACGAGCCTCATTCGTAAGGCCAGTAGAATCCGTTTATGAAACCGCTGATCCTATATTTTACTTTCAATAAAAGATACTTCATTGCCTGTGAAATTATGTCTCGAAATTTAATATTTTTTTAGTATTGAATGGGGGCGGCAAAATGGGTCTCCCGCCCCGGGAGCCGAGATGGTACGCTACGCCACTGCATTCATAACTCTGGTCGCGAGATGTAGGCAAGAATAGAGGGTATCTACAATTTTCTGCCGAGTTCATGCGATTAAAAAGCATTTTTTCATGTCAAGATG
Source organism: Philhelius festivus (assembly GCA_963931855.1). Lineage (NCBI taxonomy): Eukaryota > Metazoa > Arthropoda > Insecta > Diptera > Syrphidae > Philhelius > Philhelius festivus. The sequence continues at coordinate 215,892,576 of OZ007555.1, forward strand.
GAGGGTTTGTCACTACCTTACAGTACAGGAAACAGAGTCTCTGAAAAATGGTTTCTGTTTAGGTGACAATAGCCTGAAAGGAATCCAGACAGTTCACCGACAAGACAGTCAGAAAATGAAGAAGAACTTAATAGTATTGTATGCGAAGATTTTAAAACAAAAAATTGTCGGGTTCTTAAAAAAGATTTCAATGTTTCGAAAATGAAGAAGTCATTTTTCTTTTAACTTAGCATCTAGTGGTTTCTGAGAACTAACTTAAAAATTTAAAAAAAATATGTTAAACACAAAAATGATAGTACGAACTATGAAACTGTAGAGCTAGGATCTCAAAAACCTTGAATGTATACTCAAATAAAATGCACGACTGGGTCGCACGAACTTGCTCCTATGTAATAGACTAGGAAATTCAAAAACGAATGTTATTAGAGAAAACTAACTAAAGATAAAATTATTTTTTTTAATTCTTTTAGTAATAATGGATAAAACAGAGTGCTATGGAAATATGAATTTATGCAAGATCAAAAATTATAAGCCTTTGTAGTGGTTCCTCAAAAAAATAAACTTTAATGTACAAAGTTTTTAAAACATTTTTAAGAAAAAATTTTGGTACGCCAATTTTAAGTTTTTATTATTGTGCGAATGAGAATTATACTAAGCTGTTTTTGAGATATCGAATTTTCCAAAAAAAAAATACTTTTTTTCCAAAAATTGAAAAAAATATTTTTTTTTTTAACTTTTTAGGAGCTTCTTTATAAAAAAAAAATTATTAAAATCCGTTATGCCTATAGTTAGAAATTCAAAATTCGAAAGAATCGTTCTATGGTAGGTACGACAGTAATATCTTGTTTTCAATTTTTTTCTTATTAAATTATTGATCGTAAGAATTAATCGAAAGGAAAAAAAAATTATCAAAATTCTCGGAACCGTTTTCGAGAAAAATACATTTTCGAAAACCATTTTTTAACATTTGTATGGAGGGTACCGTTATTTTTAGGTAAAACAATTTCTTTTTTCTCATATCTTGTGGATTATATTAAGAAACTTTTATTTATCAAGTCTCAAAAAAATCGAGAATGGGGCTTTCAAAATATTGAGTTTAAAAAAAAAATTAAAAAAATGTTTTTGAAAATTGAATACACAATAATATTGAAACTGCTGGGTAGCTTTAAGATAAGAAAAATTATCAAAATCGATTGTACAATTTTTGAGAAAATAAAAAATATAAAAAAAGGTTCCAAGCGGGTTACCAAAAATAACAATTTTTTTGGAAATTTTTTTCAACCATTACCTAGCTTTAAGTAAATGATTTTTTTTGAATTTTTTTGATTTTTTTTTTTTTAAATCTGTGGGACAGTTTTTGAGAAAAAAAAAATATTTATAAAATTTCGAAAAAATCGTATGGCGTACCGTTATTATTGGTCTTAAAAAAAAAAAGAAAAAAAGGTGTGGGGGAAAAAATTAAAACCCATATCTAACAAGTTTAAAGAAAATTGGCCGAGCCGTTTAGGCAACAGAACAGACAAACAGACAGACAGGCAGAATTGCGAGACCCATTTTTTTAGTCTTCGCTATTATCGTAATATCAACTTTAATCAAAATCTCGAGTTTATAAGTCGCAAGTAAAAATGAATTTTATGTATTTCAACATTTTCCTCAATGTAGTTGTTATGTTCAAGGTCGATCTTATTATGTTGCGATTTGTGTCTGAACGAAATTTGTCAGCTGGCATTTGACAATCGTGAAGAATGATCTATATTAATTTATTATAGAGCATAAAACGCAGCAAAACGTGTTGAAATTGTTTAATACAGCTCGCTGTATACAAACGCCATTTTTGGCAAAAAATCATAACGAGCGAGGAAGCTGCTTTTGGGGCACTGAAATAACTCGATTGAGACAGCAAAGACCACTGCACCATCTTAGAGTAACAGTATGGTGCGTAATTTTGGTTGATAGTCTAATTGACCCATATTCTTTTGAGGATGCCATAAGCAATTCTGTAACAGTTACTGGTGACCGCTACCACGGCATATTGGAAAACTTTCTTAGGCCCGAATTGGTTGACAGAACATGTGGTTCCAACAAGACGGTGCCGCATCGCACGTGCCATAATGCAAATTTTAGGAGAAATATTTCCCGGTCGAATAATATAAAAAAGTGGTGATATCGAGTGGCCTTACGATCCGCTGATTTGACAACTCCCGATGGTGGTACTTGAAGGAAACAGTGTACGTCAACAAATCAACCACAACATCAACATTGGAAACAAAATTTCAGAAATTACAACAAAGATCTGCGAAATCGCTATGCAAAATTTACATAAAAAAGACCGCAAGAGAATACTACTTTTCAAGTTTTATATGTATAAGGCCCAATCGGGTTCTTTTCAGATAGTTAGTCAAAACTTGTCCAAATGTAGATGGTAATCAGAAAATTCGAGCATATAAAGTCATTCAAACAACTAGGCTCAGAATACAAAATTCTGACAGAAATTCTGATGTAACATGTAAGGTACAATTTTGACATGTTTCGCAGGAATTCTTTCCGACAGATCTTCGAGAAATTTCACGAATACCGATATGTGTTAATTTTAGTTTTTTTTGATGGTTATGTTTCTTAAATTTCACGCTATTATCAGCGACCTCTTTTGAGGAAGCACAGTGAATTTGGAGAATTTTACTACAAAATATCAACATGAAAAATTGTCGGTTTCGAAAATTCAAAAATTATAAAACACATATGAATGCGAAATATCCGTGGTGCCTTCGTAGCAATGTTTGAATCTTTCTTCATGTTTTATGCTTAAGCTTTGTTCTTTTCATTTTTACATTCCACAAATAAAAATTTACAAATTACTGAAAGAATATTTTGCCCTATAATTTATTTTTCTCCAATGATAGATGAGAAGTGTTCACTCTTAGTCTAACAAAAGATAGCAATTTGTTTTTTCAAATACAATATCTATCTATCAAACCAAAAAGCATCCGAGGTAAAGGCTCAATAAATAACAAGAAAGGTCATCGTCGCTGTTGAACGTCTTAGTCAACTTGTTTTATTTTAAATATTTTTTCTTGAAATTTATAGAAAAAAAACACATAAATTATATTTCGATAACATTGAACAAGAGATGAAAACACCGTTAAATCCATTGTTCAAATTCAAGTCAAGAACGTATGCAAATTTTGTTTTTTTCTTTTATAATATTTATTATAAATTGCTTCTATGGTTTGGGAGATACTTAGTGTAGATACTCGTAAATAGGTACTCTTTGAAGAGTCCTACTACAAAAGACTCTGAACTCAAGAGGACTATATATAATAGCTTCATTAGGAGCTTCGAAACTCTCATGTGCGTTGCTCATACATAAGAGACGAGCATCCATTAAAATGTCGAAAATCAAATCAAAAATGCATCATTCAAATTTAAATTTCAATTACAAGAGTTTCTGAGGAAAAAGATTCCTCTTAGATTCAATCGTGATTTAAATCTATGGATATGGCGGCAGCGGCGCGGCGCCACAATAAAATTTCTTTCAATCATTTTTGAAAAAAAAAAAAAAATAGAAAACCATCCAACACCGAAGACGAGAAAAATTATTAACGAATTAGAATGCCTCGCTCCGTTTGAGATAAGCGATTGATGTTTGATTTTTTGTCAGAAAACGTCATCACCATGATCGTTAAAAATGTGGAAATATAAGTTAAGCATCGTTGTGGCTTATGTCATAAAAATGTGTTTGAGATTGGGAAATTTAGTCATCAAAAAGTCCAAATTTTATTTGTTTTCTTCATTATTTGTAGATATGCATCATTTTTGGTTTCAAAATATTTTCCATAAAGTTTGGGAAACACGAAATTTTAATTATGTCATAGAGTTTTGATAAGAATCATCAAATTTCATCTTCATATATCACATTGATTTTTATAGTTCTTTTTTTTTGTTGATTAAAATATGGAAGGCACTTAATAATTAAGCTAATGTTTAACTAGTTGAACGGACTCAAACATTATGTTAGCTTATATGGTCTGAAGGAGACACATTTTATTGTCGGGACATGCTATAAATTCGGTTGGGTCTTAAGTGATAAACTTCACACAAAGGCATGGTTGAGTTTATTTTAGTAAATGGAAACAATTTAATATCAAAAGGTGATCTTTATTATGTAAGCGATGAAAAACCACAGTTTTTATTAAATTTTTTTTTTTTTGATAATGGATTGTAGTCAGAATGTTGTGAATTGGAAAATGTTTATTCTTACATATTTTTACTATAAATATATTTAACATAAAGAAAATAAATATTTTTGTACTAAACTCAATGCCCTGTATTGATTTTTAAGATTTCTATGGAATTTTCAATGAAAAGTTTTTTTATTTTTAAATCTAAATCATAGTGTGGTACGGAGCTCGAACAGAAGATCTAATTTCATAAAACAATTCAATCATATTCATATATTGTTGAATGCCATGTAAATTTCCAAAAATAGACTAAATAAACGCTTTCCAATTTGACATTATAGAGCCTTAACTATATAGATGAAATCAACTGTCAAAGTTCAGAAATCCCAATTTTCACCATTTAAAGAATTTTTCATCTCAACTTTTGTCGGGATACTTTTTCCAAGTACTGATATATGGATTTCTGCTAGAATTGGCATCTTCCTAGAAAGTGGTACACATCCTGTCGCACTATCATGTTCCACAAGTCACATATATCTAAGGCGTTTTTCTTTTTTAGTTCAGTATAGAGCTCTGAACAGAGTCCGAGCATGTCGAGCATGTTCCGAACATTCTCTGAACCAAGCGTGCTCTGAGCGCTCTGAGTATATTTTGAAACAGACCTGAACACTTATGTAGCTGTCGCCATTTTTTTTAAATTTCCATCTGTCAAATGCTTGTGTTAAGCATTTTACTCTGTCTGCTCAGTTATTTTATTCTGAGCTCATAGAGCGCACTCTGAACACGCTCAGAACATGCTCAGAACGAAAAAAGAAACACATTTTCGAAACTCTGAACACTCTGAACTAAAAAAGAAACACAATTTATTTTTTGACAACTCAGGTTCTGTTCTGAACTAAAAAAGAAAAACGCCTCTAGAATATCATATATGTGGACGGAATAAAGTTCAGTAGGATAATCTCTGTTTTTAAACATATTCCGTTGCATGGATGACCTTGCCTTATATTCGAAGACCCGTCTTTTTCACATCAACTGACTTGATAAGTTCGTACTTTTGATATTTCCAGACACTCATGTTATTAGACTTCTTTTCATATTACCAATGTAGTTATCTTTTTCGGCAATCTAGTATCATTCATATTTAGTGTTTTAAGTGCATAGTTAACTTGCATTCTAAGCCTTGATAATTATGTAATACGGAGATAGTTCAATTACAAGCAAAATAATATAGATTGGCGTAGATTGTGGCAACTTGAAGATTCTTTTTAAAAAATATCTAAGACGTCTCTCTACTTTTTCAAATTCAATATGGCTCCATGTTGGCTCAAATAGTTGATTATCTGAAGCTGAGTCTACATCTTTGTTAGACCTGATATCTCTGCAGGTTGCATTTATTGCAATTTTAGATTTCGCAAGTGATTGAACACATTCAGGCCAACTGGGTGAGCTTATAAATTTTGTAAATTTATGTTAACCAAGAGAACTTCGTACTATCGAACATTTAGGACCATTTTTGGCAATTTTGAGTTAACCCTGAATTAACCCAAAAGTATTTTTTAAGTGGAGCGTTAAATCACTATAGAAATTAAGATGGTAACAGTATGAATATTAACTTCTCCAATGAGTGAGTACCAGTTTGATTTCGATAGATGCTGATAAGCATCTGTCAGAAATATCTTTTCAATTAGTTCCAGAGTTAACTCACCAAATTTGTTATCTTTACTCGGGATCTGCATAAATTAACCGAAAGATATATTTCATTAGTTAATTCGGGCTTATCTCTGAAACTGGGATGCTCCTGCACTGACAAACTGGGGCTAAGAATACTAAGTGGGACATATATAGCGAGATCATTTTTCCTCAATTGAATTTTCTCAACAAATTTTTTCTTGATTAAAATAATGCAAAGTGTCAAGAGCTTGTAAAATTGATAACATCCATGCAACTTCTGTGTTTCAGAAGAAACTGAGTATAAAACAGGCAAGCAGTAAATATTCGTAGAAAATTTGATTTCTTATCGAAATGTATCGTTCAAAAATGTTTCGTAAAATAAAATGCGTGACTTAAGCAAACGACTTTGATCTTAGAATTTATGCCTAAAAACTTATTTAACATTTTAGGAAAATTTTAATGACATAAATTTTGTACATGGCTTAAAAACCACCTTCGGTAGTTGGAGCTAATCAATATTTATCAAAAACAAAGTTGAAAATATTTTTAAAGTAACCAACAAATATTTTTACTTGCGACTTATAGGTACTATAAGGCAAGTTATGCATTCGGAAAAAAATCGAACTCGTGATTTTGATCAAAGTTGACATTACGATGAAGACCAAAAAAGTGGGTCTCGCAATTCTGTCTGTCTGTCTGTCTGTCCGTCCGTTCGATCTTCGATTGCAGCTAAACGTTTCGGCCGATTTTCTTCAAACTTGGTAGATATGGGTTTTAATTTTTCCCCCGGATGTTTTTTGATTTGATTTTTTAAGACCAAAAATAACGGTACCTGCCATACGAATTTTTTTCAAAATTTTATAAATATTTTTTTTTCTCAAAAACTGCTCGACAGATTTAAGAAATAAAAACACAAAAAAATTTCATTTAATAAAAGCTAGGTAATGGTTGAAAAAAATTTTCCGAAAAATGTTTATTGAGGGTAACCACCATGGAAGCATTTTTTTGTTTTTGACTTTCTCAAAAACGGTACATCCAATTTTGATAAGTTTTTGTTTGCTGAGGCTCCCCAAAAATCTAAATAGAATTGTGTATTCAAATTTTCAAAACCATTTTTTTTTGGATTTTTAAAAAAAACTTCAAAATTTTTTTTTCAAAACTCAATATTTCGAAAACCCCATACTAGATTTTTTTTAAACTTGATTAATAAAAGTTTGTTAATATAATCTACAAGATGTGAGAAAAAAAATTATATTTTACCTAAAACTAAAGGTACCCACCATACAAATGTTAAAAATTTAAAAAAAATGGTTTTCAAAAATCTTAGTTTTTTCGAAAATGGCACCTAGAATTTTGATTTAATTTTTGTTCCTTCAATTAATTTGTATAATCTTTAATTTAATAAAAAAAATTTGAAATTAAGATATTACAGCTTGTACCTACCATAGAACCATTTTTTCGAATTTTGAATTTCTCATTATCCACATAACGGATCTTAATGAAATTTTTTATAGAGAAGCTTTTAAAAAGTCTAAAACAAATTGCATTTCAAAACTTTAAAATAAATATTTTTTGAATTTTTGAAAAAAAAAACTATTTTTTCATTTTTTGAAAATTCGATATCTCAAAAACGGGTCAATATTTTTTTTTATAAATTTAATTTTTATTCGAACAATAATAAAAACTTTAAAATGGCATACCAAAATTTTTTCTTAAAAATCTTTTCAAAAATTTAGTAGATATCTACTTATATAAAAGCTTTTTTTTTAGAAATCACTAAAACGACTTAAAATTTTTGTTCTATGTTCTTGCATAAATTCATGTTTGCATAGCATTCTGTTTTTGTCTCTTACTACTAAAAAAATTTAAAAAATTAATTTTATCCTTATGAACAGTTTTGTCTAATAACATTCGTTTTTAAAATTCCTAGTCTACTACATAGGAGCAAGTTCGTGGGACCCAGTCGTGGATTTTATTTTTTAAGTTTAAATATGCAAGTAGGTGAATTAATAAACGAATTAATAATGGGTTTCAGTAATACACTGCCACTTATTGCTAAATCAGATTGTTCATTCAACAGCTCTTCTTCCACATTAGTTTTTTTTGAGAAACTTCAGTATTTATGCTAACATATGTACATGGAATGGATTCTGAGATTTTTTTTTTGATCTCTTCTATCTGGTGTAGTCTCAGATATCTATGTCTTTGATGAATGTGTGCATCACATCTCTCTAATAAGTGAATCTGCATGTTGCACTGCTCACCAGGCCAAGAAAATTAAAGTATCTTCTCAGTTTGCAGATGTAATTAAGAAAACCCGTAATTATTCGGAGTTTGTTCCTGCTTAAATCGATGTAGAACATAAAGTGTACTTTGTAAGTATTGTTCTCAGTTGTGTAAGATATCAAAAGCACCCATCAATTGACAGTTCGTCATTTTTATATATGTATATGAATTAAAATTTCATGGCACACGTCGGTTATTGTGCAGTTCATTCGGACATCGTAAAATAGTAGGATTTGACTTCCTAAATTTAAAGTAAAATTGCGTTAAATGATTGCAAAACAAAAAAAAACAAAATGGTTTCATTTGAATGCGCTTTTATCTGTCAATTTCAAACAAACAACCGAAGAATAGGAATGTGGCTCTAGAGACAAATATGAAAAGCTCAAGGAGACACAGCCATCCCTGGGGAACACCAGAATTAATTTTGTGAGTTATTTACTTAAAGCCGTCCAGTACGAAGTGCAATAAAAATCTTAAATGCGATAATAATTTAAATTTCTCCAAAACGATGGGAAAAATTGATTCCATTCATTGCTCGATTAGATTACCATCACGTTGGTAAAGAATCTTTTTCTATGAATGGCAAACTGCTGGTTTTACTTTATTTCTGATGATTAATTAACATTTTAATTAAATTCAAAGATAGCTAGAAGCAGAGTTCAGGACTGCTTGAGAGTAATGTAAGTCTTGTACCAAACATTTTACATTTTTCAATTTTTTACATCTGCACAATTGTACATGCACTACGAAGATTGTATTGTATTGTAATTTTTAGATTTAGATACTTGTTCCTTTACTAGAAAGCCTTCTAAAAAAAATAATTTATAAGAATTTAGTAAATATAACCTATTTTCGTTTAGACTTAATTTTCAGATTTAAGTTATGCAAGTTTTACTGCTCAAGTGGATATATGTATGTATTTAGACATATTACTTTTTGTTGTAGTATATTTTTAAATGTTGCTCTCTTTATAATCATTATTTTGCAGATTTATTTGCCTCAAAAGAATACAAAGGGGTATGGAAAAGTCAACAAATTGAAATCTTAATAGATTGGAAAAAATTAGAAGCCAGAAAACCCACCGGTATTTTCTTTCTTTTGTCTTCTCGAGCTGGTAGAAACAAAAATTAAGATCCTATATTTGGAAATGTTATTCCTGGGCAAAGCGACTTTCTCCATGTCTAATTTTCCAAAAAAACAATTCAGTTTGAATGAACCCACATTTTATTCAAAACAAAATTGTACCTACTGATTTTTAAATTTTATTGATTCTCTTTAAAATGCACCTACTTGTTTCTTTCCATCACCAAGTTTTATAGTTATATTATATTTTCTAAGCATAATCTGGGCCGCATTACAACGAATTAAACCTTCATCACATTCGTTAAAATGATGAGACTTAAACAAAATGTGTAAGAGCGTGGGATAACCATGAACTTTGCTACTTGTTAGCCACTGAATTAATATGCAAATTATGTATTTGCGTTGGACTTTTCACATAAATCAAGAGCGGAAGCTTGAGAATAATTAATTTAAGGCTCAACTAATTGAAAGTTATTTTATATGGCTATAAGCCGTACATCAAACCAATGGTTAAATTGCTTAATTATTCCGAATCGGTTGCTTGTGGTTTGTTAACTTAGTACCATGAAATTTCGCTCCAAGTCAAATCGATTAACATTTTAATCATTTAACATGTAACATTTAACTCAGACCACACAAATCTATGCAATTTGTGTGGGTTCGTTTTCCTTAATAAAAACCAATCCACCAAATACAAAAAAAGAAAAAGACATAAATCTGTTATTTTGCAAATGAAAATAAAAAAAAAATAACAAAACACCATTCACCCCGAGCGAACTTTTATTCAATAAAAAACAAAAAAAAAACTAAATTCGTTTTGAGGAAGAAAAAAATATATGGTCACGCAATTTATAAATTTTTTCTAAAATGAATTCTATTGTTGAAGAGTCATTTGTAAAATATATCCCGAAAACCATATTTAAGTATATTTACTTCGAAAAAAAAAACACTTCTACAAGAATAATAAAAATTGGTGAGATCACTTTTGCAAACAAAAAAAACCACACAATTATCTGGAAGAACTATGAATTCACTTTTGACCTTTTATTCAAAAAAATTCTTAAGAAAAAGTAATACCATTTCCGAATGTTCTATAAATTTTTAAATAAAAAAGGTACAACATAAAAACAGAAACTTGAAAACACAGTATTTTGACAGAAAATAAACTGGAATTGCAATCAGATATTAATTAATTATATTAGACCCATTACCTTGAATGTTTGCAGCTCAAATTTTAAGGAACTTGTTCTAAAGCAGGTTTCATGCTATTTATTATTTTATAGAAAGTGGTTAACATCAGCACTCGGAGACTCAGACAACAGCTTAATCCTAGCCCAAGGCTTTAAATAAACTTTGAAAATGTACATGCATTAAAAACATCTCACAGTTCTTTTGTTTGCTGTTTGTTTTTTGTCTTAACAACAAAATATTATCAACAAATTAAGCGGAAAAAATATTAGTTTTAATTCTGCAGGCAATTTTGATTCATTCATTAGTCAGGGAAGGAATTGGAAAAGATTAATTTTTCTAAGCAATTAATTACTTTTAATTTATCGTTCATGTGCATAAATTAATAAAATGTTTAAATTGGGAATGGGATACAAGTCAAACGTTCAAATTGGAGGTTCTGCTTTGTAAAACAAAAGAGCTGAACAGCGAACTCGCTTATTTGTTTTTTGGTGCTTAGAAGATTTATCGATAAGTTTGGTAACTAACGTTAATCTTTATAGCAGAAAGCAAATGTACGTTTTGTAAGTATGTACTTTACCAATGTATTGTTAACTTCAAAACCGTCTGTATGTTTTTATTTGTAATTAATATTTCGGTATGGTAATTGCGGTTAACTTGTTTGCTAAGTCGTGAATTTCTTATTTTCAAACTGATGAAGGTCAATTATTTGAGTCCGGTGAGGCAGGTAGAACTTATCAAACTCATTAAACACGTTTTCTCTGTCACGTATGATACAAGAATAATATGTTTCTACCGAAATAATTTGTTCGATTAAGATCATTAACTCTTCAACTGACATCATGATGCTTTTAATTTTCTACGATCTGTGTTCCATAAAAAACTTTTAATTATTATATACCTCTTTTCAAAGACTTTTCAAATCATAATCGCTGAACAGATCTTCATTTTTAATTTTGCTAGATAAAGCAAGTTTCTTTAGATACTCGTATTGCAACATATTACCACTTTAATTTTAGTCTTCTTCTTGTCATAAGCAACATTCCAGTATATCAGTTTTTAATGGCGTCCATATGTCTGTGTTGGATTCATGGCTGATAAATATTTATAGCTATGTTGCATTGCATAATATGCTTCATCACATCCGTTGCAGAGTTGTAAAAAAAACAACACACGCTAGTCTGTATAGCATGGAATCTACTTAAGATTGAAACAAAAATGTGAAGAGAAATAAAAGCTCGAACATTTGTTAAATAATTATGCATCACTCAATCACTCATGATGAAAGTCAATAAGGTTTGGCTGATTTTTACTTCACAGATCAACATTGTGGGTTTCATTTATTGAATTTAAATTAAACTATTTTTTAGGAATTCAAATAAATATTAAATGCTTATGGAGATAACAGATGCTTGAAATTTAAATAGTTCATTGAGGTAATGGCTAAAAATTTAATTTCACAAATCTATGCAGAAGATGAAAATTTTATTACTGCTTTGTTAATTGTTGTTGCATATTAATTTAAAATTACTAAAATTTTCACTGATGTGAGAATATAAAATTATGCAAGTGAAATCGATACCATATAGTGTTTTTAGAAAACTGAATGGGCATCTTTGAAATTATGACCTAAAAACACAGAAACAAAAATTATATTTGTTAACTAGTGTACGAATGAAAAATCTCTATTTCAGTTGTTCCCACAGACCACGAAGGGCAAAACGTAAGCCACGATGTTGTATGCTCGCGATACTTGATGATTAAATTTGATGATAAGCGGACTATACTTGACAAGTGCATTCAAGAAGGGAGCGAACAGAAGTTACGTTAAGAGATTGGGTCACATAGGGCTCAGAGATTCTTTGTAACATCGTTTCGCTTAGCCTTGTACTAAGTTGGATTTAAGGAATAATCTTGTCAATATGTATGTGGGTTTAGTTGAGATCTCTATCACAAAAAACATTAAGGGCGCTCAATGAATCAACAGTGGATATTTAATGATGATGCAGAAGGTAGAGATGGAGTGGAAATTGGCTGCATTTTCGTGAAAAAGCGATTGAATGGCATTTAGCAATATTTATTCCTGAACTAGTTTTCAGGCAGCAGACAAAGAAATTGTCGAGAGTAGAATCATGTGTCAAAGAAATGGTTTTGAAAAACTTGGTATATTGTCGACCTAAAGTGAAATATGGGTATATTCAATATCGTTAATTGTAAGAATAAGAAGAAGAGCACCTAAGTGGCTGCCTTATGGGATCCCAGAAGTAACTAAGAAATCATAAGAGAAGTTATATTTGAAAATGAGCATTGTAGAAGCTTTCATTTCAGGAAACAGGAATTCGACCTCAAGATAGGATTAAGCCCCAGGGTGGACAGTTTGAATAGGATAACTTTTTGTGAAAGACATTACTAGAATCGTTTGAGACAACCTCGAAATTCCTTTCCGTTTTTTAAGACTGTTTTGGCTAAATGATACGAACTCCACGAGGTTAGTTATAATGGACATACCCTTCAGAAAGTCATGTTATCTAGGAGAAATGAGGGACTTATACAACGAAAACTTTAAATTTCGTTACAAAATACTTTCAAAGATGTTGGTAAAAAAAATCGACTGAGGTTGGTAACTTTTGAGTTTGGGACCTGTTTAGGTACTAAGGCTATAAAATAAGTCTTCGATAACTGAGAGGATTCTCTTAAAGTTAGTAGTAAACTGATAATTTTTTAGAGGAGGATTGAGAATATGGAAGAGCATTTTTTGAGAAATATGGCAGTTTTACTATTAGGGCCGGGGATAAGCTCATCATTAAGTTGATTTAGCTTATTTTCGATGAAGAATAGGTAAATTTTATATAAGAAAACGATGGGTTTGTGGGGGAAATTTGGCAAATATTTGAAATAAATGGGAGCAGGTGAAAGATTGCTGGGAGAGAGTTAGCCATTGTTTGTTGTTTACTTCAGGATTTGTAACTGATAAAAAAGAGGGAGGACAACCATCGGATTTCAGTCTTAAGTTGCCATAGAAGATGTATTTAAGGTCTTAAATAAGTTTGCTTTTAGTTTGGATTCAATAACGTTAATAGAGGGAGTTGTAAAGTTCAATAAAGTGAAATAAAATAGCAAAATAGTTTAAGTATTCGGTTATAGATCGAGAACGAAGAAAAATTTCACAAAACTTATTACTCTTGTTTTGCAACGATCGTGCGCTTTCATTATACCAAGTTGAGGTAGAAGACGATACACATCGATAAAAAGGTACATGAAGAGAAATATAAGAAAATTAAATATCTCACTATTAAATATGCCAATTGCATCATTTACAGAAAATAAAGGGAAACTCCATTGACGTATTCATTAATTATGAAAATCATGAGAAGATATATCTGTGGAGGAAGCAAAGAGTCTATTTTTCAATTTATAAATCTACAGTCAAAACAAAATAAGAATTTGAACTCCTGCTTTGAAGACTAGACGTGTAGATATATAAAGTCTGTTGTTATAACGACCTCGTAAGCTCAAGCCTTAGGAAGGTTTCTTGCACATATCCCAGCTTAATTTTATGGCAAGTATTTGGTACCCAAACTTGTCAAGCGAATCTAAGAATGGGTCGAACAAATATTTTGAAAAGTTTATTTGCAAAAGGAATTGGCTTTGATTAGTAATGAAGTTGATGTGTTTTATGGATTCAAGCTTGCCGTCAAATGAAACACTAAGGACAGACATATTGCTAATAAGTCGAAATGATAAACCATTAAACAAACAATTAAAAGAAATTACGGAAAAAATTTCCTTGTAAACCTCATAGTTTTATATTTATCTTAAGAAACAATGAGTTATATAGGTACTTGTCAAATATTAAATTAATAGTGTTGAAGATTCATCATCATCATAGCAGTGACAGATTGAATGCTTCAACACAGATGGCAAGCCTTTTATGAGTAATATAAAAAGTTATGGGCCTTAATGGCTGCCCTGTGGTATTACAGAGTTAACCAAAGTTAACGTTGAAAATCTTAGAGGTGCGATCATTGAAAAGTACTAAGTACAATCTCCAGTGATTTCATAAAAAACGGTCTCTTAATCCAAGCTTTATTCTATGCGAGTATTTACCAAATAACTTTCTGAAATCAGAGAAGATACAAACCACTTGACTTTTAGAATGAAATAATACAATTTTCAGCCAATTCCATCGGAAAGGTGGCTGCAGAGAGCCCCTTTTCATTTAGATTTATTGGAACAATTAGTGATTAACATAGAAAGATAGAGGTTCACAACTTATAGCTTCAAAATAATCTGGGATAGCTGATAATTTTGAAATAGGTCTGTAATTGCTAATTGTAATTGCCTGAGGCCCTGGTCCACCATGCACTGTAGCGCCACCTTAAGTAATTGCCTTTTATCGTATGAACTAAATATTACAGTAGACTCTTAATTATGAACCATGGTATGAAAGCTAAGAAATAAAACAAAACTCATTATGGTTAATTTTATAGAGTTCATTAAATAATGATTCATTTCAAATACTAATATCGTTTCTATTAATAAGGCCAAAAGATTACATAATGCCATGATTATGGCTTTTTTTGTTAAATTTATAACAGTTGGAAATATCACAGTTTATGGTATCCAAGTCGTTTAAATCACAGTTAAAGGTACTTTGAAAGAAATTTTAAAAAAGTTGCAATAATTCATGAGGTTCATGACTAGCTATGTCAGTTGACTTGATAACTGACACATAACGGACTTTCTTTAAATATTTATGAATTTTCAAAAATATTTCGGATTAATTTAGGATCTCTTTAAATATTTATGAATTTTCAAAAATATTTCGGATTAATTTAGGATCTCTTTGCAACTTATGATTTATCTGTGGTGGCTTATCAATAGTTGAATATATTACAATTGTTATAAAGTATCAATGTAAAATTTTACGAAAATTCTCAAGTATTTGAATACCAATAAGTTGACATCTGATAGGATAAAAGAACACTCCAATTTTCCCGCCAATTTTTCAAACGACAAACCTTACGATTTTTGTTTTAAATATTTGCATACTACGAAACAATATTAAATACCACTCCAGTCTTAGGCCTGATCCAAAAACAGTTGGAATTCCGTTTACTGAAACCTATCATAGAATTGAATTTGGCAACTAGCTACATTATTTATGCACGCAGTGTGTTTAAGAAAGTAAACTCTTTCCAGAACATTATTTCTTATTTTATGAACGCGATTAATAAAAATTAGCAAGAAAGAAAAACAAAATGCAAGACGTGATCGTACGAACTTGGTCTTAAGAAACAGATTAAAAATTAAAAAAAAAATAATTTTACAAGAGAAAAATCTTCATAATCATAAAGATAAAATCCAGTTTTTAAATGACTAAAACAACTTATGTAGTAGTTGAAACTCAAAACAGGATGCTAGTGATCTCTCAAGAAAATATTAGTTCATGCAGGAACAAAAATTATAAGTCGTTGTAGTGTTTTTTTTTTTTTTAACTAAGCTTTTATATAAGAAAAAACTAAAACATTTTTAAGAAAAATTTTGGTATGCCAAATAAAATACGTACGAATAAAAACATAAATTTCCAAAAAAAAAACCGAGCCGTTTTTGAGATATCGAATTTTCCAAGAAAAAAAAAACAGATTTTTTTAAAGTTTTGAAATTCAATGTTTTTCAAACATTTTAGAACCTTCTCTATAAAAATTTCTCTAAAATCACTCATATCAATAACGAGAAATTCAAAATTTGAAAAATTGTTCTATGATAGGTGTAGTCAGTAATATCTTAATTTCAATTTTTTTTTATTAAATTATATACATCTTAAAAATTAATCGAAAGGAAAAAAATTGTATCAAAATTCTCTGTGCCGTTTTCGAGAAAAATACGATTTTCGGAAATCATTTTTTAACATTTGTATGGAGGGTGCCGTTATTTTTAAGTAAAATATTTTTTTTTGTCTCACATCTTGTAGATTATATTAAGAAGCTTTTATTTATCAAGTTTAAAAAAATCAAGCATGGGGTTTTCGAAATATTGAGTTTTGAAAAAAAAAAATTGGATTTCATAATTTGAACGCACTATGCAAAGTTTTGGGGAGGCTTATCATAAAAATTGATCAAAATCGGATGTACCATTTTTGAGTTAATAAGAAACAATTTATAACTATTTAAAAAAAAAATTAAAATTTTGGAGCAATTTTTTAAAAAAAAAGTATAGTATTTCGTTTCGCCGAAAGCAAAAAAATTGTGGAACAAAATTTAAAAAATGCTATTTACCAAGCTTACTACAATTAAAATAACTTACGGTCGAAACCTATTCTTTCAAACTTCCTCATCAAGATGGTATGTTCAGCTTTATAAAAGGAGATGTACATTTATGTCCTTGTGTATCACAATAATCTGATATAAAAAGTGGACCGGCCATCTAGTGGTTTCTTTTTAAATCATAGGTTATTTTAACACTGAAAGCTGTTTCATGCTGACAGAAAGTTGATACTGACTTTCTGTCAGGGAGAAACGGCTATAAGCGGAACGAAATTATTCTCTTTACGCTTGAACAACGTTGGGAAATATTGAACACATATTTCCAAAGTGAGTGCTGTGTAGCCCAAACAGTGCGGTTTTTGAAAATAAGTCTTGGCCCAAATGAAGCACCCACCGCGCCTGTTGTAATTTAAATTTTGTTTTGTTTTACTTTCCAAGGTTTCTTAGAACAAAGTTTAAAAAAATACCCAGTTTTGCGGTTGTTGATGTGCAATTAATAAAGCCATCTAGGAAAGTTGAAAAATCTTCCTTGGACATAAATACTAATTTATGGTAAAAATTATTTTCAAAAGGTTTGAATATTATTCACAATATACAAATGAAGCCATAAAAGAGTATTTCCTGATTGGAATCCGATTAATAAAGGTAACTTCATTAGCTAATGTATTTAAAAATTCAACAATATAACGGGTGATTTTTTTGAGGTTAGGATTTTCATGCATTAGTATTTGACAGATCACGCGGGATTTCAGACATGGTGTCAAAGAGAAAGATGCTCAGTATGCTTTGACATTTCATCATGAATAGACTTACTAACGAGCAACGTCGAATTTTCAGTGAATGGGCCCTAGAAAAGTTGGCAGAAAATCCGCTTTTTTATCGACAAATTTTGTTCAGCGGTGAGGCTCATTTCTGGTTGAATGGCTACGTAAATAAGCAAAATTGCCGCATTTGGAGTGAAGAGCAACCAGAAGCCGTTCAAGAACTGCCCATGCATCCCGAAAAATGCACTGTTTGGTGTGGTTTGTACGCTGGTGGAATCATTGGACCGTATTTTTTCAAAGATGCTGTTGGACGCAACGTTACGGTGAATGGCGATCGCTATCGTTCAATGCTAACAAACTTTTTGTTGCCAAAAATGGAAGAACTGAACTTGGTTGACATGTGGTTTCAACAAGATGGCGCTACATGCCACACAGCTCGCGATTCTATGGCCATTTTGAGGGAAAACTTCGGAGAACAATTCATCTCAAGGAATGGACCGGTAAGTTGGCCACCAAGATCATGCGATTTGACGCCTTTAGACTATTTTTTGTGGGGCTACGTCAAGTCTAAAGTCTACACAAATAAGCCAGCAACTATTCCAGCTTTGGAAGACAACATTTCCGAAGAAATTCGGGCTATTCCGGCCGAAATGCTCGAAAAAGTTACCCAAAATTGGACTTTCCGAATGGACCACCTAAGACGCAGCCTCGGTCAACATTTAAATGAAATTATCTTCAAAAAGTAAATGTCATGGACCAATCTAACGTTTCAAATAAAGAATCGATGAGATTTTGCAAATTTTATGCGTTTTTTTTTAAAAGAAGTTCTCAAGCTCTTAAAAAATCACCCGTTACAATAATCAATTCAATTCCATATTTTTTTCATAAATGTCATTTAATTTCATTCTCACCAAATAACTTTGGAAAAAAAAAACATAAATTAAACTTAATTTTAGTTATTTGCCCTCCAATAAAATTCCATTTTGACATAACACGCCTCCGCGGTGGTAATTTAGATTTGAATTTAATACATAACAATTAAAATCACAGAAGCTGGATTCAACCACAACATAACTTAACACGAAAAGTTAAATGTTTTGTTGTTTATGTTGAAGGCGTCCATCTATAGAAAATCCATGAGAATCTTCGAATTCTTTAAAACTCCATAAAACTAATGATTCCCAACAAATAAATATTCTTGGTATTGAATCAGACAATTTATGACAACCAACATAGTTTCCCCCTCTTTTTTTAGTTTTAAATTCAAGAATAGAGTAGGCTTCTCCCAAATTAGGTACTATCAAAGAAAATCAAAATCAAACCAAAATTTGTGACTCCATTTGAAATGGACTCCCCCTAGAATGTTAAATCCGAATTCTGTTTTAAGTATCTTTTCAAAAAGCAATGGACAAACTAATTTACATACAATATTTGTGTTTTTCGATAAAATGTTATCGAAGCTTATACGAGTTACATTATTTATGTTATGTAAACTCGCAGGACAGACAGAACATAAGTGTTAATTTATGCCAACACATACTCACACACACTAACAGGTTGATGGGGTTACAGCGGCCCCAGAAGGCATAAACGATAAGAATACTAATTGTGTTACTCTAATAGTCGAATAACAATAACTTAAAATGCAATTGGTATGGGCTTTAAATTTGGAGGTATAAGACACACATTCTGAGAGTTTGATGTTATCGATAAACTATAGAATTAGGACAGGAAATGTGTCACTGCGAGTATTGTTAGGTTCAAAGAAGACATTTTGATGTGGATTAAGGGAAAGTTATAAAGTTGTTGAGACTTACTTCGACAGAAGAGCTGGTGTTTAAGAAATCTAAAATAAGAATAAGTATTACCCTTAGCTCAGATATAGACAAGATACCTACATTGTATTTCATTGAAATCCAAAAGTAGTAAACTAATTTGAAGCAGAGCCGAACCAAAAGAGTATACCTACATACATACTTTAAGACTATTAAGTTTATAATAATAGGCGTATAAGAGTGTAAAAAATGTTTACATATGCAGAGCTATACAGCTTTTAAACATTTAACTTAAATTTAAATTTATGTTGAGGCTTAAAACAAGTTAACCTAACAACAAATCACTATGGGGGAATCAACCTGATTCACACTAAAAATAAATATGTTTTTGTTTTAAATTAATGTTTAATGCAAATTTTTTAAATACAAATGTTTATATTGAACTCGAATAGTAAAAGCTTTTTTGTTGTCTTTTTGTTAAACTTGAACTCAAAAAAGCAATTTTGTCTTTTTTCTTTGTTTTATTTGTTTTTGATTATTTAATTAGTTCTACTAATGAGTTAATGTAAAGATCAGATCTTATTCCAAAATTAAATATGTAAGTATAAACTTTTGGATTGGTCTAATTTTTGTGTCAATAAAGAATTAGAGAAAGTAGTAAAGTGGCATCTTCTCTGATAACCCACCCATAAATAGATTATGAAAGCTACCAAATTTTGTAGTGTTTTCCAAGCGGAAGTGCATGCAGATTTCGAAGCCCCAAATATCTTTTCACATGTAAACTGTCAAACATTGATATCTTCGTAGATATTCAGACGGCAATCGGCGCCATTTCGTCAATTCTCACGAAGTCAGAACTGGTTGCTCGTTCAGTCACCCTTCAATGGTTGCCGGAGCACTGTTACATTTATTGAAATGAAATGGCTGGTGAACTGGAAAAGTATAGAATTCACCAAAGTTTCCTCAAGACCGCTAATGACAGATGGTAACAATTGACACTTGTAGGGTTTCAAGGAATCTTTGGCCAGATATATCAAGGAAAAAACAGAGTATGTACTGCGA
Organism: Philhelius festivus; assembly: GCA_963931855.1. NCBI lineage: Eukaryota > Metazoa > Arthropoda > Insecta > Diptera > Syrphidae > Philhelius > Philhelius festivus. Next base: position 215,912,849 of record OZ007555.1, read on the forward strand.
AGCTTAGCAGACCTTAATTGCCTCTCTTGAGTGGAATCATTAGGGATCACAACTCAATGGGAACCCATACCCTCAGAATGGGCATCAGCACATCTTACTTATGCAGAGAGTGTCAGGAAGAAGAGATGGAAGAAGGCCCATCTCACTTGTTTTGTGAATTCCCCACGCTGGCAAGAACTAGAAAATATACTTTCAGAGAATACTTTTCAACTTTTGTCCACTTACCTTCATTCAGAAATCAGGATGGTTTAGGAACGCATCCCATACCTAAGACTTCCACTGAATGCTTTCTCTTACCCTCCATTGCCCACACAATAGATTTATTGAGATCCGAGAGAGATGATACGGCTTGACCAATCATCATTCTACCTAACCTAACCCGGTCATATCAAGAAAGCCACTAGACCTTGCTTATTTCCCATCGATTATTTTGAGCAAAGGTCCAATTGAATACTTTGAGACGGTACAAAATCATGATCTTCGCAGTCAGTCTTTGAAACTCTTTTTCAGGAAATATGTATAAAAGAAAATTAAAACGCAACAAGAAAATCTGTTAAATTAATTGTGATAATAATCTTTTTCTTGATGGAGTTCCTCGAATTGTTTGAAAAAAAAAAAACAAAAAAATTTCTTTTCTTTTCAAAATTCAAAAAATATTTTTTGTTTTTTAAGTTTTGAAATGCAATGTTTTTCAAACTTTTTAGAAGCTTCTCTATAAATTTTTTTTTATTAAAATCCGTTATGTCGATAATGAGAAATTCTAAATTTGAAAAAATGGTTCTTGATTTCAAATTTTTTTTATTAAATTATATATCGTAAGAATTAATCAAAAGAAAAAAAAAATTACAAAATTCTCGGAACCGTTTTCGAGAAAAATACGATTTTCGAAAACCATTTTTTAACATTTGTATGGAGGGTACCGTTATTTTTAGGTAAACAAATTTTTTTTTTACATCTTGTAATTTATATTAAGAAACTTTTATTTTTCAAGTTTGAAAAAAATTTATCATAGGGTTTTTGAAATATTGAGTTTTGAAAAAAAAACTTTTGAAGTTTTTTAAAAAAAATCCAAAAAATTTTGTTTGTAAAATTTGAATACTTAATAATATTTAAACTGCTGGGGAGCCATAGCATAAAAAAAATTATCAAAATCGGTTGTACCGTTTTTGAGAAAATCGAAAACAAAGTTTTATTCTCAATTAACTCGAGGAAGGACGTTAGATCAATGTTATTTACACCGGCACCGGTTCGATAGAGTCAGTTTCAGTTATGATATTTCATTTAGGAAGATAGAAAGATTGGACTTACATTCACGCACGTTGAGTTTGCTGTTTGAGCAATTACTTGGGAAAATTATTTAAAAACAAACCAGCAAATTTTGATATTCGAGGAAATCAAAGCACTATCCAATAAGTTTACAGAATAACTTAACTCATATAACAAAACTTTGTTGCAAGAAAGAGAATTCGAATGATTCTTTTAGATATTGAGGAAACGGTTAAAACTGTACGGCATATGTATATGGTTAATCCATTAACTTCTCTCTTTAAGATTTCTTTTATATGTTGTTTAGTTAAATGTTCAAGGTATCTTTTAATAACTTTTATTCAGATGAGATCAACGTTGTAGCAGGTGTTCCCCAAGGCTCTGTACTTGGACCATTTTTGTTTATCCTCCATGTTGTTTTTTTTACAAAGAAAAGAAACACCTAAACAATTTTCGCCTATTTTCCGGTAAATGTGGTGGCCCTTCATATTAGACTCTTCAACGATTAGTGGCCAAATTTGAGACTACCGGTTCGGCAAGAACAGCTGAGAACCTCGCCGTGGTCGTGAAAGTATACATCGGAACCCGAACCATGTACTATTTCACAATACACAAGAACTCAGACTTTCGCAAAATTCAACTAGGCGAATTTTGCGTTTGGACTTGAGCCAACACATGTTCCAGATCCAACCAATCCAGGAACTAAAAGTTCATGACCACAAACAACGCTAATTGCTTCTTGGGTTAAAATAGGACAGCAATTTTGGTCGAAAAATCATTTTTAAGCAAGGGGGCGCATTTTTGGATGAATGGCTGTGCTAACAAGAAAAATTGCAGTATATGGCAACACAAACTCACATCTTTCAAGGCAAAACCGTTTGGTTTGTATTTTGGATACGGATGAGTCATTACAAATTGGATCACTCGCATCCCCCCGACGGTAAGAAGTCGAGGCGGGCATTTTAACGATGTCATATTTTAATTTTCAATTTTCTATCCGACCCATCTCGATTATATGTTTTTAACATTGCAAAAAAAGTCTTCTGAGGCCATATACATATATTTTTAGGTTGTAAAATACAATACGGAGCTTATTACATTTTTGGTACACTACTTCAGTAATATGAGACTATTGGTACAAGTAGCTTTTTGACCAAAAAAAGTTTTGTATCAATTTTGGAAAAGTGACTCGATAGCCACATCTTTCTGAACCCGGATTGATGAGGAGAACAATTTTTTTGAGATAAAGTGACCAATAATTATTATAATTATAATTTGCCGTATAAGGATCTTCTACAAAACCTTTGAGCAGTAAGGTAAGACAATTAGATTAAGATTTCTTGGGAAAGGAATTATCCTAACTGATTTCCACAAATTTGGGAAAGTCGAAGACGCAATGCAGTGATTGTATAAGTGTGTAACTGGGTTAACAACATAGGGAAATATGAATAAAATAAATCTCAATGTAATACCGTCTTCGCCAGTAGCTTTATCTTCTAAAAAAACCTCAAAATGGAAATGGTCAACTTGTCGTGATTTGTGAAATAATACTGAATTGAACATTAAGCGAATTAGGATTGAATTCAAATTTATAGATTTGATGTTTCACAACTCCAATTTCTTGAAGCTTCTGCCCAGATTTGTTTGGTGGAAGGCTATAGTGTCAGGCCTTGATGCATAGAAGTTCTGCTTAGTCCGCCAGGTCCTGGAAGTTATCAAATAAATCTTAGTACAAAATTTAGTTTGACATTTACATTTAACTGATTAACTGATTTAAAGCCTCTATAAATGTGAAAGACAGACAGAAGGGCTTGAAGAGTGAGAGAATTCTACATTACAAAAACAAAGATTATGTTCTGAAATAGCATCCAGACAGCATTGATCGTTGTGTCCGAAAAATTATTAAATTTAGTAAACTTGAAAAATTTGGTGCATAACTTGTGATGAAAGAGTATGCAACTTGAATCCTTTGTTGTAGATTCTTTAATGAATCATATTATTATAATCGAGGTATAAGCTTAAAAGTAAATACATAGTTTTAAGAATTTGTTGTTGGCTTATTTAAGCCAGAAATATAATTCTAGGATTTAAGAATTTGTAATTTTGAATCTGTTGATTTAATATCGTAGAAAATTAACAAAAATTGAGTGAAAAAAATTAATATTGAATTTCCATAGATTATCCTTCATTTCGTTCCCCTTACAATTTATACAGGGTATCTGGTAATTCGTGTGCCATACTTGGGGATGTGATTCTTGAAAAAGAAATGTTCTACAGTAAAGTCTGATTTTTCCACTTTGACATCACTTTTTGACGATTTAAAAAAAGGCTAACTTTGGTGTACCCTGACCCATGTAATATGTTTAATATGTAAATTAACTTAATACGTGGTAGAAAAGAGCACAAAAACAAACTCATTCATCAGATTATCAAGTCTAGGTAATAACGAATACAGTTGGATAAGAGCGCATTCTGAAATGCCTTCATTTACGAGAGAAGAATACGCAAACATTTTATTCATTTATGGGTAGTGCAATGCAAATTCAGGAATAGCACAACGAAGATACCAGGAACTTTATCCTAACAGACGACTTCCTTCTCGAAATGTTTTTGGAAATACCTTTCGAAGGCTTCGAGAAACTGGATCAGTTTCACTTGCAAGACCTAACGCGGGAGCTGCAATCACAAGAAAAGTTTCGGTCGATGAAAGAATACTGGCAGCTGTTGAAATCGATCCTTCACTCAGCGTTAGACGCTTGGCTCTACAGTTTAATGTTTCCAACCACAGAATTTCCAGTATATCTACTGCATGGAGAAAATATGTATCCATATCACCATACACCTGTGCAAGAACTGCTTCCCGATGATTTTGAAAAAAGCCACGAATTTTGTTACTGGTTGCTAGAGAGAAGCTTGGATGACAACCAGTTTATAAACAGAATTCTTTGGATAGACGAATCTCAATTCACAAGAGATGGTATTACAAATTTCCATAATCTTTAAACATGGGCTTCTAGCAATCCACATTCAAGGCGGCAAAGATCATTTCAGCACAGATTCAGTGTCAATATAACTGGAAATAAATTAATCGGGTCTTTCAAATTACCACCCCCACTTAATTCTACTAACTATCTGGAGTTTTTACAAAATAATCTACCAGACCTATTGGAGAATGTTCCACTGCTTCAACTAGCTTCATCATATTACCAACAATGTGGTGCTCCGGCCCACTATGATCGTGAAGTTAAAGATTGGTTGGATGAAGAATACGGTGATCGATGGATAGTCAGAAATGGACCTCTTCACTGGCCTGCAAGATCTCTCGATATCACTGTACTGGATTTTTGTGTATAGGGACGAATGAAAGAAATCGTTTACTCATCTGAAATAACAACTTTATCTGAATTAGAACAACGTATTTCCGAAGGATCACTAAAAGGCAAGAGTTATCGAGATTAAACATTCAAAAAGGAATCCAAAAACGGGCTCTAGCATGCATTCAAAACAGAGGAGGACACTTTGAGCACTTATTATGACTTTATTTGTGTATACATAAAATAAAAAATCACTTAAAACTACACAAATTACAGTTTTATTCACAATTATGGTTTTATTTACATCTCAGGCAAAACATCATTTTTTTTAAATTTTACCTGTTTTAGATTTTCCCAAGTATTAATGAGTTTTTTTTATTATTGTTTTGATCATCAGGTAAAAATAAGAAAGCTTTATGTTTATTACTCGAGAAGCCTCGGATAATGACCCCCCTCAAATGGCAACCAGACCTGGAACGAAAATGGACTACGATTTACGAGTATGCACCTGGAATGTAAGGACACTCTACACACCAGGTGCTACTCAAAAACTTGAATCTGTCCTCTCGCGGTACAAGGCAGACATTACCGCGATCCAGGAGATACGATGGATAAGATCAGGAATAGCGAAAAGAAAAGATTGCGACATTTATTACAGCTGTCATCAAAGAATGCACATGTTAGGATGCGGATTCGTCGTGGGTAATCACCTCAGATCAAAAGTCATCGATTTTAAGCTGATTAGTGATCGCCTGGCTGTGATCCGCATCAAAGCTACTTTTCAAAACATCAGCCTAATATGTACACACGCCCCTACCGATGAAGCTGAGGAATCTAACAAGGAGGAGTTTTACGACCTCCTGGACGGAGCCTACGGAGCCTGTCCGGAGTACGATATCAAAGTCGTGCTCGGAGATTTCAATGCTAAAGTCGGGAAGGAAAATATCTTTGGCGGATTAGTTGGAAAGCACAGCCTCCACGAAATGACAACAGATAACGGCTTCCGACTAATCGACTTTACTGCAGCTCGGAATACGGTGATAAGTAGCACTAGGTTCCCCAGGCGAAGGATACACACAGCAACCTGGCGATCTCCAGATGGTCGAACCGCCAACCAAATCGACCACGTGCTAATTGGCGCAAGGCACGCGTCGAACATCTTGGACGTGCGAACTTTCCGAGGTGCAAACGTGGACTCTGACCACTTTCTTGTTGTGACAAAGTTCAGAGCCCGAATGTCCAACGAAAAGAAAATGAGGACCGCCCAAAGGAAGAAATTCAATACTGCATGCCTTAGCACACCTGAGAAACAGTGAGCAATTGACCGGGAAACTCTCTGCCGTACCCCCAGCCACAAGCGTCAACAACCAGTGGAACCAGTACCGCGACATCACCACCTAGGAAAAAGAACCCGTGGTATGATAATGAATGCGCGGTATTGAAGCGGGAGACGGAAAATGCACGAATGCAAATGCTGCAACGGAAAACAAGAGCAGCAAAAGAGGAGTACCGTGAAAAGAGAAGGAAGGAGAAAAAAACCCTGCGCAGAAAGAAAAGAGCAGCCGCAGCTTCTCAGCTCAGGTATCTCGAGGAGTCTAGCACCGCCACAAACACCCGCCGGTTCTATAAAACAGCCAAACAACTGGCATCAGGTTATAGGACCGGCACGCAAGCTCTTCGAAACAGCGAAGGGAACCTAGTCACCGAAGCACAGGGAATTGTAGACGTGTTTAAACAGCATTTCCAGCAGCTGCTTAATGGGCATTATTTAGACGAAAACACAGGGGAGCAAAGAAGCATAAGACCAGTCAATGAAGATCCAGTCCCACTACCCAGTACTGAAGAGGTTAAGAAAGCCATACACAAGCTTGAGAATAACAAATCCGCAGGCTCGGATGGCCTACCTGCGGAACTCTTTAAGTATGGAGGAGATGTCCTGATAGGGTGCATGCATCAGCTCATCAACCAAGTGTGGGAGGAGGAAAGCATGCCCGACGACTGTTCAAATAGCTCCATATGCCCAATCTACTAAAAAGGCGATCCTATGTCCTGCAAAAACTACAGGGGCATATCTCTGCTTAATGTTGCCTACAATATCCTATCCACCGTACTATGTGAGCGTCTAAAACCTTTCTGCAACACTATAATCGGCACGTACCAGTGTGGCTTCAGGCCAGGCAGATCAACGATAGCCCAAATCTTCACATTGAGGCAAATCCTGGAAAAGTCCAACGAATTTCAAGTCGAACCCCCCCATATTTTCATCGACTTTAAAGCCGCATATGATAGCATAAGTCGCCAAGAGCTTCTATTGGCAATGTCGGAACTCGGGATCCCGAAAAAACTGATCCAGCTATGCCGCATGACGTTACAAAATACGCGGTGCAACGTGCAAATGGGTAACAGCTCATCCGAGCTATTCCAAACGTGCACAGGGTTCAGACAAGGAGATGCGCTATCATGTGATTTCTTCAACCTAGTCCTGGAGCAGATAGTGCGCAAGAGTGGTGTTAACCTGGAAGGCACTATTTTCATTAGGTCTTCCCAACTGCTTGGATATGCGGACGACATCGACATCATCGGCCGCTCCAAGCGTGCTGTGCTAGAAGCGTTCACAGCTATTGATGAACAGGCGAAACGCGTTGGTCTTGAAGTTAATGAGGACAAAACAAAGTATATGCTATCAACAAACAAAGCCGCATCTGTCCATCGCCTAGGACAAAACGTCACTGTTGTTAGCAGTAATTTCGAGGTAGTCAAGGAGTTCACCTACCTCGGAACGAACATCAATCCCACGAATGACAGCTTAGTGGAAATTCGACGAAGAATTACCCTAGCAAACCGGTGCTACTTCGGTTTGGCCAAACAAATGGGTTCAAAACTCCTTTCTCGAAAGACAAAGTGCACGCTATACAAAACGCTAATTTTACCAGTTCTACTCTACGGCGCACTGTGGTCCAAAATGACTTTTTTCGTTGCAAAAATCATAACTTTTGAACACGTGAAGCTATCGCAATAATTTTTTTTTTGCCTTAAAGGTAATTTCCAAGGCTATACAAATTGTGAATTTTAAGAAAATTACTTTACAGGGTGTTTCAGAATAATTGGTTGATGTAAGATTTTCTTAGAAAAAGGAGTTAACAGAATAAAGTCTGAAAGTAAACCTTTTAAAAACAGTCCTAAATTTTTAAAACTTTGTAAAAAAAAAGTTTTTGACTATTCAAGTGAATTCATAACAACAGTGGATGCTTAGAGTTAACACACCGATTTCAGAAATATTTTTTAAGGAGTATTATAAAACAGTATTTTTTCATGTTGTGGGGCATCAGTTTAGTCTATAAACTGTTTGACTGATATATTTTATATGAAACAGTGTAGGAAAAAAGTAAACGGACGAAAAAAAATAAAAAAAAAATCAAATAGAATATAAAATTTATATTAACAAAATAAAATAGAATACATTATAAATATTTGTTTACAATTAACTACTATAGATCTAATTTTCAGAAAAAAATTCATCGGCATCGTTATCATTTTCAACAATTAATAGACCTATTAGTTCTGGGCAGCAACTCTTTTTCAGCTCTTTTTTTGATCTAACGTGTCTTAAAGATGAAACAAGTGGATCTGATGATATAGCTAGCATATTAAATAAATCTTCATTTTGTCGTTGCCGTGAGACTTTGCATGTACGAGTATTTGAGTATCGATATCGCTTGTAGTCTTTATTCCTTGATTCCTGTGCTTCTTCTGAAAGCTCCCCGATTGGCAAAATTTGATGTCTTATAAGTTCCCCTCCATGGTCCAAAATTTTGTGCAGAGTTGGTGTCAGGAGTTTGTAGCTGTATTTGGCTTTTAAAAGATCCAAAGTGGTTTTGGTATACTCGTTGAATTTATCTACATTAAAAGATTCTTTAGATGACAGCGCATTTAAAATAACTTGCAGTTTCTTTTTAAGATCCTTGTCTACTCGGGTTATAGCTGACGTAACTTCTGGATTTTCAAAAAATCTATATATATCCATTGTCATAGTTTATATATATCTCCATAATGTATATGCACAAGGATTATTTTACCTGTGAAATTTAAGCTTAACAATATGGGGTATCGGAAGAAAATTATTATTCCTACCTGTTTTATTAGATCATAAAATAATAATCCAAAATTAAATAATTCTTTCAACTTTGTATATGGAGTAGGCAATAAAGCTATTAATCCTTTTCTTTTGGCAAGTTAATCTATGTTTAGGTACTATTAGAATAAGATCAATAAATATTTACAATAATTTAAGTTAAGGGGAATTTATTCAAAGAGGGTCGTCAAAGTGGGCGGATTAAAGAAATTTAATGTTCAATAAAGTAATCAATAGTTTGTGTACAATATTTTATATTTTTTTTAATAATAATTGGCATTTGTATAAAAAGGGGCGTAGAAGTGGGCGGTTTTTTTTTTGTCAGAATCAAGATAGTAATAAAACGATTTTTAATTAAAAAGAAAATTTCACGTCCTCGACTATTTTAATAATTAAAATAATTGAAATTTTCCATAAGGGAATTTGCTTTTAAGACCAAAAGGTCAGCACTGGGAACACGACTTTTTTTAAACAAATTACAATTTCTCTGAAGGTTGCAAATAGTTGCAGCTACAATTTTGCATATGGTTAAAGAAATAGTTAGGGTAAACTATCATGGTCAATTTTCCGCGCGAACTCGCGAGTATTTTTTTGTAGCTCTATTCAAACCGAAAAAATCTGCTAAAAAAGGGTGTTTTTTGTTTAATTTATTAAAAATATTAAATATTTTTTTATTTTTTTTTAATTCAAATTTTGATTTACGCATAAATAATACAACTAGAATAAACTATAGAAAATTAATATTTTACATTTAATATGCCAAAATTTCAAATACGAAAACAAAGAAGTTAGTTTTTTCTGCTTTTTTTTAACTCTAGAACGAAATTGACCAACTTTGAAAAGCTCTATAAGTCAAACTAGTTAGCGGAAAATTTTTTTGTTTGCTGTTTTTGAAGCTCTGTTTATATTTCTATTAGAAATAAAAAACAAAACTTTAAAAATAAAACATCGAAAATAGTATTTTTGCCACGAAATTTTCCTTTTCGGACCACAGTGCGGCGCCGAGTGCTGGACGATAAGTAAAAAAGGGGAATTGATACTGGGCACTTTCGAGAGAAAAATTCTTCGGCGGATATTTGGTCCTATATGCGAAGAGGGCGAATGGAGGAGAAGATTCAATCGTGAATTATACGAGCTGTACCAAGATGTGGATGTAGTCCAAAAAGCCAAAACACGTCGACTACACTGGCTCGGTCACATCGAACGAATGTACAACAACGCTCCAGCCAAGAAAATCTTCGAATCCTAGCCCCCAGGTTCGAGACGACGAGGAAGATCGAACCTCCGCTACAGGGACCAGGCGGTTAAAGACGCAAGAGCGCTTGGTCACGACGACTGGAGGGAGCTCGCGAGAGATCGCAACCGATGGAAGACCGCAATAACTCAGGCAGAGACCCTCCATGGATCGGGAGCCGGTTAAGTAAGTATTAAGTATGTTTATTACTCATTTTTTGAAAAAAATTGACCACAAAGACAAAATTATGTTCGGGCAAGAAAATTTGAACACCATTTGAAAATGAATATCTGGCAACCCCAAAAACATATCAGCTCAATTTAAACGTAGTAGTAAAATGACGTCCCTACCATTAGTACTGACAGAGAACATGGTTCAGGGTACACCAAAGTTAGCCTTTTATTAAATCGTCAAAAGGTGATGTCAAAATTGAAAATGAAACTTAGCTGTAGAATAATTTTTTTCTTACAATATGGAAGAATCACAGCCCAAAGTATGGCACACGAATTACCGGACACCCTGTATAACTAATAGTTTTGAGTTGGGAATAACACGAATTCGTTTGCAATTTTTGATCCACAAAATCAGTTATTTACATAATTGAAGTCCGAACCAAAGGTGGCATTATTTTTATCGATCTATCATCATGAAACAAAAGTCTTGCATTTAACGATGATTAATAGAAGCGTTCTTTTTTAATAATTCCTAAAAGAACATAAGGCGTAAAAAATGCCTTATATAGCCAAAAAACACAATTTAATCTTGAAAACTAAGACTTGCTTTATTTTAAAATCTAAATATTTTATTCCCTAAACCAAATTAAATCTTAAATAATTATCCTTAGTCTCCTGATCATTTATTATCGGACATTTAAATCGCTCTTCCATCTTGCAAAATTAGAATTATTCTAACAAGAAAGTTCATTAAACAGAACCTGAACAATTTCAACAAAGTAATAAATTACTCCGACGTTTATTTGAAGTGAAAATAATCATTTGAAAACCTCTTTAGAAAAAATAATTGTGGGTTACTTTTGTTATAAATTCGCCCTAGCTTCCGTGTGTAAAGAAGTCCGTTCTAACAATAAAATAAAACCGCGCTCTCTTTAAGTGCCACCGCGCCTTCATCAAAATAATAATAATAAAAAAAACACAACCATTAAACGAAATAAGATCAAACGAAAATTCCTGCGTAGTATAAATCAAAACTTCCATTTCAAGCTATCATAAGATCAAAACCAGAGTGAGAAGGTTCATAACCCGTAATTCTATTGTTTCACCACTTTTGGCACTAAAGTCTGGAGGAAAAAAAACAATCACGAAAACACTCACCATCTGAAGTATATTCCACTTTTTTTTTTATTTGGTTATTTGTTGCTCCGAAAGATGCTGTATTGAGATATCACGCGTACAAATATTTTATTGAAGGTAATCCAAACTATATTTTTATTTAAATCCAAAAATGGTTTTGTGTATCCATGAGATTAAGATCTAACTATAAACTTCAGAAGCATGACAAATGCTCTAACACTTTCCAGGACAAAAAGGGGACTTTTTTTTGTGCTCTTTTGTCGATATCCTTTGAAATGTTGTTTTGTCAGATACACGATACCCGAATCCTTTCTCTTTTTTTGTGTTTCCTTATGCACAAAATATAGAAGACGAAGAACACTAAACACACAATGAACCACCTGAACAAAAAAACGATAGGACTTTTTTTTTACTTCTTAGGCTCTTATTGTTCAATCAGAGGTAACACAAGAAATCTCCATGCATTTGAGAAAGGAGCGGTGCAAGACAAGGCGAAGAAGAAAAAAATCTCAAAACCGGCCACGACACCCTTTTATCCACTTGTTGGTGTTTTTTTTTTTAATTTTATTTTTCTTTCAATGGACATGGACTGAATCAATCACTCAGGTAGATACTTTTTGTTGTTGTCAAATATTGACCATTTTTTTTGTTATTTGAATCACTAATGGTTGGTAGAGATATGAATGCAAGAAGGGAACGATGGGAATATGATCCCTTTTCTTAGTAAAAATTAAGGAAAACCAACAACCACACTTCCCCACAAGTTGATGGAGGGTAATTCGAACACACGGCTCAGCATATACGACAGCGCATAACGATAACGACGATGAAGCGGACACCGATCACGGAAAACATTGTTGACCTCGATCGAACGTGCTTATTTTACTCTTACACTCAATCAATATAATCGAGGTCAGACACTCTTGGATAAATCGAAGAATAATTATTGTAATGGTTATAAGATTTGTGGGGATACTTATTTAATTTTTACAGATTTTTTGCATTGATTTATGTGTTTTAGATACTTTTTTATCTTTAAGATACTTTTGTTATTATTTAGAAAATCTAAGTCTCACAACTGTGATGGTTAAGCTTCTTTAATTTTCTGGTATTGGACACTATTTTTTATTTTGAACACTTTTTAACACTTTTTTAATGTCTTAGATGCTTTTCTATCTCTAAGATACTTTTGTATCTGTTGATAAAATTCAACAAATCTGTGAGGAATTGTTGTAATAACAGCCAAATGACTCGTTTTTATCCTTTAAAAAACAATTTCAGGTGCGAGATAGTTTTGTATCCGTAAGATAATTTTGTATCTTTTACTAAAATTCGACAGATTTATCAGTTGATTTTGTTTGTAAACACCTTATTATCGTTAATCACCATCCACCTGTTGAATTGAATGGTTTCAGTAAGCACGGTACCGAGTCGTCGCGACGCGCAGGTTTGTTTGACCGTGACAAAGGTTCGTTGGAAACTAAATGAAGTTGTGCAGTTGAAAATTGAGCTGAGAGAACGAACAAACGAACGAGCTGAAGTTGAAGCTGAGTCAAGCCAGCAGCAGCACCAAAACCTGCTGTCGTTGTTTCAATTCCACATGATCATTACACTCTGGAATCAGTACAAGTCAGGTTTGAACCGCTAAAGTCTACAGAGTTTCTGATCTTGCAAACGGTTCAGTCTGTTAATGGAAAATATATTTTGGTTTGTTTTTGTTGATCTTTTCTTTGATCGTTAGTTTCGTTCGTGCTCTTTCAATTATCTAACATGCCGGTTTATAGAAGTTTGGTTTGCAAAACTGGTGTGTCATCCACTTGCTTCGTTTTCGTGGTGGTTGGACTTTGGTTGTTATGTTATTGGGAGCGGTTGGAAGCTAAAAGATACTTTGTTAGAGTATTTTTGTTGTTGGCTTGGAGATGAAAGAAGATCTGAATGCATTTTTTTAATTGTTAATTCAAGATTACGCATGGGATAAGAGAATTTTGCGCGACTAAGGAGTTAAAAAGTTTTCGCATTGTGGGTTGAAGTTGCAACAATGTTGCAGAGGTACTAGTTTGGTGTTTAGAGAGATAGGAGATTGTTTTGTAAGACATGGCTAACGCGAATGGTTGGTTTATGTTATATTTTCAGGTTTTAGTGTTAAAAGGTATGGTGGGCTTTTGAAATGCCTATACTAAGGTAAAGTTATGGTCCTTCACAGTTTATACGAGGATACAGATGGAATTTGCATACAAAATTTGTATAAAGTGCATGGCCGTATCGCTCAAACTGGCTCTAGTTGTTTAAAGCTATGAAAAGACATTTAAGATGTATCGTAGGTAATTTTTTTTTGACGAAAAAAGTCATAAGTACTAATAAAATGTTTTAATTTGTTTGTTTGTTTGTTTGAAATTAAAGAATTGTTATTATGTATAATAGACTTACAAATTGAATCATGGATGCTAATAGAGAAAAATGTTCAGAAGTACGAAGTTCTTTTTTTTTTTAAATGGCTAAGCGACGTTTGACTAAAAAAGAATCAATTGGGATTTCTTAGAAAAATAATGAATTTATGCAAGAACAATAATTTTAAATCTTTGCAGCGTTTTTTTCTTTATTCAAAACAAGTTCTTTGCCTTTAGCCCACATAATTGACTAGGAACTCAGACTTAGAAACAAATCGTTTAATGAAATGTATGTCATTTGTCTAAGTGAAAGAAACGATAACATTCAAAATAACACGGGTTTTTTATTGGCCGTTCACGTACATCTAAAAGAAAAGTTAGCTGATGCCAAACGAGCTATTTCATCGATTTGGGAACGTTGCATTAAAAACAATTATGTTTCACATAGTGCAAAACAAATAGTATTTCATTCTACTGCTGCATCAATACTACTGTACGGATCTCAAGTATGGGGTTATAGATCTTACGAAGCTGTTGAAAAGCTCCTTCGTTATTTTTTAAAGAGGATGTTCCGACTACCAAAAATTAATCCAAATTATATGCTATACATCTTGAAACTGGTACTCCACCTATGTTCTTGCGTACATTGAGTATATACTTCAACTACGTTATAAAAGTATTGGAGATGGAAGAAACAAGAATACCAAACATAATACTAAGAAATTTAATAAGAACGAGTGGAAGTATTTGTAATGTTTGGAAGGAAATTGCATCGGACTGTGGAACAACCGACTTCCCTAAGAGAAAAATTTAATTTTTTGTTAGGCGAAGTGAGCCAAATTTCTTATAAAAGTTATTCTGAGGATGCTGGAGCCTCTCTGTTTAGGAACTACTACAGCAAACTTAATTAGCAGCTAAATGAAAATACTTACTTTCTCAACTGCTACACTGTGGACAAAATAAGCACGATCTTCAGAATGAGGGGTGAGATAGTTAATTTAAGTTAACATCGAACCTCCTATTATTAAAAACCGCCTCTCTGCTTTGCCTAAACCGAAAGAAATCTACGTCTCACGTCTTCAGCCGGAAACTTCAATCAAAGACATAATCGACCATTTAAAAGACTTCGACATTGATGTTAAAAAACTTAAATGTCAAAAGATTAATAAAGAAAGTAGTCCGTTTGCGTCCTTCAGACTTACAACAGAATTTTGTTTGTATGAAAAGATAATGTGTTCTGAACTCTGGCCTGAAAATGTCATTGTAAGAGAATTTAAACCTAAGACCTCGCAAGCTAAAAATGTACCAAAACCTTCAAAAAACTAGATCGTCTGTCCCTTTACTACCAAAATGTGAGGGGACTTCGGTCGAAAACTCAAAAATTTCTTTTAGCATCTCATGCATCTGATTTCGATGTAATTTTGTTAACAGAAACTTGGCTGAACTCAACATTTCTAAATAATGAACTATTTTCCACCGATTTTGTGGTGTACCGTAAAGATAGATATTCTGATCCCTTAGCTTCCGTGGGTGGTGGAATTATCATTGCTGTGCGAAGCGTTTTTCATAGCTGTATATTCCCAATCCCTAATACTGACTCAGTTGATATTATTTGTGTTAAAGTATGTATCGGAAATAAATTCCTTTACATAATAAATATGTACATTCCTCCAAAAAGCCCATTGGAAATATATAATATTGCTTCAAATGCCATTAACTATATTTCTGATACTTGCGATCCTCTTGACGATGTTCTTCTTGCAGGAGACTTTAATCTTCCCGACCTTGAATGGACTCTTTCTGATGACGAAATATGTTTAATACCCACCAACGTCTCTTCTCCGCAGGAAGCGTTTGTTGACAATGTGATATCTTGTGACTTACAGCAAGTGAGCTGTATAAAAAATAGTATTTCTCGACAGTTAGATCTGATATTCGTTACTAACCCTTGTAATTGTGTTGTTGAACTATGTCCAATTCCCATGACGAAAGTTGATAGCTACCATCCCCCACTTTCTGTTTTGATTTCCCATGCTCATACAACTGATTATGACTTTGATAGTGGCTCTCTTGAATTTGACTTCAAGAAAACGAACTTCCCTTTACTCAATGAACTAATTACAATCATTGACTTTGACTTACTTTTGAAAGGGAGCATTGATGTGATGGTTTCCAATTTCTACTTAAGTATCTTTGAATGTTTCATTGCATCTGTACCTGTAAAAAAATCGAGGCACTCGGCCCTAACAACACCCCCCTGGTACACCCATGAGCTTCGTAGTCTACGTAACTTAAGAAATAGAACATGGAAAAAGTACCTAATATCTAATAAATTGGATGATTTCAACAGTTATTTATCGTTATATGAAGAATTCCAATCATTATGCAGAATCCTCTATGATTGTTATATGTTAAAAATGCGGTCTTCACTTCTTGTTGACCCCAAACTTTTT
The DNA here is from genome assembly GCA_963931855.1 of Philhelius festivus. Classification (NCBI taxonomy): domain Eukaryota; kingdom Metazoa; phylum Arthropoda; class Insecta; order Diptera; family Syrphidae; genus Philhelius; species Philhelius festivus. Next base: position 215,928,945 of record OZ007555.1, read on the forward strand.
TGGAAATTTGTTAATAGCAAGAAAAAATCTGACGGATATCCATCTACTATGAAGTACTTGGATGAAACCAACAACAACCCTCTTGTTATTTGCAATATGTTTTCTTCCTTCTTTAAACTTTCGTTTTGTGATGATGATTTTGAACCTTGTGAGAGTAATTTTACTCATTTGAATAGCTTTTCTCAAAGCTCAATGAGTGATATTGTTATCACAGTTGAAGATGTATTAGACCATCTTTCGGGTTTAGACCACGACACGTCCAGTGGACCTGATGGAATTCCGGCGTATATTTTAAAAAATTGTTGCAAACCTCTGGCAAGACCCCTAACGTTTTTATTTCAAAACTCCCTAAAAAAAGCTGTTTTCCCTAAAATTTGGAAAAATTCATTCATTATACCTATTCACAAAAAAGGAAATCGCGGTGATATTTCTAATTATAGACCAATAGCCAAACTTTCTTGCTTACCGAAACTATTCGAAGCTATCATATTTAAGAGTTTTTATTTCAGCTGCAAACCTTTCCTTGCGAGCGAGCAACATGGGTTTATGAAAAAGAAATCTACTGTTACTAATCTCGTTGAATTCACGTCGTTTACAAATAAAACTATCGAGGATGGTCATCAAGTTGACTGCATTTATACAGATTTCAGTAAAGCCTTCGACAAGTTGTCTCATAGTCTAATTTTATATAAGCTTTCATCTCTTGGATTCCCTTCTGCATTCGTTCAATGGATCAGGTCTTATTTGAAGGGAAGAACATACCAAGTTCTTTTTAGAGGAATCGTTTCTGATCCAATTAATGCTGACTCTGGTGTTCCACAAGGTAGTCACCTTGGTCCACTTCTTTTCATAGTATCAATCAATGATGTTATTTCAATTGTAAAATCATGTAGGGTTCTTATCTACGCAGATGATATTAAATTATTTAAAATCATCAGAAGCCAATCCGATTGTGTTTCTCTTCAAAATGACATAAATATGTTTTCTGAATGGTGCTCATATAACAACCTTTTTCTAAATGTTTCAAAGTGCCAATCAATGTCCTTCTTTAGAAGAAAAAACCCAATATGTTACAATTACAGCATTAATCAAGACATTCTAAGTAAGGTAGAAACAACATGCGACCTGGGCGTTCACTTCTCGCAAAATCTAGACTTTTCACTCCACATTGAGAAAATTGTCAGTAAAGCAAACTCAATGCTTGGATTTATTAAGCGTTGGAGTAAGGAATTTTCTTGTAGTCTTATAACATCTTCGTTGTACAACACCTTTGTTCGTCCCCAATTAGAATATGCTAGTTCTGTATGGTCGCCACTTTACTCAATACACATTGATCGAATCGAATCTGTCCAACGTAAATATGTACGCTTCGCATTAAGTCATCTTAATTGGAGTGACCCAAATCATCTTCCTCCATACAGCAGTCGCCTTCTTCTTTTAAACATGAATTCTCTAGAAAAACGCCGGAAAGTCAGCGATGTTATGTTTTTACACCAGCTCTTGGTTGGTTCCATAGATTCACCGGTTCTTCTAGAACAAATCCATTTTAAAACTAGAAGCCACAGTTCTCGGAACTCTGAAATTTTTCATATAGACTTCCACCGTACCAATTATGGTCTCAATGAGCCTTTGACACGTATGAAACATGAGGCTAATATAAATCATGATGTTTTTGATTTAAGTTACTCAAAGCTTACACTTAAGCACAGGTTGTATGGGCGTTCTCATTAAGTATTCGAAACTACTCGTAACGTTATTGTTTTTATAGCTAGTATTATTTGACTTGTAGTTATTTTTGTAGCTACAGATAGCAGATTAATAATTATTATTTCTTTGTTTGTCATATTTGTTCGTTTTTTAGTAGAGTGTTAGGCTATATGTATGTATATTTATTTACTAACAACTAACACCACGCTAAATGATGACTGTGACATGCTGATGTTTCCAAGTATCTAAAGGTGAAAAAACCGGATGAGAAAAGAAATATTGTTACAAATGCTTGCATTAAGCAGTACTGATGGCGTTAAATTTTATACCCCATCGCACTGATCTACCAATACTCTGCGAACTTTGCAACATAAAAACGAGGGAAGATGTGTTCCATTTTCTTGCAGTTTGCCCAATTTTGAAGGAACTTCGGGTTATGGTATTTTCAAAATATAGTTTAGAGGAAGGTGAAACAATAAGGATTTTAAACGGTGAAAGTGGATGGGATGTTTTATACAATTATACAGTAGCTGCACTTCGATACAGAAAGCGAATTTTAGAAGGAGATTTTTAATAAATTTATACTATTTTAATCAATTTCAATTTCTAAAAATAAGATATAAGGATATAATAATAATGTTGTCAACCTGGTAGACGGCCTTAGGCCAAACCAAATAGACTTAGTTTATCTAATCAATGTAATTTATTAATTTGAAATAAAAGTCATTTAAAACTAAAAATCTTTCGAAAACAAAAAGGAAGTCTATGTTTTATATGCAGACTTTGTTTAAACATTGGACAGAGTTCCAAATGGATTACTGTTACCAACATTTCCAAATTATTTTTTAGTTAAGAAACTGAGATGTTCCGATGAAATCGTTTTTCAACATGTGCGCTGTCAGATTTCAGAACTCTTCAAAGCCGCAGACAAACTCATTACGCTATTTTTATAAAAGATAAAGTACATAAGCATATTGAATCTAAAATACTGCTCGAACTTATTTCCTGGTACGAGTAGGTTCCAGAAAGGAATTTTAGAAGCAGAAACGAATTTTTGTTTGTTCGCACTCATCGAAAAAACACCAAATTATGGTCTAAATTAGTGTTTTTCAAACTGTGGTATTCTTGGGGGGGTCGCGGTCACAAGCCGGTAAGATTAATAAGCAAAAGCCCTGTGCCAAAGAAATTAAATAAAGCACACAAATTTTTAGTGCGACATATGTGCCTGTTTATTTTTGAATAAACGTTGAAATCTTGGATTATTTTTTGACACTTTTAAGATTAAATCATTTTTTAAATTAAGTCTGTAAGTATCTTTTTTAAGTTTTAATGTCAAACATTGAATAAAATGTGATTTCACACAGGTATATGAAGTGGCGAATGGCAGTAACAACTTCAAAGCCTCTTTTGCCAGCTCAGGATACTCTCCTCTTCTCTTTATCAAGAAATTGTCAATCGTTTTCAAATTGAATTCCATTTCTCAGCCATCTGCAGCTAAATCTATAAGATTTTCTTTCACCTTTACCGATGGTAGATTTGCGAGTTTGACTGATTTATTCAAAAAAGGATTTAATACCCATCTTTGTCCATCTCCACTTTCAGAATCCAGTTCCGGAAAGTAACTTAATAGTTTCTTCTCTAAATTATGCAAGCTCTAAACCATGAGATGAATATGAGAGCTTAATGATATCGATTCATCTGATGAAATTTCTTCGAGGATCTTTTGAAAGCAAGGAAAATAATCAAAACTGTTTGTTTGTAAAGACTCTGACCACAAACGAAGTTTTGCGAGGAATCCTCTGATTTTATCTTTTGCAGTTATAATACTCTCTTCTCTCCCTTGGAGGCTCTTATTAAATATGTTTAAGTGGTTGAAAAGATCAGCAAAAAATGATAATTTTAAGAGCCAGGTGGGATCAGAAAAATGATCAATAATTCGGCTTTCAATTCCAAAACTCGTATCAATACCTTTCCTTTTGTTTTGACACCACTTTTGTTGCCCGACAAGGCTTTAGCACCATCGCTACAAATAGTAAAACATATCGTACAAACATTGGCCAGTAGTATTAGCAGGAAGAGCTTTACAAAATGAAATTTCTTGCTCTACTTCAAAACGAACAAATACCACAAACTGTGCACAGTCTGAAACATCAGTAGATTCATCCAGTTGCAAGGCAAAATGTGCACTCTTCTTTAATTTTTCAATTAATTGTTCTTGAATGTCAACGGCCATGTCACTTAATCTCCGCTCAATTGCATTGTCAGAAAGTGTTATATTTTTAAGTTTATCTGGCTCCTGTTTGCCCAAAATAATTTCAACCATATCAAGGGCCGCAGGCAAAATAAGATTCTCAGCAATTGTATGAGGTTTCCCTGCTTTGGCGACACGGTATGCTACTCGATAGATAACTAACAACGCTTTCTCATTGGCAACCGGATGTGCAAGGCTGCAACGGTCTTTTAAGAAACTTGTCCATAATCACTCGTAAGCAACACAACACTTAATTTTTAAATAAGTAGTTACTCTCAGTTGAAATAAAATGCAGGACTGGGTCGCACGAGCCTGCTCTTATATAAAAATGTTGGGTTAAAATCGTTAGAGCCGTTAATGAGAAAGTCGAAAATAAAAAAAAAGGTTCTATCACAGGTACCATTAATAACATTTTGCCCCAAAACTTTTGTTCACAAAAATGTAGTTCATGTCCATAATAACACACATCATTTTTTTAATATATAAATAAGATTATGCATTACGAGTGTTAGTTAGTTAGTTAGTTTTGGAGCTAAAAAAAATTCAATTTCCCCTCTAAGGGATCACCGAAGACCTTTAACTACCAGGATTGAAGAACATAAGTCTAGTGGTTTAGGCTGTAGGGAGAGGTACAGACATACAGACACACTGAAACATGTTTTTTTTTGTACTAAATTGTCTTTAAAATTTTTATAAAAAAAAATTGATAAGCAAATTTTTAGTATTTACTAAAATACATTTTATAACGTAATTTAAAAATTTATTGGTGTATCCGTTCTCAAGATATTGAATTTTCAAAAAACAATGTATTATTTTTTTAAAAATCCAAAAACTATTTATTCGAAAAAATTTTAAATTATATTTTTTCAAATGCAAAGGAGCTCCTTATGTAGGGGGGTCGCCAAAATTTTGTTGCTAGCAAAGGGGTCGCGTACTCAAAAAGTTTGAAAAACACTTTTCTAAATAACCCTGGAATACGTTCTCTAATATTGTATAATTTTATTTGTAGAGAATGTCGAGAAAATTTTAAAAATATTATTAAAATTCTATCCTAAATAAATTTTCAGTAAGGACTTTCTGTAATCAACAGATTGTATAGCGATGAATAGTAATAAATAAATAAATTGGATTTTAGTCCCAGCGATCTCACTTAGACTAGTTCGTTGATGAGGCCTTGTTGTGGGGGTTAAGGCTTTTTTTAAAAAAAAAATCAGATTATTTTACATTAAGATTAAAATTCTTAATCATTAAGACTTTGCTTGTGCCCTTGCATTGTTGATGTAATGGTTTTCTTATTATACACATTTTATTTTAAGTACTTCTGAAATTATTGAGCCAATAGAAATAGCCTTTCTTCAACATGAGTTTTTTTTAAGGTTTTTATAAATAAAATTTTGCAAGCATTTCTAAGAAAAAAATTAGAACTGGAATATTTTTAAGTGCAAATATGAATTTCGAAAACCAAATTGAATCATTTTTTAAGTATCTAACTTTAAAAAAAAAATTGTTTGAAATTTTTTAAAAGCAAAGCTTCTTCTTTACAAAAAAATTTAAATTTGTCATGTTAATAATGAGAAAGTCAAAAATTAAAAAAAAGGATCAAGGGTCGATTCTTCCATTAATTTCTTATATTAAATGATGGATCGTACAAATTGTGAGAGCCGTTTACGAGAAAAATATTATTTTCTAAATTTGGTTTTTAATATTTTTATTTTTACTATCATAGGTAGATAGATAGATAGATAAAGTCTTTATTTTTCAATCATTCAAAAGTACAATAGTTTAGATTCAAAAAGATTTACAAAGCATGGCTTGATAAGCCGTCTGCCGGAAGAACTCAAATAAAAAAGAATAAAAAAGTAGTAATACAATAATGAGAGAAAATAATTTAAACAAATAATTTAAAAAATATGCGTATACAGGAAATATAAAATTTATAATGAACATTATGTATTTAATATTGCAACTTTTAGTTTAGTCAAAACAAAATAGAAAATACTTCAAATGTCTTATTATTCTTTATTAGAAGCAAAAAAGATATTTATGTATGTATACGTATTTATGTATGTATAGTTTAAGTTTGAATTAAAAAAAAAAAATTAGAAAGATTTATTATTCAAAATTCAATATCATAATAATGTGACTTTTAGTTTAGTCAAAACAAAAAAAAAATGAAGAAAAGTACAAGCTTTTAGTTTAGCTAAAACAAAAAATAGTCGAGATACATCTCTTAAGGCTGTTATAAATAAATAAAAAAGAAGAAAGAAGGACTGCATGTATAAAATATTTATTTTAGGTAAAGGCTTTTAGTTTAGCTAAAACAAAAAAAAAACAAAAAAGAGCAATTATAATTATATCTCAAAACATATTCATATATTCATTTCGAAAGTTTCTTGCGTGTGAAACATAGCGTATAAGAGGCTTCCAACCAAGGTCTCCATTTAAAACCCTAACACATTCCGCTAGCGAAAGAAAACTAGAACCAAAATAAAGTCTTCGGATTTCCTGCAGAACTGGACAAAGTGCTAGGAAATGAAAAACATCTTCGTTCTGATTTAGGTTGCAGAGGGAGCACTCAGGGTTTAAATCTGTTCTATGAGGCCTAAAATTCAGATCAAGCATTTCGGTTCTAGTCTTGAAAATTAAACTCATTTCGAGAACAGTAAAGTCTTTTCTAAAATAATTGTTTTCTCCCAGTTTGAGATTAAGCTGCCTGTATGTACTCCTTGATGCTGATTCTGTTCCTCGCAAAACACACAACTGAAACATCGTATCATCTATTACAGATATACATTCATAGCTATAATGAATTTTTTAAATCTTTTAGATTATCCACTGTCAGTGATATTGTAAAATTATGTGTTATAGCAAGGTCATACCAGTTTTTGATTGGACTGTAACCGCATCTAACACAAATCATGAGAATCCGTTTCTGCAGGTTTCGATCTGATCGCTTTAATACCTTAACAATATAATCCGCATTTGCCTTTAGATTTCTCAGAAATATTTGGGGTAAGCCTGACTCCAGATGAATAGCGTAATTAGGGGTGTTGGAAGGTAACCTAAAAATTCGCTTGAAGAAATACCTTTGCAGGTTTTCTATTTCTTCTAACTGTTCGTACCCGTACACTTCATTCCCATAGCAGAGTAAACTATTCACTGTAGCGTTATAGACTTGGAATTTCGAAGCTGGATCCACGAAATTGTTGGCAAAGAACTGAGACCATATTGTATTTATTGCAATTTTCGCAGCATTTATTTTTGCTTTAATATGTGCGTGAATATTCAAGTTGTATGTCATTATATATCCAAGATACTTAAATTCATCTACCACTTCAATAATCTCACCATCTAGGGTCCAGTTCCGTGCATACCCAATAGATCTGTTTCTAGACCTGAAAACCATTATTTTCGATTTGGTAGTATTGATCTTAAGATCCCACAAGCTACAGAACTGTTTTAGCTTGTTAATCTGAAGCTGTAGGGTAAGCGGGCTATCTGACAGAATCACTAAATCATCTGCATAGAGCAAAACTTTAACAGAAACATCTCCAAAGTGGATTCCTCCAGGTATATGGTTTTCAACGTCATTAATAAATTTACTATCATACTCAAGATATCCTTAAAATTTTTTGATGGAACACAGTGCGAACGTTTAGAAAAAGTGGAGAGAATTCAATAGGAGATGCCAGTGTACATTTGTTTTAGAAAACACAAAGAGGGAAAAGGGCAACGCATACCACATTTTATTACTGCGGCTAAGAAAAGAACCTCTTTACTTAAGAGTATGTTCGAGTTTAGGCTCAAGCAACTATTGACCAATTGCACTTACGTCCCATCTTTGCAAGATCATGGAATAGCTAATGAATCATCAAATCACGAAATACGGCTTTCGCAGCATTTGTTCCATTAGTGATCTGATGGCATATCACACCGAAGAGTGGAACAGATCTTAACATTGTTTTGGCGAAAGTAAGATTATTGGGCTTGATATTTCTAAGGCATTTGATGGAATTTGGCTCCAAGCTCTCTTATCGAAAATGCGTGCGTTTGGTATCACCGAAACCCTTATTCTTTGGAGTAGAAATTACCTCCTAGATCGTTCAATTCTTCTCGTATTGGACGGTTTCAAGTCTGATCTTCAAGAAATAAATACTGCGCTCAGTTTTGTCTCCGACTCTCTTTCTCAATAAATTATCTCTTGTCTAAAGCCTAAAAGCCGAGTTCTTGTGACTGTTCACGGACTGGGGCGATGTTCTCGGCCGATCTTGCGCTCCTTTGACCTACGAATGTTGGCTGATTGATAATCGAATTGGTTGTCTCGTTTTGATAATCAGGTTTAATCATTTGATCGTGTTGTTCAATCGTGCCTCTTGTGATGGTGATGATGATTAAGAATCGATAACTGAATAATAAACAACGAATTTGACAGATGTCACCAAAACAACATGGCTGCTGCAGACCGTACCAATTGAAAAACCCTATATAATTTGTATATCATTGGCATAAATAGAAATATTAGAGTGAGAAGTAATGACATCAACATCATTAATGGCAAGCGCAAAAAGTAGTGGGCCAAGATAGCTTCCCTGAAGAATGCTTGAAGTGATGTTAATGGCGGTATCTGTATATGCGGTCGATATCGTACTTTGTAACAAAGCACCAAAGGTCATTGAAACAAATTGATCACGATAAAATGTAGCGGACCAACGCTTCAAGAAAATCATCCTGAAGAGGAAAAACTATTGATTTAAAATGAAAGCAAAGAGAGTCGTTGGAAGAACTTGCTTACTGATGAGAGTTCAGCTATAGGATAATCATTTGAGATATCATTCTTACTGCCTTTTTTGTGAACTTACTTACTTACTTTAAATGGCGCTCACAGTCCAGGGTGGACTACGGCCTCAACCAACAAGCCCCTCCAGCTAGCTCTGCGCGTCACCTGAGGTGGGGTCTTCCTCTGCTGCGCAGACCATCAGGGGTGGATTAGAAGATTCGACGGGCTGGTGCGTCGGTGTCCATACGCTCCACGTGTCCCAGCCATCTCAGCCGTTTTATTTTCAGTTTCTTGACTAGGTCAACGTCGCTGTAAAGCCCGTACAGCTCGTTGTTGAACCTTCTCCGCCATACTCCATCGATACAGACTGGACCGAAAATCAAGCGAAGAACTTTTCCATCAAAGCACCCAAGCAGATTTTCATCCGTTTTAGACAGTGTCCATGCTTCTGCCCCATACAGCAGGACCGGGATGATGAGGGTCTTATACAAGGTCTCCTTGGTTCTTTGAGATAGGGCTTTATTACTCAAATGCCTTCTTAGTCCGAAAAAACAGCGGTTGGCAAGAGAAATTTTTCGCTTGATCTCTGCACTGATGTCGTTTTACGATGTTATAGTGGAGCCTAGGTAGACAAAATCTTTAAGGACTTCGAAGTTATACCTATTCATTGTGACGTTTTGCCCGAGTCGACGAGATTACTTTCTCGATGATAGCATATACTTCGTCTTGTCCTCATTAACAGCCAAACTCATTTTCGCCGCCTCCAGTTCAATACTTGCAAACGCACCGGTAACAGCTCGCTTCGTCCTCCCAATGATATCAATATCATCCGCATAAGCAAGCAGTTGAACTGACTTTTGAAAAATTGTACCTCTATTGTTGACGTTTGAGTTTCGTACATTTGCTTCAAGAGCAATGTTAAATAGGTTGCGTGATAGCGCGTCGCCTTGCCTCAGACCTTTCTCGACATCAAAGGGTTCGGTGGTGGTCTTACCGACCTTGACGGAGCACCGATATTTCTCCATCGTCATCACAAGCAGATGAGCTTAACAGGGATTCCAAGATGAGACATGGCTCTATATAGTTGTTCTCTGTCCACGCTATCATACGCGACTTTGAAATCGATAAAAAGGTGGTGTGTATCGATTTGGAACTCCTGGGTTTTTTTCAAAATCTGTCGAAGTGTGAACATCTGATCCAGGGTAGATTTGCCGGGCTAAAACCACACTGATAGGGGCCGATCAGCTCGTTGACAAACGGTTTTAAGGGCTCACACAGTACAGACGACAGGATTTTGTATGCAACGTTGAGGAGACTTATACCTCTGTAACTGGCAAACGTCAGGGCATCTCCTTTCTTGTGGATCGGGCACACTATGCCGAGGTTCCTTTCATTGGGCATACTTTCATCCGACCAAATTTTTGAGATGAGTTGGTGCATGCTCCCTACCAAGTCATCCCCACCTGCTTTGAATAGCTCAGCTGGCAAGCCATCCGCGCCAGCAGCTTTGTACGCTTTCAGCTTGACTATCGCTGACCGCACTTCATTTAGGTCGGGTGGACGGAAATTTTGACCATCATCGTCCAGGTTGAATGGATTGTTCCGCCTAGCTGCGGAATTTTGGCCCGCCTCGCTGTTCAGCAGTGTGGAAAAGTGTTGTTTCCAGATCCTCAGCACGGACACGCAGTCCGATTACCATATTCCCACTCTTATCCCGACAGGCTTCCGTTTTAGCTTTGTAGCCCTGGGTGGATTGCCCCATCCTTTGGTAAAACTTTCGAACATCCCCCCTGCTGGTACAGTCCTCAATAGACTCGACCGCCCGCTTCGCATGCTCTCTCTTTTGGCTCCTTAGAAGTCGGCGTTCCTCCCTTCGTCTTTGCCTGTAGAGCTCCCGGGCAGCTCTCTCAGCAGCTCTGGTTCCTGCCTGCAGCATTAGTTGGTAGGCCTCGTTCTTTGCTACATGCGCTAACCTGCATTCTTCGTCAAAACAGGGGTTTCGTTGTGGTGGCCTTGTGAAACTCAGCACATGAGTGGCGGCACTACTGATGGCATTCTGGCAGTGCTTTGGAGGCGGGCTTGCTGAGAGATTAAGAAAGACTCGGTCTGCAAAAGTCCTGGCGACCTCCTCCGATTTTAACCTCGCGACATTGAATCTTTTCACAACATCCGTCCGTCGTTGTGGCGTCATGGATATCCGCATCCGTACTTGGGCTACCACCAAGTAATGATCCGAGTTTTTTGTGAACAGGTAATATAAATGAGCTTTTCATAAAGTGGAGAAAACTGCTTGCGAAACAGACAGATGAAAAAGGAGGTTCATAATTTTCGTACCACATTTTTTGAGAAATAGAACTGAGATACCATCAGGATCAGGAGAAAAGTTACTTTCAATAATTTAATCTATTTGCAAAACAAAACAACATTATGAACAGAAACGATTGACATAAGAAAATTGTTCCATAGCAACTTAAAATATTCATGGTCAGGACCATTTAAACTATCACTGTAAGGCTAGGACCGCACTTGCGATTTTTCGTCGAGGCGATTAAAAAGTCGTAATCGCTTAAAATTATTGTCATGCACGTACTTGCAATTTTTTTGCCGCGCGATTATTTAATCGCGAAAAATAAAACACACTACTTTTTATGTGAGTGCACGCATTTCCTACAAATAAGTAGCGACAGAAAAATCGCTTGAAAAAATAGAACTTGTTTCATTTTTATAATCGCTACGATTTTTAAGTCACATGTGCGTGCATTCACATTTAAGGCCATGTGTATTACTTTTTGCAACTAAAAAATCGTGGATTAAAAATCGCAATTGCGTGCATGCCAATTTCTCTTTGCGACTACGATTTTTAAGTCGTAATAATTTAAATCCATTTAAGTACATTTGTTTCATTTAAGCTTACGACATTCGCATCGCAAGAAAAATGAAACAAATTGCGACTTTTAAATCGTCATGATTTGTTGGTAGCAAGTGCGTTCATTCTCATTTAAATTCATGTGTTCTATTTTTGCGACTAAAAAATCGTGCGATTGAAATCGCAAGTGCGGTCCCAGCCTTAGATTGCCTTAAAAAAATGAAAATTAAGTAAATTAAGATAACCCTCTTCAGTCCTTCTTACAAAAAGTGCTGTTTCAAACAATAAAAAATACTTTCTGTTAAAATGTGTCATTAAAAATTATGTAAACTATTAATTCCCAAAGTGTTCCTTGAATGACAAAGCTTATTAAATTAACGAATATGAAACTGATATAACAAAATTTTCCACAAATATGACATCTAACAGACATTCTTAATCTTCTTTTAATTAAATCAAATGTGAAGAAAATAATATTAAAACCAAATTGACCATCGAAAGTTGCAGAGTGAAGAAAGACAACAAAAATGATTTACATCTAGACAATTGAATTCCAACACACAAATTAATAATGCACACCCTGTCATAACTTTTCGAATATCACAGCAGGGCTTCTCCAGAGTCTTTGACCGAGATTGTTTCGTAAAACAAAATTTAAATCTTCTTTGATTGGAAATAAAACAGAAATGAATCAAACACAAATATGAGCTAGTAGCGAATAAATCATTTTTAATCTTAAATCGATTACTTATAGTTTTCTCAAGAAGATGAACATAATGTTGTCATTCTGTCAGGTGAATGTGTGTATTTGAATTATTTTAATTAAACTAGTTTTATCGACGGGAAAGAGTATTCTCACGGTTTTTTGATCTTGACAAGGTGGTAGGTACATTCTCTTTGCTGTTCGACAAGCTACTTCCGGTTGAATCCTTCAATTAGAAAGACCGTCGTCAATGATCATTTGACTGTGACTTTGTTAAGATTCCCAATAACAACTCAGTCTTATGTAATTAGCCACAAGTATACCTGTTCATCAAAATAAGAAAACGAAAGAACTCAATAGGGACACACAGAGGAGAAATTTTGAAAATTCTCACAAATATTTGCCATCCAGTCTGACATAATGAGCTAATCCTGGAGGAGGATACCTTTGCGTAATTACGTGTTGCTTGGAGTGGCATGTCCGAGGCTCAGGTAGACCAATGTTTCAGACCCACGAGGAGAATCAAATTAAATTTTGAACACAATATTCTCTGTTAGTTAATTTTGAGGCAACAAATCAATGTTGGTTCTTTGATATCTACCAAACCAGTAAACGACAAGCTAACAAATTTGTTCTTAAAGATTTTTTTTAAGTGAAACATTGATAGATACGATTATGCCAGACGTATACAAATGTGCTAATTTTTTGTATTGGAGTTGATTAGTTGGTTCAGTAAGTTTTTCGGTATTCCATGTAATTTCTGGAATGCGGTATTGGATACATCAAGAGAAAGGAAAATAAACATTTGACTATGCCAGTTTGGCCTGTAGGTGAACTTACAGTTCCTCCTCATTTGGCATGAGGAGGGGCGATATGTCAATGCCGGTCACTTGAATATATTTTGTTTTATTTTATAATTCACATGCGCTCAAGTGTTTATTAAGAGACTCTTATAATGTTTAACACCGTACGGCCGATGGGGAAATTAGGGGGAGGGGAGCTTGTGTCGATAAACGAAGGCGTTGAACGTTTGCAAATCGAAAATGGAAAGGAAAAGCCGTAAAAAACGAATCTTTATATTTGACGCTCCGACCAAAATTAGGCTCGAGGGTGAACTGATTAGCATTCCTGGCGAAACGGGTATCACGAGTGAACTGATTGAAGGGAGGAATGCAACCGACTACTTCAAGTGAGCATTGTTTTCTGAAAGAAACGATAAAACAAGGAAATATAATAAAACATTCCGATGGAGTCGAGAATATGGGAACGAATCAATTACCTCTATATTGGCTATCAGTTATAACACTCTGTTCTGAATTCTATATAAGCGGAGAGAAGTTTGTGCTGCACCTGCCCAAAGATATGAGTTTTATTCGAGTCTTGGAAGTATGAATGCCTTATAAATTGTAGGCAGATCAGAAGGGGTGAAGAATTTCTTACATCGATAAATAAATCATAAACATTTAGCAGCATTTTCGGCGGTCTCGAGAATGTGATGAATGTGAATTCCAATGAATATCGTCGCTGACACATATACAAAACTCTGAAAGCTTTTCGGTTTCTTCGATGTAAGTGCCATTCAAGAACAATGGCTTGAACGACAATAGACAACTTTGGATTTTCGAAGGATTTAACTCAAAACTGTTTTTATGCCTTATTTAACAATGCTGTAAAAATCGGAGTTTAATAAGCCTATATCATACGGTAGCGCTACAATTAATAGAATTGAATATTTTCAGAAGACTTAAAGAAGCATTAAAGAATCACAAAAACACAAATTTAAAGCCTTCAAAATAAACCATTTTTAAAAGGATTAAAAAAGTGTTAAGTAGTAGAAGAAGTATTTGAAAATGCTTTAAGTAAAAGTGAATATATTTATTTAAGTTCTTGGTGAAAGTTCGTAAAAATAAAAAAAATAAAAATGAATAAAATGTGAATTAAGAAATGAGGTACGGAAATTATGCTAGTTTGCAGTACTTGTTCGTGTATCATAAATAACAGCTATTAAAAGTACAATTTTAAATAAATGGCGTAGGTGACGAGAAATGAGACTTGTGTTTTCGCAAAATTATGTTTTGCGAGATATTGCATTTATCGGATTACGAGATATATTTCTTGATTACCCGCTATATTTCTTTATATTTTCATGGCATCGTTCTGGTGATGGTGGTGTAGCGCTTTATTTAAAGATAAGTGTACGTAGTTCCCAATTCATAACATCATATTCAGACTGGCAATAGACATTTCCTCTTAGGTGTTGCTTATATGCCAAATGGAGGGCTCACAGCTGTACCGATCCAAGTCAAAAAAAAAAAAAAAATCCAAAACTAATGCCAAAATCTCCGCAAAGTTGACCTTTATTCAGTGCAATAATGAACTAATTCAAAAATTGTTTTGTTCCTTAGTTAACGGTAAAAGAACCAAGTCAGTGCCTCTCATTTTCGATTTATTTCAAAGCATAAGCGAACCAAGTCAGTATTATTCAGTTTTCCTCAATTTTATAGTCGAACAGACGTGGGTATATGGTTTGTTTCGTATTTTTCATCTCGTTCTGCATGCTGCCCCCCTGAAACCCCCCTACTAGGGTACACTATAGGATTTGGGTTATTTGCGAGGTTGGGTGTATACTTACTTACTTACTTAGGTCCTCAAACCTTTTATGTCCATGGGGAACCCCTAGTGGGGAATAGGGCATCCACAACGTCAGCTCGCCATCGTGTTCGGTTCCTGGATATTAGTCGCAAATCCCTCCAACTCTTGCCTAGTTGGGCTGCTCCGTCGTCCAGCTCTTTTTCCTTCTTTAGTGAGTGGATTCCACTGCATTTCATGCGCCGCAATACAGTTGTCGCCTTTTCGAAGCGTGTGTCCGATCCACTGCCACTTTTGACATCGTATAATAGAGTGAATATGGTCCTGATCCGTTTTCCTGAGGAGCTCTTCGTTTGATATACGATTGGGCCAGAAAATCCTAAGGATGTTTCGTAGACATCTATCTATTAATGAACGTTTGCAGCTTCTTAGTGACACCTACTGTTACTTTCCAATTGCTGCAACCGTAAAGTAAAACGGATTCGACGTTGGATCGAAACAGCCGTAGCTTGGTTCTTAATCTTAGAGAGTTATTCCTCCACATACCGATTGTTGAGAAATATTTATGAGAGAAGATGACTGGGTTCCGAGGCTGATCATCTTTGTTTTACCGTAGTTGATTTTCAGCTCCACGATTTCTGCTTCTCTCTCCACCCCTGTTGTCAATTGGTGGAGATCCATGATCCTATGAGAGAGCAAGCATACGTCGTCCGCATTGTCAAGAAGTTTCAGGTGAGATGTCAGAGTCCATCGAATCCCTCCGTTTCCGGTCAAGGCCGCTCGCAGGAGATCGTTTATCACCAACAGAAACAATATTGGTAACAGAATTTAGCCCTGCCTGCTTAAACCTGCTTGTCATGGAGTGTGCCTTCTAGATGTTCCCTGATGCGTTCCAGTACTATTTTCGCTAATATCTTGACAACGGCAGGCAGAACACAAATCCCCCTTCCAGTTTTCGGAGTTGGTGTATGCATTTAAAAAATCTGGATTTAAAGAAACTTTGAATTTATCCTATTTATCCAATATCAACAGCTGTATTCTAAATAAACATATATGTGGCCAATTCACTTCATTTCACAATTTTGAAAAAAAAAATGGTCTAAACTTTTTTTTTTATTTTTTTTTTATTTAAATTCATGCGAAAAATGCGAAATAAACCGTTAGCGAGATAACCTTGACCGTTGCTGGACATAATTTCTCATGGCTCAAAATCAGGTGGCTTCGATTCGATCGCAATTCACCTTTTTTTCAAATCTAAGCAAACACTCAATAAAGAAGTTGAGTTTTATGAAGTTTATTTAGGAAAAGCAAAGAAAGGGAGGAACCTACAATCCCAATTTTGAACAAAATGGCCTCTATCCAACTCGTCGTAAAATTACGTCAGATAAAAGAAGGGATATGATGGATTTACTTAAATTTATTCCATCCATGTACCATAGTTCTAATAAGAACCTACCCAGGACCAGCCACAAAGTCATCAAGACGATGAAATTTTTTATCACTAATAACTGTTGTTTTTTTTTTTAAATAACCTTTACTTTGTAATACATTTCTGTTAAGTGTTTGAAATAAATTCATTATTTTTTTTTCCTCCTTTTTTAAATTATACCAATTTTTATTTTCCTTACTGACAATTTTTCATAATTTTTCGAGGCAATAATGAACCAAGTCACATTTTTTTTAATTTTTCTTAAATATTGGGTACATTTTTCAATTCTTCTTTTTCATTTTTGGTCAAAAGAAAACTGGGTAAATAAACTTTCCAAATGTCTTTACTTTGAGTTAAATATGTATTTCAGTAATTAATGGCAGTTTATTTACCTAACCTCATAATATCTTCGAAATCACTTTTTCTGACTTGGTTCGGTTCAGCTGTGAGCCCTCCAAATAATATTATTGACTTAACGCCTCTCTACAACATGATTGAAATCCATTCTGTTTCATACCCAGATGATATTATTTGTGAAGATTTCAATTGCGCCATACTAAATGAAAACACCTCGTCCACTTTCATCGACAATATGAATACAATGCGTCTGAACCAGGTAAATACTAAAACTCCTATACATTTCACTCAGACTTCTAATACATTGCTTGATTTGTTTTTCGTTAATAATCCTAAAATTGTCTTATTTTACGATCAGTTATCCGCTCCTATGTTTTCGCGACATGATCTAATTTTCGCAACTTTTAATATGACACCCAGTTTACCTCAATCGTTTTCTTTTAGAGATTACAGAAATATAGATGCGAGATTCCTAGAGAAAGATATAGAACAAGTTGACTGGCAGCAAGTTTAGATCCAATTCAGATCCAAAAAGGCAAGTTGAGTTTCTCTAAAGTTATATTGTTAATCTTTTTAACAACCATGTAACTGTTTAGACAACACGAAGCAAATTTAGAGCAAATTAATGGTGTACCAGAAATATAATATCACTCATGAACAGGCGCCATGCAGAGTATAAAAGGTGGAAACGGTTTAGAATTTCTGAAATATTTGAGTCTTCCAAGAAATTACGCAAAGAAGTTCGGGCGAAGGTTTATCAAACCAAGCGTTCTAACTTTACTGAAAGACTAAATGGGAATCTAAATTCAAGCACAGTCTGGAAAAACTTAAAAGTTGATATTGATCCCGATCAACTAAATAATGATTTTGTTGCTTTTTATAACTCTTTTCCAAACACTACACCTTTGCTGGATGAGAACCTAGGCTACTCAAATCCTGCCGTATTTCAGTTTGCATGTCTTAGTCAAATGAATGTATTGAGTACAAATTTAAAAATCAAATCAAAAGCAGTAGAAGTAGATGAAATTGATCGCGTCTTTGTCAAAGCCATTCTCCCTCATATACTACCACTTCTAACCCACGTGTATAGTACAATAATAACAACATCAATTTTTCCCTCAGCATGGAAATGTGCGAAAATAAACCCTATCATAAAAAAAGGTATCCACACAAACACCTTCTGAACACAGACCTATTTCGATTTTACCTTTTTTTGTCCAAAGTCCTAGAAAAAATTTTACAACAGCAAATAATCTACTATCTACAAAGAACTTATTTCATTTGTGAAAATCAATCTGGCTTTCGCAAGAATCATAGTTGTACTACAGCTCTTTTGAATGTAACAGACGATATTCGTATTGCAATTGATAATGACTTTGTTACATTCCTAACTTTATTAGACTTCTCCAAAGCCTTCGATATGGTAAACCACAACTTACTCATCCAAAACTTAAGACACTTTGTGACTTTAAAAATTCTGCACACAACTTAACTTAATCTTATTTGTTGGGAAGAAAGCAGCTCGTTCAGGTTTAAAACCAAAAATCCAATTTTCTTTGTACTTCAGTAGGAGTGCCGCAAGGATCAATTTTAAGTCCACTTCTATTCTCAATTTTCATAAATGATCTTCCTCAAATCCTGAATTACAGATGTACGCTGATGATGTACAACTTTATATAAGTAGCGAAATCGGAATGTGAGAATATAGGTTAGGTTAGGTTAGGTTTAGGTGGCTGCTGGACGGAAGAGCCAAACACACTAAGACCAATATTTGGTCCGTTGTGATACCATAGGATCGTTATAGTAGAAGTCTCCCAAGTTGCAGGAACTCCAAGACGAAAAGCATGTCTTCCTATTAGGCAGTGTCCAGTAAGAACACCTATAACGGAGCTAATATGCAATCTGCCAATAGAAATTCGTTGTTTTGAGCGTTTAGCATCAAACAATGGCCAAATTAGTTTCGTAGACTGGCAAGTTGGGGTGCTGGTCCATCTATGGTTGGGTTTCTTTATGGTATCATGCTTTAGCATAAGTTTACAAGTAGCTAGGGGTATACCGATGTTATATTTGCTATGGAACAAAGGTAAAGGTAAGATTGTTCCATTTTTGGCAAGTTCGTCGGCTTATGATTTATCAATTTACTGATCGATTTATCCACCTTCAGAGATGACAAGCTCCTTCTATATCTAGGAAAGTGAACTCCTTGTGATGAAGGGAATGTTCGATAGTACGAATCAGCGTATTTAGAGCGGTTTCTATAGATTTCCCTTTGTTATAGGCATTGTTGTGCATTGGATAGTAAAGACTTATCAATGTTTGCCCTCAAATGGATTTCAATCAGACGTTTAAATGTTTTAAGAAGGAATGATGAAAGGCTAATAGGTCTTAGATCTTAAGGGTTAACATAGCTAGGTTCGCCAGCTTTGGGGATGAAAATAACTTTGACTTCTCTCCATGACAAAGGAATGTGAGCCAGAGTGATACAGCCATTTAGGATGTTGACTAGAAGATACTGTGCATCGATTAAACGAGGATTTAAAATCGATCACCACTTGGGCGGAGAAAAACTGTCTAAGACTCAATCCGACCAAGTCAAACTGTTTAGTAATCTACAAATCTAAGCTTGACCTAAATGGTTTTTCTCTAGTATACCTTGGCAATTTGGTTCTTAAGTATATCGAAAAAGGCAGGTTCAACAGAACTCTTACATGGAACGTATACATTCAATCGGTCGTCTCGTTGGCAAAGTATACGGTTGTTTGAGAAATCTCTCAATGACAAAGGCCTTTACACCCTTAGCCAAAAGGTTGATGTTAGCAAAACCCTGTATTTTACCTATACTTATATATAAGTGCCACTTATATTAGCATTTGACTGAAAATTAAAAATAATAATCTTTGAAAATAATTCTGAAATTCTTTTTGTTTCATTCTAGTTTTTTTATATGCATTAAATTTTAAAATTTACATTTATTTTATAATTTTTTAGCTTCTACTAAGTTAAGATTGATGCAATCTATTGAAAGAGATTTTAAATAATAAATAAATATCTAAATATCTAAAACATCTAAATGGCCCGATTCACTGGGTTAGAAGATATTTCAGCATTTGCTCGTAATGGCTTAAAAGGTATGACAATTAATCGGCTTATGTATATTTTTCTGGGATATAAAGTATTTTCATGGTATAATTTCTATTGGAAATAAGGACGGATTTCCAGATATTTTATTTTGGTTACCAGATATTACACCAAAAAAGGTTGTCTTGGGATGTGAGGTAAAGTAAAGTACGATAAAGTACGGTTTTATCTTTAAAAAATAATCCATCCAACGTCAAACTATTATAAGCCGACCAAATTCAGAACAATTTTTACTATCAAACTGTATTAAAATAAATGTCGAGGTATTATAACTTCGCTCCATTGAATATTTACTTTTACAATTACGTTTCACTTCAAGTTCAAACATATTCTATTAGTAGTTAAGTTGTTAAATTATAAATAAATTTCTAAATAGCAAGTCACGAGATATTAATTAGCCAATAGTATCTACCTTGCTGCATATACATATATGCATTTATTTACACAAGAATTTCCAAGGTTCTTAATATTTAATATTTTTTTTTTCAATTTAACAACAGTTACAGAACATTTTTCCAGAAAAAAAATTATTCATTCAATAAATAAAATCTGCAGGAAATAAAGTCTATTAAATTTGTTGTTTTGTTTTTTTTTCGACATTCCACTTTTAATTGCAACAACTTTAGCACATTTCCCACGTTTAAAAAAAATATAAAAAAAAAAAAAATGTCCAAACATTTTGTTAAGTTGAAACGACTTTCAAAAAATATATATCATTTAAGCTTTTAAGTCCCCGAAGGCTTTTAGTTTTGCCAATTACAAAAGTCGTAAGACACTTGTTGCTTCTGTGTCGCCAAAGTTGCTCATTAAGCTTGAGAACAAACTATTTTGTGTCTACACTGATTAATGATATATTTTAAGCAATATTTTATTTTAAGCTGTTCGGAACAACAGCAGCAGTCCATAAGGCAATATGTTGTTATAGTTTTTTTCAAACTTAGTTTTGGAATAATTGTGATACCATAAGGAATCCCGGTCTGCAGAGCTGCAGAAGATGAATTGGAAAATTAATTAATATGAAACTGCTTCTAGTGTTGATGGTGGTTCCTCGATATATTTTGAATCTAATACCAAAAAGTGCACACCTTCCATTAAAGTCGATTAAAATGTTCGGCTTTATTGAAGTTTCTATCAAAACAAATCGGGAAGGCTTCAAACCAACCCAATTTGTGCAATCTCAATGTTAAGACGTTCGTAGAGTGAAAGGTTATTTGGCAATGATTTGCGGCAACAGTTCAACTTCGGCTTAAGCTTCAACTCCAGCTTCGGCAACTTCAGTATGTCGGTGGTTTTAATTTCCCACGAGTAATGCTGCATTATGTGGTTACACATTAGCTGTGCTTGCAGGTGTTGCATCATGATTTAACGGTGGTGTTCGAAGCGTGTTTAATTCTTTTTTTTTTTCTAAAATTTAATTTAATAAAACTATTTTTGTTCAAAGATTTGTTTAACCTTTGTTGAACTTTTTCGGATGCAATTACAGCGAAAATGTTTAACAGCAAACGGAGATTACTTGTTAATATGTTTATCAGGTGTGTGTTGGCAGACCTCTTGACTGGTTGACGATAGCGAAAATTCAAGATAAATCTTAGCGTGAAATAAAAGCCTGTTTATATTTTCTCTCATTTTCAGGCACAAATAATGGTAAAAGTGAGAAAAATGTTTTCGTATCACACTAAAGACTATAGCTAGCAGTTATTTAGTCATATTCATTCTGAAGAAATTGTAAAAAACAAAAACTGATAGGAACTTAGTTTGAGTTAGAAATATATGCTTCGAAACTTTTTAAAAAACAGTCACACCTCTTTGTTGTTTTTATAAATAATAAATGTCTTAGTGAAACAGCCAGTTCCATTCTGAAACTTTTTACTAACTTGTGTATACAAAATTTCATTAAAATTCGTTATGCCGATAATGAGAACGCGCAAAATCAAAAGAGCTGTGCTATGGTAAGTCGGTCGGTAATGTCTTAATTTCAATTTTTTTATCGTTAAAATTAAGCAAAACAAACAAAATTTCATCAATATTGAAAAAATACGAATTTCGACAATCATTTTAAGCAATTATATGGTGGGTACCGTTATCTTCAGATAAAATTTTATACAGTTTGTAAATAGTTTTAAAACGCTTGTAATTATTTGTAATTATGGCGATTCAAAACGATCAAGCACGAGCTGTTCGAAATATGTATGTATATAGTTAAAAAAATTTTTAAATTTTAAAACACTATCATTCAAACTTTTAAGGAGCCTTCGCATAAAAAAATTAATCAAAATAAGTTGTACAATTCGTGAAAAAATCGAAAGCCAAATAACCATTTTTTTTTTCAATAATTTTTTGAAATTTTTTTTTATAAAAATCTGTGTAACAGATCTTGAGAAAAAAAATATTTTCGACAATTTCGAAAAAAATGTATAAGTACTGCTATTTTGTTAAATACTTATTGTGAATTGGCCTAACAAATGAATTACTTTTTCTTAAATCCCTTATCAACGCTCATCCTTATTATAATATTTTGCATAGCACATTTATACCAAACCAATTAATAAGTTAGTCTCTAATAAACTATTGCTTGATAAACATCGTTTACTCTTTTACTTGTCGCTCAACAGGTTATGGGCCCAGAGTTGTCGCTTACAGTAAAGTTAAATTAGCAAAACGGTGTTTTTTCTTAGATAGAGGTAAATTGATAATTAAAATGAGTTCGTCTGCTCTTTATCAAATAGATAAATTAGATGACCAAAATTATGATGGATGGGCAATTCAAATGAGGAGTGTGCTCATTATTTCTGGCTTGTGGTCGTATGTCGATGGAACCACAGTCAAACAGGAGAATCTGAATGCTCAGCAAATATTAGAATTCGACACAAAAGATGGTAAAGCACTTGCGTCTATAATTTTAAATATTAAATCCTCCCAAGTCAATCACGTTAAAAATTGTGTTTCATCGAAATCGGCATGGGATAATTTAAAAGAAGTTCACCAACCACGTGGCCCAGCCAGGAAAATTTCTTTGTTCAAACAATTGTTGCACATGAGTTTCGGAGAGAAAGAAAGCATGGCCGAATATTTAAATCGCTTCTCAAGTGTTATCGAGAAGCTTAAAGAGATTGATTTCTCTATTAACGACGAATTAATCGTAATTATTTTGCTCTCGAGTCTTCCAAAGTCTTTGGATAACTTTGTCGTAGCAATAGAATCTCGCGATGAGTTGCCAAAAATGAGTAGTCTAAAAGTAAAGCTTTTAGAAGAGGGGGATCGGCGATTGGAAAAAGGTGAAGCAGTTGGAAAAGATGACGTGGTTTTCGATGCACAGGCTTATGCCGTACGACATAATTCGAAATTTTCTCAAAGGAAGAAATCTATAGGAAAGTGTTACAATTGTGGTAAGAGGGGACATTTCTCCGTTAGTTGTCCAGAACCAAAGAAGCGCCATAGCAATAAACCTGTTGCTTCTTTTTCTATGCTTTCGGCCTCACACAACAATGTTCTTGGTCCGCATTGTTGGTGCATCGATAGCGGTGCAACTTCACACATGAGCTGCAATCAATCGGTATTTACCACTATGCGTGCGTGTAGAGAGCAAATTAAGCTTGCTGGTGATAACTACATTACTGCAACCGGTATTGGTACGGTTATTCTTAATACGGAATTATGTGAGCTCAGGCTGCAAAATGTTTTGTTTGTTCCAAATTTAAAGGCAAATTTTGTGTCCGTTAGCAAAGCTTTAGAAAGTGGATGCTCAGTTGAATTCTCAAAGAAGTTTGCCTATATAAAACAGAAAGGTAATATAATTTTGAATGCTAGTCTCAATAATGATTTGTTCGTTTTTCAATGTCACCGAAATGAGACTTTATATACATGCACAAGCAATTATGAAAAATGGCATCATAGATTTGGACATCTGAATGTAAAAAGCCTGAACAAAGTGTATGCGAACAAGATGGTCAGTGGATTATCGTTAGGAGTCATGCCTGAGGATTTTAAATGTAAAATCTGCATGCTAGGAAAAATTTGCACAAAGTCATTTCCACACGAGTCGTCAACGAGATCCCAGAATGTTTTGGAACTCGTCCATACTGATGTTTGTGGACCAATGAGGAGAGAATCGTTAGGAGGTGCAAGATACTTTGTAACATTCATTGACGATAAGTCGCGTAAAATATTCGTTTATTTCCTAAAGGCAAAAGATCAGGTTTTTGAAGTTTTTAAGAAATTCAAGGCATTGGTGGAGCGTGAAACAGGAAAATTTATAAAAACCTTACGCAGCGACAATGGTTCCGAGTACTGTAGCAACACTTTTGCAAATTTTCTTCAGGAATGTGGAATTTCGCATCAACACTCTGTAGTCTACACTCCACAGCAAAATGGAGTTGCAGAGAGGGCCAATAGGACTATTGTCGAGATGGCGAGATGTATGATCTTGCAGTCCGGTCTAGGTGAAAGTTTATGGGCAGAAGCTGTCAACACAGCAGTGTACTTGAGGAATAGATGCCCTACTAAGGTCTTAACTAATGTTACACCACAAGAAGTTTGGAGCAATAAAAAACCAGATGTTTCGCATCTCAGGGTTTTTGGTTCCACAGCCATAGCTCCAAACAAATCGAAGTCGCTTTCCAAATTTCAACCTAAAGGAGAGGAGTATATTATGGTAGGATATTCGGCTAATTCTAAAGCATATAGGTTTTTCGACAAATCCAAAAGAAGAGTAATTGAGAGACGAGATGTTTCATTCATTGAAGGTAATTTAGGTAACGATTTCGACGTGAGTAGATTTGAGTTGTTGGAATTGGAGGAAATTGAACCGGAGAAAGTGGATATGGAGGCAGAGGAACAGGTAAGGGAGAAGCTTGATCAGGAAGTTGGCCATGATACGAAATATACAAATTCGAGCGAGCGAGGTGAAGTATGTGAACAGGTGCATGACGATCAACAGCAGGGAAAATCTTTTTCAAAGCCTGATAGATATCCAAAGCGTAAGAGATCGCAGACCAGCAGTGAGGAAGAGGCAGAGAGAACTCCAACGTTTGGCAAGGGACGCCCAAAAATACTAAGAACAGGAAGGCCAGGAAGACCTAGAAAACAATATAATGTTTTGAATAACTTGTGCACAGCACAAGCCCCTACAATTCCACAAACTATGGCAGAGGCTTTGACACTTCCCGAATCTCGAATGTGGAAAACAGCTGCAAATGAAGAATACCAGTGTTTACTAGCCAATAATACATGGGAATCGGTAGAGCTTCCTGAAGGAGAGAAAGCCATAGGTTGTAGAGGTATTCACTCTTAAAAAGGACGAAAGTGGAAAGTTGCAGAGGTATAAGGCCAGGTTGGTTGCAAAAGGTTTTTCCCAGAGATTCGGAATAGATTACACAGAAACGTTTTCTCCCGTCTTAAGGTATTCTACGATCCGATTAATCTTAGCTTTAGCTGTAGAGAAAAAGCTTATTCTGCACCAGATGGATGTTTCGTCGGCATACTTGAATGGAGACCTTCAAGAGGATGTGTTTATGGAGCAGCCGGAGTATTTTATCGATCAAAATAATCCGCGAAATGTGTTGAGGTTGCGTAAGGCCTTATACGGATTAAAGCAATCGGGAAGAGCATGGAACGAGAAGCTGGATGCGGTTCTTAAGAAACTTGGATTTCAACAGTGCAGTAGCGAATCATGTGTCTATTTTGCCGATAGAGAAAGTGACTTGAAGATCATAGCTGTTTACGTTGATGATCTGATTTTGGGCGGCTTAAGCGAAAGTTCGATAAAGAAAATCAAAGACCAAATTAAAAATGAATTTAAAGTCGTCGACAATGGAGTTCTACATCATTTTCTTGGATTTGAGATAACGCGCGAGGGATTAACTGGCCCAATTTCGATCTGTCAAAGCCAACTTATATGGAAACTACTTCGAGAAACAGGCATGGTTGATTGCCGACAAAATCAAACACCGTTGGAAGCTGGTCAACAGTTTGGCTGTAAGGACGAGAGCTGTAAACGAGCTAATCGAGAGCAGTATCAATCTATAATTGGTTCGTTAACTTATCTCGCAATATCGACAAGGCCAGATATCGTACACTCAGTCAACAAGCTAGCACGATTTAATGTGGATCCTCATGAAGAGCATCTTAGCGCTGTCAAACACTTGCTGAGGTACTTAAATTCTACGGTTAAATATAAATTGCGTTACTTTTCCACAGGTAAACAACTAGAAGGTTTTGTTGATGCTGACTGGGGTGGTGATGTTGTGGATCGAAAGTCATATACTGGTTTCGCATTTATGCTTGGTGGTGCAGCCATATCTTGGGAGTCCAAGAAACAATCAACAGTGGCACTGAGCAGCACAGAGGCGGAATACATGGCTCTTTCGGCCGCAGCAAAGGAAGCGGTGTATTTAAAGCGACTGGTCGCCGAGCTTGGTGGTTCTGAGTTTGCTACATCATACATAACTATACATGGAGATAACTTGGGTGCGCAACAGCTGGTTAAAAACCCAGTACATCACCCACGTAGTAAGCACATTGACATCAAATACCATCATATCAGAGAAGTCTACAGTAGAGGCGATATAAAAATTGATTATGTCCCAACAGATGAAATGTTGGCAGATGTTTTGACTAAAAATCTCCAAAAATTAAAGCATCAAAAATTTTGCAAACTTTTAGGACTTGTATTATAGAAAAGTTCATTTGCTAAATACTTAATTGAATTAAAATTACTGAATTCTTTTGTTAAACATTATAGTATATACAAAAAAAAATGTTTATAAAGTAAAGTTTTCGCGTTGAGGGAAAGTGTTAAATACTTATTGTGAATTGGCCTAACAAATGAATTACTTTTTCTTAAATCCCTTATCAACGCTCATCCTTATTATAATATTTTGCATAGCACATTTATACCAAACCAATTAATAAGTTAGTCTCTAATAAACTATTGCTTGATAAACATCGTTTACTCTTTTACTTGTCGCTCAACATATTTTCGGTATTAAAAAAGAAAAAACATTATGTGGCGGGGAAGCTTTAAAAATGCTGTCTAATAAGCTTAAAGAAACTCGTGTTGCGGTAGATTTTACTTCAACGAGTTATACCTACCTAGCTATTCGTTTTTTCCTTTTTCCATTTTCCACCTTCCTTTTTCGTTGCAGCTCCAAAATGTTTAAAGAGTTTAGTATAGAAACTTGACATCCATCAACCAGTGTCCTGCACTCAAAGTATTTTGGAAAAACAATAAAACACATATTTTCAAGCGGTGTTCAAAATCGTTCCAAAAATCCACGATCCTTAACATTATGAAGAAGGGCGGTCTCATACTGATATAACTGTAAAATAAGCCCAACTTAATATTTTTGTAACCAAAATGAGTAGTTAACGTTGTTGTAAATTCTTAGAAATTAAACGTTTTTAATATTAAGAAAATAGGTGTATCGGAATTGACAAACAAACTTAAATAAAATGCACGACCGGGTCGCACGAAGTTCCTCTTATTAGCCCGGTCAAAATAGACATTCAAGGTTACATTAATTCGCACAAAGCTGAAAATTGGCATGAATGTTGAGAACACTATTACAAACAATTTGTCAAAAGTCCCCATCGATCCGACGTGTGGAAAAAAAATTATTCAAGGTCAAATGTTGCAAAAATCGGTTTTTTGCATTTTTCAGCTGATCGGCAAGTTTTATCATAAAATAGGTAAGACAAAAATTATCCATCATGCAATTATCTATAGAAATTGTCTTAACACTTTTTCTCCTAAGAATCACCATTTTGGAGATATAGCGAAGCAAAAAGTTGAAAAAGTTGTGTTCTTCATAATATGTATGTCAATTACCGTTATATAAATTACAGAATGGTAATACAAGTAAAAATATTAGTTTTCGTGGCGTAAACATACATATTATTCAATTAAAGCAAAATGAAAATCTTTTGAGTTTCTTTCAATCTAGCGTCCTGCATTGAAGTAGTG
Organism: Philhelius festivus; assembly: GCA_963931855.1. NCBI lineage: Eukaryota > Metazoa > Arthropoda > Insecta > Diptera > Syrphidae > Philhelius > Philhelius festivus. Next base: position 215,956,722 of record OZ007555.1, read on the forward strand.
TATATGCAAGATTGATGATTGACCATGCATTTATTGGTTCATTTGCGTATAGTTCGTTGAAGAGATGAGAACACAGTACAACATAAGCACTGATTGAAATATTAAAATAGTAAACAAAAAATGTATGATGAAATGGACAGACAAAATAAAACAAATTACCTACTTGGATAAAATTGAAAAAATCTCAAAGACGTTCTTATATCCACAATTTCGCCGAAAAAACTCACAAAGCGCAACGTCCTCTCACCACACCGTCCATGTTAAAATAAAAGATTGAAGACTCATGCTTGGTGTGTGTATATGCAACTTTAACCCGAATTTTCAAATACACTTGCACGTGCTTGCCATACATTTGAGCAATGTATATTTGGCTTAAGAATATAAACTCGAAAGAAAACCCAGTCCCTCATTTGATGTGCCTTGAGCAGCATCTGTCTGCGACGCTCGTATACCTGCTCCGTTTCTAAGGGCCCAAACAAAATAGTATTAGTCCCAAGCGTTCCTTCGTAGTAAGCAGGGTTGCAAAAGCTTAAGTCACTTGTTAGCTTAAGCTTGGCTTTAATTCACAAGCTAGTGAGTGACTTATGAATTAAAAAAAATATAATTCAGCAGCTAGGAACTGACTTATGAATTAAAAAAAATTTAATTCACAAGTCAGTTGGTGACTTGTGAATTAAAAAAAATTAAACCATAAGCTTCTTAGTGACTTATGAATTAAAAAAAATTAATTCAGAACCTACTAAGTGACTTATGAATTAAAAAAATTGAAGTCATGGGCAAGTAAGTGATTTATGAATTAAAAAATTTTAATTCCCAACCTACTAAGTGACTTAGGAATTAAAAAAAATCAAGTCATGAGCAAGTAAGTGACTTATGAATTAAAAATTTCAAATCATCAGCAAGTAAGTGACTTATGAATTAAAAAAATTTAATTCAAAACCAACTTAGTGACTTATGAATTAAAAAAAATTTAATTCATAAGTTAATGGATAAATGCTGATAGAAAAATTATAAAATGGATAATTTATAAGCTAGCGTGATAATCTTATGATTTAAAAACTAGATTTGAAAGCTTTCGTTAATAATTAAATAATTATGTAGTCAAAAACAGCTTAAAAATTTCCAATCTACCAACTAACTTATGAATTAAATTTTTTTTAATTCACAAGTCACCAACTGACTTGTGAATTAAATTTTTTTTTAATTCATAAGTCACTTACTCCCTGGTGACTTGATTTTTTTTTAATTCACAAGTCACTTAGTAGGTGGTGAATTAATTTTTTTTTAATTCGTAAGTCACCAAATATCTTATGAATTAAATTTTTTTAATTCACAAGTCATCTATAGACTTATGACTTAAGGATTTTTTAATTCAAAAATTCGCAACCCTGGTAGTAAGAACAAGTAGTTATTGCAAGCAAACAGAATTTGTACAGTTTCTTGTTTGTAAGAGAAATGTATCAATTTTGCTTTATTTGTAGTAAACATTTGGCGGAAAAAGTACACTCGGAAGAGTACCATTACCGTAGTTAAAAGACGTCACGAACAAGAACAAGCTGGTACATCAATAATAAGTCCTCCTCGTACTAGAGCACGCGTAAATGAATCAGTTTTTTGTTTAGGTTACGTTACCTTAGGTTAAGGTGGCTGCTGACCGGAAAAGCCAACACACTTAGACCAATATTTGGTCCGTTGTGATACTACAGGATTTCAGAAATCAATCTTACTCGTTAAACCATTTTTAGCTAACAATGAAGCATTTGAGACAGTGAATGTCAGAATTGTTTTTTGTTTAAAAGAGTGCTGTTTATTCTGTGGCAATGAATTGAATAAAGCGTTTGAAATGAAAAAAAGCACTGCAATATCGGCGTCAAATTTGTAATGTAATTAGGTGCTTAGATAAGTTTCGGTACTTATCTTTTGTAAAAAATACTCATAATCGCTTTCGTCATTTCCAATAGTAGTATTTTTCAATTAGATACAAAATTTTCAACTCAATAGGACCACAATAGATTGTTGAATAGGCCTACCGGGGAAGCCACCTTTAAAAAAACGCGCCAAGTGTACTACTTCACGGGTGGCGCGGAACTGTGTGCATATTATGAAGAATACAACTTTTTCAACTTTTTGCTTCGCTATATCTCCAAAATGGTGATTCTTAGGAGAAAAAGTGTTAAGACAATTTCTATAGATAATTGCATGATGAATAATTTTTGTCTCACCTATTTTATGATAAAACTTGCCGATCAGCTGAAAAATGCAAAAAACCGATTTTTGCAACATTTGACCTTGAATAATTTTTTTTCCACACGTCGGATCGATGGGGACTTTTGACAAATTGTTTGTAATAGTGTTCTCAACATTCATGCCAATTTTCAGCTTTGTGCGAATTAATGTAACCTTAGCCTTATTTTTGAAGCTAATTTGACCGGGCTATTATACATATGTAAAAGACTAAGAATTTCAAAAATGAATGTTATTAGAGAAAAACATATCTACCAAGTTTGAAGAAAACTGAGTAATTTTCAGAATTTAATGATACACCTTCCTCTCTCGTCTCGATAGATTTGGTTTTGGAAAGATTCCTTGACTCTTTAAATCATTCGCGAATGACTTATAGTAACTAATAGAATGCCATGGTAGAAACTTTTTCCCGGTTTTGTTTCTTTTAGATTTTCTCGAAAAATTTTGTTAAAAGGGATCTAAAGCCGTCCATTGGAATTTACCAAGTTTTGGAAAGCCATCAAGACTACTTGCTGAATTATTGAAACTATATTTTATTTGAAAAAATTCTTAATCCATGGGTTTCGGCTGATGTTCCATGTAGAGCGTTAACTTACAGAGGATTGCATTTGTTTATACTGGCAATATTGCTTACTACATCGTGTTTACATTGGAAACTTTGTGTAAGTAGATTGAAATCTCGATTTTAGTACTTTCCATTGATAGTTAGTACCCCTTGGCATAATGGTTAGTGCGTTGGACTGTCATGCGGAAGGTCTCCAAGAGTATCTCTTGTCATGGAAAGTGCTGCTCATTAGCCGTTCAGAATCGGCAGAAAATTGTAGGTCCCCTCCGTTCCCTGGTAAATACGCACACAGGAATGGTTAAGAGTTGTAAGTCACTAGGTCCTGGTTCGCTCCAAGCTTTTGCACCACCAAATTTAATTGATAGTTACTCGTAGAACTAAATTTGAAAAATGGTGTTTTATATTTCCTGCTCCGGAAAATGAATTTGATATTTTCGACGAAATATTCTCCATTCGTCAAAATGTAATTGGTCCCTTATCTGCCACATCACATAATGCCAAATTTCGAATTGAATATTCTACATACATCAAAATATATGTTGTTCTCCATACGTCAAGCCATGAACTGGATGAAGACTATGATGGGAATGAATTAAACATTTTGGTTTTTTTCCGCTTATATTTTCTTTCACAATTGCATTACAGTCATAATGTGATTTATTTCAATTGGCTTTTAAATCTCTGACAGAGATAAAGTACAGAAACGTCAAAAAAGTCGTAGGTTTAAGTTCAGCATAAACCCAGTCTATAGCTAAAAAAAACATCAAGAGGCTGATTACACGATTTTTTGTTTAGTTGTTTCGTCTTTCGGCTTTTTGACATATTTCGTGTGAGGGAAAGAAGTGTAGTGGAATGAAGTTTCAATTTTATATTCCTCAACCAATCTGTTCAAAAGACGATAGACGAAATGAACGAAGAAAAGCATCGTGTAATCAGGCTCCAAGAGTCAAACTGAAGTATAATAATTGTAGTTTCTTGTATCAGATAACATCTCTGTTTGAATATAGGTGGGAAAATATAATGTTGTATTAAATAACATCCCTGTTTAAACATAAGCGGAGTGCGGTTGTGCGTTCTGTTTCTAACAATATTTAACTTTTGAAATAAATAGGTTCATTGCATAACGTTGAGACTTTGGGATTTTCTGTAAATTTCTGTCCAAAGTTTTGTCAAAGTCCATATAACAAAAATAAAAATTCTACTCAGATGTTTGAAAATGATTTCAGTATTTAAAAATAAAATGCACGACTGGGTCGCACGAACTTGTTCCTATGTAATAGACTAGGAATTTTAAAAACGAATGTTATTAGAGAAAACTGTTCATAAGTATCAAATTAATTTTTTTAATTCTTTTAATAGTAAGAGACGAAAACAGAATGCTATGCAAATATGAATTTATGCAGGAACAAAAATTATAAGTCGTTGTAGTGGTTTCTAAAAAAAGCTTTTATATACAAATTTTTTAAAAGATTTTTAAGAAAAAAATTTGGTACGCCAATTTAAAGATTTTATTATTGTTTGAATAAAAATTAAATTAAAAAAAAAATATTGAGCCGTTTCTGAGATATCGAATTTTCAAAACAAGAAAAAAATAGATTTTTTTTTCAAAAATTCAAAAAATATTTATTTTAAAGTTTTGAAATGCAATGTGTTTAAGACTTTTTAGAAGCTTCTCTATACAAAATTTCATTAAGAACCGTTATGTGGATAATGAGGAATTCAAAATTCGAAAAAATGGTTCTACGAGTATAGTAGGTACAAGCTGTTATATCTTAATTTCAATTTTTTTTTTAATAAATTAAGAATCATAAAAATTAATTGAAAGAAAAAAATTTTATCAAAATTCTAGGTGTCGTTTTAGAGAATACGATTTTTGAAAAACATTTTTTTAAATTTTTTAACATTTGTATGGTGGGTACGTACCTTTATTTTAAGGTAAAATGAAATTTTTTTCTCACATCTTGTAGACTATATTAAGAAACTTTTATTTATCAAGTTTAAAAAAAATCTAGCATGGGATTTTCGCAAAATTTAGTTTCGAAAAAAAAATTTTGAAGTTTTTTTTAAAAATCCAAAAAAAAAATGTTTTGAAAATTTGAATAAACAATTCTATTTAAATTTATAAAGAGCCTTTGCAAAAAAAATGATCAAAATCGGTGATACCGTTTTTGAGAAAATCAAAAACAAACAAAAATGGTTCCATGGGGGGTACCCTCAATAACCATTTTTCGGAAATTTTTTTTCAAGTATTACCTAGATCTAACCAAATGAAATTGTTTTGTGTTTTTAATTTTTAAATCTATCCAGCAGTTTTTGAGAAAAAAAAAATATTTATAAAATTTCGAAAAAAATTCGTACGGCAGGTACCGTTATTTTTGGTCTTAAAAAAAAAAGAAAAAAACGTGTGGGGGTAAAAAATCAAAACCCATATCTAACAAGTTTAAAGAAAATCGGCCGAGCCGTTTAGGCTGTAGTCGAAGCGACAGACAGACAAACAGAATTGCGACACCCACTTTTTTAGTCTTCGCTATCATCGTAATGTCAACTTTGACCAAAATCTCGAGTTCAATTTTTTTTACGAATGCATAACTTGCCTTATATGTAGTACCTATAAGTCGCAAGTAAAAGCAATGTTGACATTACGATTATACTCGTACGTATCTAGTATTATATACGTACATAACATATGTTTATGAAGTATCTTCGTTAGCAAAAATTGGGCTCTGCGACGAAAGTTGAAAGTTGACTTAACTTTTGATAATCGTTTTAGTTAATTTGTGAATTAGAATATGATGAATAATTTTTTAATTTAATATTTGTGATATTGTGTAGTAACAACTGTTTCAATTAGAGTTTAGTACCTTTTTACTTAAACAAAATAAAGAAAAATATAAAAGTTGATGTGATGGTCTACTTCTTTAACAAAAGCCATATTCTCTGAACTTCAGATTTGATTCTCTTATTCTATTTTATACAATTTCAGCTCCCTATGTTATTACATTACTCTGGAACGAAATAACCCATGGATTAATTTTAAAGAACTGGATTATTCATTTAAATTCAAGTTCTGTATCACCTCGTTTGAAATTTTCATCTAGGAAATAAAATCTAGGTATAAATAAACTTCTTCCTGGTCAAATAAAATCTTCAAATAAATTCTTGTTCAACTTTTTCGGAACTCTTTACAGTTTGCTGTCAATTATTAAAGTATATAACTTCATTGGTTTTCAAAACCTTTCCATACCTTATATACAAGAATACAAGTTCAAATTTAAGTGAAACCATAACTAAGCCAAAATACAGTATCTTAACAAAAATCTATAAAAGACCACGTTACAATTTTCAAGTACCAACATAATCTTATTTAAATAAAATGCTCAACCGAGTCGCATGAACTTGCTTTTGTAGTTAAGGGATAGAAAAATGGAGAGGATTAAAAAGGTCGTGCTCAAATGCACATTCGCTTTGAATTTCAGTATACCACAATGAGAGTGAATAAAACAGAACTGTAGAGAATTCCACATTCGTGTAGTCCGGCTAAAGAGAGAATCTCTGTACTCAACTATACGTACGAAATTGGGCTTGAGAGCAATTTGATGAGCAGTCCTAAAGCACGAGTATTACGGTTGAATTGTTTAAGGGGAGGAATGCATCTGGCTTGGCTATTTCACTAGGACACTGTCAGAGCAATGAAGAAATGATAAAATAACGAGAAGCAATTTTAGAACCTCCAATTATTTTAAACGGTCTTCTCTGAATACTACCAAAAAGACCCAAGTGAGTCAAACGGGCACAAGCCCAGATATGAGACTTATACTCCAACGTTGGAAAAATATAATTCTTATATACTCGTATAATAACCAGATTAGAAGGGCAGAGAATTTCTTATATCGCCGCCGGAGGAAACCTAAATACTTCGCGGAGTTCTTAGCAAAATTCCGTATTATGTTCACAGAAGTTAGTTGGTCATGCACAAACCAAAGACTGAATGTCTGTCAGTTTCCTCGATCTCCTGGACAGTGACAGAGGGATATGGTTTCCCTTTAGCGGCAAGAAAAAGCCTTGAGTTTTTGAAGCATTAAATTCTACGTTTCATATTACCTATTGGAATATATTTTTCAAGATCAGAATTTAATGAGCTTTCCATGATGCACTGCCAATCTATATCCACATCCAAAGAACAAGGACGTAAATCGGGAAAAAATTTTTGGAAATCATTTTAGAACCAAAAAGATTTAACTTTAATTTAACGACAACAGCCGTAAACTTACACTCTGCTCTTCTTGTCAGCAAACAAGAAAATCACGAGTCAATAAGATTTCCCTAGGTTCCATTTGCGGTGACGACACACTGCGAATTATAAAGGCAATGAAGTGGAAATAATTATTTCGAGTGATAACGTGAAGTTTATCTGTTTTTTTTTTTCGTTAAAGAAGATCATTAATGAATATCAAAAACAGAGTTGGAGACAAAATGGATCCCTGTGGCACACCAGCAATTATTTAATGACATTAGAAAGAAGGACTGTATATGCTCTATTGTGAGGAAAATTTGGACGAGTGGGAAAAACGATTTGTCCCATAAAATCGATTACGCGTTTTAGTACAGTCATCGTACATTTATACTTGCTGGACTTATATTGGACTTGCGTCGAATTAACGCCAAACTTCGCTGTAAGAAAATTGGCTTTTTTTCTGAGGCGAAAAATGAGTGTTATTGCATTTCGTAAATTTTTTTCAAATTACCAAAAACGTTTACTACCGTTGGGATATTTAGTATTTTTTGACATAATTCTTGGTCATGTAAAAAGTTGGTTCGTAGAATATGATCATTACAGGTGCTTCTAGCTTGCTTGAACTTAGTCCGGTTTTTCAGAGTGGGGTTGGATTTCTAACATCGGAAACTCACTTGTTTCTCTGACCCTAATAACACAATTTCTCATTCCGAAAAAAATTAAATTTGTAATCAAATTTGCCCTGGAGTCCACGTCACTATAGAGAAAGCATAGCGACCACTAAGAAAGTCGTTAACCCCCCTATTATGGAAGACAACTCAACTATAGTTTAGTTGTAATTCTTAAAATTGGTATTATCGATCACAACCAGTTGACTGTCAAAGCACAACCAGTTGTCGATTAGCAGACAACTAACAAAATGGCCGACTTTTCAGTTGTCTCTTCGTATTATGTATGTAAGTAAGTTGAGTTGTGCTTCGGTTGTAATAAGCGTCAAAATCAAACAACTGGTTCGAAGCAGTTGTGTAGAACATTTTAATGAAAGAATCTGCTTTCGGATAAAAACAATTTTAATAAAAATAGAATGTAATGAGTGTATTTTAGTTTGAAAGCTACATGGCCATCACAATTTGAACGACTTGTTGCTCTATGTTAGCTGAGCATTTATCTATTTTCCACAAATGAGTTCCTCAATCATATCTACCACTTTTTTAATACAACTGACACTACCGATTGAGTCAGTCCTAAATTAAAATCATTGCCACTACACTTTTGGCAACTTCCTTCGCTCATGAAACGAAGAGCAGTAGCAAGTTTAACAATTGGTGGAATCGCTGAGGAACGTTGGTTGTTTTAGGAAAACTATTTCGAATCAAAAAAATGCATTCTTTAGGAATGGAAGTGTATATAAGTTTATTAAATATACGGATATTCTTTTTTATTTTGGCTACATTTTGGAAATTCTGATCTTCCAAATCACCGAAAAACAAATCGAGAGAACTTTCCATCATACAATTTCTTATTCTTGCTTTTGTATGTATTTCATGATGAGCAGCTGGTTTTGACAGCAAATCGACTCCTAAAAGACGGCAACGTATTTTTTCATTACAACTGATTTTAGTTGACTTGCATAATACGAAAAATTTGTTTGGTTGGCTTGGAGTTGAGTTGTGTTGATGACAACTCAACTAAGTTGAGTTGTAATCCATAATAGGGGCTTAAGACTGTTCCAGTATTGCTAAACGGTTCTCAATGAAGTATTTTCTTTAACTGAAATTTTTGGCAGGGAAAATTACAATTTTGAAGTGCCTAGGGGCGATAATACACTTATAGTGTTTTTAATGTATTTAAGGCACCAGTCTAGGGTGTTTTTCACTCGACTATTAAAGTATGGTTTCGAGTAGGCTCGTCGAGAAACTGAGTACGGTGATTCAACTGAGTACAGGTCTTGGCATACTTTACTTCGGATGTTGTCTGGCCAGAAAAGCGAAGCCAAGAAGGATTGTATTTCCCATAATGCCAATTTCAGTGAACGAATAACGGATACAAGTCTTTTAATGAAGACGGACAGAGCAAAAGCACTTACGAAATCAATTTCTTCTTTGTACAATTTTGTGTTCGTATTGTTTCTGTGCATACGTTCAGGTTCTAGCTCGATGTTCAGAGGACGCACGAATGCACTCACGCATACACGAACAGATCGAAGAACGATATCATGAAACCCACTATTTTGGAATTCTTTATTATCGCTATGTTATGCTGGATTAAGACCTCGATTATTTTAACACGAATCCAATACTTGTCATTTAGAGCAAGTGAAAAAAAATTCCCTCTGTCGTCTCCGGAAATTATTTCAGTGTCACACATCCAATTTAACCAGAACATATCCAAAACAAAAACTTGATTCTGTGACTTTTACCGATCAAATAAATATGACAGTTTATGGCCATCTCGGTGGACGATGAGACTCACCAAAGCTAAATTCAACTTTGTTCATGGTGCACATCATGTAACATTAATGGATTTTATGGTTCGAAAGATGTCAAGTGGCGATCTTTGGTCGTGTGTGGTAAAAATGTCGGGGGTATTTCAACGTAATCATTGGTGACTCTGAGTCGGAAATCATTGCAGCGGTAAATTGGAATATTAGGTTTTTGTTCGTTTGTTTTTATGTTTCTTAATAACGTTTTTATTGATATTGATTTTGACAAGATAAAATTAAATGTTGTAGATAAGTTTTTAGGTGTGGGACTTTTGGAAAAAAAATAGTGGACCTCTTGCATAAATGATGAAAAGGGTTATGACAAAAGATTAACGGCTTTTAACTTCGATCATTAGAAAACAATTAATAAAAATAATAACAGATTTAAGGGATTCTCAAACTTTAACAGGTGATTGCGGCCATATTGTTGAAGCTGTCATTTATTAAGTCTATCTTGCCAGATTAACATGAACAGTTATAGCATTTAACATGTACCAATGATGAGATTTTTTATTTTTATAAAAGTGGGTCTTCTGTTCGAGCAAACTTAAGGGCGCTTTGTTCAGGACTTTTCGCAATGTGGTGGATACATTCAAGTTGTAAGTGAGCAGCTTGACAATGATTTTGGGCGAAAAATCATCTTATCGGTCGAGGCGCATTTTCATCTCAGCGGCTACGTTAAAAATTAAATTGCAACATCTGGGGCTCGTATAACCGGCTAGTTATTGTCCCGAAGCCAATGCATTCACAGAGAGTGACAGTTTGGTGCGGATTGTGGAGTGGTGGCTTCATTGAGCCATTTTTCTTCGAAAATGAGGATAGGCACAACGCTTCTTTCAACGGTGATTGTTAGAGAGACATGTTTTTTTTTACTGAAATTGAAGAGATGTATTTGGGCGAGCTCTGGTTCACGCTAAATGGCGCACCATGCCAAACAGCCAATGCGATCTTTTGCGAACCAAGTTCCTAAATAGTGTTATCAGCCGTTTTGGCGATGTCAATTGGCCGCCCTGGAGCTGCAATTTAACCCCTATGGAATTTGTATTGTCGGGAACTTCCAACCCCATTGCTTAATAGCCACTAACATTTTGATCGCTGATACGTTGATTGATGGATAGTATTAACTTCTGCTCCGCTTTTTTTCTTCACCCTTAAGCTCACTGGAAGTTTTCATGTTTCTTCTAAAATTTCTGCAATATAAAGTACCTCATCTAATGTGGGATTTTCTTTCTGAAGGGCAGCTGACCCAACATTATCATGGGGAGTTTCAATTGAAGTATTTGGGTATCAAACCTAATCATTAAGAAAGAACTAAGGTAGTAGATGCACTGCATCATTACAATCCACATTATTTTGGAAAAAGATTTTAAGGTAAATAGCCTAAAAAATTAAATATCTATTAAAATTTTGGGGAAGTACATAATTTCCTTTAGCTTCCTTAAAAGTTAATCTGATCCCAAAGGGTCATTTGTTAATACTAATTCAAACTTTAAACCCTAAATTGCTAAACTAAAATCTTAAATTCAATCCTATCTATTCGCATTCGACAATTTTGTATGTAAATCTTGCAACAAAATTATGCAATGTAAATCTATTCAATTTTAATAATTACAAAGAAATCGTAAAAGAGACTTCCTTTCTACAAGCTCCATCTGAAGAGTCTTCATCGTTTTCTTGTTCAGAGATATTTCTTGCAAGAAATGCAACATCTTTAAGTCTGCAAAAATCTGTTTTCTCTTCTCCATCAATTTTTTGATCGTAAATTCATCGAACCAAGAGCATCTCTTGGTGTGTAGACTGCAAAGATGCAACAGGAAATTATTCAATTTAATAATTTTACACAACTCATCCTCCCTAGAGGTATAGTTTGCTACATGATCATATAGTCTATCTGCCAGGCATATAATCCGAGCCGCCAGGTGAAAGTGAAAATCTTGACCCCTGATTCATAGTCTTGTTGAACTTTTCAGACTTGAAGCATTTTCTTGGAAGTTATTGGAAAAATGAATGATAGTTGATTATTAGTTTTTTTTTTTTTTTGCATTTGCTCAATGAAAGTAAAGGTGATTTGGATAAATTGAATTCTTGTAATGGAGTATTTTGTGTACCACTTTATAATGTAGCAGACACAAAAGCACAATTCGCTGAAATCTATTCGCTAAATCAAAGAGTAGAGTAATTAATGTAGATAAGATGGGATTGAGTTCGGTGTTGTAGGGTTAAATGGGGGTCTTCTTGTGGATATTTTTTCTGGTAGACCAATTATAGAAATTGAGTACTTACCTTCTTCATTTCCGATGGAAAATTTTAGGAAATGTGGCGCTAGACAGATTTGCATTCTTCCCCTTAAACAATTCAACCGTAATGCTAGCGCTTTTAGATATGCCCATCAATTAAGTATAGAGATTCTTTCTTTAGCTAGTCAACACGAATGTGGAATGCTCTCCCCGGTTCTGTTTTTCTCTCTCTCTCTTTATGATATATAGAAATTAATTTAATTTCATTTTGGTGTGGCAATACCTTCATTTATTGGTCTTGACGCAAGCTTGTTCTTAGTCTGTTATAGCTATTATTTATTTTTTGACCACATTGACGAACTTTCGGAAATAAAGATAATAGACTTGATCTCTTGTCTCAAAGCGACGAAATGGTTCTAGGATGAACTTCGGTTACTTCTGTACCGTATCCTTCGCATAGTACGGCTAAAGAAATAATCTCTGTATTTTACAGTACGTCTGAAATTACGCTCAAGCGTAAGCTAATGACCATTCTTAGCAAGACGAGTACTACGGAAAAAATGTTTTAAGGAGGAATGAAGGTGGCTTGGCAGTGCTATGTATAAGCTTCCTTGCTAATTGCACGAGAAACTGGTCCAGTGGCTTGATTTTGGCTTCTTCGTTGACTCTTTCGTTGCTGTAGTGCTTCCTTCGTTCTCGATCGAAGATAAGCCCGTTGCTTATCCTTTCGAAAGTTGGAGCTTCTGCATTGCTGTCTTCGAGATGGTGTACCATGCAGGAAAATTATAACTGATGACAGGTCTGACAAGCTGCTTGTATATCAGTAGTTTCACTGGCTTAGTCCGGTTCTTCTGGCTAGCAATGGGTGCAAGCGGTGAAACGCGAAGTTGGCCTTCCTCAGCACCTGCCTTGAGTGCGGGTTGAATTTGGACAGCTCGTTGAAGTGAACTCCGAGGTATTTAACATTTCTTTTGGCTGCTATCGTCGACCCATCTGGGAGTTTCACGGTCAGGCTTTTGCAAGTGAAGGCTGTTGAATACTTTCTCGGCATCCAGAAAGCATCCTACGGTGGCACGATGGCTGTTGATTCGGATTCAGTATTGAATGCCATTCTCGGAAGCCAAACTGCATGCCTGGAATTGGAATGATGTTGTTTTCATTGCAGTACTTCTTGAGAATCCTTAGTATGACTTCTTCCAGAATTTTACTGATATTGTTGAGGAGGAATATAGGCCTATAGTTGGAAACCAGGTTTTAAGCGCCTTTCTTCGGGATTGCCACGATTTTTGCCGTTTTCCAGTTATGAGGGAAGTAGCACTTGTTGACGCAGTTGTTTATGATGATTGTGAGTAGTATCATCACTGCATGTGGAAACCTTTTGATGAAGTAGTTGGAGACCCATCCGGTCCTATTGACTTCGTTGGCTTGGAATTGACGATGATTTCCGCAATTTCCTCCGGTTGGCATAGTTGAGGTTTGTCCGTTGGGCAACTAGCTGAAAGATGGTCGTCAAACTTCACTCCTTCCGAATTTCGCTGTAAAGTCAGCTGGACGAATGTCCTGATTTCATACAGGGGGCTAGGTGTGAAGTCTTACTCTAAATGATTCGCGAAAACTTCCACTTTGTCAGCTGTTATTGTCACCTCAATGTTGTTGTTGATGATGACGTCAGGTGTTGGTTGGGTTTTCCCTAGACAGTTGCTTATTTCGCTGAATGCGTTCGGTCCTGGTTTAATGGCCTGTAGTCTCTTCTGGAATCGCATGTTGTTGTGGTGTTGGACATACTCCGGGAGGTGTTCGTACCTATCTTTGGACGTCTTGGGCACTTTTTGGGCTTCAAGGGCATTGATGACAGCTGACTCCAGGTGGTCGATAGCACTGTCAGATGTAGTTGCTGAATCCTGGAATTAAACAAATAAAATAAGAGTTTAGTAGGAAAAAATCTAGAGTCGATGGAGTCCTAGGAAAGGTAGGTTTTGGCTGTGAAATAATAACCAATAAGTGCTCTTCGCTATTGATATTGATCCAGTCCATGATCGCTTTTCCTTCAGGGTCGATAGCGGTGTCCAGCCATTGATGATGCCTCGCATTAAAGTCGCCGCCAATGAGTCTGTAGGTAGTCTGCTTTGGAGTCCGATTGAGAATATGCTGGTCATTATTTATATACCCAGCGGTGGAGCGACACTTGAAGTATACTTGTTTTCGCTGATGAGGGCAATATCGGGGGTGTTTTTCTTCATAAACATGTTGAATGACGTCCTCTTTACCAGTCTGTATAACGAATTCACATCATACGCCACTATGCGTAGGGTCTTTAGTTGTATATTTAGAAGAGGAAAGTGGCCAGTGCCACGGAGTTCTCTCCATCGCTAAGCTGAGCGTAGTTTTGTGGGACCGCACTCCTTGCTTTACCCATGACTGTAAGCAGGTCGGAACCAAAGATTCTCTGCACGCAATTATTATTTGTCGATGTTCAGTGACGCTTATAAATTTCACAGCAGTTATATACCTACTGTGAATTTTAATTTTCTAGGGGAATTTGCATAAATTCAGACGCCTGGAATGATGAGCCCACTGTCGTACCTGGGCGAAACGCGCTTTGAAGTTGAGGTTGCTCTAACTTTCTATTGAGATACTAATTACTTTAATTTATTTAAGTTAGTTATTGTGGTTGCAATGAAGCTGAGTAGCCAAATCAGAAATTAAGGCATCGTGATGAGCTTCATGCAGCCCTTGAGAGAATTTCCTCACATAAAAACAGGTTTGATCGAATTTCACTGCATACAAAAAGTTGCGCACCTGTTTCATCATTTATGAACTATAAGCTCAACAGATTACAATGTCAAATGGCTTGAAGCTGAAATATGAACAAAGAATCTTAGCATCTAACGAGTAATTAATCAAAGTATTGAACTTTAATATCGGGTGTTTCAATAAGAGCACTACAAAAGTTTTTTTAAATAAAACAAAAACGGTTTTGAATATCAATGAAATTCTTTATTCCTGTGAAAGTACGTTTGATGCCATTATGTATGGAACTCGATTTCTTTTGCATGGCCACCACGGGCACGCTTGCAGAAGTCCACACGCTGAACCCAATTTTCGACGGTTTTCAAGCATAAATCGGTCGATCTCGATAGTCATACGAAGTTCATCAATCGTCGCTGGCTTGTTGGCATAGACCATAGACTTGACGTAGCCCCACAGGAAATAGTCTAACGGCGTCAAATCGCACGACCGAAGCGGCCAAGCGACTGGACCATTTCGTGAGATAACACGTCCTCCAAACTTGGTTTCCAATAAATTGATTGTGACATTCGCTGTGTGGCTTGTGGCGCAGTCCTGTTGGAACCACATGTCCTCCAAGTCCATATCATCCAATTGGAGCTAAAAATATTCGGTTATCATTGAACGGTAGCGATCCTCATTCGCAGTAACGTGCCGGTCTTGATCACGGAAGAAGTACGGCCCAATGACGCCGCCGCCGGCCCATAAACCACACCAAACCGTAATTTTTTTGGGATGCAATGATGACTCATGGAGCATGTGTTGATTGCTGCCTGACCAATACCGCACATTTTGTTTACTGACGAAGCCATTCAGCCAGAAATGAGCCTCATCGCTGAAGATGATTTTTCGACGAAAATCCGAATCATTTTCAAGTTGTTGCTCAGCCCAATTCACGAACATACGACGCTTCTGGTGGTCAAGCGGCTTCAGTTCTTGCGTCAATTTAATCTTGTAAGGATGTAGGCCAAGATCTTTTCGCAAAATTCGCCACAACGACGTCACAAAGATGCCCAACGCTAGAGAACGACGTGTGAGAGACACATTTGGGCTTTCGGCAACTGAAGCCTCAGCGGCAGTAATATTCTCGACACTACGGGCTCTTCTTTGTCTCACTGGCACGGGAACATTTTTTACTGTGCCTGTGGATTCAATCTGCTAGGACGATTTTGACGACCATAAATTGGACGTAGCGCTCTTAACGTTGAGGCCACTGACTCCGGATTTCGGTAGTAAATTTTAATAATTTCGACTCGTTGTTGGCTCGTATATCTTTCCATCATAAAATGGCAAACCTTACTGAAGAGAAATGTCAAAAGAGCGGCAAGAAATATGGCGTTGTTTGCTGTCCCTGTCGCTCTACTTTTTAAGCGTCCCTGTTGAAAAACCCTGTACATTAAACAGCAAAACATATCCTTTTCTACAAACAAGGCAAGGCAAGTTTTGTAATAGTTGCGGTCAAATAATACAGAACCCAAAAGTCATGGAGTATAGTAACAATCTTATTAGCCTAGAAAATTATACCGATATATACTCGAATTGTTTTAGTAAAAAAATTTTACCCTGGTGTAGGATTGATTTCTAGCCACCGTCACATAAAACCAAGTGAATAGCTTTTTTCTAGGGTATAGTCTCTTGAAAGGAAATACCTTAAAAATATCCATGAATATCCATGAAAAGTAATTATTACCTTATTCGTTTGGACTCGATAACAGTTGAAAGTTGTAAGTCACTTGATAAAGGATTTCTACGAACTGAAAAACATTTTTTTGTAAACTTAGTTGAGAACAAGGAGTTTATCAAACATTTGTGAATATCTTAAACGATATACTCAGCCAACAAGCGAAAACATTTAGATAAAACCAGCTCTATTCTACTAAACGGGGGTAATAAATTTTGATTCACGTTCGCACGTGGTGTCTGAATTCTATTAATCGTCAGATATACTACTCTTCCTACCATTATTTCGAATATTAATTTTAAATAAAACCTTTCATTCATGTTTCAAAAATTTATTTGAAAAAGAAAAATATTTTTTTGAAATTTAGTTGAAGAAGACGCAGTTCATCAGGGATCGGTGACAATTTTTATCCAACCAAACCAAACATTTAGATATAACGTTTCGTCAAAGAAGCAATTGCTCAATCGAACATTTTAACAAAAACTTTAAGAAATAAAATTTTCAAACAAAATTTTTTATGAAGTGAATAGTTTTCTATAAGTTTTTTCTTATTATATTGGCGTCTTCCTCTACTTCAATTTGTTTTTCATAATAGAAGTTGAATAATTTTTTTTTTTTTTAATTGGGAAGACCATATTTTATTTATTGCGTATCTTTTAAAAAAAACCTGCATCAGGTATTACATGAAAGAGCATGGAGTAGTTGTTGTAAGTAATTGACGAGCAATTGAATCATTCTTCCAGTTTTCTTAAATGAAACATGTATTTTTTGATTGACAAGATACATACATTTCTCATTATCAGAAGGTGTTATTCAACCAGACGTCCAAGGTTGACCGCAAGTTCAAGTTATGAAGGTAAATATCGATTAAAGAACCTTTTTCTATGTATACTCACATAAACTGCTCTTCATAATTGCCCTAAAAAAAAAGTTTCAAGAACTAGTTTAGTTTTTATTTGTTTTTAAGTACGTCATTGTGATGGATATTCTTATGAATGTGAAAAAGATACAAAGCTCTTGACCTTTTATGTCCAACCAACATGACTCGTGCTCCTAATCACATATAGCCTCGATTACAAGAAGTAAGCAATAAAACCACTCGTCTCTGCTGACAGCAAAATTTAAATAAAACATGAACACATTTCCAAGGTGTGCAGTCATTCTCAAGCCCCTCAGTCTCAAATGTATCTCAATAAAGAAATAAACATATTTTTCGGATATAAATCTTACAAGTGCCGGTGTTATTTGTCACAAAATACAGCAATTGACTCTGTACTTTATGACCTCACAGTGACAAGCATATAGGCTGAGACCCAAAAAGGTGTGGTCGAACAAACCTAAGAACAAGTCAAAGACATACTGCCCATTTTGGGGAGTGAATAAGAGTTCATTTCGTGCCGCAGATACTTTCAGTGTGATATTCATTAATATGCAACAAGTTATCTAGATTGATTAATAAATGATGCATGTGCAGTGCATTACATCAACGCACAACAAAAATAACCTATGAGCTACGAATAAAGCTGTAATATGATGTAATAAAGCCTGAATAAATTATTTAATATTTTATTACTCAGCACACACCAAATAAAGCTCTGATCGCAAAGGTTGATAAACCCTATGAGTATCTGCTCAACTGCAATTCCAAACTGTATACTTAATGAATGGACTAATAAATTCAGTTAATTACACGCTAAAGCGCTCAATCTTTAAGTTAAGGAACCGAAAAAGTCGTGCAAGTTCCCACATCCCACGATCGATGGGGCAGAAATCCAAATCCCAAATGCATTTCAATTAAAACATAAAATTAAACCGATTTCGATCTATATCTAATATGTATCGGAATTGAGAGCGTATGATTTGTCATCGGAGAGACCATTCTAAGTGGCAGGCAGACTTTTGTGTCGGTCGGGCTGCAGCAAGTGTATTAACCTTAATTTATTGGGAAATGTGAAGTGAATGGATTGGTGGTCTATCATAGTGTGATTGGCGCAGTAAATTACATTTTATACGCCTATATCTGGAACACATTCACTATAAAATGTACATTATATGGCTTGAGTCTTAATGGGATGTGATTTGTGTGTCTCTTGAGGAATTGTTGAAATCGATTGAGAATTTCAAAATACATCACCAAGGGCAAAGATAAATTTTTAATGAGCCATGGAGCTAAAGGGGTAATAGCAAAAACAAACAAGTGTTTATAATATAGCCTTGAATTTTTCGAGCCCTTTTCAGTGTGTTGTAGTGCTACGTTCTATCAAACCCTGAAGCTTTGATTATATATTCAGCCCTATCAGGAGTTTCGCCCGAATGTCATTCCACCCGAAAAATTTCCCTTTTTTCCTTTCCCTTATTTTGAGTTTCGGGCGAAAAAAATTTCATGTTCGAAAAATTCCCCTTATTAGGAGCATTCAGTTCGGGTGAAATGCAACACGATTTACATTTAAAATGTTCACTTCTTTTTTGGAGGCGAATAAAAAAATAACAAGAGGAATCATGTAAAACATATCTTTATTTTAATACAAAAGAAAGTAAAGAAGTATAAATTAAATATTTCTTTATCATCAGGTAGAAATAGGTATAGCGCTGTTGAAATCTGAAAATTATTGAGTTAGATATTAAAGAAGTTGAATGTATAGTTTCATTCTTACAATTGTTCAGGTAACTTCAACGGATTTGAGTGGTCTCTTAACTGCCTCCGAATATTTCAACACAGTATTACATCTTCCTCAAGCAACAGGAAATGCATAGGTATGCTTTGCGTTTTAATTTCTTTAGAATGATTTTTTAGTCTATCATTTACATTTTTAGATTACACTTTTTTCTTTTAAATAAAAATATCAACCAAACCAGTTTCTTTTTTTTATTCGTCGCTTGATTTAATTCATACTGGTTGTCAACAACTGTCAAAACAAAAAGTCAGATTGTTAGGTTTGTTCATGTATCGAAGACGAATAGTCTTCATGATTAAAAACGGAGAGGGAAATTTAATGTATCCGCAAATACAGAAATTTTTTTTTCTTCAATAAATCGATTGGAGAAGGATTAAAAATCGTATCATTGCACTCAATGGACACTATTTTAACAGGAAAATGCAAAACCGAATTTATTTTGAGCTTTTTTTTTAAACAAGAAAAAAGTAAGCTCTGATTTCATTCTCTGTTTCCATTACAGAGATGGGGAAATTTATTGATACCTCAGTTTTCTGAACATACCTATTTTTCGAACCGTCAGTTCTAAATTCGAAGTGAAATCTTGTTCGGGCGAAATTCCTGATTGCTTTTTAAAATCCGGGGGAACAAAAATATTTCGGGTGAAAGGTTATTCGGGCGAAACTCCTGATAGGGCTGATTATCGCTGTAGTTCTAATACCTCGTTACCCAGAAAAAAGAATTTTTTTGATTTTGATACAGTCTTATGGTTAATATTTTACCGATCTGATGGTCAAATTCTCATAACGTGATAGAAAAAAAGTAATACCTGATTCTCCAAGACAAACATTTTTTTTTTGTGGAATATCTCGTAAGCCTGGACCATGTACTTCCTTCTAATATAAATTATGCCATGAAAATACCTTATGAGCCGATAAATTACAACACCTCCTAAACCATTATTAACCAATGCTAAAATATCTTGTAAATCAGTGAATCATGCCAAGAAAATACCTCGTAACCAAGAAATAAAACCGAGTAACCAAATAATAATTTTTTATACGGCGATAAATGCAATACCTCTTAAACCATAATTTAACAAAAACAGACGCTTAACTTCTCGTCTGCCACTGACGAAGGCACCTATACTACCCACCCAATGCCAAATCTTAAAAGAAAGTTTATTTACAGTGTCTTGCTTAATTCTTAATAGGCCTTGATAGGTAACTAGACCTCATCTTCATTTTTGACCCTGATAACTCCAGAGTTATTGAAAGTGATTACCTTCTTTCTACTCTTGATCGCTTTCATCCGCCTCTGCTTATGTCTTTCTCTTTAGAAATATTTAATAATTCCATTGTTCCTGGTACAACCTGAGAGATGAACTCTGGAAAAATTATTTAAGAACCAAATTCCACTAGGACTTTCAAGCTTTTTCAAACGCTTTTACGGAATTTTCTAATCTCTGCGAACAACTTTATAAAGATTATATTTTTCGTATACAATCCTCGATAAAATTGAATCATTTTAGATTCAATTTTATCGAATCATTAATTAATATAAAAAGAAATTCAGGTGGCTACAAATCCTCTCTAACATAAAATATAAATCTTCTTCTGATCTTTTCTTAATCACCAATTTTTTTCACACCATTTCAAACAGTCTTTTAATGGCAATTACATTCAATCTGATACCCAATATTTCCTATATGTAAAGAGCTCCTATCAAACCTCATTTACAGCTATCAACATTTCATCAGCCAAGCTAAAAGAAATAAAATGCACGACTGGGTTGCACGAACTTGCTCCTATGTAATAGAATAGGAATTTTAAAAACAAATTTTATTAGAGAAAACTTTTCATAAGGATAAAATTAATTTTTACTTGCGATATATTATGTATGTACTATAGGGCAAGTTCTGCATTTGGAAAAAAAATCGAAATCGAGATTTTGATCAAAGACGAAAAAAATGGGTCCGGCAATTCCGTCTGTCTGTATGTCTGTACCTCGAACTACAGCCTAAGGTACTGGAGGTATTTTCTTCAAACTCGGTACTTAAGGGTCTTCGGTGATTCCCTAGAGGGGAAATTGAAATTTTTTGTTTAGCTCTAAAACAAACTCTACCCCCCATACACCTGTAATGCATAATCTTATTTATCTCGAAAACGGCTCCAACGACTTTGATAAAAAAAATTAAGTGTGATATTATAGACATGGACTATATTTGGGTCAAACGAAAAAATTTGTGGGGAACTGTTATGAGGGGTACCTATCATAGAACCGTTTTTTTGATTTTCGACTTTCTCATTAACGGATCTAAGGATTTTAACCAAAAATTTTCAGCTGGAGTCCCTTTAAGTTTAAAATAATATTGTATACAAAAATATTCGAAAAATATTTTTGTTGGTTTTTTTTGAAATTTTTTTTCAAAAATCAATATCTTGAAAACCTATGAACGATAATTTTTTTGAATTATTTCCTAAAATCAATATTATTAAATACTTACAATTCACATCCTGCATTTTATTCTTGAAAAATTTTAAGAAAATTTCTTATATAAAAAATATCTTTAATAATAAAACGATTTTTTAAAGTTTGTTTGCATAAATTCATACTTCACTAGAAATCAGACGGCAATTTTATGCATTTGAACATTATTATCTCATTAAATCCATGTTTTATATTTATAGAATGTATCTTAAATTCGAAAGTACTTTTACATAAGAGCAAGCTCGTGCGATCCAGTCGTGCATTTTATTTTCCTTGCAGATACATTTTGTCTCCCGTTTAACATGGTTTTGTGGCCCATGTTCTCTGTAGTCAATGATATTGCCACCGTCAAAGCTTTCGATAGAATGTTTCATAAAATCATTGGGGCAAAATCTTAAACAACCTATCATTAAGGGCTTAGCAATTTACTAGTTAGGAAATTAATAAACTTTTAGTACTTTACTTACTCTTCGAAAATTTTAATTCTTTTCCTTCGTTTTACTAACTAGTAAATTACTAAATGCCTTTTATAAAAAATGGTGCATCTAAAGACGTCCGAACAGTAAAAGTTCGTGAGAAAATACAAAGCAAACAAAACTAAATCTGAGGAAGGGACCTAATAATTTGATTTTTCAGAAGTCAAAGTGACAACCACAATTTATTTCTCCCAAAGAAGTGTAATGTAACTAGTACTAATAATTCTGGTGAAATTGGAATCCCACGGTCTTGGATTTTCCGGTTTTTAACCAAGAACCAAACTGTTGTCTTGTCAGACCTATAACTGGAATAAGATTCTCCATCGTCCAGCTCTTCAAAAGGATTTGCTCGGGACTTAAAATACGCACTTTTCTGCATAATGATGAGTCTTCAAACATATCGAAATCTTTGTCTTCCGAAAACATTTTATATTATTTTATTTACTTTTATAAACAATTAGCTCACGAAACAAAAAAACACAATTTAGCTATTTCAAATAAAATTGCCAATAATTTTTTTCCGAGGAAAATGACAGAGGTCATATGGATTTAGCAAATTACTAAAAGTTAAAGTAGCCAATTTGTGATTTTAGCTTTAGTTAAATGTTAAGAGACAGTAATATATGTTAAAATCGTTTAAAATTAGCAAAATCCTTAGTTATTTACTAGGATGGCTTTAACATATTACTTAATCGTTTAAAATTTTGCGCCATTATTTATAAAATAAAGATATTGGGTTTCTCTATTCTCTTTGGCTTATGGATGAATTCACACATGACCAATATAAAATATATCTCCCGATCGTCTCTCTCCATTCCTTTAAATGCACTTTCTGGATTACCACAAGGCAGTCATCTAGGTCCACTTTTATTTATTTTAACTATCAACGATATTGCTCATGTTGCGCGTGTCAAGTATGGTCCTCTTATCAAATTACCCAAATCAAACGGATCGAAGCCGCCCACCGTAGGTATATTCGATCTCACGCTGTCTTCTGTGGAGATCATTATCGACTAGATCTGTGTCAATCGCTTTTCGGTCTTTGTAACCTGTTCAATAAAAAGATTGATTGATTGCAATCACAATATAACAAAACAATTAATTATAATGTCAATCTCTTGCCACCAAAACCAATGAACATAAAGTGAACGCAACGAACTAAAAATAGTTATGTTTCGTTCATTCAAATTGTTCTCATTTATTTCACAATGCCAAAAAGGAATGAAAATGAAATGGAAAGTATATTCTCCATTTTATATATTTAACATACAATAAAAGATGAAGTGAACGAAGTCAAAAGATGTAGATAAGCCAAACTTTCGTTCATTTTCACATTGTCTCGGTCTCGGTCAGAATGAAAGGATTGTAAACAAATAAGTTCGATAAGTACTTAGCCTACAAGTTTTTGGAAAAATTGTGATATATTTCTCAACATTGTCCACTTTAAGCTCGATACACTTGATCGGTGGAGGTGTGAGAGTCCGGAGTGAACAAACGCGGCACCCATCGTGCCGATATCTTTCTCATTCCCAAAATTTCATGGAGAATATGATCCACACGGTCTTTTGAGATGCCTACGAGTTTAGTTATCTCGGTCAACTTTGATCGGCGGTCTGCCAATATGAGATCATGGACTTTTGACACCTTATCCTCCGTGGTAGCCATTTTCGCCGCACCTGGGCGACCACGTTGAAACTCGTTATACGAATTTTTGACGATCGCCATCGAAGGAGAAGAGTCACCGTACATAGCATCCAAGCGCTATTTGATTTCGCTGCTGGATTTCCCTTTCAAAAACAAGAATCGAATCACCGACCGATATTGTTCTTTTTCCATTTCTCTAAAATTCGTGGACAAGCTGGCTTTCACACGTGGTCAAAACAAAACTACGAGTTCGATTCGGCTGAAATGTTGACAGTAGCCGTAAATCTCTTTTGCGATACTAGCACCATTGGGCGGTGAGGCTAAGTACTTATCGGACCACCCTCGTATAACAGTCCCATGGTTCGAATACTCCAAAATGACAACAATTCCCCAAATTTTTTTTATTTCGACTCCTCAAAACGAGTTCTTCTATTACTAATTCCAAAAAAATTGTTCACCCAACTTCCATCTTTTTTACTTAAGTTATTACTTTAGAATTTAAACTTTTTATTCCATCATTTCTAAGTTTTATATTCATATTTCATTTTAAACTAGCGTTTAAATTTTAAGTTAAGCTTGTATTTAGCTTAAATAAACAAAGAAACCTATAGCATTTTTTTTTAATTGCACTTTTAATAGCAGCTAATTTTGATATATGAAGAACTACCAATAAACAAAGCTTCAACTAAAATCTGTTCAATTCCTAAGCCCTAATTATCGAGGTATTAGACCTACATCGACAATATTGCCCTATACCACCCACAAATATTAAATAGATGGAAATAAATTAGGAATAGCTACCCATGATTTAAAAACTTACTGATTTTTTTTTTGGGTTCTGATGCTACAAAATCCATCTTGTTAAAGTTCTTTTAGATTAAATATCATTGAGTCACGTTGGTCCAGTTAAGTTCTTGAAAGTTACTGGGACTGGAATACGAAAACAATCTCCTTTTATAATACAAATTCGGGCGCGTCCTAAAACTAAAAGTCTGTCATAAATCATAATAGTACGGGAGGTAGCGCTATAGTTGACGAAGTCATTTCATCCCGGCTGAAAATCATAACAATAATAGTTTTCCCCTAACACATAACAGATCTGAACGTCAGCTGCTCCGAAAGCGGTGGAGCTAAAGGAGACAGCATGCAAAAGTCATTGGAAAAAAATTTGCTCCGATGAATTTTATACCAAGCGAAACTGTATTAAATTATTGTTTTAATCATATTTCTTCAAAAAATTATCGTCAGCTGTATTGCCGAGGGGGGGTTCAATGTCAGTCACGGGCATAAACCTCATTTAAAATTTGAAAAATAAATTTATTTTATACCTTATGAAATTTATATATCTCAATTTTTATACTTTTAAAATAATAAAGAAAATAGTCAGCTGCACTTTTGACGGGGGTAACACCGTCAGTCAGCGCGATAAACATGTCGCGCACTCAACGCATTCGAGCGTCGCATAGTATCTTTGGAACATAAACTGACGATCTTTACACCCACAAACAATCAGCTGACGACGATTTTTTGTTTCTTTAACATTTAAATTATGTTATACTTAAAATTCAATAAGTATAACATCAATTTCATATAAATAACATCACAGTTTATTTATTTATTCCGTGTAGGTTTCAAATTACATATACAGGGTGATTTGCATAAGGTGTGACAAAAAGCTAGGGCATGTAGGTTGGACTTAGACAGGAAAAAAATCGTATGGGAGGGGGGGAGTCTATTTCCCCCCGTTTAGGCGGGAGGGGCAATTTAAGAAAACAATCACTTAAAACAGAAAAAAAATTATTAAAAAATAACGGTGATACCTACAGAAAAATGCTATAGCATTTTGAAAAGCCAGAAATACATTCTTTAATTCTGTTTTTAAATAAAGTTGTTCGAGTGAAAAGTTTTTGAAAAATTAATTTTCAAAATCGAAATTTTGAAAAAAAAATGAAAAATTTTTTTTAAACAATTTTTTTTCAAAATTTTACGTAATTAAGTATTATTTTTTTATTCAATATTCAATGCTCTTATTAGTTTTTGATCAAACACAAAAAACCGGATGTCAAAATGTTTTGCAGTTTTTGAGAAAATCAAAAATAAGAAAAACTACTTTTGTTCTAAGAAAAGCCTTTTATTTTAGTTTTTTCGTTTTTGGATTCTTAGGTGAATTTACGATTGACAGGATTAACTTTCTTTTTACTATTTTTTTTTATTATCGTCTTATAAGCATACAATAATGTGACAAAGAACTGGATTAACCATATTTCACACATTTTTTAATTGAGAACACCTGCGTGAGAGCATTGGTTTAAAATTGACCTGCCACTTTTTTATTATGGTGGGGTCGGCTTGGCTTAGGTGCATTTACGAAAGAAAGGATTAACTTTTTTGTAAAATTTTTTTATTATCAGTCTTTTAAGCATACAATAAAGTAACAAAGTGCTGGATTAACACATTTTCTCTTTGTTTTTTGTTTTTTTTTTTTAAATAATGCAACGTTACACGCCCTAACTAGTGACAGAAAAATGCAATTGCGAAATAAGAACAAAAATGTTCCTGAATCTTGAAATCAATTAAAATAAGAAATACATGCATTTTTAGATAAAATACATAAATACTGTTTATTATAATTTTTAACTATTTTTTAACTAAAGCTTATTACAAAAAATTTTCGATATGATCCCCATTTTGTAGAAGGCAAAGATTATAGTGCCTTCTTATTGCTGCACATAAATTTATACTTGATAAATTTTCCTGTAATTTGACTCCAGCCACTTCAATCCGCTGTTTCAGTTGTTCCAAAGATTCTATTTCCACTTCGTACACATAGTTCCTCATGAATCCCCAAGCATAAAAATCTAACGGAGTTGTACAAATTATTTCTAATTTGAATGTCAAGTCGTCAACATATCACGATGTCAAATTACTCTTGTACCGGATTAACGGATATGCATTACTGCTACGGTATGGCTCATGGTCGAAGTCGTGAAGCGCAAAGACTCTACGTTGAAATGTATCCCAATAAGAGGTGTCCCAGTCATACGATATTTTCAAGAATCCATCAACGTCTTCGAGAATACGGAGTACTGGAGCACTGGTCAATTTTAAACCAATGCTCTCACGCAGGTGTTCTCAATTAAAAAATGTGTGAAATATGGTTAATCCAGTTCTTTGTCACATTATTGTATGCTTATAAGACGATAATAAAAAAAAATAGTAAAAAGAAAGTTAATCCTGTCAATCGTAAATTCACCTAAGAATCCAAAAACGAAAAAACTAAAATAAAAGGCTTTTCTTAGAACAAAAGTAGTTTTTGTTATTTTTGATTTTCTCAAAAACTGCAAAACATTTTGACATCCGGTTTTTTGTGTTTGATCAAAAACTAATAAGAGCATTGAATATTGAATAAAAAAATAATACTTAATTACGTAAAATTTTGAAAAAAGATTGTTTAAAAAAAATTTTTCATTTTTTTTTCAAAATTTCGATTTTGAAAATTAATTTTTCAAAAACTTTTCACTCGAACAACTTTATTTAAAAACAGAATTAAAGAATGTATTTCTGGCTTTTCAAAATGCTATAGCATTTTTCTGTAGGTATCACCGTTATTTTTTAATAATTTTTTTTCTGTTTTAAGTGATTTTTTTCTTAAATTGCCCCTCCCGCCTAAACGGGGGGAAATAGACTCCCCCCCTCCCATACGATTTTTTTCCTGTCTAAGTCCAACCTACATGCCCTAGCTTTTTGTCACACCTTATGCAAATCACCCTGTATATGTAATTTGAAACCTACACGGAATAAATAAATAAACTGTGATGTTATTTATATGAAATTGATGTTATACTTATTGAATTTTAAGTATAACATAATTTAAATGTTAAAGAAACAAAAAATCGTCGTCAGCTGATTGTTTGTGGGTGTAAAGATCGTCAGTTTATGTTCCAAAGATACTATGCGACGCTCGAATGCGTTGAGTGCGCGACATGTTTATCGCGCTGACTGACGGTGTTACCCCCGTCAAAAGTGCAGCTGACTATTTTCTTTATTATTTTAAAAGTATAAAAATTGAGATATATAAATTTCATAAGGTATAAAATAAATTTATTTTTCAAATTTTAAATGAGGTTTATGCCCGTGACTGACATTGAACCCCCCCTCGGCAATACAGCTGACGATAATTTTTTGAAGAAATATGATTAAAACAATAATTTAATACAGTTTCGCTTGGTATAAAATTCATCGGAGCAAATTTTTTTCCAATGACTTTTGCATGCTGTCTCCTTTAGCTCCACCACAAGTGCGACAACTGACGCTCACTTTACTGAATTTCGAACATTAAACAACTGTTTAAAGTAAAATTCATTCGGCATAAAATTCCTAAAAAAATTGCAGCGCTACCTCCCGTACTATAAGCGTTCACAGGAACACGCGAATGTCGGTGAATCTCACTGAGCTTAACAAATATTAAGAGCGTCTAAGTCGCAGCTACCTCCTCAGGTCTCTGCAATTTAATTAGATTTACATAGTGCACTCCAGCAGCGATGCTGATTGTGTTGATAGAGTAAGACTTTGTATCTCAACATGCAATTTTTACCTTCTCTTGGGTGCACCTCACACAGCAAATCCCATCCGCATATTTGGCTAATTGCTTTCGCATGCAAGGAAATTTCTGACCATTAAAGGGAAAGGTGGATGCGTTGGAACATACTGTGTCGGATCGTGTGACTTGGTGAAATGATACGTGAGTGGATGCAACAGAAATTAATTTCAACCAAAAAACATGCATTTAATATGGGTACATGATTCGCAACGTGCAGAGTGAAGGATTAGATAATTTTTGCTGAATTCAAACTAAATTTGTCAATTACTAGCAGGGGGTATCTAGAAGGTTCAAACTTACAGAAGGAAATGTGGTGTAAAGATTATTTTTAAACCAAGTTCTTCCGAAGCCTGAGACAATGACTGACGTCAGATTTAAATACACAAACCAGAAAAAGTAATAAACTTTTTTAAAACTAATATTTTAAGTTAGTTAGTTTGTATTACTGGAAGTACTGGCACTAGAAGGATGTTTAAGACTATAGAGCTTTTTTTTGGGAATTTACAATTGGACTCTAAGGTTTTTGAATTATTATGTGAAAACTCTACTCTGTCAATCGATCTTTTATATTTGAGTGTCAACATGGGATTGCACGTATGTAGATCAACGACAAAAAAATTGGCGATTTTCATCAACTTTTGTCTTCGTAATATGGAACACCACTTTCAAGTTGATGCTATCTAAAGGGTGTCCCATAATTCACGCAAAAATTTTAATTTTGCGCGATTTAATTGTACAGTGTTGCCAACGGAAAAAAAGATAGAATTGTGACAGCTGACAGTTTGGGGTTAATAAAAATGGATCGCTATACGAAACAACAAGGCATTTTTATTGTTGAGCAATATTTTAAGAATAATGTAGGTTTGGTACAATTTACAATTTTCGTACATAATATGGCTGTGTCATAGTGATTTAAAACCATCAAACCATCATTTGAAGAGAATAATTGAAAAATTCGGGAAGACTGGATCAATTAGTGATCTTAAACAATCCGGGCGTCCTGTCACAAGTCGTTCAACAGAAAACATCGAAGCAGTTCACGAGAGTATTGGTAACACTGCAAAAACATCAATTCGGCACCGTAGCTCTCTATATGGAATTCTCACGAAAGACTTGAAACTTCATGCTTACAAAGTTCAATTGACTCAAGAACTGAAGACTACTGACCATGTAGCGCGCAGGTGGGAGTGTAGAGTCGGTAGTAGTTTAAGGCATGTCCGGGGCTCTGAAAGACTTGACCAATGGACTTGTGTTGCTACTGAACCATACATCGGACCATGGCAGCGAACATAAGTCCAAAATTATGCACGGCGTGGTGGCATACCAGTCCGCGTACAGCATGCGTAATTCCACGATCATAATGGGTGGCGGCTATCATAAGGCCATGGTTGTTGGATGGTGGTGAGGTGGTTAAATGCATGGTTCATGGTCTTGATTTTCGACGAGCTCGTCCACTTCGGTGGGCTGGTATTGCTACTATTGACAATTCTTACATTCCAGGTTCCTATCGAACTCCTTGTGGTGCTTGTGGATAGGCTGCGTAAGTAACTGAACCAACTAGATGGGAACGTTCTGGACGGTGTCCTTAAGGTACGAATCCGCTAAGGAGTGTGTAACAACTCACCAGAGGGGTGCACATTCTTGGTAGATGGCCCTGAGTTTTGCAGGAACTCATCTGCAAGTGACCTACGGTTGCGAAGCTCGACCGGAAGCTATATTCTGGTACCATGGGAGATAGTGCCCTGAAGTCTGAGAGCTATAGCGTACGTCTTCTGGCTCTCATATTCTATCTTCGGATAGTGAGGTGCAGCTGTCGTGTTCGTGCACTCTTTCCTCAAACTATCTAGTGGGAGTATCGTGGTGGCTTGGTTTATTCCGAATGCGGAGACACATGGTTTCCAGGAATGCCTGGATTCAAGAGGTGTTAGATAGACCTCGCCTCCAAGCAAGAGGTGTTTTCATGCCTGCAACATGTCACAGCTTTGCAACTAAATCGGCTTCGGCTGATTTGGGGTTAATGGTCAGGACCCAATCTGACTCCTATGGAGGTAGGCCTTCCGTGGGGTTAAGCCATAATAGGCAGGTACTCACGTTAAACCAAACATAGGTTCTGACCATGCAGCGCAAAGGCAGTTCGTTGAATGGATTTGAAACAACAACAAGTGGATGCTGATTTTTCGAACAAAATCATGTTCAGTAATGAAGCTTATTTTCATCTGGGTGGCTTTATTACTCGTCAAAACTGTCACATTTGGGGTTCAGAAAACCCACGGTTAATAGTTGAAAAGCAAGTTCATACACAACACGTGACCTTTTGGTGCGGATTTTGGGATAGAGCCATTATCCGACCGCGACCATTCTTCGAAGATGCGGACGATCAGGAAGCAACAATTAAAAGTGTTCTTTATCGTTACATGATAACTAAGTTCTTAGGGCATAAATTACAAGATATGGATGTGAACAACATGTGGTTTCAACAAGATGGTGCCACATGCTACTCATATAAATAAAATTAAATTAAAATTAAAAAATTAAATTTAAATTAAATTTAGATTTAACGTCATTGGACTTTTTTCTTTCGTTTTTTTTTGACGTCAAAGGTCTTTGCAAACAAGCCCTTCAACCAATAACGCCTTGAAAGAGGAAATTGTCAGTGGTATAAATAAAATTCAGCTACATTTATGCGAAACGGTCATAGAAAAGTCTTTGCGACAGTTTATCTGGTGTGTTATTCCATACATAACCCCATCAATCTGTATCCTCTATGAATCAATAAACAATTTAAACTTTCTTATTTAAAATAAAAATTACATTTTGCGTGAATAATGAAAAACTCGTTAGAATGATAGGCCTAAAGTTTTTTCATTCAATTTTCGACCTTAATTTAGCTGAATATGGTTTTTTAAAAACCGTTTATATTATATTAAATCAAACTTAACAAGTCTTTCGAAAGCAATTTTGCATCGTTTAGGAGTTCCACAAGGAAGGACTTTAGGTCCTCTAATTTGTTTATTTCTTATAAACGAGCTATTATTATTTAGGCTCAAGAGAAATACTTTTTCTGAAGATTTTATGATACTTGTATTTTAGCAAATCAATTCCATATAACTAAATATTCAAAAATTTTCTGTTATGATATTTACTCGATCTAAAAATCCAATTTGTTTTGAATATGAAATAAATCAGAACGACCTTACGCGAGTTACGATGCAAAAGGATTTGGGAGTTTTATCATTTTGAAATAAAGTTTTGCCGTGAGAAGGTATAGACTTTTTGATCTCGAAAGCAAATGCAATGTTTGGTTTTCATATTAGAAATTCTGAGGAATTTATAGTGACCATACGATTTATAGGTTCCCACCATGTTTTGAGCCATTTTTACTTGCGACTTATAGGTACTATAAAGTAAGTTATGCATTTGTAAAAAAAATCGAACTCGAGATTTTGATCAAAGTTGACATTACGATGATAGCAAAGACCAAAACAGTGGGTCTCGCAATTCTGTCTGTCTGTCTGTCTGTCTGTATGTCGGTTCGACTTAAAAAAAATATGATTGAATTTTGTTTTTTAAAAATTCTGTTTTTGCTCCAACTACCAAAAAAAAAATGTTTTAGCTTTTTAAGAACTAACTAAGAACATTTTAACTTGCGACTTATAGGAACTCGAGATTTTTATCAAAGTAGACTATTACCTTCGAGGAGCGAGGACACGAAAAAAGTGGGTGACGCAATTCTGTACGTCTGCTGGCTACAGCCTAAGCTGCTCCACAGATTATATTTTTTTTTTGTAATGTACACAAGACTTCAATTTTTTTTCCAAAGCCCAATATTTCGAAAACAACAAACTCAATTTTCTCAAAACTTGACAGTTAAAAGATTTTTAATACAACCCACAAGATGTGGGAAACAAATTTTAATTTTATCTAAAAATTACGGTACCCACCACACAAATGTTAAAAATGTTTTTCGAAAATCGTACTTTTCTCGAAAACGGCTCTAAGAATCTTGATACAATTTTTTTCCAAAAATGTTTTTTTTTTTTTAAATTTTAATGCACAATAATATTCAAACTTTTGGGAAGCTTTGGCATAAAGAAATTATTAAAATCAGTTTTACCATTTTTAAGAAAATCAAAACAAAAAAAATGGTCCCAAGGGGGTTACCATTAACCCTGGAAAGATAACCTGCGTCAATTTGACTCACCCGAAAACGAAATATTGCTCTTTTTAAGTATCCCGAATAACAGGTTGTCCGTTTAATTTATCCAAGTCAGTGCTTGTATTAATCGGTGAGGGGACGCATGCTAATCTTTAGCGTGACTTTTAAGATTTCGATATTTTATTTATAATGTTAAATATAGCTTACATAAATTTCTTAGTCGTATACTCCCATAATATTTCAAAGAAAGGTGAAAGTGTTTTGAGCCGTAGGAACTTCATTAAAGGCTTGAGTACGAGTCTGACATCGCCATTTATGAAAAGACTGGATATCCAACCTCTGGTGACATACTGAAGCAATTTAGTATCTGGAAGCGGCTTAAACTTACAAAAAGAAATTTCAGATCAGCCCTGGCCAAAAAAACGAACTTAGTTTGCATATTGTTCATACAAGATATGACGGAAATTATCTGTGCAGAAAGTGCAAAAAAGTAGAGAGCAAAACCTTGACTTGTGCCTACAATGTTTGTGACTGTTTTTTTTTTGTTTTTAATTATATTTGTTTATTTACTTTTTAATAAGCATTTATGTTATTTAATGGACTTTAAGTATTAATTTTTTTTAAAAAGATTGAAGCTATTTTACTACTTTTTTTTTAAGAATTAAATTTTTTTTTAACTTTTATTTTAATTTAATTTTAATTTTTATTAAATAAAAACCAGCAATGCCATTGAATGTTAAAACGGTATTTCATTTAACTAAAAGAACCATTTAACATCAATTTAACAACTTTCTTACAATAGTTTAGAAAATTAAGCTTATAAAAGTGTATGCGTCAATTTTACGCATGCTTATCTTTAGTGTATGACAAAATACGAGTAAGCTTATCTTTCCAGGGTTAATGACCATTTCTCGGAACATTTTTTTAATCATTACCCAGCTCTACCTAAATGAAATTTTTGAATTTTTTTTTAAGAAAATCTGTGGAACTGTATAAAAAAAAATATTTTTAAAATTTCGAAAAAATTCTAATGGCAGGTACCGTTATTTTCGGTCTTTAAAAAAAAAATAAAAAAAAAGTGAGGGAAAAAACATGCTATCTAACAAGTTTCAAGAAAATCGTTCGAACCGTTTAGGCTATAGTCGAACAGGCAGAATTGCGAAGCCCACTTTTTTGGTCTTCGCTATCATCGTTATGTCAACTTTGATCAAAATCTCGAGTTCGATTTTTTTACGAATGAAGTACTTGCCTTATAGTAATTATAAGTCGCAAGTAAAAATTGTATATAGTAAATATTGTTATTTTTAAATATATGCAGCATCTCGCACAGGCATTCAATATACCTATATTTTATTTTATAACTTGATAATCTTAGCTTTAAAAAACATTCATAAGTTTTCATATTACACAAAATATCTTCGAAAACACGCAGTTTGATGCAATCCTAACTAACTTACTATTTTATGACCAGAAAACAGCTCCATGAATTGCTCACAACGATTGCTTGCTGAGAAAGTAGATGAACTTCACAAAACTATCAAGGCATTTAAAGCGACTCATTAGCGACAATGGCTCGTAAGCATAAGTACAAGTATAAGAAAGTCGTTTCTTGGATACCAATTAAGAATAGCTTAGTGAAGAAATTGCACTTAACGTTGATCAATGGAGCTTCGATAGAGGGTGCCCGTTGCTGAACTAACATACCGATGAGTCAAAGAGCAGCAGGAAATACTGATGTTGCAAAAGTTATGCAGAATGTGACAAAAACTCCATCAGGGGCAATAAAGTTCTTAAAATCAGTCGAAGCTTATTTTTGGCTGTTAGTCACAACGAGGTTATTCATCAGACCAAAAGAAACATATATTCGTGCTATACCTGCGTGCAAAAGGTTAACAAGATTGCTTACCATCAAAAAGCATCAATGAGACATTTTTTTTTATCACACAAGATTTTAAACTCTTCAGTTCTACTACACCTTTCACACTTGAACTGTGGTATCGTCTGTGCAAATGCTCCTAACTGAGAGCATTATCTTCTCTTTATGATACACATATAAAATGTCAGCTACATAGCACGAAATAGGAACACGAAGAATTTTGACACAAAGAAGCCTTCCACAAAATATCACATCCTTCAAATATGTTTCTTTAGAAATAAAATACATGAGAGCAATAGCGAAATACAACTCCATTCCACACCAAAAGAAATATGTGTGGTTCCGGCTTTAACAATAAATATTAGATTTCGTCTGAAATTAT
The DNA here is from genome assembly GCA_963931855.1 of Philhelius festivus. Classification (NCBI taxonomy): domain Eukaryota; kingdom Metazoa; phylum Arthropoda; class Insecta; order Diptera; family Syrphidae; genus Philhelius; species Philhelius festivus. The sequence goes on from OZ007555.1 coordinate 215,991,230, forward strand.
ACATGACAATAGTAAGTTTTAACTCCAAGCTCAGGAATTCTCGAAAAGTTCTTTTAATCATCTTTGCACCTGTGTTTGGTTTTGCTTCATACTTGTGTGACCATAGTGAAGGTAAATGCTGATATGTTTGTAAGACGCAAGACTCAACTGCATTCAAAGCAAACCTTCATTTGATTATATTACTTCGTCTACCGTAATTGATGATAATTGCTGTTTTTTAAGAGACCCTGAAGGAGTATTCCAATAGCTGAACTACTTTCAGCCGAATCACAATGTTTCTCTAACTAAAATAGATAATTAACCATTTGATGTTTCAAACTCAATGCCACAGGCCATGAATCATCAATAGCTAGCTTCAAACAATTGCTTCATCGAAAATGACTTTATTTATCACGACCTGTCAGAAACATTTGAAAACACATTTACCCCCCATTCACGACAAAATTTATACAACAAGAAGCAACTTTGACACAAGTCGTGCACCACACTATCAGCATCATAATACACTTTGTACTTAGAGATGACTCTCAAAACCTCATCATCACATCGTGCCTTGAGGAATGTATGTTCTAACATCAATTACCAAGTGCATGAGCAGCAACAAACAACAGCAAATCTTAAGATTAATGAAGATGCCCCACGTGCAAAGGGAGAAGACCGAACAAATATCCAAAGACGTGGAAAGCATTGTCCATGTCAGAGACTCAGAATATTGCATGGACGACAGCACTTCAATTCTTGCACCCTCCCACGATTACGGGTTCCGTTTAAAAGTCAGCAGGCCCCACCGCCGCCACCATCATCGCATCGGTGGCGAACAATCAATGTTCTCTAAAAGCCTTAACAGAACAAATATTTTGAGTTGCATGCAACTTCCTTGCAAGCGAAGCAGCAAACGATACCGGTTATCGCAGTTTGGCTTACTAACATGGTGGTAATGCGCATAACTGTATAAGATACATAATAACTTTTCTATGGATTCTCGCGTGATCACCGGATTTTAAGCCTTTTCTTTCTCCTCCGACAAAAGATCGGTGAAGGTTTAATAAATGAATCTCCCTCACTCCTTGCCACAGTGTCGGATATGCAAATTTAGATAAATCTGAAGTCCTCCGCCTTTGGGATGGAAATTCATAAAAATTCTTAGCGGAACTCTGTCGCACCGAGATAGGTTTGGCATGACCAAAGGTGAATCACTCAGTAGGTAGGTAGGTCTCTGATGAGAATAACAGCAATTTTACGTGCATAGCTTGCCACCCAAAACCATTTCACTTGACTTTGCAGATTCCAGCTCTTTAATGACTCCGGTCGCGTCTTGGGAAGTCACCTCACCCGGTGCACCACATCGACATGAATGTTCTGACATTTGCCATTCACCGAATCGAAGTACCTATCTTAGTGAGGTATCTTTGGGATGAGCAATTTACTTCGCCAAAACTCAGACTCTCATGTTATTCGGGACGAAACACTTTCGTGCGATTCCAAGAATCATCAATTACGTATGTTGTGTATGTTGCAACCTAGTGAGACTGAGTAATGTGGAATGGCTCACGACTGCTACGAGTTATTCGATTTTATTTGATCAATTGTGAGAGAGTTGTATAGATATCAATATCGCTATAGGTCTTTCATTGAACGTACGGAGTTGAAGCAGCTTTGTTTTTGAAGCAGAGTAGGTTGCCGCCGCCATTCATCCCATGCAGGGGGCTCTGAGTGTGATTGTTGCAGAGATTTAGGTAATGAATGGATGCTTTACAATGATACCACGCTGTGAAATCACTCAGGCAGTAGCAATCGGAAGAATGATGGTTGAATTTGAAGTGATGCACATTCAATTAGGCTTAATTTGAAGACTGGTTCTTATATAACTATAGCCCTACATACTTTGTAGTATACCTTTTGTAAAATTGTAAGTAAATGTCGTTGCATTATAACTTTTGAAATTTGAGAAAAATACATACAAAAATATTTTTACCTGCAGTATCAAAACGATAGAGCTCCGCTGTTCCGTATGTCTCTTCTTAGGTGTGACATGTACTTATAAGCTCCGTCAGAGAAGTTCCAATAAAATTTACCCAACAAATTTAAGAGATTTTCTGCAAAAATGGCTCCCTATTTTGGGAAAAATATATTTTTCGACAACATTCTTCTCTGTACATGAGTACATGACCTGCTCTATCTTAAAGACGTGGGCTCTACCTATAGGAGAGTTCTACTATAGTGTATCTAGCGACCTGGCAATGATATTGACTGTATTAGTCTCACAACCTTTGAAATAGCTCAAAGTGGTTCAACGAGTAGGGAGAAAGTCTACTTGATTCATATGCATTCACTCTGACAAGTACGCTTACTTATCCTAACTAAACTATTTATACGGTACCTTAAAGCTTTCTGGCTTTCAAGCTAAAAGATCAAAACATTTTCATCAAAATTCAAGCTTGTGCCTAGCATCGGTTATGAGAGCGAAACGAGAAGTCTTGGATAATTATTCCCACGGATGCCAACACTTCATGGCATTAGAATATGTTCCTCCAACGCCCGAAAAGTTAACACACCTAGTGTTTGAGTCTTCTTTCACGACGCATATTCCACATTTTAACGAAATTCAGAAAATGCCATGGGTATGATCAGCTATGATGAATGAATGAATGAATTATGTATTGAGGCTATTGCACTACGACCTGGAGATCGATTGTGCGCCTCTTACAAATAGATAAGCTTGCTCACCTTATAGTTCTTCCCCCAAATCTATTTCTCTTAGGAATCTTTGGGGCACCTTCAGAGAGGATAGGTACTCTCTTTCAACTGGTATTGTTTCAGATGGTTTTTTCTTTGGTGCATGAGGGCATGAGTGGACAACATCTTCCTAATATTTGGTCCAGTTTTTCCTCATGCATATTGCACAATCTGATGCATCCCAATAAACCTAGGTGTCTTCTAAGTTTCCAGTATCCAGTTAGGATACCTGTTATTATTTTTAGGTTGTTCCTACTTAAGGTACTAGTACGGTCTAGAACGCCAAAAAACGCACGATTTTTAGGAATTTTTTTCCCAGAAACTTTATTAGGTAATAACATAATTTTTTTTAAATAATGAATACAGGCGTCAAGAGCACAATTTTTTTTTTTAATTTTCGAATTTTGGGCCTTGTGAATAAAAAAAAAGCTAAAGCTGAAACTTGGATTTTTAAGTAAAAGCTTGATTTTTAGTGAATAAAAATAAGCTTAAGCTAGCTAGTTAAAGATGTTTTCTAGTAATAGCTATTTTAAAATAGCCAAAGCTAAATTCATTTAGTTTTAGCTTGTTTTCCTAGCTTAAGCTTCAATTTGTGTGAATAAAAATAGCTTAAACAAGAATATTATAGTTAAAGCTACAAAAATTTCAAGATTTTTTCGACCTGTCTAGAAAGCTTTGACTAGTTCTTATTTTCAGTATTAACTTGTGCGAGTTGTTAATTAAACATAAGGGAATATCTCAAAACATAGGACTGTGAACGTATAGACCCAGAAACTGACATACGAAATGTTAAAAACATTTTTTAGCCGAAACCAATAGTTGCCCTGTAGAACAGATAACAAATTGAGGTAAAAAAACTTTCCTTTCGGTCATACATGTACCAGTTTTAGCTAAAGCTAACTAGCCGAAATATGTGAATAAAAAAACGAACACCTTAAATTACGAAGCTTAAGCTAGAATTTTCCAGCATAAGCTATTTAGCGTTATCATTTTTTTATTCACATAAAAAAAAGCTTAAGCTAGTACTGTCTAGCTTTAGCTGCTAGTAAAAGCTATGACTAGTTGGCTTTAGCTTCCTCCAAAAAAAGCTTTAACTTTTTTTTTATTCACAAGACCCAATGTCCCATTGCGGACAGTCAATCTCAGGATTGGCTGGACTGAAACAAAAAAACAAAGTGGGTTATTTAAAGGAAGGTTTCTTACGAGACAATTTACCACAATTTGTTTAAAAAGTAAAAAAAATGTCAAGCTTTGAAAAAAAAAATTTTTTGCAATTTTTTTGTCCATTTTTGGGTCGCCATTTTTTTTTTGTTTGTTCATAACTTTTTGGTAAAATTGTCTTAGTACCTGGACACATTGACGCAAGTGCACATGAAACTTGCATGAACATATAAAAGAGAGAGAATGATTTTTAATAAGAGGGAAAGAGATGCACTGAAAAATAAAAAATCTGCACGAATCTCATAATTTATTATGAAACTCTGTGCAGTGAATCAAGTTCCGTTCTAATATCGTTCCTATTTTGACAGATAATTACATTTTTATTTTAGCGTCGAGCCGGTAACTTCAGTCCATCTCTTTCCCTCTTATTAAAAATCATTCTCTCTTTTATATGTTCATGCAAGTTTCATGTGCACTTGCGTCAATGAGTCCAGGTACTTACTTCGCAATATGCCGTGTTCTACTTTCCAACGGTTCTTCTACTGTCAATTTTCTTGCATCACCAAGTACGTTTATTTCTGTGTGTAGCCACAAAGTGCGCAGTGAGGCATTGCGATCTTCCGTCAATGTGTCCAGGCACTTAGAAACCATAAAAACAATCAAGTTGCAACAAGTGTCTTGAAAATCGGTTCAGTAGATCCGGAGATTAACTGTCCGCAATGGGACAATGTGTTTTTTGATGAGTCAACGTTGGCGCCCTCTATAATTCGGCTAAAATTCTAAAATTATGACTAAAATTTGTACTCTTGACGCATGTATTCATTATTTAAAAATAAATTATGTTAATTAATAATAAAATAAATAATATAAATAAATAATATAAATCTATAAATAAATAATAAAAATCCTAAAAATCGTGCGTTTTTTTGGCGATCGTGAAACGTTGCTGGTTTTAATTTCCCAATAGTAGTTTCACCTGCCTCAGCCTTGGAAGTTCTTTCTAATTCTTGGATCTGCTTGCCTCCCCTTCTTGTTTCATTTTGTTTTTTTTTATGACATTTTCTCCTATTCCGCAGTAGGGCTTAGGCCCTGTTAAAGGGCTTAATCCACCTATCCACACTTACGTGACCAGGTACCCAATGAAAATCTTCAATGAAGTGTGGTCCTGTTCCTGCGTTGTTAATTTACCCTGCTTATGCAATCCCACACTAATTTAGAGCTGAAGGTATATGAGATTAGTACCTTGAGTGCCGCTTGACTATCTGATATGATAGCATAATGTTCTTGTTACGATAGTTCTTTTCGAGATTGCGATCGATGCATTTCCCTATGGCGTTTACCTCCACTTAGAAGATGGTGGTGGACTGTCCCATCGGTATGGAAAGTGTGTTTTTAGGCCCAAGGATTCCTTAACCATTCCCTTTTCTTGTTCTCGATCTATCAGTGTAACACTTGATGATATTTGCTTCAAGGGTGTAGTCTGATTCTTCTCCTACCTAATTGGCTATGATAGAGAGAACAAAATTACTATATAATTATTTGGTTAATCCATAGTCTTAAAATTCATAAGTTAAACCACCTTTTTTTTTATTTAACTTTTGTACTTTATTTATTCAATCTTAACACGTAGAACATAAAAAGTCGACTAACTCGAAATACTTACGACAAGCTTACAAAAACTGTACTTACGATAAAGCTTCATCTTTCCAGCATTATCTTCTTTTAAGAGATAATGTTGGAAAGAGTAACTACTAATTTCAAAATGGATTCAAATGTCTATTTCTTTTAAAACTGTACACACACACAAATAAAGTTGTGCCAAGTGCCAAGTGTTGTTTTTACTTAGTGACCGAAGGGCAAGGGTTAACAGATATGTATTCAAGCATCATGTTTGCCGAACTTTTGTTTACGTCCAATATTTTTACATGAAAATTTAAAAATAGCCCCAGTACTTATTAGTATTTAGTATTTAGTACTTAGTATTTATCATTTATCATTTTAGGTAGGGTATTTGACCAATTTTTTTTTAATTTTTCTTATAAAAATCTGTAGAAAAGTATTTAAGTATTTATGGCAGGTACGAAGTTAGAATAAAATCAATCGAGTCGCTTAGAATGTAGCCGAACAAACAGATAGGCAGCGAGAATGACTTGAATCAATTTTCGCGTGATCTTTATCATCAATGTTTCATCAAAATCTTAACTTGGAATTATTTCCTAAATACTAAAAGTGTCATGTATAACCAATGCATTGCAAGTTGAAAGGAAAAATGAAAAACTGAATTTTCAAGAAAAAAAAAAACATGACTGTTAAAAGCTTAAGCCTTTTCGCTTTTTTCGATTCTAATTTTCATCCCTCGTTCTTGTTTGAAAAAAGTGAAGAGCATTTTAGTAAAACAAATTCCAAAACTTTTGATTTCTCGATTCTTTTTAATTTAATTATTTAGAATATTTCTGCTTAATTTATTTATTAATTTTTACTACACAGAAAGTTTTAAGGGCCCTTCAAATTGACTCCCATTAACTCTTAATGAATCAAAATGCATACTCCCACTTTTTAGGAACCAAATCTCAACCGTAAATCAAACTTATAGTCCTTAAATGAAACTAAATTGAGTCTCAGTAGCATCGCTGAAGTCACCTCCTAAGGTATTGTTGTCAAAGTAAAATCTTGACATAGGCGCATGCCTAAGGCTCTTAGATCTTGCCAAAGTTATGTCTGTGAGGGTTTTTGTGCACCTTTTACAACTCGATTTACACATAAGTACCTACTCTTGTTTTATTAAACCTTATGGTCACAGGAATATTACTGAGTTGATTTTAGTAGAGTTGACTACTGCACCGCTAAAATGAGCATCAGTAAAGATTTACAGGTTTTGTTCTCATCCAGAAAAATGCGATGATTACCTCGTCATTGTGATGAAAGGCTTCGACAAAACTATCCTTACTGTAGGCTCAAATATAGATATAGGTTTTGGTTTAAGAATATTTTCCGAGACTCTAAACATGTCTAGGTTTTTTTGCTACTCGATTTTTCTAGTATGTATTTTTAAGGCTGAATTACTGGCCCTCAGCACAGAATGCAAGTTACTCAAACAAGATCGAAGCAAGACCTTTTAGGTGGTTAAAACCGTTTATTCTAATATATGTAACATCATTTAATCCGGAAAGAACTTGCTTGCCTGAATATTAACCGCAGTTTCACTGTTATCTGGCTTTCGGATTATAGTGGCGTTGATGGAAATGAATGGACAGATGAGCTGCCCAGGCAAGGATCAGTCTTTCATGGTTTACTTGCGGATGTTGACTCTTCAACATTCCATATAATCCATATTAGTCAGCTAGCTTAAGAGTAATGGGTCAGCTATAGATTTTTTTAATGATTCTGATTCCTTAAAATTTCTTTTTTTTTTCCAAATTCACGAACGATTTTTGACACATCATTTGGTACCTCATATGGGTATGCCGTCTTTAAGGCCACTTAACGGTCATAAAGTAATTTTTTTAAGTAATTGGTCAGCAATAGATTTTTGCTTATGAATTTTAGAATTTTCTTCAAGAGTATAAGAGAATGATCTGCTCATATTCTCTTATAATTGTGAAGAACGTTTAAAAATTCATAAACAAAAATCTATGGCTGACCAACTTCTTTAAAAAATTGGCTTTTTATGACCGTTAAGTGGCCTTTAATGTTATACTTATTCTTTTAAAGTTCTCAAATGAGGTTCCAAAAATCGTTATGACCTTGAAAAATTTGAAAAAGTATATTAAAAATGTATGGCTGACCAATTATTGAAAATATTTGATCTTTTATCATGATCTAGTGATCTTTTGGATTGTATAGAATTTTTGCGAATAACGCACAAATGAGGAGCCTTAAATCACCTTGTAAAAGTTTATACCTTGATTACAAATTTTCTATGGCTGACCAATTTCCAAGACTAATTGACTTTTTTGACCAATTATTGACCAATTATATGACATACCTTTTTTTCTGAATATCCCATATATATAATTAGAGCAAAATCATTAGGAAAAACATTCTAGGGCTTGATCCTTTTTCTTACAGTGATTCGATGGTTCTAGGACAAAGTTCAATTACTTCTATGACTTGCACTGATTTCTTTCTGCTTCACCATCATGTCAATAAGCTGAATAGGTAAGCACAGTGTAGATGGTTCCGGATGCGGGTGGTGGTCCGGCTGAGTGGATGATCCGCTTGCTGATATTTGTACAAAAGCAAACACACGTCATACGACAGCAAAAAGCTACTATACCGGCTGCCAGTAGTTCCAATTTATTCAACATTGGATTCGAAATCTTGTTGACTTTCGTTGAAATTCAACATAAAAACTTATATGTGACACTTGTTAAAATATAAGGTTATAAATTGATTTTAAATATCTACGTTTTGTATGTATTAGTGAACAGGGTAGTACCTCTTGGTATAATGGTAGGTGCGTTGGACTTCAATATAGTACAATGAATGAATAGATGTACGGGGTCCTGCGAGGAATTGACAAATCCTCTAAGAGTTTCTCTTGACTTAAAAAGTTCTGCTCATAAGCCGTTCGGAATTAGTAGAACATTGGTTACACGCACATACCAAGGAATGGTTCATATTAATAAATAACTAGGCCCTGGTTCTCTTCAAGCTGTTATACTACAAATATTTTGTATTTGTCATTGAAGGGGCCTAAATATTTTAGTACCTTTAAAACTGACTTATTTTTCTTTCCTTTTTTACATTGATATTTTAGCTACATCATCTTAAATCTAAATTAAAGAAAGTTCATGCAATTCAGGGATTCTAATCTTTTATCATATAAATCATAGCTCGAGTGCCTTCTAGCTGTGTTAGTTAATTAAAGAAAATAAAATAATAAACAAGAATTTTTGGTAGATGGAGTCATGAATTAACAGACTATATTAAGAAATTCATCACTATTAATACCATTTCTATGAAATTGTACATTATTTATTATTTTACAAATTTTATTGAAAATAATAAAATATTGAAACATTAATCATATTTATTGATCCGCGCCCTGTCAAGACCGTTTTGATTGATTAATCACTTCATGTCTTTGAAACACCTTTGCCATTAAAATAATTATTCCAAGAGCCTCGAACCAATTATTTTGTATTAATAATAAAAAACAATAACAAATCTTGTGTTTTATCCCATTCATCATCTACTTTAAATTTTAATTCTATTTTTGTTAATGAATTAGCCTCTGATATAACTTCACCTTAAAAACAAGACCTGTCCAGACAATGAAGCGTTAATTTCATGGATTATTAAAAGGCAAAACAAAACACCCTTTTGTCTGCGCCTTCTTTTCTTTTGATTTATTTGTTTGAAAACAATTACTAAATGCCAACGTGTAGTGCGAATAATTTTTTGACCTTTTTCTTATTTCATTTTACACAAAAGACAGCCTTAAGAGAATTTAGAACAACAGGAAGTCAACAATGTTTGATCTCTAGATTTTTCTAATACACAAACTGGTAATCATCTTTCGCCGCTAACAACTCTATATGCAGAGACTTCCTTCATCATAATTAAATCATTAAAAAATATACATAAATTAAAATTTAATACCTTGAGCATTGATCTCCCTTCCTTTCGATCTTTATCACAACATTGTTTAATTAAAAATTGCAAAAATGCATCATTTTTCACGCTTCCAGGATTTTAACAAGGACCAATTATTATTATAACTTGAAAGCACCCACGGCATTGGCGGCATCATGCACAAAGATAAAGTTTGAAAAGAGAATATAAATAATGCATCAGAGGTTTGGATAATCTCCAGAGGTATAATTAAGCAACATGGCATTGTCAAACGAGGAACAAGTATGTTGAAAGTAGAATTGCCTGGCTTCCTACACACAATTTTATTACAAAAACAAATTTGATTTCATGTGCCTTGGGCCTTTACATATGCCAACTCAGTTTCAATAGACTTATTTATTTACCAACAAACTTTATAATAACCATTTTAAAAAATAAAGAATTCCTAATATACTCGTAAAACGTAACTTCGATTTTTTTCAAGTTCGAACCTCAGCTCTTTTGTTTTGCACAAAAAAAAACCAAATCAATGCAATATCCCACAAAATCCTTTCTCTCACAAACTATTACGAAAATCCGCTTATTGCACAACATTCCATCGATTGATTTGAATCTTTCGCAGACCTAGCGTGTCCGTCTTCGACCACACCAATAGCCAAAAAGGCATTCGTGTAGAACTTACCAACAACCCGCGAAGACCCGACGCGAATTAGTGTGGTTCTGCGATTTATTTTTGATTACTGCGCGCTTCAAATTCCTGCCACACTCGAATTGCTTGATCACAGTGCAGCACTGCTTTGTGCGCTTTTATTTCTTCTACATACATAAAGTTTTCGTTTTCATTGCGTCTTGGGTAAAGTGTATAGATAGATACCTCTCTCTGTTGCAAGTGATTTTTCATTTGAGGCAACATTACGTGCTTGGCAAACCAATTCGGTTCGGCATCACTGGAGTGAACGTAGTAGATGTTGGTATCGGACATAAGTTCACGTAGCGCACTTGCATGAGTTATTGTACTCTCATAATATGGTGTCTGGCCTGTGCTGTAATGAACATTTTTATGTGGCTTTTGTGTGTTTGGGAATTTTATTGTAATGCCTTTATTGTTATGAATTTTCGGGGGTGTATTTAGAATATTTCATCAAAACTCATAAAATATTCAATGTGGAGAAATGTAACAAAAAGGGTTAATGAACTTTGAAAAACAATTCAGTCCGTCAAAATTGTATTGGAGCTGAATATTTAACTTATGGGAATATTCACTTTTATAAAAATGTCTTTATTTACGATATATGTATGTGCGTATTTACTCGTAGGTACTTTATGACAGTTTATGGATTGGTAAAAAAATCGAACTCGAGATTTTGATAAGACTTGAAATTAAGATGATAGGGCAGCCCAAAAAAGTGCAGTGGCGTCAATATTCTCTTGCACTCGCAAATTGACCGAGTCCCCGATGAATTGGTGTAACTAAATTTTTACAACATCATAGAAGTTCTTCACCGAGGATAACAATATATTGTGTAGGAATATCTCTGTGGTAACCGAGTTAAATGGGAAAACAAATTTGGGACTCCCCCATTGAAACGAAGTGAGAGAAATTTGACTGCCATCAGCTTCGTCAATATAACAACATTTATTATTTCATTGCATTTGACCGCGTACATCATGATCTTCTCCTGCAAAAGCTTAAGATGTTGGGATTGAATGTTTCATTTTTAAAGTGGTTGAATTCATACCTATCTGATAGAAAACAAGCTGTTAAGATAGACGAATGTGTCTCAAATCTTATAGATGTGGTATCAGGTCTTCCACAAGGCAGTCATTTAGGCCCACTTCTTTTTATAATCTTTACCAATGACTTACCATCTATTTTCAAATACTGTAACTGCTTGATGTATGCTGATGATGTAAAATTATTTACAGCAGCATCTTCACTTGAAGATTGCTTTTTAATGCAGTTGGATATCAACAATTTTCTTAAATGGTGCGACTACAACCATCTTCAGCTGAATTACTCAAAATGTAAAATTTTTAATTTATCTAGATCTTCATCTCTCATTGATTTTGAATATAAATTCTATGATGTTAATCTTCTGAAGGTAACTGAGGTTAATGATCTTGGGGTGATTTTTGATTCTAAGCTTGACTTCAGATCTCATGTTGACTACATTGTGTCTAAAGGTAATTCACTTTTAGGTTTTTTGAAACGGAACTCCAATGATTTTAAGGATGCCTATACTTTGAAGATCTTATTTATGTCAATAGTTCTACCAGTTTTGGAATATTGTTGTGTCGTCTGGTTTCCATTTTATGAAAATAATATTTTGAGAATCGAAAGTGTTCAAAAAAGATTCACTCTTTATGCATTACGCAAACTTAATTGGGTTGGGTTTTTGCCAGATTATAAATCAAGGTGTTCTCTTATTGACTTAAAAACGCTTAAATGTCGCAGGCAAGTCCAATGTATTTTGTTCATTAAAGATATTATTGATAATAGAATAACCTCTTTTGAACTGCTTTCATTGATTCCATTCTATGTTCCATCAAGAGTTTTTCGCAACAGAAATGAGTTATTTTATCCTCCTCTTCATAGAACCAATTATGGTCTTAATGAACCAATAACGCGTTCTCTAAATCTATTTAATAAGGTTTACAATGAAATTGATCTTAGCATGAATAGAGATTGTTTTAAGAAAAAAATTCTTCAAATATGTAATTGATTAATTAATTCACTAAAGTATTAAAATAATTGCTAACTCTAGTAAATATGTATATATCTTGTATCTTTATTATTTTATTTTTATTTTTTTGTATTTTTTGTAATCAGCAGATCTTCGAATCAATTGATGAAATAAATAAATAAATAAATTGCATTGTTATGGGAGAAATGAACCTTTGGCAGCTCAAGTGACTAAGAATGAAGTCCTTGTAGTGCCAAAGCTTTTGGAGGTTACAGTCAGTGTTGGCATGATTTCCATTGAAAGTTTTGAACTTTTTATTGAGTTAGCAGATTTTTAAACATTTTCCACTCCTGATGAACGTGCAATTGCTTCGATAGAAAAAGAAGAATCATCCTCGTCATCGCCATTTTTTTGAAAACAGAGGTCCTTCATTTCAGTGTAAGACTTACTTTTGGACCTGTTGGCTATTGCAGATGGACTCTAAGTCTTGTGTGGGTTTTTTATCGGCACACTTACAAACCCCATAGCCCGCTTAAGAAGATTTAGTGAGACTTTTTGGAACAGAAAAATTGTTCATATCCTAAATATAAGCCGGGAGCTCTTCTAATATATGATTTTTGAGAGATTTCCCGGAACTCCATAATGGACAATCATAAGATCACATTCTGGTTCAAACCAGACCACCTGCCTTGATCGTTTTTACTTCAGCTCTTCACATAGACCAATTTTTTTTTTTCGATTTTCTCAAGAACTGTAAATCTAATTTTGATTAATTTTGTATACTAAAGCTTTTTTAACGTTTGAGTAGTTATACAGCGGCTAAAAAGTGAACCCAATATTCTCTCCACGACAGTCCAACGCACTAAACATTTACAATTTTTTGATACTTTCCACATGATGTAGAATAAAGTTGGTTGTTCTATAAAAAAATAACGATACCCACCATACAAATGTTAAAAGATAGTTTTCTAAAACCGTATCTTTCTCGAAAATGGCTCCTAAGATTTTAATATCTCTTTTTGTTTGGCTTCATTACGATCTATCATTCAATGGAAAAAAAAATAAATTTTTTTTTTTTATTTTAGAGATCGGTTTTTACTTATTTAAAATAGAGACAATAACGGTACCTGACTTACAAATTTTCTTTTCCGTTGAGGAAAATTTTGAGTTTCTCAAAATCGATAACACAGAGTTTTATAATAAAAAAACTACAATTAAAAGATCTAAAAGGTAGGTATTGTTTACATTTAGGTACCCAAGCAACAATTTTTAGCTCTGGCTCCAGAATAACCGAGGTTACAAAAAAACATAAGATAACTTTGGTCATAGTGGGGCTAGAAATGAGATACTTTATTACTTTAGTATGCTATACGGTAAAAACAAACCAAAAACTATCCTAAGGTTGATTTCGGTAAAATTTTCTCTCTTGCACAACTTTTTGGTCATATATTGGTTTGAAAAATTCCAATTTTAAACTAGTGATAATATTTGGATATTTTTTAACCCTTTCAAAACCAAATTGTCAATTTTCTGGTTCGAAAATAACTATTTTTAAATCTAGGTTAAATTTGAGTACATTTATCACTTTTTCCTAGCCTTCAAATAAAAATAAGTTATAATATAATTTTTTTTTCTTATAAGAAAAGTTATATAGTGGCTAAAAAAAAAACAATTTTATGCTAAGTTTTCAGTAAGTCCTTAAATAACTTTTTTTTTACCGTTAGAGTTACATCCCAACTAACATACTCTCCAGAGGTTAGCTCTTGAAATCTGAAAAAAACTCTCATACAACTCTTTTATATCCCATTGCTATACTAAAGTATTAATATCTTGTTATGAAACTCAACTGGATGTCATAACACTTTTATTTTAAGAGTTAAACACTTTTCCAGCTTAAACTTAAAACTTATAGCAAAACTATTTTCTCTTCTTGTAGTTAGATTATAAAAACTTATAGTCTTATAAGAATCCCTTTCTGAAAACTGAGCTCTAAATATGTCCAAATAATCCCATAACAAAGTCATATTTAAGAGTAAAGTTATTTGTACGAGTATATCACTTTGAAAATTCTAAAAGAATTTGAGTTTAAATCCTCCTATATCAAGAAACAATTTGGAGTTCAAAGAATATAAGCTTTGCAGTTAGATCCTATACTCTGTCCAACAAAAATTGTCAGTACAGGGAAGATAGGACGTTTGTCTCTCATTCCGGTTGCATTGCCATGCATAAGTGTGTCGCCTTTTAAAGCTCTCACAGGGATTCCGTAGTTTAAATTATAAATCGCCGCAAATGAAAGTAAAAAACGCGTAGGGCTACCGTCTGCCGATTCAAAACGACTGAAAACAATATTCAATTTACCTTTTCCCACAACGCCAAGCGGTAAGATAATAGGCGCGTTTTTTTTTAAGTTGAAAAGCAATACGACAACACTCAACATACTCATCTTCTTAAAATGTGTTCTCAAAAGCTTCAAATCCCAAAAGCTCCTTAATAAAATCCACTGAAAAAGCTCTTTGCTTGCAATTGAGAATGATAATGGTAACTCTGTTTTGATGTAGATAAAGAGCGCACGATCATATTGAGTGACACTTGAGACTTGACACTCTTGTCTTGATCTTGATTCTTGACAGTATCTCATCAGCAGTGGGATACGACGGTCGTGTTGGGGTGTACAACTTTTTGCAAAGAATTACAACAACAATTCCTTAAGAAAAGTCAGTGGCTTGCTCTTTTTTTAGTGGCATTTTTCCTAACGCATTGTAGTGAGGGTGCATCAGGCGCCACTGCTTTGGAAAAAGCTCTCCCATAAGGCCTGTACTGACAATTTTTGTTGGACAGAGTATAATAAGATCTTTAATGCAACAAGCACAACTATTCACAAACTTCAGTTTTCTGATGTCAACATTCTTCTCTCACTCGCACGTAAGTACACATAAATTATAAAGAAGCGTCTATGATCTTATAGAAAGAATAAAGATGTTACTAGAAGAGTTAGTGTCGCGTCAGCAGCAGCCATATTCCTATACACAAGCAAAGTAGTTGCCTGTACTTTTGAGGGTTACCATAACTTAAAAAATTATGATCTCGATAAAATAACTTGGCTGTAGCACTGACTTAAAATTTATTAGGTGGCATTTTCAAGTTTACATTTAGCATTGTTGTGATTACATAGAAAGTGTAAAATATATTGTGTAACTTTTTTTCAATTTAAACTAAATACATTAACATCTTGGGATTTTATTGCTACTGCTATCTTTTCATTCAAAATTAACAAAAAAATTTATTCTTTATGTTGCATTACACGAGCAGTAATTTTTTGTGACAAGAGTAATAGTATAGAAAATTACAGAGAACATGAGATTTTATTACTCTTGTAAATGCAGCATAAGACTCTCAGTGTGTAATTTGGAATATTTTATATTAAATTTGACCTTTCCTGTTTCCTATTTACTCTCACAAGCAAATGACTCATGACCTAAATATAAACAAAACAAATTTCAAAGTTAATTTTGATTTTATTTGCTTACGAAAGAAATATATGGTAACCCTATTTGCGATAAAAGTTATAAATAAAATAATTTAAATATGCATTATTTTGAAGGGGCTTTGTGTTTTTTCGACGTAAAATGTTAGAATTAGTAGATACAATTTCAACCGCATTTACATTTCGGTTCCCATGTGAAAAAAAAATAAATATCATGCATCGCCATTATAATATCGTCGTCGTTCTATGAAAACTCCCTAAGTCCATTTTTTGTGTTTTGAGATATTTCCATTTAAAGTTGGAAATTAATATAAAAAAATCCAAAAATTATCAGAATAGCACAATCCTGGGCTTCAATTGGAAAATGGGTTTGGCGTAGCCATTGTGCAATAAAATTTTTTGCAAATGGTTTATTCGGAATGAATTAAATAAAAATTGCATCACATTTTTTTTTTAAATGGACTTAGGGAGTTTTCATAGAACGACGACGATATAATAGTTGATAGACTTACAAAATAAATACTATATCAAGCCTAACAGTTTGTTGGCATAGCAAATCATGTATACACACAAACTTAAAAAGTATTTTGTTTCATTCTTTATTAAGTTAACAAATATTCTGTTCTCTTTTTATCACCTCTTATTGGAAGAGACGCTTTCTCATAATAGGATTTTGCCGATCTCTATTAGAGCCTTAGAAGTGCCATCTGTCATCCCATAAAGAAACTTCTTTTGCTACTATGAGTAGGAAGAGCCTCTCATAACTAGTCCATTTAAGGCTTTTAACAGTTTTGAAAGAATCTCGTAGTATTCTTTAAGATTACTTTTAGCTCCTCTTAACTAATCTAGTTGAACTCTTGGAGCATCTTATGAGATGAAAAATGTTACTTGGGATATTGGTTGAAATTTAACCCATTTTATATAAAGTTCTGAGTAGGTCGTTTAATAATCATTTTTAAACATAAAAGTTATGTATTGGATGCAAATAAACCAACTGAATACTTAGTTAGTTTCGATTTATTCGGTAAAAAAAATTATTTACAATTTACTGTAAATTTAGGATAAATTGTAGTTAATTTGGATCCAATTTTATGCTTTGTCGATAAAGAAAAAGTTATTAACCCTAGGTTTCCATTAAGCATAGCTGGGCATTAACTCGTTAATCCGTTAATCGTTAATTAACGAAGTTAAAATTTTGATTAACGGATTAACTTTTAAGTTAACTTTTAAAAATGTTAACGGACACGTTAAATCCGTTAATCCACGTTAAGTCCGTTAATCGTTAATCCAATGCCTACTACTTACCGTGCGGCGCGAAAAACAGGTTCAGACAAGTATGAGATAAGTGCCATGCGGCGCGTGCCGCGAGTGAAACAAAAACAGCTAGGTACGTATTATATTTTGACGGCGCGTGCGAGTGATTCGTTTTGTTTGATCATTTCATTATGCTGGTCGTCCACTATGTGCGCGATAAGTTCAACCAACTTCGTTCAACTTTTTATTCAACTCTTTCGTTGGATAAACGAATTTACAACCTCTTACACTAGTGCAGTGACTTACGTAATTCACTCTGAGCAACTAAAGTTGAACAAAATGCGTTTGGAACCCCGTACACATAATTGACCAACTTTCCCATATGTTGATTAAACCCGCACACCTAGTTGATCAACTCTTAAAACTTATTCCAGTGTTAAATAGCTCCGTACACCTAGTTGACCAACTTACTCAAATGTTGAATAACATCGTACACTAGTTGATAAACTTGTTCGATTTTGACAGAAAAAAATTCTTTTCGAGTTGATCAACTGCGTTTTTGATATTGTTGCTCAACCAGTTGATGAACGAGTTGATACCTTCGTACACTTAACCAAAGATCACTCGTTGAGGAACGCGTTGAACGCACCACGATAAACAAAAGCTCAAACGCCAAACCTGAAATAATTTTGACTTCAGTTACGACCGGCATTACTTAGCGCCGGTGCTCAGAGTAAAAAAAATATAAAAAATGCAATTTTATCACATGTTAACGGATTAACGATTAACGTTAACTTGCGTTAATTCTTCCGAAATTTAACGCTTTAACGTTTAACGAAGCTAACTTTTTTAGTAGCGGATTAACGATTAACGAAGTTAACTTTTTGATTAACGGTGCCCAGCTATGCCATTAAGTTATTAAAGAGCATTTTTTAAACTGAAAAAAATTATAAAACGATATGTCTACCGAGGGGGTGCGTACTGGAGGGCAATTGTGGAAGAATGAGAGAAGAAGGGGAGGATGGTAGTTATCGATGGTAGATAAGGAAAGTTGACTAAGTGAAACAGAAGAGTTTGTAGAATCTGTAGTGAAAATGAGGTCAAGATGCCTACTCATGAAATTCGAGACGCCATTTACTTGGCAAAGGCTAGAATCTGTCAAGCGATCTAGGAACAGGCATTCCTTAGCAGAAGTGGGGTTACAAGCAATATAGAAAGATTCATCGTCTGATAAAATCCATTTAAGATGGGGAAGGTTAAAGTCACCGAAAAGAAAGATTTTGTCACCAGGATCACAAATTTCTAGAATTTGATCAACTGTTTTAATGGTAAGTTCATATGATTCAATGGGTTGAAATGGTAGTATGTAACAACAGATAACGTAAAGCGACTTACGTGAAAGTGTTATCTTTATAGATATATAATCTAGGTACGGGGAAGAGGATGATGCTATAAGGCAAGAGTCAATTGAGTTTTGGACAGCTATAAGCACGCCACGACTAGGATATTCAGTATGTTGGTTAAGGTCATCGTCGCGGTAAACATTAAAAGAAGATGGGAACAATTCTTGGTTTTTAATGCTAGGAATCAGATTAGTTTCGGTTAGAGCGTAGATTTCAAAAGGTAGGGAATGAGTTTTCTGATAAACAGCTTGAGTTTTTGAACGGAGACCTCTTACGTTTTGATAATAGAAGGTAAGAGGGAGATTGGAATTGGCTGGAGTAGGTGAGGTCTGGGTTGAATTAGGGACGAAAAAACCTATCATGGTCAACTCTGCTGCGCTGAAGGTAAGATATCCGCTTGGAATGAATATACTTACCAAAAGCGTCGAGATCATTCTCTACTTTTTGGGGGGACATATTGAAAAACTCGTGATATCTAATGTAGAGGTTTTTCAGGCTATTAACATTAGTAGGAAGACCTTCTTGTTGGATGGAGATCATTACACTTGTTTTTGTTTTCCCTTCGTAGCAGACTGAGTCTGATTTATCGTGGAGATAAGCTAAGAAAATGCGGGTATTCTCATAAGTTTTCTTATCTCTTAGTCTAGAGAGAGCATAACGACTTTCGTTGGAATCTACTGTTGGCTGTGTCAGTTTTACAGCTGGGGGCAGAAGGGGGTCGATAAAAGATTGGGTGGGCATAGGCGAAGAAGAGACGAAGTTAGGTGGCGATGGGGAGGAAATGTGGCTAGGGGTTGAAAATGTGTTGGGAGAAGAGTTTGTTTGAAAGTTTTATTTATTCTCCATTTCGCAGTTGAAAAATTTAAGCAAATGCGTATTGTTATTGTCGCGCTCCGAGGTACACCAAATTCTTATACAATGAACGTAGTCATTATAGCATATGTACAGTTTTTGCATCCTTTTAAGATTATTTACTCTTTTTATTTGAGACTCATAGGCAATATAATGCAAGTAATGCATTTGTAAAAAAATCAATCTCGAGATTTTGATCAAAGTTGATATTACGATGATAGTTTTCGAAAATCATGTTTTTCTCGAAAACGTCTCCGAGAATTTTGATAAATTTGCACGTTAAACAAAAAAAATTGAAATCAATATATTACTGACTGCACCAGCTACCACTAAAAATGTTGTTTTAGTCATTAAATATATGAACTTTATGTTTATGAAAAGTTTTTCTCTAATAGCATTCATTTTTGAAATTCTTAGTCTTTTACATAAGAGCGAGTTCGTGCGACCCAGTCGTGCATTTTATTTTAAAAGGAGACAAAAAAATTGGCGATTGCGAATAATTTATTTCAACAAAACCATTTTCATATAAAGTGCAAATATTCGAGTTCCTAGCACAGTTTTTAATTTATGTATGTCAAATCAATCCTTTGGTAAAAACCAATAGTTTATAGCTAGACAGAAAGAGACAAAGTAATTTTTGATATTTTGAAAAGTTTTTGTTTTCACTTTCTTTTTGAAACACTTAATCATTTACTGGATCTGGAAGTATTATATATATTTCCTTGACATCTTAGGTATGCTTTGATGAAATTTGACATTTTGTGGCTTGTGTGGGAACTATATTTTGATATAAATAGAGTCTGAACTCTGAATGTCAATTGTAAGCTCAAATTCGATAGATCAAAGAAACATTAAATTTCTCGGTTAATTACTGCATCAGTTTTCGAGTAATACGTGACTGAATTATGTGAGTTTGACATTACCGCTTACGTCATCGAGCAATCGATTACACAAATTTGACATTTTCATTCGATCACTGAAGGGACTTACTCAGTTCGTCACTGAAGCGGTAATTTGGCCCCTGATTTTGTTCAATCCGTTGACATTTAAGTTATTTATCAATTCAATTCTAAAATTAATTAAAAACTATTCGTAAATCCTTGTTTAAAAAGAAACATAAATATTTAGAGACACAAAACTTTTTTTTCCTTTTACCTACGACCCTGTCGTTGTTTTTTTTTCGTTGTAAAGGTGGTTTGTTTACATTTGTTTACAATGTTTTAAATCATCTTCGATTAATTTTGTTCTTAAGTTACCAACTTAGATTTAAGATATTTAGCTATATCATTGCAATCAGAATATTGTTATCCATTCATACAAAAATACTAGTAATAAGTAAAATTAATATTTTCGAGACACTGTTTTCGTTTTATTTTATGGGAAATACATGGGCTGTAAATCTAAAAAAATAAAAATCCTTTTCGAGTTTATAAGTCTGAGATGAAGGTTGCGTTGAAAGCTATTTCCCAAGTGTCAATCTATGACGACATGGTGTTAAGCAGTCTAGACCAGGGATGGAAAATTCGGTACAATTGTACCGAATTCGATACTATTGAGTTTGTAGAAGTAGAAAAGTACAATTTGTCTCAATTCAGTACAATTTCAAAATTTCCATATTTTATGGTATTTCATAAAAAAAAAACAAAACAAAAGCACATAAAAGAAAATTGAAAGTCGAAAACATCATCCTGGCCTGAATGCATTCGTTTACCAGAACAATAACTCTCAGCTGTAAACCCTTTTAACTCTTAATTACAGTTTTCATTTCTTGCTTTTCTGTCTCTTTATCGATCAGCTTTCTTTTAGACATCGCTTCTGTTTGGTAACTAAACACTAAACTGTAAACTTGTTGATGTGATTTGTGATTGCGGTTTTTCGTCCGTGCATTTTCAAGATATTTAATTTGTGAATTTTAGTGTAATGTTTCAATTTCTTTGTAAAGGGTGGTCCAACCATAATGAACGATGTCATACCTTAACGTCAAATTTTTTGTCCAATTTAATTTGGCATTTCTTTGTTTCAGTGTTTAGAAAAATTCAACCATGGAGAGGTACACAATTGAGCAGCGCGTTAAGATTGTTGAAGCCTTGTTCGAAAATGGGCGTTCAAATCAAAATGCATTTCATGCATTTGTTCAGCATCAGCATAATCGACCAAATGTGCCCACAATCGGTAGAATTGTGCGCAAATTTCAGTAGACCGCGTCTGTATTAAATGTGAAAACACACAAGGTTCAACTGACTCAAGAGCTGAAGCCTACTGACCATTTCAAGCGTCGTCGTCAATGGTGACTTTACAAAGAAAATCATCTTCAGCGATGAGGCACACATTCACTTCAGTGGATTCATTAACAAGCAGAATTGCCGCATTTGGGCAACTCAGAACTCACGAGTGATTGTTGAAAAGCCGATGCATCCACAAAGAGTGACTGTTTATGGGCTGGCGGCGTTATCGGACCGTACTTCTTAGAAAATGAGGTGGGCCAAGCAGCTACCGTGAAAGTTGTTCGCTATCGCGAGATGATAACGGACTTCTTGTGGCCAGAAATTGAGGATATGGACCTGGACGATATGTGCTTCTAACAGGATGGTGCCACTATTCACACAGCCAAAGAAATAATTGCTCTTTTGCGCGAGAAATTCAATGGTTGTGTTATCTCACGTCGTGGCGATGTTAATTGGCCGTCACGATCATGTGATTTGACACCGTTAAGCTTCTATCTTTGGGGATATTTAAAAGAAAAAGTGTACGTTAATAAACCAAAACCAATTAAAGAGCAAAATGATGAGGTAATTCGGCACATTAACGACATTGAACCTCAATTACGTCTCAGAGTCATTGAAAATATGAACCATCGGATAGAGGTATGCCACCGAAGGTGTGGCTAGCATTTTCCCGATATTTTGCTTCACACATAATTGTCTTAGAATTTCTATCATAATAAAAATATTAAGATAATTCTCTGAAAACTTTTCATTTTATTTACAATTAACATCGTGCGCTTTCGTAGGACTCACCTTAATAAGGTGGTGCCGGCCGCAAAAATGGACTAGTAAAAGATTTAGTTTCGTCATTACAATACAATAATTATGTATATACTTTTAAAATGAAGATAGTATTTTTTTCTGTGGAGCTATTTATATTTTTTATAAGAAGCTAAACTGATAATTTCTGCTTTAATTTTTTTTAAATGAAATACTTTGGAAAACTTTTAATTATTAATTTTTTTTCATACAAAATTAGTTTTCGGTACAATTGACATCATTTCAGTACAATTTTACTATAGATTTCAGTACAATTGAAAAATTTCATTTTCCATCCCTGGTCTAGACTATGACTGCAATCGAAGAGGTTATTTGGTGTGAGAGGCGACAGTCACAAACAAAATATGAATAAAGATTTGTAGTATTAGATTGTGTGTGGGAACTACGTAGTGAACGGTCAAATGTAAACAAGTTCCAAAAACTTAAGGAAAACTTTATAGGTTGAGTTAGATCGATCTCTTAATTTTCCGCCCCTAGACGTTGGCGCCCTTGTGCGCCGCACATTTTGCACATATGGTAGCGGCGGCCCTGTCTATATTTTACTATTAAGTTATAGTTTTTAGTTATATACTATTAAAGTTAACAAACTTTTTAAATAAAATTTAATAATATTCATTATAAATATCGCTTGTACTGTTTTATTTTTAAAAAGATTTTTTTTTTCAGCTGGGAAGCAAATATTTGAGAAGAGTTTCAAAATAACCATATATCATGGTTTGGAGAGAACTCATAATTTCAGGGTTCGTACAAACCGTAGGTAAACGGTTATAAAATGGCGTCAAAATAACTTTTAAGGCTTATTACAGGTTATAAAATAGCCACCAAAATAACTTTTTGGGCATAATACAGGTTATTTAAAATCGTTGCAAATTAACGTCCTAGTAGCGTTTTAAAATAACCAATTATTGTGCATATTACAGGTTTTCTAAAGGCGTTATACAAACGGTTTTAAATGACTTAATAAAAGCGTGTAAAAGATACGTTCAAAAATCGTTCAGTAATAACCGAAGTTATTTTGTTACTGACCATTTTCGGTTATGGAGATGCTTCTGGAACGGTTTTTGAACGGCTTTTTAACCAATTTGTAACCCCTTGGTTTGTAAAGCTTGAGTTCAAAGCCGGTTATTAAACCACTTTCAAACCACAAATTGTTGATTGGGTAAAAAGTTTTTTTTTTTAAGGAATTCTTGTTTTTAACTGTATCTCCTGTAGGGAAAGGTGGCGTTAAAATCGTGGCGTTCGCTGGTGATAAAGTTATAATGGCATCGGAAAAATGTGTCCCCACTTTGTGCCAGCTCCCACAAACAGCCCCTCTTGAATAGCTCATTAATTGAGCCAGAAGCTGCGGATTAAATGTTAACCCTCTTAAAACGGAGCCGGTTCTGCTTACGAGAAAAATAAACGTTCCATAAATGGGACACCGCTCTTTATAAATTCCACGGACGAATATTTTGGTTTAGTTATCGATCTTAAACTGAACTGGAAAGAGAACATCAAAGAAAGGGAACAAAATTGCAATAGCTTTCTACACTTGCAGTAGAATTTTTGGCAAGAGATGGGGACCCAACCCCAAAACCATTTATTTGTTGAACATAGCCATTATAAGGCATATTCTGACGTGTGCCTGCTTGGTTTGGTGGCCAGATATCACAAAAAGTGCCATGACAATCACACCAACCGTCCTAGAAACTTTCCTCCCACTTGCCCCACTCGATCTCTTTACGAATGAGTTGGCGGCCACAAGTGATCTACGACTTAAAGAGTGTAAAAATTGGAAAAGGGGCCACTGTGGTCACATAACCATTGTAAACTTTACTGATCTAGACATTCAAACAGCCTATATTTCACCGTACATCGATTTTACCCCAATCGCTCTAAGAAATATTCCAACAAGGGAAATATGGATGGAAAACCGGATCATAAGGGCAGATCATGTATTGGTCTTTGCAGGCGGTTCCAAAATGAACTCTGGAGTAGGGTGTCAAGCACCTTCTCAGACAACTTACCCATAAAAAGAACATTAAGGCTACCAAACTTTTGCAGTGTTTTCCAAGCGGAAGAGCTTGCAGCTTGCCAAATACCTTTCCACATATGAGCTGACAGGCAAAAATATTGATATCTTTATAGATAGCCAGGAGGCAATCAAAGTCATTTCGTCAATTGCCGCGAAGTCAAAACTGGTTGCTCGTTGCCGCAGTGAATTATGATTGATAGGCGAAACAAATTCAGTCACCATTGAATGGGTCTTGGGACACCGTGACATTAATGGAAATGAAATGGTCAAAAACGGTTCATCACTTGAACGCAGCCAAATGTACCCTGCCACTGGATCAGGAAAAATATAGAATTTACCAAAGTTTTCTTAAGACCACAAATGACAGATGGTCAATACTTGACACCTATCGGGTCTCAAGGAATCTTTGGCCAGATATTTCAACAAAAAAATAGAGTATCTACTGAAACTTAGCAGACCTCAATTGTTTCTCTTGGTCGGAATACTTACGGGTTATAACTCAATGGGAACCCACCTAAGCAGAATGGGATTCGGTACATTGACTTATTCAAGGGTTGGCAAGACAAATAGGTGGAAGCGGGCTCTTGTGAATGCCATAGCCTAGCCAGAACTAGAAAATATGCCCTCGGAAACATTTTTTCGACGAACTGGGTGACTTTTCCCATTAAAAAGCACTCCATTCCTACTACTTTCACTAAATACTTCCCATCCCTACATTACCTTTAACCTGGCGGCTACAAAGGATTTATTGAAATCCGAGGTTATACGGCTTGCCGCATCATCACCCCATTTATTCGAAAAAGGTGTCTTTCAATTTTATGACATCTTTTAAGGCACTTTAAAACTTTAGGTTACTATTTCTACATAATATATGTACCCTCCTGGACAAATTTAGAATCATGCTTAGCTTTTGAGAACAAAAACGATACGAACTCAAAAATTAATGGCTCTCAATTTGTTGATGGGTGTATTTGCTTAAAGTCTTAAAGTTACTATCAGGATATGGAGGGAAAACAAAAAGACAGTGGGTGAATAGTTGATAGACTTATGCACCTTTTACAAATTTGTCGATTTCAACCAGTTTCTGGTGTTCCCACAGAAAGTGTTTTTCCAACATAGTAAACAATACCTAGACAATTGCAAAAATTCCAGGCAAATTAAAAAAAAAAACTCTCAAATCCATGTTAATTGTTGAAAAATTGTGTTAGTTTTCTATCTTATTGGTGCAATTTTATTACAAAATTATAAGACAACATATAACAGTTCGTTCTAAATTTTTGTGAAACAAAATTTATAAAATAAAAATAATTAAGCTAGCGGACATTATACGGGTAGCGTTGAAGTGCAAGTGACAATTTACAATGCAGTAGTGTGTTTTGATATTGTTAAATTACAAGGATACGAATATACAAACATACACATACATATATAAAATAAACATTTTCCCTTAACACCAATAAATTTCTCATCATAAACTCCGAAAAATTGAGATGACGGTGAATGCCATAAAGTTAGGTAAAGGAGAGACACAACCACACACACCTACCAGAAACACCCTGAGTGACCTGAATTTTCTTATGTGGATTTTGAGGTGGAGCACTTACGGAATCATTGGCCCTGTATTGTGACGTCATAAATCATTTAATAACAAAGACAATTATATCAAATCTTAAGCAAGTACTTCCTAGAATATAATCGATGCTGGATGTTTTCCTGTCATCTTCGAAACTTGTACATCTTCTGTCCGAAAAAATGATCCATATCTGTACAACAATACGCAATAATTTACACGATTTTAACTCTCTATCAGTATTAAACAATCCAAGTTCCTATAGCGACAAAACCAACAAAAACCTATATTATTTACAGAAGACTAGATTTTGATAGACTTAAATGGACACAAAATTTCCATCTTCAAACAATTAACTTCTGGATAATAAAATGGACGAAGCTACTTATAGATGATCTTAAATTGAATACCAGTAATCCATTCAACAATGAGTTCAATCAGAGAACGTAGAGAATCTATTGCACAATCAATGACAATAGCAGGATTTCGTAGGATATGCCAACGGAGACTTTAAACAGACTACAGCAACTAAAACACTGTTTGTAGCGAACTTGAGTGTCAGCATTATGTTTCGGAAATCCATCAAATGCCAGAACATCCAGTTTGAGAAGGACCTATCTAATCTAAAGAAATAAAGAGAGGCATTGAAATCACTAATATCAGATATACTTAAATATCAAAAGCAATCGATTTTTATAAGAATCGTTAAATATTGACTAATATTTGCATCTTAAAAGGGTACCACAACATCTGTGATGGGCGAAACACAATTTTGAGTTGAGGTCATTTGTACTTTCAATTGATTTTTAAAAACATAATACCCGAAAAAAGACCAGTTACTTCAAAGGAAATCCCTCTGTAGAACCAGCGATCTTAAGCAAAGTCGAAGCAATTATTCGAAGACCGCATAGTTGATCGATAGTTACGTATTATTTAGCAGATATTATCGGTAATAGAAATACAAAAAAGACAGCAGGACCGGATGGACTCTATGACTTTATTATGAAATGGCTTCCACAAAGAATGATGATTCTTCTTACAGTCATCTTTAATAACTGCTACTTCCCCTAGAACTAAACGAATAAATGGAGCACCAATTTGCATAACTATATTTCTTCTTAATAACATCAGAAACATATATCTGTATTTGAAGAAGTAAATACACAGGGAACTCAGAGGTTCTACGGTCAAAACGCCAACAATCGTTGTGCAAATTTTCGAGAAAAACACTCTACCTTACCAAAACCTTCCCAACTTAATGCGAGAACCTTGTTTATGCGAAGGACACGGTCACTTACGCCACGTTAACATCACCGTTTATAGCTAAGAGTCAGGACTCACATCTTCAAACTCTTCGTGTTCTAAAAAATGGCGAATCCGAATCAACAACTGCAAATCAGAACTTGTCTGCTTTAAGCCGAGACAGTAACACGGTAACAAATTGAAGAAACCTTGGGTTTCAAGCTATTATACGATGGATCTACAATTCAATATGCTCTTAAGAAATACTCTCAAAAAGCCAGATGAGTCTCCATAGTTCTGACCCATTGATTAGAAGAAGAACTGGACTAAGCCAACAGACAAAGATCTTGAACTACAAGCAACTCCTGAGCTCACACTGTGTCTCTGGCATATAAAGAGTATACAAACCCCTTGAGTGTGCGCCAATTATAAAAAAAAGAACTCCTGAACCTGGTAACCACATATATATTTCTAGTTTCATACACATTATCCAAGACACCTAAGAAGTTTAAAGATTTCGAAAGGAACATGCTAATGATCTGCACCGGACTTCACTTCGACCGCCAGCGCTTCTCAACATTACAGGAACGACCATCTCTGTTAAGAAAAAACATAATCGTATGTAGGACTTGAAATAAGAGGTCAGCTTGCTAACTATTTCTTGCCCAAAGAGTTTGTATCCTCAAAACTTTAAATACAGTTATGTCTTAAAAATTTATGTTTTTCCCTGAAAGCAGTAGAAATCGTTCCCTATTCATTTCCCAATTTTTTTTTGAATGCGACACTTAAGCTTTAATAGGACAGACTTTAAATCAAACAACCCAGTAGACATAAACGGGGGACTTCGTTGCACAACATTTGTTCTCATTTCTTATTTTCTCTTCCTACTCCACTAAACTGCCAATAAAGAGAGCAAAAATGATTTTTGCGGTTTCTTTTGATGTGCGCCATTTTCCTAACATTGCGGCTCGCAGTTATTTCTACTGACATCGTCACCCACATACGGAAGAAAAAACAAACACCGAGTTGAGTGGCAGCAGGTAAGATTACCGTCATCTTCCCCGTCTCCATCCAGCATCGTCACGTCGCGTCGCGTCGGTCGGTCTCCGATTGATTGCTGAGTTCAGATAGTTCCATTCGTCTAAAACTGCCAAATCACCATTCTTTCAAATGCGCGCGCTTAACCACTTCGACTTCGACTCTAATACAAGGTCTCTCAACTGCAGAGGCTGCCGGGTCTGGCATACAAAAATTATTCCACGGAATTCTCTATATGCGCAGGCAAACGGAACACAGTTTTATGATCATGATCGAGCAATCGATGTTTACCTTATGGTAATGTGGTCATTCGGGTAGCCATGGCAGTTGGTTGCCATCAAAATACAATTTGGTCTGAGAGCGACTGTGGCGGCGAATAACGATCGCTTTGGATCTCGAGCTTGTCGGACATGTGTATAGGAAATGCAAAGATCTGTTCGACTCACCATCCGCATCTTGGCCAATAAAACCCCCTAGGAACAATATGGAGCCGGTTGGTTTAATGGACAGCAGGTCAAAGGAGTGACGTATAACGTTTGACGTTGGCGTGGAAGGCGTACACACCAGAATGACTTCTTAATTTGCATAGGCCCCATAACTTAGCCCGGGACAACATTCAGATCGTTGGGTTCTTTCTTTTTTTGGAATAAGAATGACCGCGGAAATGGATGGGAGGTGTTGACGAGATGTGGATCATGAATGTTCGACTGCGCAATTAAGGTCACCTTTAGAAACACGATTTTTTTTCATGTGAACTTCAAAGGGATTTTACTTGAATAGAGTTGGTACTGGTTTTGAAATTTGGGCATGATTGGAAGTGTCGTAGCAGGGTTAAAGGTGTTTTGAAAGAAAGATGCGCAAATCAATGAATGGTATTGTGATCGTTATTTTGGCTTCAGAGGAAATTGCTCAGTACTCATTTAATACAAATTAATTAGAGAATAAAAAAGCAATTCGGAAATTGATAGTAGTCCGTACGTATTTTCTTTTGAAGATCAATTACGAGCATATTTAAATTTAATAAATATTTTTTTTTAAAGCATAATAAGAACTAATGCCTATTTGTATTAACTGTGTATCTTTCAATAAAAACGGAAAAATACAACTTAAGAAGGTTAAGATGTGAAAAGGGCTCTCGATCGATTTCGACAACTAGTAACTAGCGTATACAAATATTCCTTGATTGAGCAAATTCCCAGAGGCAACCAGATCTTATTAAAGAAAGGCGTATCTGACCTTAGATCATTTATCTAGCTATCAACGTATATACATTAGACTGGGCCAAAAAAATTGACTATTTTTTTTTTGAAAGATATATCGAGAATATCATTCAGAATGACAAAAAAAAATTTTCGTAAAAGTTTGAGCCCTTAATATCAATTTTAAGAGGGCTATCATCGCTAATTTTGATTTTTAGTCATAATTTCATGTTTTGCGTCAGAACTGACAAAACATTGAAGTAAAAAAAATTTATTCTGACTTATTTTTATATAAAATTAAATTCCCTACAAAAAAGGTCAAATTGAAAATTTTCGTCAGACAAGCCGTTTTTGAGTAATTAAGCTTAATAAATTGTTATTTTTCTTCGATTTTACTTTTTTAATTTGGAATTTTTTTTTTTTTTTTTATTAATCATTATCTTCATCTTAATAACTATAACATTTGATAAATCTTAAGATTGCTCTAACAAAATTACAATAGTGATTTTAAGCGAAAATAGTTAGTGACATTGGTATTTCATAAAAATAGAGATAATGCCACTTCGTAGTACAAAAATTCAGCGTGGGGTGTACAATATAAGGAAAGTTAAGTTAAAAAATTAAAAAGAATTAAATCACAATGCATTTTCAAAAGAAACAAGATAAAACAAATTCAAATTCATTGACAGTATTAATAGAATTAAACAATATAGCTCAACAAAACTTCGATTTCATTATGATCAAAATCAAGAAGCCACAGTTTTACTTTTTTCAAAAAGGCGAATAGAGTTGGTAGGTTGCGTAGGCTAGCTGGAAGGCGGTTATACAATTTGCAGGAGACAACATGATACGAATTTCTAAAGCTTGTAGTACGAAAAGAAGGAATGGCAACTAAGGATTGGTAATTACTGCGTAAGATATAGCCTTCACAAATTGGACTTTGCAAGTACCCGCCTCTAATAAAGAAAATCTTGAGAACCTTGTAATAAAATAACTGTCTGACAGGCAAAATCTTTATACGCCTAAAAAGCTCCATGGAATGAGAGAGACGGGGTGAGTTACACACTTTTCTTATAGCGCATTTTTGCAGCACAATAAGCGGCTTCATTTTGTTCTGATAAGCACCTTTCTGTTGATACCTCTAACTTTCTGCACGTCTTCAATTAAGAAGCTTTATTTAAATTATCACAGTCTCTGGATTGTTGTTGTGGAGTTCAATCGGGTTGAAAGCATTTTCCTTCCAAACTTAAAATTCCCTTTTCTTATTAAATCTGCTGCTGATTATTTTTGCTCATGGTGTACTCTCGATATCTGCTTTCCACTCCATCCTAACCATTTCCATTTTCATCCCAATTGTATTGTCTTGAGTCCATTGTCCTTTGGAAGCTTAAAAGCCAGTTAAAACATGCATGTCATATAGTTTAAAAAAGTTTCGGTATATACCCTTTGAAAGCGTGCAAATTAACTTCTTTAAGAGAATATTCCGTTTACCAAAGTCAACGCCAAATTATGCCATATATACAGAGTGAGGTAAGACCCCTTCATTACCAAAGTAATGAAAAGAAGCGAATCATGCCTTCACTTCATAAAATCATCTTGAAAAAACTACTCCAAATAAATGCTACTATTTTTAAAGACTGGAATCAACTAGCTTTATGCCACGAAACTTCTCTAAGCAGGTCCGAAAATAATGTTGTTCAGTTTGCTGATGTTATTTCGAAGGTTGATCATAAGATCTTTTTAGATAATCTTTCACAATCATCAAGAGGTATTTACAGATATTTAAGCCTTCGTCTGCGTTTGGATGCTAATAACTTTCGTAACGATATGCATTATTTTTAGAACGAAAGTTGAAATTTTAAATCTTAATTTTATCCCTCATCGAAATTAACGGCTTAGGCTCTGTAATTTATGTAACAGAAGGGAGTATGAAGACATCTACCATTTTGTGGCGGCCTGTCCAAATACAAGAAACCCGTCCGTTATATTTTCAGGAAAGTTTTATTGCAAAAACTGTATGAAATACTATTTGGTTCAATGGGTTGTCTTAGCCTCTCTAAATATTGCCATCATGCACTTACTTACCGCTCTAATTTTCTGTAATAATATAATCTGGTCGATTACCCTTTTATTGCAGTTTTTAACTAAGTACAAAGGTATCTCAACATTGTTCTGGTTCAAACTATGTCATATGTCAATAATAGAATTTCATGTTGCTTTTTATAATTATGTTTTTACGAGTACTTGCGACTCATAGGAAAGTTGTGCATTCGTAAACAAATTTAACTCGAGATTTTGATCAAAGTTGACATTAAGATGATAGCGAAGACGAAAAAAGTCGGTCTTGAAATTCTGTCTGTCTGTCTGTTCGACAACAGACAGGTAGATATCGTTTTTAAATTTTTCCGCCACACATTTTTTATTTTTTTTTTACCAAAAATAAGGGTACCTGACATACGACTTTTTCCGCAATTTTATAACTTTTTTTTTCAAAAAACCGTTCCACAGATTTTTTTTAAAAACAATTCTAAAAATTTAATTTAATTAAAGATTTTTTTTTTAGATTAAGGATTTTATTTTTCAATTTGTTTTATATACAATTTGACTTAAAACTAACTTATTACTAAATTAAATCATGTTGGCTCAACAATAGGGGCCCAACGTTCTTCATTTGGCTTTACATAATGCTATTTGCTTACAATATCATATTAATGTTTTCTTAATCTAATTCATGATTTTTTAATATTAACTAAATAATAATTTTTGATGAGTGGGCGTAGTATTGATTGTTCTTCTTGTAAAAGGGTGCGTTGTCGTTATAGATGATGTCTTCAAATTGATCGTCAGTGATGGCTCGGGCGTATAGATACTTGTCACGAGAATCTAGTTCATGCTGGAGAAGTTGTTGCACTTCTGTGTTGGGATGATCTTCCAGGTTCCTGATGATTTTTCTGAAGAGCTGCAGTAAATACTTGTCCAATGGTATTAACTTTGCTTCTTTATACAGATTCCTTGTTGGTATATTTTTCTTCGTCAGTGGGTTACGGTACAGTCCAGTGCAAATGCGGAGCATCTTTCTTTCAAAAACCTTCATCTTTTTCATTGCTGTAGGTGAAATAGTAAACCAGATGAGAAAGGCGTAGGTCAGAACGGGTCGGATAAGTTGTTTGTACACAAGCAGCTTGGTTTTCTTACTTAGTCCACTTCGCCTCCTGAGAAGCAGAAATTTAATTAAAGCTAGGTAAAGGTTGAACATTTTTTTTTACAAAAAATGGGTATTGGAATCATTTTTTTTTATTTTCTTTTGATCATTTTTGTATGCTAAAGCTCCAAAAAAAAAAAATTTTGCGAAAATCGAAACAAAGAAACAGGGTTCTTAAATGTACGACTAATAACACTTTTTCTGGAAAGTCTTTCAACCATTATCTTGCTCTTACTCAATTAAATTTTTTAATTTTGTAGAAAAAAGATTTTCCAACATTTCGAAGAAAAATTATCATATCAGATCTTAAAAAAAAAGTGTGGGGGACAAATTTAAAAATGCTATCTTCCAAGAAGTCGAACTGACAGATAGATAGACAGACAGAATTGCGAGAATTTTTTTCGTCATCCCTTTAATCATATTGCTTAGTCCGGTCAAAATCTCTAGTTCAATTTATGAATGCATAACTTGGCAGTTAAAAAGAAAAAAGAGAACAACTGACCACCAACTAAATTAATGCACAAGTAAAAAATATCACATAACCCGTATAAAATTGGTCTTTTCTGTAGTTTTACATGACATAATTTGGTTAAAATACCTATACTGATTTTATTAAAAAATTCTGTCAATTTTTATTTGCGATATTGGAGGTACTATAGGGCAAGTTCTGCATTTGGAAAAAAAGTCGAACTCGAGATTTTGATCAAAGTTGACATTACGATGATAGCGAAGACGACTAAAGTGCGTCCGACAATATGTATGTCTGTATGTCTGTACCTCGATCTAGAGCCTAAGCCTCTGGACCTATTTTCTTCAAACTCGGTACTTAAGGGTCTTCGGTGATTCCCTAGAGGAGAAATTGAAATTTTGTTTAGCTCCAAAACTAACGGTACCACCCATACACCCGTAATGCATAATCTTATCTATCTCGAAAACGGCCCTAACGATTTTGATATAAAAAATTAGGTGTTAGACATGGACTAGATTTTGGTAAAAAAAATTTTGGGGCAAAATGTTTTAACGGTACCTGTCATAGAACCGTTTTTTGAGTTTTTGACTTTCTCATCAACGGCTCTAACGATCTTAACCAAAAATTTACAGCAGGAGCCCCTTAAGTTTAAAATAATATTGTATATAAAAATATTCGAATTTTTTTTTTGGGATTTTTTGAAAAAAAAAAAATCCAAGTTTTTTTTTTGAAAACCAATATCTTTAAAACGTGTGAACGATTATTTTTTGAAACTGTTTCTAAAATCTATACTACAATAAATACTTAAAAATTGTCATCCCAAATTTTGGTCTCGAAAAATTTTAAGGAAATTTGTTATATAAAAAATTACTTTAATACTAAAAGGATTAATCAGACGGCAATTCCATGCATTTTACCATTTTTATCTCATTAAATACATGTTTTATATTTATAAAATTTTAAATTATAAAGTACTCTTACATATAAAATGAGTATACGAGTTCCATTCGGTTCCATTGCCAAATTGACCAATGTGAATGAAGCTCTTTACCTCTGAATTTGATAACTGTCCTACGCTTTTAACATGAGACCCCATGGTTCACAATTGAGAATCATTGAGTTCTATTATGACTGTTCGTAGAACTGCTCCTTGTTCTTTTCAAGAGAAAGTCATGAAATATAATAATTTTTCATCACGAAATCTGTAGAACTTAGTTGCAATAGTAAAGCTATTATTCAAAGAGTAATGTCAGGAAAAAATTTAACAGGTGACTTGTTTACAATGTGAACTTTCGCATTTATGAAGTTGCAGAAAACTCAGAAATCAACAAAATTTCAAAAAAAAAAATTATATTCAGGTTTA
This sequence comes from Philhelius festivus, assembly GCA_963931855.1. Taxonomy (NCBI): domain Eukaryota; kingdom Metazoa; phylum Arthropoda; class Insecta; order Diptera; family Syrphidae; genus Philhelius; species Philhelius festivus. The sequence goes on from OZ007555.1 coordinate 216,025,522, forward strand.
AATTAAGCTCACATTTTTCTGATAACATTGTAGTTGATTTGAAAAGATACCTTGTTAATTCAATATAAAAATCTAATTAATTATTACAATAATTAGAACGATTTTGACAGAACCACAAAGTGATTTTCAGTATATTTGTGATATTTTAACATCTCCTCTAAGTAAATTTTAATTTTACTTTTAACCTGGTATTTAGTTATTTTGTCACTGAGTTTGTTAATTAAAAGAGAACATCGAGTTAATCTTCCAAGCTGCATCTACATACAAATGTATGAAATGAAAATTCATATAACCTTAAAACAATGTTGAACTCGCAGTATGTCTTTCAATTTCAACACATTCAATCGTTAAAATCTTGTATCTTTTTAAACATTTAACATTATCGAACGTATTGAAAATAGCAACCTGATAATTGATTAATTTATGGTTGATTTTACATGATATCTATTTACGCTGAGCGATAAAAGTAGTAAATAAAGACCTATAGTACTGTTTTAATCATAAGGTTGTCATCATGTTAAGGGGAGTAAGGAAATAATTTCTTATAATTTTTAAAACATACATATCAACATGCTTTTTCTCTTAAAAGTTTTCGTTAATTATTCTCTCACGATAAGCTAGTGCTGTTTTGCAATAGTTATTTAGTTTTACTACATTCATTTCATTTAGCAAAAATTGAATACCTTCTATATCTACAAAATCTGCGCCAAAGTAATATCTTCTTGTTTCCCTTAGGGCTGGGCATTTTCCCAAAAAATGGATAACATCTTTTCGTACTCCTTATTTATGGTTACAAATACTACATATAACTGGTATACCCTCCCGGTGTGGAACATAATAATTGAGCTTGATTAGTTCTACTCTCAACTATAACATCATTGAAATCTGCTAGATACTATATATATTCATCTCGGAAATAATTTATTTCCTTTAAGTTGTGATCGAGCATACTATACATTGCTCTGTGGACCGAGCTTGACGCTGTATTTAGTGCCGCTATCTTGGGTAGTCTTCCGTTTGGCATATTCATTACTTTTAAGACATAATTCACTTGAAGTTTAAGGGTCTTGATAAAGAGCGGAAACAGTCCAGTTTCAAGCATTAACGTATAATTTGGTGTACTAGGTGGCAGTCGGAAGATCCGTTTTACAAAATATCTCTGTACCTTTCCCACTGTGTCATACTATTTGGCACTTCACACTTTTGCAGCATATACAATAAAACAGATTCAGATACTGCTTCAAATACTCCCTATTTGCTGCTGTGTGCTATGAGTTTGTTTGCAAAACAGTTGTTCTAGGTAGCTTTTCCTTTAGGTGTCTCTCCATGTTAAGGTTTGGTTTAAAGTACACCCCAAGATATTTATATTCTTTGACCACTTCTATTGTTTGGTCGTTGAAAGACCAATGTTCATTTCCCGCGTTTCTCCCAGAGGTCTTTTTGAAAATCATAGCTTTTGACTTTTCGAGATTTACAGTAAGATTCCTCCTGTTGCAGTACTCAATAAGTCTGTTTATCATCCTTGGCAATGTCTCGGTTGAGTTAGCAAGTATGACGATGTCGTCCAAAATATGATGTTTTGATTACCATACTCAATTCCGCCTGGTACGTAATCCGTTATATGGTCAATAAACAAATCAAAAAGTAACGGTCTAAGAGAGCATCCTTGTCTCACACCAAATTTTATTTCAAATGGTTCAGAAAGATTTTCCCCGTTCCAAACTGTGGTCCAAGTCTCCTCATACATTTGTTCCATTAAATTGCCGAACTTCCTTGATAAACCTTGGGTGTATAATTTGTATAGAAGCGCTCTACGATCCACGTTATCGAATGCTGCCTTTAAATCAACTAAATCATCTAAACCCCACTTGATACTCATTAATTTGACTATAAGCATTTATCCACGTTTTCAGCCGTTTTTGCCATATTTCGGTGAAGATTTTATATGACGCGTTCAGAAAGGAGATGCCTCTGTAGTTTGCAGGATCTGACTTGTTGCCCTTTTTAAAAATCGGAAATACAAGCGATTCTTTTAATTCTTTAGGAATCTCTCCAGTCTCCACAACCTTATTAAATAATACTTTAATTTGTCTGCTACCGTATTTGTAGAACTCTGTTGGTATTCTATCGGGTCCAGGTGCTTTCCCATCTTTATTTTCTTTTAAGACTATAATGACACCAAGTTAAGTTATTTCAGAGTCCAAGATTTCATCTTCAAACGCTGACATCGCGTATTGTATAGAACTTCTTTGGGTTTCTGGATAAAGAAAGCTAATGAAGTGTGAGTAATCTCTCCACTATAAAATCGTGCGCTTATTTCAGCGCCACCACCAGGATAACGTTGACTTCCCAAAATCAAGCTCCATTATAATACTACAGGTTATATATATAGCTTTCGTCATTTAATTCAAAATTTTAAGAACTTGCAATAAATATTCAAATTTTTAAAATCTTATTAAAAGGACTTTATTTCGTCTCTCCTGTTGTCTGTTGCCCTGTAGAACAGATAACAAATTGAGGCAAAAAACCTTCCTTTCGGTCATACATGTACCAGTTTAAGCTAAAGCTAACTAGCCGAAACATGTGAATAAAAAAACGAACACCTTAAATTACTAAGCTTAAGCTAGAATTTTCAAGCATAAGCTATTTAGCGTTATCATTTTTTTATTCACATAAAACAAAGCTTAAGCTAGTACTGTCTAGCTTTAGCTGCTAGTAAAAGCTATGACTAGTTGGCTTTAGCTTCCTCCAAAAAAAGCTTAAACTTTTTTTTTATTCACAAGACCCAAGTTCACATCATCTAATAAAAAAACTGCTCATAAGGCTCTTATCTTCACCTTAAATTGCCCTCAGTTAATATCTGAAAAGAGCTCTCGTCAACAAATTGCCATGAACATGGACATGGTTCCTCTTCAATCCGAATGACATCGAACATGATAGAGCCACATCCCCACTGGGACCATCATTCATTCCCCTCCTATCATCTGTCCAACAATGGAGCTTCAACACCGACTCCGGACTGCCTACCTTTGCATATACTCGTTGCAATTAAAATGCTTCCATTCAGAAATTATTAAACCGAATCCATTAAGCTGTCATCGCATGAAAATAACGTCCTCTTTTCTGCTCTAATTTCTTGCGGAAGATTCCTTTTCCCCGGAACGATTTTGCTGCATTTCACGCTGAGCTGGTTCGTTAAAGCGATGTCTGGAATGGACCATTACTATTAGAATGCGCTCGCTCTTCGCAGAGGCCTTAGAGCGCACCTAATGGGATTCAATTATTTTGAAAAGACCAAGGTCCAGGGTGACAGATAAATATGCTCAGTTCATGTGCGGCAGGATATCTTCATGTCCTGGGGCTCGGTGCAATGGGTAGGAATATCTATGATCGCGCGGTTGTCAGCTCTATGTAGGGCTTCAAAGTGCGCCTGCTGAATAGGAAGGAGCTATGATAATCAAAAATAAATGCAAAATGTGTTTTTCTGCGCATGAACGACGCCGCGCCGCACCACCCGCCACCGCACGGTAATGGATTCTGAGCGAATTTGAAAATTCCATACGGTCACTTTAGTGAATGTGCTACTTTGTGGTTTGGTAATTCCCATGGGGACCGAAGGCCGGACGGACACCAAGCTACTTGGCTTACTCGCACTCGAAGACCGGAGAGATATCCCAATGGAGTTCTTCAACTCTTGCAGCTTATTTATGACGCACGCAATTGCTGGCCCATTCGGCCTAATGTATTCCATGTGCCAGATTGCATTTGGATTCAAATGCGTTTGATTCGACGACGAATCTATACCTATGTAAGTAACTATTATACAAACACTCTGTGCATTAAGAAAAAGGTATTGATATTGCCTTTGCGGGGCTATGGCGTACGCGTTGCGCTGTTTTTTGATCTGTTCATCAGATAAAGTCAACACCCGATTTTTTGAAACCTTGTCGTTGCATTATAGTCGTTGTTGTTTTTGTTGTTTTTTCTAGAGGAACGTGACTTTTTGTGAATTGCGCACTGGAGAATGGGAAATCCATTGATACGTTCGGAATCTTGTCTTTCAGTATTCAGTGCACATTTTCAATACCCACATGAATATCCTCGTATAGCATAGAAGACTTGGTAAATAATTGAGACATCTGAAACAGGCTCTTTCAGCCAGCCACAGTGAGAATTCCATAGGGGTGAACGAACGACATTAAATGGAAAACCAAAACGCTCAATAGGAGACTAGGCGGGAGCTGGACGTGATGCCATATCCTGATAGGAGGAGCCGCAGCATTACACAATATTCAAAAATGAGTTGTCATTACTGGATACTGGTATGGTCAAGCAACGCTATGAACGACAACCTATATGCGTCTACGCCAGTTTCTGTTTATTTCCTATTAAAATCTTAGAATTTCTGAGAATTCAATTTGATAGGTGAATTAGATGGAAATTGATCCTTCGAATTTCAATCTTTTGTAAATTATTTTAATTGTGGGATTGGTTGGGTTTCAATTAAGAAAGTCGATCTTGGATCAGAATGCTATAAAGACATTGGCCCTGAGTAATAGATCCGAATCTAGCCTAAGTTCGATTTTAACCAAACATTCGTAGAAATAAAACAAATTTCAATTATAAATACTTAAAAGCTGCTTTCCTGTAACTAAGTTAAATTTAAAATGATAGAATCACAATAGAACTTTACGAATCTGGTTAATAGAAATCTGTTTGTGTATCAGTTCACAATAACAAAATTATGAAAATGAGTCACAATTATTGGTATAAATAAGACTTTTGTAAATTTGATCTGTTACTACGAAATTTTAAAAGCAACTTTTCTACATCTAACAAAAAGTGACTTTAAAACCGATTCTATGAATGGTCTATTACTAAGGGCCATTGAATTTTTACAGAATTGGAAACTGATATCATTCATAAGTAAATTATGCGATTGGACCTCACCTCCTTGCTCTTTTGTAGTGGCCATGGCGTATCGCGCATGGCGGAGGCGGTACATGCCCTAGGTGGGACTTTGTCAGAGAACGGAAAATTAAGCAAAAAGAAATTTAAAAAACGATTTTGATACCTGTTTCCTTTTCATGATTTTGAATTGAGACATAGGTGCTACATACATAAAAGGCAAGTTTTACATTTGGAAAACAAATCCAACTCGAGATGTTGATCAAAGTTGAAATTCGTTGTCTATCGTCGAAATCCACAGAAGTTTGACCTGCAATTCCGTCTGTCTGTATTTCTAGAGCCTAAGCGTAGTAAGGAATGTAGTTAATTTTTGTGAAACAAAATTTTAACGGTACCTGTCATAAAACCGTTATTTTTTTTAATTTCGATTTCCTCATTAACATCTCTACCGATTTTGATCAAAATTTGTATACCGGAGCGTATTCAAATTTTACCAAAAATTTAGGAAAAAATATATTTTTTTCTTGAAAACATGAAACTAATCAATTGTCATTTGACAGTCGTCACATGCAGCAGGGAAATGACGAACAACTCATCGGCGTGATTGGATTGCTTGAGTCATTTCCATTTCCATTCCATTTCCATTTCCGCCAAAAAATCATTATGAGCAATCAAATACATTTCGACTTGGCTAGCTTTGTTAAAAAAAAGGAATAGTGGCTATTGGGGCACTAAAAATCTTCATTTGATGCACTAAAAACCAGGACACTCTCATAGAGTAGCTGTTGTGAGCGCCATGCCATTTTGGTCGGCGGCTTCATTAGGCCATATTTCTTTCAAGAAGCCATAGGAAATTCTGTAACAATTACTGGTGATAGCTCACTTGTGCCTAAATAAATCAATTAGGCTTACTGAACATCTTCCAACAAGACGGTGTCACATCACAAATAGCTAGTGCTACGATTCGAATCTCACGAGAAATTTCTCCGGGCCAAATAATTTCAAAAAGTGGTGATATCAACTGTCCCCCACGATACCTTGATTCGGATTTCTTGAAAGAAAAAGTGTACATCAGCAAACCAACTACCAACTACCTTTGAAATTGCTACCGATGATCGTTGTCTTGATAAATTTTTTTTAACGGTGAATCAAGTTCCAAGTAGCACAACTTTGGAGCAAACGCATGATCTAATCTTTAATGTTAATATAGGCACTGATATATTCCGTGTTGTTTCAATGAGTTGAAAAACTTGTTCTGATAATTGACGACTTTGCTCTTCTTCGCCGATCGATTAGGTATTCGACTGTTTTGTCGAGCAGTTTCAATCGAATTTTCGGATTAATATTTTTGATATCTTCACTTTTCGAGAATACCTTGTCGGCAACGCGTTGAATATTCGGTTGCATTTGATAGAAGTTCAGGTGGAAGGAAATTTCGCTCGTGGACGATAACAATTTTCCCATTTCCAATGTCTAAAAGTTGTTTTGAGAATGTTTTGTTAGACGGGTCTTGCAGAAAATGCTCACGCATGATCATAGAAAGTAGGTGAGAGTGGGGCACATTTGAACACTTTTTGCTTTCCAGACTGATAAAACCTAAAATATTCGAGCAATTGGCCTGATATTTTACTCACATGCAACAGTGTATTGACGTTCAGTTTAGACAAATAGTTGGCCCATTTAACGAAATATTTATATTGAATTTTTATCTCCAACCAATGCAGGTTCTTTATTTTCAAAAGTGCCCAATGTATGGGGCAGTTTTGAACAGTGATATAAGTTTTTTTTACTGAATAAAAGAACTTTTAAATTTAATTTTTATAAATTAACTTATCAATTAAACTCAAAATTAATACTTTTGTTATATCATATTCATGCATTTGAAGAAAAAAAAAATAAAAATCCACAAAGATTAATAAGAAACAAAAAGCTAAATCTAAAACTTGGACTTTTAAGTAAAAGCTGGATTTTTAGTGAATAAGAATAAGCTTAAGCTAGCTAGTTAAAGATATTTTCTAGTAATAGTTATTTTAAAATAGCCAACGCTAAATTCATTTGGTTTTAGCTTGTTTTCCAAGCCTAAGCTTCAATTTGTGTGAATAAAAATAGCTTAAACTACATTATTATATGAAGGTTTTTTTTTTTATAATACAAACTCTATATACTACTGAAATAAATCAGCCAAGTAGAAGACTTAGCACTATTATTGGACTTGTTGAATTATTGATTCAAATTAGCTTTTTTGGCCTTTAGTCCACAAAAATTGGCGTTTCGTCCGGGTGATCTCACATGGACTCATAGTTCACATTAGATTTTTGTCAAAAAAATTCATGTAAGATGAACTGAACTTAACAAAAATTGCGTATTGACAAGGTCCTCACAAGTCAACTGATGAGTCCATGTGAGATCACCCGGACGAAACGCCAATTTTTGTGGACTAAAGGCCAAAAAAGCTAATTTACATTATTATAGTTAAAGCTACAAAAATTCCAAAATTTGTTCTTATTTGGTCTTATTTTCAGTATGTAATAGCTTAAAAATGAGACAGAGAACGTATACACGCACAGACTGACGGACGATATGACAAAAACATTTTTTACCTGAAACCAATACTTGTCCTATGAAACAGATAACAAATTGCTTGAAGCTGATTAAATTTTCTCTTAAATGTCTTAAATATGTTAAAAAAAAACTAATCGGGGTAGTTTTGAACATGTTCAAAAGTGCCCCAACTGTTCCAGTGACATAAAATTTATTATAAATATTTGATTGAAATATATCCAGTAACAAACTTACCGTAATTAAGTTTAAAATTTATTTTTCCTCCATAAAAATTTGTTTCTGTTTTAAAATCGAGCCGTAATTTTATTTTAAACTCTTACAACTTAAAAACGAAAACAAAACACTTCCACTAGCAAAAGGACCTTTCACCTCTAAGTCCGAGAGACAACTGAGAGAATCAACGAATGACGTTTTTGGATATGGTATTGACAGGTTAAAATTTTAAATTAATAAAGTAAAATTTTATAAGCATTGTTCAAAGGTGGCCCACTCTCCCCTACTATAGGGCAAGTTCTGCATTTGGAAAAAAAATCGAACTCAAGATTTTGATCAAAGTTGAGATTACGATGATAGCGAAGACGAATGAACTGGGCCCGACAATTCCGTCTGTCTGTCTGTATGGCTTAAGCCACTAGACCTACGTATTTTCTTCAAATTTGGTACTCAAGGGTCTTTGGTGATTCCCTAGAGAGGAAATTGCATTTTCTTAGCTCCAAAATTAGCGGTACCCCCCATACACCCGTAATGCATAATCTTATTTATCTCAAAAATGGCTCTAACGATTTTGATAAAAAAAAATTAAGTGTGATATTATGGACATGGAATACATTTTTGTAAAAAAAAAATTTGGGCCAAAATGTACTTTAAATTCCAAAGTAATTTTATATAGGAGCAAGTTCGTGCGATCCAGTCGTGCATTTTATTTTATTTTAAGTTAGTGCCTTTCGGTGATGGTCATATTAAATTCTTTATACCTATACACATACGAAGCCATTAAGCCAATCTGTTAAACACCAACACCAGGAATCGCCCCTGTTAAATTAAGACCAGGCCTCATCTACCAAAAAAAAATATTGCAAGAACTATCAAGGCATATCCCAACTAAATGTCGCATAAAAGATCCTATTTAACGTACTATGTGAACATCTTAAACCATTCTGTAATAATTTAGTCGGCAATTGCCAGTGTGGCTTCCAGCACTTTGACTTTAGTGGAGATCCAACGAAGAATTACCCTAGGCAACCGCTTCTTCTTTGGTTTAGCGAAACAAAAACGTTCAAAACTCCTCCCTCTTAAGACAAAGTACACGTTCTACAAAACCCTTATACTATCAGTACTGCTTCAAGCCGCTGAGTGTAGGAGTAGGACTATAAGCAGAAAGGTTGGGATGAAACTGGGCTCTTTCGAACGAAATAATCTTGGACGGATATTTGGCGCTGTATGTGAGGAGGGCGTATGGAGGAGACAATATATCTGGGAACTCCATCAGCTGTACCAAGTTATAGATATAGCTCAGAAAGCCAAAACACATCGACTACATTTTTGCTCGGTCATATTGAGCTAATGGACAACAATGCTCCAGCTAAGAGGGTCTTTGAATCCTAGGCCTCAGGTTCGCGGTGACAACCGAACGGTGAAGAATGAACCTCTAGTTTACAACAAGCCATCGCGGATGCCAGAGCGCTTGACCTAGATGACAGGAAACTTTATGCTTGGGATAGAAGACGATGGAAAGCTGCCGCGTTTTAGGCAGAAACCCTTATGATTTAAAAGAACAAGGTCCTCGTCTATTGAAGGGATATTCAAAACCTCACGTGAGTGCTATACAAATGTGCAAAACGAAACAATGCCTTAATTTTTTTGTTTCTAATTTACTTTAGCCTTTTAATATTTTATCTGAAGCTTTAATATTGTGTAAGTGAAGATTATTTAAACTCAGCACTAAATACAAAAATTGCATAATCACATTTTAGACAAAAAGAAAACACAAAAACAATTGCCATCAATGCCTATTATTTAAAAGCCAGACTTGGCGAATTCCAGCAATATATGTGCACCTAATTGGATGTTCTTCCATCCATTTCGTCACTGCAAGATTTTTGCATGATGTGTGAATTACATTTGAGCTGCTGCAACTAAATGCCTTCAAATTGTGGGAATATTTTACAATTTCTTTGATGTCCAGCTGCGTCAAGTGCCTGTATTCGATTTAAGACCCTTGAGACCTAATTAACGTTTTAAAACATCGCCATAATTGCCTAGGCATTTGACTCATTGACAGATAGACATCCAAGCCATATAAGCCGAGTGCAATTTGTTTGTCGCATGGTTTTTATTTAAAATAGGGTGTACTCACAAGATTTTCCATTAAATGTTGTTGGATGTACCTCAATATGGCTTAGGTACAGGTTTCCATTTCAGCTTTGTTTGGATTTTTTTTTTTGTTGAAATTGATCTAAAAATGTCACCGTAATGAAGTGATTTATTTTATATCAAGCTCCAGTTGATGACTCCTAATGCAGCTTCGAATTTATTTTGTAAAAATTTACTGTACATTAACAAAGATTGTTAATATGCTCCCATTCAATTAGCAGATAGAGCTTTGAAATAGAAACAAAAAGTTGGAGTTAGTGTTTACGTATAATTTTAGCTGAGACGAAAAAACAATGACATGACATTTGACGTTACCAATTTAAGAAGATGTGACATCAAATATTTTCTTGTACACCTTTGAGGTGGAAACCGCTAATTGTCTATCCTGGTTCTGTTTCTTGATTTGGAGTTTGTTCATACGTTGTGCGAATTATTAGAAAAACAAATGGTTTTGGCGTGGATCTATTAGTGCACTGCTTTTAAGTACTCTTATGTCAGCATCAAAATAATTAATGTGGGAAATTTGATAAATTAAGTTATGACTAGTTTTTTACGCATATACCAGCTTAATCATTAGCTTGATGCTAAAATATAATACACAATGATATCCAATGCCCTATAAATTAGCAGTGATAAACATTTCCGCATGACTTATGATGTAAGGGAAGAATGAACCCTTCCCCATAGAGGTCGAAATAGGCAGTTTACCTTTGACGAAAAACGTTTAAGACAAGACGATGCGCTGACTTCTTTAAAATTGTTATTGAAAAAAAAATGCACCCAGTTACTCGAATATACTAATATATTAACTTAATCGGAATAACAAACCGTGATATCAGTAGCGCTTTTGTGAGTATTGGGAAGAAAGCGAAGAATTTTAGGCCAAGAGCAAGTAAAAGTGCATGATGTCATGAAGGACACCAAACACCGATTTCCTGGATTTCAACTTAATGGCATACCGTTTTAAATTGGAGGTTTTTAGACACTTTTTCTACTTTGTTCAGCTATTAACTCAGACAATAATACCAGCCCCGAGAAATCAAACAACGAGCACCTCTTGTTAAACTGTTTCTTTTTTCCGCTAAGAAGGTAATTGGGTAGCGAGCACTTTGCTACCCTACTCGAGCAACCAAAGTAAAACACTTTCATAAGATAATTATCATCACAATCTTGACATATCGTGCCAAGTCATGGACTCTGTTAAAAAATGATGAGAAAGCTGTATGCAGTTTTAAAAGCTAAGTTCTTGAGACAATTTTTGGTCCCGTTTGCATTGACGGCAATTATTTTGTAAACAAAGACTTACAAAAGGGTTGGTAAACACTGTAATGAAGTTACACCTTTTAGCCTAATAACACGTTTTGCCACCCAGAGAAGACAGAACGCCGAAATTCTACTTCAATTACTATTCCGGATGAAATGGACAGCAAGTATTGCATACCTCAAGGCGCTCACGCAAAAATGGAAAAGAAGACACACACACTGATGGTTGGCGACGTCAGCAAATAAATTTCGTTCGTCAGTTTTACAATCCACATTGGGTTTTGGTCGCCAAGTTGACAAGTAAAAGTTGGAAATTCATCGAAATTCAGATTCTTCTTGCCACCGTGTCTTTTATACACTAGGGACTCTATCCCAATCTTCGCTGTCTGAGCCTCCTCTCCAATACCGCCGTTAGTTTATATGAAATACTTTGTTATCTTATTGTAAGGCCGTGGATTTTGTTAAAGTATATGAAATACTTTGCTAGCTTATTATAAGATCGTTATTATTGTAAAATTATTTGAAATATTTTGTTAACCTACTTATACATATTGTCATATTGGGGGCTATCGTGAACAAAATTTCCCTCGGAATTTTCCCCACCTTCGAAAATTGGGAAGGTCAATACATTTGCACTGTTCATTGTAAGCTGGCGACTGGCCTTTTTAAATGAGAGCCAAAGTCACTATGAAACTGAATTCCCAATATTAATAAATTCCAAGGGAAACTTTCGACATTATTCGAGATGACAATTATGAAAGTTGGGAACAATTCCCAGGGAAATTTTATTCACGATAAGCCCCATTGAATAAATACAAATTAAAACTGGAGCTTTGAACTCTCTATTGGCCGAGTTTTACTGCTTTCTTCAGTTGACCCTGGACCCGCTGACCATCTACCTCAACTGGAAACAAAAAAGCATCACAACATAGAGAAAGTAAGTTTCATTAAAGAAAGAACAAAAGAACATTTTTTCAAGCTGCGAATAAACTCTTAAAATTTTTTCTCAATATTTATTATGCTCTAAAGTATTGAAGCTGATGTATTTTCCAACATCGTGCTGATAATTGCCTTCTGTCAAAAATCTTATGCACGCAGCAAGTTGTCGTTTTGTCGAGATTGAGTCTGGTTTGAAATAGCAGGTGGGACCGTATTTGGAAAGGGAAACATATACTGAAAACGCTGATTATTTAGCCGCAAGTTTTTAGTAAACCTTACAAAAAGTCTTTTTTTATATACTAAGTGCAAAGAAATCTTGAGATTTCTTAAATATTGACAATTCGTCAGGGATATCGATAACATCCTGTTTATTTGAACTTTTAGCTTCATACTCATTTCTTTCTATTGAGACACTAGAGAAGTTGATTAGGGATGTCAAAAAATATCTCAAGGAGACTTAATAATCAGGTCCACAATACCAAACATTTTTGACTTTCCAAGAGATGGTATGATCAAAAAATATATTTTCGAAAAAGCTTTTTTACAGAGCCATTAAAAAAAATAAAATGCACTACTGGGTCGCACGAACTTGCTCCTATGTAATAGACTAAGAATTTCAAAAATGAATGTTATAAGAGAAAAACTGTTCATAAGCATAAAATTAATTTTTTAAATGACTAAAACAACTTCTTTAGTAGTTGGAGGTAAAAATAGGATGCCATGTGATTTAAGCAAATATAGGTTTATGCAAGAACAAAAATTATAAGTCTTTGTAGTGGTTTCTTAAGCAAAAAAGAGGCTGGGTGCGACCCACACTGATAACTTCCCATTTGTGGTCTTGAAAACTTTATATATGTATTTCGTTCTTTTCAAATAACCAAATTTTCAGCGAAACAAACTTTAGCTGTAAAATTCAAACAAACATTATTTTAAGATTGAAAAGCATTTTAATTATTTAAAGAGATTTGAAATTGAGATTGTTGATGTATAAGTTGTTGCCACGTGACCCAGGAGGTAAACTTCTACGCGCTTTTTTAACGAGGTACCTCGTTGCTCGTTCTCAAGATATTCTAGTCGAAAAAGAAATATTATCACTTTTTAGTAGATTTTTTTTTTATATTTGTGTTAAAACTGTCAATTCGATACTTGTGACGTTAACAATCAAACAGAGGCTAAAAAAATGAACATGAAACCGAGCAAAAGGGCGGAAAACTATAATTCCTAAAATATCTAAGATAATTCAATGCATTAAATTTTGTAAAATTTGTAGAAGTCTTTTTTATTAGATTGACCAATAAAAATAGTAAAGGACCTTTTATTTTCGTTCTTTAGTGAAATGTTCTTTTTTTTAGGCAGTTTTGTTTGTTAAAAATATATTTAGCGCTTTTTGAAAATAAGTTTCTTAAATTTTGATTCTCAAATGCCTGTAAAATTAAAATAGAAGAGAACATTTAAGTAAGGAAAAGTTCTTTTTATTGGAATTCAATAAAACTTATTTAACAATGATAAAAAGGAATACGATAGGTAAACTAAAGATCCTTTTACAAGCGTCAACAATTTTAGCGCCCAAAATTATTTAGCTCCGTCTTGAAAAACAATCTTATCTATTTGATTTCATTTAGAGAAAAATAGAGCTGTTTTGAATATTACAAGAATTATATGAGAAATAGCACCCATTTGATTGTTAAAAAATAACAAATAGCCTCGTTTTTATCCTTAACTCAACATTAAAATAGTAATAACTTCTAAACCAGCCCGTTTTGAAATACAATTGTCCACCATTCTATAGCTCGGTCCTTATTCGGAATTCCCCCCCCACCAAAATGCACTTTTTTTTAATGAATCGATAAAACAAAGTGTGCTGTTGATAAAAAACATCAAATTATGGAGGAGAAACACTTTTTTATGGTAAAAAAGTGAAGTATAAAAAAATTAATATAGGCCATAGGGTAAATTCAAAGTTTCTTTAAATCCAGATTCTGTAAATGCAAAAGAAACCTTGGATACACCCAACCTCGCACCTACCCCAAATCCTATAGTGTGCCCAAGCAGGGGGGTTGCATACATATATTACTGTTTAAACGCCGCCGTAATGCGTAAGCAAGCAAAAAAAGCAAATATCCCATACAAAAGTAGTTTTAGTTATAGTACTGTGGGTGGTCCGCTTTTACTTCACTTTTTTACCATAAGAAAGTGTTTCTCCTGCATAACTTGATGTTTTTTATCAACAGCAAACACTTTTTTATCGATTCGTTAAAAAAAAAAGTTCATTTTGGTGGGGGGGGGAATTCCGAATAAGGGCCAACAGTACTGGGGGTGGTCCGCTTATACTTCACTTTTTTAACATAAAAAAATGTTTCTCCTCCATAATTTGATGTTTTTATCAACAGCAAACACTTTTTTATCGATTCGTAAAAAAAAAAGTTCATTTTGGTGGGGGGGGATTCCGAATAAGGTCCTATAGCTCTCTTTGATACGCAAATTTTGCTATACCACACTCCATATTTTGAAAAAAGTGCATTTAGCACCGTTTTGATTGTTAACGTCACACTTGTCAAAATTTAACCATATGTTAATAATTGTATTATGTCGATACCTTCCCGTAAGAATGTACTAAGCGACACTTTTTTCGAAAATGACTTTTTGATGAGGAAATATACTATATGTTAAGGGCCACGTTTTGGCCTGGGTTTCGCCAACCTATTATGCATGAAAAGGAAAAGAGTACAAATAAAAAATTTATCAACTGCCATGTTTTCTCATTAAAATAATGTTGCCCCCTGAAATTTGTATTATGCGCCAAAAAAATTATGCTAAGTGACATTAATAAAGATCTCATTGTCGTGAGCAACAAAAAATTTTGTTAGATGTCACTTATGTAGTTTAACCAAAATTGTCTCTTAGCACACTATGATTCAACTAGAACTTTCTTCGTTTTTTTCGTTTCCCGAACAATTTTAGAAATGTCGCTTAGTATACATTCTTACGGGAAGGTATCGATGTATAAAACAACATACTTTAGAAGGCACTATCGCTGTTCATTCCCAAGAAATTCGACTTGAAATACAATTTTAACTAGTTTACACTAGAATTTTTAATAGTTTTTTTATTTAAAAAAAAAACTATAAATTCAATATTTGTCAACATTTTACCAACTGTACAAAATTATAGTATGTATAAAATAAACTAAATTAGAAGTCAATATCACTATACTCGTTCTCGAGAAATTTGAGTCGAAAAACAATTTTTACCAATTTTCAATAGAGTTTTATATAGTTTTTTATTTTTTGTAAAAAAACTGTAAACTGATTTTTTTTGAAATTTTCACCAGTTGTCAAACACATTATTTTTCGTAAAATAAAATTATTTTGAGTTTCAAATTGTTTTCCGTTCTTAGAATATCTAGGTTATGAAATTTTTTTTTTCAGTTTTTTGTATTTAAAAAAATAACGGTATGTTCATTTTTTTCCAAATTCATACCAAATCTGTATGACCTTATAATAAGTACATTAAATTTTATTTGAAATCAATAGCATTATATTTTCGTGAGATATTTGAAACTAACCAAAATTTTTACTTTTTTTTAAACCGTTATAGTGAAAAAACTACTCATTGAATTTTTCTAAACGCCCTTTCAGCCTCTTTCGAAGTTATTATCTATTAAACAAAATTTATTTGAAGTCGATATCTTTACTCGTTCTTGAGATATCGACGACGAAAAATGGTACCAGAACGTACGGACGTACGCACTTACGAACGTACGAACGTACGAACGTACGTACACACACACACACACAGACATCTCTCTAAAAATGATTGATATAGCCTCTAGGGACCTTGAAATGTCGAGAAATGTCAAAAATTCCAATTTGACAAATCGGACCGATTACAATAACTCGCTATGGGAAGTTAAAAATTAGCTTCTATATAAAGAATTTTTAAAAAATTTTTAAGAAAAAATGTTGGTATGCCAATTTAAAGTTTTTATTATTGTTCGCATAAATATATATATACATATATATAAATAGATATTGATTTTTCCAAAAAAAAATATTTTTATTAAAGTTTTGAAATGCAATGTTTTTTAAACTTTTTATAAGCTCATCTCTAAAAAATTTCATTAAAATTCGTTATGCCGATAATGAGAAATTCGAAATTTTAAAAAATCGTTCTATGGTAGTTACAGTCGAATCGAAAGAAAAAAAAATCAAGCAAAATTCTCGGAACCGTTTTCGAGAAAAATACGATTTTCGAAAACCATTTTTTAACATTTGTATTGAGGGTACCGTTATTTTTAGGTAAAATAAATGTTTTTCTGATTTCTTGTAGATTATTTTAAGAAAACTTTACTTATCAGGTTTTAAAAAAATCGAGCATGGGGTTTTCGAAATATTAAGTTTAAAAAAAAAAATTAATTTTTTTTCAAAAATCCAAATAAAGAATTTTTGTGAATATGAATACACAATAATATTTTAGCTGCTGTGGAGCCTCAACATAAAAAAAAAATGATCAAAATCGGTAGTACTGTTTTTAAGAAAATCAAAAACAAAAAAAGGTTCCAAGGGGGGTACCAAAAATAATAATTTTTTGGAAATGTTTTTTTTTTTTTTAATTTGTGGGACAGTTTTTGAGAAAAAAAATATTTATAAAATTTTGAAAAAAAAAATCGTTATGCAGGTACCGTTATTTTGTGTCTTAAAAAAAAAGAAAAAAACATCCGGGGGGAAAGTTAAACCTATATCTACTAAGTTTGAAGAAAATCGGCCGAGCCGTTTAGCTGTAGTCGAACAGACAGATAGACAGACAGACAGAATTGCGAGACCAATTTTTTTAGTCTTCGCTATCATCGTAATGTCAACTTTGATCATAATCTCGAGTTCGATTTTTTTTCCGAATGCATAACTTGCCTTATACTTGCCTACCTATAAGTCGCAAGTAAAAAAGATCGAGAACAAGCGAAACGACTGGTGCAGAAATATTTGGGCCCAGAATCAAACTATCCATACCGATAGGGCAGTCTACCAGCATCTTCTAATTGGAGACAAGGTGCATAGAGAAATGCGTTTATCGGAATCTCGAATGAAACTATCGTAACAAGAACATTGCCATCGTGGTAGATAGCCAAGCTGCATTCAAGGCACTATGCTTATATAGCATCAGCTCTAAATTAGTGTGGAAGTGCATTTACATATAGGCTAAGCAAACTTGTAAAATAGAACAGGAAAACTCCAGTGACTACCTGGTCACGTGGGTGTTCATGGAAACGAAGAGGCAGACTCCTTTGCCAAATACACACATGAATTCTTTCAACAGAGCCTGAGCCCTCGTGCTTGATGAAAGGAAATGTCATCAAAAAAAAAAAATGAACCAAGAAGAGGAGGCAAGTAGATCCAAGAATTGGAATTAACTCCCAAAGCTAAGGCAGGCCAAACTACTGATGGGCAATTGCAACCAGCCAAATTTCACAAACTGCATACACTTAAGTAGGAACAACCTAAGAATAATAACAGGTATCCTAACTGAACTCTTAAAACTTAGAAGACACTTAAGTTTACTTGGTATGGTAAGCAGTGCCACATTGCAGATTCTGCAACATGCATGAGGAAACACCGGACCACATATTCGGAAGATGTTGTCTATTCATGCCCGCATGCACCAATAGAAAAATCATCTATGACAATACCAGGTTAAACAGAATACCTGTCCTCTCTAAAGGTGCCACAAATACTAAGATTTCTAAGCGCAATAAATTTAAAGAAATACCTAAAAGCTGAGCAACCTCATCCATATCCAAGTGGGGCTGTGAACGTCTACAAAATCATCTTCAATTGAAGTGAATATACAAACAAAAAACATCTCAAAAACTATAAAATAAGCGTTCTCCTGTTAAAAAAAAGGTCTGAGACGATCACAACCCAAATGCCACTTATACTACCAAGTATTGGAATTTCTAATTCTTTACGATCGAACAGACGTACCGGATAGAAATGCTGCTGTTATCGCTAGTAGTGTTGTAAAAGACATTGGCAAATATCCCAAGAAGACCAATCAAAAGTTATAGAACTTAGATCGCTAAAAAATAAGACGCTTGAGGTCTATAGTCAGAGCAAACTTACAAGAAAATATCTTACTCAATGGCGCTTGACTTGAAGGCCTTGATTTTGATGGTCAAAAAGATCGTACCAAAATTTTTTTCAAAGAAAGGTGAGCTAGCGACCAAAAAAAGAAAAGTATTTGTGAGTTCCTATTAATTTTGTGTGTGACGGAACGGTTGCAAATACTGGCTCAAAAACCATTAGATTGGGCAAGAACCTTGGTACACCGAAAAAAATATGTCCATCAATCCAATGAAAAATGGCATACGATTGATGAATTTTTGCATTAGATTTGAGCTGATGACCGATTTCATACGATTTATGATTTCCATTTCATCATCGTATGACAGCAATCATCATCGTATGACAGAAATCATAAAATGTATGAAATAGTTACATCACGTGAAAAAATCCATTTCCCCTCCTTTTTGATGTTTTCTTTCATATGATTGTTGTAAAGTTTCATAAGATGTATGCAATATATACATAAGATTCGCATGTAATCTTGCATAAACTTTATGAATACAGGCATAGTAATTATGAATATGTTCATACGAATATATCAAATTTGTGATGCATTGTATGAAAAATTACATACAATTGATGTAACTTTGCATACAATTTATGAATACAGGCATACAATTTTTTATTTTTTGCATAGAATCTATGAAATTTGTAATGTATCGTATGAAAAGTTACATACAACTTATGTAATTTTGCATGAAATCTATGAATATATTCATACGATTTATGATTTTTTGCATAGAATGTGTAATGCATCGTATGAAAAGTTACATACAATTTATGTAATTTTGCATGAAATCTATGAATATATTCATACGATTTATGATTTTTTGCATAGAATGTGTAATGCATCGTATGAAAAGTTACATACAATTTATGTAATTTTGCATGAAATCTATGAATATATTCATACGATTTATGATTTTTTGCATAGAATGTGTAATGCATCGTATGAAAAGTTACATACAATTTATGTAATTTTGCATGAAATCTATGAATATATTCATACAATTTATGATTTTTTGCATAGAATCTATGAAATTTGTAATGTATCGTATGAAAAGTTACATACAATTTATGTAATTTTACATGAAATCTATGAATATATTCATACGATTTATGATTTTTTGCATAGAATGTGTAATGCATCGTATGAAAAGTTACATACAATTTATGTAATTTTGCATGAAATCTATGAATATATTCATACGATTTATGATTTTTTGCATAGAATGTGTAATGCATCGTATGAAAAGTTACATACAATTTATGTAATTTTGCATGAAATCTATGAATACAGGCATACAATTTATGATTTTTTGCATAGAATCTATGAAATTTGTTATGGAACGCATAAAAAGTTACATAAATTGTATGTAATCATACATACGATGCATTATTGTCTTCATAGAACATATGAAACTTGTAATACATCGTATGAATAGTTACATACAATGTATGTTTTCTTTCATACGATGCATTATTTTTTTTCATAGAATGTATGAAAAAATAAATGCATCATATGAATGAAATTTCGTGAAATCTATGAATGCAATCATATGAAATATGAATATTTTCGCACGATTTAGATATGCATTATTTCATAAAATTAATGCAGTTTTTCATACTTCGTATGGTAAATAACAGTTTTGTTGTAATTTTTCATACGAAATATGAAAGGATGCAGAAATTCTATGAAATAAGACACACAACCATAAAATATTCATAATCCGCATGTTTTCAATCATAGATTACTTGAAAGAAAAGATTATATAGAAAATAATTAGGTTATTATTTTATATTAAAGTATGTGTATGCATGTATGTATTTCATGAAAGATTATATAAAATATATGTAAATTTTGTTAGCTTACCCATACCGACTTTCAAAATGTATCTTCGAAATAGTTCCATTTCTTCTTCTTTTCGATTTCCTGAAAAGCTTAAATATTTCATTGAAAACAATACTTTTTATCAATTTTAAACTTATTATTTTCGTCAAATTTAGTATTTACATTAATGGCTTAAGGCTAATGCTTGATTAACATATTCATCAATTTTATGTACATTACCGGTACAACACGGTATAGCTGAATAAAAAATGATTGTCAAACATATTAAAATCTACGATCAACGCACAAGATTTAAGCTGAAGGACTCTTCAATTGAATCACCAATTGGAACAAGGGAATAAGTGCAAAAATTTCCAAAAATGACATTTTGATGCAAATGTCATCTGTATATCTAGACCCATTGGTTAGGCCGATGGTGATTTTATAAATGCATCTTAGAACACAAATAAATTATTCAGTTTTTTGCGTTTTCCCAACAATTAAATCAGATATATATATCTCCTTCTTCCAATTGGTGATTCAATTGTTCTGAAAGTACAAACATTTTAGATGATATATTTTTTGTAATTTTCATATCATAAAAGTGATTTTCTATAAATGCCCAAAATTGAGAGCAGGCAGGAGGATATTCTAAATTAAATAAATGGAAGGTCTTAAAACAAATATCAACTGCTCTTAAGAAGGAGTTGAAAAGAAACTTAACTCCATCTACATATACATAAAAGTTTAATATATTTTCTAAGTCGCTGTCACCTAAACCAAGCATAAACGGCTGAATGTTTTCACCTTTGCTCTTCAAAAAAGATATGTGGTCATCAATCTCCTGTATGGATTTACCCATAAATAGGAATGCCTGCTGTGAACTTGAAACTGTGAATTTGACAACACTCTTCTTTCCACAGTTGTCTTTTTTCACAGATTTTTGGGTAGGAAAGAGGAAAAAGTGCAGGCACCATAATAATTTGACTGCTGTTGCATCTGGAAATAGAATTCAGAAATTTTTTTTTATAAATTAATGGTAAAGTAAGATAAAAAGTTGTTAGTTCTTAACCTAATTTTATTCTAAACGGAATACCTAGCATAGTTAAAAGTATTAGTGGTAAACATAACATAATTTCTGCGGACGAGAATTTATGTTTTGCTCAACCAAATACTTATAAAGGAAAAAATAAAGAAAACTAATTACCGCTGTTAACATCTTCTTGATTTATCGATTCCAAAATTGCTCTCATTTTTTTATCTCTCGATTGGGTTTGCTTCAAGAGAAAATTTATTAATGAACTAGCTTGTTCTGGCCATCTACCAAGTATTCCCGGACGACTTCCATAAATTGTTGCAAAATCCTTGTCAATCTGGAGAATTAATTAATAAAATTTAAATCATGTAAAATTCGATATATATACATCAGACTATAGATAGAATAAAAAAAAAATAAAAAAAAAATAAAAAATAAAAATAAAAAAGAAAAAAGTATATGTAGGTTAATTAAGGTACTTGAGTTTTTAAAACCTTAAATTGACGGTTTCTTAAGGAATATTTGAAACATATGGGTTTGGGACAGAATCACGAAAAACATTTCAGGATTTCTTTTTCCTTACGAATCTAATTTTTTGTATCAAAGTATACATACCTATGACATTAATTGAAATTTAAATTGTTGATTAAATAAATTTTTTTGTATAAAAGAACTTAATTTAATCGAAGCACAGATCCAATATTTTTGTATTGCTTTCAATTTAAATGTAAAGTAAAAAGTGTTTGTCTATTTCCGTTTTACTTCGCTTTTTTTGATGATTTTTATTAATAAAAGAGTTTCAAGTACTTTTTTTACGCTTAACTTGTTTGTTTAGTGAAAGTACAAACATTTTAGATGATATATTTTTTGTAATTTTCATATCATAAAAGTGATTTTCTATAAATGCCCAAAATTGAGAGCAGGCAGGAGCATATTCTAAATTAAACAAATGGAAAGTCTTAAAACAAATATCAACTACTCTTAGGCTGAAAACACACCGGATAAAGCAAAACGTGTTTTTTGTTTTGTGAATCAAGAGAACATTGTTTCATATGAGACTACACACACCAAACAAAACACACGTTTTTGTTTTGAAGAGTTTCGGTGGTGGTTGTCGAAAATACGAGTACATGCCATTGTATGAGAGCAACATACACCGAATGCAACAAAACTGTTTCGAACAAGGGTCGTTGACGATAATTGCCTACTTTCTTGTGGCGCAAAACACACCGAATGAAACGAAACATAAAAACCAAAGCAAACAGAAAAATATGTTTCGTTGCCGATAGCTGACCTGTTGTTTTTTGCAAAACAAAATTTTATTTCCGTTTGCTTCTACGTTTACTCTGTGCGCAAATTTTAAATTAATATGAAAGTATATGTTCATTTTTTTAATTGAGGCAAGAAGCCCTATCTATATTTACAAAGATAAGGACATGCCAATAAACTTACTATTGATAAGCTGTGGATTGCTACTACCTACTATGTCACTTGGAGATTGGCAAGATTAAAAGCTTTTCTCTTTTCTTATAAATAATTCCATAATGTCTATTTTGTAAACACAAAATTGTTGTTTGTATTTACTTGCCGTAGAGTTATTATCTTTCAGCCGGAGTTAAGCTTTTACGATACTCGTAGTTCGTATTTTGTTTTATTTCAACGCACACCAAAGGAAACAAAAGCACAAAACATTTTGTTTTTTTTATTCTGTTTCGCTTGGTGTGGTTCAAATAAAAAATGTTTTTTTTGACTATAGAATCAAAAACGTTTTGCTTGATCCGGTGTGTTTTGTTGAGCCTTAAGAAGCAGTTGAAAAGAAACTTAACTCCATCTACATATATATAAAAGTTTAATATATTTTCTGAGTCGCTGTCACCTAAACCAAGCATAAACGGCTGAATGCTTTCACCTTTGCTCTTCAAAAAAGATATGTGGTCGTCAATCTGCTGTATGTACTCGTATTTACCCATAAATAAGAATTCCTGATGTGAACTTGATACTGTGAATTTGACAACACTCTTCTTTCCGCAGTTGTCTTTTTTCACAGATTTTTGGGTAGAAAAGAGGAAAGAACATTTCAGGATTTCTTTTTCGTTACGAATCTAATTTTTTGTATCAAAGTATACATACCTATATATGTATATTAATTGAAATTTAAATTGTTGATTAAATAAAATTTTTTATATAAAAGAACTTAATTTAATCGAAGCACAGATCCAATATTTTTGTATTGCTTTCAATTTAAATATAAAGTAAAAAGTGTTTGTCTATTTCCGTTTTACTTCGCTTTTTTCGATATTTTTTTATAAAAAAAGAGTTTCAAGTACTTTTCTTACGTTTTACTTGTTTAAATACTGTTATTTTGAATTAGTTTAGTAAATATTTGAATACTTAGCGGTATTTTAAAATATAAATATATATGGTTTTTATAATTCAAATAAAACTTACTAATCGAAAACCAGTTGGGGTCTTATACTCCGGCCATTTTGCAAAAATATCATGCAAAGAACTTGCTTGCTGCACGTTTTGCATCCTATATTGACTGCATGCCTGCCAACAGCTGTCAAATTCCGCAACTGATAAGTTGTCATACTTTAAGCTACGTATGCACTCCTCTGCATCAGTTTCTGGACCTGTTGGTTAATAATATTTAGATTATATTCTCATGTTTATTTGCAAATTTTGGGATAGGTACTTAATTTTATACATAGAACATAAAAACATAAAAGAGTGCTAAGTAATAAGAATGGATCTATGCAATAGCTAATAATTCAGTAACTCCTTAATTTAAATTGAATTTTCTCATAAATAGGAATTTAATTTGAACTCGAAACTGTCAATTTGACAATACTCTTTTTTTCCGCATTCGGCCTTTTTTATGGCTTTTTAGGAAAAAAGAAGTACAATTATTTCATTTAATTAGTATGCTTGATTGTTTATAGTTATGTTTGAACATATTTATTCGGAAATTTGATTTCTCATATTATGAAACTACATATTTCTTGCAGTAAGTTTTATCAATTTTATTTAAACTAAAGTAAATTTAACTTTAAGTGGTAGGGTTGAATGGTTTTAAAATTTGTCTAAAGTTTAAGCAAAGTTCTTGTATTAAAACGTGCTTTAAAGTTACTTACAGAACTGTTTATTACGTGGGTTTGGTGGTTCAACATCAGGGCTGTCAGACGCATCCGCATCCAAAGCTAATGTCCGTTTAAGAAGCGACCGATAACTCCTCTTGTCATTACAAGCTTTGGCATATATTTTTCCCCGTCTTCCCACACGGTAGTATTCCAGTTTTTCTCCAGGAAAACGATTAAGAATTTCATTTTCTAATCTATAACTGGTTTTCAAGGACATGTGAAGATTATTTTCTTCAAAATAACAGCATATTATGCTTATCAATATAGATCTGTGTTCTGCCAGTAACTTAGAATGCCGCTCATAGTAACGCGTCATAATACTTGATTTATTGGAATCATTCAATATGTCTGATAAATGTACTGACACTTCTATGGCTTCTGGTGAAGTAGGTCCTCTTGAGCTAGATGGTGTGATGGGTGATACAGAACTCAGATTTCTTTTTAAAGAACTACTACATTCACTATCCTCTTCGTCTACAAACAAGGATGATCTTGAACGCCATTCTATTAAATTTTCTTCGAACACCACTAGATCACCAATTTTTTGGTCTTTGAAAAGCATATTTATGTGGTGTCGTTTGATTACTTCCAAAATGCCGATGGTGATTTTTTCAGCTATATTTAAAATAATTTTTAAAAAAATTAGAATTTCAGAAGGTGCAGGATTCATAAATGATTCAACAAAAGCGTGTGTACAGATTATTATTACTATATATTTATAATATTAACCTTTGAAAACTAAGTCAACAATTTTCATTTTCATTCTAAAACTAAATCAAGTTTTACGGAGTTTTTTTTTAATTTACTTGCATAAGTGATAATTGATAGCTATTGTGTGATAGTTTTTACATATTATGCTTTAAAGTGATAAAGTAGACTCACATATTAAGAATTCTGTTAAATGATCTAAATTCCATGACTTGAGAAGTTTTCGCAAAGCATCTTGAGAATGGTCGAATTGCAGATTAGAAGAAGTTAAATCCTGACCGTCGTTGTGTTTTAGGGACGTTATATTGCACTTTCTTTCTTGTTGATTGAAGCATTCAAGTGATCCGAGTAAATTGTTCTCTGAGCTGTTAAAAGATATGTTTTCAACAATATCTACTGTGGGTCTTCCATAAGTTGGTGAATTTTCTATGTACAAGTAGGTTTGGGATTGATTAGGGCTTTTTCTGCCTTCTATGCTTTCATTCATTGTTTAATTAAATGATTTTCTTGTCGAGTGAACGGAACTGAAAGTATACAAATGTTTGTATAATAATGAAATTTTGAAAACCCACACAATTACTATTAACACATTTTATTTCAAGTTCCTTCAACTTTCTTATGGTAGAAAGTATTCTTTTATGTGCATCATAGTTTTCCCTTTCGGAGTTTTTATTACTGTTGCTGGAGGTCCAATTAATTCCTCAAAGTGTAAAATAAAATATTCACCCAGAAAAGAAGCATCGACTTCAAACGCCATGTAGTGTGGTCGGTAGTGAATTTCATTTAATTTTTGACAGAATAAACTAATGTCTTCTTCGTTTTGAACGAAATTTATAATTACGTATATATTATAATCATTAGTTAATCTGGACACGTAATAACCGCTTTTATATTCAATGCCATTGTATTCTGCTTCACACCAAAAGTTCAGTCGTTCTTTCTGAACCTCCAATTTGTTGCTTATTAATGAAATCAAGCCACTAGGCGTGTTGTGTTTCTTCCAAACTACACATTTAACGGTGTTATATTTAAAATTTAAAATTCTATTGGCAAACTTAAGCTGAAATTTTTTTGCTAATATAAGGCATATATTTTTTCTGGAAGTTATAGCATGGGCATATAATTTAAAGCTTTTGTGCTTCGCTTCATATTTAAAACACCAATATTTTCTTAATGGTCCTGATTTTTGTAATATTGTTGGATAGTGTGTAATAATATGGAATTTGGGTTTTAATTTGTCTTGGAAAAGTTGAAGATATTGTTCATTATGCGTTTTTATTTTGCTCCTCAATGTTGATATCGACTCATCTGAGATCTCAAAGCATAGTACTATATTAATTATTTCTAGAAGGTTTAAAAGAAAGTTCCAAACGTCATCTTTTAATGGCACCATATCTCCTACCATAAGAGGCAGCAACTGAGCAAAAGTAAGCATTTCCCTTGCTGACATTCGTAGATGGCGCTTTTTTAAATGAGTTGGATGTATTTCATTCGAAGCATTTCCTATTTCTATAGGACCGTATTCAAATGTTTGTTTTCTTTTGTTTAAGGTTTCTAATGAAAAATATTTTTTTATTTGAGTGAAATGAATTATTACGTGACAAAGATCGTAATGGCATATTCCTTCAAAAATGTCATGCATAACATCCACGCTGAAGTTTTCAACAACATGGAATGAGGGGATGTCATTAAAACAGCATTCACTGTTAATACCAGTTTCTTTGGGATTATTTTTTTGTAGGTCAAAGTTGTAGTTACTTATATTTCTCCGTTTATCAGAATTTTCCGTACAAGTTTCACTGCATTCATCTTTATTCAAGCGACAAAATCGACAAAATGTTCCAGAAAACGACTTGCTGAAACCCAGTAATGTGTTAAGGCCTAAGTTATCACCAAGTATAAGACCCAAAATAAAGTGAACGTGGAATGTATCCCCATCGGGTGGCCTTACAAGGATACCTTCTTCTTCAAGAAATTTTAACTCATTTATGAGGGGTTGCAAACATTTTTCGTTCCCGTATTTTTTAATGTCTTTCGATTTGATTGCTGCTGCTAAAAATATGTTTTCTAGTTTTGCTTCATTAAGGGGCATACATGCAAATGAATAATAAAAGTTGCAGATAGAGTGTATTGAGGAATGAG
Source organism: Philhelius festivus (assembly GCA_963931855.1). Lineage (NCBI taxonomy): Eukaryota > Metazoa > Arthropoda > Insecta > Diptera > Syrphidae > Philhelius > Philhelius festivus. Next base: position 216,052,543 of record OZ007555.1, read on the forward strand.
ATCCGAGGGGGTTGTTAATTTCAAATTCGTCTGCATACAAATAATATGGAACAAGTATTTTGTTTGGGTACAATTTACACTTTGTTTTCCACAGTTCTGCCTGAACAAAATTAATGAACTGATTACTTTTTTCCAAAGATTTCATGTAACTTAACATATTAGAAAGAAAGTTTTCAGTTTCAAATAATGCTCTGAATTGTGAACGAAGCGGTAATACAACGGCTTTGTTAATAACTTCCTGCAAATTTAACTCCCCATTACGATGATTGATATTTATTTCATTATTAATCACAAACTCATTTACATCGTCCATGTATCCACCCTTTCTAAGACATTGAGTTAAAAGATAATCTGAATCACATTTTTCGAATGGATTTGTACATGCATTAATCACACTACATATTTCATTTAAAATGACTTCATTTGACTGTAGTTTGCACCTAGCAAAGCTATCAAAAATTTCTAGAAGTGGTTTGATAATGAAATTTAAGGAACCTTTCTGTATTTCGTAAACATCTTTCCTTGAAAAATTGTCATTCGAGTGTAATGATATTGACCATTTGAGTGCGCTTTCCAAAAGCTTTTTTATCGCAATTTCTTTTTCAAATACTTTTTCTTTGCCACAATTTATTTCTGTTGAAGCTGAATTCGCTAAAGAACTATCAAGTATGATTTCATTTTGAATCAAGACGGAGCTTTCATTTATCTTTTCAGCATTAGGCGTTATTTGTTTTTCAACTTCTGTAGGTTTGAATGCTTTAACATGTAAGCGTCTTATATGTCTCTTGTAACTGGAGGAACTCATGAACAATAGGGAACATTTTTTGTCAAAACAACGAAAAGTACTGTTGGAATTCAAGTCATGCTTTTTTCGAAGATGATGCATAAGAATATCAATGTGGTCAAACTCTTTTTTGCAAACGAAGCACGACATTATAAAATATCTGAAATATTTTTAGAGGTTAATGACTTGTTCGGTAGGAAGTAACAGATAATGAAACACACAATGTGTAACTATTATAGCTATCGTTACCTGATTACAAGAACTAGGTAACTCGGTAACTAGGTAATTTTTTAAACTATAGATACAGCAACGTTCTTGAGTAGATGACTATAAAACAGAAATTCGCAACATATTCTTATTGAATCATGCCTAATTCTTTTGAAATTAGCGTTAGTCTAAACAAAAAAATTAATCAAATTGTTTCCGAGAATGTCAAAAGTCGAAAATTTTCTAAAAATTTTCATTAATTAAAAAACCAACACCCAAGGTTTTTAGAGGTAGACGATAAAAAAAGAATACAATATAAAGGTTGCATATAGAAGTAGAAATTAAGAAATTATAAAACACAAGCAAAACCGATCATAGCGTTCATTCGTGCATTTGTTTCTTTTTAAGTTACTGCTTTATCCAACAAGTTAGATTGAATTAAATAAAAAAACAAACTTTCTTAAATTAATTTAAAATTAATGATGTGCTGGCAGATCGCATTTTCGTAAAAAAAAATAAAATAAAAAAATTACTACTTTGAATAAATAATCCCACGCCTCTTTCCCCCCAGATACCGCACGCGCTGGGTCCATCTATTCCAAGTACAAAAGCAATTTTTGGTTGCAATTTGTATCGGAGCTTATTTCATTAAATTATTAAACTAATTTATTGCCAACGCGAATGTTCAAGGACGATAAAAAAAATTAATCAGATGAATGTAAATAATTTGTGAGGCATAAAACGAAGAAAATAAAAGTTTAAATCTTAAAAAATGTATTAAACGTTAATTTTATTTTGAAAAAGAGCTCGCAGCTCTATTAACAAGAAGATTCTTAAAATGACAAGTCTTATGATCCGATAAGAAATGCTACTCGTATGTATCTGACTGGGCATCTTACAATCAATCATGCCGTAAAAAAAGGAAGAATTGTGATCATACCATCTTATATTTACGTACTGCTTTTGTTTACTAAAATGAATAGTTTTGTATAGAGATATTTTCAAAAAATGTTTTCTCATGTGTACGCTTAATTTTTTCCTACACATAATCAAGAATAAGATAAGTGCTACCACCTACTCCTCTTATAAATTTTTGATATAAGAAAAACCGATTTAATATTTTTGTTGACATGATTTATGTTATACAGAATCCTTTCCAAATAAAAAGAATTTTGTTACATACTAGCCATAAATGAATTTTAATCATGTTCATTCTTTGAAAGGATTTAAATATATGTACATATATACGAGTATTATGTTTGAACTTAAATACCTACATCCATTCTTCTTAGGAAAAGTTAAACTTATGATTTATACCTACAATTCAATTTTTTATTGAAATTTGAAAATAAATATAAAATTACAAGAACTCAATACATACATATGTGTTGAAAAAAATTGAAAATCAAATAATAATTACTTTTCATATACATATTTATAAATGTTGGCAAAAAAGTAAGTAGGGAAGTTTTAACTAACTCGAAAATTCGTTAAAAAATGGATATGCATAGAAGATTGGTAAAATTACAAGATCTATAACAAATGATTTCAGCTATACTGGAAAAAAAATTCGTAAAACAAGTAAAACCAATCAACGGAATATTGATAATGCTTAGTTTTGTTTAAAAATGTTTTTAAAATATGTATTTTTTTACGTTTCTACTTATGCAGGTATATATAAATGCAAAGAGCATTTTTTATAATAAAAATAAGAACTTATCATATTTTAAAGAAATAAAAAGTTATGGTAAATACGCTCATCCTCAATTCGATGACAATTTATATAGATGCCCTCTAAACAGAAAAAGAGATGAATGTTGAACAACTGGGTTTTAAGATTTTTAGAACATATTGGCCCTCCTGTAACAAAATGATCAACCGGTTAAGCCTCTGCTTGTGGTCTGAGTACCTCCAGGTCACGAAATTTAAGAACAAAAAAAAATTGGAAAAATTACTAACTTACTTAAACAAAAATGAATGTGTTTTAAAACTATTTGTATTGACGAAAGTATTTATGTTGTATATAAAAGTAGAAAAGTATGTTTGAACTTCCTTGTAGCTTCGCTAAAAACTCGATTGACATGGATTATTTCTGAAATTATAAGATCTATCTACTCAATAATCTGATAAGAAAAATGTTTTTGACTGACTAGCAAAGTATTTTTTTTTTCGTTATTTCGTAAAACTAGCAAAACCAATCAACGCAATATTGGTAATGCTTAGTTTTATAAAGTATATTGTTTTCAAAATGTTTTTTTACGTTCCTACTTATGTAGGTACATATAAATGCAACGAGCATTCTTTATAATAAAAATAAAAACTTATCATATTCTAAAGAAATTAAATTTATTTTTGTTAAATACACTCACCCTCAATCTGATGACAATTTATATAGGTGCTCCTTAAACAGAAATAAGATGAATTTTGAACAGCTTGATTTGAAGATTTTTCGAAAATATATGTAGGTGCTCCTGTAAAAAATGATCAACAGGTTAGGTATCTGCTTGTGATCTGAGTACCTCCAGTTAACGTTTTGATTGAAATTTTAAGAATACATGAAAAGAAAAAAAGATAAAATTATTATTTGTAAAATATAAAAATTGTTTTCAACACGTACAAAATATTTTTGTGCAATTATATTTTTTTGATACCACGTGCTTAACTCTAATTTTTTTTTTTGTTTAAATGGGATTAAAATTTAAGACTTGTAAGAAATAAGCAATACTGATCCAATATACTGGTTAAATTGCTTATTTTTATAAAAAACTAATTGCAAAAAAAAGAATTTTGTAGGTACAGACTACCCACAAAATTCCTTCCTTGAAAGAATTATATTATCGTATATATATGTAAGTACATACGTAAGTACAAATAGAGTTTTGAGAACTTACCTTTTTAAATGTTAATTCTTCCTTTTTTATGTTTGGTTTTCTTTATTTCACACTATTAGACAACCACGACGACTTTTTTATTTTAATTTTAATAAAATTATGGCGACGGACAAACGAGACAAACGCGCAGCAGCAGCAACAGACAATCTTTTACAAATGGCCACAGACACAGAACGACGCCGAAGCGACACCATACTTACTCAAGTTGAAATTGGTTTGAACTGAACGAATGTGACATGTAAGCATTCATTGATGTTCGGTCGACTAGCTTCCTGCCGATGGTCATGTTCAGACATACAAATGTCTTGACTCTTGTGTATATCAAGTTGCACAGTTTATTGTTTTGATTTTGCGTTTGATGAAATTTTTCATAAATGTTATGGCATTTTACATACAGAATATTGTTAGATTGCATACAAAATATGAAAAACATCATTTTGAAGAAAGTTTGTCATCAAATGGAAACATCAAACATATTCTGTATGTAAAATTGCATACATTTTATGATTCTAATCTTCAAATGGTGGGTTGGCAACAAAAATTGAGTTGAATCCAGACAGCGTTGGTTTTGGCGGTATCCAATCAAATTGGGATACGTGGATTAACCCTGCACTTACACTGGGATTTCGTAAATTTTTCAGACATGAGAAAAAATTGCCAAAGATATATTTATGACATTTTTTTTTTCAGGCTTTTTATTGAAAACAATTATTAAATGTGAGTTGCATTAATATGACTTTAATTTTTTAACATGTCTTGCAATCAAAACCTTGAAAATTTATAATGTTAAACTGAATAACTCATTAAATTAAGTTATTTTCAGGATTTTTTTACAAAACGAAAAACAATTTGTACAATTCGCAAGATTTTCGCACAGGTTTTTTACAAGTTTTGCAAAAGAAATTTTGGAAATTTGTTTTGATAGAAGAAAATTACTAATAAAAGAAGTTATTTTCTTAGAAAACAGAAACATTCAATACAATTGCGCGGTTTATAAAAGTTTTTTCGATAAGAATCTTGTAAATTTGTTTTGATTAATGAAAGAAATTCACAAAAGTAGTGTTATTCAAGTTTGAACTTGAATGGCATAAAACATCATTAAAGAATGCTTGATTTTCATTTTGGTTTGTACAACTTTTTTAGTTGAAATCTTGAGAATAAATGTTGATAAAAGTAAATACTTTTATATATACATGCAAGCGCTACTCAAACTTGCAGAAAAACAAACAATCGATGAAAATCCTGAGATTTTCACAAAAGTTTCGTAGGTACAATCTTTTAATAGATATATTGAAACTTAGTTAGGCTGAAAACACACCGGATAAAGCAAAACGTGTTTTTTTGTTTTGTAAATCAAGAGAACACACCGAATGAAACGAAACATAAAAACCAAAGCAAACAGAAAAATATGTTTCGTTGCCGATAGCTGACCTGTTGTTTTTTGCAAAACAAAATTTTATTTCCGTTTGCTTCTACGTTTACTCTGTGCGCAAATTTTAAATTAATATGAAAGTATATGTTCATTTTTTTAATTGAGGCAAGAAGCGCTATCTATATTTATAAAGATAAGGAACATGCCAATAAACTTACTATTGATAAGCTGTGGATTGCTACTTCCTACTATGACATCTGGAGATTGGCAAGATTAAAAGCTTATCTCTTTTCTTATAAATAACTCCATAATGTCTATTTTGTAAACACAAAATTGTTATTTGTAATTACTTGCCGTAGAGTTATAATCTTTCAGCCGGAGTTAAGCTTTTACGATAGTTCGTATTTTGTTTCATTTCAACGCACACCAAACGAAACAAAAGCACATAACGTTTTGTTGTGTTTTGTTTTATTCTGTTTCGCTTGGTGTGTGTTCAAATAAAAAATGTTATTTTGACTATTGAATCATTAACTTTTTTTTGATCCGGTGTGTTTTCAGCCTTAGTTTGTAAGATTTTACTTGCAAACAAAAAATTACTGTTTCGATTTTGCGTTTGATGAAATTTTTCATAAATGTTATGGCATTTTACATACAGAATATTGTTATATTGCATACAAAATATGAAAAACATCATTTTGAAGAAAGTTTGTCATCAAATGGAAACATCAAACATATTCTGTATGTAAAATTGCATACATTTTATGATTCTAATCTTCAAATGGTGGGTTGGCAACACAAATTGAGTTGAATCCAGACAGCGTTGGTTTTGGCGGTATCCAATGAAATTGGGCTACGTAGATTAACCCTGCACTTACACTGGGATGTCGTAAATGACAAAAAAAAATTCAGGCATATATTAATGACACTTTTATTTTTCAGGATGTTTATTGAAAACCCAAAAATAATTACGTATGGTAAATTGCAACATTTTTTAACAAGTTTTTGAAAGAAAATCTTGAAAATTTTATGATGATAAGAGTAAATAAGTCATTAAATTAAGTTATTTTAAGGATTTTCTTGCAGAACATATTATAATCAATGAAAATATCACACTTTTTTAAAAGTTTTTACTATTTTTGCAACAATTTCAAACGTTTTTGATAGTTTTCACATTAAAATTCGTATGAAAAGTGTCATAAATCACGTTGTAAGTCGTCATCACCTTTGGACTTGTATTTTTAACCAACAATTTCAATAAAAACAATTGTTTGCATAAAAGAATTGTAAAATTTCATGCATTTGATGTAACGTGACATCAATCGTCACATTGAAATTCGTATGAAAAGTTTCATAAATCAAATGTTAGATTACATAACCTTCTTGATTTTTTTTAAACCCACAATTTCAATAAAGACATTTTTGCATAAAAGAATTGTAAAATTTCATGCATTTGATGTAACGTGACATCAATCTTCAAATTGAAATTCGTATGAAAAGTTTCATAAATCAAATGTTAGATTACATAACCTTCTTGATTTTTTTTAAACCCACAATTTCAATAAAGACAATTTTTTGCATAAAAGAATTGTAAAATTTCATGCATTTGATGTAACGTGACATCAATCTTCAAATTGAAATTCGTATGAAAAGTTTCATAAATCAAATGTTAGATTACATAACCTTCTTGATTTTTTTTAAACCCACAATTTCAATAAAGACAATTTTTTGCATAAAAGAATTGTAAAATTTCATGCATTTGATGTAACGTGACATCAATCTTCAAATTGAAATTCGTATGAAAAGTTTCATAAATCAAATGTTAGATTACATAACCTTCTTGATTTTTTTTAAACCCACAATTTCAATAAAGACAATTTTTTGCATAAAAGAATTGTAAAATTTCATGCATTTGATGTAACGTGACATCAATCTTCACATTGAAATTCGTATGAAAAGTTTCATAAATCAAATGTTATATTACATAACCTTCATGATTTTTTTAAACCCACAATTTCAATAAAGACATTTTTGCATAAAAGAATTGTAAAATTTCATGCATTTGATGTAACGTGACATCAATCTTCAAATTGAAATTCGTATGAAAAGTTTCATAAATCAAATGTTAGATTACATAACCTTTTCTACTTCTATTTTAAACCTATAATTTCAAAATTATAGTTGACCTAAAAGCTATGTAAAATTGCATGCATTTGAAGTAATCCTTCATCAAACTTCGTGAACACTTTTACATATTTTTTATGATTTAGATCATCAAATTTCAAATTTCCCCTAAAAATATTCAGGTGAATATTTTGATGATCCCCTTTCACACATAATATGATTTTTTCATACAACGTATGAAACGTTTCATCATTATCATGAAGTTCGGATTTCATATTGTCTTAATATTTCATACGTTTTATGACTATAATCATCAAGTGGATTTTCCAACAACAATTCTTAAGTAAAATATTTTTATGAAAGAGGTTGCATAAAAGTTAAGACTTTTTTCATACAGTTGATGCAAAAAGCACTGATGTAGCGTTGATGATTTTTTCATACGCTGATGTACGGTGGCATCAAACTTTGCTTACAACAACAACTATATGGAGAGAATTTTGATGATTGTGAAATCATCAATTTTATGATTTTGACATCAATTGCAAAAATAAAACTGATGATTCTTCCATCAAATTTATGATTTTGCGCATAGATTTGATGATTTTCAGTTGATGATCGCCGATCATAAAATCTATGTAAAAAACTTTTTTCAGTGTATAATGGTAAGTCTGCTGGACTGCCATGCAGAAGGTTTTGGATTCGATTCTCAGCCTGTGGAAAAAAGTTTTCAGAGGTGTACTGGCTCTTGTTATTAATTGGGTTCTCTCCATTTCATGGAACATGCACACAGGAATGGTTGAGAGTTGTAAGTCACTGGCCTTAGGCTTTCTAGGAGCCGTTAAGTCTCATATTTATGTTTTATTTTAACGAACTGCCACTTCAACATCTTCTTCAATGTTTAAATTGTCCATATGGTTTCTCTGAGCTTATAGGCAAAATGTTGAAATTTTGTCATAAAACGAACCTTGAAAACTTTGCTCCAATACCAGAAATTATCGGTATTTCTGGCAATTCAAAAGACTTTCGTTGTGCCAAAAATACCTGCATAATATGTATGCCGACAGGATTCTGAGACTTTTTATGTATAAAACTCCATCGGAGAATTTAGTGATTTTTTTTTTTTGGTTAAGTTTATACTCCGCTATGGATCTCTATTAAGTGTCATGCTTCCTGCAAGGATGGTACTTGCAACTAATGGAAAATTATTTCCTTGTCTCGATTTTAAGATCAAAAATGACTCAGTTATAGAACGCAATTCGTGCATCCAGAAAACTTGCCCTTAGCTATGATGACAGACGCGAGAAAATCGATTCGTGAGCTATCATCACTTCAGGCGATTGATGAAAGCACGATCCGCAGCAAGATTTCAGAAATGTGGTTTTCAGATTTCAGTTTCAAAAATAAACTTTAAGGCCATTGATAATATAATACCCGGGTAGAAAATTATCTAGGAAACACTATCGAATAGCGTGGCCCTAGCTAGATTGGCCATTATATAGTAAATCCTATGCTGGGCCTAGACAGATGCAAGCCTGGCGGATCTTGACTAATTTATGCTTATCCTGGCTTTATATTGAACCTGGCTAGAACTGCCTATTTATTGGCTTTTCCAGGAGTATCTTAGACTGGGCCTAGATATTTTTAACTTGATGTAGCCTAGATATAAAACTTTTTCTTGGCGATATCTTGGCTATAGATAGTATCGCCTCTTTATTGGCATTGTAACAAATAAACTACAAGGGACCTGGATAGTTTTTACTTGGTGTAGCCTGGATAAGGAATTGTATCTGGGCGTTATATTGGCCTTAGCTAGTGTCGCCTCTTTATAGGCGTTCTCAGATTTTACTTATACTGGGGCAAGATAGTTTTTACTTGATGTATCCTAGATGTGCCTATACATATGTCTCTATAAAAGGCTATCCATTATCCTTCTAAAAACATAACTTTTTTGTTTTGGTCCTAAATCGGTATTTTTCAGATTCTTTAATACGTATTTAAGTCTTTTAAACAGTATAATTAAAAGAGAGTTATTTGAGTAGCACTTTGAGACACGATATTTATATCATAGTGGCGCAATAGGTAGCGCACAAGCACGGCAAGCGAGAGGACTCGGGTTCGAATCTCAGTGGAGGTAAATTAAAAAAAAAAAAAAAAAAACTTCTTTCATTTCAGCAAAAAATCACTTAAAGAGTCGAATATATAGGGAGGCAAAGAAAAAATGAAAATAATCAACAATAATAAAAAAAAAATTTTTTTAAGAATTGCCGTAGCTCTTGTGCTACTTGTGAAGACCCATCTAGGGCCCATATAGGAACATCTAGCAAGGCCCATTATATACAGAGCATTAACAAATTAGCGAGGGACAAGCTAGATACTGCTCGGTAGGGCCATGATTGAAACTAAGAAAAACTAGCTGGGGCCTTGGCATTATCGAGTCGAAAATTCTACCCGGGTATGGATCTGATCAGCTGATAGTGGGTAAAATCTACTGACCCTTCTGTCACCAAATTCCTGAAGGATGACATAATTCAGAGTGTTGTTAATAGTGGCAATAACGATGGTATAACATTCCCTCGGTTCCCATGTCACATTGGGAGCATTGAGCCACATGTTAAGTTGGTTTCCGAAGCTTCAGTTAAACTTTTTAGTTTCAAGAAGAGGGATGGGCTTATAAGAGCAAGAATGGGATCTACAGAAATGATGCCTGAGTTTAGAACCAAAAAGTGAAAAATCACTCGAATGGTTGGTCGGTTGGGTAGGGTTTTGGACAGAATTCGAAATCAGCTACCTCATCCTGGTAAGTTTTGAGCGGGTTTGTAAACACTGTTTAAGATTCAGTTGAATTTAAGATTAAACTTCCGCTGTGAAACTGCAGGTAAGTGCCTCAAATGCATTGAATCAGCTTTCGTATCAATTAAAAATATATTTGCATAAACAAACTACCGTGATGTATAACTTTAAAACCAGGCTTCGCTTTGAAAATATGTTGTTAAAATATTGTTGCCTTTGTTTATTTCAATTCATATTCATTTATATACACATCCGTAACCTACCATGAAGTAAATTTCCATAACTAAAGGTCTTCCGTCAGTTTGCATTTTCTGCCGTCAGATCCTATCTCTGATTGGACTACCATGGTTTAATAAAAGTAAAAGCGACACAACTTACATAACTCCTTTAATAATTCAAACAATAAACTGTCCAGAATTCCGCAGGCTTTATATGCAGGCACCCGCCATCAGCCGCAGCAGTAGTTGCGAACACCTTTAACAACGCCTCACTTGACATGGCAATAAAATACGTCTTCTTTGTATATTATGTCACATTAATGTTCAGCCATTAAATCCACTATCTACCATCTATCCTGTGACTTCTTTTTTCACTTTCCCCACACACCAGCAGCAGAAACCACTTTCGGTATATTTCATTCAAGTGTTAAGCGTGTCCATGCACATTGACTTCGTGACTTGACAATTACTCCAAGGGGGCAAGTTACTGCTGCTCGTCTGCAATCTGAAGACCTTTTTTAAATAAAAAAAAAAAAAGAAGATACACTTGAGCCGGAATTGTTCATCGCGGGAGAATATGCAACGCAGGTATTAAACTGATGCATTAAGTGCTAAACCAAGTTGAGAAAGTTGCTAAATCAGTTGAGGTTGGTTTTGGGTGGGAGTTTTGACCCACCCGTAAAGAGGTATTTCTGTCTGTTAAATGCGGACTTAAATGGAAGAAATATACTGGTCTTCGAATTTGTGAAAATTAATTATCATCTTAAATGACATTTTCAATTTCCAATTTGGTCATAATAGTACCTATACCTATGTATTGTGGTATGGTGAAACTGTTTCGAACAAATTGTTGTCTAATCAAGATCCCAAGAGCGTTTAACTCAATTAGCAGTCTATAAACTTTTAATGACTTCAAACGCCATAAAACTGGATGAATTTCAATGCATTGCATGTTAGAGCTTAAAAATGTACCTAACGATGTCGCCGCACCTCACTGTGGTGTAAAAATGTCATAAGTCGTGACAAAAACCAACAGCACGCAATTTGTTTGAAAGAATAATACTCGTATGAGTTCTTTTTAAGAATTTTTATTTTTCAATTTGTCCAGTGGTATTAATTTTGCTTCCTCGTACAGCTCCGTAGTTGATATACTCGTATATATTCTTCATCAGTAGGTTCCGATTTAGTTCAGTACAAATGGGAAGCATGTTTATTTCAAAACGCTTCATCTTCTTCATTTGTGTATGTGATACTCGTATATAGCAAACCAGATGGGAAGGGTATAGGTCAGAACGGGTCGGATAATTTGTTTGTAGACAAGTAGATTTGTCTCCTTGGTTAGCCCATTTCGCCTCTTGAGTAGTGGGTAAATCAAGTAGAATTTGGCTTTCTTCAATATCAAGTATGCATGATTCTGGAATTTCAGTTTGTTGAAAAAATTGATTTTCAAGTACTTCGTCGAGAGTTTGACTATCTTTTCGGAATTGATCTCCATCCCTATTTGAGATAGTCATCCCATAGGTTCTTAAATCGTTCCTGAATTCTATTGAAATGGAGTCGTCTGGTATTTTGGTTGGCTGATTAGCAGTATAAATGTTGAACAGCAGAGGTCCAACTTTTGACCCTTGAGGGACTCCAGCATTAATTTCCTTGGTTGATGATATGTGTCTTGCTGCCAGTACATAAAAAAGTCTATGGGTTAGGAAATTTTCTGATTATTCTTACCAAGTGATTAGGAAGTACAAGAGTTGAGAGATTTTTAAAAGAAGTCATTTTTAGAGCTGTAGCGAATCGTATGTATTCGTTACTGAGTAACGGGTATTCAATGAAATACCAAGTATAGAAATGTTACTCACAAATTAGAGTCGTTACTCGCACCATGTCGTTACTTTTGTTTTGGCACAAATTCAGTATCCACAGGTACGACATACGGAATATGCGTAAAGCATACACACAAGATGAGCTCGCGTTGGACTTTCATACTTTCTGAACAATTTTAATGAGCATAAAAATCGATTTTTCGTAAAAAAAAAATTCAGATTTTGTAGATGTTTTTTAATCCATCGAGATCTCAGCCATCCTCCAATGGAATTTGACAGTTTATACCTTGGTTGATGGGTAATATACTATATTTTGACCTACTTAGAGTATTTCTTTCTAGATTCTTTCCAAAAGCCCTAAAATTTAGATTTTTTAGATGTTTTTCAATCAATTGACATTACAATTTTTTACAAAATAGACATGAAGCTTTATTTCAAAATGTCTTGACATAATAAAAATCTCTGAGGAAAAAAGATGCATTTCAGAACATCTCATTACCAACCTTTCCGAAGCAATCATCGTAATGTCAACTTTGATCAAAATATCGAGTTCGATTATATTTCCAAATGCAAAACTTCCCCTAAAGTACATATAGCGCAAGTAATAAAATAATAATCATATAGTCAATTAAAGTACAATAAACAGTTACCAAAAAGACTATTATTCATTTGCATATTGCATTAAATCCAAAGGTTCCGAAAATATTAAAAGTAGCATTTTTGGCAACCAACTTTACAAGACATAACAAACAATTTTTTACATTTTGGGCAAAGAGTAATGTTTTAATTAAAAGAATCTTCTTATTTGACTCAAATAAAACCAACCAACATTGCGTATGATTTACATATGTATTTCGATACAGTAACGATACTCATATTTGGCTAATACTCGTACTATAACGTGATACATACGTTACCTAAAGTAACGATAGAACGAATAACGACATTTTTGTAACGGGTACTCATACCTATATATTGCATACGGGTATTCATTTTGTCGTTACTTTTACAGCTCTAGTCATTTTATTCAAATGCTGTCGAAATCTTTTTCCTACTTATATAGCAAGCACGCTATAGTCATTACCTTTTTGTTGAGTCCAAATGTATCGTCACTATGAAGTTTCAGCAATGGATGCGTGATTGAGAGTTTATTTCGAAAGTCATACTGTTACTGCAGTATATCATTATGTATCTTTCTCTGCAGAAAACGTTGAGTTTCTTCAATATCAATGCTTCCAATATCTTGTTCATATAGCAGATTAGCAATATCCTTCCACATTAACGCGGTTTGTTTTCTTCGAGACGAGGACAACTTCTGTTTCTCAGGCTGCAGGGTAATAGCTGTTGTTCAGAGAGTTGTTGAAGAAATCAGCAGGAGAACAGCAAGATTTGGTAACTTCTTGGAACTTCCGTTGATAATAATGTCAAACACTTCTTCAGGCGAAGTGAAAACTTCTCTCATTTGCGGGTCAATATGTTGGATGTTAAAACTGAATAGAATAAGCCGTTTGTGAGATATCAAAGAAATTTGTTAAATATTGTTCAAATGGAGAATGACATGTGGTGCACATCTATGACTCTGGCGCATTGGATTAAAGTTATGTAGGCCTTAAGAGCAAGGGTCGCTTGAGGCCTATTGCATTAAACCTGCGACTTAAGAAAACCTCAAAGGTATCAAATTAACTTGGTCATTATAAGCTAATTTCAGTGACCAGTTCATATGATCTCTGTGTGAGTTTTTTATGAAGCGTACAAGACCACCTATTTGAGTATTTACCAGAGCACTCTGATGCTGATCCGAATAGAGCAGGACATGTACAATGTACGAAGAAGGTGTGTGTTGTTTCCTCTTCCTCTTCATCTATGCAGCTTCTGCAGAAATTGTTTAAGTGAACGCATATTCGGAAAGCGTGCCTACCTATTAAACATCTATTACAGAGCTAAAGTATAATCTGCTTAAAGATTTCGTATGCTTGGAGCCCATTGAGATCAAGCGTTGACCAGTCCCGTTTTATCACCAAACATAGTGTTGATATTGTTCCACCTTTAGTTTGACAGCATTTTGTTTTAGCCTATGTTTACATATGTAGCTATCTGTTAGAATAAATAATGTTGTTCCCCTTTTCATAAGGTAGTCACCTCTAAAGTTACCTGAAATTTCCCTATGACCCAGCTCTCAGCAGAGGTGAATGCTGAACTGATCCACGATCTTCACGAGAGATGTTGTAGAAATAAATTCCAGTTATGTTATAGCAGCTCGACTGTCTGAGATAAGGATATCCTTTGTAAATATCATTTTTCTTGCGATTTATAGGTACTAGCTATAAGGCAAGTATCGTAAAAAAATCGAACTCGAGGTTTTGACGAAGAAAGTGGGTCTCGCAATTCTGTCTGTCTGTCTGTTACAGCCTACACGGCTCGGCCGATTTTTTTTAAACTTGATAGTATTTTTAATTTTTTACCTCCACAAGTTTTCTTTTTTCTTAAGACCAAATAAAAAAATACAGAAAAATTTCATTTATGTAGTTAAAGTCAGGTAATGATTAAGAATATTTTTTTTCGAAAGAATGTTTATTAATGAAACCCCCCTTGGAACAATTTTTTTTTCTTAAAAACGGTGCGACCGATTTTTATCATTTTGTTATGCTAAAGATCCCCGAAACGTTAAATATTATTGTATATTCTAATTTTCAAAAAAAAAATTGTTTGGATTTAAGGAGAATTCAATTTTTTTTTTAACTCAATATTTCGAAAACCACATACTCGATATTTTTAAACTTGACTTAAACTTGAAAGTTTCTCAATACTTTATTTTACCTACAACTAACGGTATCCACCATACAAATTTAAAAAAATGGATTTCAAAAATCGTATTTTGCTCGAAAACGGCGCATAGAATTTTGATAATTTTTTTTTTCGATCAATTTTTACGATCTTTAATTTAAGAAAAAAGATTTAAATTAAAATATTACAGATTGTACCTACCATAGAACCATTTTTGGAAGCGTGGAATTTATCATTATTGACATAACGGATTTTGATGAAATTTTCTATAGAGAAGCTTCTAAAAAGTTTGAAAACATTGCATTTCAAAACTTCAAATTAAAATATATTTTGAAAATCAATTTTTTTTTTTGGAAAATTCGATATCTCAATTATTAAATTTAATTTTCATTCGTATAAAAGCTTAAAGTTGACATACCAAATTTTATTCTTAAAAATGTTTTAGAAATTTTGTATATAAAAGCATATTTTTAAAGAAACCACTACAAAGACTTATAATTTTTGTTCTTGCATAAATAAATATTTGCATAGCATTCTGTTTTTATCTCTTACTACTTAAAGAAAATTAAAAAAAAATTAATTTTATCCTTATGAACAATTTTCTCTAATAACATTCGTTTTTAAAATTCCTAGTCTATTACATAGAAGGAAGTTCGTACGACCCACTCGTGCAATTCATGTTTAATAACTAAAGGTTCCCCTGGAGCAGTGTACAATAAAGAACTTTTTATAAATTTTTCAAATAAATACTCTATTTCGCCCCACTGTTCAACAATTAGTTGTCAAAGTTTAAAGTTATTTTCTTCAACCCTGAGACTATTTTACTTTGGTTTGACATTTTACTCAAAGTACGAGTACGTTGCATTCCAATGGCATTCAAAAAATAAAATGTTGGATTTTCAAAGGTAAATAGATTTGTGTCTAAAGTGACGTGCGTGACGTTAAAATTCTGAACTAATACAATCCCACACTCGAAGAAGAATAATGCTGCCTTAAATAGTTTAGCCGTTAGTCATTAAACTTACTCAGCAGTGAATACTCCTCAACTTCGATTCGTGTGAAAACATAAACATTTTATGACCATTTTTAGGGAACCTCGTTAATTAACATTCTGATATTTAACCTCAAACAGTATATAAGGCGAGGGCTTAGAATAATTAAACTTATCGCCGTTAAATAGAAACATTCACTTACTGTCTTGTGTAGTGTGACTGTTGCAGTAGTTAAATTTTTAAAAGCATTTTTAGTGCCCCAAAGAACCTAATAATTTCGATTTATGTTTTTGGAACTTACATTGAGTTCAAATTAAAAATTGGTTGACATTGCCGTTACTGTTTCGATATTATGTTGTTTATTAAGTATTTGGTCATTAAAATTGTATAAAGAGGGGGAATCCCATTTAGGATCTAAGAGTTTATTTAACTTTATTGCTTTCTTTGTTCCAGAGAAATTGTTGAAATTGACATTTTATTTCCTTTCTTCGTGGCCTTTTTTTGAAGATATCGTTGGAACTACATATTAAACTTACTCGTAATATAAGCAGTGACCTGAAGTCTACTTGAGGGTTATTATATTTTTATTATTCCATATTAGGTTGCGTTTATTATTGAATTTTAAAATTAAGTTTAGTTGAAGTGAAGTTGGATTGAAACCATTTTAAAGCTGGAACGTTCGAGAAATTGGAAGCTGGGGCAGGATTATGTGAAACTTCAAACAAGAGGTTTTACAGAGAATTTTTATTATTTCCCTTTTATGTGCTAGTTTTGGTTAGATAACGTTGAATCTGATCATTGAACGATTTATTTTTTTTATTTCGAGATGCTTAAGTAGCTATACTCGTAAATCATTGATAATATGATAATATGGATAGAGAAACTATACAGATTACGAGAATTTTTTAAAAAATTAATTTTGTGTGTAAAATCTCTTGGAGAATAAAAGCCAATACTCTGTCCAACAAAACTAGAAACTTTTTTTTCAATTCAATAGCGCCAGTATATATTTGACCAAAATGCATAAAATATATTATATTACGTTTAATAATTTAATAAAAAAATTTAAATTATATATAAGTGACAGTACTTACAATACAATATTTTTTTATTTTTAGCTTTTATACAGAAGCTTCTATTTTATTTATGTTTTTTTGAATTTTTGAAAAAAAAAAATCTGATCGTATTTAATACAGATAGACTAAGCAGATAACGCATTTCATAAGCAAATTTGAAGTTTTTTTGAACTGTATGCTTAAATCTTTGTATACTTTCGTCGAATTAAACAACGTTTAGTTTGACGTATACATAATTCAATTGTTTTTAACGTAAACTTAAGGCTTTAGATAATACTTCTTGATTGAAGCCAAAAATTATTGAAATAATGACTATAACAGAGAGTTTTAAAGTAGAGGAATTAACCTTTTTCTTTCAAAAGTTAAGTTAGAAAAAGAACGCACCACCAGACTCCGCTACGTAACGTTAAGTTTGTTAGACTAATATTTAGACAGGTATGTTATTTGATATAACATTAAATTTGTTCCAAGTCTGCAAAAAACTAATTTTAATCTAATAAAATCCACCTGAATTACCGCTATTGCTTATAAAACTCATTTTGATATAATGTTCTTACGTTGTGCACAACCCGAGAACTTCATGGAAATGCGAGGCCCACTTTTTTCGTCTTCGAGTTCGATTTGCATAAATTGCCTTATAGTACCTATAAGTCGCAAGTAAAAAGGAAAATAACGACATCAAAAGCCTTATTACACGACTCCATTTTTAATTGTTTCGTCTTATTGACATATTGGGTGAGATGTGAAGATATGTTGGGAGAATCCAATCCAATGACATTATCGGTGAATTTTTTTTGGGGTGCCTCAAAGTCTGCAATGTAAACACGATGTAGTAGTAAGTACGCAATATTCCTAATGTAAACAGGGCCTTAAATGCAATCTTCCATAAGGTAACATTCTACACGGAACGTGTTACCGTAACGGCTTATACGAAAAGTATACGTTAGATGTTTACACATCAATAAAACATTTTCTATAAATTAAGTTCTAAATCAAGAATTATATCTACTCTCAACACTCATTTAGAACATTTAAATTGAAATTAGATGAGTAAGACAGTACTAAGCATCAGTCCTATTAAGAGGTTAAAAGATCGCTTATTACTACGGGTTTTGATATTAATTCGAATTTGAATTCGAAATTAAATTTGTTTAGTACCAAAAAGTGCGGGTATACGGTCTACCTGATTTAAATAGGACAACCCTGATTTAATTGATTTATTCAAAACTATTTCACTAGAGCATAGTCCGTTAAAATAACGGTAAAAAAGGGTGAGGCAAGAAACAATACGACGATGTTCCTTTTAAGATCAGGTATCCTTTATATGTTAAATATTTTTTAAGACCAAAAATAACGGTCCTGCCATACGAATTTTTTCGAAATTTTATAAATAATTTTTTTTCTCAAAAACTTTTCCACAAATTTAAAAAAAAAGAAACTCGGAACAATTTCATTTAGTCAAAGATAAGTAATGGTTGAACAAAATTTTCCGAAAAATGGTTATTAAAATTTTTTTTTTCAAAAATCAATACATATTTCGAAAAACCCATTCTTAATTTATTTATTTCAAACATAACAATTAAAATTTTTTTACTGTAATCTACAAGATGTGAGAAAAATAATTACTTTACTTAGATTAACGGTACCTACCATACAAATATTAAATAATGGTTTTCGAAAATCGTATACTTCTCGAGAACGGCGCCTGCAATTTTAATATTTTTTTTTCTTTTAATTAATTCCTGCGATTTATAATTCAATACAAAAAATTGAAATTAAGATACTACCTACCATAGAACCATTTTTTCCGAATTTTAAATTTCTCATTGTCGTCATAACGGTTCTTAATGAAATTTTTTATAGAGAAGCACCTAAAAAACTTTTGAAAACATTGCGTTTCAAAACTAAAAAAAATATTATTTGAATTTTTGAAAAAACAAAGTCAATTTTTTTTAATTCGATATCTTAAAAACGGGTCAATTTTTTTTTTAATCTAATTTTTATTCGTACATTAAAGACTTAAGGTTGGCGTACCAAAACTTTTCTCAAAAATGTTTTAAGAATTTTGTATATAAAAGTTTATTAACTTCCCATAGGGAGTTATTGTAATCGGTCCGATTTGTCAAATTGGAATTTTTGACATTTCTCGACGTTTCAAGGTCCCTAGAGGCTATTTCAATCATTTTTAGAGAGATGTCTGTGTGTGTGTGTGTACGTACGTTCGTACGTCCGTACGTTCTTGTACCATTTTTCGTCGTCGATATCTCAAGAACGAGTAAAGATATCGACTTCAAATAAATTTTGTTTGATAGATAATAACTTCAAAAGAGGCTGAAAGGGCGTTTATTAAAATTCAGTGAGTAGTTTTTTCACTATAACGGTTTCAACAAAAAGTAAAAATTTTGGTTAGTTTCAAATATCTCACGAAAAAATAATGCTATTGATTTCAAATAAAATTTAATGTGCTCACTATAAGGTCATACAGATTTGGTATGAAATTGGAAAAAAATGAACATACCGTTATTTTTTTAAACAAAAAAAACTGAAAAAAAAAATTTCATAACCCAGATATTCTAAGAACGGAAAACAATTTGAAACTCAAAATAATTTTATTTTACGAAAAATAATATGTTTAACAACTGGTGAAAATTTCAAAAAAAATCAGTTTATAGTTTTTTTACAAAAAATAAAAAACTATATAAAATTCTATTGAAAATTGGTAAAAATTGTTTTTCGACTCAAATTTCTAGAGAACTAGTAGTGATGTTGACTTCTAATTTAGTTTGCTTTATACATAGTATAATTTTGTACAATTGGTAAAATGTTTTTTTTTTAAATAAAAAACTATTAAAAATTCTAGTGAAAACTTGTTAAAATTGTATTTCAAGTCGAATTTCTTGGGATTGAACACCGATAGTGCCTTCTAAAGTCAGAGTTGTTTTATACATCGATACCTTTCCGTAAGAATGTATACTAAAGCGACATTTCTTAAATTGTTCAGGAAACGAAAAAAACGAAGAAAGTTCTAGTTGAATCATAGTGTGCTAAGAGACAATTTTGGTTAAACTAAGTGACATCTATCAAAATTTTTTGTTGCTCACAATCAACATCAACAATCTCAATTTCAAATCTCTTTAAATAATTAAAATGCTTTTCAATCTTAAAATAATGTTTGTTTGAATTTTACAGCTAAAGTTTGTTTCGCTGAAAATTTGGTTATTTGAAAAAAATTAAATACAAAGTTTTCAAGACCACAAATGGGAAGTTATCAGTGTGGGTCGCACCCAGCCTCTTTTTTTTTAAGAAACCGCTACAACGACTTACATTTTTTTTCTTGGATAAATTCATATTTCCTTAAGAAATCACATGGTATTCTGGTTTTATCTCTGACTTCTAAGAGACTTTAAAAGAAGAATTGTATGCCTATGAACATTTTTCTCTAATAACATTAATGTTTAAATTCTTAGTCTATGACATAAAAGCAAGTTTGCCGCACAAGTCGTGAATTTTTTTTTAACGTTCTTGCCACCATTTTAAACCAGGGAACTAATACTTTTTTATGGAGATATTCTAACCAGCAATATTGTGTAGAAACTTTATAAAATTCAAGGTTGCCACGTACATGTACCTTGATTAGTTCTCTTGGGAATATCTATCGATCATCAATGGCTTAGCATTAAAATATCTTTTCTTCTGAAAACCAAGTCATACAAGAATCGCCCCGTGGACTATCAAGAACTACCTATTCCTATTAAGTTACTGGCACATTTAATTTTTAGGAAGTTCCAAAAGGTCTGAAGCATGAAGAGATTATGCTTTCAGCCACTATAATGGGCCGAACTTGAAGGCGACGTCTTTTTTTCCGTTGACTATTATGCGAGTAAGTTCATCATTCAGAATTGTCAAGTCTTCCTGGCATCAAAATAAACAAATCGTTTCTAGAGTTCTTGGTTTGGTAATGATGCGTTGCCCTGGTACTTTATCGATGCTCATACATTCAGTCGGATTCGGTTGTATTTTTTTAATGATTGTAAATCTATAGTGCATTTTGGTTCTTATACGGGTAAGAACCGAAACCGAAAATTGTCTTAAATATCAATTGGCACAGAAACAAGTTTTTATTCATGCTTTTTAGATATTTGATAACGGAGCTCATATATTCGTAATCGATTTCATACTCTTTTCACTTAATATTTTTCTTCCGAAACAGATTATGCGTCGGGAGAAGAAATGGAAAAATTGCATGAGATATTGATGAAATACACTTAAAAATTGTTTACTCTTATATACTCGATGTAATGACATGTTTACAATACAATTTTGACTACAAAGGTCTTGGAAAAATTGTCCATAGTCAATTGACAATATTTCTGGAAAGCAATGGTAGAAAAAAGCCGTTGTTATAGAAGAAGAAATATCTGACTACATAACTCACATCGGGTGTTCCCCAAGGTTCAATGTTGGACCCATTCTGTTTACTTTGCTCATAAATGATCTTCCAAATTGTATCAAGAAATCACTAGTGCTAATCAAAGCTGATAAGGTATAGATCTATATAAGTTATAAGCTTGGAAAAATCGATGACACAACTTTATGGTTGGATGAACATACAAGAAGACTCAAGTGTTTGGTTATTAGCAAATCCGATTAAGATCTTAGTTATTTTTCAAAAATTCACCTTGGCGATACGACGACTGAAATCGGCTAAGAACCTTAGGCTATGATTTAACAGAAAGTTAAGTTGAATGGTCGTATTGAAACAGTGATAAGAAATATATTTGGATATCTCAGGAACCTTTCTTTTCAAGGCTTAAACATGGAACAAAGTGTTTTCTAACCAATCTCCTTGTTCCAGCCTTGACTTATGGATGTAAGATTTTTTAGTGTGACTGAGTAATCTTATTGGCTAGTAACCATGGAAATCTAGTGGCACGATTAATTCAAATTTATAATCCTAAACTTGTTATTATGAGAATTGCTATCTTGCTTCGATCTTGAGAGACGGAAATGTTGAACTGATGGGATATTTGCTCCCAAAGTTTTAGCAACTCCGAATATGTTAGTAATAAAAACTCTTAAAAAACTCTTAAATTAAACAATCCATGGTGTATATATTAATACATGTGCTGTTGTAAAATTTTCTTTAAAAGGAAATGGTCTGACTCAACATTGGACATTTTGTAGACGGCAAAACATTAAGACCAATTAAAGTCATTACCAAAAATATCAACAAAATCTAAAACTGTCTTGACTTTCATTGGTCCAAGTTTTAAAGTAAAGACATTAAATTTATCGCAATTGGATTACCATCACCTCTTTTCATCAAATTTTCTTAAAAGCCCTTTCTTTTCAGAAAGTCCCACGTTTGTCAAAAGTTTCTTCCCTCCAGGCTTTTAAAACTACAAATGGGTCATCAACAAAAACAAAACACACATTAAACCTTTTACTAATTGCATGAGAGAACAACAAAAATGATTAACCACAATGCGCTTCGACAAGCCCCTCTTATTGCCAAACCAGGGAGCTTCTTATCACAATCTTAAAATCACAATAACTGGCTACCTACAAGCTCAAAAGATCAAGCAGCTGGAACGTGTTATTAGTGTAGTATTTGGCCAGCTTCAGCTGTGTACTCATAACATTGCTCATGCAGAGCGACAACAGCAACAAAAACAACAGCTAACGAAATGCAAATGCCAAGATAAATATCTTCGTATAATTAATATGCAATTAGCATAATTAATAACTCGGCTCTGCAGTTGGTGAGTTGAACCACTGCGATCGAGTGCATAAACTAAAATTATTTAGTTAGATGCTTAAACTTTTGAGTAGTACTTTTAGATGTAATTATATCTCAAAAAATCTTTGAAATGTGCAGAACATTGGGGGTATCTCATTTATTGATAAAAAATAATCTTAACGGCCAATTGATGGAGAGTTGAATGGATTTTCAAAAAGTCAAAATCAAATTAATAGACTGGGACGAAGAGTTGCATTTCGAGTAGTGTTTATGATCGATTTGATTCAACTTCAATAAATATAGATACGTAATGTTTCTTTTAAATAAATAACTCTTATATCTATAGGAGGATGTGTACAACTTTAAAGGTAGGTGAAATGTGCCGATAAAATTTAAACATACATATAAGATGAGAGGAATAGATATTTCATCTTTTTCTCAAAAATTTTATTTTTTTATTTATTCATTTATTGATTTATTTGTGAGTGCTTAAAACTCTAAGATACAATATCTTATAAGTTAGTCCTAAGCTAATATTACAAAAAAAGAGCAAGATAAAAAATTTAACAATATTGAATATAATTCAATATTGAGGTCACTTGAACTTTTTAATTGAATTTAATTCAATCACTCCACTTAAAGAGAAATAATTTTCATTTTTCTATGTATTAATATTGAATATATTAAATAATGAGATATGTATGTATATAATTATAATATAAATTAAAGATCTTCTATACAAGCCAAAAAAAAAAAAGAAAAAAGAAGAAGAATTAACATATTTAAATAGAAAAATGTTGTTTTAAAAAATGTTTAATGCTTGTTGGGTTCTGCATCTCTGTTATATTTCGTGGCAAAGAATTCCACAAACGAACAGCATTGAGAAAAAATTGGCGCTCGGAAGTTAAAACCGAACATCGAGGATGAGTTAATTGACGAGACCTGTGCGAAGATGCTATTCTTATTCTATCGAAACAGTATTGGGTTTGGTGAGTTAGCAATATGTCAGAAAGTAGGATCAAAGTGCGAAACTTCAGATAATCATCGAAAGGCATACCGAGCAAACGAGTAGAGAAGCCAGACAATCTGTTATATCTACGCAGTCCAAACACGTAGCGTAATGTGCTGTTAAATGCGACATTCAACTTTCTTTTGCTTACATAGTTGCAGTTACAAAGAATTTCACATCCGTAGATCAATATACGTATAACCAATGTCTTTGCAAGTAATAGACGTGTTTGCACAGGTGTAAACGATTGAGTTACCCACAAGGTACGTAGCAAACCGTATACTCTTCTGACGAGTGCATTAATATGATTGTCCCAAGTTAGATAGCGATTAAAAGTTACCCCAAGATTTTTTTCTGTTTCAACATATTCGATGGGAGTATTTCTTAACACAATCGAAGGAAAATAAGAAAGATCTAAATTATTTCTTGAAATTATCAGACATTTAGACTTCTTTGGGCTTAAGATAAGGTCATTTAGATTGGACCAGTGTACTATGTTCTCTAAATCTTCGTTAACACTTATAGCACCGTGCTCAATGAGCCCAAGAGGACAGCTAAAGTACAATTATTGTACATCATCAGCATACATATTAGGGTGTGTCACTTTTGTATGGCCGCAAAAAAGTACTCTTATTTTTAAATGTAATAGTGCTCAAAAGTTGTATTAGGGTCTGAGGTTTAAGAAAATGTAAAAAAAAATAAGATATCGTTCGTCTTTGGCTCGCTCAAATCGGTTGAAGTTGAAAAAAAAAAACTTAATTTACAGTAAATTATTTTTTTTTTTAAACTAAAAAAAAATAAACAAAATACAGAAACAATTTTTGTCTTTACAAAAAGATATACCACGATATTGTAGGTGGTTCCGTTGATTAAAAAAAAAAAAAAAATTGTAAAAAAAAACGATTTTACATTAAAAAATGATTTTTCTTCCTTCCTTTATTATTTCATAGCTTCTTTATCAAGTGTTCAATTAAAAGAAATATAAGCTTAAAAGTGTTTCCTTGAAATTATCTTTGAATTGAAAGCCTAAAAATATTTCATATATCTAATTTTTTTGTACCCACACGGCGCAATTTAAAACAACACATATTTCAAAAATCTCGAAAAATAAAAATTTTTTGGATTTCATCCCATTTTTGAGCGAGCCAAAGATATTAATTAAAGTGAAAATTGTAAACGCAGGATTTAATTTTGATAAGCAATGCAACTTTTAAAAGCTATTACATTTGAAAATACCATAGTTGAGCACTTTGACACACCCTAATACATATGCAATGAACAATTCTTAATTTTAATCATTAACGTACATCGAAAACAATAAGGGCCCAAGAATGGAACCTTGAGGGACACCAGTGACATTGGGTAGAAAGTCAGATAACTTGTCACCAACTTGAACTGCTTGTTTTCTATTAGTAAGGTAGGAAAAAATTAACTTTGCAGCGCCTAATGAAAAGTTATATTGCTGCATAAGCTTTTCACATAACTTTACATGATTGACTGTATCGAATGACTTTGAAAAGTCAAGCAACACTAGAAAGGTTACTTCATTCCTATCCAACGCCTGCCTTATGTCGTCAGTTACGCTCAGCAATGCTGTGATACAACTGTGTTTTTTACGAAATCCGGATTGCTTAGGATTGAGCATATTATTTGACGTAAGATAAGCACTGATTTGCTTTTGAAGAATTCTTTCAAAAACTTTGGATAAAAATGGCAAAATTGAAATTGGTCTAAATTCAACGCCTCTTGAGTTTTTCGGGATAGGTACAATTTTAGCCAATTTCCAATGATTGGGGAACTCTCCCGACACCAAAAATTGTATTGAAAATAAATGTTATATGAGGTAGATTAACGGGTAAAATAATTTTTAAAAATGAGGGTTGAACTTCATCCAGCCCAACAGATTTAGACCTTATGGAAAGCATACTTTCAACTATATCAGCACTATCCACCGCTCGAAAACCAAAATCATTTGGACGATTTGACTGATCCGCAGACGAAAATAAATATTCTGTACTCACCAGAGGTTGCAATAATGAGAAAATAAATTCTTTATTAAGAATATTGCCATCAACATTCTCAATTTGTTCACCTCTCGACTTACCAATACCTATATTCCGTAAGTTATTCCAAAGTTGACGCCCACTTAAAGTTGTACTTAGTTGATTGGAATATAACTGGGATTTGACCAAGCGAATTTCCGCTACCACTTTATTGCGAAGTGAACAATACTTTCTACTTCTGAAATAAATTTATTCATTTTAGAAGATATACCCTTTTAATTTTTCGATAACAATAGTAGTCCAGTCAAATTAGTATTTTATATCTACAAAAAATACTGCGTCGAATTTTGTTTTTGTTTCTTAAAGAGTACCTATTGGAGAGTGTAAATCCAAAAAGTTCGAACAAAAAGCGCCCATGCGTTGTCCGCCATTTTGAAAAAGGCTTTTAAAAACGTGAACTGGATTTTCTCGGCTCCTATCATAATAAATAGAGCTGTGTTTTTTTTTTAGGTTTGTACGTTAAAATATCTTCTTTAAATTTTGTTGAGAAAAAAAATTTTAACCCTCTTTCCAAAAAAAAGTTATCGACGCAAAATTGTCGAGATTTTGAAGTAAAAAATGGTTTTTAACGTTTATTACGCCTCATGTTCATCTGCGAAAAAAATAAAATGCACGACTGGATCGCACGATTTTGCTCTTATGTAAAAGTACTTTGGAATTTAAGATACATTTTATAAATATAAAACATGAATTTAAAATGAAATTGCCGTCTGATTTCTAGAAAAGTATGAATTTATGCAAACAAACTTTAAAAAATCGTTTTATTATTAAATAAATAAATTTTTTATATAAGAAATTTCTTTAAAATTTTTCAAGATATTGATTTTTCAAAAAAAAAAATTTTTTTTCAAAAAAACCCAATAAATAATTTTTTTCGAATATTTTTATATACAATATTATTTTAAACTTAGGGGGACTCCTGCTGAAAATTTTTGGTTAAAATCGTTAGAGCCGTTAATGAGAAAGTCGAAAATCAAAAAAACACCTAATTTTTTTTATCAAAATCGTTAGAGCCGTTTTCGAGATAAATTTTGACAGGATATATTTCCTACAGTTTTTGTCACACATAAAATTTAAATATACCAAAATGTAGGAAATAAACCGATCTATAAAAAACAACTTAAGTATTTTGTCGGTCAGATGAACATGTGGCGAGATAAACGTTAAAAAACCATTTTTTACTTCAAAATCTCGACAGTTTTTCGTCAATAACTTTTTTTTTGGAAAGAGGTTTCAAATTTTTTTCTCAATAAAAGTTAAAGAAGATATTTTAACGTACAAACCAAAAACAAAATACAACCCTTTATATGATAGGAGCCGAGAAAATCGATTTCACACTTTTCAAAATGGCGGACAACGCATGGGCGTTTTTTGTTCGAACTTTTTGGATTTACACTCCCCAATAGGTACTCTCTAAGAAACGACAAAAAAAATTCTACGCAGTATTTTTTGTAGATATGTATTTCTAATTAATTAATTGAATTTTAGTGGACTATAGGTACCAAGATATAGAGCGATACAGTAAAGTTTAAATAACTTTAAACTAAACAATTATAAGCTTGTGGTTTTCAATCATCAAAAATGTAACATTACCTTCCCGACTGTAATATTTTGCTTGAAATACTATCAATGACTTCGTTAACTTTGGAATTGATTCTGATCGAACCATCGATAAATGCATAATTATGGAATGCAATGTCTTGAAGACCAACCTTATAAAATTGAACTCTTAAGTAATGAAACGCTAGTTTTATAGGTACACGAGAGGATCAGATAATAATTTAAATTAATCGAATAGAATAGTTAGCTGGCTTGTTGATCCGCTTTGAAGATAGAATTGTGTTAACATTCAATGACTCATTAGAAGAGATTAGATTTCAGCTTGTTCGATTTTTAAGTTGAAACTTAAGGTTTTGCTCGCAGATGATTAGAATCGCAATTGATTACTCGTATGATATTGGAAGAATAATATAAATAACAATAAATAAAATATTTTATTGGAATGTGCCCTCTTTAAAATAAAATATACAATAAAAAATGATGCAATGTGTAGTCTAAGTAGGTATGGGATTTTTCGTTGTAACCGGGTTGGACGCGTAGGTGGTAGAGCTGCAATGTTTGTTAGGGATGGTATATTGTCTGTAAACTAATTGACCGTATCACCTGCGGGCTCCAATATTGAATTTTTGTTTCTCGAACTTTGCCAACAATAAAAATAAGATTCTTGTTGGTACTGATTATCGACTTAATTATAAGAATGCTAACTTGAGCTTATATCTACATCTTACTCGGATATTATATTGTGCGGAGATTCAAACAGTAATCTTCTGATTGAGAACAGTGTTATCGACGAAATGGGTTCATTCAACTTATTCTCTGTCAACACTACTAAGCCTACTAATTTTTCTGAGAATTCTTCTTGATTGCACGATCTATTCAATAATTACCGTCTTCTTGAAGAAGTAGTCAAGGGCATCGATTGGAGTGCATTGTACTATCTTCCTTGTCCCACTGACCAAGTTCAACTCTAAAATTTTATATCTCTTTAACTCGCATGTTCAATTAAGAACTAAAAGTATATTTCCCAAGGGTGTATCATGGATATCTTATGAAATTCGTTTGCTTATGCGACAACGTGACTTT
This sequence comes from Philhelius festivus, assembly GCA_963931855.1. Taxonomy (NCBI): domain Eukaryota; kingdom Metazoa; phylum Arthropoda; class Insecta; order Diptera; family Syrphidae; genus Philhelius; species Philhelius festivus. The sequence goes on from OZ007555.1 coordinate 216,081,053, forward strand.
GCATATAATCGTTGGAATTGATACCGTTTGGAAGAACACCATATAATTTACTGTTCGTTTCGCATCAAAGTTGTTTTTGAGATAAGAGCTGCTAAAACACGAATGTACTTTAGCCAGCTCAATGCTTCCCTTAGTGGTAAAATCTTGTGGAAGAACTTGCGTAATATTTAATAAATTTCGCAATTCTTTCTTTTCATCATATTGATATACCTGTTTATTGTATCTCCTGGATTGCTGTAATAAAGGGTTTTTCAACAGGGACGTTACAAAAATAGAGCGACAGGGACAGCAAACGACGCCATATTTCTTGTCGCTCTTTTGACATTTATCTTCAGTTAGGTTTGCCATTTAATGATGGAAAGATATACGAGCCAACAACGAGTCAAAATTATTAAAATTTAGTACCGAAATTCGGAGTCAGTGGCCTCAACGTTATAAGATCGCTACGTCCAATTTATGGTCGTCATAATTGTCCTAGCAGATCAACAATTGAAGAACGTCTTATCTCACGAAATGGTCCAGTCGCTTGGCCGCCTCGGTCGTGTGATTTGACGCCATTAGACTATTTCCTGTGGATCTACGTCAAGTCTATGGTCTATGCCAACAAGCCAGCGATGATTGAGGAACTTCGTACGAATATCGAACGTGAAATTGCAACAGTATCGGCCGATTTATGCTTGAAAACCGTCGAAAATTGGGTTCAGCTTCTGGACTTCTGTAAGCGTGCCCGTGGTGGCCATGCAAAAGAAATCGAGTTCCATACATAATGGCATCGAACGTACTTTCACAGGAATAAAGAATTTCATTGATATCCAAAACCGTTTTTGTTTTATTTAAAAAAACTTTTGTAACGCTCTTATTGAAAAACCCGATATATGCTCAACGGCAAACTCACCGTTTTTAGTAGCATCTGGGCTGACAGTTCTTATATATTACAGGAAGATTCTCTCAAGACCTTCGTAGATGTTCCAGGTCTTGCTGTCAATCCTTATATCCTTAAATCGTGTTGAGGAGTTTCAATATTTTAACTTCTCTGAAAAAAAATTATGGCGAAATGGGTCTTAAATACGAGTCTTAAATACTTGTAAATACCTTCAGGATGGTGGGTCAGATAAAATCAACGATTTTCTACTTGTGACTTTCGAATTCTGCAACTTTAAACTCGGTAACTGTTGAACTTAGGAGAAATGATTTACGAGGATTTCGTGGGTTCTGTTGGACCTATTCAATGTTGTGTTAATTTATGATATATTTAAATTCAACATATATTGTCATATGTTTAATTGTTTTTTTCTTCCGAGCCTCATACAAATTATGAAATAAATACACACACATAGTCCCATTCACATAGTCTAAACCGACATCAGGCTATTTAAAAATCCATTAAATTTGAAAAATAAATAAAAATAAAAATAAAAATAAAAATAAAAATGCTTCCCCATTTTGCGAGCAGTTAAACGGTTCCCCATATGCACGAATTATTATAAAATATCTATTTTCCTCGATGTAATCTATTATGGAGTTTTTTTCTTAAGCCCGAGGTACCTTTTTCGCGATTTCCCACCGCACTCACCTGCCAACGGCATCAGATTTTGGTTCGGGTGACTTAAAGCGCGCACTTGATTTACGCTGATTGCGTTACAGCCTACAAAATCATTGGTCCAGAAAATAAAATAATCTACCTGTGCGCATATATAATTCCGCGGACAATGTCATATAAACTGCAAGGCACACCATTTACCCATTGAAACCTTAAACTGATCGTTAATCTCTCGAAGAGAGACCGCCTTTGATGAGGCGGCAACCGAACCGTCTGTGTCTGTGTCGTATAGCTAAAGCTTGATCTGAAATCGTAAATTGTTCAATCGTTGCATATAGCCCGGTCGAGGCACATACTCGTACTAAGCTAAGCTAAGTCATGTCAAGTCTTCATGCAGCCCCGGTATTAAAATTATTGAGCTATGCATCTGTTGCTCCATGTGAATCAAAATATCACATTCTGGCCTGGCTAGGCCAGTCCAACCAGCAACCTGAGACGTGTGCCGTGCAGTTGTAAGCGTATACGCGCTCACACTATCTTTATCTTTTTTGCATATACATATTGATGTTTATAAGATACACTACACATTCCACAGCTATAGCTCGGGACTGCTGTGACAACGTCGACGCGACGCGACGCGACTTTGTTGGTCTATTTTTGGTTCACAACTTTGCTACCTACGTGCTGACTATTAAATTTCTATCGCGTAGATAAATTGGTCCATTATCTTAGTTTGGATAAGAAAGGCTGGCTGCGGTTCAGCCTGCTCGTTTGGACAGAATGAGGTCGCCTGTGGGCTAAATCCGAGTATACTCATATCTTAGCCTGAAAAATTTTAAGAAAAAAATGTTACATTTCTTTTAAGGGGCTCAAAAACATCGGGCAATTATGCTTATAAGACTATATGAAAATGTAATTACATCACTTTCAACACAGCTACCGTTAGTTACAGACTTTTTGGTGTTCAAAAAGCCTCGGGTCATTTACTGATGAGTGTAGCCCATTTATTCGAGTATTGTAACTGGTGCATTTTTGCAACATGCCAACTTAAGAATTTGAAATTAGAAAAAAAAGTAAGGACTTAAAATTTTTTTTGGACTTATCAACAAAAGCTTATTGTTTTCAATACATGCTATGGAAACAGGTCATGCTGAGATAGTTTAATTAGAAAAATAGTTTAAATGGACTTTAAGCTTCTGTAAGGTTCTCCTAAACTGTATTTACCTCATGCTCAAGGTTAACTTCGCTTTAAGCTCCATATCAGAGAGAAAAAATATAAAATAAAAATATATAATAAAAATATGTTCTACGAGCTCCTGAACACACGAGCAGTGATTTGTGGGTTCGACAATAAAATTTCCGTAGACGAGGAGTTGCCATCTTTAGTGACACACATGTAAAATATAAATTGCACAAAACATCTTATTCCGTTAACGGACTCAGGTTAATCGAATTCGTTGTGGGGTTAATCATTTCGTTGTGTTTTTGACGCAGTTATAACATCTTAACAACACACACAAGGGGACATTGAGATCTATTGGTCAATCAAACTTCGACCACATTGCAATTGACGCAAGACACTCCGAGGGACTAATACGGAATCGGATCCCTATTTCGTTAAATCCATGAATTGACCATGGTTCGCGGCAAGAACATGTAACAAATCAAAAGACTTAAAAAGCAGTGGCGTGGTACAATAGGACAACAGGTAAGTACTTGGGACCTATGTACATTACCAGAAGAGGAGAGACGATTGCCAGCTTCTTAGAAGGAAAAATAGAAGAAAAAGAAGCGCGAAATCTAGGAATAAGGGGTATGGTAGACTCGTAGAGAGCCTTAACGTAGTGACATAAAACTCTCAACCATATTCCTGTGTGCGTGCTAGCAGGAATGAAGGGTCCTACCATTTGCAGCCCATTCCAAACTGCTTTCGATGACAAGAGGCACCTTTTGGAGGATTTGTCACTTATTCGCAAGAAGTGGAGCAATCTTTGGATCTATCACCGGTCTGTCTTCCGATTGGCCGGTAGTTTCTCGTTTTCCGATGGATTTCGAGGAAGAAAGCTATCCGCACTTTCTGCTGGACAAATGTTATCTTACGTTCGGTCATTAATGCTGAATCGTTGTCGAAGGAGTCCTCGTAAGGTTTTGTAGAATAACGGCTTTTCTGTGAAAAGTGCACTTAAAACACAAAAATCCTCTCCTCTTACAGTTAGGCTCATGCGTTAGCCTTTTCTATTCCCGTTCATCCGTGAACACTTGCTGCTATATCGAATTGTCTCTCATAATCCATCCAAGATAAGCACCCGTGAAACGGCGGTATTGTGTTAGGGCCTGGCCACGTATGAGCGGTAAGCGGCAAAGGGAGAAATGCTGAGCGGCAAAAAAAAAATAAAACACAAGAAGTTATACGGGGGTGGCCACGAAGTCGTTGAGCGGCAAGCGTCATTTTGAGCGGAGAGCGGCGGCGCGCCGCTCAAGCTTAACTTTCAAATCTGTTCTTGCTGAGTGGCAAGGCATAATTATGGCAAAAATCAATTTAAAGAAATAGAAAAACTGGAAATTAGAGGAGAGTTTCAAAAAATTATTTTGTAACGAAGCGTTCCATGCTGCTCCACTTTATACTACTTCTGTATTAACATCGAGAATTATAATTAATACTAAGAGTTACACTTCGCCCGAATACGATTCACACCGACCAGAGGCATATGACGTCACGCAAAAATCAAACAATAATATTTTTCGTTCGCCACCCATACAGTTCACATTCAGTTTCTACTGAAAAACTATCAAGAGGACCTACTCGGGTGAACGAAAATCACCTCTTCGCTCATACGCACAGTCAGGCGGCACAGTAAATTGATTTGATCAATCTTTCGAAATCCAGTCGTAGACAAGAAGTATAGACGAGTTGGTCATTTAGCAAGTTAGGTAGGTGAGATTGTCCAGCTATTTCTTATTAAGGCTTCCCCCCACCAGCGGTAAGGGGTCTTAATTCGAAGTTTATTGTCCTAATTGCCACCAGGGGCTTCGGTACCTGCAGATCTACCAGAGCGTTTAGCCTGCCGTTTGGTGCCACCAGGGGCCTTGAACCTGCAGATCTACCAGAGCGTTTAGCCTGCTGTTTAGTGCCACCAGGGGCCTCGAACCTGCTGATCTACCAGAGCGTTTAGCCTGCTGTTTAGTGCCACCAGGGGCCTTGAACCTGCTGATCTACCAGAGCGTTTAGCCTGCTGTTTAGTGCCACCAGGGGCCTTGAACCTGCTGATCTACCAGAGCGTTTAGCCTGCTGTTTAGTGCCACCAGGGGCCTTGAACCTGCTGATCTACCAGAGCGTTTAGCCTGCTGTTTAGTGCCACCAGGGGCCTTGAACCTGCTGATCTACCAGAGCGTTTAGCCTGCTGTTTAGTGCCACCAGGGGCCTTGAACCTGCTGATCTACCAGAGCGTTTAGCCTGCTGTTTAGTGCCACCAGGGGCCTTGAACCTGCTGATCTACCAGAGCGTTTAGCCTGCTGTTTAGTGCCACCAGGGGCCTTGAACCTGCTGATCTACCAGAGCGTTTAGCCTGCTGTTTAGTGCCACCAGGGGCCTTGAACCTGCAGATCTACCAGAGCGTTTAGCCTGCTGTTTAGTGCCACCAGGGGCCTTGAACCTGCTGATCTACCAGAGCGTTTAGCCTGCTGTTTAGTGCCACCAGGGGCCTCGAACCTGCTGATCTACCAGAGCGTTTAGCCTGCTGTTTAGTGCCACCAGGGGCCTTGAACCTGCAGATCTACCAGAGCGTTTAGCCTGCTGTTTAGTGCCACCAGGGGCCTTGAACCTGCAGATCTACCAGAGCGTTTAGCCTGCTGTTTAGTGCCACCAGGGGCCTTGAACCTGCCGATCTACCAGAGCGTTTAGCCTGCTGTTTAGTGCCACCAGGGGCCTTGAACCTGCTGATCTACCAGAGCGTTTAGCCTGCTGTTTAGTGCCACCAGGGGCCTTATACCTAGGGATCCCGTCAAGAACCAGATATCCGAATGAAAGGGCCCGTTTGTAGCCGAACTACCAGAAGCCAGAATATCCGTAATCAAGTACCAGATCCAGAACATTAACAGTGTAACTGATGCAGAGCAGCTAGACTAGAAGCCAGAAGGATTGATGCCCGTGAACCGTTCCAGTTCCTGAATTAAGTGAAATATTAGTAGCAGATTATTGTATGTTATAGATTTAAGAGTTATTTCCAATAAAGATTTTGTAATAAGGTTTGAAGACCTTTAAATCTGGAGTTTCGTGTTTTCTTCAGGACGACCCTGGCAAGACCGACGAGCAAAACCTCGGCTGGAAAGCAAAAAGCACATCACAATTTTAAATAAATTACAATTAAGGGAATAATACTTATTCAAAAATAAACGTGCGTTTTTTAACCTTACCTTTGTGTTAAGACAAGCCACTATTCTTCTTACATTGGATGTCTTTGTTTTTTAATTTTGAGGAAACTTTTTCCACACTGAAAATAAATTCCTAGGTAATATTGACAAAAATGTTTTGTTGACCTTTAACAAAACCATTTTATCGTTTTGATAAAATTTTTGTCAATACGAAAGAATGATTTTGTTGATTTCTCAAAATTTCTATAATCCAGCATGATTTTTTGTCAGTTTAACAAAATATGCACTACAAATAATATTGTCAGTTAAACAAACCAAGTTTTGTTAATATAACAAAATAAAACAGAGATTTTTGTCACATCGACAAACTTTTTTGTGATGTTAACAAAATGTTTGTTGTATCTACAAAAAATCTGTTTTGTAAATGTTTATCAATATCACAAAGTTTTTGTTAATTTTTTTTGTCAATTTTACAAAATTTGAAAACATTGAAAACAAATATTTTGTTTTGGGGTTGAATTATTTTGTAATATTGATAAAATAATATTATCAGATAGATAGAACTATTTTGTAAGGAAACCAAAAAATTTCTTTTATGTATGATATAGTTCACACTTGGTTTTTGTCAATAAATCGATGTAAGATTAACGGAACTTAACAAAAATTGCGTATTGTCCATACGCCCTCACAGATTGTTGCATGTGAGATCGTAGGGACGAAACGCCAATTTTTGTGGACTTAAATCCCCAAAAAAAAAACTATTTGGACAAAATTAATTTTTTTTTTTGTGGATTCAACAAAAGATATTTGTAAAATTAACAAAATATTTTGTTGAATTGACATAATTTTTTGTTAATTTAACAAAATATAACAAGAAATTTTTGTGAATTTAACAAAATATTTTGTTAATGTAACAAAACAATTTTGTTAATTGAACAAAACAATTTTGTTAATTTAACAAACAAATTTTGTTAATCCGATAATAATAAAAAAACAATAACACTAACAAAAAAATTGTTAATACAACAAAAGAATTGTTAATATGACAAATTAATTTTCCAAATTTTACGAAATTTTGTCATACTGACAAAATATTTTTGTTATTTCAACAAATTTATCTGTTAGCATAACAAAATAATTTTGTGGATACAGCAAAATATTTTTTGTTACCTCAACAAAATTCTATAATTTTTGTTAATTTGATAAAACTTTTTGTTGGACGTATATTGACAAAATTTTTGTCAAATCAACCTAGATTTTTATCATATATACCTAGATTTTATTTTCAGTGCAGCAACAAATCAAATGGTTTTATTGACATTCGTAAGTATTGTCTGAAGCGATCCTCATATTTTCGCAGGTTATTATACAGGGTGTCCCTTAATTCGTGTATAATATTAAAGGGCGGGTATATTCTAAGAAAAAAACCGTTCTACAGTAAGGCCCTATCTCCAATTTTTATGTCATATATCGTGGATTAAAGAAAAGTTCTATTTTCGGTGCCGTGTTGGCAACGTAAGTTACTTCGAGTATGTTACCCATATAGTTACGCGTAACTAATTGTAATTAGTTATACGTCTTATTTTCCGCGTAACTAATGTAACTTATGTAACTAATATAGCTATAAATTGCTGAGTGGACATTTTAAAAAACAAACAATAACATTTTTAAGTATATAAAAACGAAAAATTTTTATTCGATAAAAAATAAAATGCACGACTGGGTCGCACGAGCTTGCTCTTATGTAATTTCGAAAAACCGTTCATAAGCATAAAATTATTTTTTTTAATAACTAAAACAACACCTTTAGTAGTTGGAGCTAAGAACAGAATGCTATATGATTCAAGCAAATATGAGTTTATCCAAGAACACAAATTTTATAAGTCGTTGTAGTGGTTTTTAAGAAAATATGCTTTTATATCCAAATTTTTTAAAATATTTTTAAGAAAAAAATTTGGTACACCAACTTAAAGTTTTTTTATTATACGAATAAAAAATAAACGTCCAAAAAAAAGTACTAAGTCGTTTTTGACATATTGAATTTTCCAAGAAAAATTATTTTTTTTTGATTAAATTCAAAAAATGTTTTTTTTTTTTTAAATTATCAAAATTCTCGGAGCCGTTTTCGAGAAAAATACGATTTTCGAAAATCGTTTTTTAACATTTTTTGGTGGGTAACAGTTATTTTTAGGTAAAATATTTTTCTTTTCTCAGATCTTGCAGATTATATTAAGAAACTTTTATTTATCAATTTAAAAAAAAATCTAAAGTGGGGTTCCAGAAATATTGAGTTTTGAAAAAACATTTAGGCAGCCTTAGCATAAACAAAAATGATCAAAATTGGTTATTCAGTTTTTGAGAAAATCAAAACAATAAAAATAATAGATGGGGGTACCAAAAATAACCCTTTTGTGGAAATTTTTTTCAACACTTACCTAGCTTTAACTATATAAATTTTTTTGAATTTTTAAAACATCTTTTGGACAGCTTTCGAGAAAAAAACAAAATTTATAAAATTTCGAAAAAATCGTATAAAAGGTACCGTTACTTTTGACTTAAAAATAAAGAAAAAAAGTATGGGAGGAGGGTAATTTAAAAACAATATCTACCAAGTTTGATGAAAATTGGCCGAGCCGCTTAGGCTGTAGTCGAACAGACAGACAGACACACAGACAGAATTTCGAGACCCACGTTTTTCGTTTTCGCTGTTATCGTAATGCCAACTTTGATCAAAATGCCAACTTAAATTTTTTTACGAATACAAAACTTGCCTTATAGTACTTATAAGTCGCAAGTAAAAAAAAAAATAACAAATAATAAATAAGGACGTTGCCGGAATTTTAAGCAATTTTACTGCAAGCTTTGAAAGATTAGGTGCATAGAAATCGGCTGTCTTCCAAAACAAAATTGGATTTTCAATTTTTTTTTCAATCACAAAGTCTATATGGGATTCAAAGCAGAGCAGAGTTTCGAATCAAAGATGATACCGAGATCTTTCTTTTCGTTAAGTATTCAGAGATCCGTAACTTCTATAGAATACTGAAAGGGAATAAATGATAAGATCCAAAGATTGACACTTTGATTCGTTCAAGAAAAGCTGATTAGCTAAACACTATTCAGACAAACGATAAAGATCACATTGGAGTAAATGACAATTATTATCATCATCCGCAAACATCAAACAAGAAACATTTTTAAGAAATCAGTGATATCATTGATCAGCAGCAAGAATAGAAGAGGGCCCAAGTGACTTTCTTGTGGTACTCCTGATGTGACCTCAATTACAATCTGATAGTACGTCATTAATACGCACAAACTATTTTCTTTCGTTTCCGAAGGATTCAAAGCACTTTAAAATATTTTAGCGGAAGCCAATGGATTCCAGTTTTTGTATTAGTATATGGTAGTTTACTCTATCGAACGCCTTAGAAAAGTCGGTATATATGACATCTCTTTGGAAACCATTTTCAAAATTGCTAAATAATCTGATTACTAAATATTGCTACGTTGGTTGTCGTTGTACTTTCAGCAACAAATCCATGTTGAAATGGGAAAAAAATTTCTTTAAGAAGAAAAGTACTCGTAAGCTGGTCAGAGACAATTTTTTCAAAAATTTTTGGTATCGTTGATAATTTGCTAATGGGACGATATTTAGAAACATCTTGCTTAGATCTTGATTTATGAATAGGAATAACGTACGAGATTTTCCAATCATCAAGAAAATAACCCTTTTCAAGAGAACAATTAAACAATAAAGTTAATGTTCCCGATAGAGCAGCTGCGCAGTTTTCCAAAATGATAGGAGGAATACCATCTGGTCCTGGTTGTTTATCATCTTTTAGTCCAATTAAGGCTAATTCAAGATTTTTGTAACTTAAGTTTAAGTGACCGATATTGGTTGAATTTAAACATGAAATTTTAGAAAAGTTAAAGGGAATACTTTGGGGATTATAAACGAAGTTAAAAAAGTCTGCAAAAAAGTTGCAAATTGTTGAAGTCTTAGTAGATGTATTTATAGAATATTGCATGCAATTGGGGATAACATTTGAACATTTTTTATCATTGATAAATGACCAACAAAAATTTACTGTTAAGTTTTAGACTGAATACAGTTCGAATTAAGTAGTCCTTATATAAAAATTTATTTAAAAAAAAAATCAGATTCTTTTTACAATCGCAAACATTTTATCCGAAGATCTTCATTATTCAGAAATTTACGATATAATTTGTAAGATTTGTTTTTGTTATTTAAGTTACATAAGCGCTTTGGTAGATGACGAAAGTAAATGACGTGAGAAATTCAACACGCTGGACGAAATTGACGTGAAAAAAGTCAAATCATTAAACGAGATAAATAAATGAATTCAGTTCCATTTTAAGTACGGTTATTTGTATGTGGTGGAAACACATTGTAGTGGCGATGTATCGCGATGGCTTATATTTAATTTTGTAAAGCTTTTTAATTATTATTAAGCACGATATGATGTGAAGTTAAATCTTCTAAAATTTTTATTAGGGGGCCATTTCAAATTGGCCCTGGCAAAGGGCCAAAATGTAAAACAGGAGGCCAAATGGCCCGATCGGGCACTTTGTGGCAACGATGACTGAACCCTTACTATCCCTTTTAGGCAATTTGGCGCGAAATGCCCAAACTCACCACAAGAAAAACACCTAGCACCCTTACTTTTATTTGGACAAGACTGCTGCTTGTGAGACATTCAGTCACAATTAGTCCATCGCTTTTGGTTAGATGTATTTTTAAAATTACTTGACGTCAATACGGTAAAATCTTGGTTCAAGTTTATTTATTACTTGAATTTGTTTGTTTTACTTGAATACTCGTATTAGATTTGAATTGAAATAGAGAGAGCATTACAAATTCCAACTTGACCTTTCATCGAGGTAGGTATATAAATTTTGCAATAGATTTTTGCTCTTTTTTTCCTGTTAGAAATTTTGTACCCGGTCATATTTACTATCTGTGGGTACCTAGGTAAGAAATTTGTCTCTCCCATATTTCCCGTATTTGTACATCACCTTCATATTGCCATGCCCAAGCGAGTTCGACCTCCGCCGCCGTACCATCGGATACTGATACATACTGAAAATGTTCAAGGAATTCGATTTTCTTTTGAGGTTCTAATCTTTTGAAAATTAACAATACATATAGTAAGTGTTATGAAGACATTTATTTACAACTTCAAACGAAATAATGTTTAAAACCTTTCTAACTTTATCTATATGCTAAGACACGAAAAGTGTCCCTTTCTCCTATTTCCTATGCAGTGCAGTAAAATTGCATTAATTACTTTCAAGTTAGCCACTTTACTTATTGAAAGATTTATTGCACTACTCGGAACGGAATCCAGTCCAAGTCGTTGAGAAATCCATTTCAATTACATTGCTTTCCAAAGTACACGTTCCGAACGTCGTCGTAGAGGTACCAACCATTGTAATTGTAAGATGCCAATCCCAAAGGATTGTTACTTGTGACGGGCGCCTGTCAATCTGTATAGAAACAACCTGGGCTAACAACATCTCAGGAAGACTTACTTTGCTATGCCATATGATTGTTGTTGTTGTTTTCATATGCAGTTTTACAAACCTACTTAGACTACTTGCATACGAATGCGATGATGATTGTTGTCTCTTGGTCATTTCGTTTTATTTCTTATGATGACTGAGAATCTGTGCTGAGATTTCCTGCTTGGCCATGTGGCTGCGACTGTGTGACTATCATCACGAACGGAACGATGCAGATGCACCCATTTCCCCATTGTGCATTTTCTATAAATGTATCTATATGAAGGCTTGACGACCACTCCTTTTCATATATACGAGTATTTATAACGAAGACCAGATCAGACAAGATGGAAACATTAGAAAAGATAATTGTATGTGGTTTAAGCTGAAGGATGTTTATTAAACAAGCCTTGAGAGGATACATCCAGTGCACCTAGCGATAAGATCTTATTGGGCTTGTTCATAAGAATTGGAATTTATATATGTATTATGGTTCTTATAATCACACACTGGTTTTATGCGCTGCGAAAGCATTTCACCGGGATGCGATGTCTTAAATATTTCTTGTGATATGCATCTGTGTATATGAGTGTCTTGGATTGCTTAGAGGTATTGTTGAAGACGGAGATTTAATAACCAATTATCTGCAGCACGTACGTGCAAATTGTTTCTTACACGCTAATAAGATTATATATATAATTTTTAAAGCAGGTATCTATGAAGTAATTTCTAATAATAATTTTCATAGTCAGATGAGGAATTTTGCATTTTCATTCTTAAATTGTTTTGGTAAAAATATTTTAAGTTGACGAAAGAGGTTCATTGTAATTTTTTAACATTTTTAGAAAATTATCTATGCAAAAATACAAACTTAACAATTTTCTAACCTTAAAGGAGCATACTTACTTTTTCTTAATTTCAAACTTTTTTAAACTTATAAGTAGATAATAGAAGTCTAATTTTTCGTATATGTTTCCAGAATCGCCTTCACTTTCTTCTGATGTAGAACTTCAATGTCAACATTTATGCAACGTCAACTGATAAGCTCACTTAATTCTCATTTTCGCAGCATTTTACAATGCGGACTCATTAACGGCGGCGTGGAATTTAATGCCTCCAAAACACTGTGCTGCCTTCTGTTTTTAAAGCGAAACTTTTCCCTGTTGCCTCCATCAATGAATGGCGCATTCAAGAAGCCCAAAACGTTTAGTTCTCGGTGCGCACACTCAAAGTATTTTTGGCTGAAGAACAAATCCCTATATTTTACAGTCCGTCAGAAATAGGGTTCAAGGATAAACTGATGGGTATTCCCATAAGCGCGAGCATTACGGTTGAATTGTTTAATGGGAGGCTTATCATACGATCCAAATCCGAAGAACAAGGACGTTCATCGGGAAACGAATATGAGAAACTGAGAGTACCTACTGTCTTCTTCAGACAATTTAATGGATTAGAAGTTTCTGAAAAAAGATCATCTGCGTACATGTGCAAAGAAGACTTGATCGAGCAAGATGGAAGGTCATTTATGTACATTGTAAACAACAGTGGACCCAGGATAGAGCTTTGAGGGACACCTCTATGCAATAGAAGAGAAGAACACATTATATTAATCGCGAAAATTGATTGAGTTTTTTCATTATAAGATAAGAGAGAATTAAGTTAACTGAAGATGATGAGAATAAAAATTGGTTTTTGAGCTTCGCACTAAGAATGTTCCTGTTAACTGTATCGAATGCTTTCGAAAAATGTAACAAATTTAGAATTGTAACCTTATCGTTATCTGAGGCTTTTCGTATGCCTTTGATAACCTCAATCAAGGCCGTCGTACAGCTATGTTTCGGTCTAAAGCTAGATTGATTAGAGCATATCATTTTTTTGACGTTAAGATACGTGCGTATTTGAAGATTCGTAATCCTTTCCAATACTTTTGATAGAAATGGTAGTATAGCTTTGGGTCGAAAATCATCACAATTTCGATTCTTAGGAATAGGAATAATCTTAGCTTGTTTCCAAGCTAAAGGAACATTACTCGACATAAAAATATTATTGAAAACATAGGTTATATATTTGAGAACACATGGCAGTATAGCTTTAAAAAAGACCGGATGCATGCCATCAATTCCAACTGAATTTCATTTAGCTGCTAAAAAACTTTCCAAGACATCTGCTTCATCTACGGTCGCGAAGTTGAAATCAAAGGTACGGTCACCAGGCGGATCATTCGCTAGCTCGTCAATAACAATGCTAGACTCAGAAGCTGGGCAATACAATTTAGTAAAATTTGTATTGAGTTCATCACAATCAATACTAATTATGTTGCTATTTGCCTGTTTACCTACACCAATGTCTTTAAGATTTGTCCAAAGTTTTTCTTTGGCAAGGCGAGGGCCCAATCTTGGCGCATAGGACATTTTTTTTAGATTCCCGTATAGCATAGACAACCCTATTTTTCAGTGTCTTATACGAGCTATGCAATTCCTCAAGCCTATATTTTTTCCAACGTCTATAGGCTAAATCACGTTCTTTCATAAGGGACTTAATATGGTTGTTATTAAATATATATTTCACTTCGATCTACATATATTTCGTAATTCTATAGTTTTGTTTGACTTACTTAACCCTACTTTGATGAATTTTCGATTAAAGATTACTCCATGCTTTATGAACAAGTACACTTGTTCATTAAACTATAATTTTTGAGAACAGACATACTTACCTTCTATTCTCCTTAAGGTAGAAAATGATATTTTCGGAGTTGCAGTTGTTACCAGTAATACTGCCAACACTCTTAAGGTCGTGTTAACATTTTTCAATGTTTATCATTGATTACCTACCTGCATGTTATCAGTTTCAAGATCATTTAATTTTGCGTTTTTAAATTGTAATTCATAGTTAATTACTAATGAAGCATCGAAACCATTTTGGATGTTCATATAGCATATTTTTTGTTTCCACATTTTTACTTCTTAGATTTTTATCCATCGAAGAAGAGATTCAGGTGATATATACCATCAGATAACCAGTAGACCTTTTGCTACGAATGCCATACTGCTGGTCATTGAGAAGCTTTCGTTATTCAAGATTTTTCTTGAGTTGATAATTTATCAGCGTTTCCATAACCTGGAAAGAAGAGACGTAAGTGCAATTGGGCCATATTTATAGGGTAAAGAAGATTCGCCTTTTAAAAGGACAGATAGAAGAACACCTCTTCAAAAAAAAATGGCTGGGTACTATCCAGGCCAAAGGATTTGTGTGTATCGAGATCTTTATATAATACTCTTGCAATTGTACGAGTGCAAAAGAATTAAGTTTTTTCCCATACAATCATTAACGCTCTCAATTACAGGAGAAATCAGGACACTATCTGACAGTCTCGAATTAACATCAAACTGTGCTGAAAGCAAATTGGCATTTTCTCGTCAGCTGATATGAGTGTAATTGAAGACAAGACCTATGATAAAACATTGTTACTATCTTTCGGACATTGTAGTATTTTTTGCCATAATTTTTGGTCATGCAAAAATTTGGTTCCTTGAATATGGTCATTACAAGTCTTTCCAGCTTGCCTGTACTTATTCCGGTTTTGCTCAATAAGATTCGGCTTAAAACATCGGAAACGTACAATTTCCTTTTCGGTTTAACTGTTTTTTTTTTCAAAAATTCAAAAAATATTTGTTTTTAAGTCTTGAAATGCAATATTTTTCAAACTTTTTAGAAGCTTCCCTATACAAAAATTTATTTAGATCCGTTAGACCGATAATGAGAAATTGAAAATTTGAAAAAATTGTTCTGTGGTAGGTACAGTCAGTTTTATCTTAATTTTAAAATTTGTTTTATTAAATTATAGAACGTAAGAATTAATCGAAAGAAAAAAAAATATTAAAATTCTATGCGCCATTTTTGGGAAAAATACGATTTTCGAAAACCATACCTTAATATTTATATGGTGGGGTACCGTTATTTTTAGGTATGATATTTTGTTTTTTCATATCTTATAGATTGTTCGCAGAAACTTTTTCTTATCAAGTTTAAATAAAATGCACGACTGGATCGCACGAACTTGCTCTTATGTAAAAGTACTTTGGAATTTAAGATACATTTTATAAATATAAAACATGGATTTAATGAGATAATAATGTTCAAATGCATAAAATTGCCGTCTGGTTTCCGGAAAAGTATGAATTTATGCAAATAAACCTTAAAAAATCGTTTTATTATTAAATACATTTTTTATATAAGAAATTTCTCTAAAAATTTTCAAGAAAAAAATGTGGGATGCGAATTTTAAGTACTCGTATTTAATAATATTGGTTTTAGGAAATAATTTCAAAAAATAATCGTTCATAGGTTTTGAAGATATTGATTTAAAAAAATTTTTTTTTTTTTTAAAACCCAATAAATATTTTTTCGAATATTTTTATATACAATATTATTTTAAACTTAAGGGGACTGCTAAAAATTTTGGGTTAAAATCCTTAGAGCCGTTAATGAGAAAGTCGAAAATCAAAAAAACGGGTCTATGGCAGGTTCCCCTAATAACATTTTGCCCCAAAATTTTTTTTGACCAAAATGTAGTCCATGTCCATAATATCACACTTATTTTTTTTATCAAAATCGTTAGAGCCGTTTTCGAAATAAAAAAGATTTTGCATTACGGGTGTATGGGGGGTACCCTTAGTTTTGGAGCTAAAAAAAAAATTTCAATTTTTCCTCTAGGGAATCACCGAAGACTCTTAACTACCGAGATTGAAAGAAATAGGTCCAGTGGTTTAGGCTGTAGTGAGAGGTACAGACATACAGACACACTGTGTGTACTAAATTTTCCTTAAAATTTTTATAAAAAAAAATGATATGCAAATTGTTAGTATTTAATAAAATACATTTTAAAACGTAATTCAAAAATTTAATCGTGTATCGGTTTTCAAGATATTGAATTTTCAAAAAAAAATTGTATTATTTTTTTAAAAATCCAAAAACTATTTTTTCGAAAAAATTTTTAGTTTATATTTTTTCATATGCAAAGCAGCTCCTGCATAAAAATTTTGGTTAAAATCAATAGAGCCGTTGGTGAGAAATTCGAAAATCAAAAAAACCGTTCTATGACAGGTACCCCTAATAACATTTCCCCCCAAATTTTTT
Source organism: Philhelius festivus (assembly GCA_963931855.1). Taxonomy (NCBI): domain Eukaryota; kingdom Metazoa; phylum Arthropoda; class Insecta; order Diptera; family Syrphidae; genus Philhelius; species Philhelius festivus. The sequence goes on from OZ007555.1 coordinate 216,097,626, forward strand.
TTTTCACCAAAATATAGTCCATGTCCATAATATCACACTTAATTTTTCTCATCAAAATCGTTAGAGCCGTTTTCGAGATAAATAAGATTTTGCATTACGGGTGTATGTTAGTTTTAGAGCTAAAAAAAAAAATTCAATTTCTCCTCTAGGGAATCACCGAAGACCCTTAACTACCGAGTTTGAAGAAAATACCTCCGGTAGTTTAGGCTGTACTTCGAGGTACAGACATACAGACATACAGACATACAGACAGACAGACGGAATTGTCGGACCCACTTTTTTCGTCTTCGCTATCATCGTAATTTCAACTTTGATCAAAATCTCGAGTTAGATTTTTTTTCCAAATGCAGAACTTGCCCTATAGTACCTATATCGCAAGTAAAAAATAGAGATATTGTTTTATAGTTTTAGGCAAAAAAATTTGAATTTTTTTAAAAAAATCCAAAAAACCTTTTTATGAAAATTTTAATATATTAAATAAAATTCAAACTTTTGAAGGGCCTTAGCATAAAAAAAATTATCAAAATCGGTTTTCCAGATTTTGAGAAAATCAAAAACAAAAAAAGATGATTCCCTGGGGGGTACCATTAGATAATAACCATTTTATTTGTTTGTATTTTTTTTTTAAATCTTTCGAACAGAAAAAAAAATATTTATGAAATTTCGAAAAAAAAATCGTACCGTTATTTCATAATTTTTTTTGGAAAATTTGATATCTCGATTGACGGTTCAGTATTTTTTTTGGAAATTTTATTTTTATTCGTACATTAATAAAAAAAATGTATGTTTGCTTACCAATATGTTGTTCTTGCATAAGCTAATATTTGTTTGAGTCATTTAGAAAATGAATCTTATGCTTATGAACAGTTTTCTCTAATAACATTAATTTTTGAAATTGTAAGTCTTTCAAGTTCTTCAAGCTCTCCCTCTACAATAAATTAAATCGGTTTTAGTCCTGTGAGGACAACTTCTTTGTATATCTTAATAAGAATAAAATCCAAAATCCAGCCTGTTGTATAAAAATCAGCTATAAATCTTAAATTGACGAAATTTGTATGCAATCGATGATTTAATTTCTACACACAAAATCCTTATAACCGACAATACTACAGTAGATACCTCAGCAAAATTACCCGAAGGAACATTTTTTAATATGGTATTTATAACGCCTCTTTTTAGCCAATCTTAAGTTTGAACACCTAAAGGTTTTTTTGTTTCAAAATACATTGTCATCATTTTTTAAACAAGACATCATTTTTATCAAGACACATCGTAGGTTATATACAATCTTCATTATTATTACAATCAAAGATCAAATTTTACATTTATTTTGTTAACAACGTCAATCATAGTCCCAACCAAATGCCAGCCACTTTAATCACGTTTAGCCATAACATCGTTAATAAAATCAAGATAGTAGTAAACATTTGTGAAGACATCTGGTACTCCAGTAGCGCATGGAACGTTCCACGAAGAAATCCCAATAACAGTGTTATCAACAGCTAAAGGTCCACCGCTGTCACCCTTCAAACATAAACAAAAAAAAAAAACAACAAATGCCACAAATATAAGTTTACACAAATGTCCAACAATTACCTTACAAATTCCAATATTCTTTTTAGCAAATCCGCAAATTTGGCTCTCGTAAACCTTGCTTTTCATTTTGGGCTGGCATTCTTCCCAAGTTAGAATGTTCAGTGTAGCTTTCATCAGCATTTTTGAAAGGTATGGATTTACAAAATCTGGTCGACCCCATCCAACGACAGTGCCAGACGAATTGTTCGAAATCGGTGCAACAGGCAAACTAGCGGGGGCTTGAGTTTCGTCGAAATCGATTTCATCTTGAAGCTTGACAGAAAATTAGACTAAGGCACACAATTTTTAAGACAATAATTTTTACTTACTGTGATAACAGCAATATCGTGCAACCATGAATCTTTTTCGCTATTGGAGAATTTGTCATGCACGCTAATATTAGCAACTGCGCGTTCGTTGCGAGTATCTTGAAGTCTTAGGCCACCTGTTACGACCATGATATCATCGAAAGGTTCTTCGAAACCTAGTCCGTCCACGCAATGGGCAGCAGTGAGGATGTGTTTTGGACCAATTATCGTTCCACCGCAGACATGCTGCTCATACACCCTTATAGAAGCATGATATCTGACTTCGTTTGGTTTAACCTCGTTACCTCCGACAATTCTCATTTGCCCATTTGCAGCTTTAATTATAGGTTTTTTTTTTTACTTTCAATTCATGATTTTTTGTTTATTTTCTTACCTGGAAAAATTGCAATACAAGTCAGGGATAAAATTAACGCTGAGCTTTGCAAGAGAGATGTGGTTTTGGGTGCCATGTTTAGCTTCTTGATGGGAGCTAGAAGACACTAATGGTTGTTTTTCTTTCTAATTTAGCTTTTTTCGATGTGAATTAATTTTTTATCTTATCTCTTGAAACAAATGAATCAACTTCAAGGTTTAAATAATGAAATGTTTGTTAAAGATAATTCATTTCAAATTGATTTTGAAGTAGTCGCTTATTAAGAATTTGTATTAGCTACTTGTGTGGTATATGAGATAATTAATTATCTTTTGATATTTGATAATGTTTGTCATGAGGTGTGTTTCCTGATAATAAATCCAAGTATATAATAACTTTTCAATTAAGACAAAAAGTAACTATCTGAAGATTTAATCAGAATCAAAAGAAATTGGCTGGAAAATGATTACAACACACTGCTTACGCTCTCAGACTTGGACTTAAAAAGGTTCCTGACACTTTTAATCATTTAATGGGTGTCCTTAGAGAACTTACTTCGCTAAGGTGCCGCTCACAGCCCATGATGGACTACGGCCTGAACCAACAAGCAACAAGCCTCCATTAAACACACTAAGTTGGTTAAGTAAACCTTCACATTTGGACGCTTCCTATTATGGGTTTTTCACGTGTCCCAGCCATCTCAGTCGCTGCTTTTTGACCAATTCGATATCACTGTATAATTTGTAAGACTCGTAGTTAAATCTTCTCCTCCACACTAATTCGAAACACAATATTTCAAAAATAAAACAAAAATCTTCCTCTCAAACCACCCAACCAAATTTTCATCAGGCTTTTTTAATACCCATGCTTCTGCCCCATATAGCACGGCCGGTAAGTTTAAAGTCTTGCAAATATTTTCCTTGGTTCACTGAGAGAAGTCCTTAATACTTCAGTGTCTTCTAATAAGAAGAAACAGGCTGTTGGCAAGAGTAATTCTTAATTCTTTGGTTAATCTCTGCACTCATGTCATCTTGTTAGCTAAGGCTCTTGACTGATTCAAAGTTCTATCTGTCTATAATGACATTTTGCCTGAGTTGACGGTGGTGAGATTCATATTTCGATGAGAGCATACATTTCATCTTGTAAAAAGCCTATCCTATTTTTTTTCGCCAATGCAATGATTCAATGCTGACTAATGCGCCCACCGCAGCTCGCTTAATTCCGTCGATTCTGCATAAGCAATAAGTTGAACGGATTTTTGATAAATTGTACCTTAGTTGTTGACTTGTAGGTTGCTTACAAATTTCTCTAAGAAAACGAGTAGCCTTGCCTTAGACCTTTTCCCACATCGATGGCTTCGGTGGCGTTCTAGCTTACTTTACTGTACTTGAGATCAAATGGCTCTATCAAAGGGCACGGTAGTGCCCATCCAAGTTCTGGCACTACACCCTTTTTACAGGAACAAACTCAGGCGATTTTTGACCCCTTCCTATCTTTAGTACCAATAAAGTCAGAAACTTAAAACTCCGAATATATGCTAAGCTAGTCAGGCACAGGCGCCTCACCAAATATCAATTTTCTGGCATAAGTGGTTCCTGAGATATAAGGCCTCAAAAATAACAAAAACCGTAACTGACTGAGTGACTGACTGACATATCATCAAAATTATGGAGCACTTCCCGACATCGCAGAATCTTGTAATTTTGCACAACGGTAGGTCTTGTCATGCAACCAGAAGAAAAAATCGAAAATTTGAAATTTTCCATTCAGGGGGCGTGATATCCGCCCACTTTCTCCGAATTGGTGTTGGTTGAATGGAGCACTTCTGACTGCTGTAAAACGATGAAATTTGGTAAAGTCGTAGGGCTTAAATTGCATACAAAGAAAAAAATATAAAATTAGCAGTTTTCCATTCAGGGGCGTGGTATCCGCCCACTTCCTCAGAACTGATGTAAATTATATATGGCGCACTTCCGATTGGAGTAGAACAATGAAATTTGGTAGAACGGTAGGGCTCAAATCGCATATAAAGGACCAAAAATAAAAATCGAGGTTTTCAATTCAGGGGCGTGGTATCCGCCCCCTTTCTGAGAAAATGTTTAATTTATATGGAGCACTTCCGATTGCTATAATTAAGGTAGGTTTGTTAGTGTTAGGTACCTTGCCAGGATAAGAAGAAATAATTGAAGCGCAAATCAAAACAACCATTAACAAAAAGAAAACATACCAAAAGAAATAGGAAGCTATAAACTAAGTTGATTTTAGTAGGAAGAGTTCACCCTTCTATCCTTCCGTATCTTTCGAGATTTTGACATGGCAAAATATTAAAATCTTTGCAAAAAGGAGTGAGATCAGACAAAAAACATAAATGTTAAAAAAAGAGCCAAGTTCTTCTATACAAAAACCTTTGTGTAACAAGTCAGCCGTGAAAAGTACTGAGATCTAAAAGCACGCAAAGTTCTTACTTCATGAAGGTTTAATACCGAATATTTAAAGTAGAATAATATTGAAACAGCTACAATGTAATAGAGAAATTTTATTATTTAATGACTACTGACTAAAATTTGATGGGCTTACTTGGCAAGTTTTTTCTTATGCCCAATTCAAAAGGTTTGGAAAACTTGACCAGTAAGCCCATCAGGCCGATTTAGGTCTTACATATTTTCTACTGAAGATTTTGGATAAGTTAACTGATAACTTCAAAAGATCGGAAGTGCTAATAAAAACACCTCTTAACTATAGACAGCGTGATTATGGGTGGGTAGTTCTAGTGAGGCCGCCCTGTTCGTACTGACAAACAGTAGACAGATAGCTTCAGATGCTAATGAAATGCCATTGTGCCATTGCTAGCAGCAACTAAAAAATCACCCACAAAAAGTTTAAGGGCTCATATGCATATGCAGTACTGGATCAATTAGAACTTGCACTAACACAGCATCACCTAACCCTACCACATCTGTAACATAGAAACGCATTCTGAGATTCGCCAGGGATGGTACTGCATTTTCCAAGCAAAAGTGAATGTCGTACAAAAATACCCCGAACGAAATCTTGAAAGAAGTTAGGTATAGTAGCAAAAATATTGCCATACATCTTCTTATAAAGCCAAGCGGCACTTAAAGCCTTAAAATCCAAAGCCATTAGTTTTAAACTAGAATTGTGGGGCAGGCTGAACGACATCAGGAAGAATAATAAAGTCACACTTTATTGGGTGCTGCGACACGTAGATGCGATGAAACTGAAGAGGCAATCTCTTTGGCTGAAAAAGCAGCAACGACATTGCCAAAGGGACCAGACCCCTATTACAGAATAGGAGACGTAATTAAAAGTCAAAAGTATGGACAGAACTTCCAAAACTGAGGCAGTCAAAAATGCGTTCTTGGATCAAATTAAGCAGGAATCACCGCCGAATAATCAAATCACGGGCTTTCTAACTGAGAAGATACTTCAATATTCTTGCTCTGGTGAGCAGTGCCACATGCAGATTATTTAATGCTAATGAGGAAACACCAGACAACATATTAAGTAGCAAACTACAACTTCTAAGTCTTTTCCATATATCTTAGTTTCTGGAAAAAAAAATAATCTGGAGGAAGACTTGTAAGATAAGCGATCTCAAGCAATCACCCAATTGCTTACAAAATAAAAGAACTTATTTACCAATCTCCCAAATACTTATTACTATTTTGGATTCCCAATCATATGGGTACTGGATTTAACCAAAGAGGCATGTCGGCTGTCTTTACCATTTTGCAGTCTAGAATACCCAAGTAACATCGTTGGAGCTAAATGTTATTTATATGTTCTTAAATAGCTCTGAGAGAGTTAAATGCACGGCCCTAGCTCTATTTCAAAACATATTGCAGCTCTTGGTAAACGAATTTAAATATCTAGCTCTATAATGGAGTTTCTTAACAATCTTTAGATATGTTACATTTAAGAGCTTTCTGCTCAATAAATTTGCTCCATAGTAATGTTTTTATCAGCTGTTGGAAAGCATGTTAGCATTTTGATACTGCACCCTTTAAAATAGCTCTTTAAGAGCAAAAGAATTTTTTAAAGATTTACTTAAGAGCTACAAGCTATATCTTCATGTGTGTTTAACAAAATGGCGAATATTTAAGAATTTTTATAAAACAGGAAAAGAAAACTATTAACAGTGCTGTGATGACTCCATTTTTAAAAGAATCATGATAAACACAGAAGCCTTATCCAAAAAAGTGCACGAGCAAAATAAATATTTTTTTCTCAAGTTAAAAATTGAAATAAAAAAAATTTACCATCCACTTAAAACAAATTATTTAAGAAGGGCGTTGTAATATTTCGAAGTACAATATCAACATTTCTGATAAAAATGAACGTTGAACGTATTATGGCTTTTAATTATTACCTTTACTCATTGTTCTATGAAAATAAATTATGATGCTAAGATGATTTACCAACACAAATAATAATTTCTTTTCGTGTTCAATAGTATGATTTGTATTAATTTACTAATACTAATAAAAAACGTAAAAGCACGTGGCTCTATGGCAGTTTTAAAGTGTATATTAAAGCTTTTAGCTGTCAAAACCTACTTACAAGCACTATTAAGGAGCTAAAAAGTGCTCTCAAACTCAATGAATTAGCTGCAAGTGGGCTCCATGCTTGATCTAAAGGCGCATCTAGAGCGTGTTTTTGAATTAACTAGCTCTTAGATTAGCTCCGAAAGCGCTTTTCAAGCATTAATACAGCTAAAATTGTTTCTTGGGTAGCGTTCTTTACAGATACTCAGCAATGCCTGTAAATCTTCTTCCATATTCTTACTATTCCGTTCTGGCCTTGTTGTTTTTGGTAGAACGTTTCGGGACCCCCAAAAGAATCGGTGTCTCTATTTTTCTTCCCAAGATGTGAGCGCTCCTCCGTTCTTTTTGCCCTTAGAGCTTTCGGGGGCGCGGGTTAAGTGTACGGCATTGTCTTCTCATTCTCAGGTTTTGTTTCTGTTTTTGTTCCTGTTTTTATAGTGTTTCCACTGGTTATCTGCTCTTGACACTGGTGGAAGACTTACTCAGAAAATACCTAAGTGATAATGATGTGCAAAAGTTTTGGCCGTATATTGCGATTTAATCTTCGCGACATAAAATATTTTTGAAGCATTTACTTGGGGTTGCGACATCATGAAAACCCGGATACGTACTACCATTCAACCGAAAGTGATTCCAATCTGTGTTAACCCCTCGAAAGGTTCGGACATCCGCATTATAGATGCATATTTTGCATCTTTCGGAATTTGTTCAATTTGGTTGACACACCTTAGATCACGGATCAGTCAGGTACCTTTGAATTTATTAAGGTGTGAGGAACAGGTGCTTGATATGATGAAATTCCACCCACTGCAAAGTCTACGGTCCATCGACCGAAATTTCGTGTGTTTTCCGACTATCGAAACAAAGCTGGTTTTTTTTTACCGAGTCTGGTGTTAAGGTCTCGACTTCGCGCACATACTGTACGTGCTCTCCAGGAGATCGGTATTGATGCGGATCATGACCAGGCGCTAACCTTCACTTCGATAGCCTAAAGCTTCTCGACTAAGTCATCCCTTTATTTCAGAACCACAACCAAAGAGCCGCTGTGATCCGTGAGATGTAGTAAATATCACACGACTTCCTCGTTTATTAAGAACTACCATCATAAAAGATTTTGGGGCCTTAACATTAGAGATTATACATTTATTCAACTTCCAGAATTACTAAATTACTAACCAACTTTGTTATGTCTTGTGATACCCTTTGGCAATATGGTTATTCTGTTGTCCCATATGCTAGAAACTGAAAACAGCAACCGAAACCTCCTTTAAGACTAAATCTAGTAGCTCCAGTACTGATGATTAACTCAATTGGCTGTCCACTAGCTATCGCACAGTTAGGCGTACAGTTACATTTTTAAGTGTTTAGGTAGAAATGGTGACCACCGGCCGTCTAGCCATTATGGCCCAATTAAGGCTTAAGTACGAAACTCGAGCAACTTTTGAAATAAAGGTTTTCCAATAGTGATTTTTAAACTTTGACAGGTGATGGCGGCAATATTTTTAAGGCTACATCTGTCATCTTGGCTGCCATTTTGCCAAATCAACATGGAGAATCAAAGCATTCAACAACATGTGCAAATGATTAAATTGTTTTATGAAAGTGGGTTTTCTGTTGGAGCACCCTTTCGCGCACTTCCCCCATGGCGACCGATAATCGTGCCTCCGAGAGGACTATTCGCAGCGAGGCGGATAAATACGAGGCGACCGCTTTAGCGAAGAATCCGCCAACACCCGTACGTCAACGAAACGCAAGATCTGTCTAAAATATTGCCGGTGTCTGTGAGAGCTGAAAGAGAATTCCTTGTCACTCACAAGAACTCAGCCAACTTGGCGAATTTTTCATCATGACTTAAGCATTACCATATACAAGAACGCGTGTTCACTCACTAAGCTCTCGAACAATTGAAAGTTGACCGGTCAAAAAATCATATTCAGCGACGAGGCCTATTTCTGGACAAAAGTTTTTAAATCAAGCAAAATTGTTGAATTTGGGACGAAATCCATCGAATTGCAACGATCCAAAGCAATTCACTGATTGGTGTAGATTTTGGGCTGGTAGCATCATCGGTCTATATTTCTTTGAAAACGATGTTGTTCTGGTCAACGGCGAGCACTTTCGGTAGATGACAAGGAATTTCTTTTGGAGACTGGCGCTACGACATTTACACAAGCAATTCCCGATTCGATATCAAGAGACACAGATCTTTACCAAACACCACTGCCCTGAAAGCCAACGAAACCAATGAAATATTGGACGTTTCGGATGGTGATCACCCAGCAAAAAAAATTAATAACATCTCGATCACATGAAGCTTTTAATGGAGTTTTCCACTGGGACATTTTAAATATAAAAAGCTCGAAATATATTATTTGTTCACTGGTGATAAATGAAACTTTTAAATATTGAAATGAAGTATGAAAAAAAAATCTTTCCAATGAATAATCAAGCTCTCCAACCAAGTTAGAAGTTTTAGGTAAATGAAGTCGAACGCAGCAAAATTGTATATGTAAACTTAAATCGTTTATAGAAAATGTTAAAAATACCACTTGGAAACTTGTTCGCAAATAGTCAGAACATACCTTCCTGGGAGTCTTAAATTATGTTAACATGAACCTTATCCTTAAAAACTCAGCCTTCCCTCTACAAGGTTCAGTGAAAACTAAATGAGTGTGGCGCTTCTAAATTTTACTTTTTGATTTTAAGGATTGAATCAAATATATTTTCTGATATTCCAAAAAAACAATGTGTGTCTATCAAAATATAAAAATATGTGTTTAGCTGAAGCAAAACAATATAATTTCTAATTAAATTTGTACACAAAACCACCTTTAAGTTGTCAACACTCAATTTGTCTACTAAGTTTCTATTTGAACAGCTGCAATAATCGAGCTTTGAAATTTGGTAGAACGATATTTGTGTCAACTTCTCAATTCTCTTTAAATATAGACATAATTTAGAGAATTTTTAAACTTGTAATAAAGAATTCCGATTAGCATAATGTACAAAATATTTATGCTATTTGTTCTACGTGGCTTTATGTACACAGTGATTAAAAAGCAAAATAGGTTTTGCCACAAACTTATTTATAGGTATAAAACAAAGGGTATTCCAGAGGTTTTTAAAAAGTAAACTCTCATTTCTATCGTGAAAATTCACCACAAAAAAAGGTGATAAAATTTTGCAGAAAATTATTATTACTGTTGAGGCTCATTTTCATTAATTTGTTAAAGATATTGGAACAAATAAAGCTGTTGCATCTGGGGCTTCGAAAATCCAAGAGTAGTAGAGTGATTTTTTTTTGCGTTATTTCGGGATGCGAGACGGTATAACTTTTTTCAAAATTGATACAGGTGCATCGTTTCTGTTATTGGATTTAGCTGCCGAGTCATGTTGTCAGCATTTTTTTTGCTGAAAATTAATCCTATGAACTTCAGCGATGTTTACATTAAGCAGGACGCATTGGTTGCGTTTGTATGGAACAAAAGTAGAAAATACAATTTAAGCGACAAATACAAAAAATATATTAAAAAAGTGATTAATTATATCAACAACTGTAAGACTTATTTGCTTAAGCTAGAATGTTTGCTTGTGGTAGTAGGTCCTAAAAAGAAAAATCTATTTACCAAGTCGGTGTTGGTGGTAAGTTGTGAAGTTCTAGTGTTTCTTTTTTTGTTTTCCTTAAAGGCAAATTGTCCTCCATGAATAAGCACTTTATACATTGAAGCTGACATATGATACCGTGGATATTGATCAACCATTTCTCTAGCAGTATCTAAGAAGTATTTTTCAAAAGCCTAGACATTTATGGCAAAGCAACTAGCCAAAATTTTCAAGAAAACTTCCCATCTCTCTATATGCTATTTCTTAAGTCCAGTTATCTCTGAAGAAAGTAAAAGGTTTGAAAAAATTCTCTGAGCCGTATTGCCAAACTTTCAGTTACATTCCTACTCCCCATCTTGCTTCGGCACAATTAACACGTAACTTTGGTTATTGATTTTACTTTAAGATGCGACCCATTTCATAAAATAATTTGTTAAATTTTAAAATAAAATTCACGACTGGATCGCACGTATTTGCTCTTATGGAAAAGTAGTTTTAAATTTAAAAATAAATATAAATCAAAGAATTAATGAGATAAAAATGTATAAAACTAAATACATAAAATTGCCGTCTGATTTCTAGAAAAGTATGAACTTATGCAAGAAAAGTTTAAAAATCAGTTTATTATTAAATTAATTTTGTATATAAAGAATTTTCTTAAAATTAAGAAAAAAATTGGAATGTAAATTTTAAGTATGTATTATTAAATACACTTTGGCGTATAATCTCAAAAAGTAATCGTTCACACGTTTAGAAGGAAGTGATTTTTCAAAAAAAAAAATTGATTCTTTTTTCACAAACCCAAAAAAATATTTTTTCGAATATTATTATATCTCTAAGAGATTTTCTGTACAAAATTGTTGTTCAAAATCATAAGACACGTTAGTGAGAAAGTCAAAAATTAAAAAAAAAAAAACAGTTCTATGCCAGGTACCGTTAATAAAATTTTTTTCCCAAAATGTTTTTTTGTCAAAAATGTAGTCCATGTCCATAATAGCACACATTTGGTGTGTTTTTTTTTATTAAAATCTTTTTATAAAAATTTAAAGGAACATTTAGTACAGTACACAAAAAACATGTTTCAGTATGTCTGTATGTCTGTACCTCTCCCGACAGCCTAAGCGACTAGAGCTGTTTTCTTCAATATCGGTACTTAAGGCTATTTGGTGATTCCCTAGAGGTTAAACTAACGGCACCCCCCATACATTTGTAATACAAAATCTTATTTATCTCAAAAAACGGCTCTAATGATTTTGATAAAAAAAAATAGTGTGCTATTATGGGCATGGACTACATTTTGGTCAACACAAATTTTGGGGCAAAATGTTATTAACGGTACCAGTCATAGAACCGTTTTTTTGATTTTCGACTTTTTCATTAACGGAACCTACGATTTTAACCAGATTGTTTAAGCAGAAGCCCCTTAAGTTTAAAATAATATTGTATATTGTGGCAACACTTCCAACAGAAAGAATTAAGAAAAACAAATGAATATTCAGAAAGAAGATATAATGAAAGAAAGATATCTATATAATGATTTTATTTAATAGAAAGAGACTACCGGTTAGGTAGAAGAATATACTGAGAGAATAAATTTATGATCAATTGTTGTGGATCTGTTTAAGAGCAAAGACCTTTTATTTGTTTAACCGAATATTGTTTTAGTTTTCTATTAAACAAATTTTAACTGCTTACAATATAAAAATATTCGAAAAAAACATTTTTTGGGTTTTTTTAAAAATCAATCAATAATAAAACGATTTTTGAGGTTTGTTTGCATAAATTCGTACTTTTCTCGAAATCAGACGGCAATTCCATGCATTTGAACATTTTTATGTCATTAAATCAATGTTTTCTTGGATCCGACCCTGGAACAAAAGCAGATATTGGCTTCAATTTATCTATTAGTAATTTGGCTTGATACTTGCACCCACCATGTGAGAACCTCACATCCTCATCATGACGAATGTCATTAGTCAGGTAAAGGAACCTGCTTGTGATGCGTAGATTAATGGGGTGCCTGGCTTACTTTTGAAGTGCTGGCGGTGGACTTAAGTGCTGATTTATTCAAAGGTAGTCTTATTGTCAAAAAATGGGTATCTCTCATCTCTCAAAAGTGGTTTTCATCTTAACCATTCAGGCTCGTAAGAAAATTGTCCCTCCATTCCTGCCGACAAGACGTTCGCAAAAATGAATTAGAGTCATAATTAACTAAGCTTAGGTTCTCACCGATCCGTTGGCCTCCAATAATTGTTTTTAAAGAACTACCATTATTGTTAGATCTCGCCAACTCATTAATTCGGAAAATTTTAAACTTTTGAGAAACAACAATTTAACCAGCGACAAATTTTGTTTTGTATTAAGTTTTGGTTTTACAGCATCAGGCCAAGTGCCGCAAGGCAACATGTTAGCCTAATGCATCACCATGACCTTAATGAATGTAACCATTTTCTCATTAGTATTGCACCCGCTTGCGATGAGCAAACATGGTCTTAATGATGTTCACATCAGAGAATGTCACCTGCCATTCATTCTGCAGAACGTGCTAGAGTTATTTTATTATTTTTTTTTTCATTGCTACAATCGTTTGCACGTTTTTCAATAGAATTTTTTTCTGCAACTTCTTCTCAGTGAATAATTAGATGTTTGGTGACATTTTATGTGAAACATCCTTTAAAGAAACAACAACAAAAAATAAAACAGATAGTTATTGCAAAGGTTGAATATATGAACCGCTATTGTATAATCGATGTACAATCACGATCTAATGATCAATCAAATTTATAATGTTCGTGCAAATAGAAAAGTTTTAAAATTGTGTAAGAAGAGTTGCATGCAATGCAGTCTTACTTGAAATGAGAAGGAGTCTTATTAAGTCACAATAAATCTAAAATAAAAATGTGATAAAATAGTATTGGGTATATGAATTAGATTTGACAGTTTCGATTGATTGCAAATACAAGAAAAAAATAATTAAAATTAATATCAATTTGGTTTCATGTTCCAGTTCTCACACTTTGCAGACGAAGATATTTTTAAGACAACTTACCTTACTCATAGGCGCATTTAACAGACCACTTCGTATTTCTGTAAATTTAAAGAAACTGTCAAGCTTAGACCACATTGGATGTAAGTAATGTTTAAAGCAAACTTTGAGAAAACAAAAAAAAACTGACAAAAAAAAATCACGTTTTAAAAAATACACACATAAAACAAGTTTTGAAAAATACTGGAAAGGATGTTATCTTTTGTTGTTAAGAATCTGGTAAGATTATTGAATAACTAAATTTTTAATAATGGGTGTTTCCGTCGCAGGATGTAATTACTACGTCGAGCCGGTTTGACAATCCGTCAATCATGAATATCTGAATATCCGACTAAGAGATATTGTGCCATTCCTCTACTGCAGCTGTCTAAAGCTCTCTTAGAGTGGTAGGAGCATGTGTTCTCGCTCGGGCACGTCTTTTGAGGTTGTCCCAAATATGCTGGATAGGGTAGAGATCTGGACTCCGTGATGGCCATGGAAAAACTGGAATTCCGACCTCATTTAGGTATCTATTTACAGAATTTGCGGTATGGCAGGGTGTGTTGTCATGCATTTACCGAAAGTTGTCACCAATAAATTGGTACAAAAGGCATCACATTGTCTTGCAAAAGGTCTTTCACGTATATTTGAGTGCTTACACTACCTCTATAGAACACAACAAGGTCCGTGCGACCTTCATAACTGATGCTTCCCCAAACCATTATAGACCCTCCTTGGTAACCCACTGTTTCGGTTGTCGTGCATAGGGCAAACTTTTCGTTTTTTCGCCTGCAGACATGCTGACGTCCATCTGGACCTCGTATAAACCTATTCTGCTTTCGTTTGGGAATAGGACGTCCCTCCATTCCTTTGCAATCCAGTTAAAATATTCTCGCTCAAAACGAAGTCTTGCTGTACGATGCTGTCATGTCAGCTCATGTCAAACTTAGAGTAGTGCACACGTGTTTGCTAGCTGCGGCAAAATTATAATTTATTTTAATTTTTTTAATTTAATTGCAACTTGATCAAAATCATCGACAATTTTAGACTTTTTTAGTGCTGATATTCATTGTGCTTTTTAATTCGTTTATTCTATCCTGAACATAAATAATTATGTCCATGTCCACCTCAAACAATGACTTAGCAAAAATGATTGACAAATTGCAGTTATCAATGGACAGCCAATTAATTGGATTAAAACAAGAAGTGCGTGAATTTAAAATTCTTTTCAACAACAACCTTGCAGTTTTAAATAAAAAAGTTGATAATTTTACAAATAATTTTGATAGCGAATTGGTTGCCCTTAAAAGTAATGTTAATGAAAAAGTCTCAACCAAGGAATACCAGAATGACTCAACTTTCTTGAACGCTAAATTAAACTAACTTGAAAATGAAGTGCGTAAAGGTGACCTTATTTTAACAGGGATTCCTGAAAGTCAAAATGAAAATCTCAAAAACATTCTCATTCAAATTTGTAATTTAACAACATACTCTTTGCAATCATGTGATGTTTTCCGCCTAAGAAAAAACAATAAATCTCAAGGGGATTACGGTGGCAGAAACACATCATTGGACAAAATTAATGCACCTGTTGTGGTCAAGCTGCACTGTCAAAGCGAGCGAATTCAGTTCCTTAAATTATTTTTCGCTGTTGCTCCAGTCACGCTTGATAAAATTGGATTCACCTCTAAACGTGCTATTGGAGCATTTGAATGTCTTTCTGGTGGAGCCCTTTTTGTTCGTAAAGCTGCCATGAAATTGAAGGAAGAAAAAAAAATTCATTCAGTCCAATCATTCAATGGTATTGTTGCTGTTAAAGTTGGTCCGACTGACCATTATATAAAAATAAGCTGTGTGGATGATTTAGATCGGGTGCTTGATGCTGCTGTTGGTGCAAGTGCTACAAACGTGAAAGTTTAAAAAGTAAATAGAAGAAAACGATAAGAATAAAAAAAAAAAAAAAAACAATTGTATTTTTATAATTTTCATGAAAATATTTGTAAATATTAAAATATCTTTAAATTTATTGAGAATGCTTCTATTCGTCTGTCTGGTGGTGGTTTCTTTTTTTGAGTTTGTTGCTGTCATTAATTATTTTCTATCCAATGAGTAGTAATAACAATAACAATATTGTTCCAGCTGGCACGGACGTAGTTAACCTGGGTAATGCAATGATGAATATTTTCTCATTACGCTCACCTGGATTAAAAGTTTGTCATATAAATGTTCGGAGTGTTTTATCGAAAATTGACCAATTAAGAGTAATGTTTCAATCAATGACAACTGATGTAATTTGTTTATCTGAAACATGGCTTACGAATAATCCTACAAATAAAGTTGAAGATTGGGAATTGAGGATAAAAGGCTATCGATTATTTAGGTGTGATAGTGATGTTTGTTGTTCAGGTGTCTTGATTTATGTTCGGGAAGGGATTCGGGCTGTTTGCATAGATTTCTTAAAACACAGTGACATCCAGTGTTTGCTTATTGAAATCACATTACCTCATGAAAAAGTTTTAGTTAATTGTATTTACCAGGCATCCAGGTCGATTTCCATTTGATGAATTTGAATCATTTCTTTCAAGACATTGTGATCGTTATGAAAATATTATTTTATGTGGTGATTTAAACGTTGATGTAAGTTTACCAACATCTTCATCCAATCTCTTGCATAACGTTTTCGATTCGTATGGATTAGAAATAGTGAGCTACTTTCCAACGAGATTCACATTGACAAGTGCAACGGCTATCGACCTATTTGTCGTTTCAAACAAAAATAAAGTTTCTTTCTTCAATCAAACTCATGGAGTTGCAGATCATGATTTGACGTTTTTAATTTATAATGTTGAGGTTGAAAGTTCTGATCGGAATAATTTAATTTTTTATCGAGATTTTAGTAGCATCAACATGGAAGAGCTATCTCTGGAAGTCTCAATCATTGATTGGCATATTTTTAGGATTTCTGCTATTGATTTTAAAGTTGATTTCTTAACAAATTTATTAAAATATTTGTATGATAAATATGTTCCGATTAAGACGAAAATCTCTTGCAATAACTGCCCCTGGTTTACAAAAGCCATCAATAATTTAATAATTGAAAGAAACTTCTTATATAGGGTGTATAAAAATTCAAGATCAAGAACTGATTGGGAACGTTATGCAGTATGTAGGAATAGAGTAGTAAAAGCTATTAAGGATTCGAAGAAAAAATTTTATCATAACAAATTAGACACTTCAAGAAATTCTACCAAAATTTTGTGGAATAATTTAAAGAATCTAGGTGCTATTGGGAAACCTACTCTTGAATATTGTGAAAATCTTAATTTTGTTAACAGCTTGAATAATTTTTTTGCATTGAATGTTGGTAACAATAACCTTCAAGTAAATCTGTCTTCCTCTTCGAATATAACTGACGGATCATTTTCATTTAATTGTGTGACTATTGAAGAATGCTTTGCGTCTATTAGTTCAATTAAGTCAAATGCGATTGGGGCGGATGGAATTTCTCCCAAATTCATTCGATTGCTGCTCCCTGCAATCATTCCAAGAGTAACCAATATATACAATGAATGTTTGACTAAGTCAATTTTTCCAAGCCCTTGGAAAATTGCAAAAGTCATTCCTCTTCAGAAAAAAACAGGATGTAATGATCTGTCGAATTTTAGACCTATAAGTATTCTTCCTCTTCTTTCTAAGGGCTTGGAAAAATTGATGTTCAATCAGCTCTTGGATTTCATTGAGTCTCAGAATCTCCTGTCACCTCTTCAATCGGGGTTTCGGAGGAGACACAGTTGTATTTCTGCTGTTTTAAAAGTACAGGATGACATTCGGGTTGCATTGAATGCTGACAAAGTATCGATATTAAGTTTACTTGATTTTTCTAATGCTTTTGGGTCAGTTAACCACTCGATTTTACTTCATAAATTAAAACATCAATTTGATTTTTCTTCTTCTGCCCTTAAGTTAATTCGAAGTTATCTGACAACGCGTAGACAAGCCGTTTTCATTGGAACCTTGGTTTCTGACTTGGTAGATCTGAAAGTGGGTGTCCCTCAAGGATCTTTGTTGGGACCTCTTCTTTTTAGCATGTTTATTAATGATGTTGTTAATACTATTAAATACAGCAGATACCACCTTTATGCTGACCATCTACAGATCTATTCGTCTTTTCCTCTGGGCATTCTAGAAGACGCATCAAGCAATATAAATTATGACTTAAACAGTATACATGAATGGGCAGTTAGAAATTATTTAGTTTTGAACCCAGTAAAATCGCAAAGCCTAATTATATACAAAAAATGTCTGGATGATTCTTATTTTCCACAATTAATTTTAAATGGTCATGTGATTCCTTTCAGCTCTACAGTAAAAAATTTAGGTTTTATTTTTAACAAAACTCTCACCTGGAATGATCATGTAAAAACTGTAATAAGAAAGATTTACGGAGGTCTTAGACGCTTGTGGAGAATTTCATTCTACATTCCGAAAACTACAAAACTAAAACATTGTTGGCCCCAATAATAACATACGGTTCTCCTATTTATGGTGGGATGGATTCAATAAGCAAACAAAAATTAAATGTAACTTTCAACTCATGCATTCGTTTCATTCATTCGTTAAGAAGGTTTGACCATGTATCACATCTGTCGCACTGTGTTTTTGGTGTTTCATTAATGTCACATTTCACCATCGAAATTTGCAAATTCATCTTTAAATTAATAAGAACTCAAACCCCCACCTATTTATACGAGAAACTTGTATTTTCAACTTCTTCGCGTACAAATAATATTAATATTCCAGGCAGTTCAACATTGCAGACACGCAGGTCGTTCTTCATAATTGGTGCCAGAATTTGGAACAATTTACCTACTCCTTATAAAACAATTATAAATATTAACAATTTTATCTCCTCTATAAGAAACCATCTACAGAACCCAGACGAAGCGTTGCATTTTCATTCTTTATTTGTTCAATAATTAGTTAAATTTTTTTCTCTTTTAATTTTCTTTACTTTTTTCTTTTAAAAATTTTAAAATTATTTAAAATTTAAAATTATTTAATTTCTGAAAAATGATTGTTATAAAATGTTTGATTTTGTATTAATATCTTTTTTATATTTTGAATTTTTTAATACATACATATAAATATGTATGTTAAATGTAATTCCTAAATGTACATATGTATATATTTTTAAGCCACAAATGAGATCCTATCTCAAAGCTTGTTAAATAAATAAAAATGAAATGAAAATGAAATGAAATGCTGTGGGGCAATTCGGTGGCGCGCACTGATCGGAAAGCTCTGATAGTCAATTACTCCAATCTTCTTCTGATAGTGCGTTTCACTCACACTATAACATTCCTCATACCAACTGGCTAGATAATTCCTGATCTATGAAAACCACCTTCAACTACAGTACGATAGTGTAGTACGAACGAAAATGAGAGCGATGCACGTGTTTTTTGTGAGAGCAGCACCAACGCAGAATGGGCACCTCGCCTATACACCTCCGGTTGCCACTCCTACGTTGAGCACACATCTACCTAAGATTGGTAAAATCCTCTTTGGTATGGAAACAGCCTCTTCGACTTAACTAACGACCAAACAAACGAATATATACACCAAAAACTGACTTTTCAAACTCATCTACCAGGCATTGCAAGGAGCCACATGCTCCTACAGGTCTGGTGTGGGGAATGATTGCTCAAGTGAAAGTAAAGGAAAGGAATACCCCCGAGAAGGCGTATACCTCTCCCTAGCCAGGCTATTATGTGACGTTAGAAATTTCAACACTTTAGAAATACCCTCTGACATTTCAGGCTAAAGCTTGCTGTAACCCATCCATTCCCTTAACGGGCTTGATTGACATAGGATTATCATAGGTTTCAATAAAAGGGGTCACAAACTTTAGGGTATCACAATGGATCTACATTGATCTAAGTGTGATAGTAACAAGATCAACTGTCAGCCCACTTACCTAACCTAACCTAACATTCCTCAAAAAGACGTGTACGAGCTTGAATTGCGGTGCAAAACTGATTTCTCAGTATGTTGCTGACGAGAAAGCGATCATCGCGTGCTGAAGTCCATCGATGACGACCTTGACCTGGCCTCCTTGTGTATTGACCACTTTCCCGAAATCGTCTAATAGTATCCCCAATCGTTGTTTTAGGTACACCAAGCGTACGAGCAATGCGAAGTTGGCTATACCTGGCATCAGTTAGAGCCACTGCTCTAGCTACACAAGGTACATCCATTAGTGGGGCATAGGGCATCCATAACGCCAGCTGGCCATCGTATTCGGTTATTGGATATGAGTCGCAAGTCCCTCCAACTCTTGCTTAGTTCGGCCGACTCCGTCTGACCCGTTTTTCTGAGGAGCTCTTCGTTTGATATACGATTGGGCCAGAAAATCTGATGGATGTTTCGTACACATCTATTAATGAACGTTTGCAGTTTCTTATTGATACCTACTGTTACTTTTCAAGTACTGCAACCGTATAATAAAATGGATTCGACGTTGGATCGAAACAGCCGTAACTTGGTTCTTAAGCTTAGAGAGTTATTCCTCCATATATTTCTAAGCATACCTTTGCCTTCCCGGATCGACTGCTCATATCCTGTTCGGTGCCACCCTCGGTAGAGGGTATTGGTATTGGAAGCTCTGTACTTTCTCTACCGGTTGTTAAGAAATATTTATGAGAGAAGATGACTGGAACCCAGTCTGAAACCCAGAGGCTGATCATCTTTGTTTTGACAGAGTTGATTTTCAGCCCCACGATTTCTGCTTCTCTCTCCATCCCTGTTATCGTTTGGTGTAGATCCATGATCCTATGAAAGAGCAAGCATACGTCGCCGTTGTCCGCATAGTCGCTCGCAAGACATTGACCAACAGAAACAATATCGGTGACAGAATGCAGCCCTGTCTAAATAAAATAAAATAAAATATTGATATAAATGCATGAGGATCCAGTGCGGAAACCTGCTTGTTCGGCATTGAGTGTGGCTTCTAGATGTTCCCTGATGCAGTACTATTTTCGCTAATATTTTGGCAACGGCAGGCAGGACGCAAATCCCCCTCCATTTTTTGCACTGTGTTAGGTCTCCTTTTTTAGGCAGCTTGACTATTATTCCAGTTTTCCACTCATTCGGAAATCCTTCGGAGAACCAAGCTTTTTTTATGAGTGGATGCAGGAGTTCGCTCGATTTCTTTGGCGCCGCTTGTAGAAGCTCTGCAGGAATGCGATCAAGTTCTACTGCTCTGCTGGTCTTACTGCGTTGCAGATCTCATCTCTACTGGGGGGTGCAGTGCGAATTCGGGAATTTGTTGTTCCTGTCAGCTCAGAGGGTATCAGTTGCACATTGCTGTCGGTAACTAGATTTAATACCAACGCAAAATGGTCCTTCCCCCTTCTCAGCTGATCCTCATCCGAACTAAGCAGCGAGCCGTCAGTGTCTTTTATGAATTTGATAGATATTTGGCAATTGACAATTTAAGTTAATTTCTGAGATAACTTGGGTTAAAATTATTGGCGGGTTTGGCTCAAACTGAAAACTGGGAGCAAATATTCTAAAACCTGCTAACATTTTTGTCATAAAAAAATGGTAACAGTTTCATTCCTGGGCTTAACTCTCGGATAACCAAGAGTTGTTAGATATTGGGAATAGGTGTGTTCATGTACAGGGTTGGCCATCTCGAAATTTTGACAGAAAGTCAGTATCATACCTCCTCGGAACGAAATGATTCCCTTTTCGCTTGAACAACGTTGGAAAATATTGAAAACTTATTTCCAAAGTGAGTGCTGTGTAGCCCAAGCAGTGCATTTTTTTAAAAGAAGTTTTGGCTGAAATGAAGCACCCACCACATCTGCTGTAAGCAAGTTTTTGCAAAAGGTTCGAGAGAATGGTATGCTAGTGGACTTGGTCTTCAATGTACACAGACGAGAATGTGGCTGCTGTAGCCGAGTGTGAGGCTCAATTCACGAACATCTACTGGCCATCGAGCTCAACTGCTCAACATTTCCCGCATTAGCCTGAGAAGAATTCTGCACAAAGATCTCGGATTATTCGCTTGGAACGACAGAATGTGCTACTGCGAAGCCAGCCAAGGCAGCCACTTGAACTACGTTGTGTTCCATAGTTAATGGGATTGCTTGCTCTTACTAACAAAGCCATAATACATGGACAAAATTTAATTTTGTTCATTTTATTCCATTTTTTTTTTAAATCTTGTATTTGGCCCACCTTTTATGTTTAGTTGATTAAATTGTTGCTTCTGAAATATAAGGTAGGTTCAATTACCCGCCGCTGCAAATTAAGGAACAAACTTTGTTTTTTTCATGGCTACTCTCTCCTGAAGGGAAGTGAAAAATCCCCCTTGATAAGTTTACATCTTGCAAGAATGAAAAAAATTCCTTAACAGTATTTATAGTTTGTTACAATTTTAATTCGCGAAATTAAATTGATTATTGAAATAAAATAATCAAACAAAATGACGACAAGAACCACGACGACGCGACCGAACAACAACTATGTATATGTAATTAAATAGACTAATGAGAGCGATGACGAACTGTCAAACTGCAAGCAGACGAGTTCAGCGAAAAAAAATTGCAACTGATAGCAACAATGAATGCTACCACCACGACTAGGCACAGAAAGGGGGTGGGTTCGCGAATTATTTTGATGATGATGATTTATTAATATAATAAAAAAGTAAAATGATTTATTTTCAATCAACGCAGAGGCGTAGCTGAAAAATGGAAAAGGGCGCCAGTGATTTTTTTTTGAAGATAAGGAAATCACAAACCTTTGGAGCGAAACCGACGGTGAAAGATATTTTTAAATAAAAGATTTAAGTTTATGATTCCGAATGGGAATTTTAAAGTTTTATTCAATTGCTTGAAAAACCTTGCAATTAAGTAGGGCAAAAACTCAAGATCTTTTAAACAATTAGAACACAGTTAAAAATGAAGTTATTAAGATGGACCGTTAACACTTGGTCCCGAAAGCACAGAAACGGTGTTAAGAAACGGGTCTCGCGTTCCGCAATATCGGAAATTTTCGATAGCAAATACCAAACGAATATTAAAATGAACTTTTAAATGAAATTATCGACCGACAATAAAATTTTAAAAAACAATTATACAACCACTATACTTAGCTTTAATTTCCACTAAATTCCTCTCTAGTCCACGAGTCAACTTCAACTTTCTCTGCAAATATTTTACCAAGTTTTCCTCTGTTTCTCGAACTCCCTCCTAATTCTTCAATTTTCTCTCGATGTTTTAAGATAAAAAAAAAATTCATTTCTTTTTGTTTTCAAAAAAATTGCTGCTAATAATTTTATCACTCTTGTTAGATTGAATCTCCGTAAAGAAGTGTCCTTCCAGACTTTCACCTTGCCTGGAAGACCTCTTCTCTTTTTAAAACCCAGTGCTTTCCGCCAATCAGTGACGTGAGCTTCGATCGCGTCATTTATCAGCAACACTCAGCACATTGGAGAGAGTGCGCCAACGCAGTTGGAACCCATCATCCTTCTCGTACTCGCACTTTACACCCAGCCTTATGCACAGTCATCGTCATTGAATTCGCCGACCTCCGGTATGACTTTCCAGTGGCGGGCAATTCAATGGGTGCATTCAGCCACCTAACATCCCCATACAAGTTTTTAAACAAAATTTTCTGAAAACAAAAAAAAGGAACTCAATTTTTCTAGCATAAAACCCGGTAAGAAACACTGGAAAACCCGTGCAAAGAAAGTTGCTATACTTTAAAAAATACTATTTAGAGGAAGTTGGTGGTAATTTTCTACATCGCGAATTTACTTGATTCGTTGGGTTTTTGCGCAGATTTGGGGAATGTATAGGGACTAGCCCTTAATGTTCCATCTTTTACATACATAGAAATAAAAATTTATGTTTTAGGTTGGGCACGCAGCCATTCTCACCAGGAGTAACTTCAACAATTGGGAACAAAACTTCGCCAATGTTACTTTTTGTGCATATTTAACACAGACCGCCCGCCTGTTTCTGTGACCAGCTGTCACTAGCAATAGCGATTTCAACAGACCACCCGTCTGTGGTCCATTAAGTTTCAAAATTGAACACGCTGGTATTTTGTTTCTTCAAGTTACTGAGCGAGTGAACCGATGGCTGATGGACCATGGCTGTCCCTCTCTTTCTCAGTAAGTTGAAAGAAACACCTGTTTTAAGAAGATTATTAAAAGAAAGGAATAAGGATAGGGAACAGAAAGAATGATTCTTGTTACGGAAAATTTTAGCGTAACAAATTCAATAATCTTTCTAACACTTAAAATAAAACCAAATAGCTCATCAATAAACTCAAATCAACGAGATCGTTCCTTGAGAATTGTTTTCCTTAAACGATGTTAGTATTTTCATTTGTGTCATGTCTTTTCTTGTTATTTTTAAGATACCTGTTGCAATTTCTATCAAAAAGTTTTTGTTTGAAGTCATTTTAAGGCCATTTACAAATAAAATAGAAAAGAATAAAAACAAAAGAGCTGAGGCACGAACTTCTAGTTTCGTACACCATTTATCTATCTATTGTTTTGCTTACTTGAGATAAAAATCAGCTAAAGAACTAAGAATTTTTATAATACTCGTCATAAAACCGACTTCGTTTTTTGTCTCAACTCAACCTTTAACCTTAGATACTTTGCTCGAATGCTCTTTAAGTAACTGAAACCCACACGTTGATCTCAAAGTACCCGGCAATATCTCTACTTAGTGGCACAGCATGAGCGAATTATTATATCCAACAATCACAAGAAACTGCAGCAAGTGCATTACAATTGACGTCAGAGTTAAATATCGCGCCACAAATGCAACAAGATACATATTTTCGTTTAACATAGATTTGAAATTCATGCATGTCGTGTGATCTCACTGCAGTAAAACTGAATGAACAGACAAAAAGTGTTGGCGGTCTGTGAACGGAGATAGACAAGACCTTGAAATAAATCTCGGGAATCAGACCTGAACGAACTTCTTGGTTATGTTGGCATTTCTTTTACTGTAAAAAAGAAGGCAAAACTATAAATGCAATTCACAACTTGTGAACTCTGGAACTAGTGCAGACTGCAGAGTTGTAATGTTTATTTTCTTTTAACAATGAAACTAACTGCGCAAATTTGTTTATTCTCTGTGCATGTGAATGAATTTCTGCGTAATAAATTTAATGAAATAAAAAAAGGTTGAGTCAGACCAACGATAGAGAGACAGGTACAGACGAGACGCATCTAACAGTCATTCATAGAAAGATCTAGACTGTCTATATTGCAGATTGAATTCTAAATGAAACCTACTTTTAGAAGTGTATTATATAGACAACTTTTTTTGAGCACAGTGCAAGCGCTTAGGAAAGTTGGAGAGAGGTAAAGCAGGAGGGTAAAGCATTCCACATTTGTGCAGTGCGGCTAAGGTAAGAATCCCTGAATTTAACAGTATGTCCGAAGTTGGGATCAAGAATAAGTTTATGGACTTTTCCTGGAAAATACAAATATTAATTAATAATCAATATATTTCGACCTACGCCATTGATGTTACTGATAAATAATATATGATCTTCAGTGATTTTTTTTTTTTTGGAATAAGAAAATTACAAACCCTCGAAGGGGAAACCGACTTTGGCCGTCGTATTGAAAAAAATTAAATTAAATTGCTTGCGAAGCTTTGCAATTAAATAGGGCTATGTAGGTAGGTAGAAATGGCTACCACTGGCAGTCTAGCCCTGTGGCCCAAGCAACGCTGAAGTGCGTTCTAAAACTCTTAGAAAATAGGAAAAACAGACAATAAAATAGTACTCCATAGTACAAGTTTGAAATTCTCAATTTCTTAAAACCAAAACTTGAGAATTCACAATTTTCTTGTTTTGAATCTTGTATTCCTTTACCCAATAATCATTTTTTTCCCGGATTCATATCAAATAACCATATCAATAGAAATCCAATAAAAACAAAACAACTAAAAAAAAACTTGTTTCACGAAAAAAATACAACACGGCTTGTAATTGGCTTCGAGCGACTAGTTTGATATAATTTTAATTGAATTTGCATATTTGATTGTTTATTATTATCGATATGCTTCCAACAAGTTTTGTTTCGGAATTCGGATCAATTTCAAAGCATAGTCAGGTGCCTCAGGCGAGCTCGGCTTACAAACAAAAAATACGATATCAAACTGTCCAAAGAGGCTATAAAATACTTCTTCGGGAGTCCTATATTTGTATTCCGGGTGGTTAGATTATATTAGTTATACTTTGTAATTTGAGATTTATAAGGTTCAATATGAAAAAAGCTTTTTAAGAACAATTTAGATAAAATCAATGGGTTTTTGATGAGAGCACTTAATCTTCTCAGAGATGAGGATTTATAAAAAAAATAGATACCTACAAATAAAGTTTGTTCTCTTATAAACGATATAAGCTTATAATCAAATAAAAATATATAAATTTGCTATAAATGATTATCTAAGAAATCTACATATTATCTTACAAACTCAGGCCGAATTTAAAAAAAATTAGAACTTTCTTTATTTTATCAAATGAAATATTAATTAAATGCAAAACGTTTTCATATTAAATTTTAAATTTGAATATCAGTTAATATTTCAAGTGGGAATTGAACTTTCAGAAAAATAATGTTACGAACTTGCTCTTATGTTAAAGATATTTAAAATTTAAAAAATGAGCAACATTACACACAAAAATTTATAAGCATAAAATGAACTTTTAAAAATACTAAAGCAACTCCTTTAGTAGTTTGAGCTAAAAGAAAATAATGGTATGGGAATTATAAAGCAAATATTAATAATTATCATATGCCGAAACAAAAATTTCAAATCTGTGAAGAGGCTTTAAAAATAAAATGCAGAACAGGGTAGCAGGTAAAAGACAGAAGTTCAGAAGAAGAAGTTCATAAGTATAAAATTCTTTTTTTAAATAACAAAAACAACTCCTATAGTGGCTGCTGATTTAGGCTAGGACCGCACTTGCGATTTTTCGTCGAGGCGATTAAAAAGTCGTAGTCGCTTCAAATTATTGTCATGCACGCACTTGCGATTTTTTTGCCGCGCGATTATTTAATCGCGAAAAATAAAACACACTACTTTTTATGTCAGTGCACGCATTTGCTATACAAATACATAAGTAGCGACAGAAAAATCGCTTGAAAAAATAGAACTTGTTTCATTTTTATAAACGCTACGATTTTTAAGTAGCATGTGCGTGCATTCAGATTTAAGGCCATGTGTCTTACTTTTTGCGACTAAAAAATCGTGGATTAAAAATCGCAAGTGCGTGCATGCCAATTTCTTTTTGCGACTACGATTTTTAAGTCGTAGTAATTTAAATCAAAAGTGTGGGCATATCCATTTAAGTAAATGTGTTTCATTTAAGCTTACGACAATCGCATCGCAAGAAAAATGAAACAAATTGCGACTTTTACATCGTAATGATTTGTTGGTAGCAAGTGCGTTCATTCTCATTTAAATTCATGTGTTCTATTTTTGCGACTAAAAAATCGTGCGATTGAAATCGCAAGTGCGGTTAGCCTTAGTGCCACCAGAGATGATGTACCTGCTAATATATCAGAGTGTCTTAGCCTGCTGTTTTAAGCCCCACAAGATTTTGTAATAATGTTCGAAGACCTTTTCCTCCGCAGTTTCCTGTTTTATGCAGGACGACCCTGGCGAGACCGGCGAGTATTACCTCGGCTAGAAAGCAAAAATCACATCACAAATTGGCCATGTTTGTGGTTCAAGCAAATATTAGTTTATGCAAAAACAAAAATTATAAGCCGTAGTAGGGGTTTTCTAACAAAATAAGCTTTTATATATTCAACATTCTAAAAACATTCTTCAGAAAAAATGTTGGTGCGCCAACTTTAAAAAAAAAATTAAATTTCCAAAAAAAATATTGAGCTGTTTTTGAGATATCGAATTTTAAAAAATAAGTTTTTTCAAAAAATTTAAAAAAAAATATCTTTTTATAAGTTTTGAGATGCAATGTTTTTCAAACTTTTTAGAAGCTTCTCTTAAAACCATTTTACTAAAATCCGTTACGCAGATAATGAGAAATTCAAAATTAAAAAAAATATTTCTATGGTAGGTACAGTCAGTAATATCTTAATTTCAAAATTGTTTTTATTGAATTATAGATCGTAAGAAATAATTTAACAAAAAATGCTAGCTTAGAGTAAAATACAATTTTCGAAAACCATTTTTTAACGTTTGTATTTTGAGTACCGTTAGTATTAGGTAAAATAAATTTTGTCCCCAGATCTTGTATATTGCATGGCGGTTATCGAAATATTACGTTTTGTAAAAAAAATTAATTTTTAAATTTAAAAAAAAAAATCTGTGGAACAGTTTTAGAAAAAATATATATTATATACAAGGTGTCCTAAACGAACAATTTCCAAGGCTATACTTTCCAATAGCTTCACCTAACTTAAGCGAAGTATCCGACGTCACAGTCGAAGAAGCTAGTGAGGCGGTAAAATACTCCAAAAAGGGAAAAGCTGTTGGCCCAGACGAAATACCCTCAGAGTTTTGGAAAAAGATGGGAGACATCGGGTTTAGATGGCTCATGATTCTTGTCTCCAAACTTATACGAGGTGATCGCATGCCTAATCAATGGAGGGAAAGTTACCTTCTTCCAATTTATAAAGGAAAGGGTGATACTCGAAGCTGTGATAATTACCGTTCGATTAAGCTGATGTCACACACCATGAAGATCGTTGAGCGAGTCTTGGGTAGCCGACTGCGAAAAATAATTAGGCTATCTGATGATCAGTGCGGGTTTGTCGGGGGTAAGTCAACCACGGATGCAATCCAGAGTATAAGAATAATTATGGAAAAACATCGGGATTCTTTGGAGGATTTGCATGTCGTATTGGTTGATTTTGAAAAAGCATTCGATCGGCAACCACGAGATCTAATATGGGTGGCCCTCAGGCAACGAGGAGTTCCAGAAACCTATGTGCGGATAATTATGGACATGTATGATGGAGCAGTTACTAAAGTAAGATGCGCAGCTGGAGTCACCGAAGAATTCGAAATCACAGTAGGTGTACACCAGGGAAGTGTCTTGAGTCCCCTGCTCTTTATTACAGTTCTTGATTACCTGCTTGAAGGCAAAGTGACGGATCCAAAAGTGCATCAGTTATTCTTTGCTGACGATGGAGCCATCATAAGTGAAGACCCGATATCCCTACAACGAGCACTTGACGTATGGGTGGATGTTCTAGAAGGAAGTGGGTACCGCATAAGCGCGAAAAAGACAGAATACCTATGCTGCCCATTTTCTGATCCACACAGGCCTATTCCAGACATTTATTTGAATGGAGTAGTGCTTCCCAAGTGTGAAAAGTTTAAATATCTGGGGTCTATGATAAATAACGAAGCTACTTGTGATGACGATATCAATCATCGCGTAAGCGTAGGGTGGATGAAGTGGCGGGAAAATTCTGCTATCTTCTGTGACCGAAAAATGCCCCCTAAGCTGAAAGGAAAGCTCTACACTTCAGTTGTGCGTCCAGCACTCACATACGGTTCACAATGTTGGACAATGTACAAAAAGTATGAGAGTAAGCTAACGGCAGCTGAGATGAAGATGCTTCGTATGACAGCAGGAGTTACAAAGCTTGATCGAATTAGAAGTACGAAGATCCGAGGAAGCCTTCATGTTAAGAATACCATTTTCCAAAAAATTTAACACGACCGACTCAGTTGGTATTGCCATGTTCAAAGGAGAGATCCTGAGAACCCCGTCAAAAAGGCAATATCATACAACGTTCCAATTCGGAATGAAAAGAAAGGTAGGCCTAAACACTCCTGGTACAAACAAATACAAAAACACCAGCATTCAGTTGGCCTCAGAAATGGAACAATACAAAACCGGGAGGCTTGCCGCCGATTTCTGAGGTCAACCCGGCGAACCCCACAGGCGGATCACTAGTGTGAAGCAAATACGTGGGAGAGTTATGATCCCCTCGACATCGAGATCATAACAGCGCCGAAGCAAAGGAAGAAGAAGAAGAAGATATACAAGGTGTCCTGTAATTCGTGTGCCATACTTTGGAATGTGATTCTTGGTCATATTCTTAAAAAAAAATTGTTCTACAGTAACGTCTGACTGTCAACTTTGATATCACTTTTTGACGTTTTAAAAAAGGCTAACTTTGGTGTAGTCTTATCCCCGTTAAGGTTAATTTCACTAATGGTAGGGACTTAATATTAAACTTTTTTTTTAGTGGAAATACTAACCTTTAAAACTACGTTTAAATTGGCTGATATGGTGTTCAATTTTTCTTGTTCCACCACAATTTTGACTTTGAGATACATTTTTCATAGTCTCCATACATGGGCTTCGAGCAATCTACACTCAAGGCGGCACAGATCATTTCAGCACAGATGCAGTCTCAATATGTGGGCAAGTGTAATTCGAAATAAATTAATCGGGCCTTTCAAGTTACTACCCCGGCTTAATTCTACTATCTGGAGTTTTTACAAAATAATTTACCAGACCTATTGGAGGATGTTCCACTGCTTCAACTAGCCTCATCATATTTCCAACAAGAAAAATTGAACAACATTTAAAAAGGAATTTCTGGCAAATCGAATTTTAAAGTATCTTTAAGTAACAAGTTAAAATAAAATCTTATATATACATACATTTTTTAAATCTTTTGTAAGAAAAAATTTCGTTCGACAATTAGATTTTTAGTATTTTGAAAATAAAAATAGTGAATTCTTATAAAAAAATGCATTTTCCCAGATGCAAACAATTTTATTTTTATTTCTATTTTGTTATACAAATAGAGAGAAAATCAAGTAATAGTTCTACTATAGTAGAGAACAAACCAGAGCACATGATTCCAACAATCAAGCACCCTCTATCCACAATTGTTTGGTCTTTAATATCAGGGAAAAGAGTAGGTCTTCTTTAAGTTGTGGAAAATATCATGAGGCAGGACCAGTACAAGAAAGTGCTTGAAACCGTTTTGTTGCCAAAAAATGGTTTTCAAAAATCGTACTTTTCTAGAAAACGGCGCGCATGAAAGAAGAAATATTTTTTATTAAAAATCCGAAGACAGAAGTAAAAGTTAAGTGCGCCAGTTTGAAATATCACTGTTTGAGTTTGCGGTTGAATAAATAGATAATACAAAGGCCGACAAAAAAAAATTTGGTAGTGGGTGTTTAGCTAAAATATGAGTATGTGGGCTTGTAGGTATGTTTATTATGATATCAAATCCGAAAATTCCGGCAGGTTTTTTTCTCAGCCTTGGGTAAGGGGTAGGGGTGAAGTTAAAAACTATCTATTTTTCCTATCTTTGTTCCAGGAATGTAACCACTTATATAAATATAAAATTTAAATATGCAATTTGATGCTCTGTAATTAAACCTAAGCTTACATACCTAAATGTTGAATATCCGACTGACTGAACTTAAAATATAAGCTTTTTAGTGACTCATATCGAATTTTTTGTTAATTTTTTGCTTAATATAAGATCGGTTTTCAGATACATGCGGAAAGATTTAGGTGTTTTTTCCATGAAACAGCTTGACTTTACGTGAAGCTCTGTCCTTGGTATCCCATGACCACAAGTCTGCACCAAATCCTTATCAATGAATGTGAAATGATGACTCATGTCCTACTTCCAATTAGCCAGTTAAGCGAAGAAGACCAGGAGGTGCGAAATAGAGATTTTCATATATCGGCAACATTTCATCGGGAAGACATCACAAAAAAAAGAAGGATAACGTGTGGGATGTTATAAATAGGTTGTTTATCTCTGCCAATCCCTTGATTACATCGCGCACAACGACAGGCATTCACCGAAAAATGTTTTATCCTGAAGTCATAAATATGTTACTCGAAGAACAATTGTTTTCTTAAAGTAAATCAATCAATAACCTTGAAAATGTTTACTATGGTCAGAACTATGTATATTCATTATTAATAATATTTTTATTTTCAATAGCAGTTGGTATCTTTTTATAACAGTTCTTAGCATTTGAAACAAGATTTTGAATTTTGAGCACTGCTTAGTATGAAGAGGACCCACTGTGCGGCGCACAATGGGGCAAAACGTAAAAAAGCTGGCATTTAATCAAATTATGAAGTTGAGGTTGGTCTTAAATAACCGTTCTATTTCTGTTCCAAATATGATAGAGAATTAGAAATGAGAGAGAGAAAGTTTATTTGAATCACGTAATCTTCTGCAGATCGTCTCAAATGAAGAGTATGTTCACGTTTTGAGTCGATCGCAGACCTCTTTTTGTCATTTCGAGTTGGTTAAGTAAATTGTGTACAGTTTATTATTTATTGCGTGTATCACATTAAATTAAATTGCAATAGAATCAGTAAGCTCAGGAGCATTTTTGTATGTTTTTTTTTTATAAAAAATAAATTCTTTTTATTTTAATTCGTAGTTGAATATAAAAAAAAAGTTAAAAAATTGCTTGTTTTTTGCATTTCTCTGAAATCCTTAGACGTTTAGTTGTGTTCGCCGTAAGGTGCCAATAAGTTTTATATGTCATTTTGTTAAGTGTACATTCTCCTTTCAGAATGTGCAAAATTTTCTTGCTCCAATCTGCTCCCCTGTGTGTTGTGTACATTTTTGTTGGTGACGTCACTTTCTAGAAAAAGATATTTTTCGTCAATAATATTGTATTTTTGACATTTCTTACGCCGAACAAAATCAGAAATACTACCAATAACCAGGCAAGATCTTTTTAATATAAAAGAGAAGTCAAGTTGCCAAGGATTTAATAGCCAGATGGATTTTTTAAAGGAAGAAATTGTTAGGCAAACTCAATACTTGGGTAACTTTTGAAATGACATGCATTCTTTCTGAATTGGCATATTGTAGTAGATTGCGAAGTTCAAAGGAGCGATGCAAACATAGTTTAGTAATTAAGTATAAGAGAAAGTATAACAAAGAAAATGAATTAAGAAGAATAAGAGAAGCGATAATATGGATAATATGTATATGAAGTAACTAAAAAGAAATTGAAGATCAGTCTAAGTTCAGCCAGCATTGAATAAAGAGGCAATTATTTAAGAACATAAAAGAACGGTTTTATTTAATCACTAGAGATCTACAGGTTATGGGCCCAGATCTCTCATAAAATGTCGAATGTTATGGAATTAGTGTTTGCTAAAATAAAGCCTTTTGATGGGCGTAATTTTGATTCGTGGAAGTATCGGGTGGAAAACTTCCTCGAAGCACAGAAAGTTCTCGATGTACTTTCTCAAGTAAAACCAGAGGTAACGGGGGCTAACCAAGATGCCGTTACGCAATGGGACGAGAAAAACGCAAAGGCAAAAAATTTAATAATATGCTTGGTAGATGATAATCATCTTGAGTATATCAAAGGAAAATCTACGGCAAAAGATATGTGGAGCGCCCTTGTGACCACATTCTCAGGGACAAATATGGCAAAGCAGAACATGTTACGAACACGTTTGGATAGGTTAAAATACGAGTTGGGAAGTGACATGAAAAAGCATTTCACCAAATTTGATGAATGTGCAAGGGAGTTAACCGCTGCAGGGGCGAAATTGGATTCAACTGAAATAATTTATTATTTGTTTAAATCGTTTCCGCTAATAACGGCGCTTGAAAATATGCCGGATGACACGTTGACCTTGGAATATGCCAAATCCCGCTTGTTGAACGAAGAAATGCGACAACAGGTGAACAAAGAAACCGGTGATGTCGATACCGTTGGTGACGCAGCTTTTTCGGCACGCTTTGCAGGGGAGTGTTTCAAATGTAAGAGAAAGGGTCACAAAAGCTTTAATTGTCCGCAAAGAGGTTCTAAAAACAATTTTAGAAAGAAGGTTGCGTCGTCTAATAAGTCTAGGGACAGTAGTGCAGTTGCGTTTATGGTTACGAATCAGAATGTTGGACAAAATGTTTGGTTGTTAGACTCAGGTAGTACACGGCATGCAACTAATAATTTGGAGGCTTTGACTGAGATCAAAGAGCTGGAGAAGCATGTGGTAATAAGCACCGCTGAGGAGGGTGGTGTAATGAAGGCAACGCATAAGGGAGTTTTCAAGGGGTACACTTTTGTTGAAGGGAGGAGAGTACCTATCGAGGTGAAGGAGGTTCTGTATGCAAAAGAGCTAAGAGTGAATCTGCTGTCAATAAAGGCACTCCAAGAGAAAGGTCTGGAAATATATTTTGTTCGTGGACACAAAGCGTTGATCAAATCTAGTGGGGAAACTGTTGCTATGAGTGTCTTGTCAAATGGATTATATGAATTGCAGTTGTATCCCACAAATGATCAACTCAATTTATGTAAAATTGATGACGTTTGGCATCGCAGGCTGGGTCATGTGAATGACACATATTTGGAAAAAATGAGGTACGAAAGTATGGTAACTGGTTTGGAAGCTGCTGAGGAGAAGGTATCCTGTTATTCATGTGCTCAAGGTAAACAGGCAGAAAAGCCTTTTTCAAGTCAAAGGCCGAAAACTTCAAGGGTTCTTGAAAGAATTCACACGGACGTATGTAGACCGATCACTCCAAGTACACATGAAGGTCAAAAGTACTTTGTGACGTTTATCGACGACTATAGTCATTTTTCCCAAGTCTTTTTGATACGACAGAAGTCCGAGGTATTTCAGTGCTTTAAAAAGTTTGAAAGTCATGTGACAGTAAAGTTTGGATGTGGAATTGTTTACTTGAGATGTGACCAGGGTACTGAATATTTTTCGAATGAACAGAAGACGCATTATATAGAGAAAGGCATTCAATTAGAACCTACAGTGGGTTACTGTCCAAAACAAAACGGTGTTGCAGAGCGCTTAAATAGGAGCGTGGTAGAGAGAGCTAGGACCATGATGGTGGATTCTGGTGTGAAAAAAGAAATGTGGGGAGAGGCAGTACTAACTGCAAACTACTTGCTCAATAGGACCCCGACAAGGTGTATTCTTGGAAAGACACCTGCAGAGATGTGGTTTGGTGTTAAACCGGACGTAAGGAAGCTAAGAATTTTGGATGCAAAGCATTTGCACTTGTACCCAAAGAAAAGAGGGCCAAATTCGATGCTAAAAGCAAAGCGATGATAATGGTTGGCTACGCAATTAATGGCTATAGGCTGTGGGATCCAGATTCGCGAAAAATAGTAATTGCGAGGAATGTTAATTTCGACGAGTCAAGTTTTCCGGCAAGAGGCAGAAATAACGAAGAGTTGAAAACGGTTTTGATTGCGGAAAAAGTTTGGTCAGATCCAGAAGGGGTTTCTGAAAAACATGAAGAAGCTGTTATTGAGGAAGCTGTCGATGAAGAAGCAGAGGAAGACCATGATGAAACTGTGGTGCATGAAAGCGAGGACTCAACTGATTCTAATTTTGAATCTGCTTCTGAGGATGGACCACAGAAAGCGCTCCGGCAGCATCAAACTTTGGTTAATCAAAGGCAAAGCTGCCGTGAGCGCAAGGCTCCAGGCAAGTTAACTTATAATCATGATTTTGAACAAATAAATCTGTCGGAATTTAATTTTTTAGTCGAACCCAACAATTTTAAGGAAATTGAGATGAGGCCTGACCGAAAACAATGGAGAGATGCTGTTGCAGATGAGTTGCGATCATTGGAAAAAAATGAAACGTTTGAGCTGGTGGAGAGAAAACCTGATATGAAAATAATCAGCTGTAGGTGGGTCTTTAAGCTAAAGACTGACAAAGATGGTAAACCTCAAACATATCGCGCAAGATTGGTAGCAAGGGGATGTAACCAAGAGTATGGGATTGACTACGATCGAACGTACGCTCCGGTGGCAAGGTTGGGAGCCATACGTACTGTGCTATCCGTGGCCATATATAAAAGTTTTACTATAACTCAAATGGACGTTCGAACAGCCTTTCTGAATGGGGAATTGCAAGAGTGTGTGTACATGCAGGTTCCTGAAGGCATGGATGTTAGACAGGGTATGATTTGTAAACTTAGAAAATCATTGTATGGACTGAAACAGTCCCCGCTTTGCTGGTATCGGAAGTTCCACGATACAGCAATGAAAATCGGATTTCTACGATCACAACATGACTACTGCGTATATGTAAGGCAGCGTAATGGGCATATTAGCTATTTAGTTTTGTATGTTGATGATCTGCTGTTAATAAGTGAAAACATACAGGAGCATAATGAAGTGAAGGCTATGTTGACAAGAGAATTCGAGATGAAAGAATCGAAAGAACTTGAGCAATTCCTTGGTATAGGAATTACATACAATCCTAAAGAGTCATTGTTGAGTATGTGCCAAAAGAAATCTATTAAAGATTTGTTGACATACATGCATATGAATGATTGTAATGGAGTTTCTACTCCAATGGATCAGTCTACAAAACTGAAAAAAATTACGAATGAAAACATGAAAATTATTGTGCCATATAGAGAGCTCATTGGAAAGGTAATGTATATGATGCTCTGTAGCAGACCAGATATTTGTTATGCGATATCTCAACTAAGTCGGTACCAAGACTCTCCAGGTGAAGAGCATTGGCAGTGCGGAAAGAGGTTAGTTCGTTATCTGAAGGCCACGATGAACTATGAGTTGGTGTATACAAAGCATCCAGGAGAAAGGCCTTTGGTGGGGTTTGCGGATTCAGATTATGCTACAGATGAAACTGACAGGAAATCCACGAGTGGATTTTTATTCAAAGTTTTCGGAAATGTCGTCAGCTGGACATCAAAGAAACAGCAGGTTGTAGCATGTTCTACTACTGAAGCCGAATATGTTGCATTGGCACTTGCTGTACAAGAAGGTGTTTGGTTACGAGGATTGCTTGTCGATTTGCTTATTAATGTTGATAGCATACCCATATTCGAAGATAATCAGAGCTGTATCAAAATGGCTTTTAACATGGAAAACAAACGGGTGAAGCATATTGATGTCAAGCATCATTTTATTAGGCAGAAGATTGAAGAAGGTGAAGTAACGTTGCAGTATATAAACACGAAAGAACAAGAAGCAGATATACTAACGAAGTCTTTACCTAAACAACAGTTCCAATACCTGGCAGAAAAATTGGGACTTATGCATCGAGAAGGGGTGTAGTAGATTGCGAAGTTCAAAGGAGCGATGCAAACATAGTTTAGTAATTAAGTATAAGAGAAAGTATAACAAAGAAAATGAATTAAGAAGAATAAGAGAAGCGATAATATGGATAATATGTATATGAAGTAACTAAAAAGAAATTGAAGATCAGTCTAAGTTCAGCCAGCATTGAATAAAGAGGCAATTATTTAAGAACATAAAAGAACGGTTTTATTTAATCACTAGAGATCTACACATATGCATCTGAAATTAGTTTGAGAACATGTGGGCAGTCGGTAGCTGCAAAAATAATTCACGAAGTGGCCCAAAGTCCTAGAAAAGTCAAACAGTGTAGGAAAGCTTTAAGAGAGTCCATTTAACCTACTTCGATGAATGGTGAAGAAGCTTTAGCGTTAATTTTCGAAGCAGGCTTATCTAAATTTCAATATGAAATTATCAGATAAAAGGCTTCTTAAGTATTTCCTTCGTAAAAAATAGTTCAGGAGTGTTAAAAAAATTGCTATACCGATCCTGAATATATATGTATGTATCATTGTTTCGAAAACTTCTGTGAGTACAAGTTTACAAAGTTTGTTTAACTTAACAGTTAAAGGCTTAATTATTCTCCAAAAAGACGAGATTAATTCACTTCACTAAGAATTGATAAATGTATGCTTGTACTCTAAATGGGACTTTGATAAGAGTTTTGGTCACAATTCAAATAAGCAAGCCCTTTATGAATTGAACAAGGTAGAATCGACTGTTTTTCTTACTTGCCTTGTTCCACTTCGCTTAGTTTCTGGTGTAAAAATAATATACAAAAATTCACGTCCAAGCTCAAATAGATATTGTAGAACTATTAAAATTGAATTTTTAAAAGTGTATATGTAGCTGAAAAGCAAAGAATTTATTTTTATTGAAGAAAGGATACTAAGTTTAGCAAACAAAAATTAGTAACACAAAATATCCCAAAATGGTAACCCTATAATTTTTTTTTTAATTTTTTTTTATAAATATAGTTGTATTACAATCACGAAGGGTGCAACACACGCAGAGTTTCATTTAAATCGTTTGAGACGTTTTTGAGTAGTTTCGTAAACTAGAGAAATTTGTATGAGTGGTAACCCTAGAAATGGGCGTGGCCATTAGAAACTTTGGCCATGTATTAACATTGGTATCAGTAGTATTTGTACCAAATTTCAAGTTTCTAGACCTGTTGGTTGATTTAATGCCATCTTTTCGCCATTTTTCCCCACTGTGCGGCGCCTAGAATTTTGATAAAAATTTTGTTCTTTCAATTAATTTGTACGGTCTTTAATTTAATAAAAAACAATTGAAATTAAGATATTATAGCTTGTACCTACCGTGGAAATTTTTTTTCAATTTTTGAATTACTCACTATCGACATGACGGATTTTAATGAAATTTTTTATAGAGATGCTTCTAAAAAGTTTAAAAAACATTGCATTTCAAAACTAAAGAAAAAAAAAAAAAATTTTGAATTTTTGAAAAAAAAATCATTTTTTTTTTGGAAAATTCGATATTTCAAAAACTGCTGAATACCTATTTTATTTGGAAATTTAATTTTCATCCGTAAAATAATAAAAACTTAAAGATGGTGTACCAAATTTTTTTCTTAAAAATCTTTTAAAAATGTTGCTTATAAAAGCTTTTTTTTTTTAAGAAACCACTACAATGTTGACGCAAAAAAATTCTGCATTTTTCCATATGGAACGCTTTGCAAGAGAGCCAGAGAAAAAATAACGGTACTTTTTGAATTATTCTTTCTGATTTGTTTTCTTAACATTACAAGCAAACAGTAAGCATCATAAAATGATACATTAAGCCCAAAGCTTGAAAAAAATTAACAACATACCTTAAAAAAACTGTGTGCGTATTCAGTTGAAGCGGAGTGTATGAATAAAGAAAATTAAATAAAGAAATAAGAATATTCTTAAGAAATATATCAAATATTTTCTAACTCAGATACAGCGTAATTATAAATTATAAATTATAAAAGTTTATTCGTTTTTAATTTTTCTTTGGAAAATTTTCCACTTATAATTTGCTGTCGGAGAAATCGGAAATCAAATATCTTCATAAATCGCTGCCATTTTGACATTTCAACGCACTTTATTTTCGTAGATTTTTCCGATTGGGCTATCGGAACGGCTATACAATCATACAAAATTCGTACATTTCGTAGACATCGGAGAAAATTACGTTCCGATCGGGTACGATGATAAGGCTTATAGTTTTTGTTCTTTTGGGTCTTACTAAGCTTTCCCTAAACATTAGAAGTATGATTGAGGTTATGAAATCAACATAGTTACAATTTTTTAATTTGAAACGAAAAAAGACTGTTACGTTACAAACTGTTTTCTGTTCTAAACAACGGCATTATTTAGTACACAACAGAATTATTATTTTTTTTTTAAATAGGCTAAAACTACTCGGAGAAAATATGGTCTCATTAATATGTTGATATGGGTCGTTTTAAAAAAATTACATTTTTAGCGTTATAGCTTCTATTTTTTTTGCATTTCAATTTAAAGACTTGAAATTTGGCATGGAACTGTGTTTATATGTCAGCATTATAAGACAAAATTTGCAGATCGATTGATGGTAACGAATAGCCATGGTAATTAATAATGTGTAATCTCCGTGGCCTTTTTGGGATGTGATTTTCATGCTTAATCAGTTTTATTAATATTTTTAATGATGAAAATGATTTTTTATTTAATTTTGGGCCTTGTCGTTTGAAAGGCCTTCTCTCAAACTTCAATTTTATGATATGCCAAAAAAAAAAAATTGTTTTGTTGTCCGAATACTTAGTTGAACGAGTGTGACAAGATTTGGAAAAAAAAAGCCTAATTAAACATTTTCGCTTTTTCACACAACTAAACAATTTTTAATAATTTTTTACGATGTATTATCTTATAATACGTCAACAAACCTTTAATTTCATGTTTTATTATAATTTAATTATTGCAGTTAATTCCTTTAAAATTTGCATACAAAATAATTTTTTCATCCGAGTAAAAATTCAGTGTAATCTCCGTGGCCTTGTTATCTTTGTACCGTATAAATATTTTTTAGTCTAACCACCGCCAAAAGAAAGGTATTTACTCATACTTGAACCTAATATAATTTGGATGACATTGAATTACATTTACTATATTAAAATTAAGAAATAGTCGATTTTGTAATCTCCGTGGCCTGTAATCTCCGTGGCCATTTTCGTATTTGTTTTTTAATAAATGTTCTTTTATGGCTCATATCATTATTAATTTTTTTATATTCTAGATAAATATACTGAATTTCATCATTCCTTACAATATTGGTACCGTAAAAGTTCCAAGAAAGTTATGTGCCGTTATTTAAAATTATTTTTTTTTTGTCTTTCATGCTTTTAAACAAAATCATTTCGTAAACAAACAACTTTTTTATTGATTATCTTATTAAATTTACTCGTAGTTGCTTTCCACAAAATTTCAACTATTTATTGTTACTATTTATTTTGTGGATTATTGTTATTTTATGCAAGAAAAGAACATTTTTAGTACATTCGAAATTTAAAATTTAAATTTTTATCAAAAAATACTCGTAAAATGGAAAATATTTGAAATTATTTTTGCGCAACTCGGAGAACTCCTTTTCTACTTGTTTACTATAGATTTAGAAACTAAAACCCACGAAAAACTGAAAAAAAATTTTTTTCAAACGATCAAAAAAAAATGTCAATTTTTAAAAAATGACCCATATAATAGAAGCTGGAAAAACAAACTTTTAAGGTTCTTGGACTGTTACGTTACGAGTACATCAAATATTGCGGTGGGTTTCTTTGTTATTATAAATGCTGATTTCAATTTGTTTTTCCAAATATTTAAGCCCTATACTTTCAACAAAACTTACTTAATGTGACCAAAACACGGATAACACTTAAAAAACTAATTTTGAATTAATAAAACTTACCATTTTGTTTCGTTTTGTATTTTAAAATTAATTTTTACTTGCGACTTATAGGTACTAACGGGTGATTTTTTTGAGGTTAGGATTTTCATGCATTAGTAATTTGACAGATCACGCGGGATTTCAGACATGGTGTCAAAGAGAAAGATGCTCAGTATGCTTTGACATTTCATCATGAATAGACTTACTAACGAGCAACGCTTGCAAATCATTGAATTTTATTACCAAAATCAGTGTTCGGTTCGAAATGTGTTTCGCGCTTTACGTCCGATTTATGGTCTACATAATCGACCAAGTGAGCAAACAATTAATGCGATTGTGACCAAGTTTCTCACTCAGTTTACTTTATTGGACATTAAACCAACCACACGAATGCGTACAGTGCGTACAGAAGAGAATATTGCGTCTGTTTCTGAGAGTGTTGCTGAAGACCGTGAAATGTCGATTCGTCGCCGTTCGCAGCAATTGGGTTTGTGTTATTCGACCACATGGAAGATTTTACGCAAAGATCTTGGCGTAAAACCGTATAAAATACAGCTCGTGCAAGAACTGAAGCCGAACGATCTGCCACAACGTCGAATTTTCAGTGAATGGGCCCTAGAAAAGTTGGCAGAAAATCCGCTTTTTTATCGACAAATTTTGTTCAGCGATGAGGCTCATTTCTGGTTGAATGGCTACGTAAATAAGCAAAATTGCCGCATTTGGAGTGAAGAGCAACCAGAAGCCGTTCAAGAACTGCCCATGCATCCCGAAAAATGCACTGTTTGGTGTGGTTTGTACGCTGGTGGAATCATTGGACCGTATTTTTTCAAAGATGCTGTTGGAAGCAACGTTACGGTGAATGGCGATCGTTCAATGCTAACAAACTTTTTGTTGCCAAAAATGGAAGAACTGAACTTGGTTGACATGTGGTTTCAACAAGATGGCGCTACATGCCACACAGCTCGCGATTCTATGGCCATTTTGAGGGAAAACTTCGGAGAACAATTCATCTCAAGGAATGGACCGGTAAGTTGGCCACCAAGATCATGCGATTTGACGCCTTTAGACTATTTTTTGTGGGGCTACGTCAAGTCTAAAGTCTACACAAATAAGCCAGCAACTATTCCAGCTTTGGAAGACAACATTTCCGAAGAAATTCGGGCTATTCCGGCCGAAATGCTCGAAAAAGTTACCCAAAATTGGACTTTCCGAATGGACCACCTAAGACGCAGCCGCGGTCAACATTTAAATGAAATTATCTTCAAAAAGTAAATGTCATGGACCAATCTAACGTTTCAAATAAAGAATCGATGAGATTTTGCAAATTTTATGCGTTTTTTTTTTAAAAAAAGTTCTCAAGCTCTTAAAAAATCACCCGTTATAATTCAAGTTATGCATTCGTTAAAAAATCGAACTCGAGATTTTGATCAAAGTTGACATTACGATGTTAGCGAAGACTAAAAAAGTGGGTCTTGCAATTCTGTCTGTCTGTCTGTCTGTCTGTTCGACTACAGGCTAAACGGCTCGGCCGATTTTCTTTAAACTTGGTAGATATCATTTTTAATTTTTTCCCCCCACACGTTTTTTTCTTACGTTTTTTTCATACGAATTTTTTTTCGAAATTTTATAAACATGTTTTTTTTCTCAAAAACTGTTCGACAGATTTTAAAAATAAAAATACAGAAAAATTTCATTTAATTAAATCTAGGTATTGGTTGAAAAAAAATTTCCGAAAAATGGTTAGTGAGGGTACCCCCCATGGAACCATTTTTTTTGTTTTTGATTTTCTCAAAAAAGGTTTAACCGATTTTGATCATTTTTTTTTTGCTAAAGCTCCCCAAAATTATAAATAGAATTGTGTACTCAAATTTTCACAAAAAAAATTTTTGGATTTTTAAAAAAAAATTCAAAATTTTTTTTTCAAAACTCAATATTTCGAAAACCCCATGGTAGATTTTTTTTTAAACTTGATAAATAAAAGTTTCTTAATATAGTCTACAAAATGTGAGAAAAAAATTTTTATTTTACCTAAAAATAAAGGTACCTACCATACAAATGCTAAAAAATTTAAAAAAATGGTTTTCAAAAATCGTATTTTTCTCGAAAACGGCGCCTAGAATTTTGATAAAAATTTTTTTCTTTCAATTAATTTTTACGATCTTTAATTTAATAAAAAAAAAATTTGAAATTAAGATATTACAGCTTGTACCTACCATAGAACCATTTTTTCGAATTTTAAATTTCTCATTATCCACATAACGGATCTTAATGAAAATTTTATAAAGAAGCTTCTAAAAAGTCTAAAACACATTGCATTTCAAAACTTTCAAATAAATATTTTTTGAATTTTTGAAAAAACAAAATCTATTTTTTTCTTTTTTTGAAAATTCGATGTCTCCGAAACGGGTCAATATTTCTTTTCGTAAATTTAATTTTTATTCGAACAATAATAAAAACTTTAAATTGGCGTACCTAAATTTTTTCTTAAAAAGCTTTTAAAAAGTTTGTATATAAAAGTTTTTTTTAAGAAATTTTTGTTCTTGCATAAATTCATAGTTGGATAGCATTCTGTTTTTTTCTCTTACTACTAAAAGAATTTAAAAATTAATTTTATCCTTATGAACAGTTTTCTCTAATAACATTCGTTTTTAAAATTCATAGTCGATTACATAGGAGCAAGTTCGTGCGACCCAGTCATGCATTTTATTTACAAGAAATAAAAAACTATATAAAATGCTATTGAAAATTGGTAAAAATTGTTTTTCGACTCAAATTTCTCGAGAACTATGTACTAGTGATATTGACTTCTAATTTAGTTTATTTTATAAATAGTATAATTTTGTACAATTGGTAAAATGTTGACAAATATTGAATTAATAGTTTTTTTTTAAATAAAAAAAACTATTAAAAATTTTAGTGAAAACTAGTTAAAATTGTATTTCAAGTCGAATTTCTTGGGAATGAACACCGATAGTGCCTTCTAAAGTATGTTGTTTTATACATCGATACCTTCTCGTAAGAACCTATACTAAGCGACATTTCTAAAATTGTTCAGGAAACGAAAAAAACGAAGAAAGTTCTAGTTGAATCATAGTGTGCTAAGAGACAATTTTGGTTAAACTAAGTGACATATAACAAACTTTTTTGTTGCTTACGACAATGAGATCTTTAGTAATGTCGCTTAGCATAATTTTTTTGGCGGATAATACAAATTTCAGGGGGCAACATTATTTTAATGAGAAAACATGGCAGTTGATAAATTTTTTTATTTGTACTCTAGTTTCCTTTTCATGCATAATAGGTTGGCGAAACCCAGGCCAAAACGTGGCCCTTAACGTAT
The DNA here is from genome assembly GCA_963931855.1 of Philhelius festivus. NCBI lineage: Eukaryota > Metazoa > Arthropoda > Insecta > Diptera > Syrphidae > Philhelius > Philhelius festivus. The sequence goes on from OZ007555.1 coordinate 216,141,441, forward strand.
AGTATATTTCCTCATCAAAAAGTCATTTTCGAAAAAAGTATCGCTCAGTACATTCTTACGGGAAGGTATCGACATAATACAATTATTAACATATGGTTAAATTTGACAAGTATCTAATTGACAGTTTTAACAAACAACAACTTATACATCAACAATCTCAATTTCAAATCTCTTTAAATAATTAAAATGCTTTTCAATCTTAAAATAATGTTTGTTTGAATTTTACAGCTAAAGTTTGTTTCGCTGAAAATTTGGTTATTTGAAAAAAAAAACTAAATATAAAGTTTTTAAGACCACAAATGGGAAGTTATCAGTGTGGGTCTCACCCAGCCTCTTTTTAAACTCAATATTTCAAAAACCCCATGCTAGATTTTTTTTTAAACTTGATAACTAAAATTTTCTCAATATAATCTATAAGATGTGAGAAAAAAACTTTTATTTTACCTAAAAATTAAGATACCTACCTACTATACAAATGCTAAAAAATTTAGAAAAATGGTTTTCAAAAATCGTATTTTTCTCGAAAACGGTGCCTAGAATTTTGATAAAAAATTTTTCCTTTCAATTAATTTTTACGATCTTTAAGTTAATAAAAAAAATTTTGAAATTAAGATATTACAGCTTGTACCTACCATAAAACCATTTTGTCGAATTTTGAATTTCTCATTATCCACAAAACGGATCTTAATGAAATTTTTTATAGAGGAGCTTCTAAAAAATTGCATTTCAAAACTTTAAAATAAATATTTTTTGAATTTTTGAAAAAAAAAAATTTATTTTTTCTTTTTTGAAAATTCGATATCTCAGAAACGGCTCAATATTTTTTTTTGTAAATTAATTTTTAATCGAACAATAATAAAAACTTTAAATTTGCGTACCAAAATTTTTTCTTAAAAATCTCTTAAAAAGTTTTTTATACAAAAGCTTTTTTTTTTTAAGAAACCACTACAACGACTTATAATTTTTATTCTTGCATAAATTCATATTTGCATAGCATTCTGTTTTTATCTCTTACTACTAAAAGAATTTAAAAAATTAATTTTATACTTATGAACAGTTTTCTCTAATAACATTCATTTTTAAAATGCCTAGTCTATTACATAGGAGCAAGTTCGTGCGACCCAGTCGTGCATTTTATTTGTATCAAAAATTGTATTGATTTTTATTTTTATTTTATTTCAGCAATAATTATAATATGCTTATAACATGAATAATCAAATATGAGCGAAAAAATTAAGCTATTTAAAAAAAAAACATTAAAAATATAACAAAGTAAACAAAAGTGTTGCATTTTTTCGTTTGAGCCTAATAATATTGCAAGGTACTGTAAATTATGTTCCATCGACATTATTAGAAATTCGAATATGAAGCTTAGAAAAAGGAGCAAGCGACATACATGCTTGGTGTCGATAGTTGTTTTGTTATCTATAGGTAGCTATTTTTCCAGAAATTGAGGTTTTTTTAATTGTTCCCATTCTCATTTGATCTGAAAACATAAATACGAGTGCAAAAAATGTGAAGTTTCCACTGCATGATATCTTGTCTCTCATATTTTGACAGATTATTAATAATTGAGTTGTCATTATTTAAGATCATACACTAACTACACAAAGCTGGTCTAACTAATCCTTCGTGATTCGGTCAATTATATCTTAAAAATCGAAACTCAGTTTAAAGAACTTAAGGTACACACGCAATTTAGGTCAATGGTGCGTCTTAAGTCTTGCGAAGTACCTTACGTGGAGATTGCCTTCATCAACACTTAAGCTTTTTGTTTGTTCCAAACTGAACCATGTCGTAATTTCTTTTAAAGACTTTCTTCCAAGAAAACAAACCAAAACAAAAAATCCATTCCCTCCGTTGGTATCATCACTTTAATGAACCTTTTATCTGCGTGAAAAAATCTTAATTTTATATTACCTGAATCGCCTGAGATAATAGCATATGGCTTGCCACAGGAAGATCAGAAAAAAAGGTTGACCTACAAAGGTATAGGTCTTGCATCTGGGATCTGGGAATTGCAACTGCAGCATAGACACTTTCAGCATCAAACTGGTTATGTGCATGTTTTTCAGCTTTCATTTCAAGAAATAAGTTGCATTGTGTTTTGCCTTGTTCTTTTGCATTTGCTTTTGCAATTTGAGGTCATACTTCTAGAATAAGTAAACCAATGCAATCAGTAGATATACAAATGAATTACGCGATCTCAATCGCTCTGATGAAAGTGATATCAATGTAGGTGCTTTTCATTGAAATTAAAAAACTCTTAGAGGTCACTGCCAAGAACGTGTCCAGCTTATAAGCAAATAACGCCTGATGTACAAGGTGTAATTTATTCATCATCAGGTATCCACGTACATTAGTTCTGAGGTTCTTAATGTTGAAAATGGAAAAGAATGAATCTTTATCCTTGACAGTACGACCGAGGTTGAGATGAAGGGTAAATCGGTGACCATTCTTCTAAGTGTGACTATTACACTATGACTAGAATAATCAAGAAGTTATAAAATAGAGATGGAAAATATGGGGCGAAGGCACTGGGAGGAGAATATACCAACTGTTTTTGATACTTTTAATTTTTAGGAGGAATACAATTTGAACAACTTTTAAATAATTTAACTATTTCATTTAATCATAATAATTTATTCCCACTTAAAACTTCTTATTTTTAAACTTAAATAAAATAAACTTTAAGTAAGGTATTATTAACTGTTTGTTATATATTAAGAAGGCTTATGTGTGGTCATTATGTATAAAATGTTTTATAACTCACTAGCAAAGAGAAGATTGATAGATACAGCTTCGAGTTAACTAACACAAACTATCGAATATTCCCTACGCCCTATAAAGACTACATTTTTATGACTGCTTTCCTAGACATCGTCAGCGGAAAGCAAAATTGTTCTAAGTCACAAAAAGTAAATTTTACAAGATACGATTTTTTAACTTTGTATTGAATTACGGCTGCATATTTTGGCTCACAAGTAGTGCATGTAGTGTTTTTTTTTATTGTTTGCATTTTTCTTTCAATAAAGTAAAATTTTAGCTTTTTTAATAAATACCTACTATTTATAAATGTTTTTTGAAACAAAACACCCAAAAATGGACATAGAACAATTCCTATACAAGTGTGCATCTTTATGAAATTAAATGTGGACTTAGAACAAAATATGGGAGTAAGAACAAGAGGGCATAATGGGGTCTCATTTTAAGTATATCATTTACCTCTTTTTGTATTGGTCTATGTTCCATTAAGTTATTTTAATTTTTATTTCTATTTTTCTATTTCTAATCACATGAGCCAGACAGAAAGCATAAAACAAAACATTAAATCAACATCAATTTATTATGTAAAAAAACAGAAAATAATTAAAAAACAAAACAAACATCTTTGTTAATTATTCTTATTTCAGGATAGCTTTATAAAACTGAACATCTTCCATAGGCATCCACTTAAACATTGACTCGATGTCACTTTTCTTTTCCTTTGAAATTAAACCTCCGATCGTGGTTTTCGACACTTTTGGCAAAACAGTATCTCTTTGTTTTTTTTTACTTCGCAGTTTTTTATCATTTACTAAGGAAACGGCTGTTGAGATAATGTCTTCTCCATAATCTTCACGGTACTTGATTTGGAGTAATTTTTTTTGCTCATAAATTATTTCCTTACATTTTGTGTAGGGAATGAAATTCAACCCTTGTGTTGCAATGCTGTAGTTATAAAAATCGTTTTGGTTTAGTTGCATCAATTTTAATTTTACGTTCGGATAATCCATGCTCTTGAGATTGCGCATAAGGGAAATCGGACTGAAATATGATATATTTTTTAAATGTCGATCAATTACACTGTGTACCGCATCAAGCTCCTGTATTCTTGAATGTCCTGAAGAAAAACGTTGGGTAACCATTTCGATCTGGGGACTAGTTTCCAAGAATTTTAGCAAGGCCAAGGACGTTAAGCGATTCCTGTTTTGAGGTATGCAAGAATCTGACCAGAGAATAATTTTCGTCACGTCAGGGTTGTCTTCCAGCACTGCTCTAAGAATCCTTATTAAGGCGCTAGCAATATCGTTTCCACTTCTTCCGCTCTGACTTTCGTACCACAAAGAACAGTATGTTGTTTTGTTCAAATTACACAATCCTGTAAGATTATACATACTGAACTTTCTTTTGTAATAAAAGTTTGATATATTTGCAACTGGCATGGAAAAAACGCTTTGCAGGTCATAAGATATTACTGCAACTTTTGTATCCTTTAGCTCACGATCCGCTTGACGACGCACCTTTGCATTTGCGTTAAGCCTTTTATGTTCTTGATATTCAATGATTTCGTTTGCAGAAGGATTGATTACGTTTTCAAACTTTGTGCATGCATCGCATTGATCTTTTTTCGGTTTGTAGAATGAAATGTTATATTGTGTTGTGAAAATGCTTCTATACAAACAAAACTTGAGTGGATCTTCCGTTGTTTCTTTGTATAAATTATACATTTTGCGAAGATTGAGTCCAGCTTGTAGATACTGCTTTTGAGAAGATGCTCTTACGTAGTGTGAATCAATACATGGGAAACTCTCAATGTGTTTTTTAATTTGCGAAGTTTTATCTGTTGGTGTTTTGTTTTTGGCTGGGTTGTTCTTTTTGGGAGGCATTGGTGATCCAGTGATCGAATTGTGATTAAGTTTGAAATAATAATATATTCTAGACTTCGTAATGTCTAGAGTTGCCATGAAAAAAGATTGACATACTTGATATTGCTGTCCGTGAAATTCGAAGGAATATTTAAAAGTATTTGATCGTCTTGAACTTTCCTTTTTCGTGCGCAACCTTTTCTTAGAAACTACTTGCACAAATTTTGCGTAAAAAAACTTTTTTTGACCTTCATTCAATGCCCAAAAATCGCTATTAATTTTCTTTCGCATGTCTTCAGAAAAGAATGATGTGCAATTATAGTAACATGCAGATCCACACTTTGGAGGCTTGACTTTTCGGGCACCTACTTTTTTTCCCTCATAATTTGAATATTCCTTTCCCTGTTCCCGTAGTTGTTTTTTAATTACCTTTTTCCAAGTACAGGGATTGGCTAGCTTTCTTTTCGGTGGTGCACTTGTCCCTTCTACATTTCGAGGATAAAGCAACGGATCTCGATTTGTCTCTGCATTCATTCTGGTGTCTTCATGATTATGTGGTTGGGTGGATCCATCTTGAGCTGAACCAGAAGCTTCCTTACCAGTGGTAGTTGTTGGATGCATTACGCTTAACAAAAAAAAAAAAAGTCAAGAGACATTTTGAATATAATTCAGATTATGAGTCCTACTTATTCCCAATGTCTCTTTCAGCTTCACTTTGAGTTTGTAAGGGTTCATCGTTATCAGACAAAATATTATCTATGATCCTTTTAACGAGAGAAAATAAGTTATACCTATTTAGAGACCACCAAGAATTCTAATTTGTACCTACCCTTGAAGTGATGGTGATAAATTTATATCTGAAGAGCTCTCAGAAAAAAGATTAGTGGGACTATTTAAAAAAAAAACAAATTGGTATATAAGTTTTAATAATAATATGTATGTTTTCTTAACAACAAGCATAAGGTAACAGCTTATTTTATTTTATTTTATTTTATTTTACTTTACTTACTTCATTTCTATTTCCATTGTGAATGAGAATGCACTTTTTCAGAACCTTTTGCAACTGAAACTAATCACACACTAAAAATTTCAACCTAACTGCCTGGTTATGTATTTTGTTTTCAGTCAAATTCTCAGAATTACAACGTATTTAAGCCATAAGTGAAATTCTCAGAAGTACAACGAATTTTTGTCAGTTACAATACCGTTCGGAGCTCTCGCACCGTACTCCTTAGAGATAGAACAATAATCCAAATTCTTTCTATGAACGTACTTATTTTACATTACAAAATAGTTTTAAATTTCCATAGGAGATAGAATAAACGAGAATTCCTTGTCGCTTAAAACAAACTGTATTTCCCATTTAAATGGACGATTTGTATTGTTAACTGGATATAGAACAATTTTGAATATTCTTTATTGAAACCTGTAAGAGTATGGAAAATTGTTCTATCCCATACATAAATGTCTCTTAGAACAATTTGGAATGAATTTCACCAGAAAAAATTGGCGCTTAGACTAAAGTGGCTGCCAAATATCTGCTGAACGGAAAGACTTAGACCAAAACGGATTTCAAATTCGGAAAGAACACGTTCTTATTAGTAAAACTGCATCATTACCTAGTTTTCGAATAAAAGTGGATTTAGAACAATTTTGCTCTCCGCCGACGACATATAAACGCTTAAAACAACGTCGACACATGTGCAATTCCATCTGCACTGCTATACTTAAAAGTAGATGGATCACTTGGTAAAATGTTTAACCAAATGCTGACTAGCAGGAGAATTAATTCAAAACTGGGTGGCTTTTCTACTGAAATATCTGTCAGTAGAGGTACAGTGACGAGCAAAAGTGGTCAAATGATTTTGCTTTTTTGAAAAATTGATTTAAGTAAGGATTTTTTAACAGAATTAAAATCTTTTTTTATTTTGTTTATTTAGCTCACATTTATTATGTATAATAAAATAATAATTTTCTGGTTTTGTCCAATTATGCACGTTTTAGTTTCAAGAGATTTAACATCGTTTGTTCATTGAGAGATGTTCCTCTCTATTGTGTTTTTTTTGTTTTACTGTTATTTAACAAGTAACAGTTATTATTTGTTGATAGTTTGTTGTGGGTAAATCGTTCATTTTAAAAAGTTTAAGGCTGATTATTGTCAAAATAAAAAAAAATTGTAGAAATACCGTCGACCGCTTTATTTTTTTTTACTAAAAAGTGGTGAATCATCACGTGAAGTGTCCAAAATTTTGAAAATTTCAAAAACTTCTGTGCTTAATATTAAAAAAAAAAAACAAAAACATCAATGTCTCCCCAATGAAAAAACGACGGAAACGACTACTTTTTGATTAGGAAGCTAGAAGAATGAAAAGAGAGTTGAGAAGTTGTGGGTCCAAAACACCTAAGCAGGCAGCCCAAGACATAGACAAGCCAGTTAGTAAATGAACCGCACGCCCGCCAGGCACTCAAAAGAATTGGGTTAAACGCTAAAGAGAAACCGAAGAAGCCTCTGCTTTCAGTGAAAAATATTAAAGCCAGGTTAGCTTTTGCTAAAAAGCACAAACACTGGACCATTGACCAATAGAAAAAAGTCTTTTGGTCGGACGAGACGAAGGTCAATAGAATAGGAACGGATGGTAGATCTTTTTATTGGTCACCTCCTGAAGAACCTCTTCAACAACATCAAATTCATAACACCCTGAAATATGGAGGAGCTTCGGTGATGGCTTGGGACTGTTTCTCATGGAACTCTGTTGGCCCTTTGGTGAAAATCGATAGCATCATGAAAAAAAAATATTTGGACATTTTGAAGACATATTGTGAAATAACTTTTCAGCAGGACGGAGATCAAAAACACACGTCAAAAATTGTCTCGGAATGGCTGAGAAATCAACAGTTTACGAAGATGACATAGCCAGCACAAATTTATGGTCAAGCGACACGGTTGGGGCAGCACAAAAATCACCCATCAAATACTAAGGAGCTTTGGCAACGAATGATGCTGGAATGGGGCCGTATTCCAGAGCAATTTTCCATATTTTGGTGGAAATATGCCAAAGCGTTGCTCCCAAGTAATTAAGAATAAAGGTTTATGGACACTAATGAAAAAACATTGATTTTAAACGTGCATAATTGAACAAGTCTAAAAACTAATGGAATATTTTTTGTTTTGTACAATATATCATTTTTTTGAAAAAAGTTATTTTAAATAATAAAATTTAGTTAAATAAACAAAATGAAAAAAGAAAATAAAGAAAAGATTTAAATTCTATTAAAAACTCTTACTTTAAATCAATTTTTCAAGTAAGCGAAAACATTTGACCACTTTTGCTCGTCACTGTATACCGCAAGGCGGTGTTTTTTCTCCTCTTCTCTGAAACTTGTAAGTAAATTTACTAATAATTTGCCTAGGAGCTGAGAGCTACAGAGTGATTACTTATGCGGACGATGTTGCTATTTCCGCATCAGGGAAGTATCTTTAGATTTTTTAACAGAATTCCGATAAACCATTTTGAAGAAGCTTACAAATTGGGGAGAGCAATGTGGCGTGCGAGTCAACCCTTACAAAACGGAACCTGTCCAATTCTCTAGGAAATATAATTTTTTTTAAGTACATAGATCATCCTTCTTTCAAAGATTTTCAACTATTTTTTTCAGATGAAGCAATAAAGTAGAGTCTTATTTCAGATAAAAAACTAAGCTGGAAATTCAATATACAAGTATGAGTCGAAAAGGCCACAGTGACACTCTTCCCATGCCAAAATCTTTTGGGAATAAATGGAGTCTCCATACCAGCATTACTCAATCGCGATATACTTTGGTAATCTAACCGATCCTTTTTTATTGTCTAGCAGTATGATATGCCGCTCAAAAGGTTATAAATGGTGACGACCTAGGCAAAGTCCAACTATCATCTTGCTTGTGCATAAGTTGAGTCCTACGAACGAACCCCTCTGCCACAGGAGATGTTCTGTTCCATCTGCCACCCCCATAACATATACAAGTTCAGCAAACAGACGGTGGCGATCACAGCCGCCGAAAAGCTTCTTCACACTGGATTAATAACGAATTTGCCACTCATCAGTCTGAACTCATTCAGATCATTTCCAAGTATCATTGATTGCACTATCCGAAAACTATACAGGTAGGCAAAAATTTCCAAATCACCATGGGTTGGTGGAGGTCTTTCTTTCCGTCTTCCTAATCATTGCATCGTGTTTCAAGCGGAACTAATACGAGTAGCTATTCAGGAGTCCATCTCTTTTGGAGATGGCTCAGCAGTTCAACATTCATGCTACTTCAACCTCAACTTACCTAACCATATAATCAATTGCGGACCAAAAGAAACTGGTTTTCAAAGCCGATAATGCCCATCTTTGACAGTGATGGACCTTTGACCCGTTCACATTTCGAATTCCCGTAAATTCTTCAATAAAATATGTATTATTGTTTTTAGTTGCCATCTCGTAACAACAACAAGTTTTCAACAATTTTTTACTTCTCATCAATTAAAATAAATTTGCGACCATGAAAAATAATTAATTAATGTTTACTTAGTTCATACTAATTATATCTTATAATAAAAATCTTTCGAGGATAAGATGCATAAATTGCTTACGTTATCTCGACACACAGGTGTTATAATTGCCATTAAAATAGTCAGCTATCATTGATAAGTAGCTTAATCGTTAAGTATCCATTTAAGTCTAGCGTGAAGAATGGTTGATGTCTAAAAACTTATAACTCGCTTGTCAGGTGTGAATATGATTGAGCTATGAAGTGTGAGATTCGAAGATAAAAACGCGTCAATAATTTTTCTTTTGCAGCGCTTAGCAAATATTGGTATGTATACATTTTATAAACCCATAATTGTACTTAATGTGTAGACTTCGAGGTTGAGGGAGGGAAATTAAAATAAGTAACTAGTTATATTAAACTTTTTGATTTCTTTTCTGAGGCAAAAATAAATAATGACCGGCAATACGGCTTCCGCAGCAATCCTTCCACTGTTATGGTATGGTATGTCTCACCGAACATATTTTTCCATTGTTTTGGAGAAAGTAAGAAAATTGCGCTTGATATTTCTAAGACACTTGAAAGAGTTTGGCATCAAGCTCTCTTCTGGAAAATTAATGCGTTTGGTATCAATGATGCTCTTATTCTTAGATATTACCTTCTGGATCGTTCAATACATGTTTTATTGGCTATTTTTCTAGTCTGATATTCACATTATTTTTCCGACGACTCTACCCTCAGACTTTTCACACTCGCTCTAAAAGTATTAAGAATACCCTTAAAATGTTTTAGCACAGTGCGAGCGGTTAGAAATGTTGGAGAGATCTTAAAAGAAAATACCGGTACACATTGGTTTTGAATGTCTTAATATTGTAATGAGAGGTTAATATTGAGCAGGATAAAACATTCCACATTCGTGTGGTGCGGCTAAATAAGGAAATTCTGAATTTTACAGTATGTCCGAAGTTGGGCTCAAGGGTAAACTGATGGGTATTCCCTGAAACACAAGTATTATAGTTGAAACGCTTAAGGGGAGATAGCGAACTGTTTCGCTATTTATTAATAAAAATAACGGAAAATTAATGGAAGACAAGAACCATTGCCAAGAGATGCAAATATTTCTGTTATACTTCTATGTATCACCTATCATTTTTAAAGATCTTATTTGGATTATATCCATGTGCCTCAAGTGGGTTATTGGAGTACCTGCCCAAACATTGGAATTCAAGTTGATCATGGACGAATATAGGGATGACAAATTTCTGTGAACGCTGAAGGAAATCTAAACACCTAGCAGCGTTTTTTATCAAAGTCCGATATGAAGTCATTCCACAGAAGGTGGTCTGTAATACACATACCGATAACTGATGGCTGTTCGGTTTCCTCAATGCAAGTACCGCTCTCATCGATATCGTCTTGGAAGCTGGGTTCCACTTATTTTTATTTTTGAACCATTAAATTCTATGCAGTTCATGGTTCCCCATTTGACATTGCTTTCGACAACAGAATTCAATGGGCTCATCATAAGCTCATACACATATCCGTGACAGAAGAATGTAAATTGGGAATTCAATAGATTAGAACTTTCAAACTAAAGATGATTGATGAATATCAGAAAGAGAGTCGGAAACAAAACGGAGCCCTATGGCACACCAGCATTTATTTTATGATTATGAGAACTTAAACCATCAAATACAACTTTTATAAAGCTATTCGAAAGGTATTTTCCAATCTATTAAAAAAGGGATTCATCGACATCAAGGGCACGTTTTTTGGATAAGAGAGCTTGATGCCAAAAAATATCAAGTACACTAGACACACTTTTACTTTCTCCAAAACGATGTTAATATCTGTTCCACTGATCGGTGAGATATGCTATCAGCAATTCCATGACCTTGGTATAATGAGACGTGAGTGCGATTGGGCGATAAATAATAATAGGGAGACAGGACAGGACAGATAGAAAAGCTTATGCAGTGGTTTTTTTTAGCATTGAAAAACACCTGTTCAGAACAATGGAAACTATCTGCGCCAGGGGAATTGTGTAAATCGAGATCTTTCAGTACTCTTGCAACTGAACGCTCTCAAGCACATGTGGAATCATGGCACAGCGTCGAATTGAAAGCGAACTGTGCTGCAAGCAAATTCGGTTTTTCTTGTGAGCTGATAAAAGTAATGTCATTTAAGACATGAAGGAGAACCGGCGACGTAGTAGTATTTAGTACATTTTTACTTGCAACTTATAGGTACTATAAGGCAAGTTATGCATTCGTAAAAAATCGACCTCGAGATTTTGATCATTGCGATGATAGCGAAGACTAAAATAGTGGGTCTCGCAATTCTGTCTGTCTGTCTATCTGTCTGTCTTTCTGTCTGTTCGACTTACAGCCTAAACGGCGCGGCCGATTTTCTTTAAATTTGGTAGATATCATTTTTAATTTTTTTTTCCCACACACGTTTTTTTCTTTCTTTTTTTTAAGACCAAAACTAACGGTACCTGCCATACGAATTTTTTTTGAAATTTTATAAATTTTTTTATTCTCAAAAACTGTTCGACAGATTTAAAAACAAAAAATTTCATTTAGTTAAAGCTATAGGTAATGGTTAAAAAAAAATTTTTCCCAACAATGGTTATTGAGGGTACCCCCCCATGCGACCTTTTTTTTGTTTTTGATTTTCTCGAAAACGGTACCACCAAATTTGATAAACTCAATATTTCGAAAACCAAATGCTTGATTGTTTTTAAACTTGATAGATAAAAGTTTTTCAATATAATCTACAAGATGTGAAAAAAATAATTATATTACATACCTAAAAATAAAGGTACCCACCATAAAAATGTTAAAAAATGTTAAAAAATGGTTTTCAAAAATTGTATTTTTTTCGAAAACGGTACCTAAAATTTTGATAAGTTTTTTTTCTTTCAATTAATTCTTACGATCTTTAATTTTTAATAAAAAGAATTTTGAAATTAAGGTATTACAGCTTGTACCAGCCATAGAACCATTTTGCAAATTTAGAATTTCTCTTTATCGACATAACGGATTTTAATGAAATTTTTTATTGAGATGCTTCTAAAAAGTTTAAAAAATATTGCATTTCAAAACTTAAAAAAAAATATTTTTTTGAATTTTTGGAAAAAAAAATCATTTTTTTTTTGAAAAATTCAATATCTCAAAAATGGGTCACTATTTTTCTTGGAAATTTAATTTTCATTCGTACAATAATATTTCTTGCCTTCCAAATTTAATTCTTGGAATATAATCATTACAGGTACGAGTATTTCTACCTTGTTTAAACTTATTTTGGTTTTCCTCATTTCATTATGGTTGAAACAAATTTTCACACCCTCTGATCTGGCTACAATTTAAAAAGCGTTTAAACGTCCAAAACTCGAGTATAACTCACATCTTTTGGCAGGTTTAGCCCAAAATTCTTTTCATTTATTGTTATCATTGATAGAAAACAGAACATGGAATAATTCCCATCTCTTCAATACCGTTGGAATCATTCATGTATTTCCCCGTTTTTTTTCGCTTTCTTCACAAGCAATTCCCACTCTTTATGCAATCATTTAACCCGTGATTTCAGTTTACTCGTAGCTAGGAATCTTCAACAGCTTACCCTCGAGGCTCATTTTGGACGAACCGTCAAATACAGAGATTCGTTTTTTGTCGCATAGCAAGATTATGGAATAATTCCCTTGCCATTTAATTAACTTTCAAGTTCGTCATCGCTCATGCTATGTTAAACTTTATAAGGGTTTCAATAAGCCCTTGAGCTTCTATAAATCTTAACAGAAGTTTTAAGAAAAGCTAATTTTTTTGGCCCTTTCGTGGCCCAGATTTTTCCGATGAAGACATAAGACAAAACATCAAGAGATTGCTTGGACAATTGAGGTCCAATATAAAGAACATTTTCATTCATTTCATTATAATGCCTTAGAATTTCATAAAAATCGGTTGAATATATGAGTTTACCATACACCCATTTAAACGCATAGACAATTTGGTATTAAAGCAAAATATATAAAATAAATTTGGTGGTACGAGTACAACAGCTCGAAGAGGACGGGGACCTACTGATTTACAACTCTCAACTCTCAAGTATTCCTGTGTGCGTGTAACCACGAATGGAGGGAACGTATAATTTTGCAACGGCTGAGAATCGAATCCAAGACCTACTGCATGACAGTGCAACGCACTAACCATTATGCCACGAGGTACTACAACAAAATATCTACATATAAACATTAAAATATTATATCTGGCAACACTACCGCCAGGTGTCAATGGTTTTAATTGACATGAATACGGAAAACGGTTTGCTATTGTATGCAAATGTTTTCTCTCCAAGTGCCGACTTAAACATTGTATATTTAATGGTCTCCAACAGTACGTCGTTGTTAACGGACATAGGCTACGCGTAGCGCGACACAAGAAACAGAAAAAGCTCAATTATAATAGCGGAGTTAGGCCATTTACTCTTTTTATTTTCTAATTTTGTAGAAAAGATGTTAAAGATTTGGTTTATGTTGTTTGTAATAGAAAGCTTTCCTATATTTTCACTACGACCCTTAAGCGACCTCTGTTCAGGAAAAAATGTATGCCAATCAATTTCAGTGTAGTAAAAAACTTATGCTCCCTAATTCTTACAAGTTTTGTAACCACCCCGACGCCATTTTCCTCCTTTTTTACTTGCGACTTATAGGTACTATAAGGCAAGTTATGCATTTGTAAAAAAAATCGAACTCGAGATTTTGATCAAAGTTGACATTACGATGATAGCGAAGACCAAAAAAGTGGGTCTCGCAATTCTGTCTGTCTGTCTGTCTGTCTGTCGGTTCGACTACAGCCTAAACGGCTCGGCCGATTTTCTTCAAACTTGGTAGATATGGGTTTTAATTTTTTCCCCCCGGACATTTTTTTCTGTTTTTTTTTAAGACCAAAAATAACGCTACCTGCCATACGATTTTTTTTCGAAATTTTATAAATATTTTTTTTTCTCAAAAACTGTCCCACAGAATTTTTTTAAAAAAATTTGAAAAATTTCATTTGGTTAAAACTAGCTGGGACCATTTTTTTTTGTTTTTGATTTTCTCGAAAACGGTATAGCCGATTTAAATAATTTTTTTTATGCCAAAGCTCCTTCAAAGTTTAAATATTATTACATATTTAAATTTTCAATTTTTAATTTTTTGGATTTAAAAAAAAAATCAAAATTTTTTTTTGGAAACTCAATATATTCGAAAACCCCATGCTCGATTTTTTTCAAACTTGACAAATAAAAGTTTCTTAACATAATCTACAAGATTTGAGAAAAAAAATTTTGGTTTATCTAAAACTAACGGTACCTTCCATACAAATTTTAAAAAATGGTTTTCGAAAATCGTATTTTTCTCGAAAACGGTTCCGAGAATTTTGCTAAAATTTTTTTTCTTTTGATTAATCTTTACGATCTATAATTTAATAAAAAAAATTTAAAATCTAGATATTACTGACTGTACCTACCATAGAACGATTTTTTCGAATTTTGAATTTCTCATTATCGACATAACGGATTTTAATGAAATTTTTTATAAAGAAGCTCCTAAAAAGTTTAAAAAACATTGCATTTAAAAACTTAAGAAAAAATATTTTTTCAATTTTTAGAAAAAAAAAGTAATTTTTTTTTTTTGAAAAATTCGATATCTCAAGAACGGCTTAGTATTTTTTTTTGAAAATTAGACTTTTATTCGTACAATAATAAAAACTTAAGGTTGACTTACCAAAATTTTTTCTTAAAAATGTTTTAAAAATTTTGTACAAAAAAGCTTATTTTTTTAAGGACACTGAACCAAATCGCGTAGGTGATATTGAAGAAAATATTTTGTTAATTTTTGAAGAATCAATTATTCAAATCAACAATTTTTCATAGTATTTTTCTTCATATTGAAGACTGAATATTCAAAATGAATAACGTTTCTTCAAATGATGAATGATTTAGTATTTTATTCAAACGAATGAAATTTTGTCATATCTACGAAAACAATTTGTTAATTTTTGATGAAGCAATTATTCGAAAAGACAAATTTGTATTAAAAGTTTTTTTTTAATATGTATGTATGTACATCACAAGTAGCACAAAATGGTATAATTTCGGTATCACATTTCTTAATTCATACGAAAATACGAGAGAGTTATTTGAGTAGCACTTTGAGACAAGATATTTTATGTATCACAGTGGCACAATAGGTAGAGCACAAGCACGGCAAGCGAGAGGACTCGGGTTCGAATCTCGGTAGAGGCACAGAGGTAAATTAAAAAAATAATTGTTAAAATTATTTCATTCCAGCAATAAATCACATAAAGAGTCGAACATAGGGGGAGAGAAGGAAAAAATGAAGAGAACTCCAAAATAATCAACAATAATAAAAAACCAAACAGTTAATAAAAAAAACTTTATTTTTATTTATATAATTTCAAGAAAGAAGGATGAAATTTAATCAATTTCACAAAATTTTGTGGATTTAACACAATAACGAAAAATTTTATGCATTTCTTCAAAATGACAATTTTTCTTGAATATAACAAAATTTTCTTCAAAACAACGGATAGGTTTCATTGACCGTATATTGATCACCCTTTCTTCAATTCTACCTACTTTTTCTTCAATATGACTACCAAATTTGGTTCAGTGGAACCACTACAATGACTTATAATTTTGTTCCTGTATAAATTCATGTTTGCATAGCATTCTGGTTTTATCTCTTACTACTAAAAGAATTTAAAAAATTCATTTTATCCTTATGAACAGTTTTCTCTAATAACATTTGTTTTTAAAATTCCTAGTCTATTACATAGGAGCAAGTTCGTGCGACCCAGTCGTGCATATTATTTTTTGTTGCGATGTACTTTTCATCTTGTTGATGAAAATCACCACCATCATTTTGGCTGAAAAAAAATTACATTTAAATTAATTTCCTATTTAATTCACTTAACTTTCACAGCCTCAGAAATTAAAAAAAGAAATACCCAAATCTGCTGAAAGATTTTCATGCAAATTTTGAAAAATAATAAGCCTCTGTCCATTTGAGTCAAGCGGAATGCGATTGGCGTGCAGACAGGCGTGCGCATGAATCTGTTTTGCGCTTAAATAAAATGCTCGCGCCACAAGGAAACTTGTTTAAAACAATAACATTGGCAATAATAATTTAACAAGTTGTACTTTTGATGCCAGTGCACTGATTAAATATTCAAAGCGCACGACAACCATGGTGGCCGTTGGGAGACAGTGGGACAGCTGACATGGTTTGGTTGGAATAAATTAAAAAAAATATATTAAACTAGCGTACCCGTGCGGGAACTCCAGCAAGCAAATTTTTTTTTTTTCAACTGAAGTTTTTCAAAATAAATCATGTGTCTAAAAGTTTCTGTAGATTCGCTCATCTTGGAAATCTTGTTTGAATGGAAATCTTGTGTGAAGTACGGAATGTTGTTTTTGGGTGTTTATTTTACTTCTGTGTGTCATCGTTGAACAGCTCTATTTGAAAAAGACGACTTACCACTGAAATAATAAACACGTTTAGCTTAGCCAAGAACTGTCACAACTCATCTCCTGTTCAACATGAGAAGTTGAAAGCGTACGAATTATTTTTATTTAACGTATGAGCAAATCACATAACGTATGTAACTATCCTATAACAATGTATGTAGTTAAACCTGTAGGTACATAAAGTTTAACTTACCTTAAAATACCTAGTTTAAATTCAAAGACACAAAAATATTTGTCAAATTTTTTTTGTTTTTAATTCGGAGAATTTTATTTTTGTTTTATTTTTTTTTTAACTTTTTTGAGTGTTTTTATCGTTACTGCTTAGGTAAATTAATCAATCAATGCCCCTCCTCTGGGCCCGCACCACCAAAGTATGGCATTTCAATGCAACTACTTATGTATATGTACTACATTTCAGTGCAATACGAAGATAGAAGTAGAGATAAATAATTTTGGGGTGTTTCGACCACCCAATGCCCCTCCCCTGATAATAAAAAAAGTAGCCTATACGGTAATCCAGACTATAACTATAAATTTTATCAAGATCCATTCAGTTGTTCAAGCGTTATTGAGTAACAAACATCCATACATCGTAACATTCACATTTATAATACGTATTAGTATCGTAGTATCGTATTAGTAGGATTTGAGAAAACTGTACAATATTAATTTTTTTTATAAAGAAACTGAGTAAAATTGTGAAACGTTTTAAACTACCAAAGTCTGGGCTTACATTTCTAGATTTTTGCAATTTCGAGTTGTCTTTTTTGTTATAATTGTTTGAAATTTCAAGGTATATGTTCACGTCAATTTCATACAATTTTTAAATAAAGCATATATGGACAATTTATAAGCCTAATCAATAATACAGGGTACGATTTATTTGGTTGCCATATTTTCTGGCCGACTACTGTCAAATAGTGGTGATGTTGACTGGCGTCTACGATCACCTGACCTGGCGCCTCCCAATTTCTTCTTGTAGAGGGTACTTGTGTGATGCATTCACAATTTTTTTTATTTAAAAGGTCCATTATGCATCAAATACGACATCTTTCAAATGCTCACCTCGGCTTATTACGGTGACACTGATCCGAGAGTTCCAATTTTCAAAAACTCATCCGCCATAGATCCGGCTGAATTTGAGCATTGGTCTGTATAATATTCATCTTAAGAATATCGGTAGGTTATGGTTTATTCACAAAGACTCCAGTAAACCCCACGTTTAAGCTGGAACCACGTGTGTGCTAGATCCATATAGTTCAATTCGGGCTATAAGAAATTAGTTACCAAACGAAAAGTATTCGCAAACATCAAAATGTTCACTTTGATGAAACTGACATTTGATATTATTAATAAAAAACATTTTTTATTTATGCAATTTAACATCTGTCAGATTCATCAAAGTAATGACTGTCACTTTTGTCCTTCACAGATTCGTAAAATTTATTATTAACATCCCAGTTTTAAAATTCATAACGTATTTGAAAGATTTCAACACAATTTCTCTCAGCAAGCGCAATCGAGTTGAACTAAACCCATTTCAACTCAACACAGACGCAAATTATAAACAAAGTGGTGGAAACTATGTAAGTTTCAATTTCGTTTCAACTCACTTTTTACACTAAAGGGTGGTTAAATTTTAAGGGCCAATGTTGATTTTAAATAAAACACAAATTATATTTAGGAAATTATTGTCATTTCTTTTTATTATGATAATATGGTATGGTTCGGGTTTCAGCCCGAACTAGTATTCAAAAAATCTAGTGCTATACCTATCTTATCTCAGGTTTATCTGAGTAACGGATCCCTAGTACTAGATAAGTTTTAAAGATTCTAGATAAAAAATCTTGGGCGATGTGATCACCATGTCACGGCCAAAAGCGTAAAGTAAAGCATTTGAGTTTAAAAATTTTTCTTTTGCTCGGACGATTTTGGTTAAACAATCTTGGAAATGTGTTAAAAATATATACGATCGTTGAGATCAAGAAGATTGCTTGGGAGTATCTTTCCCAACCTAAGACAATGACGGAAAATAACTAAAAGAAAGCACATGTTAGTGATTGGTTACTACCTTAATCGATTGCGGGGTGTGTGTATCCCGAGGTTGACAGGCCCTGAAGTTTTGCAGGAACTTCATCTGTAAGTGGCCTTGGTTGACTTCGGTTGACCTCGGTTGCGAAGCTCCACCGGAAGCTATATTCTGGCACCACGGGAGATAGTGCCCAGGAGTTTGAAAGCTATAGGGTATGTCTTCGGGCTCTCCTATTCTGTTTTGGTGCTCTCTTTCTCAGACTATCTATGAGGTAGACCCCCTAGTGGGTGTATCGTGGTGGCGTGGTTTACTCCAAATGCGGAAACATATGGTTTTCAAGCGTGCTTGAATTCAAGAGGTGTTAGATAGACCTCGCCTTAAGCAAGAGGTGTGCTCATGCCTGCAACATGTCACAACTTTGCTACTGAATTCGGCTTCGGCTGGTTCGGGGTTAATGGTCAGGACTCAATCTGACTCCTATGGAGGTAGGTCTCCCGGGGGATAAAGCCGGAAACGGCAAGCGCTCACGTTAAACCAAAAGACGATTCATCCTTTAGCTCTTGAATTGTTGCTGGCTTATCGACGTACACCTTTTCTTTCAAATAACCCCAAAGCAAGAAGTCCAACGGTGTCAAATCACATGATCTTGGCGGCCAATTGGCATCGCCACCACGTGAGATAACACGGTCATTGAATTTGTCGCGCAAAAGAGTCATTGTTTCGTTAGCTGTGTGGCAAGTGACACCATCCTGTTGAAACCACATATCGTTTATCGTCCACATCCATATCTTAATGACGAATCCACTGAGGTGAAAATGTGCCTCATCACTGAAGATGATTTTCTTCGAAAAGTGATCATCCACTGTTGCCATTTCTTGCCACCATTCTGACCATTGACGACGCTTGAAATGGTCAAGAAGCTTTAGTTCTTTAGTCAATTGCACCTCGTGAGCGTGTAAATGCAAGTCTTTATGCATATTGTTCATCAACGACGAGCGTGAGAGGTGCAATTGTTGGACACGACGACGAGTTGAGGTGGACGACTCTTCAGCCACACTATCGCGAACAGCAGCAATATTTTCTGCAGTACGAGCTGTACGAGCATGCACTGGTGTTTTCACATCTCCTACAGACCCGGTTTGCTCAAATTTTTAAACGATTTTTCCGATTGTACCCACATTTGTACGATTAAATTGACCGAAAAAATCACGAAGTGCACCATATGCATTTTGATTTGAACGCCTTTTTCATAATGAGCCTAAATAACTTAAACGCGTTGCTCGATTGTGTATCTTTCCATGGTTCAAATTGAGTTAGTCTCAAATTGAGAAATGTCAAATGAAATGCAGAAAAAAACTTGACGTTTAGGTGTGGTTCACATTCAACATCTGCCCTTAAAATTTAACCACCCTTTACATACATATATTTTTATTTTATATATTTTTTTTAATATTAAATTTAAATTATCTAAGTATAGATAGAACTGGCGATTACTGGCAGTCTAGACCTGTGGCCCAATTCTAGCTAAAGTGCGTCATTCTGATGCAATAACATGTGTGAACCTTAGGTTGGAATTGATATGGGGAATTTTAGACATTCTCACTGAGTCATCCAGTTTGGATTAAGGATATGACACCATCTTTGCTTTACCAAGTTAGGCAGCTTGTTAACTGGTGCTGGAACAATAGCCAATCCAATAGACTGATCATCCGGCCCCCTGTACCGTAAACTTCTACCAAAGTCCTCATTCGCTTTGATCTTCATTTCCTAAAGTTCGTCAATGTAGTCAAGATATGCCCTTTCTAGTGATTGTGCTCTAAATTTAGCCAGACCAGAGTAAATGGAGGATTATTTCCTTTTCCCGCTGGTCTCCACAGCTATGTATGATAATTAGTGTTTAGGGGAATGCCTAGCTACGCTGCATGCTCTAATATTGGCCAGTATCCGCTACAGGCAGCTACGATCCTGGCTAAATCTTGCCTGGGTCTGCATATAAGATCAAGTGTTCGGGATTTATTATAGATGGGCCAAATTTTTCTTGATATAGTGCAGTTAGTTAAACTGTTCCACCTACCGTTCGATTCGCTAAGAAAAATTGAGAGAATTTCGCTCTTCATAACTCCAAACGGAAGGGCCTAGCCAACTCGTCTGTCCGTTTATTCCCCCAATGCAATGCCACGATGACCCGGAACCCAGATAAGAGTGACATTGTTGTTAATATTCAGGCTAGTAACTTCATTCCGGCATTGCTGGACTTATTTGGAAAATAATGTACTAGAATTAATGACTTTATCAGCCGCCGGACTGTCTGTGATAACAGCCGTACATCCGTTCTGGTATGGATCTTGTTTAAGTACCGTGATGCTTCCCTGATGCCAGTATAATAATCTAACAAATATAAATATGTATTTTTCCCTGTAGTGATCAAATCCTTTTAAATTATACACAATTTATTTGCCTTTGCATTAAACACCGCAAATTTGATGTTTCCCGTTTTATTTAAAGATTATTTTTTTTCCAAAATCAAAAACATTTTGCCCCACTATGAGTCTAGCAACGAATTTGCAAATGATCCGTGGTGGTAGCTGCCACCTACCATCTGCAGAGCAGCACCTCGCTGCTCTTATTTGCAAAACGATTCGAGCCAAATGAAATGCGCATTTTGCATTTCGACTTATCGCCTCCAATAAGTACACCGAGCTTCGTTTTTAGATAAAAATAGAAACTAACAAAAATCCTTAACTGCCTCAAACTATGGGCAACTCAAAACAAAAGTCGCAACCAGAGACTAATCCAATTTAGTAACTCGCAACAAGGAGACAGGTGAAATTAATAATTCATGCTTCAAACCGAGGACCGCTCTGAACGGTAGTATTTTCCATGTCTTCGAGGTTCTACGCTTCATAAAACAATGGGACCGTTTCGATTTGGGACAAAATCTCATAAATCCATAAACGAGCACCAACAGGTGAATTAATGGCAATTTTCTATGCAATTAGTGACAATTTATTTCTTTTAGGTTTCGAACTCTTGTCAGTGTGTTGCAAGATTGGAAAATCAAAATGGAAGCCAAATTCACATTGGTCTGAGGTTTTTTTTGTTGATCTTGTTAAAAACTCTGATTAAATGCACCAAGGGCGAGTTAAATTGAATAAATTGCACATCGTCGACTTCCCAATGTGTCTATAGATACTCGTACTTTGGGAAGTATCGGATCTGTGAAATTATCTGCTCTTGGATTTTTTGTTGCAGATATACGATCTTGCGATTCGATTTATGAGTAGGTAGTTGTTGGTGGTGCCACCCCTGGTATAATTTTAATTTTTTGTTTCGTATTCGCCCCCCGTGGTATAGTGCAGCGGATATCGATTGTTTTGTATCTTGAAAAGAAGTATTACCTTTCGCGATCATATAATTGAGATTGCAATTAATTTATGAAATAAAGTAGTAGGTTTGGTTAAATTATTGGAATTTCTCAAGGTTTTTTTCAGATGATTATGGTTCTTGTAATTTTTATTGAGTATGGATTAAATGTTGAATATTTAAGACAGTTTATCATTGGTTGACAGATTATAGTTATTTATAAACAAAAAATGGTTTTACAAAAAAAAAAAAGATTTTCCATGAGAAAAAGAGAAATATTATTTCAGACTGAAACGGTTTGTCATACACTACACGTTTCTTGAAGCTTTTATTTAATATTCAATTCATAGACTCGAAAGTTGCAATCGGCCATATACTACAGTGAAAACTAAGCTCTGGAATAGAAAAGATTAAGACGTGTGTAGGTTCTTAAAGCTAACACTCTATTTTTAGTGTGTTAAGCTGACTTATTAAAATTGAATAATTGATGCGCAACCGTTCCCACCTTTAAGGTCCTCTTTCCTTTCTTTCTGCCAATTATGACAACACGCACTGAGAAATTATTGAGAGTAGTCCCTTGTTCAAAGTTTAAGAAGCGTCTAGACGTAGGGCCAACTGGGTTTAAAAGTTAGATTATCAATATGTCAATATCTTTTGGTATAGCTCATCGAGTTTGCAGTTGATTTTCTTCTCTTTTAACTCTCATTCCAAACTGGACCAAAATTCCGTCGAATAATTTTCCTTTAGAAAGTGTCCAATATGAGCTTTCCATTCATGCTTATCATCCAACACTCGTTGTCATAAAGTGGTACCGGCAATATAAAGGTTTTGTAAAGCATTCCTCTTACGCTCGAGGAGTTTTTAACCAATTTGTTGTCGCTAGTGGAGTTAATTTCGAACTAGAAGGATTCCTTAAATATTTCAAAAGTGATGTTTTGACCAACATGCCTTGCTAGTTCTTCAATCACCGTAAGGAAACATTGGAAACGGTCGATAATATCGATTTCGTGCGCATAAACCAATATTTGAAAAGATTATGTTGATATAATGTGCACCAACCGCTTCAAAAGGAGATTAAGAAACTTACTTTCTTAAATGATATGACAATTTCTTTCCGAAGCCCAGCACATGTTTGGGATAGTTCAAAGGAGCTATTCCCTAGTTGCACATTGCAACTGCCGGATTCAGTTTTCCCGGCATCATGATTCGGGCTATCGTTTTAAAGACCAACTAGCGATGAATGCCATCATATGCGATTTGAAGTCGATGAAGAGATGTGAGTATTTGCTTCAAATTTGTTGGTATTTTCCAACCGATAGTAATTTATATGCAAAATTTAGAATATGCTTCGAACATTGTTGCAGGGCATAGGATTGCTTTTTTTTGATGAATTATATGGTACTAATAGTATACAGTCATTGGGTCCTGAGTTTTAATCGAATTTTCCAGTACGATGGGAGAGAATTCTTAAGATCATTCTGTCTATGCGTTAGTGCATACAAAGTACATTTACACGGTTAAAAATCCTGGCGTTAAATTTAATATTTTTTGGGTTGCATATGACCAGTCCAAAATCGTATTTAAATGTAATACTTTGAATATATTTGATTTTCAAACTCAATAGAATACATATTGAATTTTAATACTGTTTTGTATTAAAAAACAAGTTCGTATTATTAAATAGTAACACGCATAAGTATTAGTATTTAAACCAAAAAAATAAAATTCATCACTTCTTGTATTGGTTTTAAATGCATTTATATTAGAATTTAATACGCTGGATATTGAAAACATATATTTTTTCATTTAAATTGAATATATTTTTTACTCGTTTTAAGCCCAAAGAGAGTTTAAATGTAATACAAGATTATTAAATCTTAATACTATTTAAGGTTTCATTGGACTACTTTTGAACCCACATATTATTGAAAACTAATACCTATTTATTAAATTTAAATACTATTTTTAAGATTTGATTGGATTACTTTTGAACCCAGATAGTATTGAAAACTAATAGCAGATACTCAGCTCCCGCCATCACTAACGCCCTTCGAGAAGAATCCTTTAGCGTACTCATCCAAAATGTATGCCGCTGTGCTTGTTTTTATAAGTGCTTTTAATCCCTGTAAAATTAGGAAAATTTTATTTATATAGGTACACTAAATTTACTATTGAAAAAGTTACTTACTTCTTTGTATAAAAGAAGAGAGCTCCCAATTGCTGCTTCTTGTTTTTTTTCAAATTTTCACTTATTTGATTAGGAGGCTCTCCATCAGCAGTGTCAAGAACCACAAGGAAGCAGGCACAGCCTGAATACTGCCGCACTATATCGCACAAGGAATCCACTGGAATCAGCACACCGTCTCTTCGTTTTCCAAGACTAAACCAAAAAAAAAATTAAATAAATTAGCACGGCTTGCACTCTCCAGGTAATAAATATATGGCACTTAAACTTGCTATATTTATTACTTACTTGAAAGAAGGATATCTTCATTTAAAACAATTAAGGATTCAGATGATTCATGCGTCTGATTTTTTAAATGATTGTATTTTTTTCCACGTTTTTCACTTTAATGTAAATCCCAACTAAATTTTCCATTAGGAACTCCATGTTTCCGACCGACGACGCCGACGTGTTGAAACAAACTAACGGAGTTTTCTTTCGACAAAATTATACATATTAAAAATCAATACCTACATATGTATTAAAATCTAATATTAATGTGTTCAAAATTAATACCTCGATATTCAATTCAAGTACGAGTTAAAAAGTATTTCTTGAGCATTGAGTCAAGAGTTTCGGTTTAAATAAAAAATTTATTGAATTTTAATACAATCAAATATTAAATTTTAATACATTATTTTATTATGGTCACTTTTAACCTGATATTCTACTAAAATCAAATAACAAATTATTGAAATATAAGTTTTCAATAATAATGGTAATAGATTATAATATAGAAATATTATATTTTAATATTTGAAGATTTAATTTTAGTGGAAAAGTATTAAAAAAAACATTTTAGTGGGATATGTACTGAGTTTTAATACCAAATTATTACAAAAAATGTTTAATAAAGTTGGAATATTAAAAACAAATTATTCATGTATTGAATACGGCTGTAATACGAGGGCCGTATTAAAAAACATCCCAGAATTTTTAACCGTGTAGCTGAACGGCTGAACAGATTTTAATAAAAAGTTGTGCATATAATATATAAGTGATGCCTTAGGAGGAATATTCTAAAACTTTTATTTTGGGTCTTGAACAACTGTTTTGATTTTCCAAATTTTATAAAAAAATGTTAGACGATTTTCATTGCACTTCGAACCTGAAATGTAAATATAAAATGTACCGAAATTGGGCTTTGAGTTTTAGGCAAAAAATAACAAATATAGAAACTTGACGTTTTTTGAAAAAATCTTTTCATTTTGACTTAACTGTTCGAAATTTAAAAATAGGTAATTTCAAGCAATTGAATTAATATAGCGTTCCAAAATTTTTTTCTAAATTTTAATTTTGCAAGCCATCGAATACGAATTTCATTTGTTAGAATGGATCAAGAAAAGGTTCGAAGATGACTCCTCTTTATTTCAACGAGTTAGATTATTGGATCAAATTGAAAGTTTTTGCTACCAAATGCGTTTCGCCCAGGCACGATAGTTGGGCTCATCAGTTAGATGCTGTCGTATCCTTCTAAGACGCAATATATTATTCGATGGTTATCAACACACATCATAAAATTCAGCATGTATGCAATGTAAATGATATTTTTCTAGGGGAATTTGGTTAAATTCAGACACATATAAAATGACGCCCGTGGTCTTAGAAGGGTACGACAGCATCTAACTGATGAGCCCAACTGTCGTGCCTAGGCAAAACGCATTTGAACTGAAGGTCGCAAAAACAAAATCTAAAAAAAACTAAAAACAAAATTTCTTTTATTTCTTTACATTTTTTGTTTCCCTTCCTGTAAGATTATTGTCTTGCAGAATTCAATCAAGCTTTCTTTCTGCCACTTTATAAAAAATATCAACGTCTCCTTGTGTTCTCAATGACCATCACATTTTGTCACCATACCTGTGTGTGATATTAGGTCAGATAAGTCATTTGTTGATCAAATTTGTATACTCCGACAGATTAAAAAAAAACTAATTTAGTGAAACACCTGTGTTTAATAAGCTCAGAAAATTCTGTAAACTTCAAGTTTCTGGCTCAGAAAGTACTAAAGTTAAAAGAGGTTCGAATAAAGCACAGTGTTCTAGTGGAATAGTCATGTGCAAATGTGCATTCCTCCCCGAAAACAATACTACCGTAATACTCGTGCTTAAGTGTTCTCTGAAGACTAGACATATCAATAATTTTTAGACTTTTGGTAACCGCAAACCTCAGGATCCTTTCTTGAACCTGTTCTTGTCTGGTCTTATGGGAGACTGAATTTGGTGCCCAAACTGAACAAGTGTCAACAGTCGAACACATCTAATGAAAAACTGATTTATAACAAAAGGATCAGAAAACTGCCTTAAATTAAATTAAATTTGGTGGTGCAACAGCTCGAACTGAACTAGGACCTAGTGACTTACAACCCTAAACCATTCCTGTGTGCGTGGAACGGAAGGGTCCTACAATTTTCTGCCAATTCCGAACGGCTAATGAGCAGCACTTTCTATGACAAGAGTACTCCTATACTCTGTTCAACAGAAATTGTCAGTAGGTACAGGCTTTATGGGAGAGCTTTTTCCAAAGCAGTGGCGCCTGATACACCCTTACAACAGGGAAAAATGCCACTTAAAAAAGAGCAAGCTACTAACTTTCCTTAAATATGTTGCTGTAATGCTGATGGGATACTGTCATTAATATCGTGCTTCGTGCGCTAGTTATACCATTATCATTCTCAATTACAAGCAAGGAGCTTATTCAATGGAGTTTATTAAGGAGCTTTTTGGATTTGAAGTTTTTGAGAACAAATTTTATGAAGTTGAGTATGTTGAGTGTTGGGGATTTAAAATGTAAGCTAGGGAAACCCTGTGAGAGTTATAAGAGGCGACACACTTATGCAAGCCAATGAAACCAGAGTGAGAGGCAAACGTCCTATATTCCCTGTACTGACAATTTTTGTTGAACAAAGTTTTTTGCAGCGGCTGAGAATCGAACTGGACACCTTCCGCATGACAGTCCAACGCACTAACCATTATGCCAACGGGTACTACAGAAAACTGTTTTAGCTCTCTTTTTATCCAACCAAGAATTAAAAAAGATTTATGAGTTATGGAGTTGATTTGATGTATGAATTCAATGTTATTAAATATTTGCAAATTATTCCATGATCGTGTTGTTTGACTAATCGAATCTATGTATTTGACAGTTAGACCGAAATTAGGCTCTTCGGTGAATCAGTTCACTCCCAGCATTCCTAGAAAAACTCGTATTACGAGAAAGCATTGCTTGTGAAAGATTCGAAAAAAAGAAAAGACATAAAACAACCCGACGGGGCATTCAAGAGATGGGAATAATTCCATGATAGTTCTGTTTCCTATCAATTTTAACGCTCTGTTTTGTATTCTATCCAATAAATGAAGACACATTTTTTGCTCCACCTGCCCAAAGATGTGAATTATACTTAAAATTAAAAATGGTAGCCAGATCAGAGGAGATGGAAAATTTCCTACATCGATACATTTATAAATCCTAAGCATTTAACAGCATTTTTGGCGGTCTCGACAATGTGGTCATTGCAACGAACACCAACGTTTACACACATACCGAGCAGTGTTGTCACTTTACCACAATTGTGGTAGATCTACCACAACTTTTTAAGATTTACAAAATCTACCACATCTACCACGGTAGTTCAAAAGTCTACCACTATTTTTTACATACCCTCCAAAAAGAAAAATTAAAAACAAAAATCTGTTATTATACTATCACAACACAATTTGTTTGTCTTAATTTTTCTGAATGCAGCAGTCAGCCTTCTACTACATTTTCTGGACAGACTTCTTTACTCATTAAGATGGTTTCATTTTCATTTTATGTATATTTTACTCTTTTCAACAAGACATTTTATGTTATATTTTTGTTTGAATATATAAATTAATTAATATTCTTTCATGTAAGAATAATTGTTAAACAAGCCATGTAACATAAAACAAATCTTGTCACATAGCCAGAGAACTCTAGCGAACACTGAAACACTGATCCGCAGACTGTTACCAGCTAGAATCTCTTGTTTTCTTCAATGTAGATACCAGGGTTAAGGGATTCGTTTTTATTTATGTTCTTTCAATGGGAAATTTAATAAAACTCGAAGGCACCCCCCTGATATTAATGAGTCTGTCACAGCTTTTTATTTAGTTCCATTTGACTCATTCTGATGAGTACCTCCAATTAGATAGGATCGAATTCTAAAACTTTGTTCACTTTTGGGCAGGCAAATTAAAGAAAAATCTCCCGATTGGCACGAGTTTTCATTAATAGGTTGATTTATGTATATTTGGCTAGATAGAGTTAGAGCAGGCAGGCAGTTACTGATTGAATTGAACACATCCAAAAATATAACCAGGAAATTGAAATTTATAAAATTAAAGAAAATCTTCTTGGGTATTACATTAAGCTTTGTGATCAACTAATAAAAGGTTCGAGTTTTCAAGTGTGCATCTCCAGTTGCTTTAATTCTTAAGTCCAAAAGAATTTCAAAAAGGTCGGCAACAAACTATTACCGTTAAAAAGAGTATTCCCTTTTAACGATATTCCGCAAGAAGGTATCAATAACTAGTGCGATCTCCACTCTTGCTCTTTGAAAGTGAACAAATCAATGACATCAAAGGGGATGGATTGACTTAAGCAAAGAGATGAATGTAGTCGAAGAGTCCATGTTTTCGAATTTTAGTAAATATATGTTCAATTTAGCTGCTTTACTACATAACAGTGCAGCAGCAGAAATAGCCTTTTCAGAAATGAATGCAATAAAAAACAAACTTGGTGTCAAAACTATAAACAGTCTTATTTTTGCTAAAAAAACGGCAAATAAATCTGATATTTTTATTTCTTGAGCAGAATTGATTCGCTTTTTTTTTTTAATTTTAATTTGTTGATGGTAAGTTTAAAGATACATATATAATATGTATGTATATAGAACAAAATATCACAACAAATATATTTAGGTACTTAAATCAATGTGTAAAACTTCGTCTTTATAAATGACTTTAAGTGCTCTAAAAATGTGATTTAACGAAATATTTTCTTATTTATTATTATTTATAATGGGCCTTACCAATAATCAAATTTAGAGGCGAGTTTAATATTTGAGTGAAATTAACCAATATGTAATGAGCTCTATATAGTTAAACATACATGTTATGAACTTAATATATAAGTGGACTCTAAATTATGAACCATCTATTGTACATAACTTAAAAAATAAAATGTAACATGTATTATGGTCAGTTATAAAGAGTACATTAAATAATGGTTAATTTTGATCAAATATTAAAGTCGTCTCTAAATTTGTTTATTAGTAAGGCTCATTGTATACATATATATAATATTTATTATAAGCTCTATTTTTTC
Source organism: Philhelius festivus (assembly GCA_963931855.1). Classification (NCBI taxonomy): domain Eukaryota; kingdom Metazoa; phylum Arthropoda; class Insecta; order Diptera; family Syrphidae; genus Philhelius; species Philhelius festivus. Next base: position 216,171,082 of record OZ007555.1, read on the forward strand.
TTTTTTTTTTTTTTAATAAATACAAAATATTGAATAAAAAATATATCTCACTTATTTTGCTAGTTTTATATAATATCAATACATATTAACGGTCCATTTTGTTAGCATTATAATTTAATATGTTTGGATTTTGTCCTTTTTAATTATTTATCATTTGGGAAATTACAAATCTACCACACAAAATCTAAATCTACCACTGTTTTTCGTCCCAATCTACCTCGGGTTTTGAAATGGAAGTGACAACACTGATACCGAGTCCTGAAAACTTTTTAGCTTCTTCGTTGCAAGTGCCATTCAAGAATAATGGCAACAGAGGTACATTTTGCTCCAACGATAATAGACAGCATTAAACTCGACACGATTTCTCAAACCCTATTTGACAATGCTGTAAGGATCAAATTTTAATGAGCTTATCATACGATACCGTTGAAATTCCACTTCCCAATAATAAGGACGTGAATTTCAGGACGAGTATGAGAAACTGAGGTTAGAGTCGTCGGCGAAACACAGAAGTGGATTAGAAATTTCAGACGAGGGATCAATTATAAAAATGAGGAAGAGAGTCGGAGACAAAACGGAGCCCTGCGGAACACCAGCATTTATTTATTTTGTGAAGCTCAGATTTGAAACCGTCCAAATACAACATGTATTGAACGATCTTGAAGGTAATTTCTAATCCAAAGAATAAGGCTTTCATTGATACCAAACGCACGCATTAGCATGTCTTCAACACCGTACGTGCTTATGTGAAACGTGGAATACATACGACATCTTTTACAACGTTTCTATAGAAAAATAAAGATAGGATAGATAGAAGTTGTTTTTTATCTCATGAAATCTGGCTGGGTTCAGGAATAGTGGGACAAGAATTTTGCCTACAAAAAAGGGCTCCCGGTTGGAAGTCAATCTAGACTAACATTCACTTCACCAATGTTCAATAAAATGAGTTCTGGAGATACAAGCTAACTAAATAAATTGTACGATTTGTTTTTGTCATAATCTGACTTCGTTACTTTTTGTTGCTCTGTGGGCTTATAAAATGGTAATGTAAGTGAATACTGTTTTGTCATTAGCCTGGCACCAATAAGGGTTAAAGTCTACTTAAGCTGAATTAATTTTTGTACTCATAATATAATCCCAATTTTTTTTTTTAACTTATTTCATCGTATGCTCTTCTTTAGAACAGTATCATCAAAATACCTCCCACGCTTTGATTCTTCAATCTGATTAATATCTTCATACATCAAGCGTACTCCGTGAGTTGTCTTCTGTCTGTGTTTCCGTCTGCTCTAAATAGCTTATAATCCCATAATAATTATTATCCCTCTTTGAAATATGATATGCTTAGCGCGCTTTTTGATCACACTAAGACTTGGCCACCTATAGATTGGCGGTGGCCCCGTTAATATCAATGGGAGTCATGTTCCATCAAAAGCCAAGCAACAACAAAAAGAACACAAAGTAATGCCAAAACCTGATCTTGAAATCTACGGGTACGTATACACGAATCTTACATGACATTGTCGTGGAAATAAAATTTACAAAAAAAAATAGTAAATAAACAAAGGAACACATAAAACCCTTACAAACATGCGCGGATGAATAATCTTGATCATTGGTATCCACATGGCTCCTGATTAAACAACAACAACAACAAAAAACAAAAGTACATCCTTTCGACTGGTTAACTCTGAGTGCGGAATGCGTGTCCTGATCTCGTGATTAAATTTTACATCATGTTTTATAACTTCGAAGAGATCGTTGTTGGGATTTAGTTAGGCCTTAGATCTTGATGTATTTCCTTTGGGATTGCCACTCGAATGTGTGTGGTGGACGTTAAGCTTAATGTCTAACAGACTCTGAGAAAGTTAATCATTTTATATAATAAGAACTTACTAAAAATAGATAAACAGAAAACACAGATTCTATATTTAGCGACGTGTATGCTAAGCACGTCATATACATATTTTTTTTTTTTTTTTTTATAATCTACCCGCGCTCAAGGGATTATGATTACCCTTTAAATGTTTCAACACAGCGCGGGTGTGAAGTTAATGAAGAGAAAGAAGGATAGGAAAGATGTGTGGCACGATGTTCTGAGACTGTTGGTGGTTGTCTCAGATATTTTTATCTCCAGGGATGGTGGCTGAGCTAAAGCGGAGAAATGCCGTGTCTTATTTCTATGTCGCTTATAATTCACATTATTTTATTCGTGTTCATCCTTGTTGGGCATACTAGATCAACTCAATTACATGTTGTTAGTGTTATGCCTGAACAACATGTAATGAGTAAACCAGCAACCCATTGATGACAATTTTTTAGAAGGTTTTTAATGAAATTAAAGCGACATAGACGACGGCAGGGATCGAACCTGTCATCATGAGGTTGACAGGCGAGCACACATCCATCGCGCCACGGCCACCCCATGTTGGTTAATCAAAAAAGTGTGCCATCTGAAAGGTTACTAATTGGTTACAAAGGTTAATAAGTTTAAGTAGTTGGTCAGGGTTTGTAATAAAATTTTAAAGATTTTTTTTTGGGTGACTCTACAGAAATACTTTGAAAAATCATTAAAAAAACCCACCCACCCGATCAATAACTGAAACTACCCAAAACTTTACATGGAACAGTAGAGCTCATCCCTGTTCACACTGTCATAAGCTGCTTTGCAATCAATGAAAATTTGGTGTGTGTCCGATATTAAATTCTTGTATCTTCTCCAGGATTTGGCGCAATGTAAAGATTTGGTCGATGGTAGACTTTCCATGCTGTATGCTCCTTATCAGATCATCTTCAGCCAGTTTGAGAAGCTCCACCTGTATACCACCATCAATGGCTGCTTTGTTCGATTTTAGCCTGGTGATGGCTGCTTTGATCGCATTTAGGTCGGGTGGGTAAAACTCGAAATCAACAACCAAATAAACTTGACGGGCCCGCTCGTTAGCATCCTATTTCCTGAAAAGAACTTAGAAAATTCACTAAAATTCGACTATGGCTTGCCAATCACTGAGCCTATTTGAACTTTTCTCGGCAATTAAAGCAAAACAATTTTTGTAAACTATTCTCTGTTGCTGTAAATTTTAGCTTAACAAGTTTCACCTACTTATTCGTTTTTCCTTTTTACATTTTTAACCTTAAGCTTCAAAATGCTTTAGAATTCATTAGAAACCTGAACTCACAAAATATTTTTGGAAAGCAAAATAAAATAATTGATAAGTTTCGACAACGGGCGGTTCTCCGTGACTGACGATTTAGATAGCAATTCAGTGGTTGAATCAATGTGCGCGTGAATGGAATGGCCGAGATAAAGATTAGTTTTAGCTGAGAAAGTCACCATCAATCGATCAGTTGTTTTCTTGAGAAATCCACGAAAATTTCGAAGAAATTGAAAAATCGAGAAAAATAATTTTTTAGAATTTTGCGCGCACTAAAGAGATTATGAGGCTCTGGGATCTTGGCATCCTATATATGAGATGTTTGTAAAAAAAAGTATGCCCTCTAATTGGTCAGTAGTTCAAGGTCCCGCAAGGTCACAGGTGATTTTTGGCACCTCATTTCTGGGATATTCGCAAAAATTATTTACAATTCGAAATCATTAGATCACTAGATCCTGATAAATGGTTAACTATTTTAAAAAATTGGTCAGCCATAAATGTTGTCTAATGAATTTTTAAGAAGAACAAAAATTTTAGCAACCCATTTGTGTCATTCAGAAAAAAAGTATGTCATTTAAGAGGTCAGTAAAATGTCGCAAATTTTTATTATTGGTCAGTAATAGATTCTTTAATAAATTTCAAAAAAAAAATGTGAAGTTCATAGCGGATCTCGGCACCTCATTTGTGGGATATATTTAAAGAAAAATTATACTCCTTGATAGGTTACTTAATCGTCATAATGTGTCAGTTAGTATGAGTAATTGGTCAACAATTCATTAAGTGCCAAAATTCATTACTTATGGCTAGCTAATAACTGAAACTAGCTGACGTCTTATAATCGTTAAGTGTTCTTTTTTTTTTGCTGAACTACCCAACAATCTATAATATGACCTAGAATAAATCATTCAAAAAATTTATAAATTTTTAAAAATTTTTCAGGTGGAATACATTTTGTGTGCGAATATCTCACAACAGATTGTGTCCAATCATTGGTAACCTCTTGGATTCTTTTCGCAAAAGTTTTTACCAACCCAAACCAAATATAGTGCCTATGATCGTGAGCTTCTAAGTGCTTACATGGCAATCAAACATTTTCAACATATGATAGAAGGAAGACAGTTTGTTCTTTATACTGACCACAAACCTCTTACTTTCGCCTTTCAACAAAAACCTGAGAAGTCAAGCCCTCGTCAACTCAGACATTTGAGCTACATCGGACAGTTTACCAAAGATATAGTTCATATCAACGAATGGCAAGAACAATATAGTGGCTGATGCTCTATACAGAATAAACGCCATCTGTGCACCATCCTCAATCGACTATACTGATTTGGCTAATCAACAACAAACTGATGAAGAACTCAAAAAACTCCTCAGCTAATCTTTATCTCTGCAACTAAAAGAAATCGAACTTCCAAATACGAATCACCAAATCTTTTGCGATATTTCAACAGGCAATATAGTCCAACAAAACTACGTCGCCAAGTTTTCAATACAATTCAAAACTTATCACATTCCGGAAGTAAGAAAACTACTCAGATGCTCAAAGAACGTTTTATTTGGCGGAACCTAAAGAAAGATTGTCGCAAATGGTCTCAAACGTGCATCAGCTGAAGAAAGATTTCATCATGTTCATCAAGATCTAGCTGAACCATTGCCATATTCAGGTGGATTCACATACGCCCTCACCTGCATTGATCGATTTACAAGATGGCCAGAAGTTATTCCTCTGCCAGATATCACCGCCGAAACAGTTGCATCAGCTTTTCTTTCCGGTTGGGTCTCCACGTTTGGAATCCCTCAAGAAATCGTAACAGACCAAGGAAGGCAATTTAAATCATCCCAGGCAAATGGATTTATAGAGCGATTCCACAGAACTTTGAAGGCAGCGATCAAATGCCATGAAACAGAAGATTGGGTTGCCAAACTCCCAATTGTTCTACTCGGTCTCAGATAATTTTTACAAGAAGATTACAAAGCAACCTTAGCAGAACTTGTGTATGGTACAACATTAAGGGAACCAGGCCATATGTTCTCATCAACTCAGCGTTCATCAAACCATGATTTTATCAATAAATTTCGAGATACGATGCAAAATCTTCAACCTATTCAACCTCAACGTCATGGTTCTAACAAAATGTTCTTCAACAAAAACCTCCAAATTCGAGTCATGTTTTCCTTCGCAATGATGCAGTCAAAAGGCCACTCCAACAACCCTATGATGGCCCATACCCTGTGAAGTCGAAGACGAGCAAATATCACACACTCGAGATCAAAGGACACAAGAAAAATATCTCAATAGACCTCTTCAAACCAGCATTTCTTTTGAACCATCAAGACCAAGACCAAACGGAAGAAACATAGCATCCGTTGACAACCACTCAAATGACAAAATCTGGCAGAAGAGTTCAGGTTAGGTTAGGTTGGACTGGCTGTCTAGTTGTTGTTGACTCACTTAGACCTCAAGGATCCGTTGTGATACCACTAAAGAAGTTACTCATGGGAGAGTAATGAATTTAAACAAACCATTTCGTGCTTTTAATAAAGTTAGAGAGACATTTTGTGTCGATTGTTCCCAGTTCACTGGTATTATCGAAGAAGGGATTACCGAGATAATTATTCCTTCTATTGGAGAGTGCTGGACATGTACATAGAAGGTGTTGGACTGTTTCCTCTTCCTCCTCGTCCATGCAGCTTCTACAGAAGTCATTTGTGTAGACTCCAAGCCTCAAAGCATGTCTACCTATGAGGCAGTGTCCTGTTATAACTCCAATTGTAGAGCTTATATTTTGTCTGCTCAGGGAGATCAAGTCTTTTGACCGTTTAAGGTCTATGCTTGGCCATATTTGTTTGGTTGCCAGGCAGGTGGTACCCTGTGACCATCTAGCATTTGTTGATTCTAGAGCATGTTGTTTGAGTAGATATTTGCATGTAGCAAGTGGTGTTCCTATGGTATGTTTTTGTCTAACAGTAGGCAGAAGTGTTCCGTTTTTGGCGAGCTCATCGGCTTTGCAATTTCCCGGAATGTCTCTGTGGCCCGGCACCCAAATGAGGTGAATATTAAACTGTTCTGTCATCTCATTCAGAGATGATCGACAATCGTGGACTAATTGAGAGTTAGTGGAGACAGACGCGAGAGACTTGAGGGCGGCTTGGCTGTCCGAGAAGATTCGTATATCCTTGCAAGATATAACGTTTTCTTTGAGCCAGGATAGTGCCTCTTTAATCGCCATTACTTCTGCCTGGAATACACTACATTGATTGGGAAGTCTATATGAAAGACTGAGATTCAGTTGTTTTGAATAGATACCACTTCCAACGCCGTGATCGGTCTTTGAACCGTCTGTATAGAAGTGTACCGCATTGTCTTCCAGGGGTCTCTCTTCTTCCCAAGACGATCTTGAAGGGATGGAAACAAGGAAGTTGTTATCGAATACCATTTTTGGGGTGGTATAGTCTAAGCGATCTGGGATAGATCTGAAATTGTCTATTAAGATGGTTGTATGACCAGTATTGTTACTGATCCATTGAGAGGTGGCTCTAAGTCTCATGCATGAGTTGGCTGCCACCATTTTGGAGAAGATGTCAAGAGGTGTTGAGCGAAGTGCTCCTGTGATGCACATACCTGCTGACCGCTGGACTTTGATGAGTTTTCCTAGATTTACCATCTTGTCCAGTGCGGTCCACCATACGACAACTCCATAAATGAGTATCGGTCTGATTACCGAGGTGTATAGCCAGTGGGTTATTTTTGGGGAGAAGCCCCATTTCAATCCTATTGCCTTTTTACAAGTGAAAAGCGCTACGGTAGCCTTTTTTACTCTTTCATCAATATTTGCCTTCCAATTTAGTTTTTTGTCTAAAATGAGGCCTAAATATTTGGCTTGGTCGGAAAAGCTTAATGGTATTCCTTTAATCTTGGGTGGGTTAATCTGAGGAATTTTGTACCTTCTCGTAAAGTGTACTAATTCTGTTTTATGTGGATTGACGTTCAAGCCACACTGCTTAGCCCACTTTGTTAGCCTATTTAAGGCATTTTGTAGGAGTTCTGAGAGAACTTGGGGATGTTTCCCAGATACAGATATTGCAACATCGTCAGCATAGGCAATCACCTTGAAACTCTCTGCTTCCATTGATGTTAGCAGTTCGTTTACTACCATGTTCCATAAGAGAGGCGAAAGGACCCCACCTTGGGGGGTACCTCGATTCACCGATCTGGTGGTAGTAAAAATTCTCATGCTAAGGTCAATGAGTGGTTTCTCTAATTTCAGCTTGTTCATTGCTGTTGTGATCGCCTGGTAGCTGACGTTGTTGAAAGTTCCTTCGATATCTAGGAAAGCTACTAGATTGTATTCTTTGTATTTGAGGGAATATTCAATACCACGTACCAGCGAATGAAGTGCTGTTTCTACTGATTTTCCCTTAGAGTACGCATGTTGAGCTGTGGAAATGAGACATGGTTTTAAGTTATATCTGATGTGAATTTCAATCAATCTTTCCAAGGTTTTAAGAAGGAAGGATGATAGGCTGATTGGTCGTAGATCTTTAGGGCTAACGTGAGAGGGTTTCCCTGCTTAAGGAATGAAGACTACTTTTGCCATTCTCCAGGCTTTAGGAATATATCTCAACCTTACGCAGCTCGTCAGAATGATTTCCAATGGTGGAATGATCATGTCAGAGCATTTTTGTAATTCGGCCGGAATGATTCCGTCTGGTCCTGGAGATTTATATGGATCAAAGCTGTCTACAGCCCATTGCAGTTTTTCCCGCGTTATTAGATCAACTGTGTCGCTTGTAGCGGTTTGAGACTCTGATGTTGAGTCGTAAAGTATGTTAAAGCTACCTGGAAAGTGGGTGTCTAATAACAGATTAAGAGATTCTTCATCTGTGGTAGTCCATGTGTCCGCATCTGTCGTTAAAGCACTGGGTATAGTTAGACTTTTTGAGAGAATTTTCCTGAGTCTTGAGGCTTCTGAAGTATTGTCTATTTTTCCACAGAAGTTTCTCCAAGAAGACCTCTTGCTCTTCCTTAATTCTTTCTTATATTGCCTTAGAGCTTGTTTATATAAGTCCCAATCAGAGGGGGGTCTAGTGTATTTAGATCTATTCAAGAGTTTGCGACAGCTCTTCCTGAATGGTTCTAGATCTTTGTGCCACCAGTGAGGTTTCTTTTTAAGCTTTACAATGGTAATAGGGCATGAAGTCCTCATTGATTCGTTGAAGGCTTCGGTGAGATGATTTACCGAGAGGTCTAGTTCATCTTTGGTGGAGGAGCTTTTAAGAAGGTTGTGGTCAAGCAGTTGTGCTAGTACCTCCCTGTATCGTTCCCAGTTAGTGTTACGGTGATTGCGAAATCCCGTAGATATATTTGCCACATCACTGAGATCAAACTGAATATATCTGTGATCAGAGAAGGAATTCTCTTTTGAGACGTGCCAGTCTGAAATCAGGTTATGGATCGAGTCAGAGGTAAGTGTAATATCAAGTACCTCTTTCCTGTTCTTGGTTACAAATGTAGGTTCATTACCAATATTATTAATGAGTAGATTAGTGCTTAGTGTGTAATCAAATAAGGACTCACCTCTCTCATTTATGTCAGAGCTACCCCATACCGTGTGATGGGCGTTAGCGTCCATACCGATTAGGAGACCCACTTTCTTCGATTGCGCATCCGCAATTGCCTTCCTTAAGGTGTTTCCTGGAACTGGGCTGTCGTGGCCAAGGTAGGAGGATATGAGCCAGTAGATGGCTTTATCCGTTGTTAGGACAGCGGTGGTAGTGTCCTTGTCGCTGTAATTGGGGAGTAAAAATACATTTAAGTCTTTTTTTACTAATATGCATGACCTTGGTTCACCTTTCTCCGATGCATATAATAGAGTATAACCAGGATTCCTGAGGCCTCTGATGATGGAGTTTGAGACCCACGGCTTCTGTATCAAGACAATGTCTTCTTTGTTGCTATGCAGTCGGAGTACCAGGTTATTTGTGGCCATGATGGCGTGATGGAGATTAATCTGAACTAATCGCAGCATTGCTACTTTTAGCCAGATCAACCTCCACCACTGTTTTATCGGCGTTTTCATCGTCTGAGGAGGAATGAAGTAGGGCTTCCTCACTCAGAGTGATGCCTAAGGTGGAGTCTTCAGTATCCATGTCGGAATTGCTGTCGACTATAGAATTAGCCTCCACGTCGTCGGATGGCTTGTTCGGGGCTTTGGAGATCGGTGGTTCCTCGTGTGGTGTTGCAATGACCTCCATTATTTGAGGTTGTGAAGCGTTTCCTTCCGCTGAAGGGGCTTCTGTGGGGGGCGCGTTTAGCGAATCTTCATCTTTTTTATAGATGCGAACTATGACTTCGTCGAAACCATACCTAATCACGCCTTCGGTCGCGGCCAGTGGAGCTAGCGATTCCCTATTGATCAACTAGAGAGCTGATCTATAGCGACCCACTGTCTCCCTCTCAATCTTTGGGACTTTCCAGTCGTGAGTAGGCAGGTTTGGATTGCTGGTTTTAATTAATTTCAAAATCATATCTGGGCAGTTATGTAGAGCCGGGACCATTATACGTGCTCTTGGTCGGCAAGGGATATTCTCCCTTGTAACAACTTCGAGCTTGGCACCCGGCCAGACTTCTGGCAAGCCATTGACAGCAGCCCTGTATAGATCGAAAGATCTCTGATCACCACAGGCGATGAGTTTGATACGATTTTGGTACCATCCTGCATCGGCTGTGTCAGGGAGAGGCCCCGGATTCTCCTCGATGACAGATAGAAATCTGAAACCAAGGTGAGCCTTGACGTCTGCCCATTGATCATGAGAGATGTTACCATCCACATGACTCCTGTCAATGACCGCGGCTATGATCTTGTCTTTGAGCGCGTCTCTAAAAGAAAGATCTTTGAAGGCTGTTGTGCTGCTGGAATGCACTTTCTGCCTTTTCGCTTCAGGCTTGTCGCCCTCAAGAGACCTATTACGCTTTGACGTTGAGTCGCTGCAGGTCGTTTTGGTTTTTCTGCTAAGGAAGCCACTAGCCCACTCGAGTTTTCGCGTTTGCTCCGGGGTTCTTTCCGCCGCCGGTATGACACCGACTGCGGCCAGAATCCGCGCAGCATTACGCTGATCTCGACTGGCCTGTGCCTTCATGGACCTCTTTCTGGCCGACCCATGACTATGTCCGTGTGACACAGTTGTGGATCCACCTCCAGAGTTAATATTCAAGAGTTCATATTCCAGACAGATATCGTTGTCAGTAGAGGGCGAGTAATGTGGCGATCCATTTATCTATTAACTTACTTTAAGTATTTCCATTTAGCTTTAATGACCGAAGTCAGCAGTGGGTTTTTGAAGCATTGAATTCTACGCGGCTTACGGTTCCTTATTCCACATTTAGAGGACAGGGACGTGAACCAAGATTAAACAAAGATTAGAAGCTGAGAGTAGCGTGTTCAGCAAAACTATTGAATGAATTAGAAGGTTCAGATAAAAGATCAATAATTATGAATATGATAAAGAGAGTCGGAGAGAAAACGAAGCCCTGTGGCACACCAGAATTTATTTTATTCTTGTTGCCCAAGGTAGTTAGTTTCTTATCCAACGAAGAAGAGATTCATAAATGCCAAATTCAAGAAGGGACGTAAGTGCAATTGGACAATTTTGCCAACAAAAGCCCGTATTTTTGTCATCCCCACCCAGACAGTTGCATTTTAATCATTGCAGCTAAATAGAGCCTTAAAAAACACAATATAAACAAAGTAATTTCATAAATCCATCTCAAGACGAAGTATCTCAGTTTTTCTGAGTGTTCCTACCTACCAACCTAGCACCATTAAAAACAGCAAAAAAAACTGCTTATATCACCGTGTATCCTAACTATCTTTAAATGACATACGACTACACTCTAACACTTAAATGTTTATCAAAAAACAGGAGCAAATTACCATCATCAGAGGCCACGAACGAAAAAGCCTTCGCATTTATGGCTAATCAGGAAAATATACTGCAATCAGGTGTTGGCGAGACACTTGCCACAAATTAATTGGATTATAGATAAAAATGTAGGTACTTGATGTCTCCAGTCTCCATGTATCCACGGAGTATCATTTTTTTTTTTTTGGTTTGTTGTGTCTCTGCCGAAGTTTTCTTTAGTTTTATCGCTCTACACAAAATATCACACGCTTTGAAAATTTATGTAAGCTGAATGAATAATCGTAAGTGTAAGATTTTGTTGTGTAATAAAAAAAACACATGTAATGCAAATTTTGCACGACAATCTGAGAACAAAAAAATGTGTAGTAGGCTCTTAGTGGAAATGGATATCAAGACGGGGTAAAGAAGTAAACTCTGAGCCAAGAGCAGTAAGGAGGCTGTAGTCTGGGATATGGCGATGGATCTGTATCTTAGGTTTTACTCTATACTTCATTTTTATGAATAAATTAGTTGACACTGGATAAGCCTATTCCACTAGCCATGATATTATAGAAACTTTTGAGTCGGATTTGTACCTTAAATAATTTTCCTATTTTTTCAGCATTCTGGAATCAGTTAAATATTTTCTAATTGTGGCAGTCAAATAGACAACCAAATTAACAAGAACCGTCGGTCGTAGTATTTAACGATACCGAAAGATTGTTTGGAATAGATCTCTTGTTCTTGGTAACGTTCGAATTTACGACCATCCTTCCCCAGTTCCAAAACTTCTATTGTGCTCAACACGATAGTGATTAAGGCCATCTAGTGGTTGAGATGAGAGTCAATTTGAATTTCAGGATTGCAAGTCAACGACATATTCCTGATTTCAAAATACGATACGACAAATTATACTAGAGAAGATTCCATTCAGAAGTTGAAGCACACCTTCCAGAAGTCACGAGCCTCAACAATCTTACTAACAATGAAATCGATAACACCACTGATCAATTTTTAACAGTGGTCAACAATGCTTTAGACAGAAAACTCCTCGCATCCGCACATACAGGTACACAAACTTGTCCCAGCATATGCAAATAATACATGCTCACTGGCAAAGCCTCCGCAAGAACCTCCAAAGAATCTACCACAAGACCTTCAATATGGTAAGTTACAATGACCGAATTCAAAACTTCAGTGAACCGAGACTATGTTAACCAGCCAGTAAAACATCATCAGGAAAAGGATTTCACAAAGAGATTCGTAGATATCAAACCTGGCCTTGACAAGTTTTAAAAGATCAACCTGATTGTTCGAAGTGCGAACTCAAAACCAGACACCATCCTTCACGGATCAAAATTTGCTGGAGCAGTTACCAACCTCCCATACGCCTTCCTGACTTAATCGAAGAAGTAGAAATTCACTTTTAGGAGATATCAGAAGAAAACTCTTCATCCTCCCGAAACCTCCTGATGAAGTGGCTGAAATTATCATTACCGGAAAGATGAGATTTCTGATTACGTACTTAAAAACTTACCAAATCTTGTTGTTCTCTGACTATAAATCTTCAACAGTGTCAACAATGTCTAAATAACAGCTAGGTATTTCGATTCAGCCTGAAAAACGGCAAAAGTTGTCCCCGAATAAGCTGAAAAAAGTTTTCGACAGCGTTTGGATAAAAAGCTCTCGGAACTTGAACTTCCTAAACCCTTGGTAAGAATAATCAAAAATTTCCCAATCCATAATTCTTTTTTAAGTACAAGAAGCAAAACACCAATTATCGACCAATAGAATCAACCCCAGAGTCGTCTCTCAAGGGTCAAAACTTGGACCGTTGCTGTTCAACATTTATATTGCCGATCAACCAGCGAACTTACTAGCTACAAAGATGAAGCATTATACAGAAAACTCCATCACATACAAGCATAATACGCTACAGCTTTTTCACCAGAGACTGCTGCCAGCAGAGTCTATAAGAGCACATTAAAAACCTATAGGAATACTATCTCAAATGGGGACTGAAGATAAACAGTAAAATGATGGAACTCATCTGCTTCCGAGCACGCGTAGTAATGACAAGTTTGATAAAAATCTTGAGTTAGATATTTTTCCAAATGTTAAAATGTTAAATTGCTGAAGCCAGATCTGTCATGAAGAGTAATAGCGTTTGAGATAATTAAATTGTTTTATGAATATAGAATAGAAGAAGAATATTTTAAACACGGTTGATAAAGTCGACCGGTTCAATGAACAATTTTCCGTGCCGTATATTAACGAAAAACATCATCTGTTGAAAATATCACCACAACTTAGCGTCAGCACTTGAGCATTCATCCATACACACTTCAACTAACCTACGAGCTCTGACTTAATTACCATAGATGTGACGTGTGGTTGTTAGCTGAGCACTCAAGAAGTTGGAAATTGTCCTTAATTTGGGTTAGAAAATAATATTCAGTGACGGGGCCCTGGATGAATCAGTTCGTCAGCAAGCAAAATTTTCGAACTTCGGACGATCCCAATCCACGAATTGCAGTGCATACAGAGAAAGTCCACACTTGATGTGGATTTTGGACTTGCGGCATTATCGGGTAATACTTCTTTAAAAACGACGTTGACCGGGCCATCACCATTAATAGATCTTAGTACCTACTGCTAATTTGGTGCGTTGTTAGAAAGATGATCAGCTAGTGATAGGTTGAATTATTGGGGTGTTCCTTGTGATTTGGCCATAGATACTGGGCTCCTAATATATATAGTGGTGGTGTGACCGGTTTTTAATAGTGCGTGCCGAAGAAATAGAAGCCTTGTAGGTAAGCCAGTCAATAAAGAGCTCTTTGTATGCCTTAAAGGTTCCGTAATATTATTTGCCTTACCCCGTTATATCGGCTCTACCAGGGCTGAGTTTTACGTTCCGACCTTCTCGTGCGAACTCTATTTTAACTTTTTCACTATGAACGACTATGACAAGACAAACATTTTGCCATCCGCCGACACAGAGGATAAGCTCTTGGCCTCCACCCAGGAGACCATTAAGAGGAGCCCAGATGGCGCTGGGAGTTTCGGTACTTTTGGGCAACCCGAACCATCAGGAAGGCGAGCAGTACCAGCTCGATTTGAGAAAAAGCAATTGGCGAGCGCTCTTCTCAAGGAACAGTAAAACAGCAAAACTGCCAGGAATGATAAAATTAGAACAGTTTATAAAAGGGACGCTGGCGCGCTGCCGCCCGCTGATAAAATAAAATACCAGAAGATCGTGGAAGATCTTTTGGAAATTCAAGACAAGGTCGTTACGGGAAACATGTCTCCAGATAAGACTTAGAGACGAGACCCAGAATGGTGCAGCCACGTACTGTGAGTTGGAGTCGTGTAAAGCATTCCACATTCGTGTGGTGCGGCTAAAGAAAAAATCTCTGAATTTAACTGCATGTCCGAAATTCTGCTCAAGTGTAAACTGATGGCCATTGCTTGAAGCGCGAGTATTACGGTTAAATTGTTTAAGGGGAAGAATGCAGTTGGGTATTTCACTAGAACAGTGTTTATAAAAAAAACGGTAAAATAGTGAAAGACAAGAAGCATTGCGACGGTGTTCAAGAGTTTCAAATGTTTCTGTTATAATTTTATCACCTATCATTTTCAAAGCTTTTTTTTGGATTCTATCCAAGACTCAAATGAGTTATTGGAGCACTTGCCCAAATATGTGAATTGTACTCGCGCTTTGGACGAATATAGGCCTTAAAGACTACAGCCAGATAAGAGCGGGTAAAAAATTTTTTGCAACGTCGAAGCAAACCTAAGTACTTAGCAGCGTTTTTGGCGACGCTGAATATATGGTTATTCCACAAAAGGTGGTTTGTGATGCCAATACCGAGAACTGAGAGCTGTTCGGTTTTCTCAATGCAAGTGCCACTCATGGATAGCGGCATAGGGGGTGGATTCTGCTTTAAAGACAGGAGACAGCATTTTGCGTTTTTTAAGCATTTAATTCTACACGGTTTTTCGTTCCCCATGCTGCCGTTCTACAAAATGCAAGAAAAATGTTCCTACTTACAAAAAGCAAATATTCTGTTGCAAATTTCAAATTCTTACAGGGGAGTGGTATTGAGCTTAAAAAAAACTATAGCAAATGCGAATTGAAAATCAACCAGAAACTAAGCGAAATGTTAAGAAATCTGATTGAAAAGATCCCGAAAATCGAAAAGTTTTTCCGATTTCGACTTTGACCAGGACTTTCAATTCGGTCTCATCAGACATTCCAAAATAAAAAAAAAATTTAAACAAATTTGTATTAGTGAAATAAATAATTTTCGCTCATCTGGAATCACTTTATGTAAAACTTGTTGTCGAAGGGACAGTTGAGTCGTGCGTCGTTCGTTTATCATTTATATAAGTGCCCATATTTGAGGATGCTTATACAATTCCCCTACTTCCTTCCGTCCGATTTGCTGAAAGCACACCGACCGCTTTTGATGTCCATTTATTTAGTAAATCTAAAAGTAGGTATGTATTTAACTTGTCTTGCAAAATTGCACTGATTCCTCTGTTTATTCTTCCACAACGGATAAATCAAGTATCAAGGAGCATTCACGGATTTGCATATACTGAATTTCATACCCATAGTTTGGTCGAAGAAATGCGTGAAATTCTTTTAAAAATAACAGGTTAAATGGGCTGAGGATATTAGCCATGGACATCACCATCACTACAGCCATATAGCCATGATTAAGGGCATGCAAACGTAGTCCCCGAGACAAAAATAGAAAAACGATTAGGTATTCATCTCTACAGTTGAAATGAGAAAAACCACTCGCGCTCGCGGATCTACATCAAAAGGATGTCGCATGCCGGATGTCATGTTGCCCAATCACAACATGATTCCCAGTTCCGTTGCTTGTTCCAGCTACAGCAGCTTCAAAGCGGCCTCCAGTCCCACCCCCCAAAACTGGTGTCCCATTTCTGAGGTAAAAATAAAGCCTTTCAGACTTGAAACATTCGTGTGCTGTGCAATTGTCACATAACACAGAACGTAACATTTCCCCAAAGGAGTGATGACATCTCGGTGCAGTACAAGTTGTTTGGGGCATGTTTCGCATGTACAGCACTTAGAGTGTGTGTGTGTGTGTGTAGAGCCATGTGACTTCGCGGAATTATACTTTGTGTGGACGAACCGACAGTTTGTTGTTGATCCTATCAGTTGCGTCACTCAACCAGGAGACAGGATAGACCGGATAGCTCAGCGAACTCGTGTAAAGGAACGAATGACATTGCGCATCGTGTTCGCTGTGTAACATGAAAGGAATTTTAATTGAAAACATCACAATTGTCTGTACCGAGGTGTGGAAAGTCATTACGATTAAATGTGAGCAATTATTGTACGATTTTATAGCTGCTTTCGGTGTGGTATGATTGTTGAATTCGAAAATGGACTAGATTTTTTTCAACAGAAATTTTCTATTCATCTTTCAGGCTCATGCAACGACTAACAAAATGAAGTAATCTCTGACATTTCTCGTCATCGTTTTTCTAAAGACACGACAAACGCAAAAAAATTTTAAAAAATTATAGAAGATTTAAAAAAAATTTAGTTGTGTAAATTCAATAGATACATATTATTTACCTCAACAAATATAAGTGATATCAGCCTACTATCCATCGAGTCATTGTCAGCAGTGTTTTAAGAGGGAACGTTGCGAATGTTCAAGGACAAAAGTGACAGCAATTATTTTGATGAATCTGACAGATGTTAAATTGCAAATCGAATAAAAATGTATTTTTATCATTGGTTATCATTTTCTGCTTAAAAGAATAACTTAATAAATGAAGGTTTCATCAAAGTGAAGATTTTGATGTTTGAGAACAAGTTACTGAGCAGATCTATTTTTGAAATGTTTTGGTAGATAATTTGTGAGATAAATTAAAATTTTTAACAAAACCTTAACCCCACAGATGTGCCGAAAATTAGATTATAAGAATTGTGTTCTCTCATTTCAATGACATTTTATTTGGAGTTGAAGCTAGACTGAACTACATATCAACCCTTTTTGTAATCGATTTGCGCCTGCGTTCAATTGGATCATGTTTTGTTCAACTTGCTCAATGGAGTTATGTCAAATATCAAACATACTCGTATGACAATTTATAAGTAATGTTAAAAATTTTGGACGAGGATATAGAAATGTTAAAAGGGAACTTTTCGAAAAGTGACAGCATTTACTTTGATGAATCATGTAAGATTGCAAACTGAAAACAATCCCATTTTTGCCTTTAAAAATTAAATAAGCAAAAAATGTATGTCTTATCAAAGTGTAGATGTTGAGGTCTCAGAACAAGTTACCAAGCAGACCTATATTGGTAATTTATTTTTAAGGTACTCTGTGAGCTTGAAAATGGCTGAAAAAATGGTTCCGGAAAATTCTTATTAATGGTACACCCACCACTTGGAACCATTTTCTTTTGGTTTTGATTTTCTCAAAAATGGTACAACTGATTTTAATAATTTTTTTATTCTCAAGGTCCCCCCAAGTTTGAATATTATTGTGTATTCAAATTGTCAAATAAAAAGTTTTTTTTTTTGATTTAAAAAAAAAATCATTTTTTTCTTTTTCACATCTCAATATTTCAAACACCCCATTCTAGATTTTTTTTTTAAACTAGACTAGATAAAATTTACGATAACTTTTTTATGAATACTTTCAAATTTTTTACACATTATTTCGTGGAGAAGATTGGGTGATGAAGATATTGAAGATTTCTTAAATATTCCTTCTGAGAGTGACGATGTGACGCTGAAAGTGATGAAAAGATTTAGTATATCCAAAACTTTTTATCTGAATTACTAAGCGTGATGGAAAATCGCCACAAAGACATCAGTGTTCGTCTCCATTCAACAAGGATATTCATGCTATGGATACCGAAAATCGTGAGCCAGAAATATCAGATCCTCAGCCTAGTAATTCGGGCGGGACTTTAGTAGTAAGAGATAAAAACAGAATGCTGTGTAAATATGAATTTATGCGAGAACTAAAATTGTAATGGCTTCGTAAAAAAATAATCTTTCATATACAAAATTTTTAAAACATTAAAAAAAATGGTACGCCAACTTAAAGTTTTTATTATTGTACAAAAATTAAGTTATAAAAAACAATATTGAGCCGTTTTTGAGATATCGAGTTTTTCAAAAAAAATATGTTTTTTTTTTTTTTTAAATTCAAAAACAATTTTTTTTAAGTTTTGAAATGCCATATTTTTTAAACTTTTTAGAAGCTTTTCTATAAAAAATTTCATTAAAATCCGTTTTGTCGATAATAAAAAATTCTAAATCTGAAGAAATGGTTCTATGGTAGGTACAGTCAGTAATTTCTTGATTTCATTTTTTACTTGCGATATACATAGGTACTATAGGGCAAGTTCTGCATTTGGAAAAAAAATCGAACTTGAGATTTTGATAAAAGTTGACATTACGATGATAGCGAAGTCGAAAAAAGTGGGTCCGACAATTCCATCTGTCTGTCTGTATGTCTGTATGTCTGTCTGTCTGTATGTCTGTACCTCGAACTACAGCCTAAGCTACCGGAGGTATTTTCTTCAAACTCGGTAGTTAAGGGTCTTCGGTGATTCCCTAGAGGAGAAATTGAAATTTTGTTTTTACCTCCAAAACTAACGGTACCCCCCATACACCCGTAATGCAAAATCTTATTTATTTCGAAAACGGCTCTAACGATTTTGATTAAAAAAAATTAGGTGTGATATTATGGACATGGACTATATTTTGGTCAAAAAAAATTTGGGAGGAAATGTTATTAGGGGTACCTATCATAGAACGGTTTTTTTGAATTTCGAATTTCTCACCAACGGCTCCAACGATTTTAACCAAAATTTTTATGCAGGAGCTGCTTTGCATTTGAAAAAATATAAACTAAAAATTTTTTCGAAAAATATAATTTTTGGATTTTTAAAAAAATAATACAATTTTTTTTTCGAGAATTCAATTTCTTGAATACCCGATACACGATTAAATTTTTAAATTACGTTTTAAAATGTATTTTATTAAATACTAACAATTTGCATATCATTTTTTTTTATAAAAAATTTAAGGAAAATTTAGTACACAAAGAACATGTTTCAGTGTGTCTGTATGTCTGTACCTCTCACTACAGCCTAAACCACTGGACCTATTTCTTTCAATCTCGGTGGTTAAGGGTCTTCGGTGATTCCTTAGAGGAGAAATTGAATTTTTTTTAGCGCCAAAGCTAACGGTACCCCCCATACACCCGTAATGCAAAATCTTATTTATCTCGAAAACGGCTATAACGATATTATGAACATAAGCTACATTTTGGTCAAACAAAATTTTGGGGCAAAATGTTATTAGGGGTACCTGCCATAGACCCGCTTTTTTATTTTCGACTTTCTCATTAACGGCTTTAAGGATTTTAACCCAAAATTTTCAGCAGGAGTCCCCTTAAGTTTAAAATAATATTGCATACAAAAAATATTTGTTGGGTTTTTTTGAACAAAAACAATTTTTTTTTAAATCAATATCTTTAAAACCTATGAAATTTTAATAATTTTTTGAAATTATTTCCTAAAATCAATATTATTTAATACTTAAAATTCGCATACCACATTTTTTTCTTGAAAAATTTTAGAGAAATTTCTTATATACAAAATTTATTTAATAATAAAACGATTTTTTAAGGTTTATTTGCATAACTTCATACTTTTCCGGGAACCAGACGGCAATTTAATGCATTTGAACATTATTATCTCATTAAATCCATGTTTTATATTTATAAAATGTATCTTACATAATTCCAAAGTACTTTTACATAAGAGCAAGTTCGTGCGATCCAGTCGTGCATTTTATTTTTATTTGATTATAGATAGTAAAATATAATCAAAAGAAAAATAATTTTAGCGTAACCATTTTCGTGAAAAATACGATTTTCGAAAACCATTTTTTGACATTAGTATGGACGGTGCCGTTATTTTTAGGTAAGACAAATTTTTTTCTCAAATCTTGTAGATTATATTGAGACACTTTTACTTATAAAGTTTAATAAAATCAAGATAGATTCTTGGAAATTTTGAGTTTCAAAAAAAAAAATTTTTGAATTTTATAAAAATCCAAAAAAATTTTTTAGAAAATTTAAATACGCAATAATATTCAAACTTTGGAGGGGCATCAGCATAAAAAAATAATTAAAATCGGTTGAAACGTTTTCGAGAAAATCATAAACAAAAAAAAAAATGGTTACAAGGGGGGTAGCAAAAATAATTATTTTTTAGACATTTTTTTAACCATTTCCTAGCTTTAACTAAATGAAATTTATGAATTTTTTTTAAGAATCTGTGGGACAGTTTTTGAGAAAAAAAATTATAATATTTCGAAAAAAATTCGAATGACAGTTACCGTTATTTTTGGTCTTAAAAAAAAGAAAAAAAAAAACGTGTATAGGGGGGGGAGGAATTAAAAACGATATCTGCCAAGTTTCTACAAAAATCCACCGAGCCGTTTAGGCTGTAGTCGAGCAGACAGACAGAATTGTGAGACCCACTATCATCGTAATGTCAACTTTGATCAAAATTTCGAATTCGATTTTTCTTACGAATGCATAACTTGCCTTATAGTACCTATAAGTCGCATCGCAAGTAAGAAGACAATGTTCCAAGAGGTTATTCAGAGGAATAGTTGGCAAATTGTGATAACACAGAAATCACCACCGTTGTGGTACGATAACAAACCAGTCCTTTTACAGTAAGAAGATACTGCAAGAAACAGAAAAAGTACATAGAAATTAACTGTCCTCAAATTATCAAAACATATAACCAGCATAATGGGTGGTGTGGACCTCCTGTATTCGTTCCTAGGGAAATATAAAATTAGGGCAAGAAAATGGTACTTGAGGCTATTTTATCATCTTCTTGATGTTACTCTTAGCAGTATAGCTTGTTACTACAGAAAAGAGTTCGGGAGCAGAGTCATACGTCCACCCCTTAAGACAGAAAGTTTTCAAACTTGAAGCAGGGAAAAGTTTATGTTAGTGTGGGCCATCGATGAACAATAAGAGAGGTAGACCGTCCCGTATGTCTGATGAAATTAAATACTTATAAAGAAAAAAAGCCTAATACGACGATCCTCCCTCCTCGTGATGTCAGATGTGACGGATTTGAGATTTGGGGTGAAAAAAGACAATGACGCAAATACCATGGTTGCAAAAGAAAAACCTTCATACCTTGTGTATTGTGCCTTCTAGGGTTAAAACATGCCATTTTCAATCATTGCTTACAAATGCAAATTGCAGCTTCGGTAGTAATTTTTTTTTAATGTCGGCTTTCACGCGAACTAATTTTTGGATGGAAAATGATAAGCAGTTTCATGCTACGAGTAGTTCGTTAAAATAAGACTGTTTAAAAATGAACGCAATTTAAAACGTAGTTCAAATTAAAACTGAAAAAATTATTCGAATAAGAACTATTGCATTCAAAACTGATTTCTTTCTCAAAAAAATTGTATTCAGTTGATCAAACATTTGCCTATTATGGGTATCCTTTTAATTCCATTTTATTAATAGAGTTTAAATCAATAATAACTAGCATAATGTTTAGCTGTGAAATTTCCTTGCATGTGCACACATTAAAAAAAAAAAAAACAAAAATTACAAGGCCTCATAGTTGTTATCGTCAAACGAAATAAAATTTAATTATCTCAAAAATGTAAGAAATAAAAAGTAATATCAACTTTAACACCAAGCAACATATTGAAATTAATTTCTTGTTAGAAATCGAGTCTCGTTTCTCCAGTTGAACCTTTGGTGTCCCCAGCTCACAAAAATGGACCATAACAATTTATGCATCTGTACAGAGTCTCATAACTTGGATGAAGTTGAAGTAAGCTAGCAAATATATGTATATGTATACTTTGTTTTTATAGAGAACTCAACGTATAGCGACGAAACCTGCTCACCTTTTGTTTCAATCCCATTGCAACCCCAAATGGCTTGTCGTTTTGCGGTACAGACCAGAGAGTCAGAGACACATCAACGCTATCCAGGTCAGTTGCTATTCAAATTAACATACAACGACCGAAATCCATTCGAATTGGATTAATAATGCCAACAATACATTTTGCCCGATTCATTTTACGAGCTCTAATGTCAGCTCAAGTGTGCCGCAACTAGACTCTGCATAGCTCTAGATTTTGGTTGGTTGCAACTTTTTTTTTTCTTCAAGTCCCAGTGCTGGCCGAAAAGCGAAAACGATAAATCGATCGATAACAAGATATCGTGTTTTGTGCTTTTCCTTGTGCTATAAGACCCACTATTTACCCGCGGAACCTGTAAGACTTGTAAGTACAACACCACACGGTTTTCACTCTGCAGCTCCCCCATCGAGCGGCAAAATACCTCAGCTGTGTTGCAGAAAAGTTGAAGTTTCTTTTGGAAATTAAAGAGGAAGATAAATTCTGTAAATAAGTAACCGAAACTTGAGGCTGCATCAACTGTATCGTTGTTTCTAATGATATTTAAACTCTAACACCGCCAGCAGTGTGTCGTCGAAATAGTTGATGACAGAAAATTGTTCACTCTCTAACCTGCTGCTGGATATGCAGAGTGGATGCGGATCTTTCCAAGTTTTTGACTTGGGTGCCGAAGAGCTAAGAGAATTTCGCCATCGTTGAATTTCAAAATGTATCGAATGATCTTGAAAAATATCGTTTATAATATTAAAGAACACTTATGGTATTGTAAATGCCGTTGAACTTGCAAAATAGTTTTTCATTCTTCAACGTATCGAAGAGATATTTCCGTTCTCCTTCTCAAACCTCGTAACGACGAGAATTAATAACAGACTTCGTCAAGGATCAAAGCAAATTGTCCGAATATTGCAATTTTTTTCGGAGTTAAATAATAATACAAATGTGAAAATGCGGAGTACCGATGAGATTCAATAAAAAAAAGTTTGTTCAGTAGAACTAAACTCGATTTTCAACAAGCTTTGAACTATACTCACCAGGGTTCGGAGTAAATACGGAAAAAACTGAAGCAGATCCAAAATTCTTGAAGTAGTTTTAGGAAATAAAAAAAGAAACACATTTTTCGAAACAAAATTCTTAACAAAAGCTTATTCAGTATTATTTGGTTATTTATCATTAACAAATAATATATAATTAATTGCGTACATGTAACTATAAGGTACAAGAAATTCAGACTTAAAATAAAATAAATATAACTGCAACACAAATTTCAGCCTTCAATAGAAACATATTAAATATACATATACCAGTAAATAAAGACTTCTTCGTTCAGTTTTTTCGTTTAAAAACTGAAACATAAGCATACACATAAAGTACTTTGTAGGTAGGAGAAATAGAATAGGAAAAGAAAACAAAACAAAACAAACGTTCACAGAACAAACTTTCTGTTGTTTGGTGTTGAATAGACAAAAACAGTGCTATCGTTTACAAAATTATGTAATACAGAGTGATCAGCGCTGTTTTTAAATATGTTGGTTACATTTTTTTTCAAAGAGATAGTCCAGTCAAATTAGTATTTTATATCTACAAAAAATACTGCGTCGAATTTTTTTTTGTTTCTTATCGAGTACCCATTGGAGAGTGTAAATCTAAAAAGTTCGAACAAAAAGCGCGGTTGCTGGGATCGTCATTGGTAGTTTCTTTAATGTTTTCAGGTGAGGAAAAGTTTTCACATGCGTCTTCATCTTCCAGTAAATTTTTCAAGGAAGGAAAATGAGTCACTGGATTCCTTGCGATATAGATAGATAGATAGATAGATATTTTATTAATAATTCATTGTATATAAAATCAGTACAAATTTTTTCACAAAATATTAATAATGTAATTTAAATATTACAGTATTATTGACATAACATTTATTGTTGTCTGCCAGGTTGGCTAAATATATACTAATATAAATCATATTATAAAATTAATAGAAAGGTAGCAACATCGTAATTTTTTTTTATTTCGTATTCCTAATATATCATTACTTTGTATAATATTTCTAATTATTAACGAAATTCATTAATCAATAACTCTCTATACTTTAAACAATAATTTAAGAAACTGAAAAGAGATTGAAAGTTTTTGCCGTTCAAAATCTCATAGAGCTCTTCAAGAGAAAGCACACTTTTATCGAAACAAACAAGTCTAGTGTTCTTGAAAACTGGACATCTGGCAATAAAATGGTATGTATTTTCCACTTCATCTAGATTGCAAATTGTGCAAATACCGACTGTATCTTTTTTGAAAGCTTTAGCGTTAATATTGAGGAGCCCACCCCTAGCT
Organism: Philhelius festivus; assembly: GCA_963931855.1. NCBI lineage: Eukaryota > Metazoa > Arthropoda > Insecta > Diptera > Syrphidae > Philhelius > Philhelius festivus. The sequence continues at coordinate 216,195,448 of OZ007555.1, forward strand.
TTGAGAACTAGGCTAACCAATTGGGAAGAATTTTCGTCGACAAAGTATGGTTTGAAGTTGTAATCAAGGTGAGGATATAAATCATGGAATTGTGAATTTCTGGCACTACTGATGTTATTAGTGGTTTCGGAATTTTTCAAGCTTTCTAGAATATTCTCATGCAGATCGATCAAAAAAGATGAAGAAGTAAATGAATTAGTATCTAAAACTATATCTAGGTCACTGCATATATCTCTCCACTCGCGGGCCCAGTAAATGTTTTCAGCGATTGTCTCCTCCGCAAGGATCCTAGTCAATCTAGATCTAATTAAAATGTAGTCGTAGAGTTTGAACAAATTGAGAGTGAAGACCAATCTCCAAATGTAACATATAGTTGGGTGTGTTACTGGGGAGGTATAACATTTTTTTAATGAAAAATCGAAATAGTTTTTCAACCTGTTCAAATCGCTTGTAGCACCAAACTTGAGCGCCATAAAACATAATTGATTTTGCTGCAGTGTCAAAAATCTTAAGTTTTTTAGAAATAACTATTTTGGGATTTTTAATATAATTAGACCACGTTGCATTAATTGCATTCTTTGAAACAACTAGCCTAGAGTCGAGATGTTTATTAAAAGACAAATTATAGTTAAGTATAACACCCAGATATTTATATTGATTTACAATTTGAATGGAGTTATCCCCATAATTCCAGTTAAGATTTTTAGAAATTCTTGTACCATCACGGAAAACAACAATTTTCGACTTATTTAAGTTGATTTTCAAACTCCAAAGGGGGCAATATTTGAAAAGATGATCAATCATACGTTGCAAATCGGCAGGGCAGTCAGAGATCAAGACGAGATCATCGGCGTAGAGTAAAATCTTGATAACCATATTCGCCATAAACACCCCACCGGGCATGTCTTCATGAAGGTCATTCAGATATAGAGCAAATAGAAGTGGACTTAGCAAACACCCTTGCTTCACACCCTGGCTAACCAGGAAAGGCTCTGACAACGATTTTTGATCCCACACCCGACATGTTGTGTTCTCATATAGCTGTTGCAGAATTCTGATGACCTTTGAGGATAATCCGAAACAGGACAGTTTATAAAATAATGAATTACGTGGTATTAAATCAAAGGCGCAGGAAAAATCCACAAAGAAAGTGAAGGTGTTTTTTTTTTTCTTGTGGTTAAGGTGTACGATACTTGTGAGGTTAAAAATATTGTCGGTAGTGGAGTACCCTTTACGGAAACCAGCCTGGTATTCACTGAGGATACTATTACAGTCAATCCAGCTATTAATCCTATTAAGGATAATGCCAGTGAATATTTTATATATTGTATCAAGTAGCGAAAGACCTCGATAGTTCTCAACACTATTGGTATCCCCCTTTTTGTGTAGCGGAATAATAATCGATTTTCGAAAGGAAGAAGGAATGCATTCAGAGAGATATATTTGATTGAGTAGACATAGAACTTCTTCTAAGAAACAAGTTGGAGCATTTTTGTAAAATTCATAGCTAACTCTATCCTCTCCCGGCGCTTTTTTATTTTTTGCTCTTTGTAGTACATGTAACAGCTCCCACATATCAAAAGGAGAGTCAAGAAAATTATCTATTTTTTCTGGCATGGCCCAAGAGAAAAGATGCTCATTTTCAGATACAGAAAAAAGTGACTTGAAATATATCATAAAGTCTTGGCTTTTCAGATTACCACTTGGTTTTGGTTGACATTTCTTCATCGAATTAGCTAACTTCCACCAATCACTAGCATTCCTTATTGAATTGAGTTTTTCAATGCTTTTGTATGCGAAGTTAACTTTTTTATTTTTGCAGATACGTATGTACCTAGACCGTCTCTCTATGTAAAGTCTTTTATAAAATTCGAAATTATATTTCCGGTAAAGATTGAGCTGTTTTAACATCCTATTTCGAGCGCGGATACATTCATAATCAAACCATTTATTTTTTGGAATAAAGCGTTTACAAGCCCTACTCTTACCAGCCGCAGTGTTAATCTTGTACAGAAGAGAGCTGACTTTTTCTTCTATTGACATACTTGAAAAAATATAATGGCAATTAGATAACCGACTGAGAGCAACTACATATTTTACACGATTATTATCGGACCAGTAGAGTTTTTGAGGGAGTACCAATTGATTAAGGTCCTGACTGTGGGTTGAGGGGAAAGAAAGGCGTAGGCTGAGGGGCATGTGATCCGAAAAAGCTTTGCTGGGTATAGAGAAATTTTCGATCAAGGGTAAAAAATCGAACGAACATGCACAATAGTCTATGACTGAACTACCCGAGGCACCACAGAAGGTAAACTCACCATTCATATCGCCAAACATCCTCCCATTGATGATCACTGCACCTATATTTTCAAAAAGATCAATTAATTTCTTTCCTTTAGTATCTATTGTTTTATCTTTAGATACTCGTATCTCAGAAGTAAAGGGAGCACTACTCAATAAACACTTATCAATAAATTGGGCCTCAGCCGTGCGAGCATTTAAGTCGCCGAGTATACAAAATGACTCCATATTCATATTATTTAAAAAACTTTCAAATTTATCAAAATCAGCCGCCCAATTTGTTTTGTTTGAACCATTTAAATATCGAGGTACAAAGTGGAAATTTGCATCACCAAATTTAGCAGCCAGAACAACATTACCAGAAATTTCAAGAAACCTAAACGAAAATTTATCTTTTAAGCTTTTTTTAAATCCGAACAAACACCCACCAATAGCATGGCCAGCACTATGAAACTTTGTAGCATCATCCCAATATAAATTAAAATCACTAAAATAAATTGAAAAATTACTTCTTTTATCATTCAAAATATTAGTTTCGTACAAGAAAAAAATATCGAATTTATTTATATAATATAAAAAATTACTAAAAATCAGTTTACTCTTTAAGTTTGCTACATTATACGACAATACCTGACAGACATTATTTGGTTGCTAATTTTGTAGTTGATCACTAGATGCTACTTGCAGCGCAGGAACTTTATCATTAGATTTAGGCGTCTCTCTAACAATTATGTCACAAGAGAATTTAGCTTTTGTGACAATCCCTCGGAGAAATTCGACGTCCTGGATCTTTGCACCTTCCACTTTACCATTGTTCCAGGTAAACTGAATATCATTAACGTAGATGCAAAATTCTCCGAAACGAACTTTGATTTGTTCTCCTACTTTTGCTATGTTTTTTCCTAGGGTACGTAATTGGAATCTCTTATTACGTTCATCAGCAGTGTAGTCTTTTTGTACAAAGATGTTAGTCCCTTTAAGGTTCTTCTTAGCTGCAATTATACTGTTGACTTGTAGGGCTGAGTCCAACGAGAACACGAACAACTTCCCACCATAAACCGGTCGAGATTCCTTAACGATTGCTGTGGTGTTCAGAACATTGAAGCACAGATCATTGAACTCGGAAACAGCTGACTGAGTGTTTCTGTTACTTAGCCCGCTGACAACAATGTTTGCCCGTCGAGATGATTTGTCAATTAGCTCCAATCTATTTTTCATTGCCTGTAACTCTTCTTTAAGCTGTGTGTTCTCTGAACGCAGGTGCTGAATCTCCATTCTGAGAGGCTGTAGGTCGTCTTTACGTGCGACATCATGCAGTTTCAAGTCTAGAGCAGCGCTGAGCTTGGAGTCAAATACAGACCATGAGAATAGATCATTACTGGGTGCAGGCAGAGATAGAGCCGCCTGGGTAATATTATTAGCCTGGTTGTGGTTCGGTGTTGAAAATGACATTGTTGTTGAGTTTATTAATTGTTTTTTTGCGACAATGGATGCACTTTGGTCAGGTGAAGTTTCTTGGTACCCGCGCTTTTTGTGAACTTCCATATATTTATGTTATGTTTAGTCGTACAAACACTTTTCTTTACTTTCGTCAAAACAACACTTTTTCATGGATTATTTCATTCAACTCGGAAAAATAATCGTCTAAAGTTACTGATAATAAAGTTTTATAATTTTTTTTATACAAAATAATGAATTTCTTAGGGATTTTTTGCAGAGCGTAATTAATTTGACGTGTGATGTTTATGAGAACAGAGTTGCCAACCCAACCCAACCCAACCCCTTGCGATATAGCAACTTTGTTAAAACGTCAAAAAAAAAAAACTAAGTTTAATCTATCTTCATTGCTAGTGCAGCAGCTGCTCGGCAACACACATTCCGTGAAAACTTTTCCTCACCTGAAAACATTGAAGAAACTACCAATGACGATCTCAGCAGTACTAACAACGTTAATATTATGATCATTGATGTTCGCACGCCTAGCCCAAAAAAAAAGGAGATAAGAAGGACATGAAAAAACTATGCCACATTGAGCTATCGATATAGGCTGATATAGAAACGAAAACGATTGAATCGTGGGTTATACCTTCTGGGGACACCACATTAAAAAAAAATGCGCCGTAACTCTACCTCAGTGGTGGTGTGGAAAAGAGTTTAACTGTTTCTTTAAATTTCATAATGAACATAGTCAAATTTGAAAATTTTCAAACGTGAGTAAATTTATTTTTTTTTTAATTTTCGCAGGATATTGGCCATTTTGACAGGTTATATTTCCTATAGTTTTTGTCGCACAGAAAATTTAAATATACAAAAACGTAGGAAATAAAGTGATCTATAAAAAACAACTTAAGTATTTTATCGATCAGATGAACATGAGGCGAGATAAACGTTAAAAACCATTTTTTACTTCAAAATCTCGACAGTTTTTCGTCGATAACTTTTTTTTGGAAAGAGGTTTCAAATTTTTTTTCTCAGCAAAAGTTAAAGAAGATATTTTAACGTACAAACCTACAAAAAAATACAGCTCTATATGTATATGATAGGAGCCGAGAAAATCGAGTTCACGCTTTCCAAAGCCTTTTTTCAAAATGGCGGACAACGCATGGGCGCTTTTTGTACGACACCATGACTTTGCCTGCAGATGGAACTGTCTTCGCCTTCTTTGGTAAAATATAATTTTTTTTGTATAAACTAATTTTTGCTTAAAGCACATGGCATCCTGTGCTTAACTCCAACTACTAAAGGAGTTGTTTTAGTCATTTAAAAATAAATTTTATCCTTATGAACAGTTTTCTCTAAGAACATTCGTTTTTAAAATTCCTTGTCTATTACATAGGAGCATGTTCGTGCGACCCAGTCGTGAATTTTAGTTTTTTTTGAGACAATAACAAAAGGCATACTAACTCTATAGATCAAGTAAAGCAAGATAACTTAGTTCAGACGGTGGTCTAGCTCTTACAAATAAATTACACATTCTTGCATCCCTAGCTTTCAGTTTTGTTATAAAAAATTAAAAGAAGCACACACCGGAAATTCACCCATCTTTGTTTGAAAATGTAAAATCGTGATACTGCAGTGATTTTAATTCACCTCCTTATGACCGTGTAACGTGCACCTAAACCGTGCGATATGTTGTGTGCGGAAAATTCAACGGAATTAGAAATTGTTGTTTATTGGTGTTGGAAACGATGTGTGTGCGGCTGCGCAACCGCCATATTGTACTTATAAACTCGAGGTCTCCACCAAAGTATGTTTTTTTTTGTTAGGATTAATATAAAACAAAAATACACATGGCATCGCGTCGAAAGTGAAAAATAATTTTCTGTTTTTATGCGCGCGTTACGGCGACCTATTGACATCAATAGATTGTTCGTCCGTTACGGAATTTATTTGTGTTATGTCAGTTGTCAGTGCATATTGGTATGGCCAGCATTTTTTTTTAAATAATGTTAATTTGAATGCGGTTACGTTTTGGATTATTTGCATACAAATTCCACCAGTAGACTTTTAGTCGCCATTAAAAGTTGGTTTTTCGTGATGATGACGGTTTGTCTATGGTTGAAGTGGTGATGTAAAAGATTTATGAGAACGGGAGATTAGAAAAGTTGTAACTCGTAACTCGATTAAAGCACTTTCCACTCATGCCCCGCTATGAACCTAACAACTTGAAAAATGTGCAGTTTAAAAAAAACGGACGAGTGGGTCGAACGTATGTATTTCCTCTTATGTACCTACATATAAGCAACTTGGAATTTTAAAAATTGTATATTTAAAAAACTTGTCCATGTCTTTGGAGTATACATACCTATAACTATTTTTAGGGACTGGGATGACTAAAGATATCTACTTAAGTTCCTTGAGAAAGACCTTTGCTACTCAATGATTTCTTAGTCCAAAAGAAGCTGTGATTCGTAAGACTGATTCATCGTTCAGCGCTGGAATCTTGTTTGAGGTTATAGCGGAGCCTAGTTAGACAAAGTCCCTATTTATCTGAAAGTTATAGTTGTCCTTAAGAAATATTGTGTTGGGTGTTCTTTTCTTGATGATAGCATGTGGGCTTGCATGGGTCGAAATATATAGACATTATTATTAAATATTCAGATTTTGGAATTTATAATATTATATATAGGTATCGTTGAGTTTTAACTATTCAATTTATAAAATGAACCATAGAGATAGTGCAAAAGTGTTTGAAATCGAAAAAATCATCGAATATTGAGTCTTTTGGCTGCGTGCGTGGATAATTAACGTTTGTATTGTTGCAAAAATAATGTTTAACATAAAATTACTTAGTAAAATTTTTGTTTTTTCAGATAAATGAAGGTCAAAATTAATTGAAATCATTCATTTTAAGTGCGTGCCTTCCTTATAAATAATCCTATATGACATAAATTTTAGAAAAAACTACCATGCGTGATTTTTCGTAAATATTTAACTGTCACAAATTTTCGTGTCTATTTTTTTTAACATTGATTATGGGGCATTTTTTTATGGTTTGCATCATTATTTAAGCTATCTAGAGTAAATAAAACTTTGGTTTCAATGCGTGCTTCATTATGTACAAATTTTATGAAGTTAACAAAACGAACGTAAAAAACGTAACTGTTTCAAAAAAGCACACCAAAGCATTCTTTGATTATACCTTTACAATGAGCGTAATTTAAACTGTAGAAACTATAAAAAAATGGTAAAAGTGTTAAACAAATAAGTTTGAAAAAAGAGGCTGTGAAGATTAAAAATAAAAACCAAATCAATTAACTCGGTTATTAAAATAAATTATTTTAAATTCATTTTTCTATACTTTTTACCTTTATACTCTTCAACAAGCAATACATATGAGCTAGTTGGAGTTTTTTATTTATTCGTGGTCTATAATTGAAGAAAAACTCAAATTTACAGTCGTGCTTTAATTTTTTTTTCAAACTCAAGAAGTTAAAATTTACAGGCATAAGCCCATTTATGTACATGTATAAAGGGTTTTCCAGTAGAGATTTTTGAAATTTGACAGGTGAATGCGAACATTATTGTTGAAGATACATCAAATAATACTTCAAATTAGCTGTTTTGCCAAATCAACATAGAAAGTTATAGCTATCAACAGCATAAGCGAATGATTAAATTATCTTATGTTGGTCTTCTTCTTGTATTCGAGAAACATTTCGCACGCTTCGACCATTTTTCCGTCGACATAATCGTTTATCCGAAAGTACTCTTCACAACACATCAATAAAATGCATCATTTGCCGAAAATATCGCCGCTGTCCGCGGGAATATGCAGGAAAGTTTGGAGAATTTTGCACCATGACTTGGGCCTACACCCGTAAAAACTTAAACTGACCCAGAGAGATCAGAATAAACGACCATAGAAAACGACATGTTTTCAATAACTGGGCTCTCGACTAATTAGAAGTTGACCCCATTTTTGGTCTAGGTATTATATTCAGTGACAAGGCCCATTTCTGGATGAACGTTGTCGTCAACAAAGCAAAATTCTCGAATTTCGGACGATCACAATCCACATGACATCCACAAATTGCAATGTATTCTGAGAAAGTGACTGGTATAAATTTTGGGCCGGCAGCATCATCGGTCCATACTCTTTTCAGAACGACGTTGCCCAGATGAGGGCCTATTGAGCTCCCCTTTACCAAAAATTCATTAGCTCACGGTTAATAGATCTTCGGTTAATAAAGTTCTGTAAGTTCATCAAGAAATGATTTTCGGAATGATCGAACTCTGGTTTTGTCTTGGTTGGGTCTGTATATTAATCCATTTGCTCCGGACATACCATAGGTGGAGTTCATCTTTTCTAGAGATAATGTAGTTAGCTGTTAGACCCACGACGACGGTGGTGAGAAATATATGAAAACATTTTGAGCATCAGAACACCAAGAGGAATGTGAATTTTTAACGCAAGTGAGCTATGAAGGACTGATCCTTATAAGGCTAGTTCGTCAGCCCATTCCTTCCCCAATTGCACTGTAACCCGAAACCCAATTAAAAGTGACCTCCCTGTTAATGTTTTGATAGTAAAGAGCATCAATTCAGTTTGGCTTGGTTAACCTCTAGTTTCTAACTTTCTTCCGAGAAATAAACCGCCTTAACACCAGATCTCTCCAACTAACGAACATTTTATTCTTGATTTAAAGCCATTGAAGAGCGGACATAACAACATCCTGATGTGTTGTAACCCTTTCCACGTGTTTAGTTTTTTTTTTACCTAACGTAGTTTGAATCCTAATCTTAATCGTCTAAGATGGTGGCAAGAGTGTGAACTGGAATATTTTCTTAATTGAGAATTGGGCGAAAAAAATGCTCAGGTTCTGTTCATCGGGCAGGCTTTTCGCGGGCCATATTTTATAGATGAGCTGGTGCATATTATAACAAAGGCATCAAGGCACCAAGGCTTTCTTCAATTAACTTCACTTCATCAAGATTGTCTTCTAGATTAAATGGTACAATCTACCTATCGAACTCGAGATATTGATCCCGGCAATTCCGTTTGTCTGTCTGTATTACTGAACATCTTTCTATACAGCCTAAGCCACTGGAGCTATTTTCTTCAAACTCGGTACTTAAGGGTCTTCGGTGATACCCTAGAGCCTAGAGGGGAAGTTGAAATTCTTTTTAGCTCTAAAACTAACGGTACCTCCCATACACCCGTTATGCAAAATCTTATTTATCTCAAAAACGACTCTAACGATTTTGATAAAAAAAATTAAGTGTGATATTATGGAAACGGACTACATTTCGGTCAAAAAAATTTTGGGGCAAAATGTTATTAATGGTACCTGTCATAGAACCGTTTTTTTTTTTTTTTAATTAACGGCTCCAACGATTTTGACCAAAATGTATAAGCAGGAGCCCCCTTAAGTTTGAAATAATATTTATATAAGAAACTTCGAAAAAATAATTTTTTTGGATTTTCGAAAAAAAAAATTCAATATCTTCAAAACGTGTGAACATATTGAACGTGTGAAATTATTTCTTAAAATCTATACAACTAAATACTTAAAATTGGCATCCCAAATTTTGTTCTTGAAAAATGTTAAAGAAAATTCTTATATAAAAAATTACTTTAATAATACATATAATGATTTTTGGGCTTTGTTTGCATAAATTCATACTTTTCGGGAAATCAGGCGGCAATTTCATGCAAAGTACTTTTACATAAGAGCAAGTTCCTGCGATACAGGCGTGCATTGTATGTTTGTTGAGAAGCCGGTGGTCAATTTTTCTCTTAAGCACGTAGAACCCCCGGGCTTAGTTCTGTTCCTTATTGCTATTCAATATGTCGATTCAAATTAGCTTTTTTGGCCTTTAGTCCACAAAAATTGGCGTTTCGTCCGGGTGATCTCACATGGACTCATCAGTTGACTTGTGAGGACCTTGTCAATACGTAATTTTTGTTAAGTTCAGTTCATCTTACATGAACAAAGATTAGGATTGTAATCATTAATGTTGGAATTTTTTTTTGCCCGTGGCCTGGCATTGAATATTTATATGAAGGTTTTTATAATACAAACTCTATATACTTTGTGGACTAAAGGCCAAAAAAGCTAATTTGAATCAATAATTCAACAAGTCCAATAATAGTGCTAAGTCTTCTACTTGGCTGATTTATTTCAGTAGTATATAGAGTTTGTATTATAAAAACCTTCATATAAATATTCAATATGTCTCTTATTGTTATGTAAGTATATGCTTTTGCCATTGATCGTCAAACATGCAGGGGTGACGTTGTAGTGGTCAGACTCGTGCATATCAGAGGCTTTGATGATGGCTTCTCGGCGATATTTCCACAGGTTCTTATAAACTAAGCATACATAAGGAGCATACATATATGGACATCCTTGATGCTGCATGGAAAATTCCCTGGCGTCGATCGTGAAGTGGTCAATCTTAAAAGGGTTTCAAAATTCTTCCAAAATCTAGAGGTACCAGTTCACGTACTATATTTATTTTGTTGGACTATGATAACAGCTGATGTCATCTTAATACAAAAATATTTTCTTTTTCAGGAGTACTGGCATTTCGGGAGAAGTGACATATTCTCCAAAAGTATTAATGTCATCATAGCCGATCGGACTCGGTAGCAAATACTAGGTTCCCTTATGATTCATAAGCAAATATTTTGTACGTTTGAGAGATTAATTTTTTCTTCACCGCACGCTATAAAACTCTATTGGACATGTAATGGAATTTTTTTTTAGAAAGTTAAAAACAACAAAGACATCCTCTCATATTTATAGTTTTCTATGACTTTTTTCGAAAAGCCATAATATTTTCTGCTTACTCACTAAAGACACAATTTTCTTCTTGCAAATAGCCTAGCTATATTTGTAGACTCTAAAAAAGACACAATAACCAAGGCATCGTATGAACTTTCTGTTTTGCATTTGCAAGCTGCATCGTCAACGCCACAAAACGCTCTTTACATTTTTATTACAAAAACACATCTCCTTCCTTATGTTAATTTCCTTATTTTCCCTCAAAACATATTATCATCATGCCTCGACTAAAAAAAAAACGAAAATTCGTTAAGGCCGCATCGCATACAAATTACCTTCATGCTGGTCATTAGTGATAATAAAGTTTATGACGTTTGCATATTTTGTAAAATCCATAGCTAAAAAGCGCAAAAAACAATATCTTTTATTTTTGCATAATAAAGTACATATATGACTTGGGATCTTTTTGTTGATGATGGAATGTTTTTGTTGGCGTTGCTGTAGAAACATATATTAAATATCATATTTTTCGTTGAAGATAACAATCATCTTAGAGCCTCAGGTAGACTTGGATCATTTCATTAATACAAATTTTTTGAAGTTTTAATTTCGAAAGATCATGTATGATCATTTATTTGGAATTATTTTTTCCCACATTATGTCAACTACTAAAATATGTATACATGTATACATATATACACCAATTATTATATTTAATGAATGTAGATACTTCTTTTGGCATAATGGATAGTGCCTTGGACTGTAAAGCCGAAAGTCTGGGTTCACTCATCAGCCGCTGCCTAAAAATTTGAACAATTTTGTATACTCAGCTCCTAAGTAGTTAAAATAATATAATGTGTTCAAAATTTCGAATAAAAAAACTTAAATTTTTTTTTTGAAAACTAACTATAGATATGTCGAGAACTACATACTTATATGCTTATCTTAAAATAACGATATCCACCACACACATGCTAAAAATGGTTTTCGAAAATCGTGTTTTATCGAAAACTGCAACTTTAATTTTGATATTTCTTTTTCTGCCTGGCTTAGTTTGAACTTAATACTCGTACGTTACTCGAAGTACCATAAAACCATTGATGGCGACAGCTAGAAAACCAGAGATATCTCCTGAAAACTATATGAACTCAACTAATGGTCATTTTAAAAACGAATACTTAGAAGCAACGAGTGAGTACAAGATGATGTGTAACCGAAAAAAAAATCTGAAGTCTTAAAGCAGAATCCAAACGGAGTATCGACTGAGTCATATGACACAACAGAGATGATTATATACATATATGGAAACTGGAGTGATTTCTCAAGTACTCAGGGAATCCATAATTTTCTCAATTCATAAAAAAGGAAGTTTATCAGTTCTGTCTAATAACAGGGGCTTTGTTTTTAAAAAGCATTGCGGATTTATCTGTCACCAAAAGAAAGGAAATAGTTTGGAAAAATCATACAGAACCCTTATGTGGGTACAATGGCATCAGTTTGGAATGTTGGATAAATGCATGATTGATTTAGAATAGAATCTGGAGTCAAACAAGGCTGTACAATTGGCCCAAACTTTTAACGGATGACATTGTTTTTATGGCATCCACACTTGAAGCAAATTATGATGAATACGCATTCTTAATACTATAGACTAAAATATAGACTATATTTGAACGGTGATAGAGTATGTATATAATTAATTTAAATACCTGGGAGGCTTTACAAGAATTCTGAATATAGAAGGACACTTAGAGGAGAAACTGGTAAGGGCAAAGGGTGCAATCAGTCCATCGTGGAATAGATGTTTTTAAACAAAAACATAGCACATAGCTGCAATAACGTATTCGAATCGATTTCAAAATCTTGTTTTATGCAGCACAGATCTGGTGTGGAAAACAATACGAAACTGTATAAAAGCTACTACGTTACAATATTAAGCGACTACCATCCAATATGCCCAACTCATAATTATGTTAGAAACAATTTTTTCACCTCTTTATATTGGAACGCAATCGCATATAGCCTATGTCGGGAAAGTTGTGAAGATGGAGTCGCGCGCCGGCTTCTTAAGATAGCGATTTCAAGTCATAAGTTTTAAAACAAGTTGGTTCAGGGAATGCATGGAATTACCTAGAGACTGGTAGATTAACTTCAATCTAATTGAATTCGACGATGAAGTGCTGAGACATATTCTTAAGCACCTCAACAGAATTTCTGCACAGATCACTATATTGCAGATTAAATCACAATCTGGAAGAGAAGAATAATTTTCGGGATGAAAACAGCATCATTGAAATTTCAATGGTGGTTAAGTTAAGTGGAGTAGTTATCCAATTGAACTTCATTTCATATATAGAAAATTTTTCCAGCATGGTTCCTTCTGTAATTTAAATGAATGTCCAATCCTAAAAGCCATCAGAAGGAACACACTTGGAAGTGGTTTTTTAACAGCAACCCAAGTTATAGCAATACTATAAAATGTTGAAGTCAAAAATTATACAAAATTGGAAATTAACTTTTGACTATAATGAAGGGAATGTGAGAGCTTACAACTGATGAAATGTAGAGTAATTTACTAATTTGTTTTAATGAACATTTTTATTATATCCTTTTATCTCTCTGAAAGTAATATTATGTATTATATTTTGTCAACCAAAAGGCATGCTTTATAAAAACGTTGTTTTGTAAAAATTCTAACCAATTTATCAATCAATAAAATAAGATTTATTCATTCATTCCAGATCCATATTTTTATTTTTGAGTTTCCTAAGTTGACCAGACCTTCAAAAAACTGAATTTCCAAGAGAACGTTAGCATCACTGGTTCAAATTAAACTCTTTTTAAGACATGTAATTAAAGGTCTCCACCAAAATTCAGCTGTGTCCGATTTTTTTCCAAATAAAAGTCTAATTTTCCAGAGCTCTTATTGGCTAAATAAATTTTAATTAAATTTACTATGCAAAAAAAAAATATATTTTAGATTTTTTTTCTTTAATATTCATTTACATTTGCACAGTAATCAAAACTAAAAATTGGAATAGCAAAATTTTTTTTTTAAAAGTGTTTTAAACATTTTTCATATCATTCTCATATCAAATGTTAAACACTCGAAATCACGTTTGTAAATTATTTTGTAAAGAATTCACAAACTATGAGATTTAATTAATTTAATCAATAATGTGAAACTATTACTTGTTAATAAAATGAAAATAAAATGAAAACGAATATACTCATACGAAAAATGTAAATTAAAGTATTTTCTCCTTATTTTATCTTATCAAAACACATATTTTATAAATTATTAATAATAACTTAAATTAATTCTCACTTTATCTTACTGAACAGAAAATCTTATTAATAATTATTTTATTTTAAAAAGTTAAGTATAAAACAACATTTTATGTAAAATCATATTACTGAGATATATGGGTTTCCTGATTTTGTAGAGGTATTTGTTTACCTAAAAATAAAAGAGAAACATAATTTTAATTTTATTAAATTCTTATAAAATGAATTAAATCGATAAAAAATAAATACAAACAATTTTGGTTCAAAATTGGTTCTCATCCTATCTTCAAAACAGGTCCCAGGATGTGCGAATCGGTACAACTATGAGTGATTCGATCACTAGTGCATGTGTAGGCGTCCCCCAAGGATCAGTGCTCGGGCCTTTACTTTTTATTGTTTATATAAATTCAATTTTTCAGTTGCCTTTGAAAGGAAATATGGTTGCTTTTGCTGATGACTTAGCCGTATGCTGCTCCTTCTGTTGATGGAATAAAAGCCTCAATGAATAGCGATCTATCTATTTTGGCAAACTAGTTTAAGTATCATCAGATGGTGCTGAGTAGCAAATCCAAGATTATGTACTTTTAATTGTCAAATGAGATTTTTATTGAAAATGTTGGTCTTCATGACGCAAGCTGTGATCATTCTAGTTGTACCGTTTCTTGCATGCCACTTGAATGTGTAACAAAATTTAAATACCTTGGCATAATACTAGACTCAAAACTGAACTGGAAGTCACACATTATGAGTGTTTAAAAAAATATGTATATTGTTTTGAACAAAATCTTTCTCTTGCGAAAAATAGTACCAGCAAACCTACTAACATCTATTTACTATGCATTAGCTAACTCTCGCTTAGAATATGGTATTTCCTGCTGGGGTAGTGCATTTGTCAGCAATCTACAGCCTTCAATCACAGCCCAGAAGAAGCTCATTAGAGTAATGCTTCACAAACCTAGATGGGAACCACCATTTTCGTTGTTTAAATCGCTCCATATATTACCACTTCGGCATCTTTATGTTTATAAGGTATTGAGACTGTTCTATCTGCGGGGTGGTCACAATTCAGTAAGAAGAAATGCCATAAATCGCTCGTTGAGATCATCAGCTTCTACTGTGACTATCCAAAGAACTAGAACAGAGCATCTTAGACGCTTCTGTACTGTCATAGCTCCATTAATATATAATAAACTTCCAGCAGATATATGCAACAGCAATGGCCAATGCCACAGGTTCTTAAGAAATCTTAGAATTTGGCTCTTTTCTAATTCAGATGTGGAAGACTTAATGCGTGTAGTAGCTTGACCTCTTATACCACGACACCCTAAACCATAAAAAAGATAGTTTTACTTACTTTATTCAAATTAATTGCCATCCATAATTTTAAATTCATACATATCTCATTATAAATTCATATTCTCTCTCACATATTCCTTGCCCAATCCTAAAATCTTCATCTGATGCAAATATATCTCTTTTTTTTTTGTAGTGTTCTCTCAATCTCTTACAGCAATAACTTCGACGCGGTTTTTCATCTAAATTAAAAGTATATCTAATGAAAACGCACTTTACACTGGTATCCGTACCACAAAGTGCATGATACCATTTCATTTTATAATTCATGGTCAAACACTCTTTTGTTTTCTATAGTTTTCATAATTATAATTTAATGAGTAATGATTTTTATAATACATTATGTATAATTAAATACTGTTAACCTTTAAATAACGAATTTGTTAATACTTTATGCACAAAATATAATTGAATACTTACTGTTAACTCTACGCTATTAATTATTATAATTAAACATTATTTTGCTAAGACAATAATTGTAAACATGAAATGGAAATAAATCTTAAATCTTAAAAAAAAAAAAAATTGGACAATTATAAAATCATGTTTGTTAAGTTCAATCATAAATAATAATTGTTATTTATTTATTATTTTACACTTTTCCATAAAATTAATCTTTAATTTATGCTACAGGTTTTTATAAATTGGAACCCTTATCGTAATGGATGCGTTCGACTGTCATAACTTCAATTAATCGCTAGAAAATTGAAGGTCCCCTCCATCCCTCCTAAAACGCACACTCGAACACAGGAATGGTTTTTGAGATTTGTAATTCACAAGGTTCAGGGTATCTACGATCCGTAATGACCTCTAATTTATATTATAATAAATTAGAAAGTGTTCAAAATTGCATCGAAATCGTACGAACCGTTTTCGAAATGATCAAAACCAGTATAATAAACAAATATGTACATACTCGTATCTCGTTATGAGAAATTGGTATTCCTCAATAATCTTTGGATTCAAAACCAAACATTATGTTCATATACCTCAAACATGTGGTAACTAACTGCGTCATTCACATGTACATGTTTTCATTTATAGAATCTCTAATTTCTAAGAAACTTAACTGATTACTTTTTTTGTGCTCTGTCCAAATGTATTCGAAGAATTATGTCAAATTATCACATTGAAATCCACAATGCAGGCGAATTCAATGTACACCCTGTTAGCTTCGCTTTTCTTTTGCAGAAAGCAAACGAAAGAAAGTATGTTAATCTCTTCACTGATACAAACATATTTACTCATCTTGTTTCGAACAAACTCGAATTGCTGACTTCATAGTGACATTACACTTGGACTAATCAAAATGGAAACTACTATAGCGCGCTTGCTAGATATCAAAAAAGATTTCGACCGCGTTTGGATAAATTAAATACTATTCAAACTCTCGAAACATGAACTTCTTAATTATTAAAAAATGAAATTATTAAACATTAACAGCCATATTTATAAACTCATTATAGTGAGTACATAAGGCTATGTAACCCTTATAATGCCTCTAAACGCAAAATCGTTATTTATAAAACTTATGTGACGTTGAATAGTGGCATTATAAGCTAAACGCGTTTGGAGGTTGAATAGTGGCTACATAAGGACATTTTAGTATTGAACTGTCACTGTCACTTCTACTTTGACATCACATTAAAATATTCGATTACCAAAACAGAAATGCCTTTTACTTTTTCATCCTTTTTAAATGATTTCAATTCTTTTAATGCCGTACTTGCGAGACCGCGAACGCGTAAAATATACAAGAAAAGGTTTAATCCCATGAACCTTCGCGATGAGGACTTTAAAAAAAAATATCGCTTTTCTAAAGAAAATATGAAGAAAATCATAGCGATTATAAGCTTGGATCTCAACGAGGACAAGAGAGGAGGCCACATTCCCTTAGATCTGCTATTCGATATTGGGGACGAAATGAGGTAAGTTCAATTAAGAATTGCAATCAATTCATGAAGCCAACCGTTCTTATAATATATTTCAAGATTCAAGACGATGGAGGCGATATCCATGGTTTCAGCCAACCCACATTATGCCAAATTTGTAAACGGATTGCAAGAGCGTTGGCATCAAAAAGAGGTAGTTTTGTCAAAATGCCGTCAACATTTTCGGAACAAATGCGTGCTATCAACAAGTTCTCCGAAATTCGCGGTTTCCCCCAAGTAATTGGTGCCATTGATTGCACTCATATTAAGATTCCCAAAGTTGGTGGACCTTCAGGCCAGTACTATATAAATAGGAAGGGATTCTATTCATTAAATACGCAAGTAGTGTGCGATGCATCCCTAAAAATAAACGATATAGTTTGCCGGTGAAGAGGTAGTACCCACGACTCCAGAATTTTTAGAGAAAGCCGCATTAAACAACGCTTTGACAATGGTGAGTTCAAGGGTCGTCTTCTTGGAGATGGTGGCTACCCTTGCACTAATAATCTGTTCACTCCACTGTTGAATCCTCGAACAGATGCTGAAGTGCAATACAACATAGCACACATATCAACTCGAAACACAGTTGAAAGATGTTTCGGTGTTTGGAAGCAGCGATTTCGAATCCTTTTATGAGGTATGAGATGCTCCTTAGAGAATGCCAAAACAACAATAATTGCATTAGCAGTTCTACATAACTTGGCAATAGATTTTCAGGACCATCTTCCAATAACAGGTATACATTTAAATTAAGTTAAATAAAAATGTATGTATTTATTAAGTGGATTCTATTTTTCGAATGTAGATGATGAAGAACCTGCAATTGAATATTATTATAACCAACCACCAGGAAATCAGGAAATATTGCAGCCTCACAGTCAAATAAACCTTACACGCCGCGTCTTTATAGAACAATTCTTTTCATCTCATAACTAACCCTACCTACTGTTCGCAACAAAATGTACATATATCTCTATTTAAAACTTATACACTTTCTACTCCATGATGCACTTCTTGTTTGGCACTGACAACAACAGATCAAGCAATTGCAGCATCAGCAGCAGCATCAACACAACAACAACAAATACAGCAGCATCATTCATTCAACACATTCAATACATTCAGCAACAGATTAGAGTATAATAAAAAAAATAATATTTTCTTAGAAAAAGAAGTTGTCCTAATTTTTATTTTTTTTTATTTCACTTATTTTCAGCATTCGAAGCACGAAGCCCAATTATGAAATGAGAAATTTGATCAAATCTAAAATGTTGAAAAATTAAATAAAAAATATTGTTTCGATTTTCTAACATCGTATATGTGCTATTTATTTCAAAATACCATTCATAAGACAAAAACAAAAACAAAAACTTAATTCATAAAAACGATTAAAAACTACAAAAATACTTAAAGAATACTTAAACATTAAAAACTAAAAATCACAGTTCTGAGAAAAAATACAAAGGAACTAATCAATTATGTAATACAAGAAATCACAGTTCAAGAAATAAAAACGAAGGAACTAATAAATTAATACAAAAAAAAAACAGTACAAACTAAAAATCACAATTGCAATTATGCTCTTCTAGCATTTTCATCTTCTTTTGATGAATTTCCTCCTTGTGCCTTCTCTCCATCTGGTAGGTTTTCGTTATTTCCGAATGCTCCATTAGAATATTTTGCATTCTTTCTTCATGCTCCAATTTCATGTAAGCCGTCTCCTTCCTCCGGTTGTCCTTTGCTAAATCAAACAATTCCTGTTTGAGGAGTTCGTCCTCTTTGCAGACTATCTGAGACGAAAAGAAAAAAATACTAAATTAATATGAAGAAGAAAAATTAATTTATTAAGTACCTTCCGTTTGAATGATCTGGTTTTCTTTGAACGCGAAGGTGGAGGCGATGCCGGTGGTGAATGTAGATGTAACGCTTGTGCTGGAGGCGAAGCTGGAAGTGGAGAACAAGGATCCTCAAGAAATTCAATATCATCATATTGATTAATCTAAAGAAATTTATATTTATTTTTTTTTTAATTATCATAATTCATTAGGTTACCACAGGGTTCTTCCGATGGCGTTCAATATGTCCTTTGTTGGGCGATGTTTTGTCCTTTTTGTTGCTAATATTTTCCTTGAATATCTGTCAGACAAAATAATTTGTTTTATTTATTGAATATATATATGTATGTACATATAGTTTTACAAACCTCAATATCGCAGTCAAACTCATTCTCGTCCTCCTCAAACTCATGAGGGATGAGTGCCATCAACCTTTCCTGCTCAGGATCAGGTGATTTCGGTGGTGGCCCACCTCCTGTTGCGTGTAAGCTTTTTTTGTAGGCAGAGGCGTTCACTTTAGCCTTCATTTTAGTGCCTCGCCATTGCGCTTGAAGTTGCGGCGTTTCCCTCATAGTTGCACTCATATTATTGAAACTAAAATTTTATAATATATTAAAAACAAGTGAAATTAAAATAGTTTAAATTATATACTTGCTGGTGATCTCCCTCCACGCATCTTTCTTCGCCCGGGATGTGTTGGTATCGCAATTCTTGTTCTCTATTATTGATATTTTATCCTCAATAAGTTGTCTGAGAAGTATCTGGAGATTATGATAAAATGATAATGAATATTATTACCAGTTTTGTGCTGAATATAATGGCATACCTTATCCGAGGAATCCCAATTATTTGCGCGAACCCTTTTAGCTTTTGGAGGATCCATTTTTGTTTATAAATTTCTCGACCGACAGAAGGAATTTTTTTTTTTTTGTCTTTGATAAACAGCTGATCTGTGACATGATGACTATATGTAATAGATCTTCAATTTTTGGTACATTTTTTGACACAAGCTCATTATAACTATGTAGGGTAGGCAAATGTTTTATAAATATGAATTTGCATAGTGGATGCATAAGTCCTTATGCAGTGCATAACTATACACGCGTTCAGAGAATTCTAATAAATAAGGCTGTAAATGTGCAGGTAGGAAATCAATGCTGGAGTGCCCCACGGATCAAAACTTGGATCGCTGCTGGTTAACATTTATACTGCCGATCAACGAGTCAAAATACCAGGAACAAAGACAAAACTTTATGCAGACGAATCCATCACATAGACCATATACGAGTACCATAGTGACTATCATTCGAAGACGTGCCGTTGCAACACGCTGTAGTCTCAACAAAGCCAAAGTAATTGGGAAACAAGTTGTAACTCAAACAACCGTATGCAGACTTGGTGTTAAAGAGGGGCAACTTTTCTCTGCACTTCGTCCGCTCGCTATACTCAGGAGGCGAAATGGACTAAGTAAGAAGACCAAGCTGCATGTCTACAAACAACTTATCTGACCCGTTCTGACTTGCGTCTTTCTCCTCTGGTTCACTATATCACCTAGAGCAAAACAGAAGATGAAAAGTTTTGATAAAATGATGCTCCGCATTTGCACTGGAGTAAGCCGGGACCTACTGATGAAGAAATATATGCCAACTGCTACAGCTCTCAAGAAGAATCATCAGGAACTTGGAAGATCATCCAAACTCAGAAGTGCAACAACATTTCAAGTCCCTAATTTATAAAAGAAATGCTGGTGTGCCTTAGGGGTCGGTTTTGTCTCCAACTCTCTTTCTCATATTTATTAATTTGTCTGAAACTTCTTGTCCATTAAATTGTTTTGCTGTCAACATTACTCTTAGTTCATAAATCCTGATCTTGAAAGCATTATCCAATGCGGAATAAGAAACTGCGTAGAATTTAATGCTTTAAGATATAAACGTTGTCTATCTTCGTTAAGGAGAAAACAGAAAAACTTTAAATCCTCTGTATGTGTGTTACACATACTATGTTATGTCGCTAAAACTGAAAATAATAATTCGTTCAAAGTTGGAGTATAATTCCCGTGTCTAGGTTGGTGCTTCAATTCACTTGAGTCTTTTGAATTGTCTTCCGAGAAGACCATAAAAATCTTGCTTTAAGGTCTAGAACGCCAAAAAATGCACGATTTTCAGGATTTTTTTTCTCGGTAACTTTATTAGGTAATAACTACATGCGTCAAGAGTACAAAATTTTTTTTTTTTTAATTTTCGAATTTTGGCCGAATTATATAGGGCGCAAACGTCGACTCATCAAAAAATACATTGTCCCATTGCGGGCAGTTTATCTCGGAATTGGCTGGACTGAAACAAAAAACACAAAGTGGGTTATTTAAAGGAAGGTTTCGTACCAGACAATTTACCACGATTTGCTTAAAAAGTCAAAACAAAAAAAATCTCGAGCTTTGCAAAAAAAATTTTTTTTTGCCAATTTTTTTGGCCATTTTTGGGTCGCCATTTTTTTTTTGTTCACAACTTTTTGGTCAAATTGTCTTAAGAAACATAAAAAACAATCAAATTGCAAAAAGTTTTTTTTTAAAAAAGGTTCAGTAGATCCGGAGATTAACTGTCCGCAATGGGAAAATGTGTTTTTTGATGAGTCAACGTTGGCGCCCTCTATAATTCGGCCAAAATTCGACAATCAATTTTTTTTGTACTCTTGACGCATGTATTCATTATTTAAAAAAAAATTATGTTATTACCTAGTAAAGTTTCCGAGAAAAAAAAAATCCCAAAAATCGTGCGTTTTTTTGGCGTTCTAGACAGTGAAGACCACTGCGTAAGCTTTTCCATATGTCCTACTCTACTGGTCTCTGGTCTCTTTGCTTCGATAGAATACCAATGGCGTTTATGTTTCTTCCTTCCCAGGTTATGGAAACGCTGATTTATCAACAGCTCAAGAAATATCTCGGGTTATACACTATTCAATAGCCCCTATAACTTTTAAGATTTCCGCGGTTGTTGGACATAATTAATAAAAAATTTCGGATAAGCACCGTTATTTTATTTTAAGAGTGCAATTTCAAACTCACCCCGAACGTTTCGCATCAATTTGCATTGATCGTGGTCCCAGTGACCAAATTTTTTACCGATCATTTTTACGTAATTCGCTACTTGTTTAGTTTAGTTTAGTTTATAGTTTATTAAATTCAATGTATGCCTACACATTAAGAATATACTTCTTATCAATTAGTGTTATGCTAATTATTTCAATAATGCTTTGAAGAAAACTACTTTATAACATTTTTGGCATAAAAAACAGGTAATAATTTCATGCATTACATATTTTTGAGAAAAAATCGAAATCAAGGGAGAAAAAAAAAGTTAGATACACCTTTTACAAAAATTTAAACAAAAAAGTACAGTACATCTCTATTGAATACAAAGAACTAGAAAAAAGAAGAAAGAAAAAAAAAAATATATTCACTAGGTCAAAGAAAAACAGAATTAATTTTGATAATAAGTACGTAGATCTCTACGAAACTGTGCTTCGCCACTTACTCTCCTTAAGTGCCTGGGAAGAGAGTTCCACAATCGGATGGCGTTAACAAAAAACTGGCGCTCTGATGTCAGACAAGAATAACGAGGATGAATGAGTTGTTGAGATCTGCTAGAGGAACCAAACTGTATCCTGTTGAATAGACTGCAAGGTTGCTGTGTATGGATTATATTGAATAATAATATAAGAGTTCTAAAGCGCATAAGGTGATCAAGGGAGATGTTATATATCTGCATTGAGAAATTTGACACATGATCAAACCTTCGCAACCCAAATACATAACGCGCTGTATTATTGAAGGCAACATTAAGTCTTCTCCTGCTGACGGCATCACAGTCACAAAAAATTTCGCATCCGTAACTAAGAATTGGTAATACTAGCGTTTTAGCTAAAAGCATGCGTGTTTTAAAAGGGGTGAAATACTGTGAGGCCCATAACCTACGTAGTACTCCATAGACTTTACCGACGGCAGAATTGATGTGCATATCCCAAGACAGCGTGCTATTGAATAACATACCAAGATTTTTGGCAGAAGAAACGTAAGCGATGTTCGAGTTGTTTAAATACAAGTTCGGAAAATAATCAAGGTTCAAGGCTTTTCTGCTAATGATAATGCACTTGGATTTCAATGGATTCAGGAACAGGCCATTGCTTGCTGACCAGCGAGAAATTTCTTCTAGTTCCCTATTAATTGTGTATGCACAATCTTCAATAAGTCCCAAGGGGCAACTATGGTATAATTGAACATCATCAGCATACATCTGAATAGAAGAACTAACAATCCTTGAGGGGAGTTCATTTATATAAAGGGAGAAAAGAAGAGGCCCTAAGATCGAACCCTGTGGGACTCCTCTGGTGGTCGGTAAGAAACTTGAAATTTTATTGCCAACAGAAACAGCTTGTTTTCTATCCCGAAGGTAATTTGACAACAAAAGAACAGCAGATGATGAAAAACCATAAGATGATGATAACTTACGACACAGATTGGCATGGTCTACTGTATCGAATGCTTTAGAAAAGTCGAGCAAGACAAGAAAAGTGACATGGTCTTCATCCAAGGCAAGTCTTATGTCTTCAACAATGTTAATAATGGCAGTGGTGCAGCTATGCTTTTGGCGGAACCCAGACTGCTTAGAAGAGAGAATGTTTTGGGCTCTTAGATGGGCATTAAGTTGTTTTTGTACTACCCTCTCGAAAACTTTTGATAAAAAAGGGAGCACAGAAACAGGTCTATATTCATTACCACTCTTACTTTTGGGAATAGGTAGAATTTTGGCTAGTTTCCATTGAGATGGATATAAACTTGTCATTATTATGGTATTAAACGTGTGTGTTATGTAGGGCAAAATAATAGGTAACAATGACTTAATGAAAACAGGATGTATTCCATCAATCCCTACAGCATTAGACCTAACAGACAAAATACTTTCAACTATGTCAGTGGTTTCCACACAAGTGAACTTGATACGAGGAAATTCCAATTTTAGCTTGAGCTCATCTACAAAACGTAGTTAACATACAACAATTTTGTTATTTTACAATGTTCTCAAAAACATTGCTAACGATTTTAATTAAATCTCGAATTTTTTTTTTTGCTTGTTTGCGGTTACTATTGGTTATGAAGTTGCGTTGATGCAAGCAATGTATGTAGCTACATATTTACAAATAATGTCGTTTTTATAAAAGTCTTCCTTAAGAACAATTATCATTAATTGTTCAACAACGAAGGGACCGAAAGTTGTAAAACTATATTTGGTATGCACTTTTCTATAAAAAATGTTCATGTTAAGAAAATTCTAATTTTTAAGTAACCATCAGCTTACCTATGCATTTTCCTATTGATCGTTAAAAACCTTCATAAGCCTGGGGCTGGGACTATATAATGCCTACGCTTAAACCTTTGAATTTAACGACTTTGCAGCAGGAACCTACTGTTGCTCACCTTCAAAAAGAGCTCCTATCTAAGTTTACGTTGCTTTTAGTTTTCCTTTAAATCGATTATAATTAAAATGGCGAGAATTATCTTAATGTGATCTCTTCTTCAAGTTCTATTTCTCGTTAAATGCAAATCACACCTGTGTCTTTTATTACCATAGGTTAGTTTTATAGTGCAAAGGACTGCGAATGTACGCTTATATGTTAAAGGAGTTAAAAGAGGATAAGCACTAAGCTGCACCCATGTGTGGTGATGTTATATGAAAGTCAAATCAATAGGAATCATCAAAGAAAAAGTCTCAAACTTAAAATTCCTAACATGCAAGAAATTCTTCTCCACTTATAACCTGACGGTAATCCATGAAGCCTCCTTTGGTTCAAAGCTTGGGTGATGCTTCTATAGCTATCTTCAAAATAATTCAAATTAGAGCCTTAAAAATGATAGACAAATTAGCATAGTCGCTCTGAATGTTTTATGCTTCTTACAACAATAAATTTATCTTAGGTGCCATGCAATAGTTCGTGGAGAACCTTGGCGTGGTGACTTAGAACTTTCAATTATTGTGCGTGTTGTCGGCCCGAATGGATAGAAAGTTAAATTTTCTTTCGAAGTATTGGAATGTTTGTCACCTCCCAGAAGTCAGTTTCCCTTAAATATTTTTTGTTTGATTTTTAGTGACAGTGGCTAGGAATTTGAAGACTCCACTTCTACCAAATCCAGAAAAACTTTTTCGTAAGTAATTATACATACATTAAATTTTATTCAAAAACGTCGGGCCCACAATCTAGCTATTAACAGTCTTCTAGGGAAATAGCCAATTACATTCCTCTCCGTAAACCTAGAATGTTTCGAGGATTGCTAAATAGATTTCCGTTGATTCAAATATAGATTTTGTTTTTTGGCCATACTACGCGAATGTGGAGTGGCGTACCTCTAATTTAGATTTTAGATTCGGTTCTATTTGGTTAACATTGATATCAGTTGGGTGGAAGTCATCGGGATAACCAACCAATTAGGTCTCTAATAACTCCATAACATTGCTTAGTTGGTAGCGATCTTCAAAAGACGCACCCTGTAAAATTTTTCAGGACATATGGACTAATAATGATGCTTCATAAAAAAAACTTTTTTGTACTGATTTCGCATGGGTTTTGGCGGATAAAATACCTAAATAAATGATAATCGACAGTAAATCAATTTTTCATGTATTTTTCGCACACTAAAGGGATTATGGCTAATTCTTAAATGTTTGAGCACAGTGCTAACATTTAGGAAAGTTGGAGAGGATTTAAAAGGACATACAGATGCATATTGGTTTTCAATATCTGAATATCGCTATGGGATTCAAATACTGAACCAGGTGAAGCATTCTACATTCGTATTGTGCATCTGAAGAAATAAGATGTGAATTTAATATTAAGAGTTTGCTTCAAGTGTAAACTGATGGGGCATACCTGAGCACTAGTAGTAGCACTATAGTTGAATTGCTTAAGAGGAAGAATACAACTGGCTATTTCACTGGAACCTTATAAAAATAACGAAATATTTTCAGCCGAGGTTATACTCCATTGTGTCGACAAGAAAACACCAAACTACAGGGGAAAAGATCTTCAAACTTTATTACAAACTCTGTATTGAAAATATTTCTTACAGTCATACAGTTATTCGGAGTTCTGACGGGACTGCGCTCCTGGTGGCACTCAAAACAGTAGGCTAAAACTCTCTGGTATATCAGCAGGTAACATAGCTCCTGGTGGCAATTAGGACATTTGATTTCGAACTAAGGCCTCTTATACTAGTGCGGGGAAGACTTATTAAAAAAAGGTTGGACAATCTTTCCTACCTAAATTTGTCTTTCCACGAAACCTCTTATCACTGGTGGGGGGAAGTTTCGAGAAAGCAATTGAAGCTATATGATCTAATCGTCTATACTTGTCTACGACCGAATTTAAAATGATCAATAAAGGTCGAATCAAACCATGAATTCATTTTCGGTCTGACAGATTTTGGAATTAAATTTCTTATTCCGAAAACAATTAAATTTGTAAGCATACATATCTGCACAGTAGTCCACGTCACTCGAGGAAGCATAGTGACCAATTAAAGTTCCTGAAAAAATCGTTAGATTAGACCGTCCCAGTTGGCTTTCTTGTATTGAACGATTCTCTTAGGAATTTTTCTGTAACTGGTTTTATTTTGAAACGAGAATTTTTGCAGTTACAACACAATAATCTGATGTGCTTAGAAGTGATAATACACATAGTTTATTTATCAGGGTCATAGGTTAGATATAATGCAGAGTGTTGGCAGATTGTCATGTAACGATTTATCTCATCTATGAGCTGAATCAAGCTGCTTTACTCAGACAAAATATTGGTATATCTTCGGGTGTTGTCTGACAAGAATAGATCAGCCTCGAAGAATTGTATACATTGAAATCGCCTTTAACAACCATTTCACTCTACGGATAATTGGAAATAATTCTTTGGATAGAGTTGGACAGCGAATCGAATTCGTTAGAAGTTCATTTGCTATCCCAGCTTGGACTGCGATAAATAAAGCATGAATGAAAGATACTAATATGCCGAGGCCATAATGTGCTAAGAATAGGAGCACTAACATATAACCAGGCTTGCTGTATTCCCTGTGATCAGAATTTTCAACCAACTTCGTTTTGCTGCTGTAAGAAATTGCCTCGTAAGAACTGCAGTGCGCCATTTAGATACCATAACTCGTATGAACCTGTGGGTGGAATTGATATGGGATATTGTGGACATTCTCATGAAAATTGGATCCCTCACTCAATCGAACCACCACACTGATCTCCATCTACACTGTGCCAAGCTAGTCAGCTTGTTGACTGGCACTGAAAAAGTAGCCATTTCGTCGCGTTGAGAAAAGAGATAAGGTTTCTGTTCTTCATTTCCGAAAGTTCGTCAATGTAGTCAAAAGATGCTATAAATTTGACCAGAACAGGGCATTTGCAGTGGAAGTGGATGACTGTATCCTTTTCGCGCTGGTCTCTACAGCTATCGCAGTGAGTGTTGTGAGGAATAAGTAGCTTCGCTAAATGCTCTCCTATTGACCATTGTCCACTACAGATACCTACGATCCTGGCTACGTCGTGTGGTCGGGATTTATTATAAGTGGGGCCAATCATTTGAGATATAACGTAGTTAGTTAAACTGCTCCGCCTACGGTTTAATTGGCTAAGAAAAATTAAGAAAATGTTGCCCTTCGTAACTCCGATTGGAATGTTAACACTTTCCGCAAGTGAGTTATTAAGGATTGATACTCGACCGTTCATTCCCATCAATGCTGCAATGACTTAGATAAGTGTGATACTGTAGTTAATAACGAGGCTAGAAAAGTCATCCTGGCTGGACCAATATGAAATATGATGTAGTAAAACTAATAGCATTAAAAGCCACCTGACTGTCTCTGATAATAGCCGTATTCCGGTTCTGGTATTATTCTTGTTTGAGGACTTTGCATGCTTCCCTGATGGCCAGAAATTCAGCTTGAAAAAAACACTAGCAAAGTCGGATAGCCTAAGCGACCTAGATATATTTAAAGTCACAGAAGAGATTCCTGAACCAACACCACACTCCACCTTTGATCCATCAGTTATTTCGAAGTCTTTCTTTCTTTCGACCTCATCATCCAGGTCCTTTCTTCATGGGAACATAACCTTAAAATCATGACTGGTGGCCATTTTATGGGTACAGTATTCAGAAGTGAGTCTATTGGAATCAACTCCTTAATTTTGCTGTGGTCATAAGGTTTGGTAATCCAAGAGTTTGATTCCTTTGGACTTAATGCACTGCAAGATTATAGATACTTAGAATATAAATCAAGTGGAAAAAGTTACAGAAAAAAGCTTAAGGCTTCAGTGTTCAGTTGGGTAAGATCTTAGATCCCACTTTTTACCAAAGGTCTTACTACAGGAGGCGTAAAAAGCTATGCAGGCCTTCTTATAACCCCTTCTTCAATATTCAGTTTCCAGTTGAACTTAGGGTCTAGAATAACAGCTAGATAGTTGACACTGGAAGAGAGCAAAAGTGTTTGGCCGTTGAGTCGAAGGGCTATGTCTTGGTAGTAAATAGCATCAGTTCAGTTTTGCTGTGGTTAACACCTAGTCCACAACTAGTTGCCCAGTTACTTACTTTTCTTAAAGCCATTTCTGTGATTTCCCTTAACACAGGGGAAACAAGTCATCTGTATATGCAACCGCCTTTACTCTACATCTTTCCAACCTAACGAGAATTTTATTCATGACTAGAAGCCATATAAGAAGGAACAGAACTACGCCCTGGGGTCTTCCTCTACTAACGTACCTTATCCAGCTTATATTACCCAACGGATCTAGAATCCTTCTGCCTTTGAGCATAGATATAATCCACTCCCGGATGAAGTCTTCTACACCAAACTCGATGAGTGATTCCAGAGTTGACTTAGTAACGAAGAAGAAGGTAGCGAGGGTATATTCTTTAAATGTAACAGTTTTCTCAATTGTACGCACTACCTCATGAAGGGCCGTTCCTGTGGACTTACCCTTAAGGTATGCATGTTGAAAGTTTTGAAGAGGACATCCGTTGAAAATGTCTCTAATATCTTTGTCGAGAATGCTCTCTAAAGTTTTAAGCACAATAGAAGTCAGAATATGTTGCCGGAAATCCTACGCGTATTCATGGCCCCGCCTATCGACTTTTAGGATAAAAACTACTCTTAATTATCTTCAGGTATCAGATCGATAGTTTAAAAACTTTGAAAATTAATTCCAGCCATGGAGTTGCCACATCTTGTGTTTTTGTAGAATAATTGGCAGTATACCATCCAGACTTGGAGACTTATATGGAGAGAAAGTAATGCTCTCTCGATAGCACTTTGCGAAGCCTTGCAGAATGGGATCTTCTACTAATAAATAATCTTCGAATAGAGACGGATAAAGATTTTGACAGTTCATGGCGGGCATGTAGTATTATGTGTTGTGAATTTTCTGTTTTTTACCCTTACACTGTCATGAACAACTGATTCTCATAATAACCTTTCGGATTCGGCAGAATATTGCAGGTCACAATTTTAAAATTGTTACTAGCCATGGTTCTCATCGAATT
The DNA here is from genome assembly GCA_963931855.1 of Philhelius festivus. Lineage (NCBI taxonomy): Eukaryota > Metazoa > Arthropoda > Insecta > Diptera > Syrphidae > Philhelius > Philhelius festivus. Next base: position 216,224,968 of record OZ007555.1, read on the forward strand.
GGTGATCTTAAGCTGAGCTTAATTGTTCTTTTAATATTCTCCTCTCATTTATGTCCCAGATTCGATGTTTTTCTCTTACATTTTTACTTCGAACTGGAAGTTTCAAAAGTATCAAATAAAGACAAAAGTGTTTTGACTAAGATTTATTTCAGATTATTTTGGGCGTATGAGAAGGGGTCATTACAAACCTTTTCATTTCTCAATCCTTCGAAAGGTGTGACGCATTTTATATCATTTCAAGGTAAGTACAAAGTCTCACCCATGATTGCCCAACTTTTTTCTCTAAAAACCATATCGATTACCACTGTTTTAAGCCATGTTCTTAAGCAACAAATAAAACCATAAATTATAACCCGCATAATATTGTTCAATTAAACTGATTAGTTGAATTTATAAAAACATTTACTTCAAGTCACCACACCTAATAAGTCCATTCAGACGTCGTCGTCGACGTCGACGTCGGTCGTCGTCTTTTAGTCCAAAATGGTTTCGCCTTAACACAAAGCCATCACCTACTTGTAACCAAGACCCCGATTGCCTCCTTAAACTCCAAGCACAGCTTCTGGCATTAAACGCGTAGGCTGTCTACCGCACCGGTCGCCCTGACAATAAAATAATCTTACACTCTGATTTGCTTGAATTTACAAACTTTACAGCACCAAGCCATTTGCATCTTATAAGCAAACGATGAATGAATGAAAATGACTTCAAAGATATTTATAATTTCGAAACTTTACAATAATATGCAAACAACGTTTGAAGCTCAGCTATCTGTCGCCTTTTTAAGATTTAAGTTTAATCTAGCGGATTTTGTTTTGATTTTTCTAATTCCGCACCGGCTAATACTCTTGTCATGTTGTCGCTATAGCAATGGTGTTTCGTCGTCGTCGTCCGGATTCCAAGTGTAGGTAGGCTAAGGCTGGAGAGATATTTTTGAATCCCAGAGGTAATGTTCATTATATGAACTACGACAGGTGGAACGGTTTTATTTGCACATGCAAAAATTTATTCAATATGTTCTTCCGTGGGCGAATCGTTAAAGCTGACGCGGATAGATTTATAATTAAATAAGTATCACATTGATAGCTTGGAATGTGGCGGATTGGCAATGTAAGTCGTTTTTGGTGTCGATACTGCCAGTGGGCGTGGTACACTCTTGACTCAGTCAAATAGCTTTTTCGAAATTGTGTTTCGTTGCAAGAATTTGGAAAGGAAATAAATCTTTATCTTAGTTTTAATTTAGAAGCTTGTGGAATAATAAATTCATGTTATCAGCTTAATGACTTAATACTTGGTTGAAGGCTTGAGTTTGGTACATGTTTTATGTTTCTTAAATATTCATAAGGGTTTTGAACAATTTTTCTATTTGGTCCCAAGAGAACGATTTGGGACTTAATGTTGGCGAATGTCAAGCCATCACATACTCCCTTAAACATCTCTTTCCCCCACCCCGAGACTTTAAGATTAATGAAATCATTGTTTTTTGAGTAACCACTATTTAGAATCTAGGAGTTATCTGCGATAGTGAACTCAACTTTTATGTTTTTATCTCATTATGACTATACTGTGGGCTATTTATGCTCTTGTTTCTTCAAGCGTTATTAAAAGGATTTTTCAGACCCTATTCTATTAGATCAGTACCCCTTTTTTATCAAGCCTCTCGAATACCTAATTATCCTAGAAATGGACCCGTCACTCTTGATTGGTTCAGCGCTTTTAGCAATAAGAGGCTGTCTGTTATCTTCTGCCTGCTGGATGACGTCGAGCTGTTCTGAATGAAGTGAAAATTGTTCAGTTAGAAGCAAGTATTGACGAAAACCCCGAAACTTCCACTGTTTTCAGACAGAAGTTAGTGGTGGTGGCTAGGTGGTATTTGCAAAGAACTTTAGGGCTATGAGACCCATTTTCACCACAACTGTAAGGTAAATAAACAAAATTTCCAGAACTGTATAATACTATTACATATATTTTCTCGAAAACCACGAACAAGTTGCAGTTAATGTTGATAGCTTTCCATATGGGGCAATGATTGAAAAGTTTTTAAGGCTAGATGTTGAGAACAATTCGGAGCTGTGGCAGTGGCGTAGCGTGCCATCTCGGCGGCCGGGGCGGGAGACCCATTTTGCCGCCCGCATTTAATACTTAATTAAAATTATATTTCGATACATCATTTCAAGGTATCTTTTAATGAAGGTAAAATAGGATCAGCGGTTTCACAAACGGATTCTACGGGCTTTACGGGCAGCGAAGTCAGAAACAACTTTGTCGAAATCAATATTTGCAGCCAATTCTTGTTCAATCGACAATATAGCCAAGTTTGATAATCATAGTGGACCTGGAATAATGTTTAGTTAGCTTCAACTTCGAAAAACTTCTCTCACTATAATTGCCAAAGTCAAATATATAAGAATCAAGCTGACTATATTTGGAACCGAAATTCCCAGATTCAGTTTTGAATGAACTGGAGGAGCTCCAGTGGTCCTTTGTCCCTTATATCTTTCTCTGATTCAGAACTGGCTGCAAACTGCTGGAGACGCTTCCGCTCCATCTTAAACTCGTCCTTGTCAATGTCTTCTAATACATGGGAAAGATCACACTTGTATTTGCTGTGCAAAAGTTTCGCTGGCGTCAAAAATCCGAACTTGTCCGCTATTTCTTGAACTTTCTGGAATCGAGTCGTCATTTCTTGAATGATCTTGTCAAATGATGCAAACACCTATCAGCGGAGTTCCTGCACGTGAGACAAAGCTGCATCAACGGATTAATCGACATGCATGCGTTTTTTCCTGCGAATTCTTCTCGTTTTGTGTTCGATTCCGAGTTTTTGCAGAGAGTCTTAGCAAAGTCGATTGCGGCTTGAAAGAAACAGTCATTGCTCTCCACTAGGAGAGCTTTTAAAGTGCAGCATACTTATCCATACACAGTCCTCATTGCTGCAGGTAAATCTGTGCGTCATCTACTTCAGGTAGCACTGCAGCCCAAAAGCCAAGAAAAGTGAGGAAGTTGAATAACTGCATGGCTGTCATAAGAAGACCGGCTCCCGATCTTTTTTTCGGAAGTTTGATATGAATCCGTCAATTCTTCCAGTACCTCAAGAACTTCCTCAAACTTATTTTTCTTCTTGAATGCGACGGATGATAATGGATCGAACTTGCTGTCAATTTTATCAATTCATTCCATTTCAAGAGGCTCTGCTCATGGTCCAGGCTGTTCTCATGGTTTCCGATTCTTGGATGTGAATTTCGAGCCGGATTGCCAAACAGTTTGCAACAGAAACAATACAAGGATTGCTTCAAAGGCGAGTATACCATCCATGTTCGGAGAACCTTTTCACCGTTAGATAATGGTTTGTAGAACCACTCTCTGGTTATTTTTCGGGTACCGCCTTTAGTTGAAGTCCTTGAGCGAACAACAGGCTTCGGCAGAACAAGAAAGCTCGATTTCAATTATGTCTTCTTTGGCAACATCGAGTTTCACTTCTTCTGCAGGCTTCTGGTGAGTCGACTTCGTCTTGACCCTGCTCTGTGGTGGGACCAGAACGACTTCCAACTTCTATGGCAGGCACGTTTTCTTCTTCTGCCTGTAAAATAAGTTATGCATTCCCATGAATATTGGCCAGACGACAATTCTAGGCCACGCACGATTCTAGATGGAGGAATCATATATGTACTTACATTGGAATCACTTCCGCTGCTGCTGGATGCCGCCGAAGATGTTAACTTGGCGTTCGAACCAGAACTAGAGCTGAACTATTTCGGTAATGCACCTTGAGACTTCTTCGCATCTGCTTCTTTCTTAGCCTTTTTCTTGCTGTATTTCGCACCGCTTTCTTTGACTTTTTTTCATTTTCAAGATTCAAGATAGTTTTAGAAGATTCAACAGTATTAAAACGATTAACAACACAATCGAAATGACTTTCTGTGATGCGGGAGGGAGCAAAAATATTGAGGTGGCTGAGAAGAGAATAACGTTTTCGTCGAATCTTAGCGTGCATTCCGTTAATGTCGCGCGACTCGTGAAACTAAAACGAAACGTTCCGAAACTCTCGCGAAACTTAAAGGGAGCGTTCCGAAACATTATTATATGCGAGACCGCTGGCGGCGCTTAAGGCTAATATTTGAGAAGAAGTAAGGGCGCTGCAACCTGAAATTCGAAGAAAAGTAATGAAAGCTATCAATGTGCACCATTTGAGAGGTATTATGTTTAAAAGAAAGTGGTTGGATGTTGCAGGAACTGGGGGCTTCGAGCTGTATCTTTTCCTACACATCAAATGCTTACATTCCCTCCACGTTGGTAACCGCCGGAGAATGGTCTTGGCCTTATGTTATGACTTGGTAAGCTTTTGAGTGCGATTGTTCACCAAGAAAAGAATTGCAACAACGACCCGGCCACAGTAAAAAACGTCAATTGTTATGAGAGGTAACGACCCCCCTCAAATGGCAACCAGGCGCGGAATGAAAATGGATTTCGATTAACGAGCATTCACCTGGAATGTAAGGACACTATACACGCCAGGTGCTACTGAAAAACTTGAATCTGTCTTCTCGCGGTACAAGGCAGACACTACCGCGATCCAGGAAATACGATGGATATAGGATCAGGAATAGCGAAAAGAAAAGATTGCGACGATGATGCAGCTGCCATCAAAGATTGCTAATGTAAGGATGCGGATTCGTAGTAGGAAATCGACTCAGATCGAAGTCATCGATTTTAAGCCGATTAGTAATCGCCTGGCTTTGATCCGCATCAAAGCTACTTTTCAAAACATCAGTCTAATACATATGTGCACATGCGCCTACCCACGAAACTGAGGAGTCTAACAAGGAGGAGTTTTACGACCTCCTGGACGGAGTCTACGGCGGCGCCCGTCCGGAGTACGATGTCAAAGTCGTGCTCGGAGACTTCAATGCTAAAGTCGGTAAGGAAAATATCTTTGGCGAATCAAATAGAAAGCACAGCCTCCACGAAATGACAACAGGTAGCGGATTCTGACTAATCGACTTTGCTGCAGCTAGGAATACGGTAAAAAGTAGCACTAGGTTCCCCAGGCGAAGGATACACACAACAACCTGGCGATCTTCAGATGGTCGAACCGCCAACCAAATCGACCATGTGTTAATTGGCGCAAGGCACGCGTCGAACATATTGGACGTGCGAACTTTCCGGGCTAAAAACGTGGACTCTTACCACTTACTTGTTGTGATAAAGTTCAGAGCCCGACAGTCCAATGAAAAGAAAGCGAGGACCAGCTAAAGGAAGAAATTCAATATTACACGCCTTAGCACACTTGAGAAAGCTAGAGACTACAGTGAGCAATTGACCGGGAAACCCTCTGACATACCCACAGCCACAAGCGTCAACAACCAATGGATCCAGCCGAGTCCACCATAGGCTATCAACCACCTAGAAAAAAGAACCCGTGGTATGATAATGAATGCGCGGTATTGAAGCACGAGACAGAAAATGCAGCACGAATGTAAATGGTGCAACAGAAAACAAGAGCAGCAAAAGAGGAGTACCGTAAAAAGAGAAGGAAAGAGGAAAAAACCCTGCGCAGAAAGAAAAGAGCATCCGCAGCTTCTCAGCTCAGGTATCCTGAGGAATCTAGCACCGCCACAAACACCCGCCGGTTATACAAAACAGCCAAACAACTGGCATTAGGTTATATGACCGGCACGTAAGCACAGAGAATTGTAGACGTGCTTAAGCAGAATTTCCAGCAGCTGCTTAATGGGCAATATGTAGAGGAAGTCACAGGAGAGCAAAGAAAGTCCCACCACCCAGTACTGAAGAGGTTAAGAAAGCAATCCACAAGCTTAAGAACAACTAATCCGCAGGCTCGGATGGCCTACCTGCGGAAATCTTCAAGTATGGAGGAGATGTTCTGATAGGGTGCATGCATCAGCTCATCAACCAAGTTTTGGAGGAGAAAAGTATGCCCGACGACTGGTCAAATATCTCCATATGCCCAATCTACAAAAAAGGCGATCCTATGTCCTGCGAAAACTACAGAGCCATATCCCTGCTAAATGTTACCTACAAGATCCTATCCACCGTACTATGTGAGCGTCTAAAAACTTTCTGCAGCACTATGATTGGCACGTTCCAGTGTTTTTTCAGGCCAGACAGGCCAACGATAGACCAAATTTTTACATTGAGGCAAAACTTGGAATAAAGCAACGAATTTCAAGTCGACACCCACCATCAACATTATGATATCATAAGTCGTTAAGAGCTTCTAATGGCGATGTCGGAACTTGGGATCCCGAAAAAACTGATCTAGCTATGCCGCATGACGTTACAAAATACGTGGTGCAACGTGCAAATGGGTAGCAGCTCGCCCGAGCTATTCCAGACATGTACAGGGTTCACACAAAGAGATGCACTATCACGTGATTTCTTCAACCTAGTCCTGGAGCTGATAGTGCGCAAGGGTGGTGTTAACCTGGAAGGCACTATCTTGAACGGTCTTCCCAACTGCTTGGCTATGCAGACGACATCGATATCATCGGCCGCCCCAAGCAAGTTGTTCTGGAAGCGTTCACAGCTATTGATGAACAGGCGAAACGCGTTGGTCTTGAAGTGAATGAGGACAAAACAAAGTATAGCTATCAACAAACAAAGCCTCACCCGGGTAGAAAATTATCTAGGAAACACTATCGAATAGCGTGGCCCTAGCTAGATTGGCCTTTATATAGTAAATCCTATGCTGGGCCTAGACAGATGCAAGCCTGGCGGATCTTGACTAATTTATGCTTATCCTGGCTTTATATTGAACCTGGCTAGAACTGCCTATTTATTGGCTTTTCCAGGAGTATCTTAGACTGGGCCTAGATATTTTTAACTTGATGTAGCCTAGATATGAAACTTTCTCTTGGCGATATCTTGGCTATAGATAGTATCGCCTCTTTATTGGCATTGTAACAAATAAACTACAAGGGACCTGGATAGTTTTTACTTGGTGTAGCCTGAATAAGGAATTGTATCTGGGCGTTATATTGGCCTTAGCTAGTCTCGCCTCTTTATAGGCATTCTCAGATGTTACTTATACTGGGGCTATATAGTTTTTACTTGATGTATCCTAGATGTGCCTATACATATGTCTCTATAAAAGGCTATCCATTATCCTTCTAAAAACATAACTTTTTTGTTTTGGTCCTAAATCGGTATTTTTCAGATTCTTTAATACGTATTTAAGTCTTTTAAACAGTATAATTAAAAGAGAGTTATTTGAGTAGCACTTTGAGACACGATATTTTATATATCGCAGTGGCGCAATAGGTAGCGCACAAGCACGGCAAGCGAGAGTCTCGGGTTCGAATCTCAGTGGAGGTAAATTAAAAAAAAAAAAAAAAAAAATTCTTTCATTCCAGCAAAAAATCACTTAAAGAGTCGAATATAGAGAGGCAAAGAAAAAATGAAAATAATCAACAATAATAAAAAAAAAAAAAATTTTTTAAGAATTGCCGTAGCTCTTGTGCTACTTGTGAAGACCCATCTAGGGCCCATATAGGAACATCTAGCAAGGCCCATTATATACAGAGCATTAACAAATTAGCGAGGGACAAGCTAGATACTGCTCGGTAGGGCCATGATTGAAACTAAGAAAAACTAGCTGGGGCCTTGGCATTATCGAGTCGAAAATTCTACCCGGGCAGCTGTCCATCGCCTAGGACAAAACGTCACTGTTGGTAGCAGTAATTTGTAGGTAGTCAATGAGTTCACCTACCTCGGAACAAACATCAATCCCACGTCTTTAGTGGAAATCCGACGATGAATTACCCTAGCGAACCGCTGCTACTTCGGTTTGGCCAATCAAGTGGGTTCAAAACTCCTATCTCGAAAGACAAAGTGCACGCTATACAAAACACTAATTTTACCAGTTCTACTCTTCGGCGCCGAGTGCTGGACGATAAGTAAATAAGGGGAATTGATACTGGGCACTTTCGAGAGAAAAATTCTTCAGCGGATATTTGGTCCTTAATGCAAAGATGGCGAATGGAGGAGAAGATTCAATCGTAAGTTATACGAGCTGTACCAAGTTGTGGTGGTAGTCCAAAGAGCCAAAACACGTCGACTACACTGGCTCGGTCACATCGAGCGAATGGACAACAAAGCTCCAGCCAAGAGAATCTTCGAATCCCAGCCCAGGTTCGAGACGACGAGGAAGACCAAACCTCCGCTACAGGGACCAGGCGGTAACAGACGCAAGAGCGCTTGGTTTCGACGACTGGATGGAGCAGATCGCGAAGGTTCGCAACTGGTGGAAGACCGCAATATCTAAGGCAGAGAAACTCCATGGATCGGGAACCAGATAAGTAACTTACTTACTTATGTTTAAAACAAAGTGTGAACATCAAAACAATCAGAAAGAATAATGTTATTCATTGTTGGCAATGCCATAATTATTATCATATACATTTTGACACTTTTAAAATTTTTATTCTTTCATTCTTTCTTACTAACTGTTCTTCCTTTTTTCTTTTTAATTTGGAACCTTGTACCAACTAGACTCAAATAAAACCATTTAAATAAAATATATTTGTGTGATCATAAGAGATCACAACATTCATCAAATAAATTATAACGTTACTTATTCGCCACCCTGTACAAATATTCAAATAACACGTTAACAAATATTTATTTTCTATACTCTTCGCGTAAGTAGTCAGTTTGTTTTTTATTTGTATACCAGTATGTTACTCATTATAAAATGCAAAATGTTTTACAATTATAATACAATTTGTAAGTAGGTATTTTTAAATAGAAACAAAATGTTAACAAGTACTTTAATGGTAATGGAAAATGCCCAACACTTCCTATATTAGTTATCTTCTGCCCGAGGCCATATAGCAAACCTTTAACTTATCCCACTTAAGACTTCGAAAAACATCAATTCCTAGTACCTATCTTATGGATACAATAATAATCACTGTGATGGAAAATGTTTTTTCTACCTTCTACCTTTATATTGATGAAGACCTTTTTACTTCTAAGAACTAACAAGTTCTTGCATTCAGAGGAATAGGACTTAAATTATTGGCAGAAAATCTGTAGGCCATGTGTAGGACGGTAGGAACCGATAGACAAGATAGTAACAGACATCCATTCGAGGGTTTTCCCTACATATACTATATCTTAATATGGAATGTCGGATAAGTTTCCACAACGACGCTACGTCAATAAATCGAATAGACACACGCAGACGTATAGTCAAGCAAAGGATGGGAGACGTTTGGGATTCGTGCAAGCCTCATTCGCCAAAATGTGTAGGCCCATCAACTTGTTCCTGATTCTCATAGTCGTCGTCGTATATGGTATGTATATCGTAGAGTCAATCGTCTAAGGTCTAAGCTATCCACCCAACAGCTGCGCGTTTATACTTGTTTTACTTCATTTTTACACTCATTCCGCGGAACATAAATCCTTCTTAACGCTCATATCCCACATTTGTGTTTTTCACTTCACGGTTCGCGGCATGGTTACCACTTTGATTTAAGATTTTACAAACGTATTATAAATAGATACAATAATTTTACTTTCTTGTAAGTAGGTAGGTATATAAAGAAAATTATGCTGGTTTACTGCCAGGTTAAAAGTTTTACAATTTAAATGTTGGCTTACCTTGAATATAAGTTAATTATTTTCATTTACAATTAAGTTTCGATAACACCATTTTTTAAGGATTTTAACAAGTTTTAGTAACATTTCCCGTTTGATCTACTAATCTGATCTTTCTCCTAGAAATATTTTACGGTAGATTTCGAAAATTGGAAAAATGCTGGCGAAGTGATAGATGTTTTCTAGTACATATGGATTATCCTACCTTTATAAATGTGAAGAATAAGTTATGGAGTTTCGATTGAAGCGCACAATCAGTAAAAGTCTTCCAATGTTGTTCCTTAAGCTTATTCAACCAGCGTGTGATGAGCATGATTCCACTTGAAATTGGTAAATTCGGGACTGTAAACAATTTCTGCTTCTTGGAAAAGGCCGGACTTTTCCTGCTCCCAATAAATATTTTTTGAAAGGACACTAGGCAATCTACCGCTGTGTAAACTTAATACTTGCATATAAATATGTGTATGTTGAACAGTGAGTGTCGTGTGAAACGCATTTAAAAGACTAGTTTTGATAGGTACGCCATTGTTTGGTGTGTTGTCGGGTAGGTTGAAACATATTTTAACAAAAATCCTTTTGAGCTTTTCAACTTGTGGGTACTCTTTGTACCCGTACACCAGGGCACATTAATTGCATAAATTGACCTACTTTGAACTTAGCTGAGTTGGGAATAGATTTAATTTTAATGAATCTGCATCAAGTTGCGTTTTTGGCATTTTGCTAATCTTTTTGTCGATGTTCAGACAAGGACATAATACGATATTTTAATTTCTGATTCATTGAAATACCACTTCTCACTGGCTGACCTTCTTCTTCCATTTATAATTCAAACTTATCCATTTCCATTTCCATTTCTCATAATTGATGCTAAACTTGTTGATGAAACTTTGCAGGACTATCAGCCAAAAACATACAGAACGACATTAATTCCTATGCCCTATGGAAAGTTCCGAGTGAAGATCGTTGAAAAACAGAACAAATTACAACGCACTTAAGACGTAACCTTGTTCCACTCCTTTATTAGCTCGAAATAAACTGGATGCACTGTTTCCGCCCCAAACCGCTGTTATCATATTGTTTGAAATCCCCAGGGCTGCCTGAACCTACGCCTCTCCAATGCGTTCTTGTAAAATTCATAAGATATAACATCTATACCTGGGGCTATGTTTTCCTTTGCAGAAGTTATTGCGATTTTGACTTCTTCCAGATCAATTGGACTATCAAGTAGCGGGATGAAAACTGTGGCTGTCTCACCGATGTTCACACTATTTCTAAAACCAACTGAATTCAAAAGGTTTGGTGAAATGAGACATAAACTCAATAGCGGTGATTCGAATTCTACTATAGTTAGACTTGCTAGGAATTTCTTTAGCGATTTTCCACCACTCCTTTCCTGAGTGTATGTTGGAAAGTTGGCTTGAAATGCATTGAAAGTATCAGCGTTGTTTTTACTTGCGATATAGGTACTATAGGGCAAGTTCTGCATTTGGAAAAAAAATCGAACTCGAGATTTTGATCAAAGTTGACATTACGATGATAGCGAAGACGAAAAAAGTGGGTCCGACAATTTCGTCTGTCTGTCTGTATGTCTGTATGTCTGTATGTCTGTATGTCTGTATGTCTGTACCTCGAACTACAGCCTAAACTACCGGAGGTATTTTCTTCAAACTCGGTAGTTAAGGGTCTTCGGTGATTCCCTAGAGGAGAAATTGAAATTTTTTTTTTTAGCTCGAAAACTAAGGGTACCCCCCGTACACCCGTAATACAAAATCTTATTTATCTCGAAAACGGCTCTAACGATTTTGATAAAAAAAATTAGGTGTGATATTATGGACATGGACTATATTTTGGTGAAAAAAAAATTTGGGGGGAAATGTTATTAGGGGTACCTGTCATAGAACGGTTTTTTTGATTTTCGAATTTCTCACCAACGACTCTAAGGATTTTAACCAAAATTTTTATGCAGGAGCTGCTTTGCATTCGAAAAATTATAAGCTAAAATTTTTTTCGAAAAAATAGTTTTTGGATTTTTAAAAAAATAATACAATTTTTTTTTTTTAAATTCAATATCTTGAAAACCGATACACGATTAAATTTTTAAATTACGCTTAAAAATGTATTTTATTAAATACTAACAATTTGCATATCAATTTTTTTTATAAAAACTTTAAGGAAAATTTAGTACACAAAAAACATGTTTCAGTGTGTCTGTATGTCTGTATCTCTCACTACAGCCTAAACCCCTGGACCTATTTCTTTCAATCTCGGTAGTTAAGAGACTTCGGTGATTCCCTAGAGGAGAAATTCAAATTTTTTTTTTAGCTCCAAAACTAAGAGTACCCTCCATACACCCGTAATGCAAAATCTTATTTATCTTGAAAACGGCTCTAACGATTTAGATAAAAAAAATTAGGTGTGATATTATGGACATGGACTACATTTTGGTCAACAAAAATTTTGGGGCAAAATGTTATTAGGGGTAACTGCCATAGACCCGTTTTTTTTGATTTTCGACTTTCTCATTAACGGCTCTAAGGATTTTAACCCAAAATTTTTAGCAGGAGTCCCCTTAAGTTTAAAATAATATTGTATATTAAAATATTCTAAAAAATATTTATTGGGTTAAAAAAAATTTTAATCAATATCTTCAAAACCTATGAACGATTATTTTTTGAAATTATTTCCTTAAACCAATATTATTAAATACTTAAAATTCGCATCCCACATTTTTTTCTTGAAAAATTTTAGAGAAATTTCTTATATAAAAAATTTATTTAATAATAAAATGATTTTTTAAGGTTTATTTGCATAAATTCATACTTTTCCGGAAACCAGACGGCAATTTTATGCACTTGAACATTATTATCTCATTAAATCCATGTTTTATATTTATAAAATGTATCTTAAATTCCAAAGTACTTTTACATAAGAGCAAGTTCGTGCGATCCAGTCGTGCATTTTATTTACTTTGCATGGGGTCTTATACTTTTTGATAGCTTCACAATAATTTTCCCTGCTTTCTTCAAGGTTGTGTTTTTTATAAATTTTCAGTATCGTAAAGGATGTTTTTCTACTTAAAGTACCAAGATTCCCATAGGCTGTGTAAATAGTTCCTTTTAAGGCCTGGCAACGTTCCTCAATGTTTTTACTGCGTACAATTCGTTCTACTGATACTCCATCAATTTTCTGTAAGTATTCATCACCCCTTTTATCTGACTTTTTGAGTCATGGAAGCAGTGCTATTTTAGATTATGTAGCCGCTCCTTCCAATACTTTAATATCCAATACTAGTGGCATATGGTCTGAAAGCGTTGTGCAGCTAACGGCAGAATTTTCGATCAACTATAATTAACTTTATTAAGGGCAACAAGATGATTCAATAACTGGTGATCCTCTATTCAACATAGACGTTTACTCGCCGCCCGACTTAAGAATTTGAACGCTCAGCGATTGTAAAAAAAAGATCTTTATTCGTTCAACCAACAACATAGACTGAATACATCGATATTCTTTTCTTTGCACATAAGGTGCCAAACAATATTTAGGAATTTTAAATAGAAAACAAAAGATTTAAATTACAATGTTCTTTGGAAAAGCCAAAGATATCAAATGCACAGAAGGTGCTTACAGAGTTATAATGCTACATTGTTGCAAGTTGCAAAGTGCAATCTTGCATTTTAAGAAAGATAAAATAATAATAAATATGAATAAATGTTGATACAAGTTGCAAAGTGCAAGCTTGCATATTTGAAATTATAATTCCCGCCGCGCCGGTCGGTTTAATCACTGAAACTTCTTCAATATAATATATATTTAATATAAATAATCTTCTAAGACTTCGTTAAACTTGTTGCAGTTTCTGTCACATACAGAGTCCTTCGAAAATCGCACGTCAAAAAAAAGAGAGTGATTTGAATTCTTCAAAGAAAGATTCTAAGGTTTCGAAATCTCCAGCCAGATTATTACAATTCAGGTAATTAGGTATTAAGTTTATGAATAAAAATCATGAAAATTTTTCTCTAAGAAAACTGTATTCTGAAAATCTTTTTATTTTAGGTCATGTGTTGATTCAATACTTTTAGGGAAACCAAATAAGCATCCGGCACTTTATAATTTAAAAAAAAAATTGGTGGCCAAGATAATAAATAGTGGATTCCCTTCACTACAATTCAAAAACTTAAGTCTTAAATGCACAAAAGAAAAAAAAGAAAATTTCATAGCGCAAAATATAAGGAAAAATATTTATCGTGGTCAACAAAATTAAAACGAATCGCATCTTTCCCAAAAGAACAAGGGAAAAAAGAAGTTCAAATTCGGCTTTCGGAACGTTGATAAATGGGTGACCTAAAGGCTGCACTACTTGGTTGCTTGGCCTTTGATCTTAAGAACTGCTTCACATCTTCTGCGCATAGAGTTAATTAGTTTTTGGCATTTCAATCTTTACACAAATTTTCACAAATACGAGGCTCAGATCTAACGAGTGTGAAAGCAATTGCAAAACTGATACATTTTAGTGTTCAAACCACCTTGTACCCATTTAAGCCCTGTTTGGTGACAATAATGTTTTAAAAATAAATAAATTAGATGAGAATACAGCTCGTAGAGAGCTTAAACCTAGTGAATAACAACTCGCAACCATTCCTTTGTGCATGTTAGCAAGAAAGGATTGGACTGACTCCAAATAGCTAATGAGCAGCATTTTTTATAACAAGAGATACTCTAAAACTCTTGGAGTATTTGCAACGCAAGAGGTGGTACACTGTTGAAAAACATTTTCACAGCGGCTTGAAATCGAGTCCAATCCTTCTACATGGCAGCCCAAAGCACTAACAATTATTGAAAGGGTACTTAACACAATTTTTCAACATTCTTTATTAAGATAATCATCAATAGTAAGGATGTGATTCTGTGATACAATGGTTCACTGTGGCGTATACGTACTTTCTTTTTGAATATTTTTTAATTTTTTTTCTTTACCAATTTGTGTGGAATTTGTTACTCCACTACGTGGAAAATTTTACAGACCTACCACAATGCCGAATTTTTGGTGAATGGCCGAAGATCAACTTTTTTATTAAAAATTGTGTTTGAATGGATTCGTGAACAAGCAAAATTGCCGTATTTGGGATGAAGAGCACACAGAAGCATTGCAAGAGCCACCAATATATCCCAGAAAAAGTCACTGTTTGGTGCGGGTTATGGGCTGGCGGAATCATTGGGCCGTATTTCTTCAAAGATGATGCGAATCGCAACGTTACTGTAAATGGTGAGTGCTGCCGTGCGATGATAACAAACTTTTTCTTGTGCAAAATAGAAGAGCTTGACTTGCATGACATGTGGTTTCAAGAAGTTGAGAGGTGAGTTCGGCAAAAAGTTTATTTCACGTTTGGGCCCGGTCAATTGGCCGCCTACATCGTGCGATTTAACGCCTCTAGACTATTTTTGTGGGGCTATGTTAAGGGTCATGTCTATAGCGACAAGCCCGCTTCGATTGACACACTGAGATGTTAGAAAGAGTAGTCCAAAATTGGACTAAGCGATTGGAATAGCGATTGGATGAGAAAGAAAGACCACAACAGGTTTAGTTTTTTGACACTTACAGTTCTTTGCTGTAACTATTTAATGTTAAATAGTACGATGAACATTTTGTTGACTATTTTTGAGGAAGATTTTTTCTCTAAAACAAACGGTTTTTAATATATTAAAGAAAGTCCACTTCCAATAGCATTTTTCTTATTGACTAGTTAAACATTCGGAGCAGAGGGAAGAGAAGTTCTTATAAATTTCAAAATAATTTGTCGGTGTGTTTAAAAATAAATATTGAGAAATAGTGCGTTGGGCTGCTACGCAGAAGGTCTTTTGGGTTCGATTCTCAAAAAAAAAAAGTTTTCCAGGTATCTATTGTCATGGCAAGTGCTGCCCATTAGCCGTTCGCAATCGACAAAAAACTGTAGGTTGAAAACTAGGAATGGTTGAAAATTGTAAGTTTAGATTTTTACTTTACAATTAATGTCTTAACATAATTTTCTGTTTTATATAATGATTAGATATTATAAAATACACATACATTTTTCAATATTAAATTCACTAGGTTATGGTTCTTCTCAAGCTCTTGCTCCACCAAATTTATTTTTTTTAGTTGCAAGTAAATTGGTCGTTTGATGGTTGTTACAATTTTCCTACGATAAAGTAACATTTCTGTTTAAGTCAAGCAGTATTTAAGGTTTTTTATTTAAAGATATACATACTAACTTATATGAACACTAACGGCAGTAAAATAAAGTTTGTGTTTGTTTGTAGAAATATTAAGATATTTTGTGTTTGAAGCAGTTGGATACATAATTATGCTCTATTAAAGTTTTTCCTGTATCTAGATTTGTAAAGGGGGAATTTTTCCTTTCATTTTTTAACAATTATACCAAGACCCAATAAGGGACAAGGACTTAAAGCTGAATTTTGTTGTCCAAACAATTGTTTTCAAATCTTTTTCTTTCCAGGTATGATATCATTCACTGCCTCGATTATCTTACTGGCCATTTAAAGACTTCATCATAAGTGATGGAGTTTTACTGGACGAAATTTTCTGAAAATGATTACGCGAAGAGAACTTTTATTATGAATTTTTCCAATATAATTATGGATAAGGAGGCCCTACTTTGAAGGAAAAGTTGTCGTCTTTCGCTGACAATAGCACGAAGTAAGCGGAAGTCAAAAGTAAAAAAGGAATTATAACAAAAAATGTGACTTAAATTGTTAATTTTTCAAATCAATAATCTCCTTATTATTTCATTCAAAACTTTCTCATTTTTAATAGGAATTTGTATTCGATTGGGGTTGGCAACCATCACTATCATAAGTAGTACGAGGCAAAGTATAATTTCCACGCTATTTGATTATTTTTTTTCATTTTCCCAGAATTCGCAGATCGTGATGATAAAAGCTATTTAGATCTAAATTTCCACTTGTTTGGTGTGAATAATGATCTGGTTCGGAAGTCACTTTATTTTGAGCAATTTTTTTGCCGTACTTATTAGTCTAGTGGTCATGAATAATAACTCTTCTGGAAAATTTGATTTGTTAAGATATTTGCAAGGAAGTAAATGTTTCTTACTAAAAAACATAATCGCACCTTCAAGCAACAAAATGTTTGATAATTTATTTTGAACTAAAATTGACAGACGGTATTTGTAAGCGATCTATTCAAACAGAAAAATACTTAAATATGTATTTAAGATATCTTAACTAGTTACAATTATTCTTCTATAACATTTTAGAACTTACAGGGCGGTGATGTGTTTCAATTTGAAAGATAAAATTTCAAATGAGTACCGACAAATTACGAAGTTTTATTCAACCCAAACTTGAGTGCCAAACCTCATAGAAAGGAAAGAAACTCCCACAAGAATAATTGAGACTGAGTTATAATGGTATCATTAGCTTAACAGAAAAAAAAACTAAAACTCCTGAAACTAAGATAAAGCAAAACGGTTTCAGATACGCTTAATATATGTATATATTCGTATATAATAGTACGTATGTACAAATGTATATGTAAATATATGCATAATGTTTTGTGACTTTTTTAATTTGTATTAAATTAAGTATACCCAATAAATTACATACATACTTAATTTATTTTATTAGCAGCAAATTAATGAAGAAGTATAATTCAATGGATTGGAGTCGTAATACAGTATGTGCCAAAGTTCGTTTTTAGAATTTGTGTTTTCCGAAATTCTGTATTTTAAGATTGTGAAAATCCGAAATTCAATTTTTTAAAATTCTGAAAATATAAAATTCTGTAAATGATAAAACATAAATTGACTTAGTAATAAAAAAAAGATTTATTTAAAAAAAAAAAAAGAATACAGTATATATTTCGTATTAAAGTCTACCTTTTCCTGAATTTCCACCAAAAACGGAAGTGGGGGGGGCAAATCACATTAGCAGCCATGCCACTATCCATGACGACACGTACATTGAGGAAACCGAATAGATACATAGCTTTCAGTTCTGGCTCACACATGTGTCACAGATCACATTATGTGAAAACAAATTTGACGTCGAAAAAAATACAGTTTGAGTTGTGTTCGACGATGGAATAACATTTTTGACCCCTTCTGGCTGTAATCTATAAAGATTATACTCCTCTAAACCCTTGAGTACTATTCCCATAACCCAGTTGAGGGATCGAATCAACAAAAGGGTTTTTTTTAAAGTGATAGGTGATAGAACAGAACAATTCGCATCCCTCGAGTATCGCCACAATATTTCTTGTCTTTCATTATTATTACCGTTATTTTTACAAACAGGATTCTAGTGAAATAGCCAATTGCATTTCTCCCTTAATCAATTTAACCATAATACTCGCGCTTCAGGGAATACCAATTAGTTCACACTTGAGCCCAAATTTTAGATAATCTTTCATAAGCCACATTTCACGAATGTGAAAGGCTTTTCCTGGCTCAATATTTCCATGCCACTACGGTATTCAGACATTTAAAATCAATGTGCATCTATATCACCTTTTAAATCCAATTTTTCTAAACGCTCGCACTATGCTTAAACATTTCAATCATAATCCCTTTCAGAACTTACAACATCAGGCTATAGTTTTTGTTAAAAATTTACTGCCCTTAATTTACACCTTTACAGACGAAAACAAACAATTGTATAGTTAACTTTATAACAATCATCATTCGATGTTGCGTTATGTAGTTTGTAAGCCTCCATAAGTATGTGCTTAACGAGTTTATCTGCTCTCAATCCTACTTGGAATTTCAATTCCCTTGAGTATATTTCTTGTTATACAAACCTTTTAACGTCAATATCAATATGTCCGGCAGCAGGTCATTAAGGCAAGTATTCTAAGGTCCTCACCTTACACCTGCATATTTTAACAACCGATTCTACCACAAACGACAAATTGTCTAGTTTGGTCAAGGCAAATGCAAAATCTATTACAAAACACTTTTTGATTTATTCGAAAGGGAACTCCTCTATTACTTTGATTGATCGGATAACATGCTCCGATAGATAAACTTATAGGTTATTGTTTACACGTGCATTGAAAAATGTCATTTAGCATTATATTGAGATGTGAATGAATTATAGGAGTACCACTCTTGAATATCGGCAGCCTTTTAAGATTCCAATTTATTCGATGCAAATTATATTGAGCAAAAAAAAATACCCTTCTCACTCTCTAAGATAGCTTTAATTGTTTTGACAGAGACGATCTAAAGTGAATCGGTGATCTGCTTTGTTTTGCGGACATATTATTGAAATAAATCAGACTAAGCGGGATTGTTATTGTCGGTCATTTATCACAACTTTAGTTGAAGTTTTCTTATAATGCAAATAAGGCGGTTTTTCTTAATCAATAGTTTTATTCAAGGTGTAATTTGCTAGACTAAATGTCACGTTGATGACAGATGTTGTGAGGAAAATAGAATAAAACTTATTTACTTTGTGCTTAACGTCGATCAGACTTAATACGAGCTACTTTTAATAATCAGGGTGAGAGGTTGCATTTGTAGAGCAATAGTAATCTCATTTTTGACCAGTACTAAATTTTTTCAAAATATTCATTTTTGGTTAAGAATTATGTAGAAGTAGATGCTATAAATTTTTGCAAGGATTTCAAAAATAAAACTTCGTGGAAAATATTATATATAAGTACAATGACAATTCGTCATTATTAAAAATACTCCGTTTCACTTGATTTCGAACAAACATTTCTTAATTTCTAAAATTCATTTATAGAACTAAAGAACGATAAATGTATAGTGATAATGCTGTGGAAAGTGTTATATGTACATGTTTTCTATGAGTGCCGATTTGACAGTTCTCAGTTGTTTTGAGGTTTGTTTAGTTTGGTAATTTATAATGAATATGTGTGCTATTGTGTTATTTAATTTTGCAAAAATGGTTCAACTCATTGAGAAAATTGTGTTGAGTGATCAAAACCTACTTGCTTAAATGGAAACATATCCAATAAACAGATTTGCTGCATTTGGAGCGATAATAATTAACAAGCCATTGGCGAAATGTTAAACATTTGAGCTTTATAGGCTAGTGGGATTATTGGTCTATTCGTCTGGCCAGAAAAGGAATATTTGACGAACGTTTAATTTCATAAAATGGACCTTTTAACTGACCACATTGTTCTAGGGATATGTAAAGAACCAATTAAGCACTTGAAATAAATATTTGACAGGTTATTGCCGTAATACAGCATGATTTAATGCGAAGAAAGTGTGAAAATTGTACTTATCTGGAAGTACATGGTCTAAGGCTAAATATATTCATGTCAAAAACTTACCTGTGAAATAAATCCGGCTCAAAACAATTATCTGTGTTCTATTTCAATTTAAAGAAGCATAAAATACAACATGCGACAATTTTCCAAAATTAGGGACAAGGACTCTCATTATATTCTTCGACTCTAAAAGTTCCAATCCTTCAAAATGTATGGTTCGTATTGTCTTGGGGTGTATTTACACACTACCAGCTAGATTCTACAAAATGGCGCAATATTAATAATCCAATTTTGTTTTTGAATAACTTTTTACTAAGTAAGAAAAAATGAATTTGAGTGATGGAACTTTACCATTTTTTCTGTAAAGTGGAAAAGATGATATCCGTCAAGTATCAAGTATTTGTATCCGTTTTATCGCATTTTCCCATTTTCCATGAATTTCCGCAACATTTCCGTTGACAACTGTTCGCATTCCTGTCGAATTTTATCATTAAGGGCTGCGATTGTCTTAAAAGCTTGTTGGCATAAGCCCGCGTGACTTCAGGTAGGTAGACGAAAAACAATTGTCAAATTTTCTTTTTCTACCTGTGCAAATGATACCTCCAAACAAATTCAGTTTTCAAAGATTAGCTTAAAGATCGAAAGTACATAGATTCTTAAAAGATACATATATCATTTACCATCCGACAGTGACACACTAATACCTCAGGTTACTATCAGAATATCGTATTTCAAGACCGATTTTGTACTTGCGACTTATAGGTACTATAAGGCAAGTTATGCATTCAAAAAATAAATCGAACTCGAGATTTTGATCAAAATTTAGCGAAGGCTAAAAAAGTGGGTCTCGCAATTCTGTTCGACTACAGCCTAAGCGGCTCGGCCGATTTTCTTTAAACTTGGTAGATATCATTTTTAATTTTTTCTCACCACACTTTTTTTTAACACTAAAAATAACGGTACTTGCCATACGAATCTTTTCGAAATTTTATAAATATTTTTTTTCTCAAAAACTGTTCGACAGATTTAAAAAATAAAAACACAAAAAAATTTCATTTAGATAAAGCTAGGTAATGATTGAAAAAAATTTCGGAAAAATGGTTATTGAGGGTACCCCCCATGGAACCACTTATTTGCTAAGGCTCCCCAAAAACTTAAATAGAATTGTGTATTTAAATTTTCAAAAAATTTGTTTTTGGATTTAAAAAAAAAAAAAAACAATTTTTTTTTAAACTCAATATTTCGAAAACCCCATGCTAGATTTTTCTTAAACTTGATACTAGGGCTCTTGATACCCGCACACCCGGGTAATTACCCGGGTACCCGAGTACCCGCACTTACGGGTATTACCCGGGTACCATAATTTCGAGTACCCGCTTTCTTGCGGGTACTCGGTAAAATCCGGGTACCCAAAACATATTCGTGTATAGCTATAAAAAAAGACTTAAAGAAAGATTGAAGAACATATATTATATTATTTCTCTGCTGCTTACCACTTATACAACATACACAGATAAGTAGTCGGATTTTGATTCGACTATGTAGCCCTGGTTAAAAATAAACAGTAAAAATAAAAATAAACAGATTCATAACAACATTTTTTATTGAAAAAAAGGTAAACAGTCATAAAAAAAATTTTTATTAAAAAAAATGTATCTTCATATCAAAAACGTAAATTAAATAAACATTTGCGGAAAAGAAGTAGTTATTCATTAAAAACACAATACTTTTTTCGTTAAGAAATTAATACGTGGTCAACATAAGTACAAATATAAACTTAATTAGGACTTGATTGTAACAATTTTGATTTCTCATCAAAAATGTCAACAAGCCAACAGTTTCTGGCAACAGACTTGATCTTTTAGATGTAACAATGTTACCTGCAGCAGAAAAACAGCATTCCGATTATACCGATGTCGCTGGTATACATAAATACTTTTTGGCCAGCAGAGCTAGGTTCTGATATTTTGCCTCATTATTTTCCCACCATTTCAAGGGCTCCGAAACATTGTAGTTTACCTGTGGTTCTCTCAGATACATATCAAACTCGTTGAAATTTTCACAATCTGATTTCACATCTAATAAATGGCAATTCGCTTCCCAGAAACGATTTCTCTATTCTCGTTCGGCAAAGAATTTTCTGTTAGATGCCGCACATGGTTTCTTATAACATCTTTCATGTGTTCAGCCTCGACGTCTAAGTTTTTGTGTTTTGGATCCAAAAATGATGAAATTTGTTCCGTGAGAACTTCTTTGAATCTACCCCTAAAACCCATTTTAAACCTCTGCTGTAAACTTTCTTTTATCGTTTCCACGAATTTGATAGTATTTTTGTCATTTCCGACCGACGTTCGAAGTGATGTGTTTATTAATGAGCCCATTCATAATCGGTCGAAGAATAGAAATTGTTTTAGAGTTTTGGTCATAGCTTCTAATAGTGCCCATTCCTTCTCGCTTATTTCTAGCTTCAGCGCCAGTTTTGAAGACGTTATAGTTCTGTCCGACAAGACCGCAACAACAGCTGCTCGATTTACTATAAGCCTTTTACACATGAGATACGATGAACTCCATCTTGTAGGGCAACTTTGAATCAATTTTAATTTTTTTAAGCCAAGTTGTAGCTGTTTCTTACCTAATTCAGAAGCAGCCATATTAGAGTGGTGGAAATGACCTTCTAAAGTGCTTGCTTTTTTCAGTGCAAGTTGGTATACTTCTACTGATAGCAAGGCATGTTTAACGCAGATTTGCAACGTGTGTGCAGCACAGCAAAACTATTTCGAATTTCTTCAATATAACGTACTGAAGACACAACATTAGCAGGGAGTAACTATTGAGGAATCATTAGGATTCTGGATATTTCTTTTTATAGTATAGTACAACATGATGCTTATGGATATAAAAGTCACATTTCATTGCTTCTCTGCTTCCTCTTCTTGTGAAATATTATTTCATAAGCAATTGTAGCATTTTTGAGTACTGGGTACCCGTAAAACGACATTGTTGGGTACCCGCCAGTTGACATATCCCGGGTACCCGCAAATTTGGATAATACCCGCATTACCCGGGTACTCCGGTACCCGGATTTTTTATGAAATCGGTATTACCTGGGTAAAATCAAGAGCCCTACTTGATACATAAAAGTTTCTTAATATAATCTAAATCTACAAGATGTGAGAACAACCGACCATACAAATGTTAAAAAATTAAAAAAAAAATGGTTTTCAAAAATCGTGTTTTTCTCGAAAACGTCGCCTAGAATTTTGATAAAATTTTTTTCTTTCAATTAATTTTTACGATCTTTAATTTAATAAAAAAAAAATTAGAAATTAAGATATTACAGCTTGTACCTACACAGAACCATTTTTTCGAATTATGAACTTCTCATTATCCACATAACGGATCTTAAAATTTTTGAAGAAAAAAATTTATTTTTTCTTTTTTTTTGAAAATTTGATATCTCAGAAACGGCTCAATATTTTTTTTTTATACATTTAATTTTTATTCGAACAATAATAAAAACTTTAAATTGGCGTACCAAAATTTTTTCTTAAAAAGCTTTTAAAAAGTTTGTACATAAAAGCTTTTTTTTAAGAAACCACTACAACGACTTATAATTTTCGTTCTTGCATAAATTCATATTTGGATAGCATTATGTTTATGTCTCTTACTACTAAAAGAATTTAAAAAATAATTTGATCCTTATGAACAGTTTTCTCTAATAACATTCGTTTTTAAAATTCCTAGTCTGTTACATAAGAGCAAGTTCGTGCGACCCAGTCGTGCATTTTATTTTTTCTAAGGCTGTTAGTTTACTTTTAAGAATTCCGTTAAGTTAAAGCCAAGTAAATGTTGAAACAAAAAATTCGTAAAAAAACAATTTTCAAAACTCAATATTCCGAAAACCCCATGTTCGATTTTTTTTAATTTGACAGTTAAAAGTTTTTTATTTTAATCTATAAGATGTGCGAAGAAAATTGTATTTACCTAAAAAGAAGGGTACCCACCATAGAAATGTTAAAAATGGTTTTCAAAAATAGTATTTTTTTTTTGCGAAAACGACTCCTCAAATTAAGACAACATTTTTTTTTCGATTAATTTACGCGATCTATAATTCAATAAAAAGATTTAAATTATGATATTACTGACTGTACCTACCATAGAACCATTTTTTCGAAATTTTAATTTAATTATTAATAGAGAAGTTTCTAAAAAGTTTGAAAAACATTGCATTTAAAAATTCGATATATCAAAAACTAGTAAAATTGCTTTTGGAAATTTATTTTTATTCGTACAATAACATAAAGACTTACAGTAATATATATAAGATATTCTTAAACTGTAGATATCTTAGAAGTTATTTAGGTATTTATTTATTATAATAATATAATTAAATTGTTAAAAAACAAAATTCTTACAAAGTTGTATATTAAGATTTTAAACAATTGCAACGAAAAATATTGATTTTAACTTACATGATTTAATTATTGTCTTATCAAACAAATTCTTATTTTTATAATTGTAAAAATTAAATAGTTTAAACTTTTTATTGAAAGGAGATAATTTTTTATAATTGGTACGATAGTTTGAAATAAGTATATTATTATCTGGTATGTTTCTCAAATTTATTTGAGGAATATTAAAGTAAATACGAGACAGAAGGTGCAAAGAGTCAATAAAAAAAAACATATGTATATAGGTACGTATGTTCTCGAGACTGGGTATATCAATAAGTCTGTGCTTATTCACCTATTCTAGTCTATTTTTATGGCATTCGTAATGAGTAGACCAAATCTGACAAGCGTATTCTAGAATGGGTAGAACAAAAGATATAAAAAGCTGCTTCGTCACGAAAGAGGCAGAAAATTGTTTCGAATATCTATTTATCCGACCAAGAATTGAATTAGCTTTATTTGAAATGGAGTTTATATGCTGAATGAATTCGAGTTTACGATTAAATGTGACAGAAAGATATCGATATACCATTAAACAAATAGTTGAACGAAATAAAAGAAAACTTTCTTGTAAAACACAGTTTTACATTTATCGTTATTAAGAAACAAACAATTACGAGTGCACCAGTCAAAAAACAAATTAAGATCTGATTGTTATTCTTCACAATCAAGAGAATTTGAAAAGTTTTGAAGATTGTCATATCGTCGGTCGGCGTGAATGAGGCACTTGGAATGTTTTAACACTAATGGTAAGTCGTTTATAATTATTAAAATAAGCATACTTAAATATTTAATTCGCCTTTAAATGATGAAACTTCAATTCGTATCTAAAATGGATCTTGCATTGAGTCTTAACTAGACGATAGTTATGTCATGTAAAGTAAAAGAATCTACAAAATTCTGCTTATTTTTAAAGAAAACAGCTTTTTTGTTACAGCTTGTATTAATAACCAAATTTTGGTCGAGACATATTTAATTTTGTGAAATTTAGAAAAGAGCTATGGAACACATATCCACCGCGCGCCGTCGGCGTCGTCACAAATAAGAAAAAGATCTTTGGGCTGCTTCCAACAAGGTATAACGTCTTTATTTTAAAATATGCCATAATACTGTTACGCACACCACACACCACCGACACAGAGCTTTATACTTCCACAGCGCAATCTGGAAGGAACAAAAGCTCTTTTCCAATGTCATATTATGTATTTCCCCTTATTCCAACCAACTAGAACATTCTAAGACGAGAACCTTCGCGATTTAGTTTCGAGAACAACCAATTTGAGAAAGTTTGCAAAGGCTTTGCTTATTGGATTGTGAAGAGTGTTATTAAACAAGTGTGATTTAAATTTGAATAAAAGTGTTTGAGTTGATTATAAATTGAGATTTATTGTTTTGATTTAGAAAGTGTAAATAAAGAAGAAATAATAAAAAGAGTAATAAGTCTTATATAACGTACTTAGAATCATTTCCATGCAAAGATTCTTAGCTTACTGGAGAGAAAATTTCATTAATCGAGGACACTTCAAAGGTTAAACCGGAAGCGTGGAAAAAAATTCTCTGCCCATTTTAATTTAATTTAATCAATAAAAAATGTCTATTTTAATTCTTTGTATTTTATAATACTGAAATATCACAACAGACAACACAATCTCACAATTTGAAACTTTAAACTTTAACAGATGACAATTGAAAATTCAAGATAAATTTTGAAATGTCTTTAAGTGACCGCGGTGGATGGCGCTTAAGTTAAGAAGCCTTTAAGTAACGTTGCTTAAATGTGAAAATTGATTACAGATACCGATTTTATACTTAAGAGCTGTTTAGTGGTAATTTAAAGTTAAGCACCATTTAAAATTTCATTATATGTAAATTCTACTGTTAAAGTTGGCGTACCAAAATGTTTTCTTAAAAACGTTTCAAATGTTTTGTATATAAGAACTTATTTTTTTAAGAAACCGCTTATAAATTTTGTTTTTGCAATAATTTACATTTGTTTAAGAAATTACATGGCATTCTGTTTTTATCTCTTACTTCTAAGACAGTTAAAAACTGAATCTTATGCTTATGGTAGTTAACAATAATAACATACATTTCTTAAATACTTAGTCTCTTACATAAGAGCGAGTTCGTGCGACCCAGTCGTGCATTTTCTTTCACCAGCTTAACCGTACTTTCAGTATCAGTTTCTTAACTCTTAAAAGCACTGCGTCGGAGTCTGCATCTCTTAAACTAGGTAACTTATAAAAATATAAGCTTTGTAAATATGTATAACCTATAGTATTATCATGAAGACATGAACGCTATCCTGGTGGTGGCGCTGAAAATAACGCACGATTTTGCAGTGGAGAGTAGGATAAGATACAAAACAGGTAATAAAAAAGAGAATACCTATGTATTTTATTATTAAATTTGGCAGAGACAAATCTAACAAGTAGGTAGTGTTTCTATGCTTAAGATGTCGCCCCAATCGTTCGTCTTCATGAGAGTACTATAGGTTTTATATACAAAGGTAGGTATAAGACAATTTTTCTTCGTAGATAAGAGCATTTCATCCTTAACGAACCAACAGACGAGTTTTGCTTACTTATATGTTGTTTCAACTAACAATTAGCTATAGATATAAAGCTTGTTTCCACTTAAGTGTGCGAAAACTAAAATAAGTAGCTATTGAACATACATATGAACAATTTTAAATTACCATAAATGCCATGAAAGAGGTGGACACATGTTATTTCAATCAAAAAAATAAATAGTTAGTCAGAGTTATCACAATCACAATCACAACCATCTGCACAACATCCGTCTGAGGCCCCTCCACCATCGCAGCAGCCATCTCCACCACAACACCCATCTCCACCACAACACCCATCTCCATCACAGCACCCTTCTGAACAGCATTCATTCGCACAACATTCCGAAGAGGAGCAGCACCCGTCAGAACGACAGGGTGAACACAAGTTTAGACACAAAATATTACTAATACAGTCACCTAACCCCTCGCCGTCGTCGCAACATTCGCAAAAAAAGTCTAGACAACATTGAAGACGGGATTTTTCTTTTTCTTTCTTTTGATTTTGTTTTTGTTCCTCTTCTCTGTCTCCATTAGCTTCGCCTCTTTCAATCATACCCTCCCTTTCTCCAGGCTGATTTGGCACAGTACTTGGCCTTGGCTCTGTTTGAATCACTTGTTCCATGTTTTATAAACAAAATTAATTTCACTAAATTTTATCTGCCTGAGTGTGAAAAATAGACTTCTCTATCTCTATAGCGAGCGTCACGCCTGCAGATGTGTCTAAAAATTCAAAGTTCAATCGCACTTCACAGATAGCGGGATGACGTCAACAGATATAATTTATTTATAGAAAATAACTTAAAATAGTTAATAGTATTGGCACTTCTTAATAATCAAAAAGAACGAGATTTCACTTTTCCATATCACAACGCCAAAAGTTTAAAACACACTGACCAAGCGAACACGTTGTCCCAGTCATCTCGAAGTCAACAACAGCCCCAGAAATGACGTCATTTTCCACGATTACAAACAAGAATAAATACCTAAATAAAGGGGAACCGAAATCATGTTTCTGCCTCATATAACTGATAGACCGGTTGCCGGTTGGTGGGATTTTGTGACAGAATAAAGAAAATATTATAGCTACAGCACTCACAGATTTTGGTTTATTGGATATGGATGAAACCAAGTTGAGAATTTTAGAAACAAGTCCTAATTTTATACTAGCGTGAAATATTAAGTATTTATAGCTGCAGTTATTCGTACCAGTGGCCGGGGGCGGTAAAATGTCGGCGGTGAAGCGGGTAGAGTAGAGATCAATGTTTCATGACAGAATGTTTGACAAGTCAACAAACAACAATGACGTAAGTTTGAAATTTGCCACCCTGCCTGATTCGTCGTTGAAGCTCTCGGCTGATTTCCGTGAATTCGTATAATCGTATAAAGTATGTAGTGTGGGTAAAGTATGTAGGTAACCGCCAGCGCCGCCAGCGGTCTCGCATATCATAATGTTTCGGAACTCTCCCTTTCAGTTTCGCGAGAGTTTCGGAACATTCCGTTTTAGTTTCTCGAGTCGCGCGACAATGCGCGACGGAATGCACCCTAAGATTCAACAGAAACGTTATTCTAGTCTCAGCCCACCCAGATCAAGGTCAAGACGAAGTCGACCGGCTCGAACTTCGCATCAGAAGAAGGATTCAACAAATCCAAGAATCGGAGACCATGAGAACAGCCTGGACCATGAGCAGAGCTTCCTTAAATGGAAGGAGTTGGAAGTTCACCTGAACCGTAAAGCAACCATCGATCAGAAACAACAAGAAGTTTTCGAAAGTAAGGAGAAGAAGTGGAGGGATGTACTGTACTAGTTGCTGAATATTATCCAGTTCTTAGCCAAACAAAATCTGGCCTTCAGAGGACATCGAGAAGACATTCCAGGAGATGATAATGGCAATCGCGGGAACTTTCTGGAGTTAGTGCACCTTCTATCTAAATACGAGTATGACCCTTTGCTGCTTCTGAATCAGTGAACTCCGTGACGTTGTGTGGAACTCTGGAGAAGCTATTTCCATACCTTTCTGCATGAACTGCTTGGTGGAACGCTTTGGTTGCCGTCACAGGTCAAGCAGTGAAACGAGTCACTGAAACACGCTGGAGCGCTAGTCATGAAGCTGTCAAGATGCTTAAAAATAAGTTTGAGGAAGTTCTTGAGGTACTGCAAGAATTGACGGATTCATCTCAAACTTCCGAAACAAGATCGGGAGCCAGTCTTCTTCTGACAGTGGCAAAGGACCACTGGAGCTCGTCCAGTGCATTCAAAAACTGAATTTGGGAATTTCAGTTCCAAATATAGTCATCTTAATTCGTATATTTGTATTTGACTTTGGCAATTAGTTTCGCCAGTTGTGAGAGAAATTTTTCGAATTTGAAGCTAATCAAAAATTATCTCAGATCTACTATGAGCTCCAATAGACTATCAAACTTGGCTATATTGTCGATTGAACAAGAATTGGCTGCAAATATTGATTTTGAAAAAGTTATTTCTGACTTCGCTCGTAAGGCTCGTAGAATCCGTTTGTGAAACCGCTGATCCTATTTTACCTTCAATAAAAGATACCTCATTGCCTGTGAAATGATGTCTCAAATTTAATTTCAATTAAGTATTGAATGGGGGCGGCAAATTGGGTCTCCCGCCCCGGGCGCCGAGATGGCACGCTACGCCACAGATTCATACATATATTCCACATGGATAGGTATAATTCAAATCAAGTTTCTTCTTTCTGTTAAAGTCTAACGATATAGTCAGTATTCCGGTTTTCAAGAAGGCACGGTAGCGACGGGCATAGTAAATTTTTACAATAGATTTATTACCAATCTTTCAATGTTTCAGGGACCGCGGCTTTTCATCCTCCTCAATATGTATGACGGAGAGATACATAGAGCAAGTGCCGCAAATATGGCCCACGTTGCTAATATGGCCCCCGCAATATTTTATAAATTAAACAAAGTACGCAGTCAACTGTTAGTTCAAATTCAAAACACATTCAAACCGGTTTTGCATTATTTTCATTGTATGCCGGTCCGGTAACAGTAGCTGATTATAGAGCTGTGTAATTCGTTCATTTCAAATGCTCGAATCGTTCAACAATCGATTACGAAAATGATCCGACCATTTCAACCGATCGATCATTCGATCATTTTTATTCCACTGAAATGATTCAATACTGTTCCTATTCGATTTTAATTTCGATTTCGATGATAAGATTGACTTGTAGCTTTGATAGTTCTCAGAAAATACTCTATTATTGTAAGCCATAAATTGCCAAATAACATCGAATGATGGCTACTTTGTACATGGACTAAAAAGTGTCAAAAAATTCAAAAAAAAAGCAGAGATTTTATTTGTTGCTCCGGAAAAGAGCAATTTTAGGGCTTTCGGCTGACATTTTGTACAAAATACTCTTTGTACGTCATAGCTGAATTCGTCCTCTATTTTTCAAGTCATAAACTGTCAAATTCCATCAAATGATTGCTACGATGTCGATGGATTAAGAAACGTTCAAAAATCCACATTAAACATACCGCATCCTGATACATCAAATAACATCAGTTCAAACCAACAATTGTTTTTGCGGCCCACAACATCAACAACCAACTCGATCAATCATGTTCTTCAATGCCGAGTTCAACCCAGAAATTCCAGTCCACCGTCCGTTTGGCATTCATAATCCACATTGATTGAATCAGAACAAATGGAATCGAGTAAATCATGGTTAGTCGAGTTAACTGATATCGAAAAAAAATCGAGAATCCAGAATCGAGAATCATCTAAATGATTGAGATTGAGATCGATTAAAATGATTGATTTCGATCATCAATACTTTTCGATGATCGGATCAAAAAAATCGATTCGATCCTGATTGACACAGCTCTAGCTGATTAGCGGTGTAAGATAGAACATTTGGTATTTTTTATTTGGTTTTCCTTGTAATTTGTTGGTGGGTGAGTTTACTTACGGATTCTTAAATTAAAATTTTCATAAATTAATTAAGATATTATTTAGATAATGGGTTAATTTTTTTGGTATTTTCTTTTTTGGCAACACTGGTTTTGACAGCTTACGCACGTTTCGTGTTTTGTGTCACTGTCAAACATCTTCAGTTTGGTCTATAATTTAACAATGAATCGTCTTACAAATGAACAACGCTTGCAAATTATTGAATTTTATTATAAAAATGCGTGCTCTGTTAAGAAAGTTCATCGGGCGTTTCTTCCATTTTATGGTCAGTTTAATCGACCTACTGAGGCGGCAATTCGGGCTATTTCGCAGCCAATTTACATTGTTGGACATTAAACCACCAACACGCCTACGTAGAATGCGAACTGAGGAAATTATCACAGCTGTATCGGCCAGTGTTAGTGATGACCGTGAATTATCGATTCGACGCCGTTTGCAGCAGTTGGGCCTCTGTTACTCCACTACGTGGAAAATTTTGCGGAATGATTTGGTGGTGAAGCCTTTCAAAATACAGCTGGTACAAGAATTGAAGCCGAACGACCTACCACAACGCTGAATTTTCGTTGAATGGGCTCTTGGAAAATTGGCCGAAGATCCACTTTTTTATCGAAAAAATTATGTTCTGCGGCGAAGCTCATTTCTGATTGAATGGATTCGTGAACAAGAAAAATTGCCGTATTTGGAGTGAAGAGCAGCCAGAAGCATTGCAAGAACTACCAATGTGTCAATAAAAAGTCACTTTTTGGTGCGAATTATGGGCTGGCGGAATAATTCAGCCGTATTTCTACAAAGATGATGATCGCAACGTTACTGTGAATGGTGAGCGCTACCGTCCGATAATAACGAACTTTTTTTGCGCTAAATGAAAGAGCTTGATTTACATGACATGTGGTTTCAACATGTGCAACATGCCACACACCACGCGTAACAATGTACCAATTGAGAGTCGAGTTCGGTGAACAGTTTATTTCACGTTTGGGGCCGGCCAATTGGCCGCCTAGATCGTGCGATTTAAGGCCTCTAAACTATTTTTTGTGGGGCTATGTTAAGGCTCATGTCTATAGCGACAAGCCCAATTCGATTGACGCACTGAAAGTATTTATTCGTGATTCGACTTATACTATCGATTCAAATAAAGACTTCATGCATTTTTCTGAATTTTATGTTTTTTTTTTAATTTCCGATATCTCTTTAAAAATCACTCATTATATGTGGCGTTATCTATTATGTTATTATAATGAAATTACATTCAATAATATAGCGAGGTGTTAAGGTATTACATTATGGCTTCAAGTTCTAAAACACCCAAAAAATAACGACAAACGTGGCTTAATGAAGTTATGATCAGAGCAGTTAGATACTACACATAAAGAAAAAAAATGGGGTTCTTAAGAGCGAAGAATGAATTCAAGGTACCTAAAACCACATTACGGCGTTTGGTAGCAGAGGTTAATAAACCTTTTTAAAAAGTAGTGAATGCTAAGCAGAAAACCCAGCTTCTTGCATTAAAAAACAACATACCTAACCCGTTTTTATTGGTAAAAGAAGCTGCGGGTAGGTTGCTGGTTGCGATTATTCCTAAAGTATGGGAATGGCGGTTATTCCAAATTAAACGGGTTTTCGGGTTATTTTCAATTGCGATTTAACCTGACGGTTTTTTAATAGTAAGGGTCTTTCCGACGAATTTCGCCACCAAACCTGGGGCCAAATTACAGATTCAGTGACCGAGTGAGTGAGTTCCATCAGTAATCGAATGAAAATGTGAAATTAGGGTAATCGATTGCTCGATGACGTAAGCGGTTATGCCAAACTCACATAATTCAGTCACGTTTTACTCGAAAACTGATGCGGTAATTTGGCCCTTGGTTTTCCTGCCTTTAACCTATCTCGAAGGAGCTCAATTCAAGCTAGTGTGAAGATATCTTTATCGTTGAGATTGGACTCCATTTTCAAAATAAGCTCATGTGCTATTTACCATATGGTAAGCAGTTAAACTTTGCTTAATACAAAACTAAAATAATATTCGATTAAACAAAGAAAAGGTCTTTCCTCTTCAACAGATTTACAACAACTGATCTGATCATATCTTTATTCTTCTACCTAACCGGTAGTCTCTTTCTATGAAATACAATCATATATTTCTTTCGTTATATCTTCTTTATGAACGTTCATTTGTTTTTCTTTATTCTTTCTTTTGGAAGCGTTGTCACAATATCAACAAAAATAGCACCAAGATTCTATACAGCCTTTTATGGGGAACATCTTAATCCCTTGGCTGATGATCTGAAAGATCTCTGTCAATGTACCTTGAAACCTGGAAAATCTACCACCGACCTAATCTTCACATTCTTGGAAGAGAAGAATAATTTTGTACCATGTCCAGCTTTAATATCCCTGCCAAACTGATAAGAATAACAATGGTAACGTTAGAGAAACCTCGGTGCTCCGTCAAAATAAGAATTGACTTTCTTAAAAAGATTTGAAATGAACAGATGGTTAAGAGAAGTATACGCACTGTCATTCAGGTGCTTCAACATGTGCTTTACCCAAGTCAATACATCCGGCACTAAATTTCAAAGATCAATCTTACTTTGCTGATGACATCGATCTAATTGGAAGAACAAACCGAGCAGTTTCCGGTGCTTTCGCGAGCATGGAGCCAGCCAGGGTTGTCAGGTTTCAAAAATTAATAAGTAATTATTACATCACTTTTATTAAAAACAAAACAAAAACAAACTTTACATATCATATCGATGTATAAGGAACTTCAACCGAAAAAAAATATATATATATACATTTGTTTTATTCTTATTCTTCTCCAAACTTACATCGAAGTGTCAATAACTTCGTTGATTGATTTTTTTTTTTTTTCATAAATTTTCGAATTAAATGCCGAAAGCATTTAAGCAGACGGCTCAAAATTGTTGCCAGTAAATTTCTTTGACTTTGGAATGAATCCATACTCTCATTATTGCATCTAATGCTTCAATTTCCAGTTTGACCTAGTTTTTTGTTTTAATAGTATTCATGTATGAGAAGACTTTCGACCACTGTATTACTTGCTGGCGGAGAAAGTGCACTTAAGGCAAATTCCGCAAGCTTCAGGAACTCCGGTTGTCCTAAGGCATCCGTCGTTTTGAAAACTTTATTCCAAAATTTCACAGGGTCATCTTCGGGTACATTTTCTGGATAAAATTCGTTTGACCAATTGACAGAAATTAATTTTTCGCATTGAGACTCAGCAAGTTTTAAATTTTTGGGTGGTATCAAGCAGACAGTTGGTTCAAATGAACACCTGGTGAAAAATATCCAATGGAAACAAAAAATTTATTGCACTGAGACAATCTTTTTCTCATTTCTCCTAGTAACGCAAGAATGAAATCGTTAATTTTCTTCTTAACTTCATTAAGATGCTCTGCGTTAATACAATTTTCTCTCGCGTTTCTTTCAATTCCGACCCTAAATCAATATCTTTCCAAACTGTCAAGTTTTCTGGCTTCGTTACTATACTCTGTCCAACAAAAATATGCAGTGTGGGCAAGATAGGACGTTTGCCTCGCATTCTGGCTACAGTGGATTGCATAAATCTGTCCTTCATTAAAGCTCTCACAGAGTTGTCGTAGTGTTGATTTTAAATGGACCCTTTTTTTAAAGCTCTAAAATCAAAAGCACCTCAACAGAAACCCAAGGAAAAAAAACTGAACAAGTTAGGAAACGAACAAGGGTAACTCTGAATGCACATCAATATTTAATGGGGGTTGAAATTGAATATCACCAACAGCCAGTGTTCCCAGGTTTTCAAACTAAAAATCCCCTTTTTTGGCACCAAAATCTTTTTTTTTTCCCCTTTTTTTTCTTTGAAATCTCTTTTTTTCCCCGAAGAAAAAAACGAGGTTTTAATCGTTTTTCATATATTTTTTTTTTTTTTATAAAAAAAAATTATTATAATCCATGAAAAATAACAAAAATAAAAAATAAACACAACAAAGGTCTTCAGAACTAAAAACGAAATCACAAACACAAAAAATATATTCTTTATTTATGATGTTAAATTGGGCTTTTTTTGTCAAATTATTTTAGATGCAAATAAAAACAAATTATTTCATCTTTCCCAACGTTTCGTAGATTTTTGCGCCTTTTCAAGGGTTTAATTTATAATTTTTTTTTTGATTATTTTTAAATAAATGAATTAGTAATACACATTTTAGTAAATTAACATAGAAAACAATACTAAATAAACTATCATTTATTCATTTATTTAAAAATAATCAAAAAACATTTATAAATTAAACCCTTGAAAAAGTCGCGAAAATCGACGAAACGTTGGGAAAGATTAAATAATTTGTCATATCACCACGCAATCATCACCATGTAGACAAGCAACGTTGTCCGTTATCCATTTGACAGTTTAAATTTCTTTTCTCTTTTGTATGCACTTTCGTTTGTTATATGTACATTACATGTACATCAGTCATAAAATGTCAAAATAATTAATAAGAAGTTGCATGCGCTATTTTTTAGAGCATATTGTTTTTTATATTTTATATTTTTTATTTTTTTATATTTTCTAATTGGTTGTTAAGATTTGTAAATTTTTAAAGACTGTTTTTGATAAGATTATATTTTCCCCGTTTAGGTTTTTTCCCCTCCCCTTTTTTCCCCTATTGGCATAAAAAATCGGCAAAAATGGTAGCTTTCCTCTCAACCTGGGAACACTGCCAACAGCCATAGGTAGGCCACAGGAAACAGGATACACGAATTCAGTACACACTCAGATGTGCGGTCAATAGGACGTTGGGTCTGCGTCAGATGCAATCGAAAATTTACGGGCGCACAAACATTTTTTTAGGGAGGAGTTCTTTCAATTTAGTATGGTGCAAAAATATAGCACGCTACTGATTTTGAAAAAGCTCTCCCATAAGACGTGTACTGCATATTTTTGTTGGATGAAGTATAATATTGTAATATTTCAATATTTCACAGTCAGAATTTAATGGCGTAACAGTTGATAAAACCTTATTTGCAAAGCAGCGTGCAACAATTTTAATTTTCAAATCGCCAAACTAAAAAAATATCGCCATTTTCGGAGTACATCGCCAAACTGATTTTCGTGTCGCCAAATGAAATTTTAAATCGCCTGTTTGGCGACAAATCGCCACATCTGACAACCCTGGAGCCAGCACCAAACGGAATGGAACTGGTCATTTACGAAGCGGAGACGAATTATATGCTTTAATCAACAAGCTGAGATCCTGTCAGATGGAGAGCCATATTAACTTTGGCCCAGAAGCAACACTATTTTTATCGCCATTAAAATTAAAGTTAGTGATCGAGTCGACCATTTTATTTTTTGGCTTTCGTTTGCTGTATTGAAATTCCTCAACTGCTTCTATTTTTAGGAACAATCTACATATCATTAATTTATACTAAGAGGGAATTTATCTCGTTTGTGAAATAGATAAATAAATAAATTAGAGGCCAAGATGACTCATGAAGAACCTTAACCTAGTGACTTATAACTCTCAACCATTCCTACATGTGTGTTACCAGGAAGGAGGGGACCTACAACTTTCTGCCGATTGCGAACGGCTAAAGAGCAGCCCTTTCTATGAGCAGAGATATTCTTGGAGGATTTGTCAATTCATGGCAAGTGAATCGTTTGTGAATCGAACCCAATACCTTCTGCATGACAGTCCAATGCACTTATCATTATGCCAAGGTGTTCTTAATAATCCAGTCGCACGAATACCGGAACTGTATACCTTTTAAAAGTCCATCAACAATGTCTGCCTTGTTTGTACCTGCCTAAATATAGTATCCACCATTTTGCACACCGTTTCCACTATAGTACCTTAAATAAACTTAGTCTTTAGGAACTCTGTCCTTCCTTTTTTTGTACCTTGACATGTTCAAAACACCGTTTCTTTGAACGAAAAGGCAAGGACACAAAATACAGGCTGTCATCAACTTTTCAAAACGAAACGTATTTCCTGCACTTAATGTACAAACCACCTTTCCCACGCAACTTGAAGATTATTTCCAAAAAGCTAACATACAAAAACTCAGCACCACAATGTCAATCAAATAAGAATAACACCAACAACTTTCGAAAGTGGTCCATTCAAATATAAAAGTTGCACCAAACGTTTCCCTAAAAGGCGTAAACGTCTGGGCAGTTAAATACAAACCGAAATTCTGTGTTCTCGTGTTTTTGTATTTACACCAGCTACTTTCTGCCACTGTTACTGCATCCTGTCGTCACGTCTGCAGTCTCGTCTGATTTAGATGATTTAGATATTTATTACCAATCCGAAAATGGAAAGACATCAAGCTGGGAAATTGTAACACAAATACTCGACAAGATACAGTATCAGATCTCTGATCTCTCTGAGAATTCTTCGATATTTCGAATTCGAATAAAGTTTGCCAATGCCGAGGCTTAAACATTTCTGCACTTAAAGCCCAACGCGCGTTTTAATTGAGTTGTAAATCAATCATTTTAATTACAAAATATACGTTGCATCATTAAGATTGAATGAATATTATGAGGCTCCTCCGCTTCGGTTTGACTTGGCGATGAATGTTCGACGAACACCGCCCCTGGCCGTGCAATAAACTGCCTCACGGTGCATGTCCTTTCGTTTTATTAGTGCTTGCGAAAACAACACAACCAAATCGGCCATCTTTGCACTCATA
Source organism: Philhelius festivus (assembly GCA_963931855.1). NCBI lineage: Eukaryota > Metazoa > Arthropoda > Insecta > Diptera > Syrphidae > Philhelius > Philhelius festivus. Next base: position 216,262,524 of record OZ007555.1, read on the forward strand.
ATTTTCCACTGCATTACTGACGGATGAGTGTTCGTTACCGTTACTGGTAGTGCTGGTGCCTTTGCCATTAGCAGCCCCAGCTATGCTTTGGTGAGATATCTCTTAGACTTTTGCTAGCTGTCGAGTGAAAGGTTAGCTTAATGGTTACGGTCATATTGCGCTGCGATGGCGGTGGTGGTTTTAATTTCCCACGAGTAATGCACCAGCAGCACGTATGTAGTTGTGTAGAGTGCTTTATCGCTGCTGAATTATAGATACGCCGACAACACAAAAGTTGCATAATCTACGGGGCGGCAGGAACGCGCGCGCGCTTCGAAACCAGGCTACGTATAATTTTTGTTTAATTAGGTTGTTTTTTTTTGCTGTTTGTGTTTCGCCAAATAATGCCTTCAATCGGTTATAATTAATTTATTATTTTTGGCTTCGGAAATTAAATGTTGGGTTTTTCATTAATGCTGATAAATCAATCACTGCTATATCGATAAAAATTACATGCTACTCAGAACGGGTCTAGTAAGTTTTCAATTAATGGAGGTCAAAACTTAAAATATTGCAAACGATAACAATGCATGCGAATTGCAATTAAGGTTTTTTTAGCTCAAAGTTACGATAGACCCAACAAATTGAGAAATTGGGAAATTCCTTTCGGCAAAATGATCTTTGAGAAACCTCGACGGAAAATGATTTGAAAGTATAGGGCTCGAAAATATACTATGAAAACAAGTTTTTGAGAAATGTTCCAATACCTGAGGAAAGCTTGAAGCTGTCATTAAAGGTTGAAACACGTTATGATTAGTATCAAGTTTTGACAAATCTCAATTGGCAAATGCTAAGGCTTAGGTTTCTGTCATAGCCTAAGAAAGCCTTCTTAGAAAGAGAACCTCTGGAAGGAATCTTAAGGAAACACACTGGGACCTTTATGAAACTGTTCTAAAAGCGAACATGGATCATAAGGACCCAGAAAATATGGCAAATAGCCACCTTGAGTTAGACTTTATAGTTAATAAGTTCAGAGGAGCTAAACAAGAGACATTTAAACAAAGTTGCCCTCTAAAACCAACAACAAGGCAAAAGGACACACAAAATTAAGATCCAAGGTTAGACAACTCTTTAATGAGGCTGAAAGAACCAGGGAATGGTGTAATTACTCCACAGAGGTGACTAACTACAATTAGGCAAGCCAAGAGGAATAGTTTCAAATCCTTCTGTGGGAGAGTATTTCCTCAACTCCCGCTGCGCAGGGCTATATAAAGTTCTTACAGAAGAGAAGGCACTTACACCATTAGCACATTAGCACAATTATGGAAGCCTTACAGATAGTGAAGATAGCATAGGTCGTCTCTGTTGCTTAACACGCACTTTCCACACAGTCAACCTTTATCAGGAGACTCTCTAGAGAGAACGCTTCTTAAACCAAATAGACAAGACTGGAGGATAGCTGCAATCATCTGTTCAAGCAAAAAGGCTGGGCGATTCAACCTTTGATTTTAAAAGTGTAGATGGAATCTTCCCAGCCCTCCTACAAAAGGGTAGAGAAGATCTTATGTTTTTTCTTATTTGTATTTGTACGTAGTAGTATAGCTCTTCGGTATATACCAAGACTATGGAGAAGACCTAAGGTAATCTAAGATAATCTAAGGTAATCATTCCCAAAATTGTGAAAAAGATACAACCCATATAAAGTCTTTCAGTCCGAAAAGCTTAACATCCTTTGTGTTGAAGACCTTGGAAAAAATAGTTGACAACTTCATAAGATTAGAAGTTTTAGTAAATAGGTCTCCCAATATTCGCCAACATGCCTACAGAAACCGCCCTGTTTGAACTCAGTTATACTTTTAAAAAAACTCAGAAAACATCTTTATGTGCATCCTAAACATAGAGGGAGCCTTCAATGTCGCAGTAAATCAAGCTCTAGTAAGGAAGTGTGTACCCAATACGTAGATGGATTGGTGAAAAGCTGTGCACTAGAATAGCAGAGGCAATAGCAAGACCAAATACACAGAGAATCATCACAACAAGAGGCTTTACGCAGGAAGGGGTACTATCGCCATTGCTGTGGAATCTTCTACTGGATGAACGCCTCTCAAGACATACGCTGCATCGGTTTCATTGATGATATCGTTATTACAGCCCTAGGGAAGTCTGAAAAAACTATCGGTGATATCATCCAGAGAGGACTAACTAATACAAGCAAATGATTTCTATCTGTAGGATTATCAATCAACCCTACAAAAGACGACTATAATACTATTTACCAATAAAAGACTTCTGCCACGCATGAAACTTATTCGGTTAACTGGCGAAGAAATAGTAACTGAGGAAGAAGTAAAATATCTAGGAATCGTACTGGATAGTAATCTCCTGTTGAATAAACATGTAGAATATACCGTCGGGAAATCCATAAAAGCCCTTATGATATGCAAGAGACTTGCAGGGAAATCATGGGGAAGCAAGCCTCTTTAGTGGATGTAACCTATAATGGTAAGACTCATAATTACCTATGGTGCGGCTGCATGGCACAATAGAACAGAGTTGCAAAGAACGAGGAAAAGTCCAGAAGCTGTTTATGTATTACTGGAGCAGAACCAAAATTTCGTGCACACCTACCGTTAAGGCTTAACTCCGCGGTGGGCCTACCCCCATTAAAGGAGTCAAATTAAGCGTTGACCACCGCACTGAAGTAGCCCTACACCACTCCAGTAGCAATTCTGCGAACATGTTAATCCATGTTCACAACCCCTTGCTGAGAAGCAAGGCCTATTTAACGCCTTCTTGCATCCACGATAAATCTTGGATACCAATTGTTTCCACGATTTCGGCAACCACAATTACCACGATACTCCCGCAAGGGGGCCTAGCTAAAGATAGTCTGAGGCAGAGAGGCCAAGCGTCGACCTCCCGAGCGCTATCTCTCGTGGGTTTGTTTCACAGGGCTACACTCAAAGAAATTTCCTGGTCACTGTTATCAAATTTCCTGTATTATTCTACCAGATTACCGGATAACTAGATTCCGTCAAGACATCTGGTACAATATACCAGACATCCTGGTAGCCAATACAAGGAATAAAAATTTCCCCTCCGAAATAATTAAATCAGAAATCCTGGTAGTATGTATCTCCCTCCTGGTCCAATCTACCATGAAAATATAAATTGTGTCCTGGTACCTGTTACCAGGAAAATGGTAGCAATTACCAGAAATGTTTAGTTTTTTTCTGGTTCCTGCTACCAGGAGAATGGTCATATTTACCAGCGATAATACATTTTTCCTGGTAAAATCTACCAGGATTCCGGTAAAATGTACCAGGATTCTGGTAGAATATGCCAGGATTTTCGATGTTTTTACTGGTAGCAGGAACCAGGAAAGTGGTAATACTTACCAGGAATATTTTTTTTCCTGGTTAAATGTACCAGGATTCTGGTAGAATATACCAGGATTTTTTTCGTTGTTACTGGTAGCAGGAACCAGGAAAGTGGTAGTATTTACCAGGAATATTTTTTTTTCCTGGTTAAATGTACCAGGATTCTGGTAGAATATACCAGGATTTTTTATGTTTTTACTGGTAGCAGGAACCAGGAAAGTGGTAGTATTTACCAGGAATACTTTTTTTCCTGGTTAAATGTACCAGGATTCTGGTAGAATATACCAGGATTTTTTATGTTTTTACTGGTAGCAGGAACCAGGAAAGTGGTAGTATTTACCAGGAATATTTTTTTTCCTGGTTAAATGTACCAGGATTCTGGTAGAATATACCAGGATTTTTTACGTTTTTACTGGTAGCAGGAACCAGGAAAGTGGTAGTATTTACCAGGAATATTTTTTTTCCTGGTTCAATGTACCAGGATTCTGGTAGAATATACCAGGATTTTTTATGTTTTTACTGGTAGCAGGAACCAGGAAAGTGGTAGTATTTACCAGGAATATTTTTTTTCCTGGTTAAATGTACCAGGATTCTGGTAGAATATACCAGGATTTTTTACGTTTTTACTGGTAGCAGGAACCAGGAAAGTGGTAGTATTTACCAGGAATATTTTTTTTCCTGGTTAAATGTACCAGGATTCTGGTAGAATATACCAGGATTTTTTATGTTTTTACTGGTAGCAGGAACCAGGAAAGTGGTAGTATTTACCAGGAATACTTTTTTTCCTGGTTAAATGTACCAGGATTCTGGTAGAATATACCAGGATTTTTTATGTTCTTACTGGTAGCAGGAACCAGGAAAGTGGTAGTATTTACCAGGAATATTTTTTTTTTTCCTGGTTAAATGTACCAGGATTCTGGTAGAATATACCAGGATTTTTTATGTTTTTACTGGTAGCAGGAACCAGGAAAGTGGTAATACTTACCAGGAATATTTTTTTTCCTGGTTAAATGTACCAGAATTCTGGTTTAATATACCAGGATTGACGATTGTTTTACTGGTAGTAGGTACCAGGAGAGTGGTAGTATTAAGCAGGAAAAAAAATTCCTGCTTAATACTACTACTCTCCTGGTACCTACAACCAGTGAAAATATCGGCAACCCTGGTGTATGTTACCAGCACTCTGGTACATTCAACCAGAATAAACGATATTTGTACTGGTAGTAGGTACCAGCAGAGTGATAGTATTTATCGGGAAGAATAAAATTCCCGGTAGATACTACCAGAGTAAAAGATACATTGTACCAGAAAAACACTATTCCCAGTAAAAACTACCATTATCCTATTAGTAGATGCCAGAAAAAAGTTGCGAAAATATGAACATTTTCTGGTATCAACTGCCAGACGAATGGTAGTATCTATCAGAAATTGTATTTCACTTGGTCAAATGCATCTGTATCTGTATGGGAGAAATTGCTCATTAAAGAATTAATTAATGCTTAATTCAATTATTTTATAGCTTTTATACTTACCATCTTAAGTCTTACTGGCACCCAAATCTATAGAAAACGAAAAGAAAAGAAATCCACCCAAGGAAGAAACAAAATCGAAGCAATTGACCTTTATAAAAATAAAAAATGAAGCGTAAAAATTATTATAAAATATTAGTTTTTATTGATGTTAAACCTAACAGTCTTATTAATAAATGCTTTCATAATTGCAAGCTTTTAAAATACTAAAATGTATACTTAAAAACTAAAACATAAATTACCAGTTTTTTTGAAATCAAATAAAAATATATAACATTATACATTTTTAAAGCATTATCATATCTACTAAATACCGATGGTAAGATATTTTAATGGAAGATTTATAATAAAAATATATAAAATCTTTTACGGAGTGTTTGCTTGCATATCATCATTTTGGGCTGATTTGGACTTCAGGAATTTCAATAATGAACGAACTTTTGAGTTTGTTCCGGCTTTGTTGATTTGGTAGAAGTATAGGTCTATAAATTCCCAGAAGCTTTCGCATTGCTTTGGGTATGCAATATTTAACGAGAAGAATGTTTTCAGGCATACATCAATTGCGCGCTCGAATGTGAATAACTTAAAGTGGCAGTTGTCAAAATCAACATGGATTTCTTCAACTTTTTCTATCGAGCCAACTATTGTTATTACTGGTGGTTGGGATTGCAGGGTTGAGGCAGCCAATGCATTTTGATGTTCTTTGTAGTCTTGCTGTAGACTGAAAACTCTTATTGATGCTTCTTGGCTATCTGCAACCGTGAAACGCTTTTTGCTTTCCCTGCCGCTTGGTGGCAAGAGATAATGCAAGTGCGTAAAAACCATGGCGACTCTAGAATCTAAAATAAAAATAAGGTGTTTATGATAGTAAGGCTTAATTGGCATTTAGATAATAATTTCTAACTACATAAAAAGAAAAGAAATTATATATCGTCGTCGTTTTATGAAAACTCCTTAAGTCTATTTACAAAAAAATTGACTTAATTCTTATCTATTTTATTGCACAATGGCTACGCCAAGTCCATTCTTCAATTGAAGCTCAAGATCGTGCTATTCTGATAATTTTTTGATTTTCGTATATTAATTTCCAAGTTTAAATGCAAATGTCTCAAAAAACAAAACATGGCCTTATGGAGTTTTCATAGAAAGACGACGATATAATACATGTCATTTTTGATAAGTTATAGATAATAATTTATTCATGTTTTTTTTTTTTATTACAAACTTTTAGAAATAGTGCTCGTATGGGGATCGGACATGCACTTTAAGTTGAAATCCTGTAATTTACTCCGTATCTCGGTGTTTGCAATCAGTTCCGGGAAAACGTTTTTGAGCATCATATTGCAAAACTCAGTCATCTTGGTACTATCCAGAATAGTGTCCTTGTTCCCAAACATTTTGTTAAAATCTGATTCAATCTACAAAAAAAAATTAAGCATACATTTTATGTTTTTTTAATCGTTTCCATACATAAAGAAATAAAAACTACTTTTTACGAGTACATAACTAAAGAAATATGCTTTATGCGTGACGTTAAATAACCAAAATTTAGCTTTATTTCATAAGCCATAGCGAAAAATGGTTGCAAAAGCTTAAGACACTTGTTAGCTTAAGCTCGGCTTTAATTTATAAGCTAGTAACTGACTAATGAATTATATTTCAATCAGAAGTCAGTTGGTGACTTATGAATTAAAAAAAAAATTATATCATCACCTTCTTAGTGACTTATGAATTAAAAATTATTAATTAAGAACCTACTAAGCGACTTATGAATTAAAAAAAAAATAAGTCATGACCAAGTGACTTATGAACTAAAAAAAATAATTCGCAACCTTTTATGTATGTGACTTATGTTATGAATTAAAAAAAATTCAAAATAAAATGAACGACTGGTCGTTCGAACTTGCTCCTATGTAATAGACTAGGATTTCTAAAAACGAATGTATGTTATTAAAGAGAACGGTTAATAAGGATCAAATTTATTTCTTAAATTATTTTGGTGGTAAGAGATAAAAACAGAATGCTATGCAAATATGAATTTATGCAAAAATTTGAAAATTTGAATTTCGAAAAAACTAGCTTTTATATACAAAATTTTTAAAGTTTTTTTAATTAATAATTTTGGTGCGTCAATTCAAATTTTTATTATTCTACGAATGAAAAATAAATCAAAAAAACAAATTAGGTAAGCCGATTTTGAGATATCGAATTTTTCAAAAAAAAATTTCTTTTTTTCCAAAAGTTTCGAAATGCTATGTTTTTTTAATTTTTGAGAAACATCTTTATTAAAAATGTCATTAAAATACGTTATGTCCATAATGAGTAATTCAAAATTTGAAAAAATGGTTCTATGGTAGGTACAAGCTGTAATATCTTAATTTCAAAATGTTTTTATCAAATTAAAGATCAAAAGAATTTATTGAAAGAACACAATTTATCAAAATTCTGGTGGGACCTGTTTTTTAGGTAAAATAAAAAAAATTGTTTTCAGTTCTTGTAGACTATATTAAAAAACTTTCATTTATGAAGTTTAAAAAAATCTAGTATGGGGTTTTCAAAATATCGAGTTTTGAAAAACAAATTTTGAAGCTTTTTAAGAAATCAAAAAAAAAAAATATTTTTGAAAATTTTATAACACAAATTTAAATTGTTGAAAAGCCTTAGCATACAAAAATTATAAAATTCGGTTGTACATAGCGTTGCAAATTTTTGAATTAAAAAATCCATAAGTCAGAAGTCTGTAGATGACTTGTGAATTAAAAAAAAATAATTCCTAAGTTAGTTAGTGACTTATGATTTAAAAAAAAAATTAATTCATAAGCTACTAAGTGACTTATGAATTAAAAAAATTCAATTCATGAGCAAGCTAGTGACTTATGAATTAAAAAAAATTCAATTCATATACTAATGGATGAATTTTGATTAAAAAATTATTAATTGGAAAATTTATAAGCTAGCATGATAATTTTACGGCACACAAAAGCATGAGCTCTACTTTCGTTAATAATTAAAAAAAATTTGAGTCAAAACAAGCTTAGACATTTCCAATCTACCAACTAGCTTATGAATTAAATTTTTTTTAATTCACAAGTCACTAACTTGCACATGACTTAATTTTTTTTTAATTCATAAGTCACTTAGTACGTTCTGAATTATTTTTTTTTTAATTCATAAGTCACTTACTTGCTCATGACTTAAATTTTTTTAATTCATAAGTCACTTAGTAGGTTGTGAATTAATCTTTTTCAATTCATAAGTTACTAAGTTACTAGTAGCTTTATCTAAATGATTTTTGTTGTATCTTCACTTTTTAAGTTTCTGAGAAAAAAAAATATTTATAAAATTAAAAAAAAAATCGTATGACAGGTACCGTTATTTTTGGTCTTAAAAAAAAAGAAAAAACGTGTGGGGGGAAACATTAAAAGTGATACCTACCAAGTTTAAAAAAATCGACCTAGCCGTTTAGGCTGCAGTCGAACAGATCGTAATGTCAAATTTGATTCGATTTTTTTATGAATACATAACTTGCCTTATAGTACCTATAAGTCGCAAGTAAAAATTAGTCATGATCAAGTTAGTGACTTATGAATTAAAAAAAAAAATCACAACCTGCTAAGTGACTTATGAATTCAAAAAAATATATTCATAAGCTAATATTTGAATTCTGATTAAAAATATATTAATGGGAAAACTCATAAGCCAGCATGATAATTTTATGACACACAAAAGCTTGAAATTAGCTTTCGTTAATAATTTAATAATAATGTAGTCAAAACAAGCTCAAACATTTGAAATTTACCAACTAGCTTATGAATTTAATTTTTTTTAATTCACAAGTCATCTACAGATCATGACTTAAATTTTTTTAATTCATAAGTCACTTAGTAGGTTGCGAATTATTTTTTTCTTAATTTATAAGTCATTTAATTTGTCATGACTTAAATGTTTTTTAATTCATAAGTCACTTAGTAGGTTCTGAATTAATATTTTCTAATTCATAAGTTACTGAGAAGCTTATCACCCCTATTATGGTTGTCAATTATCAATTGATTTGATTAATAATGAAATTTGGTACTTTTAAACGCAATTTTATTTAAGAAACTATCTGACAATATTAGTCAATTTTCTTTCTGTTCACAATGGTAAGCATCATTATCAATGACCAAAACTTTTTTTAATTGGGTTATTAACACCCCTATTATGGTTATCAATTATACAAATTAAAATTAGACATTTAATTACCCAATGAAAAAAAGTTTTGGTCATTGATAATGATGCTTACCATTGTGAGCAGAAAGAAAATTGACTAATATTGTCAGATAGTTGATAGTTTCTTAAATAAAATTGCTTTTAAAAGTATCTACCAAATTTCAATATTAACCAAATATCAATTGATAATTGACAACCTATCAATAATCAAATAGGTACCTATTTAATGTTTTTAGTATCATGCTATTTACAAACTACAAAAATGTCTGTTTATTTAGTGCACCAACCGTAATTTTTAATTGTGTTCAGAAGCAAATTATTAAGAAAATTGCTTTAGTACGATACTAGTTAGAAAATGTTTAAAATTAAGAACGAGTAAGTAAACTACTTTAAATTTTGCAATTTGTAAGTAGCATCATACTATTATACCTTAATAATAGGATTTTTAATTTTAAATGTTCAATGTTAATGAAATGATAAATGTTTTATATAAATAATTAACATATGTACATAAATGTTAAATAAAATAAAAGCGAAATTTCCTGAAGAAGTTAAAAAAAAAAACATCGAGAACTAATGAAATAGTCTTATTTGCATTCGGAAACCACGGATCTGTAAGTCTGTCCCTTTTAAAATTTATTTATTAAATTAAACACCAGATAACCTCCAACGGTGCCGTGATTTAAGGCCAAGTGACATAAGGCCAAATTAAAAAATTTGGCCTTATGTCACTTTACAAAAGCGACAGAAGCCCATTTTTTTTAATTTGGCCTTAAGTCACGGCACCATTAAAAAAATCATTTTATGTTCACATAAGATTTTTTTAAGTATTTCGCAATTTTTTTAAGTATTTTATCTTATGTCGACTTAAGGATTACTTTTGTTTCTGTTTGCGAAAATATCTTAAGTCAACTATGATTAACGAATAGAAAAGTCTTAAGCCAATATAATCTTAAGTCTATTTTAGGTATTAAAATTAAGCAGAACACACAATCTTATGTGGACTTAAGATATTTTACCTCGTGTAGAGATGCATCTTTTGAACATTAGATGAAATTGTTTTTGTCTATAAAAAAAAGCAAAGGATGCCGATAACACAGAACTGTAGCCTATTAGAATGGAACTGAGGATCAACAGAAAAACGCGAAATATCTTTAGTCGACTTAAGTCAATTTTGATGATTTTTCAGTGCAAAAAACACTTCAATGCTGCCTCCCAAAAAATCTTTCAAATGTATACTTTATTCAACTAAGCATTTATATGTAAAATTTTATGATCTTTTTTTGAAATTAATTTCAAAAAGATATTTTTAATATTTCGGCTGTTATAAGGAAAAATATGACTTAAGATAGTTTGGCTTTTCCTTAAATTGAATATTATATTAATTTCCAAAATCTTAAGTTGAGATAAGATATTTTGCCTTGCGTTTTCGAAGGCCTTTTTCAATTCTTATGTCTATTTAAGATGAGTTGCGTGTGTAAAAGTGGAAAAAAAGAGATTTAAGATGATATTTAATATGAAAAAATCACATGTGTTCTATTGAGATTTAGTTATAAAGAAAAAAACAAACGCTTGATTTTCTTGAAAAAAAAAAAAAAAATTACAAAGAGAAACAGTTTAGTTTTATTTAACTTTGTTTTTAAAGTCAATGCAAACTTAAAATTAATAAAAAGGAAATAAACCAAATTACAATTCATTGGTGATAACTAGAGCAGAAATTGAAAATTGGTTCTACCTCCAAAACTAACGGTACCACACCCGTAATGTAAGATCTTATTTATCTCGAAAACGGTTCTAACGATTTTAATAAAATAAAAAATAAGTGAGCTATTATCTATGGTCATGAACTATATTTTGGTTAAGACACCGTTTTTGTTTTCGTTTGTATTTTCGTCTTTCTCATTAACGGCTGTAACGATTTAAACTAATTTTCTTAGCAGGAGCTCCGAAGTTTAAAATAGTATTGCATATACAAATATTCGCAAAAATATGATTATTTTTTTTAAATTATTTCCTAAAATCAATGGCTCAAAATTCTAACTAGTACGATGTTAAAGCCTTTTTAAATCAACGATTTTGCAAATTTTATTCGAATTTAGCATCATACTTTCTCAACACTTTCATTAAAGTTAAAAGCATCGTAAAAGTATCGTGCTTTTAGAAACGCCACCAGAGGTCTGTTTACTTAGTTTTTTGCACGAACTGTAATTATTGATTTATGTGTGTTCAGAAGTAATTTATTAAGAAAATTGACGATACTAGTTAGAAAATGTTCAAAATTATGAATGAGTTAGTAAGCATATTAAAGTTAGGAAGTTGTTTATAAGTATCATACATAGACCTTAATAATAGGCTGTTTAAAACTTTGCGCTATTTTTTTTAGAATTGACATGTAATTATTTAATTGAAAATGGTATCCCAAATTATACTCTTGAAAATGTTTTGAGAAATTTCTTTATGAGCTTTATTTGCATATTAAATTCGAAGTTTTCTGGCTAAAGACGGCAATTTCATACATTTGAACATTTTGATCTCATTATATCTATGTTTTATATTTATAAAATGTATTTTAAATTCCAAAGCTCTTTTACATAAGAGTAAGTTCGTGCGATGCAGTCTTGCATTTGACCTATTTTTGGTTGTATGTATGAGTTTCATTTGTAATTATTTTTCAATAGTGTATGAAACAACACTGCCTGAAACACTAAATGAAAAAAGAACTGAATTATCAACTCATCCACTATAAACGTTCGCAAAAAAGGAAATCCAGAACCAAACTATGCTTAAAAATATCTTATGTCCTTGTTATAACGGGCATTTTGTTAGCTTTGCAAACGCTAAAATATCCTATGACTACTAAGGAGAGACAAATTTCAGTTTTAAATTTAAAAAATCATTTTATGTTCAAATAAGATGATTTGCGTTTTCACACTTTTTCGGAATTTTTTTTAAGTATTTTATCTTATGTCGACTTAAGAATCAATTTTGTTTCTGTTTGCACGCGCGAAAATATCTTAAGTCAACTTAATATGATTTATGATTTCACAATAATAAAAAAGTCTCAAGTCAATATAATCTTAAGTCTATTTTAGGTTTTAAAATTAAGCAGAACAAACAATCTTATGTGGACTTAAGATATTTACCGCGTGTAGAGATGTGCTTTTTGAACATAAGATGAAACTGTTTTTCCCCATAAAAAAGCAAAGGAGTGAGATAGAAAGATGCCGATAAGACAGAACTCTAGCCCTATAGAATGGCACTGAGGATAAATAAAAAAACGCGAAATATCTTAAGTCGACTTAAGATACTTTACCTTTTCAGTCGAGATAAGTATTTGGTGTGAGATTTTTCAAAAATAAATTTCATCTCAAGAACAATATCAGTTTTTGAAAATTGATATATTTTTTTTTAATTTGCAATCATTCTCTATTTGTTTTTATGTTGTGTTATGTTCTTTATGCAAATTATTTCTTAAGGTAAATTGTGTTATTTATATTATTTTTATATACATATATGAAAACGACTAGAAAGGGAAAAATAGTTTAAAGAAATGCCTACTCAAATAAAATTTACTTTGTTTGTTTTTTGCTTACGTATTCAAAGCCGTTTGAAAAGCTTATGAAGTGCCATTTTTCGTAAAACTCATTCCAAGTGATTAATTTACGGTTCGCATTTTTAAGATCTGTTTGCCGAATATTAAATGTGTTCTCCCATGCGTTTTCCTTTTCTTGTGCGTTCATTGTAAGAAAATCATGTCTCATTTTAGTACAGAGCTTCTCTGCATCTGCTGAATTTTCTGCGTCGAATTTTATCTTTTTTATAGAATCTGACAAACACACCTGATTTATATAGCGATATTTTCCACGAACATTGTGAAATTTGTTTGCAAGTGTGCCTTTTGCATTTTTCGCACCTTTCTTGAGGTAAAAATAATCAAGCTATGTGCATAAAAGAAAAATAAAAGCATACATTGACAAATGATATGCTACATAATTACTTACTGGATCTTCATTGAAAGTAGTATGTATTTCTTCAGCAAGCTGTATCAAGTCCTTTGTAGTAAAATTTGTGTTATTTGTGATTGAGTAATTCACAATCAAGTTCACAAGCAGGCTGCGTACTACTTTGTTGTCAATGTTTTTATTGTTCTTGTAATAATTTTTAATTGTTTCTCCATCATTGCAATTCAAAATATCCACCAATTTTTTACTGCCATTCGATGGAATGGGAGAAGAATGTGAAGTTGTTGGTGTCGACGTATTTTGAGATGCTGAAAAATCATCTGCTAGTGTTTCGTATGAAATAGCAGAAGAAAGACGAATTTTCCATTGTTGCCACATATCGAAGAAAACGATTCTACTTGCAGTTGTTATATTTAATGTGTTCAAGAATCTTTTCATGAAAAACGGATCTGCAACTTTCAACACGGGCACAAAAAGATTTTCATCTGTAAAAACAACTTTTGGGTTAATCTCAAAATATAGAAAAAAAAAACAAAATTTTAAATTTACCAATAAAATATTGGTGATGCTGAATCGGAATCTTCCACGAATTCAAAAGATTTTGTAGAGCTTCGGTTTCATTGTCACAATCCAAACAATAAGAATTTATTAATTCTGTAAACGAAACGTTTTCTGCAACTTTCTTGACTTTTGGAAAATCGTTTCCTGGCAGAATTTTTCCACTGTGATCTTCAGAAACAGGCTTTTCAAATGATACGTCAGAGCTCAGTATTTTGTCGCTTTCCTCTACCAACGTATATGCAATAAGCGATGGCAGTACTTCACTTGATGAAATAGTTATAACTGGTGGTTCTCTATTTTGAAGAGGTGATATCGTTTTCTCCTCCATGGTCGCTGATGAATGTGGCTCTAATGTAGTACAGTAAAACCCGCTTAAGAGAATCTTTATTTCAATTAAGCGGGTTTCTCACTTAAACGAACCCCGCTTAAGTGAAGAAAAATTTCACTTAAGCGGAGTTTGGATAAGTGAAAAAAAATGTTCACTTAAGCGGATTTAAAAATTCCATTAAGCGGAGATTTAATGCTTGAAACAATATTGTTTTTATCTTTTGGACTCGCCTTGAAAGAAGTTAAATAAAATAACGATTTAATAACACAAAAATAATTTATTTAAAAACGAAAACCAGCAAATTTTTGTTCTGTTCCGATTCAATTTTTTTTTCACAAGAGTTTTTTTCAATGAAAAATATTAAAAATTAAGTAAGTTATCCGGATTTTTCGCTTAAGCGAGTTTCACTTAAGCGAAGTGTTTTAAGGGAAATTGGCCGGAAAATTCTTGGGGATGAACAAGTGTTTCAGGCAAGCGGGTTTTTCTCTTAAGCGGGTTTTACGTATCATAATTTTTCTTTGGTGACGACATCTTCATTCTTATACAGAAAATAAATATCAATAGATTATTTTTGGCCTTATCATCAGCAAACCACGGGATATTTTGTAAAAATTCATTGGAGGGCTTTTACAATGGTCGATTCGCTGTAAATGATACGATATGTATTGAATTGGTGTAGTTGCATTACCTATTTCGATTGCAGCGTAATGTTTTCGAAACGAATTTATTTTTATCCGCTGACACACCAAAAACGGAAGTGGTTCCTCAGAAAATTTAACTACCTCTTCAATTCGAAATACAAATGTATTTTCGCATGTATTATCTAGTAATTGTGTTATGAAGTACCCCTTTTTGAAAAGTTTTCCGTAATAAATACATTGAGTATAAGTAGCGAAATTTGAAAAAAATCCCTGTTGTAATTTGTAATTATTTATCAAGTCGAATTGGCATGTATTAACGATATGGTTATTAGCTAACGATACTGTTTCAGGAGTTCTCTCGTCTAAGAGCGATTGAGCGAATTTGAATTGAAATTTAAATGATAACGTAAGTGGAATATTTCGCCGGCTGTTTGTAATTCGGGCATATTTTTTAAACTCTTTATGCTTAGCTTCATACTGAAAGCACCAAAAATTACGAGGCACGCCTGACATTTGAATTACCAAGGGGTAATGAACCATAAAATGATGCTTGGGCTTTAAAGTATCGTTAAACAATCTCACATAATCAAGGTGATGCTGTCGTATGAGTTCTCTAAGGTGTTCAATTATATCATTAGAAATATTGAAATCCAGAAGAATTTCAATGATTTCTAGAAAATTCAAAAAGAAAGCCCAAACCTCGTCGTTTTCAGGTATGCGATCGGCTACCATCAGAGGAAAATGATATACAAAAGCCATCATTTCACGCGCCGTTTTTTTTAAATGCATATTTTTTAAATTATCATTCGTAATTGGTTTTAATGAAATATTTCCGATCTCAATTTCTCCATAGTTAAATGAATTAACTCTATCATTGAAAGCTTCTAAATTTAAAAAAAACTTCATGTCAAGAATATATCGAATGATGTGACAAATGTTGTAATGACAAACACCCTCAAATATATCATGCATTACATCAACTGCATAGTTAGAAGTTACGTTAAATGACGTTATAGAATTGAAAACTGAATCGTGATGTATGCCAGTTTGTTTGTAATCATTTATTGCCACATCTTCTAAATAGTTTTGCTTATTACGTAACATATTTTCAATTTCACATGGTGCTGTAGAAGTTTCTTTTTTTGGAAGCTTGCAAATCCGGCAAAAATAAGTACTAGAGCACGAAGAAAAACCTAGCATTGCATTCAAGCCTAAATTATCCCCAATTAATAAACCCAAAACAAAGTGAACCTTTTTTATTCCTTTAGACGTCAATATTTCAATACCAGTTTCTTCCAAAAATTTAATTTTTTCTATAAGTGAGTGAAGACATTTTTTATTTCCATACAACTTATAGTCCTGAGCTTTAAAAAGAGCAGCTAAAAATATATCGGATCTATTCGGAACAACGGGAAATGAATAATAAATAAAAGATATGGGATCAGCGTGAGAACCTAATGGATTATTTATTTCTGCATCATCCATGTATATAAAGTACGGTATTACAATTTCATGAGCAGAGAATAAATTGCGTTTTTCCTGCCATGCCTTTCCCTTGATGTAATGGGAAAAATTGTTTCTATCATTTGAAATTTGGTTCATTTCATCAATTGTTTTAATTAAAAGATCATTTTTTTCGAAAGTTTTTCTGAACTGAAACTCGAGCGGTAGAAGCACTCCTGTCGTTATGTGTTCTTCGTGGCAATTAATTCCCTTTCGATACACATTTTTTAACTCTTCATTAATTGTGAATTCATTCGCAACGCAAAAATAATCATTTTCTGTTAGCCAATGTATTAGTTGGTGATCAGTGCAACATGAATCGAAGGGATTTTCCACTGCCGAAATTAATGCTGAATAACGTAAGCGATCTTCGACCGAGTTTTCGGTTTTAATGTTAAATAATTTGAAAAGTCTTAAAATGGGTTCATGTATGGATTCTTTGACCATTGTAATAATTTTAGCCGCATCTTTACGTGATAAATTGTCCATGCTGTACAATTTTAAAGCAAAATCAATTCCAATATTATTAATATCAATATCATTGTCAATACAAGGAAGATCATTTTTAGCATAAGAATGATTAGTGTCAAGAGAACATGAAGGCAAATCTGCCACCGAAGATGAAGCCGGAGGAGAAAACGATTTCGAAGAACCTTGCAAACAAGTTGGTAAAAAAGAACTCGCATCAATATTTGAGCTTGACGAAAATAATGTTAGCCCGTCTTTTATGTGCGTTTTGCAGTGACGTGAAAAGTTTGAAAACGTGGAAGTAAATGACATGCATTCATTAAAAGCACACCGATAAACACCTATTCCATCCAATTTATGAACCAATTTGAAATGGTTAGATATATTTTTTAAGGAAGAGCAGTGTTGTTTGCATATAAAACAATCCATTTTGTTTTTTTTTTATAATTTTCCTAAAAGTCAGAATATGTATTGGAGATGATCTTTAATATATAATTAAGTTCGACTTGGTTTACAAAATAAATTTACAAACAAGAAAGTGTAACTCACCCTTGATTTATTTAAATGTACCAAATGATGACGCTGCTTTTCACTTGTGCTGAAGCTGATTTGCTGTTTAAACGGTTGACTCTTTTTTTTCAATTTTTGCTCTGGATCTTTTACCTCTGGGAGTTTCTTTATAGTATCGTGTTCTGCTTTAGTTTTCTGGTTTTGCTGGTATGGGGTTTGAAAATCGAAATAAAACATTATGTAAAACATGAAATGGTGTACATTATCTACTTAAAGTTTTTATACAGTATATTAAAAACTGTTTCAACAAAGACTTTTACATTTTCTTACTTTTGTATTAAATCATATAGTAAGTTATAGTTAACACAAAAGTAAGAAAATCTAAAAGTAATTGTTGAAACTGTTTTTAATATTGTATTTATTATATTATTAGATTAAATACATACAAAACCCCTTATGAAGTAAGGAATTCTTATAAAACGTTGGGTAAAGAATGGAATAGTCTTTTATTCGTATTGAAAAATAAAATGTATGTAAACTGTAAGAGGATAAGCTTTCGATTTTCATGCGAATGCTATTTTTATAAGAAAATCTAGAAGAAGTCTGTAGATTAGGTTATCTTCACAAAACATGTAATTTACTGGTAAGTGGCAGTTAATTGTTTAACTCATTATAATTACACAATTTTGCGCTGCATTTTCAAATAAAAATTGCAAATAAAATTTCGATGCCCATAAAATTTATTTTAATTTAATTAAATATATATTTGAATTAATAAATTTTGATTCTTAAAAACTTTAAAACTTATATGCAAAAATAGCATGTGAACATTTTAAAAAATTTGAGAAAATCACTTACATATTTCGAAAAATGTTTTAAAGTTCTTTCCAGTGCACATATATTTTATTTTTATATATATATATATGGGCTTATCCCTGTAAATTTTAACTTTTGAGTTTGAAAAAAAAAACAAAAAAAAAATTAAGGCACGCATGTAAATTTGAGTTTTTCTTCAATTATAGACCACGAATAAATAAAAAACTTCAAAATAACTCCTATGTATTGCTTGTTGAAAATTATAAAATAATAAAGTATAGAAAAATGAATTTAAAATAATTAATTTTAAAAGACGATCTAATTGATTTGATTTTTATTTTTTAATCTTCACAGCCTCTTTTTTTCAAACTTATTTGTTTAACACTTTTACCATTTTTTTTAGAGTTTCTAGAGCTTAAATTACGCTCATTGTAAAAGTATAATCAAAGAATGCTTTGGAGTGCTAGTAAAAAATGTGCCTTTTTTGAAACAGTTTTGTTAACTTCATAAAATTTGTACATGGAGACCATAAAAAAATGCCCCATGATCAATGTTAAAAAAATAGACACGAAAATTTGTGACAATTAAAGATTTACGAAAAATCACGCAAGGCAGTTTTTTCTAAAATTTATATCATGTAGGATTATTTATAAGGAAGGCACGCACTCAAAATGATTTCAATTAATTTTGACCTTCATTTATCTGAAAAAACAAAAATTGTACTAGGTAATCTTATGTTAAACATTATTTTTGCAATAATACAAAACGTTAATTATCCACGCACGCATCCAAAAGTCTCAATATTCGATGATTTTTTCGATTTCAAACACTTTCGCACTATATCGATGGTTCATTTTATAAATTGAATAGTTAAAACTCAATGATATATGTATATAATATTATAAGTTCCAAAACCTGAATATTTAATAATAATGTCTATATATTTCGACGCATGGTAAAAGTTAAAATTTGCACGGATAAGCCCATATATATATATATATTGCTTTTGTTTATTAAAAATAATTCAAAGTTTATTGCTCAAAACTGAATTTTTTAAATTCAATTGTTAATCAAATAATGATGTTTAACTTTTGTGGGTGTATTAAATTCCTAGCCATAAAGAACTACATCGCAGAGCCCAATATTCTTTTCTGTCAATCCTTGTCTCAAAACTACGGTTGATTTGCGACAGAATTAATTTAAATGCAATACATGTGTATGTTTCAAATCATATTTAAGAAACAATTTCTTAAAAAAAATATAAGCGTCTTACATGTTTTTGTATTATTTTCTCTCTTTATAGTATTACTACTTTTTTAATTTTTTTTATTTGAGTTCTTACAGCAGACGGCTTATCAAGCCATGGTTTGTAAATCTTTTTAACACAACTATTATACTTTTAAATGATTGAAAAAATAAAGAATTTATCTATCTATCTATCTACATATATTTTCGGAAGTTGAGGAAACCAGAAGAGAATCGTAAGTTGAAACTGTCAACTTTGAGTCAAGAAAAACAAAATCACAAGTTGAGAATAAAAATCCTCAAGTTGCGGTCAACTTCTAATGAAGAAAATGGCCCTTGAGCTATTTCGCGGTTTTTGTCGATCCTCAGTGCCATTCTAAAGGGCTACAGTTCTGTGTTATCGGCATCCATCTATCTCACTCCTTTGCTTTTTTATAGACAAAAACAATTTCGCGTTCAAAAGATTCGTTCAAAGATTCGTGTTCAAAAGACACAACTCTACACGCGGTAAAATATCTTAAGTCCACATAAGATTGTCTATTCTGCTTAATTTTAATACCTAAAATAGACTTAAGATTATATTGGCTTAAGACTTTTCTATTATTGTGAAGTCTTAAAAGCAACTAAAGTCATCCTTAAGGCTAGCCGCGCACTATCAATTTTAAGTTGCGAAACTGTTTGGTTACTTATAGAAAACAGATGAACTATTTGGTTGAATGTCCGTGCAGTTGCAGATAACAATATGTTCAATAAAATGGCGAACTCATTGTAGGCAATCGTTTAGTTTGTGTCGAAACACAAACATTTTAGTTGCCCGAACCAAGCAGTTTCGCAACTAAAAATTGCTAGTGCGCGGCTGGCCTAAGTCAACATAAGATAAAATATTAAAAAAAAAATTGCGAAAAAGTGAAAACGCAAATTAATCATCTTATGTGAACATAAAATGGTTTTTTTGATTCGAAACTGACATTTTTCTCTCCCTAAGTAGTCATAAGATATTTTACCGTTTGTAAACCTAAAAAAATACCCGTAATAATAAGGACATAAGATATTTTTAAACGTAGTTTGGTTCTGGATTTCCTTTTGTGGGAACGTTTTTCTTTTAGTGAATGAGGTGATAATTAAGTTCGTTTTTCATTCAGTTTTGTTTCATACGCGATTGAAAAATGATAACAAAATGATACACTATACACATACGTATACAACATGCCGAGACAACTACAGCCAAATGAATTTGCACCTTGCAACAACAAAATTGAATTTTTATGCTGTGAATTAGCTAATATATACTTCATGTCCATCTAAAATAATAGACTAAGAGCCCACAGCAATTTTTTGGTGTGATTGATAACAACAAATAATTAGCAGAATTTTGTTGCAAGGTGCAAATTCATTTGGCTGTAGTCGTCTCGGCATGCAAATATAACATATGTATGTGCATGTGCACAATTTTCAATTTCTCCTCGAAATCATTAAAGGCGCTTGAGTCCTTTAGGCTAGGCGCGCGTTTTTAATTTCACAACTGTTTGGTTGCCAAAATGTGACTAATGGGGCTATTTGGTTTAATTTTCCGCGCAGGTGCATATAGTTGAATCGGTCATTTCCAAAACCGCATAAGTCATTCAATTAGAATTTTTCAGGAATCAATAAAAACTGTTTCATGCACAAAAATTACCACTAAAATACTTAATTAAGCATACAAAAAAGTCGTTTAAAACTCATTTGTTTGTGCATGAAACAGTTTTTATTGATTCCTGAAAAATTTTAATTGAATGACTTATGAGGTTGTTGGAATGACCGATTCAATTATATGTATTTTAGGCAATCGTTTAGTTTGTGAATTCAATAATAATAAATAATTTCGTGGCCTTAAAACGAATATTTATAAAAAATATTTCTGAGGCAAGATTTCTGTCTTATTGCCATGGAATATTCAGTTTTTTTTTTATGTCAATACATTATGAGAGAAACTTTGACCATAATTCACGTTTCCAGTTTTCGGCGATGCTAAAAATTCCGTGGAAATTTTTTTCCACGACAACCCCCAATGAATTATGAAAAAATTTTACTCAACAACGAAAAAAAGTTTTAGTTTGAAAATGTTTCAAGTAAACTGCAAAATTTTTTCTTTTACAAGTCACAACGCGCCTAAAATCAAAATGCATGCCGCATGGCGACTTGAGAAATCTTGCCTTAGAAATATTTTTAATAAATATTCGTTTTAAGGCCACGAAATTATGTATTATTATTGAATTCACTAATTGATTCAAATTTATAAACTAATTATTGATATATTTTATTTGATATGCTCACAAATCACAAGGTCCCTAAAATCAAAATGGATGCCGGCTCAGGAAATATGAAAAAATTGTTTCACAAAAAGAAGAAAAAAACTTTCTTCAGTCTATTTTCTTACTTTTATGCATATTTTTTTATAAAATATTGATAACAAACTACGTATAAGTATTACTTACCAATTATTTTGTCACTGCAGTAATTTTTTTAATGTTTTTTTTAACGTTTTTTTTAATGTTTTTATTAACAGGGAACGACCAACGAGAACGACCGCGCACGCACAAGAACAATTAACCAACTAACTAAACTAATGACGCGACGGGGATATGATGAATGAGAATGACGATGGCGATGTGAAACATAATGCCAGGGCTGTTTTAGAGGCTTATGGTACAAATTTTTAATCGATGCAAGAAAATTATTTTTACATGTAATTTGTAACAATATTTTGTTTGATAGAAAATTGTTACAGGTATTATTTCTGCGAAATAATTATACAAAAATGCAATAGATATTTTTTGTAAAAAATTGCAACCATTTTAAAGTTATATGTGAAAGAGGTTTCATTTTGAGTTCGATTTAAGACCAAACCGCACATTTTTTGTGTATTTAATATCCGTAGAAACACATTTGTCTCATGTGGTGTGCCGGCCGTATATAGTATATTTCCATGAAATATGAAGGGACAGACATACTTCACTCCACAACATGACACGTGAGATAAGTGTGGTTCTGACTTTTATTCATAGTTATTTTTTTTATTATCACGTCAAATAAACTAAGAATTGAACTTGAAGCGTTTTTAAAAAAATAACTCGTATAGCTATAACTGGGTATTTTTAAAATTAGCTATATTATGTGTTCAATTTATGGCTAATGAAGCCACAGAGTCAATAAACATTTTATGAAATTTTGTCAACTGTGTAAAGTCTTTTAACTGCATACAAGTATCATGATTTTAAGAATAAGTTTCGATTAGGCCAAACAAATTTACTTAATTTTGACATTCATGAATTTTGCTTGTGCAATGGGATTTGGTCCATGTTTGTTTAACACTTAACCCAGGGGCTTCACTGGCAATATTTGGGGCAATATTGCCCCACCATCGATCGATAGGCAATAATCGCAGTTCCATTTCTGAGGCAATATATTTTTATGATTCACCTTTTCAGAATGGCTTCTCCGTGATTTTGGGTACCCTCTACGTTATTTTGAAACTAAATCTAAAAATAATGAGAAAAATTAAACATTTTTTTGAGTTAAACTTGTAAATTATGAAATTTAAACAGAAATTGCCTGGCGACGAAATGCCTATCAAAGTTATAAATTCCCCATTGCTAGTGAAGTTGCTATTGTCCTTAATATTGCTATTGGAGCTAAAGCGTTAACTACAAAAAGGGCCCATGATTAAGTTGTAGATTGTAACAAACCAACTTTCAAGTCAAATTTAAAGGTATTTGAAGTGTCTTTATGCAAAAAATATATGAATCCCCTTAAATAAATATCGATATTATTTTCATATCCATCAGTGTCAATTAAACGCAAAACCTACATAACATCTCTGTATAAACGTTTTTGTATATTTGCACATTTCTGATGGCGTCACTGATAATATAAACCAGGAACCTGGTATCTGTTACCAGTGCAAATGTTTTTTGTTCAGCGAGGGAAAGGGAAAAATACATAAAGAGGCTTACTTCTTTCTTCCACTCGTTTAGTTTTCCTGGTAATATTAATCAGGGGAATGGTACTATGAACCAGGCTAAGTTATTTTAAGCGGGAGAATACAGAAAAACAGGGTTGTAAAATGCTGAGTGCAGAACAGTCTGCGTTTTATAAATATTAAACTAAATCAGACTTATATGGGCTTATCCGTGCAAATTTTAACTTTTGCCATGCGTCGAAATATATAGACATTAGTATTAAATATTCAGGTTTTGGAACTTATAATATTATATATATCATTGAGTTTTAACTATTCAATTTATAAAATGAACCATCGAGATAGTGCGAAAGTGTTTGAAATCGAAAAAATCATCGAATATTGAGACTTTTGGCTGCGTGCGTGGATAACTAACGTTTTGTATTATTGCAAAAATAATTTTTAACATAAGATTACTTAGCACAATTTTTGTTTTTTTCAGATAAATGAAGGTCAAAATTAATTGAAATCATTCATTTTGAGTGCGTGCCTTCCTTATAAATAATCCTATATGATATAAATTTTAGAAAAAACTGCCATGCGTGATTTTTCGTAAATCTTTAATTGTCACAAATTTTCGTGTCTATTTTTTTAACATTGATCATGGGGCATTTTTGTATGGTCTGCATCATTATTTAAGCTATCTAGAGTAAAAAAATCTTTGGCTTCAATGCGTGCTTCATTATGTACAAATTTTATGAAGTTAACAAAACGAAGGTAAAAAACGTAACTGTTTCAAAAAAGGCACATTTTTTACTAGCACACCAAAGCATTGTTTGATTTTACCCTTACAATGAGCGTAATTTAAACTGTAGATATTATAAAAAAAAATGGTAAAAGTTTTAAACAAATAAGTTTGAAAACAGAAGCTGTGAAGATTAAATATAAAAACCAAATCAATTAACTCGGTGCTTAAAATAAATTATTTTAAATTCATTTTTCTATACGTTATACCCTTATACTCTTTAACAAACAATACATATGAGTTATTTTGAAGTTTTTTATTTATTCGTGGTCTATAATTGAAGAAAAACTCAAATTTACATGCGTGCCTTAATTTTTTTTTTTGTTTTTTTTTCAAACTCAAGAAGTTAAAATTTACAGGGATAAGCCCATATATTAGTTGTATTTTATTTTCCCCCAGATCTGATCCAGATTGGATCTTTATTCGAAATTACATGTATAACAAAAACAACACAAGGCCCAGTTTTGTGTGTATTTGTTGTTATACGTGTTATTTTGAAAACGAAATCCAATCCGGATCAGATCTGGGTTAAAATAAAACGCAGCTATTATATTAACCTTCCGATGGCAAGCGGGGTTACCGATCACCCTACTACTTGAGAAAAACCATAATATCTAACAAAAAATGATTGCCTCTTTCGCTCGTTTATTATGTCTTAGATTTAAAAAAATCTAAAAAAAAGACTTTTCTCAGTTTCCTATTAATGTAAACATTCGATCTCATAATAAAAAAGAATTATTTTTCAGTTTAAATATTGTTTTATCTAAAATAAAAAGTGGTGGGGTGATCAACAACCCCAGTGGCTTTTCAAGTAGGAAATAAGCCTTGCCTTCAGAAAGTTGAACTATAACAAATGAATCTTAAGTTTAGAAAAATACACGCGTCAACATTTAGAAATACGAGGCACATTACCATAGTGCATTATCTCTTGTTAATTGGCACTTTTGGCTTAATGGCATTATGGCTGTTATCTGTATTAGTGAAGTTGCTTTATTCTCTAATATTGCTAATGAAGACACAGCGTAAACTACAAATAAGTGTAAATGATTAAGTTGTAAATTGTAACACCAATTTTCAAGTCGAATTTAAAGGTTTGTGTAAAAATTATCAGAATCTACTTAAATATATATCTTATCCACCAGTGTCAATTAAACAAAATACCTACATAACATCTCTGTTTAAACGTTTTTGTATATTTGCACATTTCTGTTGGCGTCACTGATAATATAAACCAGGAGACTGGTATCTGTTACCAGTGCAAATGTTTTTTGTTCAGCGAGGGAAAGGGAAAAATACATTAATAGGCTTACTTCTTTCTTCCACTCGTTTAGTTTTCCTGGTAATATTAATCAGGGGAATGGTACTATGAACCAGGCTAAGTTATTTTAAGCGGGAGAATACAGAAAAACAGGGTTGTAAAATGCTGAGTGCAGAACAGTCTGCGTTTTATAAATATTAAACTAAATCAGACTTATATGGGCTTATCCGTGCAAATTTTAACTTTTGCCATGCGTCGAAATATATAGACATTAGTATTAAATATTCAGGTTTTGGAACTTATAATATTATATATATCATTGAGTTTTAACTATTCAATTTATAAAATGAACCATCGAGATAGTGCGAAAGTGTTTGAAATCGAAAAAATCATCGAATATTGAGACTTTTGGCTGCGTGCGTGGATAACTAACGTTTTGTATTATTGCAAAAATAATTTTTAACATAAGATTACTTAGCACAATTTTTGTTTTTTTCAGATAAATGAAGGTCAAAATTAATTGAAATCATTCATTTTGAGTGCGTGCCTTCCTTATAAATAATCCTATATGATATAA
The DNA here is from genome assembly GCA_963931855.1 of Philhelius festivus. Classification (NCBI taxonomy): domain Eukaryota; kingdom Metazoa; phylum Arthropoda; class Insecta; order Diptera; family Syrphidae; genus Philhelius; species Philhelius festivus. Next base: position 216,288,232 of record OZ007555.1, read on the forward strand.
ATTTTAGAAAAAACTGCCATGCGTGATTTTTCGTAAATCTTTAATTGTCACAAATTTTCGTGTCTATTTTTTTAACATTGATCATGGGGCATTTTTGTATGGTCTGCATCATTATTTAAGCTATCTAGAGTAAAAAAATCTTTGGCTTCAATGCGTGCTTCATTATGTACAAATTTTATGAAGTTAACAAAACGAAGGTAAAAAACGTAACTGTTTCAAAAAAGGCACATTTTTTACTAGCACACCAAAGCATTGTTTGATTTTACCCTTACAATGAGCGTAATTTAAACTGTAGATATTATAAAAAAAAATGGTAAAAGTTTTAAACAAATAAGTTTGAAAACAGAAGCTGTGAAGATTAAAAATAAAAAGCAAATCAATTAACTCGGTGCTTAAAATAAATTATTTTAAATTCATTTTTCTATACGTTATACCCTTATACTCTTTAACAAACAATACATATGAGTTATTTTGAAGTTTTTTATTTATTCGTGGTCTATAATTGAAGAAAAACTCAAATTTACATGCGTGCCTTAATTTTTTTTTTTGTTTTTTTTTCAAACTCAAGAAGTTAAAATTTATAGGGATAAGCCCATATATTAGTTGTATTTTATTTTCCCCCAGATCTGATCCAGATTGGATCTTTATTCGAAATTACATGTATAACAAAAACAACACAAGGCCCAGTTTTGTGTGTATTTGTTGTTATACGTGTTATTTTGAAAACGAAATCCAATCCGGATCAGATCTGGGTTAAAATAAAACGCAGCTATTATATTAACCTTCCGATGGCAAGCGGGGTTACCGATCACCCTACTACTTGAGAAAAACCATAATATCTAACAAAAAATGATTGCCTCTTTCGCTCGTTTATTATGTCTTAGATTTAAAAAAATCTAAAAAAAAGACTTTTCTCAGTTTCCTATTAATGTAAACATTCGATCTCATAATAAAAAAGAATTATTTTTCAGTTTAAATATTGTTTTATCTAAAATAAAAAGTGGTGGGGTGATCAACAACCCCAGTGGCTTTTCAAGTAGGAAATAAGCCTTGCCTTCAGAAAGTTGAACTATAACAAATGAATCTTAAGTTTAGAAAAATACACGCGTCAACATTTAGAAATACGAGGCACATTACCATAGTGCATTATCTCTTGTTAATTGGCACTTTTGGCTTAATGGCATTATGGCTGTTATCTGTATTAGTGAAGTTGCTTTATTCTCTAATATTGCTAATGAAGACACAGCGTAAACTACAAATAAGTGTAAATGATTAAGTTGTAAATTGTAACACCAATTTTCAAGTCGAATTTAAAGGTTTGTGTAAAAATTATCAGAATCTACTTAAATATATATCTTATCCACCAGTGTCAATTAAACAAAATACCTACATAACATCTCTGTATAAACGTTTTTGTATATTTGCACATTTCTATTGGCGTCACTGATAATATAAACCAGGAGACTGGTATCTGTTACCAGTGCAAATGTTTTTTGTTCAGCGAGGGAAAGGGAAAAATACATTAAGAGGCTTACTTCTTTCTTCCACTCGTTTAGTTTTCCTGGTAATATTAATCAGGGGAATGGTACTATGAACCAGGCTAAGTTATTTTAAGCGGGAGAATACAGAAAAACAGGGTTGTAAGATGCTGAGTGCAGAACAGTCTGCGTTTTATAAATATTAGATACACTAAATAAGACTTTTATAATTATTAAACTCTAAAAAATGAAACTTAATTTTAGAAAAATTAATTAAATTTAGAAATACGAGGTACATTATCAAAATGTATTATATCTTGTTAGTTGACACTTACGGCTTTATGGCATTATGGCTGTTATCTGTAATTAAGTATTTTTTTTTTCATATGAATGAAACATAATAAATGAAAAATATTATTCTGTTTACTTAAGTGAATTTTCGGTATTTTCCCACTTAAATGAAAAACTTACACTTAAGTGAAAAAATCATTTGTCCCTCATATACATTACTTAGAAAAATTGTGCAAGGATGGAACCATAATGTACTTATACAAAAATAATCTTTTTTTCTAACTTAAGTTAAATTTGATGGCACAAAATTTTAAACATATGAAACGTTCTCTAAATCAATTTTAGAATAGGCGACGAATCTAAATATTATGTATAAGACGAGAACCAACTTTTTGGTAGTTTTAAAGGATATAAACTATACTTTAATGTTAAAGAGCTCGTCTTACTTTAACACCAGCAACTAGCTAGTTTATCTTTTAAAAGTATACTTTATACGGATTGACAATGGTCATTTCATGACAAAGCAAATCGAAGTAGAATATTAACTGATGTTTTATTCAATTTTTTAAAAGATGTGCTTTGTAAATAGACTCAATCATTGAATATTTGGATATAAGAAATTCGAAACAATCGTACAAAAGCGCTTTACTATCTTTAATTTTATAAAATAGCGGCTGGCGATGGAAAATGAAATCTACATACAAATGTACACATGTTATGTATGCATGCGGCATGCCGAGACGAGTATAGCTAGCCAAATGAATTCGCGCATTGCAACAGCAAAATTCAGTGAATTGTGTGCTGTGAATTAGCTATATATGTATGTATATATGTATTTCATTTACATCTAAAATTATGTAAATAACTTTTAAAAAATCAAAATATGTATCTATCTAGGTAGCATATAAAATCTTTTATTCAATTTCATATTTACTGGTAAATAGAACCAGAAACACTGGTAAATACTACCAACAGTTTTGGTAAAGTAAACAAAAAATCTTCCGAATAATTTTTATCAGAAGTCCGATAATATTAACCATAGCTTCAGATTTCATTTTAGTGGTAAATATAATCAGGGTTCTGATACATGCAACCAGGAGGATTTTTTTTTAATTTATTGTTTTTTTTTTATTATATACCATGACTTCTGGTTCCAGGTACCAGGAAATTCTAATAAACCCTACCAGGAATATTACATATTTAATCAGGGTACTGATAAAATCTACCAGGATACAGATTTTTTGTTTTTTATCAAAAAATTCTGATAATAGTTACCAGTTTACCAGGATTCATTTATTTCCTGGTTCCTGGTATGGGTTATCAGATTCAAGGTAAATCTACTTTAGCAAAAAAAACTAAAATTTTAGTGGGGATTTGGTAACTTTTACTAGGAAAATAATATTAATTAAAAAGTCCAATAATATTTGTATTACTTTCAAAAAAATTAAAAATACATCCTGTTACTGGTATCTGGAACCAGAAATCCTGACAAATGAAACAATTTCATGTTTACTGGTAAATGGAACCAGAAACACTGGTAAATACTACCAACAGTTTTAGTAAAGTAAACAAAAAATCTTCCAAATAATTTTTATCAGAAGTCCGATAATATTAACCATAGCTTCAGATTTCATTTTAGTGGTAAATATAATCAGGGTTCTGATACATACAACCAGGAGATTTTTTTTATTCATACAAATTTTATTTTAGATGTTTACCGTGACTTCTGGTTCTAGATATCAGAAATTTCTGATAAACTTTACCAGTAATGTTACACTTTTTTATCAGGATTCTGATAAATACTACCAGGATACGGATTTGCTTTTTTATCAGAAATACCTGGTAACATTTATCAGTTTACCAGGATTCATTTATCTCCTGGTTCCTGGTATGGGTTATCAGATTCAAGGTAAATCTACTTTAGCAAAAAAAACTAAAATTTTAGTGGGGATTTGGTAACTTTTACTAGGAAAATAATATTAATTAAAAAGTCCAATAATATTTGTATTACTTTCAAAAAAATTAAAAATACATCCTGTTACTGGTATCTGGAACCAGAAATCCTGACAAATGAAACAATTTCATGTTTACTGGTAAATGGAACCAGAAACACTGGTAAATACTACCAACAGTTTTGGTAAAGTAAACAAAAAATCTTCCGAATAATTTTTATCAGAAGTCCGATAATATTAACCATAGCTTCAGATTTCATTTTAGTGGTAAATATAACCAGGGTTCTGATACATGCAACCAGGAGGATTTTTTTTTAATTTATTGTTTTTTTTTTTATTATTTACCATGACTTCTGGTTCCAGGTACCAGGAAATTCTAATAAACCCTACCAGGAATATTACATATTTAATCAGGGTACTGATAAAATCTACCAGGATACAGATTTTTTGTTTTTTATCAAAAAATTCTGATAATAGTTACCAGTTTACCAGGATTCATTTATTTCCTGGTTCCTGGTATGGGTTATCAGATTCAAGGTAAAATTGATCTTAACAGTAAATCCGATAACATACACCACGAATCTGATAGTCTTTACCAGGATTTCCCCTACCTTTTTTTCTACCAGGAAATCTGGTAGCAAAACTAACTTCCTGGTTCCTGGTAGGGGTTACCAAGATACAGATAAACACATTTTTACCACGAAATCCGATAACATACATCAGGAATCTGATAATATCTACCAGGATTTTCCCTACTTTTTTCTACCAGGAAACCTGGTAGCAAAACTAACTTCCTGGTTCCTGGTAGGGGTTACCAAGATACAGATAAACACACTTTTACCAGGAAATCCGATAACATAGACCAAGAATCTGATAACATTTACCACGATTTCTCCTGGTTGTATTATACAGAAAACCCGCACCAGGAAAATTTTTTGAGTGTAGCAACCTCTGATGTGCACATTTAAGCCAATAGCCAAATGTACACACCCACGCCCACAACACCCAAACAACTCGAAGAAATCGGACCCAATCAACCGAAAAATCCAATTACGAGTAACAGAGAGTGCATATTGGCAACTCATGCACTCAGCCCTACTACAGGTCCGAAAAAACTGCGAAATGTTACCTAAAAGCATTATTGGATCAATGAGAACTTGTCCGACAACAACGAATGAGGTTATTCCCCATCTGTCTCCATTACATGAAGTAGTTGGAAGTGCTGCTAAGGGAGCCATTATAAGATCTGCCAAGGAAGGCAAATGTGTAAGTCATAGGGTAAGCCTTAGGTAAACCTTATCGAAATTCCTAGGGATAGAATGATTACAAAATAAAATTTTGTAAAAAATTTTAACCCGGATTTAAGTTGCAAAAAAGAGTAGAAAACTACACCTTCAAAGCCAATGCCTTTAAGTCTTACACGGATAGTTCGAGCATGACAGAAGAGACTAGTGCTGGAATTTTTGGGCCTAGAACCAATCTTTTCATACCAATGGGGCAATCCACTAGCATTTTCCAGAGGGAAGTCACACCCACAGCCGATTGGGAAGGTCGAAATATCTAAAAGAATTACTGTTACCAAAACATTGCCATTATGCCAGATAGCGAAGCCGCACTCAAAGCATTAAGGTCATACGCCATCAGGTCTTAATTGGTGTGAGAATTTGTAGGCAGGCTAACCGAACTTGACAAGAACAATAATGTCTCCCTTCATTGGGCACGTGGACATATTGGCGTCCAAGAAAATGAGGAGGCAGACACAAGGACTCTTTTAATGGGGCCAGAACCCTTTCGCAGATTAAGAAAAAACAGGATTCAAAACGATATCAAAATATAGGAAGAGGCCAAAAAATCCAAAAACTGGAAAGAACTCCCAAAACTGAGCCAGGCAAAATTACTTCTTGAAAACTATAGCCAAGATCGTTTCATGAACTATATCAGCATAAGTATAAGAACAATCTAAGAATAGTAACGGAACTCACGTACCACTGTAGAAAAAATTCCCACATGTAGATTCTGCAATACTCATGACGAAACGCCGAAAAACATACTAGTCAGATGTGAAGCTCTAATGCATCAAGGCATCTGCGAAGCTTCCAGGTAGAATGGAGTTATTTATGGTCTCTAAATAATCAAACCAATGAAAGGGATAAACTTGGAGAAAGAGCTGTAGAGTAAGCAGCTAATCTAGCTCTGGATGTGGGCAAAATAGATCTTTCGGTTGCAGTGCGAACCCCTTGCGTTTTCAAGCGATTCATCGCTAAAGCAAATTTGCGTGCATCGGTTGGTTTTGAACCAAGCTTTCAATCGCTATATGTAGCGACCGAACCATCTTTTAGTTGATTATAAAGGGTTTTTCAACAGGGACGCTACAAAAGTAGAGCGACAGGGACAGCAAACGACGCCATATTTCTTGCCGTTCTTTTGACATTTCTCTTCAGTAAGGTTTGCCATTTCATGATGGAAAGATATACGAGGCAGCAACGAGTCGAAATCATTAAAATTTATTACAGAAATTCGGAGTCAGTGGCCTCAACGCTAAGAGCGCTACGTCCAATTTATGGTCGTCAAAATCGTCCTAGCAGATCAACAATTGAGCGTCTAGTGGAAAAATTTGAATCCACAGGCACAGTACAAAATGTTCCCGTGCCAGTGAGACAAAGAAGTGCCCGTAGTGTCTTGAAAATTGCTGCCGCTGAGGCTTCAGTTGCAGAAGGCCCAAATGTGTGAACTTCGTACGAATATCGAACGTGAAATTGCAGCAGTATCGGCCGATTTATGCTTGAAAACCGTCGAAAATTGGGTTCAGCGTCTGGACTTCTGCAAGCGTGCCCGTGGTGGCCATGCAAAAGAAATCGAATTCCATACATAATGGCATCAAACGTACTTTCACAGGAATAAACAATTTCATTGATATCCAAAAGCGTTTTTGTTTTGTTTAAAAAAAAACTTTTGTAGCGCTCTTATTGAAGAACCCGATACAAGTACATCTTCTAGATTAGATTAGGTCAAATAGATAGCACTGTCATCAGAGAACTGATGAGGAGTGTAAGAATACGTTTTTAATTATTTGAAAGATCAGTCGGATGTGAATCATTGTATTAGAATTCCCTGTGCAGGGACAGGTTAGAATATTCCTGCAGCGCCTCCCCGCTTGTCGTAAAAGGCGACTAAAGGAGTAAATACATCTAGGCCACAAACAGCAAGGTGAACCTAGCGACACGTAACACCTATAAACTTTCCCAAAAGTGTGCATGCCAGTCCCTGGGTTGGCACGACTGGAGATCACCGGTGCCGTAAAAGAGAGATCAAATACAAAACTGGAGCATGCACACGTCGATACTTACAACAACGGATTTTGTGAATTCAAGCATTATGGAAGTACTCGTTCGAAATGACACTACCCCGCCAGGCACTACCATTGTTACACATGGTACTGATCCTGGACCGAGCAGCAATGCTCGGGTCAGAGCTAGACGGATTCCGGGGGCTAGCAAAGTAATGCCGCAGATTATACAAAATCTGAGAGTTGCGAGTTGGAACGTTGGCAGTATGACAGGTCGAAGCTTCGAGCTGGAAGAGATGATGAAAAGAAGGCGAGTGGACATCTTATGTGTTCAAGAAACAAAATGGCGAAACACGGGAAACAGGGCCCGTTTCTTGGATACGAGGACAAAAAACTATAAGATGTTCTACTATGGAACGGAAAAGGGTAAAAACGGAATCGGAATCATCCTTGCAAAACATCTATTAGGCAGTGTATTGACCATTTCGAAATCCAGCGACCGTTTGATGTCCCTTAAATTGGTGATTAAAGGAAAGTTGTGGAATATTGTCACTGCATATGCTCCCCAAATTGGATGTGAGCAGGTGCAAAAAGATGCATTTTGGCTAGACTTTCACAATCTACTTAAGGACATCCCAAAGGAAGACTTTTTGTTCGTGAGCGGAGATTTGAACGGACATGTCGGGAAGACAAACGAAGACTATGAAGATTGCCATGGAGGCCTCGGATACGGCACCAGGAACCCTCCTGGTGGAGACATCTTGAGCATGTGCAAAACATACGGTCTTATCGTACTAAATACCATGTTCGTCAAACAAAGCCGACACCTGGTCACTTACAGCAGTGGTGGAAATGAAACCCAGATTGATTACCATTTGGTATCTAGTTTCATGAAACCCCGGGTAAAAGATTGCAAAGTGATACTAGGAGAAGCGATCGCCCACCAACACCGTCTCCTACTGACAGAATTTTTTATGGAGACAGTGAACGACAACAAACATACAAAAACTTTTGGGAAGATCAAATGGTATAATCTGGATAAGGAAAAAGGCGAAGCTTTCATTTCGAATATGCAAAACGTTCTGTATAACAACACCGATATAGTTCGAAATGAAGAGAGTACAGCACAAAGTATGTGGGATCTCCTACAGAGAACTTGCAAAGAAAAAGCCAAAACACTGTTAGGGGTTTCAAAAGGACACAACCAACAAGGCAAAGAAACATGGTGGTGGAATGATGAAGCTAAATCAGTTATAAATAAAAAGAAAATGGCTTTCAAGGCTTGGTCGAAGTGCCCCTCTAATGATACAGAGCAAAAGTCACGCCTCGAAGTGGAATATAGAAACTGCAAGAAAGAAGCGAAGAAGAAGTGCGCCCAAATTCAAGCAAAGAATACAGAAAACCTGTATCGGGAGCTGGATGAAATTTCTACCCCGACAGCTGGTGCTATTCAAGAGCTACGGCAAAACACGAATAAGGGCGCAACTATCTTCAAAATAGCCGCTCAAAGAAGAAGAAATGCCCAGGAGATTTGTTCGCCAAAGTTCATTAACAATGCTCAAGGCCAACTTCTTGTGGAAGACAACGAAATTCTTCACAGGTGGCGACAGTATTGTGACGGACTTCTAAACGAACAATTTCCAAGGCTGTACTTTCCAATAGCTTCACCTAACTTAAGCGAAGTATCCGACGTCACAGTCGAAGAAGTTAGTGAGGCGGTAAAATACTCCAAAAAGGGAAAAGCTGTTGGCCCAGACGAAATACCCTCAGAGTTTTGGAAAAAGATGGGAGACATCGGATTTAGATGACTCATGATTCTTGTCTCCAAACTTATACGAGGTGATCGCATGCCTAATCAATGGAGGGAAAGTTACCTTCTTCCAATTTATAAAGGAAAGGGTGATACTCGAAGCTGTGATAATTACCGTTCGATTGAGCTGATGTCACACACCATGAAGATCGTTGAGCGAGTCTTAGGTAGCCGACTGCGAAAAATAATTAGGCTATCTGATGACCAGTGCGGGTTTGTCGGGGGTAAGTCAACCACGGATGCAATCCAGAGTATAAGAATAATTATGGAAAAACATCGGGATTCTTAGGAGGATTTGCATGTCGTATTGGTTGATTTTGAAAAAGCATTCGATCGGCAACCACGAGATCTAATATGGGTGGCCCTCAGGCAACGAGGAGTTCCAGAAACCTATGTGCGGATAATTATGGACATGTATGATGGAGCAGTTACTAAAGTAAGATGCGCAGCTGGAGTCACCGAAGAATTCGAAATCACAGTAGGTGTACACCAGGGAAGTGTCTTGAGTCCCCTGCTCTTTATTACAGTTCTTGATTACCTGCTTGAAGGCAAAGTGACGGATCCAAAAGTGCATCAGTTGTTGTTTGCTGACGATGGAGCCATCATAAGTGAAGACCCGATATCCCTACAACGAGCACTTGACGTATGGGTGGATGTTCTAGAAGGAAGTGGGTACCGCATAAGCGCGAAAAAGACAGAATACCTATGCTGCCCATTTTCTGATTCACACAGGCCTATTCCAGACATTTATTTGAATGGAGTAGTGCTTCCCAAGTGTGAAAAGTTTAAATATCTGGGGTCTATGATAAATAACGAAGCTTCTTGTGATGACGATATCAATCATCGCGTAAGCGTAGGGTGGATGAAGTGGCGGGAAAATTCTGCTATCTTCTGTGTGCTGAAAGGAAAGCTCTACACTTCAGTGGTCCGTCCAGCACTCACATACGGTTCACAATGTTGGACAATGTACAAAAAGTATGAGAGTAAGCTAACGGCAGCTGAGATGAAGATGCTTCGTATGACAGCAAGAGTTACAAAGCTTGATCGAATTAGAAGTACGAAGATCCGTGGAAGCCTTCATGTTAAGAATACCATTTCCCAAAAAATTGAACACGACCGACTCAGTTGGTATTGCCATGTCCAAAGGAGAGATCCTGAGAACCCCGTCAAAAAGGCAATATCATACAACGTTCCAATTCGGAATAAAAAGAAAGGTAGGCCTAAACACTCCTGGTACAAACAAATGCAAAAACACCAGCACTCAGTTGGCCTCAGAAATGGAACAATACAAAACCGGGAGGCTTGCCGCCGATTTCTGAGGTCAACCCGGCGAATCCCACAGGCGGATCACTAGTGTGAAGCAGATACGTGGGAGAGTTATGATCCCCTCGACATCGAGATCATAACAGCGCCGAAGCAAAGGAAGAAGAAGAAGAATTCTTGTAAATTGAGTCTACGCCTTTGGGCAAGAGCAAGACATAAACATAGAAAGTGAGTAATTCTTTTCTCATACAGGCTCTGAAGAAATTGTTAGTGTAGACGCCAAGCCGCGTAGCATGCGTACCTATAGAGAGCTTAAGTGCAACCTGCTTTAAGATATAGAACGCTTAACACACTTCAGATCCAGATTTGGCCAGATCTCTTTTGTCGCCATCGCCAAGCAAGTGTTGATGTTGTTACACATTAAGTTTGTACTCTTTATGGTATCTTGCTATTTCAAAAGTTAACATATAAAATAGGCATTGCTGTTCTGTTCTTAGAGTTCATTAGATTTACAGTTTCCTAGACTATTCCTATAGCCTCGCACACAACAAAGGTTGGTTTATTTGCGGAATTTTATAATTTTTTTTTTTTTTTTTTTTTTTTTTTTTTCAATTCAATTCAATTTTTATTATTATTTACAAGCTTTAAGATACAATATATTACATGAATAACAAATAAAAAACATTCTATAGTTGAGAACTAGTATCGAATGTAGTGAGTCATAAGGACTAATTTAACAATGCAAGTTTTAAAAATTTTGTTTAAAATAAGTTTTGATTGGGGTAAAGAAATAGAAGTTAAGATTTAACTAATTAAACATTAATTCATTATCTTTAAAAGGAAATAAAACAGTTAAGGATTTGATATGATTATTAAAATTTAAAGTTTAAGTAATAATTCGCATTAATAATTTAATTTCATTGTGATCAAAATTAAACAGCCATTTTTTTAATTCAATGTTAAAAGAAAAGGATTTATTTATACATCGAATGCTAAGTGGAAGCTTATTAAAAAGCCTCGGTGCAACAATTGTGTAAAAATTTGAAAATTTTTGAGTGCTGTGGCGCGGTACTGTGACTAGGTAACTTTCATTACTGCGCAAAGAAAAATCTGTAGAATAAAGATTCGTAAGATAACCACTTCGGTTGAAGAAAATTTTTAATACTTTATAGTAATAAAGATGTTTTAACGGGAGGATTTTTGACTTTTTGAAAAGTAAAAAACTATGATCGTATCTTCTCATTTTCCATACAATTCTCAATATATGCTTTTGGGAAACAATTAAAGGGTTCAATTTATTATCAAAAGTACCTCCCCAACAGGTTAGTCCATATTGCAATTTAGATTGAACTAAGGCATAGTATACGGTTTCCAACAGATTTCGAGTGCAAAGAGGTCGTAAGCCATAGATGATACGGGTGGTAGTTAAAAGGTGTTTTTTTAAAAGTGAAGTATGACAGCTCCAGTTCATATTGTTATCAATAAGTAGGCCCAAGTATTTGAAATTATTTACCACCTCAATAGCAAAGCATTTTTTTGCACATGTAATGTCCCAGTTAAAGGATTTTCCGTTGTTAGCTATATCACAAGTATTATTACTAACATAAACTTTTTCACAGTTAACACTATGATATATGAACACTGGAGGGTCGATATATAATAAGGGCAGGTTGAAAAAAATTATCTTGGTTTTGTCGCTGATTACTAGTCTATGCATGCCAAACCAATGCCTAAGTAGTTCAAGATCGTGATTTATATTCACAATTAGATCTACTATAGAACTACTTGAGTAAGTGCATACCACATCATCTGCAAAGCCAATTTGCTTACTGCATACATTTAGATCAAAGATAGAATTTATGAATATCAAAAATAAAGTTGGACCCAGAACTGAACCTTGAGGCACTCCAGTGTTAATAGCTAGGCAGTCACTAAAAATGTTACCTAATTTTACTAATTGCTTTCTGTTTTTGAGATACGATGCGAACCAGTTTAACATAAAACCTCTAAAACCCACATTCTCAAGTTTTTTTAGCAAAAGATTATGATCAACGGTATCAAATGCTTTAGTTATATCTATAAAGAGCGACGCCATTTTTTTCTTGGTGTCAATACTCTCATAGACATATGAACAATAATTAAGTAAAGCATCCTCAGTCGATTTTCCAGATCTAAATCCGAACTGACTATTGCTAAGGAATGAAATATTTTCAAGAAAAGACATGACCCTTTTTTTAATTACTTTTTCAAATAATTTTGAAAACACTGGAAGCAGAGAGATAGGCCTGTAATTATCAAGACAAGAACGATCACCTTTTTTAAAAACTGGAATAACTTCCGCAGTTTTTAGTGTATTGGGAAAAATGCCATAGTATACACTTTTATTGAATAAATGTGCCAGTACATCAATAATATTGAATGCAATGATTTTAATAAGATTATTGGAGAAGCTAGAGTGAGATGATGAAGCAGACTTTTTCAATTGCATAATATTTTGATAGAGTTCAAATGGTGAAATTGGTTCAAAAAAAAAGGTTCTGGCTTGAATTCTTTCCTTGTTGAAACAACGATGAGAGCAATAGCTAGTTGAATTAGTCAGACCTGCATCATTTAAAGTATTTGAAGCAATGTTTGTAAAATAATTATTAAAAGCATTTGCCAATATAAAAGAGTCATTGATATCCACACCATCACATTTTACATGAGATGGTGCACCTACTGGTGAGGTTTTATTAAAAAGCTCATTTATAACACCCCATTCTTTTTTGAGATTCCCATTAGCAAAATGAAATTTATTAACGTAATAGTTTTCCTTGCATATCGGAATCTCTTCTTTAATTTCCTTGCAAATTTTAACAAAATAATCTTTAAGAAATAAATCATTGGGACGCTTTTTACATTTGATTCGAAGCTTATTTTTTAGCTCTATTTTTTCTAAAAGATAATTAGATATCCACGGTTTAATTTTCTTATTATTATTATATCGTTTACTCTGTGTAACAGTGCAGGAATTTCTGTAGAAGAGTACAAGATTATTTTTTGTTCATGGCTTACAATGAGCCCATAGCGATCTATTCACTGCCTTAACTTGTCCAGAGGGTTTCAAAGGAGTCTTTTGAAGATGTTACGATGCTTTCCAGATATTGCTAACGAAACAATTTCCACATAGGCAATCACTCTGTCTAGCCCTTCCTTCCCCTATCGAAAACTAAATTGGGCTTATTTTGTTTTGGACTCCAACCAATATCTATCACTTTTAATGTCAAGGAACACCATAACGATATAAATTCCACTTATAATTCAATTTGAAATATTTCGCACCACATTCGTAAATCGCTCTAGATATGGAAGCACAAAAGTGAAGATACAATTTGTCTCAACTATCCCGTTTTCCTTCAACGGGTTATTGTATTGCCAATGGCAGACAACACACCACAATTTAGCCAACCGAAGCGAGATGGTTTTCATTATAAATAATTCATAATTTCCCTAAAGGCCCAGAGCAGAGCCCAATGCACTTACAAACTAACCAAGTGAAGTCTGCAACCAATGACCATTTCACTTCTTCCACGATTTGCTGGCAGCATCCAACATTCACATGGAAATGTGTGTCTACCCGTCACGGATTATTAAAATTGGCGCGGCTGCAATGTTATTGTTCAGTGACAAACAATAGTGGCCCCACAGTGCTGCATGAACTCCTTCAAGTCGAATGTGAGCTGATCGCTGATGCTGCTGCACATCCTCACAACGAAATTCCTGCACCCAACCAACGTAGTTGTGGACGTGGCGCAGGCAAAAGGAACATCAGCTTCAGCAGTAAAAAAAAATGTAAATGGCCACAGAGATTAACGTGTGGGTCGCGCACTACAATCGATAGTTAACTTTTGCTTCCACAGACTCTGATGGTCTTAAGTCTGGGATGGACCTTCTTTCTAGTCCGTTGCATCATGTCCAGTTATGGAAGAAGTGCTCATGTGTATTATAGTTGTCCTGCTGCTGGGATGACCCTGGGCCATTCGATCCTACACTATGGCTCATTGCGCTTCGACGAACAAGAGAGTGCACATGGTTACAGTTATGGTTTCTGGGATCATAACTGAAAGTAACGGAATTCAAATGTAAGTAGGTTCTTTTTAAGAGACTTTTTGGAACTGTTCTTCTTTAGCTGCAATTATGGTTTTTAGTTCGCTTATGGGTGGATATGGATATTGAAATGGGATAATCAAGTCACAGGGTCATATTGTGTGGGGTAAAGTCGTCATAAAAGAGCCTTTCCTTATTGGAGCTACTTGAACATTTCGCTCATAAATATAAAGTAAGGCTTGAAAATTAGTGTTGAGCATTAATAAGGAAGTTGTGGATTTATCGATACTAAAGATGAAATTTTGACGTTCAAATACAAAACACAACATCTGAAAAACTTCATCGGTCTTGGATCATAATAAAAATGTTTGTAAAGAATTTTTAAAGGATTATTTTAGAGTAGGAGCCTTTAATACGAATATTGACAGTTAAATAGTTATGCTTTAAGTTTTCTACGTTGTAAAAATAAACTTAAACTTGTCTTAAACTTAACCGTAGATAATCCCCTTATCTTAAGTTCTGAAGACAATGGAGTTTCATATCTCGAGCTAAGATTTTATTTCAATCTCTTTCAAAGATTCAATTATATTAAAATTTAATTCAACTTCATTCAATTTAATTCAATTCGATTCAATTCAGTTCTGTTCAATTCTACTATTTCATTCAATCACAGTAGAAAATAAGGGTTTCAAGTACTCTTGAAACTAGATCTCTAACTAAATTCGAAGCAAAGAGGGTGAAATTAAGTAGTGAGGGATCAATTTTTATTATGAGGCTAAGAATTTGGTAAAAAATATGTGCCTATTACTTGAAATATTATTCAGTTGCCTGAAGAAGGGTGTAAGCCCAACCGAAACGCTCCAGCTGTAATGATTATATTTATCTAATATTAAATATTTAATATTGACCTGCAACCCAATTAAGGACATATTATTAATTGAAGAAAGGTCATGTAAATTGGAAACACTTGCAATGTGAGAGGTCTCCGAAGTAAAACTTCTAGGACATTTAAAAATTCCCTAGTTTTGCCATACGATCTTTTTGCCCTTACAGAAATTTGGCTTAACGCAACAATATTAGACAATGAGTTCTTAGTTTTCCGAAAGGACCGTCACGTTGACGTTACAAATTCAGTTGGCGGGGGAGTACTTATTGCTGTTAGAAGTAATTTCTGCTCAACACAAATAGTCTTCCCATTCAATCTGACAATTGATCTGTTATGCGTCAAAATAACTAAGGAATCTTTAGTCTTATTTGTTTTAATGTTTACATTCCACCTAAAAGTCCTGTTTCCGTATACACTAAACTTTCTTTAGCACTCGATTTTATTTTCAGTTTAGCTAGCCTTGACAGTAAAATTCTTTTATTAGGGAATTTTAATCTTCCCCATATCGAATGGGTTCCCTCTGATGACGAATCCTATTTTGAAGCTTCCACAAGTTCACCCCAACAAGAGCTCCAAATGTTGGATAATATTATCTCTACAGATTTACAGCAAATTAGCTGTATACGAAATAATATGAATAGACAACTTGACCTTGTATTCTCATCTGACGCCGTTAGTATAGTAGTGGTAGAATCTATCTCTGCTTTGTCTAACATAGATCAATATCACCCGCCTCTTGACATTTTTCTTGACTTGAGTGGTCATTTACTAGAAAATAGTAATCCCCACTTTTGACTTTCGGAGAGGTGATTTTCAACAGCTTTTAGATAGTTTAATTATTTCCGGTATAGAACGTTTACCGATTTCTAATGATCTTGACAAAACTGTCTCAAGCTTCTATTCTATTTTGATGAGATGCATAAATGAAACTGTCCCTTAAAAAAGATCTATTCCCTCTAATTCTTCTTGTCATCCTTGGTTCACAAAAGAACTCAAATGCCTTCGAAATAAAAGAAATAAGGCTTGGAAAAAATATATAAGGTTCATGACAGTAGAGAATCAAGTAGTTTACATTTCCCTTTTAGAAGAATTCAAAAAACTCTCTTATGAATGTTATAATGATTATCTTCAAACCATGGGGCTTTCCCTGAAATTAGAGCCGAAAAACTTCTGGAAATTTATAAATTCTAAAAAGAAAAGCGACGGTTATCCTGTTAATCTCGTTTATAATGACGTAATCTTGAGTACTACTACAGAAATCTGTGAGGGATTTGCAAATAATTTTAGCCAATCCTTCATTGATTCCCCTGTTGTTGTTGACGATAACTATTTTCAATTCTTACGAAATTGTCCTCAGGTATCATTTAATAATATTACAATAGATCATGACAAAATTTTGGACTTTCTGTCACATTTAAAAGACGACTATTCTATTGGACCCGATGGAATACCACCCGCTTTATTGACGAAATGTAAGTCTGTTTTAGCTCTTCCTCTGCGTAATATTTTTGTTCTATCCTTGAAATTAGGTAAATTCCCTGCAGTTTGGAAGAAAGCATTTTTAACGCCAGTATTTAAAAAGGGAGATAAAGCCAATATTACCAACTATAGACCAATTTCCAAACTTTCTTGCATTCCGAAGTTGTTCGAACAAGTTGTATGTGACAGTTTGACATTTATATGTAAAACTATTATCTGCAACCAACAACATGGTTTTATGCAAAAACGTTCTACTGTTACTAATCTTGTTGTCTTTTTGAATAAATGTTTAAACTCTCTAGAAAGTTGTCAAGAAGTTGATTGTGTATACACTGACTTCTCGAAAGCTTTTGATCAACTGTCTCATGAGATTATCAAGTTTAAACTTCACTCATACGGATTTCCACCACCTTTCATCAAGTGGATATCGTCATATCTTGAAGATAGGTTATATCAAGTCAAATCCAGAAATTCATACTCAAGAGAATTAATTGCCAAATCAGGTATTCCGCAGGGAAGCCATCTGGGACCACTACTCTTTACATTGGCTATTAATGATGCTCCTCTGTGTGTTCGCAATAGCGAAATTCTAATCTTTGCAGATGATATGAAGATTTATAAAAATATAGTATCTTCAAATGATCGGGCTCTACTGCAAGATGATATTAACCATTTTGCCTTGTGGTGTGAAAAGAACAGTCTGAACCTCAACCCGACAAAATGTCAAACTATGACTTTTTCTAAACTTTTTCTTACTCTCATGAATATGTTATATCACGGCACATTTTAACTCGTGTTATGACTGTAAGGGACCTTGGAGTTCTTTTTACACCCAATTTAGATTTTTCTGCTCATATTAATAAAATCGTGAATAAGGCCAATTCAATAATAGGGTTTATTAAGCGCTGCGCTGGTCTAAAGAATTTGTTGATCCCAATGTCACCCGGGCTTTATACAACTCCTTGGTGCGTCCCCATCTTGAGTATGCATCGCAGGTTTGGACTCCTCTTTATGATATTCATATTGAGAGATTAGAATCTGTGCAACGAAACTTTACTCGTTTTGCCTTGAAAGGACTTGAATGGAATGATCCTTCGTATGTCTTCTCTTATGACCAACGATTATCTATTCTTCAGATGCAAAGTTTGGAACAAAGAAGAACAAACAATGATTTGGTATTTTTCCACCAATTAATAACAGGCGTCACAGATGCACCAGATCTTTTATGTTCGGTTTATTTTAATTATCGGGGAGGAGGTTATAATCTTCGAGGCCTCGATATGATTAAGGTCCCAACACATAGGACCAACTATGGCATTCATGAGCCCTTGACACGTATGGGTAGACTTGTAAATTGGAATTCAAATATTTTTGATTTTAATATAAATAAATGTAAATTAAAAAACCTTCTCAAAACCAGTGGTCCACGCTCCTAAATGTTCTTTGTTTCATGTTATGTTATTGTTTTGTTCTTACGTAATATTATTTGTTTATTTTCATGTTTTCTTGTGTCAGTGTTAATTGTAATAGAGTTTGCCTACTAACAACTAACCCTGCACTAAATGATGAGCCGGTGGTATAACACAGTTCTCTGTGTTGGCAAACCATTGGTCGAAAGACGGAGCTTGCTATAAGCTTTCTTCGACCAATTCTGATAGTGTAAAAATGAAAGAGCTTATGAACAAAGTGGATCCCGAAAATCCGTCTGTTTGTCTGAATACTAGTATGTCTGATCTGTACTTCGACTTACAGCCTAAGCCACTGAATGAATTTTCTTCAAAGCCGATAGTGTAGGCTTTTTAGTGATTCCCTAGAAAATAAATTAAAAATTCTTCTTAGCTCCAAACCTAACGGTACTTGATATTCAGCCATTATGAAAACCTTATTTATCTAATTCAGCGCCCCTTTTTCAACATTACAAACCTCCATCTTCACTCCATTCGTACTTCCTTATTTACCATTACTATAGGATTGTTGTTATTCAGCGTTTTAAATTAAGCTGGGCTGTGTAGTCGTCTAGGTTAGAAAAACGCACCTATTATCATTGATTTTTTACTGCAAATTAAATTTCATATTAAAAGTACTGAATTGACATTTTTATCACTTTAAATATCAAGTCAAATGGAAAATGACTAGTACTTCAGACTTCACGAAATGAAATATAGCAGCTAATTTTATAAATCCTTACGTCTGATACCAACTTAATTCCAAGCTTATTTAATTATTTCACACCAATACTAAAAGTGTTTCATTTACATATCTTCAAGCCATTCCAGTTCTCAACCAAATAACCAACAAACTGTCAAAGTCATTATCACAGATATTTCCATACCCCAGTACGAGTACATTTGTATAAAGGCTAATTTAATCACCCATGTAGACATCTAATAACTAAATTATTAAAAACAAACCAGTGCTAACAGTGCTGCTATCTACTCGTGGTAGATACCAGACATTAAATCCTGCTGTGTAAAACCACGACATTAATTCTAGTAAAAAAAAATTGTGCTAAGAAATAGTACCGATTGAATATGCATTAATGACTCAATAACTCTCAATTGTAAGGAAATACTATACGAAACCATGTTTTAAGTCTGAACCAAGTTGCAAGAGACTAATTTAACACTCTTTAGCACATACAAGCGACAAACCGCATTGCCATTTATGGAATCTCTGAATAACACGTAAGCGTAACTAAAATTCATTCAATATTATCAGTAAATTGATCAAGAAATAGTAGGACGATAAAAAACAAGATTATAAAATTGAATTATAAGCTTGATTGCTTGTAATTCATAATAATGAGGGAAACTTCAGCTAAGAGACTTTTTAACGTATGTACTTATTTCTAGATAAATTCCTTGACGTTAGAGACAATCTTGTCCAGTCGGGAATTGATGATGAGAGAAAGAAAATAGGTACGTATATGACGAACTCAACAGCTCAGTTGCAAAAATTGATTCAAAGTTTTTGGGAGTGTTGATCTACTTTTATCCGTATACAGAAATACAGTCGAGTAATATAAATTCCGAATAATCTATTTTATAGCGGGGCTCTTTCACTTAACGGCTGATCAAGCACCATTTTTCACATTAGTTGCTTCATCTCTCTGATCCATTCTTTTCGTCAGTTCAGACCCTCATTAGGTGCTTTTCCTTATAAGCCCGGCCTGATCTTCCGAGAAATGATAATTTAACGATCGGAGCGCTCCGAGTTAACAAATAACATATGTAGTTTTTTGCCAGATCAGTGCCTGACTGGGGGCTAAAAATGAAAGTCATATTTTTATATGCCATTGCGGCAAGATAAGATGGGAGATGTCACAACGTGCAGCAGTTATGGAGGTATAACGTTGTTGAGTACCGCCTATAAGATACTCTCCTCTATCCTACAAGACCGGATAACCCCATACGCTAAAACCGTCATCGGACAATATCAGTGTGGTTTCATTCCAGGCAAATCAACAACTGATCAGATATTTACCCTTAGGCAGGCGATGGAAAAATGTCTAGAATTTAACATCCCAACATACCATCTGTTTATAGACTTTAAGGCCGCCTATGATAGCATAGCCAGGGTAAAACTTTACAAAGCCATGAGAGAATTCGGCATCCCAAATAAATTGACACGACTATGTAGGTTGACCATGACCAACGTAACAAGCCAAGTAAAAATAGCCGGATTGCTATCCAGACCAATCAACATCTTTAATGGACTCCGACAAGGGGACGGTTTGGCCTGCCTCCTCTTCAACAAGAGGGACCATCGTCAACAGGTCCAGCCAGTTACTGGCTTTCGCAGACGACATCGACATCATCGGAAGAACCGAACAAGCTGTACACGATTCCTTCATCCAGATCGAGCAGGCGGCACAAAATCTGGGGCTGCACATTAGTGAAGGTAAAACAAAGTACATGGTGGCGTCGAATGCGAGAGGAACATTTGGTCAAACAATCAAGGTAGCGGAGCACGAATTTGAAGTGGTGCAATCCTTTAAATACCTTGGGTCAATAGTAGCAGCCGATAACAATATAGAAGAAGAAATACGCGGGCGGCTTCTCAAATCCAACAGAGCCTACTATAGTCTGTCAAAGCTCTTCAAATCCAGAAATCTCACCATAACTTCAAAACTGCTGCTGTACAGGACGATGGTCCTGCCAGTACTCACATATGGATCCGAGACTTGGGTGCTTAGCAAAAGGCACTCCGACCTCTTAGCTGTGTTCGAGAGAAAAGTCTTAAGGAGAATTGTTGGCCCCATAAGTGAGGAAGGACGATTCCGGAGACGATACAATCATGAACTGTACGCAATCTACCTTGAAGCAGATATCGTGACAAAAATTAAGCTCGGTAGACTCCGGTGGGCAGGGCACCTAGCTCGCATCAGCGAAGAGGAACCTGCTCGGAAAGTTCTTTGTGGTACATTCTATGGTAGACGACAGCGTGGTAGACCATGCTTGCGCTGGAGAGATGGCGTAGACCAGGACGCCCGAAGCCTTGGGATGCGCGAATTGATGGTGTCCGGGATAGGTGGAGAGACTTGTTGAAAGAGGCCAGGACCGGAACCCGGTTGTCGAGCCGATGATGATGATTGCAGCAAGATAAATATAGAATTTAGAAAATTTTCATGAGGCAGCAGACTTCAGATCGTCCACAATCGACATTTATCGGGTTTATATGGGGAGCATATGGCAGAATACGCTCCGACGAGAAAAAAGCTATGTGCTAGCGAACGGACGTGTAAATTTTTTGCTGTCTAAGATTGTTTAACCCCAACAGTGTAAAGTGCCTTATTTAAGTTAATTTTGTTTACTAAATTAAAATAACTATATTATTGCATAGCACAAGAGTTTTTCGTGAAAAAAGTAAAGTGAACACCCAAGAGGAATCGTATTTAACTTTTGCTGTTTTTTCCTCATAATAGGATCTTGCTTTTTTTTTTCTTTTACGGCCTTTGTTCTTTGGTGAAATAAAATAAAATAATAAAAACACTACCACTAGCACATTAATGCCTCTTTCGGAAAGAACTAGGTCCAGAAATCCACTCTTAAAGTCCAATATGAGTACCCCCATTACATCTCGCACTTTGTCAAACTCACCTTATCAAAGTAAGCTCATAAAAAAAAATGAGAAAACGACTGCCAAAACTCCCCCTGCCACTCTTGCTTCTTCTTCGAATGTTGCTGTTCCTGCTACCAAAAAGAATGTTCCTGTTGCTACTGTTCCTGTTGCTACTGCTGCTGTTGTTGCTGTTTCTGCTGCTGCTGTAGAGGCTAAGTTTGATGCAAATGAAGAAACTGCCCTTATGTCTACTTCTCCACCTCTGACCCACACTCAATTATTACAAAATTTGAGTACGCAAGGTGAGTCCATTTTGGGAAGGTTATCCACACTTGAAGAAAACTTAACGAACAGAATGGATAATATAGAAAAAAATATGTCTGACAAGTTAGAGATATTCACTGTCGATCTCACTAATTTAAAAGAAAGGGTCACACAACTTGAAAAACAATATGCCGAAATTAAAGAACTTCGCACAGATGTCAACAAAACCAATTTGAAAATGGAACACTGCGCGAACACCTCGGATGTAAGCAATGCAACAAACACTTTGCACACAGAACTTGAAAGTTTAAAATTGAAATTCCAAACACTAAGCATCAATAATCTAGCTGCTGATGCTATTCTTATTGGAGTACCATATACCGAGAATGAGCAACTAAAACACTTCTTTAATTTGTTGTGTCATTCAATACATTTTCAACCACCAACAATCTCCGGAATATTTAGATCCAAACCACGCACAACTTCAGCTATAATTATTAAATTCTTTTCCGCCAGTGACAAAAGAAGTATGATAAAAGCACTCTCTGAATTCCGCAAATCCAATTCACGACAATTGTGTTTAAGAGACATTGATCCGAATTACAACCATACCAACACACCGATTTATATTCATGAGAGCTTAACAACCGAAAATAGAGAGATTCTTCGGAATGCTATTCAACTTAAAAAAAGAAAATTACTAAACTCTGCCTTCACCGCCCGTGGACTTGTCCATGTCACAGTAAACAAAAATGAATCAGCCATCTGCATTAAAAGCTTGCAAGAACTAGATCAGCTTACCTTTATACATCTACATAATAGTACCGCTCCCAATCTTCAATCGTCGCAGCATATCATGCACCAATATGAAAACGGAAACAAAAACAGATCGAACAACAAAACTAATGATGCCATACCAGGAAATGATGACTAATCAGTGTTGCCATTTTATGCTCTCTGTTATCTCTATCAAACATTTATTTTTTATATTTTTATTTTTTGCTAATTTTATTTTAAATTCTATTAACGCTTTTTTCACTTTATTTCTTATAATTTTTCCTCGAGTATTTGTTTCATTTCTATTTTTCTCATACATATATATATCTTTTTCTTTACTTTTTCTGAATACTATTATTCTTATAATACTATTCGAACTTATTCTTCTTTTTTTATTTTTCTCTTCTTCTTCAGTTATTGGTTCCTTACGTTTTTCTTTGCATAATGCCATTCTTAGATGTTTCTATGGTTCTTTTTCGGTTGCTTTTTCTCAATTTGTTGCTTTTAATTCTAAATTAAATGACATCGTTTTATGACGCTGCTAATGGCAATGCTAATTTCAAATCAGCACACTTAGTGATGAGTTACCTGTCCAAGGCAAGGAACGGTTTTAAAGTTTGCCACTTTAATGCCAGAAGTCTTAATGACTCCAAGTTTGATAACATTAAAGAAATTTTCAATGGTGTGGATGTAGATGTGATATGTGTAAGTGAAACGTGGTTTAATCCTAATATTCCTGATTATGTTCGCAGCTTACCCAATTACACTCTAATCCGGAATGATAGATGTACTACTACAGTTGGTGGAGGGGTTGCAATTTATTGTAGGTCAACTCTTAAATGTAAAATTTTGAGCAAATCAGACTCAACTGGGATTGAATATATTATCTTGGATGTTTATGACGCCAACGAAAAATGTTTGGTAGCTTGCGTATACAATCCGAATAGAAGTTGTTCACCGGCTCCTTTCTTCACTGCATTAGAATCCTTCTTAATTTCTTATGAAAACATTATTGTTTCTGGCGATTTTAATGCTGATCTTCTTAAAGAGGACTCACGTTCCTTTCAGCTCCTTGATGCTGTTGCTGCCTCAGGGCTGAAGGTTGTTAATTCTTTTCCAACAAGATACGCACCTAATTGCTCACCGAGTCTTCTAGATCTTATAATTGTATCCGATCCAACTTATGTTCTGCTAAATGATCAACTGTGTCTTGATGGTATTTCAGATCATGACCTAATTTTTTGTACCTATGATATTGACTTCTCTCATTCCCAAACTCCTACTTCATTTACATATAGAGACTTCAAATCAATTAATCATGAATTGTTGTGTTCAGATGCAAGTTGTTTACCTTGGTATGATTGCTTGAATATTATAAGTGTAGATAATAAACTCGAATATATTCTTAACTTTATCAAAGAACTTTTCGATAAACATGTCCCTCTGAAAACGGTTGTCATAAAAAATAAAAAATGTCCATGGTATAATTTAGAGGTTCAATCTGCAATTAAAAATCGCAGAAAGTTCTATTTAAAATGGAGGAAGTCCCCAAATACTGATACCTGGAGAATATACTGCTTTATGCGTAATAAAGCAACCTCAATCACGCGATTAGCTAAACGAAATTTCTTCGCCTCAAAGCTCGACACAACCTTACCCCCCAAACAACTCTGGGCTAACCTACGCGAAATTGGTGTTGGAAAACGCCAAATCTCTAAATGTGAGCTTAGTGCGAGTGTACTTAACACACAGTTCACAGCTACCGCCCAAATTCCGAGTAGCTTTAGCGCAAAAAGTGAATTGTTATATGAACATGATGATACTTTTGACTTCGAGGTTGTCTCGGAGGATGAAGTCATTAACATGTTTAAAACTCTTAAGTCTGAAGCTATTGGTGAAGACGGAATTCCTCTTCGATTTCTTAAGTTAATTTTTCCATATGTTAGTAACCCACTTACGCATCTCTATAATCACTGCATTGTTTCTTCAACGTTTCCAACTTTATGGAAAGCAGCTAGGATTACACCTGTACCTAAAAAGTCAGTACCCATAGAACCGTCCGACTATCGTCCCATAAGTATCTTACCTTGCTTATCAAAGGTCTTGGAGAAGATTCTAGCGAAGCAAATAATAGAACATCTTAACACAAAAAGTCTGCTATCTCCATATCAATCTGGGTTCAGAGCAAACCACTCTTGTTCCACAGCAATGGTTAAAATTCTCGATGATATCAGACAGGAATTCGATCAAAATAATTTGACTGTTTTATGCTTGCTGGACTTCTCTAAGGCCTTTGACAAAGTCAACCATGGTGTTCTATGTGAAAAACTTAGGCACTATTTTGGGTTTTCTGAGCTGGCTGTCTCCTTAGTAAAGCGCTATTTATATAACAGGACTCAACGTGTTGTGGTTGGGGATGATTGGTCACGGCCTAGTTTCTTGAGAACAGGTGTTCCACAGGGCTCTATACTGGGCCCAATTCTCTTCTGTCTATTTATAAATGACCTGCCTTCTGTTTGTGAAAATGTCTCCTTTCATCTTTATGCAGATGATATACAGATCTATCTTTCAAGGAGAATTGGTTTAATTGATGACCTTATTTTTCGCATCAACGAGGATCTTATATCCATCTGTAAGTGGGCTGAGGAAAATGGTTTAACGCTTAACCCTAAAAAAACCCAGGCTTTGTTGGTATCTAAGAAGGAGTACAATACGGAACACCTCCCCACGATATCCTTATATAACTCGAGTGTCTCTTATGTAAAATCTGTGACCAGTCTTGGCTTCAAAGTGACGAATGATTTATCTTGTAGGGATCAAATAAACTTTGTAGTGGGACGAATATATGGAACTCTAAGGAAACTTTGGATATCAAGTAGTTTTACACCTACTGACACACGACTACGCTTGGTTAAAACGCTTCTTGTGCCGATTATTTCATTTTCTGAACTTGTTTATCCTAAACTGGATTCTATGTCCGAGCACAAGCTGAATGTGGCATTTAATGATATGACAAGGTATGTATACGGTCTACGTAGATACGACCACATATCTCCCTATAGTACCAAAATTCTAAATTGCACACTATCCAAATATACAAATTATCGAAACTGTATATTCTTGCATAAAGTGATTCACACAAAAACGCCTCTGTATCTTTACGAAAGAATTAGCTTGTGCCATTCTTCTAGAACAGGTAATATATTAACACCGTCTTTTAAGTACCTTAACTCCTCACGGTTGTTCTTTGTTAATAGCATTCGCCTATGGAATTCTCTGCCAATAAGGATTAAACAAATCAGGGAAATTGCAAACTTCAAAACTGAAGCATTTAAACACTTTTCAAATGTGCATTTATAGATTTAAAATTTTTAAAGAAGAAGGTGAAGAATTAAAGAAGAATGGGTAGAATTTTGTTGCAGAATTTTGTTCTATAATAAATTGATATATTATATTTAAAAAAAAAAAAAAAAAAAAAAAAAAAAATGTTATAAAAATGTTATTAATTTTGAATAACTTTATTTGATTTTATTTTAATTAGTATTTGTAAGCTTAAATTTTAATCTAACCACTCTGTAAAAAATACTATAAAAGACTTAGTCTTACTGTATTATCCAATAAAAATTGAATTGAATTGAATTGAATTGAATTGAATATTTCGAGCAAAAGAAAAGAGTATTTATTTAAGATAAGAAGGCCTCAACTATTCTAATTAGATTCCTAATGAGTCATACAACTCAATGGAAACCCACAATAGCACAATGGGCATAAGAACATCGGACTTCTGTAGGAGTGTCAGTATGAAGAGGCGGATAAGGGCTCAACTCACTTCATTTGTGAATGTCCCAGCCTAGCCAGAACCAGACAAATATTTTTCTTTTCTACTACTTATGGACTACAAATTCATTCTGAATTTATGATAGTTCAGGAATGCTTCCAATAACTAAACTCCACTCAATCCTGTTTTACCTTACCTAAATACTGGGGAGCGCAATGGATCCATTGAGATCCCCATCCCTTCTAACCCTACCTAACCTTACCTAAACGATCTTCAGAATGTAAATTTTTAAAAAAAATTTAAATTGGTCTTCATAAAGCTTTTAAGCCATATAAAGTTAGCAGGGAAACTTGAAAATAGGTAACTTTATATTAGCTTAGAAATTCTTGTGAAAATTCCTTGAAATGAACAAAAATTTAGGCACTTTCAGTTTTCTAGGAAATAATAATAATTAGTAATAGTTTTTCCAAAACTAAATAATAGTGTAAGGGTCATATGTGGGATATATTTCTATAATTGTGTTATTAAAGATTTACATCACAGTATAAAGTTAGCTTTCTTTTATAAGTTCCCAGGATTATTTCTCGCCACTGGACTTTTTTTCTTTTTCTTGGTATGACTATTTTTTGAAAGGAAGCTATTAGAAAAATCTGATTTAGAAAAACCTGAAAAGAGTACAGTCATTCCGGAAAATAATACAATGTTAATATTCAGAGAACAAAGTTCTTTCATGATAAGAATCTACTGCAAAAAATACTACACTACAATGTCTCAAAAGGTGCAGGGAAATAAGTCGCCAGGAACTAAGTCCACTGAGGGACTAAGTTCTCACTTAATGGGAGCGAAATCCACTTTACTAAAGTTGTCTTTGTTCCCATTAAGTGAGAACCAGCTCCACTTTCTTATGGGAAATTAGTACACACTCAAAAGTATAAAGTGGAAATGAATTTCTAACAACAAAAATTAAAGAGAGATGTAAAGAGAGTAAAATGGATTTCGTTGCCATTAAGTGAGAACTTGGTCCCTCAGTGGACTTAGTTCCTGGAGACTTATTTCCCTGCACCCTCGCAAAAGAAGTATAAACTTTTTCATTTGTAAAAAAAAATAAGAAACGATGACGTCGTTTCCAAAACTCATTCACAATAACATTCATATCGTCAGCTCAAAAGAACATGAAATTTGTCTGTAGCCTCGAGCGCAGTTTGCTGCAAATTCCTTCCAGTTGGCCACACAATTTTATAACTCCTCCTCAAGAGCGTAAATTCTTCTATGGAACAAATTTTTCCTTCCAAATAACTCGCAATAGTCCAAAAAGATCTTGAAATACACAATTCTGCTAGGAAATTTTCAAAATATGCATTTTTCCTTGTGATATAGGTACTAAAGGGTAAGTTCTTCATTTGGAAAAAAAATCGAACTCCAGATTTTGATCAAAGTTGACATGGACTATATTTTGGTCAAAAAATAATTTGGGGGCAAATGTTATTAGGGGTACTTGTCATAGAACCGTTTTTTTTTTATTTTCGACTTTCTCATTAACGCATCCCCAAAGCTGGCAAACCTAGCCATGTTAATCCTAAAGATCTAAGACCTATTAGCCTTTCATCATTCCTTCTTAAAACATTTGAACGTCTGATTGAAATCCATTTGAGGGCAAACATCGATAAGTCCTTACTATCCAATGCTCAACATGCTTATAACAAAGGGAAATCTGTAGAAACCGCTCTACATACGCTGGTTCGTACTATCGAACACTCCCTTCATCATAAGGAGTTCACCTTAGTTACTTTCCTGGATATAGAAGGAGCTTTTAACAATGTCGACGCAACCGCAATCACATCTGCGCTGTCATCTCTGAAGGTGGATAAGTCAATCAGTAATTTGATAAATCATATGCTGATAAACAGGATTATAAATTCAAAACTGGGCGATTTTACTACTCGAAGGACTGTCAGTAAGGGTACGCCGCAAGGCGGCGTCCTCTCTCCTCTCCTTTGGAACCTAGTCGTAAATAAACTACTAGTGATTCTTGAAGGGGAGGGGCACAGGGTGATTGCCTATGCGGACGATGTTGCGATAGCGATATCTTGTAAGCATCCAAATACTCTGAAGGAACTCCTACAAAATGCTCTAAACAAGCTTACTAACTGGGCAGATCAATGTGGACTCGGTGTCAACCCCCACAAAACTGAACTTGTCCTTTTTACCAGGAAATATAAAATCCCACACATAGACCCTCCCCTCATCAAAGGTATACCGCTTAAATTCTCAGACAAAGCAAAATATCTGGGTCTTATTTTGGACAAGAAATTAAGCTGGAAGCCCAATATCCAAGAGAGAGTCAACAAAGCCAACATAGCTCTTTTCTCTTGCAAAAAAGCCGTAGGTAACAAATGGGGTCTACTAACTCATATTACACACTGGCTATACATCTCAGCCATTAGACCGATACTTACATATGGAGTGACAGTATGGTGGACTGCGCTGGAAACAGTAACAAACCGCGATAAGCTCAGTAAAGTCCAACGAACAGCCTGTTTAATCATGGGTGGAGCTCTCCGCTCAACTCCTTCTGCTGCACTTGATGTTCTTTTTCATCTCATACCGCCAGATATTTTTAGCAAACAATCGGCCGCTAACACAGCCATTCGACTTAAAGCCTCCTCGCAGTGGATCAATAATGATATTGGTCACTCTACTATACTGAACTCTTTTAGTAGTCTACCTAGTAACGTCGATTACACCACCCCTCATCCAAAATTTGATAAAAATTTTCAGGTATCCATCCCTTCCAGGTCTTCTTGGGAAAATGAGTCGTTTTTGATAGACGAAGAAATTCATTTCTATACAGATGGATCTAAAACCGATGACGGGGTCGGTGGAGGCGTATACTCCGAAAAATTAAATCTTTGTCTATCTTTTCGTCTTCCCAATCACTGTAGCGTGTTCCAGGCAGAGCTTTTAGCAATAAAAGAAGTCCTCTCTTGGCTAAAAGAAAACATTATATCGACAACCGATATACGTATCTTCTCAGACAGTCAAGCTGCCTTAAAGTCACTGGACTCTGTCTCCATTAACTCACAAACAGCCCAAAACTGTCGATCATCTCTGGTGGAGATGTCAAAACAGTTTAACATTCACCTTACATGGGTGCCGGGGCATAGAGACATTCCAGGAAATTGTAAACATGACGAACTTGCAAAAAACGGAACAATATTACTTTTGTTGGACAGCAAATCTAGCATCGGTATACCCCTAGCTACTTGTAAACTTATGCTAAAGCAAGATACCATAAAGAAAGCTAACCACAGGTGGACCAGCACCCCAACTTGCCGGTCTACTAAACTGATTTGGCCATTGTTTGATGCTAAACGCTCAAAACAACTAATTTCTATTGGTAGATTGCATATTAGCTCCATTATAGGTGTCCTTACTGGGCACTGCCTAATAGGAAGACATGCTTTTCGTCTTGGAGTTCCTGCAAATGATTTTTGCAGAAGCTGCATGGATGAAGAAGAAGAGGAGTCAGTTCCTGACCTTCTATGCTCTTGTCCTGCCCTAGCGCAAAGGCGTATACTCCACTTGGGAGACTACTACTATAACGATCCTAGTGATCTAAATAATTCCGACATTCACTGTCTCAAACGCTTCATTATTAGCTCAAAATGGTTTAACGAGTAAGGGGGATTTTTGAAATCCTTGTGGTATCACAACGGACCAAATATTGGTCTAAGTGTGCTGACCTTTTCCGGTCAGCAGCCACTTTAACCTAACCTAACCTTCTCATTAACGGCTCTTAACCAAAAATTTTCAGCAGGAGACTCCTCTTAAGTTTAAAATAATATTGTATATAAAAATATTCGAACAAATATTTGTTGGGTTTTTTGATTTTTTTTTTTTGAAAAATCAATATCTTTAAAACCTATGAACTATTATTTTTTGAAATTATTTTCTAAAATCATTATTATTAAATACTTAAAATTCGCATCCCACATTTTGTTCTTGAACAATTTTAAAGATATTTCTTATATAAAAAATATATTTAATAATAAAACGATTTTTAAAGTTTGTTTGCATAAATTCATACTTTTCTAGAAATCAGACTACAATTTTATGCATTTGAACATTATTATCTCATTAAATTCATGTTTTATATTTATAAAATGTATCTTACATTCCGAAGTACTTTTACATAAGAGCAAGTTCGTGCGATGTAGTCGTGCATTTTATTTAAATTAAACTGGAGAATTGATACTCCATCTTATTAATCGCCAGTTATTTGGAATACAAAGTCTGCGAAGTCGTCGTACATGTTAGGTACTATAGGTATATCGCAAGTTATGCATTTGTAGAAAAAATCGAACTCGAGATTTTAGTCAAAGTTGTAATTACGATGATAGCGAAGACTAAAAAAGTGGGTCTCGAAACTCTGTCTGTCTGTTCGACTACAGCCTAAACGGCTTGACCGATTTTCATCAAACTTGGTAGATATCGTTTTTAAATTAACCCCCCCCCCCCCCCCTACAAGTTTTTCTCTTTTTTTTTAATACGAAAAATAACGGTACCTGCCATACGATTTTTTTTTCGAAATCTTATAATTATTTTTTTTCTCAAAAACTAAAAAATGGTTTTCGAAAAGTAAATAATTTTATTTCCATAATATAATTTAAAAAAGGCTTACTAAATTAAGACATTGTGAACTTATGTTTTAAATAAATTCAATCATTATTTGAGAGTGATATTTAAGTGTGGATTTTTAAAACTGATATGAATTTGAATAGCAATGACCGTTTAAGTAATCGAGGAACTGGGATCCGGTTAACTGATGGATTCCGATAGATTATTGCTTCCTATATCCCCTGAATATGAGACAAACTCCGGCAAAGTGGTATGTATTCTCAATGCATCGAGGTTACATAATCCAATGGTGTGATTTTGGAAGGCTCTTGCATTCAAATTGAGTAATCCACTGCGTGCTTTGAGTATGAGACTTATCTTCTCTTGTGGATTCGAATCCAAAAAGTAGTTAGGGATATCGCAGTATCCATTCATTGGCCCAGTAAATGTTCTTCCGAATTATAATTCCCGATAGGATTTTGGGAAGTCTATTATACGGTAGCTCCATGACTCTGGATATAAATGAAAAATGCAGTTTCAGGGTTGTCATGAAGGATTTTGGAAGTCCCGTTTATACATGTAGTATAGTTTGGCGTGTTATGATGAAGAAGGAAACACCTTTTCAGAAAAAAACGTTGCAACTTCTCCACCTGGACATGCTCCTTGTAGCCCCGCACTTGAGCACAGTACAGCATTATTGTTCTTGAAGCCGCATCGTGAATTTAGCTGAGTGTCGAATCGCTTTATTCCTTTAAAACTGCTTCCATGTGGAATTTATAGAGTTTTTCGAAATAGTTATTGTGTTATTGAGGTGTTCTGCCCAAGACATGTTGTATAGTTTAAAATAACTCCAAGATATTTATATTGGTTTGTAATAACGCACCACTGATGAAACCCCATTTTTTTTATCAAGATTGACCTTTAAATTCCATTTGGTTCAGTAGGCAACGAAACTGTCTATAAGGACTTGGAGATTAGAAGCACTGTCAGAGAGTATAACAATGTCATCAGCATACAAGAGAACGTTAATTCTTAGACCTTCCAGAATCAATCCTGTTGAGAGCTCGGTATGTAGGTCGTTTAAAAACAGGATATAAAGAAGTGAACTCAGAACACAACCTTGTTTGACACCTTTGTTTGTTGGAAAAAAGTCAGATCTAGTTTTGCTAGCCCAGACGGCGGCGGCTGTGGTGTCTTTCATCTTCCATTTTGCTTTCCATTGCAAGACCATTTGATTTTAGTTGTTCGCGCAGTATTTTGTTTTCTTATTCTAGGGCTTCAACTTGTGCCTTACCACCAATAATATCATCCTTTGTAGCTAAATTTTCAAGTTTCTCATCTAAGAGTTTGCTCATGTCCCCAATGAGTTTATCCGTCATTGAATCAGACATTGTATTTGTGGAACAAGACTTTTTTTTATCGATGAACCACTGTCTGATTCAGGGGATGTTTCCCTTAACGGCCTTTTCGGATTCAAATTCGAATCCAAATTTTCATTCATGTGGTGGGTTTCCGGAAAAAATAATAGAGTAGGAAGAAAACATTTTTTCGGATTTTGAATTTCTCATTATCGGCATAACGGATTTTAATGAAATTTTTAATAGAGAAGCTTCTAAAAAGTATAAAAAAAAATTGCCATTTCAAGTCTTTAAAAAAAATATTTTAATGGAATTTAAAAAAAAAAAAAAAAAAATATTTTTTTTCCTTGTAAAATTTCTTTAGGTCGCATAAAAAAATTATCAAAATCGGTTATACCGTTTTCGAGAAAATTTAAAATAAAATAAAATGCACGACTGGATCGCACGAACTTGCTCTTATGTAAAAGTACTTTGGAATTTAAGATACATTTTATAAATATAAAACATGGATTTAATGAGATAATAATGTTCAAATGCATAAAATTGCCGTCTGGTTTCCGGAAAAGTATGAATTTATGCAAATAAACCTTAAAAAATCATTTTATTATAAAATAAATTTTTCATATAAGAAATTTCTCTAAAATTTTTCAAGAAAAAAATGTGGGATGCGAATTTTAAGTATTTAATAATATAGGAAATAATTTCAAAAAATAATCGTTCATACATAGGTTTTGAAGATATTGATTTAAATTTTTTTTTTAAAACCCAATAAATATTTTTTAGAATATTTTTATATACAATATTATTTTAAACTTAAGTGGACTCCTGCTAAAAATTTTGGGTTAAAATCCTTAGAGCCGTTAATGAGAAAGTCGAAAATAAAAAAAAACGGGTCTATGGCAGGTACCCCTTATAAAATTTTGCCCCAAAATTTTTGTTAACCAAAATGTAGTCCATGTCCATAATATCACACCTAATTTTTTTTATCAAAATCGTTAGAGCCGTTTTCGAGATAAATAAGATTTTGTATTACGGGTGTACGGGGGGTACCCTTAGTTTTGGAGCTAAAAAAAAAATTTCAATTTCTCCTCTAGGGAATCACCGAAGACCCTTAACTACCGAGTTTGAAGAAAATACCTCCGATAGTTTAGGCTGTAGTTCGAGGTACAGACATACAGACATACAGACATACAGACAGACAGACGGAATTGTCGGACCCACTTTTTTCGTCTTCGCTATCATCGTAATGTCAACTTTGATCAAAATCTCGAGTTCGATTTTTTTTCCAAATGCAGAACTTGCCCTATAGTACCTATATCGCAAGTAAAAATGGTTTTTCAGGGTGGTACCATTAATAACCATTGCTCGTAAAATTTTGTTCAAACATTACGTAGCTTTAACTAAATGAAATGTTATTATTTTTTTTTTAATCTTGGGAATAGTTCAGAAGAAAAAAAATTTATAAGATTTCGAAAAAAATCGTACAGGAAGTACCGTTATTTTTAGTTTAGAAAAAAAAATAAAAATGCTATCTACCAGGTTTAAAGAAAACGGTCGAGACGTTTAGGCTGTAATCGAACAGACAGACAGACAGAATTACGAGACCCACTTTTTTCGTCTTTGCTATCATCGTAATGGGAACTTTGATCAAAATCCCCAGTTTGATTATTTTTCCGAATGCATAACTTGCCTTATGGCAAATAAAACCATGTTTATATATTGTTTTTAAATATATAACCTTAAAAAATGACTATTTCCCACACAGTTTACAGTTTTAGAAACCAAAACAATTTTGGGCAAATCAGAAGCTCAAAATCAAACACAAAACAGTTAATCGTGGTGCACCCTTATGTAAATCGATGGATTCTGGTCTTCGGAGACTGTATCCAATGTGTTGTTAAAATCAATCAGTAAAGAAATGTTAAAAAATGTGTGTTCTTTTAAATGCCGCCGAAAAATATCAACCTGATGGGCGACTATAGGAGCATCCTTTATATAATGGCCCTTAAAACATCAGACAAAAAACCCAAGTCTCCACGTATCGTCGGCGGCGTCGTGATTCCCCATACGAAACTACATACTGTCATCAATAAATATTAGAGATTCCGTTTTGTCGAGTCTTCTTTATGATCCAATCAACTTATAAAATTCAATGAAATTCGCACCTCGCCCAACCATCCAATGGGATAATGGGGACCTTTTTTTCTTGCGCTACACAATTGCTTGGGTATATTATTCTGCATTAACTCAATGTGTGGTTATTAAGTTTTATGGAGCCACCTGCCTTTCGACATTTTTCTGACACTTTCAGCTAAACCACGAACACTTATTATAGCAAAGGAGTAAGAAGTTTCAGTAAAGTGTCTAAGGAATTTGTGACTTAAGAACCACTTTGTTGTACTGGGTAGA
The DNA here is from genome assembly GCA_963931855.1 of Philhelius festivus. NCBI lineage: Eukaryota > Metazoa > Arthropoda > Insecta > Diptera > Syrphidae > Philhelius > Philhelius festivus. The sequence continues at coordinate 216,323,027 of OZ007555.1, forward strand.
TGGTGTGTTGGTGAAACGTTCAATGGCGTTGGTTCAGTCAATTTGCATTTTTACGATGACAAATTTATTTGCACGCTACCTACTCGTTGATCAATTACCATTTATTTTCCAGATTCGTGTTCTTTCTGTGTTGAATTCTTGAGAAGCAAAGGTATGTTTTTTTTTCAGAAAAAAAATTAGTAAATATTGTCAATGTTAATTCTAGCGGCAAAAATATTTGATGTTTTATTAAAACATTTAGTTTTTATGTTTTTTTTTAAGACTGCAAGCTAGCTTGAGCGATGTAAGTCGCTGTATAAACAAATCAATTCAAATATTCCGTCAAAAACGAAAACATTCATGCCATCAAAGACCATTTGAGCTTGGCTTGCGTAAAATTTTTTCGTTTCATATTTTGAATTAATTTTCTAAACCTATTTCAGTACCTTTTTTATTTTATTTGTATAAAATATGCTCAAGGCATTCTGAGTAAACTGCACCTACATGGATCTGCTTAATATACTCGACATAATCGAACAACGTACTGTGGGAAGATAATATTGTCTCGGACCAATTATTGTCCGATACGAGGTTGGAATCTATTAATCCGACAAATTTATGACTACAGTTATAGCACTACTTGAATTTCATTTTTATGTAATGCGTTACTGATTGATTCGTGCATAAATTGCACAAAACATGCCATTGGAGGAAGTATGAACATGAACACTAGAAGAACCGCGCTTGCGCTGCCTCATTTTATTTTTTAATGATAGACAATTTTTCGGATAGACAAATTACATAAAATCGTGAGAACTATTTTTAACAGCGATATAAAACATAGATCGGTTATTAATATATGGCAAATTACGGGTTCACTTGGAGAATTTATCAAACAAATACTAACTAGCAGGATTATTAATTTAAAGTTGGGCGGGTTATCTGCAAGGCGGTGTCGTATCTCCCCTTCTTTAAAACTTGGTAGCGAATGAACTGTTGAGATATCTGGAAGCTGAGAGCTGCAGAGTGATTGCCTATGCTTATGACATTGCTTTTGCGGTATAAGGAAAGCTTCCTAATACCTAAAAGATCTCTTACAATATGCTTTAAACAAGCTAACAAACTGGGCGGATCGTTGTGGAATGGAGGTTAACCCTCACAAAATAGATCTTGTTCTCTCCTCTAGGAAATATAAAATTCCCCATATAGATACCCCTTCGAGTAACATTCTCTGACGAAGAAAAATACTTGGGTCTTATTTTAGATAAAAAGTTAACTTCGAAACCTAACATTCAAGAGTCTACAAGTTTCCCACTAACTTATAAGACCACCGAATTTTTTTCTGTGAGTTAAAAAGGTATTGGAAATACATGGGGGCTCCAACCCCGCATTACTTACTGGCTGTACAGCTTGGTAATCAGACCAATTCTTACGTTTGGCGTGGAAGTTTGGTGGACAGCTATAGAAAAACAGACTAATTCTTAAGCACTCAGGAAGGTCCAACGGTCAGCCCTCAGTATTTTTGTAAAATAAATGGCTGCAAGCAGCCATTCCCGTAACAGCCTTCCCGTAGTGGATCAATAATAAAATTCGCCAATCTATTATTCTGAACTCATTCGGTTTACTTCCAAGTAGCATGGGTTACACCAGCCCTCAGATTCAATTTGTTAAGAACTTTCAGGTAACCATTTCTTCTAGAGAAATCTGAGAGGACACCGAATTCCTGGAAGATGATTCAATCCCTGTTTACACTCATGATGGATCAAAAACTTATGAGGGGTTGGTGGAATTTTATGCTAAGACAGACTAAGATTAAGTTTATCTTTTCGTCATCACAATCATTGTAAGGTGCTCCAGGTGGAACTTTTGCTAATTAGAGAAATACTGCCTTGGCTTAAAGGAAATATGATATCAATTGAAGATATCCGTATCTTCTCCATCCATCCATCGCATCTGGTGGAGATGGCTCAGCAGTTTAACATTCACCTCTGCTGGATGCCGGCCCATAAGGACAAGTTTTAAAGCTGATGAACTCTCCATTAGAGGAACTATGATACCCTTACTACCACATAAGGTGAATAAAGCTATTCCCTTTGCTACGTGTAAACTTATGTTAAAGCAAGAAGATATACAAAGAACAAACCTAAGGTGGAACACTTTCACTACCTACTTTGCGAAAAAACAGATTTGGTCAATGCTGGATCTGAAGCGCTCCAAAGGTTTAATATTTTTAAGCAGATTACACTTATAGGCTCCGTATTGAGTTGTTATAACAGGACACTGTTTGATAGGCAACTCCGCAACGCGGCTTGGAGTTTATTCTAACGATTTCTGCAGAAGCTGCATGGACGAAGAAGACGAGGAATCGATCCCTCACCTTCTCTATATATGTCCTGCTTTATCTGAAAGACGAAGACTCCATATGAGATCCTTCTTGTTTGTCGCAAGGACAATTAGCAAAAAAAAAGAAAAAAATCAAATGACTGTATTTTCCGCAGTCAACCCGTTACGGAGTCAAATCTGAAGTATATTTCCGGTGTATGTAAAGGACACTCAAATAAAGTCTAGCACAAATGCGTAAACCGACCACCACCAACAAGCTTAACTGATGTAAGTTTCTTAAATAAAAAAAAAAACAAAGGTTTTCCTTTCAAAAGAATTTAAAAATTTGATTTTATTTTGTTTGATTTTTATCTTCTTAATACGATTTCCAAATGCCAATGCCAACGGATATCCGTGTGCTTGAATCGTTTAGCGTTGGTAGGAACGGAAGCTAAGTTTTGTGATAGGGCGTTTAAATGAGGCGGTTGCAGTCTTCACTGTTACGACACGAATTTTTCCATCAGCTCCCGAATGAGTTGCAGTAATTCTGCCAATTTGCCAAAGAGTTGCAGGCGTCTGCTCATCAGGCAAGAGCACTAAATGTCCAACTTTAAGTTCATTGTTTGGTGTGAGCAATTTTGAACACTTTTGTAGTCGCACCAAGTATTCAGACTTCCACCTTTTCCAAATATCTTGGTGAATTTTCTGCATAAGCTGCCATCTATCCAATGGGACTCTTTAATTGTTGTAAGATCTTTTTCCGGTGCAGTATTTAGTGCTGCTCCAATTAAAAAGTGTCCTGGTGTCAAGATAGAGAGATCGTCGGGATCTTCAGTTACAGGACAAAGTGGACGGGAGTTCATACTAGCTTCGACTTGAGCGAGTATGGTTGCATATTCCTCGAAAGTCAGGGTGTAATGACCGATGACACGCTTTAAATGGTGCTTCATGGACTTCATACCTGCCTCCCAGAGCCCGTCGAAATGCGAAGCTGCAGGAGGATTGATATGCCATTTTGTTTCATTGGCTTGCAACTGCTTTGAGATCTCGGCTGCCCACTGCTTTGAAATGTACGTTCTTTCAGCCTCCAAAACGTCTGCAGCGCCTTTGAAATTCATCCCTGTATAAATTTGAACAAATTCCACGGCGAGCAGTAAAGCGCTTAAACGCTGCGAGAAAGGCATAATGTGTAATCACTTACTAACTCGAGGTGAACTGCTTTCGTGCAAAAGCAAATAAAAATCGCTATGTACGCTTTGGTAATTTTGCTACATCGACCCTTCCTAGCTTTAAGTTGGACTGGGCCAGCATAGTCAACTCCGGATGTCTGAAAAGGTCGAGCTTGATTCACTCGTAAAGGTGGCAAATCTCCCATCTTTTGTTGCAGCTCTGTTACATTGAATCTGTAGCATCTTAAACATCTGTGGATGCACTGTTTGACAGTAGATTTCAACTGAAGAATCCAATACTCGGACCGAAATGTAGCCATCATTAATTCCTTACCGCTATGTAGACTTCTCATATGTGTGTCATGCAACTTGAACAATAATTAGTGTTGTAAGAAAGTTACTTGAAGGCATTATTGGATGCTTTTGTCCATAAGGTAGCTCAGCGTTCTATAATCTACCTCCAACTCTTAGGATACATTTTTCGTCCTTAAATGATGAAAGTTTCAATAGCTTACTTCTTTTAGAAACCGTTTCGTCATTGGTTAACTTCTGAATTTCTTCACTAAAATACTCTTGTTGTACAAGGACAATCAAACGCAAACGAGCAGAGGATATCTCATCGACTGAGAGTGGTCCAGACACACGGGTGGATAATTTCTTTGCTTAAATCAGTTAAGTACCGACGCGAGTACGCTGAAGCTCGATATAATCGGTTAAGTTGCGGGGTTGTCTTTAGATGGAACGTAGTTCCAACACCCAGTCAGTGAGTTTCTGTATTTCTGCCACTCTGTTGGCAACGAAAGTCGTTCTAATGTATGGTGCACTTCGAATACATGCAAGTGTGATTTGGGAATCACACCACATAAACAATTTTGCCGCAGTGTGCACTAACAACTTTGCCAACAAAAGAGCTCCACAAAGCTACAAACGAGCTAAGGATTTACTTTTAAGAGGTGCTACTTTAGTCTTTGTTGCCGTATATGAGTTTTCAGATGCATCGCAGAATCCGTGGACTTCAATCTTTGAAGCGGTGGTGAAATTGATCTAACGAGGAATCTCGCTGGCCTGTAAAAGAATTAGCTTAGCTTTTAACCTTTGCCACGCAGAGATTATTGTTGCTGGGAGTTCAGAATCACATGTCTGCTTCTCCTCCCAAATATCTTACATTATCATTTTTCCAACGCTGACGCACGGTGCTATCCAACCCATTGGATCGTAAAGGCGAGCCAGGTCTGAGAGGATAGTCCGCTTTGTAATACCTTTATTTTCGGGAAGTGTGATTTTGAAGGTGAAGATATCCTTTGCAGGGTGCCACTGGATGCCAAGTGCTTTGATCGCATTTTTTTAATCGAATGAGAGTGTAATTTGAACCTCTCTGTCCTCCTCCGCAACTGCCATAAGTAGCTTCTCGCAGTTGCTTGCCCATTTGCGTAAGGGAAATCCTCCTTTCTTCAACATCCTTATGAGTTGAGTTTGCATCTCCAAGGCTTCTGTTACGGAATTACGTCATCTGCGTAGAAATTTCGCATGGCTATGTTTGATGCAAGTGGGAAGTCATCACTACAATGATCTTATAGTATTCTGGAAAATATATACTCGTATAGGCAATCTCGCTCGCTTTGGAGCTCCAATTAGTTTAATGATTGACATTCTGCATGAACCTAAAGAACCTCCTGAACATCTTTATTAAAAATATATAGGTATAATTAAATAATTATTAGGAGGGGATATTGACCATTTGCACATTGCAACTAGGGAAATAAGATATATTAGCTAACGGAAGGTTAAGCTCACTTAGAAGCTTGGCCTGATTGGAATTGGAGACATTTCCTTTTTCGAGAGCGCCAAGAGGTGAAAATACACTTCAGTTAAATCAAATACGGTCAAATTGTTAAGGCCTTAGCCTTAGAAGAAAATTCGTAAAAATGCACTAACAGAAAGGCCATATCACAAAAGCCACTTTTTTTTACTTCTCCGTCATCGTAATGTAAAGTTTAATTTAAACCTTGAAGCCTCGGATTCACACATAGATGATTTTTAATAGTCTAATCTAGATATTATATCAAGATGGAATGGTTTGACATTTAAATAAAGAAAAAAAATATTCCACGATCAACATTGTTGCAAATAATAAATGAACATATTAAAAAAATATTAGCTCACGATATTTAGATGAACACATTCAAAACCATTTCACCATAACTCAACAACACCTGCACCATACGCAATAAAACGTCTATTGCTTTCAAGTTATTGATTAAAAACCAGCAAACAAATAAAAAAATTATCATGCCTCATGCTACATGAACACTTAGAAACATTTAATGTTTCTATTGATTTGCGTAATGAATGTGCAACTTTTAATGGACAATATTGTATACAAAGTGAACACAACTACCTGCCTGTTTCTCTTAATGAATTGAATAAATGCTTTGAAAGTTTCAAGAATTTTATGTCTAGCGGTAATCAATTTAACGGTTGCTTCATTAGCACCTTCAGTTTTATGGGAAAACAGTGGTTCACGAACAAATATAAGAAACAAAAAACTTGATGATTTTTTCTATTTGGCCAAGTGATGATTTTAAAATGAAAGCGATATTATATATCAGGGGCCTGTTTCTCAGATCATACACATGATACATTTCATACAACATACAACATTTTCATACATCATACACATCATACAATTTTCTGTTTCTCAGAATTCACTGGAAGTGTTGTATGATATTTGTATTGTTGTATGATGTGTATGATTCTGACATTTCATTATTATTTGAATGTTAGGTTAATAGAAATCTCAACTTTGTTTTCTTGCGAAGTAAAAAAGTTAATTGTTAGATAAAAAAAGTAAAGCTTTGCTAATTTAAAAGTAATATGGGAGATAATTTACATATGTATAAAACTATGGAATTAGATAGTATACAATAGTGTAAACTATATTCTTTCGTTAATAACTGTAATAGTTGATTACAAAATTAAAATTCTTGGAAGAATCAGAAAAATGCTTCCATGGTTCTATTTATTATTATTATTTATTAATCAGTGCATAAATGAACAAATTAATTTTAAGAAGTAACAGCACTAGCTTCATGGCATAAGGCTGGGGGTTCTATTTATTTTGAGTCTTCTAGGTGGATTTCACTTCAAACATAAAATTCTCTGGTAAAACTACGAGATAATTTAAATTTGTGAGTGTCAAGCTAGTGAACTTTCCACAAATAAAATTTCTTGTTTTCAAAGAAATACCTGCAGCGCTAGAATTTTTTGTTCTTTGGACGACTGTAGAAAAGAAAACAATGAAAATTAATTCAAAATTATTATAAATTTTATCAGTTAAAAAAATACTAGCTTTTGTATATTTCCTTTTCATGTTGTACATACAGTTTACAACAGAATTTTGTGTTGTATTAAATGTATGAACATTTGTAGATTAATTTGCTGTATGATGTGTATGATAAATTTCTGAGAAACAGAATCATACAACATTCCAATATTTCCAGTGTAATCTTCGGTCATACATTGTTGTATGACAGCGGATCATACAACAAAACTGAGAAACAGAAATCATACAGCAGAACTGTCAATATCATACAATGTATGATGTGTATGATTTGAGAAACAGGCCCCAGGTATCTTCCATGCAAGTTAAGAAAATCGAAATTTTTTTCAAGAAAGAAATCGTGTAAAACAGTGTTAGAAATATTTGGTTGAGTATTTAATTATTAAAAAAGGCGTTTGACAAGTCACATACATTCCCCAAACTAAGCTAGGTGAAGTAAATGGAATTAGTTTTGGTTTCTGTGGTTTTGACTGTTGCGACCTTTAAATCTATTGTGCCTTATAGATCTGAATGAGATCGCTCATACTACACCTCTTCGGACGGACTCTCTTCCTTGATAAACTTAAGTATCCTTTCAGAAATTGTAGTTCAATCTCTTCTTTCTGCTTACTTCGCAGATACATGACTTTGAAACACCAATGCATCAAATCTACCGATCTACCTAGTACATGATCCGGTGTTTCCTCAAGAGCATTATTGAGGTGTCGTTGCAGTTTGGATAGACCCTCTTCCGTTTTGATTATATTTTCAATCAGACTATCTGCTATTCGACAATAGAACCCATGCTAAAGTGTCCACCTTTTCATTTTCAATGACATCTAAACGTCCCAATACTTAGTGAAGTGTGACATTATTATTCTTAGCATTGGCATTTAGCCCTCTCACATACTCCCATACCATACAAATGACAAAGGGCTTTAATGGTTTGAGTACTGCTTGGCTGTCCGACATGATGGCAATTTGGTAGTTGAGGTAATTTCTTTCGAGATGAAGTTCGGCACATTTTCCTATGGAACTCACTACCGGCTGGAAAATTCTTTTGGACTGACCCATCGACAGAGAAATCTTGTTTCTAGACTAAAAAATTTTTGCACCTGTTCCTTGAAATGTTCTCGATCCATTTTTTGAGAAAGCAGTTCACTGTTTCGCCTAACTCACACTTTCTTGCTAGTTAAGAATTTTCTGAAGTTTTTCTCATTATACTTTATGATCATGCCATCTCTTGGGATATCAAGTAAACTCAATATTGGTACTGAGACTTGGAAATAGATTCTCTTTCTTTAATTCCTATATACTCGTATTTAGCCCTACCAGTACCCTCTCTGGCGAATCTTAGAATCGCACCCCTAGTTGCACTTACCATTAACACATGTAAAGGAGTTATGTGAAGGACAACATCCATTTCTGAGGTAGGATAAGTTCCTTGAGCTTTTTTTTTTATACTTTTCACACACTAAAGGGATTATGACTAACCTTAAAATGTTTTAGCATAGTGCGAGCGTTTTAGGAAAGAGGGAGCGGATTTAAGAGGAGCTACCTATGCAAATTGGTTTTAAATGTCTGAATATTATAATGGGAGGCAAATATAAAATCGGGTAAGGAATTCCACATTCGTGTGGTACGGCTAAGGAAAGAATCTCTGAATTTAACTGAACGTCCGAAGTTTGGCTCAAGGGCAAACTGATGGGCATTCTTTGAAGTGCGAGTATTACCGTTAAATTGTTTAAGGGGAGTAATGCAGCTGACTATTTCACTAGAACCCTGTTTATAAAAATAACAGTCAAATAGTAAAAGACAAGAAACATTGCGATGGTGCTCAAGAGTTTCAAATGTTTCTATTATACTTTTATCACCTATCATTTTTAAAGCTCGTTTTTGGATTCTACTATCCCAGAGACTCAAGTGAGTTATTGGAGCACCTGCTCAAATATGGGAATTGTAGCTAAAAACATAATGGGATGTTAATAATATTGGTTCGTCGACTTAAAGGCTGATTATTGGGAAAATTAAAATTAAATTAAAAAAAAAGAATACTGACCTGTTTTTGATACAAAAAATATACATGTCGATTACAGAATTCAAAGAACTTTACTCCTGGTGATTCAACTCGATCCATTGACCTTTCGAATTCGCTGTAAAACTTAATTATGAAATTCGCCGGATGAACTACATTGCCAATTCTTAAAATCACCTTATTATTTATGAACTTTCCTATTGACGATGTCAGTTACAAACATTTAGTCAACGGCCTAGGCTTTGATGAGAGCATTGCTTCCCATCGATCAGCAAAATCAAGCATCAATGTGCGTGGTTAGTAATTGGATGGAGAACCATTCAATACCAATCATGCGTTTCTTCTGTTGTTCTTAATTTCTTTCTGTGTATCTTTCTCTGTTGCAAGACTCTTGTTGCTGCTCAGGAGACTTTTTTGTTAGATTTATGGCTAAATCCGGTTGTGTCTTCATCATTTCCACCATTTCTCTATTTTTTTCCGATTAGTTGTTCGTTTTCTATTAAAATTTGGCAAATAAACACTTAAACATTAATTATGATAAACTTTTGACTTACATTTTTGTGCTTTCCATTGTTTATTAGTTTTTTTTGTTCGTTTAATTAAAAATTCACTTCAGAATTAACTCGAAATTGGCACGAATGTAAAATGATAGAAATTGTATGGGGTGCGAAAGGATTGCGAATTTAGTAATTCCAGATAAGTTGAACAGAATATCGGTGTTGAAGGGCATGTTACCGACATTCGTTCAACTTTCTTTCGTGATTCAGTAATAGCAAAAGTTTGGAAATTAATTGAAACTGTCATTTTAGCTCATTCGTCGGATTCTGTAATAGGGCTGATAATTTTTTTTTCTAAGCAAAAAAATATATTTATTTTTTTCAAAAAGTTTTTTGAATTTTCTGTTTCTGTTTAACAAATTTATTTAAAAATCCGTTATGCCGATAATGAGAAGTCAAAATTCGAGAAAAAAGGGCGAGAGAGTGAGAGTTTGAATGTTACAACACAAATTTGAATAAACTACCACCGCGTGTAACGCCTGGTGTTCTAGCTATTTCACGGCTCCGATCATCAGACTGGGCTTGAAAAAATATTTTATCAAAATTCTTGATGCTCTTTTAGAGAATATTTTGAACGTTTGTGTGTATGTGTGTATGTGTACCGTTATACTGAGATAAAATAAAAAATGGTCGTACATCTTGTAGTTACTTTTAAAAAACGGTTCATTGTTAACAATAAAAAAAAATTGAAATATTGACTTCTCAAAAAAAATTAATTAGAATTTTTCTTTAAATCCAAATAAAAATTTGTTTGGAAGTTTAAATACACAATATTATTTAAACTTTTAAGGAGGTTAAACATAAAAAATCACTAGGCCTAACGGGACCAAAGACCTCCTGCGGAGTAGGAGAAAACGTGATTATAAATAAAACCAAAACCGAATAGAAGGCCATAAGGACACAAATATGGGAAAAGCTCTGAAAACTGAGGCAGGCAAAAATGCTTCTTGAAAGCTGCAACAAAGAATCCTTTATATCCTGCATCGGTTTAAGCAGCAGCTGGCCTTAATTGAATACAATTAGCAACTATATATCTAAAATCTTACTACAAAGAACAAGATGGAAAAATCAGAAAAATACAGGAAATCGTTCAGTAAACTGAAAACTAGTACTAGTAAGGCACTATCGAATAAATGAACATTTAGCTACGATTGAATAAGTCGATAAAGTTTAAATTTAATTCCCATTTTTAGTGAGTAGTGCCACATGCGGATAAGGAATGCTCGTAGTTTCTCATAAAAACTAATCTTGAGGAAGAGCTGTAAAATGAGCGATCTCATTTAGCGGTAAATGGAAGCATAATACTCGTATGTAGATCTATAGGTCACAGAGGGCACTCAAGCCCCATATTTATTCATTCATAAGGCAGAGGAGTTTTCGTTTTTGCGGAGCTAAATTTCCAATGAAACAAGACTGGTTTGAAAACCACAGTAGGTACCACTTATTTATTCCGGCGCAACGTTATTACTATTACTAAATAAAAAAAAAACACCTTACATAATGCAAAGGAATAACATTACCTTAACAATTCAATAAACATTTTTCACTCAACTGAGAGCTGCTGGTTTCCGTTTGATGTTATTTCATTTGTACAACTTTCTGAGCTCTGACAGTCATGTCTAATTATTTCCAATTAGTTCAGTTTATCTGAGCCTTTAGTAGTCCATTTGGATTGTATTTTAACAAAGCACACACCTTTGTGTGTCTTTCCTTGTAATGCATGACTTTGGAAATACCATTCTTTTGGTCCCCTTGAAAGTCAGTACCATTGTAGTCTGATGGTGGTGGTGTTCTTCAAAATAATGCGTGGGATGTTATTGGCCGTGCCCAGAGGAGCTGCGGAGAATTCCACAAATTATGATCTTATTGTTATTTGCGGCTCAATGTTGGCAAATTAATGACAAAACACATAACATTTTATGACACGTTATGTATAGGAATAGATGTAATTGCATGTTTTTATCCAATGTTGTTTGCTTTTAAACTGTGTTGAGAGTGATTTTTGCATTTTTGGTAAGATTAACGTGCATAGGTGTTTTTGATCTCGTATAGATTGCCTGAAGAAAAATGTGAACTATCACCGAGAATTTGATTCTTTTGACGGGTAAAAGTTATTTGAAACAGTTCTTAGGCTATAATCGTACTCATGATTTCTTGTAGTCGCTATTATCGCAGCTCAATATGATTTCTTGGTAGTACTAATGGGCACTATCGAACGATTTGAACTATTTTTTTTTCAGAAACAGTAGAATTTGGATTGCAAGGTCAATGAACCTGGTAAAACTAAGACAGCAATATTACGGTTGATTACAAAATCTCAGAAAGTTGTTAAAAATTAAGATTTTCCTTATTCTCCGCAAAAGAGCAATTATTTAAGGGTGACATTTAAAATGGAAATATACTTTGTAAGTCAAAAAATAATTTTTCCTCTATTTGTGAAGCTAAATATTGTCAAATTCCATAGAACAATGGCTACGAAGTCGATGGATTAAAAACCTCCAAAATTCCTAAACAAATAAGACTTTATTTCCTTGTACGGAAAAAAGCAATTTTAGATATAGTTTTAAACTTTAGTCTGTCTATGTCGAAAAAGAATTAACCTTCATGGTTAATCATCCAGTCGATGGATACAATGTCGACTGTTTAAAAAAATACAATTAATTCAAAATCATAAACAGGTATCCTTCTTTAAAAAACTGGGTCTTACTCAAACTTTATAAATCACGATCAAAATATTATTCCAAATTTTTCGAATTCTAAAACACCTACAAAATATAGATAAGTAAGGAAAATCCAAAACTAAACACGAATACCAACGAGTGAGAATGAAATGAATCAAAATAATATCCTACATAAAAATGCACGAACTTGCTCTTATTAATAATAGACTAAAAATTTTAAAAATGACTGTAATTAGAGAAAACTGTTTATAAGCATAAAATTAATTTTTGATAAAAACAGAATTCCACTAGATTTCCAAAGCAAATATTAAATTATGCAAGAACAAAAATTATAAGTAGTTGAAGTGGTTTCTTAAAAAATACGCTTTATACAAAATATTCAAAAAAAAAACAAAATTAAGAAAGTATTTTGTTACGCCAACTTTAAGTGTTCCCAAAAAAACATTGACTTGTTTTTGGGATTTCAAATTTTCAAAAAAAAAATTAAGTTTTAAAATTGTATGTTTTTCCAAGTCTTGAGAAGCTTCTCTATACAAAATTTCATTAAGTTCCGTTCTGTCGATAAAGAGAAATTCAAAATTTGAAAAAAAATGGTTACATGGCAGGTACAGTCAGTAATATCTTAATTTAAACTTTTTTCTTATTAAATTATAGATAGTTAACATTAACCTAAAGAAAAAAATACGATTTTCGAAAATATTTGTCTACCATCTTGTAGATTGTATTAAGAAACTTATATTTGTTAAGTTTAAAAAAAATCAAGTATGTGGTTTCAAGGGGGTACCATTGATAACACCATTTTTTGGAAAAAAATTTTCAACAATTACATAGCTTTTTTTTTATTAAATATGTGGAACAGTTTTTGAGAAAAAAAAATATAAAATTTCGAAAAAAAATCGCAGGTACCGTTATTTTTGGTCTTAAAAAATAAGAAATAAAATGCACGACTGGGTCGCACGAACTTGCTCCTATGTAATAGACTAGGAATTTTAAAAATGAATGTTATTAGAGAAAACGGTCCATAAGGATAAAATTAATTTTTAAATTCTTTTAATAGTAAGAGACAAAAACAGAATGCTATGCAAATATGAATTTATGCAAGAACAAAAATTATAAGTCGTTGTAGTGGTTTCTTAAAAAAAAAGCTTTTATATACAAACTTCTTAAAAGATTTTTCAGACAAAATTTTGGTACGCCAATTTAAAGAGTTTATTATTGTTCGAATAAAAATTAAATTTACAAAAAAAAATATTGAGCCGTTTCTGAGATATCGAATTTACAAAATAAGAAAAAATAGATATTTGTTATCAAAAATTCAAAAAACATTTATTTTAGAGTTTTGAAATGCAATGTGGCTTAGACTTTTTAGACGCTTCTCTGTAAAAAATTTCATTAAAATCCGTGAATTGGAAAATGAGAAATTCAAAATTCGAAAAAATGGTTCTATGGTAGGTACAAGCTGTAATATCTTAATTTCAATTTTTTTTTAATAAATTAAAGATCATACAAATTAATTGAGAGAAAAAAATTTAATTAAAATTCTAGGTGCCGTTTTCGAGAAAAATACGATTTTTGAAAACCATTTTTTTTTATTTTCTTAACATTTGTATGGTGGGTGCCTTTATTTTTAGGTAAAATAAATTTTTTTCTCACATCTTGTAGATTATATTAGGAAACTTTTATTTATTAAGTTTAAAAATATCTAGCTTGGGGTTTTTGAAACAGGGTTGCAAAAGCTTAAGTCACTTGTTAGCTTAAGCTTGGCTTTAATTCACAAGCTAGTGAGTGACTTATGAATTAAAATAAATATAATTCAGCAGCTAGGAACTGACTTATGAATTAAAAAAAATTTAATTCACAAGTCAGTTGGTGACTTGTGAATTAAAAAAATTTAAATCATAAGCTTCTTAGTGACTTATGAATTAAAAAAAAAATAATTCAGAAGCTACTAAGTGACTTATGAATTAAAAAAATTTAAGTCATGGGCAAGTAAGTGACTTATGAATTAAAAAAATTTAATTCCCAACCTACTTAGTGACTTAGGAATTAAAAAAAATTCAAGTCATGAGCAAGTAAGTGACTTATGAATTAAAAAAATTCAAATCATCAGCAAGTAAGTGACTTATGAATTAAAAAAATTTAATTCAAAACCAACTTAGTGACTTATGAATTAAAAAAAATTTAATTCATAAGTTAATGGATAAATGCTGATTAGAAAAATTATGAAATGGATAATTTATAAGCTAGCGTGATAATCTTATGATTTAAAAACTAGATTTGAAAGCTTTCGTTAATAATTAAATAATTATGTAGTCAAAACAAGCTTAAAAATTTCCAATCTACCAACTAACTTATGAATTATATTTTTTTTAATTCACAAGTCACCAACTGACTTGTGAATTAAATTTTTTTTAATTCATAAGTCACTTACTCCCTGATGACTTGATTTTTTTTAATTCACAAGTCACTTAGTAGGTGGTGAATTAAATTTTTTTTAATTCATAAGTCACTTTGTTGCTCATGACTTAAATTTTTTTAATTCATAAGTCACTTACTCCCTGATAACTTAATTTTTTTTAATTCATAAGTCACTTGGTAGGTGGTGAATTAATTTTTTTTTAATTCATAAGTCACTTAGTAGCTTAGGATTTAAATTTTTTTTAATTCATAAGTCACTTTGGGGGTTGTGAATTAAATTTTTTTTAATTCATAAGTCACCAAATATCTTATGAATTAAATTTTTTTAATTCACAAGTCATCTATAGATTTATGACTTAGGGATTTTTTAATTCAAAAATTCGCAACCCTGTTTTGAAATACAGTGGACGTCCAATATAACGAATACCCGATATAGCGAATTTGCGATATAACGAACGCTTTTTAAATTTACATTAACATCTCTAAATAGCGAACGATGATAAAAATTTGCTATCCGATATAACGAACGTATAGATAAATTGCCTTAAAATGTTTTTTATTTTTTGCCATTGATATTGATATGTGCATCTATTCCTATACCAACACACAAGTTTATTCCCGTAATAGTGTTTTTGTTGTATAAGGTACTAGTACGGTCTAGCACGCCAAAAAAACGCACGATTTTTGGGAATTTTTTTCTCGGAAACTATATTAGGTAATAACATATATTTTTTTTTTTAAATAATGAATACATGCGTCAAGAATACAATGGATGAGTGCAACAAAGGCGTTTCAAATCAAAAATATGTGTTCCAAAATCAAAAATATGTGGGGTTGAAAAAAGTCAAACACAACCATTCAATTTAACATTACCGATAAAAAACATATGAATTGATAAATTAATAAATCAACCACTTATTTAAAATGTTTTGAATGGAAAAGTCGATCGATATAACGAACGCTCTCGATATAGAGAATGACCTCGAACATTATATCATTCGTTATACTGGACGTCCACTGTATTGAGTTTTGAAAAAAAAATTGTTAAGTTTTTTTTTTTTTAAATCCAAAAAAAAATTGTTTGAAAATTTGAATACACAATTCTATTTATATTTTTGGGGAGCCTTAGTAAAAAAAATGATCAAAATCAGTGGTACCGTTTTTGAGAAAATCAAAAACAAAAAAAAAATGTTCCATGGGGGGTACCATCAATAACCATTTTTCGGAAATTTTTTCAACCATTATCTAGCTTTAACTAAATGAATTTTTTAGTGTTTTTATTTCTTAAATCTGTCGAACAGTTTTTGAGAAAAAAAAAATATTTATAAAATTCCGAAAAAAAATCGTATTTTTGGTCTAAAAAAAAAGAAAAAAACGTGTGGTGGTGAAAAATCAAAACCCATATCAACCAAGTTTGAAGAAAATCGGCCGAGCCGTTTAGGCTGTAGTCAAACCGACAGGCAGACAGACAGACAGAATTGTGAGACCCACTTTTTTAATTTTTGCTATCATCGTAATGTCAACTTTGATCAAAATCTCGAGTTCGTTTTTTTTTTACGAATGCATAGTACCTATAAGTCGCAAGTAAAAACCGTGTGGGGGGAAAATTTGAAAACGATAACTACCAAGTTTACCGGAAATCGGACAAGCCGTTTAGGCTGTAGTCGAACAGGCGGACAGATAGAATTTCGAGACCCACTTTTTTCGTCTTCACTATCGTATTGTCAACTTTAATCAAGATCTTGAGTTCAAGTTTTATAATTAGTATCTACCTATAAGTCGCAAGTAAAAATAATTCAAGAAAGTATACCTACTTAAATCGTTCATTGAGCGAAAACTAGTAACGCAATTACTAAAGGGTTTTTCAAAAAGGGCGGCTAAATGTTGAAATAACATAAAATAAGCCGTGTGAGGGTTAACAAATTGTATTTGAAAGGACCTCGATTTATGTTTGATTTTCTCGGACGATCTTGCATTCCTTTGACGTACAAATGTTGGCTATTACGGAACTGATCGTCTCAAATGTTGATGAATCGACTATGAAGGGTCACCATGTCTACCGTAAAATGGGCGCAACGTTTGTACTATCGAACAAAAGTTTTATCATTGGAAAGTGCTGTTCAATTCTGTTTCATGCCATTGTGATTTTGCATCAGTTATTGAATTATAAACAACAGATTTGACAGATGTCACTTGTTTCATGGCTGCCAAAATCTACATTCGCCAATTGAAAAACTCTTCGGTACTATCGAAAAAATTAACATTTAACTCCTATCAATTAAATCGATAGTTTTTATTCGACACTTCACATTAATACATACTCGTACTTGGTTACATTGAGTTAATTCATATTTTTTGAATTTATATGTGTTCCACTTTCTTTATTCTGAATGAATAATTGTGCGATAGAAACCTAATGAGCGTTCCTAACTTTGAACAGTTTACAAGTTGCTTGCGGTTCGAAGCCATTCGAGATAGTTACTCTCGCTAAAATTTGCTCGCGTTGGTTTGAGGTGAAAAAGTTTTTTTCTTATTACTGAAAAGGCTCAGCGATTAAAAACCAAACATATTTATTTCTGCGTTAACACATTTGAGTAATTATGGATAAGGGTAGATTATTAAAATATAACATTTTAATTCACACACGATTGTTCTTGACAAATAATTAGCAACAAAACTAAATTTAGGTAGTTTTGGAATTGAATAGTTTAGATATAAAAATACACACTAATCGATTTATAAAAACTCTATTACTCTATTACTTCTCCTAACCTAACGTTAAATATTTTAACAATATTTAAATTTAAAAAAAATATTGATCTATGTACATGAATACATCAAGAAACTATCCAGCTAGTTCTAGTTTCGATGAAATAATAAAGAAGTCCGTCTTATCTGCTTGAATGAATAAATTAAACAGCCATAAAAACTGCGTTGCTTCATTACACATCTTACATGTGTCATTATAAAATTGAATAAATTGTGATAATGGATTGTAATATGTAAGCCTAGTGTAAGTGTTTATTCATAAGTTAATATAAAATTAAAATCAAACAACTTTATTAACATTAGGTATATGAAAATGTTTAAAAACCACTTAACCTAATGGATTGTTTTATTCGATATAGTTGATGAGAAAACAGTTTAATGGGTTGATTTCCTTTCATTTTGATAAGGTTGGTTATAAAGTCATAAAAAGGAAATGGACTTTGCTTTAGGAGCTTCAAATGGTTGTACGATATTAATTTTTGGGGCAAACAATTTTGTAAGAAAGATTAACTTGACATCAAGTAAGATATGTAGTAATTTTTAGAAATATTTTATTAAGATAGACTCAGGTCACATGTAATATTTATTGTTAAAATTATTTTAGTCAGAATTATAGTATCTGTTTTGAAAGTAAATAAATTTTTTTTTCGGACCAGGTAACTTAAACACTTCAAATCTTAAAATCGCCATCACGAGGTCATCCAAATTTATTGTTAATTAAAGAATTTCTTATAATAGTTCTAATAGCGTGCAGGAGAATATCATGTAAGTCTCTTTTTTTAAGTTTGAACTGAAATCTATATAATTGTATCAAGTTGTAACAATTTCTGACATAATTCAAACTTAATGACTTTTAATCTACATTTACATGAAGTTCAATAATTGCAATATGCTAGAAAAGAATGAGCAGGTTTATTAATTTGTGTCATAATTTGCAAAATGATACTAGAATGTTGCCCTTGTCAGCTTTGACAGACCATTTAGACGATAAATTCATGCATTATAAAAGCATGTTAGACAACTTATCAGTGCTGCAATTGAGATATCATGGTGATAGGTCTCCGCAAGATGTCTGAACAAGAGACAGCAGGCACTATGATTATTGATAAGGAAGGCAGAAGTGACAGTTTGAAAAGTGATATAAAATGGTGATATTTTTGTCCAATGAATAATTTAACAATTTTGTAAAATTTGTAATATTGAAAATTGTTAATAGTGAGCTGACAAGAATGTCATCCAGAGATTAATAATAATATTCAAGTTAAGAAAAGTGATATTTTAGCAACTTCAATTACATGAGTATGTTTCCCTAACAGAATTTCTTAGCTTTGCTGCAAAATATTGAGCAAAAGAAATTCAGATTCGTGTGCTCAATTTTTAACAGAGCCAAAATGCGTGAGTTTGCAAGTGAAAATGCTGATTTTCGCAAATTGAATTTCGTACAATACGTACGAGTACTTATTACTTTAAAGGAAGAATAACTAATTGTTTTAGTGGATTAGATGGGTTAGAATCTGTCTTTTGAAAATTTCTTGTGAAAAAACCTATACACTTAATATTTGAAAATGTTTTTTGTTGATGCATCCTTTGACCTTCGGAACATCAGTTTGAAACGAAAAAATAAATACAAAACAAAATATAATCGAATAATGACATAAACTGATTTTGACAATTTTCACCAACCTGCACTTGCTTGGAAGTGCTGAGAAACAAGAAACATCAACCAGACGACAAGACACGCAATTGGACATCACCATACGGACCCAACAGCGAATTTTAGTGAAAGTCTTACACATGTTTCCGTACAAAGTACAGGCAGTACATTAATTAATGTCTGCTGACCTTCCGTCGTATGTGAATTATTGTCAAGGCATCTTCAATCTCAACAAAGAAGATTAAGATTTTGTGTCGAAAAGCATCATGGGCGACGAGGCGCATTTCCACTTAAGCGGTTACGTTAATAAGCAAAATCTGCGTGTGATGCACGAAGAAACATTACATCCACCCAAAGCCACTGTGGTGCGGCAGAAGTGATTGGGCGATAATACGGTCACTGCTACTGCCGAATATTGGATTTGACCATCCCAGACTTCTTTCCTTGGGGCTGCTTAAAGTCACGGGATAATGCCAAAATTCCTCAGACAATCGCAGCCCTTAAGGAGAATATTCGACAAGAATGTGAACAGAACTGTCTTGTGTTTTACGTGGACACCTGCCAATTACGGCTCACGGACGGCCTACCTTCATCGGAGTCAGATCGGGTCCTGACCATTAAGCCTGACATAGCGGAAGCCATCTCAGTCGCAAAGCTGTGACATGTTGCAGGCATCTGCACACCTCTTGCTTGGAGGCGAGGTCTATCTTACACCTCTTGAATCCAGGCACGCCTGGAAGCCATGTGTCTCCGCATTGGGAATAAACCACTCCACCACGATTCTCCTACAAGGGGCCTACCTCATAGATAGTATGAAGAATACTCGCACGCACGCGACAGCTCAACCTCACTATCCGAAGATAGAATAGGAAAGCCCGAAGACGTGACAGCTCACAAACCTCTGGGCACATCTCCCGTGGTGCCAGAATATAGCTTCCGGTCGAGCTTCGCAACCGTGAGTCACTTACAGATGAGTTCCTGCAAAACTCAGGGCCTGTCAACCCCAGATACACACACCCAGCTGTTAGTCAAGGTAGAAACCATCAACCAAGAATGTGCACCCCTCTGGTGAGTTGTTACACACTCCATAGCGGATTCATACTTTAGTGATACCGTCCAGACTGTTCCTATCTAGTTAGTTCAGTTACTTACGTAACCTATCCACAGGCACCACGAGGAGGTCGATAGGAACCGGAAGTGATAAAGTTGTGCATAGGTAGCAATACCGGCCCACCGATAAATTAGTGGACGAGCCCATTATAACTACAAACCAGCATTACCACTTCAGCAACCATACACGTTAGTGTATGGTTTGTACATCCGTAGCAATACCAGCAGAGTTCACAGAGCCCCGGACATGCCTTAAGCTACCAAGCACGCTATCACCCCCACCTGCAAGAATGTGATACAAATGTGTATCAACACTGGCGGCTTAATACTTAAAAACAAAATTGGTCGATTAATTTTGCGCCACCTTGTAGTACTTGCCTCACAACCAAAAGAAAATACAAGTTCAACACCGTATGATGGTCCAAGGAACTGTCTATTCTTAGGAACAAATCAATGAGGCGTTCCAATAGAGCAAAATATATAAACGACCCTGTCGACTGAGATCTTTTAAAGATCAGAAAAATAGAAAAATAAGACAATCTATGAGCAGCTTGGTGAAAATTTCGTACAGATATTGAGTCTTCAAATGATTCTGCTAGGTCTGTACTTTCCGGAATTTCTTAAAAGACCAGATATAACCTAGACAGTGTGCTGCTCTAAGACATTACAATCACTTGTTAGCACTCAGTTTCCAGGATTTATTAACGACACATTTCCTGTGGACAGAGAGCCCAGCATAAGTGGAATTTCAAATATATAGGTATAACCAAATCGAAGATATTAGAAAGGTAGTTTGGGAAATTCACTCATTGTTGGCATCTAAGCTTGCAGGGCTCGTTGGAATAATTCGAATTATGTCTATTGGACGTATTCAAAGACATCTTTATATCAGCTACATTCCCACTAGTTCTATAGAAGTTAATGTAATCTTCATTCCGAAGACTGGGAAGCCCACTCACACTGACCTGAAAGAATTTAGGCCAAGAACCCTATCTTATTGACGGTGTGCTCTCGAAGGTCCAACATGCACATACGAAGGATCATCAAAATCATCAAAATTCAATTAATTGCAAAAAAATTATCCTGTCAGCACACCGGTCATATAAGGGGCTTCTGACAATGTTGAAAAACAATGCGGTTCGACAAGCTCTAGATTCTTAAACGTCGATCAATAAGTGATAAACTGGATAGACTGCATGCTTTGAACGAAACTTATAGATGCAAAAATGGGTGACAGCAAGATAAAAGGCAGGTTTAGAGGTACTATATACAAAGTCGAGTCTTATCTCCTCTGCTTTAACTTCTTGTCATTAGCCACTCTTACTTAAACTAAGTCCCAGGAATGAAAGGTTCATAGCAAACGCCGATGACTTCATGTCAATGGCATCGGGAAAATGTTCCCTTACTCTGTGCGAGCTCCTATAAGCGGCCCTTTATAGGCTCAGTAATTGCTTCAGAACAGTACTTTGAGTGTTGGTTAGTGCAAACTTTGCGCGCGTTGCATCCATTTTAAGGTAGACGTTTAGACTCTTCACAGTCAACTCTTCAAAGTTTCGTGCCCAAATTTTAGAGGGCCGTTCCGGAAATCAGTCAGCAAATATTCATACCTCAAAGGAAATCAAGACCGGCCGAGAACATCGCCGCAGTCCGTGAAGATGTACGCAGATTTCGAGGCAGTCGCTGACTTCATCTTGGTGAATTTTACGCCAAGACTTGGGCCTACACCCAATAATGAAACACAATCGACTGATGTCCTTAAGATGAACATAACTCTGGCCATCGCTCAACTTCAGCTGGATGTATGGGTCAGTATACGTTCTTATCCATGTTTTTCTTTTTCAAACTTGTTTTATCTATTGCATTCCCCACTCCAATAATTCTTCTTTCAAAAGCACTTCTTTCTCAGTCTTTGATCCTTTCCTTTTGAAAAATCATCTCGCATTTTGCATTTCACAACAAACTGCCAATTTGTCATTTTAATAGTCCTCCTTATTGAATACGTCTGGCATTTGGGATTCGGCTGCTCGACGCTATAACTGTCAAGACTTATGTTATTGGGCAAGGATTCCGCCGCGCCGCATCGAGATGTGCACACATGTTGCAGTATGGAGCTGTGGTAATGAATGTTTCTTGATTGCGCCCATTTCATATACCTACCAAACCCAATGGATTCGTGCATTTCTGGAAATCTTCAATTACCAGTCGGCTGCTACGGCAACGGCTCAGCTGTGCGATTGTGCCGCCGCGCGTAATGGCTCACGATTAGGTGCTAGTCGAGTTGGTGTTCGCACAGAATATAACCGTGCGCAAAGTACAGCTATTGACTCGGTTGTTGCTCCTGCCGCTGCTGCTGTTGTGATGGGAGCCAGTCAGTTGAGTTAGCCTTCAAGTGAAAGGAAGCTTTGTCTCCCAGGGCAGGTAAACGAGGAGTTCCTGTGCAAGAAACTACCCGAGTCCCAAGTCATGCCACAATCCATCCAATCAACTAACGAGTGATGCACCACTGATGGCTACCTGCAGTGAGGTGTCTATTCAATTAGATGCCATTCTGGCTCTGTAATTATGACTCGGTGCATATTTTGCGAGATTTTCTTATTGCGATGCGATGGGATGCGAAAGCAAATTAAGCTCGAGATTGAAGGCTGAAGAGTTGAAAATAATTTGTCAAGATCGGTGCGGTGGTGGTGGATTGGTTGAATCTCTGCGTCTGCCTGCATTGAAGTTGAAGAGAAGATGAACAAAACCAAACGCTAATTGCCTGTATTTCCTTTTTGATGATGCATGCGAGCGGCGGCTTCGGCGGC
This sequence comes from Philhelius festivus, assembly GCA_963931855.1. Classification (NCBI taxonomy): domain Eukaryota; kingdom Metazoa; phylum Arthropoda; class Insecta; order Diptera; family Syrphidae; genus Philhelius; species Philhelius festivus. Next base: position 216,345,844 of record OZ007555.1, read on the forward strand.
AGACGGGTTATTTACAGCGATTATGACGGAGGTGACGCCGATGTCAAGTCAAGTCAGCTCTGTGGGTATAATGAAGAAATGCCATCATCTATATAGTGGGATAATGTGTCGTGCATTTCTGACGGGTGAGGCTTAAATTGTTGCTCAAGGAAATGAGGCAATCTTTGACATTTTTGTCAAGAATTTGATTTATGAGTGAGGTGATGATGTGTTTGGCATTCGGTTAATTGTCGATACAAGGATGCGTTAAAGAGAGGAATCCTGCACTTTAATGGGAACACAATTTTTTAATGTTCTTGGAGCAGCGTTACCTCACAGGGAGTTAGTTCATGTTTGGTGTTAGCTTGTTTTTTAAATGCACTGCTAATTAACCCAAGGTCAACAAACGGTGAGCGATAAACTTGTTTTGGGAGTCTTATAGCAATATGGAGTGATATAAGCGGTAATTGAGATGGATACACCTTTTCTGATGAGCCATTCTGGAATGGGTAGACTGATGAACACAAGCTAATGTTAAATTGAGTTTTACACTGTCACATCCACTTTGACCGACCAGGACGGTGTACTCATCTCACTTCTACTTGACGATGCACAGAGGAGTATTCGACCTCAAAATCCGGTCAAAAATATTTTTTTTGTTTTTCTTATTGGAATTGGCCTAAAATATTATTTTATAACTTATGATGCATTAAAAAGTTACACTGAAAAAAATGTTCGGGTTAAATAAAAATAAAAATTTTTAATTAAGTATTTTTTTTTTCAATTTTATTTAATTCATTTTAATTATTTATACATGAAATTTTTTCGTTTGTTGCTTTCCTTAAAGATCATGAATAATCTTCTTTTCGTCTTTTGAATGTAATTTGGTTCTATATCTAAATTAAACATAATTTTTTAACAACAAAGGGCAAATTGACTAAAAATACCTCAAGACTAAAAAACCCCATTAAAAAAAAATGTGACAAGATGGGTGACTTTTTTTTATGTACATGAGATGACAAAAATGTACAGTTAAATATAAAAGAAAAATTTTTGCCCGACCGTACCCGGAACTATAACAAAAACACTTTTTTTTCCACCGAAAATTACATAAATTTTCATGTTTTTCTATGCATTCTTGTCATCTCAATTTTTAATACTTTATCAATAAAATATATGGAAATTTCTGTATTAAAATAAAGTACATACCTTGACCTTGGACATCCATTAGAAATTTTTCACAATTATCACAAATCACAATAAAAAAAACAGACTTCAGTGTTAATGATTAGAAAACAAAATAAGCTTATGTGGCGTGAGCTTATAAAATCGACTAGATTTAGACTAAGATCTTGAGGATTAGGGGGTCAACAGTTATTATTTGAAACCGGTTTTAGTTAGCATGGGTATTGAGGAATTCGAAAAGCAAAAATTAACGGGTCGAATGCGATTTTTTTTTTTTTTACTTATGACCGGATTTTGGGGTCGAATACTCCTCTGTGCGATGTACAGAAAGTAAAGTGCGCTAAAATTTTTTGATATTCTCTTAAAAATCTGAATTTTTTTTTGCTTTTATGAAATTCCAGTAAATCCGCAGCATTTTCCGTAAAAATTAAATCTACTGCACTTTTTTACTTGCGACATATAGGAACTCTATGGCAAGTTATGCATTTGTAAAAAAAATTGAACTTGATCAAAATTGACATAATGTGATAGAGAACACGAAAAAAAGGGGCCTCGATATTCTCTCTATCTGTCTGTTGGCTCAAACAGCTCCGCCGATTTTCGTTAAACTTGGTAGGTACTCGTATCATTTTAAAAATTTTCCCCCAAACACGTTTTTTTCTTCTTTTTTTTTAAGATCGAAAATAACGGTACCTGCCATATTATTTTTTTCGAAATCTTATAAATATTTTTCTTACGAAAACTGTCCCCCTGATTCAACTTCAAAAAAAAAATTCCAAAATTTTTATTTAGTTAAAGCAAAGTAATGGTTGAAAATTTTTTTTCCACAAAATGTCTGTTAATATTACTGTTTCGTAGCGCAGTTATTTACTTACGAGAACCAGCGGACTAATTCCATAGAGAGGAAAGGGCTGCCCTTGTCCATCTCTGAGGGCTAAAAACTCCGTCACCAAACCAAGAAATAAAACGACAATTTAAAGTGGAAAAGTTATAAAAAACCACTATTTATTTCCTTCACGACCCTCACTCGGTCCGATCTCGATAGCAACTAACTAATCTTAGTTATACAAATTCTTTCTCTACTTATCCTTCGTTAAGTTTCTATAAGTTATTTACAATACATCGACTGCAGTGTTTCAACACTAATGCAGTTCGATACAATTACCAACCACCCTTGGAACCATTTTTTTTTTTTGATATTCTCAAAAACGGTACAACCGATTTTGATGATTTTTGTATTATTTTTCGAACTATTTTTTATGGATTTAAAAAAAAAATTGAAAATTTTGTTTTCAAACCTCAATGTTTCGAAAGCCCCATGCTCGATTTTTTTTTTAAACTTGATAAATAAAAGTTTCTTAATATAAACTACAAGATATGAGAAAAAAATGTATTTTACCTAAAATCAACGGTACCCTCCATACAAATGTTAAAAAATGGTTGTCGAAAATGGGATTTTTCTCGAAAGCGGCGGCGCCGAGAATTTTGTTAATTTTTTTTTGTTTGATTAATTCTTACGATCTTTAATTTAATTGAAAATTTTAAATTATCATATAACTGGCTATATATGTATATACCATTGAACCATTTTTTGACATATTGGGTGAGAGGTGGAGGGATATTAGGGGAATAAAATATTTAGTTCTAACAATTGAAAATACATTGACATGATTGGCGAACTCTTTTTGAGGCGCTTCAAAAATCCCAATGTAAGCACGATTTAGTAAGTACGCAACATTCCCAATGTAAATGAAGCCTTAAATACAATCTTCCGTAACGTAAGGTGCTGCACGGAACGTGTAATGTTAACGGCCTACACGGAACATAAACGTTAGACCCACGTTTTTGGTTTTCAAGTTTACAAGGAGCTAAAGCCTGATTCATTTCCGATTCAATTCTCCTTCTTAAAGTAGAAAAAGTTTTGAAAATAATAGCACATAGGAATAATGCTTGGCTGTTAAAATATTAAATTTATAAAAACTAGCCTAAATATCCAATAACTTAAAACTAACTTACTGGCCCTATTGGGCGCTCTAACCTCTAAGCTAAACTATATCTTAAATCCTTAAAATAAATAAATACCTTTCGGCCTAAAAAACTATTTTTAATTCAAAAATTGAAACTATATTTATTTTTTTTTTTGTTTTTTCGAGAAAATTTTAAAAACTCGGATTCTTTAACTTTTTATAATTTTTATAGTCAACGGCCTTGGCTTTGATGAAGGCATCGCTTCCCATCGATCAGTGAAATCAAGCATCATTGTGCGCGGTTAGTACATGGATGGGGGACCGTTCAAATACCAATCGCGTGCTGTTGATATGTGTTTTTCTGTTGTTCTTTCTTTCTGTGTGTCTCTCTCTCTGTTGTATTGTCTGAAGCCGATGGCCTCAGTTGCCAGTGCTTTTCAGTGTCTATACTTCGTAGATTTATCTACGGAGTAGTGTAAAATGTAATGTAATGTATAATTTTTATATAAAACTTACAAACTAAAGTAAAACTAATTGAAAACTACCTAAACCAACTTAAACTACTTAAAACAACTAAGACTAAACTACTTAAAAACTTTTTTTTTTGTGCCACCCTGACTGTCCCTACCTAAGAATACCCTTAAAACTATGTAAGTCGGCCAAGACAAAACTTGTCAACTAGCGCCATCAACATTAGACAACCACCAAAACTGGTTCTTCTGTCTCACCCTGTCCTTCAGGTCTCGATCGGACACAGTCCTACTGAACCGAAGTCGCTCTGTTCCGTCTTGTTGGAGGACGTCTCGGCTATAAAGGAGCCGCCTATCCACAGTACTACGGCCGACGTGGTAGATTAGCGGAACCGCCTCTCTATCCTGGATCAGTGTTGGGGTAGTAAGTCCCAAAGATTAAGCTGTTTTCTCGCAATGTGACTTCGAATCAGCTTTATCAAAAAATTATCTATTCTGTTAATGTTGGCTCCGTTGTATAGAGTCCTGTTGGAATAGTAATGTTTGTTCTCCGACTCTGGTGTTCTGTGTAATCCAAGGCAACGTCCGTTCCATTTGAGATGGGGCAACGTTGAACCACACCGGGCACCCATAGGCAATCATCGGCCGGATGAGGGCCATGTAGCAAATCACCTTCACCCTGGTGTCAAGCCGGCTGCTGTTAAGCAACCGTTTCGTCAGGGCAAAGGCTCTCCTAGTCTTGTTCAGAGCAGCATTTATAAGTCTGTCGAAATACAAATACTGATCCAATCAGATGCCAAGGTACTTTACCACACTTTTACTCGCCAGTGGTTGCCGGTGCGGCCCTACGATCATCAGCTTACGCCAGTTCCTTCTAGTATCCCTAGGGGCTCTAGTCAACGGAGTCCTAAACAGAATCGTTTCAAATTTCTGAAGGTTGATTTTCAACTTCCAGTAATCACAATATCGCTGAATCTTGTCGAAGTCACGCTGCAAGAGAATTCTGATAACCTCAACTTTTGGAGCTGTTCTGTACGCTATTAGGTGATCAGCATACGCAATTGCCTGAGTAAGACTACTTATCAGATCGCTGGTGTAAATGCTGAATAGAATCGGCGAGTTCACCGCTCCCTGCTGAAGACCATTCTTGATATCGAAGATTGCGGTAGAAGTTACATTGCCACTTTTGACAACAAAATCTCTACCATTGAGCATGTCATAAAGTATATATAATAGTGGTTTACTTATGCCGAGTCTAGTCAATTTTAGATAGAGACCCTCTAAACATACGGTGTCGAAAGCCTTCTCCAAATCAACCAGATAAGCACCTGTACACTGATTTTTAGTTTTGTTCCATTGGATATCAGACACGAGTTTAGACGCAGCATGAATGGTGTCATGTCCCGCCTTAAACCCGCACTTATTATCCGGTATGATATTATTGTCCTCCGCCCACTTGGACAGAGCTCTATTTATGACTTTATCGAATACCTTGCTGATACTCGGTAGAAGACTTATCGACCGGAGATTCACTGGATTGGAGTTGTCCTTTCCCTTTTTTGGGAGAGGATGAACCACAGCTGTCCCCCACAACCCTGGATAATATGCATTATTCAGTGCGTTGTTAAACAGTGTGGGATAAATGTCAATTGCTTCCTTAGGTAGATGTCGAAGTACAATATTGGATATACTCGTACCATCGACTCCTGTTGACTTTTTCTTCTTTAATGAATCGAAGATGAGCTGGAGCTCCATCCTCGTAACTAACAGGGAACTACTTCCATCTTGCACGGCGATGATGGCATTCGCCATGTATTCCTATTGTAATGTGATTATGAACAACGACGGCGAATCATAACTTAAAGTGATGAGGTCGGGCGTGTTTCGTACTAAATTGTACTAGAATTGGCAGATAAACATCCATTTTATTTAAACATAGATATACGAGTACTGCCCAGTTTCATTTCAGGGCCTTTTCTCAAGAAATATCAAATCATACATACTTATACTTATGTATATCTATATCTTAAATGTCTGTAAACTATATTTACGTAGCCATGACAATAAAATGACGAAGTTATTTATTAATCCGACACATACACAAGCTCTTAAAATAAATCTTTCTAAACAATGTTTTTGTGGCTTTCCTTATAGATATACATAGATAGCTCTGGTAGCTTTGTGGCCCCATAGCGAGTTTGCAAATCGAACCCCAATTTCTTTCTCCAGCAGTGGTGCACTATGGCATTGGGGGCTTTTTTGATGAAAATATTCACATCCAGCCACAGATGGCCAATTAATTCGGTCAGAAACAATTCGGACCATGTGCAAATTTTGCGGCTCTGAGTGTGTCGGTATGTGTTTCTGTGTAACGGTAATTGTTGGTTGTTGCAGATGAAATAGTGCAGCAATAAGCGCCTGCACAGATCTAAACGAGACCGCAAAGACTGTGTAACGACCGAATGGTACTGTTATTATCACATTAGTCCAACTCTGTGAATATGAACTCCTCGGAAAGGTGTGCAATTAACAAATCTATTATCAACAAGACGCTGAAAACAACGGGCGGGCTCTGTTGCATATAATAAACGCTCCAGATTACTTTTATGACGTGCAAATGGACGCTGTCAGTGCGGTGTCTTGGTGCCAGCGAATTATTGCACGGTCTGCAGGCAGACAACTCTCAGAGCTGTCATAATCCGTTGATATATTATTTTAATTGAATTTTATGATTTCTGTCCCATTGTTGTGCTGAAAAGAAGGAGTTCATAGTTAAATTTTTGCAGCAATCATTTTGTCAATCCAGCGATTTAAGACCGTTACAAAGGGATTTTTAAAATAGTTGTTTGGAGACTTGTGTCATGACTTGATTGGGAAACAACTGACCGCACATTACTTAGGCCAATAAAGGAACAATCAGTTATAATGAATGATGAATTGTGGTGGTTCTTGAGGGTGTATTTTGTATATCTCTAATGCAACAAATCTTAAAAGGTAAATGTGGAAGGCAAAGTAGGTAGCTATTTCAATTGAGTGAAAACAACAAAATTCTTCGAAGAAAAAATGGTCCACTCTTGGATGAAAGAAAATACAAAAAAAAAATCTGGAAAATTTAAATATAGTTCTAAGCTACGATTCAAGTTGGAGTATTTTTTTAAGCATATGTGAAGTAAGTGTTTGCACGGAAATGCACCATCCTCACAATCACAACTCAATAGCTAATTATTTGAACAAAATGGAGTCCTGCAACTGACACTTCAGCTGCAGCTTAAATAGCTGTCAAAAAGTATGGTAAGGTACGTGATATTTCTTACGTGCTCACAGCAGCGCCGCTGTACAGATTTCGGAAATTTAATTTTTAATTTTAGATTTTTTATTGGGTGAGCTGATGGAAATTTTTTGCGAATTCACTAAACAAATCAATTTTAACCAAAAAATCGCGTGGATTATGGTTTAACTCGTTTGATTTTGATACGTGAAAAAACTGCACGTAAAGTAAAAACTTGGCCAATTCTTCATAGGCAGCTGCGTTGCTTTGTGTTTATAGCATTGGATTTTTGCATTTATTCAATATTTGCGTATGCATTTCCTGTTGCAGCTCCGTCTTCATTTTGTTCACAGAATTAAGAAGCAAAATTTAAGCATTACAATCGAAAACTTAGGATATGATATGATTTTTTGATATTCCCGGAGAGCTTTTTTTAGGGTTAGAAGGTTGAGGGAAAAAGGTTGAGCTTATGTGGGGAATGTCGTTTCAAAAATTTAAGTTATAAGAAATTGAGGTAATTAAAGAAAAATGTTTGTTACTTCCTAAGAAAACTGAAAAAATAGAATCTAGTCTTATATCTATAACTAATATGAATTAATGCTAAAAAATTCGAAGAACAGTTTTATTGAATTAATTTTGTATGCATTTGATGCACACATTTTTTATAACATCTTTCCAAAGAATTTATTTACTATAGCAGTCAAAATTAAATAAAAATCTTACACCCGTTTTGACGGTAGTGTATTTCAAAAAAAAAAAGAAAAGAAAAACAACTATATATTATTTCAAGCTTAAAAGAGCTCCTTTGTCAAAATTTTGATCGATAACGTTTTTTTTTTATTTTTGATTTTCTCAATAACGGCTCTAAAGATTCTGATCAAACTTTTTATAAAGAAGCTTCTTTGTATATGAGATAATATTGTATAGAAAATTTTTCGCAAAAATAATGTTTTTGATGTTGAAAACGAGTGAATGATTATTTTTGAAAATTAGCTATCTCCTAAAATGTATTAAATACTTATACTTTTTATTTTTTTATTTAGGAAACATCTAAGGACATTTCTTATACATATATACAAAATATTAATATTATAATATTTAAACTTTGTTTGCATAAATTCATACTTTTCTAGAAATCAGACGGCAATTTTAAGCATTTGATAACGTTTTGCTCTAATTTAATCCATTTTTAATTTATAAGCTATTTTTAAATTTCAAAATACTTTCACAAAAGAGTAAGTAAAGGGTGGGCAAAATACAAGTTTCTTTTTAAAACTGCAGTAAAGTGAACAAAATAAAATTGTGAAAATGTATTATGGCTTTTATAGTAAGAGCAACGTCGTTCAAGTGGCTGCCTCGGCTGGCTTCAGTTGCCTTCAATTGCTAAGTCAATTGGACCTTGTAAGCGAATAATCCGAATCCTTGTGCAGAATTCTCCTCAGGCTAATGCGTGAAATGTGCGCACCGTACGACGACGGGGACCATGAGTGTTGTCCACTAGCATACCAGTCTCACGAACTTTTTGCACAAACTTGCGTACAGCAGGTGCGGTGGGTGCTTCATTTCGGCCAAAACTTCTTTTCAAACAAAGGCTCTGTTTGGGCTACACAGCACTTACTTTGAAAATAAGTTTTCAATATTTTCCAACGTTTTTGAAGCGTAAAGCCACTCATTTCGTTCCGCGGAGGTATGATACTGACTTTCTGTCAAGATTTCGAGCAGGAAACAGCTGTCAGTGTTAAAATAACCTATGGATTAAAAAGAATGATGGCTCACACTGGTACTTCTCAAATTTAAAGTACATACTTAAATCTTGGGATTATCTTTAATAAAAAACTCGATTTTAAAGATCACATTGATTGTGTTGTTACTAAAGGTGCTATGCTTGTAAAAAAATATGAGATTTTCATAAATATATTATTTTATTAGATATTATATTGTAGGTTAACTTGTTAATTACATATTCTTTATTGTAATTAACGTAATTATGTTATAACTAAACAATATTTGCTAGGACCTATCGGAACAGTTTCATACAGCTAATCGCAAAAACAAAACATCATAAAGATGTTGCAACGGATACCTATTTGGCAAATTTAAATAATGTTGCCAAAAGTTGAAAAATATTCACTATGAAGGCGTTTTTGGTGGTTCGCATTTGGGCATTTTTATTGCGGAATTGATTTTTGGTTGATTTGGTTCGTATAATATCATAAATGCAACAAGAGGAAAAAAAGATTGTAAGTGGATTCCATAAGTGTACCTAACAAAAAAATTATAATAAGTTCTAGGTTCGCCTAGTGGTCCAAATCTGCAAAACTAAATCCGGCATATATTTACGTGAAATTATAACTTGTTGTACTTTTGCGATCATACGAAAAAGAGTTATACGAAAACATAAGGACACCAGCAACACTTAATTGTTACCTACGTTAACTAACTACAGTATTCCCCGCTTAATTGCACTGACCATTTTGTCAGATTTTTCGGTCAATTATCCGGGTGGTTCAATTAACGAAACCCCGCTTAATTGACCGACCTGTTCAATTAAACGAAACCCGTATAATTGCACGAGTCGGTCAACTAAAAATTAAAATATTCATCCCAGAAATTTACTATGAACATTTCATTGTCAACTTACGAAAACCTTGAAAAAACTGAAAAAGAATACACACACAAAAATATTTGAACACGTTTTATTTAAAAAATAAACATACATACATAATTAAAACTATGAAACAGAAATAAATTATTCTTAAAAAAAAGTCACTTTTAGCTTCGAAAAGGATACAAAAAAATAATAAATACAATAGTACGTAGGTATGTACCTCGAAAGGCTCATAATGGTTATTTGCATACATTGGTTTGAAAAAATTTGTGATTTGATTTTGATTGATTGTTTTGTTTTGAACAATGTCTTCTTATTTTTCAGCTCAACTGTAAATTTATTTAGTGGTAAGAAGTATAAACGTAGAATTGCAATGTCCTGAAGAATTTCGAAAGTCGATGGTAATATGGCTTCAAATTCTTCTTTTTCTTAAACCGTTTTTAAAATTTCGGCGTCTGTTAAGCATTGTACTTAAGTATGTTGTCTATGACCACGATATCATTTTCCGGCTTCTCTTCATCTTGAATGATACCTGTCTTTTAAAAAACCACTTCAGACGTAGGTTAAGTAATAAAATATTTCTAATATTTGTTTCATTATAATTTTTTTGTACGTCCAATTATCCGAAATATGTCCATATATTTTTTTTTCGGGTGCATATTTTAAAGTTCAATTAACCGAGTAATTCAATTAAGCGGGGTTCAATTAACCATCTAAAAAGCTATGCTACTAATACGGGAAATTTTGCAATGCAACTTTTTCGGTCAATTAAGCGGGATGTTCAATTAAGCGAGGTGCAAATAAGCGGGGATTACTGTATACTATACTCTGTCCAACAAAAATTGTCAGTACAGGCCTTATGGGAGAGCTTTTTCTAAAGCAGTGGCGCCTGATGCACCCTCACTACAATGCGTTAGAAAAAATTCCACTAAAAAAGAGCAAGCCACTGACTTTTCTTAAGGATTTGTTGTTGTAATTTTTTGCAAAAAAGTTGTACACCCCAACACGACCGTCGTATCCCACTGCTGATGAGATACTGTTAAGAGTGTCAATGTCAAGTGTCACTTAATACGATCGTGCGCTCTTTATCTACATCAAAACAGAGTTACCATTATCATTCTCAATTGCAAGCAAGGAGCTTTTTCAGTGGTTTTTATTAAGGAGCTTTTGGGATTTGAAGCTTTTGAGAACACATTTTAAGCAGATGAGTATGTTGAGTGTTGTCGTATTGCTTTTCAACTTAAAAAAAACGCGACTATTATCTTACCGCTTGGCGTTGTGGGAAAAGGTAAATTGAATATTGTTTTCAGTCGTTTTGAATCGGCAGACGGTGGCCCTACGCGTTTTTTACTCTCATTTGTGGCGATTTATATTGTAGACTACGGAATCCCTGTGAGAGCTTTAAAAGGCGACACACTTATGCATGGCAATGCAACCAGAATGAGAGACAAACGTCCTATCTTCCCTGTACCGACAATTTTTGTTGGACAGAGTATACATAATTATAACCAAAACGCTCTCAGAGGGTGATATGTGCTACTCATCTGTAACTGTAACTTTCACACAAACGAAATGAGTGACTTTTTTCTATTGCTGTAATTCAACACACTCCGATCTTGGAGCCATCAATAACTCAAACTTGCTCCGTTAGTCCGTTTTCTGCCCTATACAAAATTTAAATTATCAAAACCGCAATTGCTGTTCGCTTCGTGTCTATTTGTTAATCATCACTTCAAGTTAAGACAGTTGCGTTAAAATACGAAGACACATATAATAAAATGCACATATAATAAAAAGACAAAGAATTTCAAAAATTAATGTTATTAGAGAAAAAGCATAAAATTCATTTTTAAATAACTAAAACTCCTTTAGTAGTTGGAGCTAAACACACGATGCCATGTGTTTTGAGCAAATATAAGTCTATGCAAGAACAAAACTGTAATTCGTTTTAGTGTTTTCTTAAAAAAATAAGCTTTTGTACCTATACAAAATTTTTTAAAACATATTTAAGAACAAAATTTGGTACGCATATTTAAACTTTTCATTACTGTACGAATAAAAATTTAATTTACAAAAAAAATAGAGCCATTTTTGATAAATCAACTTTTCAAAAAAAAATAGATTCTTTTTTTCAAGAATTCAAAAAATATTTTTTTAAGTCTTAAAATGCAATGATTTAGAAGCATCTTTAAAAGTAAAGATTAATCGTAACAAAAAAAAATTATTAAAATTCTCGGAGCCGTTTTTGACAAAAATACGGTTTTCGAAAACCATTTTTTAACTTTTTGTATGGTGCGTACCTTTATTTTTAGGTAAAACAATTTTTTTCCCTCAAATCTTGTAGATTACCTATATCTATTAAGAAACTTTTATTAATCAAGCTTAACAAAAATCGATCATGGGGGTTTCGAAATATGTATTGACATTGAGTATTTTTTTTATTGAGAAATTTTTTTTAAGAATCCAAAAACTAACTTTTGAAATTTGTATACGCAATAATATTTAAACCTTGGAGGGGCTTCATAATGATTTAAATCGGTTTTACTGTTTTCGAGAAAATCAAAAACCAAAAAAATGGTTCCAAGGGAAAAATTTGAAATTTGGAAAAAATTGTTCAACCATTACCTAGTTTTAACTAAATGAAAAATATGGACCTTATTCGGAATTCCCCCCCACCAAAATGAACTTTTTTTTTTAACGAATCGATAAAAAAGTGTTTGCTGTTGATAAAAAACATCAAAGTATGGAGGAGAAACACTTTTTTATGGTAAAAAAGTGAAGTATAAGCCGACCACCCACAGTACTATAACTAAAACTACTTTTTTATTATGGGATATTTGCTTTTTTTGCTTGCTTACGCATTACGGCGTATAAACAGTGAGATATGCAACCCCCCTGCTTGGGCACACTATAGGATTTAGGGTAGGTGCTAAGTTGGGTTTCTTTTGCATTTAAAGAATCTGGATTTAAAGAAACTTTGAATTTACCCTATGGCCTATATTCGTTTTTTTATACTTTACTTTTTTACCATAAAAAAGTGTTTCTCCTTCATAATTTGATGTTTTTTATCAATAGCACACTTTTTTTTATCGATTCATTAAAAAAAAGTGCAATCTTGGGGGGGGGGGGGGGGGAATTCCGAATAAGGACCAAAAATATTTATAAAATTTCGAAAAAAAAAACTCGTTTGGCAGGTACCGTTATTTTTAGTCTTAAAAAAGGGAAAAAAACGTGTGTCCCCCAAGTTAAACGAAAATCGGCCCAGATTCTTAGGCCGTAGTCGAACAGACAGACAGACAGATAGAATTTTGGGACCCACTTTTTTCGTCTTAGCTATTGTCAACTTTGATAAAAATCTTGAATTCGATTTTTTTACGAATGCATTACTTGCCTTATAGTATCCATAAGTCGTAAGAAAAAACAACAGTACCAGAAGAATTTATGGCAGGAAAATAACACTTTTTTTTTTTTTAATTATTTTTTTGGGGGTTTGGTTGGGGGGTTGAACACCTAAAACCCCCACCTGCGTTCGCCCCTGGCTTCTCGTAACACCTAGACTCCACCTGCATACATCAGTAAGGGCAATACCAAAGGGATGAACTACAGCGGTCGAATATACGAAAAAGAACGAACCGAAAATACCAACGAGGAGGATATAATAATTGTTGAATATACGAGTACATCTCGTATATAAAATAAAAAAGTGTACTCGTAAGCTAGGCTAAGATTTTTGGATATTTTTATAAATAAAGATATAATTACGTAAAATCTGAAGTTATTGCCACTTTAGATAGAACCCTTAGCTTTTGACAAAAGTACTACGCAAATTGGATATTCACCTATTGGAATTTAAGGAATTTCTATAGAATTACAATCCATTCGGTTTAAACACGTTGGACCTATTAATAAAATGAAGTTAAACATCTTCAATCATTTCTAAACTTAGCTCATTGAACTTTGAACTCAACATGAATTCGAATGCTTTTTTCAGTTTTCCTTTTATCTATACAAAAACAAAACAAAAAACCATCCACCAACAACTACTCGTATGTAAAAACAAATATTTATTTATTAACCTTTCACATCGAAAAGCTTTTTACGAAATCTCTTAAATCCCACGGTTATTAAATTGATGACAAATGCTTCCAATGAATTTTTGACAAACCTATGACGCCCCTTGTAAGCTAGCAGTAGTGTTGGTTTAGTTAATGATAGACCATTAATGCATTAGACAACAATGTTTTATCGTCTGGGAATTTCAAACTCTCCAGTGAAGACACATTTTTCAAATATTTCATCAGAAATATTGTTGCCTCATTAATCTTAAAGTAAATTTTACATGCAACATGCCTACTGGATATCTTCGTTCCTCGGTCCACAGCGTTGACCATTAAAATGGCAACGAAAACTGCTGCTACCCGGCCTTAAAGCTGAAACCATGGATTTTAGTTAAGGCCTTAATCTTAATGGCATGATTCATTAATCTTAAAATTCAGCACCAAATTCATTGCCGGTCAGTATTGATCCGGCTATCAACTTTGATTACAAAACAATCACGGATAATCATTTTGTATCAAAACATGTCTCTTGTTCTGCTGCTAAGGCTGAATACATTAAACATAAAGTCCACGTCTATAACGTATATTTTTGATCTTGAAACTTTTTTGAAGTTAGCAAAAAGTATTGAATTACTTGACAAAAATTATTTACCAACTTAAATTTTGTTAATGAACACTGAACAGCCTCGAATTGAAGACCAATCATTAACGTTTTGTTTGCATTTACAGATATTAAAGGGTGAACGCCTTGAGAATCAGACCAATTTCAAATTTTTAAGCTACTACCAAAGACATTTATGTCATGAAATTTTTTAACGAATCAACTACTTGCTCTTTCTTGTATACCTAGTTCCAAGGTTCCAATGGAAAATCATTGGGAGACAGATTCGTCAACTTCAGCGCGCAGCGCACGAGCCAGGCCTTGAATATTCAAACCAACAAAATATAAATATACGAGCACCTAACCTACGAGTTTGTGATTTTGGTTGTCTGTCTGTTCGATTGTCATTTGAATGATTGCAGCAGCCACAGATTTGCGATTTGGCATCGAGCTTCACGTGCGTAGTCTTGAAATCGAATCGTGCTGCTGTTACCTGCACTCTGCCATGCCACGGTATCGAGCGTTCCCTACACACAGTTGACAGGTGCTTTTGATTTATTGGAGGGGAAATGTTAACAGGTTCATTAATTTATTCGATTGTTGTGTCGTGAGGCACTAGGCGGCATCATGACGTCCACAGAGCGACTTGGGAGGTTGACGATGAATGGATGACTCAGTGCGTTGGGAGTTTGAAAAAAAAATGAAAATCATGAAACTGGTCCATGGCTAACAAGGAAGCAACAAACCGAATGTAATGTTTTTTTTTTTTTCAATTTCTGTAAAGAGTCTAACGAGACCTAACCGCTGTTCTTATTCTTTGCTGATGTTTTGAACGAGTCCATTGACAGATCAGTTTGAAGTAACTGACAGGAACAGCAACATCTCAGACTAATAAATTAATTGGATTCAAAAATAATCAGTTTGTAGATACAAGAATTCTAGTTTAGAATTGAATGAATTCAAGCTACAGTTGGCGATCGTATGCTTCGTCAAGGCAGACTTCAGGTTTGAGTGATATTCTGAATGTAACTGCACAGTTTTGTTTTTCTTTTGAAAGTGTTGAGTTGAACCTACGAAATTGCAAATATTAAATTCTCTATCGTTAAAACCTGGTTGCAGAAAAAAATATGGATTATTTAGTATCAGGGCTGTTTTTTTATTCTTTGAGAACGCAGTACTTTAAGAAAAATAAAAGCAGTACGGCAATAAAATGAAACTTCATAAAATATTTTTTTTTATTTTAAACGCAAATATAATTTATAAACAAAATAAGAATGGTCAAATTTATATTTATCTCGACAACGAATTAGCTGAAATGAGACCGCTTACAGTAGTCACATTCAAAGAATATCTAGTTTTTGTTTTTATCAAATTTACGTTTGAAAAAACTGGCTCACAAGCAATTAAGTCAAAATTTATTAGGGAAACGATCTTCTGTCTTTTCCGAAACCATTTTCGGCTAAAAATAGGTCACACCTGAAACGTTCTAGTTCAAGTTCTCTAAACAAATCTGTAAAGTTAAGTAGAGCTCTCCACTCAGATTCCAGATCCCCAATGCTAATGTTTATCACAAGCTTTGGAAATAAAGAGATGGGTTCTACTAAACTTTCACCTATATTTCTTGGATTTAGTTTTTGTATTTCTATTAGGGTTTTATCGTTAAAATCGAATCTTTTTTTTATAGCCTGGCAAAGAGTTTTATAATTGTTTAGGAAAATCGATTTTATTTCAACAATTTGTATAATAGACATATTTTTTGCTTTTAGTAAGAGTTCCGCTCTAGGCCAAATAAAGACGTCTTTAATACAGAAGATGATCATCATTCAAATTTATGTTAAAAGGGTCTGTTAAATGTTCCCGTTCGATAAAATTTGATAAAATGCTTTTGAAAATCCCTTAACCGTATGGATTCTGGGGTTTCAGCTTTAAACTCTTAGACTAAGAGCCCACAGCAATTTTTGGGTGTGATTGATATCAAAAAATAATTTGCATAATTAGATAGGCCTTTAGTAGTTATTTACAAATGTGAACGTCTTGCATGCTCTAGTGGGAGCAATAGTGCATAAAGGTGCATCAGATATGCAGTTCTTTCCAGTCTAAAAAATTGTGATACAAAATTTGCCATTACTTCAAAATGAAGAGCTAAGTGCCCTGATTGCAAATATCGAGGTCAAAGACGTTTTGAAGGCGGTCTTCTTTGTGCAAGAAGTACGCTATTATTATCGCATCTTGCACACTCAAAAAAAAATCCTGGTCCTATTTATCAGATTTCTTGTTAGAATATATCCGCTAAACTGATAACGAGATTCTCCCAGGTTGTCTGATAGAATATATCAGTCTCTCCTGATAGCCCGTACCAGGCAAAAATGTTTTCTTTCCGATAGAATTTTATCAGAGCTCCTGATAAAAGGTACCAGTTGCCTGATACAATCTATCAGGAAAAAAGAATCGTTTTCCTGGTATCCACTACAGGTATATTGGTAGTATTAACCAGGAATATTATTTTTTCCTGGTAAAATGTACCTGCATTCTGGTACAATTTACCAGTAAATCGTATACTTTCCTGGTACCTGCTACCAGGATTATGGTAGTATTAACCAGAAATATTATTTTTTTCCTGGTAAAATGTACCCGCATTCTGGTACAATTTACCAGTAAATCGTATAATTTCCTGGTACCTGCTACCAGGATTATGGTAGTATTAACCAGAAATATTATTTTTTTCCTGGTAAAATGTACCCGCATTCTGGTACAATTTACCAGTAAATCGTATACTTTCCTGGTACCTGCTACCAGGATTATGGTAGTATTAACCAGAAATATTATTTTTTTCCTGGTAAAATGTACCCGCATTCTGGTACAATTTACCAGTAAATCGTATACTTTCCTGGTACCTGCTACCAGGATTATGGTAGTATTAACCAGAAATATTATTTTTTTCCTGGTAAAATGTACCCGCATTCTGGTACAATTTACCAGTAAATAGTATACTTTCCTGGTACCTGCTACCAGGATTATGGTAGTATTAACCAGAAATATTATTTTTTTCCTGGTAAAATGTACCCGCATTCTGGTACAATTTACCAGTAAATCGTATACTTTCCTGGTACCTGCTACCAGGATTCTGGTAGTATTAACCAGAAATATTATTTTTTTCCTGGTAAAATGTACCCGCATTCTGGTACAATTTACCAGTAAATCGTATACTTTCCTGGTACCTGCTACCAGGATTATGGTAGTATTAACCAGAAATATTATTTTTTTCCTGGTAAAATGTACCCGCATTCTGGTACAATTTACCAGTAAATCGTATACTTTCCTGGTACCTGCTACCAGGATTATGGTAGTATTAACCAGAAATATTATTTTTTTCCTGGTAAAATGTACCCGCATTCTGGTACAATTTACCAGTAAATCGTATACTTTCCTGGTACCTGCTACCAAGATTATGGTAGTTAACCAGGAATATTATTTTTTTTTCTGGTAAAATGTAGCCGCATTCCGCATACCCGTGCAATTTACCAGGACCTTTTCCTGGTACCTGCTACCACGATACCAATGTATAACCTGGAAAAATTTGTTTGGTTTTTGTTTAAACAAAACAAATATCTGGAAACCAATACGACAAACAAATACAAGAAGAAACCGAAATACTTGATCTCATAAATAAAAAATAGTTGAATTTTTTAAGAACATTAATTTTTATTACAACTACTATGTGAATGTTGCTAGTTACTTTCAAAAGTTTACTTTAATAATACATATATTTATAACTTGATTTACATTTGTAATTACAAGTCTAATCTATTGTTGTGATTGTGATGTTTTCTCATTTTCAGCTGATTTCAAATATTTTATAAGCGTGCGTGCTTTTGAATTTGTTGCTGATACGTCGATTTGGTAAAAATAAATATCCACGAATTCCCAGAAATTTTGGCATGACTTTGGATACGCGATATTGAATGTAAAAAATATCTTTACGCAGATATCAAGAGCACGGTCGAAGGTAAATACCTTGAAATGGGTGTTATCAAAGTCCACATGAATTTCTTCGATTTTGTCCAACGAACCAATTAAAGTTATTAAAGGTGGTTGGGAATGTGAGTGTTTCGCAGCCAGTGCGTTCTGGTATTCTTTGTAGTCTTGCTGCTGAGCAAACACTCTGACTGATGCTTCTTGGCTCTCGGAAACTGTGAACCGTTTGTTACCTTCACGTCCACTTGGTTGCAGGAGATAGTGCAAGTATGTGAAGACCATAGCAGACCTGGTATCTGATAATGAAAAGAATTTTTGTATTAATATAAGACAGAAAACTTTACGATTCTTAACTGAAAATGATTAAAAAGTGTAAAAGATGTAAATAAAAAATGATTGTATATCTATACATAAATATATTTTTATAATTTCTAAATGATTAAGGTTTACATTTTAAATATGTATTAAAATAATTATTATTACAAACTTTTTGAAACAATGTTCGAGTTGGGGTCGGATACACACTTTAAGTGGAAGTCGTGTAGTTTCATTCGTATGTCCGTGTTTACTATTCTTTTCGGGAAAATGAATTCGAGCATCAAATTAACAAAGTCATTCATTTTGGGGCCTGCCAAAACCATATCCTTATGCCCGAAAATTCTATAGAAATCCGATTCGATCTGCAGAGAAAAATTGATGTGAAAGTTAATTAGCTGTTTTATTTTGCTGATAAGTAACAGTAACGATAACACAACTTTTATAGCATGCACATATATGGTATTTAAAAGGAGTAGTCCAGTAAAATAAGGGCTTAACCTAGGAATAACAGATTGTAAGTTGAAAATTTGTTTACTTCATTGGAGTTCTAAACATTGTGTAAAAAGTCTTATATGATCTTGTGTCTGCATCATAATTTATGGATCACCAAAGGTCGGAAAAAAATGAAAAACGCTATTTCGTGGTTAGGTATATTCGTTTTTATAGCTTTGATGGTGATTACACAAAATTGTTTAGAATTCCAAAACGAAGGTATACAAAAAATTCTATTTAATTGCTTACTAATTGCTATCTCTCATTCCGAGGTTGACCCCTTTTTTTGACTTATTTTAATGGTCTAGAAATAGCAACCAAAACTGGATGTATTTAACTGCACCTATTCAATTATGCCCACTTCTTCCTTAATATCCCTGCGAATTATATTTTTCTGCAAACAAAATTATGTTTGTAATAAAGAATTTATTTATGACTATTGTTTAAGTACTGGTGATGCATTAGTTTAAGTTTCAATTATTATAAAAAAAAAGTAAAAAAGCAAATGTTGAATTAAAAAGTATCTACTTTTTTTCTTACGTATTCATATCCGTTTGGAAGGTTGATAAAGTGCCATTTTTCGTAAAATTCATGCCACGAAATTATTTTTGAGTTCGCCTTTTTTAGATCCATTTGTCGAACATTGAATGTACTCGCCCATGCTCTTCCTCTTTCTTCAGCATTCATGGCAAGGAAATCGTGTTTCATTTGCATGCATAGTTTATCTTCATCACCGGAGTTTTCTGCGGTCAACGCATCATCGAGTTTTTGCTTTTTTTTATATTCCGGCGCGCACAAACGATTTAAGCTCCTAAATTTCCCACGCATGTTGTGAAATTTGTTTGCGAGTATTCCTTTAGGATTTTTTGCACCTTTCTTGTGGTCATAATAATCAAGCTATATAAAAGACAGCAAATAAAAGCATACATATAAAACTAAAAACATAAATTAGTTACAGGGTCTTCATTGAAAGCCATGTGAATTTCTTCGGCGAGCTGTTTCAAGTCCTTTGACGAAAAATAAATATTATTTGCACTCGAATAATTTACAATTGTATTCAATAGCAGACTTCGCACTGATTTATTGTCAATATTTTTATTACTTTGATAATAACTCTTAATCGTTTCTCCTTCGCTGCAATTTAAAATATCCATCAATTTTTTGCCGACTGTTGCATTGGAAGGAAGAGGCGAAGAACGACTAGTTGTCGGTGTTGAAGAACTTTGTTCTATCGAGAACGATAAGTCATCTAGAGATCGGTTGAACGATAAATTTGAACCAAGCTCAATTTTCCATTGCTGCCACTTATCAAAAAATACTATTCTACTAGCAGTAGTTATATTTAATCCTTGTAAGAACCTTTTCATGAAAAATGGTTCAGCAACTTTCAATACTGGTACAAAAAGGCCTTCATCTACATATAGCATAGTTTTTATATTAATCTATAATTAATAAAAGTGAATTTAGGTTTCAATTTACCCACAAAATATTGGTGATATTCAAGCGGAATCTTCCATGAAATCAATAGATTTTTTAAAACTTCTACTTCTTTTTTTTTTTCATTTTCACAGTAGGAATTGATTAGGTCTGAGAATGAAACGTTTTCTGCAACTTTGATGGACTTTGAAGAATCTACTTCGGGAGCAACTTTCACAGATGGATTTTCAAACGATGTATGTGATAAATCATCTTCCAACGGTTTTTCTAGGCTTTCCAAGAAAGTATAATTTATAAGTGATGGTAATACTTCACTACATGGAACGGTGATGATAGTTTGTTCAATTGGTGATATAATTTTCTCCTCCATAGCCGATGGCAAAATGGACTTCATTCGAGCAACATTAGACTCTTCTGCAGCTTTTTTTTTCGTTGGTGACATTTTTATTCTAATACAAATGATAAAGATATCAATAAATTATTTTTGGTCTAACCATCACCATGCCACGTGATATTTTATGAGAATTAATCGGAGGACTTTTGCAATGGTCGATATGTTGCAAATGATACGATAAGTATTGTATCGGTGAATTTACATTGCTTATTTCAATGGCAGCATAATGTTTTCGAAATGAAATAATTTGTACTCGTTGGCACAACAAATATGGAAGATTTTCCAATGAAAACTTGATCACTTCTTTGATTTGAAATAAAAACGCAGTCTCTGGTGTACTGTCTAAAGATTGTGTAATGAAATAACCTTTTTTGAAACGCTTTCCATAATACATGCATTGAGAAAAACTTTTGAAATCGGAAGTTATTCCTTGTCTTACCATGTAATTATTTATAAAATCAAAATGTTGAGTATTCTGCATGTGGCTATCGGCAAATGATACTATTTCTGGAACAATGTCATTTAATAAAAATTGAGCGAATTTTAACTGAAATTTAAATGATAACGTAACTGGGATGTTTCGTCGACTGTTTATGACTCGCGCGTATTTTTTAAACTCCTTATGTTTAGCTTCAAACTGGAAGCACCAAAAGTTACGAGGCACCCCACTATTCCGAATAACCAATGGATAATGAACCATAAAATGATGCTTTGGCTTAAGAGTATCGTTAAACAATCTCACGTAATCAAGATGATGCTGTCGTATAAGTTCTTCAAGGTGCTCAATCATATCATTTGATATGTTGAAATAGAGAAGAATTTCAACAATTTCTAGGAAATTCAAAAAGAAAATCCAAACTTCGTCCTTTTCAGGTATTCTATCGGCCACAATTAGAGGAAAATGAAAAATAAAAGCCATCATTTCACGAGCTGTTTTCTTCAAATGCATATTTTTTAAATTTTCATTTGTAATTGGTGACATTGAAATATTTCCGATCTCGATTTCCCCATAGTTAAACGAGTTAACTCGATCATTAAAAGCTTGAAGATCTGAAAAAAACTTCATATCGAGTATATATCGTATGATGTGGCAAATGTTATAATGGCAAATACCTTCAAATATATCATGCATCACATCAACTGAAAAGTTATTAGTGACGTGAAATGATGCAATTGAATTGAAAACTGAATCCTCATGTATACCTGTTTTTTTGTAATCATTAATGGTTACATCTTCGATATAATTTTGCCTATTACGTAACATATTTTCAACCTCGCATGGCATTACATATGTTTCTTTCTTTGACAGCTTACAAAATCGACAGAAAAAATTACTGGAGCATGAAGAAAAACCAAGCATTGCATTCAAGCCTAAATTATCTCCAATCAATAAACCCAAAACAAAGTAAACCTTTTTAATTCCCTGAGATGTACTGATTTCAATACCGGTTTTTTCTAAAAAATTTATTTTATTTACGAGTGAGTAAAGACATTTTTTATTTCCATAAATTTTATAGTCACGTGATTTGAATAATGCAGCTAGAAAAATATCAGGTTGATCCGGAGTAACAGGAAATGAATAATAAATAAATGAAATCGGATCAGCGTGAGAGCCTAATGGATTATTTATTTCTGCATCATCCATGTAAACGAAATACGGTATGATAATTTCACTTAGAGGAAACAGATTACGTTTGTCCTGCCATGCCTTTCTTTTGATATAGTGGGAAGTATTTGACTCATCGCTGGAAATTCGATTCATTTCGTCTATAGTCTTGATCAATAAATCATTTTTTTCGAAAAATTTTTGGAACTGAAATTCGAGTGGTAGAAGCACCCCTGTCGTTGTTTGTTCCTCATGGCAATTAATTCCATTTCGATAATAATTTTTCAATTCCTCATGAATCGTGAACTCTGTAGCACCGCAAAAATAATTATTTGCTGTTAGCCATTGTATAAGCTGATGGTCAGTACTGCATGATTCGAACGGCTTTTCCACCGCTGAAATCAAAGCTGCAAAGAGCAACCGATCTTCGACTGGTCGACTTGGTTTGGTGCTAAAAACTTTTAATGAGTTTATAATAGGCTCATGAATGGTTTCTTTAAACATTCCTATAATTCTAACAGCATCTTTTCGGGACAAGTTGTCCATGCTGAACAATTTCATAGCGAAATTAATACCACTCTTATTGAAATCAATTCCTAACTTATTTAAATCAATATCAAAATCATTTCTAGTAAGAGAATAATCATTTTCAACAGAAGAATGTAGACTGTCAGAAGAACACGAGGGCAAGTCCGAAGCATATGCTGCGGTTGGAGGAGAAAAACGTCGTGGAGAGGGCGAAATAGAACTCTTAGTAGTATTTGAATTAGACGAAAATAATGTCAATCCTTCTTTTATATGTGTCTTACAGTGACGCGAAAAATTTGTGAAAGTGGATGTGAATGATGTACAATCTTTAAAAGTACATCGGTAAACACCTAGTCCATCTAAATTATGCACCACTTTGAAGTGGGTGGATATATCGTTTAGGTTACATAGTCTTTTATGGCATATAAAACAATCCATTTTACATATATGGTAGTTCTAAACGCTGATATGAGATTAAAAACAAAAATTAAGTTTTTATTTAAAAAAAATTAAAAACAGTTCAAATGCTAAAAACAAAGATCATGTAAAAATAATCCACAATTACTTTTATGGAAGTATATAAAATGTAAAAAAATAACTAAACTTATCGGCGCAAAATTTTAAACAGTTCTCGTTTAAGCAATAAAACCAGCTCTACTTAACGTAGTCGTTAAGCTTGGAGATTTTGTCTAACTTTTTCATAATTTCAAACACGTTAGAAAAACTCTTCTAACTAATGTGGGTTTTACAACAGAATCTAAGCAAATTAACGTTTAACCCCTAATTCGACAAAAACATAACTAAAACACAACTACACAAATAAACAAAATATAAAAAGTACAGACTCCAAACCAAATAATTCCTCACCGAAAAAAGTACCTACATTTAATACACAACCTTGGTACGGATTTCGATTGTTTATAAATTATTTACATAGTTTTAGAAGATGGAAATAAACTATACATTGCTAATTCACTGCATAAAAACTCAATTTTATTGTTGGAAGGTGTAAATTCATTTGGATCTCGATAGATACATGACATATGTATGGGTGATTCTACAAACGATGGAATTTTCGGCGGCCGCGGAAATATTTTAAAACCCGTTCAATTATTATTTAATCTGATTTTTCTTATAAAATTAAATCTGATTGATATCTACCTGGCCTAGCAATATTATTAGGGTGACTTTATTTTATTTTGCTCAAAAAATTCTTCAAAGTGTCTTATTTGCGTTTTCGCAAAGAAAAATTATTTCCGTTCTCTTATTTTGGGTCTCATACTAAGATAAATCCCATCGATGTTACGGCAGATAATACATCTTTGCTACGAACTAGGTAAATATTTTTTAGTAATTGATTTTATTATGAAAAAAACTTTATTAAACTTTGGGTCTTGTGAATAAAAAAAAGTTAAAGCTTTTTTTGGAGGAAGCTAAAGCCAACTAGTCATAGCTTTTACTAGCAGCTAAAGCTAGACAGTACTAGCTTAAGCTTTGTTTTATGTGAATTAAAAAAATGATAACGCTAAATAGCTTATGCTGGAAAATTCTAGCTTAAGCTTCGTAATTTAAGGTGTTCGTTTTTTTATTCACATGTTTCGGCTAGTTAGCTTTAGCTAAAACTGGTACATGTATGACCGAAAGGAAGGTTTGTTTGCCTCAATTTGTTATCTGTTCTACAGGGCAACTATTGGTTTCGGCTAAAAAATGTTTTTAACATTTCGTATGTCAGTTTCTGGGTCTATACGTTCGCCGTCCTATTTTTTGAGATATTCCCTTATAGACTAAGAGCCCACAGCAATTTTTGGGTGTGATTGATAACAAAAAATAATTACCATAGTTAGAAAGGCCCTTAGTAGTTATTTAGAAATGTGAACGTCTTGCATTCTCTAGTGGGAGCAATAGTGCACAAGAGTGCATTATTTATGCAGTTCTTTCCAAAGTCTAAAAAATTGTGATAAGAAATTTGCCATAACTTCAAAATGAAGAGCTAAGTGTCCTGATTGCAAATATCGATGTCCACGATGTTTTGAAGGCGGCCTTTTACGTGCAAGAAGTACCGTATTCTTATCGCGTCTGGCAGACAGAAGGCTGTCTGCAAAACGTCCTGGACCTCGATATTTTCAATCAGGGGGCTTAACTCTACATTTTGGCAAAGTTGATATAATAATTACTTAGACTTGGAAAGAACTGCATATAGGATGCACTACTATGCACTATTGCTCCCACTTGAGCATGCAAGGCGTTCGCATTTGTAAATAACTACTAAGGGCCTATCTAATTATGCTAATTATTTTTTGTTATCAATCACACCCAAAAATTGCTGTGGGCTCTCGGTCTATTATGTTTAATTAACAACTCGCACAAGTTAATACTGAAAATAAGAACTAGTCAAAGCTTTCTAGACAGGTCGAAAAACTCTTGAAATTTTTGTAGCTTTAACTATAATATTCTAGTTTAAGCTATTTTTATTCACACAAATTTAAGCTTAAGCTAGGAAAACAAGCTAAAACTAAATGAATTTAGCTTTGGCTATTTTAAAATAGCTATTACTAGAAAACATCTTTAACTAGCTAGCTTAAGCTTATTTTTATTCACTAAAATCAAGCTTTTACTTAAAAATCCAAGCTTTAGCTTTTTTTTTATTCACAAGGCCCTTTGTCTCCCGTTTTTCATATCAGTCCCCAGAAATATTGAAACAGTCGAATAAGTCAATAACTAGGATATCGATCGAAATTCCAGCACTGGAAATTTTAAGTACCAAGTCTCCTTACTATAAAATCGTGGTGCAACTCGTTTCTGTTCCTTATGTTAGTATTGTAAAAAAGATATTTGTGCAAGAAATCGTAGATTGTCCGTTTAATTTATCAGTCCTCTGGTGAGGTTTTACAAAACAAATTTGTATGTAAGTAGGCATATTTGTTAGCAGTAGGTATAGCATAGGTTTAATAAAACTGTAATATTATAATATAGTCTTTTTTGTTTTTTTTTTTAAGTAAAACCTTAATATCTTCTATGGGCAAAAACTATGAAAAACCTCAGTCCCTCTACTAATAAATAACCAAATAATATTTTATTCAGAGACCTGAGAAATGTTTAGTTTTATCTTGAACATTGAAATTCATTGCGAAACTTTTTTTTCAAATTTTTAAAAAGAATATGGGGGCTATCGTGAACAAAATTTCCCTCGGAATTTTCCCAATCTTCGAAAATTTGAAAGGTCAAGGCCTTTTTAAACGAGAGCCAAAGTCACTACGAAACTTAATTCCCAATATCAATAAATTCCAAGGGAAACTTTCGACATTATTCAAGATCACAATTTTGAAAGTTGGGAACAATTCCCAGAGAAATTTTATTCACGATAGGCCCCTATAATTTATTTTAAATTGATTCTAAGTAGAAAAAAATATTTTACTATATTATATTCTTTTAAAAAAATGCTAAGTTATATCATGTATTAACAATGAATTTTTATGTTTATGAAGAATAATTAAATTTAATTTCTTTATTTCAATGTGTATACCCAAACAAAAAAAAAATAAGAAAAAATAAAGTTTTATTCAGTCCTCTTAAAAAAAACTCAGTCCCCTGAATATCCTATTTTCAAAAAATGTCTTTAAAATCGTCATTTTTTATTTTTTTAAATGACCGCTTTCAAAAACACAAAGGAACGTCCTAATGATCAACTAGAACAACTCTTACGATTACGACTTTTGGCTACCAAAAATGTCGTACCGAAATTTATATCATTGTATTCCATTGTTTGTAGAATCACCCGTATTTACATTTTTTGTATTTACAGATTTGATTGTCCATCGCCCGCTTAATATTGCAAAATGAAAGATCGTAGAGCACTTTTTTAGGATTGTTTCGAATTTATAACATTCAGTGTTTCAATCTATTTACAAAGCACATGTTTAAGAAAAATAGAATACTTCCATTTGCTTTGGTATGAAATTGTCACTGTGGAAAAAGTATACTTTTAAGGGATAAACTAGCTATTTTCTGCTGTTAAACTTAGACGAGCTCTTTAACGTTAAAATATAGTTTATGTCATTTAAAATTAATAAAAAGTAGGTTCTCGTTTTAAATATACATTAAATAATGTTTATCCTTAAGTGGGCTTAAGGCCAATTTATGTTAATATTTTTTTGTTTTTTTATGTTGTGAGTTGTGACGCTTCGGATGTGGTTACACCCTTCTTCACACCTATTTATTAATTGAAATATAATTTAAAACATATATACATATAATTAAATACATCAAAATTCTAACTTCACAACATAAAAAAACAAAAAAATATTAACAAAAATTGACCTTAAGCCCACTTAAGGATAAACATTATTTAATTAAATAAAAGGTCACGAAGAAAGAAAATATTTGTTTTAAATATACTATTAAGAGGTGACTCATATTCTAATATGTATTCAGATTCAGAGCAGGTTTTAAATGTTTTAAATTTTGCGCCATCGTGTTTTGTGTAGCACGTAAAATAAAATTGCAATGACAAAACTTACATATTTACCACAGATATAGTAGTTTGAGTTGATGTCTTAGCTGGTATGTTTGATTTTTTTGTTAATATCCTGTTTTGATTTTGCTGCAATGAAATGGAATACAATGGTGTTAGATTTTTAAAATACACAAATTAAATCGACAGAAAGAAACATTTTATTATGTTGCAACGCTTAATTTTGAATTTATCATGTATGGTATTAAACTTCGGAGAGTAGAAGCTATTATTGAAACTTATCAATGAATAATTTGAATTATAAGAAATTAGTAATTTTTTAAATTCTATCATATAAAATGCATGACTAGATAAAACATTTAAAATCTTTAGAGATTTTTATTAAGTAAATTTATATTTGTTTAAATTTTGTTGTCATTAAAAAAATTATAGGCAATAAAATTTGTTAATTTACACTTCAAAACCTGGTTTTAAAAAGATTCTTCGATCCTTTTTAAAAATTGTAAAATTATATTTAAACAGATATTTTTTTTTCAAAATTGCTTCGCTCAAATTCAAAACGTGCCTTATATATGTACAAAAGGAAAAAAAAGTTCTTACTTACGATTGATGAATTTGTTACGTGCAAATTTGTTACGTGCAGATGATGTTTTTATCTACGGCTTGTCTAGGCTGGTAATATGATCCTTTCTGTTTTGAAATATAAATTTGAATTATTTAAAAATATTAAATTGTATCTACAGTAAAAACAAAATATAAAGGTACACTTGTATATATATTTATACAAGTGTATCTACCTATTGAATATTTGGAACCCTCATAATCTTACAATTTCTTTTTATTAAAAAACTAAAACCATTGACTGTACTTCCAAAACTGCGAATCACTTTAACATTTGATCAAACTTTCTTTTTATGCTTTTATTAAAATTGAGGTAGACTTAAGAAGAGAACATTGAATATATAGAATAGATATATATTATATATATATAGAATAAAAGGCCGTTTTCCTAAATGCAGTGCATGGTGAATTTTGATGTTTTTTTTTTGCAATTAAATGCGAATTCTAAATTTGAGAGTTTTTTTTTAATGAATTGTAAAAGTTAATATTGAATTTCAGAGTAAAGATAAACGTTGCGAGGGCATCAAAATCCACGATGCGCTGCAACACTGCATTAAGCAAAACGCGCACAGCCTTACCTTTTGATTATACTCGTACATCGATACGAAATGCTGACATATTTTGGGCTCCTTTTATTAATAATCCGATAAAATTTACTTTTTCTATGAAAATTTCACAGTTTAAAATGTTCATAAACTATGTATGTTTGCACATTTAATATAACACGAGACGACCACTCACCATTACTTTTTACAAACGAATGACTATCAGAGCCAGAGAATGGTCATGGAGATGATAGACACAGACAAGAACAAGATACGAAATACAACATGACTAATACAAATAAGAATTCAGGGTTGTTATCTCGAGTGCAAGAGACTGGGTTGTGATTGTTTGTTTAATACATACATTTGTTGATCAAGGCTTTAGATCGGTGTGCTTATAAAGGGAGAACAAATTTAGCGCAAATTGCAAGCAATTAATATTTATAAATAAATAAAATCATTGATTTATTATATGGCAGTTTTTATAAACTCTGTTTGAAATCAGATTGAAATTTAAATTTAACCTTATTCTTATTCAATAATTAAAAAATGTTAACCTTTTTTATACGCTTGTGTTAAGAATAAACAGAAATTAATTGCGCAGGTGGAGATGCTTTATATTAATAAAAATGAAATATAAATCTCTGGAACACTAAATTAAATGGAAGGAAAAGGCGAATATACGTAAATTCCTTAAAGTAACATTATTTATAGAGAGGAACACTTCATTCTTGAGAACGCATTAAACTAATGTTATCTAATTTTATATTAATTTTAAATTAAATTAAATGTCTACCTGCTTCCAAAAGTCAATTTTTTGTCTAATTTCATAGATCGGTTTAAACGCAAAATCATACATACCATCTCTGCACCCATGACCTCATCATGCTTATTTAGAAACACACACAATTGCGCTGGCGTGTCCCATTACCTATTTCTTATTACCGGCACGGCAGCTGTTGCCATGTAATTCATTGAAGGTGGAAGAAAGAGAAGGATATGTCGAATGACGATGTTTTTTTCTCAATTCTGTGGCGTCTTCTGGTTTTCCTGATAATATTTATCGGGAGTATGGTATATTCTACCAGGTATTTAAAAGAGAGGGAACAAGAAAGATAGATGAACTGAACATTTTCTTCTTAATTTCGCAAACGAAATAAAACAGGGATGATAAACATTACGACTTCAGATATTTCTGATAAAATGGCGGAAAGATTTTTTTCAAATTCATTTAAAAACATAATTAATTAATAATTTTTGTTTACAAATATCTGATTTTCTTGCCATATGCAGAAAATAGGGATTTCAAAAAATGATTATCTTGATGTCACGAAAAAGAGTTGTGACTTTTTTCGAATTTAAAATTAGTAGATACAAGGGTTTCTCATGTCTTCGCGTTAGCAAACTTTAGTTTTTGGTTTTTCAGATTGTTTAATCAAAAATTAACTAGGAATCATCTTAAACTTACTTTTAACCGGTTTTTAATGAAGAATAAATGGACTTATTGACATTTTATTGATAAGTTTAATTTTTTCATTCAATGGAAGCCTTTTTAAGGATCCGTGTAAACTGGTTGAAATTTGTAATGAATTAATTTCTCCTTTTAATTTTTGAGTTTTTAAGTACATGTGTGTTAAAAATAAACTGGGAATAGGTAAAACAATGGCAATTCGTGCAAAAAACCAAGAAAATAGACTTTTTTCGACGATTGCAAGTTTCAAAAAGTCATATGAAGCTCCCACGATACTAAAATAATAAAATAAGTATTCGACAGATTTAAATTGAATAAAAGGTTACACGTTAGAGGAAGTAAGATGTCAAGCTCTTAGTTGTTGTTGTGAAATACTATAATTCTAAAACATTTTTAACATCCTACTAATTTGACTAAAATTTTGCGCCAATAATATAAATGCAATTTTTATTGATAGATAACCGTATTTGTTGACATTTTTTTTATTTATTAGCAGAATTTATGGGTTCGTGTAGGTAAACCACGTTCATATTTTTGTTAAATTTAATGCATACTTTATAATTTAAATCTTTGAAGCTTTGAGGTATTCGGGTCCAAAAAAAAAGGGAAATCGAAATAAGCTTACTTTGCATACAATTATTGTTAGTAAATAAATTGTTTTGTGAGCTTTATTATCGTAATCAAATCATTTTTATACAGTGGCATAATTATCAAACCTTTGTTGCTTTGTTTTTAACTCAGTAATTGCAGGCCTAAAATAATAAAGGCAGGTATTTTTTGGTTTAGAAAAACAATTTATAATCCCTACAATTTTCTTATCAACAAATTTTGTAATCAAATTGTGTAACAAATAGCGGCATCATTCAATATTCATTTTCCCTTAAGTTAAAATCACATCACTGTTGCTCAAAAGCAATTTGATACGAATTATACATATATTTTTCAATTTTTATATTTATATATTTTCAATTATTATTGCTTTTCTGAATAGACTAAGAGCCCACAGCAATTTTTGGGTGTGATTGATAACAAAAAATAATTAGCATAATTAGTTAGGCCTTTAGTAGTTATTTACAAATGTGAAAGCCTTGCATACTCTAGTGGGCGCAGTAGTGCATTAAAGTGCATTTAGTATGCAGTTCTTTCCAAATCCAAATAATTGTGATAACAACTTTGCCAAAATGTAGAGTTAAGCCCCCTGATCGAAAATATCGAGGTCCAAGACGTTCTACAGACAGCCTTCTGCCTGCCAGACGCGATAAGAATAGGCAACTTCTTGCACTAAGAAGGCCACCTTCAAAACGTCATGGACCTCGATATTTGCAATCAGGGCACTTAGCTGTTCATTTTGAAGTTATGGCAAATTTTTTTTCCCAATTTTTTTGACTAAGGAAAGAACTGCATACTTAATGCACTATAATGCACTATTGCGCCCACTAGAGTATGCAAGACGTTCACATTTGTAAATAACTACTAAAGGCCTAACTAATTATGCTAATTATTTTTTGTTATCAATCACACCCAAAAATTGCTGTGGGCTCTCGGTCTAGAAGTGCAATACCATAATAAAATTGTTTCAAATACAAAATCATACATAACATCTCTGCACCCATGATCTCATGCTTATTTAGAAACACACAAATACGCTTGCGTGTCCCATTACCTATTTCTTATTACCGGCACGGCAGCTGTTGCCATGTAATCTATTGAAGGTGAAAGAAAGAGAAGGATATGTCGAATGACGATATTCTTGTCTCAATTATTTTGCGTCTTCTGGTTTTCCTGATAATATTTATCGGGAGTATGGTATATTCTACCAGGTATTTGAAAGAGAGGGAACAAGAAAGATAGATTGAACAGAACATTTTCTTCTTAACTATGCAAACGAAATAAAACAGGGATGATAAACATTACGATTTCAGATATTTCTGATATTTCTGATAAAATTCAGGAAAGAATTAAAACAATTTTTTTTAAATAATGATTAATTGATAATTATTTTCTTTTTTATTTTTTTTTATTATCCTTATGTTATGCGATGACGTCGCGATATAGTTGTGACTTTTTTCGAATTTAAAATTTGTTCAAAGGTTTCTCATGTCTTCGTGTTAGCTAACTTTAGTTTTTGGCTTTTCAGATTTTTTAATCAAAAATTAACTAGGAATCATCTAAAACGTACTTTTTACGGGTTTTATATTAATAAATAAATAGATTTATTGGCATTTTAGTGGTCGGTTTAAATTTTCCATTCAATGGAAGCCTTTTTAGGGATCTGCGTAAACTGGTTTGAAATGTTTATTGAACTTAATTTCTGCTTCATATTTAAATTTTTTTAAGTTTTTAGGTGTGCGTGTCGTATTTGTTAATACGTATAGTTATTAAAACTTATGTGATAAGTTTAATTTTTTTTTTAATTTTTTTTGCATACATTTTTAAAGAAGCGTGTAAACTATGCTGTAATTATGTGTTAGTATATTTCCTACTTTATAATTAACATTTTGGAAGTTTATTTGCGTGGAACCTCAATACTTCCAAAATTTTAATTATAAAGTAGGAAATATATCAACACAAATTACAGATATAAATTAAATATCTAAATATATTAACATATATTTATGCGTGTGTTGATAAATAAATTGTTTTATTTGAATCACGCCGTTAATATTAAATTTATTGGTGATCCACTGAAGTGCAATATCAGTTCAAAATCATACGTCACATCTCTGCAGCTATAATTTCATTCTTGTTAAGTGACAATGAATTATTTCTTATGACAGATTTTATTTCTTGTCAGGAAGTTTTATCAAAAGAGACGGAAAGAGAAAACTATGACGAACGATGAGGTTTTTTTTTCAATTCTTTGGTATCTTCCGATTTTCTTGATAATATTTACCGGAAGTATCTATAATATACGAGTATTCTATACAATTATGAATTTTCTTTTTTAGCTTGTACAATGTAGATATTATGTATGTAATTTTAAAGCAAGTGCAGATTTTCCAGAGACAACAATTTTTTTAAATTTATTTTATCATGAATTTTTTATATATTAAACATTTAAAAAATATTTTCAAAAATTAGCACATGAAGAAACATTAACATATGAGTATAGATAAAACAAATAACTTTGAGTGTTAATGGGATATATAAAAAATGTACCTCATATAGGTATGCAACTCATAATTTTAATTTCATCAAAGGTAGATAGGTAAATATACATAGATATATGTAAATACTTTAGGAAAATCTGAGGTATAATTTCCTGTCTTCTAATATATTTTCACTGAGAATTTGTTCTATTTTCCTCTGCTTATAACGTTATTTCTTTAGCAATTCCTAATAAATCTGAGTTAATAAAATTCTGGTTAGCTTTTGCCTTCATAAACATTTATACGAACTGAAAACAAGTATTATGATATATTTGTATCAGAAATTCCCGATAATATTTTTCGGAATATCAGGAGATCTGGTATGTAAATTCAAACTCTTAGTTCCTGATACCAGCTATCAGGCGTCTGATACATTTCTTTCTTATCAGGAAAACGAAATTATCTACCAGAAAATTGGTAATATTTATCATGATTCCTGATGGTATACAAATATACCATCATATAATAAAACCATATAATAAAACCAGGTTTTAGATAAAGTTTTTAAACATACATTAGTAAACATATATACAAATATTTTTATAAGTAATTTTGTTATGATTTATGGTAGTATACATTTATCAGAAATGATGCTTTAAAAGAAGCACACCAATTTAAAATTGAATTACTTTTTTATTACAAGGACTGCGGTAGTACCTATACACGAGTATGAATTAAATGCTGAATAATATTTACCAGAGTACCTACATATAAGAAGATCTGATACAAAATGATAAACTTTCGGTTCCTGATACTAATAACCAGGCTACAGGTAAACTATACTTAAGAAGAAGAACCTATAATATCTATCAGGAAAATGGTACTTTTTATCAAGATTTCTGTTTCTATATTTTGTATCAGAAGTATCTGATAATGTTTATCACATTATCAGGAAACCGGATGCACGATTTTCAAATTGGGTCTGATACCGGTTATCGGAATACAGATAAAATTTACTTTATCTGATAAACCGATAACATTTATCAGGAAATTGGTATTATATATCATAATTTTCCCTGTTAAAACTTTTATCAGGAAACCTGGTAAAAAATATATCTTCCTGGTTCTGGTACTGGGTATCAGGATCCAGATAAATTACGTTTTAGCATGGAAAACGATAACATTTATCTGGAAAACGATAATATTTATCAGGTTTT
Organism: Philhelius festivus; assembly: GCA_963931855.1. Lineage (NCBI taxonomy): Eukaryota > Metazoa > Arthropoda > Insecta > Diptera > Syrphidae > Philhelius > Philhelius festivus. The sequence goes on from OZ007555.1 coordinate 216,380,144, forward strand.
TTCCTGGTATATTTTATCAGTAAATCTGGTAAAATAATGTTCTACCTGGTTCTTGATACCGGCTACCAGGATCCAGATAAACTATGTTTTAGCATGGAAAACGATAACATTTACCTGGAAAACGATAATATTTATCAGTTTTTCTCCTGGTATATTTTATCAGAAAACCAGTATCTGGAAATTTTTTTGAGTGCAGGCAGAAGGCTATCTGCAAAACGTCTCAGACCTCAATACTTTCAATCAGGGATCTTAACTCTACATTTTCGCAAAGTTGTTATCACAAATATTTATACTTGGAAAAAACTGCATATATGATGCACTTTTATGCACCATAGCTCCTTTTAGAGCATGCAAGACGTTAGCATTTGTAAATAACTACTAAAGGCCTATCTAATTATGCTAATTATTTTTTGTTATCAATCACACCCAAAAATTGCTGTCGGCTCTCGGTCTATCTGTTTTTAGTTAGTTAGTTAGTTTTAAAATAAAGGACAAGAAAGTTAAATATATATTATTTGTAGCATTTAGTTCAATACTAACAGAGTCTGCTTCTAACCCAATAAGAAAAAAGTGTTTAAGAAGAACCCATTGCTCTAAAACTCTGTTGACAACACCTTCACGAGACAACCATCTTGTTAAAGAAAGTTTTAAAATTTTATGATTTTTATGGAAATACTCGAAAATTTTAAAATCTGTTTCCCTTTTTGCACTATGAGAGAAGAAATAAAGATGGGAAGGGTATAGCCTCTCTCAATCCGGTTTGCATTCAAGCTAAAAACATGGCCCTTAGTGGGTTTTACCAAAACATGCAATTCAGTGCATTTTTTTTATTTTCACGAGTTCCATTCATAGGGTTTATTCAAGAAATGTTAAAACGTTTTATATGACGACAGAAACAGAAACAAAAACAAACGGAGTGAGAAGAGAATAGAATAAATGGATCCGTACAGCTAATGGCTTGTCGTTTTTAATTTGATTTTTGGGTATGTTCATAGAGAATAGTTTTTGAGTGAATTAAGATAGCAGCACAGTAGTAATGAAAATTAATGCTTTGAAGATTTTGTATGGAAAAGTTGACGAGAAAAAAATCTTTAACTTTAAAAAATCGTTTTATTATTAAATAACTTTTTTATATAAGAAATTTCTTTAAAATTTTTCAAGAAAAAAATGCCGGAGTCGCATTTTAAGTATTTAATAATATTGATTTAAAGAAATAATTTAAAAAAATAATCGTTCATAGGTTTTGAAGATATTGATTTTTCAAAAAAACTTTTTTTTTCAAAAAAACCGAACAAATATTTTTTCGAATAATTTTATTTACAATATTATTTTAAATTTAAGGGGACTCCTGTTGAACATTTTTGGTTAAAATCCTTAGAGCCGTTAATGAGAAAGTCGAAAATAAAAAAAAAAAAAGGTTCTATGTAAGGTCCCGTTAATAACATTTTGCAAAATTTTTTTGACCAAAATGTAGCCCATGTCCATAATATCACACCTAATTTTTTTTGAACCAAAATCGTTAGAGCGGTGTTTGAGATAAATAAGATTTTGCATTACGGGTGTATGGGGGGTACCGTTAGTTTTGGAGCTAAAAAAAAAATTAATTTCTCCTCTAGGGAATCACCGAAGATCCTTAACTACCGAGATTGAAAGAAATAGGTCCAGCGGTTTAGGCTGTAGTGAGAGGTACATACATACAGACACACTGAAACATGTTTGTTGTGTACTAAATTATCCTTAAAATTTTTATACAAAAAATTCATATGCATATTGGCCGTGTTTTATTGGTTAGTGAATACACTACATCGCAAAATTTAACATGGAAAACAACAACAAACGATTAGTGAATAATAATAAGCTAGTAATTGAAATGGATAATTTAGTGAAGATGGAGTTTCGGATGTTGAAATGTAGGAGGTGTTTAGGTGGTGTCCGAAAAAATATTTGTGGCATACTTGAGGGTGTGTTCGTTGGTATTTATTTTGTTATAATTTGCCGTTACTAATCCAAAGTGTGATCGCTCCGAAATTTACAGAACAAATATTTTTTCAAATACAAAACTTTAATTCATACCATAATTCCGGCTTTACACTACTGCCACTAATTTTTTCATAAAATATTGAATATTGAAATATTGAATTCGATTGATATGTTTTATCAGTTCACAGGCATTTGTTCAAAAATGTCGTATAACTGCGGCTTTATGCTGAATTTATATAACAACTGAAAAAAATAAAGCTAAACTCTCAGAATAGGTACCTATTTTATTTTTTTAGTATCGCTATAACTTCGGGTGATATGCATAAAACGGAAGTATTTACTACAAGTAAAAGATAAAAGTAAATACTATAACTTAAAGCAAATGGTTAAATTTAAAGTATTTACTTCATTCCATATGCATAAAGTTTAGTACTTACTAACTGGCAAATACTTTCAGTATATACTTAATTCATCCAAGAAATACTAGAATTCATCGGAAATTGATAGTAAATACTTTTTTCTTCTTATCGGGTTAGTAAGCAAATAGTTTTTTGCCAGATTAACCGTTTAATCCCTATATTAAATTACTGTTGCCCTTCTTGTTGTTTTGTAAACATCTGTTACAAGTTGCCTGGATATTGATGGAAGCATATCTATCCTTTTCGGTAATGTATTCTTCCGAATGAAATCTAGGTTGTAATATTTCCACGTGAGTACAGTCCAAGGCTCCTATGCATAATGGGAACCTGTATTTGCTTAGCCAATCATTTTTTGCTCCCAGCTGTTCTTCATAGCTCGATGGAAATTTTATCCAATGAGAAGCTTTGTCTTTTATTAATTTTGCAACAAAATTAACTGTTCTGGATACAGTACTCTGATGAACGCCTATATCTTCACCAACGCCAACTTGAAATCCAGGATCTCCAACGTATCGTAAAAAAATTCACATCTTTTCTTGATGAGTGATTGCCCCTCCTCTTGTTTCAGTTTGAGCTCCTTAAAAAGTATTATATATATGAACCATTTGTTCAGCATAAGACTCTATGTAAACTTGGCGACTAAGGGCAAGTTTTAAAACTTCGCCAGTAACTAAAAACCACTAACTCCTTTAACTAACGGAAGCCTATTGGTATAGTATCGCAATATACATACATATATAACAGTTTTCATAAGTGTTTGCTTCTTGTAAAATTATAAATTATATTTTTAAGTTAACAGGCGTATAAGAAAATAGAAAGTTTAACACCATTTCCGCGAACTAACAAAAGGCTCCAAATAGTAAGGGTGTGTCAGGTTTTAAAACTACAAATTACGATTTTGCAATGGCTTACCAATGAAGTATTCACTCAACCAATCTACGTTTTCCCTCTCAAAACGAAAGAGTTGTTTAAAATTTGATTCTGAACCCGATATTCGACTTTTATAGACTTTGTGAACTAACGCGTACAAATTCCGCCATTTCAGTACAGTCAGCAGTAACTTAATTTTAATTTATATCAGCGACGTGAATCCTTTGAGAATAGAGTTAAGACTGTAAGTTTTTATGGTTTCGAAGCTACATAGTTATGTGTTTAAATCAAAAAAAGTATGTACTTTTAAATTTTCATGTTGCTATCCTTTGACTTTGAAAAAAAGAAGTAATTCCTACAGAAAAAAAGTACTTGCTACTTTTTATGCATACGGAATAAAGTATTTACTGAAAAAGTTCATCCGAAAAAAGTAAGTACTGTGGCCTCAAGTAAATACTTTATTTTCAGCATTTACTGCATTTTTATGCATATCAAAAAAAGTAATTACTTAGAAATTCTCAAGTAAAAGCATTTACTATCTTTTATGCATATCACCCAGTGTTGTGCAACTAAAAATTGAATGTGCGCTCCCAGCCTTAGGACGATATTAGTTAAAAAATGTTTAAAATTAGAAAACTACTTTAAAGTTAGGAAATATACATATAAGAAGTATAATACTACTACCTTAATAAGAGGCTGTTTAAGATTTTGCGCCAATGTCATTTTATTGAGTACTATCTATGTTTTTTTTCTCCAATACTCAGTATATATATATATATATTTTCGCACTTTTGTAAGTTTTAAATCAAATTTAACAGTGAGAAAAACTCTAAATCAACTCGATCTGCATTTTCATGAATATTTCAACTCCAGCTTAAAAACGAGATACAGATCTTTCGAACACATCCGTGTAAGTTAATTCTTAATTCCACAAGTAGGAAAGAACAAGGAAAAGTGAGTTAAACAGTGAATAAAGCGTTTTTTTGGTGCTTGTATTACTGCGCTAGATATAGATTACGAATAAAACGCGCCTATTGTTAGTATTTAATAAAATACATTTTAAAACGTAATTTACAAATTTTATAGTGTATCGGTTTTCAAGATATTGAATTTTCAAAAAAAATTGTATTATTTTTTTAAAAATCCAAAAACTGTTTTTTCGCAAAAAATATTCAATATTTTAATATTAATATTATATTTTTTCAAATGCAAAGCAGCTCATGCATACAAATTTTGGTAAAAATCGTTAGAGCCGTTGGTGAGAAATTTGAAAATCAAAAAAACGGTTTTATGACAGGTACCCCTAATAACATTTCCGCCAAATTTTTGTTTGACCAAAATATAGTCGGTGTCCATAATATCACACTTAATTTTTTTTTTATCAAAATCGTTAGAGCCGTTTTCGAGATAAATAAGATTATGCATTATGGGTGTATGGGGGTACCGTTTGTTTTAAAGCTAAAAAAAAAATTCGATTTCTCCTCTAGTGAATCACCCTTAAGTACCGAGTTTGATGAAAATACCTCCAGTAGCTTAGGCTGTAGTTCGAGGTACAGACATACAGACAAACGGACATGCAGACATACGGACATACAGACAGACAGAATTGCCGGACCCACTTTTTTCCTCTTCGCTATCATCGTAATGTCAACTTTGATCAAAATCTCGAGTTCGATTTTTTTTCCAAATGCAGAACTTGCCCTATAGTCTATATCGCAAGTAAAAAGTCGACTCTCATTTTGAAATTATATTTTAGAGTCGATTCCAATTTGAAAGCTTAATTAGAGCTGGTTTTAAGTGTTTAAAGTTTTGCGCCACTGCTTTTAAAAATGATTTGAAGAGAGTCATAAATGTCCTTTATTCCTTTTTTAAAAGAGGTTTTATAAATAGTTTCGAATAGTGTTTAAAGAACAAACGAGCAGGTTATAAAGTGAAGTTGTATTAATAAAATTGAATTAACAACTTGCTAAGAGTTCACAAATTAACACTTGTCCAGCGTCAACTCATGGCATAATAAGAAATTATGCGCCCGATTAGCAAACTGTCGCCGTTGTCTGTCGTCTTCCGGATGAAATGTCAACCTTACTGAATATTTTGACAGGTCGATATCATTTATTACTTTGACAGCAACATAACAGTTTGGAACTTGGAAAAACTCATTGATATCTGGTCACTCTGTTTTTCAAAATAAAGGTTTAAATATTCTACTGAATCTGAGGCATTGCAAACAATGTAATTTAATAACGTGCTCTACAGCTGTAAAAGAATTTTCATTCACAATAAACGTTTATTCGGAAAATACCAAAGAAAATGAAAACAGCTGTAATTCAACTTACACAAGAGTTGATCAAAATTTATTTGGGTTTGAAAAGAAAAACTAATTTTAGTCAATTAAAGTCACACGGGGAAATAAATAAGCTGGCATTCAAAGACCGAGTCGTGAGCTCTTAAACTCTTTCAATTCAAAGACTAGCAGAAACCTATTTTAGACTGTGACTTTGATTACATGTCATTGACAACTGTTATTTTCAAAGAGATTTTAAAATTAAACTGTAAGTTGATTGCATCAATCAATGGATTTTCTATATCAAGCAATTTCAATCCTAAGTAGCTTGTTGCTCCAGATATTGATACCCCAAAGTTAATGATCAAAAAATACATTGTCCCATGGCGGACAGTTAATCTCAGGATTGGCTGGGCTGAAACAAAAAAACCAAAGTGGGTTATTTAAAGGAAGGTTTCTTACGAGAAAATTTACCACAATTTGTTTAAAAAGTCAAAACAAAAAAAAAAAATATCGAGCTTTGAAAAAAAAAATTTTTTTTTGGCAATTTTTTTGGGCATTTTTGGGTCGCCATTTTTCAGTAGATCCGGAGATTAACTGTTCGCCATGGGAAAATGTGTTTTTTGATGAATCGACGTTGATGCCCTCTATAATTCGGCAAAATTTGACAAAACAAATTTTTTTTTGTACTCTTGACACATGTATGTATTCACTATTAAAAAAAAAAAATTATGTTATTATCTTATAAAGTTTCCGAGAAAAAAATTCCCAAAAATCATGCGTTTTTTGCGATTTCTAGACCGTACTAGTACCTTAATCCAGCGGAAATCCAAAAATAAATATTTCATGAAATCCCTTGTTTCATTTTGCTCTGCGAAATTAAAAAAAAATTGTTTTAAAATACATATTATGGAACAGTACGGGACGGTGTTGATTCAAAAAAGTGACTACCTACAAGACTTTTGAAATTCATCAAAATTGTTTCCTACAGAATCCAGAGAACTCTGTTTTTTTTTTTCAAGAACCTTCTCAACGCATTATATCTTTCTACCTTTTCTACAAACTTTTCAGATTAATCTGGCAGTATCTTAAGATAGTCATCTATGGAATAACCAAATGCTACTCCTCCCCATGAGATTTTCATTGTAATTAAACTCCCACATGTCCAACATTATAAATTGATTATGACACCAATACACAAAAGGCAAAAATGCTTGGTGACAACATAATTATGCTGCTGCAACCAAACTCGCTAACCATCAGCAAGTGCTTCGCCACGCTTTTCATTTTGTAAACGTGAAAACCTCTAATCATCCAATAAATGCATTTCACGAAGTGAATATCTTAACTTCCTCCAAGAGCTCGCAGCACAAAAATATTTACCAAAGTAGCAATTTGCTTCACATTTTAATAGCGCAACGAACACCTCAGTCTTGTGCGATATAAAATAGAGGAAAATGTCTATTTTTGTTCAACCTAGGCCACATACAAAAAAGAAAAATAATAGGAATAACTCCCCATTGGCAGGCTTTATCTTTCTCTTAAACGCTTCAGCTATACACGAGTTAATTTCAAAGATACTTGAATCGGATGCAGCATTCGGCGATACGTATACGACGCAACGTCTCCTTGGTTTTAGCTTACCGTCTCCGTCCACCATCGACATCGACGGAACAAATCATTCGAGATTTATTTGCTAAAGGAGCCGCCCAATTTTCAGTCTTGTATCGTTGAAATAGCCCAGTCTTGGATAGGCCTCGGCTATCTGCTGATTATTTCATTAAAATTCGAATGGGAAATCTTAAAGTTTCGTGTATTAAGAAGTCGTACTCATCGCAACTCTGTATATAGAAAATACATTAAGGAGCCGGCAATTATTAGGTGCGCATGTTACACTTTGGGGCATCCGTGAAATGGGCTTGGTTCTTCCTAGCTTCATGGTATATATTCAAAAAGCCATAACCAGAGGTATTTAGCGATTAACGATGAGAAAAGAATTCGAAGAATATATCTTTGAGCGGCTTCGGACAAAAGTGGGTGTTTTTCTTTCAACGCATTAAAGATTTGTGTACCTTTACTCTATTCGAAGTTTCTGTTGTTGGGGTAACCTTCATTCTGCTATTGACCATGTACTAGACGTATAGACATTTGCCTAACTTAATCGACCAGCTTATCAAAAATCACGAACTAAAGGAAGAGTATTCTTAAAACTTAATTGATGGGAGAGGAGTTCTTGGTAGACTTACACATATTTTTGGCCATAAAATTGTATTTTCGGAAGTAATACCCTTCATGAAAAAACTGCATTGTTTATAAAAAAATGATATAAATATATCAGTGAGTTTTAGGTAAAGAATCATCATCATCATCATCGGCTCGACAACCGGGTTCCGGTCCTGGCCTCTTTCAACAAGTCTCTCCACCTATCCCGGTCTCTAGCCGACACCATCCAGTTGCGCACCCCAAGGCTTCGGGCGTCCTGGTCTACGCCATCTCTCCAGCGCAAGCATGGTCTACCACGCTGTCGTCTACCATAGAATGTACCACAAAGAACTTTCCGAGCAGGTTCCTCTTCGCTCATGCGAGCTAGGTGCCCTGCCCACCGGAGTCTACCGAGCTTAATTTTTGTCACGATATCTGCTTCTAGGTAGATTGCATACAGTTCATGATTGTACCGTCTCCGGAATCGTTCTTCCTCACATATGGGGCCAACAATTCTCCTTAAGACTTTTCTCTCGAACGCAGCTAAGAGGTCGGAGTGCCTTTTGCTAAGCACCCAAGTCTCGGATCCATATGTGAGTACTGGCAGGACCATGGTCCTGTACAGCAGCAGTTTTGAAGTTATGGTGAGATTTCTGGATTTGAAGAGCTTTGACAAAGAATGTAAAGAATTGTAAAGAATGTTCAATTTAAATGAAAAGAAAACTTTCTCACATTTAATGGATCACAAAGTTGAAATTTTTTTTAAAAGAAATAAAGAAGAAAATTTAAATATTGAAGATTTGTATGCTCCTGTCTCAATGTATGAACATCAAAAAAAAAAATACTCTACTATGATTGGTATAGGACCTCTTATTTGCTTTATAAAAAGCTCCACAAAATCTAAAAGCCTTTTGAAATAATTTGTTGTCTACATGGACATTCTTAAGGTGTGTCCACACCAGAGAAACATTTCAGGAAACATTGTTTAAAAAACGTTTCTGAAATGTTTCCCCTTTGCTTAAAAAACATTTCAGAAACATTGCACAAACATTTCAGAAATGTTTCTGATTTGTTTTTTTGGTGTGGACGCTTTGGGAAACATTTCTTTGTTTCCCATTGTTTCCAGATTAAGTTGTCTGTAATTTTTTTTTCTCGCCTGTGTTGCACTTTAAGCGCATGAAGTTTTTTTCTACTTCATCTTTATCACAATTTATATTTTCGCAAATTTCAGATATATAATCGGCTTTTTGATTTTATGTATTTTTAATATTTTTCGTCGAGTCGATCCCACAAATTTTTTTTTCATAAATTTTTTATCAATTGGATAACATTCTCGTTGCTCCACACTTTTCGCGACATTTTATATTAATATTAATAACCACTCACGCACTTTCTACATAATGTAAATGCTTGTGAAACAAATAAAGTTTCCCATTCGAAATGGGAAACAGAAAAACATTTCATAAACATTTCAGAAATGTTTCGCGAGCGTCCAGACCAAAGAAACATTTTTGAAACATTTCAGAAACATTTAATAAACATTTGAGAAATGTTTCTTTGTTTCTGAAATGTTTTTTAAATGTTTCTGAAATGTTTCAAAAATGTTTATTTGGTCTGGACACACCTTTATATTCAACCTAACCGGGCTTTTGCCCTTGTTAAAAAGCAAGTAATTTTAGTAAGTTATTTATGCAAGTATTTTCTTGAAATGTTTTCAAGTTTGTTAAACTTTTTAAGGTCAAACAACAGCAAAAATCAAAATTTCAACAGAATATCGTGAAATTTACCAAAGTTGTGCCACAGTTATTCATCTGGGACTCTGGGTGATGAAGCTGTGTGGTATTCGACTTTAACGACGGCCTCTATTCGCCCAACATGGTATCTGGTCTTCCAAGTTTACTGAATCTAAGACATTCATTTTAAGCAGAGGCAATAATGGGATCATTTTAGTCCATGGTAAACCATACTACTTATCCGACGACGCGACATAGGAGCTCCTGACCTAGACCCGTTTCAAAATAAAATGCACGACTGGATCGCACGTACTTGCTCTTATGTAAAAGTACTTTGCAATTTAAAAAAATTGCTTAAAAATATATATAGCACATAATGAGAAAAAAATGTTCAAAGTTTAAAAATAGTTTTAATCAACCCTGTTCTGATATTCGTTCGGAATTGAATTCGTTACCGAAATTGATTTTCCTACGGATTTGCCTTGCAGTGGTACCAACATTCAGACAGGTTTTCTGTTACACATGTGTCTTCCCCTTTATAAAAGACAAAAAAATAGTTTTTAAAGATATATTTTTAAAAATACTTACATACATTTTTAGATTTACGAATTCAAATTCTCCAGACAAAATCGAAACGAAATGAAAACGAAAGTATTACTCCTACTCGTACTTTCGTAAACGAAAATCAGAACAAGGACGAATATTAAATTAATTTTTCATTTTTTTTTTTTTTGTAAACCCTGAGTACATTTTTTTTGAATATACATAAATGTGTAGATACACAATATTATTTTAAATACAAAAAAGCCCCTGTACAATATTTTTTGTCAAAATGTTTCGAGCCGTTAATGAGAAAGTCGAAAATCAAAAAAGCGGTTCTATGACAGGTATCGTTAAGAACATTTTTTCCCAAAATTTTTTCTGACCAAACCATAGTCCATGATGCACAATAAATTGTTACTTGCGAATAAAAGATACTATAAGGCAAGCTATGCATTTGTAAAAAAAAATCGAACTCAACATTTTTATCAAAATTAGCATTGCGATGATACCGAAGACGAAAAGAGACCAAAAATAACGGTACCTGCCATACGATTTTTTTTAGAAATTTTATAAATAATTTTTTTTTCTCAGAAACTGTTCCACAGATTTTTTTAAAAAATTCAAATAATTTCATTTAGTTAAAGTTAGCTAATGGTTGAAATAAAATATTTTTTTTTGATTTTATCTAAAACGGTAAAACCGATTTTGATAATTTTTTTTATGCGAAACCTCCCTTAAAGTTTGAATATTATTGTGTGTTAAAATTTTTCAAAAAAATTGCTTGATTTTTTCTTAAACTTGACAAATAAAAGTTTCTTAATACAATCTACAATATGTCAGACAAAAATGTAAAATTAATAAATTAAATAAATTTAGTGGTGCAACAGCTCGAAGTGAACCAGGACCTAGTGACTTACAACTCTCAACCATTTCTGTGTGCGTGTTACCAGGAACGAAGGGGACCTACAATTTTCTGCCGATTCCGAACGGCTAATGAGCAGCAATTTATATGACAAAAGATACACTCTTAGAGGATTTGTTTTTGTCAATTCCTCGCAAGAGGCAGTACACCCCTGAAAAACTTTTCGGCAGCGGTTTAGAATCGAACTCGAGACCTTCCGCATGACAGTCCAATGCACTATCCATTATGCCAAGGGGTAAAAAGGGAAAAAAATGTATTTTACCTAAAAATAACGGTACTCGCCATACAAATGTTAAAAAATGGTTTTCGAAAATGGTGCTCGAAAATAGCGCCTAGAATTTTGATAAAAATTTGTTTTCTTGATTAATTTTTGCGACTATAATTCATTAAAAGAAATTTGAAATGAAGATAATACTGACTGTACCTACCATAGAACCCTTTTTTTTAAATTTTGAATATCTCATTACAAGCATAGCGGATTTTGATGAAATTTTTCACAGAGAAGATTTCAAAATGTTTAAGAAACATTGCATTTCAAAACTTAAAAAAAAAATATTTTTTGAATTTAAAAAAAAAAATATTTTTTTTTTTTTGAAAATTCGATATGTCAAAAACGGCTTAATATTTTTTTGGAAATTTAATTCTTATTCGTAAAATAATAAAGACTTAAAGTTGGCGTACCATAATATTTTCTTAAAAATATTTTAAATGTTTTGAACATCAAAGCCTATTTTTTAAGAAACCGCTACAACGACTTGCATAATGTTTGTTCTTGCATAGATTCATATTTGCTTAAGAAATCACATTTTATTCTGTTTTTATCTCTCACTACTAAACGAAATCAATAAAATAATCTTATGCTTTATAAATAGTTTTCTCTAATACTATTCATTTTTACTATTCTTTTTCTTAGTTTTTTACATAAGAGCAAGTTCGTGCGACCTAGTCGGAAATTTTATTTTTATCAAAATCAGTAAAGCTGTTTTTGAGATAAATAAGATTTTGCATAACGGTTGTATCGCAGGTACCGTTAGTTTTGGAGCTATACAAATAAATTTCAACTTCTCCTAGAAGGGCATCACTGAACACCCCTAAATACCGAGTTTAAAGAATACCTCCAGTAGCTTAGGCTGTAGATAGAAGTACAGACATACAGACAAGCAGACGGAATTGCCGGGCCCACTTTTTTGTGTTCTATCATCTTAATATATTAAATTCTCGAGTTGGATTTTTTTTTCCAAATGCAGAACTTGCCCTATAGTACCTACTTACAGCTATGGACAAAGAAATAGCACACTTATGATGTTTTGTATGAATATTAGTTTTATTTTATACTTATGAACTGAAACATTTTCATTTTTATTTCAGGACCTCTTACAACAAATAAAGCTTCATCTAAATATTAATTTAAAATTATAAGCTATAAAGCAGATTTTTAAAAATTATTTTAATTTGTGGTGACGTTATTTCTTGTGGACAAAGAAATAGCACACATTGCTAGAATTGTAAAAAAAATCAACCTTTTAGTGAAAAATTCTTAGAATTTTAAATCTTACAATATTACTAAGTTAGTACTTTGTTGGGTGACCACGATTTTTCAAAGTTTCCTGGCATCTTCTTGGTAAACTCTCAACTTATTTTTGGCATCTACTTTGTGGGATAGAATACCACGTTTCCTTGATACCGGCCCAAAGATCGTTCGAATTTTTGAATTTTTTCTGCCCAATCTTAACCTTAACATCATTCCGTAGATGTTCTATGGGGTTAAGATCGAGACTTTGAGCTGGTCAGGTCAGTATATCAATTTGTTCGTCCAAAAGCCAATCTTTGACTATGTTTGATGCATGTTTGGAATCATTGTCATGCATGAATATCCAATTTACTGGCATAGACTCAAAGGAAAATGGTTCCTTGGTATTCTTAAGAATATTGAGATGAGAAAATTTATCCATTCTACCATTAATCCTCACCAGTGGACCCACTCCATGCCATGAAAATGCTCCCCAGACCATCAAGTTGCCCCCTCCGTGTTTCACAGTCTTAAGAGTGTACCTGTGGTTGATGCTTGGCACTTTGGGCGATGGACAAATGTTTTCCCATCTGGACCAATTCGATTAACTTTGGTTTCGTCACTCCAAAGCACTCTCTTCCAAAACTGCACGTTTTTGTTTTATTGAGTCTTAGCAAAAGTCAAACGAGCTTTGATGTTCTTCTTGGAAAGTAACGGTTTTTTCCTGCTCACACGTCCAAACAACCCAGCATCGTTGAGTCTTCTTCTTATCAATCTGCTTAAGACATCAACACCAAATTCTTCATTTACTTCCGCCATAATGTCTCGAGATGACTTAAAAGGGTCACATTTGCACTTTCTAGCAATAGCTCTGTCAATTTGTAACGAAGTTTTGCGGGGTGGTGGCTTACGAATTTTATTTTCTGTTGTCATATCTCGATTTGCTCTCACTAAACCAATACATTATAAACCATTTTACGGGCACAATTTAGTGTTTTGGCTATTTGGGTAGGATTTTTACCTTGTGTATGAAGATCGAAAATAATTTTCCTCTTTTCGGGAGTACAATGCGCTCTTCGGCCCATTTTGTTAAAAACTTTTTTTATGAAACTATAAACAACACAAAATAAACACTATCTCTCATAAATTACGATCGCGAAATAAAAATTCAACGGTTAAAATAATATGTGCTATTTCTGTGTCCAGGAGTAAAAGAGAAAAGAATATAATCAAAAGGCAAATGCAAGAATCTATCAAAGGTAACGGGACTATTAAGACTTTTTTGTTTACATCAATTAATGTAGACCATTATGCCTGGAGAACAAACTTACCACAAACATTGGACATAACGGACATTTTAATCGCGAGATTTTTCTCATAAGTGTGCTATTTCTCTGTCCATAACTGTATATCGCAAGTAAAAAAGAAGTTTTAACTTCTAAAATTAATTTTTTCTAATTTTGAATTGCTGAACTTTTTTATTTTTCAGTTAAAAATCTAGAGGTTATTTTCAAAACCTATTATATCTATATTTTTTTAGTCATTTAGGTCAAACAAGAACCCTCAGATCACGATTTCTACTGTTGGGAATGCTTTTTAAATCAGTCCTGTAAAAAAGGGTCTTAAAAAATGTTCCGTTTAGGAAAACAAGTCTTTTTTTCGATTTACTTGAAATCTCTAAAAGTGGATAGTATCAACGAGTTTTGATTCTGATGAAATGACTATTCACACGATAGCGACCAATGAACGACAAAAAAGATCAGATGGGATTTAAAACAGTTATAAGCCTAAATTCTTCACAAAAACTAGACAAAATGGTAGACAACGATTAATGGTAAAATATTAAAATTTGCGTTTTAATTGCTAAAATAAGAGAAATTTGAAAAAATTACTTGGTCGTCACGAATTCCAATGTGATGGACACAAATTGTTCAAGTCTGTTCGCGTTCCATTCCACTAACATCCAAAATGCAAGGAATGAATTGTTTGCGAGCGACTAACCCCAAAATCGGAGATTATAAATAACCTAGATGGGAAATTTTCGTACATCTCACCCTCCAAAACCCATTTGTTTGCTTTATTGTATTTGTAATTTCCTTTCGTGTCGATGAATAGATCTGAATTGCAACACCAACGGAATGGTGTGTTTATTGAGTTTGGGCAATTGGTATTGTTTAGTACCGCTAGTTAAAATAAGTTTATTTAACGAAAAATTATTTTTTTTATATTTTCCCTTTGGGATCTAGGTGTACAAATTTAGTATAGTGGTTAACATCACATTTTTTTATCAAAGGGCACGGTAGTGCCCAGCCAAGTTCTGGCACTACACCCTTTTTACAGGAACAAACTCAGGCGACTTTTGACCCCTCCCTATCTTCAGTACCAATGAAGTCAGAAACTTAAAATTCCGATTATTTGCTAAGCTAGTCAAGCACAGGCGCCTCACCAAATTTCAGTCTTCTATTATAAGCGGTTCCTGAGATATAAGGCCTCAAAAATCACAAAAACCTTAACTGACTGACTGACAGATCATCAAAATTATGGAGCACTTCCCGACATCGTAGAAACTTGTAATTTTGCACAACGGTAGGTCTTGTCATGCAAGTAGAGGAAAAAATCGAAAATTTGAGGTTTTCCATTCAGGGGGTGTGGTATCCGACCACTTTCTCCAAATTGGTGTTGGTTGAATGGAGCACTTCCAAGTGCTGTAAAACGATGAAATTTGGTAAAGTGGTAGGACTTAAATTGCATACAAAGAAAAAAATATAAAATTTGAAGTTTTCCATTCAGGGGCGTGGTATCCGCCCACTTCCCCAGAACTGATGTAAGATATACATGGCGCACTTCCGATTGCAGTAGAATAATGAAATTTGGTAGAACAGTAGGGCTCAAATTGCATATAAAGGACCAAGAATAAAAATTTAGGTTTTCCATTCAGGGGGCGTGGTATCCGCCCACTTTCTCCAAATTGGTGTTGGTTGAATGGAGTACTTCCAAGTGCTGTAAAACGATGAAATTTGGTAAAGTGGTAGGACTTAAATTGCATACAAATAAAAAAATATAAAATTTGAAATTTTCCATTCAGGGGCGTGGTATCCGCCCACTTCCCCAGAACTGATTTTAAATATACATGGCGCACTTCCGATTTCAGTAGAACAATGAAATTTAGTAGAACCGTAGGGCTCAAATTGCATATAAAGGACCAAAAATAAAAATTGGCGTTCTCCATTCGGGGGGCGTGGTATCCACCCACTTTCTGAGAAAATGTTTAATTTATATGGAGCACTTCTGATTGCCGTAATTAAGGTAGGTATGTTAGTGTTAGGTATCTTGCCAGGACAAGAAGAAATAATTGAAGCGCAAATCAAAACAACCAATAACAAAAAGAAAATATACCAAAAGAAATAGGAAGCTTTAAACTAAGTTGAGTACACCCTTCTATCTTTCCGTATCTTTCGAGATTTTGACATGGCAAAATATTAAAATCTTTGCAAAAAGGAGCGAGATCAGACCGAAAACATAAATGTTAAAAAAAGAGCCAAGTTCTTGTATAGAAATACCTTTGTGTAACAAGTCACCCGTGAAAAGTACTGAGATCTAAAAGTACGCCAAGTTCTTACTTCATGAAGGTTTAATACCGAATATTTAAAGTAGAAGAATATTGAAACAGCTACAATGTAATAGAGTAATCATTAAATAATAAAATTTCTCTATTACATTGTAGCTGTTTCATTATTATTCTACTTTAAATATTCGGTATTAAACCTTCATGAAGTAAGAACTTTGCGTACTTTTAGATCTCAGTACTTTTCTCGGCTGACTTGTTACACAAAGGTTTTTGTATAGAAGAACTTGGCTCTTTTTTTAACATTTATGTTTTTGGTCTGATTATTTTTTCTTGGAATATATGATAGTTTTTATTGTTTTACTTTGGAATTAAATTTTTTTTGAATTTATTGTTTTTTTTTTTAAATATGTTTTGAACACACTTTGTGACTTTATGTTGAATTTAAAAAAAAAGCAGTTAAATATGCTTTGATCTAAACTGAACTCAAATTCAATTCTTGTACTATGAGAGATTTGATTAATGTAAACCTATTGTGTTCACCTTTTTTGTTTAAAGGTTAAAACCGAAAAATATTTATTTAAATATATAAAGTAATTATCAAAGAACTTTTACTTTACAGGTAAAAAATTAACTGTGATAAACAATTTAATGGTACGCAAACTTCAAGCCTTTATTAAAATCCGTTATGCTGATAATGAGAAATTCAAAATTCGAAAAATGGTTCTATGGTAGGTATAGTCAGTTGTTGTTGTAATATCTTAATTTCAATTTTTTTTTCATTAAATCATAGATCGTAAAGAGTTCTAGGAGCCGTTTCGAGAAAAATACGATTTTTGAAAACTATTTTTTAGCATTTGTGCGGAGGATACTGTTATTTTTATGTTAAATACAATTTTTTTCTCACATTTTGTAGATTCTATTAAAAAAAATTTAATTTTCAAGCTTATAAAAATCGAGAATGGGTTTTTCGAAATATTGAGTTTTGAAAATAATATTTTGAAATTTGTTTTATTATTTTCCAGTCAAATATTTTTTGAAAATTTGAATACACAATACTATCTGACTTTAAAGGAGCCCTACCATAAAAAAAATGATCAAAATCGTCTGTACCATTTTTGAGAAAATAAACAAAAATGGTTCTAGGGGGTTATCACTGATAAGCATTTTTCGGAAAAAATTTTCAAGCATTACCTAGCTGTAAATAAATGAAAATTTGTGGGTTTTTTTAAAGAATCTTTCAAACAGTTTTTGAGGAAAATATTTTATAACATGTTGAAATAAATTCATATGGCAGGTTTTTTCATGTTAAAAAACGCAGCCACCTTTAAAAGTTCTAAATACACAACCAAAATTGCGTCTGTTTGGTGGGTTATCGGGATGTGTTTGAAAAATGAAGACTTAATGGTGCAAACAGAATGTACATCGTGGATATAAAGGTGAAAACAGAATTAAAGAACGATTATTTATATGGAATAACTTAACCAGTTAGTTTTAAGTTTTGTTTTAGTTATTGCTTGAAATTGTATTCTTTTTAAGATTTCTTTTTATGTATTTTAAGAAGATTGCCTTCCATGCAAATTTTAAGTTAAAAAAAATAAATTAGAGGCCATGATAGCCTAACTCTATTGACTTACAACTCTAAACCATTCCTAATGAGCAACACTTCTCCTGACAAAAGATACTCTTGGAGGTTTTGTCAAATCACCGCAAGAGGTATTACACCCCTGAAATACTTTTTTTGCAGCGGCTGAGAATCGAACCCAAGACCCTCTGTGTCCAACTCAGTAACTACTATGTCAAGCAGCGTTGCCGATGTGGCACGATCATGCCATTTTGACACGGAAATTTTCTCGTGGCACTGTGGCATGAAAAGTTTCAATATGACACGTTTTTTTTCATTATTTTACCTAACTGCGCTTAAGATAATTGACCCAACCTATTTAAAAAATAATCTAAACATACAAAGTATTTTTCCACACTTCAATATTTTGGTATCAAAATGTTCTCATCTATTAGAGTGCGAGAAAGATGTTCTTTTTGGCGAAATAAGAAAAAATTTTCAGATTGGACTAGCCGAAAGTATTTTTCTTGAAGATTTCAAAACGTTCTAGGTTCAGTTGTACAAATTAAAAAAAACAATAGGTGTGTTTTATTCATTGCTGCATAGCCAGTGCAGCATTCAAGTGCGAATAAAACGATCAAACTCACTCCAAATATCAATTTCAATTTATATTTCAATGTTGGCCATTACGAGGTCAATAAGTCCGTGACTTTTTGAATTTCTGACCTCTTTACTGAAACAGCAACACTGCTCCTGTCAACAGGCATCTGTCAGTTGACTCCTGTCAAAATTTAAACTTGCTGCGTCAGTTAGTTTGTGTTTGACAGCTATTTTTATCAGACTACTCACTAATTTGAGGAGAAAATGGAAAAAAGTGAATTTCGTGTGATTATTAAGCATTATTTCTTGCGAAAAAAAACCATTACCGAGACCAAGGCTAAGCTTGATAAATACTATGGGGACTCTGCACCATCGATTTCAATGGTAAAAAAGTGGTTTACTGAATTTCGTTGTGGCCGTACAAGCACTGAAGATGCCGAACGTCCTGGACGCCCAGTTGAGGTCTCTACACCCGAAACAATCGAAAAAATTCACGATATGGTGTTGGCCGACCGAAGATTGAAAGTGCGAGAGATTGTGGAAGCCGTAGGGATCTCGCATGGCTCAGTGGTTTCAATTTTGAATGATCACTTGGGCATGAGAAAGCTTTCCGCAAGATGGGTGCCGCGTTTGCTCACAGTCGACCACAAACGCAATCGTGTAACAACTTCACAGGAAGGTTTGGCGTTGTTTAATCGCAATAAGGAGGAGTTTTTGCGCCATTTTGTAACCGTGGACGAAACACGGATCCATCACAACACACCAGAGACCAAACAACAGTCAAAACAGTGGGTTTCTAAGGGTGAATCGGCGCCAAAGAAGGCCAAGGTGGGTTTGTCAGCCAATAAAGTTATGGCGACTGTTTTTTGGGATGCACGCGGGATAATCCACATTGACTACCTTCAAAAGGGAAGAACAATCAATGGGGAATATTATCCCAACTTATTGGACAGATTCAATGACGATTTGAAAAAAAAACCGACTTCATTTGGCCAAGAAAAAAGTTCTTTTCCACCAAGACAATGCAAGGGTGCACACATGTGCAGTTGCCATGGCAAAAATCCATGAATTGGGCTATGAATTGCTCCCTCATCCACCCTATTCTCCAGATTTGGCTCCGAGCGACTACTTCTTGTTCCCAAACCTAAAGAAATGGCTTGGTGGAAAAAGATTTGACTCCAATGATGAAGTCATCTCGCAAACAAAGGCCTATTTTGAGGACCTCGACAAATCATTTTTTTTGGAAGGGATAAAAAAATTGGAGAAGCGTTGGACAAAGTGTATAGAGCTCAAGGGAGAATACGTTGAGAAATAAAATTATTTTTTATCAAAAAATCTGTGTTTTATACCAAAAGTCACGGACTTATTGACCCGCCCTCGTATTATAGAAAATATCAAAATCTGATGTCAAAACATCTACATATGTACATATGTTTAATTCTAAAATTTAATGCATTGCGCCATCTTAATTTCAATAATTTAAAGTTCTATCGCCAGCACAACTGTCATTTTTTTTACTGGCTTCTTTTTCGCCAGCAATCAAATTGTTTTTGTTTGTCGAGGGAAATTTTGCTGCGCTAGCTATGCAGCAGTGAATAAAACATACCTAATATTGAAGAAAGGAATGTTCATTAATATTTCAAAATTTATGTTGATTCTTTTTAGTTTGCCTCACGGAAGTGCATCAGCAGAGCGAGTGTTTTCAAGGCTAAATAATATTAAAACAAACAACAAAAACAGACTATCATATACAAAACAATTAATGCTATAATGTCATAATGGTTAGTGCGTTGGACTGTCATGCGGAAGGTCTCGAGTTCGATTCTCAGCCGCTGCTAGAAAGTTTTTTTTAGGGGTGTACTGCCTCTTGCGAGGAATTGACAAATTCTCCAAGAGTATCTCTTGTCATGGAAACTGCTCATTAGCCGTTCGGAATCGTCAGAAAATTGTAGGTCCCCTCTGTTCCTGGTAACACGCACACAGAAATGGTTGAGAGTTGTAAGTCACTAGGTCCTGGTTCACTTCGAGCTGTTGCACCACCAAATTTATTTATTTTATTTTTTAATGAAATTATTAAGCCTAATAATTGCCAAAATTCCAAACCTCCAGTTAATTTATTTATTTAACTTATTATAACAAAGCTTTATTACGTCTTTATATTTTTTAATAATAATAATAGGTACTCATCATGCGTGATGTGAAATAGGTAGTTAAATAATACAAACTTATTATGAACTTGCCGAAAACTCCTGTTTCTGGAAAATACCTATACATGAAAAGAGGAACTGATTTTTTGTTTGTTATTTGTTTATAATAGTATTTAATTAAAATTTATTTTTAAAGAATAACTTGAGTTTTTTTTCATATGGCACGAAAATGTCACAAATGGCACGTTTTTTCAAAGAGTGTGGCACGAAATTTTTTTTTTGGCGGCAACGCTGATGCCAAGGCGTACTTAGTTATAAGTTGTCGACCAATTGACCAAACTGATGCGATAAATTGACACAGCTGAGGTGATACTATATTTTCAACTGGATTTAAACGGGCTGGGACTTGAAGTTGTACCTTCCAAAAAGTGCTGGTTTTGGCGCCGAAAACTGTATGAACATCAGCCTTTATTTGTTAATAAATTAATTAATTGTTCCGATAGCACTATTGCATCAGATTCTTGATAGATCAGATAAAACAGTAAAAACACACACAATTTCATCCAACTACGACTACTTAAATCGAATGGCTTAGAGATCAAAAGTACTTTATTTCTTACACAATTAAGTAATCGATATACAAAAATGGCATTTGTTGAAACCATTATGCACCTATTCTTTACTCAACAGCCTCCATCTCCTTCGATGCAATCTTAAGGTTCTTCCTGGAAGATTCACCCACGAGTCGTTGATGCTGTTATGCAATTGGTCTAACTCTCAGTCTCGTTTTGAAATTGCTGACATTTATCTAATGTGTGACCATTACCAGATCCTAAGTCAGGAAACCAGACAAAAACTCACAATCTTTAAGACAGATACAAATGTAGTTAGTCGTCGAAGAACTTGGTTGTGGGCAGACAGGCCTTAACTCACTTCACAATTCACACAGGTAGCAGCAGGTGTTAAGTCTTTTTTTTTTAAAAGGCTGTTTTCACCTGTTCGAGATTATTTCGATGGGGTGATTTTTTTAAATTTCGTGTCGATAACTACAGCCTCGTAAGCCGACCGACCAGCGAGTATTATTTGGAAATCGAATAATCTAAAGGAAGTGAGTTAAGTTTCTCGACACCATTTAATATGATTTGATATGTTTATGGTGCTTATGCAATAAGCAATCGCCATTCTAGTTATTGCAATTAATTTGTTTGTCAATAAGCAAGGAGCACATACTCGTATTTGTGTATTAATTACCGACGCAAAATACTTGGGGCTGTGAACAAGATTTTTGAATCTAATAAATCTTATTGCATGGTAGTAATTTGTCATTTTTGGACTTTTTATTAATTTATCTAGTTTAAATTATGCCATTCAAAGCGAATGCAGCAGAATAAATCAATGGAAATTAAATCAATATTAGTGTTTATGTTGAGGTTTCTGCGTCGAAGTGTGTAAGCCTGGATAATTACGAATGGATGGCTAAGTTGAAGAACAAGAATGTAAATGTTAAAGTTGGTGCAGTGAAATAATACACTAATCATATTTTGGTTATGTATTGTAAGCCAACAGGACAAAAGGTCACTGAAATGTCTTATGACCCATATATCATTATTTTTGGACCACGGCTTCAAGACCGCTTGTCAAGAAGAGTGCATAAAAGATATCTTAGTTCTATTCTAAGGATAAGCTATGTATCAAATCATAATCAAATAATAGTTTGATTGTTTCCAACGGAAATGGCAGAAATTCCTTCAAATCAACCAGAACACGAACGGAGATTCCATATCCCAGCATATGAAGGACTATCTCAGGGATCGACTATCTCACATCTGGCGCAGCGCAGGGAACGATCTTAGGACCAGACCTCTGGAACATCTCATACGACGATATTCTTCGCATGGAGATGCCTGATGATGCCTTTCTGGTCGGGTACACTGACGACATCGCCGCAGTGATTACGGTACGAGACACAGTTAACGCGCAAAGAAAGTTGAATCAGGTCGTGCGACGAGCAAACTCATGGATGGAAGAGCACGGGCTCAGCCTAGCCACGGAGAAAACTGAGATAGTCCTTCTGACGAGGAAAAAGTGATAAGGAGCAATGTAGCGGTGAAGTACTTTGGAATGAGACTCGACACAAAGCTTACCTACTGGCAACAAATAAAGGCAGCAACAGAAAGAGCCTCAAAAACAACCACATAGCTGAGCAGACTGATGGCGAACGTGAGGGGGCCAACGGCTAGTAAGCGAAGGTTACTAATGGCGACAACACATTCCATCCTTCTGTACGGTAGCGAAATCTGGGCGGACGCACTTAAGCAGGAGAAGTGCCGGAAACAGATGGCCGCAGTGCAAATCTCTACGTATGGCCAGCTCTTCCCGAACGGTGTCGGAACCAGCCGTCCTTGTAGTCGCTGGAGTGACCCCTATCAATCTCCTAGCGATGGAAAGGAGGTACGTCTACGACAAAAAGGTGGAAATGGTAGTGGAAGCGGCATCCGAAGAAGCTAAGCAGCTGACGAAACAGAAGTGGCAAGAGCGTTGGAGCTCGGAAAGTAGAGGCCGATGGACGGCGAGGCTGATCAGCAATGTGGCTGAGTGGAAGGACCGGAAACACGGTGAGGTTAACTATTACGTCACCCAGTTACTCACCGGACCGGGAACCGGACATGGATACTTCAACGTCTTTCTCCACATGGATCGGCAAAATGAGCAGCCCAGCCTGCCAGTACGGGGACTCTCAAGAAGATGACGCGCAACATACCTTCTTTGCCTGCAGCAGATGGGAACCCGGAAGAGAAGAACTGGGCAGAAACATCGGCATCATCAATCCAGAGAACGTTGTCGAAAAGATACTGTCTAGCGAACAGAACTGGAACAAGATCTGCACCCACGCCAACCACCTTCTCAGAAGGAAGAAAAGTTCCGCGAGACAGCGTGAGCTCACAATGGGTGAACTTTCGTGCATTACAAGCAGATTATGGTCGACATATTTTGAAAGTTGAAATTGAAAAATTACCTTAAGGTCCATCGATCATAAACATGCACGATTTACAAAGATTATATCTGCCATTAATGAAAGTGTTAAAGAAGATCCTATTCCATAAATTTAACTATCAACATAGAATTTGGGTTTGTCTTATATTATACATATACAATTGTCATGGGTATAGCCAAAACTTTAAGTCCATTTTTTTAATCAAAATCAAAGAAATGGATGTGGAAGACATGTGGTTTCAACAAGATGGTGCCACGTACGTTGTACACAACACGACCAGCTTTGGCTTAGATTGCATTCAAATTGTTTGGTAATGCGAACTGGCCACAAAGATCGTGTTATTTATCTTCCTTGGATTTCTCTTTTGAAGGCCTTTGCACAAGATTGTGTTTATGCACATAATCCACAAACGTTTTGACGCTTTGAATACTTGTAAAAACGCGGACTGTCTGGAAAGAAACTTCAATTCAACAAGGCTAATCGATTTCCGAGTTCTAAAAGACTCAAAGTCTTTGTGCAGAAGTTTTATGAGGCTTCAAAGTTTTTTTTTAAACCTTACATTCTATTAATTAGGTTAAGAATGATTGAAACTCCATTGCCATGCATTAGACCATTTCATATACAAAGTTTATGTAGCCCCATAGTTGAATAATATTTAAGTTTATTATATTTGTTGGTGCTATTAATCAACAACTATCATGACACTCGTTCTGACTTAAGTTGTCAAGCACCTAAGGCCAATGTCTTGACATATTATGCACGACCAAGGTAATTTGTGGTTAAATAAAGTCAATATTCACGAAAGTTGTCCGAACTCCCACTCTAATACTGTTTCGGCACCACATGGGTGTGCAGTGTGCATTTGCTTAACATAAATTGAATCACTGATAGTGATTGCTACCTACATATATACGAGTGTAATGTGCATTAACAGTTAATTGAATATTTATTGCTATTTAATTGTAATTATTCAAAATCATTTAATTGCGTGTTTAAATATTTTGATTATTATGTTGTCGCCATGAATATTGTCTGTCTGGTCCATACAAGGTGAGAACATAAAAAATGTATTTTTTTTTATTTGAAATAAGCAAAAGCTTAGTGACTTAATCTAGGTCATTATCGCAGTGGGATAGTATTAAGCATTCATATTAATTTTATTTGGCAAACTGGCATCTGTATATTAAGATTTCGAAAATCGCATTTTCAATGAGATTTTATAAATGTTTATTTTCATTTTGAATTATTAAGAAAACCACAATTTTGTATGCAAAAGTGGCGATATTTTAAAATAGACCTCACATAGTTAAAAAACAGAGATTTAAGGGTAAAAAGTATCTGTGAACTTGAATTTCATTTAATGAAACCAACCTTTGCAGCGATATATTCAACATGCTTAACAATGCAAAGCACCTACATATACAAGTTTCTTTTTAAAAATTCAATAAAATGAACAAAATTAATTAATAAGAGCAAACATTCGCAGTAGCGAATTCTATCACTCTAACCGAGATATTTAGGCAGAATTTTTCTCAGGCTAGTGCGTGAAATGTTGGGCTGTTGAGTTCAATGGCGAGTTGATGTACAAGAATTGAGTCTCACCCTCACGGTCACAGCACTCACTATTAAAATAATTTTTCAGATTTTTATTCAAATTGACATAACGATGATAGAGAACGCAATAACAGTGAGACCTACATTTCGTCTGTAGGTCTGTACCTCGATCTACTGTCTATTGAAGCGATTTTTTTTAAACTTGGTACTTAACGGTCTTCGGTGATTCCCTGAAGGAGAAATTTAGGCCCAAAACTAGGGTTACCTGGTATACAGACATTATAGAAATTTTTTTTATCTAAAGACCTGCTCTAACGATTTTGATAAAAATAAAATGCACAACTGGGTTCCACGAACTTGCTCTTGTGTAAAAGACTAAAAATTTCAAAAATTTATGTTAATAGAGAAAAATCATAAAATTAATTTTTTAAATGACTGAAACAGCTGCTTTAGTGGAATAAGCTGAAAACAGGATGCCATGTGATGCAATCAAATACAACTTTATGCAAGAATAAAAATTAAAAGTCGTTGTAGTGGTTTCTTAAAAATATAAGATTTTATATATAAAATTTTTCAAAAAAAATTTAAGAAAAATTTTAGTACGCCAACTTAAAGTTCTTATTACTGTACGAATAAAAATTGAATTTCCAAAACAAATATTTAAAAGTTTTTAAGATATTTAAATTTCAAAAACAAAAAAATAGATTTTTTTTTCAAAAATTCAAAAACAAAGTTTTTAAGTTTTGAAATGTAATGTTTTCCAAAGTTTTTAGAAGCTTCTCTATAAAAAAAAATCATTAAAATCTGTTATACCCATAATTCGAAATTCAAAATTAAAAAAATTGTTTTATTCCGCGTACCTATGCAGCCAGCAATATCTCGTATTAGTTAATCGAGAGAAAAAAAATGTTATCAAAATTCTAGGTGCTATTTTCGAGAAAAATTCGATTTTCAAAAACCATTTTTTAACATTTGTTTGGTGGGTACAGTTATTTTTAGATAAGATTATTTTTTTTCTTTCATCTTTTATATTAAAAAAAACTTTCAATCGTCTGGTTTTAAGAAAATGAAGCATGGAGTTTCCGAAATATTGAGTTCTGAAAAAGAGATTTTAAAAAATCGGAAGATTTTTGTTTTTTGAAAATTTGAAAAACCTACTATTCAAACTTTTAGAGAGCCTTATCAAAAGAAATTATTATCAAAATCGCCTGCACCGTTTTTGAGAAAAACCGAAACAAAAAAATGGTTGCAGGGGGGTACCGTTAATGACTATTTTCCGAAATTTTATTTTCAACCATAAATTCTTTTGAATTTTTTTTAGATCTGCAAAGCAGCTTATGAGAAAAAAAAGTATTTATATTTTTTTTTTAAAATCGTATGGCAGGTACCGTTATTTTTGGTTTAAAAAAAAAAGTAAAAAACGTGCGGGGGGGGAATTTTAAAATGTTATCTACCAAGCTTAAAGAAAATTGGGCGAGTCGTTTAGTCTTTAGTCGAACAGACAAATTGAGAGACCGACCGACGCCGACGCGACGGACAGATAAACAGAATTGCCATACCCACTATTTTCATGTTGTCTACTATCGTAATTTTCAATCGCAACTTTGAACAAAAATGCATAGGAAATGCCTTATAGTACTTATGTATAAGTATTAGGTGTGCTATTATAGGCATGGACTACATTTTAGTGGAAAAAAAATTTAAGAAAAAATGTTATTAACGGTACTTGTCGTAGCCGTTTTGTTTTTTAACTATATCATTAACGGCTCTAACTATTTTAACCAAAATGTTTACACAGGAGATCCTTCGAATTTAAAATCATATTGTATGTAAAAGATATTTGTTTGGGTTTTCGAATAAAAAAAATCCAATTTTTTCAATAATCAATTTCTTGAAAACAAGTGAACGGTGAGTTTTTGAAATTATTTCCTAAGATCTATTGTATTAAATACTTAATATGTATTGGCATCCCATATTGTATGTCCCCTCCATTTCTCCAAATGCACGTACACAGAAATGGTTGAGAGTTGAAAGTCACTATGCTTAGGCATTCTTTAAGCCATCATGGCATCTAATTTTACAATACTATAACTGTCTTGAGTATCTACTCAACGTATAAAGTTTAATGAAAGTGTTGTAAGAACTATTTTTGACAAAATTTGGAAAAACAAGCTTCCCATTGAAGATGAGATAAGTCGAAAATTCGAATGCTCTATCCTAAATTTGAAGCAAAATTGTTCTTCAGCCTGAATCTTCGTCGGATATACTCATACAATCAACTGGCATTGGTCATCTTATCCTTTATGAAATTTCCATCATCGTAATGCTAGATTTTATTAAATTTAAAATATTGTTTAGCTTACATTACATTCGTACCTCAAAGGAATGCAAGATCTTCTGCGAACATCGCCGCGATCCGTGAAAGCAGTCGCTTCATCGCTTATGAGGTGGTTCCCGTCAATGGCGACCACGACAGAACGATGATAACGAATTTCTTATGGCACAAATCGAACCATATAGACCTAGACGACACGTGGTTCCAGCATAGCATCACTGCATGCCATACAGCGGACGGCAAAGTTGACATTCGGAAATGGCGTGATTTGGCTACCAAAATCGGTCGATGCCCTTAAGATGAACATAACACAGTCCATATCGCTGTAATTCATCCAAATCTATGCGGAAGTCATTGAAAATTGGACAACTCGTATCCGTGCCATCGTTAATCAAGATATAGGAATGTCTCTGGTGGTAATTATGTATCCACTTTCCAAAACATTTCTGAAACACCCAGGCCTTGGGTAAAATATCCCCGAAATGAATTCGAGTCCGCCGGCCGTGCAACGTGATTTCTCCCTAGGTCGTGTATTGTTAATTCTGGACACTCCGGAAGCATCCAATATCTCTTTTGTTTGTTACATAGTGACGAAACTCAGAATATCAACTTCTGCACATATGTACGCAGGCTCTTAAACACATCCTTTCAAATACATCGATTTTCAAAAGACCTTTGAGAGATATAAATGCCGCCCTTGCCCTAATAATCACATAAGTACTTGACAACAGTCTTCAACTCGATATAAAAACTATGTAAGCTAGAAATTCCAGTTGCGTCTTATATCCGAATTATGGCGTCTTACTGGAGTGTGGAGCAGTATACCTATAGTATGGTAAGGTGGTCTGTGCGTTAATATATTATTTAGTCTGATTTCAATTCATCAGAAAATCTCAGGAGAGTTGGGATTTCGTTAATGCGACGAAATCTCAAGAATCCATCATTTACTTCGTCAGTCCTCCAGCTAATGAGTTCTCTATAGTGTGTATGTGTACCGCCCAAAAATGGTAACCGATAAGACTGATTTTTCCCGCCCCATCATCAATAACATAGTAATTATTGATAGTGGGATTTACTAACTTACTTTACTTTAGATGGCGCTCACAGTCCAGAGTGGACTACGGCCTCAACCAACAAGCCCCTCCAGCTAGCTCGGTCCCTAGCTAGCTGCTTCCAGTTACGCACTCCAAGTTGGTTGAGGTCGCTCTCCACTTGTGCGCGCCACCTGAGGTGGGGTCTTCCTCTGCTGCGCAGACCATAAG
This sequence comes from Philhelius festivus, assembly GCA_963931855.1. NCBI lineage: Eukaryota > Metazoa > Arthropoda > Insecta > Diptera > Syrphidae > Philhelius > Philhelius festivus. Next base: position 216,408,629 of record OZ007555.1, read on the forward strand.
GAGTGGATTCGAAGATTCGACGGGCTGGTGCGTCGGTTTCCATACGCTCCACGTCTCCCAGCCATCTCAGGCGTTGTATTTTCAGCTTCTTGACTAGTTCAACGTCGCTGTAAAGCCCGTACAGCTCGTTGTTGAACCTTCTCCTCCATACTCCATCGATACAGACTGGACCGAAGATCAAACGAAGAACTTTTCTTGCAATGTACCCAAGCAGATTTTCATCCGTTTTAGACAGTGTCCATGCTTCTGCCCCATACAGCAGGACTGGGATGATGAGGGTCTTATACAAGGTCTCCTTGGTTCTTTGAGATAGGGCTTTATTACTCAAATGCCTTCTTAGCCCGAAGAAACAGCGGTTGGCAAGAGTAATTCTTCGCTTAATCTCTGCACGGATGTCGTTTCGCGATATTGTAGTGGAGCCCAGGTAGACAAAGTCTTTGACGACTTCGAAGTTATACCTATCCATCGTGACGTTTTGCCCGAGTCGACAATGTTGAGATTCCTTTCCCGATGATAGCATATACTTCGTCTTATTCTCATTAACAGCCAAACCCATTTTCGCCGCCTCCAGTTCAATACTTGCAAACGCACCGGTAACAGCTCGCTTCGTCCTCCCAATGATATCAATATCATCCGCATATGCAAGCAGTTGAACTGACTTGATAGTGGGATGGACTTGGATATTGCTCCCAGCCTGAGAAAGGAGTTTGTATAGTTGATTTATCTTTCTAAATATGTTTCTAACAGTTGATAACACTTTTAGCATGGTGCTTCCAGTAATCGATGACACTATTTCGAAACTTCTGGTTTAACAGAGTTTTCACATTTCTATGCACCAAAATGTGCGGAACGTCTTGAAACTGGTTCACATATACCTACAACTTGAAAGATTATGATTCAACCGGATTCAACAGATGACAACTGAAAGATTGATGCCTTGATGATGATGATGCGTGAGATAAAATCCAAATAATAATCCTCGTAAAAGATGAGGCACTTAAAGCTCAGAACACCACATTGCATGAAAAATTAAATTAAATTAATTAATAGGGCGTAACACTTCCCATAATCATGATAGACACTGGACATTGTTTAAAATGCATTCAAGCCAATTGAAATCCATTAAACCATCGTTAAACCAGCTCCATTGACCAGGATCTCTCTAATTGCCAGTGTCTCTTTCAACTTCCTCCTATGTATGAGTATGGTCGTGGTCGTGTAAATGTCTCCTCCCGCTCCTTGCAGCACACATTCCACTCCATCTAATCAACTTGAGAAAAGTTCACAAATCGACCATAATAATATTTGATTACACACACGAAGGCACTCGCTATTGCTTTTGCTGCTTTGGAGAATGTGCACGCAACGCAACTATAAAATAATTTCCATGCCATCTTTCCTGGTCGAAGGATAATTGCAGCCTGTTGGTGTAATCCGCACTCCTAATTCTATATGACAAGTGTTAATTAAGGTACCGACATACTCGGCGCACCTTACACCTGCTGTAGCACCTTTTACCATGTTGCAAATTGAAATTGGAAAGATAATATCCGCTCTGAGAAGTACATATCTTCTATATAGAAGCCAAGCCCTCCCAATCTCGGCTGAAGGATCGCATTGGAGCTGTTAGTGTTGATTTATGTGGTGTGGCACAGAAGCTAGAGCAGATCGAAGGTGCTTTTTCTTGCATCCGTCCAGAAGCAGTAGGGAATTCTAGGAACACCATACATGCATATGCAGTGAAATGCAAAGATGTCGGATATTATGCCGACACGCTGCTGCTGGGAACACAACAGAAGTTCGAATTGTTGCTGCTCGTTAAAATTTCTGAGAATCCCAAGACGGGATGTGATTCCAATGGATAGGACCCTTCGTTTCCTTAAGTTGTTTTTTTTTTGTTAAGAATTGATGAGGGAGGCGAGGCTGTGAAGTCTCACTGAGACAATGTTTTCCATGTTCAAAGTTGGGTTTCGACTTGCCAAGTACCCCCTGGTCCTCTGTCGAAGTCCATTAAGTAATTTTAATTGCCTTTGCGTGTATGGAGAAAAGCATGTGGCGGCATCAGCTAGCGGTAGCGGTGGCGGTTGCGGTGAATAGATGCAGCGGCACCTGTATTGCGTCGTCATCGGGTCGGGAGTACAAAGTCGCGCTGCAAAATTATGAGAGATTTGATTGTAAGGTGTCAATGCAGCAATGTATGGTTTGTTTTGCCAAGCTTAGCAGGTGTTATTGCTAATGACTTGCTGAGGAATGCTGAAGAAATTTAAAATTTGTTTGTTTTGCTGATTGCACACGCAAGTGCAGGAAACACGAGTCGAATGTTGCAGAATTTAAATTGAATGATTTGGCAACAAAAATTATGAACATGTTTAAACAAACATGTGAGTTGCCATAGTTGGTATTGGCATTTAAACCAACGGTATATCTTGGAATATTGAAATTATGCTTAACCTGATGGTTTTGGAAAGGACCTTGGGGTCCTTTAAGGCTATACATATCGGTTTGACTGCTTAGGCCTTGGACTTGGGTTCTGGTTATTTGGAGAGACTTTTCTAATCGAATGAATCTGAAAGGGAATTATAGAGAAGAGTATCGAGCCAGAAAAATATGGTAGGAGAAAATCTTTGCGTATAAAGAAGGGAGTTTTCGCAGCTTAAGGAGATCGAAGAGTTTCGCGGTAGAAACAACATTCGAAAATTTATAAAAAAATGGCTAGTTTTAAAACCAAAAGGCAGGCTCTTATAGAAACAACGAAGGTAAGGCAACGAACCACGGATAATGGTAGATGATTTCAAGCATTTTTAGCAGCTGCTAAATTGACATAAGAGGGCCTACTAGGGTTTGAAGACAAGCAATCAATGAAAAACCAATTATTCCTCCCAGTGTATATGAGGTAGGGTTATATGAGCTAGGAATAAATAAAAGTCTCAGGCCCAGCGAGAACCCCTGTATCAAACGTTCTAAGTCGGTGCTAAGCGGTAATGATCACCACAGTCATTTTGTGCGTTGTCAACATTGGGATCAGCTAAGCTGAGGTCGAATTTCTAGGGGTTCCAAGGTTCTCCTTTTTCAATAGCTCAACCCGCAGCAATGCTATTTGACCATAGAAACGAGAGGTCCCTAATTTTTAGCGATGGTGTGAGCGAATTTTTATTTTCATATTCCCTGTTGTAAAAATTAAACACTGGGCAGTAAAACCAGTCAGAAAATAGCTCATTCCAAGGCATTAGCAGGGTCCATCTTATTTCCTACCTTACCCTGGTATATCCGCTCTACCGGTACTGACCGTTAGCCTCCAGTCAAGATATCGTCGTAGGGCAACCTACACCACTAGAAAGCATAAAGAATACCAGCTTTAGTACCGCGGTGTTCCAACCGACCAATACCGACTCAAACCCTCGACTAATAATGCTAGTCATAGCGAGAGGAAATATAAGCCACGTTCATTCAACTTGGAAGCTGGAATTGAACTTGAGAAAGACACCGCTGATAAAATAAAGTACCAAGAGATTGTTGATGAGTGTAACAGTCTAATGGTTGCGTAAAAATAGGCCGTCAAGCGAAATAGGTCTTGTTTTGAGAGACCATAGTACAATTGAAAAAAAGAAAGCTGCCTGGAAAATTCTAATTAGATGTCGTCTTCTAGAACTGCGGAATCGCGTACTCTTTGTAAGGTTTGTCAGAGATGACCTCCCGGTATCTGACGGCATAGAACTCTATAGAGCCCAAGTCCCGTAGACGGCATTTTCACATAAGATTTTGGCAAGCAACGGTCTGTACCTTAATATCAATCACAACAGATCCGTGAGGTCTAAGTGAGTCAACAACAACTAGACAGCCACTCCAACCTACCTTAATATCAACCCTGGTGAGGTACTCTGGATAATCATGTATATCCTTATAGATCCAGCATCGATAAGATTAGCAGTGACTGAAGTTTGAGACTCAAACTTATCACAGCTAAGGACATTGTTAGATAACCAAAGGCTAGTATATATTACAAGTATGGATTTGGATCTGGCAGATCGGCTAAAGACCAAATATTTACATAAAGGCAAATCCTTGAATAGATCAACAAATTTAAAGTCAAGACACACCAACTAGTCATCCATCTTCAAAACAGCATATCATCATTCGCCAGGAGCCCTAAATGAAGATGGCAGAACTCGGGATCCCATAAAATCTGATCCAACTGTGTTCCATGATACTGGAAAAAACACGGTGCGATGTGCAACTAGGCAACTATTCCAAACATACACAGGGTTTCGGCAAGGAGATGTGATATTAGTTACTTCTTCAATCTCGTTCAAGAGCAGAAGGCTCGCAGGAAAAACGTTTACACTGATTGCACTATAATCAAAAAATCTGAGATCCGACGAAGAAGTGCTCTAGGAAACTGCTGCTACTTCAATTTTGGCGGAACTTTTGGATTCAAAACTCATCATTTGTTTATTGCTTTATGAAGGTGATGAATTTTCAACTATAAGCAAAAAGGTGGAGCTGATAATTATCCGAATATTTGCTCTTGTGCATGGAAAAGACTGGAGAAGAAGATATAACCGCGAAATCTACGAGCTGTACCAATTTCTGGTTGTAGTCCAGAAAGTCAAAACACGTCTAGTACATTTTGAGTGAATGCTCAAACGAAGCATCTTCTTAAGCCAGTTCCCCATGCTCGAGATGAGAAAAAAAAGGCTGCCGTATATCAGGTAGAGACTCTTCACAGATTGGGTCCCAAAGAAGAAGTAAGTCAGCCAATATGATTTCCAAGTCAAACTACAAATTTCTCTTGAGCCATAATGGAGGATTTGACACTTTCTGAGAAGAAGCAAGACTCCTGAAATACCATAATATGGAAATCGATTGCCAGAATTTCGGACCTCAGAACATTAAGAGGTAGTTAAAACAAATCGAATTCGAGTTAACTCAAACAACCATTTTTCATTGATTGGATGATTAACTTTAGCTTTTAGCTGTCGAAAAACTATCGAAATGTCAAAGTGAAGTACTATAGAAATCGCTCTTTTAATTTCGATAGTTTTTTGGTTCAAAATAATCTGTTCAGTTCCTCTTTAGTTCACACACACCAAGCATGTTTTAATATCACTGATTTAGGGGTCGTGATCTAAATTGACTCAAAAACGTGTTGTAGTCTTAGGAATTTACTCGAGTTCAACCCCAAAACTAGGGTGTTCTCGTATCAAACAAATTTGAACCTTAGAAGAAAGATCTATATATTGAAGATGACAATCTCAGTTGTGCGGGCTGAACACTTAACACTTTATTATATTTCTAAGGTTTTTTTTTGAAGAATTCTTCAATTATGACTTCCCTTCCTCCACTTCCAGACATCTCATAATAGTTCACTAAAGTTCACTGAAGTCAATTCTGGTCACTTGACAAATTTGTTCTTCATTCACTTTTGCTGACTGGACTATAATTAGTTCTGACATTTTACAAATGATTCCTTCATGTGTCACCATACAGATTTCAATCAGAAGAGGTATTTCTGAAATTTCCTTTGCCATTTTATAACAAACATTATCTTAGATGCAACATTTTGTGAATTTACAATCAAACCATAAAGGAATACGAGGAGACTTCTTCTCGCTTGGCTACTTGATTTCTGCTTGTATTCACATTCCGCACGATCCGAAGAACTTGATTTATTCGGATTTAAATGAATTCCTACGACTCCCACATTACATTCGTTGTGGATCATAAATTTTGTTCAATTCTTTCGCCACACAACATTGCAAATGCCTTAGAATTTGTAGATAGAATGTCTTATAAGCTGATGGGGCGAAAAACAGAACTACAAATGCAAAGATACCTTGGCTTGGTTGGAAGTTAAAATGTTATTTATGTACGGTTATAAAGTTAAGACCATAGAGGATATCAGAAGTTTGAATTTTGTCGACAATTTAAGTTGGTATTAGAAAGTATTCCACGAAGAATGCATGTGCGTCCCTTATGGGAAGCATTTGAGTATGTGACTATGAGTGAAGGTGAGGTGATGACTTTTGTTTAATACAGTACTACTCAAAGATTCTAAAAGAATAATCTTTTTTAATTCTGGATTAATAACAATTTATACGCAATGTTTCTGAGACATAATGCAATTGAGTTTAAGAAACCTCTCAAAGTTTTACAATTATCTCGATTTACAAATTTTAAGGTGGATAACAGGGCTAAATGTTTATAAAATCGAAAGATCACAGGCCACTGTAGGTTGAGAAGACACCTCAACATCCTTGGCTTAGTGAGCAACGCGACTTGCAGATTCTGCAACACTCACGAAGAGACACCCGACCACATACTGGGGAAATGTGATGCACTCATGCATCAAAGGCACAGGTATCTGGGCAAGCACCACATAAAGGAGAGCGAACTATCATCCCTTAAAATACTCCAAATACTTCGATTCCTCAGAGGAGCAGATTTGGAGGAAGAACTGTAGTAATGAGCCAACCTCATCCAGTTCTAGATGGGGGACACAATAGATCTTTAGGTCGCAGTGTTTTTATACCCCAATTTATTCATCTTCCCATCATCAAAAAAAAGAAACAGAATTATGAATTTTGTAGAAAGTTAGTTTTGTGGAATGAAATACGGGAATGCTCAAATGATGTTATTTTATAAATCAAATATGACTAGAGAAAAGCTTAAGTTCAGGTTTTTTGCATACATATACAGAATTCTTTCATTTCTAGACCATAATATCTCTAATGACTTATAATAAGTAAGCTGCAGGTGGTGCACGATTGTTCGACATTAAACCGTTACGCTGCGTCTACGCAATGCAGATCGACAACCGAATATATAAAGAAATAGTAACTGGTAATTAACTTTAAAATACCTTCAAAAGCTCTTAAGTATTAAATGTGTATATATAATCGACTTTCACATTTAAGTAACGGTACTTAAAGGTCTCTTCACTTTAACACCCCCTTAAAAGGTCACTTAAAAAAATTTTTAAATTCATTTTGACATATGAATTGTCTCTTACATTTTGAACTTTCAGATTATGAGCTTTTGTTGTGATATTTCAAAATTGTAAAATTAAAAGGGATTCTAATTTCATTTATGAACGATTTGAGAATGTAGTAAGCACATTGGATTTAAGTAGATGAAGACCCCGCAAAATTTACAAACATCGATTCAATCCAATAGATCAAGAACATAAATTTTTTGACATAAATACAGATTTCCGCAAGAAAATATCAGAAAAATTATATGTAGGCCTTGTGCCATGTGATTTTGAAGGATCACTTATAGGGGTGGTCATAACTCCGCCGATAAGATGTTGGTTCCGGAATAAGGTAATATATCATTTCATCCCACTTTAGTACAAATTTCAACACTATTATAATTTTTTTTTTTCGAAAAAAAAAATGAACTCGAGATTTTGTTCTGGGTTGACATTAGGATGATAGAGCACTAGAAAAACTGGGTCTCGCAATTTTGTCTGTCTGTCTGTTTGACTAAAGTTTAAACGGTTAAGCCCCCTGGTACCCCCCTGGAACCATTATTTTTATGTTTTTGATTTTGTCAAAAACGGTATAACCGAATTTGATTATTCTTATGCTTAGGCTCCTCAAAAATTTGAATAGTATTTTGCATTCAAATTTTGAAAAAAATTTGTTTTGGATTTTTAAAAAAATTTTAATTTTTTTTTCGAAACGATATGCTCGATTTTTTTTAAACTTGACAATTAAAAGTTTTTTATTACAAAGTACAAGATATAAAAAAAATGTATTTTACCTAAAAATAAAAGTACTCACCATACAAATTTTAAAAATAGTTTTGGAAAATCGTATTTTTCACGAAAAGGGCACCTAGAATTTCGATAAAAATTTTTTCTTTTGATTCGTTTTTATGATCTATAATTCAATACAAAACATTTTGAAAATAAGATATAACTGACTGTTCTTATACCATAGAACTTTTTTGCGAATTTTGATTTTATTATGGAAAGCATTGCATTTCAAAACTTAAGACAAAATATTTTTTTTTTTTTGAATTTAAGAAAACAAATGTATTTTTTTTTTTTTTTTTTTTTTGAAAATACGATATTTTAAAAAAGGGCAGTATTTTTTCGGAATTTTAATATTTTTATTCCTACAATAATAAAAATTCAATGTTGGCGTACCAAAATATATTCTTAAAAAGAAGAAAAAGAAACCGCTACAACGACTTATAATTTTTGTTCTAACATAATACCAACTTCATTAAGAAATCACATGGAATCCTGTTATTAGCTTCAAGTTTAGGTCATTTAAAAAATTAATTTTATAGTTATGAACATTTTTTTGTAGTAACATTTGTTTCTAAAATTTTTAGTGTTTTTCATAACAGCACGTTTGTCCGACCCAGTCGTGGATTTTATTTTAATAGCTAAAACAGCTCCTTTAAGAGTTGGAGATAAAAACAGAAAGCGATGTGATTTATCAAGGAATATAAAAAAAATTTATAAATCGTTGTAGCGGTTTTTTAAATAATTTGTTGAATCTAAAAATTTTAAATCATCTCTAAGAAAAGTAAGTATTAATGTTTGAATAAAAATTAAACAAGAAATCATGACCGGTTTTTTGGAGTATCGAATTTTCTAAAAAAAAAAAATAAATTTTGAAATGCAATGTTCTTTAAGCTTTCCGTTATGTCGATAGTGAGGAAATCAAAAAACAAAAAAGTAGGTACTGTCAGTAATGTCCTAATTTCAATTTTTTTTTATTAAAATATAAATTAAAAAAAAAATAAAATGCACGACTGGATCGCACGAACTTGCTCTTATGTAAAAGTACTTTGGAATTTAAGATACATTTTATAAATATAAAACATGGATTTAATGAGATAATAATGTTCAAATGCATAAAATTGCAGTCTGGTTTCCGGAAAAGTATGAATTTATGCAAATAAACCTTAAAAAATCATTTTATTATTGAATAAATTTTTTATATAAGAAATTTCTCTAAAATTTTTCAAGAAAAAAATGTGGGATGCGAATTTTTAGTATTTAATAATATTGATTTGAGGAAATAATTTAAAAAAATAATCGGTCATAGGTTTTGAAGATATTGATTTTTCAAAAAAAAATTTTTCAAAAAAACCCAACGAATATTTTTATATACAATATTATTTTAAACTTAAGGGGACTCCTGCTAAAAATTTTGGGTTAAAATCCTTAGAGCCGTTAATGAGAAAGTCGAAAATCAAAAACACGGGTCTATGGCAGGTACCCCTAATAACATTTTGCCCCAAAATTTTTGTTGACCAAAATGTAGTCCATGTACATAATATCACACCTAATTTTTTTTATCAAAATCGTTAGAGCCGTTTTCGAGATAAATAAGATTTTGCATTACGGGTGTATGGGGGGTACCCTTAGTTTTGGAGCTAAAAAAAAATTTCAATTTCTCCTCTAGGGAATCACCGAAGACTCTTAACTACCGAGATTGAAAGAAATAGGTCCAGGGGTTTAGGCTGTAGTAAGAGGTACAGACATACAGACACACTGAAACATGTTTTTTGTGTACTAAATTTTCCTTAAAATTTTTATAAAAAAAATTGATATGCAAATCGTTAGTATTTAATAAAATACATTTTTAAACGTAATTTTAAAATTTAATCGTGTATCGGTTTTCAAGATATTGAATTTTCAAAAACAAAATTGTATTATTTTTATAAAAATCCAAAAACTATTTTTTCGAAAAAATTTTTAGTTTATAATTTTTTAAATGCAAAGCAGCTCCTGCATAAAAATTTTGGTTAAAATCGTTAGAGCCGTTGGTGAGAAATTCGAAAATCAAAAAAACCGTTCTATGACGGGTACCCCTAATAACATTTCCCCCCAAATTTTTTTTTCACTAAAATATAGTCCGTGTCCATAATATCACACTTAATTTTTTTTATCCAAATCGTTAGAGCCGTTTTCGAGATAAATAAGATTTTGTATTACGGGTGTATGGGGGGTACCCTTAGTTTTGGAGCTAAAAAAAAAATTTCAATTTCTCCTCTAGGGAATCACCGAAGACCCTTAACTACCGAGTTTGAAGAAAATACCTCCGGTAGTTTAGGCTGTAGTTCGAGGTACAGACATACAGACATACAGACATACAGACATACAGACAGACAGACGGAATTGTCGGACCCACTTTTTTCGTCTTCGCTATCATCGTAATGTCAACTTTGATCAAAATCTCGAGTTCGATTTTTTTTCCAAATGCAGAACTTGCCCTATAGTGCCTATATCGCAAGTAAAAATTATAAAGACCATTTTTTACTTGCGACTTATGTATATGCAGGTACTATAAGGCAAGTTATGCATTTGGAAAAAAAATCGAACTCGAGATTTGGATCAAAGTTGACATTACGATGATAGCGAAGACCAAAAAAGTGGGTCTTGCAATTCTGTCTGTCTGTCTGTCTGTTAGACTACAGCTAAACGGCTCGGCTCGGGTTTTATTTTTTCCCCCCGGATGTTTTTTATTTGTTTTTTTAAGACCAAAAATAACCGTACCTGCCATACGATTTTTTTCGAAATTTTATAAATATTTTTTTTTCTCAAAACCTGTCCCACAGATTTTCTTTAAAAAGAATTCAAAAAATTTCATTGAATTAAAGCCCCTTTGGAACCAATTTTTTGGTTTTTTGATTTTCTCAAAAACGGTACAACCGATTTTGATCATTTTTGTTCTGCTTAAGGTCCCCAATAGTTTGAATATTATTGTGAATTCAACTTTTCAAAAAATAATTTTTTGGATTTTTAAAAAAATATTTCAATGTTTTTTTTGAAAGTTCAATATTTCAAAAACCCCATGATAGATTTTTTTAAAACTTGATAAGTAAATGTTTCTTAATATAATCTACAAGAAATGAAAAAAAAATTTATTTTACCTAAAAATAACGGTACCCTCCATACAAAAGTTAAACAATGGTTTTCGAAAATCGTATTTTTTTCGAAAACGGTTCCGAGAATTTTGCTAAAATTTTGTTTCTTTTGATTAATTTTTACGATCTTTAATCAAATAAAAAAAATTTAAAATCTAGATATTACTGATTGTATCTACCATAGAACGATTTTTTCGAATTTTGAATTTCTCATTATCGGCATGACGGATTTTAATGAAATTTTTTATAGACAAGCTTCTAAAAAGTTTAAGAAATATTCCATTTCAAAACTTAAAGAAAAAAAAGAATATTTTTTTGAATTTCGAAAAAAAAAACATATAAAAAAGATGTTTTAAAAATCTTATATAAAAGCTTATTTTTTTTTAAGAAACAACTACAACGAATTATAATTTTGTTCTTTCATAAACTAATTTTTGCTTAAAGCACATGGCATCCTGTGCTTAGCTCTAACTGCTAAAGGAGTTGTTTTAGTTATTTAAAAAATGAATTTTATCCTTTATCCTTTTCTCTAAAAATATTTTTGAAATTCTTAGTCGTTTACATAGGAGCAAGTTCGTGCGACCCAGTCGTGCATTTTATTTTATTAAAATTCTATGTGCCATTTCCGATAAAAATACGATTTTCAAAACCATTTCTTAACATTTGCATCATGGTTACTGGTATTTTAAGATAAAATAAAATTTGTACATCCTTGATTGTATTGAGAAACATATTGAAATTTTCGAAAACCAAAAATATACCTAATAAAGTGACTGAGAATCCAGCTAAGGGTAAACTTCTGAAGTAGGGTTAGTACCGATTTGCTAAATCTCAGCTTATTGTCAACCGGTGATAGATTAAAGACAATTTTTGAAAACTTTTATAGATACTCGTATGTAGTGTAGGTCCATGAAATGACGTTAATAAAGCCGGCTGGCTGCGGCAGAAGGGGAAGAATTTATTTAAAAACCTAGACTATTAACATTAGTCTTAAAATCAACTTGAAATCGTATAGAAAAACTGGTGGTATCAAATTTTTGATTTGAAGTACTAATGGTCTGGGATATTTTTCGACCAAAAGTAATTCTCATTCAAATCTTTATTTATAAACTTGTACAAGTTGTAATTTATAAATTTGTACATTATCAGCGTATAGCGTAAGATTCTTTCAAAAAAGTAGTAATTCCTTTGCAAATACGCATAACAAGATAGGACTTAAAATGAAGCCCTGTGTTCCGCCAGAAGTATTTTTGGCAATTTAAGCCTTTTGAGTTCAAAGTCCCAAATAGTCTTGAATAAGACGAACCTGTCACTAAAACAAAAGTATAATTTATCCAACAAACAGAGAAGTATTAATGCTATGTTGTATACATATATACTATAACTAACAAGATTTCTGCGAAAAGACCTTACATTAATTATTGTTTAAATCAGTGTTCCAGTGACCTACCAAAAGTTAAGCCGACTTGGTATCCAGAACCTTGGAAATAGTTAGGTTAGGTTGGGGTACCATGTCATATCAAATATAATAATTCAAAACATTTCGAAGTACTCCAAAACCTTAAACAGCATGATAGATTCATGCGTTCTTATTGTTATTGCCATCTGACCCGAATGACCCAATTGATATGTCAAATCAATATTGTGATACCTAATTGTGCGTACCATCAATCGAAGGCACTTCTTTATTTGGCTAGATGCTTATCCACATCACTTAACCAAACCAATTTGTTAAAACGTCCAGAGACGAACTTCGCCTTTCGCATTCAATAATCATGGCCTTTCCAGCAAGGTACTTAACTTAAGGTTCTTCCTTGCGATCTCATCTACTTAGCTGCCATGAGAAAGGCTTAAACTCTCTCATCCGCAGCTATCTGTTCCCCAAATCCAAATGCAAGTCAGAGTCAGTCGAAGCTCGACGCCAATCAAGCTGCGCCTGTCAAGTTTGAGAAAAACCAACAAGACTTCTTCTTCTCAACAACAACCACGATGGACGCCGAACAGGCCAAATAAGAATCTGTCCAACGGTATTGTGCGTGTACTTCTTCTGTTCCGCTATCATTTATGGATCCTAATCGAGATGCATTAGTCAGAGAACTGATTTAGATAACTTCGCCTGTGTTGTTGTAGTTGTACGGGTCGGTCCATATGGCTAAGATACACAATATCTAAACTAAGAGCATCAGAGAGTACAGTTGGAAGTCTGGGACTAGCCTGGTTGTGGGTTTGTTAAAATGACCAAGCAATCTGTGCTTATCAATTGGCGCAGCAAGAACACAACAGCACAAACCGACATCGTTAACTGAGAGCGTATTAGAAAGGTTCTATACCTGAAAACCTGATAGCCTGATACCTTAAAAGGATCTAGATATAGATCGGGTTCTCGGGGAGCCTCCAATTGGATTCAGAGAAATTTGTGTGTTTGCGCTGGCCGTTGTGTGCGGTAAGGAAATAAGTTGGATTTTTGATTTCCTGCTGAGTGCAGTTGTTGCTGAATCTTTGTATGTGGAATGGGATGGTATGCTGTTTATGCAATCAGGCGTTGAGATTGAAGAAATCTATCTCCCATATGGGTTACAATGTTGTGAACTTGATCATATACGGGTCTTTATCTTGTTTGATATCATTCAAAGGTTCTGTCGATGATGCTTTTTTTTCCAACCTGTGGGAAAAGGGTATAGGCTCATTGGTAATGTAAATGTGCTCGAAATTATTCGCGGGAAAATGTTATCGCCAATTCTTTTAAGGGCATAATTTTGCTGTTGATGGTTACAATGTGACGCTGCCGCTGCGTGTGGTGTGAATATGGTGGGTTTGGAAGAACAGTGTAGGTGACTGGCGTAAAGTCTCCACAAATACACTCCCTTTCACTGGATTAGGAACATGAAGTTTTTTATTTAATTTTATGATTTCTTTAAAATACTTCGCTAATCCTAGAAAACCCCAATGCAATATGTATGAAGAATGTTGTACGAAATTGGGGTTAGGTATATAAATTCTATGAATTCTATTCTTAGAAAGCCAAGTTTAAGACATAACGTGATAGAAGCTACAGCAATGGGTAAAAAGAAAATAACTAACCAAGGAGTTAAAAGGTAACATTCGAGCTTATAAGGAAAAATGCAAGTCTATCCATTTTAAAGTCGGAAGCTTAGAGGAGGATCCACCAAAATGGATAAGAAGAGTTAGCAAAGCAACTAAGAGTCAAGAGTGAACAATGACACTGAAATTAAACTTGAAGCTGGTAGATCAACTTATCCAGCGCTAAGGAAAGGCAAACATATTAGACATTAAAAAATTAAAAGAAAAAACACCATTGAACAAAGCCCGCAAAATTTTGTGACTTCATTCTGCAATTAGTCACATCAGGTGGAGTCGACAGTGGCATCTTGTCATCTTTTCTGATTAAAAATTGTTTGATTTGGATGGAGCTGATTATTATTTTCATAATTTCATAAAGGATAAAATACAAACTGAAAAGCGACACAGCCAATTGGGCGGAGTGAGCGATAGTTTGACCTGCAAAGTTTGGTTTTCAAAGCTCAATAATGACCGCAGTCATTAATATTGGAAAGGGATTTCCCAGAGTTTATTCAGCAGTTTATACAGCGAAGGATTTTCCAAATAATACGCTATAGTAGAATGCATGCCTAATACCTAGCGTAAGAACTAACCACCGAAATTCTGAAGAACCTCAAAGGACATTCAAAACCCAGAAGTACAGCAACTACTTCAGGAGAAATTTCTTCGAGCCAGAAATATCTTAGCCTTGGAGCAGTCAGTAATGACAGATTTCAAAACGTACTCCACAACGGAGGAAAACAATTCTACCCGATACGACAGAGGTTGATGGACTGACATCTTCAAAAACTCTAATTTTAAAACTTTTATTATTTTTAAAGTTAATTCATTTATAAAAATAACATGTTAGATTCTTAGAAGACATACAAAATAAGCCGATATTATAAATATTAGTTAATTGTAAGCCTGGTTTTAAGACATTTAATGGTATAAAGGAAGAAAATGACTTTCGCCGCTGATGTAACACTTTGTTTAGCCAACGCAGCCCAGAACCTGTTGATCTTTGGTATTTCCATGGGCCTAGCATCTGCTGATCTTCAGTGCCACTAGGGTCTAGTACTTCCCGATCTTTAGTGTCATTATAGGTCTAAAACCTGCTGATCTTCAGAGTAAGATAAAGTCTGTTACCTCCTTATGTACCAGAGCGTTCAGCCACCTGTTTGTTTGCCACCAGGGACGTTTACCTGCTGATGTCCGAGAGCGTTTTGAACTGGTGCTCTGCTGTTTTAAAGAGCCTCCAGAGGCGAAGTACCTGTCATTCTCTTTCTGTCTTAGAGAAAAGAAATTCAATATCAGAATACCAGGCCTAAACCAAAACCCGAATCATCGAAAATTAGATTTCCCGATGCCAGGCACCATGGCTAGAACGGATAACTAGAATACCAAATTAAGGGCTCTGTTTTGTCTCCGACTCTCTTGTTGATATTCATCAATGATCTTTTGTCTGAACCATCTAATATATTAAATTGTTTTGCTGACGACAGTACTCTAAGCTTCTCATATTCGGTTCCAGCAGCATATGATAAGTTCATTAAATTCAGATCTCGCCACCATTATCAAATGGGGAACCATAAGCCGCGAAGAATAAAATGCTTCAAAAGCCGTCCCCTGTCGTTTAAGCGGAACCCATCTACCATGCTGCTATCCACCAGCGGCACATGTATTCATGAAACCAAACAACTTTCATTACTCGGTCTGGGATTACCGATCACTTTTTATGGAATGACCACATTTTCGAAGTCACCAAAAACGCTGCTAAGTGTTAAGGTTTCCTTCGTTAACGCATGGAATATTTCACTATTCTCAACTGGTTGTGATTTATAATGCGAAAGTTTGAATATAATTCCCATTTTTGGGCAGATACTCCAAAAACCCACTTGAGTCCCTTGAATAGAATCCAAAAAAGAGCTTTAGAAATGATAGCTGATAGAACTATAACTGAAACATTTGAATCTCTCTAGCACCAACGAAATGTTTCTTTTCTTTCAGTATTTTACCGATATTTTTATAAACAATGTTCTAGTGAAATAACCAGTTACATTCCTGCTCTAAAATAATTCAACCATAATTCATCGAATGACCAGATCTTTACCCCTGAGCCAAACTTCGGACGTACTGTTAAATTCAGAGATTCTTTCTTTACCCGTACTACACGAATGTGGATTCTTTACCCGAGTCTATGTTTCCCTTCCATTATGACATTCAGATATTCAAAACCATTGCTCATCGGTATCTTCTTTTAAATCCTCTCCAAGTTTTCTAAACACTCGCACTGTGCTCAAACATTTTAAGATTAGCCATAATTACTTTAGTGCGCGCTACCATTACATACATTACATTACATTGGTACACCAAAGTAAGTCTTTTTTAAATCCTCGGTAAATGATGCCAACAATGGGGATAGACCCATATTCTTCAACGATTTTTACTTGCGACTTATAGGTAGGCAAGTTACGGATACGTAAAAAAAATCCAACTCGAGATTTTGATCAAAGTTACGATGATAGCGAAGACTCGACCGATTTTCGTTAAACTTGGTAGATATCGTTTTTAAATCCCCCCCGCCCACATTTTTTTTCTTTTTCTTATAAACCTAAAATAACGGTGCCTCTCATACGATTTTTTTCGAAATTTTATAAATGTTTTTTGTTTCTCAAAAACTGTTAACAGATTTAAAAACAAAATCAAAAAATTTCATTTAGTTAAAGCTATCTTGGAAAAAAAAATTCCGAAAAATTGTTAATATACCCCCTTGGAACCTTTTTTTTTGTTTTTGATTTTCTCAACAACAGTTCAACCGATTTTTGATAATTTTTTATATACTAAAGCTCCCCAAAAGTCTTAATATTATTATGTATTCAAAGTTTCAAAAATTTTTTTTTATATTTTTAAAAAAAACTAAATTTCAATATTTTGACAACGACTGGCTCGATTTTTTTTTAAATTTGACAAATAATAGTTTCTTAATACAGTCTACAAGATGTGAGAAAAAAAATTGATTTTATCTAAAAATAATGGTACCCACCACGCAAATGTTAAAAAATGGTTTTCGAAAATCTTATTTTTCTCGAAAACGGCACCTAAAATTTTGATAAATTTTTTATCTTTAGATTAATTCTTACGATCTATAATTTAATAAAACAAAATTTGAAATTAAGATATTACTGACTGTAAATACCATAGAACTATTTTTTTCAATTTTAAATTTCTTATTATCGGCGTAACGGATTTAAATGAAACTTTTATAGAGAAGCTTTTAAAAAGTTTGAAAAACATAGCATTTCAAAAATAAAAATAAAAATATTTTTTGAATTTCAAAATTTTTTTTCGAAAATTCGATATCTCAAAAATGGGTTGGTATTTTTCTTGGAAACCTAATTTTTATTCGTACAGTAACAAAAACTTAAAGTTGGCATACCAAAATTTGTTTTTAAAAATGTTTAAGAAAATTATTTTTCTAAGAACCCACTACAGCGACTTATAATTCTGTTCTTACATAAACTAATATTTGGGTTGTTTCAGTCATTTAAAAAATGAATTTTATGCTTATGAATAGTTTTTCTCTAACAACTTAAATTTTTGAAATTCTTAGTCTTTTAGATAAGAGCAAGTTCGTGCGACCCTGTTGTGCATTTTATTTTCTAAGAATATATTCAAGAATCATATCTTATAATGAAATATCTTCGACGAATTAAAAGACATCCGTATATATAAAAGTTGTTTAGGGACACTTATATAGTTTTATACACATTTAGCATTTTCCTTGGAATCTTCAATTGTTTGCTTATGAGGAACCTTGTCAGTGCCCAGTTTGTGTATGTTTGTTCAATTAAAGTCAACCATTTACAAAAGAACATTCAATACGTCAACAACCCCATGGGGCTTATAGGATCATATGCCAATGTAAAAAGTTTCGGTAATGTTTCCCTTCTTTAATGGAGCAATTTTGAATCCCACATATCCCAAGGATTTATTGTCCATTAGATCAGCAACCCATATAGTGAAAGAGCGTTTATTTTTTATTAAGAACCGCAGAAGTTTACGACTTCTGAATTTGTACGTAATGTAGAATCATGAATTGATAATAAAATCAATGCTCAGTAGTTTTAGTTTCCAATTAAAGCATTTGCCCCACAACATGTTCAACTAAATCGATTAAAACCTATATTGATTAATTTATTGATAGTTCAACTAAGCTATTGGATGGCCATCGGCACACGCCTTGTTTGGCCGCTTACATTGAGATACTGCCCTTTTAAACTTGCATGTGGAATAATTTATAACTTCCTGGTGAATCCAGGTTCTCTTCTCAGGGTTACTCTAGCTCTGGCTTGTTAGTTTTCTTCCAGTTCGGGTTATATTCTCAAGATTCTAGTTTTTTGTTCAATTACATTTTACCGATGATGATACACATTGTGCTTCCTCTTATGATTAATTAGTTCTAGGGGAAAGATTTATTTTACACGGCGCGGCGGTGGCGTGAATGAGTAAAATTTCTTCGCAACACCTGCAAAAGAGGAATTTCTGTCAGTATCTTTGCTGGCAATGATGAGAATCGTGAACTTGATCTGCAAATATATTCAAAGAACTTGTAATTAGAACAGTATAAGCTTAGACGTGGCTTGCATCATGATAGATTTTAAACTATAAAAAGTGTGTCGATGAAAAGTGTAAGAGTTTGGTTTGGAGAGGAAGAAAGCTGGAATATTTTTGAGTTTCATAATTTATGATGACCACTCATTAAGACCACATTTTGACCACTATATTTGAATTTAAGCAGTGCTTATAAAACATTTGACCTTAGAAAGGTAAATTTAATATTGATCTCTTGTTATGCGAGTAGACTGATTTCAAAGTGAAATTTTATTTTTTTCATTTTCATAAAAGGCGTGCTGGTTGAGGTCCTTAGTACTTTAATGATTAAGAAATATTTCACATGAAAGTTTTACTGAATTTGGAATATCTTGGAATCGACACAGTAAAAAGTTCAACTAAGCACGTTCAACAGATACTGCCTAAAATTTGGGGAGTTCGCTTGTCAAGTTTAAATTGTGAGTAAAAAAAGAAAACATGTCAAGTAAGCCCGGAAAATTTCAGTCAGTGATACTTGACTACTTGAGAAATATGATATTAAACTTTAAAAATTTAGAAGTTTGTGACTTCAGAATGATTGTTAATAGTTAAGTTCTTATAAGACGGAGTTTTGTTTCTTAAGGAGTAAACAAACAAACGGCCCTCCCATCTTCAAATACGTATGTATTTCCAACAATAATTACAACTCGAGTTCTGAACTCGAAAACCCGAAATAATGCTTAATCTTTTGACAAGAGACTCGGAAATCGACTTTATCAAAAGACTTTAAGAAGACCGATAGGCATAGTAATGTGACTTTGTTTTTACTATATTGAAACCTTATGTCCTCTGAAATCTTAACCATTGCTGTAGAGCAGAAATGTTTTAGAATCTAGATTGATATGGGGATAACAGCCTTTTAAGATTTTTTTCGAGGACTTTTAACATGTCCGGTAGAATAGTTAGGGGGTGGTAGTCGGTGGATTCCGTAAGTTTGGACTTTTTCTGAATAAGATTTATTCTGGATGCTTTCCAAGCAGTTGGAAATGTTGAGAGACAACACAGTGATTGTGAACATTGGTGAGAGCATTAATGAAGTAGGGCAGAACAAGTTTCACAAATCTTTTTCTTTGATATCTTCAGATATCAAACATTTAAAAGTCCGAATAACTTCTTCAGTTACAGTCTCAAAATAAAAGCCACAGCTTGATAGCAAAGTAATGTGACGCTCAGAACAACTTATTTCTATTGGTAGATTGCACATTAGCAACGTTCTTACTGGACACTGCCTAATAGGTAAACATGCTTTTCGACTTCGAACTCCCGCAAATGATTTTTGCAATAGTTGCATGGATGAAGAAGAAGAGGAGTCAGTCTCTTACCTTCTATGTTCTTGTCTTGCCTTAGCACAAAGACGTAGACTCCACTTGGGATACTTCTACTACGAGTATAATGATTCTAGTGATCTAAGAAATTTCGACATCTACTGTCTCAAACGCTTCATTACTAACTTCAAATAATTTAACGAGTAAGGGAGATCTTTGGAAGACCAAATTTTGGTCTAAGTGTTATAATAAGATATTTATAAGTTATAACAGTTTGAATGCTGAACGCATTCATTTTATTACATATCAGATGCAGTCAACTTCATTTTAAAATCATCCATCTTGATAATACGAATCCCTTCTGGATTCGAATCGTAGTACTTGCCAAGTAAAGACTTGTAACTGAGAGATTTTAATAAATAGTTTTGAATCTAAAATAAAACCATATTTTATTATCTTGTACACTAAGTGTGTTGGCTTTTCCGGTCAGCAGCGACCTAAACCTAACCTAACCTAATGTCGGTGATACACTTCTGGTAGAGACAGCCCAGCACACATTTTTTTTTTTATAAATATAGGAATTTTTAATATTCTTCCTTAAGCCGTGGATAATTTCTCTTAAAGTATTCAAAATTTTGGCGATTTGGTATTACTGCAAAGAACTTTCAGTTTTTTTAAATTCGTTACCATTTTGAAATCACAAATTGGAATATATTTAAAAATCATAATAAAAATCAATATGACAATGAATTAAAGTAAAAATATTATCCACTTTAGAAAAATGGCGCTGTTTTCGCTAGAGAGAAGACTATACCACGTTAAAAACCCTAGTATAGATACTACGCTCATACCATTTTGCTCGCCTGGTATTACCGTGGTATATTGTGACAGTCATGTGGTTCATTCGTTTCATGCTCTTCGCTCTTGCGATTTAAATATATGTATACGATTTAAAAATCGCATTCGCAATAAGAAATTGGCATACACGCATTTGCGATTTTTAATCGCACGATTTTTTATCCGCAAAAAATAAGATACATGGCGTCAAATGTGAATGCACGCAAATGTGACTTAAATTTTTTTTTTTTAGAATCTACACGCGCTCAAGGGATTATTATATTACCCTTTAAATGTTTGAACACAGCGCGGGCGTAAAGTTAAGGAAGAGAAAGAAGGATAGGAAAGATGTGTGGCACGATGTTCTGAGACTGAAGGTTGTTGTCTCAGATATTTTATCTCCAGGGATGGCGGCTGAACTAAAGCGGAGAAATGCCGTGTCTTATTTCTGTGTCACTTATAATTCACATTATTTTATTCGTATTCATCCTTGTGGCATACTAGTTTAACTCAATCACATGTTGTTAGTGTTATGCCTGAACAACATGTAATGAGTAAACCAGCAGCCCATTGATGACAATTTATAGAAGGTTTTAATGGAATTAAAGACGACATAGACGACGGCAGGGATCGAACCTGTGATATTGAGGTTGACAGGCGAGCACACAACCATCGCGCCACGGCCACCCCCAAAAATTGTTGCAACTATAAAAATGAAACAATTTCTATTTTTTCAAGTGCTTTTTTTGTCCCAAAATTAAATAAATCAAATGGATTTTAATAATCCTGCACGCACTTGCGATTTTTTAACATTAATTCTTGTCAGTGTTAAAATGGGTTTCATTAAGAAGTGTTGCATAGTGGCTCTTTTGTTTCGTTTAAAGTCTACTCAAAAACGTAAGAAAGTATTGAGTGCATTCGGTTATAAGTAGCAGATACTTAACGGTCAGTTTCATAAAATCAAGCGATAGTTTAAAAGACTACCCACAGAAATTTGCGCAATACTGAAGAATGAGCTACTGCAACTACTTGGACAAAATACAAAATGGAGAAATTCAATATCACTTGAGAAACGATTATATCTATGAGCTAAATAAAAAAAATTATTCATCGTTGCTATTTTACTGGGGTTGGGTACGAAATCCCACATCACAAAATCCCGATTGCAAATTTTAATCGAATATAGCATTATACTTTCTACTTTATTTTTTTTTTTTTTTGGTATCGTGCTAGTTTCATTATGACTCTTGACATTTTTGCACACATCAAAAAAGGTTCGTGTACTTACTTTTTTACACGAAATGTCATTGATTTAGGTGTGTTCAGAAGCAATTTATTAAGAAAATTGGCTTAGTACGATACTAGTTAGAAAATGTTTAAAATTAAGAATGAATTAGTAAACTACTATAATGTTAGCAAATTGCTAAGTAGTATCATACTAATACCTTAATAATAGGCTGTTTAAAATTTTGCGCCAATGTGTTTTATTTTGCGATTGAATAATCGCGTGGCAAAAAAATCACAAGTGGGAACATGATAATAATTTGTGGCAGCCGAGACTTTTTAATCGTCCCAACAAAATATCGCAAGTGCGGTCCTAGCCTTTATCATTACGATTTGTTGGTATCAAGTGCGTTAATTCTTATTAAAACTCATGTGTTCTGTTTTTGCGACTTAAAACCCTCGCGATTGAAATCGCAAGTGTATTCCTAGCCTTAGACTATTTATTTTAACGGGTTATATTTCTTACCGGTTCAAATGTTTTCGTAATATAATTTTTATGAATTTTTTAGAGAATCTATTCGAAATAATAATTCGCTGACAGCTTCTTCTCTCGAAGAAAATTGTCAATATTTCGATAAACTTCCCTGAAGTTTCCTTTCGCCCACTTTATTAAACATGCATGTTGCGTGGTTGGAATTAGAAAAAAAAAATAATAAATCACCACCTGCATGTGACTCATGGTTTTATATTGCGGACTTTCATCTTTATTTTCCAAAAAAATGCTAATTGCGTCGACTTTCAATAAAACGAAAAATAAAATCCTAACACGCTAAATCATGTGTACGAGTATCTACGAATTCGTGACTGGAGGATGTGTCGCTTGAGACTTTGCATGATGTAGTTTTGAGTAGGTTGTTAAGACTTGCTAAACCACTGGTATTTATGTTTTTGTTTTTTTATTTTTTATTAAGTTCAACTCTGCTAAATGCTGTTTAATAAAAATCAATTGGACAAAACGACCACAATTCATGCGACTAATTGTGAAAGTCCTCATTACGTGAAAGGTTTTATACGCAATTGACTAGATAATAAAAACCAACAACTCTGAGGTAAGTTGAATCATTGATTAGTGCAACAAATTTTGTGCGTGACGGCCGAATGGTGTGGTTTTTTTTGCGTGAAATATATTTTTGGTTTCAACAAAGGCAAGTTTTTGGGAAGCTTAATAGATTTGGATAGATTGTTTGCTTCAAGAAATGTAAATGTGGTGTTCAAAAGTTAAATAAAAACAGCCTGCCAAAAGATCGATTTAAGATTATAAGAATCCTTTGTGAACAAAAGCAGTCCCAGGAGTACTCCAACCGACACATAGATGGTGGTTGTTGAACAAAATTACTACGAGTATGTTAATGTTTCAAAGAAACATTTGCTGATAGCACGATGTTTATTGGTTCTTCGGCAATCATTTAAAGTAAACGTTATCATTAGAGGGGTTTTATTATCGCCAATTATCCATATACATTATCTCTTGAAAATAAAACGATATGGATCTTAGTGTTACATGCCCATTAAATTAAATTTGGTGGCGCAATAGCTCGAAGAGAGCCCAGACCTAGTGACTTACAACTCTCAACCATAATTGTATACTTGTTTCCAGGAAAGGAAAGGGCCTACAATTTTTTTCCGATTCGGATCGGCTAATGGCCAGCAATTTTCTTAACAAGAGATGTTCTCAGAGGATTTACCAATTCCTCGCAAGAGACAGTACACCCTTGTAGCTGCTGAGAATCGAACCCAATATCTTCTATATGAAATTCCAACCCAATGGGTATAAGGGTTAGATTGTAATCTATTATTTTAATAAAGTGAAAAGTGTTGAATAAAACTCGTAAATGGTCAGAGTTCTTTCCTTCTTAAACCGAGTTTTGTTTGCTTTCTTCTTCTTGCCCTGGACTACGACTCTATTTCAACGACCTAGACTTACAAAAGTTTCTTCTACCCTCATCTCATAGCCAGTTCTCATTAATTCCTCACACAGACCTACGGTGTGGTAGTTCAATGCACTAACGCCTTAGTACTAGTAGTAGTAAAGGGTGGTCCAACCATAAAGCACGATGTTCATTGTGAGTCACACCTTAATGTCAAGTTTTTTGCCCAACTTAATTTGACATTTCTTTGTTTCTGTGTTTGACAAATTCAACCGTGGAGAGGTACAGAATTGAGCAGCGCGTTAAGATTGTTGAAGCCTTTTACGAAAATAGTCGTTCAAATAAAAATGCAGTTCGCGCACTTCGTGATTTTGTTGGTAAGCATAATCGACCAAATGTGTCGACAATCGGTAGAATTGTGCGCAAATTTCAGCAAACCGGGTCTGTAGGAAATGTGAAAACACCTATGCATGCTAGCCCAGTTCGTTCTGCGAAAAAACATTGCTGTTGTTCGCGATAGTGTGGCAGAAGAGCCGTCAACGAAAACATGCACGTGCCGTAACTATTCGGGACTGGTGGAAGTGTGATCAAAGCCTCTCCGCGGTGGCCGCTATAGAAACAAGCCTTTTAAAACAGGTTTGGCTAATATGATCAGGCTGGTTCCTCAGGTTGGCGACAGGTTAATTTCCTGTCCCGTAAAACTAAAAGAATTACGAGACCGACAACAAGCCCCGGAAACGGACTGATCACACGACGACAACCCACGCAAAGAAAACGGAAAAACGATTTACGAATTTTCTTATGGAACGTACGATCGCTCTATAGAGCTCGAGCTGCTCAGCAGCTAGCCGATGCCCTGCCAAAATATAAAGCTGACATAACAGCTCTCCAAGAAATCAAATGGACAGGGAATGGTGTTTTAAAGAAGAAAGAATATGACATATACTACAGCTGTCGTACAAAACACCATGTGCTCGGGATAGGCTTCATAGTCAGCGAAAAAATGAAGTCTACTATCATCGGCTTTAACGCTATAAGCGAAAGGCTATGCATCAGCCTCATTAACGTTCACGGACCTACGGATTAGTCCTCAGACGAAGAAAAAGAGACTTACTACGAACAAGTCGAGAGGACCCTCAATGCCTGTCCAAGGTATGATGTTAAAATCATCCTTGGGGATTTGAACGCAAAAATAGGTCGGGAGCCGGTATTCAGGCATTACGCTGGCACCCATAGTTTGCACGAGAGCACTAATGACAATGGACTTCGAGTCTTAGAATTGGCAGCTTCGAAAAACATGGTCGTTGCGAGTACAAGGTTCCCGCGTAAAGATATCTACAAAGCCACCTGGGTATCACCTGATGGAGTCACTCCTAACCAAATAGACCACGTGTTGATAGACCGTCGCCACTACTCGAACTTGATGACGGTACGAACGTACCGAGGTGCCAATATCGACTCGGATCACTCCATCTTAGGTAGCAGTCGTAAAAATCGGAACAACTGGTTTGATGATGAATGCAAGCTAGTGACTAAACGTAAGAATGTTGCGTACCGAGTAATGCAACAATCTCATACAACGCGGGCACGCGAATATAAAGAGCTAAGAAAAATAGAAAAACGGCTTCACAGACAAAAAAAATCAGCCTGGGAGAAGAACCTCAACCTAATCTGTGAAATAGAAAACAGCCGAGAGCGAGGTCCGCACCAGGCGCCGGAAGTTCTATCAATCCGTCAGAAACATGACGCAGTACACACCACGCTGCACATACTGCAAGGACGGAGAGGGAAATCTGGTCACCAATCCTGAAAGCATACTGGAGCGATGGGAAGTGTACTTTAATGAATTGCTAAATGTTCAGCTCACTGCAGAAGTGGAGGCTCCACTACTTCAAGAAGAACACCCTATTTTGCCGCCACCAAGCATAGAAGAGGTTGAGAAAGCTATAGGCCGGTAAAAACAGAACAAAGCCCCGGGAGCCGATGGCATACCAGCCGAATTATTCCATCACGGCGGGACAGCCTTACGTCAAGCAATTCATGATATTATAGTTCAGGTATGGGAGCAGGAAGAAATGCCAGAAGACTGGCGAAAAGGTCTAATATGCCGCATACATAAGAAAGGAGATGTCACAACGTGCAGCAATTATAGAGGTATCACGTTGTTGAGTACCGCCTATAAGATACTCTCCTTTATCCTACAAGACCGGATAACCCCATACGCTAAAACCGTCATCGAACAATATCAGTGTGGTTTCATTCCAGGCAAATCAACAACTGATCAGATCTTTAACCTTAGGCAGGCGATGGAAAAATGTCTAGAATTTAACATCCCAACATACCATCTGTTTATAGACTTTAAGGCCGCCTATGATAGCATAGCCAGGGTAGAACTTTACAAAGAGCTTTCGGCATCCCAAATAAATTGACACGACTATATGGGTTGACCATGACCAACGTAACAAGCCAAGTAAAAATAGCCGGATTGCTATCCAGACCAATCAACATCTATCATGGACTCCGACAAGGGGATGGTTTGGCCTGCCTCCTCTTCAACCTGGCGTTGGAGAAAGCAATCCGTGACTCTGGCACGGCAACAAGAGGGACCATCGTCAACAGGTCCAGCCAGTTACTGGCTTACGCAGACGACATCGACATCATCGGAAGAACCGAACAAGCTGTACACGATTCCTTCATCCAGATCGAGCAGGCGGCACAAAATCTGGGGCTGCACATTAGTGAAGGTAAAACAAAGTACATGGTGGCGTCGAATGCGAGAGAAACCATTGGTCAAACAATCAAGGTTGCGGAGCACGAATTTGAAGTGGTGCAATCCTTTAAATACCTTGGGTCAATAGTAGCAGCCGATAACAATATAGAAGAAGAAATACGCGGGCGGCTTCTCAAATCCAACAGAGCCTACAATAGCCTGTCAAAGCTCTTCAAATCCAGAAATCTCACCATAACTTCAAAACTGCTGCTGTATACTGGACCATGGTCCTGCCAGTACTCACATATGGATCCTAGACTTGGGTGCTTAGCAAAAGGCACTCCGACCTCTTACATGCGTTCGAGAGAAAAGTCTTAAGGAGAATTGTTGGCCCCATATGTGAGGAAGGACGATTCCGGAGACGGTACAATCATGAACTGTACGCAATCTACCTAGAAGCAGATATCGTGACAAAAATTAAGCTCAGTAGACTCCGCAGGGCAGGGCACCTAGCTCGCATGAGCGAAGAGGAACCTGCTCGGAAAGTTCTTTGTGGTACATTCTATGTTGGACGACAGCGTGGTAGACCATGCTTGCGCTGGAGAGATGGCGTAGACCAGGACGCCCGCAGCCTTGGGGTGCGCAACTGGATGGCGTCGGCTAGAGACTGGGGTAGGTGGAGAGACTTGTTGAAAGAGGCCAGGACCGGAACCCGGTTGTCGAGCCGATGATGATGATGAACAACATTGAACCTCAATCAGAATTGAGACATACCATTTAAAATATAGACCATCGGATATAGAGGTATGCCACCGACGCCGTAGCCATCATTTCGCCAATATTTTGTTTCACACATAATTGTCATAGATCCTTCTATCATAATAAAAAATATTAAGATAATTCTCTGAAAACTTTTTGTTTTATTTACAATTAACATCGTGCGTTTTCGTTGGACTACCCTTTACTACACGGTTTTCACTTCTAATGAAACAATATTGTTGGAAAATGGACTTCCGATTTCGTTCTCTTCATTTACCTGATTTCAAGATACACATTCCAACATCTTCCAAGATATGACAAGCATTCTCGAATTTACAAAAGTACCGACTCTTAAATTGAAGAGCTTTAAGTGTAGCAGAGTACACACACTAAGTCTAACCCAAACACAAAAAGTAAAAATAAAAAAAGCAGATCATTCCCCCAGGTGTACGCAGCAACATTGTCTTGAAGAACATTCTTAGATTTTTCAATTATTTCTGATTTAAGGAGATTATAGCTGAGTCACTATTTATGCTTCCAGAACCTTAACAATTTTTTCGCTGACCAAGTCCAAATTAAAGACCAAGTTGGTAATGCGCGTGTCATCCACCCTTACACCAAGAAGCCATCAGCTTTGAATTCCTATTCTCTTCTTGGACAATGGAATTCAAATTCTTGCCTTAGCGCGTCCCTGCAACACAAAAGGCTATAGCCGCAATGGGTTTTTGATCGTTCGGCCGACTGCCAGACCGCACCGCCGCCGATATTTGCGATATTCACAATGTTTAATCCTCGCAGATCTCTTTTGTTGGACCTTAATTGCGGATTTATTGTTGGACTTTGAGCCTTTCTGTATAAGGAGCCATGGAGGATCCTTGACAGGCGGTAAATTAAAGGTGGATTTCTAAGAAGAGAGAACTTTTCAATTCAGCCGATGGCAACTCCCATGTTCGGTCTGATTTTAATTGCTCCCGTTTCTTTTTGAGTATGTTTAAAAATAAAAAAAAGAAACATTAAAGCTTCGCTGACATCTGGGCTGGCGTCACTTTGACCTTAGCGGATGCAAATTCTCATTAAAATCTTGCCACATGATGACCAACTGACAGTCGCAGTCGTTACATTCGTATTTTCTTGTCTTGCAACGCTCCAGTCTGAGCTCAATGATGGTGGCAAGATCAGACCAAGAGGCTTTAAAAAAAAACACATCTTGTATCTTCATGCACTTTCATGGTATGAGGGTTACTTTTACTTTCGTTCAGCCGATTGTGCTACATGTCATGACTGACATTTCAATGGTAAAGCCTTTTATTATCTTGCTTCTCTCAGATTATTGGTTGGAACTTGCAACGGAGCAGCACAGCGGCGCAACCATTCGAACGAATTATAAATTATTCATTGAAATCTCGAAGAAGAGTTTTTGTGCTGTGCGGCACTGCTTCATGTCGTCGCTAAAGTTTTATTGTCGCGCTTCTGATTATGGTGAGCTGCTGAAGAGATTCTTGTTGTTCTTTTTTTTTTGTATTGCAACTCAATAGGGAGTTATACTTATTTGGAGGATTTGAAGGTTTGCCCTTTAATGGTTAGCTATTCGGAGGACATAATTTTGCACTTAATGGCTTACAACAGAGAATGGATTTTATTATACTGAACTTTCGATTTTTCTATGCAGAGCTCCGAATTAATTTTATAATCGGAAATGGTATGGATGTTGCAATATAGAGGAGACAAGAACATAAGCCTTGCCTTTAAGCCTTCAATGAAAAGCAAACGAAGGAATGAAATTTTGTAAATTTCTCAAGTCATTGGTTTTATGACTGTGTATAAAAAAGAGTGGTATAAGTCTACTGTATGTTAGTGCCGGTATTATTTTATAACAATTTACAATGAAAAAACTTACTTACAACATGGGCATTCAAATTAAGTAATGTTAATCTTAATCCGTTCTGTAAAAATTTTGTCGGAAAATACCAATAAAACTTCCAGTCCTGCAGATCGACCATAGAACAAATATTAACGTCGAGGCAAAACCTGGAAAATACCAACGAATTTTAAGTCCAGACTCACCATCTTTTCATCAACATATTAATAATACGAGTAGCATTTATTCGTCAGGAGGTCTGTATGACGATTGCCGAACTCAGGTTCCCGGGAAAACAAATCCATCTGTATCGCGTGACATTGAAAAATAGGCGGTGTAAAGTGCAACTCTTCTGAACAATTCTAAACATGAAGTCATGTGATTTTTTCAATTTTATTCTAGAGCAGATAGTGAGCAGAGCAGGCGTTAACACGGAGGGCAACATATTAAACAGATCTGTCCAACTAGCTATATGCGAACAATATTGACATCATCTGCCGTTCCCAAAGTTCTTTAATAGAGTCCTTCTCTCGGTTGAATTTTAGGTGAGACTTATTGGTCTTGAAAAAAATGAGGACAAGACCAAGTACATGCTACCAAAAAGCAAATGAAAATTTATATGGGAAAAACATTACTGGTTGTTAGCAAAAATTCGAAGTAGTTAAGGAGTTCATCTGGCCCAGAATAAATATTTTTTTCACGGAGGACACCTGTGCGAAAGTACAAGAAGCTAAAGTTTAAATTATATAAAATACAAACTTACCATTAACAAAATTTACAATCCACAACTGAGCTATTATCAAAAGACGTCAAATTAAATGTCTAATAATTGATGAGCCGAATGTACAAATCGACAATACAACAAGTCATATGACAAGGCAATAAACGCATTCGATTATCTATGAACAAAGTGGTTGTGTTTCATTTACAAACGTATATTTTATCATATCTATTTTTTTAATTATTTTTAATAAAAAATCTAGACAATAACATTTGGTCCTTCGAGCCGGATACAAATCAACGACCTATGGATATACAGTCAACAATTTTTTCAATGTTCACTTAAATAGCATCCACTGACTGGGACCATATTGCAGTCCAACTTTCCATAAGCCCCAACCTCCATGTTTTCCGAACAACAACACTAGATAATCACATCAATTATAGAAAACTTGATATTAAAAGACTTCACAGAGACGCAGAAGATAACATTACCTTACCAATCTCAAACAGAAATCTACGAATGGCAGAAATTGACAGTACTAAAGCCTGTTTGTAATCAGCTGTCTCCAATGCTCTAGAGATCCAACAAGTATCCAACACATCAAAAGATTGTTACCAACACCTCCCGCAGTACTCGTATACGGGTGATTTTACAAACGATGGAATTTTCGGCAGCCCAAGAAATATTTTAAAATACGTTAAATTATTTAATTTGATTTTTTTTTATAAAATAAATCTGGTTGATATCTACCTGGCCTAACAATATTATTAGGGTGACCTTATATTATTTTGCTCAAAAAATTCTTCAAAGTGTCTGCTTCTCAGTCCCCTGACGTGTCCCCAGTGCGTTTTCGCAAAGAAAAATTATTACCGTTCTCTTATTTCAGGTCTAAGATGAATTCCACCGAAGTTACGCCAAATAATACATCTTTGCTACGAATAAGATAAATATTTTTTAGTAATTGATTTTATTACAAAAAAAAACTTAATTAAACTTTGTCCCCCGCATTTCATATCAGTCCCCTGGAATGTTGAAACAGTCGAAATGAAATGCACGACTGGGTCGCACGAACTTGCTCCTATGTACATAATAGACTAAGAATTTCAAAAATGTATGTTATTAGAGAAAAACTGTTCATAAGCATAAAATTAATTTTTTAAATGACTAAAACAACTTCTTTAATAGTTGGAGGTAAAAATAGGACCATGTGATTTAAGCAAATATAGGTTTATGCAAGAACAAAAATTATAAGTCTTTGTAGTGGTTTCTTAAAAAAATATGCTTTTATACACAAAAATTTTAAAACATTTATAAGAAAAAATTTTGGTACGCCAATTTAAAGTTTTTATTAATGTTCGAATAAAAATTAAATTTACAAAGAAAAATATTGAGCCTTTTTCGAGATATTGAATTTTCCAAAAAAAATAGTTTTTTTTTCAAAATTAAAAAAAAAAGTATTTTTCTTAAAGTTCTGAAATGCAAAGTTTTTTAAACTTTTTAGAAGCTTCTCAAAAAAAAATTAATTAAAATCTTTTATGCCGATAATGAGAAATTGAATATTAAAAAAATCGTCCTATGGTACAGTGAGTAATATCTTGTTTTCAAAATTTTTTTATTAAAATATAGATCTTAAGAATTAATCGAAAAATTTAAGAAAAAGTCTCGGAAAAGTTTTCGAGAAAAATACGATTTTCGAACCATTTTTTAACATTTGTTTGGAGGGTACGGTTATTTTTAAGTAAAATACATTTCTTTTCTCATATTTTGTAGATTATTTTAAGAAACTTTTATTTATCAAGTTTTAAAAAAAATTGAGCATGGAGTTTTAGAAATATTGAGTTTTCAAAAAAAAAATTTGAAATTTTTTTTAAAATCCAAAAAATTATTTTTTCAAAATTTGAATTCACAATAATATTGAAACTGCTGGGAAGCCTTAACATAAAAAAATGATCAAAATCGTTCGTACCGTTTTTTGAGAAAATCAAAAACAAAAAAATGGTTCCAAGGGGGCTACCAAAAATAATAATTTTTTGGAAATTCTTTTTCAACCATTACCTAAGTTCAACTAAATGAAATTTTTTGATTTTTTTTTAAATCTGTGCGACAGTTTTTGAGAAAAAAAAATATTTATAAAATTTCGAAAAAAAATCGTGTGGCAGGTACCGTTATTTTTGGTCTTAAAAAAAAAGAAAAAAAACATCCGGGGGGAAAAATTAAAACCCATATACATATACCAAGTTTGAAGAAAATCGGCCGAGCCGTTTAGGCTGTAGTCGAACAGGCAGACAGACAGAATTGCGATACCCACTTTGATCAAAATCTCGAGTTCGATTTTTTTTCCGAATGCATAACTTGCATAACTTACCTATGAGTCAAAAGTTAAAATTAAAAACTAGGATATCGATCGAGTTTTCAGTACTGGGCAATTTGAAGTACCTACCAAGTCTCCTTACAATAAAATCGTGGTGCAACTCGATTCTGTTTCTTAATTTAGTATTGTGAAAAAGACATTTGTGCAAGAAGTCGTGGATTGTCCGTTTAGTTTATCAGTCCTCTAGTGAGGTTTTACAAAACAAATTTGCATGTAAGTAGGAATATTTGTTAGCAGTATAGTAAAGGTTTACTAAAACTGAATATTATATATATGTTTTCTTTTTTTTTTTAAGTAAGACCTTAATATCTTTTTTGCGCAAAACCCATTAGAAACCTCAGTCCCCTGGCTAATAAATGAAGAAATAATATTTTATTCAGAAACCTGAGAAATTTTTAGTTATGTTGAACTTCGAACTTCATTGCGAAATATTTTTTTCAAAAGAATATACCTAATTTATTTTAAATTGATTCTAAGGAGAAAAAAATATTTAATTATAATATATTATATTCTTTTAATGAAATGCTAAATTATATGTATTAACCATGAATTTGTATGTTTATGAAGACTAATTAAATTTAATTTCTATATTTCAATGTGTACCCAAGAGAAAATACAAAAAAAAAATAAGATTTATTCAGTCCCCTTAAAATAAACTCAGTCCCCTGAACATCCTTTTTCAAAAAATGTCCTTAGTATCGTCGTTTTCAACAATGCAAAGAGAGGTTCTAATGATCAACTACTTAGAACAACGTTTACGTCTTTTGGCTTTCAAAAATGTCGTGCTGAAATTTGCAAAATTTTATTCTATTGTTTGTAGAATCACCCATACACAGGTTTTATATTCCCACCGACAAATCGTCGCTTTTCCGGCAGAGTGGCATAAGTCGAAATTTGTCGTCTTTTAGTTTTGAACACAGAACTGAGCTGAAAAAAAAACACAATTTTTCTGTGTAATCGGCTTTAACCTACTTCTTCTAGTTTCCGAGTTATGAAAAAGCGCCGCTCTCAACTTTCAAAAATATCCCTTTGCATTTTGTTTTTTTTTTTTTAATATTTCGTTTTTTATAAAACTTAACAAACAAAAAATGCAGTTTTTTCACGTATTCAACATTCGAATCTCCAACTTTGTTCTTAAAAAGCTGCCACAAGCAATAATGATTCTTCTTGCTATAATCATATGCACAACAAAAGTGAAAAACGGCAAAGATCGTGGCTATCCCGAAGAAATGCGCTAAGAACCTGATTTAAATTAAAGGACGACAACAACAAAATTCTGGAAGAAGTCGTAATCAGGAGACTCAAGAAGTATTGCAACGATCATAATACCATCCCAGATATGCAATTTGACTTTCGTGACGCACTCAATAATGTATCTGAAGTTATAATCTGACTTTTTCATAGCACTTAACAGCTATTGTGCCATTGTTGGGTGCTTTCTGGATGTCGAGAAAGCATTGGACAGTGTATGGTTAGAAGCCCTTATCCATAAACTTCGATTACTTGGAATACCTTCGTCACTAACGGAATTCATATTTTCTTTTCTTTACTTCAGAACATTCTTTGTCCACCTGTCCTCAACAAAATCCATAAAATCTGAAGTCGCCCAAGCATCAAAGGACCCTTCCTTTATAGCCAAATGACATCTGATCAACATAATATGATTCTCTAGCCTACATCTCATCGATAGCGTTAACCATATAGCAGCCCTTAAAGTAGAAGCCCACATTACAACACTACTCAAAATGGAGAATCCGAATCAACACAACCAAATTGGAACTTGTCTTCTTCACGAGACCTGTGAACAACGGCAATAGTTGTCATTTTTTAGCAACTTGCAAAAATCTGATCTTGAAGCTTCCTGACGGATCGACGATAGCAACCAAAAATATCATCAAGTACCTCGAGCTATTTAAATTTAACCACACTTAAGGGCGGTGCTAAAGAAGGCCAACTTTGCATTCAGTAATTTGCCCCTCTTACTCAAAAAAGGGACAGGAAACGTGAACAAGAAAACTTGTCATCAGGTATAGTTTTCCTGTTTGGTACACCATCGCGAGGACAACTATACAGAAAATCTAACTTTTTGAAAGGAAATTTGTGAAAATATGCACCGGGCTTATCCTACGAGTAGATCGACAGATGCGTAAACACTAAAGCAACAAAAGAGTCTACGAAGATGCCAAAATCAAGCCACTGGACTAGCCATTTTCTTATAAAATCGGCAAAGGAACTTATCGTAAATACGCAGGAACGATATCCCGAGCCAAAGTACCTGAGTGCTGTGGATATATTTAATATGTTCAATGAAACAAACTTTAGAATCCTCTCTCCTGTGTGGATCACTAGTAAAATATCACTAGGCACCAAGTTGAAACTTTTCGAATCCAACGTAAAATCTGTGCTGTTATACGCCTGTAAAACATGGAAGTGCTTTGCTAACATCTGGAACAGGTTACAGTTTTCGTGAAACGATGTCAGCGGTACATTTTGGATATGGTGGCCAGTAGCACCCACAAAACATATCGAACATCGAGTTGTGGAAAAGAAGCGGGCAGAAAAAAGTGGATGTAGAATCAAATATGCAAAGAGAATGGCGGTGGATTACCCACATACATTAAGGAAACCTGACAATAACATCTCGAAGCAATCTTTTTAATGGAATCCTCAGGGTGCAAGACGTGTTGGAAGACCAAAAACAACCTAGAGGTGAACTGCAATGGTAGAAGCAAGGTCTCAGGATATTCGTACGTGGCCAAAGCTAAAACCGCTTACGTCAAATCGTAACTTGGTTTTGCCCTCATAGCACGTTAAGTCTTTGGATTGGATTCGACGAATTTGGCAGGAATGTCAAAACTAGACATTGATCTATGTACATAGCTCGTCTCTATGCACGTTCATATATCTGCGGACTTGAAATTGATAAAAAGATTTTAGTTGTTGAATTTAATTTCCTGTTGTTTTCAATATCCGCCGAATTGGGAATAATAAATTGGTCATGAACTTTTCTGGCCTTAAGGCAAACTGTTATAGACAAATCACGTTCAAGTTCACATATTACGGGAAAAAAGATCTAGAAGGCGATATTAATTAGACTGCGTGCCTGAAATAATCAAACAAAGAAAATCTTCTCCGTTCCGTTTTAAAAGATCGCCGTTTAAGTTTCAACTGTAAATTTGGTAAGTAAAAGAAAATTTTCAAACGAAAAAACAAAAACAAGCAATAAAATTAACAGGAATTGAATGGTTTTAATTAGATCCCTAGAGTGTAACGGTATTACGACAACAACACAGACAACGACGACGTCGCGTCGCGTCTTAGTCTGACACAATTGCAGGTCTGCCACAAATCACCTAGTTGGCAAAATAAATTCCTCTGACCGACCACATCAAGCTGTGCCCGAGAAGTTGATATAAATTGCCAGGCGTTTGCTTCAGGTGCTTATGGTGCTTCCCTTGGTATCTGGTCTCTGCGATAGAAACGTCAACCGCATTTCCGCATTTTTGCTGTCTTCTTGCTAAACGAACAAGTCTTTGGCGTTCGGTTTAGTGTTGTGAAAGTATATATAGAAATGTGGTCAGTCTCTGGTCACCTTGTTCAACCTAGTCGACCGACTGACAGGCTTAGAGGTGAAGAAATCTCTACAGCATCTTCAGATTGTCGTAATAAATGTCAAAACCATTTGTTTAGTGTTAGTTGGTGCGATGCGGTGCGACTGAGGTTTTGTCCAGCGCTTTTTTCTCACTAATGATTAAATTAATTAAATTTGCAAGACGCGACTTCATTAGAGTGTTCGCGTACATAATTGGTTGCCATAGGCAGTAAGGCACACAGCGAGGTATTGCTCCATCTTGCCATATCGCTGAGATGGAAGAGACGATGAAGATTTTTAGTGCAAGTCCTGTGTCGGATCTAGCACGTAAGGTCATCGCGCGCTGTGTATGTCGCCGGTCTGTCTAAGCCAGCTGACAGCATAATAAAGATGTGATCGTTGACTAGTTTTACTGTCTTCGAAGTCCCTGCTAGAATTAGACACCGATGGTGTTGTAATATTTATTGTTGTTAATAATTTGAAATGTCTTGGGAAGAGAAATATCAAAGATCAAACAAAAGCTACAAAATTACACTTTCAGCGTCAATTTTTTCCAATTTTCAGCTTACGTTAAAAATTATCATCAAATATATTGATGATGTTTGGAGAAAGGTGACTCTTTCTAAACTGCCTTAGCCCTCTTGGAATTGGTCAAGTTTTTTTTTAAATTATTTCTTGTTTTTTCACAACTTACTTACTTACTTATAGTGGCAATACAGTCCAGGGTGAACCCGGGACTCAACCAACAAGCTTCTCCGGCTAGCTCGTCGCAAGCTAGCTGTCTCCAGTTTCGCACCTCAAGTTGGTTGAGGTCATGAGTCGCGGTCTCCCTCTAGTGCACCATCCCTCGGGATTGGATTCGAAGAGCATTTGGGTTCCTTTTGCTCATCGGTGAGATATTTTCTGACCTTTATGAAGCAGCATGCGTTCTCCATCGTCATCCTGCACAGACGGACAAGTTTGTCAGGAATGCCAAAACTAAACATTGGCCTATATAGTTCGTCCTTATAGATGCTTTCATACGCTTCTTTGAAGTCGATGAAAAGGTGGTATAGGTGTTAATTTGAAGTTCCTGGAATTTCCCCGAGATCTTTCGTATGTGAATATTTGGGCGATAGTGGACTTACCTGGTCTAAGGCCGCACCGATGTGAACGATTGGTATAATGAAAGGCTTCAGACGTCCCTATAAAACGGAAGAAAGGATCGCGATGTTCAGGCGACTTGTGCCTCTGTACTTCAGAGGGTTTCCTTTCTTGAGTATCGGGCAGAAAATGGTGAGGTTCCGACCATATTTTGCAGATGAGCTGGTGCATACTCCCAACCAAATCATTGGCTGCTGCTTTGACCAGTTCAGCAGCGAGGACGTCAGCCTTAGTCCTCTTTGTTGGACTTAAGATTCGATATATCTATTTTCACTCCGTCCTGGTCTGGTGGGCGGTATTGTTGTTCTGCGCCACCTAATTCGTCTTCATCGCCGTTATAAAGTCTGGAGAAATGGTCTTTCCACATTTTCCGGTATGGAGAGTAGTTCAACTAGGATATTCCCTTGATCCAGGCAGGCTTCGTTCGGCTCGGGGATTGTATCCTTGAAATGTTGTTTTTTACCTTTTGGTAAGACTTCTGATTATCATTCCTGCTATGGCATCTCTCTATTTCCTCATTCGAGTGCTTCCCATGCTCCTTCTTTTTTTCTCTCTGAGAAGTCGGTGTTCTTTTCTCCACTTCTGCTCGAAGAGCTCAAAGCAGCTCTAATCGTTCTGTGCAGCGCCATCCACCACTTTATATACCTCTTATTAACCTACATGTGATTTCCGGCACTCATAGTCAAACCAAGGGTTTCGTTGTGGGGGTCGTGTAATACCCAGCACATCAGAAGTGGCATCTATGATGGCTGCTTGGCAATGTTACCACTGATACTCAATACTTGATGTTGGCGGCATAGGACTTCTTAAGAGATTGTTAGATCGATCGGAAAAGAACCTTGCAATCTATTGCGATTGTAGATGTCAAACGTTGAACTACTTCGCAGTATTTCCTTATTTTGGCTTGGATTGGGATATCCGGAAACCTTGGCTACAACGAGGTAGTGCTCCGAATCGATGTTTATCAGTCGGAATGTGCGTCGATCGCAATGTGGTCAATCTGGATCACGATTGTTTGACCAGGAGATCTCCATGCCCCTTTGTGTACTCGTATATCTAGATGTTTTAACTGCGCACTAGCTACCAGAACGCCCAACAGAAAAGATAATAAGCCTGAATCCATTATCAGAGGTGGTGTTGTGCAGGCTATATATTTCAACCATGTCACCAAAGATGTTTTAATGTTTTAATTTTCGTCTACCCGGTCGGTGCCATCGCATCTCTTGGATGGCGGTAATATCTGCTTTGTAGAAGTTTGGGGCTTCCGCTAATTGTTCCGCTACACGTGGTCTATTAAGGGACCTAACATTCCACGTACAAATCCGAAGTTCATTGTTCTTATTTCTTTTGCATGTTTCGTCATCAGTGAATCCGTCATTACCTGAGGCTTGTTTTTGCTTCGCAACCAAAATAATTTCATGTGGCTGGAGGGCCAGATCAGTAGCTCCTTACATGCTTGAGCTCCGAAAATGTCGGAATGGCCCTGTAAGATTTTAAATATGTAGCTCAGCCTAACCGTTGCCACCTGCATGGAGGGAAAGATGCCTTAGTGGGAACTTAGTATAGTGCAACCGAGAAAACTTCGCTTATGCAAGTTTAACAAAAACTTGATCATTAAATAAATAAAATTGTGTATTTTCTTTTAGTATCGAAGTTGCAACAAAATTTATTTTAAATGCCAAATAAAAGTAAGTAAATACGAGTACTTCGAGGAAATAACATCTCTTGTTTGAAAAAGTAAAAATATTAAAGAACTTAATAGATACATGTTCATAGTTGAAGTTCGTCACGCAGTGGGTAGTAAAATTCATTCACCAAACCCAAAATACAGTCTTATCTAAACCATCATTAAAGTTTATGATTCGTTTCAAGACATGGGACTTGGAGTAATACCAATCCAAACATTAAAAAACGTACCTAACAACTTCCTGAAAAAATTGTTACGTGTAACTAAAACCATATTAAAATTGAAACGTTGTTAAAAGTGCTCAAATCTTATCTGTCATAAAACCTTTTGAAAATCCATTAAAGTAATTTGCAGCCATTTGGAAGATGCCTAAGTTTAAATGTTCCACTAAAAATAAAAAAAAAAAAAAGAAATTAGTCCACCTGGAAAATTTGCCTACTGAGCTAAAGTATATCTTCTTAAAGTATTTGCATTTTCTTAACTAATTTCTGATAGGAATTTACTTTTTTCGAAATTATCTTCTATAGGAACTTCTAACGGCCAATAAAATTCCTACAGCCAAACAGAAACCAAACCTGGCCACTTAAGGAACAACGAGCCACTTTAAGTATGTTTCATTCAATCACAATCATCAATATTGTTAACGCGAAGCTCTCATTTACTATGTCCACAACCAAGTACTATAGTCAGTCTCGGCATTCTCTTCCTGATGAGAAATGATGACCATTTCGCTCGCGACTCACCACCAGCATCTAGATTGCATTTTTACCTTATTTACCGCATTCAGCGATCCTATAGGGTCATCCAACCGTTCCCGAAGTCAAGCACTTACCAGAAGAACCACATTATTCAGATACAAAACTTCAATTATAACCTCTTTCTCTGCATAGGACTAGGACCACATGTGGGCATAAAGGTATAGCTGTTGTAGGTACATGGATACATCTTAAGATGCATCTTTAGGTACATACTCTTACATATACATACACGGGAAGCAATCTAAGCTGGACCTTTCATAGTTTGCATATTTTTAGTTTATTGAACACGTAATGTTATTGCTCCTCCTTCATCTTCCTTCCGCCTTGAACTTCTTATGCAATCCCTCCATTGATTCATGGTCAATAGCTTGGCATTAAGATCTCCAGCTGTGATATTATGGGAATTATTCCTAAACGGCTTTCGTAGGGATTTTCTTTATATTCCTGAAGAAGATCATATTTTGTTGTTTCTTGAAGCCTCGAAGGTATGTGTGTTTTTGTGCAGCTAATAGGATGTTAAGGAAGGACAAATGTAGGCATTAGATTCTTAATAATCAGATAATAATATCAATTGCACTAAGAAGAAGCTTTGGGACCACATGTGAAGGGAAAAAATGTTAAACAGTGTAAGTCCTAAGGTCATAAAGGGGGCTTACTTTTTATGCTTTGGGCTTATCGCACTAAGTTAAATTGGATCATTTTATTGCAACATAATTAATTTTATTTTTCCAAGAGTTATAAAATGTGGAAACATTCCAATCATTTCTAGCCACAGAATATAACAGTTAAGTCTATGCTATTTTTTTCCTATAAAAATCAACTTCTTAAATTTTAATACAGGTTCTAACTATTGAATATCGCTAAGTTAAGTTTTAATGAAACTTCTTCAAGTAATGCTACCGTTTATTGGAACGCACTTACTAATGAGGTCCACGAAGCAAAATAAAAATTGTAATAAA
Organism: Philhelius festivus; assembly: GCA_963931855.1. Lineage (NCBI taxonomy): Eukaryota > Metazoa > Arthropoda > Insecta > Diptera > Syrphidae > Philhelius > Philhelius festivus. The sequence goes on from OZ007555.1 coordinate 216,449,047, forward strand.
ACCTTAGAGTTCAGCAAAATTCTATAAAAAAACTTGAAAACAAATTAATTTCAATCATAAAGTACAATTATAATATTCTTTTAAATGCATATTTTTATTAGAAGAATTTGAAACTATAGTGTTGGGTGACCATCCGCTACATTCCTCTCGAGATAGTCGGGTATTTAAAAAGCCTTTCCCGTTTAAAAACTGTCAATGTTATTTCAGGATAGAAAGGGTCCAAAGCTTCCATTGCCTAGTCGCATCTACATGGCCTAATCTGGCTCGGGCTGAAGCCTATAAACCAATGAACAAATTTGCTTTAAATTTAAGTAGTTGAAACACGCTTAAACTCTGATGGATAAATGGTTTTAATAGTTGCGATGAATATACAGTGACGAGCAAAAGTTTTTAATAGAATTAAAATCTTTTTTTATTTTTTTCATTTTGTTTATTAAACTAAATTTTATTATTTATAAAAACTTTTTCAAAAAAATCATATATTATACAAAACAAAAAATATTCCATTAGTTTTTAGACTTGTCCAATTATGCACGTTTAAATTCAATGGCGCAAAATTTTAATTGAATTAGTACAATGCTAAAGCTGTTTTAGTATGACACTAGGTTAAAACAACGAACTTGCAAATTTTAATCGAGTATATCATCATACTTTCTCTACCCTTTTATTAAAGTTAAAATCATCGAATACCTACTTTATTTTTTTAGTATCGTGTTAGCAAACATCAAAAAAAAGGTTGGTGTACTTACTTTTTTACACGAAATGTCATTATATTAGGTGTGTTCAGAAGCAATTTATTAAGAAAATTCTTTTAGTACGATACTAGTTTGAAAATGTTTAAAATTAAGAATGAGTTAGTAAACTAATATAAAGTTAGCAAATTGTTAAGTAGTATCATACTAATACCTTAATAAAAGGCTGTTTAAAACTTTGCGCCAATGTTTTTTCTTTAGTATTTAGTCCATAAACCTTTATTTTTAATTGCTTGGGAGCAAGGCTTTGGAATATTTTCCACCAAATTATGGAGAAATTGCTCTGGAATACGGGCTCATTCCAGCTCCATTCGTTGGCAAAGCTCCTGAGTGTTTGATGTGTGATTTTTGTGCTGCCTCAACCGTCGCTTCACTGTGACCATAAATTTTCCATTGGATTGAGGTCAGGGCTTTGTGCTGGCCATGTCATCGTCGTAAACTATTGATTTCTCAGCCATTCCGAGACAATTTTTGACGTGTGTTTTGGATCTCCTTCCTGCTGAAAAGTTATTTCACAATCATTGAAACCTGTTGATGCAGTAAAAGTTTCTAAATTTGTCTTCAAAATGTCCAAATATTTTTCTTTGTTCATGATGAGATCGATTTTCAACAAAGACCCAACAGAGTTCCACGAGAAACAGCCCCAAGCCATCACCGAACCTCCTCCATGTTTCACAGTCTTTTGAACTTGATGTTGTTGAAGTGGTTCTCCAGGACGTGACCAATAAAAATATCTACCATCCGTTCCTATTCTATTGACCTTTGTCTCGCCAGTGTTTGTGCTTTTTAGCAAAAGCTAACCTGGCTTTAATATTTTCGCTGAAAGCAGAGGCTTCTTCAGTTTCTCTTTGGCCTTTAACCCAATTCTTTTGAGTGCCCGGCGTGCAGTCCATTCACTAACTGGCTTGTCTATGTTTTGGGCTGCCTGCTTAGGTGTTTTGGACCCACAACTTTTCAACTCTTTCCATTCTTCTAGCTTCCAAATCAGAAAGAAGTCGTTTTCGTCCTTTTTTCATTGGGGGGACATCGATGTTTTTCTCTTTTTATTAATATTAAGCACAGAAGTTTTTGAAATTTTCAAAATGTTGGACACTTCACGCGATGATTCACCACTTTTTAGGAAAAAAAATAGCGCGGTCAACGGTATTTTTACAATTTTTTTTTTCATTTTGACAATAATCAGCTTTTTTTTTTTATATAATCTACTCACGCTCAAGGGATTATGATTACCCTTTTAATGTTTCAACACAGCGTGGGCGTGAAGTTACGGAAGAGAAAGAAGGATAGGAAAGATGTGTGGCACGATGTTCTGAGACTGAAGGTGGTTGTCTCAGATTTTTTATCTCCAGGGATGGCGGCTGAACTAAAGCGGAGAATTGCCGTGTCTTATTTCTATGTCCCTTATAATTCGCATTATTTTATTCGTTTTTCATCCTTGTTGGGCATACTAGTTTTAACTCAATCACATGTTGTTAGTGTTATGCCTGAACAACATGTAATGAGTAAACCAGCAGCCCATTGATGACAATTTATAGAAGGTTTTAATGGAATTAAAAACGACATAGACGACGGCAGGGATCGAACCTGTGATATTGAGGTTGACAGGCGAGCACACAACCATCGCGCCACGGCCACCCCGTTACACGTTTTACACCCCGCTTTACACGTTTTAAAATGAACAATTTACCCACAACAAACTATCAACAAATAAAATTATCTCAACTATTACTTGTTAAATAACAGTAAAACAAACAAAGCACAATAGAGAGGAACATCTCTCAATGAACAAACAATGTTAAATGTCTTAAAACTAAAACGTGCATAATTGGACAAAACCAAAAAATTATAATTATTTTTTTTGTTTGTATAATATATCATTTTTTGAAAATTTTATTATACATAATAAATGTGAGTCAAACAAACAAAATAAAAAAAAATAAAAAAAGATTTTAATTCTATTAAAAAATCCTTACTTATATCAATTTTTCAAAAAAGCGAAATCATTTGACCACTTTTGCTCGTCACTGTAGGTACATCAGAGTGTGTTTTATGTTCCAGGTTGGTTGGTTGTCATTTTTAAGTAAATGAAATTTGTCAGCTGACAGTGTTGAGAATCGTAAAGGGTGGTCGATATCAATTTAAAATGAAGCATGGAAATGACCATCAACGTCGGAGAGATTGGATTAGCCGCTATTGGGACACTGAAAACTCTCATTTGATATTTTAAAGACCACTACACCTTCGTAGAGTAACTGTGTGCATACGGTGCGGAATTTAGACCGGGCGGCTCGGCGGTCACGTCATTGAGCTATATTTCTTTGAGGATGTCATAGGCAATGCTGTATAACAGTTACTGGTGTACGCTCTCGGGATACGTTGGAAAACTGTCTTGATTCCGAATAAGACGGGGCCAAATCACACACAGCTATACGGTCCAAATTTTACAAGAAATTTTTCCGGACGAATAATGTTAAAAAGTGATGATATCGACTGGCCCACACGATTTTTGATTTGATGCCACCCGATTTCGTCTGATGGGGTATTTGAAGGAAAAAGTGTACATCAACAAACCAACTACAAAATTGAACTACATTTTAATCAAAGTTGAAATTACGATGATAGCGAAGACTAAAAAAGTGGGTCTCGCAATTCTGTCTGTCTGTCTGTCTTTTGACTACAGCCTAAACGGCTAAGCCGATTTTCTTTAAACTTGGTAGAGGTAGATATCATTTTTAATTTTTCCCCCCACACGTTTTTTTCTTTTTTTTTTAAAGACCCAAAATAACGATACTTGCCATACGATTTTTTCTCGAAATCTTATAAATTTTTTTTTTTCGAAAACTGTCACAGATTTTTTTTTTTAATTCAAAAAATTTCATTTAGTTAAAGCTAGGAAAGGGTTAAACAAAATGTTCAAAAAATGGTTATTTTTGGTACCCCCCTTGGAAGCTTTTTTTTTGGTTTTTGATTTTCTCGAAAACAGTACGACCGATTTTGATAATTTTTTTATGCTAAGGCTCTTCACTAGTTTAAATATTATTGGCTATTCAAATTTTTCAAAAAAAAATAATTTTTTTGGACTTCAAAAAAAAAATTAAAATTTTTTTTCAAAACTCTATATTTCAAAAATTCCATACTCGATTTTTTTAAAACTTGAAAAATAAAAATTTCTTAATAGAAATTACAAGATGTACAAAAAAAATAATTTATTTTACATACGTTAAAAATGGTTTTCGAAAATCGTATTTTTCTCGAAAACAGTTCCGAGAATCTAGGTTAAATTTTTTTCTTTTGATTAATTTAAACGATCTATAATTTACTAAGAAAAAATTGAAATCAAGACATTACTAACTGTTCGTACCCTAGAACGATTTTTTCGGATTTTGAATTTCTCATTATCGGCATAACGGATATTAATGAAATTTTTTATAGAGAAGCTTCTAAAAAGTTTAAAAAACATTGCATTTCGAAACTTTAAGAAAAATATTATTTTGAGTTTTGAAGAAAAAACTCTAGGTTTCTTTTTTTTGAAAATTTAATATCTAAGAAACGGTTCAATATTTTTTTTTGTAAATTTAATTTTTATTCGAACAATAATAAAAATTTTAAATCGGCGTACCTAACAGATTTTTTCTTTAAAATGGTTTAAGACTTTTGTATATAAAAGCTTATTTTTTTAAGAAACCACTACAACGACTTATAATTTTTGTTCTTGCATAAATTAATATTTGCCTAGCATTCTGTTTCTATTTCTTACTACTAATAGAGATTCAATAAAATGCACGACTGGGTCGCACGAACTTGCTCCTATGTAATAGACTAGAAATTTAAGAACGAATGTTATTAGAGAAAACTGTTCATAAGGATAAAATTAATTTTTTAAATTCTTTTAGTAGTAAGACACAAAAACAGAATGCTATGCAAATATGAATTTATGCAAGAACAAAAATTACAAGTCGTTTTAGTGGTTTCTCAAAAAAAAGCTTTTATATACAAACTTTTTAAAAGATTTTCAAGAAAAAATGTTGGTACGCCATATTAAAGTTTTTATTATTGTTTGAATAAAAATTAAATTGACAAAAAAAATATTAAGCTGTTTCTGAGATATCGAGTTTTCAAAAAAGAAAAAAATAATTTTTTTTTTCAAAAATTCAAAAAATATTTATTTTAAAGTTTTTAAATGCAATGTGTTTTAGACTTTTTAGAAGCATCTCTATAAAAAATTTCATTAAGATCCGTTATGTAGATAATGAGAAATTCAAAATTCGAAAAAATGGTTCTATGGTAGGTACAAGCTGTAGTATCTTAATTTCAATTTTTTTTATTAAATTAAAAATCGTAAAAATTAATTGAAAGAAGAAAAATTTCATCAAAATTCAAGGTGCCGTTTTCGAGCAAAATACGATTTTTGAAAACCATTTTTTTTTATATTTTTTATATTTTAGCATTTGTATGGTAGGTACCTATATTTTTGAGTAAAATAAATTTTTTTTCACATTTTGTAGACTCTATTGGGAAACTTTTATTTATCAAGCTTAAGAAAACCTGGTATGGGGTTTTCGAAATATGTATTAAGTTTTGAAAAAAAAAAAAATTTGAAGTTTTTTTTTTTAAATCCAAAAAATCTTTTTTTGAAAATTTGAGTATACAATTCTATTTATGTGATTGCGGAGCTTTAGCAAAAAAATGATCTAAATCGGTTGTTCTGTTTTTGAGAAAATCAAAAACAAAAAAAATGGTTCCATGGGGGGTACCTTCGGAAAATTTTTTTCAACCGTCACCCAGCTATAACTCAATGAAAATTTTTTGTATTTTTATTTTTAAAATCTGTCGCACAGTTTTTAAGAAAAAAAAATATTTATAAAAATTCGAAAAAAAAAATCATATGGCAGGTACCGTTATTTTTGGTCTTAAAAAAAATAAGAAAATAACGTGTGGGGGAAAAAATTAAAAATGATATTTACCAAGTTTAAAGAAAATCGGCCGAGCCGTTTAGGCTGTAGTCGAACAGACAGACAGACAGAATTGCGAGACCCACTTTTTTAGTCTTCGCTATCATCGCAATGTCAACTTTGATTAAAATCTCGAGTTCGATTTTTTTTTACGAATGCATAACTTGCCTTATAGTACCTATAAGTCGGAAGTAAAAATCATAATATGCGTGTAGATAAATAAATTCTTTTATTAATTACTAATTAAATGACTTTTTTGTCATTTGCAAATATTTTTCTTATGTCAATTTTAACGACAGATGTCAGTTTGCAAAAATATATTCTTCGTTAAGTTAGGTTTGTTCGATTGAAATTTTAAAAGCAATTTCTTAAAATTAAATCATAATGCAGCGATTGTTCCTTATCAATGAAAGATATTTAAGTACATTAGACATTATTTCGTGAGTTTGAGTCACAACCCGGGAAAAAAGCTGCCCAGGCGGGACAGATGAATTTATGTCTGAAATCCGGGACGTTCCGGGTAAACCGGGACATCTGACAACGCTACCGATGACACTCAACGTTAAGAAGATATGTTTATTTCAAAAAAAAACCTCACATTGCATCACTTTATTTTAAATGATGATATCCTAATTAATTAGTTCAAGGAAGAAAAATATCAAAATATTTTTTTTAAATAATCACATAATATACAAATTTCTTATGAAACGAGTCTTTACTTCACATTTTTACAATTCCTTACTACCAATTTAATTTCTCGAATTTCTATTACTTCTTAAGCTATTAAAACGCAAATTTAAATATTTTCACATTGATTTCAGTAAGTTTTCTACCATTTTGTCCAGTTTTTCTTAAGAATTAAGGCTTAGCAATGTTTAAAATAACATTTGTTTGTTTCTAACGAAAAGATTATAATCTCTTACCAATAAAAATCACAACCGTGTTTCATTTGTTACTAGTTGCCTACTTTGAGGAAAACACTAATCAAACAAATTCAATTCATTCAATATGAAGAATGACAAAGCTTAAATTTGAAAATAAGCTCAAGCTTTTTTCCGCTTATTTAGTTTATAATAATCAAGCTTCCAATCAACAAATCCAAAACGGAATTTGAAAAGTTTGCGTGATTTAAGCTTATTTTTTATTTTAAGAAATTTAATAAAACAAAATAACAAACTTATGGAGCCGAAAAGCTCTCTTTTTTATACTTCTTAACAAAGATTTAAGTTCTTGTTTTGGTTTGTGTCTGTTTAAACTAATGACAAAGCCAAAAAATGAAATCATAAACATTCATAGTTGACATTTTCTATGGTGTAGGTGTAGAAGAGGGTTTTCCGATTAACAGTCGAAAAAGCAATAAACTTAAATAATTAAAGAAACTTGAAATATTCATCGCTGCAAACTTTTCCTCGGAGTTAAATGAATCTGGACGAAATTAAATAATTATCTGGAGAAATATTTCCAGGAGTTATTTACATAATTATATTTTTTTCTTATGAAGTAAAATAAAAATGATTCCTTCATCTTGTAGGTAAAAAAAATTGAGCAAGTGGTTTCCTTTGAGATTTAAAGATGATTAAAGTTTGAGAAAATACCTCCGATAGTTTAGGCTGTAGTTCGAGGTACAGACATACAGACAGACAGACGGAATTGTCGGACCCACTTTTTTCGTCTTCGCTATCATCGTAAAGTCAACTTTGATCAAAATCTCGAATTCGATTTTTTTTCCAAATGCAGAACTTGCCCTATAGTACCTATATCGCAAGTAAAAATTAAATATGTTTTTGTAACTTTTTATATGCAATATTTTTCCAACTTTCTTGTTACTTCTGTATAAGAAATTTCATGAAAATCCGTTATACCCATAACGAGAAAGTTAAAATTTGATAAAATGGTTCGTAGGTACAGTCAGTTATGTTTAAATTATAGATCGGTAAAATTAACCAAAATAAAAAATATCTTATCGAAATTCTGAGTACCTACCTCTTTCGAGAAAAATACGATTTTCGAAAACCATTTTTTAACATTTGTATTTTTTAACATTTTTAGGTAAAATATTTTTTTCCCACATCTTATAGATTGTATTAAGAAACTTTTATTTGTCAAGTTAAAGGAATCGAGCATGGGGTTTTCGAAATATTGAGTTTAAAAAAAAAAGTATTGAAATTTTTTTAAAAGCGAAAATCAGTGCAGATTTCTGACGTCAAAATGCTTATGCATCGATTTTCACATAAATGTTAAGAAAAAAATATTTAAAATTTATGTTCTAAAATTTTTCGTCCCCATTGAAAATTTCCATTTCAAGGCCGATTCTTAAAAATGATTTGAAGCTTCTGTATGCGAGTATGTGTAAGGTATTCATGATCTCGATTAAGTTTCTAACACAGTATGCATATGCGGGAAACGGAATTCCATTGAAAAGATTGAGTTAAAAATTACGGCAGTTTCTGTGCAAGAGAAATTCGGGGTCAGGGCTGTCGTGAGGCATGAATGAATTTACAAAAAAAATTTCTGACTCGAAGTTGCAGTCATTCTGAGCTTAGAAATTGGAAATTGTAACTTTAATTAATTAATTTAGAAATAACTTTGCAGAATCAAGTTTGAATGTACTTTCCTGAAATAGTGTTCACAGGCAATTAGTAATTTCTGATTACTGTATACAAGTTAGTAAGAATGAACAAAATTATTTCAAATAACTTTTTTGTTTCTTGGTTTTCAAGTACCATCTAGCAACATTGTATCAGGATGTAGTTTCTTATAACTTTACAACTCTGTCCACAAAAAAACACAAGGAACTACTTAATAGTCATGTTCAACAGTTTCCATTCTAACAGAAGTTTTAAATCATCAAAGCATCATGGAAGAGAAAAACTCGATTTGACCTAAATCCTAAATGAAAAAAGTCTACTTCCTGGTTGATCTAAACATGATATCCAACAAGTCTGTTTCCACTTGTCCAGTATTTACTCTGTTAAAATTGACCATCTTGATGGGCAGAAGCAATTTCATCTGTGTACTTTCAATAAGCATTTTCCGCTCTGATTCCGTGTGTTGCCAAACCGGTCCCCTTACGACTTAGCAAATATTTAGAATTCCTTACATTTATTCTTCAAGCACTTTGAAGATCGACATTATAACCATCACATGTACCTATCCCTAAGATCCATGACGTAGTTTTTACCTTTGAATACTATTTCAGTTCAACTTTCGATTCCCTCATCGTCGTTGTCCATGGGATCATGGGAAGAGTTGGCTTTAAAAAATGCTCCAATAAAAGCAGTGCAGCGTGTACCTCCTAGTAATGAGATGATCTCTTTCACCCGCCGTCGTTGTTTGTTCACATATTTTTCCTCTGTTACAAAGCTTGTGTTAGGATGGGATTTCGGGTGGGAAGAGGTGTGTTATGGTAAGAAAGAACCTGAAGAGATATACCTCTAGTAAATAATTAATGTTCCGATTGGACCGAAGTTCCGCAGGAATCTTCTTCATCAAATTCTAGAGTCAAACTAGACGAAGAGCATCTTTTTTATTCGCGGTCCCGACCATCAGCAGTCGGTATAATGACTTGAGATTTTTAATTGAGATTATCCTTAATTGGTTTAGTGGTAAATGGCTATTGGAGATGATGGTGGCATTGGACTTGAGCATTGGATGAGTGCAAAAAATGGGAACATCGCTTTTCGTGATGATCACAATCGAATAAGGTGCTGAACAAGCTATGCAACATGGATTCTACTTAACGCTTCATTTAATATCTGATATACCTTGATGCGACGACTGACTTGCAGATCCATGGCAAACAAGGTTAGGTTGGAGGAGCTACAAGGCCCAAGAGTGGTAGAGTCTATTGTTTTAAAATACTTTCGTACGCTGTGCTCTCCTCTAGTCATAGTGTTTAAGACTGGGTGTCCCAATGTCGTTGAGTTAGGTGTTAATATAAATCGGAGATTCTGTTTTTAATATCATCGATGGCTTCGTAATTGAGGGTAACTGCAGTTAGGCAGGCATTTTCTTTTTTTTTTAAGTGGTTATTTGGTTAAGGCTTCTTTTTACCAAATTTATATTATACCAAAATTTTAAAACATGCCAGTTTTGATGTTTACCGCTCAATGATGGATACGAATGAAATTTGATTATACATATAATGAAATGGGTTGACAAATTATGAAGATAGGGTTGGCCGTGGCACGATGGTTGTGTGCGCGCCTGTCAACCTCATCATCGTTTTAATTCCATTAAAACCTTCTAAAATTGTCTTCCATGGGTTGCTGGTTTACTCATTACATATTGTTCAGGCATAACACTAACAACATGTAATTGAGTTAAACTAGTATGCCCAACAAGGATGAACATGAATAAAAAATAATGTGAATCATAAACGACATAGAAATAAGACACGGCATTTCTCCGCTTTAGCAAAGCCGCCATCCTTGGAGATTAAAATATCTGAGACAACCACCAACAGTCTCAGAACATCGTGCCACACATCTTTCCTATCCTTCTTTCTCTTCATTAACTTCACGCCCGCGCTGGGTTGAAACATTTAAAGGGTAATCATAATCCCTCGAGCGCGGGTAGATTATAAAAAAAAAAAAAAAAAAAAAAAAAAACCTACTTACCTTTCCGGGTATCAGCCCATGAAGGGTCGCTTCTCTCAGTTCTTACGATTGCTGTTTCCATTCATCCAGACAAACCTGGTATCTATTTTGACTTGGTCTTAAAACGGAGGTTCTACCTTCTTTGCTTAGCCCGATCATGGGTGGGATTTGAAAAATCTCTTAGTTGGAGCATTTTTGCCAATTCATTCGATGTAGACGAATCAGTGAAGTTGACATGTTTTGACTTCCTAGACCACATATACCACCAAGTATTTTTTTTTTATTTTGTATTTATTTATTTGGACATACAAATTAACAAAATTGTTTTGTTAAATTAACAAAATATTTTGTCAATTCAACACAATATTTTGTCGATTTTACAAATTTCTTTAGTTGAATCCACAAAAAACAAAATTAATTTTGTCAAAATAGTTTTTTTTGGGATTTAAGTCCACAAAAATTGGCGTTTCGTCCCTACGCAATTTTTGTTAAATTCAGCTAATCTTTCATCGATTTTTTATTTTGTTTTATTTTGTTATATTAACAAAGCTTGGTTTGTTAAACTGACAATAATTATTTGTAGTGCATATTTTGTTAAACTGACAAAAAATCATGTTGGATTATAAAAATTTTGTGAAATCAACAAAATCATTCTTTCGTATTGACAAAAATTTTATCAAAACGATAAAATTGTTTTGTTAAAGGTCAACAAAACGTTTTTGTCAATATTACCTAGCAATTTATTTTCAGTGTATTTACAAGTTAATGTAAAAAGAAGAGAAAGAGAAATGTAAGAAATAGAACAGGAAATAATGTCAGTTAAACGAGAATAAGTCGTCGAATAATGAGCGAAGACCTTTTTTTGAAAATATCTATATGTTATCCGTTTCACGAAAATGGCGCGATAAAGAATTCCTTAACCGACATTCGTTGACAAAGAACTGTCACTGCGAAGTAAGACATGTAAAACGGGGGATTATAATTTGATCAGATCTTCTAGACAACGTGAACTGGATTCTATCATAAAGGTATGGGGGTTGGTGCGATTTGACTAAATTAAATATTAGTACTAGAGTTCTAAGCTTTAAAAGATTATCTAGAGAAATTCCATATATGAGTATGTCTTTAGAAAAAAGTGATATGTGCTACTTAGCTACACTATCGAGCTTACAAAAAATTTCACAACCGTATGTCAAGATCGGTACTGCAATGGTTTTCGCTAACATTTTCCTGGTATCTTAAGGTGGTAAAATTTCTAGTTGGCCGAAGCAATCGCAGAGCACCATATGCTTTACCTACGGCCTGAATCATATGGTTATTCCAGCTTAACGTTCGATTAAAACATACTAGCCGACGCAGCTCTCGAAATTCGAGTGCCAATTTTTTTATTTAATTCATTATCATTCAATAAAAGACAGAGAATTCATGATTTTTTTAAATTGTTTAATGCAATGAGAAGTACCTACTAAGCATTCACGTCGTTGCAGTGACGTCAACCTGGGAATTTTGTGTTACATACATGTGATTTTTTTTTTAATTTCACTCTAATCATTTTTTCATAACGCGCCTAAAGAAATATAGCTAACTTAAAAAACAGCTGTTTATTGTCAACAAAAAATGACATAAATGGAAGTGTTCCAAAAATGAGGTAGGTTTGAGCCCATGGAACGCATTCAGCCATGGAGATTTAAATTTGTGTCGTAAGTCATGTTCGTCCGCATTTTTGACGTCTCACGTCTTCATTTTCTATCTTCTCTGTTTCCCTGACAAATACATTTCGAGTATTTTGTATTCTCGTTTTTCGCAAATATTTAAAATTTAAATGCAAACAAATGTAAAGTAAGTTTTGAAAATAATTGACTTATACAAATACGCAGAGCTTACACTTTTGCATGAATACCCCTATTATTGTAAAGCCATAACTGCAATGAACTTGAAAAGTGAAAATGTTAAAAAAAATCTGCTCTACTTTTAAAAGTCAATTTGAAATTTTATCTCAATTTGAAATTTTATCTCCCAGTTGCTTCAGAAAATGACCGATATATGTCGCCAAACTGAAAGCAACAGATGTCGCTAGTGTATGTGTGTATTCGTTTTCATTTTTTCACTTATTGTACTTGTAAAAAAAAAAAAAATCAAATTCAAAAAGTGAAAAAAATAGGCTCATTTTTTCCAACTCATTTGACATTTCTTTCTTCCATCTCAAAGAAAACAAAAAGTATAAAGCTTAGTAGTGGCGATTGTACTCGTAGTTAACGCTTAATATTTCAAAATATTATTGTAAGAGCTCAACTACTAAAAAAAATCCACCTTTATGTTTCGGGTTCTGGCTTTGGGGTTTCGCTGAATGCTTTCATTTTTCATATTCTGGATTTCACATTTCTAATTATGTGTCAATCGATTTGACATTTCTAATTGTTTTTGTTTTTCCAGGCATTTTTTTGCAATTTTTATTTATTGTTTTAAACAATTTCTGTGTAGTACTCGTATATTTAAATAATTTTGGCATTCTGCACATCTATGCAAAAAATGCTTTCGTTTAATATGTAATTTATGCCCCTTCGGTTTTTGTGAGCCGCGAAAAGTGTACCACAAAAAACATGTTCGCCGTTTTATTATATGATACCTAAATTCTTTACATCAATTACTCTTCTTAATATAACAAGATATTTAGTTTTGTGTGGGTTAAGAGTGAAAGGTCTTCATTAATCTCACTCACACAGTCTTCAATCATACCAACTGGACACCTGGACAGCTTTTCATTAATTGAAGGTCATCAGCAGGGTTGGCCGAAATGTCACTTTTTAGAAATAACTACATTTGTTACGTCTGCTACGTAATTTATGTAGTTAATGTAGTTAAATGTAGTTAATGTAACAAATTGTAGCAGACGTAGTTTAAAATGTCATCGCTGTCATTTTACTGTCAGTTGTACATTTGAAATTTGAATTTTGAAATTAAACGTTCAGTTATTCATTTTTAATAAGCGATGTGAGCTGAATGGAAAATATTTGTATGTATGTACCATGTACATAAAATCCAACATTAAAAAATATCTTTAAATCATGGGTTCATAATACATATCCTTTGATTTTGCCAAAGTAAAATGTTTGTCTCCAAAAATAAACTTCAACTCTATCATGCAAAATTCCTACAATTCTTCATCCTTATGGTAAATGAAACATTTTCAGTTTTTTTACAAACCTTCATTAAATCATAAGAGTGCAAAATTGTTTGGTTTCCTTTATTCTATTTATTTTTTTTGAATTAACTACTTATGTAGTAGACGTAACAAATTGTAGTAAATTAGGCATGTAGTTTATTCAAATAACTACGCGTAGTTAATGATGTAGAAAATGTAAAGTAGTTAATTCGGCCAACCCTGGTCATCAGCAAATAGGTGCTAATCGCAGTGACGAATCAATATAGGAGATTAGTTAACATAAATGGAGATAGAAGTTGGACATACGAGTAGTATTGATCCTTGTGGGACAATACAGGGATAGAGAGTCAGAAACCTGGGGCCGAATTACCGCTTCAGTGACGAGCAGGGTTGGCCGAAATGTCACTTTTTAGAAATAACTACATTTGTTACGTCTGCTACGTAATTTATGTAGTTAATGTAGTTAAATGTAGTTAATGTAACAAATTGTAGCAGACGTAGTTTAAAATGTCATCGCTGTCATTTTACTGTCAGTTGTACATTTGAAATTTGAATTTTGAAATTAAACGTTCAGTTATTCATTTTTAATAAGCGATGTGAGCTGAATGGAAAATATTTGTATGTATGTACCATGTACATAAAATCCAACATTAAAAAATATCTTTAAATCATGGGTTCATAATACATATCCTTTGATTTTGCCAAAGTAAAATGTTTGTCTCCAAAAATAAACTTCAACTCTATCATGCAAAATTCCTACAATTCTTCATCCTTATGGTAAATGAAACATTTTCAGTTTTTTTACAAACCTTCATTAAATCATAAGAGTGCAAAATTGTTTGGTTTCCTTTATTCTATTTATTTTTTTTGAATTAACTACTTATGTAGTAGACGTAACAAATTGTAGTAAATTAGGCATGTAGTTTATTCAAATAACTACGCGTAGTTAATGATGTAGAAAATGTAAAGTAGTTAATTCGGCCAACCCTGGTGACGAGTGAGTGAGTCCCATCAGTGATCGAATGAAAATGTCAAATTAGAGTAATTTATTGCTCGATATCGTAAGCGGTAATGCCAAACTAACATAATTCAGTCACGTGTTACTCGATAACTGATGCGGTAATTTGGCCCCTGATCTCCAACGACAATGGCTTGGTGTCTTTCAGAAAGATAGGAAAAAATTAGCTTAACTGATTCAGGAGAAGAGTTGTACATTTTCAATAGCTTGTTACACTTGACATTATGGTCAATAGTGTCAAATGCCTTTGAATAATCTAAGTATGGGGTGGCCGAGGCGCGATGGATGTGTGCTCGCCTGTGAACCTCATGATCACAGGTTCGATCCCTGCCGTCGTCTATGTCGTTTTAGTTCCATTAAAAACCTTCTAAAATTGTCATCAATGGGTTGCTGGTTTACTCATTGCATGTTGTTCAGGCATAACACTAACAACATGTAATTGAGTTAAACTAGTATGCCCAACAAGGATGAACACGAATAAAATAATGTGAATTATAAGCGACATAGAAATAAGACACGGCATTCTCCGCTTTAGTTCAGCTGCCATCCCTGGAGATAAAATATCTGAGACAACAACCTTCAGTCTCAAAACATCGTGCCACACATCTTTCCTATCCTTCTTTCTCTTCCGTAACTTCACGCCCGCGCTGTGTTGAAACATTTAAAGGGTAATCATAATCCCTTGAGCGCGGGTAGATTATAAAAAAAAAAAAAAAATCTAAAAGTACCAAGAAAGTTACTTTATTTTCATTCAACGCATTCCTTGCCCGTTCAATAACGTCAAGTAGGGCCGTTATGCTGCTATGACATGCACGAAACCCTGATTGTTTTAAAGCTAATAGATTATTGCGAGCAAAAAAGGCTTGTAGTTGTTTTTGCATAAGTTTTTTGAGGACTTTAGATACGAACAGCAGTATGGAAATCGGACGAAAGTCAGTATTTGCTCTATTTCTAGGAAGTGGGATGATTTTGGAGTGCTTCCATTGTAATGGAAAAATGCTTTTTGTGAGAATAGTATTATATATGTGCGTGATGTATGGCAAGATGATGGGTAATATTGCTTTAAGGAACATTGGATTTAGATTGTCAAAATCTAGTAGCGTTTGATTTTAGACATAAAAAACTTTCAACAACTTCATCCGAACTGACTCCCGAAAAACCAAATTCAGCTCCTACGTACAAGGCAGTAAACTCTTCACCATAAAGATTTTGGCATAAGTTCGTTGTTGTTGAATCGAAGAAATAAGATTTAAGTTAATTTCATTGCAATTAACGTTCTTGCTTTCTAGGCTCACTCATTTGTTGACAATTTCTTTAAGATTTTTCCATAATTTACGCCCGCTAAGGGAAACGTTAAGACGACGTTAATACCAAATGAAATGTTACGTGTACGACGGTATTCATGGAGATCATTGGGTATTCTAAAACGCTTCCATTTTTGAAGGCCAAATTTCTTTGGTTAAACATCAATCTAATTTCCTGATTAAACCAAGGACATTCACCATATTTAACGGATACAGTTTTAATCGGAACATGCGTATTAAACAAGCTAAATAAATTGCACTGGAGAAACTCTACTTGCTCGTCCGGCTGTTTTAACAGGTACACTTGTTCCCAATCAACTCTTCTTAGGTCAAGCTCTAGAGCTTGGCTGTCTATGTTCTTGAAATCCCTATATTGAAATGCTCTTATAGGCCCACTGAGACAAAAGTCAAAAGAAAGTTGGATCAAGTCGTGTTTTGAGAACCTGGGTGCTTGAAGTTGGTCAAAAAGAGATACGAGTACTTTACTCGAGTCACTTACGAAAAAAATATCGAGAAGAGTACTTGAGGTTTGAGAAAAATGCGTGGGATAAATTGTATTCACCACATGCATATTGATGCATAAGTATCAGTCGGAGAGTTTTTCTATCGAAACACTTTATTATTAACTCTCTGTTTTTGCTTTTTGAGAAAACACTCGAGGTCAAAAGCAGATCTTACTTGTGCGGAGTTTTCGGCCAATTTCTATTGCTAAAGTAGCAGTAGTTTCCTGGGGTATGTTTCCAAGGTAGATAAATTCCGTAAATACTTCGAAATTTCTATTGATAGTGATATTTTGACAAAAAGTTTGCAAGTTCTTCCGCATATTCCAATAGTCTGCCATAGAAACGATCTCATGTAGAACTAGATGAAATAAGTCACATGATACAGCATCTCCTTGTTGAAACCCTACGTGGATATTTGAAATATGTTGTAGAAGTAGTTCCCTAATTTTAAATTCCACTGCGAAATGCAACAGTTCCTGGAAAACCAGGACCTAGTGATTGAGAACACTTAGTTCTTCCTGCGTGCATGAAATCGGGCAGAAATGGAACGGCTCTACAATTTTCTGCAGAGTCCGAATGATTAAGAGTTCTTCTACCAACGTGGCAGATTAGCGGAATCGTCATTCTATCCTGAAGTATTCCTTGTCTTAATCACACTCTCTCATTAATCTCAGTAACCGTTGTTAGGGTAGTAAGCCCCAAAAATAAGGCTGTTGGTCGGGAACATCACTTGATTTATTTTATACAGGGTGATTGGCATAAGGTGTGACAAAAAGCTAGGGCGTGTAGGTTGGACTTAGACAAGAAAAAAATCGTATGGGAGGGGGGGGTCTATTTCCCCCCGTTTAGGCGGGAGGGGCAATTTAAGAAAAAAATCACTTAAAACAGAAAAAAAAATATTAAAAAATAACGGTGATACCTACAGAGTAATGCTATAGCATTTTGAAAAGCCAGAAATACATTCTTTAATTTTGTTTTTAAATAAAGTTGTTCGAGTGAATAGTTTTTGAAAAATTAATTTTCAAAATCAAAATTTGGATTCTTACGTGAATTTACGATTGAAAGGATTAACTTTCTTTTTACTATTTTTTTAATTATCGTCTTATAAACATACAATAATGTGACAAAGTACTGGATTAACCATATTTCACACATTTTTTCATTGAGAACACCTGCGTGAGAGCATTGATGGTTTAAAATTGACCTGCCACTTTTTTATTATGGTGGGGTCGGCTTGGCGTAGGTGGATTTACGAAAAAAAGGCTTAACTTTTTTTGTTAAATTTTTTTATTATAAGTCTTATAAGCATACAATAAAGTGACAAAGTACTGGATTAACACATTTTTCATTGAGAACACCTGCGTGAGAGCATTGGATTAATATTAACCTGCGAATGTTTTTTAAATAATTTTTTGTAATAAGCTTTAGTTAAAAAATAGTTAAAAATTTAAATAAACAGTAATTATGTATTTTATCTAAATATGCATGTATTTCTTATTTTAATTGATTTCAAGATTCAGGAACATTCTTGTTCTTATTTCGCAATTGCACTTTTCTGTCACTAGTTAGGACGTGTAACGTTGCATTATTTAAAAAACATTCGCAGGTCAATATTAATCCAATGCTCTCACGCAGGTGTTCTCAATGAAAAAATGTGTGAAATATGGTTAATCCAGTACTTTGTCACATTATTGTATGTTTATAAGACGATAATTTAAAAAAAAAATTAAAAAGAAAGTTAATCCTTTCAATCGTAAATTCACCTAAGAATCCAAAAACGTATAAAAACTAAAATAAAAGGCTATTCTTAGAACAAAAGTAGTTTTTGTTATTTTTGATTTTCGCAAAAACTACAAAACATTTTGACATTCGGTTTTTTGTGTTTGATCAAAAATTAATGAGAGCATTGAATATTGAATACAAAAATAATACTTAATTACGTAAAATTTTGAAAAAAAATTGTTTAAAAAAAATTTTTTCATTTTTTTTTTCAAAATTTTGATTTTGAAAATTAATTTTTCAAAAACTATTCACTCGAACAACTTTATTTAAAAACAAAATTAAAGAATGTATTTCTGGCTTTTCAAAATGCTATAGCATTACTCTGTAGGTATCACCGTTATTTTTTAATAATTTTTTTTCTGTTTTAAGTGATTTTTTTCTTAAATTGCCCCTCCCGCCTAAACGGGGGGAAATAGACCCCCCCCTCCCATACGATTTTTTTCTTGTCTAAGTCCAACCTACACGCCCTAGCTTTTTGTCACACCTTATGCCAATCACCCTGTATACATAGTAGGTACTTGGTAGGAATAATAATGTTAGTACTCCGACTTTGGTGTTCCTTGCAGTCCAAGGTAACGTCCAAGCCACTGCCTCTCAAGCACCTGAATCTTTTCAACTTGAAATGGAGTAACGTTAAACCACATGAGGCACCGTGAAAAATCCTTGAAGAGTATCTCTTGTGATTGAAAGTTCTGAAATATTTTTTCTTCTTTATTTTTTGCGAAAACAACACCTCGAATTTTGATAAAAATGTGCCTGTTTCGCTTAATTTTTAAGATTGACTATTCAATAAAAAAAAATTAAATAAAGATATTGCTGACAGTACTTAAGTTTCTTATTAACGACATAATGGATTTCAATAAAAGTTTATATAATGAGCCCATTTGAATACCAAATGTTGCTGAGCAAAACTTCTTCTTCTAACCATGATAAATATTCCATTAAGGTAACCTCTCCATTCAGCACTTGGGACCATTGTGTTATATCAGCCAATCTATCGTGTCCATCCATCTAGTTAACATTTCACTAGGACTGTTTTGCAATAAGATAAGGCCAACTGGGACTGTCTGAAAAACTTTTTTTTCGAATCTTTAGCTGGTCACAATGTTTTCGCGATAGTTAAGTTGCTGTCAGAACTTATATGATCACAGTCACAGAGATGATATTTCTTGAGATACGAACTATTATTCAATACAGAATTTAGAACATAAAACTTAACGAAAAGTCTTGGTTCGATTCAAGCTGTAAAGAAGCTATCAGATTGAAAGAAGCAAGTTTTCGCTCTAACAAAACCAACCTAACTCATGAAAATCCGAAAAAGTACAAACAAGTCAAAAACCATTGCAAAAATGCTATAAAAAGAACCAATTCTTATGTAACCAGAAATTAAGCAAAATTAATTAAAAAAAAAATTAATTAAAAAAAATCAACTTCATATTTGGATCCCAAGAACTATCTCTTCATAAAAAAGTAATTGTACTTGCAGCGCATTTTGCTGATTGCAACATAGCCCCCCTGTTGAAAATGTAATGCATTCATTGGGACTCGTACCCGCAGTGCGTCATGGCTGATACACTTAGACCAGAGTGACTCCATTATTATATCTCATGAAACTTAAAACTTTCTCCCTACTCGTTGAACCATTTGGAAATCCTTATGAAGCGGGTGAGACTATTAATGTCTATATTAATTAGATCTTCTACCTCTTCCTCGTCCATATAGCTTCTGTTAAAATCGTTTAAATAAATGCCAAGCCTTGTTGCGTGTTTGCTTATAAGATAGTGTCCAGTTATGACACCAATTACGGAGCTGATATGCAATCTGCTTAAGGATATCAAACACTTGGAAAGTTTTAGATCATACGTGTTCCTAAAAAAAGTCCCTTCTTTTTAAGTTCATGGAATCGCTGATCAATCATCAGCTCAAGAAATATCTGTAAAATTAAAAACTTCTGAATAACAGGCAATATGGGTTTCGCAGCAATCATATCTCACCAAAGAGTGGAACAGTTCATTACATTATTTTAGAGAAAGTAAGATTATTTCGCGTGATATTTCTAAGGCATTTGATAGAGTTTGACAGTTCTCTTATCGATAATGTGTGCGTTTGGTATCAATTATACCATTATTCCTTAGATTAGAAATCACTTTCTAGATCATTCAATACATGTTGTATTGGACGGCGCGCGTTTTCAAACACGAACTTCCTAATATAAATGCTGGTGTCCCTCAGGGCTCCGTTTTGTTTCCGACTCTCTTATAAATAATCTCTTGTCTGAAACTTCTAATCCACTTCATTGTTTTCCTGACGACTCTACCCTCAGCTTTTCATACTTGTACTCAAATGCACGTCCATCTCCTTGGGAAGTATGCCTCATATATGATTGGCTCATTATACTCTGATCTTTACAGCATTGTTAGGTTTATTGGATAGAATCCAGAACAGTTCGTTAAAACTGATAGGAAACAGAACTTTGATGGAATCATTCACATCTCTGTAACAGTGTCTCCCAACTAATTCCCTATCACTCGTGCTATATTTGTTCAATATTATAAGGGTCCCACGCAGCGTTGCCGCCAGAATAAAAATTTTCGTGCCACACTCTTTGAAAAAACGTGCCATTTGTAACATTTTCGTGCCATATGAAAAAAAACTCAAGTTATTCTTTAAAAATAAATTTTAATGAAATACTATTACAAACAAATAATAAACAAAAAATCACTTCCTCTATTCGTGTATAGGTATTTTCCAGAAAGAGGAGTTTTTGGCAAGTTCGTAATAAGTAATAAGTTTGTATTATTTAACTACCTATTTCACATCACATGATGAGTACCTATATATTATTATTATTAAAAAATATAAAGACGTAATAAAGCTTTGTTATAATAACTTAAATAAATAAATTAGCTGGAGGTTCGAAATTTGGATAATTATTAGGCTTAATAATTTCATTATATGACATTATAGCATTAATTGTTTTGTATGGCAGACTGGTTTTGTTATTTGTTTTAATATTATTTAGCCTTGAAAACACTCGCTCTGCTGATGCACTTCCGTGAGGAAAACTAAGAAGAATCAACATAAATTTTGAAATATTAATGAACATTCCTTCGTCAATATTGTTTTTTAATTTGTACAACTTAACCTAGAACGTTTTTGAATCTTCAAAGAAAAATAATTTCGGCTAGTCCAATCTCAAAAATTTTTCTTATTTCGCCAAAAAGAACATCTTTCTCGCACTCTAATAGATGAGAAAATTTTGATACCAAAATATTAAAGTGTGGCAAAATACTTTGTTGGGTCAATTATCTTAAACGCATTTAGGTAAAATAATGAAAAAAAACGTGCCATATTGAAACTTTTCGTGCCACCGTGCCACGAAAAAATTTCCGTGTCAAAATGGCACGATCGTGCCACATCGGCAACGCTGGTCCCACGTCCCACCATGCCGCCATGTTGTCAAAATACGATCCCCATTCCCAGCAGGCAGTTTTAATTTTTTAAGTCGTTATACGAGTATGTCTTAATTCCGACTGGGACGATGTTGAGGAAAAGAGACGAACGTTTCGAGAAATGTCACTTTCATTCGAGGAATCGATCTGAGGTCGAAAAAAGAAAATAATTTTTTTTTGGTTAAAATGAAAGCTAAAAGCGGTTAAAGGTAAAAAATTCAAATAATCAATTTTTTAGTCGAAAGGAAAACTACTTAGTAATATTTTAGAAACTGTCAAACACACAAAAGCAGAAGTTTTCCGACTGTCGTTATATTTCATAACATAAATCATTTTAACAAGTTTCGAATGCAGAAATAAAACCTAAAACCTCCTAACACTCATCACTGATAAATTAGCCACCTAAAACAAACATTTTTTTAAAATACCAAATTAGATTTTAATCGACAACGACCAATCTGATTGTTTCCTGTTTGTGGTTTGGTATTTTTGTGTGTTCGTGCATCCCAGATGAGTATCCGTTTTCCATTCCAATCCAATACAATTGGAAACATTGTCCTCGCGCATTGGTACCTACATACAGGTTCTTAAACAATTTTATCAGCTTAATCCCCAAAGAAGGTATAAAAGATTCGAAACATTTCCGCCTGTTTGGATGCACCTTCCTTCATATGAATGCTGAATGCAAATGGCTAATTGAAGGGAATTTCTTCTTCGATTATCGGCACCAGCACCATAATGCCGCTGCCCACCGCATCGCACTACCTCTTCCAGGAGGAACAAAGAACATCCAGACACGGCTCCATATAGGAAAGTAACATGAAGAAGAACACCCATGAGAATGGAGGCAGTGCCCAAATGACTATCGAAATGGGATCATCATCATTGTTTTGGAATAGAACTGGTGCATTTGAAATTTGAATGGGCATAGGAATGCGGGTGGAAACCGAAGTTCGGATAGTGTAGCAAATGATGTTATTTGTTTCGAGGCGATATGAATTCAATGAGGTGGGTCATTCGAGATGGTAGGTACCTACCTATAATAGTTAAGTTAGAAGGGACTCTGAAAAGAATGCTCAGATGAAACCTTATCAGAAGCGAGGTAAATTTGTTAGCATTAATTTTACATTGAATTCAAATTGTTCAATCAGAGATTGTGTAACGAAAAACTGCAATTGTGATACAAAGGACTATGGAGAAGAAGATATAAAATATTTGGTATGCACATTAAATTCAAACAAAGGGTTCCTATTCTTAGAATTCCGATTGTATTCTAGAATCAAAATCCTTTGCATGAGGCACGCTTTTCTATAAACAAGAAGGTTTGTTGATAGTGTGATAGCCGAGAGCTTTAAATTATTGAAATGTACAAACTAAGATTGATTTCAATGTATGTTTTCTTGTTCTCCCAAAATTGCATGTTTTTTTTTTTTACTTTTGGAGGAATACTTGACGCGCCATAGCGAGCTATCCATACCTCCGTGTGTGCCGGACTCTCCAAGGGATTTCAACCTTATAACGGCATACGGGCTAAACCTCCAAAAGTGTCTCGACGATCATCCCCTTGGGACCACTTTCGTATTACTCCAAGGGGGAGTCCTGTTGTAGTACCCATTGTGGGCTCATGCTGTCTCGCGGAACTGTTCTTCCTCTCTTTTCTTCCTTCTGAGAAGGTGGCTGGCGTTAATACAGACCTTGTTCCAGTTCTGTTCGCTGGCCAGCATCTTTTCCACAATGTTGTCTGGAGTGATGATGCCGATGTTTCCCTCCAGTTCTTCTCTTTCGGATTCCCATCTGCTGCAGGAAAAGAAGGTATGTTGCGCGTCACCTTCTTGAAACTCACCATACTGGCCGGCTTGGCTGCTCATTTTGCCGATCCTGTGGAGAAAGGCGTTGAAGTATCCGTGTCCGGTGAGTAACTGGTTGACGTAATAGTTAACCTCACCGTGTTTCCGGTCCTTCCACTCAGCCACGTTCCTAATCAGCCTCGCCGTCCATCGTCCTCTGCTTTCCGAGCTCCAACGCTCTTGCCACTTCTGTTTCGTCAGCTGCTTAGCCTCCTCGCTCCTCCATCGCTAGGAGATCGATAGGGGTCGCTCCAGCGACTACAAGGACGGCTGGTTCCGATACCGTTTGGTAAGAGCTGGCCACACGTAGAGCTCCGCCGTCTTTGCACTGCGACGATCTGTTTCCGGTACTTCTCCTGCTTAAGTGCGTCCGACCAGATTTCGCTACCATACAGAAGGATGGAATGTGTTGTCGCCATTGGTAATGATGAACCTAATGAATTTTATTTTAATAAGAACTCAAATTGTAGAAGTCTTGTCCCCCACTTATGGTAGACAAAATCAAATATACTAATATCCTTAAATGTTTATAAGTTATAATATCCTTATTATTTTGGAAAAAAAATAATAAAGTATTAGCAAAAAAGCAGAAGAATTTTAAGAGAGTGGGTGGAATAAAAGCTCACTGAATGAAAAATTCCAAATTTTAGATTAGTTTTGTGTACATTATAAGATCTACCATTGTGCGAAATAACAAGGATCAACGATGTCGGGAAGTGCTCCATAATACCAATGTCAGTAAGTCAGACAATTACAGTTTTAGGGATTGATTTTTGAAAACCTATATCTCACAAACCATTAATACTAATTTCTTATAATTTGGCAAGGCCCCTGAGTTTAATAAGCTCAGTAAATGCTGTACTGAACTAAAGTTAGAAGTAGGTCGAAAATTGTCTGAGTTTGTCACTGTTAAGAGGTTGTATTACCGCGAACTTGGATCATCCAGTAATGGGTAAATTGTATAAAAATGTTTATCACATTTTTGCAAGTAATTACATTTTTTCAAGCAAGTCGCATAAACTTCCTCTTATGTAAGAGATTTAGAATGAATGCCATTAAATAAAAATGTTCAAATGGCTAAAACAACGCCTTTAGTAGTTGGGGCTAAAAGAAGAATGCCATGTTATTTTTTAAGCAAATATGAATTTATGCGCGAACAAACTTTATAAATCGTTGTACCAATTTCTTGAAAAAAAAAAGTTTTTGTATAAGAAACTTGTAAATAATATGTCCATAAGAGGGCTTAAGGATATAGTGTTTTATGTTATAAAAATAAATGCATAACTACTGTACATTATGGGGTCTAAAAATAAACCTTAATAAATCAAAAATTTTGGTTTTCAGATCGGGTACAAGAATCTCTAACAACCTCAGCTGGAACTATCGTTCTGCTCAGATTGAAATGAAATGTAATGAATACAGGTATCTAGGGGTAACTCTCAATTATAACCTTTCATTTAATAAACACTTGGACTTAAAGTTAACAACGTCTAAAAGTGCAATAATCTCAACATGGGCAAAATATATTAATCATCCTTTTATTAATTTCTCCAACAAACTAAAAATATTTGATACCGCAGCGAGATCTATTATGCTTTACGGTGTACAAATTTGGGGATCCAAAAAGTATGAGTAAGTTGAAAAACTTTTCAGATTTTTTATGAAAAAAATGTTAAATCTGCCTAGTACCCCAAATTATATGCTATATTTAGAAACAGGTTTTAAATCTCAATATCTTCGAACTCTATCTCTTCACTTCGAATACATAAATAAAATATTGGAATATCCTAGCACTAGATTACCACGTAAATTAGCTAAAGAGACTATCGCTCTTAAAACTTTTTGGGTCGTTGATTGGGAAAATTTGGGTCAATCGCTTAATATGCTAGTAGTTCTCAATTTCATGATTCTTATCCTCAATTAAACTATAATATAATGCCATATTTCACTGATGGAAATTCCTCACACTTGGTCAGTTTAATGCAAGAGCATTCAAAAAAGATACATTTGGTATTTGTACAATTTGTAACTTGGATGAAGCAGAAAATACGTATCACCTTATTGGTAGATGCCCAATCTATAATAGTATGAGAATTGCTTGTTTTGGTAAAGATACACTGTCTATTGAAGATCTACATAACATATGTACTTAACGGAAACAACTTCGCTTCCCTTTACAACTTTTTAGTAAATTGCCTTAAGTACAGAAATATGTTAATAAATGAATTTGCTTAAATTAATATGTAAATGTGTAATAAGAACTTTATGTAATTTTTATGATATTTAACTTAACTAATAAAGTAGGTAAACTAAATATACCATAAAAAAGTTGTATGATATTAAATAGTTCTAATTCTTTATTTGTAATATTTTCAATAGTAATTTTAAATGAATTTACAATATTTTAAATAATATTTTAAACCCGATGTATAGTATGAATAATAATGTAAATAAATAATTGTAAATAACTAGTTATCGATGTAAATTTGAAAAAATTATATTAGATGTGTAATGGCAATCTGACAGACAACATAAAATGTTATGTCATAATAATGTATTATTACATTAATAAGATTTTTTGATACGATTGTTAGCATAATTTATATGAACTTAAATAAAAAATCTTTTTCTATTCTATTCTAGTCTATTCTATTCTATTCTAAAATAAAAATTCAATTAAAAAAAAAATTGGAACCGATTTTGAGATATTGATTTTTTTTTATACGTTTTTTAAACTTTTTAGAAGTTTCTGTACAAAGAATTTCATTGCAATCTGATAAACCGAAAATTCGAAAAAATGGTTCTATAGGAGTTAAGGCATTGTATATATAAACTATAGTACTCTCATGGAACAGAAAAAAGTGTTATGGAATACACTCTACCGAGGGCGCTGTCGTAGGAAAATATTGTCGTGGAGACTTTTGATTTAGGGTGGGGTAGTAATTGAGGAAGAGCGAGAAAATTTTATCAGCTCTGGCAATGAGAAAGACGAGAAAGAGAAAATAAAATTTGTTTTGTATCATTTTCCTTTTGAGGGATCTTCTGTGTGTTTTGTTGTTATATTTTTTTGTCAAGAATATTTGTTTTGTTTTTGCTATTTCATACGCAACAAAGCAACGTTGTTCAATTTCGGCATATCTAACCAAAATACAACGTTGCTTTTTATTTGTATGGACACACATACCTATTTGAATAGATTTAAGTAGGAATAATTTTGAAAATTGATTCTTGATAGGATTAGGCTTTTTTGAATTTTAGTAGGTATATCTACATAGGAACTTTATCTTAATATATTAGGTAACTTACCTATGTTGATTGCAATTATTATTATTTTTGTTATTCAAAAGTATAATAATTGGTGTAATTTTGAAGAACAAAAATAATAATTGCAATCAACTATTTTAACTGCCTACATTAGATGCCGTGGGTGGTAGGGTAGTGGAAATTGTTTTTTTTTTTGGAATTAATATAATTATGTACCTACATATATAGGTATAAAACTATTTCTTTAAGCAAATCTAATAGTTACGTAGACCTATATTTTTATTAGAGAAAATAGCTTTTACATATATGTACAAATGTACATACATACCTATATAAAATATGGTATGGTAGAAAATAATTTTGATTACAAAAAAAAATATTTTTATGCGTTCATAGGTATTTATATAATTAAAAATAAAAAAAAAGAAATTTGATATAGGTATAGACCAGTTTTTAAAATTTATTCATATAAACTTTGTTTGCAAAAAATATAGAAAATGTTTAATACTTTTTATGTTTATATAAACAATTTCAGAAATGTATAAATATTCACATAAAGCAATTGTGAAAAAAAAATCAATAAGTTCTTCGAGAAAAAAAATAATTTTAGAAAACTTAAATTAATTAAAAAAAATTAGAATAAATAGAATAAAATTATTATTGACATAATATTTAAAAAAATCAGATACCTTTCTTGGAAAAAATATGTTGTATGCATTTACTTTATTGCCAATAAGCAATTTTAGAAAAATAAAAAAAAAATAAATATGATGTCAATTTTAAAAAAATTATTGATGCACCCCACATGAAAAACTTTGAAAATAAAAATAAACGTTTTTTTATAAAAAAATATATATATTTTGTAAAAAAATAAGATATTTGCCCTGCGAATTTTGAACAAACAAATATTTCTTTTAATGTTTGTCTACGAATTTTCAT
Organism: Philhelius festivus; assembly: GCA_963931855.1. Classification (NCBI taxonomy): domain Eukaryota; kingdom Metazoa; phylum Arthropoda; class Insecta; order Diptera; family Syrphidae; genus Philhelius; species Philhelius festivus. Next base: position 216,476,621 of record OZ007555.1, read on the forward strand.
CAAATTTGGAAATTATTAATTCATTAAAATAAAACTTTTGTTTTTTTTTTGTATTTTGTTAATATAAATATAAAAAGTACGAATTTATGCAAACAAAGGTTTAAAAACCTTTTATTATTAAACTAATTTTAAATATAAGAAATTTCTTTAAGATTGTTCTAGAAAAAAATTTGGGATATTAAGTATTTAAATTTAAAAATAAAGATTCTAAGAAATATTTTCAAAAATTAATCGCTCAAACTTTTTTAAGACATTGATTTTTCAAAAAAAAATTTTTAAATAAAAAAATATTTTTCCGTTTTGTCTATCATCGTAAAGTCAACTTTGATCAAAATCTAGTGTTAAATTTTTTCCACATACAAAACTTGCAATTACATACATATGTACATAATTTTGTAAGTGAAAATAAAATAAAAAAAAATTTGATACACCAACCTTTAGTTTTTATTATTGTACGAATGGAAATTAGGTTTCGAAATAATATATTGAGCCGTTTTTGAGATATCGAATTTTCCAAGAAAAAAAATTACTTCTTTCCAAATTTTTAATTATCAAGTTTAAAATAAATCTAGCATGGGGTTTTCGAAATATTGAGTTCTGAAATATTTATTTTGAAAATTGAAGAAATTTTGATTTTTCATACATTGTTTACATTGGCGCCTGCCAGGTGACTTAACATACCCTAAGTGGAGCGATGGAGTCGCGTGAAAGGGTGTGTCCCCGAAAAAGGGACTTAAAATTCTTAAGTCCTGCAGAGCGGGCCACCCAATGTACTTTTAAATATGATTTCTGGCTAAACTAGGCATCTCAGCGAGTTAAAAATTACATATTCATGATCTAGGGAGTGCCACCTTTCAATCCACGTATCGCATGTAACGAAAAACAAATGTTTATCTTTAAATGCGATTTGCGACTAAACGGAGCTCCGTAGACCCCCCAAAGTTGACTTTTTCAAACGTGATTTCTGGCTAAACTAGGCATGCCTTAGCGAGTTAAAAATTGCATACTCGTGATGTAGGGAGTGATGTATCACATGATTTTTTTTTGTTATTTTACATTTCAAAATTCTACTTCTCAAAATTTTGAATTTCAAGATTCTAATTGATAAAATTTTTGTTTTCAATATTCTACTTGTCAAAATTAAAGTTTTCAAAATTCTGCATTTTGAAACTCTACTTCTCAAAATTGTGCATTTCAAAATTCTACTTCTCAAAATTCTGCATTTCCAAATTTTACTTACTAAGTTTTGTGCATATTAAAATTTCCCAAAATATGGCATTTCAAAATTTTACTTCTCAAAATTTCTTTTTCAAAATTCTGCTTTTCAAATTTTACTTATTAAGTTTTCTGTATTTCAGAATTCTACTGCTCAAAGTACATTTTTCAAAATTATATTTCCCAAAATTTTGCATTTCAAAATTTAATTTCCAAAAATCTGCATTCCAAAATTCTACTCTTCAAAATTTTAGCTTTCAATATAATTTTTCTGTACCTATTTCAGATCTAATACCTACTCTAATTCTCGAAATTCTGCATTTTAAAAATCTGCTTACAAAAATAATTATGTAACTACCTATACAAAAAAATTGTTCTGAGTGGTAATCGTGTATTTGAATTAAAATCCTCTACTCGTACCTACAATCTACATACATATATTTATTTGCTCCAACATACATAGATACAACACAACGAACGAAAAAAATAAAACCTTCATTCCAACAATATACCGTTTTTCTCTATGCGTGAAGCAAAAAATGCCACATCATACTTATTTGTATAGAAACTGAATAAAAACAAAACAAAAAATAGCTTTCTTGTTGTCGCTTTGTTCTGCACCTTCGGTTTGCTTTTACCGAAAATATTATCACCCCTTCCTGATTATCGTCTGTCCTCACTCTCCACAACTCTACGTAAAAAGTTATGGAATACGCTCGTTTGGCGCCGCGTCGTTCGTTCCTCTTCATGAGAGTACTATAGTTTATATCGTGGGTGTACAAGCAGAAGGCACTAAGTCAAAAAACATAGTTTTGAGTAAATTGATATTTAATGTTTGCTTAGTCGTGAAAATTCAATACCGATTTTAATTTTACATCTGATTGCGTGAAAAGCTCTATTGATATTATGACTTAAGTTTCTAATCAAAAATTTTAGTTTTTGCCAAACCAATTCGAAAATATTCCATTAGAACTACAAAAAATGCTGACTTAGTGCTGTTTAGCAGAAAAGATAATGCAATTATGTAATTATAACTAAAAATGCAAATTAAAAAACAATTTTTTCTGAATGTAATATTTAAAAGTTTTATTTATATTTTAAGAGCAAGTAGGAATATTACATAGTTAAATGATATGGTAAGTTATAATTATAAAATTAAGAAAAGTCAGTTATACAAATTAAGGATAATTTAACAAAAAAATAAGTGAAAAGGTTGGAACTATTCATCACCATCGCTTTCTTCTGATGTGTAAGGTTCTGGCAAGTTGTTTTTGGAATTTGATTATGAGGGCAAAAATTCAAACCAAGAATGGAAAACTTCAGAAACCACTCCTTTTTGACACATTTCTATTGAGTCTTTTTTTTTTTTGGCTGCACTTATTTTAAGAGGTTCTTGATACAATTTATACATTGTGTTAGAGAAAGATACTTTTGAACAGCATTTCTTCCTCTTTGTAAAGTTTTTATTACGTTCTTTGCTCTAAAATTGTTGCGAAATTGTATTTGAACTGAAGTATTCCTGGTTTTGATGACAGCTAAAACGCACTAAGTCACTTTAATGCCTTCTTGCTGTATTATTATAGCATATTGTAACTTTTTCTATGACAGCCAAAAGGCACTAAGTCAACTTAGTGCCTTTTAGCAGTATTAAACATTTTTTAACTGACTTAGTTCAAAACATAACCTCAAATAATTCATGTTTAACGATGAATAATCACTTAGGAGGTGATTGGACTACAAAGATATCATCATTCTTGATCACTTTGCATTAAAATGTAAAAATCCTAAAAAATTGACTTAGTGCCTTCTGCTTGTACACCCACGACAATGGATTCGGTTCTCGAAATACATAGTAGGTATAGAGTTAAAATAAAAATTTAATTAATTTCAATTTTTTTTAATTTAAATACACAATATTATTGAACTTGAAAATAAAGAAGTTTCTTACTCAATATTTTTTTGAATTTTTGTTTAAAAATTTATGGAAAAGTTTTTGAGAAAATGAATATTTTCTAAAATTTGAAAATAAATCTGCAGCTCTAGGGCCGGTTACGTTATTTTTGATCTCAAAAAAAAAAAAAGTAAAAAAAAATCTTGTGGTTAAAAGAAAAGACATTTAGGCTGTAGTCGAACAGACAGACAGATTTGCGAGACCTACTTTTCTCACTTCCCTATCATTCAAATATCAAGTTTGATCAAAATCTTGAGTTCGATTTTCTTAAGAATGTATAGTTTGTCATATATTACCCATAATCGCAATTATAAGACTGTTTTCAAAAACTTCATTTGTGTCAAAAATGCAATTGCAACATATTCTTAAACGCAAACTTCAAAAGTCAACCGAAAAGTCAAAAGGGAATTTTGATGCATTATTTTCTAATGTCATATGTGCGATAACATCATTTATGACGTAACTCTGCAGTAAAAAATCAAATTGGCGGCAAAAATATTTATAAGCCAGAAAGAGTTTTCGTAAATGTCAAATGCGTTTTCAAGAAAATTGACTGACGTTAATCAATCAGAATTTGTGTAGGCAGGACGATTGACTTGGTGCCAGTGCCATACTTGTAAACGGTGGGCAGAATTTGGATGTCTGAACTACTTGAAAAAAACTGAGGAAGAGTTACAAAATGTATATTTTCTCTTCAGTTGTGACTGTTGTTCTAGATGGCTGGCATTACAAGAGGAATAAAACTTGAATCATCGTTAGAACTAAACCTAGTATAATTTTGTTTTGGCTAAACTAATAGCTCAACACCATCCTTTTTTGGTTTAGCTAAACTAAAAGCAATAAATATTTTTCAATTCAAATTTGTTAAACATATCTCATAATATCTATCTAATTATTATAATAGTTATTCTATAAAGTATATTCAGTCTGGAATTTTCTTTTTCTTTGTCTTTGCTGAAATTTTGTTTTTGTTTGTATAACAAATAATCTTTTCTTTATATAATTCCAATTTTGTATAATTATTATCAGAATTATTAAAACTTGAATCGAAAAAATAAAAATTCATATGAAGTAAATATTATAATTTTGATAATATACAATTATTAATATAATGCAATAAAAAATATAAAAATATTACAAATAACCAACATCTTAACTAACTAACACAAAACGTATATATCTATTTTCCTTTTTGTTGTAATTTGTTGCTAGACAACAAATGACTCAAGAACATGAAATAAAACAAAAAGAAAAAACATCGCCTTTAGAGTTTGGAAATTCTAATTTTTTCATGTACCGTTCTTATACCTACGATTAGTTGATCCAAAGTTATAAGGGTCTAAACGTCTAAACTTTTTTTTTTATAACTTTCATGTTTAAAAAAATTTAATAAAGAAAAAAATAAAAAAAAAAAGAAAAAACATCGCACCTAGAGTTTGGAAATTCTAATTATTTCATGTACCGTTCTTATACCTACGATTAGTTGATCCAAAGTTATAAGGGTCTATACTTTTTTTTTTAACTTTCAAAACTTTAATAGACAAAAAAATAAAAAAAAGAAAAACATCGCCCCTAGAGTTTGGAAATTCTAATTTTTTCATGTACCGATTTTTTACCTACGATTAGTCAATCCAAAGTTATAAGGGTCCAAACTTTTTGTTTGTTTTTGTTAATTTCATGGTTAAATCATGGTTAAATAAGCTTAATAAAAAAAATAAAAAAAGGAGAAACGTCGCCCCTAGAGAAACGTATATTCTACATTGGGTCATATTTATTTTATTTCTAAAAAAATTATTGCGGTCTATATCCCCTCCTAAAAATTTTTTTGTCTTAAAAGTTTTAAAACTCACTAAAATAAAATATAACGAGATGCAATTTAAAAAAAGTAACGGACATCGCCCCTAGGAAAATTTGCACCCAACATTTTGGCGTTTAAAATATTCCAATATCTTTGATACTTATCGAGATCTGCTATCCTAAATGAAAACATAAATTTCGATGCATCGATCTTCAGCTTCATAAAATGACAATGATTTAATGATAAAATTGACGTTTTCGAAAACGGTCTAAAATAACGTTTTGTGCCTTCAAAACAAAAACAAAATATTTTATTTGAAGACTTGACAAGCATTTATCTCAAAACTACTAAACAGGAAATTCGCTTTATATAGAAAGGCAGTATGCACAAGTGCCCATCATTATTAAGGGGGGTAAAGAATCCTTCTTAGTTCGTTTTTTTATGGAGCCCGGAGAATCGAACCGAAAGGAATAAAATATGATTGAATTTTTCGGGAAAAAAAAAAAAAAAAATTAATATTATTTTTTAAAGTAAATTTCAAAAATTGTTTTCGCAAATTTTGATGAAGAAATAAAATAACTTTCTGAAAATAATTCCAAATGATTACTAGTAAAACTGGATTGTCTAAACGAAGTCATTTTTGTTACAGAAATTCGCTGGAGCTATAAAAGAGTTCCGAAGCTCTGAACTCAAGAAATTTAATTCTATCCTGATGTCTTCGAATTGATCCAATTTTTTAAACGTTCGGAAACGTTACTATTGCCGTTTGATTTCAAAAACATCAAAACCTGCTTTCTAATTTACAACTGATTTTAAACAAGATCGAATTTTTTTACAAATAATTACCATTGTATAAGATCGGACCGCAGCAAGGGATCTAAGTGGTTTAACCTGAGATGCTGGCAGTTGGTGAGCAACTTTGTTCAAAAATTTAATATAATACGAGTAGTGGATAACATGCCAAAATTATATGAAGAAAGCATTAAAACAATTTTTAAACAACTTTTTTTTGATTTTCCTTTTCAAATCAAAGATTGTTTCAAATTTCTGAGATACCTAACCAATGGAGCAATTCTAGGCAACTCAATTGCAAAAAGACGGTACAAGAACACATTTTTGAAACTCTACAAAAAAATAAATTTTTCCCATTAATTATCGAACATAACGTCATTTCAATTGGACCTTTTAAGCGAATAATCCAAGATTTTTGTGCAGAATTCGCCTCAGGCTATTGCGTGAAAAGTTGAGCTATTAGAGATCGATGGCGAGTTGTGAAATTCAATATGCCACCAAGGTAGATCGAAAAATATGCATAAATATTGGGGGTGGCCGTGGCGCGATGGTTGTGTGCTCGCCTGTCAACCTCAGTATCACAGGTTCGATCCCTGCCGTCGTCTATGTCAATACATACATACGTATATTTATTGATCCGCTATAACTTTTATGGCTGCTGTTTCATTTAAACGCCAAATCCTGTAATATTTCAAGTTGAATCTGTCAGACTGTTGATATTATGAAGAATATTGGAAAACTATTGAAAATTGGAGTTTAATTTATGTCGATTATTTCCTTTACACACTAGGGATTTCGATCCCGTGTCAAGTTTTTTCTTGTGATGTGCGTATTTCGTAAACATGTAAATCCCTCTACAAATACGGATTCGAAGAATTTGATCTCGTTAAAAAAAAAAATAGATTTTTTTGGTGTGAAGGAACGTAAAATCTATCGAGAGGTCGAAAACTTCACACAGAAATTGATTTCTCATGTGTAAAGGAAATTGACATTTGACCCAAAATATGAGAATGTGTTTCAATAATACTAAGGAATACTAATAACAAATAAATTTGTTTCTTTAGAAGTGGATATACACAATGGCACAAACGTATGATATTTATGTTTTACCAACAAAAAAAAAATAAATCAGGAACAATAAATCTCGAAAGAAAACTAAGTGAACATTATTGTGACCTCAACTATACTTCACTTCTACTTCAGTCCATAACTCAAATTAATCCCCTTCAAAAAATCACGATTGAAATATAAAAAAACACTATCAAGTCTCATAAAAAAACACACTTGGCACAGACTTCACACTTATTTCCCGACGCATCGTCACCTCAAATCATCATCACAATAATTTATACTAGAGCTTAAAGAAAAAAGAATCCACGACTGGTCGCACGTACTACAACGAAATAATCACCCTTATTCCGATAGGCGTTTTTCTAAAACGCCAACTGTCGTTTTAGGAGTCGTGTCGTTTTTTTTTTTGGTATTCCGTAACTAAAACGCCAGCGTTTCTCTCGCTCTTACATTCCACAATACATTCCAAACATCTGACATATCAAATTGTTTGCAAATTGAATAATTTGGTTTTGAAAATTATATTTGTGTGAATTTGTTTCAAACATAAGAAAAATGTACAGTGTAGAAAGTTATTTTTCTTGGAGCAGCAGTGACGATGAAGAAGAAAAGAAAGATTTGATACTGCAGAAGATATATGTATGTACATTCCATCTAAAGCAAATCCTTTTGATTTGGCTGGCACAAAGTATGTTATTAAATAAAAAAATATATGCAGTAGGTAATTCTACCACTAGTTTTTATTTTTTATTTTATCGCATTTGTTAATATTCAAACTTGCTGATACCCTTAGATTTTTTGCAAAAGCGAGCTACCAAAAGGGATTGGGAACGACTTTAATTTGGGACTATCCCAGCCAAGCCTAAGCAACATTCTTAAGGAAATACCTGCTGGCGTTTTATCTTTGCCAAGTTTTAATTTCTACGAATTCTTTTATTTTCCATTTTAATCGGATAGATATTTGTATATGTATATAGATAGATCGCTTGATATAAATATTTGTATATATACATTATGCATATGATGGAGGAGAAAGAAATACTTTTGGGGATGTGATTGTGACTGATATCAGTTCAAATAAAAATACATTTTTGCAGGAGATGCTGGGTACGCACTCGAGCCTTTTCTTGTAACTCCTTATAGATTTGTTATTTTCACCCTTAACTAATTTTAAATTATAAAAACTAAAATAAGTTTAAAAAAACTTATATTTTGACTCCTGTCGTCATCAAATTTCTAGACGACAGATTTCGGCGTTTTTACAGCCGTTTTTTGTATGGAAACGACTAACGGAATACCAAAAACAATATAGAGAACACGTTCCACAAGAGAGAATCGACAAATTGACGTTTATTTGGCGTCGAACGCCTTACGTAATACCAAATTCACACTGACGTTTTTATTTTGGCGTTCAACGCCTTACGGAATAAGGCTGAATATCTTAGCAAACGGTTGAACTTTCTCTTTCGAAATATTTATATGTAAAACAGTTGGTGTTGTCATATAGCTCAGTCACTAGCCGTTGGCTTCTAGTTTAAAATTCTGTTTTCAATTGTATAACATCTGGCTGGCGGAAATTTCTTTTTTCAAATTTGAAAAATTAAACTTAAATTTTAACCTACGAGTCAAAATTTTTAAATTCTCAATAAAATAATAATGACCAGTTTAAATATTCTTGCAAATTTGAATCTGACGTATAGATTAAGGATTTTGGGTATAATTTCATATTCTAAGTTCATCCAGTCAGGTTGCCAGACACCATATCGGTCCAACGATAGGATATTCTGTCACAGAGTGAAGAAGAGTTGAGATTATCCGTGGAAACCGTGGAAGACGAAAAACCAACGGAAGTGCTGAAAGTTATCTCGCGAAATTGACCCCAACTTTTGTTTAACATGATCAACAGCTGCTTAGAGGAAGGGGTCATTCTCAAGAGCTTGAAGATGCAACGTTTGGTATTCATCAGCAAAGGAAACGGAGACCCAGACTACCCATCCACATACAGACCTCTGTGGAAGCTCAACCAAGTCATGAGACGTGTGCAAATCTGGATGGGCGAACACGTTCTAAGCTTGTCAACAACAGAAGAAATTGAGGTAGTCCATCTGACTAAGAAGATTATTGATTCAAATTAGCTTTTTTGGCCTTTAGTCCACAAAAATTCTCGTTTCGTCCGGGTGATCTCACATGGACTCATCAGTTGACTTGTGAGGACCTTGTCAATACGCAATTTTTGTTAAGTTCAGTTCATCTTACATGAATTTTTTTGACAAAAATCCAATGTGAACTATATCCAACAAAGATTAGGATTGTAATCATTAATGTTGGAATTTTTTTTTTGCCCGTGGCCTGGCATTGAATATTTATATGAAGGTTTTTATAATACAAACTCTATATACTACTGAAATAAATCAGCCAAGTAGAAGACTTAGCACTATTATTGGACTTGTTGAATTATTGATTCAAATTAGCTTTTTTGGCCTTTAGTCCACAAAAATTGGCGTTTCGTCCGGGTGATCTCACATGGACTCATCAGTTGACTTGTGAGGACCTTGTCAATACGCAATTTTTGTTAAGTTCAGTTCATCTTACATGAATTTTTTTGACAAAAATCCAATGTGAACTATATCCAACAAAGATTAGGATTGTAATCATTAATGTTGGAATTTTTTTTTTTTGCCCGTGGCCTGGCATTGAATATTTATATGAAGGTTTTTATAATACAAACTCTATATACTACTGAAATAAATCAGCCAAGTAGAAGACTTAGCACTATTATTGGACTTGTTGAATTATTGATTCAAATTAGCTTTTTTGGCCTTTAGTCCACAAAAATTGGCGTTTCGTCCGGGTGATCTCACATGGACTCATCAGTTGACTTGTGAGGACCTTGTCAATAAGCAATTTTTGTTAAGTTCAGTTCATCTTACATGAATTTTTTTGACAAAAATCCAATGTGAACTATATCCAACAAAGATTAGGATTGTAATCATTAATGTTGGAATTTTTTTTTTTGCCCGTGGCCTGGCATTGAATATTTATATGAAGGTTTTTATAATACAAACTCTATATACTACTGAAATAAATCAGCCAAGCAGAAGACTTAGCACTATTATTGGACTTGTTGAATTATTGATTCAAATTAGCTTTTTTGGCCTTTAGTCCACAAAAATTGGCGTTTCGTCCGGGTGATCTCACATGGACTCATCAGTTGACTTGTGAGGACCTTGTCAATACGCAATTTTTGTTAAGTTCAGTTCATCTTACATGAATTTTTTTGACAAAAATCCAATGTGAACTATATCCAACAAAGATTAGGATTGTAATCATTAATGTTGGAATTTTTTTTTTTGCCCGTGGCCTGGCATTGAATATTTATATGAAGGTTTTTATAATACAAACTCTATATACTACTGAAATAAATCAGCCAAGTAGAAGACTTAGCACTATTATTGGACTTGTTGAATTATTGATTCAAATTAGCTTTTTTGGCCTTTAGTCCACAAAAATTGGCGTTTCGTCCGGGTGATCTCACATGGACTCATCAGTTGACTTGTGAGGACCTTGTCAATACGCAATTTTTGTTAAGTTCAGTTCATCTTACATGAATTTTTTTGACAAAAATCCAATGTGAACTATATCCAACAAAGATTAGGATTGTAATCATTAATGTTGGAATTTTTTTTTGCCCGTGGCCTGGCATTGAATATTTATATGAAGGTTTTTATAATACAAACTCTATATACTACTGAAATAAATCAGCCAAGTAGAAGACTTAGCACTATTATTGGACTTGTTGAATTATTGATTCAAATTAGCTTTTTTGGCCTTTAGTCCACAAAAATTGGCGTTTCGTCCGGGTGATCTCACATGGACTCATCAGTTGACTTGTGAGGACCTTGTCAATACGCAATTTTTGTTAAGTTCAGTTCATCTTACATGAATTTTTTTGACAAAAATCCAATGTGAACTATATCCAACAAAGATTAGGATTGTAATCATTAATGTTGGAATTTTTTTTTGCCCGTGGCCTGGCATTGAATATTTATATGAAGGTTTTTATAATACAAACTCTATATACTACTGAAATAAATCAGCCAAGTAGAAGACTTAGCACTATTATTGGACTTGTTGAATTATTGATTCAAATTAGCTTTTTTGGCCTTTAGTCCACAAAAATTGGCGTTTCGTCCGGGTGATCTCACATGGACACATCAGTTGACTTGTGAGGACCTTGTCAATACGCAATTTTTGTTAAGTTCAGTTCATCTTACATGAATTTTTTTGACAAAAATCCAATGTGAACTATATCCAACAAAGATTAGGATTGTAATCATTAATGTTGGAATTTTTTTTTTTGCCCGTGGCCTGGCATTGAATATTTATATGAAGGTTTTTATAATACAAACTCTATATACTACTGAAATAAATCAGCCAAGTAGAAGACTTAGCACTATTATTGGACTTGTTGAATTATTGATTCAAATTAGCTTTTTTGGCCTTTAGTCCACAAAAATTGGCGTTTCGTCCGGGTGATCTCACATGGACTCATCAGTTGACTTGTGAGGACCTTGTCAATACGCAATTTTTGTTAAGTGAAGTTAAGTGAACTTAACAAAAATTGCGTATTGACAAGGTCCTCACAAGTCAACTGATGAGTCCATGTGAGTTAAGTGAACTTAACAAAAATTGCGTATTGACAAGGTCCTCACAAGTCAACTGATGAGTCCATGTGAGATCACCCGGACGAAACGCCAATTTTTGTGGACTAAAGGCCAAAAAAGCTAATTTGAATCAATAATTCAACAAGTCCAATAATAGTGCTAAGTCTTCTACTTGGCTGATTTATTTCAGTAGTATATAGAGTTTGTATTATAAAAACCTTCATATAAATAAGAAGATTATTAACACACTATTTTTCTTCCAAATTGACTCTGAATTCATAAGAAGCAAGGAGCCAGTGAAGTACTTGAGATTTAGCCTCGATACAAAGCTATCTTTCTGGCAACAGATAACGCAGCGGAACGAGCATCGAAAGTCAAAAACTCTGCTCACCAGACTAATAGCATAATAGTTGGCCCAACGGCAAGCAAGCAGGAGGTATTAATGTCAATAAAAAAGATGTCGGAACCAGCCGCCCTTGTAGTTTCAGGAATCGCTTGACATTGATCTTATAGCGGTACAAAGCAAGAAATTACATGACAAAAAGTCTAAAATTGGAGTGGGAGCGGCAACGGAGTAGGCAAACCAGATCACAAGGCAGTTGTGGCAATAACGCTGGACTCGGAAAGCAGAGGACAATGGACTGCGAGGTTGTAGAACGACCGAAAATACGTTAAAATAAACTAATACATCAACCAATTCCTCACCAGACACGGAAATTTCAACGCCTTCTTACAAAAGATCAGCAAAATAAAAAGACCAGCCTGCCAGTAGATGACTCCAATGACACCTTTTTCGTCTGCAGCAGTTGAGATTCCCTGGCGTTAAAGGTTGCAGAACAGTACTGGATAGCATAATTCATGTTACATCTTAGTCAGCAAAACTGGCAAAACATCTGTAGCTTCATGGAACATATTTTCAAAAAAAAAAGAGAAGAAGAAAATGGTCGGGAAACAGTTGGTCCCGCAAGGCAAACAAAGCTACCCCCTGAAGTAATGCAAAGAACCGTCCGGAAAGTATAACAAAATTTGAAAAGGGTTGAGAGGAGTTGTTGTCGGTATGATATATATATATATATATATATATGATGTATAAAATCGAATCCAACACACAGGAATGATCAATTGGTCAACGCCAAGGCTTCCTTCTTTAGCTTTCCCTTAAGGGAAATAAATTTTCGTTTTTTTTTTATTATAGTTATGCTATGACTTCTTATATTTTTTGACACGAAACCAATACTTCCCTCTTATACAGCAATCAGAAAAAATATTAATTTATTAACAAACACAGTTTTCCACTTCCCAGGTGTCGACCAATAAAACGCGCCAAAACAACAACACTTCGCAGCTCCCAAAGTCACTGACTCATAATATTATTATTATTGCCCCAAGCTCTCATAGCAGATAGCCCGATGTTTTGAATACCTCATATGGCAAACAACTTTGCTAGAGATGAAGCACAACCAACTAGTTTCGTAGGCGGATAACTCTGCACCTAACACCATAAAGACAACAAAATAATTTGAAATTTTCTTCTAGAGTATCTCAATAAATATCTGGCAGTTACACCTCGAATCTCAACCACGTCAGTTGGCTAACATTAAATTTACGAAACAAACAATACGAATCACAAAAATGTATCGCCGCGGCAAGAAAGACGATTACATCCAAACCAAGTGCGAAGGATGGAATGGAAAATTCGTATATGGCGAAGGATCTGCCAACAATGTCTCCAAAGTGCGTAAGCACAACGAATTCGTAACGAATACGAATAATTTCTATGGATACAACACAGAACCAATTATCCTGCCAACAACGTGGGACGGCACATTCGCCAAGAGCGGCGAGGTACTGATGCAACAGGAACGCAATCGATCCGATGATCAGAATTACTTTGAGTACAATTCGGAGCCGACAATTCTGCCCACCGAATGGAATGGCCAATTCGAATTGGATCCAGACGATGTCCGCATAAAGCCAGAGAGGAATTATTCAGATGTCAGGGACTACGCGGAGGCAAAAAGATTCCGGCAAGTCAATTGAGCCGAGGACAATGGCAAAGCGCAATCAGCAGTTTTGGATACAGACAAAAATCCAAAAAAAAATACAAACGAACGAGTTGAAAAATGGCAGAACAGCCATTTATCTAACCTGAAACACGAAGAAGGAAGCGCTCTCTTTCTGCACAAAAGGAGCCCCTTTTACTAACTTGCTTTATCTACCTGTTGGAAGTTCGACTAACTCATTTTTGTAATTAATTTATTTTGTACATTTTTGAATTTTCCTAATCAATGTGGAAATTTAATAAAAAAAAAGTAGCTACTTTTCAAAAATATCAATGGTGTCGTGTTTGTGTTTCCGCAAGATGCCTACCTTAAATGGTAATGGCAAACCGAGATTTGTGATGGGCGTTTAAGTGGGCAGCCTACTTCGCAGTAGAAAGTGGATCTGAATTGAAATAAACAGCTTGGAATGCGAGAATTGATTATTCTTCTATAACAGTGGTGGCGAACCTTTTTACATCGCTTACAATTTTGTTTAAAAAAATTGTATTTAAGGGGCCAGTTATAGCTATCATTGAAATGCATCATTGGAACAAATCAGTGGAATGCTGACTTCATTTTTTTGACAAGCCAGTTATAGCAATCATTGAAAAATTGGTTTCAGTGAAAGTTCCTGTCAGTGGCTGATTACAACCAATTCTATGCATTTGAGGTTAGAGTTGATCCAAAATACATAGCTTTTTTGGCCTTTAGTCCACAAAAATTGCGTTTCGTCCGGGTGATCTCACATGGACTCATTAGTTGACTGTGAGGACCTTGTCAATACGCAATTTTTGTTAAATTCAGTTATTTCAGTAGTATATAGAATTTGTATTGTAAAAACCTTCGTTAGAGTTGATCATTGAAAGGAAAACTGACATTTGAGAATAGAAAGAGAATCGAACACATTCAGTGGAACGATTGTGTTCCATATTAAAGAAACGAAAATCAGCTGTTTATTGAAATTGATTTCTGTCAGTGATATATAAAAGTGGATTTAAAAGAATGTTTAAATCAGAATTTTGTATTTTATAGAGTAAAAAAATTCTAATACTCATTACCTTCATTTTGGTACCAATCAAAACCATTGCAGTTTGTTTATTTGTCTTAAAAATGGGAATACAAATTTTCAGTGATGCATTTCAATAATAGATATAACTGGCCCCTAAAATATTATTGAAGAATTAAAATGGTGGCTAGCGTTTTCTTGCTTTTTATGGCTAAGAATTTTGCTCTTCTTTCTCTTATAGTAGTTTTACAGTTTATATTCTAAAAACATACCTACCAGGTCGCATAAATATATAGGTATTAATAATTATAATCATTTTAATTTACTTCTGTACCAACCCATAATAATTTCTTAAATGTTGGGTTATTAAAAGTGTATTTTGGAAAACTTTTTTGAAAAATTAACAAATTTGAATTTGCACAGTATATAAAATTCCTATGTAATTTATAGAAAATGGCTGGTAACAAAAAATAGTTTAAAATAATATTTTCTAAAAGTGATCAGTTTTTTAGTGTTAATAAAATATTCCTTTCTTGAAAGTTGAAACCCTGTGTATCCTATGAAAATAAAAACAAATTACTTTTTTTTTCCTTAAGTCCATAAAAATTGACGTCTCGTCCCGGCAATCTCACTTGGACTCATCTAAAGGCCAAGTCTTTTTTGAATCAATATTTCAACAAGTCCAATTAAATAGTGCTAAGTCTCTTATTTCAGTAGTACCTATATAAATTTTGTATTACAAAAAAATCTTCATATAAAAACTAAAGTTATTGAAAATCAGTTTTTAATGAACTTTAAAATATTCAATGAAAATATACAGTTGCCGTCAAAATAATTGTAGTGTAAGTAAAATCATTGGCAAGTCCCTGAATTTTCATGTTTTTGTGGAGGACGAGTCCATCAAGACTGTGTTTTATAGTGGAAAGGGATCTAGTCAATATGTAAGAAGGCTTCCAAACACAGAATATAATCCACGCTTCAATGGCAAAGACAATAAAAAATGGAGGATCCAGCATAATATTTTGGGCATGTTTTTCCTTCTATGCGGTGTTGGTCCCATCTACCGGATTGAAGGCATTACAGATCAGCATCTTTATGTCAAGATCATGGATCAAGTTATGTTCCCATATGCTGAAGATGAAATGCCACTTAAATGGGTCTTTCAATAAGAAAATGACGCAAAGCATACAAGTAAAAAGAGGGTTAATGTCATGGAGTGGACTGCGCAGTCCACAGACCTCAACTATATATAGAAAATCTTTTATGCAATGTGAAGAAGTATGTTGCTTGTTGTAAGCCAACTACTAATAGACTAAGAGTGTGATTGATAACAAAAAACAATTAGTATAATTAGATAGTCCTTAAGTAGTTATTTACAAATGTGAGCGTCTTCCATGCTCCTGTGGGAGGAATAGTGAGTAATACTTCCAAAGTCTAAATAATTGTGATAACAACTTTACCATAACTTCAAAATGTAGAGCTAAGCGCCCTGATTGCAAATATCGAGGTCTAAGAAGATTTGCAGGCGGCCTTCTTCGTGCAAGACGTACCCTAATCTTATCCCGTCTTGCAGGGAGAATGGCTGCCTGCAAAACGTCTTGGACCTGTATATTTGCAATAAGGGCAATTAGCTCTAAATTTTGAAGTTATGGTAAAGTTGTTATTGTCGTTGTTTGTAGATACATACGAGTACATATGAGTTTTAATCAAAATTTATGAAATTTAGTATATCATTTGCAGTGGCCTATGTATAGACCTTTGTAGGCCCTGTATCAAATATTTTTTGGGTGCTCCTTTTTCCCTGAGACACAGCCTTATAGGTGTAGTCATTTTGTCCCTACTAAAACTCTTGTATCAACATATTTGATAATTTTAATTTTAAAGATCAGGTTATTTACACAGATATATGTTTTATAATATTTGGAAATAAATGATTTTAGGATAAAAGCTTCTTATCAAGTTAAAAATTTTCTTTATTTTATTTTCACCAGGTTTATTAATTATACATTTTTTTTTTCAGATTTGCGACTTTTATGCACATCAGTATTTTTAAATTTTCGAAACACATGAACGGATAATGGCGAAAACAATTTAGGAAACGTTAATTATGAATGAAATTTTTAAAGAGAAAATAGAGGAAACACAAAGAAAGATGTTTATGGGCTTAAAAATTTATAAGGAGAGAAGAAAATGCTCTCAACAAGGTTAAATCTTCATCGGACTAAACAAACTTTTCGAGTATGATGTGATGCTATTTATGAGGATCTATTGGAAAAAGAAATAAATCTAAACATGATGTTCTTGGCAACTGGACGCAGATTTTCTCACCTGAAATCAACATGGGACCGCTAAGCCAACGCTAAGTATTTAGAGTTCTACGAAAAGTATAAAAGAATTAAATTAAAGTATTAAGTTTTGCTATTATTTCCGAAAAACTTTTTATCTGGCAGGGGCAATTTATCAAATAAAATTAAAACACGAGGTTATCAAGCATCTGCTCACATACGTTAGATCGTTGGGAAAATCTGAAGTTTGGTTGGTAGGTTGTCTATAAACAGATACATAGGAAGGAAAACTGTGGAGGTGGACTAAAGTAAACTATCAAATAAAATAATTAAAATTGTGTTTCGTATTTATCACCATGAAGTTTTTATACCAACGTGCGTCGGGTCCTTTGTACCTCATTGAAATGTCTGATATCGCGGTATCTAGACCCCAATTCAACTTCAAGAAAATAGTCGGAACCACAATTAATTAAAAAGATTTAAATCTTTGCCAATTATGGGATGCCATCCACATTAACCGTAATCTGTTCGTCGTTTTCGAAAAAAATATTCCAATGATTCTTTTCAACTGAGCCAATGCCCAATACCATGCCATGTATCTAAAGAGTTACATTTATTATTCAACAATTAATTTTTGGATTTAAGGTGCCCTATAGTTTGCAATTTTGTGGAAATTTTGGTGAAAATGGGCCTCATCGTTCATTATGAGCTTGTGAATAAGTTCGTTGATCTTTCGAAACGATTCTTAAAAAAGGCAAGGTATTGATTGCGTTTTTGTGAATCATTTAATTTTAACTCGTGACCCAATTGAATACCTTATGAAAGAGGAGTAACTAGAGTAAAATCACCAACTGCTGAAAACGTCACCTGGTAGAAGTTTTTGGCGTTTTCCTCAATATTACTTTATATACCAAGCAATCTTTACAACATTTCATGGTTTTCCAATTCTAGCACGCGGAGATCACAGATATCCCCTTACTGTTGCAAACATGAGAGAGTGTTCGATATGATCTTTATGACTGAATACTCAAACACTGACATTCAAAATAAAATTAAAAAAGTTTGTTTGTTCTGTGGTAGATTCTTTCCATATTAAGTTTTTAAAGTTCTTCAAAAGTAATCCTTAAATACGTACACAAAAAATAATTAATTAATGAAATTATAACGCGTTTCTTATTCGCAACCCAGTACTTAAATTCTCCAGAGTACAACCTCAGTTAGTGAATAATTTATTTCACTATTATTTTGCGATTTGAAATGAGCTCCAACAGTAAGTAAATGAAAATACCTTTTTGACGACATTTGTGCCATAGTCATTGATCATGCACTGTCTGTCTTCTGATTAAAACCTCAAGCTTATACGAAAACAATACTTAAGAGCAAATTAAGTGGGAGAGCTATTTAGAATTAACTAAAGTCGATTTCCTTTACTCATGAGAAATCAATTTCTGTGTGAAGATTTCGATCTCTCGACATATTTTACGTTCCTTCCACCAAAAAAATTGATTTTTTTTGACAGAGATCAAATCCCTCGAATCCGTATTTGAAGAGGGATATACATGTATACGAAATACGCACACCAAAAGAAAAAAATTTTGCAAGGGATCGAAATCCCTAGTGTGTAAATGAAATCGACATAATAGTTTTTCAAGGTGGGGCGCATGGATCCTTAGAACAATTTCGTTCAACATGTGGTTTCAAAATATTATAAATTTCTACTACACATTTCTTTATAAATTTCGAATTAATTTCCTTCCATTTGTAACGCATAACTACCTATTCTACGCGTCTCATTTGTTTGCCATCACTGCACTATGAGATACAAGCATACAAGACATACAAGGTTAGATACAATCTGTTGATGAAGATTTGTTGGAGTACTTCGCTTCAGGTTCAGATTTGTTATGTTAAATTGTTTTCAATAACAAATTGTAACGATCTTTATGTGCATATAAGCATTTATGTATATTTATCCATAAGTTAGTGTATAGCTATTGTATTTTGAGTACAAATAATCCTACGTTGAATTTTGATGTCGTGATTTGTAAAAATAGTTTAAGTTTCATCGTTGTTTTTGTTTATTATGTTACGCAAGATCAATAATTAATTTAAAGATTACAAAGCTGGTTTTTTGCCGACGAAATCGTCAAACTACGTCTCGTAGTAGCAAATTAAGCTGGTTTTTAATTTCCTTAAAAAAATAATAATAAAATAATTATGGTAATTTGTTTTAGGAACTTAAGACTTCAAGCGAGTGTTTATATTTTTAACAATTTAACTGCCTCATGGTTTGTGAAACAAGAACAATAATCCGCTGGGGCTATCATTATGTTAAGCCATTTGTAACAATGATGGAAGTTATTTTTGCTTAGACAATGACAGATTGCTTTATTTTTATCATTGACGAAGATTAAGTTTATAAAAAATGAGTATCTTCAAAAAGTCTAATAGTTTTAAACTTGCAACTTGTTTTCAAAGATATTTAGCCGTAATCTCAATTAAGGAAGTTAATTTAAAATCGAATATTATCAATGTCATAGTTGGAGGGCTCACAGCTGTACCGAAACAAGTCATTTTAAAGAAATCCAAAACTAACGCCAGGATTTCCACAAAATTGACCTCTATTTAGAGCTATAATGAACTACTACATAGTTCATTTAGAGCTACATAGTTCTATTTAGAGCTGTAATGAACTATACATAGTGCAGTGCAGTGCCTTGTTGTGATGATGTCCATCCATTTTTACTTGCGATATACATATAGGGCAAGTTCTGCATTTGGAAAAAAATCGAACTCGAGATTTTGATCAAAGTTGATATTACGATGATAGCGAAGACGAACAAAGTGGGTCCGATAATTCCGTCTGTCTGTCTGTATGTCTGTACCTCGAACTACAGCCTAAACTACCGGAGGTATTTTCTTCAAACTCGGTAGTTAAGGGTCTTCGGTGATTCCCTAGAGGAGAAATTGAAATTTTTTTCTTAGCTCCAAAAATAACGGTACCCCCCATACACCCGTAATGCAAAATCTTATTTATCTCGAAAACGGCTCTAACGATTTTGATAAAAAAAATTAAGTGTGATATTATGGACATGGACTATATTTTGGTGAGAAAAAAATTTGGGGGGAAATGTTATTAGGGGTACCTGTCATAGAACGGTTTTTTTGATTTTCGAATTTCTCACCAACGCCAACGGCTCCAACGATTTTAACCAAAATTTTTATGCAGGAGCTGCTTTGCATTTGAAAAAATATAAACTAAAAATTTTTTCGAAAAAATAGTTTTTGGATTTTTAAAAAAATAATACAATTTTTTTTTTTTGAAAATTCAATATCTTGAAAACCGATACACGATTAAATTTTTAAATTACTTTTTAAAATGTATTTTATTAAATACTAACAATTTGCATATCAATTTTTTTATGAAAATTTTAAGTAAAATTTAGTACACAAGAAACATGTTTCGGTTTGTCTGTATGTCTGTACCTATCACTACAGCCTAAACAACTGGATCTATTTCTTTCAATCTCGGTAGTTAAGGGTCTTCGGTGATTTCCTAGAGGAGAAATTGAAATTTTTTTTTTTTTTAGCTCCAAAACTAACGGTACCCCCCATACACCCGTAATGCAAAATCTTATTTATCTCGAAAACGGCTCTAACGATTTTGATAAAAAAAAATTAAGTGTGATATTATGGACATGGACTACATTTTGGTCAAAAAAAATTTTGGGGCAAAATTTTATTAGGGGTACCTGCCATAGACCCGTTTTTTTTATTTTCAACTTTCTCATTAACGACTCTAATGATTTTAACCCAAAATTTTCAGCAGGAGTCATCTTAAGTTTAAAATAATATTGTAGATATATAAAAATATTCGAAAAAATATTTGTTGGGTTTTTTAAAACAAAAAAAATAAAATGCACGACTGGATCGCACGAACTTGCTCTTATGTAAAAGTACTTTGTAATTTAAGACACATTTTATAAATATAAAACATGAATTTAAAATGAAATTGCCGTCTGATTTCTAGAAAAGTATGAATTTATGCAAACAAACTTTAAAAAATCGTTTTATTATTAAATAAATAAATTTTTTATATAAGAATTTTCTTTAAAATGTTTCAAGAAAAAAATGTGGGATGCGAATTTTAAGTATTAAATAATATTGATCATAGGAAATAATTTCAAAAAATAATCGTTCATAAGTTTTGAAGATATTGATTTTTCAAAAAAAAATTTTTTTCACAAAAACCCAAAAAATAATTTTTTGAATATTTTTATATACAATATTATTTTAAACTTAGGGGGGCTCCTGCTGAAAATTTTTGGTTAAAATCGTTAGAGCCGTTAATGAGAAAGTCGAAAATCAAAAAAACGGTTCTATGACAGGTACCGTTAATAACATTTTGCCCCGAATTTTTTTTTACCAAAACGTAGTCCATGTCCATAATATCACACCTAATTTTTTTTATCAAAATCGTTAGAGCCGTTTTCGAGATAAATAAGATTTTGCATTACGGGTGTATGGGGGGTACCGTTAGTTTTAGAGCTAAAAAAAAAATTTCAATTTCCCCTCTAGGGAATCACCGAAGACCCATAACTATCGAGTTTGAAGAAAATAGGTCCAGTGGCTTAGGCTCTAGATCGAGGTACAGACATACAGACAGACAGACAGACAGACGGAATTATCGGACCCACTTTGTTCGTCTTCGCTATCATCGTAATATCAACTTTGATCAAAATCTCGAGTTCGATATTTTTTCCAAATGCAGAACTTGCCCTATAGTACCTATATCGCAAGTAAAAAACCTATGAACGATTATTTTTTGAAATTATTTCCTAAAATCAACATTATTTAATACTTAAAATTCGCATCCCACTTTTTTTTCTTGAACATTTTTAGAGAAATTTCTTATATAAAAAATTTATTTAATAATAAAAGGAATTTTTAAAGTTTATTTGCATAAATTCATACTTTTCCGGAAACCAGACGGCAATTTTATGCATTTGAATATTATTATCTCCTTAAATCCATGTTTTATATTTATAAAATGTATCTTAAATTCCAAAGTACTTTTACATAAGCGCAAGTTCGTGCGATCCAGTCGTGCAATTTAGTTTGTCCTTTTCTGATTTATGTATTTGTTTGCTGGTGAGGTAAGGTTTCGGGGGCAAGATTCATCCCGTCCGATGAGCTGTTGCCGGAACACAGCATTCCTAACCTTTTCCTACCCTAATGTGGGTTCTACAACCTAACGTTAAACAACAGCTTTTAAAGTAAGACGAGCGCTTTAAGGTTGAAGTACATACTTTACTTCATTTAAAATAAGAAAAAAGTTGTCTCTCGCTTTAAAAATAATTTTTAGAGTCGACTCCCGTTTTTAAAATGATATAGAGTCGATTTTAAAATTTTAAAATTTTGAATTAGGGCAATTTGTGTTTAAGGTATTAACAAAATTATTTTTATATTTTTAAGGTATGCCATTATGGAAATGCCCGCCTCAGATTCTTACAATGGCACGGATCCGAATAGTCCAATTTTCATTTACTCTTCCGCATATAGATACGACTGAATTTGAGCGATGGCTTGTCTTATGTTAACCTTAAGGGCATCCGTCGATGCGTAGATCTGCAACTTCAGAAAAAGTCTAGGGGGGTCAAATCACATGACATTGGTGGCCAATTCACGTCATCTCTGCGAGAGTTAACCTTCGTCTTTCATGCAGAATGTCAATCGTGGCATCCGTTGTGTGGCGTTGCGTTTCATAATGCAGAAACTACATGTCGTCTAGGTCCATATGGTTCAATTTGGGCCATAAGCAATCGGTTATCATCGTTCTGAAACGATCGCCATTTACCGTGACAGCCTCAACAACGTCGTTTTCGAAAGAGTACGGACCAATGACGCTGCGCCGGCCCAAAATCCACACCGATAACTTTTTAAGGACTCATTATCACCTGGGTGAATCTCATGTGGGTTGGTGTAGTTCCATATAATTTTGCTTGTTACCACAGAGCAATTCATCAAAAAATATGTCTCGTCGCTAAAGATGAATTCCGGCCAAAATTGGGGTCCTCTTCCAAATGTTCCGAAGCCAAGTCAGCGAACATGCGGCATTTTCTATTGACACGAACTTTGAGCTCTTGGCCAGTTGGATTTTCTACGGATGTAAGTAAGAATGAGACCTGACCCAAAATACTTTTTCTTTCGGGTTCGGTTCTCAGCAAAATTTTCCTTTGTTACACTTTATTTGATATTACTGATAATATTTACGAAACAACATTTGTAACACTTAGTTCCCTCACAATGTAACAATGCAAACTTTAAAAATAAATTCAATAACATGACAGCACGAATATATCTCCCACAACATAGGAAATACATTTACCAAGCCACTTACTATACTAATTGCTCAGGTAAAGCGCCAATAAATGAAATGTATAAATAATCCAAACAGGCTTTTAACAAGTCGTTGGCGAACTAGTTACTTTGTATCCAAATGGAAAAAAAATGCTTCAGGGTATTATTTTGAAATTAATTTTATGCTGTTAAATGGAGCATTCTGTACTGGCAGTTTTCTGCACTTAGCTGACATTAATTCAAAGTTAAGCCTAAGAGATTAAGATACATAAGAATCGAAAGTTGATTAAATAAAATGGATCACCCACAACTTCTATAAATGAGAACACTGGCCTTTAACTATTCATTAAGCTATAGATATTTACAAAGAAAAGGCGGAGGATTTGACAGATTTAAATTTATATTTATTGGATTTATATTAGTTTCATGAATTACAGAAAAAATAAATAGCTGTCATAAAAAGAAGCAAGCGGGGTCAAAAAATCTATACACCTGTGAATGAATGAAGAACTATGAGAGTTTGAGTGAGACAATGGGTTCCACTGTCTCCCATATACGAGTATTTCCTTTCCTTCTTAGTTCTTTTCTTTCCATCTACTTGACTCGTTCTACACATTTTCCTATGTCGTATTAACTTTCACTCTGAAAATATTAAGGTGGACTCTCATCTCACATCGGTACGAAAAGTTGGGTTAGATGTCGAAAAGAAGGAATTCGGTATAAAACTTGTTCTAAGGCTGGGAACCTTAAATTGACAACATTGTTTTCTGTCACAGAGGATATGAATTTTCTTGGCTAAGCAATTCATCATGAATAGAGTCAGTTGACAATGCACTGTAACGCCCAACGTTGACTGAAACGTTCTTCCCAGCCTCATTTTGCCACTACTCAACAATCCGCACCAAACTGTCACTATTTGTGGATGCATTGGATTCTGGACAGTAACGTGCGGGTTTTCCAAGCCCCAGATGCGGCAATTTTGTTTGTTATAGTAGCTTCCGTGATGAAAATGCACATTGTCAGAAAAGATGATTTTTCGCAATTTTTGTCCAATTGAAGCTGCTTTAAGGCCCAAACTGCGAAGCTACACCGAAGTGGATGGTCGTGCGCCCTCAATTTCTGAGTCAATTGGACCTTGTAAGCGAAAAATCCGCGATATTTGTGCAGTATTCGCCTCAGGCTAGTGCTAGGAATCCACTAGGATTCCAGTTTCACAGAGTTTTTGCCCAAACTTGCGTACAGCAAGCCCGATAGGTGCTTCATTTCGGTCTAAACTTCTATTCAAAAAACGCACTGCACTTTGGTAGTACTGGAAATGGAATCTCATATTCTTCCCAGTATCCAGAAGCGGTGCAGTTCATAGAGTTTGGCATCAAGCTCTTTCGTCGAAAATGCATGCATTTAGTATTCATGAATCTCTTCTTCGTTAAATTATAAATAACCTTTCGAACTACTCAATACAAGCTGTGTACAACGGTTTTAAGTCTGAAATTCATAAAACAGATGCTGGTGTACCACAGGGCTCCGATTTGTCTCCGACTCTCTTACTGATATTCATCAATGATATTTTGTTTGAAACTTCTATGTCATTAAATTTTGCTGAAGACAATACAATAAATTTTTCAAAGCCAACGTGCATCAGTATCTCCTTCCTCCATCTTTTTTAAAACGCTTGCAATGTGCTGAAATAATTTAAAGGTAGGTACTCATAATCACTTTAGTAGGCGCAAAATTATAAAAAAATACAAGATTCAAGTGTACATATTTGAAAAGTGGATCTACATCTAGAATGAAATAGGAGGCTTGAAAAACGTCTAAGATTTTTATTTTCATAATTGTGAAGACCATAGTTATGTTAATTTTAAGTAGCTTTCAGCTGAGAAATCTAAAGTTTGTTCGTTGTGATATCACATAGTTCTACGAAATTTTTTCTCCTAATACCTAATCGTTTAACCATTTTGAGTTCTGCATGAAGCGTGAAAGATTGCGTTTTGCAGAATTTTCCAGATGACTTGGATCCCTGTAGTAAAATTCTCCTAAGTTTGCACAAAAGGCGTTTTAGTCATTTTAACTCTGAGCAGAGCACTGATCACAGCTTAAGCATGCCGTTCTGAGCAGAGTTTGATCAGAGTTCTCCGATTTATTTATGAAACACGCTGGAACACTGAACTGTTAAGGGCGAGGATTTCCATTTTTATTTGTTTGTTTTTTTTTTTTTTTTGCCGTCTGTCTGTCATATCACACGAAAAAAAAGTGAAGTTAGCCGCGCTCAACTCTTTACTCCAACTGCTCGGCCATTTTATTCTTAAGTCATTGAACGCGCTACGAGCTAGCTCTGATTAAAAAAAAGAAACATAACCTGAGCGCATTGATATGTTTTTGCTAAAAAACAATAAGAAACAAAAATCATTTTTGACAGCTCAGTTCTCTGCTCTGAGCTTAAAAAGAAAAACACCTAAGGTGACGTTTGCTAATGGCGTTCTACGTCAATCATATTTGACATTTGTGAAATAGACAGCTGCGAATATAAACAGAAAAGCAATGGATCGAGATTCTCCGCAAGAGCTTGGAATAATAGTGTATATTTGTTTGACCAATAGAGTCGGTCCCTGCCTCTGTGGTGTTAGAGTAGCGTCGATTTCCTAATCGTGTCGCGCCAACTGGACAAACAATGTCGCGCTCAGCTATTCTACTCGAACTTACTAGTACAACAGGAGACCAGGCTGGGCGTGCACGTTACCAGACTGCTCGTTCGGCCGAGAATATCGTATCTGCCGATGTCGCTAAAGAACGAAGTAACGTCAACCAGACGACCGACATCAGCAGACGGAACCTACAGCGAGTTTAAGTGAAAGACTAACACATGTTTCCGTACAAAGCGTAAACAGTGTATCAGTTAATGCCTGCTGACCGTCCGTCGTGTGTGAATAACTGTCAATTCATCCTTAATCTCAACAACGAAGAGGAAGACGATGCGGATTTCCACTTAAGCGGTAATGTCAAAAAGCAAAATCTTTGTTTCTGGAGCACTGAAAATCCACGTGTGATGCCAGAAAAGCTATTACATTCACTCAAAGCCATGTAATACGGCGCGGCGTTCACGAGGGAGGAGTGATTGGCCCGTATTTTTTTGAATACGCCATCATCAATACGATCACTGTTACTGGCGAACGCTACATGGCCATGATAAACAACTTCTTACTACCGGAATTAGATGAGCGGGGCTCGGTGAACATGTGATTTCACATGTGATATTAATGGTGCAACCGCCACAAACCACAATGGATATTCTGAAGGAAGCGTTTCCTGGTCGCGTAATCGCATGGCAAGCTAGATCGTCCAACTATTCCAAACTTCTTTCCTTGGAAGTTCTTGAAGTCGCGGGCTTATGCCAAAATTCCTCAGACAATCGAAGCCCTTAAGAAGAATATTCGACATTGCTTCTTCCTTCTTTTCATCCATGCAGCTTCTGCAGAAATCGTTTGAGTAGACGCCAAGTTGCGCAACGTGCCTGCATATTGAATATTGTCCGGCTATGACACCTATTACGGAGCTAATTTACAGTCCGTTTAAAGATATCAGATGCTTAGAGTGCCTGAGTTGTGATGCTGCCACTTAAGGTTTACAATCTTTTTGCATCTCACTTAGGCCTAAGATGAAGACCAGAGTTTGATTTGATTTTTAACAAATTTTTAGACCCATTAAGTCTTTTCTGCATATTTCAAACAGTATTTGGATTTTTTGGAAAAAGTCTCTATTAAAACCTTTTATTCTGAACTACATAGTAACAGACTTGTTTTTCTGCATCAAAATAGCAAATCTCTTTCCAATCAATAGGCACTGTCATTTTGCATAATCAACTTTAATAGGAACAACAATATTCTGCATCCCGAATCAGAGGTCTAATGATCCAAAGTTCTTCTCACAACGTCCAACATCTCAAATTCTCCTTTTTGTACACAAATTGGCATTGATTTCATATTTTATTCATAAATCTAAAAGATTTCATCTCAAGCCTCTGATGGTAGACTTTCCCATCAATGGACCACAACCACACACCAACCTCGAACCGTACCTTCAACATAACCTGCTCGACAGCATAACATATCATTCGCAGACTTCTTGCCGTCTCTTAGTTTCAAAATGAACTCCAGACATGTGATATATATGTTGCTGGGTCATAATGTCACATATCTATCCTTTCTAAACTTCTGAAGGCACAGATAAATAACGGGCCATGCAAATAATATGGTTAGGTACCCATGCCCAAGTACCCAAACTCATCCTGTGTGCCAAGAATTGAGATGGCAACGCTGATATCATATTGAATGGGGGGATTTATAACTTCTCCACTTTTGAGCCGTTCGAGTAGTTTGTGGTTATAAAAATAAAAAGGATTGGCCCATTGGATTTAACACACACTCGCATACTCCTCGCAAATAGCTGTGCCACCTGTTGCATCATAAACGGACCGACAATGAATAGATACACCTTGGTATTCTTTTGGGGTTCATATTGCTGAAGCTTAGACATTTGTCAAAACATCACAATGAGTTGGACAATTTATTGTCCAATTAGCGAACTTTCTGATATAATCGCAAGACAGTGCTGCTCCTGCACGTTCCTAAATGCGAACGAGGAGGCATTTTCACGGACGGACTACACTTGTGGAATGTTGTAAGGAAATTCCAAACGCGCGATTTTCAGAAAGGTCCCCACAATTTATTACTCAATTATTTCGCACTTACTTAGGGACGGTGTTGTCGCTACTAATGGAGCTGTTGCGCCAAAACACTTTTCGCAGTCTTGCGCTGTTAATTGGGCTTTGAGGACCATGTCTCCGACCAAACTGAATTTTCATTTTATCAGTTAAGCGTGTGCGCGAGCGGATACTGGAAGCAAACGGAGTCGGGGCAGCGGTCAAAGTATCTGAAGCTGAAGTTAACAAGTATCTGGAGCTTATTTATGACGTCGTCGATACATTATCCGACTTCTTATCTTAAGTGATTTTCTGTTCGGCATTTATGGACGCAAGGACGGAAGGTCTGGGCGATGAAACGAAACTGGTGTTTCTGTGGGAGGGTAATTAGCAGGAAGCTGGAAAAGCATCTAAAGGAGATAATATCCCGCATCTATAAACCGAACACTAACATAGTTTTCAGCTAAATTTATTTCATAGTTTGCAGAAGTGTCATTTCGTAGATTCTTGATAGGAAATTTACATTTCAATGCGAAACATAAATCCGACTCGAATTGTGGGTAGGTATGGTGTGGTGGTGCACTTTGGCTTGGGGAAACAGGAAACGTGTGCGCAGAAAATTATTATGAATGACATTTGGGCATGCGATTCGTGTGGCACTTCTTGGGAAAGATTTAAACTGTTGCCGGCTCTATTTTCACTGCTGTACGACGTACGAGTATGAGAGGCGCTTGATGGAATTTATCTTTATTGCATTTTAAATATTGAAGTTACATGTTTTAAGCCGATGATGATCGTTTTACGCTTAACGCGGTTGGAGTATTTATTTTCAAATTCACGAGTGTGTAGAGAGGAATAGAATTGTGAGACCACTATGATATTAGAGATAATCGTTAGAAGTTATGACACTAAGTGCCAATCGATGTTTTGGAGAAAGGCTTTTAGAGAGAGTTTTGGATAAACTATTGGTTATTGGTACTATTTATATTTAACTTAGTTTACATGGTCGAAATAGTTCTAAAATATTTACTATTTTAGTAAAAAAAAATATATGAGTAAACTTATGAAAATTGATAAGTTTGTAAAAATGTCTAAAATTTTCATAATAGTTTTTGCAACAAAAAACCAAGGGCGATCATATGCGCATAGAGGTCTATTTCTCCACTTTTAAGCTCCACTTATAGCTTTCATTGAAATACATCATT
The DNA here is from genome assembly GCA_963931855.1 of Philhelius festivus. NCBI lineage: Eukaryota > Metazoa > Arthropoda > Insecta > Diptera > Syrphidae > Philhelius > Philhelius festivus. The sequence goes on from OZ007555.1 coordinate 216,505,709, forward strand.
GAAACAAATCAGTGGAATGTTGACTTTATTTTTTTGACAAGCCAGTTATAGCAATCTGGTTACAGTAATAGAGTACTGTCAGTGGCTGATTACAACCAATTATATGCATTTGAGGTTAGAGTTGATCATTGAAAGGAAGACTGACATTTGAGAATAGAAGGAGAACCGAACACATTCAGTGGAACGATTGTGTTCCAAGTTAAAGAATAGAAAATCATGAAACGAAATTCATTGAAATTGATTTCTATCAGTGAAATAATAAAAGTGGATTTAAAAGAAAGCTTAAATCAGAATTTTATATTTTATAGTGTACAAAAATTTTACTACTCATTACCTTCATTAAAGCCATTACAGTTTATTTATTCGTCTTAAAAATGGGAACAAAAATTTTCAATGATGCATTTCAATGAAAGCTATAACTGGTCCCTAACATGCGGTCTCCACTAGCGATGAATCCAGAGCATGCTTTAAAGCATGCTTTCATCATAGCAAGTAGAGACCGCCATCGCAGCTGTATTTTTAAAGCATGCGATAGAAAGTATGCTCTCATCGCATACCATTCATCGCAAGGAGAACTGTCATATTTTGTTTTGACATTTTCAAATTTCATTTGTTTTTGCTGATTGTTTGAGTTTGAGTCTTGCGTGCTTGAAAATGTTTTGATTCGATTTTGTTTTGTTTTATCTTAGAAAATTGTCTGATTGGAAATTATCTCAAGAAGAAATCATTAAACTAATAAATAATTATTCCAAATTCGAAAGCTTGTGAAATATCAAAAGCAACGAATATAAAAGACTCGATTTAAAAAAAATGGGTGGATTACAGCTATCCAAAGTACATGGAAAGAGTCCCGACGAAATAAGAAAAAATCAAATATTTAAGGAACGCTTAGGCATTGTATATATAAACTATAGTACTCTCATGGAACAGAAAAAAGTGTTATGGAATACACTCTACCGAGGGCGCTGTCGTAGGAAAATATTGTCGTGGAGACTTTTGATTTAGGGTGGGGTAGTAATTGAGGAAGAGCGAGAAAATTTTATCAGCTCTGGCAATGAGAAAGACGAGAAAGAGAAAATAAAATTAGTTTTGTATCATTTTCCTTTTCAGGGATCTTCTGTGTGTTTTGTTGTTATATTTTTTTGTCAAGAATATTTGTTTTGTTTTTGCTATTTCATACGCAACAAAGCAACGTTGTTCAATTTCGGCATATCTAACCAAAATACAACGTTGCTTTTTATTTGTATGGACACACATACCTATTTGAATAGATTTAAGTAGGAATAATTTTGAAAATTGATTCTTGATAGGATTAGGCTTTTTTGAATTTTAGTATATCTACATAGGAACTTTATCTTAATATATTAGGTAACTTACCTATGTTGATTGCAATTATTATTATTTTTGTTATTCAAAAGTATAATAATTGGTGTTATTTTGAAGAACAAAAATAATAATTGCAATCAACTATTTTAACTGCCTACATTAGATTCAGTGGGTGGTAAGGTAGTGGAAATTGTTTTTTTTTTTTTGCAATTAATATAATTATGTACATAAATATAGGTATAAAACTATTTCTTTAAGCAAATCTAATAGGTACGTATACCTATATTTTTATTGGAGAAAATAGCTTTTACATATGTACATACCTATATAAAATATGGTATGGTAGAAAATAATAAAATAATAATAAAAAATAAAATAAAAAAAAGAAATTTGATATAGGTATAGGTAGACCAGTTTTTAAAATTTATTCATATAAACTTTGTTTGCAAAAAATATAGAAAATTTTTAATACGTCTTATGTTTATATAAACAATTTCAGAAATGTATAAATATTCACATAAAGCAATTGTGAAAAAAAAAATCAAATAAGTTTTTCGAGAAAAAAATAATTTTAGAAAACTTAAATTAATTAAAAAAAAATTTGAATAAATAGAATAAAATTATTATTGACATAATATTTAAAAAAAAAAATCAGATACCTTTCTTGGAAAAAATATGTTGTATGCATTTACATATTGCCAATAAGCAATTTTAGAAAAATTAAAAAAAAAAGAAATATGGTGTCAATTTTAAAAAAATTATTGATACACCCCACATGAAAAACTTTGAAAATAAAAATAAACGTTTTTTTATAAAAAATAGTTTTTATCCATATATTTTGTAAAAAAATAAGATATTTGCCCTGCGAATTTTGAACAAACAAATATTTCTTTTAATGTTTGTCTACGAATTTTCATCAAATTTGGAAATATTAATATTATTAATATTAATTCATTAAAGTAAAAATTTTGTTTTTTTTTTGTATTTTGTTAATATAAATATAAAAGGTACGAATTTATGCAAAAAAAGTTTAATAAACCTTTTATTATTAAACTAATTTTAAATATAAGAAATTTCTTTAAAATTGTTCTAGAAAAAAATTTGGGATATTAATTTGAAGTATTTAAAAATAAAGCTGACGATGGAGCCATCATAAGTGAAGACCCGATATCCCTACAACGAGTACTTGACGTATGGGTGGATGTTCTAGAAGGAAGTGGGTACCGCATAAGCGCGAAAAAGACAGAATACCTATGCTGCCCATTTTCTGATCCCCACAGGCCTATTCCAGACATTTATTTGAATGGAGTAGTGCTTCCCAAGTGTGAAAAGTTTAAATATCTGGGGTTTATGATAAATAGCGAAGCTACTTGTGATGACGATATCAATCATCGCGTAAGCGTAGGGTGGATGAAGTGGCGGGAAAATTCTGCTATCTTCTGTGACCGAAAAATGCCCCCTAAGCTGAAAGGAAAGCTCTACACTTCAGTTGTGCGTCCAGCACTCACATACGGTTCGCAATGTTGGACAATGTACAAAAAGTATGAGAGTAAGCTAACGGCAGCTGAGATGAAGATGCTTCGTATGACAGCAGGAGTTACAAAGCTTGATCGAATTAGAAGTACGAAGATCCGAGGAAGCCTTCATGTTAAGAATACCATTTCCCAAAAAATTGAACACGACCGACTCAGTTGGTATTGCCATGTCCAAAGGAGAGATCCTGAGAACCCCGTCAAAAAGGCAATATCATACAACGTTCCAATTCGGAATAAAAAGAAAGGTAGGCCTAAACACTCCTGGTACAAACAAATGCAAAAACACCAGCATTCAGTTGGCCTCAGAAATGGAACAATACAAAACCGGGAGGCTTGCCGCCGATTTCTGAGGTCAACCCGGCGAACCCCACAGGCGGATCACTAGTGTGAAGCAGATACGTGGGAGAGTTATGATCCCCTCGACATCGAGATCATAACAGCGCCGAAGAAAAGGAAGAAGAAGATTTAAAAATAAAGATTCTAAGAAATATTTTCAAAAATTAATCGCTCAAACTTTTTTAAGACATTGATTTTTCAAAAAAAAAATTTTTAGATAAAAAAATATTTTTCCGTTTTGTCTATCATCGTAAAGTCAACTTTGATCAAAATTTAGCGTTAAATTTTTTCCACATACAAAACTTGCAATTACATATGTACATAATTTTGTAAGTGAAAATAAAATTTAAAAAAATTTGGTACACCAACCTTTAGTTTTTATTATTGTACGAATGGAAATTAGGTTTCGAAATAAAATATTGAGCCGTTTTTGAGATATCGAATTTTCCAAGAAAAAAAATTACTTCTTTCCAAAAATTAAAAAAAATATTTTTTTTTCAAAGCTTTGAGACGCAATGTTCTTAAACTTTTTGGAAGCATCTATATAAAAAATTTCCATAATGAGAAAATTGCCAAATGTCAAAATTTGGAAAACTGGTTCTATGGTAGGTACAAGCTGTAATATCTTAATTTCAAAATTTGTTTTATTAAATTAAAGATCATACAAAAAAAATTTATCAGAATTCCAGGCGCCGTTTTCGAGAAAAATACGATTTTTAATTTTTTTTACATTTGTATGGATGGTACCTTTATTTTTAGGTAAAATAATTTTTTTTTCTCACATCTTGTAGATTATATTGATAAACTTTTATTTATCAAGTTTAAAATAAATCTAGCATGGGGTTTTCGAAATATTGAGCTTTGAAATATTTATTTTAAAAATTGAAGAAATTTTGATTTTTCATACATTGTTTACATTGGCGCCTGCCAGGTGACTTAACATACCCTAAGCGGAGCGATGGAGTCGCGTGAAAGGGTGTGTCCCCGAAAAAGGGACTTAAAATTCTTAAGTCCTGCAGAGCGGGCCACCCAATGTACTTTTAAATATGATTTCTGGCTAAACTAGGCATCTCAGCGAGTTTAAAATTGTATATTCATGATCTAGGGAGTGCCACCTTTCAATCCACGTATCGCATGTAACGAAAAACAAATGTTTATCTTTAAATGCGATTTGCGGCTAAACGAAGCTTCGTAGACCCCTCAAAGTTGACGTCTTCTTATGTGATTTCTGGCTAAACTAGGCATCTTAGAGGATTAAAAATTGCATATTCGTGATCTAGGGAGAGCCACCTTTCAATCCACGTATCGCATGTAACGAAAAACAAATGTTTATCTTTAAATACGATTTGCGACTAAACGGAGTAGACCCCCCAAAATTGACTTTTTCAAACGTGATTTCTGGCTATACTAGGCATCTTATCGAGTTAAAAATTGCATACTCGTGATGTAGGGAGTGATGTATCACATGATTTTTTTTTGTTATTTTACATTTCAAAATTCTACTTCTCAAAATTTTGAATTTCAAGATTCTAATTGATAAAATTTTAGTTTTCAATATAGGTACTACTTGTCAAAATTAAAGTTTTCAAAATTCTGCATTTTGAAACTCTACTTCTCAAAATTGTGCATTTCAAAATTCTACTTCTCAAAATTCTGCATTTCCAAATTTTACTTACTAAGTTTTGTGCATATTAAAATTTCCCAAAATATGGTATTTCAAAATTTTACTTCTCAAAATTTCTTTTTCAAAATTCTGCTTTTCAAATTTTACTTATTAAGTTTTCTGTATTTCAGAATTCTACTGCTCAAAGTACATTTTTCAAAATTATATTTCCCAAAATTTTGCATTTCAAAATTTTATTTCCTAAAATTCTGCATTTCAAAATTTTATTTTCAAAATTTCTGAATTTCAAAGTTTTGCTTTTTAAAATTTTACTTAGGTGCTAAGCTTTCTGCATTTCAAAATTCCTTTTTCAAACTTCTGTTGTTCAAAATTTTACTTATTAAGTTTTATGCATTTCAAAATTTCATTTCCCAAAAATCTGCATTCCAAAATTCTACTCTTCAAAATTTTAGCTTTCAATATAATTTTTCTGTACCTATTTCAGAACTCTAATACTCCAATTCTAGAAATTCTGCATTTTAAAAATCTGCTTACAAAAATAATTATCTAACTACCTATACAAAAAAAATTGTTCTGAGTGGTAATCGTGTATTTGAATTTAAATCCTCTACTCGTACCTACATACATATATTTATTTGCTCCAACATAAATAGATACAACACAGCGAACAAAAAAAATAAAACCTTCATTCCAACAATATACCGTTTTTCTCTATGCGTGAAGCAAAAAATGCCACATCATACTTATTTGTATAGAAAATGAATAAAAACAAAACAAAAAATAGCTTTCTTGTTGTCGCTTTGTTCTGCACCTTCGGTTTGCTTTTACCGAAAATATTATCACCCCTTCCTGATTATCGTCTGTCCTCACTCTCCACAACTCTAGGTAAAAAGTTATGGAATACGCTCGTATGGTGCCGCGTCGTTCGTTCCTCTTCATGAGAGTACTATAGTTTATATATACAATGGCTTAGGTTTCCAAAAAAAAAAATCGAAAGTTCCAAAAGATCTGGCACTTCCACATGTTCCATTTATCGCTCTAATTTGTTTTATTATGAGGAGTTCAAATTTCTAGATTCGGTAATTGTTTTGCGAGAAACTCACTCTAATTTAAAACCGGTAAGAATGAATAATCTGCTCAACTGTTATGAGATTTATTTAAAAATGTTTTCGCTTAGGATTTTATTGTTGAAGAAGCTGAGGAAGCAACGGAAGGTTCCCAGTCGGATGTCCTCGATAAATCTTTGGAACATATCATACGACCACCTCGAACATCATCACCTGCGATTGCATTGGCTTCGGGATCATCTTTTAACATGTATGTACATCTAACTCCATAAGTACATCTGCATCTTCATCGGCACCAACATCCGCCCAGTCATCTTTCAAACGAAAGTCATTTAAGAAACGTCAATGCACTTCCTCGTCTCCAGACTTTGCGGAAGCTATTAACGCAATTGTAAAGCATACGACAAAAGAACCACCAGAGGAGCCAAGGTATGCAGTTTTTGGTAAAACAGTGGCTTTTCAACTAAGCCAGCTGACGTCATACGAAGCTACAATAATTAATATGGACAAAATCCATCAACAGCTTTCCAGAGCACTACTAGATTTAATACTCAAAAAAGAATTATATTCAACGATAATTGATCCGGATGACGATGGATCCGACAAACTACAGTCGGCACTTAAAGATGCTGACATTTTTTTTGAATAATTTAGTTACTTCATTTTAATCAAAAATACATGTGTATCTACTTGCCTAAATAAATGAATTCATAAGATAAATAAAATAAATTATTAAATACAAAAGAAGTATAAAGTTTTCAGACTGCATACACACTTTCTTCAATCCCTCAATCAACTGATGTTTCAACATTCTTCGTTTCGACTGCTACAAGGAAATTTATTATATCGTGAGTGGCAACTGGAACACTGGAAGACTTTTCTGTTCTTTGTTCGTCGTGGTTGATTAAGCTAGGCGCGCACATTACATTTTTAGTTGCGCAACTGCTTGGTTCGAGCAACTAAAAAGTTTGTGTTTTGACACAAACTAAACAATTGCCTAAAATGAATTCGCTATTTTGTGTAACATATAATTATATGCACCTGCGCGGTCATTCAACCAAATAGTTCATCTGTTTTCTATAAGCAACCAAACAGTTGCGCAACTAAAAATTGAATGTGCGCACTCCCCTTTTTTTTATTGTCCAACGTCTGTTGTTTTTAAGTTGTAATTGGTCTGTGAACACCACTTAGAGCGCTAAATAGGACAAAATTATTTCGTTTTTAACTTGTTTTGTGTTTTAAAATTCTTTTTAATTTGAGAAACTATTGAATATCATTTCAATATTCTCAATTTTTAAGGAAAAAAAAAACAAGAGGAGCAAACAACTTCCGTCGTGTTGGGCTTAGTTGTTGTCGGTGGAGTCTTAAGTTAAATTTAAAGCATTTGGAGATATCAAAAGTGGACCCAGAAGTGATATAAAAATTGTAGAGTGGCTCAATATTAACAAACGGAAAGAATTTCTAGATACAACTCAAGTTGAACCTCATTCTCAGTGTTCGAAGATAAAAACGATGATGGCAAAGAAGTGAAAATATCCGAAAATCTTTGGAGAGTAGGAAACCTCTGAGGAAGTTCCAGAAGAAAGCAGCTGTAATTCAATGTTAAGCTAAGTGTACACGATTGGTAGATCTTACAATATTGTAAGATCTTACAATGTCTCACAATTATCTACCAATGAGCTGACAATGAACTGACAATTAATTGCGTGTGTACACGGTTGGTAGAAAATCTACCAATCTCTTACAATTAATTGTCAGAAGTTGGCTGACAATTCATTTTCAGATAGCCAGCTTAATACCTACCAATTAATTGTAAGAGATTGGTAGATTTTCTACCAACCGTGTACACACGCAATTAATTGTCAGTTTTTGTTGGTTATGGAAACTGACAATTAAACCTTGGCTGCAAATTTTCTGACAATGAAAAAATTGTATGATGCTAAAAAGCGAACATCTTACAATTTCTTCATTGTCAGAAACGTCAGACAACGATAAAAATTGGCAGGCCTGACAATAAATTGTGTGTGTACACGATTATCAAATACCTTACAATTTACCGTCTTACAATTAATTGTCAGTTACATTTTCTGACAATTAATTGGAAGATTACATGATTGTCAGCTAGCGTACACATGATTGTCAGGTTTCTTACAATTAATTGTCAGACAATGATCTAACAATTAATTGTCAGACAAATTTTCTGACAATTAATTGTAAGACTACACGGTTGTAAGACATTGTAAGCATGTTTTTCACTGACAGATCTGACAATATTGTAAGATCTACCAATCGTGTACACTTAGCTTTAGAAACACCAATGTCTTTCACAGATGCGCTCTCGCCAATCTCCATTGTTAAATCACAAACTGACATCGATACCCATACAAAGTGAATAATTACTTTAATTATGGTGAGCTATACTTCGATGTTGCGGAATATCAAAATTGTATTTTGGATTATTCTAGGAAGAGCAAGAAAAAACATCGCCCTTACCCAACCTACATGATACGTCAGACGGATATTAGCTCAATTCGCAACTCGACACTAAAAAACTCCACCTGGCTCCTGGCCGTTTCTTATATCGATAGATGCGCAATTCGCATGCATACTTATATCTATTATGGTCCTGTTTTGGTAAAGGTGTAATAGTTTTTGGAAGCAGTATTGGCTGGCATTCTTGTTCCACGTTGTGACAGACGATTTTTCGGGTGAGATAGTTGTGCATAACGCAGCATGCTCTTACCAACACATCGCAGCTGTCTAAAGAAATTTCAATTAGCCTATGAAAAACTCAAAATCGTGCGGCTAGCCTCCCAAAAGCCATTTCAACTGTCAAGCAAACCCGACTGCTTTCAAGAAGTTCCGGTCAAGTCCAAAAATGTCATCACCAATGAAATAATAAGGGGTGTTCTTTTCTTGTCCCTTTAAAGGGCTTGGTCGTGGTATGTTCAGGTTTTCAGTCATTAAAGCTTGATATATGTATAGTTGAGTTCTTTAGAATTATGACGTCTGCTCCGACGGGATAAAGACGCTATAAATCTGAAACAGATAGACAAACGAACCCTCAGTGTAATCGCTAGTCTCATGGATGTATCGCACTTCTTGATTTTTGGCTCAATCTATAAAAAATGCATACCAGAACCTTTAAATTATCCACTTGTACCAATGTTTTTTTTACTCACAATTGCTAAAAAAAATGTTTTCGAATTGATGAACCGCCATTCGAAAAAAAAAAAATTATTAAATTCTGCTCCATCTTCCTACATCAAATCTTTTAACAAATGCGCTTCCACATCGTGAAGCGTTCTTTTTTCTAAAAACGGATATACCCAGTTTTCTTTTTTTTTTCAACTCTGCGAGCTGTTTAAGCTGGTTAAGCGTAATAATGCTTTGAATATATTTCTCCATTGATATTCTTCACTATACTGAAAAAGTATGCGATAAAATGCCCAGCCAAAAATATCTGACAGTTCTTCTGCTCTCTGCTTTGGCTATTGCGATTGCGATGGATTTATCGCTAGTGGAGACAGCGTGTTAGGGAGATAATCAAGTCTAGTCTCGTGTAGTCGAATGTCAAAATTAGAAATTTTCGTCCGGGAGTGAATTAGTTGTTTTTTTTTTGGCAACACACTCAAATTCATTGAGCGCCCGTAGTGCAGAATCATATTTCCACGCTTTAAATTTTTGAATGTGTTTTCAATTTATAAATATGTATAAAATATTCTAAGGGATTTCCCTATCCGTCGCGTCGTCAGTTTTGTATCTTCGTCAAGAAGAGTGTCTATGTCCAGTTACGTACATTTTTTGTGTAAGAGATCAAATAAGTAATTGTGGTATACAGTAGACTCGTAGTAACGTAAACTATTAAAAACCGAGCGTTTTCACGTTTGGGAAGTTGTTTATGTTTTCATTTTCCGTCCATTCCAAAGATTTATTGAAAATGTTGATTGCTTCACTAAGATCTATTCTGGTACATACATATGTGGTCAAAACCTCGTTCGTTTCGGTTGCATTCGGAAGATCTTCAGTCCAGGACTAATAAGCAATTATTTACGGGGATTCCCCGTTTTATAAAAACGATTCAAATAACCAAACCAACAAATTCAGAAAAGAAAACAACGTTTTGTATGTTTAATGCATTTTAAATGGTGTTTACGTTATAGAGCTTTCTCACCGTGTTCACACTACAGAGTAGTCAATGTAAATTATGTTCACGTTAGCCGGTACTCACGTAAGGCGGTGTTTTTGTTAACGCTATCTACTGTATTTATTACTTTAGAAAATGACTTGGTAAAAAACATAAAACAAGTTTTTCTTTAGAGCGGTGAAAAGTAAAGGCTAGTACGCAGATCGGGAAAAATTTTGTCTCCCATACATTTTTTTTCCTGGGACAAATTTTGTCTTGGATATTTTTCCGAGTAGTACGCATTTTGCACGCAAAATTCATATTTTGTGCATTGTGGTACTTTAATATGTCAAAAAGTCTCCACTAAACTTTTCCAAGAAAAAGAATGATACATCTATCTTATTTTGCGGGACAAATTTTGACAGCCCGCAAAGCATTGTTTTCAAAACAATTTTTTTTTAAATTTTAATATTTTATAATTTTGCATACATAATTTCAATTTTTTCAAAAAGATGTCATTTGTAGAAAATTATTTAACCATATGTTTGGAGGAAAAGCATTTAGAAAAGAAAACGAAAAAAAAGAACCAGTTGACGAACCTGAAAAAAAAAATTTTGCAGGTTGGTTGAAGAACGTCCAGCAATATGGGATCTAGGGCATCAATCCCACGGTAACACCGAGGCAGTGTACTCCGATTGGCGGTTTATTTCGAAGGATATGTGCAAAACAGGTTTGTAATTATAATATATATACCAACTTATTTATATTAATGTTCTTATTTTAGAGTCCAAATCCAAAACCAACGAAAAAGAACCCAATAGCCGAAAATGCAGCTACGTTGACGCAGACTGTGGCGGAGCTGATCAGCCTTAGAAAGGAAATGCGGGAGCAACAGTCACAACCAAATCTGGTTAACTACTCCTTATTGGCTAACCTTGATAGGGATCTCAAAGAGCTCCGTATGGAGGTAGTAGAGGACCTGGGGCTTAGCTTCCAGCAACAGTCCATCACGGAGCTCCGCAAGTTTAGCCATGGCTCGAAGTGAATTTTTTTTTGTATTCTATTGTAGTTTTTAGTTGTAAATACTTTATTTTTTAAGTTTTTGTCTGTCTATGAATAATTTTAAATTATATTTTGTTATACATAGATTTAAGAACTTTAGTTTAAGAAAATAAAAAAAAATGAAAGACTTTATTTTTTCAGTACATCCTTTTCAAGCATCTAAAAAGTGAACAGTAAAAGTGTTTTTGAGTGTCTCTATGGATTGGATTGACCTACAAACATGGTTGATACCTTTTTGGAATCTGCTTTTATTGCTTTCAAGAGAAGAATGTAACAGATTTAGCATAGAAGCAGTATTGAAAAAAATCACTTGAAATACGCATTATAAAGAATCAGCATGTGTATTCCAAGAATGATTTTTTTTTTCAATATTGCTTCTATGTAAAAGATTTTGATGTTTCTTTTTAAAGCATTAAGAGTAGATTCCGAAAAAGGTATCAACCATGTTTGTAGGTCAATATAATCCATACGAATGGGTTCCTCATATTGGGTGAGTGGAGGCAAAATATATCCGAGAACTCTTTATCAGAATCGTCACTTTCACCTTCATCTGGAAGACCAAAAGAAGCTGGCAAAATTATTAGAGACAAATTGAAAGCAAGCTTACCCTGCAAAATGAGGCCGCGTTTGTTCATGGTAATCAGTACAATCAAATATTTCTTCATCTTATTACAATACCTAACTGATTTAATACTTTCAGATCCACTTCGATTACTTATCATTTGCTTTTATCTCACGCCCGGGTTGAAAAAACGTAGATAAGTAATTTTTGCTGTGCAAAAATTCAACCAACAACCAACAACGACGTAGAAGTCGCAATACTTTGGAGGATAATACGCAGCTCGGTTAGTTCTGTTATATTTTGAGCTCTGTCAGGACTGCCAAAGCAATTTCCCACAAACCGCCTTGCTCTGCTTATGCGATAGTTGGCAACTCGCTCATCGTCTTCTAGTCTTTTGGTTTTGGGCTTTCTTGGGACATATGGCTTGATGATTCGCTTTTCGAGAGGAAAAGTGTCATCTGCAATAAAAAAATAGAGAAGTTTCTCACTTCCGACATGTGCATCCAATGGAAGATCTAATTCGTCCTTCAGAATCCGTTTCCCTATTTTTGTTGATGCAAACACGGTGGCGTCTCTTTCAGAGCCATATGTCCCGTCAATACCTATAGTAGACGAATTTGCAGTTTGCATCTGCTATTGCGATTAGCACAATACTGTGAAATCCCTTAAAAATTATATAAAATAAATCTTAGTTAAAATACATTTGAATTGTTCAATAATACATATTTACTTTGTAATTATAAAAAAGGCCACATGTTTGCCGTCAATCGCACCCAAGCAGTTTGGTAAATTCCAAAAAGCATTGAATTCATTTGAAATTCGTAGGAATTCATTTCTTTTAAGGGGAGGAATCTTATTTTCCAACGCCTTCACGATTCCTATTCCTACACAAACTTCATCCAAGATAGTTCCAAAGTGTTGCTTGCGTCAGTGGCGTAGATAGGGGGGGGGATCAGGGGGATATATCCCCCCCCATTGGGATCGATAATTGTTCAACATAACCAGTCATGAACCAAATAAGTTAAAGAAACGCAATCTGAAATTTTTTTTTACGTCTCTCAGCAATTGATGATAGGTAAACGTGCAAGAAAAAGAGCTTCCATCCAGATATATACGAGTATATTTTATTAAAGATATTAGCTACACTGCTGGTTTTAACGTCAACTCCCGAAAGAACTTTCTCCAGTCAATAAAGAGAATAAAAACAATACAAAGAAGCATGACCAACGAAGTGAGATTATTAAAAATATGTCTATTTTAATAACAGTGTGATAAGCTTTGGATGTTTACTTATTTGCATCAGGATCGTTTGAATGGTTTGGCTGCTTTAGCTATTCATCGCGAAATACCTATACTAGCAGCATAGATTATAAGTGTTTTATCTAAAAAGAACAGAGAAGTGGATTTTATTTTGTGATTTATTTTTTAAATTAATATTATTTTACTTACCACAGTGCCTTACATAAGTAAAAGCGCACCTGTAAAAATGTGTTTTGTAGAAAAATAAAATGGGAATGACACCCTACTATTTTTTATTGAATGGCATCACATTAAGTAAATTGAGAAGAAAAAAAAGTTCCGTTAGTTTCTCTTCTGGTGGTTAAAAATTAAAACAGATTTTTTTTTGTATTGCAAAAGTATAACCGCTTTTTTATTTTGATCTGTTTTTTTTTTATTTTAAGTAAATTTTTTCGGCTAAATTAGTAAAGGACATTGCTGCTCCTATTTTCGACCAATCTAAAAATTGTTTTTGATATACTGTTGACAAGGTTATTTAATATGGAATCGTCTATATAGTTCCATTCTTCCACAATCGCCTCTCGCAGCTCAGCAACACTGTATAATTGCCTATTATGGGCATACATTTTGCGGGTCAAAATTCCCCAAAGATTTTCAATAGGGTTACAATCTGGAGAACGTGCCGGGAACACCATAAAATGTATGTTATTCGAATCGTACCATCCCAAACTTTGACGACTAACGTGAATTGGGGCATTTTCATGCTGGAAGACATGCCAAACTCGACGAAATCGTCTTAAGTAGGGTACCACATTATCCTGAAGCACCTGGGTGCAAGCTGAACTGTTCATCTTTGCAGAGGTGAAGGCAAGTGCAACCTTACCAAGGTCGCAGAAGGCCCCCAAACCTTACAACTGCCACAGCCAAAGTTCCTCTTGAAAACAAACTTTTTTCCTTTCTCAGATCATGCCAATATCCGTTAAAAGCACCTGACCCATCAAGATTAAACTTTTTTTGCCACTGAAAATAATCTAAGATAATCTAAAAAAACATTCATTGAATTATGCGATTTGGAATAAAAAGAGTTAAGTGTAAATTAATGGAATGTTACTTATGGTTTTCCAATTCCGTTTCATGTTTTGCTGGGCAAATTCTTACTTTTTTTTGTAGACTGTTGTCAAATTTGGAGCTGGCATCATTTTGCACCGAACAATCACTTTACTGCTTTTTAAGGCACGAAAAACCGTTGAAACCGAAATTCCTAAGCCCAATTCGTCACGAACGTCTGGCAAAGAATGCGCCGAATTGGATGCAGCATTTATTAAACGCCCCTTATCTCGACGTGTCAGCTTCTGCAGATGCCCGGGTCTTATTTTCGTCTCATAAGATTCTGGACCTTGTAAGAAATTTCGGACGACACGATCGGATCTTTAAATTTTCCTACCAATAGCGCTTAAGCTTAGGCCAGTTAACCGAAAAGCTTGAATTTTGACTTTTTCCGTATCGCTTAAATGTTTACCACGCGGCATTGTTTCTTGTCATTTCGAAGCACATAACTGAATGAAGCTTCAGAGAGGTTTGCATTGTGCGGTTATACTTTTGCAATATATAAAAATCCGTTTTTAATTTTTAAACACCAGAAGAGAAATTAACGGAACTTTTTTTCTTCTCAATTTACTTGATTAGTGATGCCATTCAATAAAAATAATAGAAAGTGTCATTCCCATTTTAATTTTCTACAAAACGCATTTTTACAGGTGCGGTTATACTTATGCAAGGCACTGTATATCAATATTTATTCTAGTTCATATTCAAATTAGGTAATGCGTATAACATATTATCTTTAGAAAAATATAATTTTTTTATGGCATATATAATGAATTCAATGAAGTCTTGTTATTTGGTTTTTTGTTTTTTAATTATTAAAACTTTAAAAAAAAATAGCGAACTAGATATATCCCCCCCATAGCGAAAAGCTATCTACGCCACTGGGTTGCGTATCCTGTATATAGACGCAACATGTCGTTGTATGGAACCACTTGCTTAGATATCTAGCAAGAGACAAAATAAATGGTAAATTATTTGATTTTCTTAAGTGCACATAACTGCACGTACTCCATAACTACCGCAAACTTCTCTAATGGACAAATTTTATCTGTTGGCCATGTGTCCTTTTTTGGGCGTAGATATGCTTCCACCAATTTGAAAATTTCTTCAAAAGAATCCACGGTCATATGGAAATTTTCTTTGAATACTGCCATGTTATTCATCATATCCTTAAAATAAAAAGAAAGAAATTAAGATTATGTACATATGTATGTATATAACATAAAATAAATTAATTTTTTTTTACATTTTTCACAAAACGCCCTTTATCTTTTCTTTCTTTCAGGTAGAGGTTGACCCTGAAGAGAGTTTTGTTTTTAATTTTGTTGGATATAATAATTGTTGTCACCACAGCTGTAGCGCACGAAACAGCTATTTCCTCCATGAAATGTATATCCATATTTAGTTAGGTATCTGAAATTATTGTTCAATTTGAAATTGTTTATATTATTTTACGGATTATTATTGCTTGAAAGATACTTCTTGATACTTGACAGATTTTTTTTTATATCTCCAACTTCAACCTTTTGCTCGAGATCTGGACAAGTTTTGTAGAGATTAAAAATGTAGAGATAAAATTTGTCTTGTCTCGATCTGCGTACTAGGCTTAAGCTTCAAGCTAGAGCTGTGTCAATCGCGATTGATTTGGTCTTTGTGACCCGTTCACCAAAAAGATTGATTGATTGCAATCAAAGTAGACCAAATCAATCAATCCTAATGTCAATCTCTTGCCACTGAAACCGATGAACGAAACGAACGAAAAAAAGTTATGTTTCGTTCATTCAACTTGTTCTCAATCATTTCACAATACTAAAATAGGAATGGGCATGAAACAGAATGTATATTCCTCATTTTATATACAATGGAAGATGGTGTGAATGAAGTAACGAAGTAGAAAAAAGCCAAACTTTCTTTCATTTTCACATTGTTTCGGTCTCGGTCTGAACGAAACGATTGGAAATAAAATATTTTAGTTGAATGAATGATTGAAAACATTTCGTTTCGGTCTATATCTCGTTCGGAACGAAGAGGATGGATAAAAAATGATTGAATGAACGATTGATTGAAAAGACCGAATCCTTGAACCAATCAATCAATGATTGATTCGATCTTTTAAAATGAACGATTGGCACAGCTCTACTTCAAGCTTCGCACACACCAGTTTGTTCTGGAATATCTTTGAATTCTTAAGAGTGTGAAATAGATATAATTCTGTCTCACTTTAATGTTTGAATTTTGTTTCTCGGCAAGCCATAGTACGACACCTACCTGCGTAGCCACGAAACTCTAATCAAGGTAGTGACACACTAGAATGAAGGTTTCTCCCGTATTTATAATATTTTATTTTGCATACTTATGGTGGATTTACATGTATCTGCATTTGATTTCTGCAAAATAAAGGGATGCCAAATACAGAAATTATATGAAGAGAGAAAAAGAACAAAATGCCGACAAAAGGACTCCATTTCTGCTTTATAGGAAATTCAAGAAATGCAAGAAAGTCAAGATTATAGTAAAGACGAACATGTTCATCTTTATTATAGCAGCTTCGTCTGCATTTTGTAAATTTGCGATATTTCCATATTTTTCTATGATTTTTGTTGACGAACGCATGATATGAAAAAAACATTGAATCGAAATGGAAGAAAATGGAGGTAAGTTAAATTTTCATTGCATAGTTTCGTAATAACAGGCCAACAAGTTATAGCAGTTTATAGGAAGTAAAAAAGAGTTACCACTTGTGTATTCTCTCCCACTTTCTTGTAAATGTAAATATGTAAATCCACTTTTAACCAATTTTCAATATTCCTAAAGAACGAAAAAAGTGGAAGGAAATTCTTTAGTTTATTTACTGAACACACAGTTAATTACTATAGCCTTACATCCAAATTTATAATTTATGCATTATATAATTGGAAAAAGTTGATTTAAATTTTTTTGAAGAATGTATAGATACAGTATGGTCGAACAAAATATCAAACCTTTTATGAGCATATTAAACAGTCCAAAATATTTTATTCAAATGAAAAAAAATGTTCACAATTCGTCCGATAGTTTGAAATATGTAAGTATACAATCAGCCAAATTCCCCAAACTTCTTTGAGGAATGTTAAAGTTAATACGAAGCAGGAGGTGCAAAGAGTATACTCGTATATTACCGTTTAAAAGTTTTGCAATGAAGACAAAAGATAAATACAATCGTCAGCTCTCAAGGCTAGTTGTGTCGATAAGTTTAAGTCTAGTGTTGTAAGGATGGCGTTCATAGAGATTTTTCCAACCTAAACCTTTGAGCGCAAACTCCAAAAATCTTATTTGCACTTGTACTAATCAGGATTTATGACAATCATAATGGGTTGACCAGACCCGACAAGCATATTTCAAAAAATCATTTACACGTGAGCAGAGTAAACGGTTAAACAAATAACATGCACTCAAAAGAAGAAACAGAAAGCTTATTCGTTCGTATAACCTATAGTTTTTAAGTTATCGATGTTGAGAAACAAACAAGTGCAAACACACTAGTTAAAAAAAGAATTAAGATCATACTGCAACTCTTCACAATCTACTAATCGTGTACTACCTGCACATGCTCCTACTTTCTCACATGCAAAGAAGCACAGCAAAAAATTAATTTAGGCACCCCAGACCGCAGCATTTAGACATCTATCTGCACTCCGACCGTGCACCAATACATTTGTGCTTGCGTAACTCACTATTTAAAAAAATGCCTCAGCGTTTACACGATATGTCACTTCCAGTATTTCTTATTCGAAGCTTTAACTTTAACGCAAATGAGTTCAACCCAAAAGCAAATAGGTTAAACCCAAACGCAAATGGATTTACCAACCAAACGAAAATATATCTAACCACAAAGGAAAATCGATTCAAGCCCAATGAGCTTAATTTACTAACAAATCATTTTGACCAAAATCCAACTCAAATTCTTTCGACTGCCAGTGTATCTAGATAGTCAATTTATTTTTATGTTTACCTCGCTCAATACGTGGGTTTGTACTTATTAAACTTATTGAAAGCTCGCTTATCCCATTTCAGTTCAATTTCATATTTAATTTTTGAATTTCGTACAGGAAACAAGCATGAAAATTGTTTCTTCCTTTAAATAAAGTCTGCATGTTGGTTGTTGACTGCGATCATTCCACGTCCAAAGTTTTGTTGGTTGTCGTTGAATATGAAAGAATTAGGCCTATTCTGCCAGATCTTTTATTCTGTTATAAATTGTCTGTTATGAATCATAAAAGATTTCCACCTCAAAAGATCTTTTAGGACTGGTATTCAGAACTTCGAACTTTTATAAAAATCTGTTATGCAACTTCGAAAACGAAATCTGTTATCAAACAGAAATAAAATCTGTTATCATTATAATCAGCTGTGATAAGTAAAATATATCTGACACAACTAAAATGGGTGATGAACAAAAAAGTAATCTCTTGAAAACTTTTTTGTAATTTGTACCATGGAATAAGATTTTACCACCTATTATTCAGGGAATACCATGACAATTCTATGTTGCGTATACCACGATAAGAATCCTAGTATAATCTGTTTATCGCATGGTACGCACCTTGGAACTTCCATGGTATGTCCTGAAACATACATAGATGGTTTCTTCGTATACCATGGCATAGTACACCAGTATTTTTGACGGATCTATCTAATGAATGAGTTCCCTTACTTTAATGACATTTTCAGAGCGAAGACAACAAAAGATTACGCAGGAGCAGAAGGAGATTTACTGCTCCTTTATGGAGCCAAATCCAATTTTCTGCCAGACGAAACATACTGATAAATCAGTTAAAAGTATATGGGAGACCCTGGTAGTTCTTCTGAACAGCACGAGTGGTGCCACTCACAACGTTGAAGAGTGGAAAAAAGTAAGTATAAAAAGTAAGTAAGTATTATTCTGAATTAGGCTTAATTTTTTTTAGGTTTTCGACAATTGGCGGTACGCATGTTTTACCACAAGCTCCGCCTTCAAAAAGCAGAATTTAAAAAAACCGGCGGTGGGTCCCCAAAAAACATAAAACCAATAGATAAGTTGGAGGAGAGGGCGATGGCTTGCTGGGGTCGCATTGTGGTGGATGGCCATACAAATTTTGCTGCGACAAGTTGTTCCAAGTTCGAACCCAACTACGAATCGGAAGAGGCTGTAACAGGTGATCAACAAATGGAGTTGGGTACTGAAGTGGAAGGCTTGGTCTATTTGGATGCTTCGGAGGAAGTGGTTGAGACGAGAGAAAAACGTCAGCGTAGGAGTACCACTCAAACACTAGGTAAACTCTTGTAATTTTAAGTGTGATTTTGTGGGATATTTATACGAGTATTCCATCATGAAAGTAATGAAGTAAGTAGAACAACTGGCAATTTCAAGAAATTTTTTTAAATTGGTAGATATTTCTTAAAATTTCAAAAAAAAATTTCATATATACAACTATTTTCTTCATGTTCAACAATTACGTATGAAATGCCAAAATTACTCGTAGACGGAAATTTTTTTATTTTGTTTAATTGAAAACGGATTTTAGAATTACCTAGAGGACTTAAATTAAAACTCAGAAACGTCTAAATCTTCGAAAAGATGCAATTAGCTTTGAAGTGACAGAGTGTAATAAATGATTTCTTGAAGCTTTGCTTTGTAGATGGAATTATAAAATATACCTGTTGTACAACATGCACATTTTCCTAAATTCTATACAATTTAGGATGATGACTTCAATCAATTTCTGTGCACTTCTGAGGAAAGGAAGATAGTGCAGGCTGACCTTTTATCTGCTCCAAATTGGACAATGTTGTCACTAGCATCGAAGCTACAACTGCGGCCATAGAAAAATGTACTATGGCAATTATAAGGCAGTAGTTTTTATCTTAATTATAAGTCATACAAACAAATAAAAATATATGAACATATTATGTAAATGATATTTTATTATATTATTTTATATTATATTATAAGGGAATCAAGAAAGGGAACTTAGTTGATTAATGTAATGGATTGTTATTCAACTTTCAAGTTGCTCGAACCCGAGAACCATAAGCTGTGCCATTCGGTGCGATTTCTTCGCTGGATTTCGTCGTTCTTTCCAATTTCATTTTCGGTTATATCTTCGAGCTCATCTGTGTCGTCAAGAAATTGTTCTATGCCCATAGTATTTAAATTGTGTATGGAAAATAGATTATTTTGGCTGCTCTTTCTGGCGAATAGTGAAGAACTCTTTGGCGTGATAAGCACCTAAACCGGCTTTTGATAACACCAAAAGACCTTTCGACAGAGTTCCTTGTGGACAAAAAGCGCTTATTAAAGGCTGATTGAAATGAAACTTGTGGTGGGTTATTTATTGGAGTAAATAACCACGGCTCAAGTGGAAAGCCAGAATCACCTAGTGAAGAGAAAAATAGTAATTTATAAGTAAACATACGCATGATATATTGAAAAAGTATTTACCAATGATATATGTGAACGTTGATTTTCTGCCGTTGTAAATGCAGCTTTGAGAAATCTCCTCACAGGTGGAACCATCCCTATGGCGGAGTCCTAGACTGAGCCCGGGTATTGTGCATCGGTATATATAACTCTTAAGTTAGCATCCGTTATAGTTAATACATTTATGCTATGGAAGCCCCTTCTGTTGATATATAAATGTCCTGGTGCATCAATTCCGTTTTAAGGTGGAGCGATAGGTATATACATATGTGTGCCATCAATGACCCCAATTATACCAGGCATGTTCAATTTTGTTAAAAAACTGTAGAAAAGGACAAATCATTAGAAGATAAGAACTAAGCTTAATGAATGCAATCACTTAGGCCGGTATTCACCGAGAGCTCATAAACCTATTCACCAAGCAATATTAGTGAAGATCTACGAGCGCTCTTAAAAGTTAGGAGTGGTCCCGACCACATTTAAATTTTGCGTATTAAATGTTTTTCCAAAAAAATGTTTTAAAAAACAGTTTCGCCCATAAGCTTTAATTTTTTAAAATATCCATTTGGGTAAATTTGTTCCACACAGTACTATTTTTCGTTTATAAATATGTACGCAGATTCAGCATTTTGTTGTTGTACTTGATTCATCCTTATATGTGCAAAAGCACGTGGTGTACTATGTCTATTGCACAGTTTTATAATAGTACTATAGGAACTATATTCCACTATAAGAGTTCGAGTGAAAAATTGATCATGATTATAGTGTCTTGACTTAAACTGTCCAATAATGATTCTATAAATGATATAATGATTCTATCCCAACTAACATTTTAGTTTCTATTAGCTTAGAAATATGGACATGCTGGAAGTTTCAATTTATATAATGCTTCTATAGAGCCTTCTTCAAAAATAATTTTCCTATAGAAGTCACGGTTTCAATATCATCTTCTTTTAAACCTTTTGCAAGTAAGACACAAGGTTTTTCAGAGACTAGAACCAATTTTTCGGATATGGTTTTATAAATGAAAATAGAGAAGCTGGAACTTGTATAAAGATTGCAATGTGATATGATATAGAAGTTTACATCAATGAGTTTTCAAAAGGTTTCTATAAAAATTTCCTAAGAGCTATATAGAATACGTCTCTTAAGCCTAGCAGACTTTAACAAAAAGTCTTTAAAGAAAATGTCAATGTTCAAACTTCTAAGAACTCTGCAAATGAATCTTAACAGAAACTAATACATTTAATCTTAATTAAAGTTAGGAATGTTAAATTGATGCATGTTTATTTGTTATTTGTACACATTTATTGTAATCCATCTATGTACTTTTTAGATATTACTCAGGCAAGTATAAGAGTATAAATCGAGATCCCTCTATGATATATAGCATAGACAATTAGTTTGATTGTTGCCTTTGATTGCCTTGTGAACCTTAAGGCTAGGCGCGCACATTCAATTTTTAGTTGCACAACTGTTTGGTTACTTATAGAAAACAAATGAATTATTTGGTTGAATATCCGCGCAGGTTCATATAATTATATGTTACACAAAATAGCGAACTCATCTTAGGCAATTGTTTAGTTTATGTCAAAACACAAACTTTTTAGTTGCTCGAACCAAGCAGTTGCGAAACTAAAAATTGATTGTGCGCGCCTACCCTAACAGTCTAGCGAAGATGAAGTTGAAGTGACGAATAACCAAAATTTAAGAAAAAATACCTTCGAAAGCAGGCAGCTGAATTTCAGATCAACCATTCGGCTCTTAAAAATTGAATTGCAATTATAAGCGAGCGTTTCGAAACAGGTGCGAAGTTATAACCTGAATATCCGAGAACTTTTTTGTTTTCAAACATACGAGTATAATGTAGCTGCATTTATATGATTATCTTCATTTTGATCTTCTGTGCCCATATATTAGATATAAATGTGAATTTCTTTGGAAGAGGCATATATGTAAATCCAGCATGATATCTCTATATATCACTTAAAGTGGAAATGCATAAAACTATAGATGGGTGAACTGACCAAAATGTTTGATGGTTTTATTACAAATAATATAAATAAATATTACATGAAAATAATTCACGATATTTACTACGTTTATATGCAGTATCGAAAGATCGAGTTGCATTAGGGTCGGATTTTCGACCCAGGTTTTTCGTCATTTGAGTTGAGAGCTCGATTTGGAGTTGAGTTGAAATGGTGTTGAGCGATCCTGAAACAATTTGTTAAGCTAACTCCTCGACCCAGGTTTTTCGTCCCATATTTCGACTCGACACCGCTGAGCGAGTGAGATCGAGTCGAACGAAGCTCATTTCAACTCAATACCCGTTTACAAAGGGTCGAAGCGAGCTTCAAGCTCGCTTCAATACCTCATATAAACGTAGTAATTGAAGAAAGACATAATGTATACTTAACATAACAAATGTCAAACTAAACGGAATACAAACATTTTACATATATGAATGAATGAATCGTTTTTAAGGACACAATCAAAACAAAGAAAGAGTTAAGTAAAACATAAAACAAATCACTACGGTCAGCAATTTGAAGATATTTTGTGCGCTCCCATTGGGAATGAAGATTAGGGCTCAATACTGAAAATTAAATAAACATTTTGTAGGTAAACTCAACAAAGGAAACTTAAGAGAATTGTTTAGGTTTTGTTTTTCTTGTGTGAACGTGGCCTTGGCAAAATTGTATATCGCAGTCTTGTGTTAATTTTGAAGTTTGAGAAAGAAATAGGCTGACTAAGTTTTTGCATCTTCCAAATAATATTCAATATGGCCCAGTGCGTAGAGAGATGGACTATTACACAAGAGATGCCGAGTTCGATCCCCAAATAAGGTATAATGTCATTCATGTTTTAAAATTATTCCAAATACATTAATTAATAACAATTCCAATGTGATACATAGTTTCAGGTTTAAAATTGATTAAATGTCGGAAAAACGTCTTCAAAGAAATATAAATTTACTTTTATTTTTCAGGCTCGGTAAAAGTTGTAGTGTAAGCTTGTAATAGACATAAAAAGCCGTGCGTTTGTAATTTTTGCAAAGCTTTATTCAAGCCATCTGTCAAAACTTGAACTGAGTTCAATTTCGAATAGGACTCAGTTAAACTTCTAATAGTTCATACACGAAGCTAGCACCTTTTAAAGATCTGTGCATGGTACTTCTAAGAGAATTTTCGGAATCACTTATAGAGGTACATAAAAGGTTTTGTGAGCTTGTGTGATATTCTCCTTTTTGTTCTTAAACAACCTTTACAAATGTATTAAAGAACTTCGAAAATATATTTAGTTAGACCGAATCGAAGCTGAAATGTTAGTTGGGTATAGCCATTTGACTTCCAGCAAGAATGGTTATATGAGCACTATAGCTACGAATGATTCTTAATTTCAGAAATAGGAAGCAAAATTGTTAGTTGGGATTTGCTGTCAAGACCAACATTCCACAACATTGCACAGTTTGGGTATGCCTGAACAAGAGAGAGTGGCTCTCATTTTCGAACTTCGAAAAACACTTGCGAGTGGTTGGTGAATACCCCACAGAAATTTCAAGTTAAGAGCCTCATAAAGTTAAGAGCCGTTTAGGGGCGCTTGGTGAATACGAGCCTTACTCTCTTTTTATCTCTGCGGTGTCGGGAACACCACTAGGGAATTTAATTGCGTCGTTTAATAAATGCGCGTTAATAAGGTCTGTCACGACATGAATGGCGCTCGAGGTCTCGACGTACTGGGTTGCGATAGCCCAAAAATGTGGCCGCTACCAATTGATGCCTGGTACGAACCGTTCCCGTAAAAATGAAGTATTGAAAGAAACTATAATTACAGGTATAACTATATATGTAGATCATAAATGCATTATTTTTAATATTTTACCTGTATTTTAAATGGAATTGTCGTATTTGTGGCTCGCGTAAGTAGCTGCAGTTTGTCCATCAAAGTTCTGGCATTCAATTTTTCTAACCTAAACAGTTGTATGAACCGCACATCTGGAAGATCAAAGGGATTAATTTTCAATCTTAGCTCCATTAAAATTGTCCTGTGCTTTCGTATGCAAAAATAACTGTATTTTAATTTTCTTATTTGTTTATATGATGTATTTTAATATATTTTCTTACATTTCTTTCTCTCCTTTTAAGAATATTTCGTTGACGAAATAAAAGATAAATATATATATACCTGTAGAATCTTGAAATCTTTTATGATAAAAGTCACAGAAGTCTGTCTTTTATTCTTTTATGATTTTTAACAGATGTTATAAGAAGATTTTAGATTTTGTTGACAGCTCAAACGTTTGTATGGAAATTCATAACAGAATAGAAGAATAAAAGATCTCGCCGAATAGACCTAAATAATTGTATTTTTCTTTTCGTTTTGCAGTAAGGCGTTCAAACAACGAAAAACAAGTGTAGGCGGACCATAGGATACAAGAATTTTAAACTCCTGAAACTATGCAATGTTTTATTTTTATCACAACATGTCGTTAAAAATCATTAAAATCCACAAATTCCAAAATTTCTCTTTAATCAGCATATTCTTAAAATGAAAAGCATTAATCAGCAGCATTTATTCGTAATAAAACAAATTTATAAAATCAGAAAATAATTCAATTACATTTTCCATCAATACAATCCAATTATATTCCAACTAGATTTTGTTCTAGCTTAGCTCATATTCAAACCTAGTACATTTCATTTTCGAAACACTTCCTTGGACCCAACTACATTCCAGGTTCCAATTGGATTCCATATATCTGACAATTGGAAGCTTCAAAATCACAAAAAAACACAAGTGTCCATCTGTCAGTCACCCACAACTAGTTCTCTCAAAACAAAAAAAGTCAAAGAAACGACGGTTTTAGCTACACGGAAAGGAAAATTGTCAATCGCGTGTGTTTTGATTTTCCAAATTAAACATCAAGGAAGACACATTTTCCGTTCTATTTCATTAACATAAATCTCCCGACACTCGACCCAACACATTTTTGGAGCAAAAGTGATTTCATTTGTGGAAAAATATGTCTTCAGATGCGCCAAACTGGCGCCAATCAATCATAACACGGATAATTGATCGCAATAAACGCGAATCCTCCTACCACAGGGAACTAATCCAACAAAGTAAGTTTCACTTTCTAGAAGCATCAGCATTAACGATTCTGATGACTTGATAACCGGACGAAATTGTCTCATTAATTGAATTTAATTATGCTAATGAGAAGCGACTGGGTGTTGCAATCGACACACTATTTGTACTCTCTCTCTTTCCACAGACAATCGCTTCTATGACACCGTTGTCCAGCTGGAAGCAGAAAACTTACGGATTAATGTGGAAAATGAAAAGCTTCGGACTGCTGTGGCAACAGGTGGCAAAGACTCAGGTGGTTCCTTTGCTGTCCTCGAACGTCTGCTGGCCGAACAGAAGCATCTCACCGAGTTGCACAAGCGGAAAGGCGACAATTCCCAGATGATTGTCGACCTAAGCATGAAGGTCGAGGAGCAGCGCAAACTTCTCTCCGAGAAAGAACAAAAGTAAGTTGGCAGCAGCTCAAAGGACCATGTTCATTGTATTTTTTTTCTTCTAAGCTGCGCCGAGCACATGAAGATGAATCAAATCTTGCGCGCCGAGTCGGCTATGTTGAGATCAAGTCTCGAAGAACTCAAGAAGCTGGACACAACCCTCCGGGATGAACACACTGCCCTCCAGCTGGCATTTAGTGCGCTCGAGGAGAAAATGCGGGGCATTCAGGTGAGAGTTCGAATCTTTATGACTTCTCCAGGCAATATCTATTCTCGTTATCGATAGTCGATTTTCCATAACTTAATTGCAAATAGCCGCTTCCTCCCGGGCCCTTCCTCTGGCGTTTTCTATTTCCTGTCATTTTATTGGAGCTCATTATCAATTTGTATGTAAAATCGCACGCGTTATCACGTATCGCCTAGATTGACGGCCATACTCGTAAATGGAAAATGATAAATAGAATCCGCAGTTCGCAGAAAGCGTCGAGCGCTATTTGTGAAATACAAATAGAAAGCTTTATAAGACCTGTCGAGAGCCAATGACACGTTTATGGATGCCTGCACTTGATTTATGTTTATCTCTTGTTGTTTTTATTCCCAATCAAGTCACATATGAGGAGGGGAAGGGCTTTGGAAGATGAGCAATTTACACTACGTTCTATTTTTGCATTACTTAGTTTTCGTTTTTTTTTTATTTTTGGTTGAATTCCGTGGGAGCTCGAACCTGCCGTTGTTTATGCAAAATTATGTGGATTAATCATTGACTGTGGTCGCGGTTCAATTGTTTAGTCTAGTAAAAGCTATGTCGACGAGAAACACACTGAACCAATGGTGTCATGCTCAACGATATCGAAACATGACATGTGGTCTAGTTCTCACAATATCTGTAAATAGTTTTTTTTTTTGTAATATTTTGATCCATACCCCTAGGAAAATGTTATTTTTGTTACCTCCAGACAAAGCCTTTGTAGTAGTTGTTAGCTTTCAAAAGTTATTGGTTTTGAATTTTGTGCTGAAACATAATCGGACATTTTGTTGCGCTTTTACTGATGGAATTCAAATTGGTAACAAGTACACCTTCGCAAAGATTTTTCCAAAGCAAAGAACCTTTTTTATATTTATGGTCATTAAAGGCTTATTTAAATTAATGATTCATCAAGTTCAATTAAAAAGTCTTTTAATTGGTAAATTAAATTCAGTAATACATAAAATAGGAGGCAGTAACGGTTTTTAGAGAGCCTTAACCTAGTGAAATACAACTCCCAACAATTTCTGTGTGCGTGTTACCAAAAATGTATGGAACCAACAATTTTCTACCGACTCCGAACTTCTCATGACAGGAGCCACTTTGTCAATTTCTCGTAAGAGGCAGTACACCCCTGAAAAACTTTTCTGCAGCGGCTGACAATCGAACCCAACAAGACCTTCTGCATGACATGCCAAAAAACCTTAAAAAAAGAAAACCTGATCCCGAGGAACATCTTCAATTATGGTAAATAATTGTAATCCTTTGAGAGATAGTCACATTGGATCAATGTAAGATGAAGTGAATTTAAGAAACTACAAGTCAACTGATGAGTGAGATCGCCGGGACTAATCCATTTAAATAGTGCAAAGCCTTTCATTTGGCTAATTTTTTCCAGTCGTATATAGTATTTGAATAAGAAAAAACTTTCTTTTAACGGATCATATTCACAAAACCTTCATTTCTAAAAATATCAGTTGTCCAGTGGGGTAAATAAAGAATTTTCCAATAACAGAATAATAAGCAATGAAATATCGCTTTAAAATATCGAAAGCCTTTAGTTCATGAATTAAATTCATCCTACAAAAGAGTAATGTGGACTGCGAGATTCCCAACACATGTGATAGACGTGGAATCAACTGAATTGGTTCATTTTGAACTCGGCTGCTATATTTTCGGTACTTCGGCAAGTGCGTTGTCCCACTGGCACATTAACATATAGTGACTATGTTGTTGAATCTAATGTATCCACTATAGAGCACACAGCCCGTCTAATCGGACAATAACTACGACATGAAATTGTAGTAAACGCCCTCAAAGTTGCAACAGAAAATAGATTCCCACCTTTTACCCTATTTTATAAAGCCTATATCAAACTCAACCTTTTTTTGCAGTTCCTAAAGTCATTAAATACATTTTTAGGCACAATAGATTTGTATTAAAGGGTTTTTAAATTTCCGCGGGTAGATTTGCGTATCTGCGCCTCTAGACTTGGTTACCCTTCACAGTCGACTCTTCAACCTTTGGTGGTAATCAATCAGCCAATACTAGTACGTCAAATGAACATCGTCACGGTCCGTGACAGTGGCGATGTAGAGCCCGAGGCAGTGCATACCTCGAAGTGCACAAGAACTCGCTCTTTCGCAGACTTGGCGAATTTTGCGTCCGGACCTACACCCGTACAATATACAACTGACCCAGGAACTCAGAGTTTATGACAATTGACAACGTCGTTCGTTCGCTGATTAGGCTTCAGAGCGTTTGGAAAAGTAGCCCAAATTTGGCCCAAGAATCATCTTTAGCAACGAGAAGAGCATATTTTGATGAATGGCTGTGTTAACAAGTTAAATTTTGGAATAAAAAACGGCACCAACCCACATTAGGTTCACAAAGTGATAATGCATCGTCTATAAGTTACCGTCCGTTGATTTTGGGCCGGCGGTGTCATTGTTACGTACTTTTTCGAAAACGACGTTGATGCGGTCACCGTCAATGGCGAGCAGAACGATGATAACCAATTTTATATGACCCAAATTGAACTATATAGACCGACATGTGGCTCAACAAGGCAGGGCTATGTGTCACTCGGACGCCACGATTTATATTCTCCATGAATGATTTGAGGGTAAGGTTAGCTCTCGCAGAGGTGACGCGAATTGGTCATGCGATTTGACCTTGCTAGACTTTTTTTTTGGGGGTTTCATAAAGTCGTAAGTAGATGCTAAAAAGCCACAATCAACCGATTTCCTTAAAGTGAACATAACACAGGTCATCGCTCAATTTCAGCCGGATCAATGCGCAAGAGTAATTGCAAATTAGACCATTCAGATCCGTGCCACCATAAGAAGCCGATGCGGGCATTTCAATGATGTTTTGGACAAATTAATTGATTTTGTCTTAACCTCAAGTAATTGTTGACGATAATTCCTCTGTAAAGGCGGTAGATAAACTCGTACATAAATCAAATTTTGGAATTAAAATAAAAAGTTACGTTAGTAGAAGTAGTTAAGTAGTTTCCTGTTAAAGATCAATGTTAAATGACATCGAAATTCAAAGAAACATACCAGATGCAAGACGATTTCTAGCAAATTTAAACAAATTAATCTACCCTCTCCGTACAGGAATATAAAAAATTGTTCTTCAGGTTTCTATAGGTGTTTACAAAGTCATGAGGCTTTTTTGTCGTTGGAAATCTTCAGGAGACACTTGGTAATATTCGTTATCAAATAGTGTGGAACTCTCACTTTGCGAAAACCACCGGGATCAGGACAGGTCTATGATTTTTCTAAAATCCCATTGGGACAGATTTAAACTTTGACTACTCTCCCATAGCTTTAAGACCATCAGCCCAAACTCATTAGGTTTGGTTCCTCTAAGTCTCTGAACATGGTCTCGTATATTTAAGACGATTTCCCTTTCGGAGTTGGTAAGACTTCGCAGTCACTGATTGTGTGGTGAAAAGTGTTTTTTTAACCACTTCTGTGATAACTTCAATGAATAGATAGGCGAGAGTTCTTCAAGTTTAGTTTTTTTGTTTTTTTGATGTGCTCTTTCCATTTCATATCGTTGACGTCCACTGGAATATTCCTTGTACACAACAAATACAGGGTTTGGACCTAAATCACCCCGGCTTCAATTTTCTTTAGTTTCAAGTTATTTTGGTCGTATCGTACTCTAAAGAGACGGTTAGTTACTTAGGATTTCGGTATTTCGTAGTACTGCCTGGGAACGTGCCTATGCAGTTCCAAGTGCCAAATCTTTTCAAAGGTTTGAGCAACATCTAAGAATAGAGCTGAATATACCCGTTTTTCTTCAAATGCCTTTTTTACATCGTGGAAAGTTTATTTTTAAATTCAAACGGCATTGAATGAATATTGAGTAAGGGTTTGAATTGCAACCTAAAGATCTAAGTGCACCCATCCAGAGCTAGATGAGTTGCTAACCAAGTTTATCCCCTTGATGAGTTTGATTATTTGGAGTACCTTCCTAGAGGATAAATCGCCTCCTCTACCTGGTAGCGTTCCAGATACTTGTTGATTTGACACATTAGTGCTACGCATCCGCCTAGTATGTGTTCTGGTATTTCGTCATGAGTATTGCAAAATCTGCTTACAGTTTTTGAAATAATATTGGTTATAGTTCCCAAGAAGTAGTTTTGCCTGCCTCGGTTTTGGGAGTTCTTTCCAGTGTTTGGATCTTCTGGCCTCCTCCTCTATTTTGATTTCGTATTTATTTTGTTTTCTCCTATTCAGCAGTAGGGCTCTGCCCCCATTAGAGGAGTCCTTGCGCCTATTTTTACTTGGGCGTCTGCCTCCTAATTTCCCTGGACACCTACATGTCCAGGCACAAAATGAAGTGAGACATAATTGTTCTTGCCAAGTTTGTTTAGCGTATGAGCTTTGTGCTTCGAGTGCGGCTTGGCTATCTGACATAATGGCAATGTTTTGGTTTTGGTAATTCCTCTGGTTCGGTATATGTGTTTGATAAGCGTTTTCAGGAGCAGTTACTCGAAAATCTTTGCCATGGTTGGTATAAGCTGGTAGGAAGTTTCTTCTGTGGGTGGCTTACCTAGCTTAGGTATAACAATGACTTCTGCAATTTTTTAACTATGTATGTGGCATATATCAAAGCTTATGGCTTTCCTTTTTTATGAATTGGAGTTTTTGTTAAGGCTTTAAAAGTTATTTATTTAAAACCTGAGCAGTTATTACATAGTAGCCTGTTGATTTTTCGTCCAATAACTTGTGTTGACATATGCTTCTTACTTATTTTAGTTGGGCAAGGGGAATTTTATTGCTTCCATTAACAAACTGCATGTCTTCTGTAGCTGCATTTTCTCGAAATGGCTTAAAGTTGTTGCATTGAAGTTGTTCAACGAAGATGTTTTCTTTATAGGCGCTTGGCTGCTTTCCATAAAAAGTATCCGGTAGAAATCTGAGTCACTGATTCTTTTTTTTTAGTTCATTGTCAGGACGGTTGAATATTGCCTTATTGTCTGGGATTCACGTAGCTTACCATTTTCTTCGAGAACTCCTATTTTCCAATATCAGCTTTTTTATTTCGACATGATATTTAATTTATTTTTACATATTGAAATATTTGGAATTTTTTCTTCTGTTGAACATGAGCAATAAATTGTTCTACTTCATGATCAAGTTGATCGATTATTTCCATAGAGGATGTGAGATTTATAAAACGTTTAAGCTTATCTCTGAATTCGTTCCTGTTTGTTCTTTTTTTCAAGAGGTTAGCATTACTTTTTCTATTATTTCTACATCATTTAGTGACAAAATTCCTGGAGTATGATCTGACAATAAATCGAAATTACCTTGGACACTTTTCGTTTACAATTACCTTTAGCTATGAAAAAGTCAATAAGGTTTGGTATTTCTTAGGGTCAGGGATGTTGCCGATCCAGCAGAATATAATTCGCAGTTGTATTTGCGGCTTGCTTGGAACAGTGGTTTTCATTTTGTAGTTGAGTCTAGATCCCCAGTGTTCTTAGCACTGAAGTCGCCACCAACAATGAAGTTATGTCCTAGCAAATATAGGAGTTGTGCATAGTCTTCTTGAGTTGAAGAGCGCCTCCGTGTGTACAAGTCTGTTCTTTTAATGTACATATTTTAACTAGAACCATTTGAACAAATAGTTCATAAAATAAAACTCAAACTTTTAAAAACCCAATTTAACTCTCAAATCTTTAAACTTTTAGACTAAATTAATCAATTTTCAAGTCGGATTCGAATTCGGTTCATGAGAAATATTTGGTATATTCTGTGTTTTTTACCAAAAATAACAAACTACATTTAAAAATTAATGAGATTTTCAAAAGCTCGCATGGGCTTCTTACTATGACACGGATCCTAGTGGCTTAATTTTTTTTGTAGACGTCGATGAACCGACTGCCTCGGGTTCTGCTGTATGTCTCGCAGCGATGTTCTCGGCAGATTTCACGTTCTATTCACTTACAAATTTTGGGCTGATTGATTACCAAATCGGTCGCCTCAAATTTGGCCACCAAGCATTGAAGAGTCAGCACGCCCACCGTAAAATTAAATGAAATGGGCGTAGCACATGCAACGTTTGCACTAACGATCACTTATTTTCATAAAAAAGAGTTATCATTTGGAGACGCTGTTCATTGGTGTAACTTGCCATTGTGATTCGGCATAAGACTAAGTAATAAGCAACAAATTTCACTGATGTCACCAAAACAACATGACCGCCAATTGAAAAACACTTTACATATATATTTTGTATCAAATATCATGAAATATATATAGCCCTGCAAGAACAATTGAACCGCTGAGAAGAAAAAGGAAAACATTCCACAAAAATGGGAAATTGAAGTAATGATGCAAAAGCGTAGCTATTTTTATAGCGCACATTATAAGCCTAAAAACGAAAAAATTCCATGTAAACCGACTTTTTAAATGCGATTATAAAATATCATTGAGTGGAAAAAGGAAGAGATTCCAGGAATATTTTCCTTTTTCCTTTCCTTTTTGGGGTAAAATGTTATTAACGGTACCTGTCATAGAACCGTTTTTTTATTTTTTTTGCCTTTCTCATCAACGGCTTTAACGATTTTAACCAAAAATTTTCAGCAGGAGGCCCCTTAAGTTTAAAATAATATTGTATATAAAAATATTCGAAAAAATTTGTTTTGGAATTAAATTTTCCCACTTACTTGAACAACTATGTATGTATCCGAAATTCTTCATACAACGCATCTACAGATAAACAGATTACCGTTTAGAAAAATATGCAGTCGCATCAACAGCTGCATCATCGGTTTTAGTCGTTATAACCAATATTTTCATTAAAAAAAGGGGAAAATCCGGTCGTTGTAACCGATATGTCGTTGTAAGCGATGTCGTAATAAACGATTTATTATTCAATGGGATTATAATGGAACTCAGCCGGCACTTAAGAATTTGGTCGTTATAGCAGATACGTCGTTATAACCGATGTCGTTGTAACCGATTTTGACTGTATCTTTAAAACGTGAGAACGATTATTTTTTGAAACTAGTTCTAAAATCTATACCACTAAATACTTAAAATTTGGCATCCCAAATTTTGTTCTCGAAAAATTTTAAGGAAATTTGTTATATAAAAAATTACTTTAATATTAAAAGGATTAATCAGACGGCAATTCCATTCATTTGAACATTTTTTTCTCATTAAATCCATGTTTTATATTTATAAAATGTATTATAAATTCCAAAGTACTTTAACATAAAAGCAAGTTCGTGCGATCCAGTCGTGCATTTTATTTCTGTTTATTTTTACTCCCTTGAATTATTATTAATACATATATTGTTTAATTTGCAGTTAATTAATAAAAAATAAATAAAATGCAGTTGTTTAATATAATTGATAATTGTTAATTTTGCAGAATTATTTAATATTAAACAAATAAAATGTTTTGAACCCATTATTTATATTACGAGTATTTGAATAAAAAAACTTAATTTAAAATATTTTATTTGATTTTTTTTTTCAATTAGTGGAAAAAGGAAAACATTCCACTCACTTTAACAGGAATTATTAAGCCAGAGCTTAAAGTTTTTAATTTCAATTGTTTGGTATGTTACTCTTCTTTACTAGCTTTAAATTTGTCCTTCAGAATGTTTTGAAGAATAACTTTCAGTTTTCTTCGATTTCCCAAAAAACTATGATTAGTGGAATGTTTTCCTTTTTCTTCTCAGCGGTTCAATTGTTAAAAATATTAATTAAGATGTCTATATTCCACAATCTACATTCCAAAATAATTAATACTTAATATTGCAATGCATTATAAATAGACTTTATCACAACAAAGACTAGCAATTCTATTGACGTTTTCATTCCTTAAGATTATCGCGAAATATTTTCTTTATAACTTTTAATTCCACAAAATCAACACCCACAATTTCCAAAAGAAAAAAAAAAACAATAAAATTGACTAAGTGTCTGCCGCATCAACAACATCAACGACTAATCAAACGTGCGTCGCGTCGTTACGCACAATTTGTTTTACAATTTTCATCTTAAATAGACATCCGGCTATGAATTATTATGATGATTGGGGGAAGAACTAATTTGTTAGGTACATATACTTTTATTTATTTATATTTTTTTTTGCAAAAAAAAAATTAATGATGTCAAAAATAATTGGAAATTATCCAAAAAACGTCGATTAATTAAATTGAGCTCTAAGAGGTGTTGATATTGAATATGACGTATGCAGCTTCATAAAAAAATTTAATTCGTTAGACTTTTCATTTAATTCATTTTTTTTTTGTTGTTTGAGATGTTGGGAAAATTTTAAAATCTAAATAAGAAATCAGTTGCATTAAAACTGTGTGAATACCGTGTGATTTTTCTGAATCGTTTTCTTTTTGTTCAATTCTAGGACGAAAATCGAAGCCTACTAGAACGTCTGATGAAATACAAATCCAAGGACGCTGACAAGTTAAACGAAGAGAACGAAAACTTCCTTAAGTAAGTTTGTTTATCGCTGCTAACAAATACTACAAATCGTATTTGCTAGTATTTTTGAATTAAAAAAAAAAGAACTCGATAAGCATCCCCACGATTGCTGGATATGGTTTTGTGTGCTTTATGAACATTTTTTTTTTAAACTTTCTAAAAACCATGCATATTAGTTTTTTATCTTTAAATGAAAAACGTAAAGCACCCAGAAATTAATGAGTTTTTGTGGAAAAGTTAACCCAGAAAAGGTTTGTTCTATTTTTTGTGTGTTGTTGTCGTCCTCTGTTTTGTCTATTTTTGTTGTTTTTGTTTTTAAATTTTAATTAAAAATCTAACATAGGATTATTTTATGGAAAAAATAATACTATATATACTTACGAGTATGTGTATTGGAACATATAAATAGAAAGCGTTAATGGTCAGATCTAAGTGATTCATTTTCTTAACCCTCATTTAAATTAACAGGAAATTATTTTTTTTTCAAAAGAATTCGTCAAAATAATTTGATTCCAAATTTACTACCCAACCTTCCCGAAAATATTGTGTACCACCATTTCAAATTTTATTTTTATAACATTTGCAACCGTTAATTTTATTATTTTATTTAATTTAATAACTTTAATTCCAACATTAATTTCAAATTCAAAACTTCACCTATTTCAACCAAATTGATCACCTATTTGAATGCCTGTGCTCCTGCCATATATTCGGCCCCAGTTGTTGAGAGAGACCAAGAGAATGGTCAAAAATAGAAAACCACTTGTAGAACATCATGTTTCAGAGTCACCATCAGCATAGTCTGAGTCACGAAAACAACTTATAATTAGTCTATTATTTGATAAAAAAAATATTCTGATAAGCTTTGTTCCTTGAACGTAATATATAATACGTTTGACAGTAGCTACATATTGTATAATCGTCTCTTCCAAATAACGACTAACTATGCCTAGAGCAAATGCAATGTCTGGTCCAGTCCCAATCCCCAAATACATTTAATTACCAAGAGCTTCTCTATAAAGAAATTTTGGAATTTCTGCATTCTTTTCATTTTCCTTGAAGATTAAACTTTCTGATTGTGAAATCACAGTGTTAGCATCCATCATCTTAAATCGAAGTGAAATTTTGTCCACAAAGCTAGACTATGCAAGATGAATTGATCCATCTGAAATTCGTTTTATCCCCAAACCAAAAAAACAACGCGCTTGCCTAGAAGACTTTAACCTCAAAATTGTCCTTAACATTAATTACCTGATCGATGTACTTATCAATGTTATCATTATAACATTCCTCCTGACAATAACACCAGTGTTTGCTTCCGTCAAGTTTAATTCAAAAGAACACAGGAACTTTGTGAATTTAATATTTCAGCTTCTCGAAGAGTGTTTCAACCCATCAAGGGTCTTCTTTAGCTTACATACTCGACCAGTTCCGTCCCTTTACCTTTGCTCATGTACTTCGTCCTTCAAATTCTTAGGAGCAGGATGGCTTTATTCATCCAAATTTGGCAACAGAACTAAAAGTTGTAATATAGTCAACACCAAACTGTTGAGCAAACCCTCTTGCGACCAATCTCGCCCTGAATCTTTCCGGTTATTCAATATTAAGTTGTTTTATTTTAAAGACCCACCATTTATTTTATAGACAAAGAACCTTTCGAAAGCCTCTATTTCCTCACGGAAATCAATTTGCAATTTTTCCTTGTCTCAGGATTTAGAAACATTTTCGTAGTCTCTGGGTTCACAAAACGAAGCAATAAAAGGCTTCACCCTCTACAAAAGTTACTGCAGATTCTAAATTATCTTTACTTCTCAAACGCGAACTGATTAGATGCCTTGGTCTGGCCACTTGCTGTGAGTCTTCTGTATTTTCAGTTTTCATTTTTGATATAAGTTATTGCTTCTTGTTCTCTCTTATGGCTTTCTCTCTGGCTAATCAAAAACTTGAACACATTTCTGATCTGAACCGGACACATTTTTAAAAACCACATCTCGATTTACTTAAATTTGTTTGCTTACAGGAAAATAGATCGATAGATAGAGGGATACAAATCTGTTCCAAACAGTTAAATATCACAAAATTTATCTTTTGAGCATTTAATCTTCATAAATCTACTGGTGTTTTCCCAATAACATCTGTCCGTATTGTGGCATTCAAAACCTATCGAATTATGCCGCACAAACTCGCATGAACGAGTCCACTTACCAAGCTTGTCTCGCCGCGCCCTCTCACTTTGACATTTTCTGCCTGATCAAACTCCTTATAGTCATGGAACCAATCCTTTCGAAACGTCATATGATCACTAGCCTCTGAATAGTTTCATGACATTTAGATTTCCTATAAGCAAGCAAAGTACATACAAAAGCATCACGCGCATGTCCAACAAATTCCTTTTGAACAAAGTTTCCATATCCTGATGCACAGTCTTTCTTCCAGTGCCCTCGTTTTTGCAAAGAAAGCATCTACCCGGTTTGCCCTTCAACTTGTTTGAATTGTGTGAATATAGTGTATATATATATAGTTTCTGCCACTCTAACACATTATCGACCTGAGCCGGCACTGAACATGTATAGGAGGCTTGAAGTCGTTTATCTGTAATTGGAATATCCCTATTTTATTAAAGAATTCGAAATTTATAACATTCATTTTGATTCTCAGAATGTCCAGTTATTGAACACAATTGTATAAAATCAATAATTCGTCTGTCTACAATTTACAAGGCGTTTATACGTCCAAAACTCGAGTATAATTCACACCTTTGGGCAGGTGCAGCACAATCTTCTCTCCATTTATTGGATATAATTCAGAACAGAGCGTTAAAACTGATAGGAACACCGTCGGAATGTTTCATGTATTTCCCTGTTTTATCGCTTCTTTCACAAACAATGTTCACTCGAAGTAGCCAGTTGCATTCCTCCCCTTTATCAATTCAACCGTGATACCCGCTTCGCTAGGAATGCTCATCAGTTCACCCTTGAGCCTAACTTTGATCGTACCGTCAAATATAGAGATTCGTTTTTTAGTCGCACAACACGATTATGGAATAACTTACCCGGCACAGTTTTCCCTCGCCGTTTCAATTTGCAAACATTCAAAACCAATGTTCATCGTCACTTCCTTTCTCTCCCTCCCTAATTTCCCCATCGCCCGTGCTGTGTTTAACATTATAAGGGTGTATAAACATACCCTTGAGTGCGAGTGAATTATACAAAAAAAAAAAATCTTTTCCAACTTGATGCAGTCGGTTAATAAAATTTGTCAAACACCAGTTTTAGATCCATAGCCTTTACCCATAAAACTTTGTAGCATCTGCATTAGTTTAAGCCTTTTTTTATCCAAAGCAAAAACGGTGAAATCAAAGGTTCATATTTTATCCAGAAGGACACGTCTTTGCTAATAAAAGGTCCCCCTCAGATATGTTGTCGAATTTTGAAAACAAATTTTGAGAATACTTAAGCTTCGATTTTGTTTTTTTTCAAATAAAATTAAATTTTCAATATTTTGGTTTTCGAAACTCTTTTGATAAAATTTCCATTCTTCTATAGCCCTTCCTGAAATCCCATTTGAGTCTTTAAAGAAATAGCAACCTGTGGGGTTTTTCTTTAATAAAAGATACTGTGGAGACTATACTGAATAAAATACTCGACAAAGTGAATTTGTTTTTTAAAGTAGATCATTATTCAAAATTGAAATATCAAACTCATCTTTGTTCATAGAAGAAATCTTTAACAGAATATTAGGTCGTTGAATCTTATGTAAACATTTTAATAGTTAAATATTCACTTAAGGTTTCTAACCCACACTGTAAAACGTTTCTGTTGAAAAGTTGAACTTATCCTTAAATCGATCGTTTTTTAGATAGCCCATTCAGACTTTAATGAGTATTTTAAGTTCGCGTAGAAATAACTTTTACAAGCCCTCATTGGAAGTCCTATACAAAATTCAAAATAGATAAGTGCAGTTTTAACGCTTGATATCCGAGATATTACATAAGCATTTAAAAAAAAAATAATTTCCCAGAGACAACATTATATAATAACATTTTTATATGACACATATGTATGTATAGATATATTATAATGTGCTACCGCCTTAAACCTTCTAATCCATTAAATGATTTTTAAGATGCCATTTCTTTTCGTTTTGTTCAATAGAAGCCGTAGTGGATGATTTCAAGTTTGAAATTAAAATGAAATAAATGTTGGTGCGCCTCAGGGCTCCGTTTTATCTCCGACTGTCTTTTTAGTATTCATTAATGACGTATTATGAGAAATGTTTAATATAAAAATTAAATAGTTTTTCAGATGAGAGTACTCTCAGACTTTCATTTCTTGATTGACTTTCCTTTTTTTCGAATGTGAATTTCCGACAAGGGCGTATAATTACGAGTAGATCAATTATTTCTGATCTTCATAGCAATCTTTAAAAAACTCAATTCTGTTGCCTCTATTTAAAGGGAAACCCACTTCCGCTATCTATGAGCCACACTTATACAGGAAAAACCAAAAAAGCTTTCAGTCCTTGGTAAGTGCATTACAGACCTATTTGTTAGGAATGTTAAAAAGGGGAAACATTACATATTCGAAGTCTCCAAAAACGCTAGATTTTCTTAAAGCTATTTTTCGCTCCTTTTGATCTGTCTATAATCTATAGATTCTTCATTTGTCCAAAGCTTCAGTATAACTCTCAAATCTGAATAGGTGCTTTTACAACTCAATTGAGTCTTTTAATATATTTCATGCTTCATTATTTGACCTCTATTTTTATAAACAATCTTCTTACGAAATAGTTATTTGCATTCGTCCCCTGAAACAATGACACCGTAATACTCGTACTTCTAAGAAAGAATAACAGCACGGGTTCGATCTTATTCTAAGTATAGGGTTTTCTTTTTTTTTACTGAACTACTCGAATGTGAAATGCCTAACATGGATCCATTCTTCACCTTTTATTATATTCAGGCCTTCAAAACCACTGTGCAACGATATATCCGCTTGAATCCCCATATCCCTATGAATGCCTAAACCACGCACTATGTTGATTCATTTTAAGAGTAGTAAAAACCTCTTAAGTGCACGTGCACGCATATTATTAAGTCTTTCTTCTTCGGATGAGGAAGAGCATATTACCTAATTGAAATATAATCCCGATACCATTATTGTTGTGTGGGTAACCAAGACCTCATAGAGTTATATTGTTTTCAACTATCTATGATTGGTAGTAGATTGGTAGATTACAGTAAAGTGAACTCCTATCAATATATATATACAAACATATTATGTATTTCACTGGTTTTTATCCATCTGGAACTACAAACTTCAAAAATAACTTCAATAAATGCCAGAAGATCAGACCAGAAAAATGTATAGGCGCTCGGCTGGCAACTTAGAACTGTAATTCATAATAGTATATTGCACTGAACGCGTAGCTCCCTTTTTATCCTGGTAAACTTGCAAACAACTTGCAAACTGCAGCTTGATCTTTAACTTATTTACAAAAAAAATCCTTACTACCGTTGATCACATCTCGATCCTTTGAGCTAATTCAGTTCCTAAGATCACCTCTTTTTGCAATGTGACAACAAATCCTCGTCTTAATTTTACCTTATCAATAACCTCTTAATATAAACCTTAACCAAAATTCACTTAATAAGTTTAAACAAAAATCTATATACACACACAAAAAAGGCAGACCCCAACAGATTTTAGTGACTAAATAAATTAATACCGTTTCGCATAACCATTTTATTTTTTGTTTAACCATTCTCACATTCCATACAAGTGTATTCCAATAACTCATTCATCGCATGTTATTCAATCATAAATATGTTGCTTTTGAATTGGTTGAGAAAAACAAACTCGGGTGGTCCAGGTGCAAAGTAAAAGAGCATTATCAATAAATTGCTTCTCAAGAAGCTAACTATCACCAATACACCCAAAAAGCAAAGAATTTATCACCTTCACAATTCAGTTATATAGTTATTCGAGAATACCAAAATGAAATAAAATTCGCCACATTGTGATTCTACTAACGGCCTGACCAAAAACGCTAAACTCAATTAAACATTCATTTAAAATCTAGAAAAAGACTGCCGTCACTTTTCAGAAAACGGTCCGACAAATTACGCCGCGATTTGGAAGACGCCGTCCGTGAGACTCGCAACTCAATCAGTCCAAACGATCTGCCACCTGAAAGTGCAAGCATTTGTGGTGGCGATCAAGTCGGCGGCGGTGGCGGCGGTGATTTTTTGTATGATGAGATGTTAATGTTGGCCGATGAAGTTAACCTATCACCTGGTACCGGTCCTGAGCGCTTCCATTCATCAGAACCAGAACTAATAATGAAGTTCGAAGCTCATGAGACAGAAGCGAGTGCAGTTCGCTGGAATCCGGTGGAGAAAATGGTCGCCACAGGTGGTGCCGATCGGCGTGTTAAACTTTGGGATGTTAATAAGCGTAAGATGAATTATCTATAATTGAATTATTAATTAAAAAACCTGTTATTTCTTTATTTATTTAGACATAACAGGGACATCAACGGAAGCACGAGCCGTTTTAGGCGGCAGCAGTGCTGGTATCAATTCTGTAGAATTTGACTCAACGGGTTCATACATTCTCGGTACATCAAATGATTTCGGAGCAAGACTCTGGACAGTTGCGGATCATCGTTTAAGGGTGAGTGAGGATTATTTTTGAATTTGGTTAACAGAACTTAGTCCTGAAACGTGTTTTAAGCTCATTTTAAAAACAAAGTTGTATACTGTTTTACTTATTTAAAGAGAAAACTGGTTGTTATAGTAATAAATGAAACAAAACCTAAGTAATTATATTTATTTTTATTTTTAACTTTAACTGTGTTTTTAAACAGAGTTTTCTATTTAAGATTTTTGTTTGTTTTAGTTTAACGTAGTTAAAACAAAACTTTAACTTAAATAAAAATCAAGACATTTAGCACACTAAGTGCCTAAGTCTTATCAACTTGCACCTTCGAAAGAATCTACCTAGAATCTATTTTATGAATAAAAACATTTGATGGCGCGACAGCTCATGCGAACCAGGGCCTAATGCCTTATACTCCCTATCATTCTTGTGTTTGTGTTGTTAAAACCGATCCTTGAAAGGGCAGGAGATACTTTTGAAATTGATCTTGATTTGATACTTCCGCTCAGCGCAAGAGACCGCAAGGACCCTTTGAAAAAAAATTTAGTTGTAATAAACTGGGAAGCATGTCAATGTACTAATCATTACCCCGAAAGCGTATTTTATTTTTCAAATTAACACTGGACATTTTTTTTTTTAGAAATTTTCTAACCAAATGGTAAAATACAGGATGTCCAGTAAATAATGGATAATATTGGCACAGTTTATACTAGCTAGAATTTAGATTTTTCCCAAATATTTTTTTGAAGTTTAAAAATGTACAACTTTTAACAAACACCTGAACAAAGACCACAAATCAATAACTTTTATTATTTTTATATTTTTATATTATTCTAGAAGACCTGTACTAATAGATAGATACTAATTTAAGAAAATTTTACGCTGGTTGTTCTATTTTTTGTATAATTTTTTAAATTAATTCTTCAATCCAAAAATGATGAAATATTTATTTTCCCCAAACTTAGACAATTACTTTACAAAGTTTTCTATTTTATGAACAAAATGGTACAAGGTACAACACATCTTATGTTTACAATACTTACTAATAAAATTTGCTAATAATCTAGCTTTTTACTATAAGCCAGGAATATTCTCACAAAAACTCCAAAAATAATCCGAAAAAGCTGAACTTGGGTGAAAAGCTTAGGCACTCATTATGAATAGCGAATCGAACATTCGATAAGTTGCGAAAATTTAAGCGAACTTCGATTATCACAGTGGACCTTACCAACAATTAAATTAAAAAACGACTTTAATATTTGAGCGAAATGAAGCATAATTTAATTCATAATTTAGAGTTCACATAAATATTAAGCTCATAACATGTATGGCTAACTTTATAGAGCTCTTTAAATAATGGTCCATTTTGCTCAAATATTAAAGTCGTCTCTTAACTAAAGTATTACTAATAGCGAACTTCTACGTTCGCTTAAAAATAAAGGACGAAACTCAAATATCAAATAAATATTTTTTCGATTGTGATTGTGTTAAAATTATAAATTGATAAGCGTAATTGATTTCGTTTTTGAAGAAACTTTTAATAACAGGAAAAGATAAGAAAATATTAGATTAAGGAGGTAGTATAGAAAAATTAGGGACAGTTCTAACCCTTTGTAGATCCCAGATCAGGTGTTAGTTTTATATCAAGTTTTGCTGTATTTTAAGGTTTCATATGTTTTCTTTTCAAAGATTTGTTCTTTATTTTCGACTCAATAAAATTGGTTTGTGCATTTCGATTCCTTGGAAGTGGAAGTTACTAAAACTGTGTATAACAAGAAGGAAGAAACTATTTCTATACAAGATCTAAAATACCTGGCATAGTAGGGTGTGTGGATGGAACTTACATTGGGATAATTGCTCCAAACCATCTTCAACACCAGTACTTAAATCGGAAGGGCTTTTATAGCTTGAATTCACTACATGAACATTCGAAATGCTTTAGCCTGATATCCCGGTTCTACTCATGATTCTTTTGTGTGGAATCGCAGTGAATTAAAGAAGTTTTAGAAAGATGGTAGCAAAATGGCGAAATGTACCTTCGTATATTTTTTAAAAAGCGTTTTAATAAACACACTTATGAAGCAAAATCATTTTGTATAGGAGATTCTGGTTATTCTCTGCAGGCGTGTTTGCTTACTCCATTTAGAATCTCAGTCTCATTGTCTAGGAAAACATTCTTCAATACTGAACTGAATTCATAGGCAAGAAATATTATAAAAAAGAACTATAGGAGTTCTTAAAGGTCGGTTCAGTTCAATCTTAAATGAAAGGAAGCTGCATTACGCGCCAGTAAAACCAACAAAAATTGGTAAATGTTGCTTGTGCTTTGCACAACATAGGTCGCAGGTACAATTTAGTTGATCCAGAGAGAATAGAGGAAGAAATCCTTGTCTGTCAGAATATACCAATTGAACCATTACCTAACGAATCTCGCAACACAAGCCTAAAACAGAACGATTAAAGAAAGAATGAAATAGCTTCTTTAGAAGTTAATTTTAGCGTGTCTAGCTTCGATGATCGAACTGATTATTATTTTTTTGTCAATTTAATTTTAAATTTTGAGGTCAAAACAAAAATTAAAATAACACAATTTATTTGTAACTACCATTTTCATTTAACTCATTACTTCCCAAATAAACAATAACAATAATTTGGTTCGATTAGATTTAAATCCTCAAGCGGTATGATTAGCGAACATTCGCTATTTGTAATTCCTCGCTAAGCAAATTTGCTAAGGTTTTGACTTTTGGAGCGAGCTTTATTTAAGCGAATCGCTATTCATAATAAGAATTTATCGAATTCGCAAAGATTTTAGTTCGATTCGCTATTCATAACGAGGGCCTTAATTTCAGTCGTTAGCATTTTCTTAAAAG
Source organism: Philhelius festivus (assembly GCA_963931855.1). Lineage (NCBI taxonomy): Eukaryota > Metazoa > Arthropoda > Insecta > Diptera > Syrphidae > Philhelius > Philhelius festivus. The sequence continues at coordinate 216,549,910 of OZ007555.1, forward strand.
TACCCTAAAATTGAATAATAGCTGAAGCTAGTTATTTTAAATGCTAAAGTACAAATTCTAGCTCATGTCTAAACATAAATTTTTTAAGAGATGGTCAAAATTGTTGAAAATGAATATTTCATAATTTTTTTATTGAAAAATTAATTTAAAAAATTATAATAAAGTAATGAGAATGGTGATGGATACGTACTTCCTTACAAGTGCTTTGTTTAAGTCTCATGAGATTAAATATTAAAAACACCCTCGGTTACTAATTCAATCCTTCATCCTGAGCAGATAGTGAAAGACATTTTCCAGTCTTCTCGGTTTGGTTTGAGAAGTATTCTTTCTATTGTTTTGTCAATCTTTAGAATACTACCTCGAAAGTGAGTATTTATTGCTAGAGTTGGCCTTTGCGATGTCAATTCCTTTTGGTTTAGAGCCTTATGCAGTCTAGCTGCTGCAGTGGTGAAAGAAAGCCCTCACAGAAAACCATAAAGCTAATATTTTTGGCTTTCTTTGTGGTGGCTGTTACAATTAAATTTGGGCCATAGGAAATTGGTTATCATTATCATCATCCTGTAGCGTTCGCCATTGAGGGTGACCGCCTCACCAACGTGGTTTTCGAAGAAGTAGGGTCAAATGATGCCACTGACCCTAAATCCACACAAAAGGTAACTTTTTGGGGATTCAATGTCACTTGAAGAACCTCGTGTGGGTTAGCGTCGTCCCATATATATTGTATATGCTTTTTAACACAGCCATTAATAAAAGGTAATTTTTCAGCCAAAATTGGGTTACTTTTCCAAAAGCTCTGTGAGCGAACAAACAGCAATGCCCATGGTCATGAACTATGAGCTTCTGGGTCAGTTAGATCTTGGAGGAGTGTAGCCCCAAGTCCCAACGCAAAATTCGCACAAGTTGAAGTTTGTGCACGGCGAGGTATCGACTGACTCGGGTTCTGCTGTACACTTTCATGGACAGCGACGATGTTCTTGGCCGATTTTGCCTTCTTTTGACGTTCGAATGTTTGGCTGATTGATTATCGAATTAATCGTCTTAAATTTGGCCACAAAACGTTCGAGTCGACTGTTAAGTGCCACCACGCAACGTTTACACTAACGAACACTTATTTTGATAATAAAATTTTAACATTTAGACGAGCTGTTCAACCTTGTAGCTTACCATGGTGATTTGGCATCAGTAACTGAACTAAATTATAAACAACAGATGCCACCAAAACAACATGACCCAGCACAGGCGATTAAATCTACCCGCTTGGGGAGTTTTATTTTTCAAGTGAACATTTTATTGACGGCTGAACTGCTTGACGCAAAACAACATTGTTAAGGTCAAGTTCCTATTTGAAGGAAAACAAAATAAATTAACGGCTCAACAGCTGCGCCTAACAACTCTCAACCATTCCTGTGTGCGCATTATCGGCATGAATTGGAGGGCTCACAGCTGTACCGAACCAAGTCATTTTAAAAAAATCCAAAACCAACGCCAAAATTTCCGCAAAATTGACCTCTATTTAGAGCTGTAATGAACTATGTAAACGTACAATTTTCTGCAGATTTTGAACGGATAAACTGCGAAGGACATTTTATTTGAAGGAAATAGTAGACATTTTTTGGTGGTAGCGGACGGGAATAAAACACAGACAAAGCTGTTCTACAAATTGTATTGTTATTGGGGGCTATCGTGGATAAAATTTCCCTGGGAAGAATTCCCATTTTCGAAAAATCGCGATCGTGAATGAGTTCGAAATATTCCCGCGTAATTTATGGCTATCGTGATTTTCTTCTATTTCTGAGGGATTTTAATGTTATTGGATGACTTAAAACTACACATACCTAATTTAAATGTGTTTTTCGACAACAGATGTATGGTACTAATTTTTATCGAAGGGGAAAAGTTTCGAGGGAGATTCACGATTGACGAAAAAAAATCCTTGGGAACAAAAAATTCCGAGGGAAACAAAATTTCCAGGGAGATTCCCGATAGGCCCCATTAACTTGACGAATATAGTTTTAACAACTCAGAAGTCACTCGTCTATGCCGACCGATTGAATGTATTAACAAAAAATAACTACTACTTATTAATTAGCTTATAGCAATTAAAAATACAAATTAATTATTTTATTTTGTTTGTTTTATTATTATTATCTGATTTATATTTCGTATTACAAAATTCGTCTCGTACAAAAATTAGTTTTAAACATACATAAAACTAAAACTAAATTGTTTCTACGCTTACAATAGTAACAGAAAAATTGTTATTGTTAAAGTTAAAGTTACTCGTAATGTTATATTTATTTATTTTTGTATATTTTTTTCTCTCATGGGAGGGGACAAATTAATAATTATAAATTCCTAACTAGATTAATGCATATTGATTTAATTATCTCCATTACTATTTAAGAATATTTATTTAAATAAATAAATAAATTATATTTTCGAAAAAAAAAAATTGGTCTAAAATATGTTAAATCCAAAATAAAGTCTCCTCCGTTTGGAAAAAAGGACAAGTGAGCATATTTGCCTTTTAAATTATCATAATGTGTCTTTGCTTTTAAGGTTAAAACTATAAGTTTATTTTATTTTAATTATTTTAATTATAAGATTTTGTGACACTAAACTGAAATTGATACTTTATTAATTCAAGAGAAAAGTGCATTGGTGCTGCAATATAAATAATTGTTAACATTTAAACTTTTTTTTTCTCTTCTACTTTGAGATGAAAGGGGATAAATTATAAGCTATACAATTATATTTTAAAGGTTCAAATTTAAAAATAGAAATTCTCTTTCAAGATTTAATATTTTTAATTATTTGTTTCCACATCAGTCATCCTTTTTTCCAAATCAATTTTTAAGTTTTTTGTTTTTAATAATTTGTTCCTACTTTGTGTTGATTTTTGTTTCAAATAAATTACATTTTTTTTTTTTTTTTACTTAAATCATAAGGTTACACAGTTAGACTTTATTCCTTATAATTATTATTATTTTTTTAATTATTTCCTACTATCGCATATTCTCTGTTTAAGAATATGAATTTAATTATTTTTATTTTTTTGTGGCTTTTGATATTGATTTAAAAATATATATATCATTATGTTTTCAATTTATGTTTTATATATATTTTTAAAATTAATATTGCCCTTGCTAAGATTCCGGCACCATGATTTCTCAATACTAAGTCGATTGATTTGATATTACACACTTATTGGCAAATTTCAGCAATTATTATATTTTTTTGTTTTTGAAAAATTCTTTTTTTTTACAACTATTAAAAAAAAAGATTGCAATTTATTTAAAATATTTAAATTAAATGCATAACGTGGCAGGAAAATAATAATTAATATTGATTAATGGCTCACATGAATAGAAATTTTGTGCCAGTGAAGAGATTCCAAGAATGTTTAAGTGGATTCGTCTTGAATTTTTTGTTTTTTTTTGTTTTTGTGCAAACCCTATTTTTGTGTGTTTCCTTAAAAAGGGAGATTCTTATTTTCACTGAGTTTCTTTGTAATTTATATGTTTTTAAAATGTTGTTTTCTAAAACTGACGGCCATGCCGTCCAGCAAAACCGCTATCGTATAATTTACATAGCGAATCTGAACGACTGCTGTTTAGTGTAGCATTCGGGGCTGATGTGACAATTGTTGAAGGCGATGAGCCATATGATGAGGATGAAGTGCTGATGCCTTCGTTGGCGTAGCCGTGTTGTTTTCTGCGTCGCTGGTACAAGTAGGTCCAGATGGAAATAACTGCCAATTGGGCCAGCAGGAAGACTGTTCCGGCCACAATAAGTCCTAAAATAAAAAAAAAAAATATAAAATAAAACATTTAATATAAGAGGGAATTAAAAAAAAACTGGACACTAAATATTTCAAAAATTATTTCGACAAGTCTGCAAACATTTTGAAGAATATACAAGTGATGCCATAGTAATTTGTGTATGGGAGACATGCTAACACCTATTTTATAGTGGAGATTTTGAAAAATTACTTTTTTGATTTGAAGTAACGAAGTATTTATAATTTGAGAAAAGTTTTCGAATTTAATTAAACTGAAAATTGTTCGACTTGTTTGTAGGCGTTGAAAACTGTTGAATTTGAAAAAATTTGAATTTACGTGAGGCTCGGGAGCCTGGATGATTGAGATTGTGTATGGACTCGTAGGCAACCCGTCTAAAATTTTTTGTTATGTATGGACGAGCTCGACCCGTGGAAGTTTCATAAGTAGGTAATAGGTGTCTGTAATCCAGGAAAAACATGATTAATAAACGTAAAGTTGTTACTTCCCATTTTCATTTTATATAGTTCTGGATCGTTGCCTTGTTCCGTAGTTGCGATTGTGTGTAGTCCATGGCTGCTGGAGTTGTAATAGCTTTTCTATTCGGAACAGAGCATCTACAGGAGTATTTTCCTCCCCTTTGACATGACATCTTTTTTTGTTATGCAATTCGCCATTAAAACTAGATTGCAGGAACTGACATTTCATCAAATGCTTTACCATTGTCAGGATTTACCATTCATCAAATGCCACACTGGTGCAACACAGGGCTGTTTAATCGACAGATAGAGACTAGAGATGCTCTTTAATATCTGTCTAAATTTGGTCCATAAACCTGTCTTATGGAGAGAAGTTAGAGTTGTATTTATATCCAAATTGTTCAAAATTTTCCATGTAGAACCAAAAGATCTCAGACTTATTAGTCTATCATCTTTCCTACTCAAAACTTTTAAGCGACTGATTGATATCCATCTAAGAAAAAGCATTGACACTAGACTTCTGTCTACGGCTAAGCATGCGTACTGTAAAGGGAAATCGGTGAAAACGGCTCTTCATTCACTGGTAAGAACCATCGAATACTGCCTCCATCATATAGAGTATACTATGATTGTTTTTCTTTATATATAGGGCGCTTTTAATAATGTTAATATATCTGCAACCGTGTCTGCACTGTTATCTCTGAATGTAGAAGGTTCGCTTGGAAAACATCAATCAAATGCTAATTGCCAGTATTATTTATTCAAAGCTGGGTGGGTTTTGGTGAGCTCTTGAGATATCTGGAAACGGAAAGTTACAGAGTGCTTGTGTGGATGAAATTGCTATTGGTGTATCAGGAAAGCATCCTTATACCCTAAAAGATCTCTTACAATTTGCTTTAAACAAGCTAACAAACTGGATCGATCGGTGTGGTCTGGGTGTTAATCCACACTAAACAGATCTTGTCCTCTTCTCTAGGACATTCCTCCTTTGCACTGGACATTCTGTTCCATCTTACAATCCTCGATATATTGGGCAAACAAATGGCTGCAAACAGCTATTCGTCTAAAAGCCTCCTCGTAGTGGCTCAATAATGAAATTGGCCACTCCATCATTCTTAACTCATTCGGTTCACTTCCATGTAGCATCGATTATACAATCCCTCAGCATCAATTTGACAGACACTTTCAGGTAACCATCCCTTTTAGAGAAATCTGGGAGGACTTGGCATTCGTGAAAGATCATTCATTCCATTTTTTTATACCCGTGGATCAAAACCTAATGACGGGCTTGGTGGAGGTGTATACTCAGACAGACTAAATGTAAGTCTTTCTTTTCATCTTCCCAAAAACTGTAGCGCGTTCCAGAGTGAACTTTTGGCTATTAAAGAAGTCCTGTCTTGGCTTAAAGAAACCGTGATATCATTAAAAGATGTCCCCATTTTTAAGGCAGCGAAAAAGCTATTAAATCTCTTGATTCTGTCTCTACCAGCTGCCTCTAAACAGCCCTTAACTGCCGATCGTCTCTGAGTATCTGATGGAGATGGCGCACCGGTTTAACATTCACCTTTACTGGTTGCCGGCCCACAGGGACATTTTAGGAAATTTTAAAGCTGACGAACTCGTCAAAAAGGGAAAAATTATTCGTTTGTTGTCAGATAAGGCTTATATAGGTATTCCCATTGCTTATGCTAAAGCAAGATGCTATACAGAGAACAAACCTTAGGTGGAGCAAAATCACCACCTGCTTGACGAGAAAACTGATTTGGCAAATTCTGAATCTGAAGCGCTCGAAAAGTTAAATATCTTTAAGCAGATTACACATAGGCTCCATAATAGGTGCTATAGCAGGACACTGTTTCATAGCCAAGCATCCAACGCGGCTTGGGATTTATTCTTACGATTTCTTAAACGAAGAAGAGGAGATCAATTGAAATCTTTTTGGGACCTCTAGTCCAAATGTGTTTATCCCAGGTACGACAGTTGGGCTCATCAGTTAGATGCTGTCGTACAGAAGAGGAGACATCAATCCCTCACCTTCTCTATGCATATCCTGTTTTAACACGAAGACGTAGACTTCATCTGGGAGACTACAATAATCTTAGTGATCTAGCATATATAGGCAATCTCGCTCGCTTCATAAGGAGCTCCAATTGGTTTAACGATTAGGTAGATTCAATCTGGTTTCGCAATGGTCCAACTCATGTTCTAAGTGTGTCGGCTTTCCTAATCTAACCTTTACCTTGAATGAGGTCAGGTAAGTTTATGAGTGTGAAAGTATCGAATGAATTTATTGTTATAGCTCAATAAGCTAACAATCCCGAGTTTCCCAACTATAGCTGCCCCCTACTCTTCGAAATGCACTTCTGAAGCTTATCATTAAAATTCGTGTTTCAACTTCACTTTTTTTAATATTTCCCTTACATTCCGACTCCTCTGAACCTGCGACTGCCTTCGTTTGTATTTTTCGATTCGTTACGCTCGTAGCAAGCAAGCTACAATGTTGCATCGTATAATCTGATCGATTTCAATTACTAAATTTCCACTTATTATCTAGAGAGGTGAAGGAGAGTCTTGTTCGTCTACATTCCTTCTAGCCATTCATCTTAGACAAATTTGCTATCCCATCACCCCGCTCCCCTCAAATACACAATTTAATTCAACAAAACGATTTCGATTCGACCGATCCATCTTCTCAAAACAGGCACATAATATATATATACATATATACATGTAGGTGCAGCAACTTACCGATTGCATTAACACAGAATCCTTGTGCGGCATCTCCAGATATGAAGACTGTTTCGCTGCCATCGTATCCGGTGGATTTCGTCAGTTGTTGCTTATCGAATCCGAATTTGTCAGTGATCTGAATTGATTGCACCAACATCATATCCTCTTGGCTTGGTTGTTTGCTAGTGACCGCTTCGCGACGTGACCTTCTTTCACTGTATACAGCTGAAATAACAAAAATTATAATAAAATAATAACACAAACAAAAAAATTAACAAACAATCAGAACAAAAATTAGTTAACCATGACCAAGAGACTCCGTAACTCACCTGTTGTATTAAGTGATCGCCTTCTGCGTCCCAACGATAGCAGTGACTTGAACTCGCCACCGGCATCCTCCTGGTCGCACTGCACTGGCTCACACGATGGCATGCACGGAGTGACCAGAGCACGGAATTGGACAACCTCAGACGATGGGAATTTGAATGCATCGAAGTGTGACAAAAGAATCTTGCCAGTAATAGAGCCCTTATAGATCGGTCCCATGATAAAGTGATCAGTGGGGCAGCCATTCGAATCGATAAGAGTGATCTCGGCATTATCACTGCCGTCCATGGCGACTAGTTCGCGAACGAAGATCTCATAGGGACTCTGTTCGTCGAGAATTTCAAATTTCAATGCCAAGGGATCACCGACTTCGGCTGAGCGCATGACGTCACTACCGTCGCGAGATGTGATCTTCATGATAACATTGGGTGAGTCGACGATAACTTCTTCGGATAGAGCTGGTTCGATGTCACCCTTAACGCCCAAATCAACTTCATTCGATACCGACTTGTTGGTCAGATCGTACTGACAAGTCACGGCTAAGCCCAAATCGGACGAAGTCACAATAGTGTCGTGGTGCTGGATCACAACATCGTTCATATAGCGTCCCGAACCACTTTGGCGGACATTGCACTCGAGGTCGTTGTAGCCCATGCGGAGTTCAAAGTCGAGCGATGTCTTAACATCAACGGAGCATGACTTGGGTGAGCCCTTGGCATAGACTTTACCGTCAAACAGTTTGGACGTGCGAATGCGGGCAATCATATCGCCAGCACCACATTCGATGGTTACATTATAGCAAGAGGAGAGTTCATAGGTAGCTGCTTCGGGTACTTCCAAGTAGGGTTCTTGTACATCGGATAGAGTGGCGCGTGAATGATGGCTCAGACGGCACACCATGTCGCCGGTGTCACCAAAGTCGTATGAATGGCATCTGTTGAGAAGGAAGAGATAACAACAACAAAAAAATAAAAAGGTGTAATGAATGCGAGAGGTGTGCAAGTTGTGTATTTCATTTAAATGAGTTTGTAGATAAGAATGGTTGGATCGTGAGGGTATAGATACTCTTGCGCCATGATGAGATTATGAGTGAGTTGTGGTGTCGATAAAAGAAAAACAATGCTACTGGTATTTACTTTCTTATGGAAGAACACCTAATGGTGTAATGAGAAATACCTTTAAATGTAGTCTCGTTTTGTACGGAATTGAAGCTCTCTTAATTAAGATTAATACTATAGATATGTGTTACTGAACTAATGGTGGAAAAGTTCTTATTTTTATAAAAACCGTGTTCAATTTTATGATCGCGTCGGGCTTTGTTTGTTCAGAAAGTTTTTGAGATTGATTTGTGAAACATGAGAGTTCTGCCTTAAAAAATTGTCAAGAACTGAGAGAAAGAGCAAACATTTTAAATAAAAGCTATCTTTGCTTACAAATAAAGGGTAGGCCATCTATTGGTATCTTTTTAAATCCTCCGCGAAATAAAATGAGTCGCTTTACGCTTGAACAACGTTGGGAAACATTGAAAAATTATTTTCAAAGTGAGTGCTGTGAAGTCCAAACAGTGCGATTGACTCCGCTTGAACGACGTTGTGTTCCATAATTAATAGTTATGTTTACTCTTACCACTAAAGCCATAATACATGGACAAAATTTAATTTTGTTCAGTTTATTGCATTTTAAAAAGAAACTTGTATTTGGCCCACTTCATGTGACTGACAAAAATCTATTGATAAAAGTAGCATCGCTAGAAAGCACGCTCTTAGCGCCTTGGCAGCTAAGATTTTGATGAAACATGACATTGCGTTGATTGATGTGGGAAAAATATTGACCACCACTGTAGTCTCTCCACCTGTAAAGTGCTGCATCACTTTTCTTTGAAAATATACAATGACCGTTTCTGGGCTTATATTGGAGAGACTTTTGATTTTTAAGCTGGAAAAATAGTTAAGAATTGAACTGGGATTCATTTTTGTTTTCGAAATGTACGATGTTTTCAGGTTTAGGATTTTTTTGTTAACTGCTGAATTAAGACCCGTTTATTTTTTTAGTGCACTTTCATTGAAAGACTTCCTTTAGAAATAGTGAATTATTTTGCGTGTGAGCAAGATTCAATAAAGCTCTACAAAAGCCAGAGCTTATTTTGATAAATAAGTGTTTCATGCTTAGGCGTGTTACATTTTTTGGGTATCAGTAAATTATTCATAAAAATTTCTAAATTAACAGAAAATAAAATGCACGACTTGGTCGCAAGAACTTGCTCCTATGTAATAGACTAGAAATTTAAAAAACGCATGTTATTAGAGAAAATTGTTGACAAGGATAGAATTTATTTTTTAAATGTCTTAAACAACGCCTTTAGTAGTTGAAATAAGAACAAAAATTATAAGTCGTTGTAGTGGTTTCTTAAAAAAATACAAATACAAAATACAAATACAAAATTTTAAAAGTTTTTTTAAGAACAAATTTTGGTACGCCAACTTAAAGTATTAATTACTATACGAATAAAAAATAAATTTTCAAAACAATATTGCGCCGTTTTTGAAATATTGTATTTTCAAAAAAAAAATATATATATTTTTTTCGTAAAAATTTAACGAGAAACAAAATTTTATCGACATTCTCGGAACCGTTTTCGAGAAAAATACAATTTTTGAAAACCATTTTTTAACATTTGTATGGTGGGTACCGTTATTCTTAGGTAAAATAATTTGTTTTCTCACATCTTGTAGATTAAATTGAGAAACTTTTATTTATCAAGAATAAAAAATGCGGTTTTCGAAATATTGAGTTGAAAAAACAAATTAAATTTTTTTTTAAAAATCCAAAAAAAATTTTTTTGAAAATTTGAATACACAATACTATTGAAATTTTTAGGGAGCCTGGGTGGAAAAAAATGATCGAAATCGGCTATACCGTTTTTGAGAAAATCAAAAATTTATTAAATTTCGAAAAAAAATCGTATGGCAGTTACTGTTATTTTTGGTCTTAAAAAAAACGTGTGGGGGAAAAGTTGATAACCTTAATACCAGATCACGAATAAAAAGAAGTTATAGAGGAGAGTCCAAAATTTTGGTTTGAAATTGTTACGGGTGTGACAAGCAAATGTTACGGATGTGGTAAAGTGTGACAAATGTGGATAGAATATAAAAAAAATTAATAAAGACTAATGTTCGTCATGTAGAGTTTAATGCTTCGAAAACTCAATGCTGTCTATTGTTATTGAAGCAAAATGTACCCCTTATGCCATTGTTCTTGAATGGCACTTGTATATCGAAGAGTTCAATATCGATGTAAGACTTTTTCACTCCCCTCTGATCTGGCTATAATTTATAAGGCGTTTATACGTGCAAAACTCGACTATAGCCCACATCTTTGGACAGGTGCAGCAAAATCTTCTCTCCAGTTATTGGATAAAATTCAGAATAGAGCACTTAAACTTTCCAATCTATTGAAAAATTATCCAAGAATATATCTTATAGCAAAAAGTGCTATTCTTAAGTCGTCCGGAATTGGCAGAAGATTGATTGATGTCCTACTGAAATGCAAATAGGAATGATTAAGTCACAAGTTTTAGGTTCTCTTCGAACCGCAATCGCCTCCTATTTAATTGGAGAATATTTCCTAAAAAATATATGTGAGGTTAGGTTAGCGTGGCTGTCAGCCTAAATGCTTAACACCCTTAGACCCTAAGTTGGTCCATTGTGATACCACATCAATCAAGTAGACTTTATCCCTAGTTGTTGAACTACTTAGAGCTATTTACGAAGCTAGCGAGACAACTCATGTGTATATTTTCCAGGTCGCTAGGATCATTATAGTAGAACTCTCCTAGATAGAGCCCATGTCTTTGAAATACGAGTACATATAAGATGAGGAATCGATTTATAGCATGAACCGTAAATTCTATGTCATGTACCTATAAAAATCAAATGACTTGAAATAAAAATTTGTTACGGGTGGGACAAAAACTTAGATTTAGGCCCAATTTGGAGGATAGGTCTAAATTGTAATTCTAGTATAAATAAATTAATTATATATTGAGAATATTGCACTGCGAGCTAGAGATCTATTTTAGCCCCACCTAAATCTGGATAAGCTTGCTCATCTTACAATTCTTTCTCCAAATTTATTGCTCCTAGAAATGTTTATATTTGGAGCACCTCTCTTCTATGTAACTGGTATTGTCCCAGATAGTTTTTCCTTTGATGCATCAGTCTTGTATTTCGTCATGCATGTTACAGAATTTACATGTGGCAATGCTTACTACAAAAAGTAAACCTAGGTGTCTTCCAAGTTTGCAGAGCCCAATGAGAAAACATGTTGTTGTTCGTAGAATGTTCCTACTTAAACTGATGCAGTTGGTGAAACGTTTTTGGTTCTAATTGCCCAGTAGTGGTTTCGTTTGCTTAAGCTTTAGGCGTTCTTGTTTTTGGATCTTCATTCCTCGTCTTCTTCTTTGATTTTATTTTTGTTTATGCTTTCTGCTATTCCGCAATAGGACTCAGGCCCTGTAAAGGGGGTTAATGCGCCCATATAAAGTGTTTGACTCCTCGTTTCCATGAACGTCCAAGTGACGAGGTATCCAATGGTGTGTGACCCTGCTCTGTTGGCCAAAGTTCGTTTAGCCTGTTTTTGCACTCCCACACTAATTTAGAGCTGATGGCCTGATGGTATACCCCAGTGCCTTGAGTGCAGCTTTGATATCTGTTTCTAGTAATAAAGCACATAAACACATGGGCATGGCACTTAAAAATTTTTTTATTCGAGAAACAATAAGAATCTAAACAGCATTTCCTGTTGGCGTGTTGTCTGCTAAAATGGAGGGGCCCAACAATTAGCTAAGTTCAGAAGTACTTTTCATGACAAGAGGTACTTTTGAAGGATTTATCACTTCTTCGCAAGATGCTATACTCCTTAAAACAAATATTTTAATCCCAGAACTTGAAATGAAAATGTTCAGTGCTATCATTAGAGAACTCTGCGATTTTTATGTTCAATTGAAACTTCTAGTTTATTCATTGAACTGGTAGTCTGAAAGCAGTACCGCTTGTCTTAAAATTGAAGAAAATTCTTGTCAATACCCATCTGTTGGGACCTTAAACGAGAAGTAAAAAATTAACTCAGTCGCTATCTGGAATATAAACTTATGAGCTTAAACAAAAAACAAATAATGTACAACCTTACAAAGTGTAAAAAGCTTTGTTTTTGAAATTTAAAAAATGGACAATAGTTGTAGTTGCCGAATTAAATTAATAAACTTTTGATTAGGGAAGAGACTTAAAAAAAAACAAGTTTTACAAAAATTAAAAAAATACATTCCTTTTAATTTTGCAAGAACGTGTTCTTCAGAAAGGAATATCTTTATTTGATTAACCAATTTCTTTTCGGAATTCATGTGTCACGCATTATGGTTGTTGTAAATAAAGTAGATTCGTGTACTTCGTCTCAAAATCGCACATCAGTCTTCGCGGTCTATTGTTTACTAAACGGGAGCATCTTCTGCATGCATCTAGTGAAATTAGGACATTATTTTGATCATAGACTGTATGCAACATACGAGTATGTATGTCATCGCCCATCAGTCACTATTTTAAATAAACTTATTAAAAATAAAACCATCAGTTCCAAATCCATTATCTCTATTCTCATAGAGATCCCCAAACCACACAAATAGAGTTGCATAGATTGCATTATAATTCACCTTTCACCTTAATTCCCATAATGTACATCTAGTCACGGGTGTCATGTTCAGAAACCTAATCAAGACATCTTTGACAGCTTTAATCTGTTTAAAAGAGCAGCATGTACAATGGGGATAGCGTCAATTCGTCACGGGCAATCCCCATGCAGTGACAGCTTGTTAGATTAAAAGGTTTCCTCTTCATTTCGCCATCAAAATAACATCTCTGTTTTGTGTGTTGTTCCCCAAGGATGACTATGGCGAAAAATGCCTCCTAGTTCCTATATTGCACCTGATTAAAAACTCCAAAACCTGTCACACATGCAACGGGCTATACCTAGCAACACAATGTGTTTACGATTTCGCTTAACCTCACTTAGCGGTAAATTTGTGCATATAACCATTTCATATGGTATACTCAACCTGTTCCGCCATACAATGTTCTGCTTTTCGAAAACAATCTCGTCCCCAATGCATATCTAATATACCTGGAGCTAAGAGAGGCACCGATCCCCGCACCTACACTGGCCATGCCTCACTCATTCGGTTATCACTCACAACATTGCAGCGCGCATGTAATCTCTTCCAGATTTGTTCCATCCATCCTACACGCAAAAGCCTTGTTCACACGAACGTACATTAAATCCTCATCTGTAAGCACTACCATTTCCGGACACGATAATATGCAAACCAAGCCACGTCCATTCTGTTAGATTAATCTTCTAGCAACCCACTTTTTCTGCTCAGTGCTGGGTTCTGTTCTGGTGCGCGGCAGGCGCACTGTGCACACCTGACAAGCGATAGAAATAGATACCTCCACGGAGAACAAGGATCTCTAATTAGTAAACCAGTCGCATCTCCATCATGGAGTAATTATTATTATTGATGAAAAAATCGTCATCATGACCAACACGACGAAGAAGTCGCGTCTTATAGTAGGTATACCCTCAATCATAATCAACTACCACCAGCGCAGTGCACCGCACTTCTTACCTGTATGGTGAGTTAAGGCACAAATCACGGCATTCATCAATGCTTCCAACATCCTGGTACACCGAATCGACGGTCTTCAATATTCTGCCCGACAAACGCTTGAACTCGCACAACTTATTCGGTTCTTCGGCGCAGTTGTTCTCCAGATAATCGATACCCTCGTATGCCTGGAATGCACTTGATCCGGCCAAAGTGATTCGATCCATTTCGGAGAGCTCGCAGACATTTGTCGAACGATGGTAGTTAGCCGATCTGAAATGAAAAAAAAAAAAAAAAACAAGAAAATATAAGTACGGTAAACAAATATGAAATTATGATGATCGGCGGTATGCAGACATATATTTTAATTTATCGATAGAAAAAAAAATAAATTAAATGATACTGGAGAGCTGCAATTCGACATGGAATATATTATTATGATGTGATGCCCTTTTTGTGAGTCAAATATGGTAATTTTTGAAGATATTGATCTGTGTTTGAAAACCTAAAGATTAGCAGATATTCAATTCAAATTCTAATATGTATTGATATTTGAGAAAAATTGACAAGTCCAGGCAGGGTTGCCAGGTCTCTCAATATTTCAATCTAAGATGTAATGCAACTCGAAATGATTGAAATATCAATTAAAATATCCTATTTCCTCTCAGGGTTTTATTTTAAAATTTAACTTATAAAGGGTTTTCCAATAAAGATGGGTAGGTGTTGAAATGGATTAAAAAGCTCTGTGTACGGTATTAACGAAATTCTTTTTCTTATTGGAAAGGTCCATGTATGCCATTACTTGTGGAATATGACATGGCGCAAATGTTCGCCTCGGCTTATTACGGTGGCACTGATTCGAGTGGTACAATTTGAGAGATAGCCTGTGTTATCTTCACCTTAAGGGCGTCGGTCGATTGTGGTATATTCGCATAGACCTGTGACTGTAGAAAACCCCACAAGAAAAAGTCTCGCGAGTTGAAATCGCATGTCTTTGGTGGCCAAATTCACGTCACCTCTGCGTGAGATAACCTTACTCTAAAATCGTTCATGAAAAATATCAATCGTGGTGTCCACTGTGTGGCATGTAACACCGTCCTACTGGAACCGCATGTCATCTAGGTCCATATGGTTTAATTTAGGCTTTAAGAAATTGATTATCATTGTTCTGTTGCGCTCGCCACTGAGGGTGACCGCTTTACCATCAGTACCATACAGTGATTCATTCAAAAATGAGCCCTGTCGCTAAAGGTAATTTTTCGGCTAAAATTGGGGTTCTCTTCTAAACGCTCCAAAGTGCAGTCAGTGAACAAAGAGCATTGTCCATGGCCATGATTTTGGACGTCCTGGCTCAGTTAAGTCTTGTACGGGTGTGGGCCCAATTACTGACGCAAAATTCGCCAAGTTGCCGTCTGCGAAAGGCCGGGTTCTTGTACACGGCGAGGAATTGACTGCCTCGGATTCTGCTGTACACTTTCACGAATCGTGGTCGTGGCTATTTTCTCGAACGATCTTGCGTTTTTTTGACGGACGAATATTGGCTGATTGTTTACCGAACCGGTCGTCCCAAATTTGGCCACCGAATTCCCATTTCTGAAAAGTTGACTGTGAAGGACCGCCACGTCTACCGTTAAAAAAATGAGCGCAACGGTCGCACTAACGAACAATCATTTTGACAGATTTTGCAGATGTCACCAAAACAACATGGCCGCCCAAATCTACCCGCGCCAATTGAAAAATTCCTTACATATTTTTTATATATGTATATTTCAGCATATGTCAAAAATAGTTCTTCAGTTAATCCGGAGTTAAATCCTCAAATTAAGTTTATTAAAATGGAGGAAAAAATTGATTAGAAGACAACGGCTTGTGAAGAACCTCAATCTAATGAATGACAACTCTCACGTCTCACCCATTTCTGTGAGTGTTTTGTCGACTGGAGGGGACTACAATTTTCTGACGCCTTCAAACAGCTAAAAATGTCTAGAATTTAACATCCCAACATACCATCTGCTTATAGACTTTAAGGCCGCCGATAATAGCATAGCCAGGATAGAACTTTACAAAGCCATGAGATAATTCGGCATCCCAAATAAATTGACACGACTATGTAGGTTGACCATGACCAACGTAACAAGCCAAGTAAAAATAGCCGGATTGCTATCCAGACCAATCAACATCTCTAATGGACTCCGACAAGGCGACGGTTTGGCCTGCCTCCTCTTCAACCTGGCGTTGGAGAAAGCAATCCGTGACTCTGGCACTGCAACAAGAGGGACCATCGTCAACAATTCCAGCCAGTTACTGGCTTACGCAGACGACATCGACATTATTGGAAGAACCGGACAAACTGTACACGATTCCTTCATCCAGATCCAGCAGGCAGCACAAAATCTGGGGCTGCACATCAGTGAAGGTAAAACAAAGTACATGGTGGCGTCGAATGCCAGAGGAACAGTTGGTCAAACAATCAAGGTAGCGGAGCACGAATTTGAAGTGGTGCAATCCTTTAAATACCTTGGGTCAATAGTAGCAGCCGATAACAATATAGAAGAAGAAATACGCGGGCGGCTTCTCAAATCCAACAGAGTCTACTATAGCCTGTCAAAGCTCTTCAAATCCAGAAATCTCACCATAACATCAAAACTGCTGCTGTACAGGACCACGGTCCTGCGAGTACTCTCATATAGATCCGAGACTTGGGTGCTTAGCAAAAGGCACTCCGACCTCTAAGCTGCGTTACCTCCCAAGGTATATACTGCATTGGTTTTGCCGATGATATCGCTATCATTGCAGTAGGTAAGTTTGAAGAAACTCTTTGCGATATTATCCAAAGAGGACTAACAATTACAAGTAAATGGTGTATGTCTGTAGGGCTTTCAATAAACCCATCCAAGACAACAATCATACCATTTACTAGGAAAAGACTTCTACCACATATAAAGTCTATCAGTTTGAATGGTGAAGTAATCGAAACGCAGAGGGAGGTAAAATATCTAGGAATTATACTAGATAGTAAACTCCTCTGGAACAAACACATAAATGCTATAGTCGGAAAAGCCACAAAAGCCCTAATGATTTGCAAAAGAATTGCAGGTAAGTCATGGGGATGTAAACCGAGCATCCTCAGGTGGATGTACACCATGATGGTAAGACCCATCATTACCTATGGTGCGGTTGTATGGCACAAGAAAACCGAATTAACAACAACTAGGAAAACCCTAGAAAAAGTCCAAAGGCTCGCATGTATCTGTATTACGGGAGCAATGAGAACCTGCCCTACCGCAGCTATGGAGGTTGTCCTCCATTTATCCCCTCTACACGAGGTCGTTAGAAGTGCTGGAGTGGGAGGTATCATTAGGTTCTCAAAGGAAGGAACTGGGACCGGCAAAATTATTGGTCTCAGAGAAAGGGACCTAATTGACAGGTCCACAATAACAAACCTTATTGACATCCCAAGAGATGGAATGATCAAAAAACATAATTTCGAGAAAAACTTTCTTACACAGCTCAGTAACAAAAAAGACTGGGTAGGAGAGGATACAAACTACACACTCGAAACAAATACCATCAAGTGGTACACTGATGGATCGAGAACAAGCGAAGGGACTGGTGCAGGAATCTTTGGGCCAAAAACCAAACTTTCTATACCGATGGGGCAGTCCACCAGCATCTTCCAAGCGGAGGTAAACGCCATAGGGAAATGCGTAGATCGTAATCTCGAAAAGAATTATCGTAACAAGAACATTGCCATTATGTCAGATAGTCAAGCAGCACTCAAGGCGCTAAACTCATACACCATCAGCTCTAAGCTAGTGTGGGAGTGCATAAGCAGACTAAATGAACTAGGTAAACAGAACAAAGTTACACTTTACTGGGTACCTGGACATGTTGGTGTTCCTGGAAACGAAAAGGCAGATTCCCTAGCAAAAATAGGCGCTTCAACCCCCCTAACAGGGCCTGAACGTTATTGCTGAATAGGTGAAAATGTCATCAGGACCAAAATTAAAGAAGAAGAGGAGGCAAACAGATCTAAAAACTGGAATGAACTCCCTAGACTGAGACAGGCGAAACTGCTACTGGGCAACTACAACCGGCAACGCTTCGAAAACTGTATCAACCTAAGTAGGAATAACCTAAGAATAATAACATGCATTCTAACAGGACACTGCAAACTTAGAAGACACCTTAACCTACTGGGTGTGGTAAGCAGTGCCACTTGCAGATTCTGCAACATGCATGAGGAAACGCCGGAACACATACTGGGAAAGTGTTATCCAATCATGCACCAGAGGAAAACACATCTGGGACAGTACCAGGTCGAAGAGAGCAACCTATCCTCTCTCAAAGTGCTCCAAATACTAAAATTCTTAAAAGCAATAGGTTTGGAGGAGGAACTGTAGGATGAGACAGCTCATCATTTTTATAAGAGGGGGCACAATAGATCTACAGGTCGCAGTGCAATAACCCCCAATACAATTCATTCAAGCTGCGTTCGAGAGAAAAGTCTTAAGGAAAATTGTTGGCCCCATATGTGAGGAAGGACGATTTGAAACAGAAAATAGATCAATTGATACTTCCCCCCGGTTGGTAAAAGAGCAGTGAAAATAGGGTTTGATTTTTCAATTAGAAATATTTCATGAACTTGTGGAATGTCTGTTTATTAGAGCTAAGCCAACTAAGCAGCTCGTGTCCAACCAAAAGAAAAGTTACCATAGATTCAGTTTTACAAATGAATCCAGATATTTAGTGATAGAAAGGGACGATTCGTAGTATAGCTATTCTTGAACCAAAGTAAAAAAAGCTTTGTAACCTTCGAACGATAACCATCAATAAATAATCTGCGGTGAACTAACCAGAGATTTTAGAAATTTAATAAGTTGTTAACATTAATGCTCTTTCTTTGCGATTTGTTATTTTAAAAAACAGTGTTCTAGTGAAATAGCCAGTTGCATTCTTCCTCTTAAACAATTCAACCGAAATACTCGCGCTTCAGAGAATGTACATCAGTTTGCACTTGAGCCCAACTTCGAACGTGTTTATAAATTCAGAGATTCTTTCTTTGGCCGCACTACACGAATGTGAAATTTTTTAGCGGCTCAATATTTTCCTTTAAAACCAATCTCCTTTAAATCCTCTCCATCTTTCCTAAACCCTCACACTGTGCTCAAACCTTTTAAGGGTAAAGTCGTAATCCACTTTATTTAAAAAAAAAAATATATTTGAAAAAAAAAAAGGAAATTAATGATCCCCAACAAACACAACTCACCCTACCAATCTTAAATTCTAAATAAATGCATAATGCTTATTATAGAACAAGGACACGTAGGCTGAGCTTGTTTGGTTAGTTAGGATTAGCTACAGGTAGGTGCCTCCCCTTAAACTCAACCTGTAATGTGTTCTGACAAAAATTATTATGAAATATTGTAAATCGATATCTTGGACATTGTGCAAAGCGGCCTCAACGCATGTTGCACCATCATCGATCGGCCAAACTATAGGCAGGAGGTTCGTTAGTGCACCGCTATCAAACCGGGCATTCGAGAGAAACGAAAAAGAAGCCGCTTCGACACCAACTACATAAAAAGGAAGGAAAATTTGAACAAATCCATCCGTAGATACATTTGTGTATATGTATATAGACGATAGGAAATAGTCGGCAGCCCCGTTCAACAAAACAGTGCACTTTTATTGCTAAAATATGACAAGAGCCCCAACACAAGGAAGCAAACACCATGTACATTTTGCCATATGAATGGTCATAAAGAAGCTTGCATCATGGCAGTTTCATGGCTTGTTGAACATGTGTGTGCTGTTCGCATTTATGGCAGCTAGATATCCTTTAGTTTGGTTCTTCTATCTCTCTTTTTATGATATTTTATAAACAAATGTCAATTATTTTTGTTTTGTTTTTTTTTTTTTTCATAAAAAAAAAAATCTAAAACAGAAAACATACCAAAGATGATGGCAGATAAAATACTGTATTTGTGGTGCTACGCGCTTAGGCGGAACAATGGTCTTGTTAGTTTTGATGGCTTACGGCCTTGACTTCTCTTGATGATTTTTCCTCCTATATACATATACATGAGTAGCTAAGTATGGTATGGTAATATGATGATGAAGTAGGAGGAAGTGATGGGTGAAGAGTTTACCATCAAGAGGGATTATCGCATTTTTTCTGCACCGCCACGGATCATAAATTTGTAATTTTTTAATCAAATCCCTATATTTGAACTACGATTGGGTAAAATGGTCATGTTTTCATAATTATTTGAATTGTGAGTATTAAAAGAAAACTTGGCAAGTAAACTGCTGCAAATTATAGTCAGTAATAATAATATCAAAATGTTTCTTCATAATTTGGGGGTGTTCCGATATTACTCCAAAGCTTACGCAACCCACCGTAAATTCTTTCAATAGTATGGTTAACCTGGCGAAAAAGAAGTGTTGATCCTTAAACCAAGACTAATCACAGGGCTTCCGAACTTATGTTGTACTTGTGAGAGATACACTGCTGGTAAAAGTAAGGCATTAATATGGTTCTTACTCGTAGATATCGCGATCAATTGGGACTTAGATGGATTGATGGCTAGGCCATTGTTAAGGGATTAATCGTAGATTTTTTCAAGGTTCTCATTCGTTCTACAAATCAGATTCTCTTGCAAACCAATTGGACGACATAAATAAGTTTGCACATCATCAGCATACAAGTGAATTGATACATTGGAACACACATTTGGTAAATCGTTGATAAAAAGGCAAAACAAGATAGGTCCCAAAATTGGGCCTTGTGGAACCCCCATCCACAGATTCATACATTCAGAAATTATTTGATTAACTTTTACCTTGTGGCACCTATTAGTCAAATAGTTTTTTAATGAGATTCACCGCTATATCATGAAATCCAAAATAGCGCTTCAATTTTATGCAGAGAATTTTATGATTATCTCTGTCAAAGGCCTTTGAAAAATCCAGTAAGCAGAGAGCAATCACATTACCGAGGTCATATTGAATTCGTATATCATCAAGCACCTTGATCATTGCAGTCTGGCAACTGTAATAAGCGCGGAATCCAGATTGAAATGGGGACAGTAAAATAAGCTTATCAAGGTGACAAGAGATCTGAGCCGCTAGAACTCTTTCAAAAATCTTTGACAGACAAGTTAGGATACTTAACGGTCGGATATCCAAGAACTTGAGTTAGTATTCGTATCAGTTATGGTTTTAGCGATTTTTGAAGTCCTATATCTCAGAAACCACTGATGCTACAGATTTGAAAATTAGTGAGGTGCCTGTGTTCGATGAGCTTAGAAAATACTGTGAATTAAAGCTTCTGCCTATTGGTACTGAAGGGGGCTCGAAACCGCCTGAATTTGTTCCTGTAAAAATGGTATCAGCAAACTTGGACACTAGTGCACCATGTTAGTTTCTGTTGGTGAAAAATTTGTATGGCAAAATTCCCTGATTCTTATTACCTTTTTACCATGGTCTTAAAGGCAACATTGAGTAAAGTTTAAATAAATAAATTTGGTGGTGCAACAGGTCGGAGTGAACCAGGACCTCGTGACTCTCAACTCTCAACCATTCCTGTGTGCGTGTTGCCAGGAACGGAGGGTACCTACAATTTTCTGCCGATTCCCAACGGCTAATGAGCAGCAATTCTCATGACAAAAGATACTCTTGGAGAATTTGTCAATTCCTCGCAATAGGCAGTACACCCCTGAAAAAACTTTCTTGCAGCAGCTGAGAAACGAGACCTTCCGCCAACGCACTAACCATTATGCCAAGGGGTACTAAAGTTTAGTAAGTTATTAGGGGTTGAAAAGGATTCATGTTCACTTTATTAAAGAGTTCTCCATTGGTGCGAGTAGATTTTGTCGGCTTATGGCGGCCATGTTGTTTAGGTTATATATGGCCAATCTTTTGTTTATTATTCAGTTACTGATACCAGATTACCATGTCAAGTTAAACCATTGAGCAGCAGGTCCAAATGATAAAATTTTATTTTCAAAATAAATTTCGCTTCGGCAAACTTTGAGTTCGTTGTGCCCATTTTATGGTAGACGTGGTGGCCCTTCACAGTCGATTTTTCAACGCTTCGTGGCCAAATTTGAGACGAACGGTTAAGCCAACATTCGATCGTCAAAGGAACCCAAGATAGGCCGAGAACGTCGTCGGCGTAATCCGTGAAAGTGTACAACAGAAGCCGAGGCAGTCGATTCCTCGCCGTGCATAATAACTTGGTTTTTTGCAAACTTCAACTTAGCGAATTTCGCGTCGGGACTTGGGACTACAACTGTACAAAATCCAAATGACCTGGGAACTCAAAGTTAATGACCAACGCGGTTTGTTCGCTGACTGGTCTTCGCAACATTTTGAATGGAGACTCTAATTTTGTTCGAAAATTCATCTTTAGCGAAAAGTCGCATTTTTGGGCGAATGCCTGGTGCTAGCAAACTAAATTACCGTATATGGGACATAATAAGTCAGATGTGCTGAAGCCCATACTGCTCATTTTGGTTCCAATTGAATTGTGTTGTGACCCGTCAGGATTCCAGCCAAGAGAAATATTTTTGAAGTATGCTACTATAGGTACTCTGTTTTTTTCTTTGAAATATTTGGCCAAAAATTCTTTCAAACTCTACAGGTGTCAATTGTTGACCATCTGTCATTGGCGGTCTTGAGGAAACATTGGTTAAT
This sequence comes from Philhelius festivus, assembly GCA_963931855.1. Taxonomy (NCBI): domain Eukaryota; kingdom Metazoa; phylum Arthropoda; class Insecta; order Diptera; family Syrphidae; genus Philhelius; species Philhelius festivus. The sequence continues at coordinate 216,572,580 of OZ007555.1, forward strand.
TTTATAATTTTCCTGCTCCAGTGGCATTAGTACCCAGAGTACAATTTTTGGCCAGTTCATCAGTTATTGCATTTCCATAAATTTTATGGTGTTCCGGGAGCCATGGAAGGGTGACTAAAATTGTTTCGCCCAGCAATCTTATTTCATTACGGCAACGAGCAACCAGTTTTGACTTCGTAACAATTGAAGAAATAACCTGGCAACCTTGCCATAATGTCAAGTTTGATTTTTTTATAAATCAAAAATATCCCTGTTTGACGATTCCAAAAGCTATATTTTTGAATGTTGGCGTGTGAACCCTTTTTCTTAGGACGACTGAAAATCTAAAATCCAAAATCTTTGCTGTTACAATTTTTTGTGATCTAAAATCCTAGTTTGAACCTGGGACAATACAATACAATACCTAACCTGATTTTCCGAAATTTGCAATTTTCTGGAATCATTGTTAAACATTTAAGGGATAACTGAAAATCAAATGTGATATGAGTTCAAAATATCACCAAAGAAGGAAGTCTTCATAAAAAGCTTTAAGTTTTTGCCGAATAATGTTATTTTTTTTCCAGCAGAAATGTGAAGAAACCTTCATTAAGATGACTTATACTAATGTGTTGATTTATAATTAAAGCGGTTTGTGTGTCAATGTTTTATGATTTATCTGAAGCCTTCTTCTTCAAGATGCTGATGCTTTTTACCGAATAGTTTCTTCATTTGAAATCTTCCAATTAAAAACGTTTCACTGGTTTTACCCATTAAACTAGGATGTTCTTAACTTTTGACTGGAGTTTAATTAAAAGTTGAGTTAATTTACCAAATTCCTCCATTGCTACTTAAATTTCTTACCAATCCATCAATTTTTTTTTGCAGAAATCGTAATTTAATAGTCTGTTAAATTCCATTCAAACCAGTTCACTTCGCTTTCCAATTTCTAAGTGAATTCAATAGCTAAATAAAAATTTCCTCCTAAATCATCATCATTATCTCGATGTTACAACCACAGTGTATTGCATTTTATAGCACCATAAAAGCAGCCTCTGATAACTTCGACACTGTATCACCATAATAATAATAAAAAAATGTTCTTCTTGTAATTAAATCTCAATTTGCATTACTAAAGTCCATGAAACTTGTTTAAATCGAAGGCAGAAGCACTATTTTTTGCATGCAAATTAACCAATGGTAATGAATCAGCTTTTATGAGGATGAACATGCATAGAATGTTAAGGCCTTGTAAATCATCATCATCTGTTGTGCATTAACTAACGGATGTCTTGAAAAAGAGAGACGGACAGAGGGACAGATACGCAACTTTAATATCATTTAAAATTACAACTTCCTTGTAATAACCTTAACATGCAACTTGTTGCGTGCGAATTTTATTAATAAATTCATCTTAAAGTGGGCGTATGTTACTAGTCGCCATATCAAATTCCTACAAGCTGTCAGATTTTTGACACAAGATTATGTACTTTATTATGTTTTAAGTGCATAGCAATAAACCAAACTTTAGCACCGATTATCTCTTAAATAGTTACTTTTATCATTTTTTCCCTTCAAATTTTAACGGTTATCTGTATTGACAAGATTTCAAAATTTAAACTACAGCACACCCGCAATTGAAGCAAGCCCCGAACAACCCAAAACGTCGGGTTAATAAAAGCAATAATCAACAATCTTAGCATTGCTTTATTTTTCATAATTTTAGGCTTTCACGTTTGGATCCAATTTAAGTCTCAACATATTTGTGTAACAACCGCAATTAATCCAACCGCCCGAAATTTTTGTTGGTTGCCTTTATCGAGGATGTACTGTATATCCACAGGGTGTTCCAAGTCAATATTTTTTTCAATAACTTTTAAATAAAATACAATTTTGTAATCTATATGTTGTTGATATATTATATTGTCTTTAGCATTAAATATGGAATATGACATCGGTCTAGTGGAAGCCTCTGGCAAGGGCTCAAAGTCGATCTCTTTTCAGCATATATTTCTAATATACGTATTTATATATATATATTGTTAAGTCTAAAAGAGATTGTAAGCTCGATAGATACAAATAAATAAATATATGTTAAAATATATGCAACTTGTTGCGTGCGAATTTTATTAATGAATTCATCTTAAATTGGGCGTATGTTACTAGTCGCCATATCAAATTGCTACAAGCTGTCAGGTTTTTGACACAAGATTATGTACTTTATTATGTTTTAAGTGCATAGCAATAAACCAAACTTTAGCACCGATTATCTCTTAAATAGTTACTTTTATCATTTTTTCCCTTCAAATTTTAACGGTTATCTGTATTGACAAGATTTCAAAATTTCAAAACGTCGCGTTAATAAAAGCAACAATCAACAATCAACAATCTTAGCATTGCTTTATTTTTCATAATTTTAGGCTTTCACGTTTGGATCCAATTTAAGTCTCAACATATTTGTGTAGCAACCTCAATTAATCCAACCGCCCGAAATTTTTGTTGGTTGCCTTTATCGGGGGTGTACTGTATATCCACAGGGTGTTCCAAGTCAATATTTTTTCAATAACTCTTAAATAAAATACAATTTTGTAATCTATATGTTGTTGATATATTATATTGTCTTTAGCATTAAATATGGAATATGACATCGGTCTAGTGGAAGCCTCTGGCAAGGGCTCAAAGTCGATCTCTTTTCAGCATATATTTCATAAAAAATTCGCAGTCTTCTGTTGTAATTTGAGCAATTTCGTTTCTAATCTTATCCTTAAGCATCGATTTTGTGATTGGTTTGTTAATGTAGACCTTTTCCTTCAAGAATCCCCATAAGAAGAAATTGGTAGGCGTCAAATCATTGGAACGTTGGAGCCAGTCCATACCATCCTATTTGGCATTATTCGGCCGGGAAAAATTTCTCTTAAAATTCGCATCGTAAAATGTGCTGTTTGTGATGTGTCTTCTGGAACCACATGTTCCAGTAGGCCTAATTGATCCAATTCGAACGCAAATTTTTCAACATGTTCAAATAGTGGTCACCACGACCTGTTACAGCATTGCCTAATGCATTCTCAAAGAATTATAACCCAATGACGCCACAGGTCTAAATGGCACGCCATACAGTTACTCTACGATGATGTAGTGGTTTTTGGTGTATCAATCGAGGGTTATCATTAGCCCATTAGCTCCTAATCTGTTTATAAACAAATCCTTTGAGTCGTAATGTACTTCGTCATGATGAATAATGTTTTAATTTGCCAAAAATGGTGGTCGTCTGTCGAGCTGTGAAACTCGAGCACTCCTATCTCTACAACATTTCAATTTTGTTTTACTATTTAAAACTGCTATTGGCCTATCTTTTCGTGAACTGATTACAAAACGTTAAACTTCAAACAAGAATGATCAAAATTTTAAGCTGAAACCAAATCCAGATTTAAACCTGGTAAATTATATAACGTTCATATCCATCTGTCAGTGACAGCTGATTCATGAGCATAACAGCGCCATCTATGTATATATTTCATATAAACCTTTCAAAAAATAAAAAAAAGGAACGACTTCTAACCCAGCCGTAACACCTTTAAAAAACAAATATTAAATAGGGATAAAGTCTTGGTAAGACTCTGTAAATAACACCTAGACATATCTTACTCTCCAAGATACACCTGTGCTAACTTCCCTACCATTGCTGCAAATTTATCTCACGTGTATCTCATCTGAGTAATTTACAAAGTAGTGAACATCCTCAGCAGCTAGATAGATTCATGCGTTTTATTCATAAATCGATCGTGCAGGATTATTTAATTATTAATTCCTTTGAAACACGGTGGTGGTGTTGGTTGCTTTTAATGCAATCGCCAAGTCTTTGATGTCTCACTTATATGCCGTCTGGATGTTACCAGGGAAAGAAAAAAAGAACACAAAAAGTAAACACTTCTAAGGTTCCAGCAGATTCTCTAATTCAAATATTTATATCGTATCGTATAAATCAATAACTACGAAGCCGACACACGCACCACAAAGTGATTGTATAGTATGGGCGGTAATGCTGCAGATATGATTGTTATTTAATAAAATAACGAAAAATAAATAGTTCTAAGTACGGCTATGAAGTTGACACAATAAGGAGAGTTTTTATTAGTTTGTTCTTACTCTAAAAATGGAACTTTTAAATGAGTTACAATTTTAAATAAGGTCCCTATGCGTTTTACACGGGCTTTTTAATGGTTTTGCGTAAATTTGAATTCAGGGAATTATTTTAGAAATTAGTATTTGTATAAAACAATCGTATTTGTTCAATGCACATTTCTATCAAAAGTTTACAAATCCGTAACTAAGAGGTTGTCTATTTCGCAATTCAAAAAAAATTCAAGTCTTCAGTTAATCAATCGTTAATCGGAACTAAATATTGTCCGTAATAAGTCATTGAAATTTTGAAAGACATGCATATTTACTGATCAATTATTTGAAAAATAAGGGCCGATAATGTCGCTAGGTCCAAAGGAGTCTAATCGTATTTATGTGGGTTTAATGAGTCTACATTTCCCTTATCTAGAAACGGATATTTTTCTTGTTCAAAAACCCCGTGGAGTAAAAAATGGACATTGTCACTAAATATAAAAAGTGGATTTAAATATGGTTGCTCAAGCACTGAATATGCTCATTTTCGACGCAATTCATTTTCGACGCAATTCAATCTTGTGGCGTTATGAAGTGACAAATGCTTTTCATCTTAGAGGTTTGGTTAAGTTTAGTTGAAGTGGCTGCCAGCGTCGCAGTTGACATACTTAGATCAGTTTTAATCCATTGTGATACCACATGAATCTAGAGATATTCTACCAACTCTTTGAACCATCTGGAGCTCCTTATGAAGCTTGAGAAACTGCAAATGTCTATATTAATTAGATCACAATGTTCCTTGAAGAAAAACTCTCCGAGAAGGCTATGTCTAGGTGAAAGAGCAGGGCATGTACATAGAAGTAGAATTGATTCTGCCTCTTCTTCGTTCATACAGCATCTGCAAAAATCGTTTGAATAGACACAAAGTCTCGTTGCGTGCTTGTCTATACGACAGTGTCCGTTTAAGACACTAATTATGGAGCTGATATGCAATCTAGAGATTTAATTGCCGCTTAATTATGCGAGATAATGCGGATATCAGCACTTGAAAGCACTATTTCTTTGAGTCACGACAGCATTTCTTTAATTGCCATAAGTTCCGCCAAGAACACGCTACATCGATTAGGAAGACGGAAAGAAAGACGTCCACCATCACCAGTCGGTGTAAAAATGGATATAATCATCTTCCAAGAAACTCATATCTACCTAGACAAATCTTGAGGGTATGGTGACTTAGAAGTTTTTACTGAACGTAGTTTGGGGATAGTGCAAGCAATTTGACTTGAAAATGATAGAATGGCCAATTTCTTTATTGATCCATAGTGAAAAATAGTTCAAGTTCGGATTTGTGAGGGCTGACTCCCAGGTTTGTTAAATATATAAATAAGTGGCCACGACAACGGCTCATAGAAAGCCTAGAACTTTCAACCATTCCTGTGTACGTGTTACTAGGAATGATGGAGTCCTATAATTTTCTGCCGGTTCCGAACGGCTCTTCTCATGACAAGAGATACTCTTGAAGGATTTGTCAATTCCTCGGAAGAAGTAATACACCTTTGAAAAATTCAAACGAATTCCAGACCCTCTGCTGGACAGTCAAACGAATTAACTTTTATGCCAGCTTCTTTAAATTGTTTTCTTAGAAGTTCATTTAAGATGAGTATACTTTCCTGATACGGCAATAGCAACATCGTCCGTATAAGCAATCACCTCTGTAGCTTTTCACTTCCAGGCATGTCAACAGCTCATTTCCTACCAAGTTACTCGTACAAAGAAAGAGAGAAAGAAAACGGCCTTGCGGAACACATCTACTTACAGATATTCTATCAGAAAAGCCGCCCAGTTTTGAATTGGTAACCCTGCTAGTCTACAGTTCACCAAGAAACCCATCTATACCGTCAGATATGTCAAAAGCGCCTTCTATGCTTAGAACTCTTGAGAGAATATTAAACAGTTCGTTCTAGTCTCTAGTGAATGTAAAGCAGTATCTACCGATCTTCCTTTCCAATAACCATGTTAAGGCTTAGATAAGTCTAATCGTAAGTAAATGGATAGCAATCTATATTGCAAGGGTTTTTAAAAGGAATTATGATAGACTAATAGGTCCGAGATCTTTTGGGTTTACTTGCGAATTTTTACTGGCTTTGTGTCTGAGCTTGGATCAGATTTAAGTAACTGTGGGACAATGTCTCCAGAATTGGTAGTATTTAATCTGAATTCCTTTGTAACTCGGCTGGAATTATGCCATCTAATTCTGCAGACTTGAAGGGTAAGAAGCTGTCAAGTGATCATTGATGTTAAGTAATCAAACCTTGTGGATAGTAAGATTTCATATCAGACAACATGTGAGCTGCAAAAGTCTTGAGGGCTGCCTGAGAAATGGTATTTTACGCAAGAGTTGATCCACGAGTCATTAGCATTTATTAAGTTGCTGGGCATGATTGAATATGTAGAAAGGATTTTTATTAGTCGAGATTATTCTAAGGTTTCTTCAATTCTACCACAGATTATCCTCTAAGAGGATCTCTTTCATTTCGTCAATTCTTTCTTGCATATTTTGAGGGATTCCTTATAAGAGTCCCAATCCACAATCGACTCCGCAGAAAGTTGTAGGTTTCCTGCATTCCTGCCAACCCACACTATCCTTCTTTCTCTTCCACAACTTCACGCCCGCGCTGTGTTGAAACATTTAAAGGGTAATCATAATCCCTTGAGCGCGGGTAGATTTTAAAAAAAAAAGGAATGGTTGCGGAATTTTAGTCATTATGTTTAGGTTTTCAACGCCCCATTGACTTCTACTTTATTTATTTATTTTTCTATACATTGCACATAGTACAGTAACACTTAATATTTTAAAGCGTTACTTGTACACGACCGTTAACCATTTAGTACAAAATTCAAATCGACCATTTGCAACATCACTTGCTGTACTATACAAAATTAATGTGATTATTATTCCACCTTTTACTTTTGATGCTAAAAAAATCCTTCCCAAGTCGATGGCTGCCCAGGCCTTAAGAAGAAGACAAAATTAAATTGAATTCTAATCGAAGGTGGGCTGCCATGACGCGTATACGCCTTCACGCCTCCTGTGCACGATCGAATCGGCTCGTGGCAAAATTCCCTAAATGCTTCCCATCACTAGAGAAAAATTAATTTTCTGATAACTTAATGCGGGCTCACAAGTCAGCCGAATGGTTTCGTTCAAAACAATTTAATGAGATACCTTTGAATCTTCCGTTTCCTTCTATGGTGAATGCCGGATGTGTGTTACTTTGCAAATAAATCTTAAACCTTCCTGTGTGTCGCCGTGTCGATCGCGAAGGTAAATCTTCATTTTTCGATCTTTTCAAGGTAGTTTATCTACGCATTAATATCGCATTTCAAAAATGCAATCTTGTCGTCCTATGAGTTTCATAGCTAAATGTAGATATCACATCAATAAAAAGGCAATCATCCTTTTATCAGAGATCGATGATGGTGTTTAATGAAATTTCACACTTTGCTTAATTAAATCCCATCACACTGTGTTCAACCATAAAAAAAAATAATAACAAGAAGAAAGGAAGGTTTACTCAAAGACTCAGACTCATAAGCCGGGAAGATGCTGAGAATTTGTAAAATTTTCCCGCCAATCCATTATAAATGATTAATGAGGTGATCATAGAAGATATAAATTTAAGCTTCTGCACAGAGATTGGCAATAGAAGATTTTGTGCTTGTGTGTTATTAATCAATGTGTCGTTGAGTCATTAATTTTTGTAAAGGAAGAAAAATAAACAATACAAAATAAAAGAAAAAAAAATATGCACTGAGAGTGTTTATTGTAAGCGTGCTGCTAACTGCTTCGTGGTGGCTTCAAAATAGGAGACATTCCTGCCGATGAATGGGGAATTGGAAAGGAGTTATATAGTAGGTGATGGAGTGGGGCGTTTATACGTACAAGTATACAACAAGCGGAAGTCGATGGGCATCTTTTGAAAAGTGATCGTTTAGAATTTTGCTTTATCGTTAAGATGAATGTGCAGAAAATAAACATGAATCAGAAATTTCCGAACAAAGGATTATGTCCGTGATTAGCGTCGGAAATTGAAGGAGATCTTGCAGACAAAATGACAGTCTTATCGATCACAGCACAGGTTCACACCAATTACCATTGAGATTTAAATCGAATTAATTAAGTTTCAGGAGTACCCCCTGGTATAATGGCTAGTACAATGTAGAGCTGTGTCAATCAGAATCGATTCGATATGAATATGATCGAAAAGTATTGATGATCAAAATCAATCATTTTAATCGATCTCAATCTCAATCATTTAGATGATTCGATTTTCTATTTCAATCTCAATCATTTAAATGAGTCTCGATTTTCGATATCAGTTAACTCGATTAACTATGATTTACTCGATTCCATTTGTTCTGATTCAATCAATGTGGATTATGAATGCCAAACGGACGGTGGACTGGAATTTCTGGGTTGAACTCGGTATTGAAGAACATGATTGATCGAGTTGGTTGTTGTAGGCCGAAAAAACAATTGTTGGGTTGAACTGATATTATTTGATGTATAAGGATTCGGTATGTTTAATGTGGATTTTTGGACGTTTCTTAATCCATCGACATCGTAGCCATCCTTTGATGGAATTTGACAGTTTAGGACTTGACAAATAGAGGACGAATTCGGTTATGACGTACAATGTTCATTTCGTACAAAATGTCAGCCGAAAGCCTTAAATTTTTTCTTTCCCGGGGAAACAAATAAAATCTCTTTTTCTTAAATTTTTTGACACTTTTTAATCCATGTGCAAAGTAGCCGTCATTCGATGTTATTTGGCAATTTATGGCTTACAATAATAGAGTACTTTGTGAGAACTATGAAAGCCACAAGTCAATCTTATCATCGAAATCGAAATTAAAATCGAATAGGAACATTATTGAATCATTTCAATGAAATGAAAATGATCAAATGATCGATCGATTGAAATGATCGGATCATTTTTGTAATCGATTGTTGAACCATTCGATTATTTGAAATGAAAGATTTACACATCTCTAGTGCGTTGGACTGTATCAAGGTTGTAGTCTCTGAAATTGAAATTTAAGGAAAACTTGTAAGGCTTTATCAAAATCGGCCGAGTCATTAACGAATTAAAAAGAACCATGGGGTGCAACAGCAGCGCGTAGAGCACCAAGGCCTAGTGACTTAAAACTTTCAACGACTCATGTGTGAGTGTTTTCGGCTAAAAATTGAGGTGTCCTACAATATTCTGCGAAATCCGAACGGCGTTGATGAGACGCACTTACTATGAAACGACATGCTATTGGAGAATTTGTCAATTCTTCGCAAGAGGCACTCACACATTATTTTTCTTTATTTTTAGATGGCGAGGGCTGGGAATCGAACCCAGACCTTCAGTGTGACTGTTCGACAAACTAACCATTACTCTTAATGCAAGAAATCGTGACAAGGTTTATCACGATTTCAATGGGGGACAGTCCTTTTTTCATACCAAAAAATATTGTTTGGCGCCCCTAATACAAACCACTGTTTCGTTCTGAACGAAACCGAAACAATTTGAAAATGAACGAAAGTTTGGCTCTATCAACAGGGTGTCTGATGTCAGATTTATGTTTTGAAATACGAATATTTCAAAAAGTAATAAACGGTGCGGGGAAAGGGTGGTGTCATTAAGATCAGTGATCGTGCGGATTTCTCAGTCAGGTCGAGTGAGCATCCCGCATTTTTCAAGAGTAACGATTCGTACGTAATTGCTCGTCGACAATTTTGTTCACAATTCGATATTCGATGGATAAGTGATTGTCCGAGTTCCTGGGTAGAGAGGTTCCGCACAACTGCTTCGGCTTTGAACACCCCACGGCCAGGGCCCAGTCGATCTTCAGGGACTGGAAAGATTGAACTGGTTAAAGAGAGTTTACGTGAAAATCCACGACTTTCGATATGGAAAAGGGCAGCCTCACTGCGACTTCCAAGAGCGATTTATTCATGAAATTTTAAAAAATGATCTAAAGTTCCATCAATTTAGGCTGGTATTCACCGAGCGCTCTTAAACGGCTCTTAACTTTCAAACTCACAAGTGTTTTTCGAAATTCGAAAATGAGAGCCACTCTCTCTTGTTCAGGCATACCCAAACTGTGAAATGTTGTGGAATGTTGGTCTTGACGAATCTTCTTGACAGCAAATGGATACTCTTCTACTTGGCATTGCTCACAGTCAAAGCTCACATGGATTCGAGTCAAATGCGTGCGTTGCGTGGCACGTCTAAGCGAACAAACTTTCGAAGAGAGCGCTCGTAAGTTTAGGAGTGGTCGGGACCTTTAAATTCAAATCGCTCAAAAACTTAAAGAAAGTGACTTTGTTTTACGCCAAACATTTTGTGAAACCATATTGGAGCGTTTTTAACTGTGAATCGCATTTTTTGGAGCGACGAGGCTCATTTCCTTTTTAGCGGGCAACAAGCAAAACTGCCGTTACTGGTCTCCAAGAACCCATCACCCTCGACTGAAACACCAAAAACCATTGCATTGCCCCAGGCTAACTGTTTGTTGCGCCTTATCCACGAATGGAAAAATTGGACCATTTTTTTTTTCGAAAATGCTCGGGGCCAGGTGACAAATGTCAATTGTGGGAATTATCAACGCATGATTACGGATTTATTTTTGCCGGACCTGCGAGCTCATCCATCGTTCTCATCGCGCACGTGGTTTCAACAGGATGGTGCGATCGCACACACGGCCAGAGCTTCGATAAATTTACTTCGGGAAGCTTTCCCTCAAAAACTGATTAGTCAATTTGGAGATATCCCATGGCCACCGAGGTTCCCGGACTTAACCCCAATGGATTTTTTTATGGGGCTACCTTAAAGACAGAGTTTACATTAACAATCCCCGAATTCTTGTGAACCTAAAAGAAAATATTCGTCGAGAAATCAGCACCAAGTTTAATGCAGCGTGTGGCGTAGAACACGAGGCTTCGTTCTAAACAGTGTGTGCAACTCGAGGGAAGACATTTGGATGAAATAATCTTTAAAAATGAAATCCGCATTATTATTCTGTCGTCCAAATAGTATTTTTTTTTAAATTTAACTTTAAAAATATAAATCTGCCGCCAGACACCCTGTACTTCTTTTCGACTTCGTTCATCTTCCATTTTATATAAAATGAAGAATATAACACCCGTTTCATTTCCATACCTAATTGATATTTGTGAAATGACTGAGAACAAGTTGAATGAACGAAACATAGCTTTCGTTCATCGGTTTCAGTGACAGTGACAAGAGATTGACATTAGGATTGATTGGTTTGGTCTATTGTGATTGCAATCAATCAATCTTCTGGTGAACGGATCACAAAGACCGAATCAATCGCGATTGTTACAGCTGAGGTGCAAAAAAAAAACTTTAAAAGTTGAATGCATTTACTCAAAGAACTATATCTCACTTTTTGTGCAAAAGTAGTTCTTATGATAGTTTTTGTTTTGTGCTGTTGTCTGACTCTCTGTCAATTTTTATTTTCAAAACTTAATTTACATTTTAAAGACAAATTTCGCAGCCCAGAAAAATAGAAAGAAGAAAAATATTATCTACTTTTCGAATGTCCTCCCCTTCCCGGGAAAATTCACGATGTCCCACTTCTCGTATTTTTCAATCTGGTAACCCTGCTCGACGCTCTCACACCAACCTTTAATTTACCCGGTTAATAGTCATCTCCATAATAACCTGGGTATGCTATTCTTATTAAGTAACTCGGGTAATACCCATGTTCGCAGGTACCCGCCTATGTCAGCTATTTGTTTCGCGAAAATATGAGGAATCTGGTACCCAAAAACGACAAGGAAAAGCAGATGTGAAAACATTATGTCTCACTATTTTACCGGCAATCTAGTGAAATAGCCTGTTGTATTCCTACCCTAAAACGATTCAAACGTAACATTTGCGCCCAACAGGTAACTCTCCAGCCCAACTTCCGACGTACTGTCAAGTTCGGAGATTCTTTCTTTAGCCGTACAACTCGAATGTGTAATGCTTTTTTATTCCACTCCCTTTCCTAAACGCTAGCACTGTGGTACAACATTTTAAGGGTAATCATAATTCCTTTAGTCATCATCATCATCGGCTCGACAACCGGGTTCCGGTCCTGTCCTCTTTCAACAAGTGTCTCCACCTATCCCGGTCTCGAGCCGAAGCACGCCATCCAGTTGCGCACCCCAAGGCTTCGGGCGTCCTGGTCTACGCCATTTCTCCAGCGCAAGAATGGTCTACCACGCTGTGGTCTACCATAGAATGTACCACAAAGAACTTTCCGAGCAGGTTCCTCTTCGCTCATGCGAGCTAGGTGCTCTGCCCACCGGAGTTTACCGAGCTTAATTTTTGTCACGATATCTGCTCCTAGGTAGATTGCGTACAGTTCATGATTGTACCGTCTCCGGAATCGTCCTTCCTCACAAATGGGGCCAACAATTCTCCTTAAGACTTTTCTCTCGAACGCAGCTAAGAGGTCGGAGTGCCTTTTGCCAAGCACCCAAGTCTCGGATCCATATGTGAGTACTGGCAGGACCATGGTCCTGTACAGCAGCAGTTTTGAATTTATGGTGAGATTTCTGGATTTGAAGAGCTTTGACAGACTATAGTAGGCTCTGTTGGATTTGAGAAGCCGCCCGCGTATTTCTTCTTCTATATTGTTATCGGCTGCTACTATTGACCCAAAGTATTTAAAGGATTGCACTAGAGTCTATAAACAGTACTCAAGTGGCGTTGTTCTGTCATTGATATGTCAAAATAGTTCACGAAATTGTCATGCCGAAATACTGGCTTAAAATTACTCCAGTTTTTAAAAACTAGAGCTAAATAAATACGTCCCTCACTCTTTTTTGAAAGACGCAAGAACTTGCTCTTGCGTTTCAAGGGTATAATGCGCCCAAGCTCTACGGGAAATCTCCTGAAAGAAATAAAATAACTTCTCCAATTTTTATCTGTGTGAATAAGTTTTTCTTTGTAAAATTAGTAGTAGGTCTTTCCAGTTTTTGGATCTGTTTGCCTTGCCTTTTTGTTTGATTTTGTTTTTGATTACGTTTTCTCCTATTCCGCAAAAGGGCTTGATAAAAGGCATTAATGTACCTATTTTTGCTAGTGAGTGAGCCTCCTGTTTCCATGAACTCCCACATGACCAGGTACCGATTAAACGTGACACTGAAGTTCGTTTAATCTGTTTATGTACTCTAACACTAATTTATAGCTAATGGTATAAAAGCTTAGTGCCTTGAGTGCAGCTTGGCTAACTGACTGATCAAAATAACGATCCAAGCATTTCCCGATGGCGCGTAACTCCGCTTGGAAAACACTGGTGGATTGCCAAATCGGTATGGAAAGCTTGGTTCCAGGCCCGGTTGTACTCAATCCATCATCATGTAGCACTTGATGATATTTGTTTGGAGGGTGTACTTAATTTCTAAAGAAGGTTTGTTACTGTGGACTTGCTGATTAAGTCTCTTTTCCTTAAGGCCAATAATTTTGTTTGGCCGTATTCGCACTATCGATGATATTTACTTGGAGCATTACAAATACGAAATTTCATCAAAATCGTAAGAACCGTTTTTGAGAAAATGTGATAGAAACCAAAATTGTTGCTTAAACAACATGTCTCCTGTAGGGAACAAATTAGAAGCAAAATGGTCCACCCGCTTGGGATCTAGCTCGATGTTCGGAGGCCGTACAGACAGACGCACAATCTTATCGATGCACAGAATGACGGACGGAATTAGGGAAACCACTTTGTTGATCTTCTCGATCATCTTTAAGCTAAGTTTAATAAAAAAAAACAATTTTCAAAGAGCAAGTAAAAATTGGTCTACGATGACAATTTCTAGCGACCTGGTCTACCAAATCGTATAAATTATAATAGCTTCTTTGATGAATTGGACACACTGACTCAGTTCTCGTTGCAACAAAGTAAGCTTCAGAAAATCTCTTTCGAGGTTTTGTTTCCCGTTTGGAATGCTAAACACTATTTCTTGGCTCAGTGATTTCCATCGCGCCACCAAAAATTCCGATGCCATGCCATCATCTTAGTCACCGATCTTCAGAGAAGAGAAATATATATAAAGAAGTTAGGATAGCTTCCCAATACGTCAGATGAGGTATAAGCGATTCAAGAATTCATGCACATTAACTAGTGCTTCTGTTGGGTTAATCTTCGCTTTGATCTCTCTCGGACGTCAGCATTGGCACAGAAATTCCAGAGCCTGTCTTTTCTATTGTTTTAAATCTCTGTCTTCGGATGGAAGGCTTTTCCACTATTATAGAGTGATGTATTTCACTGCTGGTGGTGTATCCATCTCCAGCAAACTTTCAATGCTGTTGCTGCTTCTGCTGCTGGTGTCGTGTTCTGTTCTGTTCGGTTCAGCAGCTGTAGTTGCGGCGGCGGCGGTGGCGGTAAATATTTTTGCAATCGTAATCCTAGGTAATTACGATTCCTTGTACGGGACAAGTGATGGATGTGGATGTGCAATGGCCGAATGTGTGTGCACTTAACATCGATTCACCATTAAAAGACCCGCATTATTGATGTCCAACGACCCCGCGAGTAATTTCACAAAATGTCCAGGCTCTTCTGTGTATATTAACTTTGTAATGGGCCAAGGTTAAAGGCGAAGATAAATCCTTAGAATTGGCCTTAAATTGCTTTTGCTGAGCGTTACAATTTTCCACCTTGACCGTCATATTTCAATCCATTTCGAACACACACTGGGGAAGTTTGTGTTGTGATGGTGAAGTGGCGGCAGCTGTGTTGTGTGTCGAAGGCAATCCTTCCATTCGTACGTCTTAGGGAAGCGTGAAAATCGATTGATCTAATGTAGAATTAGCTCATTTGGACAATCTTCGTGAGAAGATTCTGCGCTTTCTGCTCAAAGTACATACAAACTGCATCTCTCTAGGGGGACAAGTTGGGTTCCCATTTTTTGTCTTCTAACTTTTTTGTTGTTGTGGTGTTAGCGTTTTGCTATTATTTGATTTTGTAATGGCACATCGATTTGTATTCCTGGTTATAATGAAGTCAGTGCGTGTGTATCCGTTTCCTTGAGGATGAGATTTTCTTTTGTGATTTAGTTTTCTTTATTTTTTTTTTGTTTATGAATAATTCCGTGGCAGCAGAAGTGAAGTAATTTATGTGCATTTGTATTGCGAATTGCAAGAGCACCTTGTACTGATGGGAACATCAGGAAATGGTCTGCACTTGGATTTTCTATTGTGTGAGAATTTGAAAAGAAAATATAGTTTTGAAAACAGTGAATGTGGCGGCAGGCTTCTGCACGCAGACACTTCCTTGAAAGAATTTGTCATTTGAATTGAAAAAAAAAGATCGGAAATGATGGTCGAATAATGCAATATCTTTGGAGAACTACGAGTTATTTGTTTGATATAATAAATAAATGTTTAAGGGGTTTTGACTACCCTTAAAATGTCAAGCACTATTCGAGTTGATACCGATGCACATTGGTTTTGAAGGTCTGGAAATTGAAATGGCAGGGAAATACCGAGCTGGGCAAAACATTCCACATTCATGTTGTGCGGCTTAAGAAAGAATCTCTGTGCTGATGGCCAGTCCCTAACTAACGTTTGCGATTGTGTAGAACTGATACAGGTATCAAACACGGTTGTCCACTTAGCGCACTTTTATTTGCAATTTTTATGGCCCAATTAGCGCATAAGTGCGCCATTTTGATAAATTAACTCTTATGAATCTGTGGATGGAATTGAAATGGGAAATTGTGGACATTCTCACTAACTCAACCAGTTTGGATTTAGTTAAAAAATATGGATCAAGTAGGTTTTGATGTTTCTTATTATGTGTTCGCTTTTGCAAAATCATCCGGAAATCGTATCACTCAACCAGACTACCACACTCATCCGACACCATTTACACTGTGTCAAGCTAGGCACCTTATCACCTTATTGACTGGTGCTGAAACAGTATCCAATTCCATTGAGCTATCATCCGGCTCCCCGCACCTAAACCTCCGTCAAAGCCCTCATTCCGCATAGCTCGGGATTTAAGGAGTCAAAAGGAGGGCACGGAATAGTAGAAACCGAAGTATTTCCTAGAGCCATGTCGTCGCGTTGAGAAAAGAGGTAAAGTCTTTGCCCTTCCTAAAGAATGTGCTATAAATTTGGCCAGAGCAGGGCATTTGCACAGGGAATTGTAGACGTGTTTAAGCAGGATTTCCAGTAGCTGCTTACTGGGCATTATTTAGAGAAAGCCGCAGAAGCATAAGACCAGTCAATGAAGATCCAGTCCCACTACCCAGTACTGAAGAGGTTGAGAGAGCAATCCGCAAGCTTAAGAATAAAAAATCCGCAGGCTCGGATTACCTACCTGCGGAACTCTTTAAGTATGGACGAGATTTCCTGATAGGGTGCATACATCAGCTCATCAACTAAGTGTGGGAGGAGGAAAGTATGCCCGACGACTGGTCAAATAGTTCCATATGCCCAATCTAAAAAAAAGGCGATCCCATGTCCTGCAAAACTACAGGGGCATATCCCTGGTTAATGTTGCCTACAAGATCCTATCCACCGTACTATGTGAGCGTCTAAAACCTTTCTGCAACACTATAATCGGCACGTACCAGCCAGGCAGATCAACGATAGACCAAATCTTCACATTGAGGCAAATCCTGGAAAAGACAAACGAATTTCAAGTCGAGATCCACCATCCTTTCATCGACTTTAAAGCCGCATAATGATAGCATAAGTCGCCAAGAGCTTCTATTGGCGATGTCGGAACTCGGGATCCCGAAAAAACTGATCCAGCTATGCCGCATGACGTTACAAAATACACGGTGCAACGTGCAAATGGGTAACAGCTCATCCGAGCTATTCCAGACATGAACAGGCTTCCGACAAGGAGATGCGCTATCATGTGATTTCTTCAACCTAGTCCTGGAGCAGATAGTGCGCAAGAGTGGTGTTAACCTGTAAGGCACTATCTTCAACAGGTCTTCCCAACTGCTTGGCTATGCAGACGACATCGATATCATCGGCCGCTCCAAGTGAGCTGTGCTAGAAGCGTTCACAGCTATTGGTGAACATGCGAAACGCATTGGTCTTGAAGTTAATGAGGACAAAACAAAGTATATGCTATCAACAAACAAAGCTTCATCCGTCCATTGCCTAGGACAAAACGTTATTGTTGGTAGCAGTAATTTCGAGGTAGTCAAGGAGCTCACCTACCTCGGAACGAACATCTATCCCACGAATGACACCTTAGTGGAAATCCGACGAAGAATTACCATAGCAAACCGCTTCTACTTAGATTTGGCCAAACAAAGGGGTTCAAAACTCCTTTCTCGAAAGACAAAGTGGACGCTATACAAAACGCTAATTTTACCACTTCTACTCTACGGCGCCGAGTGCTGGACGATAAGTAAAAAAGGGCAATTGATACTGGACACTTTCGAGAGAAAAATTCTTCGGCGGATATTTGGTCCTATATGCGAAGAGGGCGAATGGAGGAGAAGATTCAATCGTGAATTATACGAGCTGTACCAAGATGTGGATGTAGTCCAAAAAGCCAAAACACGTCGACTACACTGGCTCGGTCACATCGAGCGAAGGGACAACAACGCTCCAGCCAAGAAAATCTTCGAATCCCAGTTCCCAGGTTCGAGACGAAGAGGAAGACCGAACCTCCGCTACAGGGACCAGGCGATTACAGACGCAAGAGCGCTTGATCCCGACGACTGGAGGGAGCTCGCGAGGGATCGTAACCGATGGAAGACCGCAATATCTTAGGCAGATACCCTCCATGGATCGGGAGCCGGTTAAGTAAGTAGTACTCGTAAGTATTTTGCATGCCCTGGAAGAGAGCAAAAGTGTTTGGCCGTTGAGTCGGCGTAGAGCGAGGGGCTGTATCTTAGTTTTGGTAGTAAATAGCATCAGTTCGATTTTGCTTTGGTTAACACATAGTCCACAACTCGTAGCCCAGTTACTTACTTTCCTTAAATCCATTTCTGTGATTTCACTTAAAACAGAGGTGAACTTTCCTGACACTAGTAGTACCAAGTCATCTGCATACCCAATCCACTTTACGCCATATTTTTCCAACTTATCTATAATTTTATTTATGACTAAAAGCCATAAAAGTGGGGACCGAACACCGCCCTGGGGTGTTCCTTTTCTAGAGTACTTGGTAAAGTTTATATTACCTAAAGTATGTAGAATCCTTCTGTCTTTGAGCATGGATATAATCCACTCCCTGATATATTCCGTTTCTGTGGACTCACCCTTTAGGTATGCATGTTGAGATTTTTCAAGAGGAAATCCGTTAAGAATGTCTCTAATCCAGAATGCGCTCCAAAGTTTTACGCACAAAAGAAGTCATACACTAATTCGCTGGAAATCCTTCGCGGATTCATGGCCCGCCTACTGACTTTCGGGATAAAAACTACTCTTACTTGTTTCCAGGACTCGGGTACATAGTTTAAAAAGAGGCATACTTTGAAATCTATTTCTAGCTATTAAACTCCAGATACAAGATCTCTAAAATGTCAATATTTTAAGAAAACTTGGATACTCGTATATCGCCTGTATCAGTCTCTAATATAATTTTCTAAAGCTTCAACCTCAATGTTCGACTTAATGTTTTGATTATTTCAAACACAAAAAAATCTCGTTTCATGAAATTTTCTTCAATTATCTGAGCTGCAACAAAGTTTCATTTAAACCACAACATATATCCATCAAGCTATTAGGTTCCTTTTCTAATATCGTTAAGAAATATTTTATTTTTGTTTTGCCATGAGAAACCACGTAAAACTAATCAAAACCTAAAAAAAATGAAAAAAGCAACTAATGGCTGCTATTACATTGTATGAAGACTTTTGTCTTAAAAGGCAATATATTTTGTAGTCAAAGCATACTCATTTTCCACCACTTACATGGGTTTGAAAGTGCAAATTGGCCTTGTCCGAAGTGTTTTTTTTTTATATCCATCTTACCTATCATTCTGAATGAAAATCGATTTGCCCTTTCATTGCCAATAAATTTTCATTTTCTACGAGGAAACTTCACTTTCAAATAAGTATGTTTATTCTTACACAGAGAAAAAATGTGTACTTAAGTCGGAACCTTGAACCCGATTTTTTCTTGGAAATTATAGAAGACAAGAGATTAAATTGAATAGTGACAAATTCTGTGCAACTTTTTTAACCCCCAGCTTGTCATGTGGAACTTTGCACATCTATGAAGATATGATCTGGATATGCTCTTTCTCAAGAGTGAATGATCAAATTTCGTTAAGACACGTTCTGTTACTTCGGAAGAAATGTTGTTGACTTTCAAGAAGCCTTAAGAATTCTTTTAGCCTTAACAATTTTATAGTCACTCTATCATACCTTTTTCAAACCCTTACGAGCATTTCTTTAAGTTCGATTTGAACGAAAACTTTTATAATTTAAATTGATTTATTTTTCTCAGTGTAACCACCTTCCCAAAGGAACCCCTTCCAGAAGCTTAGAGTCATGCATATTACAAAGATTAATGAGCGCTATCAGCGCTTTCCATTTTGCTTACATTCCTACCAAATACTAGTCGATTACCTAAGTCGGAAATGCTAATCGTTCCGATGGACGACTTGAAGGTGTGCAATCATGCGCCACTAAAGATTTCATAAATAATATTAACAAAACAAAAAAACATAAAATTGTCGGTGGTTCTAATTGCAAGCATAGACGACGAAGAACGAATAAAAAAATAGAAGACTGCCCAGCAGGAAATGTAATATTAGACCGATATCTATGACATTCTGTATACACCTTGCTGTTTTCTAATGGGGCTACCGCTTAACTTGCTATATACTCGTAAAGCGGCAAAACAGAGCAGTAAAATCACGAACTTTGTGAACGCACCCCGGCAAAATGCATCTTCATTTCACCAATATTATGGTCAATAATTCATGGTCTATGAAGAAGAGATGCCATGAACAAAAAAAAACAGTTATAATGAATTATAATTAAATTTGAATTAGACAGTTGCGCGCTGGCGCATGACCGCTCGTGTGAACGTGAATTGCACATATTAATATGTAAGATAAGTTCACTGACAGAACAATCTTAGATGCACCCAGGCTGTGCTACACCTTCAAGATGCACCTTAAAGATGATACATACATACAAGGTATGAAGAAAATCGTTTCGATTATCCGCAATGCAAGGCAGCTGAATGGCGATTCTGGTGCGGGTTACATTGGTATACATTGATGGTACACCGGTACAGGAGCCATCGATACCTGTCCAATTTGATAGATATGCATTCGAAATGATACAATTTGAGAAAAAATGCATCACGCGGGTCGAGTGTAATGTGGTCAATTAAATTATTACGATGTGCTGTTACTGGAATGTAATAGATTAATAATTATGAAAAATTGTGTAGGTTAGATTGGAATGGCATAGTCCGATGGATGCGTTGAAGATGAAAACGTTTTAAAGATCCAATCTTTGCTGAAATTAAACGTTCGCGTACTGGATGAAAAAATAGTTTAAAAAAAATAGCGTCGAATTTTTTTAGAGGAAGTAGGAGTTTTGTTGCTCAATATAAGGCTTAAAGCGCGAAGAACGTTGAAAGCAATTAAATATTTTGTATGTTTTGACCGGTATATACAATTTTATTGTTTTTACTTATAAATGTTCAGTGGAACAGTCCCATCAATGAGTAAGTACAATGCGCGGGAGCTCCTAAAACATACTAGGATGTATATAATAATTTCAAAAAAGAAATTTGAATATAATAAGTATGCGAGAAATCGATATCAGAAACAATTGTGTCTCTTAAAAACCGTTGCAATATCTTCTGTCTTTATTTATTCTAACGCTATATTTATAAACAACGACCTAGTAAAAAAGCCGTTTGCATTCCTTTACTAAAATAAAACCATTTATCCGAACCTCAGACGTGGTGTCAACTACAGATATTCCTTCTTTAACCAAACTACACGAATGTTAAATACCTTATCTGGCTTAATTTTTCGGTTGTATTGTTTACAAGATAAATAAATCAAACGCAAACGGCTCGTAGATAAGCTAAACCTAATGAGTTACAATCAATTCCTGTGTGCGTTTTTTCGGCATGACAAGAGATACTATTGGGTGATTCCATTATAGCGGGTGCAACATTTAGTCTCATTTGAAGTACATTTAATAATAAAATAATGACATTATTACTTGAAGGGATACATTTTTATTTTTAATCCATTTAGAATTCTATAATATAATAAATTATTTGGCAGAAGAATGGTTTCAAAGTCCGATCGCGGATGCAACAGAATTGGCCCGACTTTTCTGGATCATAGTACAAAAAAACACAAATTCTGTTAATTGTGAAACATTTATCATGCTATTCTTACATATATTGAACGACGTTGATTCAGTTAACTAAATAAATAAAACTCAAGATAGAAAACAAAAGTAAGCAACGAAATATTAACTTTTAAATCAATCGCGGATGCAACATCAAATTATCGCGGGTGCAACGCGTCTAACTTAAAATAGTAAACTGATTTAAAAAACTGGAAAAAATATAAAATAAGGCACATATGTAACAAGTCAGTACCCTTCTTATTAATTATAATTTTGTTTTTTTTTCAAATACTTCAATATTTTTTTGAAAATACATATGTATATGTTTGTATCGATATCGGTTAAGGATAACCCCACATAATGATATTGTGATATTGCAGCCTACCTGTACAAGAACGTACAAGCCTGCGGAAATACCTTTTGGCAATGCTGCTGCTGTAAAAACAGACCAATAAAACGCAATAAATTTTAAAACTTTTTTTTAATCTTTTTCTACATATTCTCCTCTTATATCAATGCACTTATTCCATCTGTGTTCCAGTGCTTCTATACCCTTTTTATAGGCCGATTCCTCCAAATCTTCGAAAAACCGCTCCGTCTCAGCAATCACCTCCTCGTTGGTGAAGAATTTGTGTCCAGCCAAATGTTTCTTTAAGTTAGGAAAGAGGTAATGGTCTGATGGTGCCAAATCAGATGAATAAAGGGGGTGCACAGTGGTTTGGGTTGTATGGAGACGACGTCATAATTCAATAACTTTCGAACCACATGTCCGATTGTAAAGAAACTTTCAGATATGATATAACACATCGTAAGAAATCACTTAAGAAAATTTCAGCCCACTGACACGCCTACTTACTTGGTTACATTTGTAGAATGTAGAATGTAAATGTAGAATTTCGTTACGCGGACACGATATTTTTTCCACACTATTGAATTTACACAATAATATACAAAACAATAAACGCAATTTTGCGATAGTGTTTAGTTTAAAACGATTTCACTTTCCTACCACTACACTTAATTACTCTATAAAAGAAAAGATGGAAGTGGTGAATAACGTCGCATGTTGCACAGAAGTGCAGTTCTTATGAGAAAAGGAGATTTTGTTTCAAAGACGTTTTCTACACTTTTTATTTTTGTGGTACCAAAGTAAATAACCGTTTTCCCGGTTATTGGATTTTAGAAAAAAACACCGGTTTTAACCGAGATAAAAAAAATTTCGGAGAAAACCGAATAAATTGAAACAAAATGACCGTTTTCGGTTTTGACCGTCCGGTTTTTCCCATCCCTAACTTATATTATCCATAACGGTATTGAAAACCTGCGTTTTTTTTCACCCAACTCGCCGTTTTTCGTTGACCAAATTTCGCAGACATTCTTTCTCGATACCAAGCAAAAATACTTCGTCCCTAAAGACAATTTGTACAGAAAAAAGAAATCGTTTTTGCTCAAAACCGTGAAACTAAAGCATTAATTGTGCTGGTTGTGGGTGATTGTGGGTGCCAAGATAAGGTTTTTCTAAAAGCTGATTATCCACTCTATATAACACAAGGACTGTTACCGCTATGTGTGGCTAATTACTATATTAAAACTTTATTTAAACATTGAACAAAATGACAAAAAACAATAAAATGGTACACGGTTTTACTAACATTAATTATAAACCAAACATCCAAATATTGACAACGAATTAATAAAATACTCTAAATACCTTACTTTTGTAATTCCATTGCGAAAAAATTGCAATAATATTACTTTTATTTAAAAAAATTCACTTCAAACTACTCACAATTATTTAAATTTATTTTCACAAAAAACTAAATATTTGGCACACTTTGAAAGCGAAAATAAAACAGATAACATTTGACATGTATGTCAAAATACTTGCAACGGTAAATATTGAACTGTAATCTATTAGAAAAATACACTTGAAACAAAAAACAATTGCTTTCATTTTTTTATTTTTGTCGTATGGGCGAAACCACTGTGGGGTGGTTCAATACACCAAATCGAAGTTCATGGAGTTTAGCCATGACAACAACCGACTTGTGTGCTGGAGCATTATCCTGATGAAAAAGGATCTTCTTTTTGGCTAATCCTGGTCTTTTTTCGGCAACTTTTTCAGCCAATTTGTCCAACAGGTTTGCATAGTATTGACCAGTGATAGTTTGGCCCTTGGGAAGGTAATCAATAAAAATAATTCCCTTGTAATCCCAAAAGACTGACGCCATCACTTTCCCAGCTGAAGCACACGAATTGGCTTTCTTCGGTGGAGGAGAACTGCTATGCTTCCATTGTTTTGATTGTTCTTTTGTCTCACGAATATAGTGGTGAATCCATGTTTCGTCGGTGGTAATGAATCTTCGCAAGAAATCGCTGGTATTCCTCCGAAATAACGCTAGATTCTCTCTAGAGATTTCAAATCGATTGAGTTTTTGTTCTTCGCTCAGCAAACGCGGCACCCACCTTGCGGACAATTTTTTCACCCCCAATTCTTCGGTCAAAATGTGGTAAACCCGCTCAGAAGAGATCCTCATGGTGTTGCTTATTTCTCGCACTTTTAACCTTCGGTCGTCTAAAACCATTTTATGAACTTTATCGACGTTTTCTGAAGAGGTGGATGTTGTTGGCCTTCCGCTTCTGCGATCATCTTCGACGCTCTGTCTGCCATGTTTAAATAAGGCTGTCCACTTTTTGACCGTGGAATACGAAGGTGCAAATTCCCCCAATGTCTCATCGAAGTCATCTTCAATTTGATTTGGTGTCATATTCTTTTTGACCAAATATTTAATGACGGCTCTAATTTCATTTTTTTCCATTTTCGTTGTTAGCAATAGGTTCGTTCAAACAAAAAATTGCCCTGATATAAGTACGCGACCAATATTAATGAAACTTCACATACAATTATTATATATATATGGCTATTTGAGGAATTAAAATTTATTTATTAAAACAACGCCTTCTATGTTAGGCCGAGAACTTTTCAAACAGCCTCCGTATAGAAGGTTTTGAAGTTTCTTGCTTTGGGGTATGACGTCTGTTTGCTTTTGTACAATCATTAGAAATCGGTTCATACACATCCGAATTCATCTACACTATGCCAAACAAGGCGGCTTGCTGACTGGTGTTGAAGCAGTAACTAATCCGATTGAGTGATCATCCGGCCTTTATGCACCATAAACCTCCGTCAAAGTCTTTAGTCGGCTTGCTCGCGATCTAAGGAAGGCTCGGTGCAGAAGTAACCGAAGTTTGGTCTAGAACCATTTCGGTGCGTTGAGAAAAGAAACCAAGTCTTTGATCTTTATTTTCAAAAGTTCAAAACATTCAAAAATATGCCTTTCTTCATAGTCGTGCTCTTATTGGGCGTTTTTTTTTTTTAGTTCAGAGTAGAACCTGAACCGTCAAATAAAAAATCGTGTTTCTTTTTTAGCTCAGAGAGTATAACAGTTCAAATTTGTGTTTCTTTTTTCATTGAGAGCGTGTTCAGAGATTGCTCAGAGGGCACTCTATGAGCTCCATATAAAATAGCTGAGCAGACAGACAGGAAAAAAACTTAAAAACTCGCGTGTGTTTATAAAATAGTTCAGAGCTCTTAGAACACCCTGGATTCGGAGAAAGTTCATGTTCGACATGCTCGTGCTCTGTTCAGTGCGCTACTCTGAATGAAAAAAGAAAAACGCCCATTTTGGCCAGAGCAGGGCATTTGCCCACATTTGGCCAGTGTGCGCTACAATTAGCAACGAACTTGGCTATGTCTTCCCTGGATCAAGCGTTCGGACTTTATTATAGGAGGGCCAAATCTTCCTAAATACGAATATAATGCAGTTAAACTGTTCCACCTTTATTATGAAAAATTGAGTGAGTATTATCTTTCATAACACGGATGAAGTGCTATGTAAGAAATTGTGTAATAATTCCTTGGAAATTAAATAAGTGCGACACAACCCTTAGAATTTAAATTTGGGCTCCACAGAATAATTTTTGTGCTAAATGAAATTTCTTCTGCCCGTTGGCAATGTTTTTCTTGCTTCCAGCCAATTTGTTGCGGCGCAAGAGGAGCGGAGGAGTGTCATTAATGGCGATAGGTAGGAAACCGGAATAGGAATAGGTAATAGAAAAGGGTAGCAATGTCAAGTTTCGGAGGACACGGGCTGTTTGCGGTGCACGGCGTC
Source organism: Philhelius festivus (assembly GCA_963931855.1). Taxonomy (NCBI): domain Eukaryota; kingdom Metazoa; phylum Arthropoda; class Insecta; order Diptera; family Syrphidae; genus Philhelius; species Philhelius festivus. Next base: position 216,598,212 of record OZ007555.1, read on the forward strand.
AGCTCGTCGGAAACTTTACTTCGTCTGCAAATAAATACACATGTCAGGCTAGGAAAAAAACAAAGCTTAATTTTGGACTATAAAAAAACGGACGGACTGTCATCACAACAAGGACACTGAGGATGTTGTTGCAGTGAGGCCATCACCCAGCCAACCTTAGGAATGTTCTGCCATTTTTCGATTCCCCCAAGATGGTGGATGATCGGTTGCAGATTACGCCATCTTCACCGAAACAAAGACATGTTGCGATTTATCGAAACAAAGAAAGAAAGAAAAAGCCGTGGCGCGATGGATGTGTGCTCGCCTGTCAACCTCATGATCACAGGTTCGATCCCTGCCGTCGTCTATGTCGCTTTAATTCCATTAAAAACCTGCTAAAAATTGTCATCAATGGGTTGCTGGCTTACTCGTTGCATATTGTTCAGGCATAACACTAACAACATGTAATTGAGTTAAGCTAGTATGCCCAACAAGGATGACTACGAATAAAATAATGTGAATTATGAGCGACAAATAAGACACGGCAGTTCTCCGCTTTAGTTCAGCCGCCATCCCTGGAGATAAAATATCTGAGACAACAACCTTCAGTCTCAGAACATCGTGCCACACATCTTTCCTATCCTTCTTTCTCTTCATCAACTTCACGCCCGCGCTGTGTTGAAACATTTAAAGGGTAATCATAATCCCTTGAGCGCGGGTAGATTATAAAAAAAAAAAAAAAAAAAAAAAACAACTCAAATTTCATATAAGTTGCCTAAAATTTTCATATTCCAGCCAATTTGAATTCGAAAGTGAGCAAATAAGAGAGCTCTCATACCTACTTTAAAATACCCACATTTATTAATCGATTCATAAAACAAAAATTTAAAAAAAAATTGCTTTAAAATTTTTCGACTTGGATTTATATTTTTTTTTTATTTTAAACTAAAGCTCACCCAAAACCAGCAGCCTTAACAACTTTAACTTAACTGAATTCCTTAAATACACATCGTTGTTCAGATACTGAGAAACCCTATTCGTATTTTCCTTCCAAAAATATAAAATTATACATCAGACACCAATCTCACGCCCCATCGGCGTCGACGTCTTTAGAATTCATATCACCATCTCAATTCAACGCCAAACACACAAAATAAAAAGAAAATTTAACTGAATTGTAAAATCTCTGATAATTGCATTTGTTTTTGGGGCATATCAAACACATCGATCTTCGAAACGTGATTTTTCGGTTGTTAATTCGACAGACAACAAAATATTGCAATGTCCTTTTTTGGCAAAACAAAAGAAGAAGAAGTATCCTGCTGGTCTGTGCTTTTGCTAACCACATTCTGTTTGCTTACCCCGTTATTAATCCACTTTATCAAGAGTTCCTCTTTTTTTGAAATTCACAGAAATTTTTTTTTTTGGAGACGTGCAGTCCAAATTGATGATTTGCTGCTTATGCAGTTCAATGAACCAGTCAAATTGTATAAATTGTGCAGAAATCGCCGGGTCTCATCAAGAATGTGAAGACTCGAAAAAAGACACAAATGAATGCAAGATTCTTTAAATTACAGATGTGAAAGGTAAATAATTTATGGGTTTATTTTTTTCTTTTCTTTCTTTTTCGGGAATAAATGCTTCAATGGGTATGTTTATTTGGGAATATTCGACTTAAGCAGATTCGGAAATCGATAATTTATTTAAGTGCTCCTCCGAAAACGTGTTACTTTATCGGGCATTCGAAGTGTTGATATGTTTGTTTTTTTTTTTATTTTCTTAAACAACTACAGTCATTTGATCTTCTTTGATGTAAAAAATTTAACTGCTTTGTCCTTAGCCATTCAAGCCATTAACTGGTAGAAGTGAAAGTTTGTTCCTATAAAATTTGTATGTAAATTTGTTTAATAACTTCTGTAGCCCAATTATGCAGTAAGTTATCCGTGCGACATAGAATAACTAAAGGAGGAACTGTTAAGTTACTTAGGTACTTATTTTGCTAAGATGGCCCTGCAGTTCGGTCTAATCCTGGGCGTTAGCCAGAATCTCCAGTTTTCCCAATTTTTTGGATACTGTAACGTCTACCGAAGTGGTGTACGTCGTTTTACACTTGTGGTCACTATCTTTTGCGAGGTTGTCATTTTCTGGTGCACTATCCCACCGGCGAGACCTCGAAAACTAAACGAATTGGAGTTTTTGTGTCTATTTGCTAACGCACAATGCATCCTAGGAAATCAATTCTCCTATGGTCTGCTTTTTGTTTCCTTCTATCGTATTCTATTTCGCCTTTAATGATCCAAATCTCCCAAATCTTCGGGACTCTATCCGATTAGATTGAAAACGGCTGTACTCCAGGAAAGAATCTTCCTCTGGTTCTTATTACCGTCCAAAGGGTCCTACATGCGTTCTTTTCAAGGTTTCGGAAACGCTGATTAACAACAATTAGCTTATGAAGAATGAGAGATATTCAAACACCGGCTGAACAGTTTTGGCAGCATAGAATGTTTTCGTAGAAGATTTATCTGATAGCATATCTCACCGAACAGTGAAAGCAATCCTTAATCATTCTGGAGAAAGAAATGTTTTTGCACTTAATAGAGGATTTGGTGCAACTGATATCGATAAAACTTTTCTTCGTTGCATTAGAAATTCAATTTCAAGTCCAATTTGAGTTGATCTGGACGGTTTTAAGTTTAATAATAAGAAAACAATACTGGTGTGCCTCAAGGTTCTGTTCTGTCTCTAATACTCTTCTTTGTTCTGATTAATTATCTCGTATCTTAAGCTTCTGATTCGCATAAAGATCGGCCGAAAACATTGATGCGGTCCTTGAAAGTGTACAGCAGAACCCGAGAAGGTAGACTCCTCTCTGTGCACAAGAACTTGGCCTTTCGCAGGTTTCAAGTTGGTGAATCTTGCGTCGGAACTTGGGCATACATCCTTACGAGATCCAAATGATTCAGGAGCTCAATGTTAATGGCCACATAGAACGGCGTTTGGTGGCTAGCTGGGCTTTGGAAGCATTTGAAAAAGGACCCCAATGGCTGTGTTAACAAGCAAAATTGCCCTATATGACATGACATCACCCCATACGATGTTCACAAGGTGTCAAAAAGTTAGCGTTTAGTGTGGATATTGGGCAGGTGGCGTCATTAGTCCGGCGTTTTTCGAAAACGAATTCGATTAGGTGGTCACCGTCAATGGCGAGCGCTACAGAACTATGATTCTTTCCTTATAACCTCAATTGAACCATGTGGACCTAGACTACATGTGCTTCCAGAAGTATACCGAGCGCTTCGTGTCACACAGCGGTTGCCAAGATTGTCATTCTACATGAACGATTTTAAGGGAATGTTGTCACTCGCAGAAGTGACGTGAATTGGCCACCAAGTTCATGCGATTTTTCCCCGCTAGATTTTTTCTTGTGGAGTTTCCTGAACTCGTAGTTCTCTGCTAATAAACCACTACTAACTGATGTCCTTAAGGTGAAAAAAACACAGGCCATTGCTCAAATTCCGCCGGATCTATGCGGAAGAGTCATTGAAAATTGGACCTCTAGGGGCATTTGAACGCTGTCATACTCCCGCTCATATTTAGAAACCCTTTACAATGCTATGTAAATAACCGCATAGAATTTAATAGTTCGAAAAAACAAAGCTGACCAACAGAAGGTCAAGCAAAATATTCACCCGCTCGAAATTAGTTTCCTTAAAAGATGCTAAATGCGTTTACTATTTTTAAGGTAAACATCTTTCTAAAACTAAAATATTTCTTTTATTTTTGCGGACGTATTTTCCTATTATTCAATTTGATGAACTGGATTAAATCCAGAAATATCTCTAAAACCTATTGGGGACATTTCCACTACAGAAGCTTGAACCTTGAAACATTTCCAGTCTTTCATCGCCTTATCACTTTTCCTATCAACAGTGCTCAAATAAAATAGCCAGTTGCATTTCTCTCCTCAAAATCCTTGCAGTTATACTTGTATCAATATGAATGGTCAGCAGTTTACCCTTGAGCCTAACTTTGGGCGTTCGCACTTTCAAAGATAGATGTTCTTCCTTTAGCCTTACTATTCTCATTGTGATGTTCAAGCTTTTAAAATCAATGTGCATCTCCTATTAAGTCCTTTTCAGTTTATCTTAATGCTCGCACTATGTTCCATTATAACATTATAAGAGTACTCATAATCCCTTGAGTCAGTTTAAATTACCAAAACAATAAATAGTAATTGTGGGACTTCATCGTTAGTTCTACATTCTTCCTTTAATTGTGGCAAACACCTAGCTGTTAAGATCAAACCGATCCATTAATCATGAACATAAATGAGAAATGATATCCAGGCCTCTTTCAAATCATAAATTACACATACAAAATCAAATCGCTTATTCACATTCTATGACATCTGTTTAAGAAAGTTGGCGCCCAACGCCAACCCCATTTGATCTTTCCTCCCAGCTAAAGGACAAATAAATCTATCTTTGAATAAAACAGACTAACAAATCATATTTCATTCTCATCATAATCTTCATTCTATTCAATAAATTCTCCTTTTATCAATAAGCAACCTACTAAATCATTTCCCAAGCAAGTGCTTCCACGAATAGAATTGACTAACTGCGTCATAAAAAATAAAGTTACAAAAAAAAAAAAAAAAAGAATGCAGAGCACTGATTTACTCCCGTTGTACTCCAGTCATCGTAGTTCTTGCATAATCGGCTTTCCACGGAATAACGATTCGAAAAATTCTCAATAACCATGCCACAAGAGTCATTGAAGGAAGGTAGCAGCTACGAACCTGATACAGTTAATTAATTTTTTTTTCCATCCGCTAAGTTTCATTGCCTTTGCTTTACATCTCAAGTAGAGAAGAGACGACTCTCTATAGGGTTTCCAATTACATTCGCACAATACAAACACTTTATACAGAAGAGAAGTGAATCTTCTTCTCTGTCTTTTCGAACAAGAAGTCTTTGAAAGACCCCCTCAAGAGCGAATCAAGCAGAATAAATTATTAATTCTAAATATCTAGTTTAAAACTGACAACTTACCTTGTCGAAGGAGATGAAGTAGAAATACAGAAAAAAAACCAACTGAACTAGTAGCGAAAAATACCAAACAAATCTAGATATTCCATTGGATATCGATGGAGTAGTGCTCTTAAGTTTTCTAAAGGCATTTTCCCTTTTTGTGGCATACAGTGGGGCCAAGAAATTAAAAAAAGATACGAAATTTATTTAACTTTTGTATGTTTAACTCAAAAGATTTAGAAATATTTCTTTAAACAATTTAAAGATACAATAAGTTTCATATGATGAAACTCTTGGGGTCTAAATAGTTGCTACGTTGAGCTGTCATGCCAAAAGTCTGGCGAGTTCCAGTTGAACCTGTTTTTTTTCAGGGATATTGCCTTTTGCGAGAAACAGAAAAATCCTCCAAGATCTTTTCATAATGAAAGTCCTCTTACCTTAGCCTTTCAAAATCTCGAGCAATACTTTATTTTTTCCACTTTAAGTGTTAATTTGTTCACGTTTTGGGGAGTATATTCTCGCCAAGAGATAAAATTAATTTCACCTCAAATTTTTAAAAAAGTGCAGGGTTCAGTCGTCAGGTAGGACGACAGCTATGCTAACAGCTTTCTTGGACCACAATACCTTTAAAACCTTCTTTGGGTCTCCTGTACCGAATCGAGTTGGTTTGTGCAGTGGTCAAGTAAATGCCTAAATACGAGTATGTCAAAGTGAATTTAATTATCCCTTAAAAGTGTAATAAATTCTCATTCAAGGTGGGAATCGACTCAACTTTAAAAATGGAAAATATTCCCACTGAAAATGGAAAAAAATTCCTACACCTTTATGAATTGATGCTTAGGTATATAAGAGAGTTTTATGTCAATATAACTTTGGTGAAAGTTTATTAGGAAACGAAAACAAAAAATATTTTTTTTCCCAGCTCTACCATATACGCTGTCCCAATGTACGTAGGGTGGTGCCAAATAAAATTGATTAATTAGGCCTTTTATTCTTTTCCAGAAAGATATTCCTTTGAAAAATCGTACATTTACGAGAAATGCTTCTTTCCAAATGGGAAAGTCTTCCAGGTTTTGAATTTCTAAGATTGATATCAGTATAGAAAAAGAATGTTTTTGATATTTTACACAAATAATATAAAAACACTTTTTTCGCAAGAACAAAATAAATAAACTACGAGTATTTTCAAATAATTAAAAAAATTCAAAAGTAAATTCATAAGTGAAGAGAAACATTTGCAACGACAGTAAAAGTTTTCTGATTGACAAAGTTTTCGAGCACAACACTGAATTTTTTGCGTCAATATCAGTACTCTAATCTGTCGCAATGTAAATTTATTTTGTCCAGCGAAAGATTCGTTGTCGTTACGAATGTTTCGCGTTGGTTTGGGAGAACCTTTTTAACTTTTGAACGAGATAAAAAATATCCGAATTTTTGTTCAAAGTGAAAGTCGTATTTTACTGAAACTTCAGACTTCGATTTAGAATCCCTTATCCCGCACGAATCACATGCGCGATTTTAGATACCAAACAAAGCACTGAGCAATTCGGGATTTTGGCATTCGGGAACAGCGTTATCACTTCCAAAAAAAAGTCGAAGTAAAGGTTTAAAGAAAAAAGTGAAGTTAATTGAGAAAAATCGGAGTAGATTTAAAAATGGAATTTTTACTTGCTTTTAAAAAAATTTACTCAAGATTTTCATCAGTTGACATTACAACACGAAAATGTAGAGATGTGTGTAGACCATACCAACAATGCGGTCTACATTTTGGTAAAACAAAAATGTTGTTAATGGTACCGTCATAGAATTTTTTCTATTTTCTTCTAATAAAACTTTCTTTTATAAAGAATAATATATAATAATAAATTACTCTAATTAAATATAATTTAATTTTAAAATAAAACCACACACGCAAGCAAGCGAAATTTTCATAAGATTCGTATACACATAAGTGTGATGAGTTTCTATGATTTAAAAATAACTAATAACTATTTTGTGTATTTTTATGGTGTTGACATTTTTTTTTTGTTGGCAATTCTGCTACATACTACGAGTATTGAAAAGGAAGTAGATTTGGGCTTTTATTTGTAAAATTGAAGTAGGTTGAAACAGAGATTTTCAAAATGAAGTAAATTTAAGTGTTTTGCTGATGGTGCGAAGTAGGAAGTAGATTTTAAAATATTTTGAAAAAGATAAGTAGATATACTTCAATTGAAGTAAAGTGGTACCACTGTTCGGGATACTAGTAATTTCAACAATTTATTACTACAGCTGGTTGTATCTTAGGTCCAGTTATATTCGTTCTGTTTAGCGATTACTAAACTATATATTTATACCGAGATGTATCTTTTGCAAAGATATTAATAAAAGTGGTTCTATATACAGATGACCTAGTCTCTCTTGCGGAAACTCTACATGCGCTAGAGTTAATGACAAAAAAATGATGGAAAGATATTTAAGACTTTTTGATCTTAATAAGAATTTATCTAAAATGAAGATAAAGTTTATTGGAAGCTCCCGAACACATCTTGTTACGGAAAGTTGGGCTCTCAACAATGAGTTAAAAGAAAATGGTAATAAATTTAAATACTTGAGGGTTGAGCTTGAACAGTCACATCAAGGGAAAATGTACCAAGAAAAGAATAGCGATAGACTCAATGTAGAGTAAGTTTTTTCAAGCTCAAGTAAAATAAATGTTAAATAAATGCACCGGTCAATTCTTGTCTATGTTACGGAAATTTTTGGGTACATGAAAATCGAAAGGCTTGAAAAGCTTCAAATCTAGTTTTTCAAGTATTATTTAAGCTTCTAAACAATATAACAACAAACACTTCTTTATAATCAGGTATTGAAAACATTTGTACACACAATTTAAAAGCGCGTTGGGACTTTGTATTGAGGAAAATGATGAAAGACGGCTGTAATTTATAAAAAAAATTACGTTGAAGTAACTGAAGAACACCATGTATCATTGCATTTAGAAGAGACAGAGTGTAGCTTAGCAAAATGAAAGGTTAGCCTTTACAACTATCTACGAAAATATGTACTACATATATTGATACAGAGCTGCCTTCTTTGATACAAGCGAAACCAACAAAAATCTATCTCAAATTGGGAACTGGCAAACAATTTCTATTTCGATTGTGAATCGATGAAAAAAGTTATATATTTCGAGCGAGACCGGATCTATCTATTTTCTGCAGTCTCTGTAATCTCAATGAAAAACAAGACGTCGTTTACTCTCCAGGAAAATGTCCACATCTTAGCAAATTTTGGCGAGAAGTTTGGTATGAAATGAATAGCTCGACTGAATATGCATATTGGTCTAACGAAATCTATCATTTGGTCTAGATAGGAAGTATTCGAATTATACGCCTAGCAATTGTAATTCTTACATGTACATATGTACTTAAGGGGTTCAGACTACCCTTTAGATGATTAACATTCATTCAACACGATTATGTTAATAAATTGGTCAGAATAACATCAGTTTTTTTTTAATTCAATGCCATAAAATAATAAGCAATCCTTGTCTTGCAAGTTTCCATCTGTTTGGCACACTTTTGCTTCTGACTAAACATCTGGCACTGACATATCGTAAAGAGGTTAATACACTTTACTTTACACCTTTATTTAATTGACTTTCAAACATTTTTGATTTGTATTAATTTTAAAAGAAAAATGAAGTAGTAAAATTAATAGCTGTTATTGTATTCACGATGTACGTTTGATTGGTATAAAAAATCTAAGAGACAAATTCACTAAATAAGAATCGAAAGTAAATACTTTTTGAGGAATTTAATTTATCAAGATGCTTAAAATGGATGAATTCATTAAATATTATTTGTATTTTATCATAGATCTGGTTGGTATAAAATGGTTTTATACCATTTTAAATGAGATTTGGCAACAATGTTTCACATTTCATAAGATATGTCGATTCAACTAATGGTATGTTCATCGTTAAACTGAATCTCGAAAAAAAAAGAATTCTTACTTAAGTCATTTATGTTTGATTAGTATAAAAAAGTGGTCACTTTCCTCATATATATATAAATATATATATCAAAAAATATATACTTTTTGGTATAAGTTACTTATTGGATTATTTTCACATACGTGTATAACAAATCTAAGAAACGGTAGAACCTAAAATTGTCATTTAATATTTCCGTTGGCTGGTATAAATTGGTCTAATTTCATTTTGGAAGAAGATTTTAATTTCAATTGCTTGATATAATCAATATAAATTTCCATTTAAACGTTTAATAAATGATTGTGATTGTTCTAATGGTAGAAATTTAATTTAAAAAGTCTATTTTTCGCTATATCCGATTTGATTGGTATAAATACCAAAATTACTGGTTCAAGGTTCAAAATATTAGACTTTTTAGTACACCTTATAATTTAATTTTCATATACCAAGCGGAGATATTTATTGAGAAGAATATTAGTTTAACAGCACTTGTATTTTCATAATTCTAACTTTATACCAGTTGATTGATATGAAATGGGCTAAATCACATAATGTATGAAATTTTCACAATCCCTTATCTTTTCACTCACACAATAGATTACCGAACACCTATGATTGATGGAAAAATTATCTTCCTAGATTTTATTGTTTTTATTTTCATTTTGGCAGCACTGCTCTGCCTGCCGCAAGAAATAAACAAAACACATCTCGAAGCATAATCTTGATAATTTTGTTGAAAAAGAGTTTTGCTCCAGCTAACTACATAACATAACACAATTGAGGAGGGGGATGGCGGACAATCTGGAACAACAACATGATCTTCTTCGTGTTGGGATAGTTTCTGCTTATATAGTTTTGTTGCGCACTCTTGGAAACAGTTCATCAACATCAAAACATTGGTGAGATTATTACAGCTATTTAAATGCACCACCACACCGCTCCGCCACCGGTGTATCTTCTGGAAGTCTGGGAGAGCATAGTATCTAGTATCTGGGGGATATCATACTGTTTGACTGATTTAGATACTTTGCGCGTTGTTTTTGCTGCTGCGTCCGTTGTGTCTGGAGTCGTTCTTGTAGATTGGGGGATTGCCATTGGATAGCCTGTCTCACTCTTCTATTATCTCAACTCTTTATCTGGCTAAATAGATGACCTTAAGTTAACGGTTAACTTTGAGCGATGATTATATTTGCATTTTAATATTTTTGTTTGTGATTTTGTTCCTTCTGTTGATGTTGGTCGAGAATCGAGATAGAAACACGAAGATATTTTTGTATCTTCATTTTGACGAGCCAGTCTCGTGAAATACGATGCCACAAGGATTTCTACAATTGTATACGTGCAACATCAGGGAAATGGATTTAATTAGAGAGACACATAAGTAGGTAGCTCAATGTTCGGATTAGAATCCAGTGGATCAAGTTAGGAAGACGAAAACAAAAAACCCACCGCGCAACTCTGGGCGCAAGTGAGCGATGAAAGTTGAACTTCTGGTTCTTGGCAGAACTCTCTATTGGGCTTCCTTCTTGATGCTGTGGCATTGGCATTTGAAGCCTTCGTTGGTAGTACCTACACGAAGGTTGCAAAAGCATCCTGTTTAACAGCAATGTGTGTGTGTGTGTGGTGGTTGGAGCGCAGATTGATTGATGTGGGTTGATGTTCCCAATGATGCAGCATCGCGTTGCAGCAGCTATAGGGCATTAAACAAATTAAAAAGCAACACAAAAACAACTGGTTGCCAACTTTGACGATTTTCTTGTCTTGAAGCAATTTGATGCTATTTGGTGGGTGATTTGATTGTGAACCTGTTTCGGTATTTTATTATACGTGGTTTTGTTTTGTGTTGTTATTGATGGTTTGCATGGGGGAATGACTTTGATGCCGGAGATATTGGGGATAGAGTGGTAATGATGATGATGATGATGATGCTGATGATGATGGTACAGCGCTGGTTTGTGCTGATGACTGTTACTCGACAATGTAGGACACACTGTTACAAGTGGGTTTTAATTTTTGCATCAATTGACATAAAGAACTTTGTTGAATTTTAATTAGTGAACCAGTGAAAAGTGGGACGAAGGTGAGTCAGGAGTTTAAATGTGCCAAGAAGGCATGCGGTTAGATGGACACGATTTTTAAGTTGGCGGTCGTTGAACTTAATGAAAAAATGGAATTTTTTTCAAACTTTTTGATATAATTTGTTTTATTTTGAGTTAACGCGCAATCAAGGTGATATGAATACCCTTTAAATGTTAGATAACACAGAAAAAGTAGAGAGAATTAAAATGAAGGTACTGATGGGTTCGGATTTATGAATTTCATAATGAGTGCCAAAAACAGATTTGCGAATTCCACATTCGTGTAGTGAAGCTAAAGAAAGACTCTCTGTAATTATCAGTACGTTTGGAATTTGGTAAATTGAGTAGGATTCCTAGAAGTGTGAGTGTTACAGTTGAATTGTTTGAGGGAGGAATGCATCTGGCTATTTTACTAGTGCACTGACTATTAACGAAATGATAAAATAAGGAGAGACAAGAAACATAACGACGATGTTCAAGACACATAAATGTTTCAATAATGTCAATATCTCATCCTGAATACTTTTTATTAGACTCAAGTGAGTCGAAGGAACCCCAGCTCAGATTTGAAAGTTATATTCCAGCTCTAGATGGATACCAGTTTTATAAATACTCAAAATTGCCATATAAGCCTATTTATGTTTTAAAATGTTTGAGAATTTAAATAAACGTTCTAAAAGTGGGATTTCAAAATTGTAATATATTTTTAAAAATATATTATACTACGTCGGTTAAAATATCAAAACGACTCAAGCCCTATCGTTTACCAATTTCTATAATTAAGTAACACATAAACAATTAAAAACCTTCATTTAAAAAATTCATCAACTCATTTTCGAGGTATTGAATTTTCAAAAACTAGTTTTTTTAAAACCCGAAAGTCAAAAATAAGAACTATGGCTACCTGCCAACGTTGGTAACATTTTGGGGTAGAGTTATTATGCACCAAAATATATAAGCAGTGTCCACATTAATACAGACGAATTTGTATCAAAATCACTGAAGCAGGTTTTGAGATTTTTGTTAGCAGATGTATGGTAGTTAGGTATCGTTAAAATAGCGTGAAAATTAAGTTTGTATAAAATCGCTAAAGGGACTTAGGCTATTGTTTAAAATGTTAGGTCAAATTAAGATCTGGAGTTCTATTTTTTCACAAATGTTTGCATTACGCTAGTATAACTTATGAACATATGTAATGTACGTGTCTACTGAATAAGACTGATTATCTGTACGCCTGCAAAAGTTGTCCAATATTTCGAATTTGTCAAAGAGTAAAAAAAGTTATGTAACCAGAGTTAACCATTAAGTTCAGCAGACTAAGAATAATATTATGTTCAAGAGCTCCGAGATTGGAAATCGCCTCCAACCCCAGTCAAAAGCTGTTAAAAGTGTTACGGACCACAATGATAGAACGAACGAAAACGACTGAACGATGTACGTGTTTCTTGCAAAATCAGCAACAAACGGAGAATGGGCACTTCGCCTATATACCAGCGATTTCCACTCGTACAGTGAACACGAGCGTCAGTTAGTTGATGGGGCCACTTTTCCCTAATATTAGTAAAATCCTCTTAAGGAGCCTCTTCGACTTATTCAGCAAACCTGGTCGAACAAACGGACTTATACACCAACCACTAACCTATCATACTCATCTACCAGGCGTTGCAAGGACCAACATGCTCCCACGGGTCTGGTTAGGGATGATTCCTCAAATGTCACATCATTAAAAGGTGTCTTCCTCTCCTCGACCGGGTGATTATGTCTGTTGTCAGAGATTTCTTCAATGGCTTAGAAGCACCTTCCGGAATTTCAGGCTATAGCTTGCTGAGCTTCATCAACACCCTTAACGCGATTAGATGACATAGGATTATTATAGTTTTCAATACATGTGAGTCACAACCCCTCGGGTATCACAACGGATCTACATTGATCTAAATGTGAAGGTAACAAGATCAGCTGTCAGGACAGAGGGCAGAGTATGGGCTTGGATACTCGGGATAAGTAGACTTTCCAGTTCGTTACGCCATAACTTAGCATTTTTAAACTTCTCTCCTAATATCTTCTTTAAGTACTCGAATTATATCAAAAGAAGTGTCTTTAATGAGTCTTAATAGAATCCTCCAACTGCCACGCCCACTTTTTTGTATTACAGATTTAACGTCATTTAAAGTCTTTATAAAGTAACCTTAAATTGAATTTGTAAATTTACCCATTGCTCGCTGCCACGCCCACTTTTGGTATATTTAAATGAGGCGGAGCATTTACCTTAAACTCAGTATTAATTGTGTTTTTTTTTTTAGAAAATCTGTCTTCTACCCATTTAAATGTCTTCATATTTTTTTTTAATCCACGCGCAATAAAAGGGTTTTGACTACCCTTACATTGTTAAACATACGGCGAGTAAAGTAAAAAAGATTTAATCTTTTTTCCCATTAGGGTAAAAACGTTTGAATGTGGTTTTAGTAAAATCCGCCCACTGCCACACCCACTATTCTTATGATTAATATTTTCTTCATATTGATCGAATATACATATAAAACAGTGTCTAAGATCTAAGGTCAAAGAGCATGAATAAATTTTTTGATAGTTTGGCATTTGCTACGCCTATTTTTTTTTGAAATTTCTGTCTTCTTTGAGTGTTTATTTAAAAAAATTTAAAATTCTTTTTATAAACTGGAATTTTGCTTCCCAAAGAAAATTTAAGTAAACAAAATTTAACATGTTCTTATCACTCGTTACAAAGCAACTTTATTAAAATAAGTTTCTTAAAGCGTACCGGTGAGGATCAGTTGAAGATCAATTATTTGAATCCACATTTATCAATATGAAGTCCTAAAGTCTGTCAACTCTCCTATGTTCGTCAAGAATTGATCTTTATTGAAAAAGTCTTCACTATTAGGAGTAAAAGTGTATATTTCTTTTCAATCTTTTGACTTGCGTACTAATGGCGCCATGAGGCGTTGGCACTGTCACTTTATTCCCTTAAAATGCAGTAAATTCATTCACCTTTTTCAAGACCAAAATAGAAAAAAAATACAAATCCCCCACTCACAATGTTGATACCTACGTTAAAGCAAAGCATCTCTTCAAGTAACACACTCCAAGAGTCCAAGATGACGCCTCTCAGTTCTTAAGCAATAAAACCGACTTCGCGTCTTCGGTCTTCTTTCTATGTCCAACTTCGAGTTGAATTCGCTTAAACGTAAAGTTGATCGTGTGCGTCGAGCGCGTTAAAATGAAAAATGATACTCGTAGGCTCACTTGAGTGTGTGTTGCCCCACGCCCGCTGCCATCTCCGCAAATCTTAATCCAAGGCACAAAGTCACACAAAACCTCAATACGGGCAGAGCACGTTTTGTCTTAATGATCATAATGGGCTACTTGAATTGACTATACCTATATATATGCAGGTACTTGCAAGACTGATGTGAATAAGCATTTCTCGAATCAGGTGCTGCCCATGATGATCATGTTGCCGAGTGATCATATGCCTTTTAATTTTTTAATTAGAACCAAGCTAGACAGCTTCTGTAGAATACCACCACCACACAGAATGTTTGAATCAGCTACATATATGTGTAATGTGCAAGTGGCTTTAGAGTTAGGAACGCTTTCATCTTGTTCTTCTTCTCAATTCCAATCTTCCTTTCATACCGGGAATAGAAGGAATTCACCTGCAATTGTCCATCAAACACATGATACCATCTGTTGGATAGAAGATGAAACATATATCCAGTTTACGAAGAGTGAAGAAACTCTAACTCCTTCGATAAGAACACCTTCTATGTCCATTTTTGTGGTTAATTATGATTTTTCCGAAACGACAACGGTGACGACGACGACGACGACTAAGTCCGTCGACATTTTTCGTCGTGATCCACTGTTGCATAGTTAGTAAGTTAGGACATAGGAACTTAGATGGAATCCGGCAACGAAGACAATCGAATGCAAAATTCCGGTTGATTCCGTGCGAATTAAGAAAACAAACGTGACTCTCAAAAGGATAGTCTTTCTTCGTTTTATTTTGTTCAGTTATGAGAAAGAATTGATTCCTTCTTCCGATTAGAAAATATTATTTTTATTTATTTTTTTAAATTTATTCGCGTTGGAATTTTAATTAAAACATTTCACAAGGCTTTTGCGGTCTGAAATTTAATAACAATCAATCAATATCTTAGCCATCAATTATAAATTTAAGGCCAAGTTAGGCCAATGTAACATGAATACCAATTTCAAGGCTAATTTTATTTATAGACACAGAGGCTCTAAATATAGTTTTGCACAGCATGTGGTTTGGGCATCTCGGTTACCCGATGACAGATTGAATAGGTTAGCATGATTAACTTGACTTTTATAGTCTTGGACATTGCATCGCTTGAGAAAAAGTCTTGTTGAAATCAGGAGGCAATTAACAGTCTTTGTGTGCAGTCAATTAAAACGATTGAAATAGTTTGGTGTATGCAAAAAAAAGAGACCCATTGTGGGACCGATTTATAGTTGAAAAAAAAACATAAAAAGTTCAATATTAATAAAAGATAGGCCTTTTTATAACTATTCGAAGAACTATCTTAATAACTGTTTTGTTCCATTAACTGGTGCTATTTGTACGTGTCCTTTACGAAACAATTTTCCCAACAAACTGAAATTCCACAAGCATGTAGACTTGATGTTGAAGATAGTCAACTATTCTCTGCACATTGTCCATCCCCTAATCAGGAGGCGAAATGAACTGAATAAGAAGACCAAGCTGATTGTGTAAAAACAACTTATCCGACTTAAAAACCGACTTAATCTAATATTGGGAGATTCTTTGATGGAAGCGCCTTTCAAGGACAATTGTCAGCATTGAGTTTTCGAAGAATTCAACTCCACTCGATTTTTCAAACACTTATCTTACGTTACTGTTGCAATTTTACTTCCGAACGAGATGGGCGTATATTTGAGAACGGGTATGAAATGTTGAGGGTGAATTCTTCGTAAAAGTTTCATATAATAAATCATCTTTAAAAATGAGAAAGAGAATCCGAGACAAAACAGAGCCTCGGAGAACACCAGCATTTATTTTGGGAAGGCCAGACTTGAAACCGTCTAATACAACATGTATTGAACAATACAGAATGTAATTTTTCATCCAAATAATAAGGGTTTCATTGATACTAAAGGCACGCATTTTCCGCTAACAGAAATTGGTAGCAAACTCTCTTAAATGCCTTAGAAATATCACGCTGAAAAATCTTACTTTCTCCAAAACAATTTTAAGATCTGGCCCACTCTTCGGTGAGATATGCCAATAGATCACCAGTTGAAGGATTGCTGCGAAAGCCATATTGCTGGCCATTAAGAAGCTTTCGATCTTCGAGATATTTCTGAGGTGATGATCGATCACGATCACTGATTCTATGACCTTGCAAAGAAGGGACGTAAGTGCAATTGGTCGATAGGAGGAGGGGGAGGAAGATTGTTTTCAATCTTCTAGGGAAGATTCCAGAACAGTAGGAGCGATCGAAATGCTTACGCAATGTTGTTCGCCAGCCATGAAGAACACCTCTTGAGAATTTGACAGCCATTAAAAACACCTCTTCAGAAGAATGGGGGTATAGCGTTATGAATAGCGGATTTTTTTTATATCAAGAAGGTCTATAGCAACTGTACTAGTACCAAAATATACCCGTCCCATTGAATGATTTATGTTTGTAACGAAGTGTTCCATGCTTCCATCAAAATTAATAATAAATCATTGATTTACCATGACTACGCAGCCGCCGCCGCCGCAGCAACGGCCGACGACACCATACCACGCAGCAGCTATCGACCGACCGACGAAACCATACGACGCTGCAGCTACCAACGACACCAGTCACCTCGGCAAGATAAGTGATTTTATACCATGCCTTAATATAATACACAGTCACTATTAGATCATGACGTCACCGCCGGTTGAACACATTTGGTAATTGGCATTCGACCAGTATATAGTTCACATACAGTTTATACAAAAAATATAACAAGAGGACCTCCTTTTGGGAAAGTCACTTGTTTGCTACGGTCGAAGCTGACGAGCTCGACTTTAGTTTACAAGGCCACTGAAATGGTCCAGCTATTTCATTCCATCAGTTTGGTTCGAAAAATAAACGTCCTAATTGAGAGCAGGGCTCTGGTCTGTCGGTGTTTATACATTGGCTGTGCCCACCAGGGGCCCTAAACCTGCCGATCTAGTGCCTACAAGGGGCCTTAAACCTGCCAATCTAGTGCCTACCAGGGGCCTAAAACCTGCTGATTTTGTAAGTGCCAGAGCGTAGTCCGTACTTTAAAAGAGTAACCCGATACCGAATACCAGTTAATGAGAAACCAGATGCCAGAATATAGATTTCTAAAGGAGCCGGCAGGATCACGATACGAGGAGAATAACCGATGTTTACCAGATACACCATGCAAGGTATGAATTAGTTAAAGTCAAAAATGTTTTAGTTGTTATACGAATTTAAGTTTTGTTTTTCAATAAAGATTTTGCATAAGGTTTTAAAGACCTTCCTATTGAAGTTTCGTGTTTTCTTCAGAGCAACCCTGGAAATCCGGCGAGCAAAACCTCGGCTGGAAAGCAAAAAGCACATCACATGTTCTCAAGTACAGAAGGGGCAATGTTCTTGTCAGGCAAAGTAGAGCTAGTAGCAAAATGAAAATGCGGAAAATGAGAAATAATTTGGCTTATTTGAAGAACTAGTTATAGTGGTTCCATTGTAGATGAGCGTCGGAACCGAATGTGATGATGAATTTGTTTACGTTCTTGACGAATGACCAGAAATTTCTACTGCCTTTAGGACATTTCAGGAATTCTTGCTTTAAATTCTAGTAAAGTAAGAATTCGGTTCTTTTAATAACATCTTTGCTGTTAGTTCTGACTCGTTTGTGCTTTTTCCGATTTTCGTCATTTGGGTTAACTTTGTAAGAGCAGTAACTTACTTCTCTCAAACTGATTTTTTTACTGCTTGACTTTTCTAAAAAAATTGTTAAAAGTACGCATTCCAAGAAAAATCACTTCAGTGATCATATCGGCACTGGCAACAACGCCACTATCGGGAAAACATAGTACCTAACCGGTTAAAGATTTGAAAAAAATTGTTATAAACGTAAAAGCCTCGAAATACAGAAAAAACCTTCTGAACTGATAAATTACATTTTCCCTTAATCCACTTCTTAGAAATAAAAGAATTCTAATTGCTCATAACCTACAATATTTATTTAGAATTATGCATTTTTGATGGAAGTTTATAATGAAATAACAGTTGAAATAATAATAAATACTTTCGATTGCCATTTTGGAAGTCTTCTAGGATCGATTTCCAACCTCTGCCACCTAAACAAAAATTTTTTTTTTTAAAGTACTGCTTCTAGGGAGAAAGGGACAAGGCCTCCAAGCATAAACACATATCTCGTGTCATGAAATTGAAATGATTCTCATCTATACTGTTCGGGTTTGGCAGAAAATTGCGTGTCCCTTCCATTCCTGCTGCCAACCTGTTCGATAGTTGTTAATCATAAGCTTCAGGATCTCTACAATCTATTGTGCAACTAATGGGCATTTGTTTGTACATGTATTTAAATTAATAAAACTTCGAGAGAACAGATCAATTTCTAGGCCCCATTTAAGATTTAAATATCCTTGACTTCCAAAATTTGAATTTTCTGGTTTATGAAATATTAAATCTTCTCCGAAAAGTTCCAACTTGAGGTTGACTTTTCTCATAAAAACTGATATGTTTCTGTAAAAATTACGATATCGATCCGTTGAAGGTAATGTTAAGTAAAGATTTAGAATAGTGCATTTTAAACTTGGTCTAGACTTGCTTTAGAACGAACTCTCAGAACGGACAAAACTTGCAACCTGTATCAATGATATTGGAAATCGTTAAGGAAATGGTGCTTGGCGGTCTTTTGATTTAATTTTAAAGAGACATTCAAGACTATTTATTTCTCTGAAGAGCCTCATGAAACATTGATTGGAATCTTTGGACCTTAAGTTGCAAACCGTGCGTTGGCTCAATCAATACCTCCTGCGAATTCGCATAAACATTCTTGAAATTTCATAAATTCGCCAGCGTATGAACCAAAGTTGATCTTAAGAAACACTTTTTCCATTTTCTGGCTTCAAATTTATCTTCGCTAAACCTAGATTTTGTTCAAATGAAAGGGCGTCCTTTTTTCAAAAAAAAAAAAAAAAAAAATTGCCAAAATTTACTATTGAGAGGGATAAAAGTGATAACCACTGTAGAATGGTTATAGTCTGGCTTGACGTATTTTAAAAACTATGCAACGAATATCTAGGAGGTCTTACTCCAAGAACCTTGGTATGTCTGTTTATTCACGAGATGGCAGTTTTGATACTATACGCAACCCAAGGTAGCAGGTTTACCTGAGGAACCGTGAACTAATAGGGAGTTAAGCGCATACAAAATTTAAATAAATTGCAACAATGTATACAGTCACAGAAACAAATCACTTATTTTCCACTTAAACAAAAATACAAAAAAAAAAACAAGTCTTAACAAATAATTATGGATGCCAACGTTTTTAGAGACCCATATTATTACCTTATCAACACTTTCATTAAAAACCCATTAAAGTCACAATTTAAGTCCATTTGTCGATTTGCAATTTAATTAATTTATATTCTGCGCCATTATTAAAGGCGGCAGCATCACTAACAGCTAAACTTACCTGCATGTGAATTCTGTTTCGCCCAAGCACAATTCCAAGCAATCGCGCCTCGAGTTGACTGTCATCGAACGTTTGCTCTGTCCCTTCAATTTGTATCCTTGAACGCGATCCACGCACCATGCCCGAGCACATGGACGAACACCCAAACATGTTTTCTGTGCATAAATTGTGAAGACCGGGAATTGAGATTTTGTAAGAGCACCTGCAACCAAGAAAAAAGATGTTACCAATTAATAAAACCCAGTAGCTCATTTCACTTTTATAAATTATCTATATTCGTACAAGTTCTATATATTTATATGTATGTATAATAAGAGGATCTTGTGGGGTTCTATAAAAAGATCGTTCGTGTACAGAAATACACGGTCTGGGTTATGGGTGTTGTTTTATTTTTAATCTGTTAACCTCATTAACACATCATCATTGTGGTCGAAAGACCTTCATCCATATAAATTTGAACAAATTGCAAGAAACGTGTGATTTCACAGATCACACCTTGTTTAAGGCGTGTTTATTTTTCCGATCTCTATAAAAATACATATCTCAGCAACATTAAGGTGTATCCACATTAAAAATAAGCGATTCTTCCAACCATCGATGGTGCTCTGAAATATTGTACATTTTGGATTAATGGGAAACTCAGGTTCATTGATGAACGGAGAAGCACAGAATTAGACTGGTTATAATTAGAATGAATATTTGCGTAGGCCCTGATTGAGATTTAAATTTTAATTAAACTACGGTAGGACTGAAAAATGAACAAACAAAAAAGAAAATTGATGTTCAACAAGATTGGAATTTCTAAAAATCAGTTTATATTTCAGGCTCCTTCCCACGTTGTAGTTGAACGCCTTTTAATATGCGTGATGAAAGGCATTAACGCGCAACTTTACTTTTGCCAACTGAATAGGAACTGGATTGACTGAAAATAGAATTTGATAAGCCTACCTAAAGTCCCTACATGATTGCGGTACGGGCATACTAATGAAAGTACGAGTTTTTCAACACGAAATGACAGTGATCTAGTCTTTCGAGTTTTTTTTTTGCTTAACTACACGACTAGTTGAAAAGGTCTCATAATTTCTATTAATAGAAGAAAATCCTACGCAAGTAACTATAAATTGCAATAATAAGCCGTATTGGCGTGATACCTTTATTCTTACTTTCGATTAAGATTAAGAATCTAAAAGGATGAAAAAGGCTATTCAATCAATAAAATTGGCTGAAATACTAACTACAAAGCAAATGAAAATTACCTACAAACAATGAATCTGCAAATGATGCTGCTTGTCTAAGGAAAGTCAAATCATATGTCTATACTCCCCCCGCTTCCTTAAAAGACCCGGTAAAAACGGGACAGACTCACGCTCTGAAACATTGGAATCACTTATTTATAAGTCGCTCCCCAAGAAATATGGGCGAAACATCTCAGACAGAGGACCCATAAAAAGTGGAATATCTAATATAGGTAACCAAACCGTAGATAGTAGAAAGGTGGCTTTTCAGTATACAAGTCTGCAGAGCCGGATGGAATGATTCCAAAAATCATCCAAAGTTCTAAATATTTTACTGTTCCAATTTCAGTGGACATTGTTAAATTCTTCGTTTAACCAATAAAAAGAAATCGTTCTAAATAATATAATTAATTTATTAATAAAATTTTGAATTCAAGGAGAATAATTATGACCTGTAGGTTTGGAGGTTAGCGAGCAAAAAAGGGCAGAAACCACACGGTATTTTTGACAGAAGGGGGTTTATCAAACTCTTCACCAAATTTCTCTCCAGGGTGCGTCGGTGTTGTTAGGTGGCTGGTTCAGGGTTGGTAGATACACAACAGACATCTAGAAGTGATGGCTTAACATGAGCTACATTTTTATTAGATGGAGAGAAATCAATGCCATCTTCATTGCGAAGGCCGGCAGGCCCACTCACCGAAAGACCCTAGGCCAATTAGCCTATTCTTTTTTCTTCTTCTTAAGACCCTTGAAAGACAAATTAAAGTCCATAATAGCCTAAAGCTAAATGACGGTATGCCCTCGTAACCCTAACATGACTTTATGAATGACAAATCTGTTGAGACTGCACTTCGTCAAGTTGTCGGCACAAAATCGGAAATTTAGTTAATTTCAAAGAATTTTCACTCGCAGCATTCCTAGACATAGAACAGGCCTTTAATAAAGTTGAAAACAATGCAATTCCACCTCCATCAACATTTATCCGGTAGTGATAAACTCGATATACTATACTTATAAATGCAGAAATGGGTGATAACAAGATTGAAGTCAAGACGTGTAGAGGTACTCCACAGGGTGTAATCTTATCTCTCTACTTTTGACCAGATCTTAGTAAAACTAAGTCCCAGCACTCGTTGCATATGCCGATGACATTGTATTAATGGCCCTACCTTATACGAGTGGCCCTTGATAAACTCAGTAATAAGGGAAGAAGCTCTGGACTTCACGTTAACCCACTGAAGACAGAACTAGTGTTGTTTACAAGGAAACGCAATATTTCCAACATGTTTTAGTGTTTTAGTTCGTAGGCCACCAGCATTTTGAAAATATGTAAACACGTACTTCAGATAAATTCAATCTAGGCTCTACTTCACTTCAAGTTTTGGACACTACCAAAGATCTTAACGTTGCACTAGATCCTAAACTAAACTGGAAAGGGGGTATTAAACAAAGGGATTTAGAAATCTCAATAGCATTCTACACTTGTAGTAGAATTTTTGGTGAAAGATGAGGTCTAAGCCCCCAAACCATTCATTGGGTGTACATAGGCCAATTTTAACTTAACCATTATTGGATAAGGAAATCAATCGCAAAACCTTGACTCAACTCCTAGCGAGTACTGGCTCAACCAGGGCTATTATAGAACTACACAAAAGGCAGCCTTAGAAATTTTCCTTTCACTAGCCCCGCTCGATTTGTTTATGAAAAAGTTGGCTGCCAAAAGCGCTTTAAGACTTCAAGAGTGTAGTACTTGAAAAAGAGGCCTCGACGGTCATAGAATTATATTCATTATAGTTTATATATATTAAAACAGACTTCGTTACACGGCACATACATTTTAAGCCAGTAGCCATAACAGACATCCCTACAATGAACTGTAGTATGAAAACCGGCTCAATAATGCTTAACATATTTCGGTCCTTACGGACGGTTTCAAGACATACGAGGGGAAGTTTCAGGTATCTACTCAGATAACCTAGATATTAATAAATAAAGCTTGCACATTTTTGCAGTGCATTCCAAGCGGAAGTGCTTGCAGATTGCAAAGCCGAAAAACATCTCATGTCATAGAAATTAGTAAATACTAATATCTGAATCAATCCTCTAAGAAATTACCTTAAAATGCTCAATACCAAATTTACAGCAAGTCGTTAAGACCTTTTAGGGTGTAGCTCGATGTACGATGGAAATACAGACGCAAAAGATCAGAGACGCCCAGACGTACTAACTTATAGATGAATGGATGCGTGCACGAATGATTGCATATACCGACCATCTTTGTAATTTTGAATTTCATTAAGATCTAGACATTTATTTTTATACTAAACCAATAGTTCACCTTTTGGTCAGTAAAAAAAATTTAATCAGACAAGTCCATAAATTATTGCGTGAAGAACAATTTCAGAAGGTCGCCATAATCGTCCTTCCGATAGGAAAATTCGCAACGTGGTGTACAAATTCGAGACAATCGGCCAACAACTGTACGACACAGAAACGCATGATCTGCAGAAAATTTCGCTGCTATCCGTGAGAAGAATCCGAGTAAGTCAATTCCGCGACCTCAGAGTTTGCGACTAGACAACGACGGACGTTTGATCGCTTAATAAGCTTTCGAGCAGTTAGAAGTTAACCCCAATTTTGGTCGAAAATGAATATTCGGCTACGAGGATGAATGGGCCCATCAACAAGCAAAATTCAAGAAGCTCCTGAAAAAACGTTAACGTTCTTTTAATATGCGGAAATTATTGATAAAACATTTCCCATTTTAGGGTGATTTTTTTGAGGTTAGGATTTTCATGCATTAGTATTTGACAGATCACGCGGGATTTCAGACATGGTGTCAAAAAGAAAGATGCTCAGTATGCTTTGACATTTCATCATGAATAGACTTACTAACGAGCAACGCTTGCAAATCATTGAATTTTATTACCAAAATCAGTGTTCGGTTCGAAATGTGTTTCGCGCTTTACGTCCGATTTATGGTCTACATAATCGACCAAGTGAGCAAACAATTAATGCGATTGTGACCAAGTTTCGCACTCAGTTTACTTTATTGGACATTAAACCAACCACACGAATGCGTACAGTGCGTACAGAAGAGAATATTGCGTCTGTTTCTGAGAGTGTTGCTGAAGACCGTGAAATGTCGATTCGTCGCCGTTCGCAGCAATTGGGTTTGTGTTATTCGACCACATGGAAGATTTTACGCAAAGATCTTGGTGTAAAACCGTATAAAATACAGCTCGTGCAAGAACTGAAGCCGAACGATCTGCCACAACGTCGAATTTTCAGTGAATGGGCCCTAGAAAAGTTGGCAGAAAATCCGCTTTTTTATCGACAAATTTTGTTCAGCGATGAGGCTGGACCGGTAAGTTGGCCACCAAGATCATGCGATTTGACGCCTTTAGACTATTTTTTGTGGGGCTACGTCAAGTCTAAAATCTACACAAATAAACCAGCAACTATTCCAGCTTTGGAAGACAACATTTCCGAAGAAATTCGGGCTATTCCGGCCGAAATGCTCGAAAAAGTTACCCAAAATTGGACTTTCCGAATGGACCACCTAAGACGCAGCCGCGGTCAACATTTAAATGAAATTATCTTCAAAAAGTAAATGTCATGGACCAATCTAACGTTTCAAATAAAGAATCGATGAGATTTTGCAAATTTTATGCGTTTTTTTTTTAAAAAAAGTTCTCAAGCTCTTAAAAAATCACCCGTTATAATCCTCTCTGAAACAGAGATACGTTCAATTTTATTTACTACTTGCATTTGCTTTCTCAACAGTGCGATATTATAGGTAGTTAAATATGTACTTTAAGATATTTGGAGAGCCAATATTTATATATTACGATATTTCCATATGTGGAACATTTCGGAATGTGCACAGTAGCAAGATGAACGAAAATCATGCCTTATGTAAACACATGTGCATTCCAGTATTGTCAATTTCTTTCAAAAGAAGTTCTCCCGCTTTTTGAAATCCCGCTTTTCAAAAATTCCGAAAAAAAAGTTTTAAAATCCCGTCTGCAAAAATACAGCTTTTTTTTTTTAAATCGCGTCTTCTAAAATCCCGATCTATTATAATCCCGCTTTTTGAAATCCCGCCAAATCCCGTTTTTTTAGAATACGTAGCTAAGACTTATTGATTTTATGTTGGTTATTTTCCAGATTCTTTAAATGCTAAAGAAACTTTGCATACATCCAACTTCGCACCCCTCCTTACATACTTCACTGCTTACACGTCGTAATAAGAAAGGGGATTATAAAAACCGGGATTATAAGAGACGGGATTTTAAAAAGCGGGATTTTAAAAAGTGGGATTATAAAAAGCGGGATTTTAAAACAGCGGGATTATATGAAACAGGATTATAAAAAAACGGGATTTAAAAAACGGAATTATAAAAAGCGGGATATCGTACCCAACCCGAAAAATCCTTATATTTTGTTATTTTTTTAACACAATAAAACACTCTTCAAACGTCAAAATACAGTTTGTCTTTTTTGTCAAGCCTTAAACTTTTAACTTTTAATTTATTGCTTGGAAAAAAGCGATTTTACTCTGTTCCAATATCAATTTCTATCTAAATACCATATATGCGAGGTTTTCATGTATTTTCGACTTCAAAATTTGAAGAAAAGTACAGCAAGACGGATAAGAAGACAAGAAGATATCATTATTTAGTTTTTGTTTTTATTTTTCGTTTAAATAAATGTTAAAAATAATAATTTTGATTCCCGTTCTTCCGCACAAATTAAAACTAAAATTCATGTAAACATAGAATTAGACGTCAAAATATACATAATTCATTCCTTATGCTAGATCTCCACTTGTTTTTCAAAGACGCTCTTTGACAATACAGTATTCTTAATACCAACAGTAAAAAACAAAGGTAGTTGTGATAGAGAGCTCGGTGATTGCAACTCTGTCGTATCAAACTATATGACAAGTGAAAACCAAGCGTTATAAGTCAAACCATAAACTGTCAAATTATATCAAACTTTACTCAAATGTCGGTGGATCTACATACCTTTAAAAATGAGACGTTAAATAAATACTCTATATCCGTTAAAATATAGTTTAACATTCTATTTGTCACGTTTTACGTATGTCAAATTCCAATATAAATAATACGTAAACCATTTATATGCAGGGTTAAAACAAGTTTCAACTAAACAACCTACCGAACGCTTCCTTTGATATGAATATAATATTTCCACACATCAAATTAGTTCTTACTTTGGCGGTTAGATGGCTATTTTGCTTTAGAAATGCAAAAATGCAAACGTGGTGCGTTCTTATTCTTAAAATAGTTAACTTTCGCTTGTACAGGGTGCGCCAGAGAAACTTACTTATTTGAAAAAATTCCCGCGCGGTGATTTGGGCGGTTAGAGGGACGAGAGGGGGCGCATCTGGAGGGGGAAGTTCCCAAGTTTGTTTCTCCCTCCAGTCAGTTGCCATCATGCTCTGGTCTAGAGAGCAGCGGGCCTTCGCAGTCGAGAGCTTCTTTTCTTGTTGCTACGCAACGTGCCTTCCGCGCTCGCGTTGAAATTCCTCCTCACAGACTCGTTCCTGGCCGTAATTCGATTCTGTCGTATGTTAACTCATTTCGGGAATTTGGAAGTGTCGCTAAACCCAGAAATGGACTTCAACGGACCATCCGAACTCCGGAAAATATCGAAAGAGTGAGGCAGTCAGTTTTGCGTTCTCCCCGGCGTTCGGCTCGCAAACACGCAGCTGCTATGGGAATTTCTGACACCACTGTTCGACGAATTCTCCATGAAGACCTTCAATTTCATCCCTATAAATTGGCTGTTGTGCAAGAATTAACTGAACGCGATTTTGTTGCCCGTCAAAATGCATTTGCCATTGCCAACATACCGATTGATATGCTGCAAAATTCAAAATTTCAAAAATCGACTTCATCAGTGTATGCGCAATAGGGGCCATTTATCCGATGTCATTTTCAAGACTGCATGAAAAAAAAATTGGGATATTGTATTCCCAAATAAAAAAAAAATTAAAACAATAATTGAAGTACTTTTGTTTTTATTGACCTTTCAAATAAGTAAGTTTCTCTGGCGCACCCTGTACTTATGTGAAAAAAAAAATATTTTGAAATGTCATTGTTAAACTTTGTAAGGATTGAAACAGTTTCATTTAGGAACGATATATATTTAGTCTTCCTTTGCAAAGTAAAAACTGCCTTGGGTTGTCATGCAGAGAATCTTGGATTCGATTCTCAGCTGCTGCAAAAATATTTTTTCAGGGGTGTACTGCCTCTTGCGAACAGCTGACAAATCCTGCAAGAGTATCTCTTGTCATGAAAAGTGCTGTTCATTAGCCGTTCGTAATCGGCAGAAGTTGGTAGGTCCCCTCCGTTTCTGCTAACACGCGCCCAGTAATAGTTGAGAGTTGTAAGTCTCTAGCTTTAAGCTCTCTTTAAAACATATCAAAGAGTTGCTAAACCAATACGCAACATGAAAAAGCAATGTAGCTCACATTAATGAATAAAATTTGCCCCTATATTAGCCGTGTTTTTTGAAAGAGTGAATAGCCAAATTAGCAAAATTTTACATGCAAAACAATAAAAACATCAAGAGTGAATATAATTTGGTCAGCAATCAGAGTGAATATAGAATGATTAAAAATTGTTGATATATTGAAATGTAGATGGTGCTTAAATCGAGTGCAGAAAAACATTTGCTTGGTACTGGGATGTGTTCTGGAATGCATCTTTTTTTCTCAGAGATTTTTATTATGTCAAGAAATTTGGAAATAAAGCTTGATATCTATTTTGTAAAAGACGTACAAAATATCTCAAATGTCAATTGATTGAAAAACTTCTGAGAAATCTTAATTTTTTCACCGAAAAATCGAATTTTTTTGAATTTTTTTTTGTTCAGGAAAATTCCGTTTTTAGGGCTTTTGGAAAGCATCTAGAAAGAAATACTCTAAATAGGTCAAAAAATAGTGTATTACGCATCTACCAAGCCATAAACTGTCAAATTCCATTGGAGGATGGCTGAGATCTCGATGGATTAAAAAAACTTCTACAAAATCTAATTTTTTTTTTTAAGAAAAATCGATTTTCTTGCTCATTAAAATTGTAATTAAGGGGCTGGCAAAAATATG
This sequence comes from Philhelius festivus, assembly GCA_963931855.1. NCBI lineage: Eukaryota > Metazoa > Arthropoda > Insecta > Diptera > Syrphidae > Philhelius > Philhelius festivus. The sequence continues at coordinate 216,626,363 of OZ007555.1, forward strand.
GAAAGAAATATTCTAAATACGTCAAAATAAATTTGAAATTATTCTAAAATTCGTGTCAAACTTTGAGATTAAAAGAGAGTGAATATAAAAGTGACTATAATCGTTTTTTTCGATTTTCTTTACTGAGTGGCTATCAATTTTCCATAAAACACGGCTATTATGTAATGATACTTGGTTGCAAATAAAACACCTCGGTTAAAAAATAGTGAAAATGAGATTGATAACTAGGATGGCGGAAAGAGATAATGAAATTATTCCTATTATTTCGATGACATCCTAATAAAATTAAGAAGGTTACAGTTTCCCTTAAAAGTATAACTTGCCATGACTATTAACTATTAACAAGGCTAAAGGACAGACACTTAAGGTATCATACGTTCAACTAGGAAAACCATATTTTTCACACGGACAACTATACGAAGCCTGCTTACACGTTTCGAGCTCACGGAATCTTAGTAAATGATGGAAAAATAGAACAGTGTTCTAACATAAATTTAACATACCGTAATATGTGCACATGTCTTTAAAAAAAAATTATTAAAACTTCAAAAACCTCAACAAAATGTTAAAGAAAAGAAAAGCGAACACGAATCAGATATGCAGCTTTACTCATTGTAATTAATATAATCGTGCTTCAATTTCTGTACCCATCGAAGGTTGCTCTATCGAGCCAAGCTAAGCCAGACTGGGTCAGCTAGTATTTTCATAACCCTTAACAGAATAACAAACTTATATTCTCTTCCTCATCGCAATTAAGAAAAATAAAAAATAAAAAAAATAAATAAATCAGGAAGAAAATTCTTTTAAAAACGAGAGCGTATTTAGTTTTATAAATTACCTGGTAATTTATCAGCATTCGCCGAGAAGAGCACACAAAGTCCTGTTTCGTAATTAACGGCGTGACATGTTTCGTTGCTCTGACATGCCTCCAGACAATCAGTTAACATAAGTGTTCCGGGTAGTGAGTCCAAGAGTTTACCTGGCGCTGAGAATACGTATCTGTAAAATGAGAATTAAAATAGAAAATGAAATTGAAAAAAAAAATGTTAAACGGAGTTTTGCTTAACATTAATTGATTTGATTGTTGAAGAGCGTTTAAGGGGTCTTTAAGGTTTAAAAAGAAAAAATTCGAACTGAAAAGAAGTAATGATTGGACTGGATTGTTAATAAACTGTGATTAATTTGTTGCCGTCTTAAGACGAAGAAAGTTGAAAAGTGGGTGCACTTCCTGAAATTTCTACACAAAACTTTGAAAATTCCTCTTTCCTCTTCTTCATTTATTTAAGAGTGATAAAACCTTTCTTTCGATTGGTATTATCGCAGCCCTCCCACAGCAATCCTATTATACTCCTCGAGCAATCTAACCTTAAACACAACATAACTCCGAACAAATCGAAGTTCTTTGATCTTGAACAGAAGCCGTTACAAAAACCAATTCCTCTCTGCAATAAAACAAGTCTTTCAGACTCGTTTTGAAAGTGCATTCTAATTTATTATTGAATTCAACCACATAAACCAGAATAATTGTTTGCTTAAAATTTATTTCCAAACCACGTACCTTATTCGCAAATAAACTCTCGTAAACCATTTCACTTCCAAGATTGATAGAAAATTTTATCTCCACAAAATTGACCACCAAATCACAAAATATCTTATCCCCCTACCGTTATACGAGATGGCAAACCAAAGATACAATTCTGCGTTCTGTTCCACCAAAATACCGTAAAATTTACTGATTAACATTAACAAATTGATTTTCTATAACTTTATACTATTTTTTTTTCTCTCTCTTTTTTATTGCAGGTAAGTTGAACTTATGATTTGTGCCTGTGTGCGCTTGGATGTTATACAGTTTGGAAATAGCAGTTCTTGGTCTTCTGGATTTACACAATCATTGTTGGTCTATAGATAGATGGATCGATTGGCACGTTTTTTGCGGGCAAAATGATATAAGATTAGATTAGACCGTTAGAAAGAAAGATCGATCACTTGGTAAGGTAGGTATGTGAATACGGTTTGTGTGATGGAGCTATAGGTTACTTGCAGAGCACAATAACACACAAACATGAGGAAATGTGTATTTCGCAAGTTAAAAAAGGGAGAGTAGCAGTTATTTGAGAGTAAGTGTGGTATTTGACACACTACCTTATAACGGCATCAAAACAGAGTAAAGAGGATCAGACGATTCTTAAAAAATGAAAACAAAGTTGAAACCGTTAGACAAAACTCATAGTTAATTTTGAGTTTGTGCAGGATTTCTTAGGGTCTAAGTATTGAATATGAAAACATAAAAACGATACGTATATCTAATCCAACGAATACATATTTTCTGTAACATAAGCTAAGTACACTGAACCAAAAAGGTACATGATTCGAAGGAAAAACTGCATGTTTTTAAAGAAAAAATTCATTAAAAACGCGCCAAGAATCGAGTTCATTAAAAGAAAGAAATCCTAAGCATACGTTTTATGAATTTGTTCCTACGACTATAAAAGGTTCTTTAAATTAATGATTCCTGCATTAAATTAATGATTGGAAGTCATGAAAAAATTCTCTCGATAATTCACAAAACATATGAACTATTTCATTCGATGTAAGTAAGTAAACATGAAATTCATAATTCTTTGCTTTAATTTCATGTATTTTGTCATTCAATGTTACTATATTTTTCATTTATTTTATGATCTTCTGACATAAATTGATGGAACAGATCCACTATTTTAATGTAAAAAATCATGAAAATCATGTTTATTGTTCTTAAAAAGTATGTGCAATTTCAGACAATGTATGTAAAAATTCATGGAATTCATGATGTTTTTCATTAATTTTATGAAATCGGTCTGTGTTTTAAATGATTTAATTCATTAGTTTAAAAACTCTGACACTTGTTCTAGGAAAAGTTTCCTAAGATGTATGACGTTTTTCATTGATTAAATGAATGATAGTTTTATTTTTAATGATTTTAATCATTTGCTTGCAATAATTGTAAGAAAAGTTTCTTTTTTAATAATGAAACAGTCATTAATTAAATGCAACTTTTCTTGTATTAGTATGAATCTTTTCATTAGTTTTATGTAAGAAATTATGGAACCTAAGCTATTTTTTCATAAAACTAATGAATTTTTTTTTCCAATGATTTCTATTCGTGTTAAGAACAAATAATTATACGTGCACGTCCACCTGAAATACAAAAGCCCCGATGAAAATTATTTTCAAGAAAATGTTATACCTGAAAACTTAAAGAAAAGAAAAGAAAAGAAACGAAAAGAAAAATATTTAAAAATAGAACAATTATTTATTGAATATATTTTTGAATATCAAATTCTTGCGTACAACATAATAAATAAAATATACAGGGTGTCCGACAGTCGAAAAACATTTCGTGAAAAATTATTTCGGGCGAATAACATTCTACCCAGACACCACACTAATTCCACTGCAGCATTATCTAAAACAAAAATAAAAATACAAAGTCAATTAGTCAAGGATATTAAACGTGGTTTTCTTAAAGTAATCATTAAAACAAAAGCAATTTTGGCAATTAAAAATGATAGGTTTAATGTTATCGGTTAATGTGTTTTGAAATAAATATATATGAACTAAGAAAAATAAAATTACCACTTTGACATCTCCTTCATCTATTTTTTTTCAGCATTGCCCTCATCTCCTTGTCCCTTATAAATGCTTTTCTTGTAGCAAAAATTGGTTAAGTCGGATGGCTTGATTTGTCCATCTGCTGAAAATCCCTGGGCGATTTCCAATCAACACACCAAAATCCATTTTTATCTAAAAAAATTAAACAATATAATATAACGAATTTATGAAAAATATTCGCTACCTATAGACTAAATACTTACAAATTTTATAAATCAAGTAGTCGTCCACAATGCGCAACACTTTGAAAAATGTATACATATTTTTAAAATAAATTTGGAAAAAAAAACTTTTTGGGAACTTTGTAAAATCACGTTTTAACACTTGTAATATCAAACAAGAAATGAACTCTTGATATGATATTACGAGTATATTGCATGAAGTAACCGCAAAGTTTATGACATATTTCCTACTATTAAAGAGTCAGTCATACAAAACATGAAAATGTTCCTTTTTTTATGAATAAGTTCTTAAAACACCAGACTACAGCCATAGGTGTATAACTGTAATATTTTGCACTTTAAAGAAATATTCCATAAATTGCAAGTAATGAGCTTGCAGTTTATGAAAAAATTCCTACGATTCAGGAATAAATTCTTTCACAATAGTGGGCAAAATCAAACTGTTCCTAAAATTGAAGTGTTAGTCATGCAAAATATGAAATTAATCTTATTTTGTATGAATTAGTTTTTAAAACACCAAATTAATCTTTTTTTGTATGAATTAGTTCTTAAAACACCAGATTTCTATAACGGCACTTTCATAGCCGCATTAAATTGGATTTCTTTTTAAATAATTATATTATGTCTTAATAAAAGTCAAAGATGATGACGTAAAAAATACATAATATGTAGCTTATTAAAATAAAATTTACAACGGGGTCGCACGAACTTGTTCTTATTGTAAAAGACTGAGAATTTAAAAAATTAATGTTACTAAAGAAAAACTGTTCAGAAGCATAAGATTCACTTTTTCATTAATTCACTTTTTGCATGCATCAAATGAATGGATTCAAGCATTTAAAGCAATTTTCCTTAAAATGTCCGTTACTCATGCATTGAAAAATATGTTGCATGTAACAAATGAAAAGTTACATACATTTTAAGTAATCTTTCATACAGCTTCATATTAAATTTTGTATGAATTGTTCATATTTCAAATGTAAAGTTTCCTGCTTGGAATTCGCAACAAAAAAAAAATATTTAGGAATGTGGTTTCATGCATTTTATGATATTTTGCATGTAAAAAATGTATGGTTTCAAGAATTTAAAGTAATTTTTCATAAAATTTCTGTTGCTCTTGTTGATGAATGTGGTTTCATATAATTAGTCACTTTGTTCCTACAATAAAAGAACAGTTTCAAGCATTTTAAGAAATTTTTCATAAAACTTTACAATAAAATTTGTATGAACTGGTCATACTTCAAATGTAAAAAATCATAATCTGATTTTCCAACAACAATTCTATTGCTTTGGATTTTATGAATGGTTTTTCATGAAAATCATGATTTGGTCATAAAACAAAAATTAATTTTTATGAATTCGTGCATTATTCATATGAATATTTCTTAAAAATTAATGATTTTGGCTGAATGATCGCCATTCATAAAAAGAATGTACAAAAATTTTTTCAGTGTACCCTTTAAAAAATAGAAACCAACTTAAGAAGCTGGAAATCTAAAGGTTTAAAAACATTTTGTTAAGTTAAGCTTTTAAGTAAACATCGGAAAGCTTTTGGTTCATGACGGAGTCTTTCATAAGTGGGAAGATCATGTGTTGACAGACGTGCGTCACGTTGTCATTACTAGGGATTGATAAAGCTACTAGTATTTTAAGACCCCATAAAATCAAAAATAGGAACAGAAATTACAAAATTGAGTCGGCATTAACTTCTTTTTGGGAGCTAAGGCCAATGACTATTTAGATCCTGTATAAATTGAAGCAGGGACAACTTCAGACCATTATCGGATCCGGTTACTTTAAGCTGAGAATACACCTTAGTATTTTGGACAGAAACACCGTACCTCATATTAGGCAGATTGTTTTTGTTGTGATCTACTTGTGCACCAAATTCATGGGTATTCGGGAATCCACCAGATGGAAGGGAATGAAACAAGTTTTCAGTGAAAGCTCTAGACACAATATATACATATTCCAATATTAATTCATTTATTCAACAAACCAAGATGGAAACATGAACTTGGATCAGTTGTTTGTTTTTAGACGTATTGAATTCGTCCACTTTCCACAAATAAAGAGTAACATCAGTCTTACATTTTGTCTGCGTCAGCATTTACTCTCTAAAAATTTAGAAATATTCCCAGCCCTACGGCTAATATTTTAAACGACGAAGGGAAATATAAGAACATTGCCAATAGAACAGCTGACCCCATCTTAGGCATTTTTTTTTTACAGATAGGAAACAAGCGACTTAACGTAAGAATGTTGCGAGTAACTTAGAAATAACTTAAGTCAGAAATACCAGCTTTAGGAGACAAATCGGATTTCTGAACTGCATCGGAGAATTGCATCGAAAATAAATTTTGTCCAGTTTCGAAAGAAAATATCAACACCAATTCTTTGAACCTACATACATGTAAGGAAAAATCTGGAGACACTACAACCATGAATAACGTTTTGTTCGTAACTATCACGACAAGGTTTGCATTAAAGAACAATTTCTTAAAACTCCACTGAAAAAGTTGCAATTTGGATAATATTTTTGTTTGTTAAATGTAAATAAAAAAATTTGACGTTAAGTTTGAGAAATCTGCTGTAGCATGTTTTCTTCATAACAAAACAAAACTTGACGTTCAGTTTGACACTTCGGATGTCACTTGCTTTTATATCAACAACAAATTCAGCAGTGAATACTGATTTTTGGCGAAAAAGAATTGAAGCGATAGTTCATTGAGTTATAGGTAGTGATCATATCTTTGGTGTATTCAAAGCCGTAGAATTCTTAAAACTTGAGTTCTTGGCAATTTGGTATGTTGCAAAAACTAAACCGAATTCAGTTTGTGATTTATTTGCCATTATTTGAGGTGGCGAAATATCGGTCGGCGAAATATCGTACGGGGAATGCAAGCCGTATCTATTCGACTGAAAAAGAGAGTAGACAGCGTTTGGAGGTAAATGAAATAAGATTTTGTCCATCAAATACGATCGAAAAGTCAATTACAAAGTGGATATATTGCTCGAATTCGGAAAAATAGGCACTGTTTATTGATGCTTTGAGGTTTCGAAACAAGCTGCCAGAATTATTTTGTGCAAACGGAAAGTTCAAACTACCAATATCAGATCCACATAGCATCTTTGATTTCTGGCCAAGAAACTTGATTAAATCTTTTTTTGGGAATATACAAATTATCTGCGAATATTATAGGAGGACGAATTTTTAACCCTGCTCTTATCAAATTGGTCAACTTTCCGATTCCCTAAACATTCGCAATAACTACTAAAAAATCGCAAATATGTTGAAAAAAGCATTGAACTGTAAATTTTTTTCCAGAGTCGGCAGAATTTCGACTGGAAATGTTGGCCACAGATTCGGAATTGGGCCAAAATAATCCTCTTCTCGGAAGAAGCTCATTTTTAACTCAGCGACAAATTGACGTTATTGGAGCGAACACAATTCACAAGTGATCCACCAGGGATCACAATACATCCACAAAGGTGGACTTTTAATGGGGATTATGGCATAGGGGCATAATCGGGCCTTTTTATTCTATAATGAGGAAGGATACACCGTTGCCTCCATGGTCTCGGGTATACAGCGATGTAAACCGACTTTTTCGGGTTAAAAGCTCCATAAAATCGATATGTTCGAACTGTGGTTCTAACAAGACAACGCAAATAGCCTTACAAGAGACGCAACGCTCGAAGTTGCAAAGGAAATATTTTGGCGACTATATCATTTTACGGTGAGCGTTCATATCAGTTGGCCGCCAATACACGATTATTTTCTCTGCGGTGAAGCCAAGTTCTCAGTCTGAGCTGCCAAGCTAAATCCCTTGGACGAGGTCGAGGTCAACATTCGAAACGTTACGTTATTCCGGAATAACGCAGTGACTCATAAAAAATTGGACCGACCACTTGTAGCACTGCCAGGTGCCATTTTACGGCAGAGAGGAGTAAAGCAGAGAGAGTGGCCTGGATTAGCCATCAGCTGCAATTATTGGTTGCGTTTTTGCCTACGTTAGTAAGTGATGTCAGCCGTCTTCGGGAAATCAAGAAATCTTGCCTTAGCGAAAAGTAAAAATTCAGACCTTCGTTTCTTCTTGTGAGAATATTTTATACATTCTATGAAATATTTCTATGTTAGCTAAAACATTTGTTTGCAATTATAATAATTAAAGTTGTACACAAATTTGTTATTACCTTTCCATTTTTATCTCATTAAAAGAGTCAACAATTAAAAAGAAAAACAATGTGTCAAGTGACATTATACTTGCAAGGGATGTGATGACAGAGTATGGTGGATTGAGATGAAGTACTAGTAGTGACTAGTGAACTATTTCGCTTAAGACTTAAGAAATTCTGTTTCATTTTGCTTCCATTTTATTGTTGCGTAAAAATATAGGGCCTTGTTTTAAACTCTGATTGAAGTACAGTATTACTCTAAGAATGATAAAAAACCCAATTACGTATATAATTACACAGGATCCCAAAAAGAGCCAGATATACCAAGCTGTCATTTCAAAACCATTTGTTTCAATTGGATGATTGAAGTGTTTCTGAGTTCGAATTTAGTTTCCTAAGTAAATCCAAAACCATTGTTTATTCAAACCGAAACTTCAAAAAATTCCCAGCTAAAAGTAATTTTAACATTTTTTTTTTTCGAATATTCAAAAATCTCGAAGTTCCTTTAAATTAAATATATTTTTTTTTTCAAATTTTTAATTCGAATTAAAAATAGTCTTATAATAAATTAGGAAACTGTTTCAATGATCAAAATAAAACCAGTAGTTTTGAAGTTGCAAAGTGGTGTATAAACAAATTTCAAGAAATTTCTTAAAACTTAAAAAAATAAATATCTTGAAGTTAATTCAGATACCACGGTGAAATTCTAAAAAACTACTTGCTTCATTTAAATTATTGAAACTGTCCAATTTAAGTTTCTTAACTAATTCTGGAAACCATTTTCAATTCGAAAAAATATTTGAAGAAATTTTCACGTAAAAGTTGTTTTAAGATTTTCAACAATGACGCCTGTTTGCATCAAGGACCAGAAATATTGTTTTTGAAACACTATTCATAAAATTTTTGAACGTTTTCCGAAGCTCCCCTTCATTCCGGGTAACTGAGATAAATTGCCACTCCTTCCGATAGGTTATTGAATCCAAGAAATGGATTTCACCTGGGTGTGTTCGTAAACACTGGAAGTAATTTCCTACCGAATAAAAATGGCAGGCATGATTTGACAGATCAGTGCTCATAAAGACCTCAAATATTATGGTGAGGCAAAACTTAACTTTATTTATTCTGAATGTAAAAAAATTAAGAATTTTAATCTTATTAGATATTTATGTAGGCAGTTAAAAATGAGTCCAAGGAAGACTGCCAGAACTAAAGTCCATAGTTTGTGTTCTTACGTTTTGTTACGTTCTGAATGTTTAAGAGTTAAATGGGCCTGGCGCGCTACAAGCTGTGGTAATACCATTTTTTTATTTTTCTATAGAACAAACTTTTTTGCAGAAGTGTGTTGTTGTAAGTGAATATGTTTCCCCATTTTTCCCTTTTTCAAGAGATCAAAGCGATTTTTGATACTCTCCTTGTAGCTTTATTCATTGATTCTACAAAAAACTCATCCATGGGGTCTGGCCACTTAATAAACTCAGCACTATCTTTTTTTCACCATAACAAAACTCTATCTTCGTTACATTTCTACTATCATCTTTATCATCACTCTAGGTTTGTTGTTGTACAGCTGTGCTGCGTAGTCACCTACCCAAAACACCCACCTATTGTTGTAATCGGTTCTTCATAGGGATAGATGATGAGGTTATTGTAGTGCAGAATGTTCTGACCCTAAAACTTGATCAAGATGTTAATATCGGAAACTTTAGAAATTTTTCATCCAAAGCACAGATTTAGGTCTTTGTCTAAAATCATGATCACTGATCGTGTGACTCAAACGTGCAGTTTGTCTTCATCAAGCCCTTCGATAGTCGTTCTTATTTAAACAATTCAAAACAAACTTCATTCACCACATAGAAATAGAATCTGATATATCTACCTATAGACAACAATCTTCTCTCAAGTTCAATGAATCTACAATAATTCATGTTATCCCATAGACACACCGGTCCCAGGAGCTACTTCCAGTTGAGTTAGTGCCAAGTGCGCATATAGGAATATTTGCACGTTCAGGCATTTCATTGGTCCCATAGAGAAAACTCATTGAGTCCATCATTAGATATCTTCTTAGATCTATCAACAACACCAAGCATCTATCCATCGTTCTAAATGATACAGAAGGGCTTGATCTATGATCATCTATATGCCCAGCTCTTCTGCAGGTTTGCCTTTGGATATGGTACATCGTAATGGATAATTGATTTGAAGTGTTCTTTTTTTTTTGCAAGTAGTTTTTCCTTCCAAAAGGAAACGAACTACATCCATACACACATAGGGGCTCTTAGACTCGTATCAGGGAAATCTCAAGCCGGACGAATGTTGTTTGGCTTTGTTTTTTTTCGATTTCATTGCACAGAACCTTTTGTGTGTGTAATTTAGCCTGAGGAGGTGATGAGATCAAACGATATCGACAAATCAAAGTTGCAAACTTGAGGAATTGAGTGAATAGACCGCGATGTGCTAGATAGGTCCGAAACAAATATAAAAAAAAAATCTTTTAAATGTGCTGACATACGTTTTCTCACTATGAAATCACAACTTAAGATCAAGATCGTTTTTTTTTTGTGTGTGTTGTTGTTGGTGTTCTAGATAATGTATCTTTGTTGTTGAGGGCATCCTAATGAGGAACATAAAAATAGAACTTAATGGCGACATTCCGGTGTGAAATTACATCAATAGTCATGAGTCATGACTTCACTGCAAAGAGGAGGAACACTTTGAGTGATGGACAGTGATTTATTCAATCTATTTTCGGTATCGATAGGTTAGTATTCGCATTATTTAGAGGTAACAAATTAATGAGAATTCTTAATGAAGTCGGGTTCTTTAGATATTGCAGTCTTCAGAATAAATTACCAAGACGTTTGCAAAACTTCAACAAAACCTGTTCAGCCTACAAGAAAATAAAGGTAAGTAGTTAGAGAAGTGTTCCATATGTACCTAGATAGAACCAATACTCCTCAAGCAAATTCAAGGAAAGCGATAAGTTTCTGTGTTTTCTAATATGTTTATATTTTATATTGTGAATCCTATTAGAGGTTGATCTTGGAACCAAATTTTATCGGACATTCTGTGTTTTAAGCTAATCTGCAACGCTATAGACGAAAAGCATCATTGTGGCTTCTTCTTCGACCAAAGACCAAATCTTCACATTGAAGTTAATTAAGGGAAAATACTGACAAATTTCAAGTCGAGACTAACCAAATTTTCATCGACTTATATGATACCATTTATAACAGGAGCTCTTTATTGCCATGCCCGAACTCGGGATCCCTTGTAAACTGATCCAACTGTGCACGTGACATTAGAACATACAAGGTGCAAAGTGCAACTGGAGAATAGGTCGTTTGAACTATTCAAAACAGCTTGGGATTGCGGCAAAGAAATGCCCTGTCAATCTCGATTTCCTTAAACTCGTTCTGTATGAAATGGTGCCCAGGGTTAAGGGTTAACAACTCGGGGACTGTATTCAACCTATCTGTCAATTTTATACCGACGATATCGGCATCATCGGCCGTTCCTTACGTTCTGAAGTAAACGATGACGAAGTACATGCTATCATCAGCCAAAAGTCATCTGTTCATCGACTAGGACAAAGCGTCATTACTGATACGAACAGCTTCGAAGAAGTTAATGAGTTCATCTCATGAAGTTAATGAGTTCATCTCTGAGGGAACAACACCTTAGTGGAGACTCAACGAAAATCCGGTTTGGCGTAGCAAATGGGTAGAAATCTCCTCCAGACGAAGTGCAGATTCTTCAAAACTCTTGTACTCGTACCACCAGTTGTTAAACATCGCTCAGTGTTGAACAACTATAATAAGAAGGGAAGGACGAAACTGGACTCTTTCGAATGAAAAATTCTTCGCAAGGTATTAGATCCTGTGTTCGAAATCGAATGTACATAGAACTTATACTCCATTCGCCGTTCTCGGGCACACAGACACTGCGAATCCTATGATCCATATCTAGGTGTCCATATGTAATTCAGAGTGTCAAAACAATTCAACTACATTGGCTCGGCCATATCGAGCTAATAGACACCAATGTCACAGCCAAGAGAATCTTCGAATATTAGTGCCCAGGTTCAAGGGAACAATGAAGACCAAATCTTCGGTCTAAAGACCAAGCTATCGCGAATGCTAGAGCGCTTATCCTAGGTCACTGGAAAAAGCTTACTTGGAATCGCAGATGGTGGATATCTCTCATACCTCATGCATACGTAATGGAGCAAACATATATATCTCAATATCAGCCACATTTCGTCGATTAAATACCCGCAGCATCTCCCAAAATTCTACTAAATTTTTAAATACAAATAAATGCCATTTTAAACCAGCTGCCATGTTTCGAAATATAGCCCTGTAAAGCATTTGCAAGGTGACGTACTTAAAGCTTGTATTCGAGTAAAGGAATGCTCATCAGTTTACCCTTGAGACCATTTTTGGACGTACTGTGAAGGTGAGAGATTCTTTTTTCAGCCGCACTATACGAATGTGGAATGCTCCACTTAACTCTATTTTTCCTTCCCATTGTAATATTCAAAAATTTAAAACTGCATCAGTATCTCTTTTTAAAACTTTTCCTGTTTTCCTAACGCTCGCACTATGGTTTATCATTTTTATGGTAGTAATAACCCCTTGTGAAATGAAAACCCCCTATTTTTCATATTTTGGTTTTTGAGTCATTTATAAAGGAAAGGGTGATACTCGAAGCTGTGATAATTACCGTTCGATTAAGCTGATGTCACACACCATGAAGATCGTTGAGCGAGTCTTGGGTAGCCGACTGCGAAAAATAATTAGGCTATCTGATGACCAGTGCGGGTTTGTCTGGGGTAAGTCAACCACGGATGCAATCCAGAGTATAAGAATAATTATGGAAAAACATCGGGATTCTTTGGAGGATTTGCATGTCGTATTGGTTGATTTTGAAAAAGCATTCGATCGGCAACCACGAGATCTAATATGGGTGGCCCTCAGGCAACGAGGAGTTCCAGAAACCTATGTGCGGATAATTATGGACATGTATGATGGAGCAGTTACTAAAGTAAGATGCGCAGCTGGAGTCACCGAAGAATATTCGAAATCACAGTAGGTGTACACCAGGGAAGTGTCTTGAGTCCCCTGCTCTTTATTACAGTTCTTGATTACCTGCTTGAAGGCAAAGTGACGGATCCAAAAGTGCATCAGTTATTCTTTGCTGACGATGGAGCCATCATAAGTGAAGACCCGATATCCCTACAACGAGCACTTGACGTATGGGTGGATGTTCTAGAAGGAAGTGGGTACCGCATAAGCGCGAAAAAGACAGAATACCTATGCTGCCCATTTTCTGATCCACACAGGCCTATTCCAGACATTTATTTGAATGGAGTAATGCTTCCCAAGTGTGAAAAGTTTAAATATCTGGGGTCTATGATAAATAACGAAGCTACTTGTGATGACGATATCAATCATCGCGTAAGCGTAGGGTGGATGAAGTGGCGGGAAAATTCTGCTATCTTCTGTGACCGAAAAATGCCCCCTAAGCTGAAAGGAAAGCTCTACACTTCAGTTGTGCGTCCAGCACTCACATACGGTTCACAATGTTGGACAATGTACAAAAAGTATGAGAGTAAGCTAACGGCAGCTGAGATGAAGATGCTTCGTATGACAGCAGGAGTTACAAAGCTTGATCGAATTAGAAGTACGAAGATCCGAGGAAGCCTTCATGTTAAGAATACCATTTCCCAAAAAATTGAACACGACCGACTCAGTTGGTATTGCCATGTCCAAAGGAGAGATCCTGAGAACCCCGTCAAAAAGGCAATATCATACAACGTTCCAATTCGGAATAAAAAGAAAGGTAGGCCTAAACACTCCTGGTACAAACAAATGCAAAAACACCAGCATTCAGTTGGCCTCAGAAATGGAACAATACAAAACCGGGAGGCTTGCCGCCGATTTCTGAGGTCAACCCGGCGAACCCCACAGGCGGATCACTAGTGTGAAGCAGATACGTGGGAGAGTTATGATCCCCTCGACATCGAGATCATAACAGCGCCGAAGAAAAGGAAGAAGAAGAGTCATTTAGGTTTGTACTGGACTTTTTGATGATGAGAATTTGAGCTTATATGGACGTCTAACCTCTGACCAGCTTGTTTGTGTTTTGTAGGTCAGAGCCTTGAGACTCAAAAAATACCAACAGCTAGTAGGGTTGTGTGTGCGTGATAGGAAGAATTCAGGGGACCTACAATATTTAGCTGATTCCAAACATCTAAGATGAGACGAACTTTTCGGACAAGGGGACAATTTGTCACTTTGTCGTAAGTGCCCCCATAGAAAACAGTTTCAAAGATGCTGTGAATCTAGCCCATACTTTCTAGGCTTAACGCACTAATCATTATGCCAAGGTGTACTACTCTTGAGACTTAAGACTATCAATAATTCCTGTCTGCGTGTTTGTAATGGGCAAAAAGGAGGAAAACAATTTTCTTCGTAATTTGAAGGACTAATGCGGGAGGAAATCTTACATGACAAGAGATATTCTTGGACGATTTTGACATTTCCTCGCAGGACGTAGTATTACTGATAAAAATATTTTGTTACTGGGTGCAGCAGCCTGCGATTTGAACCCCAGGCATCCTGTAAGAGAGTCCAAAGAAGTAACGAAAATGCTTAATATCCTTAAACTTGTGATCTTTGAAACAGAACGAGCGATATGAATTGTCCATATTGTTTCAAACAAGAATCGAAGTAAACCAGTGTTGTGTGCAATGTACCCTTTTGTTCGTTCTATTTCGTGACGACTTGAACTTTGTGGAGTGACAGTAGGATCAGAATGCCAGTCTATGTATACAAATAACATTGTTCTGCTATCGGATACCCCTCAAGGATTTATCGCATGCCTTGGACCTTCAAGATTATTGTGTGAAATGGAACCTCAATGAACGAGTAAACTCAAGTTACTGAAGTGGTGGACTTTATACTTGAAATAATAGATCGAAAATTTCTGGAGTCTTCTACTAAGAACTATGAGTACCTCAGAATTAAAATATCTTCGATCTTAAGTAGGAAAAGTTATCGTAAGAAAACGCCTAAGCTAGCAAAAACCAGGGCTTAATTAGACGTAGAAATCCTGCTTCCAGTTTAATACTAAGTGTAAAGTATATGTAAAGTGACTTTTAAACGATGATCTTATTAGAAAAGGGAATGCCACCACAAGCGAAACAATGTCTCATCCAGCGAAATGTCTGAAAAGGCTTGTTGTAACGCTGCTATCTCTTTAAGAGCTTGATTCTCCAATAACTGCCTTCTTTCGTCAAGAAGAAACGACTGGCATATTAATGTTTCGTTGGATTATTTAGACGATTAGAACTAAAATAATCTCTTTTAGGAGACTGTACGAGAAAGTGAGAGTGGTGTTACTCGTAAAAGGGCAAGCGTAGTCATCGTATTAGTAGTACTTATTACTTCAGTCTTAACTACGACTTAGCTGGTCTCGATTAAGTCCAGGATAATAAGTAGTATCTTCAATATATTTTTACCATTTTTAAATCCAGAAAAATTTAGTTTGAACTTTAAACCACATAAAGATGATCTTTCTTCAATATTTACTTTATGTTGATCTGGTGCTCTGGAGGATGCATTCTCTTTTATCGCAATACTCTCTATCATTAAGGAGATATTATTTGGCTGTGTAAAGCTAACATTGAAAGAAAAACTAATTTTCTAATTTTCGTAAATGGATTTGAGACTTGTGAGCCTCTTACCGCAATCTGCAAGGAAGCTTCTACCTTAAGACCCAAATTAAGAAATGCTATCTACCAAGATTAAAAATCGCCCCAGCCGTTTAGGGTGTAAACGAACAGGCAGACAACAATATTGCGAGACCCGCATTTTTCGATAGGGACGTAGTAGTGCTAAGTCTGATTAAAATCTTGAGATCCATTTTTTTAGGAATACATAAGTTGCCATGCTTGTATATTCGTAGCACTTATGATATATCGCAAGTAAAAATTTCAAAGACAAAAGTTGAGATAAACACAAAATCCCGAATTAAAAATGATCTTGAATCTATTCGGGATCAATCTCGAATTTTAATACTTTTTTAGTTCATTTTCTGTAATTTTTCGGTACTTTCGCATAAAATCCGTACAACACTCGTATTTAAGATCATTAGCACTACTTTGAAATCAAATTACATCTCTTAATCACTATTCACTTTGCGAAAGCTTTTGTTTAAAAAACAGTCATTTCAATTTTGCTTAAAAGCAACAATGAGAATCAACAAGAACGAACCAAATAATTGGAAAAATCGTTTTGCCAAAAAAAAAACACATTTCTATATGCATTTTTAATATCACAAGAAGCAAAAAAATAAGTAAAATCCAAGTGCGATTTCTTAAAACCAAAACATTCAGGGTTTTGGGATTTTTGGCATTTGAGATTTTAGATATATGAAGTCTTAGAATTCCAGATTTTGTCATTAAAGTTTTTAGGTATTTCAGATCTTGGCATTTCGCATTTCTTCATTAGAGATATAATTATTCTGAACTTTGGGAACTCGAGATTGACATTCGAAACTTCGTCCACAACCTCTTGATTATTTAAAAAAAAACGCCCACTTTCACGCCTCATTTATATTAAATGTTAAATATTCCTAAACCGAATGAGTTAGAAAAAATTTCTTTAAGAGATCTGAATGCCTTATTGCCAATAAAATTTTTAAATCTTTGAAACACGCCCAATCTTACGCCTCTTTTTGTATCAATGGCGCTAACTGCTAAAGAGAAACTTAAAATTTTTGGAAACTTGCTTTTGGGAAACTTTCTGATAATTTAATTTTAAAAACAAGCATATTACATTCACACTTACTTGTATTTTCGGTTATTACAGTATGCATTTTTTACAATGACAAATGTCACTTAAGTAAATTGGTGTAACGAAAGTTGTTGTACTTGGCGTTACGTTTTCTTGTTGACGTCTGGCGTTTAAGTGGAATGTAAATTTTTGTTCGACAAAAAGTCACACATCGGTATTGTACCTGTCATTTTTGTTTAGTTGTGGGAAAATTCATTTTTCGGCGTCTATACATTTTCAAATGTTAAAAAATGGTTTTTATGTTTAACATAAATCTGTCATTAAAAGCTGTTTATGTGGAATGCATGTGGATTAAAAATATATGCAGTTTTTAAGGATGTCTAATACCGACTCACTCTTGAACATCAAGAAAGTGACTCGACGTAAACGTGACAATAGTCATTTAAAAGAACATGCCTACTTTAATAAGGGTGATTGTTTATTTGTGTTAGAATTCTCAAAAATGGACCGTTTACTTAGTCCTTTCTCTTGTGAACTCGGGTTAACTTAATTAGGTTAATTATTTCAGTTCTCTCATCTGAGCCTTTTTTGACCCGGCAGAATGTTAGGTTCTCTGCATTTCTGCTGACAAGAATAGTTGAGAGTTGGGAGTCACTAGCCCATGGTTCTCCACGAGCAATTGTGTACCGAATCTATTTATTGTTTTTTACCAAGAAGATAGTTATGAAAGAAACATGAACACATTTGACAAAAAAATCAACTTGTTCCAAAAATGTTAATTAGAGGTTTCTACACCGCTTCAAAAATTTGAAGCCTTTCCTGGGCTTAACATTTCTTTATTTTCCATCTAAAGATTCAATGTTCTAACCGGTTTATCCCTATCTATGGGTTATACTTAATCAAAAATTATCGGCTTACTGTTGTTGGGCTGCCATACTCTTATAAAATGCCACAAGTCCTTTTCTACGACTTCTATAATCTTTCAATTAAAACAAATGACCTTCAAAGAACAACCTTTAAGGAATAAAAATCACGACCATCTGCCGGATTTTATCACAAATAAACTGTACTTCAGAGAATAAAAGAAACACCTTCGTCTTAGACCTTAGATCTTCGTCAGCATTGATTGAGAAACAAGAAATTCTCTCATTCGCATAGCAGCTGAGGACGACGACGACGACGCACGGAGGGACTTATGTACAACTTAATGTGGCGCGTCCAATTATATGTAATTACCGGTCTTTATTTGGTCTACCAGTAAGATCGTGCAGCTTCTCCCTACCTCTCTATTTCTCTCTCGCCCAGGTGAACAACAACATCCTGGTCACATCTCCACCAATAAACCCTAATTATCTCGAAAATTACATGTCATTGTGATGTTTTGATTGATTCTCTAGCTTTACGGTCAGTTTTGATGATTCCACACAATATGCGTTCCATAAAAGTTGTAAGACGAACAACAAGAGATTGCATAACGTAACATGCTGTCCGTCATCGTCGTCGTTGCTGTCGTGGTCTTGGGTCTTCCGTAAGAAACCATTTTTGTAAAATCGAAAACGAAGAATCAATCAAAGATCACGTTCTTATAGTTCTGCAGAAGAACAATTGCCATGCGGAAGGACTGCAGAACTTAAGAAGATGATCTTATTCAAGGAATCGTAAGGGCCAAGGATGGAAGAAAGCTACGTTCGATAACAAAGGGAAATATTGAGGAAATCTAACGAAAAATTGGTAACTCACCCGGTAATAATCTCAAAGCCAATCATGTCGGAATCACATTCTTCGACGCCGGGTCCATTAGCATTTTGGATGTCATTGTCCTCGGCATTGTTGTTGCTGTTGCTGTTGCTGCCGTCGGCCTTTGGTAATTGATCTTCCGGTAGTGTAGCGTCTGCTGCGGCTTGAGCCACTTCTTTCTCTTCCACCTTGTCGGAAGGAGCCACTATTGCTGCAGCAGCAGCAGCGGCAGCCTCTTGGGCTTTTGTCTCTTGGGCCGGTTGCGCCGCGGCGGACAAGGATGATGATTGATCGTCCGTTGATGACGATGACGATGACTGTTGGAGCGGTGCCGGTGGAGATGCACCGCTTGCTGGTCCAACTACAAGACCGCCATCACTACCTGGTGCGGGCACGGCTACTTGAACTTGTTCGTCACTCGTTGCAGTGGCAATGTTGTCATTTGTTGGAGCATCATCTGAATTTGTAAATTCTGATGAGGCGGCTTGAAGCGGCGACGAACCTGGAGCTGGTGGAACATCTATTCGCGATCGACGGGCTGCCGTTGCCACTGACGCAAGCAGGCATACGACCACTACGAAAATGTGTGTTGGTTTCCGTGATAGCATTTTGCGGCTTCGGGTGTATGAGTCTGAAAAGGAAACAAGAAGTTAGTCAATTGACATGTTAAGATTTGTCCTACAGCGATATCGGTTCGGGAAGTGTAGGTAGACAACAACACTTCACCGCTATATAATCAGCTGGATCTGGGGGCTTTAATGAAGCTTATTTATGTGTATGGGTAATTGGCGCGCGCGCGATTAGGATTTTTATATTTATTGACCATTGCATAAGGAAGAATGGCAAGAAGGGTAATAAGGGTGGGCGCTCAAAACCGAAGGATGCAAATTAAATGTAACTTGGTTTTGTACATATTCTTGGACAGAAGAGGGTAGCAATTATTTGGTCGAGCGATGTGTACTTGATACGCAATTACAAGGGTAATTTATTGTGATGATTTTGCTGCAAGCGTATTGACTATGTTCGATGCAATCCCGGTTAAGAAATTCTATGTTATTGGCAGTTAATTCTAGTAGCTACTACATGTTGAAGCTATAAACAGAATGTTCATAAATACACAGGTGAGAAAGATGTGATTCCAATGACCATTTACTGGGACAATGTTGCAGTCTTTAGTTCCGGTTTCATCACATTGAGCTATAGTAATGACGACTAATTCATTGTATTAACGTCTTCAGATGCTCTTTAAGCAAATGACAAGTGTGGTGGCAAAGCTTTTAGTGATAGAAAAGTATGCAATTTATTCTAGGAAAGTGTGTGATATTTTAATTCAATATCTGCGGTAATTAATCAATTTTATATCTGCCGATTGACTAAATCACCTTAGTTGCTGTATTGCGCCACTAACAGCGCTTATATAGGTGAAGCCCTGGCGTTGGTCTTATATTTGACATACCCCCAAAAGTATGTCTAATGGTATTAAATCGTCAGATCTTAGCAGCGAATCTAAGTCTCCATTTTAAGAATTTAATCGTCCATGACATTTTTCACGCAATAATTCTATTGTTTCAAGATCTCTGTGACATATGGCGCCACTGTCATGCTGAAAATAAATGTCACTGGCGTCCATAGCTTGATTTCGGGCAGTCTGTCAAAATAGGTTCTTAACGTTATTCATTAACTTAAACTGATTTTCGGATCACTAGATGCTACAGTTTTGTTTGTTAACGTCCCTAGGTATTAGATGAGCTCCGTCACTTAGAATAGTTTTATGTCAAAAATCACGATCATGTTCCGCGACAGTTCAACTATTTCAACACGTTGTGCTAGTCTATATAGAGTCATATTATAATAATCGCCTAGTTTTTATCACACATCACAATTACAAGTTCACAGTTAAAAATGGCGCCAAATTTGAAATGAAATATTTTGTTGAAAGACAGAAACTTTACTTCCTCCTTAAAACATTCAGATACAAACGTATCTATTAACAATTTTTCTCTCTGTATAACACTTTGGTGGTCATAGAAAGATAGAAAACTGAAAAGAGAATTTATATATTTTTTCGTTAAGTGTTGTGAGGCCGTGGGATTTTTTCCTTTTGGATTTTTTTTTCCTGAAAAAAAGAGGAAAAGTGAAATGTGTAAAAACATGCCTCAGGTATTTGGCAGATCGTAATGGATCATACTGAGATCCGTTTCAAATGGCTAAATAAAATCTAGTTAATGTTTGGTCGAAACGATTCAAGTAGATTCTGCATTGTTGGAGGAAAAATCTGAGATGATAACTCGCTAAAAACACTAGGCACATATTTGATCTTTTTTATGCAACACTTCACCAATGTAGAATGCTCTTATCTTAGCTGAACTATACGTTTGTTCCACCCGGCCCAATATTCAAAACCTATGTGTATCGGTATCACCTTTAAATCATATCCAACTTCCTAAAGGCTTGCAATGTGCCTGAAATTAGAGAGAAATTAGGGGTAGGCACAATCCTTTTAGTGCGCAAAACATTAAAAAGGTGAGTCTAAAAATATTTTTACAAAGAAGTAAGGTTTTCTAAAATAATTTATTCTTATTATATTCTTACGAACAGAAGAGAACGATCGGTAGATTAAGTGATCGCTTACGCTGAGTTTTTTCGACGGTAGCTATCTCTTTCAAATTTTAATTGAAGTATACCTGTAGATCCATAGTCAAAACAATAATCGTTTAATCGAGCGAAAATTTTCATCTAACTTGATCTGATCCTTGTATTCTTGCAGGATTTTTGTGAGTACATATTTAAATTTAAAAAAAAAAAACCCTTAGAACTTCGCAAAACCTTGTTGAAGATCACTTGTATAAAAAATGTAAAACCTTTTTACATAAATAAATCTCGAAAAATTTGACCTTTAAAATTTAAAAGAAGAAAACCAATGTTCTGACTTTTAACGAAATTGTTAAAATATTAATAGTTCTTAAATGCACTTTCACAGTTAAGGTACTAGTACTAGAATGCCAAAAAACGCACAATTTTTGTGAATTTTTTTCTCGGAAACCTTATTAGGTAATAACATAATTTTTTTTTAAATAATGAATACATGCGTCAAGAGTACAAAAAAATTTTTTTGTTTAATTTTCGAATTTTGGCCGAATTATAGAGGGCGCAACGTCGAGTCATCAAAAAATACATGGTCCCATGGCGGACAGTTAATCTCCGGATCTACTGAACCAATTTTCAAAAAACTTGTTGCATCTTGATTGTTTTTATGTTTTCTAAGACAATTTACCACAATTTGACCAAAAAATTATGGACAAAAAAAATGGCGACCCAAAAATGGCCAAAAAAATTTCCAAAAAAAAAATTTTTTTTTTTTCAAAGCTCGATATTTTTTTTTTGTTTTGACTTTTTAAACAAATTGTGGTAAATTGTCTCGTAAGAAACCTTCCTTTAAATAACCCACTTTGTTTTTTTTGTGTCAGTCCAGCCAATTCTGAGATTAACTGTCCGCCATGGAACCATGTATTTTTTGATGAGTCGATGTTTGCTTGCGCCCTTAATAATTCGGCCAAAATTCGAAAATTAAAAAGAAAAAAAATTTTTTTGGTACTCATTTTTGGTGACGCATGTATTCATTATTTAAAAAAAGTTATGTTATTACCTAATAAGGTTTTCGAGAAAAAAATTCCCAAAAATTGTGCGTTTTTTTGGCATTCTAGACCGTACTAGTACCTTTAACACAAATTTACCCGGTGGTTACGCGACCAAACTCTGGTTCCCAAAGACAGTATGAACGCATCTCTCTACCATATGTCCCGAGTTCATGTAACAACTGATTAAATATAACTTCTTCATTTTTTGTTTGTCCTAAATAAATACATAAGTTTTTTTTTTGTAGACTCAGAGAAAATTTGAGAAAAAATTTGCCAATTTAAGGTTTTAATTTTTTATAATTGCGAGCACTAATGGCTTCTTTTATAAGTGTTTGAGTACAGTGCAAGCTTTTAGGAAATTCAGTGAGGATTCAAAAAGAGACACTGATGCAATTTGGTTCTGAATGTCTGAACATTGCAATGGAAGGGAAATATTATGCCGAGCAAAGCATTCCACATTCGTGTAGGACGGTTAAAGAAATAATCTCTGAATAAAACAGTAGGCCTGAAAATGGACTCAAGGGTTAGAAGATGTGCAGTCCCTGGAGCGCGAGTATTACGGTTGAATTGTGTAAGGGGAGAAGAAGGTTTTTTACTTTTAAACTCGGTCAATCAGTTTAAATAGCCGGCTACTTGTAAAATCTGGACGACAACTAGTAAACTTTACACTGAATTAAATGATTTCTCTCATAAAATTAATAATTCTAAATAACTAATAATTTTCTATTTAAGTATTAAACTGACAGCACTTGTCTATTTACATAGTTTACAATACTCAATGATGAATAAATACTGTAGCCTTGTTATGGTTCTAATGTAACTTGCATTCGTTTTATTCATGTTGAAATATGTAGCTTGAATGAATGAACAATTATGGGGCCTAAGTGCACTGTGACCTATAAATCTATTTTGAATTGAAATCAAGATATTACTGACTGTACCTACCATAGAACAATTTATTCAAATTAAGAATTTCTCATTATCGACAAAACGGATTTTAATGAAATTTTTTATAAAGAAGCTTCTAAAAACTTTGAAAAACATTGCATTTCAAAACTTTAAAAAAAATTCGATATCTCAGAAACAGTTTAATTTTTTTCTTTGTAAATTCAATTTTTATTCGAGAAATAATAAGAACTTTAAATTGGCGTACTAAAATCGCATGGCATCCTGTTTTTAGCTCCAACTACTAAAAGAGTTCTTTTAGTTTATTAAAAAAATAATTTTATGCTTATGAAAAGTTTTTCTTTAATAACATTAATTTTTGAAATTCTTAGTCGTTTAAATAAGAGAAAGTTCGTGCGACCCAGTCGTGCATTTTATTTTTCATGCCGAGGTCTTTAAGCCTGCTCACACTTTAAAACGAGTTAAGAATTAGAAAGTGTAGCTTACATAATGCTTTCAATAAAGCATATAAAAATGTAAAATTTGCAGTTAAATCGGCATACATTGAAATGGGTGCAACAGCTCGTAGAGAACCAGGACCTATTCACTTACAACTCTCAACCGTCCCTGCGTTCGCTTTACCAAGAATGGACAAGACCTATAATTTTCTACCAATTAAAAATGGCTAATCAGCAGCACTTTTCATGACAAGAGATACTCTTGGAGGATTTGCCACTTGCTCGCTAGAGGCAGTACTCCTTGAAAAATATTCTTACAGCTGCTGAGAATCGCACTAAGCATTATGCTAAGAGGTACTAAAAAATTAAGATGAGATTCTGTAATGTGTTATAGAATATATGCATCACTGCAAAATCCAAATTGAAATCCAACTGTACACAAGTTATACAGAAATTGGACTTTACCTATTTATATTTTTGGGAAAAATTGCTTTTCTTTTTTCAGAACATCAAAAGCAAACCAAGAATTTTCCCCTGCAAAAATGCTATGTGAAGTTTTCAGCAATGCACAACTTTTAGATATACCAAGAGCATTGTGATTTGTGAATGCTGTCACGAAAGGCAGTTTAAAGTGTCTGAAAACTAGTCCCATGTAAAGTACTTAAATTACCACACCAATATTTAGTTTAAGTGAACAGCCATAGTTCTAGTTTAACACAAGATTACGTTCAATTAATCAGGTAAAAAATTGTAAAACTAACTAACTATATGAAACGAAAAGTCGATTGGCCTTGTAATTTATTTAAAATTTATCAGATATCGTGTTAAAATAACAAGACCTTGGTTTATGTTAATACTGCAGTCTTGTTACAATTTCTTATGTAAATGCATTCTATGACATTTTCTTAAATCAATGGTAATGGTTATGTTAAAAGAACGTCATCAAGTTAATTGCGCACTGGAAACAGCGTAATTGAAGTTTGTGTAGCATTATATGTAAAGTTTTTACCTAACCATTTTGTAAGAATTTCTCTCAACATAAAACTAGGTTCAATAGCAGCCCATATTTATTTTCAAAGAACTTTTTAAGCACATAGAAAAGATTCATCTTGAAAATTAATATTAAGTTTTTTTGACGATGGAAACTTATAGGTTACTGAGAAGTAACTGTTAGAGGTTTTGAAATCCACATCTTCAACACAATTTTGTTCATGGAATCCAGATTTTACTTTTGAGAAGTTTTTTAAGGTCTTAGAGGTAATTCTAACGAGAAAATACCCTCAACCAAGTAGTTTAAAAATGAAGATTTCTGTGTACTTTGGGAAGTGATGAATGTTTGAGACAAAACGTGTGTCTGCTTGGCCTATCATTATTTTTAAATAGTAATATTGTAGGTGGAGAGACTTGTTGAAAGAGGCCAGGACCGGAACCCGGTTGTCGAGCCGATGATGATGATGATGAATATTGTAAACAGTAGCACACTTAAGATGTAGCTTTTGTTGACTTGGAACTTTTTATATTCTTAAAGAAATTTGCCGAACCATGTTCCTAATATTCTATAAAAGTATTTAAATTTGTGTAAGATTGTTTATGTTTTCCATAACTTACAGGTTGCAGTTACTCTTTATATTCGTTTTCACTTCAGATTTTCAACTCTCTCGTTTTTGAAGCAACTCTTTAATCTTAACCTCGATTTATAATTTATCATAAATTTCTACACTAATCCTGACAAAGCCTTATGCAAACCCTAGCTTACATCAGATAACTCATTTGAATTGTTATTTTTTCAAACCATACTACTCAACGAACAGTGGCTTATTTGATGACTTATATGCTAAATATACTGTACCAAGACATTCTTTACTCTAACTTATGGTGTCTTTGTAGAGAAGCAATAAAAAATAAAAAATAATTCCCCTTCACAATCCATGAATGGTGGTGGGTGCTCTCGAAAAGTACTTCCCTAATTCACACCATTCAACTATCTAGGTTTACATTCAGCTTCCAAGACATTTCAAATGTGTCCCATTAGCTAGACAAACCTTCCTGCCACTTGTACAACTCAATATCACTTTCAGAATCTCTAAAGCCTAACTAGTTGCTACAAGGAAAGTGCAACATACGCCCACGCTCGCTATGTTATAGTTATCTCAAGAACGTTGTCGTCGCCGTAGTCATAGTTTCCCTAATGAATTCTCCGGACCATTGAATTTTACGAGCAAAATCCCTACATTCTACTGCTCCTCTCCCCGCCCTGATGCTCCTGCCACAATAAAAACGATTCCAACTATACTTTTCCACTTGAAACGAAATCAAAACAAAAATCCACATCGTAAATTTAAACTGCCGACTGTTGCATATACACCCTATCTCTACACACATATACACATTACCATAGTCATTTGCACATACCTCTGCATAGGGTATACGAGTACAAAAGTGTACGAGTCTATTCAAAGCAAAAAGACATCGCATCTTAAGGAGCTCAGAGGGAGCAAACAAACATCGGCAATCAATTGCCGCGCTAGTTAACAATGTGGAAGTTGATCTAGTATCTCTGCACATTTCAAGACATCCAATCATCATCAAACATTTTCCATCCGCACATTCAGTTCAGCTATACACGGATCGTCGTCAGACAGTCAGTCAGACGAACAGACAAACCCAACAAACAGAGAACATTAACTTCGTTATTTTTTATTTGAATTTTATTCATAAGAAAATAGACCCTCTGTTGGGTGGGGGGAACGCGCGGATTGGCGTTCGGAGCTCATTGTTTGGGCCTCGATTTTAGACCATAAAAAAAGGACTCCCTTTTGCTAGGATTTGCTATCTATTTATTTATTGTTTTAGTCAAGACAGCGGCATTTGCAAAATGTTTGTTTTATTAGCATTTAAATAAAAAAAAAAGGGAAAAGGTAAAAGGAAACGAACCTCGGAAACATCCCAATGAAAAAAGAAACGCTTCACGAATATTCAATATTCAGTCGGGTCAATGGCTTTCCGGCTAAATGCCAAACACGGCTTGTTGCTTGGTTTAGTCAGTCTGTCTGTGTGGTTGTGTGTGTTTTGGTCTTCTTATAGACCAAAAGAAGAGCTCCATTGCTTCCTTGTAACAATGTCACCCACTCGTCTGATTGCAACATAGCTTTTTGGCTTCCACAACAATAAAATAGCCCTAGCAGGAGCGTATTTGTTATTTTATTGTTTTCAAGTCGATTCATTTAAATTTTTTAGCCCAAAAATTATTCTTATGTTGTTGACAAAAATGTAAATTATCAGAAAAAAAAACTGCCAAGGATAAAAAAAAAAGTTAAAAACTGATAAAAATTTGTATTTAAAAAAAGATTGACGGATGGAACACATCTGGAAAATCTGGAAATTTCTAAAATGGAAAATTTAAACAAATATAACATAGAAATAACCTAATGAAAAATATTGATTGAAGTTTTGAAAACTCTCGAAATAACATTCCAAAGTATATAATTTTCGAAAGTTTGTGTTTTTTTTTTAAATATTTCCACTTTTTCCAATTTAAAAATTTGCAATAGGTTATGATTTTGCGTATTTCGAGTTATCTGCATAGTTCTTAAAATCCACTAAAAATAAAACCATCACTAATTCGAAATTTTAAATATATTTTTGAAAATTCAAAATATCGACAAAAGAAAATTTGGCAAAATTTAAATATTAATATTCGTTTTTATTTTTGTAACTTTCAAAAATAAAAATCTTCAAAAAATTATAAACCCAAAAAGTCAAAGATCTCGAAATTAGGAAGTTCTTCGACAGCTGTTTGGCTGAGAACTGTTCAGGTCGTAGAGCTATTAAAAAAAATGGTTTGCTTCTTGGATCAAGAATTTAAACAACCGATTCGAGCAGAGTAGCTGAGGTTTAATCTGGGTTCAAATGTGTGATTGGTGGCGCAGGGACATAATCCCAAACATTGGGACTTAAGTCTATCCCATTTATGTGAGACATAAAACTCTAATAGAATTTTGAACTTATGTTTCTTTAAATTATGTTTAAATTGGGATTCATTCTTCAACAGTTTTCTTTGACCACAATAGCTAGCGAGGTCCGCTTCCAGTGTTATGAGAATCTCAACTCCCTTTTTGGATCATCTTTCCCGCTCACGAAGATATGACCCAAAAACGGAACATCCCATTAACGGAGCAACGGGGTTGCGTAAACGGTAAAGTGGATCTAAAGACCAAGTTTAAATCGTAAGAACCCGAGAAGCGAGTCAAGCAGGTATGGTTGATCAAGAAGACAGTTGGCATAAGGACCTGCCTGGCGACTGAAAATCGTGAAGAAACAGTTCAAAGTGGCCTAGTATCAAATTTTCTTTGTATTGAAAAAGTTAAAAAAGGAAGAATAATTCTGGAAATGCACAACTTTCTTTTGACAAACACATATTTGGGATTTATATCCCAGTAGGACTTAGGAGCCAAATTCGATTTTGGTGTTATGTCTCCCCCAAGAGGGACAGGAGCTATGTCCCTCTTACGTGATTCTTTACTATAGCATATATAAATCCTGTTGAGTTAATATTTCGATTTCGTAAAAGGCTTAAATCTTGATTCAAAATCAAAGCATTAGTTCGACAAAATTCCAATTATCCTGTGCGTGTTTGTTAGTCACCAAGGTTTTCTATAATTCTCTGATGAAAATGCTAAGGATAGTGACAAAATTTATTATAAAGGAAATACTCTCGAAGGTTGTGTCATTGCTTCACAAGAAGCAATACGCTTAAAAATAAAAGCATTTCATTAAAATCCGTTATGTCGATAATGAGAATTTCAAATTTTGAAAAAATGGTTCTATGGTAGGTACAAGCTGTAATATCTTAATTTCAATTTTTTTTTATTAAATAAAAGACCGTTAAAATTAATTGAAGCAAACAAAATTTTATCAAAATTCTAGGTGCTGTTTTCGAGAAAAATACAATTTTTGAAAACCATTTTTTAACATTTGTATGGGGGGTACCTTTATTTTTATGTTAAATAATTTTTTTTTTCATACATCTCGTAGATTATATTGAGAAACTTTTATTTTTTAAGTTAAAAAAAATCTAGCATAAGGTTTTCGAAATATTGAGTTTTGAAAAAAAAAATTTATTTTTTTTTTATATCCAAACAAAAAAATTTTGAAAATTTGAATACATATTTCTATTTATGTTTTTGGGGAGCTTTAGCAAAAAAAAAAAACGATCAAAATCGGTGGTACCGTTTTTGAGAAAATCTAAAAAAAAAAAAAAAAATGGTTCTTTGGGGGGTACTTTCAATAATTTTTGGATCTGTTTTTTTTTTTTTTAATCTGTAAAACAGTTTTTGAGAAAAAAAATATTTACAAAATTTCTAAAAAAATTCGTATGCCAGGTACCGTTATTTTTAGTCTTAAAAAACAAAAAACGTGTGGGAGGAAAAAATTAAAAACGATATCTACCAACTTTGATGAAAATCGGCCGAGCCGTTTAGGCTGTAGTCGAACCGATAGACAGACAGACAGACAGAATTGCGAAACCCACTTTTTTGGTCTTCGCTATCATCGTAATGTCAACTTTGATCAAAATCTCGAGTTCGATTTTTTTACGATTGCATAACTTGCCTTATAGCACCTATATAAGTCGCAAGTAAAAATTACTTAGGTAGAATCGACTGAACTCGGACAAAAATTTCCTATGTGATAGTCTAACCATTATTACTACAAAGGGTAATTTCAGCTTTCTAACTTTTTCTTTCTAATCCTTAGATGCAGCATTTACTTATTTTCAAGGAATAATGTCAAAAATTTAACTTACCTATCTATTCTAGAGCAAACTAATACAAACGAATTATATGAGACTACACCTGATGGTGATGGCCCAAAAGTGTTTCAATTAAATTACATATTAAGACTGATCATCACAAAAATTAGTTTGATGATGAGATTCGATCCAGTAAATAGCCTTAACTCCAACCAAAACTTGTTATTTCATTCTAACATATTTAAAAGTTTTCTCTGAAGTAAGATGACTACTTTGATAAGCTTCTGAATTCCGTTTTCCGTCGATGTTGAGCTTAAGAAATGATCCTAAAGTCACTCGTACTTCTATGTTATGTTATCCATTTTCTAACATGGATGGCTCAGCCGATAGCGAATGCAAATAATGTCTTTTATTTGAACCTCACATTGGGCGCCACTGTCTATGATAAATTGAATTCATTTGTATTTCATCGTTTTACTACGCTGTAACACAATATCCCCGAAATGCTTTTTATTTTTATAAAAACAAATATTTTTAAATTGGCAACACTGTTTCTAGTGACAGTCCATTTGACAGCTGACAGGTGATTTGTGCCCAGTATATTTTAAAATTTCAATATGAATATCCTATATTCATATACATATATACATGAATGCACTTCATTCACCAGGCAGGGCATAAATTCCTGAATACCAAAATCTTGAATGCCACAAAATGAAAATCTCGAATTCCGTAATTATGACTGCCCGAATCCTGATTGAAAAAAATTCTGAGTGTCAACGAAATTTCGGAATTTTGTCCATTCAGAATTTTAGCATTCGAAATCCTGGCATTCATTAATTGTATATTTCTGATCTTAGCACTCGGAAATTTGTCCTTTCGCAATTTTGTCCATTCACTATAACTTATGCCAGAACAACGCTTGCAAAATTGTTATTTCCGATATTAATGCTCGATAAAGTGGTCGAAAATTGAATTTCCAGATTCATTGCAGCCAGCCGCTGTGTCAATAAACTTCGTCCTTGTCTAAGGAACCAAAATCGTATAGAAATGTTTAGAAAATTATGTGTTAATATAGAATTCTCGTCAATATTACTTTACTTACATAATCGGCTAACGAAACCCCACATTGGGCGCCATTTAGTGCAAAATATATATCTAGAGATATAATATTTCTTCCTCTGATATTACCGGTCATTAATAGATATTGTTGATATTGAAGGATCAAAAATGTAACCCAAGAATGTTGTGATTTTTAGTGTATAGAATTATATTTGGCGCCCAATGTGAGGGTGGTATCTCTTGAAATAATTATGTGATGTTTCTTATGTAATATAACTTCTTCTGAATTACGATAGAGGTTGTTGCTATAGAAGGACAAAAAATGTTACACAATAAAGTTTTGATAGTTATCAGTGTTTGTGGCATTATAATTGGCGCCCAATGTGGGAATGGTATCACTTGAAATTCGAATATAATATTCCTGATGTAGTGCTTAGTTAACGGCTCTCTATAAATAGAGTTTGTTATTCTCGAAGGATGAAAAATTATTAACAAAAAAGTTGTGATAGCTACCAGTGTATGGCGTTATAATTGGCGCCCAATGTGAGCATGGTATACCTTACAATTCTACAATTTGAGAAAGGTGATGTAACACTATTTTGTGAGTTAGAGACTTAATATAAAAATATCATTGAATGAGCTTCTTGATGTTTCCGAAACACCATTATGTAAATATATTGGATTCGGCATAAACGTTTCGACTTTTTCGCTCATCCATCTTCTTCCACTTGCAGTCAACTGACTGCTAGCAAACTCCTTCCCTGTGGATTTGCTTGCGCCAAAATTAAAACAATTTGGACTTTAATTCCATTCACAAGTTCATGGGCCTCATTAAACTCATACATCCTTAATGCGCTCCCCTTCGCGAGCATTCATGTATCACCGCGGAAGGAAACACGACAAACCGAACAGCTCGCTCAACCATTTGCTTAGGGAATTTGTTACGAAAAAAAAGGACTGCTCCTTGTTCCGTGTTTTTCACAAAATAATTCAGAGATAGATGCTTAGGTTTTGATAACATGGCATGCTAAATGTGGTGCAGAGTAGATGAACAAACAAAAAATGAAAAATACTTTTCCCGAACGCAGTGGTTTTGTTTTTCCTTCCGATAGAGAGACTTCAAGGTCTGTTTGGCATTTCAGAACCACGACAAAGAAGATGACTGTCGACCGACGACGTCCAAGACGAAGTTCCCAAAGGAAAATCCCATAGAATTCAAACGAACAACCATGACGAAGCGAACCTTCATCGCGCAAAGATACTCTCCTCTTTAGGTACGGCAATGGAAAGTGCAATTTTCATTTCATATGCGCACTCAGCTATACCTAATATGAGTGAGGATATCATGAGTATCGAAGCAGAGAACATCTCCAGCGCCATCAGGCCAGGTCGTATTTACAACTCAATGTCACGTAGGAGGCGAGGATATGATTTTGGAATTTGAATCTTATGGCATGGGATATGGATGCTCCTGCTGTTGCTCCTTTCGCTCGATCGATGCCAACGTGCAGTGCATCTTGTCCAAGGTCAAGCGATTTGGTTGTAGGAAAATGCAACCTTCCCTGCTTTCCCTACCACCACAAGCCGGGCCAAGGGACCAGAATCTGCATTTTAAACATCGAACATAGATTTTTGATACTTGTGATGTATGTGGATGGTTAGAAATTGAGAGTTGTTGTTGTTCCTGTTGCTATTGGTGGGTAAGGTTATTTTTTTTTTGCACGTGCGTGGGATTTGTAAAGTGCGCGATTTGAATCTTGAATCTTCCTGTTTGAGACTTCATATGATCCAAAGCCCCGAACAAAATGCTAATCTGTTGATTGATTCTTGTGTGTGGGGCTTGGTAACATGGCCCCACACATCCGAGAAGAAATGTCTTGAGATGTTTTAAGAAAAATTTATATTCTCTTCAGAGAGAAGAACAAAAATCACAAACAAGGAATACTTATGAGTCCCGCTGTTTGGGCTTAGGGATTATATACATACGTTGATGCCGAAGTTATGCCCAATCAAATGTAATTACTCTTGTATTCTTGAGAAATGAGCCAGGCAATTGGCTTGCATGGCTTGGGGTCAAGCACAGTACACAAATACCTTACAGTAATGACATTAATTTTTGGTTGAAATTATGCTAAGGTATTTTTTGTTAGTAGTTAAAGAAAGAACTAAGTCGTATCAGTTGAATTTGAAGATAACCTAGGTAAGGCATACGAATGATGGTGTGCTTACATTAACTATGGAAATGAAGAATAGTCATGTGGAATAGTTCCGTATTCAATTGGAATACAAAACATCTTCCTTGTCCAAAAAAGACAAGGGATTAAATGTTCTTGAAGCAAACTCTTTTGCGAGATAGAATATGAACATGACATTTCGAGTAAGGCTTTTGTTATGGCGTGACAAGTACATAATGTGTTTGTATAGTAGAAAGATTAGTTATTAAAATTTCTAAGTAACTACAGTACAAGTAGTTAATGGATAAGAAACACTCCTACACTTCAACTCCGGTCGTGAGAAAAGTCTTGCGGATAATAGTTCAATTATACGAGGATAGGCGATTCCGGAAATGCTTCAACCATGGATTTATATTCATGGTATTTTGCGAGGACACAAATGCATTAACTCTTAATTAATCCTTTAGTACATAAATTCATTAAATTCATGCATATGAAAAGAAGACTTCATAGGCCATATGTACATATCTTGTCAAGACGTTAAATGCAATATGGAGCCTGTTTTTAGACAGGGAATTTAGCTTTGGGTATACTACTTCAAAATATGAGACTTTTGGTACAAGTAGCGTTTTGACTAACCAAAGTCTTGTTTAAAGCGAGGTTAAGGCAATGGAACATTCCTGGTCATACTCTCTCTTTGATATTACCATAGCCTTGGTTTTTTCAGGATTAAGTGTTAGCCAATTCTTCTTAGTCCAATTGAAAATTTCTAGGAGATCTTCGTTAACACAGAAAATGAGGTCATCAATCAAGCCAATTCTACTTGAAAAATACAACTGTATATCGTCTGCGTAAAGATGACACGAGACAATTTTACAGACAGAGAGAAAGTAATTTATAAAAATACAGAACAGAATTGGTCCCAAAATCGAGCACTGAGGAACTCTGGTTTATAGGCAGCTAGTCTGTGGCAACTTATCCTAAACTACGGTGCTACTAGTATGGTCAAATTATATCTTATACCTTATATTTTGGGGTAAAGTGATCAAGAATTAGGCACGTAAGGACGTTCTCCAAAACCTTTGACAGGCAGGGTAAGGTACTGGCCGATAATCAGAAGGCTCGGTGGGTATAGAGTTTTTGGGATAGGAATTATTCTAGATGATGTCCACGAGTTTGGGTAGTCGAACACGCAATACAGTGATTGTATAAGTGTGTAAATGGATAAATAAGATAAGGGAAGATGAGTTTAATCAATATCAAGGGAATACCGTCAATAGCTTAAGATTTAAGAGTTTTAAAGAACCTAATGACTTCATCTTCCCAGACAACCTCAAAATCCGAAGTCATTCCGTTGTTTGAAAAATGTAATCGTAGTGTAATGAGCCAAATCTCCATATTACCAACGTTCCCTAAACTTTTTGACAAGCTCATAAAGGATCGTATGGTTGCATTTTTAGAAAAAAAATGAGTTTTTTAGCAATGATTAATTTGGACTTCGAGAAGGTAGATGCACTGAAGATGCAATATAAAAGTTTTGCAGTAAAAGGAGTGAAGGTTTCAATAACAATTAGCGTTGTTTATTGATCTGACTAGGGCATTTGATTTGGTCAAATTTGGTCAATCATCAGATCCATTTAGAAAAACTTTATAAAACTGGATTGAGAGTTAAAGTTTGCGATTGGTTTGCTTCGTATTTATCTGCAAGACTTCAAAAAGCCAAAATCGATGGAATATTTAGCGATGTTCTAAAGCTAACTACCGGTGTTCCTGAAGGATCTGCGTTGGTTCCAATATTATTTCTAATGTACATAAACTCTGTCTTGAAACAATCATTAATTAGCAAGATAACAACGTTCGCTGATGATGTGTCATTGACATATGTAAGCGATTCCCTATTTGAATTGATCGCTATGCTACAAAAAGATTAAAATGTGGTAAGACAATAGTTTTCGAGCCATGAGTTCATTTTAGGTGAAAAAACCAAAATAATGGTTTGCAATTTAAAACAAATAGCACCAATCTTGAACTTTAATGTTATATTCTACTCAGTAACATTTAAGAAATTTAGCTTAGCCACAAATTCTTGTGTAAAATTCAATTTGGAACATATGACACATTCTTCCAACGATTGTTTTGAAATCGATTCGTTAATAGTTTTAAATATTTAGAAGTAACAATTGACAAAAAATTAAATTTTAAACAATATACTGGGGAATGAAAAAAATACATGATGTCCGTAACACGTAAAATGTTCCTATTTTAACGAACTTGTACTACAAATCTATTAACAACAATATTCTTTGGTCTCGTTAATTCTAAGCTACAGTATGGAATAACCAGTTGGGGACGTGCGTATGAAAACATGCTTCTTCACATCATTACATCGCAGAAACATATTGTCCGATTTGTATGTAAAAAAAGAAGATTAACATGAGTATAAAGTTCTTAAAGTTTATTTACTAAGAAGTGTATACAGCCAATTAAAATAGCTTAAGAATTAATGCTCTGGTTTTAGTCACTATCCAAATGAGTAAGAGAACTCAATTCTTAAATTTTTACATTGCAATCAGTTGCCTTTTGAAACAAGACAACTTCGTTATCCTAATTTATTTTTGGAATTTGTTAAAAAAAAATGGCTGTGATGGTCAAAAGTTTGTTTTTAAGTATATATGATAAAAGATAACTTTTAAGCTTCGCATTCACTTTTCTTTTCAATTTTTGTTTTATTTCTCATTTAATAATATTTTTTTTTTAACTTATTTTGCTAATTGCATTTAACAAAATGCCCCAAATATTTATTTACTTTATACATAATGCTTTTAATTTTCTGATATGGTTCATTCGTCTCTGGTTTTTAACTATGGAATGATATCTGTTAAACATTATTAAAATTAAAAAAAAATCGAAATGGTCAACATGTGTATAGCTCAATTCAGCTTTTGGGAAGAAACTTGTCGAGATTTGTGAACTAATGGTAAATTGAGTATTAAGCGTTGAGTTCACATTTAGAGATTTGATGTTTTCCAACTCCAATTTGCTAGAGTTGGCTCAGAGTTGTTTTTGTGGAAGACTAGTGTTAAGCTTTGATGCATAGAAGTTTTGCTTAGCCAGCAGTGTGGTGGTAGTTGCTTGATTACCCACCAAACAATATTCCTGCCAGGTTTCAGGAGCAAAGTTCTTTCTCCAAAAGCAGAAAAAATTTTCTCCGATTTGTATTACAAGTTTGACATTCATATTAAACCATGAACTGTTTTTGTTTTGTATTGCAACAGTTTTTACAGAGAAAAAATATATCAAGTACAAAATGACAAAAGATTTAATCATTTCAATAGTTGAATTCAAATATGATGAAATTATTAAATATTAAATTTTAAAATGTTTAAATAATAAATTAAATTTAAAAATTTTAAGTGCACTGCCTACCTAAATAAATAAAATGCACGACTGGGTCGAACGAACTTGCTCTTATGTAAACGACTAAGAATTTCATAAATGAATGTTATTAGAAAAAAAACTGTTCATAAGCATAAAATTCATTTTTTAATAGACTAAAACAAATCCTTTAGTAGTTGGAGATAAAAACAAAATGCCATGTGATTCAATCAAATATTAGCTTAAGCAAGAACAAAAATTATAAGCCTGTACTGGTTTCTTAAAAAAAAAAAGCTTTTATATACAAAATTTTTAAAACGTTTATAAGAAAAGTTTTTATTATTTTTCAAATAAAAATTAAATTTACAAACAAAAATATTGAGCCGTTTCTGAGATAACAAATTTTCCAAAAAGAAAAAAATAGATTTTTTTTTTTCAAAAACTCAAAAATTATTTTTTTTTTAAGTTTTGAAATGCAATGTTTTTTAAAATTTTTAGAAGCTTCTCTATAAAAAAATTTCATTAAAATCCTTTTTGTCGATAATGAGAAATTCTAAATTTGAAAAAATGGTTCTACAGTTATGTAGTAATATCTTGATTTAAAATTTTTTTTATTTGATTATAGATCGTAAAAATTAATCAAAAGAAAAAAAATTTAAGCAAAATTCTCGGAACCGTTTTCGAGAAAAATACGATTTTCGAAAACCATTTTTTAACATTTTTTGGAAAATTTTTTTCAACCATTACCTAGCTTTAACTAAATGGAATTTGTTGAAGTTGTTTTTTAAAAAAATCTGTGTTTTTGAAAAAAAAAAAAATATTTCTAAAATTTCGAAAAAAAATCGTATGGCAGGTACCGTTATTTTTGGTATTTGAAAAAAAAGGAAGAAACGTATGGGGGGAAAAATCAAAACCCATATCTACCAAGTTTGAAGAAAATCGACCGAGCCGTTTAGGCTGTAGTCGAACCGACAGACAGACAGACAGAATTGCGAGACCCAGTTTTTTGGTCTTCGCTATCATCGTAATGTCAACTTTGATCAAAATCTCGAGTTCAATTTTTTTTACGAATGCATAACTTGCCTTATAGTACCTATAAGTCGCAAGTAAAAATTAATAAATCATGTATAAAAAAAGAGATAACTTTGTTTAAACAAAATAAAAAAACGATTTAAAGGAAAAAAAAGAAAAAATATATCAAGTACAAAATGTGAAAAGATTTAATCATTTCAATAGTTGAGTTTAAATATGGTGAAATTTATAAATATTAAATTTGAAAGAGTTTAAATAATAAATTAAATTTAAAAAATTTAAGTGCACTACGCTATTACTTTTTTTTTTATTATTAATAAATACCTAAATACAAAATTCAAAATGCAGGATGGGCCACTTAGTGGTTTCTTTTTAAACCATATGTAGGTTATTTTGACACTGACAGCTGTTTTTCGCTCAAAATCTTGGCAAAAAGTCAGTATCAAAAATCTGCGGAACGAAATGAGACGCTTTACGCTTGAACAACGTTCGGAAATATTGAAAACTTATTTCCAAAATGAGTGCTCTGTAGCCCAAACAGTGCTGTTTTTGAAAAAAAGTTTTGGCCATATAAAGCACTCACAGCGCCTGCCGTACGAATGTTTGACTGTTGGCCAACACTCATGGTCACATTTGTCGTACGGTGCGCACAGACGAGAGTGTGAGACTCAATTCACGAACATCAACTCGCCATCGATCTTAACAGCTCAACATTTCACGTACTAGCCTGAGGAGAATTCTGCACAAAGATCTCAGATTATTCGTTTACAAGGTCCAATTAACTCAGCAATTGAAGGCGCACGACCATCCACTTGAACGGCGTTGTGTTCCATAATTAATTTGAAGGTTTGTTGTTACTAATAAAGCCATAATACATGGAAAACGTTTTCTTTTGTTCATTTTATTGCATTTTTAAAAGGAACTTATATTTGGCCCACCCATTGTACGCAAACTTGACCGAAACGGGTTAACACAAAATGTTGTCTGACTTACAGGCTTGTTCTGAAAAAAGTTATCGATGTAAATTTGAATGTCTGATTACCGCAAAGGGGTGAATATGAAGTTGACTAAATATTCCACATTCTTGTAGTGGGACAAAAGAAAGAATCTCTTAATTTAACAGTACATTCGAAGCTGGGCTCAAAGCTTGACTGAAGCGTGAGTATTACGGTCGAATTTGTTTAAATGTCGGTATGCAATTCGGCCACTCACTAGAAGACTGTTTATAAAAATAACGACAAAATAATGAAAGAATGGAAATATTTTGTTTGTGTTCGAGAGATACAAATGTTTCCGTTTTAGTTCTGTCACCCAAAATTTTTTAAACACATTTTTGGATTTTATCAAAAAGACTGAGGTGTCTCACCGGAACATTTTGAAGGTGTTCGTATTTTTGTTTATTTCTTTTTCGCAATCCAATAAGTATGTAGTAATTAAAATGAAATAGCCTTGCATAGTGCAGGGAACCTAATTTGAAAATATAAGGTTATGGTATTTTTTAAAAATTGTTTCCTTCTTTTATGACATAAAGCAGCCTTTATAAGCCCTAGAAACTACAAATGAGCAACTACATAGTATGAAGAATTTTTTTTTTTGAATTTTTGTAACAAATGAGTTCACCTGCCCTAAATAGTCTTCCATCCCGGAAGCCATTCCGTTGCTAGCTGAAATTCCTACCACATCCCAGGATAATCCATCTCCGCCACCACCACAGCCAGCCAAGTGCACCTTGTCTCATACCATTTGTTCTCATTTCTAATTACATCTTTCTGATGATCCATAATCCATATTGGGAGTCGAAAATTATAACCCTTATTGGGCGCAGAGTAGTCGGTTAAATTCTTTTGTCGGTCCATGTGCCGATCCTTGTGGGACACCATCAGCGTTCGTAAAGCACCTTCTAGTTGTTGTTGTTCATCTTCTTTGCTTTTTTTCAAAACCCAGCTAGTAATACGAGAGATTTATGTCTGCAATGAGTTATGATGACACTGCCGAAGACGACAACGGGCAACGAGACGCTTCGTCGTCTTCAAACGGCAGGGAAGACTGTATTTTCTTACTAGCTGGCGTGGAGTGCTCTATGGATTTCATGTGCAATTACCAATCCACAGATGGTGCCCCAGCTCAAGCACCCATCAGCAGACAAAAAGGCAAACAAAAAAGATACGAACCCCACCGGAGGAGTCGGGATTAAATGGCACACACATGTGAGTCAAGGTGATGAACGTTGATGAGGATTATGGATAAAATAACTACAACATCGAGCAGTCTATGGAAAATAACATGCATGTTTGTGGCAATAGCAGTGGCAGGTCTTTGGACATCGCATCAGGTAAAGATTCTTTATAGCAGGTACCTACTTTATGGATGGAAGGGTGTTGTAGAATTCTGCGATGTGAATGTTGCGTAATACCTGTATGTGGCGTGTTGCAAGTTTTTTTTTTGTTTCTTTTTGATTTATTTGTTCTTAAGTTCTCTAAAGTGATGTGTTATGCCCGTGGAAAATGTCGTCAATGACAATTTTATTTTCACTTGGTTTTTTAACATCACTCACTCACACTCGGGGCTGTTGTGATGGTGTTGGTTGGTCTTAAAGTGATGATAAAAAGTGAGTTTTTTGACCTCGGACTTCAGTGTGTTCAAGGGGCATGACAGCTGTTATACTCTTCCGCACATAGTTCATCTGTGGAGCGTGAAATTTTCGAGTTGTGTAAAAAGAGAAGTGAATTGCATGTTGACATTCATTGTATCTTATCTGGATTTTTTTTTCGTCTGCATGTTTAGCGCGGAAGGGCTCGAGTATGATGGGTAGGTGAGTTTCTTGAGTCGGAAATTTATGAACTTGCAATATTCCACAACCACTAATTGGTGTCAGAATATGGATAAGACTTTGGAGGTTTCCTTTCCCACTCGGAGCCACACGATTGATATCAACTTGTCAAATTGCGAAAAAAAATTCAGAATAAATATGTACTTAAGTTGCATGACGTGTGAAACGAAAAGGCTTTAAAACAAATAATGGGATATGAATCAACGAAAATTTAAATTACAGATTATCACCTATTTTCTTGAAATTTATTCAGAAATAGTAGATTCTTTTGGTTGGATTCCTTTAAAAAAGTTAA
Organism: Philhelius festivus; assembly: GCA_963931855.1. NCBI lineage: Eukaryota > Metazoa > Arthropoda > Insecta > Diptera > Syrphidae > Philhelius > Philhelius festivus. The sequence goes on from OZ007555.1 coordinate 216,666,414, forward strand.
TTTGATGTTTAAAAGGGTAACAAAGGACCGAATTCAAAAAGTTAATGGTTTTGGTAAAAATATCGACGGTGTCATAACAAAATGTAAAAAAGATAAAGTTTGAGGAGAGACAATAATAAAGCTGGCGCTTCTACGGCTCGTCACGGGCCTTGTGACTTACAATCCAAACTATTCCAGTATGAGTGTTATTAGTCGCCAGGCTTGAAGGGAACTTACAAATTTATCTTGAACCCGAAAGGCTACAATGAGAAGCTTTTCCATGACAATATATTTTCTTAAATAGCTTTAGCTTGTGATTTCGGCGGCGCAATAAGAACATTATTTTTTGTGTATAATATGCTAGGATTTGACCTCTGGCAGTCGTATATATCATAACTGTTATGAAATCTTTCACAATTGCTGAATGCATGAAACCTAGATGAGCAGGGACATAACTCCCATGGCCAAGGCCCCAATTTTATTTTTATCTACGACTCAAAGGTACTATAAGGCAAGTTATGCATTCGGAAAAAAAATCAAACTCGAGATTTTGATCAAAGTTGACATTGCGATGATAGCGAAGACTATAAAAGAGGGTCTCGCCATTCTGTCTGTCTGTCTTTTCGACTATAGCCCAAACGGCTCGGCAGATTTTCTTTAAACTTGGTAGATAGTATTTTTAATATTTCCCCCCACACGTTTTTTTCTTTTTTTTTAAACCGAAAATAATGGTACCTGCCATATGTTTTTTTTTCGAAATTTTATAAATATTTTTTTTTCTCAAAAACTGTCCCACAGATTTAAAAAAAAGTTCAAAAAATTTCATTTACCAAAAATGGTTATTTTTGGTACCCCCCATGGAACCATTTTTTTGGTTTTTTATTTGCTCAAAAAGGGTACAACCGGTTTTAATAATTTTTTCTTATGTGGAGCTTACAACAGTTTGAATATTATTGCGTTTTCAAATATTCCAAAAAACCTTTTTTGGATTTTTAAAAAAATTTAATTTTTTTTTAAACTCAATATTTCAAAAACCCCATCCTCGTTTTTTTTAAACCTGATAAATAAAAAATTCTTAATATAAATTACAAGATGTGAGAAAAAAAAATTTATTTTACCTTAAAATAACGGTACCCTCCGTACAAATTTAAAAAATGGTTTTCTAAAATCGTATTTTTCTCGAAAACGGTTGCGAGAATTTTGCTAAAATTTTGTTTTTTTTGATTAATTTGTACGATCTATAATTTAATATAAAAAAAGATTGTGTGTACTGACGTACGCGCGGTTGAAGTAAAACTTCTTTTTCCTCAAGCAAAGCTTCTGTAAGATTATAACCAACGAACAAACATTTTGTTTTCTAAAAACATGTCGCTGTCTTTGACGGATAACGTGACGTTTTGACATGTCACTGACAGCTGCATAGATAATTTTTTACCACCAACGCCGGAAAAGAAGTTTTACTTCAAAAATTTTGAAATCAAGTTATTACTGACTACCTACCATAGAATCATTTTTTTCAAATTTAGAATTTCTGATTATCGATTTTAATGAAATTTTTTATAGAGAAGCTTCTAAAAAGTTTTAAGAACATTGCATTTCAAAACTATAAAAATTATTTTTTGGATTTTAAAATAAAAAATCTATTTTTTTTTTGGAAAATTCGATAGCTCAGAAACGGCTCAATATTTTTTCTTGTGAATTTAATTTTTATTCGAACAATAATAAAAACTTTTAATTGGCGTACCAACATTTTTTCTTAAGAACGTTTTAAAAATTGTGTATATATAATTTTTTAAGAAACCAGTACAGACCTATAATTCTTGTTCTTGCATAAGCTAATATTTGCTTGAATCACAGGACACCCTGAAGGAGTTGTTTTAGTCTATTAAAATACTAATTTTATGCTTATGAACAGTTTTGCTATAATGGCATTCATTTTTGAAATTCTTAGTCGTTTACATAAGAGCAAGTTCATGCGGCCCAGTCGTGCATTTTATTTTTTTTTATAATTTGCACACACAAGGGATTATGACTACCCTTATAATGTTATGATGTTACACAGTGCTAGCCCTTAATTAAATTGGAGAGTATTTGATAGGAGATGTCGATACACATTGAAAGTTTGTGTATCTCAATAAGCGGGAATAATCGAGAGGGGCAAATTATTCCACATTCTAGTAGTGCGTCTAAAGATGGCTCATTTAAGGGGACATTAACCCCTTAAGTTTGGCAATTACTCGTACATATGTCTCACTTGAAAAAGATACAAATCCCAAATCGCAAATGAGACGTTATATTCTAGATTGTTGGGGATAAAATAAAGAAAAATTATTACGTTTAAAAAAATTCGTTGTTCCAGTATTGAAACTGTTTTTAAACTTTTCCTATACAAGGCCAATTTGGCCTTGTGGCACTTTGAACTGTTTTTTCGCATATTTATCTTAGAGATTTTCAGCCTCCTTTACGGGTTCTTCGATCCACTTAAATTTTGGTTTCTTAAGTCGTCAGAGTGAGAGTTAAACAGAAGCTAAACAAACAATTTATTGATGAACGTTACCTCCCTGGGCCCCTTTGCCTTGGGTCCATGGATTAGAACTTTCCCTTGCTCCGCTTAGGGTATGTTCTGTTGTCAGACATTGGCCTTTGACAACAGTTTGCTTGATCAACAGTTCCTGTCAGGGTCGTTTTCGAGTGTAGAAATTTTAGTTCCTTCTTTGGGTTCTTCGTCCCGCTCCTTCAACTTAGTTTGCTTGAGGTATATCTTTTTTCAGGGTTGAAGTTAAAATTAAGATGTGTGAACAATTTATTGATCAACAGTACCTGCTTGGCCCAATATGTGGGTTCCAAGGAATTTAACTTTCTCTTTAATACCTGTGTAGCGTTCACACATCTTACTTGCTAAACTTCTAAAACTTTATTGGGCAACAGTACCTTGGGTGGCGAGCTTCGCGTGTTTTCAAGATTTTAATTTTCTTTTTGGATCCTCTGTACTGATCACGCAATTCCGTTGGTCCGCTGAGGGTATGTTCAGTCACCATCAGACCAGACTGGCGCCTATGTCAATAGTTTTCTAAAAGAATATAGTACTTTGGTTGATATCTTCGGCGGTGCTGTTGCTTTAGAAAACTGTTGATATAGACAAATCCCTGACGACTGAACATACCTATCCAAAGCGGGCCAACAGAGTTGCGAGAGCGGTACTGATGCCCAAAAAATAAAAAGAGTTCCACATCCTCAGAACCCGCTAAGCGGCACTGTAGTCTAAGTGTTTGCCTGATGATTGAATATAAACTTTCTGGGCTCGAAGTGAGCCATTACCCCCCATTTTTATTTCTGGGACTTAAGTGTGTCCCATTTAGCTTTAATTAAGTTCTATGCTCTCTCAAGAAACTTGAGAATAAGAAATATTTTCTGTGAACCCTTTCATAGATTGAATTATGGGTTAAATGAGCCTCTTACAAGATGTTTAAGAGAAGCAAATTCGGTTGAGAGTTTTATAGATTTTTTTAATTCTTCAAATAGAAACTTATTCAAAGAAAAATTGTTGATCATTATAAGGTAACCTGGATGGTAATTAAGTCTATATATATTGCATCTAGTAGTCGTAAAGAAGTATATTGTTATAATTATAATGTATTATCTGTTAGATGAAATAAATGAACTAAATGTCTTACTTAATTGAGATAAAAGCCCTATAAAAAAATTGCGGACTATCTTCCTGGGAGATACGTCCCTGCATTATTCAAAAGTCGCCAATTTTGTTCACTGCAGTACTCGTCTGCCGCTTACTTCTTGTCAAATCATTTATGGATACGGAAAATCAAATACTTCCCTGGTAGTTATTAGCCGATTTTTATTTTCTATGAGCTGTACTCAATAGTACAAAATCGAAATAAAAAAATCGCAATGGGGGGTATTGTCATGGAACTAAGCACATTTAAATACATTTTCGATTCCAGGTATGCGTAAGAGAGTATGCTTGTTTTGAGAAACCGGATAACCGGTACCGGTCATGCCTTAAACGTCTGGCATTTGAGGACTAACCAAAGCCCCAAATCGGTAAAAACTTTGTGCCTAAATAAAATATTTTTCATTTATCAACGATGCTTATTTTTAACATTTTACAGGGAAGTTTTCAATTATAAATTGTCCAAACGAAGTTGTATCGCTCTAGAACCCTAGAACCGGCTCTTGCCGAAGACCAACCTTCCAAACAGAAATATTGTGGTCCTGCAAACCGTGAAAGATGGAGACGATTTGTTGACCCGAGTGGGTTTAAGGAACATGATGATGAACTGACCTTATCAAAGTAGTTTGCATTCAACATTCAACACTAAAGAATAATTCAAATTTTTAATTGTTCGTCACGAACTGACATTTAATTCTAACGAACTGTCAAACACTATTCGAGTTCCACCTACCATCCACAACGAACTGTTCGGTTGTGACTAACCTCAAAATCATTCTTGTTTTTGTTTGCTTTGTTTGTTTAAATGTCAAAATAGACGGATGTTCTCGTTCATTCGTAGGTCGTTGGTCGTTCTCATGTGAATCGTTCTTAATTTAACCAAATATCTTTCAAGCTTGCTACAGTTTTTGATGTGCAGGCGAATTTTTTGTCTGTAATAGCTTTTACTCCGAATTTGGTTATGGTAAGCTACGTCGCATTCCAGACCATATTGGTCTTGACTGTTAAGGATTACCATTTGTATTTATATGTATATTTGCTGTATACAACATTTTTACACAGTCTTTAGTGAACTGAAAGTTTATTTAAATAAATAAAAGTTGATTGACACTTTGATAAACAATAAAAGACATCTTCTTTAACCTTCCTTTTTTAGGGAAACCAATTTCAGTATATCGAATGTCGAAAAGAGTTTTCTAAGATCTTCTTTTATCAACTTTCAACTATGGGTTCAATTAGGATTTTGAGTGATGAAATTATTTCCAAAAAGACAGTACATCTAAAAATTGGTAAAATGTTTTAAATAAATTCTTATGAGAAGTCGGTGCAGTTAAACTTGTTTGAGTTCATGAAAACACGAGTACTTTAAAATCTGAGAATTGTCTTAAAAATTATAAATCTCGAATTTTGTACTGTCACACCCATTCCTTTAAGACAGTTGACATCTAAACACAACGTTCTAGGATTGCTTTGATAAAACACAATAAATAACCATCAATAACGAATAGAACTTAACCTTTTACAACCTTTAAATAGACCTTAATTGCACACCATTCTTATTTAAGTGCATAATTTCAAAACGTTATCCCTTTTAAATTAAACTAAAGTTAAATGCCAGTCTCTCTCTCTGTCTCTAGGTATATCCAAATCATCATCTTCAGATGATTATGTCAATTATCGCATTAAAAATCCATTAATTTGAGATGAGCCTTCATGCAGAATGCATAGGTTAAGAGTTTAAAGAAACATTCCAAAGGATCTTCTTCTGGATATACTACATACTTTGTATTTTTTGTTCTTTTGTATTGACATTCCCCTAAAGCCCTGAGGCAAACCCTTTTTGTTGTTTAAATTAATCTTTTCATTCGTTGGATTTTTTTTTTTTGTGTTTCAAAATACGATAACAGCGATTATGTTGAAAGATGAAAAAAGTGTAAAAACTATAATTAATAAAAATTACAGAAGTTTATAAAAAAAAACACAAGATGGATTGGTATACTTATATATCTACGAGTGGTTAAGCTATAATTAGTAAAAAAAAACATTTAATTATAATTAAAAACCTGTGCGAAGTACTCTTTAGTCAAATTGTCTTTAATGAGTTAAATACTCATATTTCTATTCTTGAAAATGTTCAGTTGTTACGTGGTGCTGGTAAGTCCCAATATACCAACCCTCTAGATTGATACCAGCTTAAGATAAACCTAGCTGGCTTTTTGGAATATTCACTTCATGAAAATCTGACATATATTTTTTTTAAATATTTTGAATTTCAGATCAATTGATCATCCTCTTGTTACCCAAAGCCAAATTTTGAGGAAATGTTCTAATCACTCCGCCTTCCTAAGTACTTAAGTGTCTTTTATGTTTTAGATTGACATTTTTTTAATAAATCAGGAAAGATATGTATTGGAGTATTGGAAGTAGTTTTCAACATTTCAGAAAATTCTGTTTTTAAGTAGATATTATCCTGTGGAATTCGCATTGCTCATAGCTATTTTTTGAATGATCTTACATATTATTTCGTATTCAGTAAAAGATATAGGTCACTTAAGCCGTCATTTTAAGCCGGCTGTCCCCATTGCCGATAAATTCATCGCAATTGCAATTGCGATAGTAAAAGCAGAACGCATAGAGCAGGAGAACTGTCAGATTTTCTTGGGTGGGCATTTCACTACATACCATTTTAGTACATTGAAAAATGTCAATGGCCGTGATTCTCCAAGCCAATTGGGAAAATTATTTATGAGTTTAAGCACCTCTTCCTGGGGAAAAATTCATTCAGACAAATTTTTAAGCTTGGAAGAAAAACATAAAACTTAATTAATTTTTTTTTTCGCACGAAATACCTACTTGAACAGATTCACGTTTTTCTACTTCGGATCTTGAATAGCAACGTATGAATGATCTCGATAGCATTGTCGAGAAGAATTTAATGATTTAAAAACTGACGCGGAACCAACGCAGATGTTGCTATCTATGACTGGCACTTGCATTGATTAAACCGGGCACCTTTCAGTTCTCGGTATGTGCATCACAGACGACCTTGTGTAGAATATTCGATGTCGCCAAAAACGCTGCAAGTGCTTAGTTATTACTTGCGACTTATAGGTAGATACTATAAGGAAAGTTATGCATTCGGAAAAAAAATAAACTCGAAAGTGGGTCTCGCGATTCTGTCTGTCTGTCTGTATGTCTGTCCGTTCGATTGCAGCTAAACGGCTCGGCCGATTTTCTTCAAACTTGGTAGATATGGGTTTTAATTTTTTCCCCCCGGATGTTTTTTTATTTGATTTTTTAAGACCAAAAATAACGGTACCTGCCATACGATTTTTTTTTCGAAATTTAATAAATATTTTTTCTTTCAAAAACTGTCCCACAGATTAAAAAAAAATTCATAAAATTTCTTTTAGTTAAACCTAGGTAATGGTTGACAAAATTTTTCCAAAAAATGGTTATTTTTGGTTGCCCCCTTGGAACCATTTTTTTTGTTTTTGATTTTCTCTAAAACTGTTTAACCGATTTTGATCATTTTTTGTATGTTAAGGGGCCCTCAGCAGTTACAATATTAGGTATTGTGTATTCAAATTTTCAAAAAATTTTTTTTTGATTTACAAAAAAATCAAAATTTTTTTTTGAAAACTCAATATTTCGAAAACCCCATGGTCGATTTTTTCAAAATTTGATAAATAAAAGTTTTTTTAATATAAATTATAAGATTTAAGAAAAAAAACTTTGTTTTACCTAAAAATAACGGTACCCTCTATACAAATGTTAAAAAATGGTTTTCAAAAATCGTATTTTTCTCGAAAACGGTTCCGAGAATTTTACTTAATTTTTTTTTCTTTCATTCAATTTTTGAGATCTATAATTTAATAAAAAAAATTTTGAAAACAAGATATTACTGACTGTACCTACCATATAGCGATTTTTAAAAAATTTTGAATTTCTCATTATCGGCATAACGGATTTTAATGAAATTTTTTAGAGAGAAGCTTCTAAAAAGTTTAAAAAACATTGAATTTCAAAACTTTAAGAAAAATATTTTTTTGAATTTTGAAAAAAAAAAATCGTTTTTTTTTTTTTTTGAAAATTCAATATCTCGAAAACGGCTCAATATTTTTTTTGTAAAATTAATTTTTATTCAAACAATAATAAAAACCTTAAATTGGCGTACCAAATTTTTTTCTTAAAAATATTTTAAAAATTTTGTATATAAAAGCTTATTTTTTAAGAAACCACTACAAAGACTTATAATTTTTGTTCTGAGTAATGTTAAAAAATGGTTTTCAAAAATCGTATTTTTCTCGAAAACGGCGCCTAGAATTTGGATAAAATGTTTTTTGTTTCAATTAATTTTAAAGATCTTTAATTTAATAAAAAAAATTTGAAATTAAGATATTACAGCTTGTAGCTACCATAGAACCATTTTTTCGAATTTTGAATGTCTTATTATCATCCACATAACGGATTCAATTTTATTTCGAATTTTTATTCGAACAATTATAAAAACTTTAAATTGGTTTACCAAAATTTTTTCTTAAAAATGTTTTAAAAATTTTGTATATAAAAGCTTATTTTTTTAAGAAACCACTACAAAGAAGTATAATTTTGTTCTTGCATAAACTAATTTTTGCTTTGCACATGGCATCCTGTGCTTAGCTCCAACTGCTAAGGGTGTTGTTTTAGTCGTTTAAAAAAATGAATTTTATCCTTATGAACAGTTTTCTGTAATAACATTCTTTTTAAAAATTCGTAGTCTATTACATAGGAGCAAGTTCGTGCGACCCAGTCGTGCATTTTATTTTCATACATCTTGTAGATTATGTTGAGAAACTTTTATTTATCAAGTTTAAAAAAAAAATCGGTGGTACCGTTTTTGAAAAAATCAAAAACAAAAAAAAAATTCATTTCAATCAGTACCTAGCTTTAACTTAATGATTTTTTTTTTAAATCTGTCGAACAGTTTTGAAAAAAAAAAAAATATCTACAAAATTTCGAAAAAAATCGTATGGCAGGTACCGTTATTTTTGGTCTTCTTCTCATTAACGGCTGTAACGATTTTAACCAAAATTTTTTTAAGGAGTCCCCTTAAATTTAAAATAATATTGTGTATAAAAATATTGGAAAATAATTTTTGGGTTTTTTGAAAAATCAATATCTTTAAAACGTGTGAAAGATTATTCTTTGAAATTATTTCCTAAAGTCTGTATTACTAAATACTTAAAATTTGCTTCCAAAATTTTTTTCTTGAAAAGTTTTAAAGAAATTTCGTACATAAAAAATGTATTCAATAATAAAACGTTTTTTAAACTTTGGTTGCATAAATTCTTACTTTTCTATAATACAGACGGAAATTTTATGCATTTGAACATTTTTATCTCATTAAATCAATGTTAACATAATTTTTAAATTCCAAAGTACTTTTAGCAAGATTTAAGAGCAAGTCCGTGCGATCCAGTCGTGCATTTTAGTTTTTCAATTTAAATTGTGGCTTGTTTTTTGAATTTGCTCCCGCGATAAAAAAAAAATATAAATACATAAAATTTAAGCCCAATTACAAATCGAACTCTCAACTCAAATGATGAAAAACCTGGGGCAAAAATCCGACCCACCCTAATCCAACTTGATCTTTCGATAATCTTTTGAAAGATATGTATAGTATCCAAAGATAGCTAGGATTTAAATTGTTTGGAGAGAAATGTGGGAACTAAAATTAATCAATTTAAAGAAAAAAATGTTCTCTTAAACTTTTGTTGGTAAATATTTTTGTAGAAAAACTGTCGAAGATTAAGAGTTAAAATTCTCCGCAAAGAGTTAGGATTTTAATTATTGTTGTTTAGAGAGAAATGTTGAGAGCTGAAATGTAGCCCGATCCACGTACTCAACATTGTAGGAAAAAATGTCCGCTAAAACTTTTGTTGAGAAACAATTTTGACAAGCATTCTCAGTTAAAAGATGTTGTCGGATAACTGTCGAAGATTTAGAATTAAATTAAGAATGGTATGCACTACTACTCTCACTTAAAAGAAAGTAATAAAATTCCTAAATCTTTGCAAAAAACATTTTTTTCTTCACAACGAGCCATTTATCATTTGCTGATGGGTTATAATCATGCACATTTCTTAACCTCAAAAATGTATGGCCATGAAACAATCTTAAGCAATCACTTTAGCTAATAGGCACCAAAGAGCAAATGCTTCGTGAAAAATTATAAATGCAATTTTTCTTCCAAACCACACTCATAAAATGGTCAAAGTTTTCACTTTAAATTCCATTAAAGTCTCAGCCGTGATTTAGTTCATTTTTCATGTTAAACCGAAAAGTACCACATTTCATCTCTGCAAATCCTCTGCGGAGATTTCAATTTCATGTTCGAAAAACGAATAATACTTCACCGGTAATGGGCCATATTCTCTAAAGCAACATCGGATGGTCCCCTCTGCTAACTCCTCCCACTTGATGAATCTATTTTCCTGACTCGAAACTAATTTGGAAAACGAAAAATACAAGATAAAAACTAAAAAACTTTCACCCAAAACTCATATCTACTGCTCAATGTTAAATTACTTCAACCTGTGCGCACACCTTAAGTCGTCCGTTGTTGACCTCTTCCATTTAGAATCCATCGGAGAATCGATCAACATAGAAAAACTTCGTCAAACAATCTTGCAACTCTGGACTATTCATACATAGCGTTGACCGCAATGGAGAGGCGGCCAAATAAGTTTGAAATCCATCCTCGCACAATTATCGTAAAGACCGTCATTGAGTGAGCGTTATGGTCTTAACTCTTAACCATTTGGCTTCACTCTCCCATCTCATAATAATCAACTGTGTATAACTTCGTCATCATCATCATCATCATCATGGTCGTCGCCATAAAGCGTCATCTCTTCTTTCCGGATTCATCATGGTCCCGATCGCGTCGAGAGCGAGCTCCAAGAAAGACCAGACGCTCATCAAGTTTTATGTTTCCATCGTGACTAAATTAAGTTTTGTTTTTGTTTCATTTTGAAATCGAAAAAAGTATCTTAAAAGTGCATAATCATCATCAGCTCAAGCGCTCATCATCATCAAGTGGATGAATCGCTGCGGATGAGATGGTCTCGGATTACACGCTCATATCAAAAGTTTGCGGGCGCGAAGTTCAAGAGTGTTTGGCAAGGGGGTCGGCTCTGGTGGTGGTATCATCTGTTCAGCTGCAGCGCCTAAGAACGAACCATTCAATTATCGCGTCAGGGCCACTCAACCTATATTTGCACTTCGTGAAAAGCGAAATTAGGATACGACAGACCCGTTTCACTCTTGTGGTTTGAGTTTTTGTGATGTGGGAAAGTGAAAAATATCAGCCTAGACTGTGTCTGGATATGGTGGGAGGATGAATTTGTTTTTTTAAATGCCGACTTGTTTGACCAAGAGAACAACTTGACTTGACTGAAGGTTCAAGGCATTTCAAAACAAATTAAATGAAAAATAAAAAGAACTAACATTTATACGAATTTGATTAATTAAAGATAGGAAAAAGAGGCGGTTTTGTAGGCCTTACTGGTATTTAGGGGTACAATAGAAGAAGAAGATTGTGAGATGGTAAACTACCATATGCATAGGTGTTTCTGGAACTATAGCCTTGGGCTGAATCTTAATCTTAATTACTGGTTATTACTTACTTTTGTGTTCTGTTTTTTTTTTGTAAATTGGGGAAAGTGATTTGTACATACCTGAAATAAAATAAGGAAAAATATTAAAATGGATTTGATACATATGCTCTTATTTTAATAATTTAAATACATGTATACAAAATGGAAGAAAAGACTACGCTGAGATATATACGCATACAACTGGGAAAAGTGACGCATAAGCTAGCAATATTTCAAAATATTTTTTAGTTGATATGGAATCAAAATATTTTTTTTCTTCGGAGTTTCTTTTGACTGCAATAAAATTTGAAACATACTTTCGATACTTTAAGCTCGAGTAGCTAACTTACAATTTGTAAAGATTAAAATTAGAGTTTACTACAAAAATATGTGCATCATAGGAGCAAAGTCCAGTGATCGGCCTGTGAAAAGTGTGGCTAGTCCGGACTAGTCCGTGTGGTATAATTTGTGCTATTAAAATTTTGTAATCTATCAAAAAATTCTACTACTTTTCTGAACTTTTAGTTTTATTTAATTTTTTCGAGTTTTAGTTAAATTGAAAATTTTCTTCAAAAGTCGTATGGTAGAGAGGTAGTTGAGCTTTCGTTTCTCTCCATTTAATTCGGAGAGGATATCTACTAAAATATTTATTCAAAATTTATACAGAAAAAAAAAATACAGCGGCAGCACTAAACACATTCTGTTGAGTGTTCGCCTGAAAATTGCTAAGAGCGTTGAATAATTATCAGACCAAAAACATAAATGTAAAAAAAAGAGCCAAGTTCTTCTATACGAAAACCTTTGTGTAAAGAGTCATCCGTGAAAAGTACTGAGATTTAAAAGTACGCCAAGTTCTTACTTCATGAAGGTTTAATACCGAATATTCAAAGTAGAATAATATTGAAACAGCTACAATGTAATAGAGAAATTTTATTATTTAATGATTACTGACTAAAATTTGATGGGTTCACTGGTCAAGTTTTACCAAATTTCATTGTTCTACTGCAATCGAAAGTGTGCCATATATAAGTTCTGAGAAAGTGGGCGGGTACCACGCCCCTGAATGGAAAACCTCAAATTTTATATTTTTTCTTTGTATGCAATTCAAGCCCTACCGTTTTACCAAATTTCATCGTTTTACAGCAGTCGGAAGTGCTCCAATCGACCAACACCAATTTGGAGAAAGTGGGCGGATACCACGCCTCTGAATGGAAAACCTCGATTTTTATTTTTGGTCCTTTATATGCAATTTGAGCCCTACCGTTTTACCAAATTTCATTGTTCTACTGCAATCGGAAGTGCGCCATATATAATTTACATCAGTTTTGAGGAAGTGGGTGGATACCACGCCCCTGAATGGAAAACCGCTAGTTTTATATTTTTTTCTTTGTATGCAATTCAAGCCCTAACGTTTTACCAAATTTCATCGTTTTACAGCAGTCGGAAGTGCTCCATTCGACCAACACCAATTCGGAGAAAGTGGGCGGATACCACGCCCCTGAATGGAAAACCTCAAATTTTCTAACTGCATGACAAGACCTACCGCTGTGCAAAATTACAAGATTCTACGATGTCGGGAAGTGCTCCATAATTTTGATGATCTGTCAGTAAGTCAGTCAGTCAGTGAGTCAGTCAGTTACGGTTTTTGTGATTTTTAAGGCTTTATATCTTACGAACCGCTTATGCTAGAAAATTGAAATTTGGTGAGGCGCCTGTGCCTGACTAGCTTAGCATATATTCGGAATTTTAAGTTTCTGACTTCATTGGTACTGAAGATAGGGAAGGGTCCAAAATCGCCTGAGTTTGTTCCTGTAAAAAGGGTGTAGTGCCAGAACTTTGCTGGGCACTACCGTGCCCTTGATAGTCAAAGTAGTAACTTTTGTTTGAATATTTTTTTGAATAAAATCAAAAATAATAATTTTTTATAAAACTATAATTACTTGTTACACAATAATTATTTATAAAAATCCGTTTGTACTGATGGTATACCTTCCATTCTTCTAAAGAGATGTTCTTCCTTTCTGAAAAAAACCATTGCGTAAGATTTTCCATCGCAATAGAATCGGAAATCTTCCCTAGAAGATAGAAAATAGCTTTCATAAAATAAAATAAATTTGGTGGTGCAACAGCTCGAAGGGAACCAGGACCTGGTGACTTACAACTCTCAACTATTCCTGTGTGCGTGTTACCAGGAACGGAGGTTACCTACAATTTTCTGCCAATTCTGAACGGCTAATGAGCAACACTTTCCGAGACAAGAGATACTCTTGGAGGATTTGTAAATTCCTCGCAAGAGGCAGTACATCTCTGAAAAAACTTTTCTTGCAGCGGCTGAGAATCGAACTCGGGACCTTCCACATGACAGTCCAACACACTAACCATTATGCCAAGGGGTACTACAAAAAAACAGCATTCATCCAGCCGGTTTTTTATATTCGTCAAATATAGAGATTCGTTTTTTAGTCGCACAACACTTTCATGGAATACCTTACCCGGGCACGGTTTTTCCTTAACATTTAAATTTTCAAACATTCAAAACCAATGTTCATCGACACCTCCTTCTCCTCCCCCCTAATTTTCCCATCGACCGTGCTGTGTTTAACTTTATAGGAGTCTCGTAACATACGCTTGAGCGCGTGTGAATTATATAAAAAAAGATGTTCCCTTCCTCTCCCTCCTCCTACCGATCAATTACACTTACGTCCCTTCTTTCCAAGGTCATGGAATCGCTGATCAATCATCAGTTCAAAAAATATACCGAAGACCGAAATCTTATTAATGACCTGCAATACGGCTTTCGCAGTAGTCGTTCCACTGGTGATCTGATATATGATATCTCATCGAAGAGCGGAACAGATCTTTACATTGCTTGGGAGAAAGTAAGATTATTGCACTTGATATTTCTAAAGCATTTTTTAGAGTTTGGAACCATACTCTGTTAATGAAAATTCGTGAATTTCGTATCATTGAGACTATTATTCCTTGGAATAGAAATTACCGTCTGAACCGTTCAACGCACGTTGTGTTGGACGGTTTCAAGTCTGATTTTCAAAAATAAATTATGGAGTTCCTCAGGGTTCTGTTGTGTTTCCGAAACTCTTGCTCATTTTTGTAAACTATCTCTTGTCTGAAACTTCAAATCCACTTCATTGTTTTTCCGACGGCTCTAACCTAAGTTTCTCATACTCGTTCTCAAATTTGTATCCATTTCTTTCGGACGTTGAATTTCAACTGTAACGTGATAAGCTCAACTGCGATCTTTACAACATTGTTACTGGGCTTATACAAAATTGTATGGAGTTTAATGCTTCGAAAATTAAATGATTTCGATTGTCGTTTAAGTAAAACCAAAACCAAACCAAAAAGCTCCCATTATTCGGTTTGGACGAGGATCTTCGTTGGAATGAACATATTCTCGAAACCACTTAAAACGCTGCTAAATTCTTGGGATTTCTATATCGGTGTATGAGATTTTCCACCGCCTCTGTTCTGGCTAAAATCTATTATACAACTCACATCTCAGGTGCTGCCAAACTTTGCTTTATTATATTGGATAAAATCCAGAACAGAGCGATAAACCTGATAGAAAACAGAACTAACATGTAATCTTTCGCATCTCTTAAAAACCATCGGAGTCTTTCCTTGTATTAACGCTTCTTTTTCGCTTGGTTTTTAGTCGCACAGCACGATTATGGAATAATTAACCCCGCACGGTTTTCCCATGTCATTTGAATTTGCAATCATTTTAAACCAATGTTCGCCAACACCTGATTTCTCTTCCTCCGTAATTTACCAATCGCTCTTGCTATATGTAGCATTATGAGTGTATCAATAAACCCTTGAGCGCCTGCAAATTACTCAAAAAAAACTGTTCAGATCATTTAAGTCTGGTACTAGCATCTTTAAAATATGAACAGGTACCATGGCTGGTCTGGGAAACCGATATCAGTCCAATATATCCGAGACCTCAACGAGACTAGAACGAAATCGTATATTTTGGACCGAAGTTAACCGAGAGCAAGAGTCAACCACTAGATTGAGTTTCCATATTCAAACTTAAGGTCGATATTTCTTCCACAAAAAACACAAACACCAAGACCTAGACAAGACTGATACTAAAGCAAGACGGAGCTTAGGACTTAAAACTTACGACTGAGACTGATACTACACTAAAATATTTCGAATTTAACAAGAGTGTGTCGGGACTTACAAGTGTCTTAACTTGTCTCAAGGTTGGGTCTAACATCTAGTACCGATTAACTTTGTAGGATTCGATCATATTCTAAAATGTTGTAGAATAAATAGTCAAATCTAATAATAAATTCTTTATTCCCCAAAATATTTCACGCATACATTTTCCCCAAAGCAAAATCCAATGAAATACTAATCAAAAATCAAAATCCTTTGGAAAATGAATTCCCGATAACATCGAGAGAAACTTTCGAGCATTATTCACGTTCCTGATTTTCGAAGTAGAGAAGAGTACCCATGGAAAATTTCATTCGCAATTAAACCTTTAATTAGGCGACTCAAAGATTCGATACACGAAATTTCATAAAATGCGAAAAATGTAGTTTAATCTTTTTTTCTATTCTATTAACGATATTTGAAACAAAAACGACACCTTTATACATGATTATAATTATTTCAATTATTTACCGAATTTTTCCCTCGGACCATTTCTACCTCATACCATTGACTCCTTACTCATCAAAAATAAGCTGAATCAACTCAGTGATGAGTATTTTCAAAGCCCAGAGGGTATCCCCGCCATATTTTATGCTCTTCAACACTCTCCCTTCCACTTTCAAAAATCTTCGGTTTATCTCTATTTCAAAGATTATTCCCTCAGTTATGGAAGACCTCTTTTATAACCCAATATATAAAAAGGGCCCAAAGTGTGAAATTACAAACTATATTTTAGGTTTTCGTTGTAAGTCTCTCATTTCCCCTAGACAACACGGCTTTGTAAAGGGTAGGTCCACAACCACTAACCTAGTTGAATTGTATCCTTTAGCCTCTTAGCTTTAGAAAACGGAAAGGAAGTCGATGCTGTCTCAACCGATTTCAGTAAGGTCTTTGACAAAATCTCACATAAGCTTATTCAATTCAAACTGTCCACCCTTGGCCTTGAACCTATCTTCTTAAGACGGATTTCTTCTTACCTAAACACCCGTTACTACAAAGTTCGATTCAGATCTTCCTTCTTTGATGATTTCTTAGCTACCTCCGGGGTTCCACATGGCAGCCACTTAGGACCTCTCCTCTTTATTCTTACTATTAACGATATTGAAATGGTCATGAAATGCCACTCTCCGAAACTCCGTCTTAATCATACTTCCAATTCCTAACCCTAGATTTAAGAGCTATACTAAGTTAGATTAAGAATTAGCTTGTTAAGCGTAATAAATGGGGGTATTGCCCCACCAAAATTAATAACAAATGCAATAATCGCCCTAAAAAAACAACAGTACCTACATATATATATCTCCAATTAACCCTTCAATAGAGGAAACCATTATCCCCTTTGATATAACACAATCAAATAGAAGACCTTTGATTCAAGATCTAAGCTTGCTCAATTTTAAGTTGATTGAGCAATTTTAAAATCGATAATGTGAAGACATCTTCGCATTACACAACCATCAACAATCATCTCTACAAGATACACCATTTTAATCAATTTTTGCCAACGAATTACTTCTAACAAGTATCTCTCAACTCAAATAGCTTATTTGCCATAATGTTGCCCTTATACCGTTCATAAATAATCGCACATAACATCGCATCTTTGAGATTGTAAAAAACTATAATCTTCCTTATAAATATGACCCCTAGGGGTCGTCCCTTATACATGTTAGATTGTTAGAAAAACTGATATTTCCTTCTAAGACAAAACAAAAACCCCGCTCATGTATCTAATAACAAAAAAAAAAAAAATAGATACAACTACTATATCTAACAAGATAGTTACATCGCCTCATTAGATCTGTATACTCTCCTGGTCCTAGGGTCAGAGACGTGAAACTATTTTCACTCTGAATAACAACAACTCCTTCTTTTCCGCAACAAACACAAAGGTGGTACCTTTTTGGAAAAGATGAAAAACTACTGCCGACCTTACGAACGAGTCAAAGCTACCACAATCCTTTGTATTTGTATTTTTGTTTCTAGCAAAAAAAATAACCATATCTAGATACAGTAGTTTCATATAAATCCGACGAAAAATAATTTCGTGATTTCTAAGATACGAGTACAATAGCGTACTGAGCTAAAAACAAAATAATAATTTGTATGGTTCTGTAGTTTGCAAATTGTTTTATGTTTAAATTGTATCCACAATACAAGGAAAAAACTCAGAAGTTGCTGATGTAACTACGTTTTTAGTTTTTTTTTTTTGCTCAGTATGGAGATACATTTCAAGGAAGTGAACTTACTCGTATTTCATAGATGTAATAGTTGGTTTGTAATCATTAGTATTATTTTGTGTTGGTAGTTTTAAGGAAACTTCTAAACAGATAGACTTTTGGGTCAGTTGGAATAAATTGTTGCAAAACAAATCGATTTTTGTATTCAATAAAAAAAATGAACGTTTTAAACGGTATAAAAAGCCAACCTAGAACAATACTTAGCTCATTTAAGCTAACTCTCAACCATTCCAGTGTGCGATATACCTACCAAGAATGAAAGGGACCTACTATTTTCTGCTGATTCTGAACGGCTAATGAACAGTACTTATGTATCATGACAAGAGATACTCTAACCCCCAGTTTCACAGTGGAAGTTTAAACCCCACTTTTGGTTTAAACTTTAGTTCAACAACAAATTTGGTTTCACAGTCCTTGAACAGAGTTCATTCTGTAGTTTAAGTTAAACGACACTATTCTGCCGTTTAAATCTCAGTTGGACAACCCCTTCAAACATTTGAAAATATAATTTATTTTCATTTTTAATTTTTGTTTTCCGTCACAGATCACAATGAAACAAAGCAAACTTTCCTTGATTGTTTTTTCTTTGATTCAGATAGAAAGAGAAAACAATTTACTTAAACTACGTTTAATGAAATGAAGTTCAGATAAGACTGTGAAACCGGACGAGTTGAACTTCAAATTTAAATTCCAGTTCAGGTTCAGCAGAACTTAAGTTTAAACTCTCACTGTGAAACTGGGGGTAAGAAGATTTATCAATTCCTCGCAAGAGGCAGTACATCCCTGAAAAACTTTTTTGCAGCGGCTGAGAATGGAAGTGTATTAACAGAATCAATTCTGATTCTATGATTGATAGCTTGATGATAATTTAAGGGCTTGCAACCGCACTTAGTTTTCATAAATGTAAAATTGTTGTAAACATTTATTATATCAATACTATGCATGATTAAAAATCTATAAGTCATTCTGTGTTTTAAAATATTTTTGGGCTAAAATGCGAATGTAAAATCCTACCCGGCCTATTTTTTTTTTAATTTTGAGAATTAACTATGGAGATCTTTAGTCCTTTGGATTCATTACTGAACTCGAGCTTGAAATCGAACCTGGTACCTGAAATGATGAATAAGACTGAACGTATGTTTGTAGTACCGCTTGGCTTGTCGTAATTGATACTTGCACTATCTTGTCGAAGGTCTGAGATCGATGCTCAGGCACTTCCACAAAAAACGTGTATTTTCAGGGATGATGTCCCTTCTTGTGAGGAAGTAAAATATCTCCAAGAGCATTTCTTGTCGTTAAAAGAGCTTCTCATTTAAGCTGTTCGGATTCGGACTCATCAGACAAGCACTTCTTTGTTCGACTACAGACCGAACGGCTCGGCCAATTTTTTCAAACTTGCTAGATATCAGTTTCAAATTGATTTTATAAAAATTTACAAAAGTTGGTTGACATTTTTTTTTACAAAAAAAAAAAAAAATGGTTATTAATGGTACTTTCGATAGAACCATTTTTTTTTTGGTTTTTCAACTCTCTCACAACTGATTTTGATCAATGTTTTAGTTTTAAAAATACTATCTACAAGATGAAGGAAAAAAAATTTAATTTTATTTAACAGTGTCCAACGTACAAATTTTTAAAATTGCATTTTTTCTCGAAAACGGCATTTAGAATTTTGATAAAAAATATTTCAGTTTCACTTATATCTAACGATTTATAATTCAATAACAAGTTATGAAATTAAGATTTCGCTAACAGTACATGCTATAGAAATCTCATAAGCGTCGTAACGGATTTAAATGAAATTTCGTATAAAGAAACTAAAAAAAAAATTTCAAAACAACAGATCATATTTAAACTTAAAAAATTATTTTTAAATTATTTTTTTTTCGTTGAAAATTCGGGTAAGTTTTTTTTATTTTATTTAACGTTTTAAACTTGATATTCTCCTAGTTATTCACATTTGCTTGGCAGTCTGTTATTAGATCAAACTACTAAAAAAAAAAATAGTTTTGCGCTCCTGAACATATTTCATTAATAACATCCTTTTTTAAAATTCTTAGTGTCTTATATAAAAGATAAATTAATTTCTCTATGTATTTACTCTTATTTAATAAAGTGGGTAGAATCAAATTTGATTTGTATATTTCAAAATGTCAAAATAGGTAATCTATTACTAGACAACATTTTTGTTGCGTTGGGGATTCCACAAGGAAGTCATTTAAGGCCATTACTATTTTTGTGATACTCGTATGTAAATGAAATACCACCTATTTTTAATGATTCGACTTGCCTTTCTTGCGGGTGACCCTAAATAATATCGTTAGATAAGCTGTTTTTTTGGCATACTCTTTCTAACATTTCGGTCGGTATCTCACGAATAAATGCTTCAATGTTGGCTTCCAGTGCGTCAATCGAAGCGAGCTTGTCGCTTTAGATATGAGCTTTAATATAGCCCCACAAAAAATAGTCTAGAGGCGTTAAATCACACGATCTAGGCGGCCAATCGACCGGCCCCAAACGAGGAATAAACTATTCACCGAACTCGCCTCTCAATTGGTTCATTGTTACGCGTGCTGTGTGGCATGTGGCACCATCTTGTTGAAACCACATGTCATGCAAGTCAAGCTCTTCCATTTTGCGTAAAAAAAAGTTTGTTATCACAGTAACGTTGCGATTCGCATCATCTTTTAAGAAATACTGCCCATAATCCGCACCAAACATTGACTTTTTCTGGATGCATTGGTAGCTCTTGCAATGCTTCTATCTGCTCTTCACTCCAAATAAGGCAGTTTTGCTTGTTCACGTATCCATTCAACCAGAAATGAGCTTCGTCGCTAAACACAATTTTTCGATAAAAAAGTGGATCTTCGGCCAACTTTTCAAGAGCCCATTCTGCGAAAATTCGGCGTTGTGGTAGGTCGTTCGGCTTCAATTCTTGCACCAGCTGTATCCTTCCGCAAAATTTTCCACGTAGTGGAGTAACAGGCCCAATTGCTGCGAACAGTACCGAATCGATAATTCACGGTCATCCTTAACACTGGCCGATACAGCTGTGATATTTTCCTCAGTTCGCACTCTACGTAAGCGTATTGGTAGTTTAATGTCGAACAATGTAAATTGGGTGCAAAAGTTAGTCACAATAGCCTGAATAGCCGCCTCAGTAGGTCGGTTAAACTGACCATAAAATGGAAGAAGCGCGAGAGAAATTATTTGATTAAAAAAAATAGAACCACTTTATTTCGTTGAGGTAACTTAAAGTCTAAATATAACATAAAATTCAAACAACCTCGAATAAATGGAAATAAACTGAATTGCCAAAATGCAATTCAGGTTAAAGAAAAATGTTTAATATTACTCAACCATTAAATGTAGGTTGAGTAATGTAACTTATTATTCAATATCAGTCATTGGAACACTGGATTGCATTCCATCAAACCAGGTCAATAATGAATAAGGAACAAAATTGAAAAAAGGGAACGTGAACTTCACATATCTATATGAGGTCAGCGTTGTTGGGTAAATGGGTATGTGACCCGCGCGATGAACTTTCTTAACAGAGCACGCATTTTGGTAATAAAATTCAATAATTTGCAAGCGTTGTTCGTTTGTAAAACGATTCTATAATTTAGACCAAACTGAAGATGTTTAACAGTGACACAAAACACGAAACGTGTGTGAGCAGTAAAAACCAGTGTTGCCAAAAAGAAAATAGCAAAAAAATAACCCATAATATACCCATGTTATTAAAAAATTATTTAGTTATGTACTTTGATTTGGTTTTATTCATTTTATCAAACTTTCCCAATTAATAGTTTTCTGTAAGATATTGGACTAAAAATCAATATTACAAAAAAAGTATAGATTTCTTTGCACTGCCCTGTCAAAGTTTATTTATAAACAAATGTTCCAACGGTATAAACTAAGAGTCATCATTATAGCTTGAATTTTTTGTATTGCATAAAAACAATCTTGAAATTTGAAACCTTTGTGATTTTGAGACATATATATTAAAGGTTAAAAAAACAGATTTTTGTATTATTGGAAAAAATATTTTGTTTTTGTAAATTCGGAATCTCAAAATCCTCCAATTATTTGCATTCTTTTGTAACTATTTAAACTTGATATTCTTCAAATATTCAAATTACTTAAAAAAATAGTTATAGTCTTAAAAAAAAAAAATTTGTGCTCGTGAATCCCTTTTTAAAATTCTTAGTCTCTTAAATAAAAGCCAAATTAATTTTTCTATGTATTCACTCTTCTTTAATTCTAAGTGTGCAGAATCATATTTGACGAGTAGACTTCAAAATGTAAAATTAGGAAATCCGTGCTCACACAACATTTTTGTTCCGTCGGAGGTCCCTAAGAGAATAAGAGGTCTAAGAGAATTTATTTTTATAATTTTTAGTTTGTTCGTTCGCCCAGATATTCTTGTTTCTCGCTTTAAGCCTAGTACGCAGATCGGGAATGATTTTGTCTCCCATACAATTTTTTTCCTGGGACACATTTTTTCCGAGCAGTACGCAGTTCGCGCGCAAAACTGATACTTTTGTGCATTCCTGTACAAAATGTCTCCACTAAATTTTGCCAGGAAAAAGAATGATAGAAGCATTATTTTGCGGGACAAATTTTGACAGCCACTGTATTCCGAAAGTGATTTTTGTCAAATATCGTTTTATGTAAAGGGTGCTGATGCTGATGGAGATTCCAAAAAGGTATGAACGACTTTTGTAAGACAACCCGTTTCATAGATACACTCCAAAACACTTTCAAATTATTTTTTATATCTCTCCAAATTCAAACTTTTGCGCGACATTTGGAAAAGTTTTTTAGAGATTAAAATTGTACAGATAAATTTTGTCTTTGCTCAATCTGTGTACTAGGCTTTCAGATAAACTATAAATATTCTCACATCTTAGTTATTTTGAAGGTAATACTTTTACTTTTCTCATAACAAATTTGTTTGGGATTTTTCAGAAGTTTTTTAATCCATCATGATCGTTGCCATCCTTTGATAGAAATTGACATTTAAAGGCTTGACAGATGGCGGGCATATTTAATTTTGACATTTACAGAATATTTCTCTCCAAATGTCCATACATCAGGAAAATTTTTTTTTCGGATTTTCCAGAGATTTTTTAACGCATGAGTATCCTAGCCATCCTTTGATGGAATTTGACAGTTGAATGCTTTGCAGATAGCGGACAAAATATATTTTGACTTGTGGAGAATATTTCTTTACAAATATCAATCGATTGCCCAGATATCGCCGGTGAGTAACCGGTAATAACATTTACGAACAGATAACGGTTCACATTCCCTGAAACTATCTATGTATATCTTTTTATTGCCTATGATATTATTATAAGAATTGCTGTACCTAACGCCCCAATCATAAATCATTAATCGAAAAAATTCGAATCTAGATTTTTATCCTTGGAAAAAACAGTTTTTTTTTTTAATATCTTTCACAGTCTTGCAGCTTAACCTTTCTTGATCTTTTTTTTCAATATTTTATAGTCTTGACAAAAAAAATCGATTATTCTTTGCTCTTGTGAAAGAGGTCTCTTATACAACATTGTTGCACTGAACAAGCTTCTTAAATCTAAAAAAGTCAAATAATATCTCTATAAGGATATCATCGATGGAAATCTTGAAACTCTTTACTGTAAATATCAAGTCTATCTATGACTATATGCATTTATGTTTATCCAGCAAGTGGCAAAATAACAGAATCCAAATATGAAAAAAAAACTTTCTTCCTTTTCACGATTTTTTGCTGCATTGCATCTCATTTTCACCAAGCAGCAAAAATAAGTTTTAAGGTTTCTTTTCTTTTTTATTTATTATTATTTTTTTTTTTTGAAGAAAGCCAAAAATGGCTTAAAACGTTTTGCCAATTTCAAGACTTGTCCCTCGATATGGAAATTGTAACTGCACGTTATTTTTTTTTCTTTTTGTTCACCATCGATGAACTCTCTCCCTTTTTCTCTCGCTTTAGCCGAAAGAATGGTAAAATCGATACAAAAAAAAGTATCTAATCCAATTCGATTGTAGATTATATGACTTTGCTGACATTAACCCAGCTTTAAGAGTCCACAAACTCGAGAGATAACAACTCTCATTGCTGCAGACAGTTTACAATGAGACACAAAACATCTAATGGTGTTCAGATCACAATAACTGTAAATATTTTTTTAAACAACAAAAAAAGATACACGACAACCAATAGATACAAATAGATACATGAAGTATCTAAACTCGAATGCCGAAGATATCTTTTGTTTTAATGTTCATTTAACCTTTTTTGTTGTTGTTGTTTCTTCAGTTCGACGATGCACTTAGCTCTTGCGATCGAGAGTAGGTATTGAATTGGAAGAACAGAAACTGTCTGACTTTGGCGTCAATTTATGTCCAAAGTTCTTCGCTTCATACATAGATTCTATTGTGAGTGTGTTTAGAAACGTTTTATAGAAAGAAGTCTCGTCGACATGGTTTTCAATAGAAGCCGCTGGCAGTCTTTCTTATTTGCACCTTGTCTTGAGGCCTCTTTTTATTGTAAGAAAAAAATTCAACAAACAAAAAAATATCTACACAAAAAGTAATTATTAGCGGGTGAAACTGAGCAACTCGAGGCAGTGCAGCGAACACAAAAATCTGCTGATGGATGGCACTTTTTTTTGCTCCATTTGGAACGAACTCAACTCGAAAAAAAAGCCTCCTAGATTTTCTCTCCAAGATGTGCTGATTTGGTTTTTTCCTTCTTTTTACAATTTAATAGGTTATTAGGGCCGCAATAAAGATGAACTAGTTGCATGGAGTAAGTTAGTTCCCCTTAAGTGGTTTCGCTTTTGCAGTTTTTGCTTGGCTTGATGATATCATGGAAACTGACCGAAACCCGTCATCATGTTTGTTATATGACAGTCAGTCAGTTAGAATGAAATCGTAAATAAAAACCGACAGATAATGCCACAACTTAATTATACCTATAATGATGCAGATAAAGTTGGATGTAGGGGAGTTATCTTTTTAGATAGACTTAATGAAGTATCTTTTACAGTCGTCAAAGCTGGAAGTATCTCATGGTACAAAGGGATTAACACGGCAATGATAATAAATATGTAGGACTATTTATGAGGTCGGCAGAATAGAGTGTCTGTTCTGGGAACGGTTTGTTACCGGTTCTTTGAATCTTTTTGTCTTCTTGGTGTTGACACTTAATTTTTTTTAAACTTTTTACTTGAGATTTTATTGATTTGTCTTTCTATTTGTTTGATCTTAACTTTTCAAAATGGCTCGTTTATACAAAACTTAAGTTAAAAAAAAACAATATGCTACAGAGTTATTGCTTTAAGCCTCCTCTACAAACCTATCAGTGATTGTATGTGAAACGACAAGAGATAACAGCATCCGACCTAATAGACGTTGTAGTAACTCTTAATGTAGTCATAAATAGCACTGGGTTTCCCTGGCAAAGGATCAACAAAGCAACCTGGCGCTCTCTAGACATTCGAACCATACGCCAACATCTTAGAGATGCGTACATTTTAAGGAGCAAATTTCGACTCTGACTATTTCCCATTTGTGGGATAATTCATAATTTGACTATCGGAGGGCAGGTGGGGGTGATGGCGTCCTTGAGTAGTTAAAGGTTTGTCCGGGGCTCTGTTGAACTGTTGCTGCGGATGCATAATCCATGCACTAACGTGTATGGGTGCTGAAGCGGTATACCGGGTTTGATGTTCTGATGGGCTCGTCCACTGACTTTGTCGGTGGGCCGGTATTGCTATCTCGCACAAAGCTGTCATTCCCGGTTCCTATCGACCTCCTCGCGGTGCCTGTGGATAGGTTACTGTAATAGTAACTGAACTAACTTGATAGGAACAGTCTGGACGGTGTCCTTAAGGTAGGAATCCGCTAAGGAGTGTGTATCAACTCACCAGAGGAGTGCACATTCCTGGTTGTGGTTTCTACCTCAACTATAGCTGGGTGTGTGTATACCAGGGTTGACAGGCCCCGAGCTTTGCCGGAGCTCATCTGTAAGATACCATAAGGGTGGCGAAGCTCGACCGGAAGCTATATTCTGGCACCATATGGGAGATAGTGCCCAGGAGTCTGAGGGCTAAAGCGTACGTCTTCTGGCTCTCTTATTCTATCTTCGGATAGTGAAGTGCAGCTGTCGCGTGCGTGCTCTCTTTCTCAGACTATATATGAGGTAGGCCCCCTAGTGGGAGTATCGTGGTGGCTTGGTTTATTCCGAATGCGGAGACACATGGTTTCCAGGCGTGCCTGGATTCAAGAGGTGTTATATAGACCTCGCCTCCTAAGCAAGAAGTGTGTTCATGCCTGCAACATGTCACAACTTTGCGACCGAGATGGCTTCGGCTATGTCGGGGTTAATGGTCAGGACTCAATCTGACTCCGATGGAGGTAGGCCTCCCGTGGGGTTAAGCCGGAAACGGCAGGTATCCACGTAAAACCCAAAGACTATTCGACTATCGGAGGAAAAAAAATATTACGAACGGCACAGGGGAAAGAATTCGACATTGGAAGCCTAGAGTTGCCAAAATCTTCAGAGAGCACCTGAGAGAGAGTCTCTTTTTTTTCTATAATTCTTACACACTTAAGGGGCTATGTATACCATTGTAATAGTCTAACACAGTGCGAGCGTTCAGGTTAAGTGAATAGTATTTAATAGGAGATATCGATGTATATAGTGGCCTTAAAAGCTTGGTTCATCAAAATCGAGAAGCGCAAAGTATTCCACATTCTTAAAGTGCGGTTGAAAAAGAATATCTATATGTGATAGCAACTCCGAAGTTAGATTCAAATGTAAACTGTTGGGCACTCCTAGCTAGAAGAGTATTACGACGGAATTATTTCAAAGGACGAATGCAACTGTGTCAGGGTGACGCTTTTTTTGTCTTTAATTGAGATAGTTCAGCGAATCACAAGGGTCAGACCGAAGAAAACCAGAAACCTCGATTAATGGTTTAGGAGTTTAGGATTCTTTTTAATTCTCAATTTATATTTTTTAATTATACAGCTTAAATTAAAAAAAAAACGCACGGTATTTCATATACTAAATGCAATAGTCAGATAATAAGCTAACCAGGTATTAACTGTGGAATAGAGTTCCCAGTCCTAGCCGAAACCAAGGCACAAACGAGGTCGGATAGATCCCTCGGGCCTTGTTGAAACTGGTCGGATGAGATAGAGTCCTAGGATCTTGTCGAAATTGATTCATACACGGAGTCGGTTGGATAGGGTCCCAGTCCTTGTCGAAACTATGGCAGAAAAGCAGTGGGAGCAGTCGGATGAGATAGAGTCCCGGAATCCTGACAGTCTGAAATTGGGAGGAAATCCCCGGACCAGTTCGAAACGAAGACAAACTGGAAATTAGATAGAGTCCCCCGGCCCTAGTAGAAACTAAGGCACAAAATAGGACTGGGATATAGAGTTCGCGACCTTCGTCGGAATAGATTAAAAATTAGGCGGTTCGTCTATCTACAATTTGTACATTTGATTGGTACTCGTACACTCGCAGAACAGGTAAAAGACGAATTATGAACAAAATTACACGCTCCCTTATTCAATATGACAAATATGACGAAGGGAGTGTGAACTGAGAAGTGTCAACAAAATTCTTCAAATCTTTACTCAAAAGGTAAAGTGGCTTAAGTCGACTTAAGCCAAAAACGATTTTTTTTAATAATTAAAGAAAATAAAAAATTAGCTACATTTCTGTGTAATCGGTTCGTTTGAATGACCACTAGAACACCTTTTTTGAATTTGTCAAAACGACCTAATTCAATGAAAATAAAAAATTACATTTGGAATAACGTCCTAACTCCAGGTTCTTAAATCTGTGCAATTATTTCTTGTCTTATGTCTTATTAAGCCTCTCTCGATTTTTTCTTTTATTACAATTACATAAAAAGGAATAGAGAACTAAGTCCAATTAAGCCGTTTTTCCAAAATCAATTTAGGCCGTTTTTCCATATCGAAAGTTAATTTAAATTGACTTAAGCCGTTTTTCCAATTTATGTTATTTGCTTTTATTTGGCTTACTTAGACTCAAGTCACTTTTACAAAATAATATAAGATTTTTTTTTAGGGAAAAATGGCTAATGTATACTTTAATACAAATTAAAATAAAAAATAAAATTGGAAAAATGGCTTAAGTGACTTAAGACAATATATACAAAACTAAGCAAAAAGTAAAAAAGGCTTATGTAGGTTTTTTGCCTTTTAACACTGAATCTTAATTGAGTTTTTTAAATCTCAAAATTAATTTGAAAAGAGTTATTAAAAGTTTATATTTTGTTGAAATTTCAGCCTCCTTATCGGCATAGTTTTCTTTAAATAATTTTTTGAAGTTTAAAACTCTTCTCCTCTAAAATGTTAAAAATCGACTTAAGCCACTTTACCTTGAGAGTAAAGAAATGAATCATTATGGTGTATGCAAAGGTATTCACCATTCGGTTTTCGATAATGCCGATTATGTGTTGCATACCCGGCAGTGTAGCAGTTGATGTATGTCGGACGTCAATATTTGAAGTATGGATTGAAGCGGCATACTACGATGTGTGGTGGAAGCTGGACTGCAGGTTCGGTTGTAAGGGAAAATGTTCTTTACAATAGGAAAAGCAATAAAACAATCAAAGGTACGAGACGTGATGACCTTGTTCAAGAGAAACAAAAGTTTTCATAATAGATGTGTTTCCCTTAAGCTAAAAGACTCTGTTCTAAATTCTATCCAAGTGGTTCAAATGATTAGAGGGTCCTATGAGCCCAGGTATGAGAGTAATACTAAAGTTTTTGGCGGATGTATACCTTATAAAGAAGGGGAAGCAAATTTCTTGCACCTTCTAAGAAAACCTAAGCATTTCGCCGCGTTTTTATCTATATCAAATACGTGATCATTCCATTAAAACACCGTTAATGGATACAAGTGCCATGCTAAGGTAATGGTGAGGATGTTATATTTCGCTTTTTCCACAGAAGACAGCTTTGTGTTTTCGAAGTATTAAATCCCACGCGGTTGTTAACACCCCATTGTATAATGCTGTCGATATCCAAATCTAATGTACTTAGCATACCCTGGGATTTCAGTTCCACAACCGAAGAACGGGACTGTTAGTCTGGAAACTAATATGAAAAGCTGAAAGGTCTCCCGTCAAGAAAACAATGAAGTGGACTAAAAGTTTTACAAGAGATTGTTTCTGAAAATAAAGAAGAATGTCGGAGAAAAAACTGAGCCTTGTGGAACACCAGCATTTATTTTATGAATTTTAGACTTAAGACCGTCGAGAAGGAATAAAATTTATCGGTCAGAAAGGTAATTTATAATCCAAGGGAGAAGAGACAAATTCACGCATTTCCGATAAAAGAGCTTCGTGCCAAACTATTAAATGCTTACGAAATATAAATTACCTGTGTTTCTTCAAAATAATATCAAGATTGGTTCTATTTTTCGGTGAGATATGCCATCACAGATCATCGACAGACCTATTGCTACGAAAGCTGTACTGCTGGTCATTAAAGATATTTTATTCTTCGATATTTTTTTTAAGCTGAATGTTGATCAGCGTTTTAATGACCTTGGCAAGAAGGGACGTTAGTTCAATTGGTCGGTAATTTGAAGTTAGGAAGATTCGCTTGTCAAATGCTGTTTTTCATCTACTATAAAAGTGTCCTGAAGATAAGGATAGTTGGAAAAGTTAACGTAATGGTCTTGCTAGCGTAGAAGAACAGCTCTTCAAAACTTAAGCTCTCCGGTCTTCATTCAACTACCACATACATGAACAATTCCATTACTGACTATATAGACATCATAGACCTATACTAACGTTCCGTAATAGAGTCCTTCACGGTCTTAAGGTAATCGAAGACATGACCAAGTTTAAGCTTTCAAGAAATAAAAACCTCCTCACTAGCTAAGACAAAATGTCAATATTGATAGCAATGACTTCAAAGTTGGTAGGCAGTTCATCCACTTCGAAGAATATATTTACTCGAAGAATGATACTTTAGTGAACGTTCTAGGAAACCGCTGATACTTCGGTTTGTTGAAACATTTGGGATCCAAAGCTCGTAAGACGAAGTGCCC
This sequence comes from Philhelius festivus, assembly GCA_963931855.1. Classification (NCBI taxonomy): domain Eukaryota; kingdom Metazoa; phylum Arthropoda; class Insecta; order Diptera; family Syrphidae; genus Philhelius; species Philhelius festivus. The sequence goes on from OZ007555.1 coordinate 216,696,258, forward strand.
GCTCAGCAAATCCCTTTTAATGCAAATCGTACTTTAGGGAGGCGAGTTTATTTATTTATTTATTTATTTATTCGTCTATAAGTACAAACTACTTTCTTAGACATATCGCTCTAATGATAAAAATAAAAAGAAAAGAAACTATAATGTTGAAAAAACTTATTAATTAACATAATACTTATAATGATATTTACAATTATTTAATTAACTATAATATGATTCATAACTTTTTTTTTAAATACGTGTTTTGGAACTTCAAGTTCGATTATATCGGCATATTTATTAAAAAGTAGACAAGCCTTTGTAATAGGCTCATTAAGTCCATAATTAGTCGAGTGTTGTGCTGTGAAGAAAAAATGATTAACCCTCAAACAACGAGCTGGAGTATGTCTTATAAATAGCTCAGTTAGTTGAGTACAATCAATATGACCAATTAAGACGTCTCTTGCAAGTGAAATCAAGAAATAAATTCTCCTATTCTCAAGAGGTTTTATGTCTATCAACGCACACCGAGATTTATATAACGGTAAGGGTAGGGTCCAATGAAGTTTCTTAAGCGAATATTTCGTGAACCTTTTTTGGATCCTTTCGATTCTATTGGAAGCGTTTTTGTAGTAGGGAGACCAAACTACACAACAATATTCTAAAATAGGTCGAACAAAACTGATGAAAAGAGACTTTATTGTATAAGCACATTTGAATTCGCTAGAATTTCTAAACAGAAATCCAAGCATAGAATTACCTCTAGAAACGATGTAATCTACATGCATTCCAAAATCCAATTTGGAATCAAATATGACTCCCAAATCTTTATGATTAGAAACTCTTTGCAGGACACTCGCAGATAAACTATAATCAAAGATAATAGGATTGAAAGATCTGGTAAACGTTAGAACACAGCATTTTTTGATATTCACTCCGAAATCATTTAAAAGGCACCATTTGGAAAGTTGTTTTAAATCATCTTGGAGCTGTTTACAGTCAGAGATGGAACTTATGAGCCTGTATATCTTAACGTCATCAGCAAAAATCAAACATTGTGAATCTAAAATAAATTTCGGCAAGTCGTTAACAAAAAGTAAAAACAAAAGAGGACCCAGGTGACTACCTTGGGGAACTCCGGAGTAATTTGAAATTGGCACTGATTTCATGGAACCGATTTTAATGATCTGAATTCTATTAAGCAGATAGCTCTTAATCCAATCGAACATCTGAGAATGAAAACCAAGAATTTTAAGTTTATTCAGTAATAATTCATGGTTAACTTTATCAAATGCCTTTGAAAAGTCAGTATAAATGACATCAACTTGGTTTCTTTTTTCAATTGCGGTTACACAAAAATTAGTAAACAAAGTAAGGTTTGTAGCAGTGGATTTTCCACTAACAAAACCATGTTGAAAGGGTGAGATATGGTTTTTAACTGAATCATACATTTTAGTTTTTACCAAGGATTCGAAAACTTTAGGGATCAATTGAAGCTTTGCAATCGGCCTATAGTTTTCAATTGCTTGTTTAGATCCTGATTTATGAATGGGCGTAATGTATGAGCTCTTCCAAACATCTAGAAAAACACCGTTGCTGAGCGATAAATTGAAAATTTTTTGAAGCGGTTTTGATAAGTTAAATCTGCAGTTTTTTAAAAATATTGCAGGTATGTTATCAGGAGGTAGGCTCAAGTTATTGTCTAAATTGGCAAGTGCAGCAAGAATTTCATCTTCTGATAATGACATCATTCCAATATCAGTAATAGATGTGATATCATAGTTTATCTCAGAGTGAACTGGATTGCTTAAGAAATTGGATTGAAAGAACGATGCAAATAAATTACAAATCTCTTTAAGATCACTGCTCCCAACACCATTATAACTCATAAAGGCAGGAATTCCCAAAGATTTCCGCTTAGAATTTATATAATGCCAAAAACACTTTGGCTCAGTTTTAATATTTGATTCTAACGACCATACATACTTCCTATGCAAAAACTTTTTAAGATACTCGTATTCTCTACGTAGACGACAATATTCGCTTCGGAAACCGAACTCAACCCTACTTTTATTTTGCATTTTAAGCATTGCATTCTTTAAACGTGATAGGCCTTTTGTGTACCAAACGGGTTTATCATTTATCTTCATTCGTTTAACAGGAACAAAGCAAGAAAATGTTTCATATATAATACTTAAAAGAGTCTCATAATTTTTTTCAATGCTTTGGTAACTCAAAATTGTGTTCCAATCTTTAGTATTCAAAAAATTATTTATGCTGATATAATCGGCCTTGCTAAAGTCATATTTATAACCAATTACATTTTTTGAACAATTTAAATTATTAAATGAGATACATTTTAACTTTATACACAATGCCTTATGATGAATACTATTATTTAAAAGAGGAAAATCATCTTCTGATAAAAATGCTTCGAAATCTTCATGTACAAAAACAAGGTCTAAAGTTCTTCCAATAGAGTTAACAACATTATTAAGCTGAACACAATTTAAGGCTGACAAAGAGTCTAAAACAAGAGCTTCAATTTCATTTGTAATATTATATGGTAGAAGTGCTTTATCTTCTGTAGAATAAATCCAATTTACATTACAAAGATTGAAATCACCTAAGACTACCACGTATGAGTTACTATCTAAATTGCTTACAATATTATTAATATTAATTATATGAGCATTATAAATATCAATACTGGATTTCGGAGGAATGTAAGAAACAAAGAAATAGATACTTATTATGTTTAAATTATAAGGAAAGTTAACAAGAACGCATATTTGTTCAATCAAACCTGAGGAGCTTAAAAGAGATATTTGCCTGCTCTTAAAGTAACTTTTAACTGCTAGCAGTACACCGCCTCCTTTCGTAAGTTCCGTGCAAATTTTATTTCGATCTGTTCTATAAACATCATACTCATTGCTGCAAATTTCCGCATTAGAAATGTCGTCACTTAACCAAGACTCGGTGAGAGCAATGATAGCATAATGACAATCAACTAAAGCATTATAGAATGTATCCAACTTAGACCGCATTCCTCCCACGTTTTGATAGTAGACTAAGATATCATCGGATGTACTTAAATCTTCATGGATAGTACGAGCAATAGCAGCGACATCAGGATTAAGATCAGCATCAACAGCAAACGGACCGATTTTTGGAATGTTGTTCTCAGACCTCTGAGAACCAGGACTAATTAGTTTTTTGGTACGAATATGAAAGGTCGTATTGTCACTCCATTTGGCCAAAAATTTGCATCATAAATTCTACTGACATACTCGGTTGGGACACAAATTTTAAAGTTAACGGTTTTATTGCGTCTATTATTGTCTTTTGTGAGCAAAAAACAAGAACAACCTGATGGATTCGTATATTCAGTCAAATTAGAATTAATATAGTTTATTATGTCTTCAGTTTTAGTTTCGGAACGAAAACTAGAGATGTGATAACATTTCAGTTTCCTCATCACTTTTAATTTATCACATTGACCTCTATTACCAGCAATTCCAGAGGGTCTACGAAAAGATTCCTTCAAAAGCTTATTCGATGAGTTATTCTCAACATTAATTGGATTATTTAAATTATTCAGTTCAGATGGAGCATGAAACTTTGCAGTAGATTCTAGAGTGCCTTTAGCTTTTACATCAGTAGCAGCAACGTCAGCAACATTTGCATCTGGAACATCGGTAACAACGTCTGTGGGTACATCAGCAGCACGATCAGCTGCTACATCAGCAATAGAAGCAATATCATTGGCAACATAATGATTAACGTTAGCATTAGAAATTTGAATGCTATTATTATTTTGGATCTCAACATAGTTTTTATCAACAAAAGTAGAAGTCGCAGATTCATGGTTGTAAACATTGTAAGTATGACTGGTGCCAGCAATAAAATCAGTAGTTTGACCAACAGGCACAACCTTCTTATTAGAAAAGTCATCTACATTAACAACGACAACAGCATCATCGGATACAGGCGCAGCAACACCAGCATTATCACCACCTGTTGCTTCAGAGTTAGAGCATACATTTTCATCATTCTTGTCTGAACAAGCAGATAGAGAAGATGAGGTTATAGCTGCATACGAGACGCCGGACATAATCATACTCTTTTCGATAGTCGGTGCAACATTACCATGCACGGCATTATCAATTACCTCATTCTTCTTAGAAGAGTTGGGCTTGATTTTCGGTTTTGTGTTGGGCTTTAATGAAGAAACCGGTTTTTTGGTATGAGAGATGGACTTGGTGCCATCACTTTTCAGGGCAAAAGATGGTGAGGGGGTATTCGTAGTGTTTCTTACAAGCAGGGGCGAAGATAACAACTGACGAGGAGAAGAAGTATTTTTCTCTTTGATTAGCAGTAAATGTTTGTTGCTAGAATCAGTAATCACTTGTTTAGCCTTAGAGCGGGTAACGCGGGGAGGTATCACCGCACTTGCATGATCTGAGAGGAGCTTTTCAAATTCAAGTTTATTGTCAACAAAGAAGCAATAGAAGTCTTTAAGCTTATTCATGCAGTTCAATAAAGAAATTTTTTTGCATTTATTACATCTCCAAATTAAATTGTCATTTGATTTAAGCGCGGCTTGATCGGATTCACTCATTTGTGTACATTTCGAATGAAAAGCCGAAACACAACACCCGCAATAAACCAAATCACAATCAGAAATTAGAATTTTACACTCGTAACAATGAACGTCCATAATGGAAAACAGTAGCAGATAACTAGTGCACACGACTTGTCAGACGACACGAAGGCCTATCTGAAGTTTTGCTAGGTAAGCACAAAAACAAAATTAAATCTTGCGAGATATGGAGGAGAAGATATGCATTGATGTAGGCCAGAAAGTCCACTCGGCCATATCAAAACAACAAAGTTCGAAGAGAGCCTTCGAATCTCAGCCGCCAACTTTGAAGTTTCAAAAAAGATGGAAGACCAAGTCGCCGCGAACGCCAAAGTTGTTGGTCTAGATGATTGGTAATAGGGTGCCTGTGCTCGTAGAGGTTGAAAAGCCGCCCTGAAATTTTCCTCATATTTTCGAACTTTTTTTTAATTTATTTTATTAAGATTACCAAGATTATGCCAGAGCTTTTGGTTTACGTGACTGGAGCCAACGTGCTCTATTACAAATTTTTCAAAAGTGATTAGGGGAAATTTTTGGCCATAGCTAAGTGTATCGCTCATGTCCTTGTATATTGGGATATACCCTCCTTAGGTCATTATATCATGTTTGGAAGGAATTTTGACATTTAGTGTATTGTGGAATTTCGCCATGGCGGTCAACTTATGGGCTGTTCGAATTAACCCACGCCACGCTAGAGGTATGGGAATTGAAATGAAATTCTTAACGGATTTTTCTTTCCAATATTTTATATTTCCTTACAGCCTTCTTCATGCAAGTAATATATTTTTTTTCGAAACCCAATCGATTCCCGTCTTGATTGAAGTCAATTTCAGCTTGCTTTTTGAGCTCATTAAATTACACTAACAGAATTAATGCTCACGCGAAATCACTGCACTTGTCCATTTCGTACCTTAACATTCCCAAATTATTTATCTGGACGATAGATACCTATTACATTCGCTGAACTTGTGTCCATGCGATCGCTGATCACTTCCAATGCCTTCCAATGACAAGTTTATATATAAATCAACGAGTACTTGTCTATTATCGTCTAATGAAATAAAAATAACTATCCTCCAGGTTTTTTCTTGCTTCCTCCATACATTTGGATACCATTTTAATTGACAATTCAAGACCAAACTCTAGGCACATATTCCGGCATTTGACAGCAAACTGTCTGTGCTTTAATGAATTTCCATCGTTCTTTCGACATGCCATCGAACTATTTTATAAAATTCCTGGAAACATCAACTAGCCAGCCAGCCAAACCAGCAAACTAATAAAACGAAACCAGGAACCAGAATTTCAAAAAAGATGTCTGCCGTGTAAACTGTGCACTTGCTAGATAGTAGATACACAGTGTGTATGTGTATCTACTATCTACATGTATGTACATGAACACAAACAAACAGGTCAAAAGAATTTTTCGCGCCTTCTTACCATTTCCGACTTGTTCGAATGTCGCGACGGTCATTTGCCGTGCGTCGCCCATGCCAGAATTAAGATCCCTGTGAGTGCGCATTTATCTTCCTGTTCGTACATAATCGACGTTATGTATGCAAGTCAGCTAAGTTCTTTTTCGAAGGTGACACATTTTTATTAAAGGCACTCAAGCCTGTCTTAGATGCATACCTTTGCCTAAATAAATCTGAAAGCCGGGAGTACGAAGAAAGGGAAACGAAAATAATTTACATAATTTATTTTACTCTTTTCTATAAATAGAAAAAAAAAAGATTCTTCAGAAACATACAGAACCAAGCTAGAAATTGTAAGAAAGTAAATTCGAAATAGGTGTCTTTTCTTAAGAGTGCATGACTTCGGATATTCTGACTCATAAAAGAAATTCCTTTTTTATTAGAAGAAATAAATTTAGTTAAAACTAAAAAATTATTCTTAGAGTGTCAAACTTAAAAAAGACGATCGACACTTGGTCTAAGTTAGGTTGTGTCATTGAGATTAGTATTGCGTTAAAGTTGATCCGAAAATTAATTTTTACACTAAACGAGGTAAAAGCGGAAGCGTTCAAATTTGATCAAAATTTGAATTCAACTGACACAGAGCCTTGATAACCAAGTGGGTTCTGAGTTGGTAGGGCCTAACCTCCGAATGCATCCGATTTTGAACTTCGAATCCTTTAAGTAAAAATCCAGCAAGGCATACAAACCTGACTTTCAGTTTAAAGCTGTCACATCAAAGGTTGAAGTACCGAAGAGATATTGGCGCAAAATAAACATGGCGTTAGACTGGTGAATACCTAAAATTGATACATAGTTAAAAACCTGGAGACAGGGCGTTTTACACTTCGTAAAATCCTGTTCTACCAAAATAGAGACAAAATCTATGGAAATATGAGTTTCCGAGTTCAAGCAATGAGAACGGGGCCTGTTTTGGCTGAGCTAGAAAATGTCTCTCCATAGCCTAGAAATGCTTTAGACGGAACAATTGGAAAGGAATAGTTTGAAAACAGTTTGAGATTGTGGAACGAATTGAGAAAGGAAGTGGAATACCTAGTTCGGGAAATGCGGCCTCATTGCAAAGTACGGCTTAGCTTGTCGAAATGAGGGGATCTTGTCCCCGGAACTAGAACTCACTTGCAAACAAAAACATAAATCAGGGCTTAACAAAAAGAACAACTATGGAATGGACGAATTTTCACAACACTAGAGTGCTACTGGTGACAATAAAGCGTCTCTATAACCCACTCAAGCTAGAACTTTGCAAACATTATTTGAAAATGTTTCGGACAGTTTTTCATTAACTATTTCCTTTGTGCGGTAAAATAAAACTTGGAACTAAACACACTATCAACTTCAAGCCCGCAGTTCAAGTCTGTCTATAGCCTTTGAAGGCATGACATTAAAAAGAAAGCATACAAAAAAGGAACAAAATTGGGTTTCAGAAACTCAAGATAGTTTTGGAAAACAATGTACGAATGCTTACTAAACACGGACAAGATTCAAAATCTAAGAAGAACTGAACGAAAAGATTGGAAAATGAAATTTTTGAAGAAAAATAAAGTAAAGCCGAGGATAGAAATGAGGAAAACCACACAAAGAATAGGACTATAGTCTTCGAACATTTTCACTCGCAATTCTCTTAAGTATGTAAGTGACACTCTATAGGTAAATCATACCCTCTAGGGTATCATAAAACGTGTTGGGTACGATATCCCGGTTTTTATAATCCTGTTTTTTAAAATCCCGTTTTTATAATCCCGTTTTCTTATAATTATGTTTCTTATAATCCCACTTTTTTAAAATCCCGCTTTTTATAATCCCGCTTTTTGAAATCCCGTTTTATTTATTACGACGTGTAAGCAGTGAGGTATGTACGGGGGGCCATGCTGCCCCCTGCAACCCCCCTGCTTGGGCACTATAGGATTTGGGGTAGGTGCGAGGTTGGGTGCATGCAAACTTCTTTTTAGCATTTAAAGAATCTGGAAAATAACCAACATAACATCAATAAGTTTTAGCTACGTATTCTAAAAAACGGGAATAGCAGGATTTTAAAAAGCGGGATTATAAAAGATCGTGATTTTGAACAAGCGGGATTTGAGAAGACAGGATTTTAAAAAAGCAGTACTTTAGCAGACGGGATTTTAAAACTTTTCTTTCGGGATTTATGAAAAGCGGGATTCCGATACGCTCCCTCAAAAAACACGTATTAACCACGATCGCTGTGAAATTTCAAGAAATTGTCGCAATATTTCTAAGTCTTCTTCTTCTGGGATCTTCTTTAAGCAAACTTACGATCCAACCTCAAAAGAAAGAAATAATAAGGAAGAAGTTGGGCGCTATTTGTCGTTTGGAAACTGAATTTCAGAAATGAATAAATTCCAAAAAAAAAATATGCACGTACTTGCTCTTGCCGTTCAACTCTATAACGTGACCAAACATTTAAGTTAAGGTTTTTTAATAAGGACATACAAAAAAATTAAATCTGGATGTTTTTCTAACTTAAGCTGAGTCTAATGGGTGAAGTTTTTGTACTTCAAATGACCAAGAAGCTTCTGATCTTGAATTAATTTGGTTAAATGATGGTTTAGGCCAGGATCTTAATGGAAACAAGCTACATTACTTCGCCCGGTGTGTTGTATTACTGCCACAGGAGCATTCAGTAATGAATATATGTACTATAAAGAACGCAGAGCTTGTCTATTGAGGTTAGGTTAACTTGGCCGAAAGACTTATACCATGAGTTGGTTCATTGTGTTACCACATTGAATATTGGAGACTATCTCCCTAATCGTTAAACCCATTGGAGCTCCTTATGAAGATAAAGGGATTGCCTATTTTTATATTTGCGAGATCACTTAGGTTATAGGTTATGCTATACCTCTCTAGTGCACTCTTCGTTTGCCATGCCCTTACTTCACTCCTGAAAGTTCTAGAACTTATTTTTATCAAAAAATAAATTTCAGCTTACAAAATTCTCAATCGGAGTATGATGCCCCAAATTACGTGAATCTCAGAAATTAGGTTCTATCAAAAAATTAAATTTCTGAAATTTAATTTAAGGAGAAATAGAGGCTTAGGCAAGGACTCGTAGGGAACCTGAACTTAACTACTTCTAACTCTTAACCATTTATGCGTGTGTAATTTTGGCAGGAATGAAAAGACATACCATTTTTTGGACGAATCCATAAGGCTAAAATGAGAAGCAGTTTTCTGGAGAGGAGATTCTCTTGTTGGATTTGAAACTTACTTACATGAGGCTATACACCTGAAAATATATGTATATTTTTTTATTATGAGTTGTCAGCGGCTGTATATGTATAGCGAACCCAATCAAACACTTCCAAATACCAAGAGGTACAAATAAGTACCAAGAATTTAATGTTATTAAATCGCCCTAATTCTGTTAAGAGTTTTCTGAAAATTAGAATGGTTATCCCTAAAATAAATTAATATATTTAAAACTAACTAAAACCCTGTCTTGGTCCGCAGTGCTACCTAATGAATGTCGTTCCCAAGACTTCCTTTACTTTTTAAACAAAATATCGAACTTAATCCTTGTTTATGCTCAATACAGCTGAATTTCAACATTTCAAGAAAGTTAAATAAGTAATTTCTTATTTCTTTAAATTCATAAATAGGTTTACTGCAAATTATCAACATTCCATAGAAAAGTTAAATAAATACAAAGTAGGTGTGGCTCCTCCTTGTGGCTATTAAGAACAAACTATGACAATTTCAGCAAAATAGGTTCAAAGGTTTTCGAGTTCATGGGTAACATTTTCATAAAAATATAAATTATTTTACTTTCAATACCACGAAAATATATCTTTTCTTGTTCACCACACTGTCTCAATTGCCTTGCATCGCATCTCATCGTCTTGGCTATGCGTCTTCCTGTTTACATTAAGCCACAGCCAATTTGCTATTCTGCCGAGGCCACAGCGGCGGCGGCGGTCGACGCAGCACCGCAGGCGATACTTAGAGTTCGCATCTATTTGTTTTGGAATTAAATAATGTGCACTATGGCATGCATGCGGTTAGGGATAGATCGACGACGCTTAGGAGAAGTCCTGCGGTGTGCGCATCCTCGCTGTGCCTATATGATCGCATGTTCATAAGAAAAGAAATTCCCTGGCGACAGGAAAACAAGTTGCTTCCTCGGAATTTATCCGGAAATGCTTATCGCGCTATACAAATTGAGTAACCTGCCTAGGTTGGTATGCGCCCCATAACAAAGAAACTAGATCACCTACCTGCTGTTATGTGATATGTGAAGGAAAAGATAGATGCGATGCTGTATCGTGATGCTAAAAATATTCATTAGAATCTTAATGGTAATTGTATCTGGGCAGCTTCATGAGCTGGGTGTCCGTTCTTCCAGCTTAAAGTTTTACCCCGTCGTCGATGATTTAACCCCAAAGGCATTCGATTTTTCTTGTTTTTCATTTTTCTATCAACAAAAACCCGAACATGCAACCAAACGTAATTACTAGATATGCAGCAACTTTGTATCCACAGATAGACCATAGTCGTAGATAGTTTACTAGTTTTTTTTTCCGGAGAAGAAGATAATAATGAGAGGAAGAAGGTGCTGGCCATTTTGGCATCTCTTCCACACTATCATCTCACTCAAAAGCATGCGTGCTTCCAGATCGTTGTTCTGGTGGAGGATAGCATGTGAGTATGAGGTGGCTCTCCATCAGTCGAGATTGTGGCAGGAATAGAAAAGAAAAGCAACACAACTTCAATTACACTAATTTAACCCTATTTTATGACTTAATTACGTGCTTTTGGAAAACCGAATGAAACCTCAAATGAAGTATGATGTATCGAACGATGCCTTAGTATTTAGCCAATTTACACTCTGCGTCACTTGGTTTGTGTCAGACATATTTCATTTGCATCCGACACCAGCCATTTGGCTTGATTAACTAGAAATGTTCTGAAAAATTCTATTAAGTGGGTTTTTTTTCTTACAGTTTTAAAGAGAATTTGAAAAAGTTGTATGCATATCAAAATATAAAATTTTATGATAAATTAATAACTTGGTTTAAAAAAAATAAATTCATGGCAACAATGGCTAAATAAATATTAATAAAGACCTCAACCAAGTGACAGATGACAGATAGGCATCACAAAAAAATAAAGTTTGACAATAATAAGACCTAATCAAGTGATGCGAAGTGTATCGACGTCCGGCGCGAGGATATACAGCTGTGTGTTTTTGTGTTTTGTGTGTTGAAATATGATAGGCATTTAGGAGAAGGCGTTATTATGCAGTCATATATTTTGTCGGAGATGCTAGACACACAGGAGTGTAATAGAATCAAAGAAATATTGCAACCCATAGTTTGTGCAGAAGAGCGGTTAGGGCCTGATCTTCTTGGTGGCAGCAAATACAATGTTTAAGTTATTTATTGAAGGTTTTAGATGTGATGTAGATTTGTTAGGTTTTTTAAACTTTTCTAATCAATTTCAACTATGTATGTTGGTATCAGTAATGCAATTAGAGTCGAAAATCTAAAATAAGGAACTCTCATTAAAAATTCCATATTTTAGGTACTTCGAATGAATTAACTATTTTAAGGGTTCATTTCACTGTTCAATATATTACACTCTTAAAGAAAAGAACAGGAAAACCCACAGTTTAGTAGCTCCCAAGCTCTTAAAAATATTCCCTTAAATTGATAATAGTTAGTTATTAAGTAATACATAAGGTTTGATTAGGAAGTACAAATCGAAATGGTGACTCAACAGCTTCAAACTATACAATTCTGCAGGACCAGATGTCATATCATACGAGCTGAACTCCAAATGACGCTAAATCAAGTTATGAGCATGCCTAGTGTTAAAGCTGTCTTGACTGTGACTTCTCAAATCTGGTCCATATTATTCTGATATGGCAAGAAAATGAGGTTATATTTAAACGTGTAAGCCTCGAAATATCTCAGTACTGCTTATGATTTTTTTTTTATAATCTACTCACGCTCAAGGGATTATGATTACCCTTAAAATGTTTCTTTATGAAGTCTTTTAAACGATAAAATGAAATCCAGTTGATACTCTGTTTACAAAGGTTACAATAGAACTTTTCATCCATCATAATGATTACATATGGAAGGTGCTTTAGACAATGTCGACAAATCTCCAATCACATCTGTTCTATAATTTCTGATAATTACCGTAGAGCTATAACGCAAGGTGGTGTTCTTTCTCCCCTTCTTTTGAACTTTTTAGCAAACTTAAAGAAACATGTTTAGAAACGAAGAGCTTCTGAACAGAGTCCAAAGCAATATTAGGAAAACATCACAACACGTTGAAATAACTTTTAAAAAACGCTTTATACAAACAAATTGTTGGGCAAATAGGGTATCCATACTTGAAAACCCTCTTCTTCAGAAAATATTAAATTCTCCACAAAAATCCACTTCAACGAGTAGTAAAGGTAATCAAAAATTAAATAATACATTTGAAACACAACAGTTTGTAGAGGGCCAGACTGCTGGGTCCGAAGTTTTTTTTTTTTTTGTGATATAATTCACATGTGCTCGAAAATTTATTAATACCCTTATAATGCTACACATAACTCGAGCGCTATTTAAATTAGAAAGCGAAAGAAAGGAGGTGCCCATGAATATTGGTTTTTTGCAAATGAAAATGTCAAGACAAAACGATGCCAGGTAAATAACTCCATATTCCATATTCTTGCGACTTAAAAACAAATCTCTGTACTTGAAAATACGTCGAAAATATGCTCGAAGGTGAATTGATGAACATTCCTAGCTAAGTGCATATTCCGGGAGAACTGATTGATAGTGAAGTGTATTAGAATTTTCTGAAGAAAGTTTCAGGAAGAGCCCTGTGGCACACCAGTGTTTATTTTGTGAAGATTAGACTTGGAACGCTACAAAACGACATGCATTGAACGATTCATAAGCCTATTTCTAATGCAAATAATAAGGCTTTCATTGATACCAAACGCACCCGATTTCGAAAAGATAGATTGATGCCAAACTCTATCAAATTCCCTAGAAATATCAAGCGCAATAATTTACTTCCTCCAAAAACAATGTCGGAATCTTCATTGAGCCTTGCCACCAGATCATGGAATGGTAGCTGTGAAAGTCGTATTGCCGGTTAATAAGAAGCTTTCTGTCCTCTAGATATTTCTTGGGCTGATGATTGATCGTAAGTTGCTAGGAGAAGTGGCAGGAAGGGTTGCCTTTTTTTATGAGACATTCCATCAAAATCTAAAGCCGTTGAACTGTGCAGAACAACACACTTCCCATTTGGCCCAATAGGATTTGGTTAACCCATTACTCCATGTTAACTTATTCCGGAGCAAGATCCTATAAATTCTGGTAAGTAAGCCATAATGGTTAGTGTTTTGAACTGTCACGTCGGAGGTGTGGTTTTGATTCCCAGCCATTGCCACCTAAAAATTGAAAATGCTTTTCCCGGACGAAATACTGGCTCTTGTGTTCCACGGTTCTCACTTTCTCTGTCTTTGTATTGTTCTCTCCCAAAGACAAAGGTTATATTAAGGTAACTGATACTACAATGATCCTAGTTATCTTGCAAATAAAGATATGTATAAAGAGTTTCGCACTATTCATAAGGAGCTCCTTGTAACGTGTGGGGTCTTCCCTGCCTCCAAAATGCATGTGGTATCACAACAGACCGGCTTATGATCTAATTGTGTTGGTCTTTTTCTCTGTCCGCCTGATTCCAAAAGAGTGATTCAAATATAACAACCCGTGAATGAAACTTTTTAGAAACTTTAAAAGGCTTCCATAATGAAGCACAATCATTTATTCCTATCGCAGTAACTAATAGTGCTGCATTTGTCCATCGTAATGCTTTTCTAGATTTATCGCGATTTACCTCTGGAATTCTTATAATTTTAGATTTTTAGAGAAAAAATAAGCGGAAACTATTTGCAGACTTGGGATTCTAATAAACTTCGGTAAATGCTTTAATTGAACTTAAGGTCTATAAACATTAAAGTTTTATTTTGTAATGTTACTGCTACTCTTTCTCTCTCTAAAGATTTGAATCCTCCAAAAACATGGTACAAGCTGCTTAGGGATTGGAGGAAGCTAAGGACAAAAACTAATTTCCATAAAGCTTTTTTGTGTTTAAAAGAAGAATTTCCGAAGATAGTAATTAAAATTAAATTTAATAGTTTAATAGCTGGAAGGAAACCAGGACGAAGTGACCTTCAATTCCCAATCAGCAATTGAGGGATCTATAATTTTCTGCCGATCCCGAACGGTTTAGGAGCAGCACTTTTCATGAAAAGTGATATTCTTAGATAAACTAAGCAAAGTTCAACATTCAACGAGTATGTTCATCAGCGGAGCCCTCCGCTCGACACCTTCCGCTGCATTAGACATACTCCTTACCTTACACCCCTCGATATTTATAGCAAACAAATGGCCGCGAGCACAGCCGTACGTCTCTGAATGGACTGATAACATCACACATCACACCATCATTCTGAATTTATTCGGAACATTCCCAAGTCACTCCGACTACATCACTCCCTTGTTGGTTTTCGATAAAAACTTTGAAGTTACCATTCCCTCAAGGTCAGCTTGGGAAGAAGGGGCTTTGATAGAAAATGAGTCAGTTTCTTATACAGATGGATTTTCTCAGATAGTCAGGCTGCCTTAAAATCCCTCGCATCAGTCTTTTCGAACTCCATTACAGCCCAAGATTGTCGATCGTCTCTGATGGAGATGGCCAAACAGTTTAATATCTACTAATAAACTTATGCTGAAGCGAACTGCTCTGGAACAATCAAATTCAAGATGGCTCAACACCAACACTTGTCTGGCGACCATACGAATCTGGCCCAAACTAGATTTGAAACGGTCAAATTGCTTCTTATCCCTCAGCAGATTTCAGATCAGCTCCGTAATAGGTGTCATAACTGGACACTGTCTTGTAGTTAGACATGTCGCACGACTCGGTGTACTTTCAAACGATTTCTGCAGGAGTTGCTTGGACGAGGAGGAAGAGGAAACAAAATCCCACCTTCTCTGTACATGCCCTGCTCTCTCTTACAGACGCACACTTCATCTAGGAGAATATTTCTATAATGAACCAAGCGACCTCATAAACTAAGACATTAAAAGTCTCCTTCGCTTCATCAGAAACTCCATAGTCTAAGAGTGTCAGATGCTTTAATGACAGCCACTTTAACCTAACCATACCACTGGTTTCTTATCCCTTCCTCCTCAAATACACATAAAACTAAATTTTCTAATGTGGTCTTTTATTACTTCAAAAGTTTTACACAAAATATCTTTAGGTCGCAGTGCAATAAACCCCCCAATATTCATTCATACTTTGAAAGGTAGAATAAAACCAATTTTTGACATTGCATCTTTTCGTCTTTCTTAGTCCCAGACGTGAAAAAATATATACAGTTTCAGTTTATTTATTTATTTATATAGCTTACACAGTAAGATAATAGATATCTTATAAATTTGCATAAAAACAAAAATTCAAATCAAGTTCGAGTGTCAGCTCTTTTATTTAAAAAGTCAAAACCAACCGACTATTTTCTAAACTAGAATTTCCTTGTCTGAAACAACCCGCATTTCTATTTGTCTGTAAAATAAATCAATAAACCTTTTCTCTGCAAACACACTGTGCTCCTCTGCCAGATCTTCGTATAATGTTCTTGATGATTCTCTGAAATACCTACTCCTAAGTACCATTTAAGATTTTCCTTTCACTGAAGATGAAGAACAGCGAAATTCCACTGATCTCTATTCCAAATAGATCCCTATCATATATCTTCTAGTCCTTTTTCGTCTAGCTCATACGAGTATCTATCTATCTATTTATACAAAAAAAAGAAGAAGACTTAACAAAACCTTCCCGCCAGCCATTATGTTCGTTAGAGATATCTATCGACTTCAAGTAACCTGCCTTATTCACAAATGGTACTTTATTGGATGAGTATCTATATCTTGTGCAACATTATAATCATGGCAATGTATCTTATATGTATTTTGCAATGTACATAGGTATCCTAAGCTCTTTAAGATGAAAAACTTGGAGAATTGTTCGTCAAGAACAAATCAAGAGTGTGTTGTCCATCTTTTGTTTGATTGGCGGCCAAGGTACAACTTTAGTGTTTGTTCGCAGTTGTCCATGTCTGTCTGTTTTGTCTATTTTGAAAATCTTGTGAATCTACTTTTTATCGCATTTTGTATCACGTTTTATCTGTTTTTGTTTTGTTTTTAGGAATAAAAACTAATTTAATTAAAATAACAAGAAAAATCTATTCGGTGTGTGTTCCTTTTTTCCACTTCACTGATTTAGTATTATAGAACCGCCCCAATTGTACGAGTATCAGCTGGCTTATGCGTGAAGGGAAAATTATTCTATAAAACTTCTAAGTTGCCCTTAGGATGTCACAGAAAATCTATAATTTCCATAATCATAGAGTATCATCAATGTTAAACCAAAAATCTTACGATTTAAATCTTTATCCTATCGAAATTGATTGATTACGAGAGAGGAGTTGAGCTATAGAGAGTTGCTGGCTGGGCTGAGAGAGGTGAAGTTGAGAATATTAATTTAAATATCTGTTGATGGATTTTAAAGAGGAGGAGCTCTCTGGGAGCTATATCTAAGCTATGGTAGTCTGCTTAGTTTGTCGCCTCTGAGCGATTTGAGATAAGAAAATATGTCGACATTCTCTATCTTTGTAGGGTAAATTGGACTAGGTTGGGTCATAAATTGGTGGACTTCATCGTTAAAACATTAATCAACTGGCCTCGAGCGGGAAAGTGATTATAGGGAGTAATAGACCAATATTGATGACGGTAATTTGTATTAAACAAAATTCATCAGGCATTAGAAGTCTGTACGTACCTTTTTTTTTAGTATTGTTGTAAATTTGTTAATGGATCTGTAAAGATAAAGAAAAATTGACAAATTATGTTAATGCTCTTGGGTGGAGAAATGCATAAAAATGAAACTTGGAATTCAATAGATTAATGATCTTAAATATGTTAAGAAAGATGGCAGAAATAAATTCTCTTTGGTGCAACATTACATAATGGGTTGTTATCGGATGAGTTTCTATCGTATGTCTTGTGCAACTTTATAGTCATGGAAATGTATATTGTATGTATATTTTCATATCCTATCCTAAATCAGCTGTTAGCTTACACGGGTTAGTCTTATCAAACATAAATTCAATGAAAGAGAATTAATGGAACCAGTAATAAGTTGGTGCACTAATACGAGTATTTAACATTTAGCAAGAGTGTGTATGATTATTAATTCTAGCCGATCCCCAAAATGGGGTTAGGTTATACTGAATTTCCCAACAGAGTTCGCTTATATCAAAACGGAAATCTATGAAAACATTTTTTGTAGTAGGTTTTCACAAACATAAAACGTTCATAGATGTCTAAACGATCCATATTGTAAAATGGTAAATCTTAAACTAGATATATTCAGTCTCGGATGACAGTTCGCCTTGACCTATTTGATTGAAAAAGGGATGTCAGTACAAGAGCATGAATTCGACGACTCTATGTGAATCTAGGTGCGTGGGAAGTAATTGTGTATAGTCTAATTTCAATATAGCAAATTCGGACCAGGAAATTGCTTCCTTATTAGAAACTTTCTTATACAGATTTGTTGATTTTTTGTAAATTTTTAGAGATTTTCGTTTGAATCACATTCTTGTATTTTTCTTCCTCAACAAAATCTTCAAACACTTTAAGAGATTGTTTGTATAAGTTTTTATTTAAGTTGTTGATAAGATGATAGCAATATCTTTTTTTTTTTTAGTTAAACCTTTTTAATGAAGAACATATTTTTTTAAAGAGAAAAACTTCGCAATATTTTCAATTTGTTCACTGAACGCTGAACACAGAATGGCTCCATTTTAAATCTTGGGAAATGCGCTAATTTTTTTATATTTTTTGTTATCGGCAAATTCGATATATGAAGACAAGTAAGCATGAGGGTTAAATTTCCAGCAGTAAAATTAGTTCGTTTTAGAGAATAAATTTCTTTATTTAAATTCGTTATTAGAGAGGAGAATTATAGGAGAGTTTTAGTACCATTTTTACTAAAACCAATTAAGATTTTGACTAAGCCAATTTTTTTATATTATATTTTCTTAAAAAAACTATTAATTTATTTTTAACAAAAAACATAACTCTCAGTTCAATAAAGTAATTATTTGTTTTATTTAATTATAATAAAATGCTCAAAACAACAGAAACCGAAACGGAGCAGTAGAAAGATCTATAATCGAATTTAAAGTACTCACGAACCCATTTGGTATAGAGTACGCAAATCATCTTAGAAAAAAAAAACAAAACAAATGAGGGAAAGCCTTTCTCCACAATTGTGGTTGAGACTTTGCACTTGTATTTTATTTGCATCTAAAAAACTGAAACTGAAATTCAAGCACCGAAAAGCGTTATCAATCTTTTTTGTTCAGTTGAAATAATAAACGGGGTTAGTTTTAAAATACTCGTATTTCAACTTAACCCGAAAATTGTTACAATTAGCCCCGAAATGAAATCTAACAAGAAATCCACAATCTAGCTCTCGGCCACTTGAAATCAATTTAATTCCTTACATTTTAAAACTAATTTAAAAAAAAAATCATCAACCCATATTTGAAATGTCGAATTTAAAAAAAAAAAGAAATGTTTGTGAAAAACCAAAAAAAATACCTATATTTTTTTTTTGAATATGTTGACATGCTAATTAAACTTTCTAGCAGATTCTATGTTAAAGTTTTTATCGAAATGAATTTGGCTCTAATGGAAAAGTCAGAAACCTTTAAAAGCGATTTTTAATTTTCATTTTTTGAAGAAAATCGCTTTAGTTAGGCAGAATACAGGGACTCACTTATACTTCCGATTTATACTTATAAGTAGCTCTACTATATGATAAATTACGCATTTGTAAAAAAAATAACGCGAGATTTTAGGAAGAATAAAAATTGGGTGTTGCAATTTTCAATTTTCAAATATTTTTTTTGAATTTGCAATTTTTAAAACTCAATATTTTGAAAACCACATGTCAGAATTTTTTCAAACTTGACTTTTAAAAGTGTTTTAATACTATCTACAAGATTTAGAAAAAAAGTTTTAAATATTTTTGTGTACTTGAATGGTTTTTAAAAGTTGTATTTTTTTTCGAACACGACTACAAGAATTTTAATAAAATATTTTCTATTTCGCTTAATTTTAACAGAAACTCTAAGAACTTTAAAACACATTGCAAAAAATAAAAAATAATATAACCTTAAAATTACCGTATCAAAATTATATCTTAAAAGTGTTTTAAAAATGTTATAAATAAAATGCTTTTAGTTCAATACGTTAAACGCAAACGTTAAAATTACAATATTAACTTATGTAATACTATATGTATATTTAAGAATGTATAAGCAAAAAAATTATGCTTAAAGATTTCAGTTTTGTGATTCTCATTCTACAAGCAATGAAATTGGAGAACTTATTAAAAGTACCTATTAGCTATTTAACAGGACTGTTAAGCGCCGTAGTTTGATCTGCTTAAAAAATGCAGAGGCAAATTTCTTCTCAAACTAGAACGAATCATTTTGAAATTAAATCGACAAAAAACCGATTATTATTATTATTATTCTTTATTCCAGTAATGAAACATAACTGCAAATCCTCACTGTGAAAAGTGATGGGAGGTATATCAACTGAACTTTTTGAGTGTATGGAGAAAATAGAACTCTATCAGACCAGTGCAGTGATAAAAATGAAGAGAAAAATCTTAAAAATCTTTTTTGAATACTTTCAATTTTGTTTATTTAAATGGAGTAGTAAGGTGCCAATAAAACACATCCGTGTTCAAGAATTCGCCTAACAAAATTGACATAAGCAATTGTAATAACTAGGGTTCGGATTTTCATGCACTTAAAATATGCGCTTAAAAATGCAAAAGATGCACTTAAAACCAATTTAACTTAATTTCTGTTCAATTTAAAACACACATTTCTTTCAGTCTTTAACAATAAGTTCAATTTTTTATTTTTATTATTAAGTATTATTATTATAAGTTTATTAATAAGTAGATAAATTACATTGTTAATATACCTAGTCAAGCGCTAGCTGCCAGGGATTTGGGCTAAATTATTAATAAATAAATAAATAACTAACAAAGAAATTAACATTTACTAAAAAAAAAACAGTTAACGTAAACATCTTGATTTGTTTAATTAAAATAAAGAACTCAAAATAACATGAAATAATGTTTCCTTAATTGTTTTGATTTTGAAACGTTTTTTTTTTTTAATTTTTGATTTCAATGCTTTGCCGGCACAATCTAGTCAAGTTCATACATGCAGCTTTGTTTATATACTGCATTATAATGTGGGGTTTGAACATGGTTCAAGAAATATGAAATGAATAAAAGAAATAGATAATAGTTTTAAGGTTCGTTTGCACTGACGTAAAAGGAATATTTTGTTTACTGTCTAGTTAAATTTTTGAGTAATATACTCTAAAAATATGAATTTATTATAAAAATATGCAAAACTTTGCAAAATATGCACTAACGATTGATTCATTTTAAAGTAAATTTCCGATTCGTATACATAATTCGTTGCCTTGCTTCCAAGCTGTTCTTAAAAAAATTATGCATTTGCATGGAAATCCGATCCCTAGTAATAACATAATACATCACGGAAATCACAGTAGAACCTTTTGAAAATATCCAAGCATTTTGGTTGCTCTATTTTATGATATAATTATAGTGATCAGCGAATTATAATTTTGAGTCTAATAAGATTTCAAGATCAGAAAAACCAGACACTCTACCCACAAATGTGACGAATCTAACACATTGTCTTAAACTTGTCAATATTTAAAAACAAACGGTTATCATCAAACCAGCCCCAAAGCCTGTGAGTTTTTCTCCTTGCAGTAACTCACAATCCGTAATGGACTTAATTAATCGAAATAAGTTTAAGTCATCAGCATACGTTAATATCGTGATTTCGAAGAAATGTTATTTATGAATAAAACAAACAGCAAAGTGCCAAGATGTATTTCCTGAGGTACACCATAATTGACTTTAAATTCACATGACATTCATAATATATTTATATCTTTAAGGTGTACAAATATTCACTAAACAAAACGATCATTGTTTTTTTTTAATTTACTTATAAGTATTTCATGACTTAACTTGTCAAAGACTTTACTAAAGTATGTTAAGAATTGTAATAAATTAATGACGTACAAGAAATACGAACATTTTAGGAATATCAGATAGTTTTGCAATAGGACGAAAATTTGAATAGATCATGAAGTCGATTTGGAGTTCTTGATAAACTCTAAGCATCTCATCAGTCTTTGAAAGATTATTTTTCAACCAGGCCTTTTTTCTTTTGTTTTTTAAAGTTTTTATATGCGAGTCAAAGCATGGCAGATTATTATTTAAATATCTAATTTTCGGCAGTGGGAGAGTATCTAAAAACAATTAAATAAGCTTAAATTTTTAAATAAGACATCTTAATTTTTTACGATTATTAAACTAAAAAGCTTTTCGAAATTACATTTTTTTGAAGTCAAACTTAAGTTCATTTTTACAAATATTTTGAAATATGCATATGTACACACATACATTCAATGAAATAGTAAAGGCAGGATGATGGCGATCTTCTTCGACAAAATTCCTGCTTACCTTATTTGTGAAAACTATAATTGTGTTTAAAAATTATATTTTAAGCCTCTGTAGTATTTTTTAAATTAAAATTTAGTTTATATTTGCATATCCAGTGATTTTAATCTATAATAAAATAGCTTGAAAATTACAATTTGAAAATTTAGTGACTTTTTTGAAAAGGAAGACGGTAGGAATCAAAGGGCACGGTAGTGCCCAGCCAAGTTCTGGCACTACACCCTTTTTACAGGAACAAACTCAGGCGACTTTTGACCACTCCCTATCTTCAGTACCAATCAAGTCAGAAACTTGAAATTCCGAATATTTGCTAAACTAGTCAGGCACATGCGCCTGACCAAATTTCAATTTTCTAGCATAAGCGGTTCCTGAGATATAAGGCCTCAAAAATCACAAAAACCGTAACTGACTGACTGACTGACTGACTGACTGACTGACTGACAGATCATCAAAATTATGGAGCACTTCCCGACATCGTAGAATCTTGTAATTTTGCACAACGGTAGGTCTTGTCATGTAAGCAGAGGAAAAAATCGAAAAATTGAAATTTTCCATTCAGGGGGCGTGGTATCCGCCCACTTTCTCCGAATTGTCTCCGAATTGGTGTTGGTTGAATGGAGCACTTCCGACTGCTGTAAAACGATGAAATTTGGTGAACCGGTAGGGCTTATATTGCATATAAAAAAACAAAAATAAACACCAAGATTTTCCTTTCGGGGGGCGTGGTATACGCCCACTTTCTCCGAATTGGTGTTGGTTGAATGGAGCACTTCCAACTACTGTAAAACGATGAAATTTGGTAAAGTGGTAGGGCTCAAATTGCGTTCGAAGAAAAAAATATAAAATTAGCGGTTTTTTATTCAGGGGCGTGGTATCCGCCCACTTCCTCAGAACTGATGTAAATCATATATGGCGCACTTCCAATTGCAGTAGAACAATGAAATTTGGTAGAACGGTAGGGCTCAAGTCGCATATAAAGGACCGAAAATAAAAATCGAGGTTTTCCATTCAGGGGCGTGGTATCCGCCCACTTCCTCAGAACTGATGTAAATTATATTTGGCGCACTTCCAATTGCAGTAGAACAATGAAATTTGGTAGAACGGTAGGGCTCAAATTGCATATAAAGGACCGAAAATAAAAATCGAGGTTTTCCATTCAAGGGCGTGGTATCCGCCCACTTCCTCAGAACTGATGTAAATTATATATGGCGCACTTCCAATTGCAGTAGAACAATGAAATTTGGTAGAACGGTAGGGCTCAAGTCGCATATAAAGGACCAAAAATAAAAATTGATGTTTTCCATTAAGGGGCGTGGTAGCCGCCCACTTCCTCAGAACTGATGTAAATTATATATGGCGCACTTCCAATTGCAGTAGAACAATGAAATTTGGTAGAACGGTAGGGCTCAAGTCGCATATAAAGGACCAACAATAAAAATTGAGGTTTTCCATTCAGGGGGCGTGGTATGTTTAATTTATATGGAACACTTCCGATTGCTGTAATTAAGTTAGGTATGTTAGTGTTATGTATCTTGCCAGGATAAGAAGAAATAATTGAAGCGCAAATTAAAACAACCAATAACAAAAAGAAAATATACCAAAAGAAATAGGAAGCTATAAACTAAGTTGATTTTAGTAGGAAGAGTCCACCCTTCTATCTTTCCTTATCTTTCGAGATTTTGATAGGCAAAATATTTAAATCTTTGCAAAAAGGAGTGAGATCAGACCAAAAACATAAATGTTAAAAAAAGAGCCAAGTTCTTCTATACAAAAACCTTTGTGTAACAAGTCAGCCGTGAAAAGTACTGAGATCTAAAAGTACGCCAATAAGTTCTTACTTCATGAAGGTTTAATACCGAATATTTAAAGTAGAATAATATTGAAACAGCTACAATGTAATAGAGAAATTTTATTATTTAATGATTACTGAGTAAAATTTGATGGGCTTACTTGGCAAGTTTTTTTTATGCCCAATTCAAACGGTTTTAAAAACTTGACCAGTAAGCCCATCAAATTTTACTCAGTAATCATTAAATAATAACATTTCTCTATTACATTGTAGCTGTTTCAATATTATTCTACTTTAAATATTCGGTATTAAATCTTCATGAAGTAAGAACTTGGCGCACTTTTAGATATCATTACTTTTCACGGCTGACTTGTTACACAAAGGTTTTTGTATAGAAGAACTTGGCTCTTTTTTTAACATTTATGTTTTTGGTCTGATTCTTTTGTATGGATGGCACGCCCGCCACTGGCATACTCGTGTGTAGCATGTACAGGGTAGATATGTACGATTTACAAAATCTAGAAAAAAAGCAAACTGTTTGTAAATAACCAATCCTCTTATATTTTACTGATACATTCATATTAAATAAACATGGGAAATTCTAATCAAAGCGGTCCTCACACTCCAAACGTTGTATAAGCCTTTTTTTTTAAGTTTTCATGCACTCTTTCAAGCATTGCTACTGAAATATGTCGTTTCGAATGTTACGCATGAGGGTTTCCAGAGTCTTGGACGATCGTTATAAACAAGAGATTTTAGGAGATTTCAGGAGAGCCCACTGTACACTTAAATCGCCTGTTCGACAGGTGTTGGGCCAGGAGAATCCGTCTCGCAAAAAGATTATACAATAAACTCTGACTGTGTGGGCTGTCCTGCTGAAACGAGACATCTCCGAGCTCCATCCGTTCCAATTCGGGCAAGAAAATATTCCTGAATCATCATGGTCAGGGCACCTGAAGAAGACACAAGCTACTGTCAATACTGATCATTTTCTTCAAAAAAAAAGTAAGGACCGATCATCCCCATTCTTGACATTGTACACCATACTGTTACTCTGACGGGGTGTAGGGGCCTCCCTGTAGTCCTTCTCAATCTATTAGCGCATGTTTTGCTGACTAACTCGTCCACTGACGTGATAATGTGGTTCGTCAGATAAGAAAACGATAACTTGTCCATACAACGCATCTAGCTGGTTGCGCGTCTTCAAAATCACATGGCGACGATTTTTGGATGACAACCATCTTGCAGAGGTATAAACGATGTTCTTTTACTATTCATTAAATTTAACATTTTGAATTGCCAAAGGTATCCCCCTGATTCGAAGTGAACGCCTGGGAGATTGTTCAAATGCAGTTCCTCTCGAAGCCTACTTCTTATGGTGGATAAATTTTTTAGTACTCTGGAAGGCATTAACTTACGCAAGAATTCGATCTCGCATGAAAACTCGACCGCAGAGATCGAGATTGAAATGTGACAGGAAAGTACGCAGCACTCGAATATTAGAGCGGGCCGGACGTTGGAAAAAAATTCTTCCACACTAAAAACACGCTGTTGAACATACTACTCTTTCTTGGCGATTAAAACAAAGTGAACCCACATTTAACAATATACAACCGGTAGAAAGGGAGTTTATACCTACTCTGTATAAAAAACAAAAATGTCGCTTGTTATTTATGAAGCATTAGCACCCGTTTCGTGGTGAGTTATTGGATTGAAATGAAGTGGTGTAACCATTAGCTCTTTTGGTCAATTAAAGCCATGTCATGTTTTAAAGCCATGCCATGTTTTTTTTAAGTCAAGCTTTTTAATTATAGATATTTTATGACTCTTTAGTCGAAGTACTTATGTCAATTTATCAACATACCTATGTAAACAGGCCCATCAGTAAAAAAGTAATAGTCTAAATTGAGCTTTAAAATTTTGATTGAATGGGTCCTCTCGGAAAGTCCAGTAACCCAAGTTAAAGACAAGCCATATAATAAAACTTAAACTTTCTTTATCAATCTTTTTTAAAAGTTACAATTTCCTCTTCTCGTTTTTAAGCCTAACAGTTACCAAACAAACGCAAATAAAATATTAACCTCAAAAATTTTTATGACTTTTCATGTAAAAGAAGCATTATAAACATTTTGTTACTTTTCCTTGGCTCGTTTTAGCCGTTCTAAATGGTTGCGGTTCTTAATTTATCTCGACATGCACCTGTTTTGTGTGGGTCGGTTGTGAGCGAAACAATATTAAACCTTCTAAAATCCTATTATTCTGTAAAAGTGATGCCTAGCTGCCTGACCGCAACCCAGTCTTTTGCTTTACTTATACCATGGCATATTCGGTTCGGATAACTTGTTTCTCTAATCAATAATATTTATTTTCTCTCTCTCGCTCTCTCTCTTTGGTGGTGGTTTAGCGTTCGTACTAAGCAACACTGACTTGAGTGCCTCCTTCAATTTGCTGTCAATTTTTATTGCACCTCTTTAAAAAAATAAAACAACAGTTAACCGCATCGGAACCAACAACAAAACTTTTCACTTGTTATGGGCTACAGCGAATGGCCTTAAAAATTCTTCAAACTTCTTGTGCGATTACGTTTGGGTTTGTGCGCTTGCTCTTAACCTACATCGGTCTTGTGTTTATTTTTTGCACAGGGTGATTCACAATAAATAAAATTTCGTATTATAATATTTAATCAATAATTTTTGTGTATTAATACATTTTAACTGTATATTCTTCTAAGTGAATCTTGTGTTTTTAAATCATTGAAGTGACTTCTATCGTAAGTAAATTTTGTGGAACTACTTTGGGATAAAAAGGATCGGTTTTTGAATGTAGTAACTCTAGTTTTGGAGATACTCTGAACTTAATTCCGAAACTCGGATAATCTCACACTGAACAACTGGATATGAGTATGCACAGACGAATTTAATATTTAAGTACAACTTTAAAAGTTAAGTTGACACTAAGTACAACTGTTCTTTAAACAGAACTGAAATATTTATGATTCACTTAACTAAGCAAACCTTAAAGCTATGTAAATTTTGATTCCCGGTGGAATGATTAAAGCAACTTTGTGATTATAATTACTAGGTAGGTTATAGGTAAGTTGGTAGAAATGGTGACAACTGGCAGTCTACCCCTTTGTCCCAATTCCAGTCATCCAGTTTTGATTAAGTTAAAAATATTGAAAATATTAATCTAGAAGATTCTTACTTACTTACTTACTTACTTAGGTCCTCGGACCTGTTACGTCCATGTGGTTCCACTTGCGGGGCATAGGGCCTCCACTACTCCTACGCGCCATTGTGTACGGTTTCTGGAGATGTACCTCAGCTCTCTCAGACTCTTCCCCAGTTGTGCTGATTCCTCTTCGACCGGTCTTCGCCAAGTACTTCTGAGTCGGCCCACTCCTCTGCCTCGCTGTGTGAGAGAGTTCCATTGCATTGCTTGACTCGCAATGCACTCGTGGCCTTTTCGAAGCGTATGTCCAATCCACTGCCACTTACGTTTTCGTATTATAAAGTCGATGGGTTCTTGGCCTGTCCTCGCATGAAGTTCATCATTGGAGATACGGTTAGGCCAGAAAATCTGGAATATGTTTCGCAGACATCTATTTACGAACGTTTGCAGCTTTCTTGGGACAGTGGGTGTTACTTTCCAAGTGCTGCATCCATAAAGAAGCACGTATTCTACATTGGAGCGGAACAGTCGTAGCTTGGTCTTTAGGCTTATAGAGTTGTTTCTCTATATTTTGGACAGCATTCCGAACGCAGTCTTTGCTTTCCCGATTCGACTGGTTATATCTAGTTCGGTGCCGCCATCAGTAGAGACAATACTCCCGAAGGTATTGAAAACTCTCTACCGTCTCTACTGGTTGTCCAGAAATATCTATTTGAGTAGATGAGGAAGTTCCAAGGCTGATCCTTTTAGTTTTTGCCGTATTGATCTTAAGACCGACGATTTCGGCTTCTCTCTCCACCCTTGTTGTCATTTGATGGAGATCCATGATCCTATGAGAGAGTAAACACACGTCATCCGCCTAGTCCAGATGTTTCAGGTGTGATAGCAGGTTCCACTGAATTCCTCCATTTAAATTCGACAAAGCTGCATGCAGCACATCACTTATTACCAACAGGAACAGTATTGGTGACAGTATACAACCCTGTCTATCACCACTTTGGATTTCAAACTGTGATGTCTCTTATTGTGTGTTTGCTTCTGCACAATTATCTTGGATCACTCACTCTGCCGGACCACCACACTTATCCGACACCATCTACACTGTGCCAAGCTAGGAGTCTGCTTGTTGACTGCTGCTAAAACAGTTGCTAATCCAATTGAGTGATCATTCAGCCCCTTGCACCGTTAACTTCTGTCAAAGCTGTCAGTCTGCTAGCCTGGGATCTAGGGAATCAAGCAGAGGGCACGCCACAGAAGTAACCGAAGTTCGTTCTAGAGTCATTTCGTCACATTGAGGAAATAGAACTTCATTTTCGAAAGTTCGTTAATGTCGTCAGAAAATGACCTTCGTAAGGATTGTGCTCCAAATTTGGCCAAACCAGGGTATTTGGTCCGCTAGGTCGGAATATTAACAATCAAACAGGACACGGCACCGAAGTAACCGAAACTCGGTCTAGAGCCATTTCGTCGTATTGAGAAAAGAGATCAAGCCTTTGTTCATCATTTCTGAAAGTTTGTCAATGTCTTCAGAAATGGTCTTCCAAAATTTGGCCAGAGCAGGACATTTGCAGAGGAAATGGAGGACTGTTTTCTTTTTCCGCTGGTCCCGAGCTATGAAAGTGAGTGTTCTGAGGAATGCTTAGCTTCGCTGCATGCTCTCCTATTGGCCAGTATCCGCTATAGGTAGATACGATCCTGGCTATGTCTTGCCTTGGTCAAGTGTTCAGGATTTATATTATAAAACTTGATCTGTTGTGCAGGCCCAGACAAGACCATCTCTCCATTTTTCGAATATTTTCTGAATTTTCTCTTTTATTGAGTGTTGAATAAATTGGACCACCCTATACGTACTTCCTCATCTTAATGTGTTCTCTTGGTTTTTTTTTATGCCGGTGCTTCTACTGTTGCAGACCATAAAATCATTACCTCCGGCAACGTTAAATGATAATCGCACTAAGATATGGGTCTAGTTTACTAGAACGTATACTATCGTTACAAAAACAAAAATATATACTTAAGTGTAGATGTGTTATAACCGGGGAGAGATAAGAATGTGCTCCATTAAAACGTAACGTCAAATAAAAATGATTCAAAAATATAAACGAAAAGAAACATACTCTAAATAAAGTTGCCCCACATGAGCAATGAAAGCATTTTTTGAGCTTGATGCCCTCAAATCTTTTATCTTTTGTGCAGCAAAAGCACAACATCGCAAAATTTTTGTTTCATTGTCTTACAGAACTATTCTGATGGGAAAGATGAAGGTGTATCGAAAATGATGACTTGGTCTTGAGATAGGCGGGTGGCTGAGATGGATATGAAGAAAAAAAAAAATATTCCACCATGTAGGTTGATTTTCCACACACACGGAACGGAAGAAAATGATGCTTCAATTCGTCAAGTGTATATTAGATCCAAGAGCTGAGGAGCAAGAGTGCTTCGCTGAATGTGTTTCATTAGGTTATATCGGGACTCAGACGGGGAGCATTATGTACCTGAGCGAAGCTATAGATCAGTCTTCTAAAATGCAATTATGAGAATATATTTATGGTATTTGCCTCTAGGTACTTCTGTGTGCGGTAGAGGAATTTTATGTTGCCTTTCGTGATCCCACCAACGAACGTATCGTGAGTAATGGACTTTTAAGAATAAATTAATTTCTTCAATGCGGCCATGTTTATCGGGATTTATGTACAATAATGGTTTAGAGAAGTCAGCTTACCATAAGTTCTAAGTGGTGCTTGGGGATGATGAAGCAATTTTATTTGGGTTCATATGGTCAAGGTGTATTATTTGTATATTGTTGATATTTCATGGACAAACGGTTTCGATTACTAGGCTATAATTTACAAATCAGATATCAGAAAGCATCATTAAATTTGAAAATTAGGGAAAAATCATCAACATATTGTGTTAAAAAATGAAGCAGAATGCCCATGTATGCCATTATGTATGGAATATGACAAAGTTGCCAGCGGCAGCGTCATACCGTGGCACGGATCCGAGTGTTTCCATTTTCAGTGACTCTTCATTTCATTTTCGGAAATCGTTCAAAATTTCCATCGTGGAACTGCGTGACAAAAAGGGCTGCTTTGTTAAAACCTCATATCGTCCAATTCGGGTTAAAAGAAATTGGTTATCTACGACTGAAAGCTCTGACCTATAGCGGTGATGACCTGGCCAAAGTCGTTCTCAAAGAAGTATGGACGGATGATGCTGGCAGCCCAAAATCCACACCAAACAGGGATTTTCTCTGGATGAATTGCAATTAAGTGGATCTAGTGTGGATTGTAATAGTCTCAAATTCAACAATTTTGTTCTTTAACAAACTCATTCATCCTGAAATGGGACATATTACGGCTACTGTACAATGAGTTAAGGGCGTGAAATATTGCTCGAACAAAGGACCCACTTTCATAAAACAATTTAATCATTAACACATGTGTTTCAACGTTATAGTTCTCCGTGTTGATTGTGACAGCTAAGTTGACAGATTTAGATTCAACAGTATGGCCGCAATCACCTCTATCAATGTTTTGTCGATCCCTATTAGAAAACCTTTTATCTAGCGCACATTAAGAGATGCAAGGGCTACTAAATAGTTAGACAATATTCCCTTTCCCTTCCTAATCAGTTAGGCTACTCAAAGCGAAATAAATTCGGTAAAAGATGCCATATGGTCTGAACCGAAAAAAGTCCTTGAAACCGAAACATTGAAGGTATTATATTTGATTTGGATGATTTGGAATACAATTTATTCAAAAACGTTTAGGATCTATCAATACAGACATTTTTTTCTCAAAAATATTGCAGAAATAAAGTTCTATAAAAGTCTGGAAAGTAACGTTATTGATCGAGATGTATCTTTTTGGCTTTTGCTTAAGATTTAATATACATATATGACATCTTCCAAATTTTGCAGGATCCCAAATAAAAGAACTCATTTAAGTACTGAACCAAGTCCATACGTATTTGCTACATAAAATTTCATTAAAATTCGTTGGCTCAATGAAATTATATTTAATAACACTTTTGTATGAATTATATGCTAAATGAAGTTTTTCTCCAACATTATTTCATTACTAAAATTTACTAAAAACCATTTAGCTAACGGTTTATAAAACCATCTTAAATATCTTTCAAAAAATTGTGATCGAATTAAAAATTTACTGCAAGACCTCTGAAATGTTTGTATTGATTTGGAGCTTAAGTACGAAAACCCTTGCAGAATTAAGGTTCCTAATTTTTTTTCTCCAAAAATGGCGCCCAAGTCTCCAATATTAGGGATTTAGAAGTCAAAAACTTAGCCTGTGGAACTTCGAAATACATTGAGTATCTGTATCCAAAACTAAGTTTACTTCTGGCACATATTAAAAATAATAAAGACAATATTAACGGAAATTGGTTTTTAGTATGATACTAATTTAGAATTTGCCAATTTATAAAGAATTTTCTAACTTTTTCTTAATTTTGGACATTTTCTAATTAGTATCGTGTAAAGGTTCTTTTTTTTAATAAATTATTTCTGAACACACCTAAAACAATGACAGTTCAAGCAAAAAACTAAGTAAGCAGTCTTCTTTTGACATATGATTTGTCATATCGTCGCTTTTCCGGCAGAGTGGCATAAGTCGAAATTTGTCGTTTTTTAGTTTTGAACACAGAACTGAGCTGAAAAACAAACACAATTTTTCTGTGTAATCGGCGTTAACCTACTTCTTCTAGTTTCCGAGTTATGAAAAAGCGCCGCTCTCAATGTTCAAAAACATCCCTCTCATTTTCTACGTATAAATACGGCATAAATCAATTTTTGTTTTTTTTTTTTTAATATTTCGTTTTTTATAAAACTTAACAAACGAAAAATGCAATTTTTTCACGTATTCAACATTCGAGTTTTGTTTTTTATGAACAACGAAATTTTTTTTGTTCAGTATGAAAAAAACTTTAAAATGCTCTCCTGAAAATTTTCAAATTTCGACTTATGCCACTCTGCCGGAAAAGCGACGATATGCGTTTTTCTTTTTTAGTTCAGAACGGAACCTGAGTTGTCAAAAAATAGATTGTGTTTCTTTTTTAGTTTAGAGTGTTCAGAGTTTCGAAAATGTGTTCCTTTTTTCGTTCTGCGCATGTTCTAAAAGTGTTCAGAGTGCGCTCTATGAGCTCAGAATAAAATAACTGAGCAGACAGAGTAAAATGCTTAACACAAGCATTTGACAGATGGAAATTTAAAAAAAAAATGGCAACAGCTTAGTGTTTATATAGGTGTGTTTCAAAAAAATACTCCGAGCGCTCAAAACACGCTTGGTTCAGAGGATGTTCGGAACATGCTCGATATGCTCGGACTCTGTTTGGAGCTCTATACTGAACTAAATAAAATGCACGAATGGGTCACACGAACTTGCTCGAGACTGAGAATTTCAAAAATGAATGTTATCAGAGAAAAACTGTTCATAAGCATTAAATTAAAAAACAACTCCTTTAGTAGTTGGAGCTAAAAACAGGATTCCATGTGATTCAAGCAAATATTACTTATGCAAGAACGTAAATTATTTATAAGTCTGTACTGGTTTCTTAAAAAAATAAGTTTTTATATAAAAAATTTTTAAAACGTTTAAAAGAAAAAATTTTGGTACGCTAAATTAAAGTTTTTATTATTTTTCAAATAAAAATTAAATTTACAAACAAAAATATTTTTTCAAAAACTCAAAAATTATTTCTTTTATAGTTTTAAAATGAAATGTTTTTCAAACTTTTTAGAAGCTTCTCTATAAAAAAAAATTCATTAAAATCCGTTTTGACGATAATGAGAAATTCTAAATTTGAAAAAATGGTTCTATGGTAGGTACAGTCAGTAATATCTTTATAGATCGTAAAAAGTAATCAAGAGAAAAAAAAATTTAGCAAAATTCTCGGAACCGTTTTCGAGAAAAATACGATTTTCGAAAACCATTTATTAACATTTGTATGGATGGTACCGTTATTTTTGGTCTTAACGAAAAAAAAGTAAAAAACGTGTGGGGGGGGGGGGGAAATCAAAACAAATATCTACCAAGTTTTAAGACAATCGGTTAAGCCGTTTAGGCTGTAGTCGAACCAACAGACAGACAGACAGACAGAATTGCGAGACCCACTTTTTTGGTCTTCGCTATCATCGTAATGTCAACTTTGATCAAAATCTCGCGTTCCATTTTTTTTCCGAATGCATAACTTGCCTTATAGTACCTATAAGTCGCAAGCAAAAAGTATAAATGGTTTTGATTTTTTAAAAACTCAAGTTTTGTTCTTCAAAATGTTTTTAATGCTTAGTTAAGACTTTTTTAATTTGAGTCTAAAAGTTTCATTAAAAATTAGACTTCAAAAATTTTCCCATTTTGCTCTTCTGATGAATGAATTAATTTCTTAATATCCTTATCTAAAAAGTCACTTCTAGAGCCCTATTATGACTTGCGAGTAGCAAGAAAGATTTGGCCAATGTGACTATTTGGCATTAGACTTTGCGAATCGCCTTCCAGACTATCGCTTTAAATGTCAAAAATTTGGCGAATTGAAATATCGCTCTATTAGAATTAGCGAAGTTCGGCTTTATCTATTAAATTGGGTCGAACCGAAATTCTTATGGTGACTTTGAATAAAATCAAAGTTTTTTTGTTTGAGATTTGAAATTTTTTACATATGAAATTAGTGAAAATAAAAGAAGATTACTCAAAGAAATAATTTACTAATAAAGTTAAAAAACAATTAATATGATAAAAGAACTAGCAGCCGTACATTTTCAAAGATTGTTGAGCTTATGCAAGAAAAATACGTCATGGCCAAAGGTGTGGGATCGTATCGGTTTGCTATTGACCTAACTCCTAAGGACTACCTCACCGCTAAAGAAAAACGTGGCGAAAAAAAAATAGTGACCAACAAAAAAAAACGAGAGGACCTTATAGGCAGCTTTCCTTGTCTCCTTTAGAACAGGCTGTGGAAGTCTGTGAAACCTTTGAGCAATACATTTGAGCGCGTCTTACTGAACTGTTGTGATGACATGTCGAAGTGGAAGTAGACGTCATGGGAACATCCCATCGCAAGAGAAGTGCTGATGATGAATCAAAACAAACCGCGACACAAGAGAAACTTTTTTCTGCATTGGTCAAAATCTCAAAAGAACAATGAGTTGAACTGAAAAGTAATTGATGATTTTGTTGTAACATATTGTCTGGAACTTGAAATGGGTTGGAGCTATCTCATAAGTTTCTTCTCAGTCTTCACATCTCTCGATTTTATCCTCACAATACCACGACAAAGGTATTCGTCAAATCGTCCGACTTAAGGCGAACGTTCGACTCGCGAGTCATAATAGGGCTCCTAGTTTAGTATGCTTGTTAAACTGCAAAATATGTTTTTTTGTAAAATTATTCTTAATGTTAAGAAACGTAAAATTGTTATATAAATTATTTGAAAAAAAAAATTGACAAAAATATACTGATCGCAGAGAAACGCCCTTGTCCAAATCAAGTTTGTCCATTTGTATGTATAAATGAATGAACACAGAATTAACATCAACTTGATCCAGTTTAAGTATATCGAAACTCGATTTACCATAATCCCTATTTATAGTCACGAAGGTCATCATCAAAGGAATTATTTGTGTAAACCATAAAAATCAGCATTTACGATGCACGCATAAAAGCACATTTAATGTCCATCATCGTGCCTTATCGATCGCATAAAAAGTCAACATTATTTAAAGAGACAACTCACAGTAATGCCCGTGTCGTCAAGGCGCATTCTTCGAACCTATTCCGCATTTATTGCCATCACTGTCAACTTCTATAAAACTCAACGACGCCACATAGCACATTGCCATGTGCAGATTTGATCAGCGGTTGTCCCTTTTTTTATTGGTCTTCATTCAATTGATTGTAAATTCTAAATATAGACCTAGATGCATACTTCATTTAACTCTTATTTGAAATCCAGTCCACAGAAATCGAATCCCTGTGATGCTGCAGTTTGGCATATAATTTTATTATAAACCCACATTGCCCAGACAAATTACACAAACACATCTCCATTTCCAGTCTCACAAAAAATCCCCAAGCACAAAAGAAATCGAAAACGATCCATAGAGGAGATTACCTGATACGAGTATTGTGGGCCTCGAATCCAATCCACAATTCAAAATCGCTGAATCTGTTCACAAGCTCATTGTCAAGGTTTTTAATATAAATCAAAAAACAAACGCACACACATTATGCAATAAATTTGAATTTAAAATTTCATATTTTGTTGCATTGATGGCCGATGGTCTGTGTGACGTCCGATATGGCGGATAAACGACAGAGAACAACAGCGAAAACGATAAAGCCGATATGACAACAATTGTTGTAACAAGTAATAAACTTGGGAAAAACATAAACAACCCGACCGACGAATAAACGGATGAAAGGAAAATGTTAATCGCAAATGACATTAAAATCGTTCGAGGAAAGTCTTTGCTTTATGGACCCTTTTGTGTTGTGTTGTTTGGGCGACTACAGTGGTTCAGGTTGTGTGAAGAAGTGGCCCTAGAATTCAAAATTTTAACTAGTAATATTGATGACTAGACGTTCGCCCACTGGCACGCCTCTTTTTGAACATTATTTTATCCTCAAAAGTTTTCACTGTTTTCGTTGTTTTACTCTGGAATATTAAATATATATGTGGTCATACTAATTTTTGGTGATTCATTCCATTCGAGGCCTTAGAAAATTGGTTGAACCCAATTAATAAATTCGGTTGAATTTTGACAATGAAAAAAATCAAAAGGATCCACAGTGCATCGAAGTACGGCGGCAGCGGCATTAAGCAAGATGCACTCCATTCCCAGCTTAAAAGTGGAGATAAATATTTTCCCAACTGAAATGCCACCGAACAGAATAATATGGGCAGAGAAAAAGGATGCCAAGCATGAACACACGCACTGTTTCGATTTCGTTTTGCCTTTTGCATTTGGTTTTGTTATTGTTATCATTTCCAGAAGAGGACTCTCCGTACATAATCTGGAAAATGACTTATGACAGTAAAGAATCTTATAAATTTTACTTCATATCCGAAATGAATGGAAGCACACGCACAAAGCTCCGTGAAGAAGTGAAGAGAAAAATCGCAGATACAAGAACGTTGAATTCCACTTTCCATAGTCGGGTCGTGCGCCGCGCCGCATCTTCGTCGCATTGTTTGACGCCAAATTGTCTGGCTGGAGGGGAAATTCCATTTTAATACCTAATTCATATATTATATTTTTTTTTCTTCTAAAAGATCATAAGTTTATTGCGTGAATAAAGACAACGCATATCCGCAGGTGTAAATTTAAATTTAGAGAGAGGAAAAAAAAATAAGAAAACCAGGCAGTAAACGTGACTAATTTGATTAGATACACGGGAGTGAATTTTGAAGTGTGATTGCGAAAGCTCTTATTTTTTTCTTATTTAATTCAAGAAAGTGGGTTAAATGTCAAAAGAGTACAAATATTGCTTTCGGTTTTTGCTGATTTGATTATGTTTGTTTTGTATAAATGTTTTCTATTTTATTCCTTCGATATTTTGTTGTTGTTTGAGTTACTTTTCACCTCATTTCAGTACAAATTGATGCTAACGAGTTCGTGTTTTGTGACTGCTGACTATAAGTTAAACAGTTCTTTTTTTAATTTATTTGAAGATCATTTTTAATTTGGGAAGAAAAAACCAAAAAAAAAAAAACAATCAAAAGTTAACCGAAAAATAGAGTTCGCACGTCAGCTCTTTTGTTTTTATTGCTAACGAGATTATATTGCTGTTATTAAAATGTTTTTAATGATTTTAACCATGCGTATGGCAGATTATGTTTGTTTAAATATTTTCGAATATAAATGATTTATGTAAGTAGCTAAATGGGTGTTGATATTTGTGTTTTTGATGCTTGGATTTATGGTTTGAGGCGGTGGTAAATTATGTCTTTAAAGCAACTGAGCGAATTTTTTTATGAACAAATGTATATTTCGTTGGAATTTTGATTGATTACTTAGAAATATGAACTTTAAGATGAGAAAAAAAAGTTAAAATAGTTAAAACTATTAGA
Organism: Philhelius festivus; assembly: GCA_963931855.1. Lineage (NCBI taxonomy): Eukaryota > Metazoa > Arthropoda > Insecta > Diptera > Syrphidae > Philhelius > Philhelius festivus. Next base: position 216,733,090 of record OZ007555.1, read on the forward strand.
AAGTCACACTTCAGCATTCATACGCTGAATTGTCTTTGATAAAAATCACATTGATATAATAGCCTTGGGAAAGTTTGAAGACAATCTCTGACATTGTACCCAGAGATAGTTTACTATTTCAAGAACCCTTAGTGAACCAAAAATGAGACTTGAAAGAGGATTTAGAGGGTCCAACTAAAACATTCTTTGATGACTCATCACCATGATTGTAGGACGCAACATGGTGCAGTTGGTTAGTACAACAGAAAGACAAGGAAAGTGTTCAATGTTACCCTTGCATATATGTCCGTAACTTCACTTTAAGGCATATAACGTGGTCATAGAAAGTGCTGATAAGGGATTCATCATGAAATTCAGTAACCAGGAGCTGGGACAGAGAATATTCATTCAAATCCAGAGCATAAAGTCATTTTGACATACCAAAAGATGGCATAATCCATAAGTAGTATAACTTAATACACAAATCTTAAACTACCGAAAAAAACAAGGATTAGTTCCTAGGCGAATAGTTGAACTACTCTCTCGAAGGATATACCATCAAGTAGTGTACTGATGGATCGAGAACGTCTCATGGGACTGGAGTAGGCGTTTGTCGTCGATGAAGCAAATTTTCTTTCCGACTCGGGAGTCTTATACTGTGAGTTTGAAACTAATGTGGAAAGTGTGTGGGAAGGCTAAACGAAATTGACATGAATAAAAATGTCATATCGACAGTTCCAAAATGGAAACTGGTGTAGGTACAAAAGTTCTTTTCAGAAACCCTTGGACTAGATAGCTCATTCAGATTTCCTGATTCAAGCTGAGGGCCTGGTAGTGACGAAACCTGCTAAACAAGTCTAAATAATGGCAATACCACAAGCTGATATCACCTATTTCATTAATAGCCAAGCGGCAAAGAAAGTGATTTCTGCCATTAAAACAAATCGAAGCTTGTCGCGAAGAACTAAGGGTTTTGGTACACAAGCGCAACATACGGCTGTGTTGGGTTCCTAGTCACAGTGATGTCCCAGACAATAAAAGCACTGACGAGTTGGCAAGAATAGCAGCAACACTTGATCTGAATCAGGTAGACACAACTGTTCAGGTCCAACCCTGTAATCTTAAACAGGTAATCGAGAGCTAAAACAAACAAGAGATGCAACTCGCTCGATATCTACGAGTATCTGAAACGAAGAAACTATGGCCTAGTTTCAGCAAACAAAAAACCGATATTATCATCAAACTGATGAACAAGTCTTCTTCTCTTCTCGGGAACACCGCAAGAAAAAGATGAAACTCAGTATGGAGGACTTATACAGAGGATGCTGTGACGCTGAGATACATGAGGGCACTCCTCACTACCTGTATTACTGTCCTACGCTAGAGCATCTCAGAACCAGACACCTAGGGAGACACTTCTTCAACGACTTGGATGAGCGCGCTGTCATTCCAAGCAAAAACATATTAAAATTTATTATTGCTACCAAATGTCTTGAAAATTTTTAAGCTCTATCAACCAGCCGACCACGAAATTGGAAATCGCCTGCAACCAAAGTCAAAAAACATAAAAAGGATCACGGATGACAATGATAGTACCAACAAAAACGACTGAACGAACGGAGAATGGGCACTTTGCCTATACACCACCGATTGGCACTCCTCCTGTGAACACGAGCGTTAGAGAGTTGACGGGGCCCACTTCTTCCTAAGATTGATAAAACCTTCTCGAAAAGTCCCTTTGACTTATTCAGCAATCCTAGCCAAACAAACGGACGTATACACCAACCACTAACTTATCAAACTCATCTTCCATTCGTTGCATGGAGTCATATGATCCTATGGGTCTGGTGGAAGGATTTCTCAAGTGGGAGTAAAGAAAAGAATCACGCCCTTAAAAGGCGTCTTCGTCTCCTCAATGACTTAGAAGTACCCTCCGATATTTCAGGCTAAAGCTTGCTGAAACTCATCCTTCATCAACACCCTTAACGAATGAAATAGAATTAACATAGGTTTCAATATGTGGAAGTCACAATCCCTTGAGTATCACTACGGATCTACAATGATCTAAGTTTGACGGTAACAAGATCAACTAGCAGCCTATTAACCTAACCTAACAAAGTCATCTTCATACCAGGCCACATAGGTTTGTATGCAATTGAAGAAGCAGATTCTTCAGCGAAAATAGGAACAGCGAAACCCTTAACAGGGCCTGAGCCTTATTGCGGGACTGCAGAAAATGTGATAAACAACCAAATCGAAACAGAAGAGTTAGTTATAAAAACAAAAAATAGGGCAGAACTCTTAAAGCTGAGGGAGGCCACAATACTTAATGGGAGCGAGAACTCACTGCTTTTTAATCAATAGAGAAATGAAAATTATTTCTGTTTAAGTGGAGTGATTGAAATAAATTCAATTAAAAAGTTCAAGTGACCTCAACTCCAGCATCTAACTGATGAGCCCACTGACGTACCTGGGCGAAACGCACCTTGGAGTTGAGGTCACTTAAACTTTTTAACTGCTTTTTAGATCATGCCACAGCTCTAGCAGGTAGAACCGAACACAGTTTTCCATTGAGTGCAAAGTCGAAGGTACAAACATTGCGTAGAGTACAGAGATTCCTTCTTTACCGGTACTACACGAATGTGGAATATTATGCTTTCTTCCTCCCTTGTTGATATTTAGAACTTAAAAACTAAGTTGCCCTTTTTAAATCATATTTTTTTTTGACACACACTATACTAATCATCTTGGGTGTTCTCTTAACCGCTTTATTTCGCTGATTCATTGACTTGATAGTTTCTTGTTTCAGCTGACGTATCAATAAGTGTAGCATTAAAATTGAATATTTCTTAGTTTTTGATGAAAATAAATCGAGTGTAATCGGTTTGCATACGCATTTATTGTATTGCAGATGTCGAAAGTTACGGGCTATTTTAAAATCGTACAAACCGTGAATAATGGCAAAAGTGAATTGTCTGTTGTTCCGAGTGCGTGGGAGAAAAATGGCATACTATTTTGGCCAACAAAATCCGCCGGTACGGCTGCAATGCTATCCATAAAAGACCCAAATAGCGTTCCCGGGGGAACAAATTGGTGTAAATATAAATGCACTGTCAAACAGCCAAACGTGCACTGGGACTTTGAAGCAGCTGAAAAAGAAGTGACTAAAATGTTAGCCGAGCATGACACCAGTATCAGCAGCAGCGAGTGTGAAAATACCAACAAATTGCCACCACAAAGACAGAAAAAGCATGTGACTCGTCGTTGTTCTACATCAGCTGCTATATCCAATGCAGAAGATGTGGTATGTTAATAATATAATGTGTGCATACAATAACTGTTCAAATTATCTAATTTGCTTGTTTCATCTTTTTCACAAGGAATCACCAATGAAGAATAATCCTCAACCAGCGGCAACGCCAGTAATTGGTGAATCGGAAAAATTAACAACTCACCAGCAACCCCTACTGGAAGAAAATAAGAACTCTCCAAATGCTACAGCAATGACAGCACCAGCAAATCCAACAGATGGCGTTGATCTTTGCAATATACATTCAATTTTAAAAACATTGTCCGAGAGTGTACTCGGTTTGAATACAAAGTTTGACCATATGAATAAAAAAGTTGACCGCTTGATGGAACTAGCCGAAAAGCAGGACTCAAAAGCACCACCCCCAACCTTGACATCGTTGAAGACAATTATGGACCCAATCGAAACCTTTGATGATTTGTACGAATTTGAAGCAAAATTGAAAACAAACAAGGAATTCTCAAGTAATTTGGTAAGATTCGCACCTTCTTATGATTCCAAATTACAACTCACTTATGTCTTCTATTTACTCTATTTTAGATTGAAAAGTTAACACATGTTTGCGGTGCGAATTCAATGAAAGGCCAAAATGCCGCCTACACTCTGGTTGACATAATTTTCTCCAGAAAATTGTTGACAGAATTCTCTTGGGCGGGTAGCTGCAAAAAAGGTGGTAAACCAAAAAGACCATTCAGACAGTTCGAGCACGTGTTGAAATTTTTCTACACATTGGTCAAGAAATCAGATCCGACCTACACTGAGGTTGAGGCGAGGAATTTTTTCAAAAAGAAAGTTCTGCCAAATAGTTTGCGGCGAAGCCTGGCACCGCTGATTCGTGCATCTCAACCCAAAACTCGAAGAAAGGGTTTTAAAAAACGTAAACCACCGAAGGATGCCATACCATCACAATTGTCAGAGAATGTAAAAGAAGAAGAAGAGGATGGTACAGAGTCTGAAGATGAAGAAGAAGAAGATGAACACGATGAAGATTTATTCAAAGAAATGCTTGAAGAATTTGTAAAGGAAGAGGAAGAAGTAGTCCAAGAGGAAATCTCTGAGGAAAACGCAGATGTAGCACCTCCAGTCAAACGCATGAGAAGGTCCACGAAAGGGAATGGACTCAATTCGGAATTTTTGTATACCACATGAAACAAAATAAATAAACGCAACTAAAGTTTACTTCAATGTGTCTGTCTAGTTTTTTTTTTTATTGTTAAAAGGCTCTAAAATGAGGAACAACATCGACCAAGACGGAAGTATTTTGACGGAAGTATTTCACACCAAAAACAATTGGAGGATGTTAAAACAAAAAACAAACAAAAAAAAAATCAAAATCGAAGACAAATCGTCAGCTCTCACTATGAGCTTCAATGGTGAGATATCGTTATTTTCACTTAAGAGTTGGTATTGATCCTTTTGAAGTCTTACGGATAGTATATAGAAATCGGTAAAAAGTGAAACACATTCCGAGAACACTTATTACGGATATTCAAAAATTATCCATATTTTTGAATTTTTTAAATATTGTCATAAATAAATATTTTCAGAAATATTGTCACGGGATATAGAGGGATTAATTCAATGGGAGAACCGGAAGAGAACAGTAATGGTTCTTCTATAAAATTTTGACAGAAAAAAGAGTGAACACTTTTTAACTCAGAGGTCTTACCTGGGCTACTCTATTACCTGAGCTGAGGTTAGAAATAGTTTTCAAGACTAGCCAGGTTCCTGTAAAAGAGATGGTGGTAGTTAAACGCCAGTTCTCATATATCCATAATAAGTTACTTCTATGGGATTACCCGGTCATCTGTACCGGGAGGCCTCACACTTAAATTCGAGTAAAATCTGGAAGTTCTAGGAGAATTTACATGCAAGGTTCGATAATTAACACCTTAAGAGCTCCTTAAAAGCTTAAGTCTGCTCCGATACGACATACGATGTTAAGTTGACAAGATAAAATATGCAACACTAAGTATAGCTGCGATAAAAGTTTGCAAGTGTGAGGAACCGGATTCGTTGAATCGCATTAAGAGCAAGTAATTGAGTTCTAGACGATAAGTGATCTACTGGCTGTGATCCGCCTCAAAGCCACTTTCCAAAACATATGCGCTTATGCTTCTACCGATGACGCCAAAGAACCTATCAACGAGGAGTTTTATGACACGGAGAAAGTTTACGGAGCTTGTCCGGAGTGCAATGTTAAAGTTGTGCTCTAGAACTTCAATGCTTATATCGGAAAGAAAAAGTTCACAAGATGAGTTGCTTAGCGAAATCATAAAACCACTTCCGACTTGCATTATTTGTAGAAGATCATAATTCGGTGATACAAAGGAATCTGACTCTCTCCATCTCCAGACGGTCGAACCACCAACCGAATCCAAAATTTTCATATGATCACAATTCACTTATCTAATATCTTAGACGTGCGTTCATTTCGAAGGTAAACGACAAATTTGACCATTCATTTGCGGTGACAAAAATTTAGAGTTCGATTCTCTACCGAAAAGAAATGGGGAACCGCCGAAAAGAGGACATTTAATGTTCAACTCTTTAGCACTTCTGTGATCGTCAGAGTCCGAAGAGAGCAGCTGAACGAAAAGCTCAGTAATTGAAGTAGTTGCTCCATTATTGCGACATCACCAAAAATATCAACAAACAACCGGGGGCTACCAGCCATCCAAGGAAACGAACCCGCCTCATAATGGATACTGTATGCTTATTTTGGATAACGTCGACCGAAAATAGGCTTGCGAAAAATTCTGCAACGTAGTATAAAATCAGGAGAAAGAAGAGGCCGTGCTCAGTTTCTCGGCTTAAGAAAGTTGAAGATGCGAACAAACCATTATAAAATCAAACAAGCGCCTGCTGGTCTTATAACCTTTTCACACCAGACCTAAAACGCTGGGGCCAAATTACCGCTTCAGTTAACGAGTGAGTGAGTCCCATCAGTGATCGAATAAAAATGTCAAATTAGGGCAATCGATTGCTCGATGACGTAAGCGGTAATGCCAAACTCACATGATTCAGTCACGTATTACTCGAATTATTACGGTATTACGTTAATTTGGCCCCTGTTTTCGAATATACTCGTAAAGCATTCAAACCGAGCATTTACACATTTTTGTTTGACATTTAAATTCTTCTGACAGCAACTGTCAAAATTTGTAATGTAATAATGCCGCCATTTTCACTAAAGGCCGAATATTTCAAAATGTCTGTTTGCTTAGCTTATCGTTAAATTTCAACAAGTTTTGGATAGATTTTGTATAAAACTTGTGGTTTCGGAAACGCTTCGAATGAGTAAAGTAACAATTCACAGAAATACAGGTAATAAAATATGTACTAAAGCAGCATTTTAAACTGCTGTTAAATCAGCTGCATTGAATCACTTCAAGTTTATGATTTGGATTTCTCGATTTCCTCATTCATAAAAGATTCTACTGAAAGATTGAATGTTGATTTTTAAGAAAATGGAGGCAGGACTGAGTATCAGTTAAGTAAACAGGGATTATTGTCCCATAAAAGTTCTTAACCACTGATTTCAGTGGATTATCCGAGATTCAACCAGAGTTCAAGGGCATGAATGAATATAATCGCATCCTGGAAACCTGGTGTGGAATCGGCTAAGGTGATAGTTGATTGTCAATTTTTTATTGTCGTTTTGACTATAGCTGTCCCTATCATATCAATAAAGAAATATAGAGGGAGAGCGATTGTCAAAACGACAATCAATTAATTGAGTGATCCCTTTCACTCTAACGCGATACGGGTCCTGGTTGGATGTAAATTAGGTTGCTAAATCCAGGTTTCAAGCGATTGTACAACTGGGCCTTTGTACATAATAACAACAAATAAAGGTCTATCTACGAACGTGTAAAGGTTTTTCCATAAAGCGTTTTCTATCTGTAAATTTTAATAAAACAAACTGTGAGTGAAATATTATTGAATTTTTGCATTTATTAAGAAGGCGATATAGAATATTACATCATTAAAATTTCGCCTAGTGGCGCACATTCGAAACGTCAAATTTTCCATAGCTCTGCAATAAAAATCGGGCTGAATTTGAGCATTGACATTAATTATGTTGGCTTTCAGGGAAGTAGTGGTTTGATAACATATATTCCCAGGAAGAGGTCTAACAGGGTCAAATCGAATCAAAAGAAATTGGATATCATCGATCGATAGCGCTCGCCTTTGATGGTAATGGCCTGACCAAAGTCGTTTTCAAAGAAGTACCGACCGATGTTTCCGCCAACACAAAATCCACATCACTGACTATCCTGGAGACATTGAAATTTCCTGGACCTCGTGTGGATTGTGATCTTCCCAAATTCGACTATTTTACTTGTTGACTTACCTATTTATCTAAATGGGCCACCTTACGGAATATGATTTTTTGACCGAAATTGGGGTCAATATCCAATTACTCGAGAGCTCAGTAAGTAAACACAGTTGAAGTTTGTACGGATATAGGCCCAGGTCATGACGAAAAACTTCATCTGAATCTTCTCCACACTCTCACCAACAGCAGCGATATTTCCGACAAATCTTGCGTTTCGTTCACGCACAGGTATTGGCCGATATGTCACTAATCCGGTCAACTCAAATTTACCCACCACGTTGCAAATAATTATCTCAGAAAAACTATTATGTCAACCGTAATTTTTTTTTTTTTTTTTTATAATCTACCCGCGGATTATGATTACCCTTTGAATATTTCAACACAGCGCGGGCGTGGAGTAAATGAAGAGAAAGAAGGATAGGAAAGATGTGTGGCACGATGTTCTGAGACTGAAGGTGGTTGTCTCAGATTTTTTTATCTCCAGGGATGGCGGCTGAGCGAAGTGCGAAATATTACTCGAAGAGAAGACCAATTTTCCTAAAACAATTCAGTCATTGGCACATGTTATTGAATTCTTTAACTCTCTATGTTGGCCAGACAGACTTAATAAATGACAACTAATTTGACTTATGAAGATTTGACATTATGGCGACAATCATATGATAAAGCTCGGAAATCCCTATTAGTCACCTCGAGGAAGTTTAGGAGTTCATATACCTCAGAATAGGATTAACTCCACTAATAATATCCTCCCCGACGGGTTTCACCTTGTCGTGATAGGGAGGCTTATGTCTATTCTCCGGCTGCACGACCAGCTGGAGATTTAGACAATTAAGAAACCCCAAAAGGGAGTAGAAGGTTTATAAAACGGTGTGTGATGGTTAAATCTCCGGCTGCTTGCGTGGCTGGAGATTTTTAAGGTTTTACTGGGTTATGACGGGAGTTGACTGGTAAGGTCTCCGGCTGCTTGCATGGCTGGAGATTTTTAAGGGTTTAAAAAGGTTTTATAAAGAGTTAAGCCTCCGGTTACTTGCGTAACTAGAGATTTTATTTGTTAGTAGCAAATAATAGTAGGACAGTCGTCCTAGTTATTTAGAAGAAAGACTAGGAGTGTCGTTCCTAGTTCGTCGCATGGCGAATGAAGACCAAAAGGAAGCACACTAAGTTGTTGGTTACTACCCCGGCCGACTTCTTTGTGTGTGTATCCTAAGGGTTGACAGGCCCAGAGTTTTGCAGGAACTCATCTGGAAGTGACCTCGGTTGCGAAGCTCCACCGAAAGCTATATTCTGGTACCATGGAAGATAGTGCCCATTTGAGTTGAGGGTTGAGTTTTACCCTCTGCTCAAACCCTATCTAGGAGGTAGGCCCCCTAGAGGGAGCATCATGGTGCCTTGGCTTATTCCAAATGCGGAGACACGGTTTTCAAGATTCTTTTCTTGAATTCAAGGGGTGTTAGATAGACCTCGCCTCCAAAGCAAGAGGTGTGCATATGCTGCAAAATATCACAACTTTATGACCGACCCAATCTGACTCCAATAGAGGTAGGACTCCCGTGGGATTGAGCCATAATAGGCAGGTGCTCACGTTAAACCAAAAGACGATCTTATCGACCAAGCTTGCGAATAGTTGCTTGAACAGAGGACCAATTTTCATAAAACAATTTAGTCAATTGCACATGTCATTTAGCTTTCTATGTTAATTTGATAAGACAGACTCAATAAATGACAGCCAATTTGACATTTGAAGCTTCGACAGTATGGTGACAATCATATGATAAAGTTCGGAAATCCCTATTAGTAACTTCGAGGAAGTCAAGGAGTTCATATACCTCGCAATAAGGATTAACTCCACTAATAATATCTTCTTATAAATTCAACCAGGTATGACCTCTATGACTGGTATCTAGATGTGGATATATTCCAAAGGGTTACAGCAAATCAACAACAAAGCTCCAATGAAAAAGATTTGCGAATCGAAAGTCCCAGGTTTGGGGCGATAATGAAGACCGAAGATCGATTGGAATGTTGTGAAGTACACACTTCACAACAGTTTCAGGTCACTATATGTCTATATTAATTAAATCTTTTTCGAAGAAAAACTCTCCAGGGAGTTTTGGTTTTTTTGAAATGAAGCATTCATCGAGCCTGTTGTACGCAAGTTTGTGCAAAATGTTCATGAGACTGGTATGCTAGTGGACATCACTCATAGTCTCTGCCGTGTCGTAAGCTGCGCACAGAAGAAAATGTGGCTGCTGTAGCCTAGAGTGTCTGACTTAATTTACGAACATCAACTCGCCCGATCGATATCATCGAATTCTAAACAAAGATCTCGGATTATGCGATTTGCAGTTTGGTAATGGCATCATTGGAGACATTTTTTTTCGAAAATGAGACTTGGAACAACGTTTCGGTCAACGGTGGCCGTTACAGAGCCATGTAAAGCCACTTTTTTTTTTTTACTGAAATTGACGACATGGATCTGGACGAACTCTGGTTCAAGCAGGCGCCATGCCACAATCTGTCGTTTGCGCGCATCAAATTCCCAAATCATGTTATCAGCCGTCTTGGCGATGTTTGTGGGCAACCGTGAAAGACAGATATTATACCAATGATCTGGAAACGATTAAAGCAACGAGCTTCAACCCGGAACCATCAGCAAGGTTTTGGAAAATAAGAGTGACAGAATGCGCTAATGCGAAACCAGATGAGGCAGCCACTTGAACGACGTTGTGTACCATAATTATGGGAATGTTTGCTCTTGCTAATATAGCCACAATACATGGACAGCATTTTATTTTGGTCGTTTCATTGCATTTTTAAAAAGGAACTTGTGTTTGGCCCATCCTTTTCATAAAAAATGGGACCTCTTCCTGGGCTATACAACTTCTGCAAAAATTCTTTGAATAAACGCCAAGCTACGTTGCGTGCTTCGAATTACAAAGCTGATATGCAATCCACTAAAGGATATTAAACGCTTAAAGTGTTTCAGATCAGGAATGATTCAGATTGTTTTGTCAGCAGATATGTGGTTAAATTATTCCATCTTCCAATTATTCTGTCTATAGCATCTTGTTTCGGAATTAGTTAATTTATAGCAATGAGTATACCTATATTAGCCTTTTCAAAAAATATATGTGATGTTGTTCCACTTTTGGCGATTTCGTCAACCTGGCAGTTCTCTGGATTGTCACAATGCACTGGCCTCAGAAAAGGTGAATATTGAACAGCTGCACCATCTCAATAAGATATGAAGGGTGGTTAAACGCTGGTATAGGAATAGAGAGGACCAACAATTTTTCTGCCGATTCAGAGCGTCTAAGGTGAGCAGCAGTTTACATGGCAGGAAATACTCTCGGAGGTAGTATACCACTGAAAAACATTTCTGCAGCGGTCGAGAATCGAATCCAAGACCCTCTACATGATTGTTCAACCCACTAACTAGTATACCCAGAGGTAGTATTAGTTAATTTAACTGCACATTTAATTTTCTACAATTTTCTCTCTTTAAATGCTAAATACAATTTGATCAAAATCACTTTTCTGCTAAGCTATGAAGAACCCACCTTACCCCTTCGTTTAATATATATTGATTCCAAATTCTTTGTCAATATTAATATTATTTATTTAACTAAAACCACCCATGATCTCACCCATATGTCGTTATAACAACTAATTCCAATTAATCATAATAAATATCAATAATCTTGATTAGCACTCAACTCACTCATCAAATCACATGATCTTGTTATTTTCCATCACCTTAGCAGCCATTATCACCATTAAATCCATGAGACAACAATTGAACAATAGCAAAACCATCGTTACCACAATTTTCTCCAACGACGAACGACGCCCGGCCGCTACGCTCCAAAGTAATCTGTCCTCGTTCAAGAAAATTTGCAAATACATCATTCATCAGTATAATCCGGCATTTAAGCCATCATGCATTCCTCCACAGAGCTATAGGAGTATAGTCTGGCGCTTTTCAATACATCCACTTTGAATGTGATCTTAAAGCTAATTACGTGATGTAAGCCGACACAAGAATCCTTCGAGGACGGGTGTGGCGTATTTTTTTTTTTTGTCTTCTTCTCCCAAGATCTGTGTGTCGGATCGTCATTATATAGCGGCAGCGGCGCGGCGTCATTTAGTCGCGGGGATTGTGTTGGATATAATGTTACAAATTTGATCGATAAGTTAACATCAACATGGACCGACACCACCGTTTCAACCGACACAGCATACAGCAATTGACTTGCGGATTAACACTGTGAGAGCAAATTGAAATTGCCTTACAAATTTGAAGCAATCAATTTTTCGAAATCTCAATATGTGCGGTAGGTAAGTTGGCTTAAGGTGCTGGCTGGCACACTAGACTGAGTTATGAGGTTGTTATTTAGCAGCAGTCGGTTCAATGAGCCGTATTAGTGGGAATTCTATCCTCTTAATCGGTCATTGTTTGTTTTCCATAGAGTTTAAGATTCTATTTCGAAAGCTAGAAAAAATGTCTACATCAACCAACATTACAGAAGTCTAAACCTTGAGTGGAAGTTTTGGATAAGGGACTGCAAAGTTTCAATTACTAGTCGAAATGTTTGTAAGCCATCAAGAAAGTTATCTCAGAACTTCGATAAGCCTATACCTAACCTCAGCTTGTCAAAAATGTCTCCAATTCACTCCTGTGTCTCGTTTGCTTTACATTGACACCCTCTTCAACTTCTCATCAATATTTAACTATTCAGGCGATTCCGGCATTAAATCAAATAATATGTCAAAAGGTCTTTTGTGCACAATTCTTCTTCTGCAACTTGACATTTGAAAAATTAGCCTATTCCCATAAATTTTACAATAAAGATAAAAAATTAGATACATGTGTCAACGGGCAATGGTTGCAAATGACAGAAACAATATACCAGAGCCCATTACAATAAGTACCGCTGTCAAAGAGCTTTGCAAACTAACATACCCAGCGACACATGTCAGTCCCGCAGAATATTACTGTCGAATTTTACTTACAAATGGGTTAATCCCTTAACAACAAGAAACCAAGCTGGAAAACGAAGCTTGCAGCATATAGAATAGACCCACCCCCCGTCCTCAAGACCCGTATTCATTGATACTCTAATTGACATGGCATCTAACTGCGGATGGCTCGTTGTAAAACACAACATTACCACAAGAGTCGAATGCAAAAATACCGTTTTGCAAACAAGTGTGCCTCCATCTATCTATCTTTCTGGCTATACATACATATGCATGTATGTCCATAAAGATATTTAATTTACCGCTGCTCCACTGGTAGAAGTTGTGATGGCCGAATGGTGGTGGTGGAGGTGCTCCTTGCGGCATGCGGCTCCGGACATATATGCGAAATAACATAAATCAACATTAGGTGGATTTGCACCACACTTACGGTTGGTCGGTCTTCCGAAGAGGAGTCAAGAAAGAAGACCCCCAGTCAGGTTCATAGCTAGTTTTTGTATCATCATCGCACACACAAAACTAAAAAGTATCTATAATTTGAAAAAATATGAAGAAGTATCTGATGCTTAGTCATAGTTGTGGCGGTGCGTCTTTAACATGTGCTTGTGTTTGTGGCCTATTTTATGAGATGAGAAATATTACGCGGATACATTTGAATCCAGAGTGCACAGAAAATGCGGGAAAATTGCAAGTCTGCCTGTCATGGATGAGTAATTTTTCGTGGTATAAAACAATAAAAAAAAACTGAACAACTCGTAAAGAGTTGAATTCTATCGAACCCGCACCTAATTTGCAAATGATCCATCAAGAGTGAGTAAGTACTTTAGTTGGTTGAACGCTGCCGCAGGGTTATCGCAACATGAATGAAAGATACTTTGTATCTCGCCTCGTCTTGTCTGTTAGTATTGGTCGTGTGTAAATTAACATATCGAAAACGAGTATTGCTTTTTTTTGTTCTGCGAGCATCTCGAGAGGAAACTTGAAACTGTAAGTTCGAGTAGAAGGTGTCAAGAGAGTCTTTAGCTTAGTCAGTATCTTACACTACTTCTTCAAGTGATCACTTTCGTGCTTGAGAAGATCACTTTGTTTTTTTGTTCCACCTGAAATATGCATTGAAAGACAGAAAGACTGACAGAATTAGGTTAACATGTGTAAAAGTGGCGCATTCGACAAATGTGTCAAGCTTGGTGGGATACATTAATGGCGTGCCTACATCTCTAACATGCCCTCATAATTGTTCTTCTTCAATTTGTCTGTTTTGTATGTCGAGACGATTTGTTATTGACAGACATACTCGTATAGAATTACAAAATTTGTGTAATTTTGATCGCACTTTCGTAGAACTTTCATAAACTCCCTTTTAATTATAATTATTTTGTTGTTTAATTGGCACACATTTTGGTTTCATTCTTATCTTGGTGTTCCAATTTTTTTTTTTTACGTCTGTGGGGTTTTGATGAAACTGTTAAATCTAGTCTTAAAAACTTACCAAATATACAAAATAAAAGCGAAAAGATTTTCATTGACACTCACCTGAAAGAAAAGAGAAAAAAAAAATATGTTACTATAAAAATTAAGCTCTGTTGTAAATTGATGGCATATACTTGGTTTAGCCAAAGATGTACTCGTACTTAAAAAAGATTTACTTTGTTAAATTTATGATTTTCATCAAGTTTAAACCTTAGAATAATTATAATTTTATATGTTTTTTGAGATTGAGAGTCCGTGCGTTGGGCGCCATTTAAAAAATCTGATTATAAATATTATACAACGTGTGAATTTATTTTAGTTTGAATGTTTTTGGTTTTGTTGTGGAATTCGCTCTTGGAATGTTCGAAATTTCTTATATTTTTGTTTTCTAAATATTTCAAAATTTCCCCTACTGCAGCACAACAGATTTTTTGTCTAAAAGAAAAGCAGTATTCATTATTCAAAAAAAAAAAATAAGATGAATTTGGCCTTTTCTTAATCCTATTTAGCTATGATAAATACAAGATAAAAGTGCGTAGAGAACAAGGGCTTATACTAAGTCGTCCAAAAATAGGCAGTATACAGGAAAGCCTGTTGTTTTCATCTCTTTTGGATTATAATGGCTTTCGATAAGCTATATCTGCTTTTAAGATCTTTCAGGGTTTCCATATTGAGCTCTATAAACAGCCACAAATTTATAAGAATTATCAATAGCTTTGACATGGATAAAGATGAGACTACAGAATATGTATACTTATTGAAGTAATTTGAATATATCCTTTTCTAAACCTATAAAAAGTCACTAAGAACTGAACATTCTTTAAACGTAATTAAAAACTGTATCAAATAATTTACGTAAATAACCTCTCCTTATTAAAGAAATTAACCATACTAGCCGACCCAGCTCTCGAAATTCGAGTGCCAATTTATTTGTTTAATTCATTATCGTTCAATAAAAGACAGAGAATTCATGATATTTTTAAATTGTTGAATGCAATGAGAAGTACCTACTAAGCAGTCAATCCTGGAGTCCAAAGTAAAACAGTTAATGGTAACCAAAATTTCAAACCTATACACATTTCTGACACATTGCAGATTTTTGACACGTTACAGATTGGTTGTTGTGTTTTAGGCCGCAAAAACAATTGTTGGGTTGAACTGATGTTATTTGATGTATCAGAATCCGGTATGTTTAATGTGGATTTTTGGACGTTTCTTAATCCATCGACATCGTAGCCATCCTTTGATGGAATTTGACAGTTTATGGCTTGACGAATAGAGGACGAATTCAGTTATGACGTTCAAAGAGTATTTCGTACAAAATGTCAGCCGAAAGCCCTAAAATTGCTCTTTTCCGGAGCAAAAAATAAAATACTTTTTTTTTTTGGATGTTTATAGACGTTTTTTAATCCATCGAAATCTTAGCCATCCTTTGATGGAATTTGACAGTTTATGACTTGACAAATAGATAATTCAGCTTTGACGTACAAAGTGTATTTCGTACAAAATGTCAGCCGAAAACTTTTTTGACACTTTTTAATCCATGTACAAAGTAGGCATCATTCGATGTTATTTGGCAATTTATGGCTTACAATAATAGAATATTTTGTGAGAACTACTCGTATCAAAGCCATAAGTCAATCTTATCATTGAAATCGAAACTAAAATCGAATAGGAACAGTATTGAATCATTTCAGTGAAATGAAAATGATCGAATGATCGGTTCGTTGAAATAATCGGATCATTTTCGGAATCGATTGTTGAACGATTTAATCATTTGAAATGAACGATTTACTCAGCCCTAATTTGAATTTGATATTTTGTTTGTTTGTTGTTAGCTCATTCTTGTCAAACCAGGGGGATGTTTTATTTTCAGGGAAGAATAAAGCAAGAACTACATGCTCTCTTTTTCCAACTCATTTCAAATTTCTTCCATCTTGAAAACACAAAAAGTAAAAGTTGAAATGGTTCTTAATTTCACTTTTTCACTTTTTGAAAACACTAAGGCTAGGCGCGCACATTCAATTCTTAGTTTCGCAACTGCTTGGTTCGTTACTTGTTACTCAATAATTCTTGAACAACTGAATGGATCTTGATAAAATTTAACACACAAAAAAGTTATAGTCCGGATTATCGTATAGGCTACTTTTTTTATTATCAGGGGAGGGGCATTGGGTGGTCGAAACACTCCAAAATTATTTATCTCTACTTCTATCTTCGTATTGCACTGAAATGTAGAACATATAAGTAGTTGCATTGAAATGCCATACTTTGGTGGTGCGGGCCCAGAGGAGGGGCATTGTTTGATTAATTTACCTAAGCAGTAACGATAAAAACACTCAAAAAAGTTTAAAAAAAAATAAAACAAAAACAAAATTCTCCGAATTAAAAACAAAAAAAATTTGACAAATATTTGTGTGTCTTTGAATTTAAACTATTTTAAGGTAAGTTAAACTTTATGTGCCTACAGGTTTAACTACATACGAGTACATTGTTATAGGATAGTTACATACGTATGTGAGTTGCTCATTGTTTGTTAGTTTTTTTCAAAATATCCTTTGCTTGGCTCCATTACTTTAAGAAAAGGACTTGATTGGATTTATTGGTTTGCTGTTTTGTTTTAATCCAGGTACATGCATAGATACGTTAAATAAAAATAATTCGTACGCTTTCAACTTCTCATGTTGAACAGGAGATCAGTTGTGACAGTTCTTAGCTAAGCTAAACGTGTTTATTATTTCAGTGGTAAGTCGTCTTTTTCAAATAGAGCTGTTCAACGATCCAGAACAACACACCAGAAGTAAAATAAACACCCAAAAACAACATTCCGTACTTCACACTAGATTTCCATTTACACAAGATTTCCAATGCAAGAAAAACTGAGCGAATCTACAGAAACTTTTAGACGCATGATTTATTTTGAAAAACTTCAGTTGAAAAAAAAATTGCTTGCGGGAGTTCCCGCACGGGTACGCTAGTTATATATACATATATATAATGTATGAGAGCAACAGATGTCCGGGCATTTTTTTTGCAATTTTTATTTGTGGTTTTAAACAATTTCTGTTTAGTATATTTAAATAATTTTGGCATTGTGCACATCTATGCAAAAAATGCTTTCGTTTAATATGTAATTTATGCCCCTTCGGTTCTTTTGGGCCGCGTAAAGTGTACCACAATAAACATGTTTGCCGTTTTATTATATGATTAGCTACTGTAAAATCTTTTTTTGATTTTATTTTTTGTTCAAGGTTTTTAATTAATTTTTAGACAGAAGCTTCTAAAGCCTTAAAAACTTTGCATGGCAAAACTTAGAAAAAAATATTTTTTGGATTAAAAAAAAAAATTGTAATTATTTTTTTTTGAAAATTCGATTCAAAAACATTTGAATATTATTTTCCACTTGTCGTTGTAACGGATAATTGCAGCAATTAAAATACAAAAGATGTGATTTTTGGAAATTTCACTTCTGTAAATATTTTTGGGTATAGACTACAACGAGTTTGAACTGAGAAAATATATTTTTAGAATTAATTTTTATTTTCGATATACTATTTAAGTCTTGCATTAAAAATAAAATCGAACTCGAGATTTGATAAAAGTTAACATTACCATGGTAGAGAACCCAACAAAAAGTAGATAATGAGATTCTGTCTGTCTGTATGTCTGTACCTCGACCTACAACCGTAAACACTGAAGAGATTTTCTTTAAACTTGTTGTTTGGGGTTCTTCAGAGATTCCCTAGAGGAGAAAGTAAAGTTTTTTTAGCACCAAAACTAACGGTACTTGCCATAGAGCCGTTATGCAAAATCATATTTGTTTTAAAAATTTTGTTCTAGAAAAATTACAAAAAAAAGTTTTATATAAAAAAAAATAAATTTAATAATAAAACGATTTTTAAACTTTAGTTGCAAAAATTTATATTTTTTAGGCTATTTGATGCATGTGAATATTTTTTATCTATTTAGTCCATGTTTTTATATTTATCAACAATTTCAAAAATTTAAAATACTTTTACATAAGAGCTTAATTTAATATTTTCTCTTTTCTCAATAAATGCTGAACAGTATATTTATTATAAGGTTGATATTTCTACAAATAAATAAAATAAAGAAAAAGTTCTAACACACTTTGGAACTACAGTACCGCATGTAGATTTTGAAATTTTATTATTTCAAGACTGACCAATAAATCAGCTTCCATTTGTGATCGCGCACAAAATATTTTAGTGGACATAGAAAAGTCTCATGGTTACGATCATAAACAAAATCATTTCATATTTGACGTTCAACGTCAAAATAAATTTAAAAACATATAAACTGAAACGTGAACACCCAAAATCATAATTATAAAAAAAAAACAGGAAATAAAAATTTCATAACCCATGTTAAAGTCTTGTCCCAAAGTTGAAACTCTTGAAGACCGACCTTAAAAACCAATTGCCTCGTAAATTTCTGATAAAGTTCTTCTCTCAAAAAATTTCTTCCTCCAAAGCAATTAAATATATCATATTTTTTGATCTGTGTTTAAATTTAAGGCGAAAACAATCTGCCCCTCAAAACTGTTGTAAATATTCGGTTACCATTAATAAAAAAAAAAAAATGTCCGCCTCAAAAACTTTTATACAAACTAAACAAAAAAAAAATGAAATTTACTAATTAAATCGGAAAGGTGCATTGAAAGTTATTGCGCCTTCAGTATTTATCGCTAATTGCCAGGAAATGTAATCTTCCACCCAAGAAGTTGGATGTTGATGTTTTTTTTGGTATAAGTTTTTTTTTAATTAAATCATCGCATGCCTCTTGCCAGTAACTTACCAACGCCACTTAGTTACTTGCCGGCTTAGCAACAACTTAAAGAATGGCCGTTAATCTTTGATTTTTTGTTTCGTAATTTTTGATTATTTTTCCTTAATTGCTCGGATGCAGTACAATGATGTGTGTTTGTGTGTGTGAAAGTATTTCTTCTATAAAATTGTACGTATAGGTACTTTTGAGGAAGTCCACTAATGTTAGGTTTTGTTTTTTTTTTTTTATATTCTTCCATTAAAGATACTTTTTCTACACTAAGATACGAGTACTTTTCTTTTTACATACCTAGTTACTTTTTTTGGACTTCTGTTTTGGCATTGATATATTGGTCATGCTATGGCTTTTGTTGCCAAAGTGTTGGTAGTTTAGTTGGTTGCCGACAACCGCCTAAAACGGCAACGAACTCCATGGTTAACTTGGCTAGTTGGAGACGCAAGAGGAGGTCTTAAAGGTACGGCAAACTCAGCATGCAGACGAGAATGAATGCATTATGCAATCTATATTTGTACTGGTTCAGTGAGTGCTGCAGGCTTGAGAATTGAGAATAGTCAAGCAAGGTTCTAACTATTAACTAACTCATTTTGCTTAGGAAAGAGGAAGAATCGGCAGAAATTTTGGAATTGGTTAAGTGGCTATGAGACAGCAAGACAGGCGTAGGCTCGCGATGTAACTTGCGGTGTATAAGTGATCTGCAGAATTAACCATTTTGGGAGAATTGTAACTGTAGAAGGAGATTAATCGAGGTACTTCGCATATTTGGAAACACTGCCTAATAGGTGACAAATCAATTTGTTTCAGTTTTAATGAATTGCAAAATGTCACTTGGTTTAATTAAGGGACTGTTTTTCGGGCACATTTGGAAGAAAGTCATATTGGTGTTGATTCCTATGTTCCCCATGCAAACAAATACAATCCAACCGAGCGCATTTTTCGGTGGGTTATTAAAAATGTGTTAAAAACAACGTAATCTCGGTTAAAAACTACTGAGTGCTTATTGCTTTTAGCCACGTAGTCAACGCGATTAAATAATATTATTTGAAATAAACAACTAAGAATGTTAGTATACTCGAAACACTTGGTTGAATTAATCAAGAAACTAGGCTATAATTTTCAATTTCAAAGACTGTTCATTTTAATCGAGTAACGTGTTTAAATCGAAAAACTACACTTCATTAATTTTACAAATTTTGTATTTAATATTAAACAACCTTTTTAGTTAAATAAAATTTATGTGTAATTAAACTAGTATCTCGGTTAAAATATTTAACCAGATTATTTTAATATTGCTGAGTGAATGGATTAATTGATTTAACCGATTGATGATCGTTAAATAATACATCATAATACACAATAATATATAATAAATCCTTTATCTTAACTGACAGAAGATTGTTATAATTGCAAACTAACTCGGTTTGAATAATCAATCAGATTTATTTAATCAATTAGCAGAGTTGAGGTTGCAGGTTGTTAACCGTCTCACTTGTTTAAATTTACACTAATTTTACGTTAGTTTTAACCGATCATATTTCTGGGTGAATGTTTACTTAGATATAGAAGATTTATCGAGAAGCTCCGTTAATCATAATGTAATAGTGAGATATTTTCCTAGCGTTGCAGTTTTTTTTTTTAAGGTAGGTAAGAATGAAGTGTTTCTTAGGACCGACTTTTGTGGGTAAAACTATTTTCTTATGATCTTTAATAAAGTTCCAACAAACTATAGGTAAACCATTAATAAGAGTGACTCGACTGTCTTGGAAAGTTTCCATGTGTTAGAACGCCCTTAACAAAATTCAATAATCCACCTGAGATCTTCGAACCTTTCTTAACTTAAATATTGTCAAAAGAACTGCTATTTCATCGTAAAATTTTGAAATAAAAATGTCTACTGTTAACTTTCTTTAATAATTTAATAGTTAAAAATTTGTAACCTTGATAATTTTTCTTTGTATTTTTCAGGTAAGTTTCCTATACAAATGGACCTTTTGGATTAAAGATGTCAAACATGGGTAAGCATTTAAAGCTCTTGTTCGCCTAATTAAAGAACAAATAATCAACAGAAAGTTAAATCACATTGACTCAAATCAAGCGTTCTTGTCAAGGTGTCTACTTTAAAGACTTCCATAACTAATGACCCTGACCATTAGTTCTTGACAGATGTACCATATTTTCATGTTTTGAAAAATTCAATTTTTTGTTTAATTTATTTCTCATGTCAATCATGCTGATGAGCCTATACACAATCACCTGACATTTAACGTAACCTTTGCAAATTAAAATTAAGTTACAAACGTCAAAGACACACACAAAAAACTTTAAGCCAAGCCAAAGAATTGCGGATAGAAATTCAGTCCGCGAATTAGTTTCAATAATTTCAAGAAGAAAAAACCAGCTAAAAAACAAACCTCACAAAGAAGCACACTCATCTTTTCCGATGATGATCTTAGTTGACTCTGGGGTTATTGATGTTCCTCAGAAGGTGGTGGTATGTGTGAGTGTGTACAAAAGCATTGTGAAGAACTAACCAGCATAGCATGAGCGGAGGAGTCAAGCGACGAACCGACCGAACGAACGTGACCCAAATTCAGCTCGAAAATATTATATTCGCTCTGAGAATTTATGGCAAAGTGTCCCAAGTCTAAATCCCAACCATATATGAGGTTCCAGTTGTTGTTGGTGTATAGTTGCTTGGCAGGGAACGTTTTTGGCATGGCAAGCATGCTTGGCCTCAATGTGCGCCACAGGATTCCTTCTGGAATGCACTACACTACGTTTTTAGTTTCTGATGTTGTTGTTGCTGTTTGGATTGGGACAACATTATAAGATGAAAGCGCAGTAGTCGGGTTCCTATGATTTTTTTTTTTTCTTATATTTTATTTTGGTAGTGCATCATCTTCATGATGGCCATGATGGCGGTGACCCAGGAAGATTGTTGAAAGATCATCAAAGTCCAAATAGACCTGAATCGTGTATCTGATGGTGGTGGTGATGATGATAATCATCGTCATCTTCAAAGTTGTAGCAAGATGGCGGTCAAGGATGATGGGAGAAACGTAACATACGTCTTTAAGGCCATTGATGATGGCGCTGATGGTCTGGTCAGCATACAACAATAATCTGCTACCTCTATGTTGTTATGGGACTTTTGAAGAAAGCGACAAATACAATGACTATATGACGACAAAGTGATATGTTCTCTGTTATGGGAACAAACCTGTTTCGGAGAGAAGAATAACAGTTGTTTTGAGAATACCGACAAAATGATTCATCTTGTGTGGCTTAGAATATGAAACAAGCCTCTATGTTTGTCACATATTCCAATACTCCATGTTTGTTTGGGTCAGTTTTTTTTTTTCTTGTATTGACTCATCAAATATGTCTCTTTTTGATGAAATTGATTAGAAGGTATTGTGATCTTTTATCTTGCTCAAATAAAGTGTATACGGTAAATCAATTAGGAAGTTACACAAAAGTCTCTTCGGTGTGAAAATTGTCACTTTAAAAAGAAGACAGTTTTTTTTTCTGTTTATTTATGGAAACTAAAGTTGTTCAAGAGAGAAAAAGGCTTGTCTTTGATGAAGGTTTACTTGAATTATTAACACAAACCAAAGGTGATAGAAGATAAACAAAAATGCTGAAAGAAGTGGACGCCAAATATTTTTTAAACGAAAAAAATTTGGGGAAAATTGAACATGAACATTTTGACTTTGTTAGAAGATAGATCTTCTTATGTGACAAAATGATTCCAATGATTACGAGAAAGGAAGTTGGTGACGACCTGATGAGAGTATAGGAAACTCTCGGAATTAATTATGCAAAAAACTGTGAACTGTCATATGATTAGAAAACTATCAAATTATATGGCAAATAGTCTGAAATAGACTTTTACGAAATCTGGTCATTTTATTCTGAAATCACAGGGCCTAAACCAAGCCAGGTCTGATGGAAAAGAAGAAACACAATTTTTGTGTGTCCTGATACATTTAATTTTATTCATTTCATTTTATTTTATTTATTATTATTACGTTAAGATTTAGATCGATCAACCAAACTGATTTATTGAACATGCATCGAAACATAAATAGATCTGGTCTTATTGACATATGTATATAACGCCCAAATATTGATTCGAAAGTTTCTCTATTAACGAATATAATTGCTGAACACTATGATACATATGTCCCTGTGGTAAGAAAAATCTTAAAGCCTCAAAGTTGTTCACGGTTTACTCCTCAAATTAAAAAGCTTGTTCAGGGGAGAGAGCTCTTTTTCGAAAAATACAAAAGAAATTGGACGGAGTATAATCGATGTCAATATACCTATCTTTGCTCGTAACAAAATAACCTCACTCATACGTAATTTCAAGCGCACATATTTTATGAAACGTCTTGACCCTAAATTAAACTCAAAGCTCTTATGGAAAAAATTGAAAAGTTACGGCGTTATTGATAATAAAAAACCCAAATGCTCTTATAGCCCTACTGAAATGAGCCTGGTTATTGCGCCAGACTCTTCTGAGGCGGTATCCTTTGAATTATCTGATTTCTCCTCTGACTACTCTTTTAAATTTAGACGCAGTGGGACCCGATGATATGTCACTGAAATTTATAAAATTAATCCTTCCAGTTCTCCTTCCTTACCTGGTGCATATATTCAATTACTGCATCTACAGTTGTCAATTTCCTGAACAATGGAAAAATGCCAAAGTTGTTCCAATCCCAAAAAATCCTTACCCAAAAAGCCCTTCGGAATTCGGACCCATCAGTCTTTTATCATTTCTGTCGAAGACGTTAGAGAAAATATTGGCTGAACAGATACAAGAAAATTTGGACAGAAACAATAGCCTATCAATATGGCAATCAGAGTTTAGAAAGAAGCATAGTTGTGAATCTATGCTGTATTAAAAGTAACTTCTGACTTAAGAAGAGCAATGGATCGTGATGAAGTCAGTGTAATGGTGATGCTTGATTTTTCCAAAGCCTTTGATTGCATTGATCACTCAATTCTTATGTGGAAACTCAAAAACAACTTCCAATTTTCACGCTCTGCCCTTCAACTAATCTCTTAATATTTAAGAAATCGTTTAGTACGTGTCGACACTGAACTCGGGAGTTCTAGTCCATTTCTTGTCAACACAGGTGTGCCGCAAGGATCGGTTTTAGGTCCTCTTCTTTTCTGTGTCGACATAAACGATCTTGCTGATTTTATTGTAAATTGTAATGTGCATATTTATGCAGATGACTCAACAATTTAGCTGTCTAGGAAACCTGGATTGTTAGAAGGCTGCCTACTCCGAATAAATGAAGATCTATTACATATTCAGGGATGGGCTGAGTTAAATAAAATAAGTTTAAATCCGTTGAAATCATTTGGAATGGTGTGTGCAAGAAGCGAAATATCAGTATGTGATGTCCCCTCTCTTAATTTGAAAGGCTTTTTCTTACCTTATGTTGATCGTGTTAAATATCACGGCTTTATAATAAACAGTAAAATGAGTAATTGTGACGCTACGTCAGATTCTATTACAAAAATTTACGGTGGATTAAGTAGTCTTAGAATGTCTTCAAGTTTGTTGAGTAACCATAGGGTTACTGAGTGAATGAAGAATTGAATTTTTGAAACCAAGCAAGAATACATATTTGGTCTAATTATTATTCCACGCTTTGACTTTGAAAAGGTCAACTTATCGCTCAAATACTGTGGGCAGTAGCCTTTGATTATTTTAACGAGAAGGGATATGCATTTAAACCGGAGGAAACACTGCAAGTCACTACTGATAATCTGCGAGTGTATGCTGACACATTATAGTATCTTCGTAGATTAAGAACATATCTGGTGACAGAGTTGAGGGCGAGATTAAGTTTTCAAAAAAAGCTGAATCAAGGTTCGAAATATTGCACAACCAGGGCAAGATGTAATTTAAATTGGACGGGTAAATTTTTCCGAAAGTTGTATTCATATGGTATGGTCGCCCCATGTCAGACTGCTGTTAAAATCTGCACTCAAATTATTAATTTTATTTACCATTTTGATTTTTGAATATATCATCATTCGCTTAAATATTTGGTTCCAGCTATATAATGAGGATTCCATCCTTTACTGGATCAACATTTTCACTACATTTCTTGAATGAACCTTAGGTGGTTCATCACGTGGCTCTTGCTACAGAGACCTTCTTGCTCAGATGAATTGTCGAAAAGGTATCGTCGCGTTCTCGATTAAATTGAAAAATGTTCGTATCAGTCTCATCTCCGTATTGGTCCAGGACGATAATGATAGAACGAAGGAAAACGATTGAATGAAGCACCGGTTTCTTGTAGGAGTAGCAACAAGCGGAAAATGAACACGCGATTGCCCATCCTACGGTGAAAACGAGCATCAGTGAGTTGGTGGAGGCACCTCTCCCTAAGATTGGTAAGATCCTTTTGAGGAAATGGACAAATACAACAATCCTGACCAAACAAACGGACATACTTATACACCAGCCACTGATCTATCAATCTCATTTACCAGATGTTGCAAGGATCCAAGGGGGAAAGGAAAGGTTCACACCCTTTAAAGGCGTATATTTCTCGTGACATTTCTTATACATCAATGGAAAGGTCTATTAATTCTTATGTCTATTCTCATGACATTTCTTCAATGACTTAGAAGTATACCAATTGCTTCCCTTGTTCGTGACCTTTTCTTTTTAAAAATGATGTTTGTTTTTATGAGCACACAAAAGGACAAACATCATTTTTAGAAGTAAACCCATCGACATTTCAGCCTATAGTTTTCTCATCAACACCCTTAACGATGTTGAACGCTAAAGGATTTATAATAGGAATCACCCCGGATCTACATTGATCTAAGTAAAAAGACGGTAAAAAGATCAAATATCAGCCCATTAACCTAACCTATCTCCGTCTTGATATGTTCTTGTGTTTTTTTTTTTTGTGGTTTTGCAATATTGAACTACAGGCTTAGTCTAGAGGATGATTATTATTTAAATATATAAATTTGGCACGCAACAGCTCTTGTAGATTAAAGCCCTTCAAGCAGTGGCGTAGCGTGGGTTTTTGCCGCCCGGGGCAGAGCCAATTTTGCCGCCCCTAGCAATTTTTTTCTGGGCCTTTAATTTTGTTTGCTGTTTAAAAAAACATCAAAGTGAAACAGCTACTTAACTTACCTTGTTATAATTTAATTTTTATTCACAGAATTTAATACATGTATTTATTTATATTATATTATGCAGATAGAAGGGTCTAATCGGGTGATGATTGCTAAAAAATAAAACCGGTTTTAAAAAAAAATCAACCCGCACTGCCTTTAATTATTATTATTCATATAGTTATAGTAATAAGTATTATACCTATAATATTTTTTATTTCAATCATTGTTATACATAAGGAAATGAAGAAAAAGAAATATTGGCCAAGGATTATTTTTAGCTTAAACATATTTCACAACAGCCCATCAAAATTAAAGTGTTCAAAACTGGTTTTATCTTTTAAAATCTGAAATTGATTTGACACCAACGCGATGTACACCGTCTGATTTATTATTTAAAAATCGTTTTTTATATGAGGTATATGTATGTATGTAGGTATGTACATTTATGTATATAAAATTTTGAAAATATTACTTTAGTACTTATTAATGCGGAGTTAGGCTAGTCGCGCACTGGCAACTGTGATCGAAATCAAATAGTTTAATCACCAATTGAAAGAGAACCGCGCACTGGCAACTCTTTACTCACGCTCACAATCTTTTCTCTCTTGCACTTATAGAAAACAGCTCAACTGTTGCAAAGGCAATCGCTTAGTTTGTGTCAAAACACAAACTTTTTAGTTGCTCGAATCGAGTTGCTAAGTGCGCGGTGTCCCAAATAAGCTCATATGTTTCATTTTAGCAATCAAACAGTTGCGAAATTAAAAATTTAATTTGCGCCTTAAAGATTCATTTTGAAAAAAAACTATCCCCTCATTTTTGAAATATCGAATTTCAAAAAATAATTTTGATTTTTTTTTAATCCAAAATTTGATTTTTTGAAAATTTTGATATGCAATATTATTCAAACAGGAGTTCTTGTTTAAAAAAAAATCATTGAAATCGGTTGAGCAGATAATGAGATAGTCGAAAAAAAAATGGATAGAAATTTTTTTTACAATAATATTATCGTAGATCGTATTTATGTTTGTTAACTCACACAAAAATTTTGATCAAAATCGTAGGAGTCGTTTTTGAGAAAAATGAGATTTTTCATTCCGGTTTTTAAACTTTTGTATAGGAGGTACCGTTAGTTTTGGTTATATGAAAAATGTTCACTTAAAATCTGCTAGATAATGTCAAGAAACTGTTGCGTACCAAGTTTAGTAAAAATCGACCAACTTGTTTTCGAGATTTTTGAAAATTTTGGTATTTATAGAAAACATTCTCTTTAAAAAAAATTGATCAAAATCAGTGGAATCGTTTTTGAGAAAATCGAAGTCAGGGAGAAAATCGAAGAAAGTGTTCTATGGGAGGTACCATTTATAACCATTTTTGGGATTTTTTTTAAAAATGGTAGCCTTTTTGTAAAAAAATTACTGAATTTTTTTTTAAAGTTGCGGGAACGTTTTTGAAAAAAATGAGATTTTCATTTTTTGCTTAAAAAATTGTACGACTGGAACCCACTGTTATTTTTGGTATAAAAATGCCCAAAAAACGCTAGGTACCAAGTTTAAAGGAAATCGACCGAGTCGGTTAGGCTGCAGCCGAAAGGACAGACAGACAGAATTTCAAGACCTACTTTTTTCAACTTCGCTATCATCGTAATCATAGAGATTACGATGTCAACTTTGATCAAAATGTCGAGTTTGATTTTTTTACGAATCCATAACTTGCAATATAGTACCTACCTATGTATATATCGCAAGTAAAAATCATTTAACTTTTATTGATTAATTTATTAAAAAAAAAAAATTCTTGAAATCGTTTCTCTATTTTTAATAATAACTTACGAGTATTAACTTTCGATTTCTCGGTAAAAAATAGAGAACTCAATTTTTTACAAAAAATATGAGAAAATGTTTTTTATGGAACTTATGGTTCTTCAGATATGGAGAAAACAATATTAATGAAGCCAAACGGGGGTTTCAACTCTGAAAAATCAATGGATTATTTCCGAGCAATCAGCTAGGTGTTTCGTTTCATCAATTAACTTACTTACTTTATGTAATCAATCCAAAGGGGGTAAAATGAAAATCTCTTGCGCTTATGTAGGTAGGTACTGTACCCGTACACACAATTTTAAAAAATTTTCACAACACACGAAACACAGACAAGATAAATGTTAAACTGCAACTATTTTGTATTTAACTAGGATGTTTGCAAACTTTACTGCATTTTACGATAAAATAAAACAGAAAAAAATACAACTGACTAACACACCTTAGATAAAAGATACAACAATATACGAATACATGGACTCATATGAGCCAACTCACATCGAATCAGTCGAAACAAACGAAATGTTTTTGTCTCAACTTCTAGCCTTACGAGCAGGGTTCGAACCGCAGTAGTAAAATTTTGGAGCAGACTTATAAAAAAATAAACGAATTGAAAATTTCTGGAGTAGATTTAGATTCAGTAATTCAGAGTCAGAGTTGGTTGCAAAATTTATTAACACAGTGGTCATTCCCTTTCATGTGGTTTGGCTAAAGAAATTTTGAATTTTTCAGTGTGGAAAATAATTAGTACCTACCTAAATCTTAAAAAACGGAGTAACGAAGTAGATCTATTTTATTTCGTAAAATTGAAGTAAATTTACTCCGATTGGAGTAAGATTCGAACGCTGCTCATGAGTAGTAGTCGAAAGAAGGCAAACGAAAAAGTTCTGCATCAGGACACACATAGAACGAAACAATCATTTACTGTTCCAAATCAGAGTCGTTGTCGATCATTGTACTTCACAATTCCTTATGGCGGAATACACATCTCAGACACAACATGACGATGACACAACAACAAAAAAAAAAAAAAAAAAAAAAAACAAGAGAAAGACGTGTATCATTGCCGACAGCAAAACCGTGGCGCGAAAATCTTTTATATTATGCACCTACGTTCCGTGTGTAACTTTCAGCTCAAAAGGAAAAAATATATTTCCGAAAAGGACAGTATATTTTTTCACAATTAAAATTTGTTACAAAAGTAAGCTTGCACTTAGCTTAGAAAAAATATAAAAACATAACATACAAAAACCATTTACATTAACGTATTTAGAAAAATTGCAGCAAAATGCCGCCCGGATATTTTGAAATTTGCCGCCCCAAGCAAAGTGCCGCCCGGGGCCTGTGCCCCCTTTGCCCCCGCCTCGCTACGCCACTGCCTTCAAGTGTACAACTATCAACTCTTACAACAATTTTCTGCCCAAGCGGCTAACATGAGTAGCAATTTTTCATGACAGCTACGACCTAACTTCAAATCTCCTTTATCTATGATCCATGAATACACAGTTGTGTAAAAAAAAAAATCAAAAATATACGTGACAGTAGTTGAAACAAAAAATCATCATTTTATTGACGCTTATATTCAGTTTTCAGAGTTTTGTGAGCGTCTGACATATTGTTTCGACCCTGTTCCACCAGTCCGTAATATGTTTCACTATTTTTCTACAGACCAGTTGACATGAGATTGGGCAAAATATGGGCGGGAAGCTTCATGCGTTTTTGTCCACATTGATAATTTTCGCGGACTTTTAGCATTAAATATAATCTGCAATAAGTGCCTTCTAATAGACAGCACTAGTTTTAATACATTTTTTGAGCCGTTAACCTTTGCTGTAGTCTAGAAAATCATTTGAGATTTTCTGTCATTGCAAACAAAATAATTGGTCGCAACACTTCGTGATTTATTGGTGTATAGTGCTTTGGTTCACATTAAAACTCATGTGATATTTTTTTCGCTTGATACCAAAAAATCGCTGCGCTAGAATGAAATTAAATTTTTCTGGCTTTGCGAATATCACAAGTTAAAATTTATTAAATGCACTCAAACGTTTATACTCAGACCTGCGAATAAAATTAATTCGGTGGTTTTTAATCGTACGATTATTTAGCCCCAATAAATGGAAAAAAACTATTTTAATTAATTAATAAATTAATCAAGTCCTTTTTTAATGAGATTTGTCGCTCGATTTTTCAGTCACAAAAAATAAAAAGATGAGTTCTAAGTTAGGATAGTCTCGCGATTAAAAAATCTGGATCGTAGCAAATTAAGACCATGCATGCAATCGTTATTTCTTGTGAAATGAAAAGACGTCTATTTCGTTTAAAGGTACTTTTATTAATTATCAAAAGAAGAATATTCTTATGCGGCTCTGCCGCTAACTTTATTATTGTACATTTGTAATTTTCTGATGACGAGCAAATAATTCGTTCGTGAGAAAGCGTCAGTGTGGTTTCGTATGACGAACGAATTATCTGCTCGTGGGAACTTTATTATTGTACATTTGTAATTTTCTGATGACGAGCAAATAATTCGTTCGTGAGAAAGCGTCAGTGTGGCTTCGTATGACGAACAAATTATCTGCTCGTGGGAAATCGGAATGATGTTTAATATGATCAGCATTACGCATTACACCTCCCTTTTTGGGAAAAATGAATTTATTACTAATAAAGTTCATTTTTAATATTAATTAATCATTTTAATTTCTAATATAATATTGTTCAGTATTCGATATTTATTACTAATAAAGTTCATTTTTAATATTAATTAATCATTTTAATTTCTAATATAATATTGTTCAGTATTCGATATTTATTACTAATAAAGTTCATTTTTAATATTAATTAATCATTTTAATTTCTAATATAATATTGTTCAGTATTCGATATACCTTATACATTTATTTCTAAAAAAAATTGAGTGTTTTTAAATTTTTTTTTTGTTTTTTTTTTTTTTGTAATTATATGTTTATATTTATACTTTATTTTGTTCTGTATCGTCTTAGTCGGTCTTTGTGCACTGTAGAGGTCTTATTATTGTCGTCTTTTAAAAGTACGTTGTTCTTATTATCTATGCTTACTAATTTAAATGGGCCCTTATAAATATTATCTAATTTATGTCCTATTTGTTTTACTAATACTAAATCTCCTATTGCTATATCTAATCTGTTACTATGTCGATCGTATAAAACTTTTTGTTTATATTTTTTCCTTTCGATTATGTCTGCAGCTCTTTTATGAGCCGAGTGCAGTCGATATTTTACTTCTTTTTCATAAGCATCTACATTATAAATTGGATCTATTTGTTCTCTTAAGAGAATTTCGTAACTACTTGGGGATTTTCCAAACACTAACTCAAATGGGCAATAGTCATGTACCACTGATGGCGTAGTGTTGTAGCAATACGTAAAGTATTTAAGCCACTCATCCCAGTCTGTTTTTTTCTACTGAAATATATGATCTAACATATTCATTAAACGTTCTGTGGTTTCTTTCCACAGTTCCTAACGTTTGGTGATGGTATGCCGTTGAGGTAACATTTTCTACTTTCAGTAGTTTACAGATTTCGTTAAATATTTGGTTTTTGTATTCGGTACCCATGTCAGTAATTATTTTTTTCATTGGACCATAAACTAGTATAAAATGGTCAAAGATCGCTTTCGCAACTGTTTTTGCGCTTTTATTAGCGATTGGGACTGATACCAGATATTTGGTTAAATCACATATTATTGTAACTGCATACATATTGCCGTTTTCTGACCTTGGTAAAGGTCCAATAGTATCTATAAGTACCACATCAAACGCAGTTGCTGGTGTGTCGGTTATCATCATCGGTTCTTTTATGTTTTTTTGTGATTTATTTCTTTGGCATTTGTCACAGCTTTTAATGTATTTCATAACGTCTTTCGTCATATACTTCCAATAATATTTCTGTCGGATCTTTTTTAATGTACGTGTGATCCCTGAGTGACCTCCGCAGGTTGGATCCGTGTGGAATTTTTGTATAATCTTTGTTTTTTCGTCATCATTCGTAATTTTTGTTACTACTGGCGTCAGTGAAATACGTATGTTCGTTAGAGCTCTATTTCCTATTTCTTTATACTCATTGATCCGGATCTTTTTAAATATATTGTCACTCAGTGACTGCTGCAGCTTTATTATTCCATTATCACTTGCTATTTTTTCAAGCATTGGAAATAATTGATACAAGTCAATTTTTCCATTAGTAATAAGGTTATTTATTCTTTTAGTGATCACCTTTTTATTTTTCATAATTTTCAAACAGTCGTCATTTATAGCTAGCCTGGCGCTGTTTTTCTTATTTCTGCTACTGAACGCTTCGTAGATTTTTATTTTGTTTGATGACTTTTCTGTGGTGTTGGTTGTCAATTTGACTTTATTTTTCTTACCTTGTAGTCTAGTTGTAACTTTTAGTATTTTGCTGATTGAACTTTTTATAGTTTTAATATCTTCAAAATCTATGCGCGACAATGCGTCTGCTACGTAGTTTTCTTTTCCCCTCAAGTACTCTACAGTAAAATCATACTCTTCGAGATCAAGTCTCATGCGCGTCAATTTAGAAGACGGATTTTTCATTGTAAATAGATACGATAGTGGTCTGTGGTCACTTTTAACCAAAAATTTAGTGCCGTATATGTAGGGTCTGAAATGCTTAATTGCCCAATGAATAGCGGTTAATTCTTGTTCAATAGTGGATTTATTGCGTTCACCTTTGGTGAAAGATCGTGAGGCATATGCAACTGGGAGTTGGTATCCATTGTACTCTTGACTTAGTACAGCACCGCATGCATATTTGCTTGCATCGGTTGTAATGCAGAATTGCTTCTGAAAGTCTGGATACTGCAGAATGTTAGGGCTTAATAGTGACTGTTTTAAGTATTGGAATGCATTGTCACATTCTATGGTCCATTCAAAAGGGATATTCTTCTTACAGAGTCTGGTTAAGAACCTTGAATGTTCAGCAAAATTTGGAACAAATCGTCTGTAATAGTTGCAGAATGCAACGAATCGCTTTACCTCATCGGCATTTTTGGGAATTGGATAGTCTAATATAATCTGAAATTTGCTATCATCTGGAAGAATGCCTTGGTCTGTGCATTTATGTCCTAAATATGTCACTTCATGACTGAAAAATGTGCACTTATCAGGATGTAATTTTAGATTGTATTTTCGGCACGTTTTGAATACATCGTTTAAATTTTTCAACATATGCGATTCTGAACGGCCCAATACCACTAAATCATCCATATATAAGAATGCTTGCGTCGGGGATAAACCAGAGAACGCAATAGTCATCATTCTTTGAAATGAGTTTGGTGCGATCTTTAGGCCGTAGGGAAGGCGCTTGAATCGGTATGAACCTTTGTCAGTTGAGAATGAAGTAATGTCTCTTGAATTTTCATCTAATTCAATTTGATGAAATCCTGACGTTAAGTCTAGGCAAGAGAAATATTTAGTTTTTCCTAGTTGGTCAAGAATATCGTCTATTCTTGGCAACGGAAATTTATCTGCAATTAGTTTTTTGTTTATACTTCTATAATCCACTACTAATCTCCACCGACTTTGGCTACTGCCAGGTAAAGGTTTTTTCGGTACCAAAAGTATTGGACTATTATATTCAGATGCAGATGGTTCCACTATATCATCTTGTATCAGTTTGTCAACTTGTTGAGTGATCTCTCTTTTATGGGTGTGCGGAATTCTATAGTTTTTAATATATGTTGGCTCGTCACTTTTTAAACGAAGTTTTTGTTTGTAAAAGTTATTAACAGTTATTTTATCTGTTTCGAGCGCAAATATATCAATGAACTCCGAGCAGAGTTTGTGTAATTCAGACTTTATGAAATCTGGAAATTTGTTGGACAGTTTTTGTAATTTAACGCTACTGGCTTGGTGGTTTTGTATTGATATATTCTCATAGTCGTTTAGACTTTCTGTTTCCAATTTAACATTTTGTAACAATACATTTTCATGTGTTGTATTAATTATGCGCACAAATGCTCTTTTGCTTGTTACTATAGTATTTGCAACATATATTCCGTCTTGAAGTTGTTGTTGTGGAATAAGCAGTTCATTCGCCTGACTTTGGATGTTGATTTGTCTAATAACTTCAGATCTTGCAGGTATCGCTATTGTGTTAATTTTTGGTGAACATGACATAGGTATTGTAATGTCGTAAAAATCGTCTGGCCTAAGTATCAGCCAGTCTTGGTTCGTATCGTAGTTAAGTAGACAATGGTATTTCTTGACGAAATCCAGACCGATTATTCCGTCGCTTGGAATTGGAAAATCATCACAAACGACATGAAATGTATGTGCTATTAATAGATTTTTAAATTTTAAGTCAGTATAGACTTTTCCTAAGGTTTTGATTATTCCCTGACCTATGCCGTTTAGGCTTGTTGTTTCACATGTGTTCAGTGTATTTAAGTGTTCAATTTGTCCTACTTTTACTATAGAAATATCTGCCCCCGTGTCAACTATAAATGATGTTGTGTTGTTATTTAACGATGTTTTTAATGCTATGAATGATGTTAAATTTAAATTTATATTAAAGATTTTACTGTTTGTTTTTGCATTTCCTACTGAGTACTTGGGGTTGGTTCGTTTTCCGTACCTTGTTGAGTCATCCTTATGTTTCCATAACCGCCATTACTCGTATTATTGTTATTATTTCTGTATTGATTATAATAATTTCTATTGTAGCGGTTATTATAATTTCCGCGTCTGCGTCCACGACCCCGGCCATGTCCACGTCCACGAAAATTGTTATGTTTTTGGCTGTTGTCTCTAAAATGCAGTATTGAATTTGGCTGGCCATAAGTTTCAGTGCAGCAATTTACAAATTTGGCCACTGCGTCATTCATATTGCTGAATTGACCGGACTCCATAATAAGTTTTACTTTATCATTGTTTGAGTTCTTGATCATGGCCTTTATAGCCGTCTTAGTGGAGTAGGTTTCAGCCAATTGAGATGTAAGCCCGTCTGAAATGTATGCGCTTTGCAATTTTTTGGTAAGTTCTTCAACCTCTTGTGCGTATGAATTCGCTGGTTTTGAGGTTTGACGTATGTTCATCAGTTTTGCGGTAATGACATCTACCGATTCGCCTTTTACTGTTGTTTTTAATTTTTGCACTACTTGTGCTATTGTTGTTTCTGACCCAGAGATGAGATTTATAGCATTACCTTTTAGCTTTGTTTTTATAAGGTTAATAGCAACGACATCGTTATTATCGTTTATGCTATTTACTAACTCCAACGCAGCTAAGAAACTCTGAAGATGTTCTGCTGAGCCTTCGAAATCCGGTAGGATTTTCGATGCAATATTTAAAAATTCTACAGGTGTTTGTGGCATTATGTTTGATTCTTTGTTCGGGTCTTTTATACTTTCTGTAGTTTTAACATTAATTGTTAAGCTCTCGTGGAGTGTAACAGGTATTCTAAGATTAATAGACTGTCGGGATGCTGCTCTTAATACTTTGTCCCTACAATCAGTGAATATTTCGTTGGCCTGATCCTTATGTTGGTTAGTCAGCCTCGAATAATTTGCGTTCAATATTATTCTAATGTTTTCTAGGTTCTTTTCCAATACATGGATATGTTTATTTAAAGTTTCTTGACCTATAGGTCTATCTGTATTGAGGCATTTATAGGATTTGTAGAGTATATCTTTATATTCACGTATTTTGTCTACAATTTTTAACCATTCCATTTAATTTGATGATTAACAATTAACTTTTCTTTAGTTATACGTACTTTTTTTTTTTTTTTTTTTTTTTTAATTTTGAAAATCTAGTTGGATCTTTAAGTCGTGTATGTCAGTAAATGTACGATGTCAGTTTGTGATTTAGTTAGATCTGCGCAAGAGATGCGGCTCTTGTCATATATGTCTTTTTTAGTGTCTTTTTGTGCCATCTATATATCTTTATTGCCAAATGGGCAGCCAACAGTAGAATGATTATAATGAGGTAAATTTCATTATTATCTCTCTGTTCAGTTACATCTACCTCATTTATAACATTAGCCATTGGCTTTTGTATCTTCGATTGTTGCTTGCCCATTGTTCTTTTTTTTTCTCTAAATTACAGTTCGCAAATTCACTAAACTAATCTTACATATGTGTACATATATATTCCTTTCAAACACTCACTATTTTATTTTATTTTTTTTTTTTTGACAAAACATGAATATTTTTAACTTAATTTTATTATGTTGCTTTTTCGATTTCGATGAAAATAAACACGAGGATTAAAATCACGAAAAATGAAAATCAAATTTTATTTGTTTTAAAATGTTCTGAAGGAACTAAAAAACTCTCACCTGTACATTCTATTTTGAAGAAATTATTAATAACTGAGACCAGGAACCAGGATCCTTTCTTTAAGTTGATAAATTTTTGGCAGGTATTCAAGATGAGGCTGCTTTTGTAGAGCTGGTCTTCTGGTTGGGCGCTGATGATTTTGCTGGTGTTTGCGCTGATGGCTTTGATGTAGCTTGTAGTTGTTGAGATGAAATTTTGTTGGACCGATGTGTCGGAATAATTGCTGATTACTGTTTTTGTCGGATGAGACACGTTTCACGTCGAAATGCTTAGCGACTATGAATGTAAGCAGAGCACATGAACACACGAGCACCCTTTATTTGTGTGGGCACGTAAGCCGTTGTCGACTGTGTCGAATTGCTTATTCCTTTTTTTTTTTTGATTTGGTTTGGTAGTAGCAATGATCGTTGGTGGTTGCATATGCTTCTGGTGGCAACAACGATCGATGGCGGTGGTAACTACGATGGCGATAATTAGTAAACAGCCACAACGATGAGTGGCGGTAGCAACAACAAGCGGCAGCAACAGTATAGCAATTTGCTCCAGCACATTATCGCACAATATCACCCGTGTTAATTAAAAAAATGAAAAGCACAACTTAATTTTTTTTTTTTTTTTTTATATTCTTTAAAATACTGGCAAGATCGCCATGAAATGAAAAGACGTCTATTTCGTTTAAAGGTACTTTTATTAATTATCAAAAGAAGAATATTCTTATGCGGCTCTGCCGCTAACTTTATTATTGTACATTTGTAATTTTCTGATGACGAGCAAATAATTCGTTCGTGAGAAAGCGTCAGTGTGGCTTCGTATGACGAACAAATTATCTGCTCGTGGGAAATCGGAATGATGTTTAATATGATCAGCATTACGCATTACACTTGTCGCAAGATTATTCAGTGCCAACAAAAAGAGCTCGTGAAGCGTAATGTAAACGAACGGACATGATACCAAAATATGATTCTGAATTCAATCACTTCTTTCAGTAGCCAAGTAAGTTATTAAGGTAAATGTGAATGAATGCACATAATACCGAAAATTTATAATGTGTTGCGACGAATTTTTTATCGCTGCGAGAAAAAGTGTCTTATTTTCTTCGCAAAATTAAACAGATCCAAAAAAACTAAATGAGACTGCATGCCTCTGCGACACTTATGTTGGTTTTTGCGATAAAATAGTCAGACAACACAATATTAGAAGTGCTTGCTTAGTCTAACTTTGCTATTACCATGTTTTTTTTAATCCCAATCGTGTAAAATTTTCTTGATGGTATTCAAAAATTCGATCTCTTATATTATTAAATCTCCATACCTCTTCAGCGAATGTCAACTAAACTCGTTTTATGGAGCCGAGGCTGTCTTGTAGGGGGCACTTTTCGACTGCCCATTTGTAAATAAATCCCAATTCTATTTTCTCTCACGCAAAATCAACATTCAAGAATTTTATTTTAACGTATTATCTCTTAACCAAGCAGACTTCCCTCCTTCGCAAACAATTAAAACAAATAAATGCCATTTCGCGACGAATATAGCAAACAAATAAGATATCCAGCAGTCCGTAAATTCCTATGAACTCAACGATATAGGACCGAAAGGCAGGACAGCAGCGTTCAAATAGACCTCCTGCAGCACAAATTAACAGTCATTAGCAACTACGCCTGGTATTTCACACAATCTCTGCCTCTTTAATGCTGGTGATCCTTCTTTCAGGATAACATCAGCAACCTAAAGAAGTTGCCTGGGTGTCGGTCTGTCCGACCGTCTTGAACACGCAATTAAACAAAGAACGCATCGTGGCGTCGTCGAAGATAACTTTGTCTGCCGCTTGCGAAGACCGTACGTCAGATAGAATAATTATTTCAAGACTTTGCCTTCGATTTTGGTTGAAAATATTCTCGCTTGGCCGAAATTCTTTAATAAACCTATACCGCTTACATGGGTGGTTGCTCAATCGGCAACCGGTTCAATTATCCCCAAAATGCAATTTCCATCTCTGAGCAGAAAAATCACTGCATTGAAGGGATTCCACGTTTGTGTATCTTAAAGATACATTTATATGTACGACGTGCGAGTGCACCAAGAGACCATGTGGATCCAAATCCAAAAGTATGAACGAGCCTTACTTGCAACACCTTGTGTGATGGTTGGGTGGACTCTGTATAGAACCATGCGCCGTTTGCCATCGACTTGCTTATAAAAACACGCGCGCGATCATCTCCTTCAGGTTTTTCCATCCAATATAACTGTTATTTTAGCAAGTTTTCGATCTTGTGTCGTAATTTTCACCCTCTTCGCCTCCGCGCCACATACATATACCATCACTGGTTGTTTCCTTATAAATCTGCGAGCAACAAATAAAAGAGCTGGCGTGAAAACTTGTTCCATACGAGGATTAGCTGGTTCTCCATCTCCGTATGTGATTCCATTGAACCTCCTTTACCAAGTTGTCCGACCAAGTTTTTACAATTTTTCGAGTTTGTTGTTCTTTTACGTCATAGTCGAGTTGTGTATATGAATTCCACTTTGCCGGAGGTTGTTTTGGCCATATAAGCAAAACGGAGCAAAAATCCAACCAACAGGGACATTATGCGTTTCGGACATTTCCGCAGATGATCACAACATTTTTTATTGAGCCACAAAGGGAAGAGGCATCACAGCAAAGAACAGAAAACCACAGAGCACCAACACAGCACAGACTATTAAGATTGGATTTTTATTGAGAATTTTAATGAATTAAATGTCAAGCGAGATGGGCTAAAAAGGAACAGGTTGGTTATTGGAAGGAAACTTGATTCCTTGACGGTGCCGGGTAATGTAATTGGTCTGTCCCTGCTCGAACCATGTGGGCAGAGATAAGTGATTTGCGTTCGGAAGATGCACTTAGACTCAGCTGTCAGGTTTTAGTGGGACGAAAGACGTGCTCATTGGCAACTATCGACTATTTTTAAAGTCTCATCTTGGGGCAGATGAAACTTAATCCGATGTGCTGCTTTTTCTTGTTGCTGTTCTTAATTTTTATTGGGTTAATAGTGGAAATAAAATGATTTGCTTAAGTGACCACAGAACCCACACTTGATATGTTGTCCCATGGAGATCACATCCTAAGGTGAGTCGAGGAGCCGACATTGACAATGAAGTCAGTACGACGAAACTGACATCGTTAACAACACTAAGCCGACGACCGGCCGGTGAAGTAAAAGAATGAAAACATGCACATGTCTTGTGGTTTTATGAGACATGAGGGTTAGTCAATGGTGGTTGCGTTTGATAATTGTCCTTGACTCGGGATGTGGACTCTGCGATGCACTCTTTGATTTGTCAGAGGGAATTTGGCCTTGAACTAGTGATGTGCAAGTGCATATAGGGCTAAATCGGACTAGAATAATCTTTATGTGCTCCTCTGGCCTGGGAGTCATAGTTTTACAGTGGGTGCTAATATG
The DNA here is from genome assembly GCA_963931855.1 of Philhelius festivus. Classification (NCBI taxonomy): domain Eukaryota; kingdom Metazoa; phylum Arthropoda; class Insecta; order Diptera; family Syrphidae; genus Philhelius; species Philhelius festivus. The sequence goes on from OZ007555.1 coordinate 216,772,736, forward strand.
AGTAAGTATTTACAGAATGCAATCCACATGCTATAAAACTGACATGGCTATGACTATCATAGATCTTTATGCGCCTCTCTAATCAAATAATAAAAAGGAATATGTGCTTGCAGCACGCGATCATAAACACAAATTAGTACTATGGAGAAACTTGTAAGACATTGCCAGCCCATTTGTCAATATTCAACCTTCATGTTTTTTTTTCAATTAATATCTCATTTCATCTGCAATATCACATCGACTAGGTTTATATAGAATTTTACCTAAATGACTCTGGGAAAAATTGCAGAGGTTGATTTTCGGCAGCTGAGTATAATAGAGGTAGTACCCCATGCCTTAAGACTTAGAGGATAAGTGGATTTAAAGGTTTGGCAATCGATGTCCAGCTTAAGTCACATAGAAATATGAATAGTTTTTTTTAATACTTCTGCCTATCTCGAGTAAGTATACCCTTTCAATATAGTTTTTTCTATGAAGAATTTTGATTCTCAGTTCTAATGAGGATCGAAACATTTATTTCAAAAATTTTTGTAGCGGTGGAGAATCGCACCCAAGACCATCTGCATAATAGTTCAACTCACCATCCATTATTCCAATGGGTACTAGAGGGTTGACGCTTAGGTCTTATTTTATTTTGCTCATTTATGAACTTTCTGTCAGAAGTCTTCGAAAATGTTAAGTTAATATGTTCATTGCAATGGTAGCTACTCGAATGTATTTATGTATTGAACTTATTTCAGAAATTAATCTGCAAAATATTTGAAGATCTGCAACGCATCTAGGAAACCATATGCATATATATACATTTACGTATATTTAAACAAAAATTCGATCGCATTAACCTTCCATTGGCAAGTTCACAGGTTTTATTTTGGAATTTGCTGAAAAACTTTAAAATCTGTGAACAAGTCGAGGATTTAATATAGTTCTCTCTCTTTCAACAAATTATCATATATTTTTTGGGCCCAATTAAAGGGTCATTCCGCAACCACGCTTGATCTGTTTCCCACATTTGATTCTGACAAAAAAATTATTAGTGTATTAACATCTCTAGGCTCGTCGAACCACTGTATCATATCGGAAAATTTCACATTTAAAAAAAATCCAAATAGGACCGTTTTGACAATATGAGAACGCAACTTTGGACCATCTAATTAACTTCTTTCCAAACTTTAACTGGTACTGATATAATAACAAGCATTATTCTCAATGAAATTTTATCCCTAACAGGATAAAAGGAGTCAGTTCCAAAGAGAATTCTTGGTACGACTAAAGTAAAGAGGTTATTAGATTGAGGGTACTATAAGCTTACAATGCTACAAAACAAACCTTTCTGAGGACAAGAGGAAAAAGTACAGACAAGCGGGGAATACCTCCAATGCCCGTATTCGAAGAACAAACAATACTAAAATGTCCCAAAGTTGTTAAGAATTCTGTTTGCAAAAAACATTAAAAATCCTTTTAATTAATTGCTTTTTTCTAAGTTGGCAAAACCATTGCTTTAAATTTCTTTTCTATTTCTTTTACTCTTCGGATCTCTTTTTCGAGTAAAAGGTTAACACTATTTGTCAAGCCGGTTCCTAAAAAAGGCGAATATTCCTCCATTTTCAACTAATTACCAATAATTGACGTCCCCTGTTTTGAAAGTCATGGAAATGCTGATTAGCAGTCATTAGCAGATTATTTAAAATTTGACAATTCTATGATGTGTTAGCTTTTGAAATCATTATTTGTTTTTTTCTTGTTTTCTTTTTTTTCAATATAAATTAAAATAGTTTATTTACATTTTAAGAAGAGTGGAATTGAGTTATGGTTTAGCGATAGTAACACAGCTACCGACAATGCCCAAGAACATTTTAAAATTACCAAAAAAAGAAGACACCAGAGATACCTCTAATCTCTGGAACTGGAAGAAACAATGTAAGATTTATGGAATAAAGGTTTTCATTTGGTGTACACATACACATATTTGCTTTTTTCAATACTTTCGCTTATCAAAAATGATTATGTCAGCAATAAGAAGCTCTTCGATTCTTATCGTAATAAAACTTACTAATACTTTGAGATTCTGTGCTTATGGATCTGAACAAGTTAGTGCTGGCAATAATTTTGTATTGGCTTTGCACAATACACAGTGCGTTTACTGCCAAAAGAAAATCTCTCAGTTCCAGAAACGCATATTTGCTCCAAATAGATTACTTTTAATTACTCTGAAGCAAAAAAGCTTCGGGCAAAAATGCATATTTATGAAAACGTGGAATACCAGGTGTGATAGGGTGTATTGACGGTACACATATATTATCCAGATAGCGCCTCAAAAAAAAAATAAATTTAGCACGCATATTACAATCGTTAGCAAATTTCTCTCATCTTTGCTTTGCTTGGCTCTTAGCACAAACCATCTTCGCGATGTCCAGATTTTCCTCCATCAATCTGACCAAAATTTCTATTTGCCTTTTCTTCGTTATTACTTTTGACCTTCATTAACTAAATATTTGAATGTTTTGCCATTAAAATAATTAATTAATTGTAAGAAACTTACATTTTGTTCACAAGAAAAACTTCCAGACTCCACCTTCCTTACGCGTTGAACAGAAAAAGACAATCGAAGAGAAAAGACTGAGAAATCGAAAAGTTTCGATCACAATCGACATTCGCAATATGAAAAAGACTAATCGACGATCAATGATCGAAAAAGGTCGATCGTCGATTAGAAAATTGAAAACCGCAATATGGGACTAAGAGTTATTCCACTTGATATTTTTAAAGCATTTGAAAGAGTTTAGCAAAAGGCTCTTTTATCGGAAATGGAGGCTTTAGTATCAATAAGTCTCATTTTAGTTGGATTAGAAATTACCTTTCTGACCTTTTAATTCGATTTTTTCTGGACCGTTTTAAGTCCGATAGTCATGAAATAAATGCTGGTGTACCACAAGGCTCCGTTTTGTCTCCAATACTCTTCTTTATTTTCTCGCCTGAAACTTCTTATTCACTTCATTGTTTCGCTGAAGGCAGCAGCCTTAGCTTTTTATATTCATTTCCAGAGTCAAAACCCTGTTCTTTGCCTGAAACTGAAACGCCACCGTATGCTAAGCTTATTAGATTCCCAACTGGACAGTATTACACAATGGTATATTAATAACCGAGTGGAATTTAAAACACAAATCTCTCTTTTGATCGGTATGTGTGTCGTGTCGGCACAGTCGGTTTGTGTATTATGACCATGTCATATGAATTGATCATATATTGGACGTAGCCAAAAACGCATCGAAATTCTAATGTTTTCTAAAAAAATTCAAGAAATTTGTTTTCTTCACTAATCTGGAAACCATTAATAAGGAATACATTTGCCCAAAACTTGAGTTTAACTCTCTTGTCCGGACTAGTTTCCCCATTACGCATTTGAAGAATTCAGAAAAAAAGCCCTGAGACTTATAACTAGTAGACACATGCATTACGAAAACTTTTGATTCTCTTGAACATTGTCGTAAAGGTTCCTGTCTTTAACTATCTTATCGCTTTTTCTATCAACTGAGATAGCCAGTTGCATTCCTCCCCTCAAATTATTCCGCCGTAATACTCGTCAAGCAATGAATGCTCATTAGTTTTTCCTTATCTTCGGGAGTACTGTCAAATATAGAGGTTCTTTTCCAAGCGGCACTACTAGTATGTGGAATATTTTTTCCCTCTTGAATTATCCCTCTCATTGCGATTCAACAATCTTTCAAGACTAACGCGCATCGATATCTGCTATTAAATCCTCTCCCCTTAAACTAAACGCTTGCACTGGGTTACACTATAATCCTTTTATTGTGTGCAAATAGTAAAAAAAAACAAACCGTACCCACCATGCAAAAAATACAAAATGATTGTGGAAACTCTTATTGTTCTCGAAAACGACCCTCTGAATCTTGACGAAAATTTTTCTGGTTCGCTTATTCTTCCTGATAACGCCGCTTTTGATGATATTTTGTCTGGTTTGCTTATTTTATTACCATCTCTAATAAAAAAAATTGAAATTAATACATTACTGCCAATATCTAGCACAGAAGCATTTTATCGGCATTTGATCGGCATAACGGATTAGAATAAATTTTGTATGCAGAAGCTTCTTAAAAGTTTTAAAAACACTGAATTTTAAAACATAGAAAACAATATATTTTAATTCAGATTATTTAAAAAAGGATTTTTTTAAATTCGATATCTCAAGGACTAGAATTGATTAAGCAATAAAAAATAATTTTATGCTAATGAACATTTTTCTATAGTAACATCTTTGCCACAAGAGCAAGTTCGTGTAACCGACTAGTACATTTTTGTTTCTGGTTTCGATTTTCTCCTCTTTAAAGGATAGAATTCCCTAAATACTGACATTGTAATTGTAATCCTACCTACCTACCAACTTGGCAAAACCAATTTCAAATGCAATTAAAATAAAATTCCTAGAAATTAACCCAAAACTTCTATTAAAAATGTTCCTTAAGTATTGAATCTACTTAGATTTTCTACTCACGTTTTATTAAACGAAATAAAACTGGAAGCCATCACACAACGCACTTCAAATTATCTCATAACACGTTTAAAGTCAGAAAGATAAAAACTATCATCCATTCTGGCATCATAATGAGACAAGGCCTAAATCTGAACAGGTACCAGAAAAGAACTAATAGAAAACTATAAGAGTTTGGATACACACTCATTGGTAAAAATACGTTTTTTTTTAATTTTCCTAACTAAAAGTTCTTATATTTTTTTTTAACTTTTTATGTCATCTTATTGCTACACAACTTAAATTCTATACGTGCCAAGTATTTATTACAAATTTCACGCACGAACAATTATTTAAAAAGCCATAAAGATTAGAATTGATGCCAGAGAGCTACTTTAAGAGAAAATAAAATGGAAGAGCTATTGAAATGAAATTCTCTACAAGAATGAGTTAGACTCAAGAATAACTACAATGATGCATGCATCTATAAGAATGAAGCTAAGAATTTCAAATATCTAGATACACGCACATAGAAATGTTTCGCATAATGGAATGCTAATTTTCTAACTGAACATTCTTTGGCTGTTTCTTTAAGAGTTGTGTGTATCTTGGCTTAGAAAATACAATAATTTGTGTCTTCCTTATCTATCTTAATGAATTATGCACCACTGTGTAACACCTTCAAGTTAGACAGACACTCACAAGACTGATTCTAAAGATTTATAAGCTCTCTAAGTACTATTTAACATGGTTTTTGTTGGACTAGAATTTGTTTCCTTACCTTAACTGGGTCAGCACTTAAGAATTCCTGGAAGAAAAAGAAAACGAGAAAAATTCTCACGTTAATTATTTTATTTTTGCATTGTTAGAAAATTTTAGTACATTTTTTTTGCATGTTCTTAAAAAGATTTTACTTTTTTTCCTTTATTTGATGAACGCATTGTTTTAATTAATGCCTTCATATTTGATATAATATGAACCAAGGTACGAAAAGAAAACTGTAATTTTTTTACTAGAATTGGCTGAAAATTTTATAGAATCATTTAGGAAAAATAGATAAAGGGATTCAGTAAAGAGTTTGACAAACTCTCTCATCGTTAAGAAAACTTGGATTAAGTGAACATTTTATAACGTGGCTTCGATCTTGTTTATTTAATAGATCATATTGGGTACAAATCGAATAACTTTCAAATTAATACTGGGATACCACAGAGTAGGCATTTGGGTCCAGCCCTTTTTAATTAATTTTTTAACGACCTACCGTCTGTGTTAAAATACTTTAAATGTCTGATTTATGCGAACGATGTAATAATATTCAAATTTATTTTGAATACTCAAGATTGCAAAGAGTTGCAATATGATCTTAATTCTTTTTTTGACTGTGGTATTTTCGTAATTGTTCCTTTCTAAAAAACGACATATTTAAAACTATAAGTTTCACGAGAAACCTTTCTGTTTCTTCTTTTAACTACATATTTGTTTAATAGCTAACTCCTGTCACGGTTACATGATATTAATGTCCTTGGTGTAAACTTGAATTCAACAAATCAACGCCATAGCTAGTAAGGCTAATTCAATTCTAGGTTGGATTTAAGGGAGTCAACACAGTGGGCCGTACCAACAATCAAATTAAGAGACGACTTTAATATTTGAGCGAAATGAACCATTATTTAAAGAGCTCTATAAAGTTAACCATACATGTTATGAACTTAATATTTATGTGAACTCTAAATTATGAACCATTTATTGTACGGAACCTAAAAAATAAAATGCAGCATATATGGTCAGTTATATAGAGTCCATTAAATAATGCTTCATTTGGCTCAAATATTAAAGTCGTCTCTTAATTTGATTGTTGGTAAGGCCCAGTTTTCCGATTCATTAGTTAGCAAACAGATTTTTGTAGCATCTGTTCGACCCATTCTGAAATGCGCCTGGTTACCCCATTACCTGTGATAAAGCCAGATTAGAACGAGAGCAAAACTGATTTTTGAGGTTTGCGCTTAGAGGTCTAGGTTGAAAAAATCCCTATAATCTCCCTCCTTATAACATTAGTCTTAAACTTATCGACGATCGTACTTAGCTTTTGTCTTCATAGTAAAACTTTTAAACGGTAATTAAGACTCTTGAAACATCCCGTCTCGTATTAATTTTAACAATCCCCAAGAAAGCATGAGGAATTTGGCTCCTGCCATTATGTATATTTATTTCAAACTATCGGACGAAGTATGAACGATTTTCTCCTTTGAACTGTATCATTCAAAATTATATAAGGATATTTTGGAAATTTTGTTTTAAACACTGTGTAAGAAGGATGTCTATTAATCTTATCGAACTAAGACGAAATAATAATTAGAAGGAATTCCACATTCGTGTAGTACGACTTAAGAAAGAATCTCCCTTGTGAACTGTGCTCCCGCAGATATGTTCAAGGGTATGATGGCAAGCATTTCTGTGGAGCGGTTATTACAGTGAAGGTGGTTAGGAAGAAATGCACTGTTAAAAAAAATTAAGTATAACATAGTGTACAGTGATAGGCAAATGACATTTTAACGATGTTCCGACGAAACTAATATTTCGAAAAATGGATCTTCATCAATCTGACTGAAAGCATTAATTCTTCGCTGATACTACATATTTGATGGGAGAACCATTTGACACTATAACCGGAAAATAAGATAAATCTTTTGCGATTTAGATATCATTAAGCATTTAGATTTCTTCGGATTGGGCATCAAATTGTTTTAGATTGACCAGCGCTTAATTTCTGACAAATCTTCGTATATAATGGTATCAAAGTGCAGTAAGTCCCAATCGATAATTGAGATATAACTGAGCATCATCAGCGCAATTTCGAATGTAGTAATGTAAGACCATTTGACTCAAACCCATTTACCCCTTTCTCTAAGTCTTCATTGACACAAAAAGCTCCATGCTCAATCAAACCAAGAGGGCAACTAAAGTACAGTTGAACATCGTCTGCATACAAATGAGAAGAACAGTTAGCAATCAAAGATGGAAGTTCATTAACATAAACTGAAAATAAAAGGGGACCAAGAATGGAACCCTGAGGAACACCAATAACATTCGGCAGGAAATCCGACAGAGTTTCTCCAATTTGAACTACTTATTTTCACTCTTAGATATGATTGAATTGAATAAATGGGTAAAATGCGACAGTGCTGCTGGCAAAAAAAGGTTTCAAGAACGTTGGGTGCATTTCATCCAATCCAATGGCATTAGATTTAATAGATAGGATCCGTCTACTACATCCTCAGGAGATATAGAAGAAAAACAAAATAAACTTTCTGCTAAGGAACAATTATCTAAAACAGTGGATACAGGAGTTGCTATAGGTATCCTCGTATTTGCGACAGTAGAGTTGGTCGTAGATACAAAACTTTGATTCAGAACATTGATATCTATGTAGTGCGGCTAAAGAAAGAATCTCTCTACTTAACAGCACGTCCGACACTGGGCTGGACCATTCCTTACAGTGCGAGTGTTACGGTTGAATTGATTAAAAGGAGGAATGCAACTGGATGTTTCACTACTAGTCCAGTCAAAGCGTCATGAAAAAGGGCCTGACCTTGCGCGCAGAGGCATGGTCTATTTTTTTTTCATGGATCGATAGGTGCTTATGAGAAAAGCTTAAAACCAAAATTGCACCACATGACAACTTTTTTTACCAAAGTTATTGGTAAAAATGTATTTTGTGTCATTTTTTGGTCATTTGCGAATATCTCGGCTCCACTATCTCGCACAAACAAAAATTAAACATGATTTTATTCCTTATAATATTATCTATTATGTTCTAAAAAAAAAAACATTTGTTTAAACAAATGAAAAAAAAGTTATAGTAAGTTAAACAAATTTTTTGTTGTTTAAAAATCACTTTTTCGTGATTATTAAGAAAAAAGCTCATATAACGATGAAATTTTTATTTTTTATTATTAAAGTTCTTGTAATTCCCTACAATTTAAAAAAAAAATCAAGACCCTACGATGAACGAAAGCCGAGTAATAAATTATTGAACATGGGTAAGTCAGCGCACCCACGCATTTTATGATTTTATGTTTTAGTTAATATCTCAGCCCCAGTATGTTGCAAAGTGAAAATAAAAAACTGTATTGCTAATAACAATATTTTCTATCAACTTGCATTTAAATTAATATGTTTGAGCAAAAACATAAAAAGTTATCGTTGGTTTCAACGTTTTTTTTCTTGTTTTTAATACCTTTTTTCATAGTTATTGAGAAAAAAACTGTATTTCACAGTAAATACTTTTCAGTTTTGGATTTTTGTTTTATAGTCCTGCTAATTTTCTTGAAATTAAAAAAAAAATTAGTCCATTACGACAAACGGGAGCCAAGATATTCATGATTTAAAAACTTAGGAAAGCTTACAATTTAGTATTTTAACCTTGTAGCTTGTAATTTTGGTGTCGCCAGCAACAAGATACTCGTATATTGGTATCTTTTAAACACCCCACACATACATATTTGTTGCTTCTTGTTGCTGGCGACACCAAAATTACAAGCTACAAGGTTAAAATACTAAATTGTAAGCTTTCCTAAGTTTTTAAATCATGAATATCTTGGCTCCCGTTTGTCGTAATGGACTAATTTTTTTTTTAATTTCAAGAAAATTAGCAGGACTATAAAACAAAAATCCAAAACTGAAAAGTATTTACTGTGAAATACAGTTTTTTTCTCAATAACTATGAAAAAAGGTATTAAAAACAAGAAAAAAAACGTTGAAACCAACGATAACTTTTTATGTTTTTGCTCAAACATATTAATTTAAATGCAAGTTGATAGAAAATATTGTTATTAGCAATACAGTTTTTTATTTTCACTTTGCAACATACTGGGGCTGAGATATTAACTAAAACATAAAATCATAAAATGCGTGGGTGCGCTGACTTACCCATGTTCAATAATTTATTACTCGGCTTTCGTTCATCGTAGGGTCTTGATTTTTTTTTTAAATTGTAGGGAATTACAAGAACTTTAATAATAAAAAATAAAAATTTCATCGTTATATGAGCTTTTTTCTTAATAATCACGAAAAAGTGATTTTTAAACAACAAAAAATTTGTTTAACTTACTATAACTTTTTTTTCATTTGTTTAAACAAATGTTTTTTTTTTTTAGAACATAATAGATAATATTATAAGGAATAAAATCATGTTTAATTTTTGTTTGTGCGAGATAGTGGAGCCGAGATATTCGCAAATGACCAAAAAATGACACAAAATACATTTTTACCAATAACTTTGGTAAAAAAAGTTGTCATGTGGTGCAATTTTGGTTTTAAGCTTTTCTCATAAGCACCTATCGATCCATGAAAAAAAAATAGACCATGCCTCTGCGCGCAAGGTCAAATGACGCTTTGACTGGACTATACAGCACAGGGCAAGAAACATTACAATATTATGTTCAAAACTTCAATATTTTAAAAGCTGTTCTCTGAATACTATCTCAAGCCAGTTGAAAGAGAATCCGCCCAGACATGTTAGTTATACTTTAACTTTGGACGTACTCGTATATAACTTAAAGGGGAGAATCATTTCTTGCATCGACAATGAAGAAAACCTAGATTCTTTGCCAAATTTTTAGCGACATGACGTAAGCGCTGATTCCATAGAAGGTGGCTTATATCAGACATAGGAGGATTGAAAGTTTGTCTGTTTCGTCAATGCAAATACCACTAATGGACAGTGGAAGATGGTGAGGTTTGGATATAAAAACAAGAGACAACATTGAGTTTGCCAAGCCTTAAATTTTCCGCGGTTTCTTAGTCTCCATTGGACATAGGAGTTTCACATCTGAATTTTAGGAGTGCGAATATCCAAACAAATAAGAAAAGCTCAAAGAAACATCAGCAAAACACTTTAATGGATTAAACGTTTCTTTAAAAAGAATGAGTAATAGGATCGGAGGCAAAACGGAACCCTAAAGCACACCAGAATTTTTTGTAAGTATCAGACTTAAATTCGGTCAATACTACTAGTGTTGAACGGTTTGAAAAGAAGTTGGTAAAACCGAGAGCTTGTTGCTATACTCTGTTCAACAAAAATTGTCAGTACAGGGAAAATAGGACGTTTGCCTCTCACTCTGGTTTAATTGGCTTGCATAAGTGTGTCGCATTCTAAAGCTCTCACAGGGTTTTTCTAGTTTACATTATAATTCGCCAACACTCAACATACTCAACTTCATAAAACTTGTTCTCAAAAGCTTCAAATCACAAAAGCTCCTTAATAAAATCCACTGAATAAGCCCCTTGCTTGTAATTTAGAATGATAATGGTAACTCTGTTTTGATGTATATAACAAGCGCACGATCGTATTGACTTCACAGTATCCCTTCAGCAGTTGGATTCAACGGTCACGTTGGGGTGTACAACTTTTTGCCAAGAATTACAACAATTCTTTAAAGAAAGTCAGTGGCTTGCTTGTTCCACTCTTCGTTGAGGTAAACCATTAGATCGTAAAAAGACTTTCTGCCCCAAAAGTCGTACTTCCAGTCATTAAGATGCCTTCATCCTACGAGATATTTCTTGAACTGAGAATTGGTCAGGGTTTCCCTAAACTTGGAAAGAAGGGACGTTTTTTCAATCGGTCGATAGTTAGAGGCTGAAGAATATTAGCCTTTTATAGCGACTGGCCGAAAAATTGCTGTTCTCCAACCTTTCGGAAAGAGACCAGTAGAGTAGGACAGCTGAAAAAGCTTAAGCAATGGTTTTGGCAGGATGTAAGAACATCTCTTGAAAACGATGGCGATAATACTCCCTGGGCCAGCGGATTTATGAATTTGAAGATTTTTTAGGACCTGTAACCGCATAAGTGCAAAAGAGGATTAGTCCAATTTAATCGTTAACATGTCCAATTACCGGAGGAGTCATGAATTTTTTTGAGGAAAATACACGAAATAGGTAGAATTCTTGTTTCGAAATTAGTAAAGGAGTTCGTGATAGGTAGGAGTAGATTTTGACAGTTTAGAGCGGCCATGTTCTTTCAGACTCAAAAGTCAACTTCTAATGGCAAGTAAGAGCGACCATAGACAATGCCATGTATTAGCTCACTTATGTAGTTTAGGAGCAGTTGAAAGTAGAACCGGATTTGATCAACCAACAGTGGAACCGGATTTTATTTTTAGGAACAAGTATAAAAAAAGAAAATTTATTGATAGGGAATAATTCCAATCCACATGAGGTCTATCAAATGCATCCACAGAAAGTCACTGTTTGGTGTGAATTTTAGCCGGCATCACATTCGATTAATACTTCTTCGAAAATGTGATACTCTTTCTGGATAAAATGCCATCCAGTATTTCTTCCCAGCAATTCCTTCCACCAATAAAATTAAAATCTCATCACAGGTCTTAAATCTTTCCCGTGATGCGTGAAAACCATAAAACTTAATTTGCATTCATAAAAAAAAAGTTTTCAACAAAAAAATAAATCCTGCGTTTTAAAGACCTTGAAAGCCTTAAGCTCCCTGGATTTCCCATTAAGTAAAAAAATCCAATAAAAAAATAATTACTCAAGACATTAAATCCATTGCATGACTGATAAGTGAAAGAGTCTCTTAATTTAAGCCACTAAAACTAGGTTAAGATGACTTCTTTTCTCTCGTTTCCATTCAGCAGCGAGCATTAAAGTCTCACAATTAACCAAGTTGCATGTTTGCAAATTTTATTAGCATACGAATTTATAGAACGCAACTAACTTCAAGATTAAAAAAAAAAGTATCTTTTATTCCAATTTAAATCTCAGCTTCAGTCTTCGCCTAAGTGAGTATCTGAGATATCTGAAGAGTTGTTAAGCAGACAAAGTTTTATGGGACAACTTTTGTTGGGTGTATATGTATATTTTTAGATTGTTAAGTCCATAAAAGTCGATTCTGCAAAAATGTTTGCAATTTAATTACGGCAATCTGAATCGTGTTTCTAAGGATTCTGTTAAAAAGGGGATTCAAATTAAGACACAACTTAGACAATTTATAGCTTCCTTTGGAAGAAATGTCTTGGGAAGCTAGCATTTCTACAGAATATTTACATAAGGACAAAGGACGAAGAAGTGATTTAAATACATTCTATTGCGTCATAGTACGCACGGTGTTGTTGCATTTTGGGAAGGTGGTTTTCAATTCAGTGGGGTTTTCGCTCAAATTAAGTGGCAATAACTGCAATCTTCGATAAATTTTTCAGTGAAACTAGCAAGTTGGAAATTTATTTCGTTTTGGTATTTTCTTCTCGGATAATTTTTTTTGTCTTCCGAAGTTTTTTTTTAGTTTTGCGCTCATTAAAGGGATTTTAACTAACCTTACAATATTCAAGCACAGTGCGAGCGTTTAGGAAAGTTAGAGAGGATTTCAAAGAAGGTGCCGATGTACGTTGGTTTGGAATTTCTGAATATCACAATAGGAGGGAAGTACTGAGTCAAGTAAAGGATTCCACATTCGTGAAGTGCGGCTAAAGAAAGAATCTCTAAACTGAACTGTACGTCCTATGTTGGGATCCGGGGTTAACTGTTGGGCATTTCCTGAAGCACCAGTTATACAGTTAAAATGTTTAAGAGGAAGAACGCAACTGGCTTCTTCACTGTGGAATTAAAATTGTCAATAATGGCTTTTCGAATAGAGCCTAATGGTTTTATAACTCCTTATCTATAACCTCTTAAAATTGTTCCAAAAACCATCTGGTATAAGCAAAACCATTTGATTTGAAACACTTTCCCCAGGACTATTAGAGATGCTGCTCCTTTTTCTATGCAGTAAATTAAAATGTAAAATTTATTGGGCAACTCTACGTAGAACATTCAGCGAATAGACCGACCTGCGCAGGTGTAGACAGAGGGAGTCCCAAACCAGTCTTCATCTACATTTGGCTCGAGACCAACTCGAAGGCACAAATAAATAGGTAGTAATTTTTTTTTTGTCTTGCATTCATTCATTCGTTGTTGCAAACGTCTTGACTTGACTATGACTCGAAGAGTGATGTCTTGTTTTGTTGCAACGCCATGTTGCATGACAGCCGCTCGAAGGTAATTTGATGGAGTTATTTGAATATATTAGGAATACACTGGGAAGTATTTTGCAAAAAAAAAATGAAAAATAAGAATAGAATCACGGCACATCAGGCACATCACAGAAGTAGGCAAAATTGACGGTTTAAAGAATGTAGAACGTGAGAATATGAGTTATGGAATCACTGAAATAGATCATTGGGCTGTTGATGAAGGTGGTGTTTTTTATTTCGAGTTCAGCTTCGGGTTCTATGGGAAGTCGGTAAGGTACACGTTGACGCAGTCGTATAGTACCCCTCTAAGATGTTATGCTTGGATGATTCGTGAGTTATTTTTCAATTAGTTGTGCTACTGCAGGGAGTTCTCTGATCTGATGAAGAACAATAGCGACGTGATTAGAATTCTGTTTTATAACTTATTTTTCTACAAAAGGGACAGGAGGAGGGAACGTATATAAGCGATTGGACTGTTGGCATGATGGCTTCTTTCTGCTATGATGTAAGTCCGACATTTTAAACTATCCGATGGTGGACAGAATAAGATTGATTTGTCACGATAATTACATAAAGTGTGTTACAGTTAAGAACCTTACCGCTGGACATGGCATACAATTTAAATAATTAGTTTATGTGATACAGGTATTTAATGTTGGTGGTTTAAAGAAAATTACACATAGCAATACACAATTAAAAGTGGATCCGAATAGTTCAAGGAAATGCATTTAATAAAAGGTTTTAGAACTAAATATTTGAGTGCTTTATAACGATCAAATTATGGAGTGTTCGGACCAAGCATCATTACTGCAATTCCAATTCAATAAAAGCAACGGTACTAGATAGAGGTACAGTAAGTTGCCAAATTAATAGGGACAGTCATAAATTTTAAGAAAATTGTATGTTTCCGTATCAAATTATTGAAAATCGTTTGTGTATTTTGATAAATAGATATTTTTTATAAAGATAGGATATTATTACATAAAAAAAAGTAGTTAAATAGTTTTTTTTAGTTAATAATCCTTTAAAATAGTTCGAAATCAAAAAGAAGTAAGAAAATTACAAAAACTCAATATTCTGTAACTTTGCCTTTAGCCTCAATAACCTCTTGAATACGTTTCGGTATGCTATAAATGCACTTTTTAGCGCATTCTTTAATTGCAGGGCAGTGGTGCCAGACCTCTATTAGTTTTTCTTTAAGTGTTATTTTTGTTGTAATACTTTCTTTGGCAATTTTCATTTTAGTGATCTCCCACAGGTTTTCTTTGGGGTTCATGTCAGGGGAATTGCCTGGTCAGGATAAAACTGGTATGTTTTGGCCATTTAGATATTTTGCTGCACTCTTTACTTAATGGCACGGGGCTGAGTCATACATGAAAAGATATGGTTCGTTGTTAGAGAACCATTCTCTTTACTGGGGTATGAGACGAGTTTGCAGAATGTCCTTATATTGGTCGTGTCTCATGTTCCCTGGTGAGCCGTGGTTTCTTAACAGGACTACGACGCAAAAGTCTTATTCCGTTAACAACAGACTTAGAAACACCCGTAATAGCTATTTCTCTTTGGAAATGACTCGAATGAGGTAATAATGTTCTTATTTCGGTTTTTTTTTCTTGGAGTGATATCCAATCCTCGAACCATTCTGTTTCGGAAAAATGCCAAAAATCATTAAAAAATAATTATTCTTTTTTTAAGAAAAGTTTTGTTTTAAACAAAATAAATTACATTACTAACGTTTCAATTAAAACAAAGTTCAAACTATATCCACAAACAACTATCAGAAAAAAACACCTTTCAGAATAATACTGGTTTTTCCTCGAATAAAACCGGGTATTCCCCGAATAAGACCATATTGAATATCTGCCGTCAACTTAAAATAACCGTTAAACACGTAGCCTGTGAAATAAAAATCACCACGCACACTTAGAACCAAAACAAATGCTCAAAAGAAAGCTAAAACATGAAAATTAATAAAAATTTAAGATGTCCCTATTAATTTGGCAACCCACTGTAGTGTTTAAGAGGCATACTTATTCATAGAATTTTCAAAAATGTAAGTCTTAGTATTAAAAATAGAATACATATTTTTGAAGCAAATCTTGAGAAGCGAAAATAAAAAAATATAAAAATAAAACTGTATATCTGATATCTCTAAAACATCAATTTAAAAAACTGTCGAGGCAATATGGATTATATAGCCCCCGGTTCCAGTCGACTCTTCAACCTTTAGTAGTAAAATTTTGATACGATCGGTGCCGTTATCAATTAGCCAACATTCGTACGTCAAAGGAATGCAAGATCGGTCGAGAACACCGCTGCAGTCCGTGAAAGTATACAGAAAAACCTGAAGCAATCGATTCCTCGCCGTGTACAAAAACTCGGCCTTTCGCAGACTTCAACATGGCGAATTTTGGATTGGGACTTGGGACTATACCCGAATAAGATCCAACTAACTTAAGAGCTCAAAGGTAATTACCATTACCATAGACAACGCCGTTTGTTCCCTGACTAAGCTTCGGAGCGCTTAGAAGGGGACCACAGACCACAGAGGACGCAGAAAATTCAACCATAGCGACAATGCGCATTTTTGGATTAATGGTTGTGTAAACAAGCAGAATTACAGCATATGGGACGACACCAACCCTCACGAGGTTCACCAGGTAACGATTTTGGGCCTGCTCTGCGGCGCCTTTAGTCCGTACTTTTTCGATGACGATGTTGGTGAGGCAATCACCGTCAATTGCGAGCGCTACAGAACGATGATAACCAATTTTTGATGGCCCAAAATGAACCATACCTAGTGACATGTGGTTCCAGCAGGACGGGGCTAAGTGCCACACAGCGGACGCTGCGATTGACATTCGGCATGAACGATTTGAGGGTAGGGTTATGTGATCTGAGCTTGGCCTTTTCCTGACGTCAAAAGTTGTCAACTTTAACCTTCGTCAAAAAAATACTTCCCGACATCTGGGTCGCTAATAAACAATAATCGAGCGATGCTCTTAAAGTAAACATAACTCAGGCCATCAGAGTGAATTTGAAGGATGATTTAGAAGAGAGAGTCTTAGGCAGGGAGAATTCAGATTAAAGCCGAAACAGTTAATGGTACAATTAATCCTCCGAAGCATACACGTACAATAAAACCCGCTTAAGAGAAACGGCAAAATGTCATAGTCTTTCTTTCACTTAAGCGGGTTTTTCACTTAAACGAACCCCGCTTAAGTGGAAAATAATTTCACTTAAGCGGAGTTCGGATAAGTGAAAAAAAAAATTTCACTTAAGCGGATTTAAAAATTCCATTAAGCGGAGATTTAATGCTAGAAACAATATTGTTTTTATCTTTTGGACTTGCCTTGAAAGAAGTTAAATAAAACAACGATTAAATAACACAAAAATCATTTATTGAAAAACGAAAACTAGCAAATTTTTGTTCTGTTCGATTCATTTTTTTTCACTTAAAAGAGTTTTTTTTTTCAATGAAAAATATTAAAAATTAACTGAAAATATGTTTCAGTTATCCGGGTTTTTCGCTTCAGCATATTGAAGCTAATAAAGAAAAGTCGGCCTTGATACAAAGTTAGATTCTAGTGGTTATTCCAAGACAGAGCACAAAAAGCAAAACTTCGGAAACGATATTGAATTCTCTCGATTCGGAATATATGAATTTGTTTATAAGGAGACCATACTTAACAGGCGTATTTAAGAAGGGTTGTGTATAAAGATCGGGTCACGAAGGGGTTTCTTTGAACTATCGTTCCACAAATCCCGGTATATATATGCAGGTTAACAATGAAGAAGGTAGAGTAAGTTGGATGCGTTTTGGGAAAAATAATCGAATTCCATATGTCAATATTAGGCTGATAGCAATTTTGCAGAGAAACTGTCGAGATCAAGTTGAAGAACAGTAGAATCGTATGTCGAAGAAATGGTCTAGAAGAACTTTGTATCGTCGGCCAAGAGTGAGATATGGGAATATTTGATGACCATTTTAATATGGGTAGTTGCAAGAAAAAAAGGAGGAGTCTTATGTGGTTGCCTTGTGGGACCCCGTAGGTATCAAAAAACTCATTGGAGAAGGTAGATCTGCATTGAACTTTATGGTAACTGTTTGATTTCAAAGATTCTGGGAATATGTGAAAGTTAAGCAATTGGGCTAAGTCTTGTAACTTCACACTTTGGGTTCTTTTTATGTGTATTGGATTGTGAAGTAGGTCTTCGGTAACTGAAAAAAATTCTCCTATAGATAGGAATAAACTGAAGACTTTTCAACGGGAAGATAGTATAAGGGAGAGCATTTCTTGAGAAATATGTGAGGTTTACCATCTAGGCTGGGAATAAACTCATCATTAAGTTGCTTTAGCTTATTTACTATGAGAAATGGGTCAATGGTACTAGAAAGAAATGGGCCGAGTGAGAAATTCGAAATAATAGCAATAATCAGGTATAAAAGAGTCGGGGCTAAAAGATTGTTTAAAAAAAAGTAGTAAAAAGACTGATTGTGGTCCAAGAATTAAGTGAAAGTAAAGTAAAATAAAACCGAAAAAAATTTGATTGTTTTTGAAATCTGTTTTCGAAAAATTGTAAAAAAGAATACTGATATTTCAGAGTTAAAACTACGAGATTATAACTAAGAGCCATTTGCTCACCAGGTTATTTAATGTCAATTCCATACTAAGAATTACAACACTCAAAGATCACTCCACCAACACGCTGGATCTGTTCTTTACATATAAACCTAATAAATTATATATTATTGTCTTACCACGTTGAGCCACGTCGGAAATTAAAAAGTATGTCCAAAATTAGTTTTGTAAAAAACATCGATCTTCGATCTTTTTCTATGAAAAATAAAATAAAATGTCTCCATATTGTCACTTTGTTCAGAAATTTTAAAGTTTCGCCGCCATATTGGTTTTAATTTCAAAATTTCAATTTGCAATATTTTTGTATCAAAATTTGTTATTGGATTTTTAAAAATTATTTCAGTGATCCCTTCACAAATATTGTGCATGATGTTTTAAAGAATTTTTTAGAAGATAGAATGGTCTATCCTGTAAGGCCTATTCCAAAAAGCTCAGTTTCTCGTATTCAAAGCGATACCTCACTTTCGACCGTTTTCGCTATTCCCAAAAGCGAACACGAATGAAAACGATCATTTATTTTAAAGATAGTTCCACTATATCTTCTAGCCTTCCAATTTGAAAGGCAGCTCTATTCAAAAATGTGACAGTTGTTTCCCGGAAACCAATTATTTTATAATTAAATTATTTTAAGGTTTGTGGTTTTGTTTAATTCAAACAGAAATAAAATGCACGACTAGATCACACGCTCTTATGTAAAAGTACTTTGGGATTAAATTAAATTTTATAAATATAAAACATGGATTAATGATATAAAAATGTTCAAATGCATAGAATTGCCGTTTGATTTCCAGAAAAGTATAAATTCATGCAAACAAAGTTTAAAAATCATTTTATGAATAAAGTAATTTTTTATATAAGAAAATTTTTTCAAAATTTCTCGAGAACAAAATTTAGGATGGCAATTTTAAGTATTTAGTAGTATAGATCTTAGGAAATAATTTCAAAAAATAATCGTTCACACGTTTTAAAGATATTGATTTTTCAAAAAATAAATTGGAATTTTTTTTTTCAAAAATCAAAAAAAAATAAATAATTTTTTGAGTATTTTTATATATAGTGTTATTTTAAACTTAAGGGGGCTCTTGGTGAAAATTTTTGGTTAAAATCGTTAGAGCCGTTTATGAGAAAGTGGAAATTCAAAAAAACGGTTCTATGACAAGTACCATTAAATAACATTTTGCCCCAAAAATTTTGTTTACCAAAATGTAGTTCATGTCCATAATATCACAACGAATTTTTTTTAATCAAAATTCTTACAGCCGTTTTCCAGATATATAGGATTATGCATTACGGGTGTATAGAGGGTACCGTTAGTTTTGGAGCTAAAAAAAAAAATTTCAATTTGCTCTCTAGGGAATCACCGAAGACCCTTAACTACCGAGATTGAAGAAAATAGGTCTAGTGGCTTAAGCCACTTAGGCGTAATGTCAACTTTGATCAAAATCTCGAGTTCGATTTTTTTCCAAATGCAGAACTTGCCCTATAGTATCTACCTATATCACAAGTAAAAAATTAGAATTCTATGGATTCCATAGTATTCTCCGCTTGATATTTTTTCTAACAAAGAGTGAGTACCTATTGAATTTTTTCATCACAATTTAATTTTTTTTTAATAACGTTTGTTTAATTATTTCGATTATCGAGTGAAGCATTCTTTTTTGTTTTTGAAGACGTCAAGTAATAGCTCTTTACCTCCAATACTAAAGCTTGCCGCTACTCTTAATTTGTAAGCGCGAGGTTCATACCGAAAGAGCGTTGGACAAGATTATCACATCGCTTTGGCTCAATCCGGAGCATTAAGGATGCCTTTTAGCTATTTCCATGCTCTCCTTCGTAAAGTTAACAAGTGTACCAAGTTGTTGCGCTATGGTTTGTCTAATACTCCTTTATTAAAAAACAAAATGGAAACTAACTAAAACAATACCTAAATTCAATCAAATAACTCAATAGTTTCAGCTGATGTACGAAAGAAACTCAAATTTAACTTTGTAAAATTATTATTTGCATTTTTTTCCGATCCGCTGTCGCTTTCAAAACAAATGACATTCTTGTTGAAAGATCTAAGGACGAGTGGAAAGCGAATAGCTTTCGAGAATAGCAAAATGCAAATCCGCCTTTAAAAGCTCTCAGCCGCGCTTTCTGGAATAGGCCTACTAACGTTTTCAAGAGCATATTGAAAGTTATTTCAAAACTCTATATCCAAGAACTACGATTTTGTGTATTTCGTCACTGTGTAAAATTCGATCGAACTATTGTCAACAAGAAATATATTTTCATTTCAAATTGATTGAAAAACCTTCTCATATATAGCACCTTATTAGTTTCCCCAGTAAACACATTAATTTTTCCTAATTTTTTTGATTGACGTGATTACAAAAACACTTTAACACCTGACAATCATTACATCATAATATTTCATCTCAATTTCTTCAAACAAATGCATTGTCATGTTTTTTAGTTACACCAAAAAACAACTTGAACTCATTGTTATCTCCACAATCAACTAAACACCTTTGATCATTCTCTCACCCTCACCTTATTGCCGCAAACAGTTTCATCAATTCATCGTTAACTATCAGCAATTACACACAAAAAAAGAAATCAATAAAATTCAATTGCTTCATGAATACAAAACCAAAAAAAAAAAACAACTTCGAGTAATAATTCCCAAATGATTATCCGGAATTATCGAAAAAACCGCACAACGCCATTCCGATCTTCCAATCTTGCGCCGAAACCGAACGAAACACAAAGAATTAGGTCAAAACATTCGACGATGGCCTGTCTGTCTGTTGTACTCGTATAGTGGTAATGTGTTGTTGTGAACTAAAGATCGATGGAACTATCCATCCCATTCATAGTATGATGGTGAGACTTGAAGTCGATGCCATGGCGCATACTATATGACCAAGACCATTACCACTTTGTTGGTGGTGTAGCTTTGGTCGGTTGGTCGACCCACAAACACCGAATGGCCAGCATCGACTTCGGCAACAAACCGATGCCGATTCGATGATCAAGAATTTCTGATAAGTTACGGTCGTATGTTGCAAGTGCGTTCAGAG
Source organism: Philhelius festivus (assembly GCA_963931855.1). Lineage (NCBI taxonomy): Eukaryota > Metazoa > Arthropoda > Insecta > Diptera > Syrphidae > Philhelius > Philhelius festivus. The sequence continues at coordinate 216,793,956 of OZ007555.1, forward strand.
AACCACACCTGTGTTGTATTTTATGCGTCTGCTGGTAATCTTTTTCTTCTTCTTCTTCTTCTTCTCTCTCAACATGATGATGGAGTTTGTAAAAGGGTTGCCAACACATATTTTCGTCCATCGCTGAATGAATTTCTTGTAATACTGGTTATCAATTATTCTTCATTCGAACTGTTTCAAAGTGAAATGTTAAACGATTTTGAGACTTCTTAGCAATGCTTCTGAATAGGTCTTAATATAAATTCAGAAACTCATACTTTTTTAAATTGAATTTTCGAAAGAACCAAATACTTCTGAGCACTTCCTCATACAAACACCCTAGCAACCATGATTTGGAATAGTAGTAGATATATTGAGCGGTCTGCTATTGACCTGTTGCGTAGAACAGGTATTGAAACACACACATTCATGCTTATGGACTTTCAGGGCATATTATTTATTTTTCCGTTATATTGTGGCGTAATGGCCCCATGGACCGTGTGTGTTTCATGAACGAACACAAGAAAAATGGTCATTTCCAGTTTTCTTCGATTTTGTTGTTGCAACCTATCGGCGAGATGTTTAACAGCAACCACTTCTATCTCCTACTGCTACCAATAACAACCTCGTGCACTAGTACCTATACTCGTGGTATCAACCAGATCTTGAGGTCATATAGATGTTTTTTTCTTCTTTTTGTTTATACACACATCTACCGAGTGTCTCGAGCTCTGGTAAAATGGAATTCCAATATCACATTGTCCATGGGTCTATTCGCAAGTAAAGTTCTCGAGAAGTTATTGCCCAGTTAGATTTAAAACAACGTTGCACTTGACCGTTTAATGCCTGACGATGATTTCCTTGTGATATGGAAAATATCTGTAACTCTTGCTATATGTGGAGTGAAATATTCATTTTTATAAAAATCTCTTAAGATACATTCGAACTGATTTGCGCCTAAATGACAGAATCCATGTGGGCTATGAAACGGTAGGCAGGCATGGCAACATGTGGAAAAATAGGTACATGGGCGTATAATATTTCGTATCGTCTTTGCCGATTATTTGATATGCCACAGGGGTCTAGGTTAGGTGCTTTGCTACTTAATTGCACTGTCAGAAATTTTGTGTGAGTTGGTGTGATTGGTATTTTTGTATTGGATTGTTGTTTTTGCAAATTCTAATAGTCAACCGAGTGTCAGAATGTGGTTTGGGGTTTTTTTCTTGGAATTTATTTATTTGTGAGAAGCAGAACAGACGGATGGACATTCTTTTCATATTTCGAGTGGGTTTTGGTCTGTGATTGGTTTTCTCTCTACATGATTAATCTTCAGGCATTCAGGTCCATATTAAATTGAGATTAGTTTATTACCTTGTAATAGCATAGAGGTATTAAATCAAAGGAATTTTAATGAGGTGTCAACTGGATTTTCAAGTGAAGGTTATATTTATTATTGATGACATAAATATAATCAGACAAACACAATCTTAAATTCAAGAAAAAAATACCAAAAAAAATCGTATTTTGTGATATAAGTTTGTTATTGATTGGTTCTAAATTTGTTGATAGTTTATCCTAATTAACCACAGATTTAACGTAACTCTAGGAAAACAAATCGAGAGAAGTCAAATAATAGGACCTTAAGAGAGAATTAATCGAAGCATTTCGTGGTGTATTGATCAACACTTTAGACAGTCATCCCGCCGAAAATCTGACGTTCGATTTTCAGAGGGCCCCTAAGACAGTCATTTTTATTTCAGAGATTTTGCCTCTTGTGAGGAAGTGACAAATCCTCCTTGTTGTTCTTTCATTAAACGTTGCTTCTCATCTTAGCCGTTGGGCAGTTGCAAAAAAAACATTATGTACTCCCATTCCTACTCACGGCACGCATTGTGTGATAGTTGAGGGGGTTAAGTCACTAGGACTTGGTCTTCACTTGGAGGCCAGAGTTTCGGTAATTACAATATCCATCGCAAAGTACTCTATACATTTCTCGAATCGAACTGATCTGAATGAAATGTTAATGCTGTTCTGGTATTGGACCATTCTTGACGATTTGGGAGACTAGATGTACTTATTATTCATTTCAAAACGAGCTATCATGATGAATCCTGGTTTGATCACAAATCACTAAGAAAAACTAGACTATGAAGACTTTTGGAGTTCTTCTATTGGACAGCTTAAAGCCGACCGAAATTTGTCTGAAAACGCATTTAAAATATCAACTTCGTTCTTCTGCTTTATGCAAATAAATCGGTGGTAACTGTCATTTTCATGTTTAAAACTGTTGAAGCACGCAGTATGAGGATTGCATAGAAGATAAGGGTCTAAATCTGTCTTAAATGTTTGGATATCGATGGCAAGGGAAAATAGAGTAGTTTAAGGAATTCCATCCCGGATAAATTAATAGCTTTTATTAAGGCAACTTATGATGGATCCAAATGTCACGTTTTGCACGAAGGGAGGCTGTCGGAAGAGTTTGAAGTCCAAAGTGGAGTCAGACAGGGCTGCATTCTGTCACCAATATTGTTTCTGTTGGTGATAAGCGATGTCCTGCGAGCGGCCTTGATGGGAAACGGAGGAATTCGATGGAATTTGACGTCTCACCTGAAACATCTTGACTATGCGGACGACGTATGCTTGCTCTCTCATAGGTTCATGGATCGCCACCAAATGACAACAGGGGTGGAGAGAGACGCAGAAATCGTGGGGCTGAAAATTAACTCCGGCAAAACAAAGATGATCAGCCTAGGAACCCAGTCATCTTCTCTCATAAATATTTATCAACAACCGGTAGAGAAAGTACAGAGCTTCCAATACCTTGGAAGTATCATCTCTACCGAGGGTGGCACCGAACAGAACATGAGCAGTTGAATCGGGAAGGCAAAGGCTGCTTTCGGTATGCTTAGAAATATATGGAGGAATAATTATAAACAATAAACGAGGCAATAGAGAGTTCCATCTATCAGCTGATGTGTATAGACAATATCAACCACATTGTGGCAGAGATTGCATGTAAGCTCATCTTAAGCGATCTTCGCAGGTCGATAGGCTATACACATCTTACAAAATAATTTAGCTGAGGGATTAATTTCGCTGAGCTAGAGTAAGCTAATAAGATGATCAGACTAGCCTTTCTTATTCAAAAAGAGGTCCTCGGTTAAAGCAAAACCTACCTACCCTGCCAATGTCTAAGAGTGGTATTTCTATGGAGGTAAAAGACAAACTCTTGAACACCGTCTTTATGTTTTTTGTCTCTCCTTTTTAATCGTTTCTTTTATAGTCAGTGCTCTAGTGAAGAAGGCAGTTTTATTCTTTTACTTATTCAACTCAACCGTAAAACCTTAATGCGATTATAGGAAAGCTCGTCAAATTAGCCTCGGGTCTTATTTCGGACATTCTGTTAAGTACAGATATTTATTCTGTAGCCGCACTATACGAATGTGGAATGCATCGGTACCTTCTTTTTTTAAACTCTACATTTTCCGTAATACTCGCACTGTGTTGTGTAACATACATATAAACGGTATTAATGTCGCGTTGAGTAGGCAGTAAGGTATTAGGGATTATTGAAATAGGGGTCAAAGTATTATTTAGACCATCGACTGCATGGAGGAATCAATGTGAGATCGAAAACATAATCACTCTGAAATCGCACAGCAAATCAATCGGATAAACTGAATTTTTGTTAGTTTGATACATCCTAGGAGAATATATACCTAGCTACATACTTGGGGACATCAAGTTCAAGTAAGTAGAATTCGGCAGGGAAGAATATATTATAGGCGTAAATGGGTATAAAAGATTCCTTTGTAATAGAGTCCACGTCATTGATAGTCAAAATAAAAATCAAAGGCCCAAGGTGTCTTCCGTGTGGGACATTAGATCTGACATACGATACGTTTAGATTTAGAAGGCCTAAATATTACTTACGGGTAGGTAGGTAGAAATGTCGACCACTGGTTTTCTAATCCTGTGGGCTTATTGGCGCTGATATCATATCTCGTGTGAACTTGTAGATGTAATTAATATAGGAAATTGTGGACGGAGTCATCCAGTTTGCATTGTGTTCAAAAAGAAGAAAGGGTCTAGTACGTTTTGATATTTGATATCTCTTAATGTGTGTTTGCTTTTGAACAATCATCCAGTATATGGATCGTCCTAGATCGCGTTAAGAAAAGGGATCAAGTCTTTGATCTTCATTTCTGAAAGTTTGTCAATGTCGTGAAAACATGCCCTTCCTAATGATTGCACTCTTAATTTGGCCAGAGCAGGGCAGAGGAAATGGAAGACTGTTTCCTTTTCCTGCTCGTCCCCACTACAATAACGTCTAGCTTCCTATTGGCCAGTGTCCGTTACAGGTAGCTACGATTCTAGCAATATCTTGCCTGAGTCTGCATATCACATCAAGCATTCGGGATTTATTTTAGATGCGCCAAATCCTTCTAGATATAATGCAGTTTGATAAATTGCTCCAACTACGGTTTTATTCACTAAGAAAAATTGAAAGAATATTGCTCTTTATAAGCCCGAATGAAATGTTGACTCTTTCCGAAAGTGAGTTACGAAAAGCTGATTCTTGACCGGCAAGCTGGTCTGACCGTTTATTCCCATCAATTCCACAATGACACGGAACCCAGATAAGAGTGACATTGTGGTTAATATTGAGGTAAGGAAGTTTATTTCGGCACTGCTGGAATAATGTGGAGGATGATGTACTAGAATTAATAGCCTTAAAAGCCGCCTAACTGTCTGTAATAATAGTCGTATTCCGGAAGCGAATTCGAAATTGAGTTCAAAAAACCAAGAGAGCTATAGCTGGAAAAACAGGTAGAATTGTCTACAAAAACCAAAGTTGGCGATCAAATGGAACCTTGTGGTACTCCAGAGTCAATTTTTTTAACTTACGATCGAAAGAACGCATTTTTGCTTAGAAAACTTAACTCACTGTATCCAATAATGCTTTAAAAATAATTAAAAAAGCTTGTCATAGGCCATCACGGCTTAAAGAGAGTCTGTCAGCAGGAATGGAAGACACCTACAATTTTCTGTCGATGCCGAAGGTCAGCATTTTATATGACAGTAGATACTCTTAGAGGAATTACCATCATCATCATCATCGGCTCGACATCCGGGTTCCGGTCCTGGCCTCTTTCAACAAGTCTCTCCACCTATCCCGGTCTCTAGCCGACGCCATCCAGTTGCGCACCCCAAGGCTTCGGGCGTCCTGGTCTACGCCATCTCTCCAGCGCAAGCATGGTCTACCACGCTGTCGTCTACCATAGAATGTACCACAAAGAACTTTCCGAGCAGGTTCCTCTTCGCTGATGCGAGCTAGGTGCCCTGCCCACCGGAGTCTACCGAGCTTAATTTTTGTCACGATATCTGCTTCAAGGTAGATTGCGTACAGTTCATGATTGTGCCGTCTCCGGAATCGTCCTTCCTCACATATGGGACCAACAATTCTCCTTAAGACTTTTCTCTCGAACGCAGCTAAGAGGTCGGAGTGCCTTTTGCGAAGCACCCAAGTCTCGGATCCGTATGTGAGTACTGGCAAGACCATGGTCCTGTACAGCAGCAGTTTTGAAGTTATGGTGAGATTTCTGGATTTGAAGAGCTTTGACAGACTATAGAGGAATTACCACTTCCCCCCAATAAGCAATACACCGAATTGAATATGAATATTAAAATGAATACATTTTTTGCAGATGCTGAGAATTGAACCCAAGACCTAATGCATTACGGTTCAATTGACTATCCCTTATGCAAACGAGTACTAATGTGCTTTAGAAATATTGAGACCGAAAAATTATACCGTGCATTCCATTTTTCCGTGGGGATTTGCCACCATATCACCAGTAAGGTGTTATTGCTACGAGAGCCGTTCTGTACCGGTCTTCAGGAAACTTGTTTCTTTCATGATCTTTGCCAGAAAGAAGGTTGGTGCGATCGTTCTTTAACTACTCGTAGATGTCGTAAATTGATTGGAAAATTATACCATGTCTGAGTTAAAGGGTACGGAAAACACAGTCAAGCTACAATTTTATCATTCTCTATAATTCATGATTTTCCTGTTATAATTCCTTCTTAATCAATGACCAGTCTTGAAAAGACAGCAATTGGTGTCGAACATTTCGACACCCTTGTAATACCTCTAGATCTAATAAACAACGGTCTACAAAAAACTCGTATAATATTATAATAAGGAAATACTTTGTCTCACAGCTTTTTGTATTTTAAATTCAAATGGAAAAGACATAGTGTATTTCCTGTAACACCTCCAACGACAGTGGGTCAAATATTTTCACAGCTTCCAACAATAGTGTATTCTTTCAACACGAACACGATTTGCGCCTATCCGGCTATAACTTTCCTCCAAGTCGTTTCACGTTATATTTGTACTGAAAAAAAAGTGTCACCTCTGGACCGAAAGCCCAAAAAAAAAACACATCCTGGCTTAAGCCACTTCAAAAAAAAAAAAAAAAGAAGAAACTCCCAGCCAATCTTTATGTAAATGACCTCGAGAATCAACCTCTTCTTCGTTGCCAAAAGATCGGGGGCTGTCTGTTTGTGCGACACGATTCATCGACGATGTTGACTTTATCGGACCCTGACGAATGAACAAAAAAAACACACACCAAACAAAAAGAATCCACCTCCTCTTAACTTTCCCATGTTATCCCAGTTAACATATATGATATCCGCAACAACTTGATACACGAATTATAAAGACATCATTATATGGTTTGGTCGTCTTTTTGTTCTTGTATAGATACTTGCCTCTTAGACCTCGGAATCAACCTTTTTCTTCTTCGGTTTGTAGGTCTTTCTGTCTATCTATTTGTTTGTTCTCTCTAGACTAAACGATTTGTGAACAGAAAAAAAAAACGAAAATAGCAACCAAATATAAATCAAGACACTCGCAGAAGTCGTGCACGAGGAGAAGAAACACTCTCGACTTTCGTCATCAATTGCTGAATTAGATCCCATTTGGAAATCAAATAGAGGAGGAGAAGGGCGCGAAAGCGCCCGACTTTTGGGAAGAGGTTTACTTTTGTTCAAACGAATAGAAAAGTCAATGCGAGCTGTCTTCATTTAGAAGAAGAGGTCGGCTTCCGCCCCGTGCTCTGTGCCCTCCCCCAAGACTCATACAACAACAACCACAACAAATCTCATGTTTACTCAAATTGAATTGTGTGTGAAAAGAAGAAGAGATGCAGTCTCGCCTCAGTGGTCATAGTAGTGGGAAAACATTTGGCCGCCCCATCATCCATCCGTATAGTACAAAGCCTAATCTAACCTAGCCTGGGTCTCTAGCTCAACTCCAGCATGAGTATGTAAGGTACATAAGAAAAATAAACCTAACGAAATAGGACACAAGTTGATCACGTTTTTGGCGTCCAATACTACACAGTCGGACATGAAACATGACTCACATTTGTTTACGGGGATTTGTGCTGCTCTTCCATAGTGATTCTCAAATCTTAACTCAAAACCTTTAAGTCGCACGACATTTTCAAGTTAAATGGTCAAAATGAAAGAAGTAAATGCGCGGCAGTGGCGGCTTGCGGGACGGTGAATGTTTGGTGTATATTGAGAATTATTCATGTCGGAGCTAGAAAAGATAACCTAAAGTCCTGCATTTGCGATGTCGTCTTCTTCGGTTCTCTAAGAGTTTGTATCTTTGAGAAAATTTTAATGATTATTTGGGATAATTAGGAGGAGACATGGGACACAAAGGCTTTGGGTAATGGAGACGACACGTTTGCGTTTCGATTACTTTAAATTCTTTAGATTATTTTCTAAGGACTTTGAACTTTACATTTAAGTTTTTTTTTTTGGTTGGCCTTAGGAGCTACTAGTATAAGTCCTAGCTAATAGTATAGGTCTCCTGTAAACCTGCTAACACGCACACAGAAATCATTAGGAGTTGTAAGAATTAGGCTCTCCTAGAGCCATAATGGCCTCAATTTCTTTTTAAAATAAGTTTGAAATATGTTTTCTTTAAGAATCTTAAGTTTGTATTTTGTGGCACATTGAAAACCAGGGCATAGTGACTCAAAATTTAGGGCCTTTTCTGTCTACATGTTTTCGGGATTAATATAGGGGATATACAATTTGTTTGCCGTTTCCGAACCCCTGAAGTGAAAAGTACCTTTTCATGAAAAGATATGTATACTCTTGGAAAACTTGTCACATCTTCGAAAGAGAAAGTACCCCTGAAAAAAAATAAAAATGTTTGCTTTAAAGGTGGTATGCTGCTTGGATTCGATCGCTAAATTCATTTATTTGGAAAGAATCACTAGAAGTTTGTTTAAGTCCTCATCTTTTTAGCTAAAGTGATATGACTTGACTACCTTTATAATGATTAAAGCAGTTCGAGCGTTAGTAAAATAGAATATGGTTCAGAATCGGGGTAAAACTTTAATTTTTTGTTTTTAATTTTTGAACATTGCAATCAGAAATAGAAATAGATTAAGGTAAAGCATTCTACATTCGTGGTGTTTGGCTTAAGAAAGATTTTCTCATTTTCTGTACTTGAAAGAATGCCAGAACTTAGGCACTACATTAACAGATCGCCTTTCTTAGACGTTCCGGTAATACGGTATAATAGTTGCATAGGAGATAGAAGGAATGCAACTGAATGAAATATTTACTGGAACAATGCCTTTTAAGAGAAGCGTAAAATAAGGCGAGTCAAGAAATATTGCGATAATGCTCGAGGTATGTAAATATTTTGATTGAATTCTATTCAAAAGACCCAAGTGTTTTGAAGATGTACTAGACCATATATGGGAATCGAAAGTTTGAAACAAAATTGAATGTGAGAAAGAGAGTCGGAGAAAAAACGGAACCCTGAGGCACACCAGCACACACAAAGTATTGATCGGTCCAAAAGGTAATTTTATATCAAATGCAGACAGGTTAGCGGATTTGCATATATTGACATCTTTCAGAACTTCTGCGCATTTTTTACAAAAAACCAAAAATGGTTACTAGCTCTATTTTTACTAGTATTTTTTGTCTCAATTCTGTATATTACAAAAATTTGGTTTGGGGAATATGAACGGTTTGAGGGTTCTTAGATTGTTTCAACTTATTCCGGTTTTCTTTACTTGGCTTTATGGCTTGGAAAAATTAATTTTTTAACGCTCATATCCTTGTTACACCTCATATCAAATCATGGGTATTCTATCGGTTTAAGAGAGGTTTTTTGCTATTCTGTTAACAATTGTTTTCCTACCGTTAAGAATAAAATTCGTAGTCATAGCATCAATATCGAGGAAACGTACCGAGCAAAAAGTTTAATATTCGACGGCGAGATCTTTTCGAAACCAGAAGATTAAATGAGTTAGAAGAAAACGTTCTAATTCTCATCGATTTGACACTAGAAGTTTTGTTCATCACTTCTGTGAAGAAATGTTAGGAACAGCAATCGTTGGAACACAGTTATTTAATAGTATGTTAAATTTAAAGTTCGTATTCTAATATCGGAATCAATAATACTTATTTATGTCAACAAGTCTGCTTATAGTGTAAGATCCAAGGGTCATCAAGCATTATCTTTGTTACAATGATGTAGAAGACATATCTAAAAAGAGCATATCTAAAACCTGCTGTAGGTATCTAATGGCAAGTGTGAAAATTATTTGATAGTATCATCTACTAATGTAAACAACATATGAAATCTATGTTGAAGATCAGCAAAGTTGTACTCCTAGGGATTTTCTCCGAAGTTTGATGATGAATTGCTGATATTGGCGGAAAGTTTAAGTCCTGCCAGTAGTGACCAAAATGTTTGCAAAGATAATCATAGATTTTGAAAAAAAAGGACTATCATTAACAATATGTGTATTTACAAAAAATGAGGAAGTCATTTCTACAAACTTATAGAAAGATATAGTTTATGGACACAATCGCTGCTGATATTTTCCCTTACCTCCTCAATAGCAGAAAACTTAAAATAACTATAGAAAAAAGTGAATTACTATTTCTTCAAAATGGCTCTTGGTATTTTATGATGAAAAGCTCTTATACCTTCAATCTGAAAAAGCAAGAGCTTATCCCAGTTATATGATTTCTTTTTGATAAACCTGTGGTAGGTGAAATAGATAGGGAAAATACACGATGAAGTTGAAACAAGGCTACTTGCTGATTCTAATATTTTCCGCACTTTTCATAAACGGTGTCATCACGAGTGTGTATTCCACTGATAGCTGAAAAATCAGGTGTACTCTAGGTCATGACACACAGGATCGAAGAAATTGCAAATACTAAAATTTCAATCAAAATGTATGTAGATAAATCCAAAGTCAAAAAACAAGACTTTTGGAAGCTATACGGAAAAACCATTGAAGTAGTACGTACACAAATTCTAGCATCTAGGTCTATGGTTAACTTCCGGATTATAATGAAGAAGGCGCCCAACTATATTGTCAATTTTGAATATCAAATGAATATACTTTACGATTGGATATTACATGATTGCAAATTCTGCAAAAACTCGTATATCAAGTGACTGTTGATTTTCATAACACCAATAAATTGACGTAACAAACACTACCTAGTTATTCATGAACTGTCATGCAGAATGTGTTGAGTTCTGATTTAGTTTTAATTAATTCATCTTTTTTACTTGCGGTCATTAAGGCCGGGTCCAAGCAATATATCACTAATTATAGACCAATCTGTAAAATTTCTACAACCCCAAAACTATTTGAAAAAGCAGTTAACAAAAGGATATTCCTCCTAATTCAAAAAAAAATTCTGTTTTAGTCTTCTGTTTGGGCCAAACCACAGCAAGAAATTTAATTATATTCACAAATGCAATTATCATCAATATGGAAAAAGAACTATGTACAAACTGGCAGTATTTTGGCAGATTTCTATACAGCTTTTGACAGGATAAATCATAGAATTCTTCTTCAGAAGCTGAAACGTTTTGATATTCAATCTTCTTTCTTAAAGTGGCTGGAGTCTTGTCTGACTAAAAGAATGCAAGTTATCAAAATTGTTAGCTATCTTAAAGATAAAATATATGTTACGTCCGGGGTTCCACAAGCAAGTCATTTAGGACCACTGCTCTTGTTTGTATTCATTAAAAATGACATTTCTAGTATTTTTAAAATATTCGTCTTGCCTTCTCTTTGCGGATGATCAGAAAACTTTGTCGTGAAATGTGTGTGAAGCTGACTGTGATCTATTATTAAATGACTTAAATAGTTTGGTCAATTGGTGCAATACTTACTGTCTTAATGTAAATAAGGGTAAGTGTCAAACATTATCTTGCTTTAGATGTAGAAACCCGGTTATATTTGATTGTGTTGCAGATATTACAAACTAGGAAAGGGTCATGCAGAAAGAAGATCTACGAGTTATTACTGATGTAAATCTGTTTTTTTAAATCTTATTATGTCTACATGTTCAACAAGGCCAACCAAATGGTAGGTTTTGTCAAAAGAAAGACTATAGATGACTCTTATATACCGATTACCTTTCTCAATTCCCTTAATAAAATTAGAGCTTGTTGTTCAGCTTAGAAGCCTTTTTATTCTAACGCATTGACAAAAATCGAAAGAATTCGAAAAAATTTTGGTAGATATTTTTTTTTAATTGAATTGGAATATTGCTACACCTTTATTCGAAACCAGATGCTTATTATTCGTAATGAAAACATTCGACGGAATTTTTTCTCAAATAAATTCTCCATATTTTGTCATGAAAAGTCGGCAGAAAATTGTTGGTCCCCTCCATTCCGAATAACACACATGCAAGAACGGTTGATAATAGTAAATCACTAGGTCCTGCTTCTCTAAGAGCTGTTGAACCACCAAATTTGTTTTTATTTTTAATTCAGACTTTCGACTGATCCCATATGCGTTTCATTCACTATTTCTTTCGATTGGTGGTATTCCGAGTCTTTCAGAACCTTAGAATTACGAATTTTGTTTACAAATAAAAGAAACTATCCACACGGTTAATATTTGACATATGACTTTTGAAAAAAGTTTGGAAGACATAAGTGTCACTGATTCCACTAAATGTGCACTTTGAATCTTGTTCTTACTCCATCGGTTATAAAGGGTGATTGGATAGCAATGATAGTTTTTTCGTTTGATATGTTTCAACAGCTGTCAAATTAGCAATGACATCCACAAAGCTAAATATTCAGTAAGATTTGCCAATTCATTCGGTTGACAAGGACAATACGGGAATTCGGATTTTGGACCAATAAAAAATCATCTTCGCGGGCGAAGCTCATTTTTTGCTCAGCGGCTCAACAACTAAAACAGCCCTCTTAATCTACAAGTGTTCGAAATTAATGCATCCACATGAATTCACTGCTTCGTACGGATCATTACGGCATTATGACCTATATGTAATTTCTTTCGAAATGAGAAAGAATGCACTGCTACTATCAATAGTCTCATTTATAGTGGGATGTTAACCGACTTTTTGTGGCCATACCTCAGCAGCATATCCGATATATCCGAACTGTGGTTTCAATCCCAAAAAGACGGTGCTATATGCCATAAAAGCAATTGAGTATTCTCACAACGAGCGTTCATCAATGGGCCCCTGCGATTATGCAACTTGGCACCAACTTGGCTAACAATCCCAACAATTTGGACGATCTCGAAGCCAATATTTGAGATGCTTATTCTAGAATAACACCGCAAGTGATCAAAAATTGCACTAAATGATTGGGGATCTTCAGCGAAGCCGAGGCGGCCATTTCAATGATGTATTATTGCATGAATACGAGTATATATAGCTTTAAAATCGAGCTGGAATTTAATATCTCGGACCGTTATTGTTTTCTTTAAATTTCATTTCCTATAGTTTTCATTTGGTCACACTATAGATGGCCTTCAACTGAAAATTAAAATTGGACCCTTACCAATATGGAACCAAGAAGACACACTTATAGATGTTTAGGGTATTAGTTAAGAAATTCAGTCATCAACTACATCTTCTTATATGCGCGGATAGTGTTTCCGATTTTTCCCAGGCTGCCTGTATTCTGCCATGAAATCTGAATTCATCAGAATTCAGCTTGAACAAAAGCTCCTGAAATTTCAAGCTCATCTTCCCAACTTTGAAGTTTCAAAACAAGATTAACATGTATGTACGTTAAATGGAACTTATCAAGGTATCTGCTCCAAGTTTGTCCCGTTTAGTGTAATTCAACTGGATTTTAGCAACTGAAGTTTGCTTAAATAATTTGTGCGGGTGCGAATTGACCCTGTTTGCGCTGGTTCACAAATTCCTTCGACGGAGTCGCAAGGAAAAAAAATAATATCGAAACGTTGTTTCCAATTGAAAGGTTGACAAAAGAATGAATTTATTTCACATAAAAATAATAATCAACATAGTAACAAAAAAACTATAAAAACCATAGCCACCCTTAATCAAATTAATATTTGAATAACAAGTGATTTTGAATCAAAGTGTTTTTGGATATAAATAAAAAAATAACAAATTATATGAACTTTGAATCTGACGTAAACATTTCCGGCCGCCTTGCAACAGCGCATGTTGCAAAATTAAAAAATTAAAAGAAGGTAGCATTTTGAAAGTTAATGGAATTATGTTAAGAAATATTTAAGCAATTAATATTTAATAAAACAAGTGGTTGTATCCAAGATTTTAAGATAAATTATATAAACATAAAAACAAATTACAGTAAAACGAACATATTATAATATAAAATTAGTGCAAGGAATAGAAGAATCGTTTACTATTACCATTACCTTAACATTAAAAAGAAAATTTATACAAATATCTAAAAAAAAATAGAATTCCTGTGAGTTTGGAATATGAATAGGCTCCTCAATCGAAGGGCAGAATACAAATTTTAACAATTGGACGAGTAATAATACCGTGCTGTGTTCGAATATCAGCAACGCGAACTCGTTCATCAATACCACGATATACCTTTATAATGCGACCTAAGCGCCATTCATTTGGAGGTAGATTTTCATTTTTCACTACCACCAAATCACCTTCCTTGACATCCTCTTTGGGTTGTTTCCACTTATGACGCTTCTGAAGCTCCATTAAATATTCATTTTTCCATCTAAGGCAGAATTGTTGATATAGTATAGTGAGTTTTTTCCATCTGTTTATAGAGCTGAGAGAAGAGTCAGTCAAGTCTGGTTGGGGTGGAGCTAAGAGAGGTCCACCTCGGAGAAAGTGTCCTGGAGTAAGAGGTAGAATGTCTTCTGAGTTGTCTGAAATTGACGAAATTGGCCTAGAATTGAGGCAGGCTTCAATCTTAGCTAAAAGCGTAGTAAACTCCTCAAATGTATACTTATGATCCGCTGCAATCTTTCTGAAATGCTTTTTAAAGCTTTTTATTCCAGCTTCCCAAAGACCACCCATGTGCGGTGCACCGGGAGGAATGAACTTCCATTCCAAATTATAGTCTTTATATTTTTCGGCAGTGATAGAAGGAAGAGAATGTATAAATGACTGAAAATCATCTGCAATTATCTTACTAGCGCCAACAAGATTAGTTCCATTGTCGGAGAAAATTGTTTTTGGCATTCCTCGACGAGCAATGAAACGACTTAGGGCTCCTATGAAAGATTCACTTGAAAGGTCACTGGTAGCTTCCAAATGAATTGCTTTTGTTGAAAAGCAAACAAATAAGCACACATATCCTTTTGATAAGCGGCAGTAACGACCTGTAAAGGACTTGAGGGTAAAAGGACCAGTAAAATCCACACCAGTGTTCATAAAAGGCAATGAAATTTCTGTTCTTTCTGGCGGAAGAGCTGCCATAATTTGCTGGCGCATTACTTTCTTATGGATTCTACAAGTTTTGCATTTTCGGATAACCTTTTTGACTAAGTTTTTCAATCTCGGTACCCAATATTCACACCGTGTCAAACGCAAAAGCAACTGATTTTCACCATGCAATGATGTTTCGTGATTGAAGTCAATGACTAGTTCAGTGATATGTGCATGATATGGCAAAATTATTGGATACCTTTCATTATAAGAAAGAGATGAGTTAGTCAATCTACCGTTAACCCGTAGGATTTTGTTGGAATCAATCATAGGATTGAGATTGGCCAAAGGGCTTTTTAATGATATTTGTTCTCCTTTTAAGAGTAGGGAATATTCAGTTGGGTAATACATAGATTGCGATAATCGTATGATGAGATTTTTTGCCTCAAGAATTTCTTCATGAGTTAAATCTTCCGAAATACTATGTAACTCATGTTTACGGGTGGGATGAGTCCTGTGGAAAAAACGAAGCATGTAAGCTATTGAATGTGTTGCCTCAGTCAAAGACGAGCACTGTCTTATTATATTTTCTATGTTGTTAATGTTCAAATTCGTATGGTTTGACTTAACTGGTTTTCTTTCCAAATCATTTTCCTTTGGATATGCAAATATTGATCTTGGCGAAAACTGTTCTGACTGGCTAAGCCATGATGGACCATTCCACCAGAGACTGCTTTCCTTCAACTGATTTGGAGTCAATCCTCGTGTAGCCAGGTCGGCTGGGTTATCAGAAGAACGAACATGCATCCATTTGGCATGAGATGTATTTTCTTGTATAAGAGTTACTCTATTACCAACAAATGTAGCCCAAGTACAGGATGGTTTTTCAAGCCAACATAGAACAATAGAGCTATCTGTCCATAGAAAGAGCTCGTAGTTTTCGCAACTGAGTTCTGGAAGAACATTTTTCACAAGATTTGAAAGAAGTAAAGCACCGCATAATTCCAGTCTTGGAAGTGAAATTTGTTTCACAGGTGCAACTTTACTTTTAGCACATAGAAGCTGAGTTACCCATTGGTTATCATCATTTTCATTTTGAATACGCAAATACAAGGCGGCAGAGTAAGCACTCTCGGACGCATCACAAAATCCGTGGATTTGAATTGAGTTTGGATTAGGAGTATACTGAATCCATCTAGGTATTTTAATAGACTCAATTTGATAAAAGTTATCAAAAAAATCCTTCCAGCGATGACACGTTAGGGGCATAAGACTTCGGTCCCAAGACGTCCCATCCTTCCAGATTTGCTGCATTATAATTTTTGCTGTAATGATTACCGGAGATAACCATCCAACTGGGTCAAATAATCGAGCTATTACTGAAAGTACAGCTCTTTTTGTTGTTTTAAATTCGAATTTTTCTACAGAAAACTGAAACGAATCTGTTTTAGCATTCCACTGCACACCTAGAGTTTTTGTAATACTTTTGTCTTCGAATTTTAAAAGATCTTCATTATAAAGATGAGACAGTGGAAAACCAGAAATCAGGTCAGTACAGTTTGCTGTCCACTTTCGGAGTGAGAATCCAGCTGAACTTAATGCTTTTATAAGCTCATTTTGAATGCGTAAGGCTGTTTCAAGGTCATGTGCTCCAGATAATACGTCGTCAACGTAAAAATCCTTCTGTAAGACTTTAGAAGCAAGTGGAAAGGTATATTTGACGTCTTCAGCTAGCCTTTTCAGTGTTCTAAGAGCAAGATATGGAGCACAATTGACCCCAAACGTTACCGTATTAAGTTCATAGTCATCAATTTCACCTTGGTACGATTTCCGGAATAAGATCCTTTGATATGCAGTATGTTCAGGATCTACTTTGATTTGGCGGTACATCTTTTCGATGTCTGCATTGAAAACATATTTAAAAAATCGCCATCGAAGAATAAGCGTCATTAAATCTGATTGTAATACAGGACCAGGATGCAAAATATCGTTAAGACTCGTACCATTACTCGTAGAGTTAGAGGCATTGAATACCACTCGTACCTTTGTGCTAACGCTTTCAGGT
Source organism: Philhelius festivus (assembly GCA_963931855.1). Classification (NCBI taxonomy): domain Eukaryota; kingdom Metazoa; phylum Arthropoda; class Insecta; order Diptera; family Syrphidae; genus Philhelius; species Philhelius festivus. The sequence goes on from OZ007555.1 coordinate 216,810,736, forward strand.
TTAAGTACGGCATGATGTGGCATATAATATGAAGAGATATGATTATTTTTATATTCTTCATTGGGTGGAACCCTGTGCATGTGACGAAGATCAAAATACTCTTGCAGCACATCGTTGTATTGCGAATGAAAGTCTGGTTTTTTGGATAAGCGTATTTCATTGCGTCTAAACTGATTAAGAGCGATGTCTCTAGATCGGCCAAGTATTGGAGTTGGTTGTTTAAATGGAAGTTTAACAACATAACGACCATCGATATCTCTGCTAGTAGTAGCAGAATAGTAATCTTCGCAGTATTGCTCAGAAATGGTAAGCTTTTTGGATTCAGGTACTTCCTCAATTTTCCAAAATTCTGAAATTTGTTGGTTGAGGGAAACCTCATTGCAATGTGATAAAAAAGTCGAGTAACTTTTAACATCATTTTTTGTTTGAAGGGGTCCCGAAAGGATCCAACCAAAAACAGTGTTTTGTCCTAGCAAAGAACCGAAAATGTTTTTTTTGACTCCCTCTATGACAATAGAAGGATATAGGTCTGCACCAATAACCAAATCAATTTTAGAACTTTCATAAAAGAAAGGATCTGCAAGATCAAAATCTATTGGATTGATGTCTGTTGGGTATATCTCACATGAGGGGAGATTTCCTGTTAGTTGTTTCAATACAAAAGCTGTTGCTGTTATAGTCCTTTGGTTATATTTGGAACCTAACATAAATGAACACAACTTAGAGGAGGTTGCTGTTACGACATCACTCATACCAGATATTGAAGCTTGGATAGGTTTTATTGGAAGATTCAAACTTTTCTGTATTTTTTCACTTATAAAAGTTACTTCTGATGCGGGATCAATTAATGCTCTTAGAGTAAATTGTTCACCTTTATGTTGTAATTCTACAAGAGCAGTTGCCAATAATATTTTGTTGTTATGTCGTGAAACATAAGATTGGATCTTAACTGAATTAGGAGTGGACTGTATGGATGGGTTTGAAGTGTTTTGGTGACTTATAGAAGGTTGAAATTCTTGTACTAAATTTGGGTTACCAAACGTATTAGAACCTGAGGTTTTATTTCCATGTAATAGAGTATGATGTCGTTGTGAACACTGTGTACAAGAGTATTTGCTTCGGCAATCGATAGATAAATGCGTTGGAGATAAACAGTTTTCACAGATCTTTAAAGATTTGACTTTTGCATATCTCTCATTAATTGACATTTTCATAAATTTTGGACAAAATCGGATATGATGATTACTTTGGCAAAGCTTACATTGTAAATTATTATTAGTTTGAACATGAAAAGTTTTGCGTTGTAATGTCTTGGCAGGTTTAGGGACGTTAGTAGTAGGAAGTTTTCCAGGGTATTTGATATCCAAAACAGTTTCCAGTACACGATAGCGATTTGTTAAGAATAAATCCATTTCTTTCCATGTAGGAATATCGCATGGTTTATTAATGGATTGTTCCCACAAAGAAAGTGTATTTTCTGGTAGCCGACTTGAACACAAATAAACTAAAATTGGGTCCCAGGACTCTGTTGATACTTTATGATTTTCTAGGTTCGATATAGCATCATTAATAAGTCTTTGAATATCCTTTATTTGTTTACTGGATTCGCAAGTTATTGTTGGCAAATTAAATAAAGTTTTGAGTTGGTTGTTTACCAAAATACGCTTGTTTTCGTATTGATCTGCAAGAGCAGCCCAAGCTAGTACGAAATTGTCAGATGTTAGGGGAAATTTTGAAACTATATTTAAGGCTTCGCCGCTTGTTTTTGCACGTAGATGAAAAAGCTTTTGTACAGAACATAGTTTCGGGTGATTAATGTAGACGGCCGTGAACATATCCCTAAAGGATGGCCACGTCAAATAATCACCAGCGAATGTTTGTGTGTCACATGCAGGAACCTTGATGCAGGGGGCAGAAGGTGAGTTTAAAGTCATAGGCGAAGTATTCACATTATTACTATTGATAATCTTAAGTTTTTTGTGATTTTCGATTATATCTGCTAAGCAGTGAATATAGGTTGTAGATGAAGATCGATATTTAGCTTTTACTAAAGAAAGATTGTCATCATCGCTTGCGTCATCCTGTAATGAGTTAGGCTGAAGACATAACGCATAACATCGTTTAACATTAGACCAAAGATTGTTAAGTTCTATATTATAAGCTTCTAAGGAACTTTCTGTTTGATCACTAAGAATTATTTCTTGATAGTTTGTTTTAAATACCACAAGGTCATCATTAGCAATAATGAAATCATTTAATGCCGTCATGTTAAATAAAATTATGATTATGTTTCAAAAAGAATAATGAACTAAAATGAAACACCAGAAGATGGCAAGAAAAGTGTTCTGGTGGGTGGAATGACACTAAATTGCACCTGATATTAAACACAGAAAGGCATGTAATACCGTAACTTTTTGTAAATAATTATGAATTATACTAAAAAATTGAAAAATTAAATCACTATTCAAAATCACAAACAACCCTATTTTTTGATTTAATATAATGCAGTTATTATACGTAAGCAAAATCTCACTTGCACTTATTTTTGATAACTATAATATGTACGTACCTGATTATATCAACAGAAATTTATGAAATATTTATGTATATACAATATGCTTCTTGATGTCTTCTATTTTTGAAGGACTTGAAAGTTTGAAAATTCCGGTTCTTTTATATCTTCGTCAATTTTTATGACTTCTACGAACTTGCAGATAAATTGATTGATGATGTGAAATCTTGATGTTTGAGTGCAAATTGAAGAAAATGCACATGAATATTAAGTTTTTCCAAGGTTAGCGGTTTGCAGTTGCTTGAATGTAATATGCGATGTTCAGTTTGAACAGAATTTAATTCTTCCTGGTGTTGTAGGTTCTCGGAGAGATATTATACACGTGGAATTAATTCTTGAAAAAGGATTGAAAATGCTGGAGAGTCCAGGAATAAGAGATATAAACGTAGTTTGTTCTTCTTATATGGCTCGTTGGACCAAAAATGTGCGGGTGCGAATTGACCCTGTTTGCGCTGGTTCACAAATTCCTTCGACGGAGTCGCAAGGAAAAAAAATAATATCGAAACGTTGTTTCCAATTGAAAGGTTGACAAAAGAATGAATTTATTTCACATAAAAATAATAATCAACATAGTAACAAAAAAACTATAAAAACCATAGCCACCCTTAATCAAATTAATATTTGAATAACAAGTGATTTTGAATCAAAGTGTTTTTGGATATAAATAAAAAAATAACAAATTATATGAACTTTGAATCTGACGTAAACATAATTATTTTTATTTCATAACGACTCTACAGGTTTGAATGCTGAATTGAGAATTTCAAAAATTGCTTAAAATTCTAGAATAACTCCACACTCCTAAAGTTCACCTAAATCAGCGATATATGTATGTATGTCTGTATAGCCAATTACGCTTCATTGATAAAATGAAAACATTTTTCAAATCAACTTTAATGTCATAAAACGGCTCCTTGTAAATTCAATTATGGAAGAGTAAGGAAATTGTTTTCGAAGCCAATTACCAGTCAATAAAAACAACCATTGATCATCGGTAGCTTTAACAAACCTATTCACCCCTCGGGACATACAAATTCGGATTTTTTTTTTGTTTATATATCCTGGAGGGAATCAGTCTCCCAATCAAATTATCACTATCTATCTTTCTTTAGGACAAAAATAACCCAATTAACTAAAAATAAATTACCAATCCAATCAAAAACCTACAAAATTAAACTAAAACAGAAAAAAAAGAAAAACAGAATAAAACTCAAATTATCCTGCGTAAGAAAATTTCAATTAAATGCAATCACTCATGCGCGTTATGAGAGCCCCAAGTTCACAAATTAAAACTTCCAATCAGAAGGCGAACGAAAATATCCCCAGCAAAATAACCAAAGGCTCTTTTTTGTAATTCAGATAATTAATTGCAATGCAATTAATCAAAAGTAAAAAAAAACAATTTAAATAAAATATACAAATAGAAAATCTGTTTAATTTGTAAACGATCTCAACTAATTTATCATTGAAGCCGGTTGAGAAATGCAATTTCCCAGCTCAATAGGGCGCATCATTAAAAAAGAAAAAAAATCTCCGACCACCAAGAATTCCTCCAACATCAAAATCTTTACCATCATATGGAGAAATTAAAGTGGAAAACTAATCAAAAGGAGCTACCCGAGTGCTATCCTTGGAATTGAAATTAAAATTCAGCTAGACAAAATATTTGAATCTCAGTTTGAATGAAGGCCTAGAAAAAAAAAGACTAAGATATGTGTGCACTTGAATGGGGTCTAATGCCACACCGCGCCGGCCGCGCCGCCAAGCCAGCAAAAAAAGATCTAGAAATACCAGTTGTTGAGCAATTCGATGGTCGAATGAGATATTCAACTTCATCCACAGAAACGATCGGTGAAGGAGGTATACATTTGAATATTCGCTAACAAGGATGTAGTCGTGGTTATAGAACTAGTTTTTTTTTTTTTTTTTCGTTGGCGCTTTGGAGGCACCTCTTTAGTGATGATATGCAACGGTGTCCCCTTTTTTGCCACTTTCTACAGGAGGGGGTCTTTTTGCGAGTTTTTTTTTCTATTTTTCTTACCCCAACGGAATTTCTTCTTTCTTCCTTCACCGGTAAAGAATTGGATATAATCTCAGCAGGATCGGAATTTGATATACTTTGGCCCTAAAATATAGCAATCTCCTGAGATAATTAAATATGCCTTTTGTCAATCCTTGATTGTTTTTTTTTTTATTTCAAAAGGACTGGAACTATTGCCTCTTATGTATGTTGACCAAAAAGTTTATACAAATCTACCCAAACTAAAATATTAAAATTTTTTTCTAAAATGCCTCCAAATGAATTTGCTAAAAAATTGGTACTTTTTCCAATATACGTAGATTATTTCCAAAGCCTTTTCAAATTAAAGCCCAGAACTTTTGTAAAATTAACCTCCTTGTATAGGTCAGGAACGATTTATTTAAACCTTAAAGATAGCTATGTTAAAAGTGTAGAGTCTGAAATTTCCGATTTTGAATTTTTAGGATTTTCTGATTGCAAAACCTTTCAGCTCATAACTTAAACAGAAATTTAAAAAAAAGGACCACTTGGAATAAAGGTCAGTGCATTGGACTCTCATGCCAAAATTCTGGGTTTGGAACCAGTCGCTGGCACCTAAAAACAAAAATTTTTGTTTGATGAAAGTAACGCAAGGGTGAGAGAGGTACTCTAAGAGTGTGTCTTATCATGAATAGTGTTTCTTAAGTTAGTCGTTCGGACTCGGCAGAAAATTAAAATTCTTTTCTTTCCTGTCGACAAGACATCAACATAGATGGTTAAGAGTTACAAGCCAGTAAGTTCAAGTTATCTACTAAATAATTAAAAAACAGCTCGCATGTTAAATTTGAATTTTTGAAATTCAGTATGTTAGAAGTACCGACAAAATATTTTCAATTTTCATATCCGAACAAAATGTCCCCTTGTTGAAAGCCCTTTACCTTACTGACATTGTAAATGTGGATGTGAATTATACCATCCAAAAAAAAAAAAAGGAAATCAAGTGCTTACTAACTCTTACACTCGTACAATATTAATCAAAACTCTTGATTTGTAGCGCCCTAAATAAAACCCAAAGCGCCTTCTTTCCATCTACAGTAGAATCCCTCACTGGCTATATGGGTGCTTGAGTCTAGTTGATATGTGTGTTCTACTTATGTTCTAAGAGCGATTGAGCGCGTTTTATAAACGTTCTGGGCGAACTTCTGATGAAGTTGAGCTGGAAAATATACGATATTATATTTATTTGCCAGCCAAGTGGCAAGGAACGATGCCTAATCGTGGTGTTTTATTGGGGATATCAAGATGTTGTATGCTTCGGTTGCTTTCCAGTTTGTGACAATCCTGTTAGGTTTTTTTTTTTTTTTTTTTTTAATTTTGTTGCAGTTATTGCTTTCGGATATTGCTGTTGTTGTTGTTTTTGTTGTTGAACTCAGTTTTTTGAAGAAATGAGATTCATCTATATCAAGTTGCAAGTTGCAAGTTGTTGTGACGTGTTTACTGAGCTATATTTAATTTTCTAAAAATATTTGCATAACACTTCGGGTATAAAGATACAGTTAGACATAGGAAGCATGAATAGTTTAATGGCTGACACATTCCTTTTGAGCTTTAACAGTGGAAGACGTGAAATGGTACAAATATTTGTTTAACTTGTCTACAAAATGGAATGCTTAGTCCATTGCAACTGATACCTGATATTTTGTATATTTTTTTCTCATGGCTTAGCGGAAACATTTAGCAATGTCAAAGGTGATGAGTTGTCGGATATACAGAGAAGTATCACTATTAACAGAAAGACTGATAAAAGGATGATTTGCCGCCAAACTAACGAAACTGCAAGGTTAGGTTAGGTAAATAGGCTGAAGTTGATCTTATGACCGTCACATTTTAATCAATGTAAATCCCGGTGACCACGCTCAATGCAATTTGATGCGAAACGTTCGGGGTGAGTCCTAAATTGCATTCATATTTAAATTTCATATAACGCGGATAATCCGAAAAATACTTATTTATAATGTTAATCCATTGGGTGGCTCCCATGTATTGGTCCGTTAAGGGTGTTGATGAGTTTTAGCAAACTATAGCCTGAAATCACAGAGAGTACTTCTAAGTCATTGAAGAAATGTAAGTCGTTAAATAATCACCTGGTAGAGGAGAGGTAGACGCCTTTTACGGGCGGGATCCTTTCTTTTACCCGCACTTGAGAAATCATTTGGAAGATGAGTTTGATAGGTTAGTGGTTGGTTTATACGACCGTTTTCTTGGCAAAGATTGATAAATTAGTCGAGGAGTCTCCTCAAGAGGATTTTAATAATCTTAAAGAGAGGTGGCCTCATAAACTCATTGACGCTCGTGTTCACCGCACTAGTGGCAATCGCTCCTGTATAGGTGAGATGCCCATACTACGTTGGTGCTATTCAGTCATAATCACATGGTTGAGAAGAGTAAGACACCCTCTTAGGGCATGATCCTTTCCTTTTACCATACTCCAAACTACTAATAATGATTTAGTAACTGCGTAGACCCATACATGGTCTTTGAGTGTGTTGTTTGTAAACAGGAATCGCCTTAAACAAAATTTCCCTGATTCGGCTTTTGGTGTTCAGGTTTTAACTTTCTGCTCAAATCAGTGATGATGATATCAGTTGACTCCAAATATTTCGAGTATTTGCTGGGAAGTCACTGAGAAAAAATTGAGATATCAAATCCAAAGGATTTGTCTGCGAACAAATTTATATTAATGGACTTGAACTGAACGTCTTCAACACCTTTAGCTTTGGCCTTAAATATAAACAAAATACAGTGCGGATCACGATGAGCACTTGACAAGCGTCATCTTCGACGAGCGAAATGGGCTTAATTCCGTGTCAATTTCTGAGGTGAGACCCTAGCTCATCTTCGATTCATAAACGAAAAAGAGGTCAACAGGAGTCGATGGTATTTACAACTTTGAACTGCGACACATATCTGAGGAAATAGTTGACATTTATACCAAAGTGTTTAACAAAACACTGAATATTTCATTTCACCAAGAGCTGTGGAAGACAGTGGTGGTACTTCCTCTCCCAAAAATTTGAAAGGACAACTCAAATTCAGCGAATTTTCGGTCGATAAGTCTTCTTTCAAGTATCATTAAAGAATTTGAAAAGGTTGTCAGTAGAGCTCTTTCAAATTAGGCTGAGGACATTAAAAACATACCCGATAATCAGTTCGGGTTCAGGGCGGGATATTCCACTTCTTATCTCGTTTCAATGGAACAACTCTAAGAAACAGTGCACCTGGGCTTGTCTGTTTGATTTGAAAGGCTTGGTTTTAGGTAACCACTTTTGTATATATGATTTCTGACATGCTCAATGGTAGGAACTTTGTTATCATGAGTGACAATGTAACTTCTACCGCCTCATTAAAAACGGTGTTCAGCCAGGAGCGTTGAGCTTGATCGATTTAATCTATCTGATAGGCAGTCTTATTCAGGCAATTGCCCATAACGAAGTCTCATTCTCGTACAAAAAGGCTCGAATTCATCATAGTTCTCTTGCAGCGTCACTTCGACGAAATTTAGCAACTAAGTGATGACTGGAAGTTGAAAATCGCGTTCATAAATTATTATTCCAACCAGGTTCTATACAACGGAGCCAACTTAAACAGAATATATAAATTTTTTTGTTAAAGCTGAGTCAGGTCAAATTTTCAGAGCGATGTCCTCGACAAACAGCTTAATTTTTGGGGCTTATTACCCTAACGATAAATACCTTGAGAACGAGAGCCTGAGCAGCCTTATCCGGCCCGAGGCATTCCTCTTTTTTGACCATTGAAGTTATTACAGGTTGCGCTAATCTACTACGTGGATTGGCGGATCCTTTAATATCGAGATATCCTCGTACAAAGCGAACTTGAGCTTCTTCAAACAGAAATGGAGACATAAGTTGAAGCAGGAGAACCAGTTTTGGTGACTTCTCAATGTAATTGATAATGGATAGTCCACTCGAGCTTTGATTTCAAGTCATGGTGCACTCACACAGATTTAAATACTCTAGGTATAAGTAGGGACAGTCGAGGTGGAGCCATAGTCAAAATATAAATAAAAATAGAAATAGTATTGTGCAATTAAACTATTTTAAATTCCAAACTATACAATAGTTTCATATTAATATTCAGGAAAATGAATTTTGTGCAAAAATAGCTTTAATGGTGTACAACAGAGTTCGACTTTATTTTATTGAGAAAAGTTAACATAAATACAAACACAAAATAGCGTGATTTCAAGAAACAAATAAACCAAAACGAAAGAAATCGAGAATATATTTTTAAATCCTACTCTATTTTCAAGCGACACACTGGGACACATTGTATGGAAAGCGTGCTTAACATGCAAAATTGAGGTTAACGGTTTCTTCCAAAACAAATATATTGTTGCAAATCACAACAGAAACTCCTATTTACGAAAATACAACTTTTACCACTTATTTTCTTTTAACCTCTCCGAACTTCGAAATTTTACCAGTTGACAGACACTTATGTCAACTTTGCAACATGATATTTTTTTTGGAAGAAAACGTTAATCTCAATTTTGAATTTTGAGCACGCTCTCCATACAATGGGTCCCAGTGTGCGACAGTCTTGTAATTTTCGTTTTATTTATCTTTATTTATATAATATTTAGTTTTAACATAAACCTATTAAAAAAAATGCTCCTGCATTCTATTGCTATTGAATTCAAAAGTAAAATACGAAATTTCATTGATCAAACAAATTTTGTTAATCCGAGATCTACATAAATGTTACTATTAATGTATCATGTATCGTAAATGCACAAGAAACGAAAGAGCTGATGTACAAACTCGATTTACAAATAGACGAGAATTTCACAAAGTGGAAGTAGCATTTACGATTATCATCCATTATTAATGAAGTTTTAATATAAAGAGTTACTTAGCCTGAAGAACCCAATAATTATTCTTCGAATGTTCTGTGATACTTAATCGTTTTCTTTGATTTTAAATAAAATGCAGCTTGTTAAATGGCCGTCTCTCTGCCTCAAACAAATTTCTATAGAAAAAAAATAAATTGAAATTGAAACTTCAATTCTCAGAATTGGTTAAAAAAATAATAATCTTATAGTGATAAATTGATGGTTTAAAAGAAAATGAAATATTTTCTGACTTGGAATAATTTTCCGCTTAAGGCCGCACTCTTATTCTGGTTAAAAATTCTTAACACACTTATCTTTAACTTAAATAGGCCTTAAGCTACTTTTATATTTATGACATAAGATTTTGATCGGTTTATAAAAATCCATAGCGGTTTATATTTCCTCAAAATAATTTGCAACAAAATAAGGAGTCCCTCTCTGAAACAGGCTTTGATGATGACAATTTCATAGGTTTTTCCCACAATTTGAGAAAGAGCAAAAAATTGATCCCCTTAGAAGCAGAGAAGAAAAGAAGCCCATATAAGGACCTTGGACAACCCACTTTAATTTCAGCGGAAGTGCTCGTCTCTCGACCTCAATATTTATTTTTCTCTACACTTTACACTCTGCACCACCACATACATGACTATCTTCTTGTGCTTTTATGGCTGAACAAACAAAGTCTTATATAAAAGTGCAAACAAAAAAATCCTACCGTTTATCGCAGCATACCACATCGACCATGCAAGAGAAGTTAATAATTTTGTATCCATTTAAAGTTCGCTACAGCATAGCTAAGTCCATTTTTATTTTGATCCAGAGCGCATTCATCCATTCCAAATGTTAAATTAATTGTACTGACAGTCGAATAGAAAAAAAAAGTATCTAGAATACTCCAGATTACGGTTATAATTGAATTATTATTGACTACTTTGTAATTGTTTGACCATTAAAGGCAGTTTACAGTCACAAGTCAGTGCACTAACAAGCCACAAGATTACACCAGAACAACAACAAACAAATATCTCATAGGTTGATCTCACAATTCGGGGTAGAAATAATGTCACTAAACAACTTGCTATGAGAAATAAATTCAATCACGATTCGGTGAATGTTTTGTTGTTTGCTTGTATTAAATTCTACTGTGGTCCTTTTGGCTATCTTTTGGGATTGTGTGACTATTCTTCACTTTCGTGAGTCCGCGGAAAACAAAATACTCCATGGATGATATATGCAATTCCCATAATGTACCAGATACTTTGTTTGGATTGTTTTTGTGTCCTCGGTGAATTTTTTTATCTCGTATTTTAGAACTGTCCTCGCGACGACAGACAGGACGAGGTTTTCCGATTCGATTCGAAATAAACCACACTAACAAGGTCGATGTTAAACAATAAGAGGCTAGCTCTTTCTCTAACTTAAACTCTTCACCCAATGCAATTGCTTCAAAGCTAAATCGAAGATTCAAAGACTACAAGATGTGCGTTTCTTTCTGAAATCAATGTAAGTTCGGAATGTAATAGTTAGATAGATGGTGGTGCACTGAGTTGGAGACTTGATTATAAAGGTACATTCATATGGCCATTAGGAGTTTCGCAGAAATGAGAGTTAAATTCGTATAAGAGGAGGATATCCTGTCTCTTATTGGCTTATAGATATGTAGATAGTTGGTATGTTAATGATGTATAGTTTCGCTGAGAGTTATACTACCTTACGCCAAATTCGTGACGTCTAAGGTTTGTTAGGAAAGGAACTGTGATTTATCTAAGATCTTTTCGACTTGGACATGTGATGTTATTGTTGTCTTTTTTTTCTATTCGTTTGGTGAAGTCATTCCACAGGATTCAGTGACACTGATTTGGAATTTTTTTTTTTTTAATTCAAATGATCTTTCTTTTCCGATTATTTCCGCAGTATTTTAATGTATAGAGCTATGAATGCATATCTGATACTACAAAGCCTAGGCAGTTAGAGAAAGGTTCGTAAGAACTTGGAAATTATTTGATAAGACGCTGGTTATGTTAAAGAATCTTTGATAAGGCCTTTCAGTGAAATTAACAATGAATACGTTCCACAATTGTTTCCACACTATGATCTCAATTTCGCTACGTTCAACTGCTGTATCTGTGATGTGGAAAAGTTTACCAGTTCAATTTTTCAGTCAGCTTCGCAGCTGACACAATTAGACCATAGTTGGTCCACACATAAATCTGAATATTTTCTCCCTAATCGTTGAACCATTTCGAGAACCTTATGAGTGAAGGAGAGATTTTTAATGTCCAGATGTTGGATAACTAGATTCTTCGAAGAAGAACTCTCCAAGTTGGAGCCTTCGTCTATGGGATGGAGCAGGGCCTGTACATACATATGTCGAAGATGAGGAATTGATTCTACCTCTTCCTAGCCCATATAGCTTCTGCAAAAATCGTTTGCATCAACGCCAAGCGTGATTGCCTATAAGACACTATCCGGTTATCCAATTAAGAACTGATTTGCGGTATGCTGAAGGATATCCAATGCTAAGAGCGCTTAAGATCAAGCATTGTCCAAATCTGTTTTATCTATCAAACAGGTAGGTTTATTAGTCTATCTTATATTTGTCATTTCCATAGCATCTTGTTTCAGCATAAGCTTACATGTGGATATGGGTATACTTACTTTCAGGTAACTTATAGGCAGTATTGTTCCTCTTTTACCGAGTTCGTCAGCCCCACAGTTCCTGGAATGTATCTATGCCATGATATCCAAAATTATAGATGAAATTTGAACTGCTGCGCCGTCTCCATAACATATGAACGGCATTTTATAGAGTTAGTGGCGATTGAATCTAGAGATTTAATAGCCCTTCTCTATCCGACAAGATGCGAATAGCACTCGATGATAGCAATAAAGGACTTCTTTATTCATCTTAAATTCTGCCTGTAACACGGTACAATGATGAAGAAAACGGCAAGAGAGATATAACGTAAGGCTTTCTTAGTACTCGTACATGTCAATTGTCAATACGTTTTCGATCAGTTGGTGTACAAATGGATAGAACAATCTTCCAAGAAACTCATATCCTCCCAGACAGATCTTGAAAGAATAGTGACTTGAAATCCTATAGCATAGATCAAGAAAAAAAAATAATTGTAAGAAAATCATCAAGGTGGACTGTTTGTCCTGATATTCCACTGCTTATCGCAGCATTTGCCCTTTCTATTATAAATAAGTATGAACTGAGGATTCGGGAAGTGGAACGTAATAATTTTGTTTCATTGGTAATCAGTGAAGTGTGATTAATACAACAACACAAAAAAAAATATATCAAAAGGTGTCCTGCAAGAAAAATAGCTGACTTATTGTGCAAAAATGGGAAGAAGCTATACGGAACACAAAGTTTAACCTTTTTTCGTCAAAAAATATTTGGACTTTTGCGCGAAACTTTATAATTTTATAAATAAGTTTGAAAATGTATGACCTCTATTTAAAAAAACTATCAAGACTTCAAGTCCTCACACTTTTTAGCTCTGAACCCAAGAATTAACTAGAAGTCAAACTATTTATATTATTTAATGTATATATTGCAGTACAACGTGGTGTAATGGTTAAAGTATTGAACCTCTATAAACTGCATGCATTCATCCATGCATTCTTACGAACACGTTATTTGGCTTATCAATATTTTTTTCGTTGACTCTAATATAAGATTGCGCCCCAAATTATGTTATCAAACATACCAAGTAAAATGCTGCGAATTTTTCTTTGTTGTTGTCTTTGGCATATCGGTGGATTAAAAATTAATTAAATTTTCGATCTCATACACATTATGCTGTAACTTTTTACATTTAAGGGAAATTCCATTAGTCTTAAGTCAATTTTCTACTTTAGAGTTACTCATTAATAACAGACCTCCAATTTGCTTGTATGTCCAGTAGGGTGTGTAAAAGTGCTTAACTATGGTATTTTCAAATGTAATAGCTTCTAAAAGTTACATTGCATATTAAAATAAATCCTGCGTTTACAATTTTCATTTTAATTAATATCTTTGGCTCGCTCAAAATTAGGATGAAATCCAAAAAAATTTAATTTTTCGAGATTTTTGAAATATGTGTTGTTTTAAATTGCGCCGTGTGCCACTGAAAATAAAATCTATGTATATATGACAAAAATGTAGGTTGATTTGATAAAAATTTTGTCAATATACGTCCAACAAAAAGTTTTGTTAAATTGATAAAAATTACAGAATTTTGTTGAGGTAACAAAAAATATTTTGTTGTATCCACAAAATTATTTTGTTTTGCTGACAGATTAATTTGTTGAAATAACAAAAATATTTTGTCAATATGACAAAATTTCGTACAATTTACAAAATTAATTTGTCATATTAACAATTCTTTTGTTGTATTAACAATTTTTTTCTTAGTTTTATTGTTTTCTTTATTATTATCAGATTAACAAAATTTGTTTGTTAAATTAAAAAAATTGTTTTGTTAAATTAACAAAATTGTTTTGTTAAATTAACAAAATTGTTTTGTCACATTAACAAAATATTTTGTTAAATTAACAAAAATTTCTTGTTATATTTTGTTAAATTAACAAAATATTTTGTCAATTCAACAAAATATTTTGTCAATTTTACAAATTTCTTTTGTTGAATCCACAAAATTAATTTTGTCAAAATAGTTTTTTTTTTGGGATTTAAGTCCATAAAAATTGGCGTTTCGTCGCTACGATCTCACATGCAAACATCTGTGAGGGCGTATGGACAATACGCAATTTTTGTTAAGTTCAGTTAATCTTACATCGATTTTTAAAAATGTCATGATCAAAAAAATATACGCGCAGAATTTGTTGGTTTCCTAACAACATAGTTTTATCTATCTGATAATATTATTTTATCAATATTACAAAATAATTCAACCCAAGAACAAAATATTTGTCATTTTAACAAGAATGTTTTCATTTTTTGTTAAATTGACAAAAAAAAAATTAACAAAAACTTTGTGATATTGGCAAACATTTACAAAACAGATTTTTTGTAGATACAACAAACATTTTGTTAACATCACAACAAAGTTTGTCGATGTGACAAAAATCTCTGTTTTATTTTGTAATATTAACAAAACTTGGTTTGTTAAACTGACAATATTATTTGTAGTGCACATTTTGTTAAACTGACAAAAAATCATGCTGAATTATAAAAATTTTGTGAAATCAACAAAATCGTTCTTTCGTATTGACAAAAATTTAAGCAAAACGATAAAATTGAACAAAACGACAATATTATCTAGGAATTTATTTTCAGTGTGGATATGAAAAAAATTATATAAATTATTTTTAGACTTTCAAGTGAAAGATAATTCCAAGGAAATACTTTTAAGCTTATATTTGTTTAAATTGAACACTAGATATAGAAGCTTTGAAATAATAAAAGAAGGAAGAAAAACCATTTTTTTATGTACAATCGTTTTTTCTTTACAAAAAAAAATCTTAAAAACTAACGCAACCACCTACAATATCGTGGTATATCTTTTTGTAAAGTCAAAAATTCTTTCTGTATTTTGTTTAGTTTTTTTTTTAGTATAGGTACGTAAGAAATAAAAAAAAAAATAACTTAAAATTAAGCTTTTTTTTCAACTTCAACCGATTTGAGTGAGCCAAAGACGAACGATATCTTACTTTTTTTTTTAATGTTCTTAAACTTTAGACCCTAATACAACTTTTGAGCAGTATTACATTTAAAAATAAGAGTACTTTTTTGCCGCCATACAGTCGGTTCAAACCTTCAAATTATTTTTTTTAATAGCACGAGTAGGTACTGCAACAAAACCCTCCAAGACTTTATCTTGTTATAATTAAGTTGGTCTTGTCTAGGTCCCCTCCCTTCCTTTCAACATACTACGTTTTGTTAGTCGGTTGAGAGTGTAGTCACTATAGCCAATGCTGTCGTGCCAATGCAAATTTTTTTTGTCGGAATCGAATCGAAATTTTAAAAATACCAAAATTTCAAAACTCGAAGAAGCGCAAGGGGAAAAGTAACACGTTAAAGTTAAGTCAATGCACATTGGTCCTGAAAGTTGCATATGACAATAATGTAGGAAAATCGAGAAAAGTAAAGTATTCCACATTCGATTAGTAGTGTTAAAGAAAGAACCTCTATATATGACGGTACGTACTAATTTAGAATTAAGGCTAAACTAAAAAGGGCGTTCAAATTTTTAGTAGAATTGTTTGAGGAAAGGAATGCAATTGGATATTTCATTAATAATGTAAGGCTCTCTTCTGGATTCTATCCAAATGAGTAATTACGACAGCCGTCCGAAAGTGAGAGTTATCCTTAAGTTTTATTTTGATGTATTTCAAAGATTTCAGACAGATAACAGCGCCAGCGTGTCCATACATACCAACAATGGATACCTTTTTAATTTCTTTGATGCAAATGCTTTTCATTGATAGTGTCATAAAGGATTATTGGTAAATAGAAGACAGCTTTATGTTTTTGAAGCATTAGGTTCCAAGCGTTTGTTAATACCTTATTAATTGGATTCCAATAAGTATATCTTACGTTACCTTTTCTGTTCAACTACCAAAAAACAGACTTTTCAATCTAAAAACTAAAAAGCGCCAAGTCTTGTCTTTAGAGAAACATTGAAGTAAGACAAGAGATAAAAAAAAGTGTCGAAGTTAAATCATTAATCATTAATTTATCATTATTAAAACAGTTTGAAAACAACTCGGAAAAAAAAATTAAAGATCTAAAAATTTAAACGGTTTTTCTAAAATTAACTCAAAAAGTCGAGCGAGTTTATATACATTCTCTATGACACTAAAATCTGATTTGTCCAAGGGCTTAAGCAATCTATAAGAGTCTGGTTAAACAGTATGGTAAAAAGATGTATGATTTGCGTGCTGAAGTTAAAAAGTGTTTAATATCTCCCCACATCCCATGGAAGACATTAAGTTGAAACTGAGGTTAAAATGCTGCCTAGATTGGCCCTTAAACCCATGTCTCGACTGCAACATTGCCACTCGGGTTTATTCAACTATTAACCCAAATCCATCTAAAACATACAACCAACAGGTGCTTCCAAATCCTTTGACTCTAACTCACTGGCTTTCTCTAAATTATGTATTTTGGTCTTTGAAAATCGAGAAGACTTTACACACCTTTCAAAACACCAAACTGTTATATTCCCTTTATCAAATTTCCATAAGAAAGATGTTATTTCCATTCTAAAGTATAAATATATACATATAAAGATATCCCGTTAACATTTCAAACTCGACAACACATCCTTGCCTTCCTTCTATTCAAATTTGCATCTAACTTTGCACCAAATTATGCATTCAGGCAGCAGCAGCATTTCCATTTGCACACATCCCACATCGCAAATGTTGGGCGCCAATTAAGAGCACGATTTGGCGATATAACCCTGCTTTTGTACAACCAACCAATTTTATATGTTTGCATGTATAAAACCTAGATACTGTTGCCACCTGACTTGGGATTCCCATCAACAGCGAGCGTGACTATGGTGGTGCAAAACTTTTACTAGGTCACACCGTTTATTTTAAATCCATAGATTGCCATTAGATGGCCAAAGATACACAAACAAACAAAAATGCCGAAAATATATATATGTAAGAGAATCCGCAATGCCATAAGCCAGAAGTCACTGATGCAACTCCCAAGCTACTTATTTTTGTGTTGTCTTTGCTATATAATTCATGCAATTTTCTCTGTATGGTAAATATTTGAACGTTTGAACACGCTCCATTCCAAATGACAGGGAATAGAGAAGCGCAAATGCATCTCAAGTTAAACTTGGCTCGGTTCCCATATGATAATGAAAAGTTTTCTCCTTTCCAGGGAAGATTATATCTGTTAGATTGGCGGATTTTGTATTGTTCGTTTTTGTACCCGAAATCAATTACAGACGCGAGAATTCTGGAATTTTAACTCGCCCACCTTACGATTTATTGTTTGGCGCAAAATGCACGTAATTGAGGCCCAGAATGTTGAGGGGGCCTGTGTTTGTCTAACCCACTGTAAAAGATCTCAATAAATTAGTGAATGGCTTATAGTTAAAGGAATTTTTCTGCACATCAGGTAGAACTTGTGGCAAGAGGTGATTACTCAGCCCCAAAACCATTCATTGGATGTATACAGCCATTATAAGTCCTATTCTGACATATGCCTCTTTGGTTTGGTGACCAGCCTTGCATAAGGGAACCAATCCTAAGGCCATGACAAAAATTCTGAGACTGGCATGTATCGGCACAACAAGTGCGGCCCTAAAAATATTTCCTCTCACTTGCCGCACCCGATCTATTCACGAAAGAGTTGGCGGCTAAAAGTGCTAAACGACTTTAAGAGTGTAAAAATGTTAAAAAAATGGGCCACTGTGGTCACAGAACCGTTGCAAACTTCACTGACGTAGACATTCAAACAGACTATACTTCAATGTGCATAGATCTTAACCCCGTCCCAAATATTCCAACAAGGGATATATGGATGGAAATCTGGGTCCTCAACAGTTCGGTCTTAACAGACGGTTCCAAAACGGAAGCTGAGGTAGAGTCAGCCATCTCCTCAGACAACCCACCCATAATTAGATAATTAAAGCTCCCAAACATTTGCAGGGTTCTCCAAGCGGAGGTGCTTGCAGTTTTCGAGGCCGCAAAATATATTTTCACATGTGGACTGGCGGACAACAACATTGATATCTTCATAGATAGCCAGGCGGTAATCAGCACCATTTCGGCAATTGTCACGAAGTGAAAACTGGTTGCTTGTTGCCTTAGTAAATTAAGATTACTTGGTGAAATAAATTCAGTCACCCTTCGATTGGTTCCGGGACACTGTGACGTTTATAGAAAGGAAATGGTCAAAAACGGTTCATCACTTGAACCGAGCCAACCTGGCGTAGGAAAACGAGAGAATTCAATAAAGTTTCCTTTAGACCGCAAATGAGAGATGGTCAACAATTGACACCTGTCGGGTTTCAAGGAATCTTAGGCCAGATATTTCAAAGAAAGACAAAAACAGAGTATCTACTCATAGCAGACCTGAATTGTCCGTCTTAGTTAGAATCCTTACGGGTAACAACTGAATGAGAACCCATGCCCAGCTCATTTCACTTCCCTATGCCCTTCTATATTCCTTCGGAGAATACTTTTTCGACGAATTGGGTGACGTCTAATTTTGTCCACTAAAAAGCATTCTTAACTTCATAAAGATATCAAAAGGTTTGGGAACGATATCCCGCTTTTTATAATCCTGTTTTTTTAAATCCTGTTTTTATAATCCCGTTCTTTGTAATCCTGTTTCTTATAATCCCGCTTTTTTTAAATCCCGCTTTTTATAATCCCGCTTTTTAAAATCCCGTCTCTTATAATCCCGTTTTTTATAATCCCCTTTCTTAATTCGTCGTGTAAGCAGTGAGGTACGTAAGCGGTGGCATGCTGCCCCCCGCGCAAGCCCCCTGCTAAGGCACACTATAGGATTTGGGGTAGGTGCGAGGTTGGGTGTATGCAAAGTTTCTTTAGCATTTAAAGAATCTGGAAAATAACCAACATAAAATCAATAAGTTTTAGCTACGTATTCTAAAAAAACGGGATTTGGCGAGATTTGGCGAGATTTTAAAAAGCGGGATTATAATAGATCGAGATTTTGAACAAGCGGGATTTTAGAAGATGGGATTTTAAAAAAGCAGTATTTTAGCAGACGGGATTCTAAAACTTTTTTTCGGGATTTTTGAAAAGCGGGATTTCAAAAAGCGTTCAGAAAGGCATCCAATACCCAAGACTTCTACTAAATCCTTCGTCTTATTCACAATGGATCCCTTGAGATCCGAGTTAGGTATTACCTTACCTAACAGCTCGTTGGATGTCTTGACCTTTCACTGGAACATTTGAGCTGTTAAATGCATTAAACTTTTGCTTAAAATGACAAAGAAGCTTTTAAATTCAGTAATTCCTATTTTAAATAGTCCTCTCTAAAAGAACTCTGCAGCAAGGCCCCTATTGCTCCCTAATCCGACTCTGTATCAGTCCTCTGATGCCCATTGCATCTGTGTATCTTTTGTTGATGATGCGCGGACGTATTGTATTCTATTCGAATCTTCGTGACGTTATTATCCTAGATACATACCGATAGTCGTTGTCTTTTGATGTTCATTCGTTCGCTTTATTAGTGTTTTTGTGTTTTTTGTTTCTTATTTTCGTTCAAGGGTACCCCTCTATTTGCAGCAATGATGGCGGCAGATCAGCAAAAAATTAGAATTCAATTTGTGCAAATATTTTGAAAAACACCGCCAACAAGTACTTTAGCTAAAAAACAATTTAATGATTTTTTTCTTCTTTCCCTCTCTCTCTCTCTCTCTCTCTTACTTCCCCTTGTTGTATCCCACTGCCCGCTCTGTGATACTTTGTAGTTTAAAGCCTCAGATACATCACACAGTGGGAATTTGTATAATGAGGCATCATGAAGATTGAAGAGTTTTGTCTAGTTTTTAAGTATTTTTTTTTTTATTGGCGCTGCGGTACGGTTCCCACAATCATTATTACGGATAATTTTGTAATGGCCGGTTGAAAATTTAAGAAGATGGGAATCATACAACAACAACTACAAAATAAAACAGAACAGCACCCAGATAGAAGGCGATGGACTGACGTGTTGGACATTACCATCACCATCGCCATCATCAGTGAACCAGCCCTAAACTTAGTCGGCTTGCATTGCCTTGAATCTCGGCTGACTTAATAGGCATTCACGATTATTTGCATTTTACCCTGGGGGAGGTCAGGGGACAGGCTCATTGCTACCTCAAACGTAGTAGTTTTGGGGTAATTTATTGGCTAGTTTCATGGCATTTTTTTATATTCTTCTTCGTCAGCAAGTTCTTGAGATTTAGCTGTAGCGATGCCGTCTTCTAGACACTGTCATAATTATTAAGCCGCTAATAAGGCAAGACGGTAGGTGAGTAGGTAGGTATTATACTCGTACATATCTTTGAGATTCGCATTTGTTAATAGGTGGTATGATTATAGTTCAGGCAGTGTTAATTGGGATATTTTTTTTGTTTTTTGCATTCTTCAAAATTAATGGTAAGTAGTAATATCTCGCTTACAAGTCTGTTAGGCGCAGGAATTTAATAAGATAAGTGTTAGTTCTACCAGTATAAAATTGTTTGTTAAGAACCCTGGAGAACTGTAATTTTAATGTGTGATTATGTCAAAAAAAAGAAGTTAAATAGTCGAAGGGAAATGAGCGATGTGTTGTTTTATTAATCTTAAGTATATACACTCGTTAAGGAACGTTTTTTCAGACTTTGAAAAAGTATATGTTGGATATATGATTTTGAGTTGTAATTCGATATTTCATCAATTAATCGGCGTCAAAATGTGCCCAGGGCAAATTACCCCACAATTTGTCAGCGTTCAGTTGCAATTTAGGAACTTGTGAATTATTAAATTAATTTGAAAAGTATGGGTTTCAAATTTATGTTTTCAGTAACTTAGATTTCTTTACTTAAGGCTCCCACAGTTTATATTTTAGAGCGGATATATTCAAAGGTCTTTTTTAATAGTTCTAATTAGCAGTACCCCTTGGCATAATGGTTAATGCGTTGGACTGTCATGGGGAAGGTCTCGAGCTCGATTCTCAGCCGCTGCAGGTGTGTACTGCCTCTTGCGAGGAATTGACACGTCCTCTAAGAGTATATCTCTTGTCATGGTAAGTGCTGCTCCTTAGCCGTTCGGAATTGTAGGTCCCCTCCGTTTCTGGTAACACGAACACAGAAATGTTTGAGAGTTGCAAGTCGCGAGGTCCTGGTTCACTTCGAGCTGTTGCACCACGAAATTTATTTATTTTATTTATACTAACAAAAAAGTCGAGTTTTAAAAACGATAGGTGAATGAAAGAGCCAATCATGAAAATATTTATTTGAGCCCTAGGCTTGTCTCGAAATTTGCAAAACAAGTCTGCTCTATCTTGTCGAACAATATTTGGAAGTTACATTTCCAAGTATTCAAATTTCGATGCACGAACTGAACGTTTACTGCACCTCCATGCGGGACCATTCTGCAAAAAACTGTGATTTTTCCTGACGTAGGTGCCATGCAATTATGTTGGACAATCGATGATTTCTGTGGGCAATCACCTTGCGCATGTAGTTAAAATGCATTTGCAACGAAAAAACAAAAAGTGGCGAAAAATCAGTTTCCAAATGCAGCATATATGTAAGTCGGAGAATTTCCCGGAAACAAGAATATTTTCTTAGTGAAGTACTTCAGTAGTTTTTCTACCTCTTCCTATGGAAGAAAAGTTTAAATTTGACCCTCAGAGCTTCGTGTTTTCTCCGAAGTACTACTTTCCAGTAAAAGGTAATGCCTTTTATTGGCTCTTTAAGATTTCCCTGGAGCTGTTTCTTAAAGGAAAGCCAAGGGATGATTATAACTCCAAGCTACTTGTACTTTTACTATCTCGAAGTTTTCATCTTCCCAGGTCTATTTTTCTTCCCTAGAGTTCCATTTCGAAAGATCATTACTTTGGATTTACTGGTGTTGAACGTGAGATATAAAAGACCGCAATATTACTGCAGCTTATTAATCATCATTTTTAACATTTGAGGACTGAGGATTCCGCTAGTATGACAATGTCGTCTACGTACATTAATGACTTGATGTTGGTACCAGCAAACGTGATTTCTCCTGGGAGAGCCGATGAAATATCATCCAAAAGAAGGTGAAAACAGAAGCGGGCTTAATAGACATCCTTGTTTGACACCAGTTGTTGTTTGAAAACAGTAAGAAACAACGTTTCAGTCCCACACTACTATTAAATTATTTCCCTAAAACCGTTTTAGTATTTTTGAAGAAATTTCTAGACAGCTAAGTTTATAAAAAAGAGCGTTGCTGTCGATTGAGTCGAACGCCGCTTTGAAATCCATTAAAACATGTATAACTTCTAAGAACTGGCAATACACGTTAGCGAAAAAATATTATTAATAGTTGAACATTCTTTCTTAAGGCGGGTAATACCTACAATTAAGAGGTCAATAATCAAGCATTTTTTAATATTTTTTTAACTCAAACATTTTTATTTAGAATTGACTAATCTTGACCTGATTTTTACAACATATTAAAGCTACAAATTCATATTTTTATTAATTTTTTTTCATGGAAGCATGTCAGATTTATAGGCCTTCGAAATCAATAGGGTCGAATGTGAGGCATCGATCTGCGTGCACTCTGGAGGCCACAATTTTTCTCCGCAATAGTCATGGAAAGAATCACATATTAATTGATAATATAATTTCTATTTGAACTAAAAAAATGAAGAAAAATGGAAAAATTAAAAATTGGCACCGATTTCTCGAAAAATGTCGAAAAATCGATGGAAAATTCGCGCGTTTTTGCATTAATTTTTACATTTTTTTAAATTCCAATCACAAATAGTTTTAGTTCAAATAGATACTAATGATATAAAGAAAGAAGCCTCCAAAGTAGAGCAATATCGGTTAAGAACTTTTTGAGTTATCGTGTGCGCAAATTTCAAAAATGCTGTTTCGAGAAAAACGCGTTCAAAGTTTTAATTGCTGAAAAATGATGTTTACGTACTACGTGGTTTTCGACGCGTATCTATATTATACACATACACATGTATAAAACCCATGTAGATAGAAATAAAAAAAAATACAATATAAAACGGATTCCATCGTTGACTCTTTAAAAATACTTGTTGCGCGCTCCGAAAAACGTCTTCAAAAAACGTTAGAAAAAAAAAGATGGAGTTAGAATTTCAAATTCAGAGTAAGACCATCGTGTTCTCCATAAAATTTACGATTTTTTTAGACAAACAAAAAATATCGATTTCTTGGAACTTCTAATTGTATTTCCCCCCTTAAAGCCTGCTTGATACTCGTCTAGCAAATTATTTTCTTGTACCCAGTCAGTCTGTAAGTCTTTTTAGGATAACTCGGGTAGAATTTCATGACTGTGTTCATAAATGATATTTTTCAGTAGTTATTAGGGTCAATTTAATCACAATTTTTGAGCAATGGGAAGATGTTTTTTTTTTTTCGAAAATTATCAGGAACATCAGTCATTCTAAATATATATTTTCAATACACCATTTGTAGTGTATTTTTTTGTTTTCTAGTTTTTTAAGCAAAAGGGTCTATACTTGAGTCCAGGTATTCGATTGAAAAGTTTTCTTTATGTTTGTTCTTCGCAACAAAATATAAACAATAAACCAATCACCAAAGAATGTGGCAAAATTTACTCCATGTTTTCGGCATTTGATTCAACTATCGCATAGTTTAGTATGGACTTGAAGTTGGCTATTAGCAGTCCATGCATACTATGTCAATGGTTGTAATGTTCTTTATTCTTCAAATTAAAGCTACCCAGTTCGAAGTCAAAGCCCTATCAAGTTCGCTGCTTTAGGCTAGCCGCGCACTAGCAACTTTTAGTTGCGAAACTGCTTGGTTCGAGCAACTAAAAAGTTTGTGTTTTGACACAAACTAAACGATTGCCTAAAATAAGTTCGCCATTCGATTGAACATAGAATTATCTGCAAATTCACCGACATTCAACCAAACAGTTCATCTGTTTTCTATAAGTAACCAAACAGTTTCGCAACTAAAAATTGCTAGTGCGCGGCTAGTCTTACACTCTTTTTACACGAACACACTCAAGAAACTTTCGACCCCCTCATAACTTTTGTACCAATAAAGTCAGAAACTTCGAATTCATAATATTTGTTGAGCTCATAAAACGCAAGTGAATCACTAAATTTCATCTCCTTACAATTAGGGGTTTTTGAGATAAAAGTCTTCAAAAATCGCTAAAACCGTAACTGAATGTCTCCCTGACAGATTATCAAAATTATTTCGCACAATGGTCTCGTGGTGTATACAAATTAAGAATTTTCCATTGGGAGGCGTGGCACCCACAAACTTTTTCAAAAATTCTTATAAAGTTTTCTTTTATTTTTCAAAATTTAAAAAGTTGTGAAAACTTGACTTGACCAACTTTCAGTCAGTGATAAAAATAATAAAATTTTCACTCATCATTTAGAGTTTTTTTTCGATATTACTGTACTTAAGAAATTTAATATTAAACATCATAAACTTAAAACTTTTTAAACTTTAAGATCTTACTTCTTTTCATCGCTGACTTGTTACGAGTACATACAGGGTTTTTGTTAAAACTGGGCGTCAATTCTGTATATGTGAAACTGTGAAGTGATAAGTTTTTTCACAACTTCACACACTATCCGATTCGCAATTAATGACAAAATAATAAAATGTCAAAATATTTTCAAATATTAAATTTGTTTGCACACTCAAACGATTTTGTGAAAAGCCCTGATAAAATATGAAAATTACAAAAACAAAATTATACTCAAAAATGAGTATCGTTATCGTGTATCAAAAATGAGGCGTTTCTCGTTTTAGTACTGTGTAGTACATGTTTTGACAAACATTTATCAGAATGAGTTCCAGAATCGCATTACGTGAGATCATGAAATGTAAAAATGAAAAATGGCTGTGAAAACTGAAATGATAACTTTTTTTTATCCCTTCACAGTTTCACAGTTAGAGAATTTACCCCCTGGGCTTTATTTTGTAACATTTATGTTTTTGTTGTGATCACATTTAACAACATTTAAAAAAAAGTTTGTTCATCGATAACATGGTTTTGATAAATTTGACGTGAACGCCCTCTAGAAAATGAAATTAGATGATCTCCAATATATATTATGTATATTAAGTGTGCAAACAAACATTGAAAAAATGATAATTGCCTTTTGCTTTTGTTCAGAATTGATTTGCTAATTCTTAATTTAATTTCAATTAATGATTTGGAGAGTGTTCGTTCGAAGTTATTCTGATTGCTTTGCCAACATAATTAGCAATTCTATAAATGGAAATTTCTTAACGGCGCCCGCGGTGTGGCTGGTAAAGTTTTGGCTCATTAAAATTATTTATAGTTCGTATATTCCTTTAAAATGGTTTTTTTTTTCTAAAAAAACATGCAAACTTTAAAAATAGTCATAGTTAAAGTTGGTAATAATTTGTTTTCCAAACTTGGGAATCACCCATAGATATAGATAAGTGTTCTTAAAATAGAAATGCTGTTTTCTTTCAAATTTATTGATTGATAATTTAATTTCAATAAAGACGGTTTGAAGCAAACTAAATTTAAACATAAAGAAAAAAAAAACAAATAAACAAATAAAAAATAAAGAGCTGTAACTCATTTTCTGTATTTTAAATAAGAGTATTTATATAAGAGTCATACTATAACTAGCCTAATTGTATTGCATTTTGACTAAAGTCTCAGTAATAAATCACTTAATGAAAAGTATTTGAAATTTAAAAACGATATTCCTAATGACTTTAAACAGTTTATCCCGGTTTTTGATAAAATATATTCTTTTAATCTCCAATAGTTCAATACAATTAGAAAACGCGAAGACTAAGACATTTAAACGTCCAAAATCGTCAGGTAAACCTAAAAGGTAAAAATTTTGAATTTTTGAAGTTGTGTATCATCAACACATAAGTGCTGTTAAAAGTAATATTAAAAAGAACAGAAAGTCATTGGGGTCTATTAATTCAAAAAGAAAAAGTTAATTTTTGCACAAAAGCAATGGAACTGGCTTTTGCAAGTCTTTTTGCAAAATAATTTCGAGCTATTTATATCAAATATGTAATTAACAATATAAATGATTTGTATAATTTCATTATTTTTCTTATCGTCTATGTCGTCTTTAATTCCATTAAAACCTTCTATAAATTGTCATCAATGGGTTGCTGGTTTACTAACAACATGTCATTGAGTTAAACTAGTATGCCCAACAAGGATGAAAAACGAATAAAATAATGCGAATTATAAGGGACATAGAAATAAGACACGGCAATTCTCCGCTTTAGTTCAGCCACCATCCCTGGAGATAACAAATCTGAGACAACCACCTTCAGTCTCAGAACATCTTGCCACACATCTTTCCTATCCTTCTTTCTCTTCCGTAACTTCACGCCCACGCTGTGTTGAAACATTTGCAGGGTAATCATATTCCCTTGAGCGTGTGTAGATTATAAAAAAAAAATTACAGATTTCTATTACAAATGTTTTTCAGAGAAATGAATGAACTCGATTCGATTAAAAAAGCTTGAGTAGATAAAGTTTCCCCACTCTTATTGTCAAAATGTGCCTCGTCACTTTGATATGCATTAAAAATAATTTTCAATGAATTTTTATCAACTGGTATTTTTATTGACGATTGGAAGATATCGTTTGTAAATCCAATTTATAAAAGTGGTTTAAAATTACCGACCAATATTGAAAATCTCTGCAGTACCAAAGTTATTTAAAAAGTTAGTGACCAAAAAGCTTTATTTCTCAGTCAAAGAATCGATAACTCTAAAACAACATGGGTTTGATAGTGGCCGCCGTTCAACTACAAGTAACTTGTCTGATATCCAATTTCTGTTAAAAATCTATGGAAAACAAAAAGAAATTCTATGTTTTATACACAGACTTCGTTAAAGCTTTTGATAGAGTTAACCGCATGGATAACTGCTGCTAAAACTTCATAAGTTAGGGATTAATATTATGGAAATGATTGAAGTCGTACATGTCAGATCGAAAACAAGTGGTTCTTATCGATGGGCTTTCATCAATTAATATTGAAATCTGGGCTTCCTTAAGGAAGTCATTTAGGACCACTTTTGTTTGTAAACGACATTCCAAATTTTCTTCTTCGTTTTTCGTATTATTTGGTGTTTCCAGATAATGTTAATTTGTACACTCAGATATCTTCCTAAAGTGACTGTTGAAACTTTCGAAATGATATCAACTTGTTTTTAAATTGGTGCATATCCAACATATACAAGCATCTCGAGATCAATATATCAAAATGTAAAATCTTTACTACCCACAGAACGTTGTCACCAGTGAATTTTACTTATATGCTGGGAGTTTAGTAATTCTTAAGTCAGTAAGGTGAAAGATCTTGGAGTTATCTTTGAAGTCAAACTCACTTTCTCGGCACAAATCGATTACATTATATCTGAGGTTAATTCTATGGCATTGTTTCTCAGCCGAACATTAGGTTTTTAAGGACATGTATACGTTATAGCACTTTTTTTTTCATTGGTACTGCCCATCTTAGATTATTACCTGAGAGAATTCAAAAAGAGGTTCGCACGTCTTGCATTAAAAAATATGAAATATTTAAATAAATTGACCTCTCTACTATCCATTTTTATTTTAAAAAGTAAGAAATCAACACAAGTTCGGCTTAGTAACTTTAGGTAAAGTTTTCTTAGCTCTATCTATAGGTATCTATATGTTTCCAAGGTATTTTTGTAAAAGACACAAGTTCAACACAAATTAATGTCTGATGGTTGTCAATATTATTAAAGTCAATAAGTCGAATAAACTCTTACATAAACACAGTAGGTTGTAATTTTATTACTGATCATCAATTTACCTGAAAAGAAAAGAAAAAGTTTCATGTTATTAATTGTATACCAAGTTCTTTTCTACAAAAATAAATAAAATGCACAACTGGGTCGCACGAACTTGCTCCTATGTAATAGACTAGGAATTCTAAAAACGAATGTTATTAGAGAAAACTGTTCATAAGGGTCAAATTAATTTTTTAAATTCTTTTAATAGCAAGAGACGAAAACAGAATGCTATGGAAATATGAATTTATGCAAGAACAAAAATTGTAAGTCGTCTTAGTGGTTTTTTAAAAAAAGCTTTTATATACAAAATTTTTAAAAGATTTTTAAGAAAAAATTTTGGTACGCCAATTTAAAGTTTTTATTATTGTTCGAATAAAAATTAAATTTAAAAACAAAAATATTGAACCGTTTCTGAGATATCGAATTTTCAAAAAAAGAAAAAAATAGATTTTTTTTTTCAAAAATTCAAAAAATATTTATTTTAAAGTTTTGAAATGCAATGTGTTTTAGACTTTTCAGAAGCTTCTCTATAAAAAATTTCATTAAGATCCGTTATGTGGATAATGAGAAATTCAAAATTCGAAAAAATGGTTCTATGGTAGGTACAAGCTGCAATATCTTAATTTCAAAATTTGTTTTATTAAATTAAAGACCATAAAAATTAATTAGAAGAAAAAAAATTTTATCAAAATTCTAGGTGCCGTTTTCGAGAAAAATACGATTTTTGAAAACCATTTTTTTAAATTTTTTAACATTTGTATAATGAGTACCTTTATTTTAAGGTAAAATGAAATTTTTTTTCTCACATCTTGTAGATTATATGAAGAAACTTTTATTTATCAAGTTTAAAAAAAATCTAGCATGGGGTTTTCGAAATATTGAGTTTTGAAAAAAAAATTTTGAAGTTTTTTTTAAAAATCCAAAAAAATTTTTTTTGAAAATTTGAATGAACAATTCTATTTAAATTTTTGAAGAGCCTTCGCAAAAAAAAATGATCAAAATCGGTGTTACCGTTTTTGAGAAAATCAAGAACAAAAAAAAATGGTTCCATGGGGGGTACCCTCAATAACCATTTTTCGGAAAATTTTTTTCAAGCATTACCTATATTTAACTAAATGAAATTTTTTTGTGTTTTTAGTTTTTAAATCTGTCGAACAGTTTTTGAGAAAAAAAAAATATATATAAAATTTCGAAAAAAAATTCGTATGGGAGGTACCGTTATTTTTGGTCTTAAAAAAAAAAGAAAAAAACGTGTGGGGGTAAAAAATCAAAACTCATATCTACCAAGTTTAAAGAAAATCGGCTGAGCCGTTTAGGCTGTAGTCGAAGCGACAGACAGACAGAATTGCCAGACCCACTTTTTTAGTCTTCGCTATCATCGTAATGTCAACTTTGATCAAAATCTCGAGTTCAATTTTTTTACGAATCCATAACTTGCCTTATAGTACCTATAAGTCGCAAGTAAAAAAGAGACAAAATCTTCTCCCTGAATTAAGGTACATAATTATATTATGTTATAAACTACATACATACATAAATTGTTAAATATTTAAATTTGTTTTTTTTTTTTAGTGTCATTTTATTTATTTATTTACTTCGTCTTTTAAAACAGATTTAGGTTTTTTTAGTAAAAGCTAAGAACTACTATTTATGTTATTAACGTAATTTAATGATTTTTAATTAACATTTTTATCAAAATTTTGGAAAATGTTTAAAGTATTAAGTATGATTATTAGTTGGTTGATGAGAGATCATAATATTAATATTAAGTATATTCAATTTTGTAAAAAGGGGAATGTTTGCATATAAGATTAAAAAGTTATGGATTTTAAATTAAATGACAAATTTAAATTTTTTATAGATAATAACATTTATCAGACAAATACCTAAAAAGAACGCCATCAAAACTATTACTTCCTCGAATGTCTATGGGAAGGGAGTTCAAGATATTGACAGAACAACCAAATATTTGGGGCTCAGAAACATTGCAAGTAAATCGGGACTGAAGAAATACAAAAGACCGAATAGAACTTGAAAAGACTACTCTGTTATAAAGATACTCGTACAATGACTCTTCCTTTTACTATGTACTTCAAATTATTTGAAGTCTTTAAAGCATAGTAATTCAGAAAGGAGTTTAGGAATTATTCCAACAAACTAGATCATGATCTCTTGATCAAAACATTTAAAGTTGTATATGTAATGAATAATGTAGTTTAAGGTAACATTTAAATATTTTTTTAAATTCTGAGCTATGATATTAAAGTAACTGACATCCATATGTAATTATTAAAACAATTAATGATTTACCAAAAAAAGTCTTATTTATAGCGGTGTGTATTGCTTGACATCCATAAATATTCCCTATAACACGTTGTTTGTGGCTTAGTGTGGTGTTAAACAGTCGTTTAACCATATCTCTAGATTCTTGGCATTTTCCACATATTTAGCCTGCTGACCTTCAATGTGTATACGAGGAACATAACTATGATCATATATGATAAGACGCAAAATACTATCAAGACCAACTACGGCGAATCTGCATCCGCATATAAATCAATGTGGATATGAATTTTGTAATTTTGTACTTGCGCTGGAAGATCATTATTGCATATTGAAAATAGCAACGGCCCGAGAATCCACCCCTGAGGAACCACAGAAAAAAATTCCAAAAATCCAGAAACATTATTTCCCACCCAGCGTTGTGCTAAAGTGCCCAATTGGGCCATTTGGCCCCAAGATTCCTATTTTGGCCCGGTGCCCCGGGCCATCACGAAATGGCCCCAAAATTGAAAAAATTGCAAAATAAAGCAAATAAGCAATATTTTGAGCCTACCCCATAGCAGTGCCTCTGCCTGTGCAGAACGTTATTTTTTCAGCTCTTAATAATATTAAAATCGAAAACCGCAATAGACTTAGCTATGAAGTTATAAATTCGCTTATGAGCTTTATGGGGTTTCTGAAAAATAATACTTTTGGTAATTTTGTTCCGCCTTCAGAATTGATAAAAAAATGTCTAACATAGACATTATTTAAAAAAATGGAATAAAATGCAAAAATACAAATAAAATAATATCTTCTGTTTTATTTAATTATTTTACCGAATATGGAAAAACAAAGTGGCCCCAAAAAAGTTGAAATGGCCCCGAAAATGGCCCCAACATTTTGTTTCCCAGGAACAACGCTGTTCCCACCGCTCCTGATTGTCTCATATTAGAAAGGTTAGAAAGTATTAGCTTGGAACTGCCTTTGCTTTTTTGAAATAAGAATGCTATGTGAAGGTTTTTATAGTACAAACTCTATAATATTCTACTGAAATAAATCAACCAATCAGAAGACTTTTCACTATTATTGGACTTGTTGTGTTGATTCAAAATAGCCTTTTTTAACATTAAGTCCACACAAATTGTGCGATTCGTTCCGGCGATCTCACATGGACAAGACCCCCATAGTCATCTGATGAGTCCATGTGAGATCACCGAGATGAAACGCCAAGTTTTGTGGACTAAAGGCCAAAACAAAAGCTATTTTGAATTAAGAATACTACGGTTAACCGTACCGAAGGCTTTATAAAATTCTAGCAACAATAAAAATGATACCTTATCCTCGTCAATTGCACATGTCAGATCATCAGTAATTTTTAATAAAGATAATATACAACTATAACGCTTTCTAAAACCCGATTGGTTTGCACATACAAAATTATTATTATTTAAAAAATTGGAAATTTGACTATCAATAAAAAAGAAAAGCAAATTAAAATATTATAAAGAATTACGTTGTATTTTTTCATTTGACATTGGGCCATTAATCAACACTCCCATAACCATCAATGTAAACAATAAATCACATGAAAACTCCCGAGTCTGGAGTCTCGATGATAGAGACTGCCCACTTCTTTCAGGCCATCATACTGGTTATATGTACATAGTTGTTATGGTCTTGATGATGGTACTTCTTCGGTTTAAAACAAAGAATTTTCATTTGTTTTTATATTTTTTTCGTTTAATGGAACTTTCTCTTCCTTGTCATCTTATATATGTATTTTAGACTTGCATATACCATCATAATCAATTTGCCGATGAGGACTTCGGCCAAGCGACCACCACCGACCCCAAGAATAAAGATTTATATATTTTGATTTGGAGTCACCCTTTCACATAAGTCATTCTTCTACGTTCTTTCAATTTCCCCAAAAACCATTTAAAGCTATCTTGAATCTTAATACTATACCCACTGTTGGTCAAAGGAAATACTATATAGAAAATAAGAGAAAATAGTTCGGTGAGGTAGTGTTGTAAAGTGATGATTTGAAACCATTTGATCGCAGCTTTTATGTATATCCTACTAACAGTTTTTAAAACTTCGGAATAAGAAAAATACATTTTTTGATGTCTCTATGAGAAATAAAAGGTATGAAGCCCAAAAATTAATAAATGAACTATGTTTTGGGTGTATTGCACTGCAACCTAGAGATTAATTGTGCCCCAGTATGTGGTCTAGTGTTTCCTCATGCTAATTACAGAATCCACATGTGTCACATGTTACCACACCAAGTAAACCTAGGTGTCTTCTAAGTTTGCAGTCTGCATTTAGGATACCTGTTATTATTCTTGGGTTATTCCTTCTTAAGTTAATGCAGTTTTCGAAACTTTGCTCGTTGTAATTTCCCAGTAGAAGTTTTGACTGCCTAAGTTTTGGGAGTTCCTTACTGTTCTTGGATCTACTTGCCTCCTCTTGTTGTTTAGTTTTGCTTCTGATCATGTTGTCTCCTATTCCGCAATATGGCTCAGGCCCTGTTTAAAAAGTTGATGTGCGTTTTTTTGCTAAGAAGTCTGCCTTTTCGTTTACATTAACACCTAGGTACCTAATAAATGTGACTTTGTTATGTTTACTTAGTTCAGTTAGCCTGTTAATGCAGTCCCACACTAATTAAGAGCTGATGTTATATGAGCTCAATGCTTTGATTGCAGCTTGGATATCTAACATGATGGCAATATTCTGGTTTCGACAGTTTCTTTCGAGATATCGATCCATGCCTTTTCCTATGGTGTGTACCTCCGCTTGTGTACCTCTGGCAGTGGACTGCCCCATAACTATAGAGAGTTTGGTTCTAGGCTCAAAAATTCAGTACAGTATGGTGGTTAGTGGAGAGTATGATCAAACAACGAAACTTAAGTGATTTTTCTAAGGACATACCAACATTCATCGACACCTCCTTTTATAAAAAAAAAATGTGAATGGAGACTAGCCAATTTATCGTATTTTTGAAAGCCATTGACATACCGTACTGTACTGTAATAATTGCATTACATATCGCACTCGTAGATTAAAATTAGTGTTATCAAAGTCTTCACAAACAATAAGGTTATTTTATCAGGAGTAAATGCTCCATATGCCTTCCCAAAGAGTTTAGTTATCCCAAGTAAAGTAGCGATTCGAAGTAAGTCCGAGATTTTCCATAAAATCAATCGAAGCATTGCCCGAAACAATCAAAGGAAAACAATAAGACCAATTAACTTCTACAAATTTACAATTTTCTCTACGTCTTTAACACAAAGAGCTTCATGCTCAATTAGCCCAAGGAGGCAGCTCATGTTCATTTCGACGTCATTCGTGCACATATAGATGAAACAGTTTTCAATAATTGGTTGAAGTTCATTTTCAGATCGAAAATAGTGGCGGACCCATACCAGAACCCTGACGTGTACCAGAAACATGGGACAGAAGAAAGAAAATCAAAATAGTTTTACCTAGAACCACTTGGTGGAAAATTAAAATTTTGCAAAAGCTTTTCACGCAAGTTAACGTGATTGACGGTGTTCAACAAAACCTGATATTTTAATCCAAGTAAATCTAAATAATTTAATATATTTTTATCAATCTAAGAAATGTTATTAATGTGGGCGTTTGTTCGTTTGGATGTTTGTCACACTAAAACATATTTGAATTGAAAATTGAATTGAATTCAACTCACAATAGTTCCTGTTTTCGGTGTTAGCAGGAACGAAGGAGACCTACAATTTACAGTTTACTCTTCGAGGATTTGTCACTTCCAAGGAGGTAGTACCACTTGTTTTTTTTTTTTTTTTTTGCTGAATCGCCCGAGCATCTGCGCAATGTTTTTTGTCTTACATTATTTTACAGTGTTCTAGTGAAATAGCCAGTTGCATTCCTTTTCTTAAGCAATTTAACCGTAATAACAGCGCTTCAAGGAGTGCCCATCAGTTTACCCTAGAACCGAACTTCAGATGAACTGTTGAACTTTTAAATTCTTTCTTACTTACTTATCCGGGTCGCCATCCATGGAGGGTCTCTGCCTGAGATAATGCGGTCTTCCATCGGTTGCGATCCCTCGCGAGCTCGACCAAGTCGCCGAGACCAAGCGCTCTTGCGCCTGTAACCGCCTGGTCCCTGTAGCGGTGGTTCGGTCTTCCTCGTCGTCTCGAACCTGGGGGCTGGGATTCGAAGGTTTTCTTAGCTGGAGCGTTGTTGTCCATTCGTTCGCAGTGACCGAGCCAGTGTATTCGACGTGTTTTGGCTCTTTGGAATACATCCACATTTTGGTACAGCTCGTATAATTCACAATTGAATCTTTTCCTCCATTCGCCCTGTTCGCATATAGGACCAACTATCAGCCAAAGAATTTTTCTCTCGAAAGTGCCCAGTATCAATTCCCCTTTTTTACTTATTGTCCAGCACTCGGCGCCGTAGAGTAGGACTAGTAAAATTAGGGTTTTGTATAGCGTGCACTTCGTCTTTCGTGAAAGGAGTTTTGAAACCATTTGTTTGGCCAAACCGAAGTAGCAGCGGCTCGCTAGGGTAATTCTTCGTCGGATTTCCACTAAGGTGTCGTTCGTGGGATTGATGTTTGTTGCGAAGTAGGTGAACTCCTTGACTATCTCGAAATTACTGCTACTAACAGTGAGCTGAGGCTTTGTTTGTTGATAGCATATACTTTTTTTTTTGTCCTCATTCACTTCAAGACCAACGCGTTACGCCTGTTCATCAATAGATGTGAACGCTTCTAGCACAGCTCGCTTGGGGCGGCCGATGATGTCGATGTCGTCCGCATAACCAAGCAATTGGGTTGAACACAGTGCCTTCCAGGTTAACACCACTCTCGCGCACTATCCGCTCCAAGACTAGATTAAAGAAATCAGCGCATCTCCTTGTCTGAACACTGTACACGTCTGGAATAGCTCGGATGTGCTGTTATCCATTTTCACATTGCACCGCGTATTTTGTAACGCCATGCGTAATAGCTGGATCAGTTTTTTCAGAATCCCAAGTTCCGTCATCGCCAATAGAAGCTCTTTGCGGCTTATCCTATCATATACGGCTTTGTAGTCGATGAAAAGATGGTGGGTTTCGACTTGAAATTCGTTGGCCTTTTCCAGGATTTGCCTCGATGTGAAGATTTGATCTATCGTTGATCTGCTTGGCCTGAAGCCACACAGTTACGTGCCGATCATAGTGTTGCAGAAAGGTTTTAGACGCTCACATAGTACGGTGGATAGGATCTTGTGGGCAATATTAAGCAGGGACATGCCTCCGTAGTTTTTGCAGGACATAGGGTAGATTGGGCATATGAAGATATTTGACCAGTCGTCGGGCATACTTTCCTCCTCCCAGACTTGGTTGATGAGCTGATGCATGTACCCTATCAGGACACCTCCTCCATACTTGAAGATTTCCGCAGGTAGGCCAATAGAGCCTACGAATTTGTTGTTCTTAAGCTTGTGGATTAGCTGCTGGAAATGCTGCTTAAACACGTCTACAATTCCCTGTGCTTCGGTGACGAGGTTTCCTTCGCTGTTTCGAAGAGCTTAAGTACCGGTCCTATGACCTGATGCGATTTTCTTGGCTGTTTTTCATAACCGGCGAGTGTTGGTGGCGGTGCTAAACTCCTCGAGATGCCTGAGCTGAAAAGCTGCCGATGCTCTTTTCTTTCTGTGCAGGATTTTTTTCTTTTTCCTGCTGTTAAATTCAGAGATTATTTTTAAGCTGTACTACACGAATGTGGAATGCTTTAACATACTCTATATTAAACACCCATTATGATATTCAGACATTAAAACCAATGTGCTTAGTTACCTTACCAGCTGGAAATTGAACCCATACTTAGCATTACAGACGCACTTAACATAACACTGAGTTGTCCTATTTTTACAAGTATCGAAAACAAAAGAGCCTCAAAAATCTAAGGGATTTTATTTTCTGGTTTCTTTTTTGTCTGGAACTTTATTCCCAGCGTTTTTGGAAAAGGTACAAATCTATTAAATATTTGAAATGTCTTCAACCACCTAACCTAATCTACTCATAACAGTAGTAAAAATCGACTTAATAAAAATCAGTACCCAAAAAAGTCAACTTAACATCGTTGACTATGCAAAAAAAAAAAAAACCCAATATTCAAAAGAGCAATAATAGAAGAATGAGCTTTATTTACCCCAGTTGATGATTGATATTGAATTCATTCACATTTGAATTGGTTGTCGTCGTTCCTCCTCTTCCTATTTGGCGGGAAGAGTGCTGCAGTGATGTCGCAGTCTGCGCCATTGTAGTGCAGCAGGAATGGTCAGTTCGTAAGTAGGTTGCATTGTTCCAATGTCGATGAAAGTATGAATGCAATAGATTAGGTCGGATTGGAGTAGTATTTTTTTTCTTCACAAGAATCTCCACATCCTTCCCGAGAAATCGCGGAAATACACAATGTCTTTGTTTTCTTTTTCTTCCACAGAAAGGTTATTATTAATATTTTCTATGAAACTAGTTTCTTTGTATGTTTTGTGATGATGGCTGACGACCCTGACACTGACCCCTTTGTGTAACAAAAGACACGGTCTTGTGGTACGACATGAAGAGGTCATTAAGGCCAAGAAAACACTTTTAATTATTTTTATTTGTTTAAATTTTCATTAAGCTAATTGTCTACGTGTGAGGTAGCAGTCTTCTGGGCTAAACAGATGTTATAAGGGAACACCAGTAGCCCCGCCATCATACGAGTATATGGGTATATAATTAAATGATATTTAATTCTGGTTTTTAATTTCACTTCGCACCAAAATTCTTAAGAATATGATTCTCGCAGTTCTTTTGAAAAATGATCCTCGATCATGGTGTGGTTAGTTTGTGTTGGCCTTCGTAGGTTTTATATGGGAAACTCCACCCAGGTGCACAAAGTACGAGTATCTTTTTCATAATCTGACTTTCCATTAATTTGCAGATTAGCTTTCTGGCTTTAAATGAGTGTTCTTTTAAGTGGAGACTTATGGGATGTTTGTTTTTAATTAATTGGACAACATTTGTTTTTTTTTGAAGTGGGAAAATCTCTCATTTATTTTTTTTTAGTTGAAGTATGTACAAGAGTTTTTTTTTGACATTTTCTTTAAGGACAATTATGGGTCTAAGTTTCTATTATAATTAAGGTAAGTGGCTACGATGGCCAAATTGGCTTTGAGATGCCTGAGAAAGTCAACGTCAAATCATTATATTCAACAATAATAGGGGGGTAAAGTTAGATTGTTTTATGAAGCTCTGCTTTCAATGAAATAACTCCACCTTTGAAAAATTTTATAAACTTCGATTACTGTCAGATTTAAAATTCTAAAGGAAGAAATCTTGACAATTGCGAATTTTTTATTTCTGACCGGTTGTCCAGATAACTTTTGAACTTTTCGAAAAAGTTCAAAATAAACGAATAAACTATGAGATCATCAAGTTAACAATAAATTTGTTCAATATATTTTTCAATTTAAATTAAAGTAAGGAATATATTGGAGACCTCCGTCGAAAGCAGAGGCATTTTTGACATTCAAAGTGAAACATTGATAAATTTTTTTTTGAAAAAATGATTAATATAAAAGAATACCAAACTATAGGTAAATATAACTTTATTTACTAACAATTATTTTATTCTGACACTAATTCATCAATTTTGTCATCATTTTAACATATTTGTCAAATTTTAAAAAATACACTTATCCAATAAGGTACATGTCTTTTTAACCGCAATAAGATATAGGTATTGTCGAAAAATTTGACAATTCTTGGGAATTTCTTAATGGTATGTTCAGAGAAAAAATTGACAATATTTTTTTTAAATAGCTCATTTTCTTTTAACGCGAAAACTTTATAGGGAAAACTGAAAAAGGAATTTTTGTAGTTCGAAGATGAAAATTCACTGTTCGGGAGAAAAAAAAATAAGCCTTAAAAATTAAAAATATGAAATGCCAAGAACTAAGGAGGTCTTAAAATTGGTTGTTCTAATCGTAAGAAATCACGAAACAGTTACAAGGCATTGATTATTTGTTTGATCAACTTGCAATAATATATTGTAGATTACAGTGTAATAACCCATAGAAACCGATATTGATGAATTTTGGTTCTGAATATCTGAATATACTCGTATTAAGTAGGCTACCCGATCAGGGAAGCATGCAAGGTAAATTGATCTAGGAATACCTGAATCAACTTGCTTTTCTCAATATTAATCTTAATGTCAATCTTATCTGGGTTTCGTGTCATTATGGCATGATGGGAATAAACGGGCGGACGAGGTGTTCACGCAAGGATCAGCCCTTCATAACTCAAAAATCAACATTCCGCTCGGAGTTATGGGAAATATCCTTTCAGTTTTTCTTAGCGAATGAAACAGTAGGCGACATCAGTTTAACTAACTGCATTATATTTTATATCTAGAAAGACTTGGCCCACCTATAATAAATCCCGAACACTTGATCTAATATGCAGACTGAGGTGAGACATAACCAGGGTCGTAGGTACCTGTAGCAGACACTGGCCAATAAGAAGCTAGGCAGTCCTCACAACACTCACTGTCATAGATGTGGGGACGAGCAACAAAAGGAAACAGTCCTCCATTTCCTTTGCAAATGCAATGCTTGGTTAAAATTTAGAGCATATTCATTAGGAAAGGCATTTTTGAAGACGTTAACAACCTTTCAGAAATGAAGATCAAAGAATTGATTGATCTCTTTTCTGAACGCTACAAAATGGCCTTAGGTCCAACTTCGGTTACTTCTGTGCTATGCCCTCGGTTTGACTCCTCAGATCTAAAGCTAAAGGATTGAAAACTTTAACGGAAGCTTACGGTGCGGGGGGTCGGATGATCACTCAATCGGATTGGCTATACTGTTTCAGTACCGGTCAACAAGCTGCCTAGCTTGCCACAGTGTAGATGGTGTCGGATGAGTGTGGTGTTCCAGCTGAGTGAGTATTTCAATTTCCGAATGACTGTGCAAAACCCTACACACAATAAGAGTCATCAAAACTGCTAGATCCTTTCCTATTTTTGAACTTAGTGTAAACATTAACCCCGAATCAGCCGAAGCCGATTCAGTAGCAAAGCTGTGACATGTTGCAGGCATGTACACACCTCTTGCTAGAAGGCGAGGTCTATCTAACACCTCTTGAATCCAGGCACGCCTGGAAACCATATGTCTCCGCATTTGGAATAAACCACGCCACCACACCACAGAGGGCGCTTACCTCATAGATAGCTTGAATAAAGCAAACACGCACGCGACAGCTGCACCTCACCATCCGAAGACGGAATAGGAGAGCCCCAAGACGATACGCTATTGTTCACAGACTTCATGGAATGCTTGCATTGTATGCGACGGCTGCACCTCTCTATCCGAAGATAGAATAGGAGAGCCAGAAGACATACTGCTCACAAACCTTGGGCAACTATCTCCCGTGGAACCAGAATATAGCATCTTTTGGGCTTCGCAACCTCTAGGGTAACACTTGCAGATAAGATTCCTGCCAAATCTCAAGGCCTGCCATCCTTAGATATACACTTCTCTAGATCTGATCGAAGTAGAAACCACGTCCAGATATGCGTACTCCTCAGGTGAGTTGTAACACACTCCTTAGCGGATTCCTACTTTTAAAGGATACCGTCCCATTTGTTCCCATCTAGTTAGTCCAGTTACTTGCGTAACCTATCCACAGGCACCACGAGGAGGTCGATAGGAACCGGGAAGACAGCTATGAGCAAGGTAGTAATACCGGCCCACTGATAATCCAGTGGAACATCAACTAAAGTTGACCTCTCAGCACCCAGGCACAAGGCCTGTTTGTGCGTATGAGTGGAAAACAATATAGCGAGTTTGCAGACCTCCGGACAAGCCATACTACTCAAGCACGCCATCAAACCCACCTGCAATTCCATCCACAGGTTCATACGAGTTATGGTATCAATATGGCGCATTAATGCTTCCAAAACTCCAAGGTGTCTTCAGTCGCTAAAGCAGAATATACCGCCATTTGCCATTATATAAAATTGGAACTTACATCGAGGATATAAGATATTGCTAAAAATGCTTCTTCTTCAAAATTTGCTCTGTTTAAATAGTCAGTTGCATTCCTCTCCTTAAATAATTACAGCGTAATACCTGCTTTGCTAGGAAAGCTCAACCGTATACACTCGAGACTAGTATAGAGATTCTTTTTTTACCCGTACCACACGAATGTGGAATTCCTTACCCAACTCTGTTTGGACGGGCTTGTCTCGTGCATTGTGAAGTGGAATGATGTGTAGTCTACTGTGCACACTAATCAAGATTCCTGGATTGCAAACGTTCCTTGTTTGGCAAAAGCTTTATAGCTCATATCGAAGAATAACGTTTTTTCCACTGAAACAGTTTAGGGATACAATGTATCACTCATTAAAGAATAAAGAATTAATTAAGTTGCTCTGATGGAGAAACCATAGTTTCCTAAAGAAGTCGTTGAGACCTCCGCGGTTAGCTTCCTCGAACTATCAATCGACTTTCTTAAAATGTTTCCTCCTCTAACTTTATTTTTCTCTAGCTTAAATATTTAAAAATGCTTTACGAATTTGCTACAAAAATGCATTTAAGTATGATTTTCGAGAAGGTCCTACTCATGCTTTCAGTAGAGCAATCCGCTCAACAATCTTTCCTTAAATCATATATGACCATGTTGTTCAAAGAATAAAACCACAGTTCCACTCAGCTGTCATATAAAGTGGTTTTCAAAAGGCGCTCTGTATATGTATGTTGACCATTTATGACGGCCATGTTGTTTTGTTGTAATTTTTCTGCTTTTTTATTTATCAAACAAAAAAAATCTCCGGCAAGTTACACAATCAAGGAACCCCGGTTTCAGACAAATATCTATCTTCTGCGAAGATTTTTTCATTACCGTTTTCACCAACAAGCAAGACTGATTTGACCCGATGCATTCACAAATGCATCCTCAGGAAGCAACTATTTTGTGAAGATTTTAGGTCGACGTAATTATCGCTACGTCCCTCCTAAAAACAACTATAGCATTGTCATCACCATAAACGAAGTGCCCTAGGGTTTGATGATAAACAATTTCTACTTGCCCAAATTGGATGATATACATACATTTATCTGTTCAATATGACGGCCCTACGTGACACACAGCTGATTCCACAATGAACATTGTGTATGAGTGATTTGATGACATGGTTGTCTCACGCAAACGCGAAGTGAACTAGACACCAAAATTGTTAGAATCGTCGTAAATTGGATCTCTCGGATGCGAGCTACCTTCCAAAGCCTCGGCGACCATTTAAACGATGACATATTCCTCACATAATGTAATTGAAAGCCCTTTCAATTAAATCAAAAATGTATTGGTATCTCACAAACAACTTGTTGTAAAAAATTTAACATCTATCCCTCCCTTTGCAAATGCGGTTTATTCCCGTAAATTACACGAAGCGTGCTGACTTAAAAACACTTCCAACCTCCTGACTAAACGTATTATTTTATTTTAGCAAAAATGGAA
Organism: Philhelius festivus; assembly: GCA_963931855.1. Taxonomy (NCBI): domain Eukaryota; kingdom Metazoa; phylum Arthropoda; class Insecta; order Diptera; family Syrphidae; genus Philhelius; species Philhelius festivus. The sequence continues at coordinate 216,852,498 of OZ007555.1, forward strand.
AGAACAGTTAAAGTAAGTACAATGTTCCAACTACTTAACTCATTCCTGCATAAACAGCCTAACCCCTTGTATGACTATGCATACGATGACTACCTTTTCAACTATGTCAATATGCAAACAAATCCCTCTTAATATCTATGTGGCACTTAAATCATTTAAAGCCTTCCATTTTAACCCCCACACATACAACCATAAATTCAGTCAGGTTAAGAAAACTTCATTCAAAACCTTCGTTGGCTTTGCTCATAAAATATAGTCTCAGGAGTGGAGTGTAATTGTCACCAGTTCAACTACTCACACTTATTCAGCATTATGCCATCGACAAGCCATTCAAAGAAGTCTCTGGGTAGCATGACAGTCATGAGCCAAAGTCAACAATCTTGGGCACTTTGTTATTTCATACATTTCTTAACCCAAGTTTTAAGCTTCCGCATAGTAGCCGAGAGCAGGCGCAGGCACCACCGACTAGCAGCAAGACTCTTAACACATTTCATTGATTTGCAAACGAGAATTGCATTTCCATCATCTGCGCCACCAAGTGGCAATTTGCTTAAAAATTTAAAAAAAAAAAAAACAAGTGTGTCTGTATATGTTTATATGTTTATGAAGAAACTGGTAGCTAAGGTCTATGACCACAAAAGTGATAAATGTTAGGAATACTTTCTTCTTCAAAGCTCTCATCTTCACTTTCTTCCTTCTCCCTGTCGGATGGATGAAGATGAAGTTGAAGCGAGTTCTTAACCTGAAGTGTCTGAGAGGGCCCAAGGAAGCCGTCAACCATCATCTTCTACATCTGTATCTTTCTCTGCTGGCATCTAAGGTTTCACTTGCATAATATTCACAGTAACATCTAACGGATGTGCAGTGAATCAAAAGTATTCATTACCCTTCTTGCTCTCTGACTATGGCTAAGTGTTAAGTGCCAATGAAAATGAGAAAATTTACAGTAAAATTGATTAAAAAAAAATTAACTAAGAACAAGTTACGTTGTAGTTAAGTTAGCATAGATGAATAAATTAACGACAGCACTACGCACAGACACACACACACACACACGTCTACCGACAGGCAGTGTGTGTGAGAGGATGAATAAATTTCTTCAACTTTAACTTAACACAAATATAAGTTGAAGATGTGCCATTAACATATAAGGTTCCTATATTTGATGTTTGTCCAGCTTTTAGCATCATGGTGGTATTTGGAGTGCCGGCCGGCCGTCCTGTTGCAATTAGAATTTGTCTGCAAATTTTAAAATTTTATTTGTGCAACATGCGTACACCGTTAGGCGATTGAACTTTGAAATGTAATTCAAGAACTTTTTTTCTTTCGATCTTGACATTAGAAATGTTTCTACTGGTGGAATAGTGCTGCGAGTTATAGAATTTCATTCCAAAAACATGACGATAGTTGTTTTTGAGGAATTTGCAAAGGAATTTCGAGGACTTCCTGGTTCTTTATATTGGCACTTGTGTTGAATTTAAATTTGGACCTCTGCACCATAGAACAGGTCTGTGTGTCAGATAACTTGCTGATATACTCAGGCTCAGATAGTGGCAGAAATATATTCTAACATACACCGATACGTGATGTACAAGCGGAAGAAACAAATTGGGGAAGCAAAAACAGGAATTGTAAAAGGTTTCCACAAAAATTTGATGGAACTAAAAACGTCCTTTATATAAGTAAACAACAGTTGCACTAATTATTGTCGAAATCACTTTGGCAATAGCTGTCTAGCACTGTTTAAACTCTTAAGTGTGTAGCCACAAAAAAAAAATCCAAAAAGGGATCTAAAATTGAATTCAGGAATATCTTCAAACATTTGTAGACCCCAAACGAAGAAGTTTTGGACCTTCAAATGATCAAAAGGTTTTTGAGTAAATGATTCAATTTGATCGCCTCTCTCGAAACTTGGCAACTATCACCCTGTCATTTTTGTAAGATTTGCATACGTTTGATTTGAATATCATAACCCTAATCTTCTACCACAGGCGAAATTTAATATTCCCAAAGCAGAAATAAACTTTTTTGAAGAATTGGCTTTGAGTTTATCTCTGATGAAACTATTCACGTTGTCTAACTAATTGCCAAATTTTTATAGTAAAACTAATTTTTCTCAGCCTTTTGGAATCATCATAATCAACTTTAGCAAAAGTTTACACTTGGACCTAGATTATCTTCTATCCTACCGAAGCTCTCTCAGTCCCACGTGACTCTCTTTACTCTAACTATATCTGCCAAATGCAGACTGATCTTACCTCCAGACTGAAATAGTTATACTAGTTTATTAACTGCAAGAACAAATAGAATCGATATCCTTCCGCCTTACAATTCCATTGGACCTTTTTCGAAGGCCCAAATTTCTCATCCATTTTTTTGCACACATTTTCTACGAACCGTGAGATCGATTTAAAGTGTATCCGTTTTTTGACCAATTAGTCTTCAGTAGTCATTAAAATTAACTATCTGAATGAGGATTTTTCTCCTGGCACTTTTTTTTTTTTTTTTTATAATCTACACACGCTCAAGGGAATATGATTACCCTTCAAATGTTTCAACACAGCGTGGGCGTGAAGTTACGGAAGAGAAAGAAGGATAGGAAAGATGGTCTTCCAGCAATAGCTTTTGTAATATATATCGACAAATTTAACCAACTCGTTACTCATCTCTTCCAGTTTTCTATTATTTTTTTCAAGATGTGGAAATACCCTTTTATTATCCCTATTCAGAAGATAGGCTTTAAAAATGATATTTCTAATTATTGACTCATTGCCAAACTCTATTCGGTACTTTAAATCAACGTTCTTCCTTTAACAACGCAACTAATCAACCCGGGTTCTAAAAGTACGATTCACAATAAAAAACCTGACTGAATTCGTTTCGAACAGGCTGTTTGTCTAATTTTCTAGTAAAGCGTTTGATAGAATCTATACGGACGAGCAATGTCTAGTTTAGGCATTCCTGACAAACTTGTCCGTTTTTGCAAGATGACGATGGAGAACGCACGATGCTCCATCAAGTTCGGAAAAGATCTCAGCGATGAAACAGTAGTGCAAAACTCACACGTCAACAACAGAGACACAATCTTTCAAAAGTCGGCCCAATTACTCGGAATAGAACTGTGTAAATCGTTCATTTCAAATGATCGAATCGTTCAACAATCGATTACAAAAATGATCCGATCTTTTCAATCGATCGATCATTCGATCATTTTCATTTCACTGAAATGAATTAATACTGTTCCTATTCGATTTTAATTTCGATTTCGATGATAAGATTGACTTGTAGCTTTGATAGTTCTCACAAAATACTCTATTATTGTAAGCCATAAATTGCCAAATAACGTCAAATGATGGCTACTTTGCATGGATTAAAAAGTGTCAAAAAATTCAAGAAAAAGAGATTTTTTTGTTGATCCGGAAAGAGCAATTTTACGGCCTTCGGCTGACATTTTGTGCGAAATACACTTTGTACGTCATAACTGAATTCGTCCTCTATTTGTCAAGTCATAAACTGTCACGATGTCGATGGATTAAAAAACGTCCAAAAATCCACATTAAACATATTGGATCCTGATACATCAAATAACATCAATTCAACCCAACAATTGTTTTTGCGGCCTACAACATCAACAACCAACTCGATCAATCAAGTTCTTCAATGCCGAGTTCAACCCAAAAATTTCAGTCCACCGTCCATTTAACATTCATAATCCACATTGATTGAATCAGAACAAATGGAATCGAGTAAGTCATGGTTAATCGAGTTAACTGATATCGAAAATCGAGACTCATTGAAATGATTGAAATAGAAAATCGAGAATCATCTAAATCATTGAGGTTGAGATCGATTAAAATGATTGATTTCGATCATCAATACTTTTCGATGATCGGATCAAAAAAAGCGAATCGATTCTGATTGACACAGCTCTAACTCGGATACGCCGACGATATAAACACGACGAGCTTGTGAGCATTTAGACGGAAGTGAAGAAGATGGGTTTTGCGGTCAACTAGGGCAAGACCGAGTATATGATGTCATCAAAAAATTGCACACAACACCGACGACGTCTTGGATAGACTTGGACTTTGTCATCCTTAGCGCCGCTATTAATTCATACAATAACCCAAGCTCTGAAATCAAACGGAGAATAACTCTTGCCGGGGGGTACTTTTAAGCAATTGAAGAAATGTCTTTCATCACATAATCACCTGGTTAAGGGAAAGTAGACGCCTTTTAAGGCGTGGTCCTTTCCTATATCCCCATTTAATAAATCATCTCTCCACCAGGCCCATAGGAGCGCTCCTTACAACGTCTGGTAGATGTGTTTGATATGGAAAGTATTGCTGATTAAGTTGAAGAGGCTGTTCCTTTCCTCAAGAGGATTTTACCAATCTAAGGGAGAGGTGACCCCATTATCTCACTGAAACAATGGCACTATGTCTCCAGCTACCAGTTTGGCTAATAAATTACTCAATTGGCTGCCAATTTTTGTATAAATTGATCTATGGGTTTTAAGTCGGGTATAAGCTCCAGACTCGCTGTGGGGTTGGACCTCATTATCCCAGTGATTCCAATACATGCAATTCTTTGTACTTTGGTCATGATTTTAAGGTTAGTAAGTTTGGCTAATGCATTCCACCAGACTACGTTACCGTTTGTCAGTACAGGTCTGACTATGGACTTGTACATTCACTTGATGATTTTTTTGGCTTGGCCAGCATGTTTTACCACATATTCTCTTGCAAGAGTAGAAAGCAAAAATTTGGCTTAATTCGTTCTTTCTTAAATGTTGAAGACTCCAGTTCAATTTCTTAGACCCTGGATCCCGCCAAGATATTTTGGGTGATCGGACATTTTGAGTTGTGTCCCTTCAATTAAGTTAATTTTAAAAGCCAGTAACTTCTTTTTATTCGTAAAAAGGACCAGTTTGAGTTTTTGTGGGTTAACGTATGTATTCCCTATTTATAATTTATTCATTCTTTGTTTGTTCACTAATTGTGGAGGGAAATTTACCTGTCGCTATTAATGCTAGGTCATCAACAACATCAATTACTTGGACTCCACTATACTTAAGTCTCTTTAAAACTGCGTTCATCACGAGTGTCCAGAGAAGCAAGGAAAAGACCCCATCTTGTGTAGTCCCTCTGGAAGTGGATATCTTGAACTAATAAGGCAATTGAGTAGCAAAGTATTCTCTAGAGCAACTAAAGTATCCCTTTATAAAACTCTCACCATCCTGGTCCTTGTTTATGGTGCAGTGACGGGGATTGGTGGAAAAAATATAACCATGAAATGTACTGGCTGTACAACGAAACCGACCCAGTCAAACGAGTTAAAATTCAACGAGTGAGATATCATGTGGAACGAATGAACCCAAATGCTCCGGCCCGAAAAATCTTCGAATTCAACCCAGAGTGACTGCGTAGTAGAGGAAGGGACTTGACTCAAGTGGCACAAAGAAGTGGTTAAGGACCTTAACCAACTTGACCTGCAAAACTGGAGACAGCTAGCTAGGGACCCAAATGGAGAAGGTTATTGGTTGAGGCCCTGGTGCACGAGGATTGGTTTCACTTATTTGTTCTTTTGCAAAATTTTAGAGCAAAGATATCTAAACCTAATCATGAATTGCCTGGAGTACCTCAAGGAAACCCTCTAGGACCTTTTATTTTTACTTTGACTACAAATGATGATTAACTTATCTTCTCTCAAATTAATTGGGAAATCTAACCGGACGAAATTAGAATTTCGAAACAGATTTCAACCGATGAAGATGTGCATTTCCTGCAAACAGACCTTTATAATTTTACTCGGTACCAAAATAACTTTCTTGAGGTCAATATAAAGCAACTGAAGCCATAACTTTCTCCCGAAAGATTCCTCGTTTCAATATGTAACCTTGTCTAGGTAAGAAATTATTTCACCATTGAGAATAATTGGTGGGAAATCTACGGAATTAATTTCATTTCTGCAACAAATCATAGCAATCATTTTGGAGGGATTAAGTCTGAGTTTATTGTCACAAACCCACAGTTGAATTTGTTTTAAATCTCCGTTAGTTCAAAGCACAGCGTCTTCCATCAATCTAAGTGGACGATTAATGTGAACTAAAAAGTTTAAAACGTCATCTGCGTACATATGAAGTGAACAGTCTTCAACAACATCAGGAAGATCATTTATAAAGAGTGAGAATAGAAGTGGTCCTAAAACAGAACCCTGTGGTACTCCTGTATGTATTTACAAAAAAGGGGGAAGAGATACCGCTTTCAACTTCTACCGATTGTACTCTATTTTTCAAACAATTACATAGTAGACGAAGAGATGTATTGGAGAACTTGAAAATTTTTCGAAGCTTAGAAACAAAAAAAGAGTGATCAATACAATCGAAAGCCTTTGAAAATCCAACAGCACCAAAAAAACAATTTTGTCAGCATCCAAGACAAATCGAAGATCGGATGTAACTTCAATGTTCTGCCTCGTTTTAGCCAGTAAGATAAGAAGAACTTTTCCTTAAAAGGCATACTCTTCGGAGATTTGTTACTTATTGGTAATAGGCAGTACTCCTGTTAAACATTTTGTATTTTCTTGTTTTTGACATGACAATCCAACGGATTGACCATTATGCTAAGGGATACGACGTATTTACCTTAGGTCTTAACGTTCTGACACTGAATAAAATAAACAATTTCTACTTCAGAAGAGCAATAAATACGGCGTTTTATTAAAACCAACAACAAATCAAGACGTAACTTCAAGGCCATAAAGTTTCATGAAATAATAAAATCCTTATAGAGTCATTTAAAGCAAAAAAAAAACTAACAAAGGCATACAATTATTAAATTCTTCCCATAACTCAAAACAAAATCCGTTTATATTCACACAGTCATTAACTCGACAATAAAGGGAGTGAGCAAACACCACCACCTCTTAATTTTTCATTTATAACAAACAAACAAACAAAAAAAAAAACGCAATTGAAAAAGAACACAAAAACATTATTATTGTTTTCCTTTTGTGTTTTTTTATTTTTGTTGTACCTACATTTCTCGCAGTCCCGAGTAGCAAAGAATCATACAAACAGAAAATAAAGATACATAAATCCTTAAACAGTGCTCTTCTTGTATCAATTAAATTGCCCTACACTCTCTCTGTCTAGTAGTGCCATCACGCCACAAGCTACCGTAGGTACATATACAATTTAAAACAAATAAATCCGTGTCCAATATGAAGATTAAGAAGGAATCTCTTCTCGGACTAGGACTAGAGCAAATAACGTGTCCATTCACACAGAGAACACACAATCTACAACAGGCAGGCAGCTTCAGCCCTTTTGTTTGTTCCTCTAGCGATATAGATTATTCCACATGCGCTCCCCATTCGGATGTTAATAATTGCAACCAAGGTCCAACAAACAAGTGTACTTTATTTAAGTCTAATTATAAGACTCTTCCCCCCGTCATCGTCATCATCCCGTGCAGTTGGCAGTTTTGTGTGGAACACATCACCGTGGAGAGTATATGTTTTTGTACCACACATCACACAAGCAGAAAATAGGCGTAGCGTTTAGCCTCCATTCTACACGGCCAATAGCTTCATACAGTATGTAGATAGACAACGCGGTCATATGAAACTATGCACTTGGAATCACTGATTATCAGGTATAACCTATCTTCTTTCTTCAAGTCTGAACACAGATGACGATGATGATGATGATGGTGCAAGACACAAAAACGGCTCAGAAAAAATAGATGTGAGCAAATCTTTACGCCACAATCAGTAACACCCTTTTGTAGTTCAACGTCTAGACAAATTGCAAACACCAACCAACACGCTGCATCTCTCAGCTTCATAGATACAAAACAATTAAAAACAAAACACCAAGCAAAAGATATCTATAATCGCTAACAGTAATCGATCGAACATGCCGAGTTGTTAATATTTTTTGTTTTCATTCAGTTTTGTTGCAACTGCACTTCACCTTCATCACCAACAGCGTGGTCATCATCATCGGAATGAGAAAAAAAAAAGAAGAGTCCGTGCTTGTGTCTGGAAATCGGTGCTGAAGTTATATCGGTAAAAGATCTCCTATGCGTATTCGTGTTGAAATTTTACACCTGTTTCGAAGATATCAATACCTCATCGAGCATTTTGGTCATCCCATGACGACATGGTGTGAAAAAGTAGACAAATTAAAGATAACACAAAAATTATTTTTGGGCGAAACAAAAGAGCTGGAAGAGAACTTCAAATTTGAATCTGCGTTTTCGCGCCAAAAAAACTGATTCTCTAAAGCCTGAAAGAGCTGAAAGTTGAGTTCCAGTTTAATGAAACTAAGCAGAAAATATATTTCACATAACAAAATTGTAGAAAAGTGCCATATTCGTTCTTTTGTTCCTCAAAGCCTAACTGGGTCTAGTTATTTTATATGTTCTAATCAACTGATGAGTCCAAGTGAGATCGCCGAAAAGAATGCCTAAGCTTTGTTAGATCAAAGAAGTTTATAGGCAGAAAATATTCAGCCTGAAGGTTTGAACCATTGTTATATCAAGTCCAACTTTGTGTAGAGAGTGCCCTAGAAGACAGATAGTGGATTAACTGGCATAAGTCCATTTGTTAATTTTTTGACTTAAGCAAATTTAGCTTTTTCTGTTTAATAAAAATACAAACATAAATTTGAGGCACAACAACTCATGAGCCGTTTTTCTTTTTTAATTTTTCGTAGAGCACTGAGGAAAGCTTGAGCATTTCGAGTACGCTCTGAGCAGAGTGTGATCAGAGCTCTCAGATTTATTTATGAAACACACTGGAGCTCTGAATCGATCTGAGTCGATAGGCATTTTTATTTATTTGTTTGTTTGTTTTTTCGCAGTCTGTCTCTGTCATATCACACAATAAAAAAGTAAAGTTACCCGCGCTCAACTTTTCAATCCATCTGCTCAGTCATTTCATTCTGAGCTCATAAAGCACGCTCTCAGCTAGCTCTGATTGAGCTAAAAAGGAAACACAGATCTTTTTTTGGCAGCTCAGTTCCCAGCTCGCTAGAGCCAATACCCTTTTAGCTGTGAATAGACCACAAAGGTCTTGTGTGCTTTGACTGCCAAATATACTTAACAAGGTGTTATAATAAGAATCGAAATAAATCGAAAAAACTAAAACTAATAAAGTGTTCGAAAATTGAACATCCAGATTTTAAGCTAACCTTCAAAAAACGCATTACATAACAAAAATTATCACTTTTAAACTTGCCAAGTACTTTTGAGCTATTTCTGAGAATTCTTGGAAGGACAATTTATGTTCTTACCGAGTACAAGTCTAAATTTTAGTACCTTAGAAACAAATTCAACAACCTCAGTTACTTTTATCAAGAATGTTTTGTATAAAAACTTAAAAAATGTCACTCCTAAAATAATGACAAAAAATGTAGTAATGTCTTTTGTAGTTAACGGCTAGGCACATATGGCAACACCGCGTTGTTTCTGTCAGCTTCAAAATAAAATATTAGTACAAACTATAATTAAATTTAATTAGAATGAAAAGTTATCGTTTTAATTCTCATTTCTTAAATTTTTATTAATTATAAAAAATGCTCAAAAATCGAACTATAAATATGAAACAAGACCTGAAGCTATGAAAACAATTTAGTTCAAACTAGGTATTGATATTCGCTTATTTCTTCTCAAAATTAATTCAAGAAAATATTTGATTAACAACATAGTCGTACTAAAAAAACAGAAAACTTGCAGTTGAATTTTTATACGAAACAAAAGAACTGAGCAACAAACTCGATATACCATGTTGATAATAAATCTTTAAATACGTTTAAACATTACACACCCTATATCGCATGCAAAACTGCAAAATGATTTAAATCAAAATAAAACTAATGCCAATTTTTCATACTAAACAAAAGAGCTGACGTGCGAACTTCAAAATACCAATAATGTTGCAAAAATTTAGTCGTTTTAAATCGACTTTGAGTGTGATTAATTGATTTCAGTTCATTATTATGCGAGTTATGTTGTATTATCTGGTGTAACCGTGCGACTGTGATTGACAACCGGCGAATACAAATTCACCACATCAATTATTGGCTTTTGTTTCTGTTTCGTGGTGGTATCCCTTCTCTTAAATGTCTCTTGGCTACTTTCTGTTATAGAACCATATGCCACTGATTCCGTTTTTGTATGGCTATTGTTCACGCATTGTTAACTATCATTTAAGATCGTTGTCGTAACGGATGATACGTAATTCGAAATAATTTGACGAAATATCCGAAATAATGACTAAGATTACACACAAATAGGTGAATGACCCTTGTTTGTTGTCGTAGGTGATTTGAAGTGATTTTTATTTCCCAATCGTAGTTTTTTTTTCGCCGATGTCAATAATAGAGAAATGACCATATAAATGGTGTCAAATCATCGTTTTTGATTATGCCTCACACTTTTCGCACTTCGCATCGTGGCCGGCGCAACGGCGGCATCGGCGGCAGCGTTACCGGACCATTTCATCGCACTCATTTAAAACCAATGACATCCACACGATTGCTATCGTGATAGGCCTGCACACCCTGCTTCGAATGCAATTTACAAGTTTGTGATTTATGTGCGCACATTTACAAAGAACATAGGCCATCTAAAAAATACAAACCTATTTCCATCTGGGTTAAAGGACTTAAGTGGCGACATAAAAAAAGCGATGAACGAATAAAAAAAATAATGCCTCAGTGTAAAGAAGAGCAAAGAATCGTTTTATATGTAAGAAGAAAAGTAAATATATTCTTTATGTTTATCTTGTTTTATGTGTTTTTTTTTTTTTAGCTGTGGTTTTTTTTACTAGCACCTTTTTTTGCCGCCCGTGTCGTCTAGAAGTCAGGACCAGGAGACTCTTTTCTCTCCCTTTAAACATGACTCTTGGAAGTTGTTATTCTTTGCTTATGGTTTTGTTTTTTTTTTGTATATAGTTTTGCTAAATGATGGCAATGAATCGTTGATGAGAGAGTTGCAGTGCTATATTGTCCATTATTTGATACTACGACAAGCTGTTATTGCTCCTGCTGCTGCTGCTGTTGGTTGTGTTTATTCTTTGTGTAAGTGAAAATAATACTTTGTTAAGTCAGGTTTAAGTAAATATTGCATCTTGTATAATGCAGCTGTGAAAATTAAGGTGCAATGTAGATTTTAAGAATTCTTTTCAGTTAGAACATGCTAGTGGTTCTTCGAGTTACAATGTTGCAATGTTATGAATAAATTTAACGCTTAGTGGTGATTAGTTCTGATTTATGAAGGGTTCTATCTCTCTAATAATCTTTCTCATGGCTTAAATCATAACCATAAATAGTAGAATGATATCTTAATTTCATATAAAGGCCACACGAAAATTTGGGGAAGAAAGTGACCTCTACGGCTATAAATCTTTCCTAATCGTAACCACATCTAAATGATAAACAAAAAACGATAAATAAAATACACTTAAAGATGAACTGATGCATGGTAGAGAAATTATTCGAATAACAAAATGACAAGAATTTTGAAAATAATTTAACTATTTAAGAGAGCTCAGCAATGATTGAGTGAAACTGCTGCTTAATTAACTTTCAACTCAATTTATAGCTTAGAAACCCGATGACAGTCGAGATTAATTAATTTCACTTTTATTTTATATCATGAGTGTGTGAGTACCTATAATAAACATTTAATTGTATTTTTTTTTTGAAGAATTTTAGCTTTTAAAAAGAAATTTAAAGCTAAGAAAAATGTTCTAGTTATATATGCATATAAAATAGATATCCAAACAAAGCTTCAATGAAAAGGAAATTCAAATTTTTTTTTGTTGAGATTTTTAGTGCTAAAGAAACAATCTTAAATTGTCATTAAGCAAAGAAATAGAGTTTCGAATGATTTTAATGCCTCCTCGTATTTCTTTAAACGTAAAAAATCCGGAGAAAAAAAAACAATGTTGCAGAAAATAAATACTCCAGATTTTTCATACGAAATCATGATTTTTTTTGAAAGTGTGATATTGACCTTGGACGCTTTTTTATTTAACAGTTCTAACAACCATTTGAAGTCTAACTGTTCAATCAAAATGCGTAAAAAAAAATTACAAATTACTAAAGGGATTAGCTGAAAATCAAACAAAAGATCTGTTGTTCGAACTTTATTCATGGATCAAAATGTCAATAGCAATTTAATATATGCAAAAATCTTAAGAATAGGGAATATAATTAGCAATACTACTGTCAAATTAAAAAGAAGACTGTTACTGAATTCATAAGATTAATTGATTCTTCTTTTGGTTGATACACCTAATTAAATGGTAGATAATTTGATAATTTATTAAAAAAAAAATACTTTTTAAAATATTTGGGAATAGTTTGCTTTTCTTTTTACATTTGGAAAGAGGGTCTAAAAATACACATTAACAACTAATAATAAATTCAATTGTCACTTCTTATTCTTAATATTTATTATTATTTTATTTATTATTATTTATAGAATTTTATGATGTCGCTGTTCGATGTACAGGCAGAAAATAAATTCATTCAAATGTATAAATTGAAGTTTGTTTGTTCATTCGGTTTCTTTTCTGTTTGCATATTCGATATTTAATTCGCAATAGATTTTAAGATAACTTTTCCATGAGAGAGACACTTTAAATGTTTAAAATAGTTTAGAATTGGATGACAAAAGAAATGTCAAACACAGAACTTAAAACGGAAAATAATTATTTATCCTTACACACAAACGTATGAGATATTTTTGTATATCTCAGAATCCACACACTTTATTTATTTATTTATTTATTTATTTATCTATCGAGTTTCTTCCTCTTACAGATATTTAACGCCTACTAACAATTTAATTATAAATTTCATTTAGATTAATTTTAAATAATTTTCTTTCAATAGTAAAATCAATTTTAGAACATACAATATTAAACAATCGCATACATCTAGAGAATGGTTCATTTAAGCCATAATTACATCTATGTGGTGGAACATAGAACATTTTCGCGGGCGGATACTTCTTTCCGGAACATACATTTTTAAATTACTCAAAATAACAGGGCATTTAATGTGATAAGACAATATATCATAAATAAACATAACACAGTTCACTCCCCGGCGTTTTTCTAAAGTCTCAAGACCAACTAAAGCACATCTAGTAGTGTAACTAGGCATTTCTGGTAAGTTCCATCTGGGTTGTCTTACCAAAAACCTTGTGAAAGACTTTTGTACTTTTTCGATACGATTCTTCGAAACAATGTAGTGTGGATCCCAAACTAGAGAAGCATACTCCAAATATGGACGAACAAGTGAAGTATAAATTACTTTGATTGCATAGGGATTTGAGAATTCAGAACAGTTTCTTCTCAGAAAACCAAGCATTGAATTTGCTTTCGCCACCACATAGTCGATATGAAGGGAAAAATTTAATTTCACATCAAAAATCACGCCAAGATCTTTAACCTCAGTTAACCTATTCAGGGCAGTATTTAAAACTGAATAATGATATAAAATAGTGGTGGTAGATCTATTAAATGTGAAAATGTTACATTTTGAAACGTTTAAAGAAAGAAAGTTTTCTTTACTCCAATTTACAATTAAATTTAAGTCTTTTTGTATGTTTAAACAATCATTGATATTTTTAACAGTTGCAAAAACCTTAAAATCATCCGCAAACAATAGTCCGTGTATATATTTCAACAGCGTTGGTAACTCATTTACATAAATTAAAAACAATAAAGGTCCAAGATGACTTCCTTGGGGAACTCCTGAAGGAACATTGATAATACTAGACTTAAAGTTGAAAATTTTTACAATTTGTTTTCTATTACTCAAATAACTAGACATCCATTCAAGAAGCATTGAGTGAATTCCAAACATTTTCAACTTTTTGACTAACAGTGGAATACATAAGCTATCAAACGCTTTTTGAAAGTCTGTATAGATTACATCAACTTGAAGTCCAGACTCTAGTGAATCAGAAACATATTTTGTAAATAATGATTTTGTAAATAAATGATATAAACTGTTTCTTAACGAATCCTAACAAATATTACAAACTATTACCTATTGCATGCTACGTACGTGCGTCGTGTATTTTGAATTTTTAGAACAGCTTGTATAAGCTTAGGAATTTTATGGAGCTGTAAATCTGCATGGGAAAGCAATATTTTCTTTATTCTTCTTAGCTCGTTTTAAAAATGTGGTATATCAAAACAAAATATTTATAAAATTATTTTCAACCCACATTTAAAGTCTTAATAATTAACGATTGGATTCGAACAAAATCAACGTTGCTATTTTTCACATAGAGTGAGAAATAATTACAATTCTTCTATGTTTCTGTCTAAATTCTTAGGGTTAGGGTTCCCTACCGATGTGATGGGTAAAACTGAAACAATCTTAATTTTTTAATGGCGAAAAACTATCTGTTCAAAATTTTTCTTTTCGGCACACAATGTATGCTATCCCTTCGCATAAGAGTAAGTGCGTTGGACTGTCATGCAGAAGGTCTTAGGTTCGATTCTTAGCAGCTTCAAAAAAAGTTTTTCAAAACCTGTACTACCATTTGCGAGGATTTGTCAATTGACAAATCCTCCAAGAGTATCTCTTGTCATGACAAGTACTTCCCATTAGCCGTTAGGAATCGCCAGAAAATTGTAGGTCCCTACCATCCCTGGTTACACGCCCACATGTTAAAAGTCTTAAGTCACTAAGTCCTGGTTATCTTCGAACTGTTGCTCAAAAAAATTTAATTTAATTCAATTTAAAATAAGGTATGTATTGTTTTTCAAAATAATATAGTCACTCAAAACCATTAGAATGAGATAACTATACCTCGGGGGTTATAGTTTGAACTGGCATTTTCTGGCGATTCAGATGAATCAGTTTGAAGTAACTGAATGCAAGAAGCTGACACCTTTATTGAGTCCATAACATTTTAGTCAATGAGTCAATGAGTGTTACATACCGGAAGAAGTTCGATCCCTATAGGGCTGAATCTATCTGAAGTACTCAATTTTGTAAAAATTTAAAAATTTTTGTTTGGTATATTAACTTCGTAAGGATATGAGTAAAATGTAAAAATAGTGTTCTTAATGGTTAAAGACAAAAAATTAAGTTTGATTTTTAAATAATTTAAAATTGTTGTTTTTTTTTTAAGCAATAGTAATTGACAAGTTAAATAAAAATACAATTAAATCAAATATAGAAAGGCCCAACCAAAATCTGAACCTGCTGAATTCTCCTTAAATACTTGTAGTTATATTTTTTTTTTAAATAATGTCTTTTAATATTAATATAGCCATTATTTGCCTATACAAAATCATTTCTCTAATTTAATACTAAAAAAATAATATTTAAATTTATTTGTTTAAAGAAATCTAACGAAATATTTTTTTTAAATTTATTTTGGAAACACATTTCTTCTGTACTAACACACTAACAAAAATCTATAAATATTTTAAAATAGGTTATTTGGACTAAAACTCAAAAGAAACTTTACAAAATATGGGGCGGAAATAAACATAAGATTGAGCCCATAAAACCAAAGAAAAAAACACATTGGGCTACGGTAAGTTTTTTTTTGTCTAATGTCCAATCTATCTATTTAATCGCTGTCAAAATGGGATCTATGTATGTAATGTGTTACATATCATTTCAACTTTATTCATCATTTTATGAGGTCTTATGCAATTTAAAATTGCCTTAAAATGTTATTGCTTGGTACACTTTGTTCTTTCCAAATCATTAGGTTTGCAATAGAAGACGTCTTAATGTTCTTTTTAACAGTTCTATTCTGTTACTGTGGAGGTTGGATTTATATTTAAGTCTTTTATTTGATTGTTTTCTGTGCTCATGAGTTTATCAAGGGTCTGTGTCATTTTTATAATGTGCAATTCGTTATACCATTACACATTATCATACAATTTCATTAGTTTTTTTTAAGTCTTGAGTAATATTGCGTCTCCTATTTATATTGTTTTTTTTCTCTTTAAATAGAAAAATGTTAAAAGGTCTTAATTATTGCCCATCTAAAAAATTAATTTCTCTTATGGGTCCATTTTTGTATGGAAAAGATATTTTTAGCCTACCCTTTTCAGCCTTTGGTAAGCAATTTGCTTCATACTCTCTTTTAAGAATTTATCATTAAATTTGTGAATAAAATTTAATTTGTTGAAAATGCTTTATTGAAAGTAAAACATAAGTATTTTTACAGCGCAGGAGCATGATTTTATGATACCTGAATGTGCCACAGATTTGGGGAATTTAAGTTTGAATACTAAATTGTAAATGAACAAGGTTGTTATCTCATAACTTGACATAATTGTAATTACATTAAATTATTTAAAAAAAAAATATGTTAAAATGGACCAAGTAAAATTTAAAAGGGTATGTATTTTTATCAGGATCCGAAATTTTATCTCTCGCTCAAAGTATTTTTCATAACTAACTAACAAATGTTTTAAAAATTAATTATTTTTGATCCAAAAAGCAGACTATACTTAGCACACATACTGAACTCAAAAATTCTTCATTACTAATGGTGTACCGTCTGATCCACCAGTGAATAAAAAAATAGTTACTTGAAATAATGTTGCCTCGTCAAATAAATTTCTTCAAAAATCCTCATAACATTTGCTCTCGAGAATGAACTAGATAGTTGTTAGTCTTTGCCAGACTCTACTCTTCTATTTAAAATAGCTCATGAATTTAAAGTAAGTATTTCTATAGGAAGAATGAAAATATTGAACTAAATTCTTTGCGAACAACACATACATTTTCAAGTAATAATATTTTAAGAATAACATCTCATTCTAAAATACCAACTAGGTTTTGAAATTTTTAAAAAATATTTCGTAACAAAGTTTTGTTCACTATGGAAAGTTTTGTTAATTTCTAGAAAACCCATTGAGTCCTTGTTGCTCATAATATAAATGATAGTATTTATTTTATTAAAAAAAATCACTTTAAAAACTTCTGATTCTTAACTGCTTTGGGTTTTCATTGAACAAAAAAATAAAAACGAAATATATACATTTCAACTAAAATTATGTCATAAAATGTCAGTCACTTACATCATCAATTATTAAACAAAAACCTCAAATACTAAAATTTTCTAATGAACATGCGACTCATATTTCCGTCGCTATGGTTTTGCATTTGATTTTGTTTTAATTAAATTTTCATAAGAAAAAAAAATTTAAGAATTCACAATTATTAAAGTTCAATATTCTATATAAATGAAAAATAACGATTTCTCAACTATTTCAGAATCGCTTAATTATAAGCATTCATAAAAAAATATTCAAAAACTTGTGAAAACATTTTCTTATCCCAAAGAAAACTACGCTTAGCTAAAGCGAATATATGCACTTTATATTTCAAATGACAGTACCTTTCGTTTTTTTTTTTTCACTTTACACAAATTCTTTTTTATTTAAAAAAATTAAAATAAAATTAAAATATGTTCATTTATTTAAAATCGACCTTAAGGTTCATTCGTACATTTTTAAATTTTATTCCAAATTGCAAATTATTTTTCCTGCAAATTAGTTTGC
The DNA here is from genome assembly GCA_963931855.1 of Philhelius festivus. Lineage (NCBI taxonomy): Eukaryota > Metazoa > Arthropoda > Insecta > Diptera > Syrphidae > Philhelius > Philhelius festivus. Next base: position 216,870,066 of record OZ007555.1, read on the forward strand.
ACTTTATTTTATGTTAATTGGGTTTTTTTTTATCGATTTTTTTGTTAATATTGTTATTATACTGTTTCTGTTTTATTTTTGTCCAAACAAATTTTAAAAATCGAAAAGACGTCAACAGCAAAAAAAAAACAGTCGTAATATTTTTCATCATCGCATCAAATGAAAGAGCTGATGTCAGAACTTGAATTCAAATATGGATTTATTTTTTGCTTTAGAAATTTATAAGGTGAACGATGTTAATTTTAGAACCTCGTATCCTGTTTTATTTTCAAAATTATTTACACAGTTAAATACTCATTGAAAATTCTTTCGAAATATACATCTGCGTTAATAAAGTAGAGAAGTTGAAACTTTCGACTAATGCGAACTATTTTATTTAAATTGTAATCTTTTTTAATTTGTGAATTGTTTTTTAAAATGTCATTCATTGATTTTTTTTTTATAGAACCTCCCAAATGTTAAATTTGAAATTTTACCATCAAGTTGATACCTTCTTGGCTAAACTATTAATTAAATGAAAGATATGAAATCATGTATCTCAGTTAAGAAAACTAGCAACTATAGATTCTTGAAAATTATTTTCAAATCATTATTTGCTTTATTTCCCAGCACAAGCGTCGATAAAACTTGAAACGCAAAAATATCTCAAAATATAAATAAAAGAAATTCCACTATTAAAAAAAAAATACTTCTAACCTTCATTTATAATCGTATTTAACTCACCTTAAATAAGAATTCAATAAACTGATGCTGGATTGGTAAAACGACACTATATTTTCCACAGTGAAATAATTTATTTTAATTTTTAAAAATTGAATTTAAATTATTTCATATATCACTTTTTCTCACTTTGACTTAGTTGATTGCACCAATTTCAATTTTTTATTTTTAAATAAAAATTCTTAACTTCTAATCCATTTATTTTGTAATCCAATTTTTTGTTTTATTAAAAATTCAATTCCCGTTAACAAAAAAAAAACGCAACCACAAATTTTCAGTTAAAAAAAAACGAACACCCAAAAAATTTGCAGTGCGTAGGAAAATTTTAAAAATTTTCCACTTTTGCAAATTGAACTATTATCCTCTATTTGTTTCAAGTGATGGTTATATTCTATGCACAATGTTCTATAAGAAAGTTCTGTGTTCTATTGAAACACACACTACAAACTTCTCAACAGTTCTTTTTAAAAAATAAACGAACTTGACCGTTGTAAGGTCGCCGTGGAACTAAAGTCTATGCCAAGGTAATGAGTTGTTATATAAGTTAGAAGACTTCTTTAAGAATTTTTCCTCTTCGTGTTGACTTTTTTCCACACACAATCATTTTCTTCTTCGTAGTCGTCTTCTTTGGGGGCTTATTCTGTATTCTGTGTTCTGTGTATACCAACCATGACCACCGCGGCCATACCACATACCACCATCATCATCATGCCTCATGCCATCATCATCGTCATGAAGACGACGACGACGACCATGATCATCATCATCATCGAACTAGTGTAAGAACTTTTATCACAACATATTTGGAGTTGTATTCTCAACATCATCTCCGCCTATAAAAGAGCGATCGAGGAAACTCACTTCCAAACGAGACAGCCACGGAGAGTACAGAAGAAACTTACTCCATCTATAGAACCGATCTTCGATCGCTGATAGAAGGTCTTGCTCTCACGAAATTCTTTCTCCTTGATGCCATTTCTTTCTCAGATCTAATTTTCACCGGGCCAATGCTCTTTCGACATTATTCTTATTGCGATCGCGAAAGATCTTTATCGCATCAAGGTTTGATCGAAAATGTTGAGCAACATGCTGCCGGTTGTATCATTGATCGAACCAACACCACTAGCCATGGCAATGTGGCAACATTTGACTTGACGATCAACTTAATGGTCGTTGGCCAGGCCATGATCTTGCCCATGACCGTGCTGCTGCTGGTGATCAGAGCAACAGGCAACCTTGGTTTTAAGTTGCGTATTTATTCATGATCAATTATCAAGTTCAAGATGTTTTCAAGAGAGGGGAACGAACTCGAAATTGGTTAAGAGAGCGCATTTATTTTATTTGAAAGCTGAGACTTTCCTTCCGGAAGTGGGTGGCTGAAAATATAGCTTTCACGACTGCTTTCTTTTCTCTTCATTGTGATTCGAGTTCATTGAACGCATACAAGATTATTTACTCTTCTTTATTTTAATTGATTCTCTTAAATACTCGTAAGTTTGGAATAATAACAATTCTAACCTACGAGTATACGTATATATTTGCATTACTTTTGACTGAAAAGTGTGTTTAATGATATTTATATCGAAAAGCTTTCGAGAATGTGGGAGTTCTTTTTTTATTTTGTGATGAATAAAAATATTCATTAATAGTTGTTTTATTGGTCTTTCACATTTTAAAGAAATAAAACCTATGACGTAGTCTTAAGTCCTAAGCTGATTAAAAGAAAAAAGTTGATGTTACAAACCGAAATGGTTTGGGTTGTAGTATATCATATTTTATTGTGAACTAAGTTTATTTTAAGATATTTTTTATTGTATTTCATGATGAGCTTAGACAAGAGGTATAAGTTAAAACTGTTCACGGCTAATAGAAGCTAAATTTATTATGTGAAGGTTAATACTTAATTTATGTGAAAATAAGCCTAAGATATTATATCTAAGCCCTTCTTAGCTTGACTTGTTTAGTTTTATTTATTTCGAATTTCAATAAGTTGTCCGTAAGATGAAAAATACAAAAAAAAAACGTTTAAGACAAAAAATACTACTAAAAATACAGTAACTAATTTTCTGAAAAAAGGTGAAATTAAAAAATCTGGTTTTTAAAGTTTAACTAAAAATTCTAAACTGCGCGCACTTAAGGGATTATGATTACCCCAATATTGATTGAGCACAGTGCGAGAGTTTAAGGAAAGTTGGAGATGATTTAAAAGGAGATACCGACGCACATTGGTTTCGCTTTCGATTGTCTGAATCGGGTATAGCATTCTACATTCGTGTAGTGCAGCTAAATAAAGAATCTCTGAATTAAACGAAATGCTGAAGTTGGGCAAAAGGGTAAACTGCTGGACGATTCCTAAAGAGCGAGTATTAAGTTTAAATTGTTTAAAGGAGGAATACAACTGGTTATTTAACTAGAACACTGTGTATAAAAATAACGGTAATATAGTGAAAGACAAGAAACGGTGGTGCTAAAACATTTCAAATGTTTCTGTTATACTTCTATCACTTATCATTTTAAAGCTCTTTTTTGGATTCTATCCAAGAGACTCAAGTGGCTAATTGGAGCATCCTCACAAATCTGAGATTTTTAGTCAAGCCTTGGACAAATATATGCTTTATAGACTATAGCCGTATCAGACGGGATGACAAATTTCTTGGAACGTCGAAGAAAGTCTAAACACTAAGCAGCGTTTTTGTCGACGTCGAATATATGGTCATTCCACAAAAAGTGGTCTGTGATTCACATACTGGGCACTGAGAGCTTCTCGGTTTCCTGAATACTAGTTCCGGCATGGGGGGTGAAATACGTTTCAACGACAGAAGACAACATTGCGCTTTTGAAGCATTAAATTCTACTCGGTTTAGTGAGCTAACATTCTAAAACCACATACGAAGAACAAGGACATTGATCTGAAAACAAATATGAGAAGCATGAGAGTACTTTCGTCAGCAAAACTATTTAATGGATTAGAAGTTTCAGACAAGAGATCATTTATAAAAATGAGGAAGAGAGCCATAGACAAAACGGAGGCCTTTAGCACACCATCATTTAATTTATATATTTCAGACTTAAAACCATCCAATACAACTTGTATAGAACGGTTGGAAAGGTAGTTTCTAATCCAAATATAAAGATAAAGAAAAAATAATCTATCAAATGTTTTTGAAATATCAAGTGCAATAATCTTCCTTTCTCCAAAACGATGTAAAGATTTGTTCCACTGTTCGGTATATCTCACCATCATATCAAAAAGAATTTTACAGCTTCTCTTTGCTGGTACACTAAAGAACTGCGCCTTCTTCGTAACAGAAGAAATATCGTATGGAAAAAATTTCTCAGGTCAAAATTAGACAATGATCTTTGCAATAACATGGTAGCCTTCTACAAGTTTTCCAGCTTGTTTGAGTCACTCTACTCAAATCATCTCATCCACACTCAATCTGATATTATCTCGATCCCCAAAACACTTTTTTCAATTCATTAATTCTAAAAGAAAGTCTGATGGTAATTCTTCCACCTTGAAATACAACAATGCATCATCCGCTGATCCTAAAACTATTTCTAACTATTTCGCCGATTTTTTTGGCCAAGCATTTTCTTCTAATAACTCTGAAGTAGACTTTCGTTTTTTTAGTTATATGAATAGTTGTGCCAAGAAATCTTTGACATCGATTAATATATGTCAATTATCAGTGATTAACAAGATTCACCTGCATCGGGTAATGAAGGCATTCCTCCTATTGTTCTTAAAAAATGCATTTCTAAACTTGCTCAACCACTGACTGCTCTATTCTAACTATCTATTTCTTGCTGTGTGTTTCCCAATCAATGGAAAGATTGTTTCATTATTTCTATACATAAAAAAGGATCCAAGAGTGATGTCTCAAATTATAGGCCGATAGCAAAGCTCTAATGTATTCCTAAATTATTCAAAAGTTAAATTCACGATTATTTACTTCTTCATTCTAAATTACTCTTTTCTGATAAGCAACATGGCTTTCTTAAAGATAGATCAATTACATCTAATCTTACTCAATTTGTATCTAATACCGATTACCGATTTTAATATTTATTGTGAGGCCAGAAATATTTTCAACAGAGAATCAAGTATTAAGTATCTTTTTTACATACAAAAGGTTCAAAGTAATTTAAAAATGGATCCTAAATCCTTTTGGAACTTTATTAACAGCAAACGAAAATCTTGTCCTTATCCGTCCGTTCTTATGCATAACAATATCTCAGACCATGACCCACGTATCATAACACAACTATTCTCAGACTTTTTTCAAAGTGCATACATCTGTGATTCTTCTAACTGTGATAACTTTTCGAACTGTGATAACCTAAACTGTGATAATCTTGACGAAAATGATCAATTATTTGGTCATTTGAAATCATATTCTCACTTGACTGATATAAATTTTCATATAACTATTGACGATATTATGAAATTTATAGCTAATTTAGAAGATAATGACGCGTCTGGTCCTGATGGGGTACCAGCTTCAGTTCTGAAAAAATGTGTCAGTAACTTGTCTATGCCACTTTCTGTTCTTTTTAACTGTTCATTGTCTACTTGTAAGTTTCCTCATGTATGGAAACAATCTTTTATAATTCCTTTACATAAAAAAGGTAAAAAGGAACAATTATAAAATGAGTAGGCTGGGGTTCAGCGTAAAATTCATTGCTTGGCTAAAATCTTATTTACTTGACAGATCCTATTCAGTGAATTTTAACGGCTACCATTCAAATAGTTTTGTCGTAAATGTTGGTGTTCCCCAGGGTAGCCATTTGGGTCCAGTTCTTTTATATTGTTTGTAAATGATCTTCCTTCAGTTTTAAAGTACTCTAATTGTCTTATGTATGCAGACGATGTTAACATATTTAAAACTATTTCTAGCAATCTTGACTGTGAAAAGCTTCAAATTGATCTAAATGCTTTCTATAATTATTGGTGTGCACGTAATTATTTGTTGTTAAATATCGATAAGTGTAAGATTATAAATTTTACAAGAAAATTGTCCGTTTTATATTTTGAATATAGTTTCAATGGCGTAAATCTATTAAATATAAATGATGTATCTATCCTTGGTGTATTGTTCGATAAAAAACTCGAATTCACACAGCATATCAATATGGCATGTAATAAAGCCAATTCAATATTAGGTTGGATTAAAAGGGAATCACGTCAGTTTTCTGATCCTTATGTTATCAAACAACTATTTACCACATTTGTCAGACCCATTATAGAGTATGCTTGCCAGGTATGGACCCCCTACTACAGTTGTCACAAAATAAGAATTGAACAAATTCAAAAAAGATTCCTAAAATTTACCCTTAGAGGCTTAGGCTGGCAGAATCCATTCCTTCCATTCTTCCTTCTAATAGCTGCCGTTTAAAACTCATAGACTTACCCAGTCTGGAGCGCAGACGTTCTTATTTATGTTTTGTTTTTATTGTTAATCTTATTGATGGTAATATCGATGCTTTAAACCTTTTGTGTCGTGTTAATTTTAATGTTCCAAATCGAAATCTAAGAGGTTTTCGTGACCCAATTTACATAAAACACTATCGTACCAACTATGAGCAGAATTCACCATTGAATACAATGTTTAATTTGTATAACGTCAATCATAATTTATTAATAAATTTTTGTGATGTCTTAAATAATAGTTGTAAAAAAATATTCTATAATATTGTATAATTTATAAATTCTTAATTCTAAGTAATATTTTTTGTACGCTAGATATTAATTAGCTTGATTCAAATAAATAAATATTATTTGTGCCATGGAATTAGGCTACGAAATTGATGCAGTTGTAACTGATTTCAGCAAAGCATTTGATAAGATTTCTCACAATTATTATAATTATAATTATTTTAAAATCATATGGATTCCCATCTCCGTTTTTATCTTGGGTCCAGTTCTATTTATGTGATCGCTTAGGCACTGTTTTGTTCAGAAGAAGTACTTCCAACCCTGTCCGCTCAACATCAGGCGTCACCCAAGGTAGTCATCTTGGTCCCCTTCTCTTCTTATTAAGTATAAACGACTTTGAGCTTACTTTAGTAGGATCTGAGCTGGAGACTAACGCTGATGACATGCGTATTTCTAAACATATTACATGCTCCGCAGATGCCCTGCTTCTACAAACCAGGGTTGCAAAAGCTTAAGTCACTTTTTAGCTTAAGCTTGGCTTTAATTCACAAGCTAGTGGGTGACTACTGAATTAAAAAAAATGTAATTCAGCAGCTAATTACTGACTATTAATTCATAATTCAGTTGGTGAATTGTGAATTAAAAAAATTTGAATCATAAGCTTCTTAGTGACTTGTGAAATAAAAAAAAATAATTCAAAACATAATACTAAGTGACTTATGAATTTAAAAAATTTAAGTCATTTGGAAGTAAGTGACTTAAGAATTAAAAAAAATTAATTCAAAAGTTACCTAGTGACTTTTGAATTAAAAAAAATTTAATTCATAAGGTAATGGATGAAATCTGATTAAACAATTATTAATTGGAAAATTTATAATCTAGCATGATAATCTTATGACACACAAAAGCTTGAAATCTACTTTCGTTAATAATTAAATAATTATGTAGCCAAAACAAGCTTAAATATTTCCAATCTACCAACTAGCTTATGAATTAATTTTTTTTCAATTCATAAGTTACTTAGTAGCTTATGAATAAATTTTTTTTTTTAGATCATAAGTTACTTACTAACTTATGAATTAAATTTTTTTTAATTCACAAATCAACTACAGACTTATAACTTATGATTTTTTTAATTCAAAAATTCGCAACCCTGCTACAAACTGACCTAAATAATTTCCTTACATGGTGCCGTCATAATTTTCTCGAATATTAACATCAGTAAGTGTCAAGTTATTACTTATTCTCGAAAACGCCCCCCTCTCACCCAGCGTTATTATTTCTTGAATAATGAACAAGTCTCGGTTGTCACATCTAATCGTGTCGTGACTTAGGAGTTATTTGTGACAATTAGCAAAATTTTCGAGCTCATTGTGATTCTATTATTAACAGGGCTAATTCAACTCTAGGATTCATAAAGCGTTGGTCCAAGGAATTCTCAAATCCCTACTTCACAAAATCCTTATACGTTTCTTTTGTACGTCCTCTGCTTGAATATGCCTCTCCTGCCTGGTCACCTTATTATCATGTCCACATCAAGCGCATTGAAGCCGTTCGGCGCAGATTTATAAGATTTTCTTTGCGTGGCCTCGAATGGGACGACCCATTTAGACTCCCACCTTACGAAAACCGTCTTAAACCGATAAATTTACAGACCTTAAGAGTACGTCGAGATAATGCTGACCTTCTATTTTTACACCAGTTATTATATGGAGGTATCGACTCCGTAGACTTGCTTCGCAAAATAAAGCAGAACACAAATCAATCGCGTCTCAGATCGACTCCACTCTTCTGGATACCCCTACCAAAATGAACCACTTACAAGAATGCTTAGAAGTGCTAACAACTCAACTATTTTTGATTTAAGTAGTTCAAAAACTGCCCTCAAAAATGCTCTCCAATAATTATACCTTCATTTCCCGACCCAACTTTCCACCCAAACCTTTATTATTATTATTATTAATCTAGTTTTAAGAATTCTGTTGTTAAGTTTTAAGTAACATGCTTGAATTAAGCAAATAAATAAATCACTAGTGGACCTATTGCTATGAAAGCCATACTGCCGATCATCGAGAAGCTTTCTTTCTCCATGATATTTCTTGAGCTGATAATTTATTAGCGTTTCCCTGGCCTTGAAAATAAGGAATGTAAGTGCAATTAGACGACAGTTGGAGAGAGGAAAAAAATAGCCTTTTTTAAGGCCATGCTGGAAAAATACTGTTTTCCATCCACTCGGAAAGGGGCCAGTAGAGTAGGACAGATAAAAAGGCTTATGCCCCTGACACGCATCTAGTATAGATACCATGGTATGAATACCATAGTACTCTAATAACATGCTAGGTAACACACTACAGAACGTAGTATAGTTTGACAGCAAGTCATATCCTGGCAAACACAAATTTTCAAACTTTCAAATGAAGATACATATTTAAGATTTGTATGGATCAGTCAGCTTAATCACTTTAAATAATAATAAATTTCCGCTTAAACCGTCGATATTTTCCCTACACATATTCAAAATCTTGGCGATTTGGTTACATTCAAGAATTTTCCGTTTATGAAATTCGTTTCCATTTTGAAATTACAAATTATAAAATATTAAAAAATCCTAATAAACATCAATATGACACTGAATTTTAGTAAATCTATTATTCACTTGAGAAAAATGGAGCTGTTTTCACTAAGGAGAAGACTATACTACGCAAAAAATCCTAGTATAGATACCACGCTCATACTATTTTGCTCGGCTGGTATTACCGTAGTATACCCTGACAGACATGTCGTTCATTCGTATACTATGGTGTCTATACTAGATGTGTTTCACAGGCATTACGCATTTGTTTTGCAATCGTTGAATAACACTTCTTCAGAACAATAGGGGGATACCATCCGGTCATTAGAACGAGTGCATAGAAATTTACTTTGGTTATTCGAATTTTATTTGCCTCTTAAGTAAATAAATTAACATTTACTATTATTTAAAATTTTCAATATTTTTTTTTTCAATGGTTTCATGGGAAAACTAAGAAATTATTTAAATTTGTAATTTTACTTATTTCCATTTTGGTGGTCCCTAAAGATTAATTTAGCTTAAGTTCTTTTTCACTTCAGATTTCTCACAGATATTCGTAGTTTTCGTGTAAAATATATACACCGAATGCATTAAATCCAAACATCCATCAAAGAATGAAAATTTTAATTAAAACCCAATTTAAATATTCTATTCCTATCTATTGTCGAAGGTATTAATGGCAATGGTAAAGAAAGCAGAGCAATATTTTGTATATCAAACCAAACGATCTATCGTTACTAATTAGATAAATTCAAAGAAGTTAAATTAAATGGGAAAATGTTTTGTGAGCTAGAAAAGTTTAAACAAAATAAAACCTTGTATACCTACATAAGCCACACATGTTGTTCGAAATTGTGTAAGCTATTTAATTAATTCATTTCTCGACCGAGAAAGAATGGTATTGGAAAGGTTTTATTAATTGAGTCATCAGATTATCCAGATTAAACCATGTGGAGCCATTAAATGAAGAGCTTGGAAAAAGTGTTCTTTATAATCACATCCTTTTGTAGAAATATAAATCAAGATAAATATTCGGAGGATGGAATAACATAATTTTTTGGTTTTCGGAGCTATATCTAGGAAATCATAAGTAGGGTTCGGATTTCCATGCAAATGCATATTTTTTTAGGAACACCTTGGAAGCAAGGCAACTAATTATGTATACGAATCAAGAAATTTCCTTTAAAATGGCATTTAACCGTTAGTGCATATTTTTGCATATTTTGCTATAAATGCATATTTTGCATTTTTTTGTGCATATTTTACTATAAATGCATATTTTGCATAATTTTGCATATTTTTAATAATAAATTTATATTTTTAAAGTACCCACGTACCTATATTATTCAAAAACTAAACTAGGCAGTAAAAAAAATGTAAATTTTATGTCAGTGCAAACGAACCTTAAGACTGTTATCTATTTCTTTTATTCATTTCACAATCTTGAACCATATTCAAACACCACAATATAAAGCATTATATAAACAAAGGTGCATATATGAACTTGACTAGATTGTTGAAATGAAAAAAAAATTAAGTCTGTGTGTTTGAGACTGTATAAATGAGATCGAAATTTAAACGATCATCTATCAAAAATGAAAGTGTGTGGGTATAATGTAGTAAAGCTTAAAGTGCGAAACAGATTGAACCATAAACAGCAACGTCACCAGCAACAGCGGAAGCCATTGTTTTAGAACCAATGTATTTTAATCGTTCAAAACAAAATAGACCAGCACCAGCAACGTCAACAGCGTCGTTTGGTCAAAATCCAAAATTTGCTGTTGCTGGTAACAATAACAAAAAATGCAACAACAATAAGACGTTTAAATGTCAAAACACGATGCTGGTTTAATGTGTTTGAAAAGTATTTGCTGGCCAGCGTGCTGTTTGCTGTTGACGGCGCTGGTTCTGTTGCTGGTTTAATCTGTTTCGCGCATAAAGCTTAACACATTTCATGTACAACAGCCAACTGTTTTCGGTTGCGACTACACATAAACCACTACATATATACTGAAAAATGTTGACTGATGCACTCATGCTCATATACGAATATAGGTAGGTACTTCGTTGAGCCGTTGTTTCTTGAAGCCATGAATTGACGTTTCTCGCAGCGGTACCACTTTCCTGCAATTGCAGTAGATCAACTGCACTTTTCCCAAAATATAAATCTTCTACCACAAAATAAAATCTACTCCACCTTTTTCAAAATCCCACAAAATCATAAATGTTTGGAATCCGCTCTTATAGAAAAATGAATCTAAGACTTCGTTTTAAGATATTACTTTATTTTAAAAAACAAATAAAAAAATTAACTTATTTTTAAAGATGAAGAAAATGTGTTTTTATATTGAATAGAAATTAAGTTGAATCGGTTTTAAGTGCATATTTTAAATGCATATTTTGCATTTTTAAGCGCATATTTTAAGCGCATATTTTCAGATTTTAAGTGCATGAGAATCCGAAGCCTAATCATAAGTATATAATATAAAAACAAGTTGAAGTTAACTATATTCCTGCTTCACTATGCATAAATTAGACGAACGCTAAACGCGATTGTCATTTCGGTTTTAGCTACCAAAAATTTCACGGGTAAAGACAGTGTTATTTAAATTAAGCCCCTTTCGGAAGTTTTTATCCTCCCTACTAGACTGCATGGGAATATTTAATTTTTTTAAATTTTAGATAATATGACAGTTTTAGAAAAACAGTGATCGACGCTAAGAAATTCTCAAAATATTAACACCCAAATCTAATATTAGTAATATTAGTGCACTGGTTTCTTAAAAAATATTTTTTTTTTGCAAAAATTCACAAAAATATTTCAAAATTTTTAGAAACTTCTCTATAAAACAAATTCATTAAAATCCGTTATGCCGATAATGAGAAATTCAAAATTTAAAAAAATGGCTCTACTGTAGATAGTACAGTAATATCTTAATTTAAATTTTTACTTGCGACTTATATGTAGGTACTATATAAGGCAAGTTAAGCATTCGTAAAAAATCGAACTCGAGATTTTGATCAAAGTTGACATTACGATTGTAGCGAAGACTAAAAAAGTGGGTCTGACAATTCTGTCTGCCTGTCTGTCTGTCTGTCCCTTCGACTACAGCGTAAACGGCTCGGCCGATTTTCTTTAAACTTGGTAGATATGGGTTTTGATTTTTTACCCCCACACGTTTTTTTCTTTTTTTTTTAAGACCAAAAATAACGGTACCTGCCATACGAATTTTTTTCGAAATTTTATAAATATTTTTTTTTCTCAAAAACTGTTCGACAGATTTAAAAAATAAAAACACAAAAAAATTTCCTTTAGTTTAAGCTAGGTAATGCTTGAAAAAAATTTTCCGAAAAATGGTTATTGAGGGTACCCGCCATGGAACCATTTTTTTTTGATTTTCTCAAAGACGGTACAACCTATTTTGATCATTTTTTGTTTGCGAAGGCTATTTAAAAATTTAAATAGAATTGTGTACTGAAATTTTCAAAAAAAATTTTATTTTACCTAAAAATAAAGGTACCTACCATACAATTGCTAAAAAATTAAAAAAAAATGGTTTTAAAAAATCGTATTTTTCTCGAAAACGGCGCCTAGAATTTTGATAAAATTTTTTTTCTTCCAATAATTTTTTCGATCTTTAATTTAATAAAAAAAATTTTGAAATTAAGATATTACAGCTTGTACCTACGATAGAACCATTTTTTCGAATTTTAAATTTGCGTACCAAAGTTTTTGTATATAAAAGCTTTTTTTAAGAAACCACTAAAAGGACTTATAATTTTTGTTCTTGCATAAATTCATGTTTGCATAGCATTCTGTTTTCGTCTCTTACTATTAAAAGAATTTAAAAAATTAATTTGATCCTAATGAATAGTTTTCTCTAATAACATTCGTTTTTAAAATTCCTAGTCTATTACATAGGAGCAAGTTCGTGCGACCCAGTGGTGCATTTTATTTTTTATTAAATAATTATAGATCGTAAAATTTATTCTAAATACAAAATTGTATGAACATTCTCGGAGCCGCTTTCAAGAAAAATACTGTTTTCGAAAACCCTTTTTTAACATTTATATGGTGGGTACCGTTATTTTTAGTTTAAATATTTTTTTTTCTCATATAGATTATATTAAAAAACTTTCATTTATCAGGTTTAAAAAAAATCGAGCATTGGGTTTTTGAAATATTAAGTTTAAAAAAAATGTTGATTGTTTATTTGAATACAAAAAATGATCAAATTTTAATCAGTAATCATTAAATAATAAAATTTCTCTATTACATTGTAGCTGTTACAATATTATTCTACATTAAATATTCGGTATTAAACCTTCGTGAATTAAGAACTTGGCGTACTTTTCACGGCTGACTTGTTACACAAAGGTTTTTGTATAGAAGAAGTTGGCTCTTTTTTTACATTTATGTTTTTGGTCAGATTTTTTTTTCTCCAAGACTAACAGTACCCCCCATACCGTAATGCATAATCTTATTTATCTCGAAAACGGCTCTAACAATTTTGATAAAAAAAAAATTAGGTGTGCTAATACGGACATGGACTACATTTTGGTCAACAAAAATTTCAGAAAAATGTTATTAACGGTACCTGTCATGGAACCTTTTTTTTGATTTTCAAATTTCTCATTAACGGTTCTAACGATCTTAACCAAAATTGTTATGCAGGAGCTTGTTATCATTTGCAAAAAAAAATAGAATATAAAAAAAATTTCAAAAAAATAGTTTTTGGATTTTTTAAAAAATAATACAAATTTTTTTTCGAAAATTCAATAGGTACCTTTAAAACGGATACACGATTAAATTTTAAAATCACGTTTTAAAAGGTATATCATTAAATACTAACAATTTGCATATCTTATTTTTTTATAAAAATTTTAAGGAAAATTTAGTACATAAAAAACTTGTTTAAGTATGTCTGTATGTCTGTACCTCTCCTTACTGCATAATCCAGTGAAGCTATTTTCTTCAATCTCGATACTTGAGGGGCTTCGGTGTTTCTCTATACGGGAAATTGAAATTTTTCCAAAACTAACGGTATCCTCCTACACACGTAATGCAAAATCTTATTTATCTTGAAAACGGATTTAACGTTTTTCATACAAAAAAAAATTGTGTTCTATGATGGGCATGAGCTACATTTTGGTAAAACAAAAATGTAAAAAAAATTTATTTACGGTACATGTCATAGAACCTTTTTTTTTATTTTCACCTTTCTCGTTGGCGGCTGTAACGGTTTAACCAAATTTTTTAAGCAGGAGCCCCCTTAAGTTTAAAATAATATTTTTGTTTTTTGAAAAAAAAAAAATCCAATTTTGTTTTTTGCAAAACCAATATCTTCAAAACGTGTGAATGATTATTTTTTATTTTTTGAAATTATTTTTTAAAATCTATACCACTAAATACTTAAAATTGCATCCCAAATGTTCTTAAAAAATTTTAAAGAAATTTCTTAACTAAAAAATTAAAAATAAAAAAACGATTTTTGAGCTTTCTTATAAAAATTCATACTTTTTTATCTCATTAAATCCGTTTTATATATACAAAATGTATTTTAAATTCCAAAGTATTCTTAAAGCTTGTTTATTCAAAATCGCGTTCTAGATGGGCTTTTAGAGCAAACATGGAGCTCACTTGCAGCTAATTCATTCAGTTTGAGAGCACTTTTGAGCTCCTTAATAGTGCTTGTAAGCATGTTTTTTCAGCTAAATGCTTTAGTATATGCTCTTAAACTGCCATAGAGCCGCGTGCTTAACGTTGAGTTATAAATTATATTTTCTGTTAGTATTAGTAAATACAAATCATACTTTTAAAGACGAAAAGAAATTATTATTTTCATTGGTAAATTACCTTAGCATGAAAATTTGTCTGTCCTTTATTTTATTACGTAGAGAAGTGAGTGAAGGTAATAATTAAAAGCCCTAATATGTTCTACTTGGGGGTTATTTCTAAATGCGAAATATTCGAAGTACTTTATTTTATATATTATTTTTCTCGTGTACATTTTTGGATAAAGCTTCTGTGTTTTTCATCATTGGCCACAGCACTGTCAATAGTTTTCTTGTTCTGTTTTTATAAAATTCTAAAATATTCATTTTCTTAAAAACGCATGAAAACATAGCTTACAGCTCTTTAATAGGACCTTAAAAAATTCTTTAGCGATCTAATTGCAACTAATAATTTATTTGAAAATGACTTCGAGTGTTTGGACTTCCTTACCTTCTGTACTGGTCCTACTACTAGTTCTGAAACAGCTTCTTTCACCTAATTATCTATATATGAAACAAGCCCTAAATAGTAACGGACTTAGATGGCAGCCTTGGTGCCGTCCTGATCTCTATATTTCTTGCAATATTTTCGTATGATAATCTGAATCCTTAAGGGAACTTCTACCGGTCATATCGAACTTGTTTGTTATTCCACACCACAATTAACGAATAAAACTACCAAATTCATATCTCTCCAATGTATCTGCCTCACAAATTGACATCTCATGAATCATGAATTACCAAAACGAATGAAGAGAAATTAGCACAATGTTTTGAAGGGACGAGCGAATGTGGGATGCACACACACTGTTTTAACAAAGGTTCTTCTTATTTAGGCTATCGAAGCTCAAATCTGCGAAACCAAAAATATTATGGTACTTAATATGTCTCTGTGGCTCGTTTGTAGTATCTTCTGCGGAGTGCTGCTATCCAGCACAGCAGTATATAAAGTCTGCAAAGTGTTAATACGATAACTCGGTCAGCGCGTGCGATGTCACGTTTGCTTTTTTTTAAATTTATTTTCAAGCGGAAACCCATGTTCTCTCCATTATGTAGCATTTCAATAATTATAATGATTATTTTCACGATGTTTGCCATTTATTTTTGAACGGCGAATAAAAAATACCGCTGAATTTTGTGTAGTCCCACTAAACCACAGCACACTACTTGATAAGTTGAAATATAATTCTCTGCCTGGTTTCCGCTTAATCAAGCTCTCTATCCGATGCGCCCGAGTCGAATGATTAACGCCCAAAAGATATCCCCTCAATTTGGAACTTAATCATTATTTATCATCAACGAAAGTATATAGATATGAGGAGACCACAGCTTGTGCACCTGCTGCTGCAGCATGGAGAAGTTCAAAACATCACAACATGATGCACCCAGCATCACATGAGTTATGGCCCAAATCAATAAGATGAAGAATTGTAAATTTGTGGCATCGCGTACAGTGGGAAGACTGTATGGCAGAATACAAATTTTTTTAATGTTTTTTAATTTTCAATTTCGAAGCGGTGAAGAACACCTTTTGAATTGATTATTTTAACTAGAGGTTGCTAAACAGCTGATGTTTTCTATTATTCGCCAGAAGGTGTTCAGATCTTGTCGTTTTTGTTGAACTGGAACAGTTGGTTAAATTGCATTTCTACGTATTTATGTAGCTGAAGGTTAGGTCAATGAAGAATAGTATTTTTCTGCAGCTTTGGACCTCACTTAATATAAGTTAAAGGATTGCTAAAATACGTAACATTGACTTTAAATAGCTATATAAATACCTAAAAAAAATATCGAAAAAACAAATGATTCTCAGCACTTTGCTTGCTCATATACTCACGCATATAGGATGAAGTTATAAAAGAATACACTCTTATGTGAATGCACTCTTTTAAATTCATTCATTGGATTCAACTCAAAGACTTTATTCATTGACTTCAATTATCAGTTTGGATTTATAAAATACCACAGTCGACATTCATTAGAAATTAAAAAGTGCAAATCTGATGTTTCCTCATCAAAGATCACAAAAGTGCCTAGCCAAGTTCGCGGAACAAAACTTTTTTTACATTTTTACAGGAACAAACTCAATAACTGTAATTAATTATACAGAAATCAATTGAATACAATCTTTTAAGAATTCCTGCATTCTTTAAATTTTTTTGCATTCGTTCAATTCTTTTGTATTAGTTTCGCCCTCCATAAACCTCGAGTTACGTGCTACATAATATTCAATGTGATTTTCAAAATAATAAGAGAACGAAAATTTGTTTGAAAAATCGCAAAAACTACAAAAGCATGCAAAGTATGTAAAGAATAAATGTAGCTCAAAAGATTGCATAAAATTGATTACATTATAATGAATGAAGAAATAGATAATTTTTAATGAAAAATGAAAAATTTTAAGTCGAAGTCAAAATCAATGAAGTCAATGGATGCAATTTTTTGAATTTTTGAATTGAACTCATTATTGATTGCCTTCGAAAAAGATTGCATTCTTTAACATCTATAGTAGAGGAAACAAAGTGAGACAAATTACATGACATTTATGTGTAAGAATATTTTGTCTCTCTTTTTGATTTATTTTCTAATTTATGGACATCTCAACCCACTGTACATCACTCAGTCTGCGGGCGCGGATTATTACAAAATACCTGGCATTCAATTTTATGGAATAGACTAATGGCGCACTGAAGAATGTGTTGGCACCCAATGTATATCTTGCGGGTGTTTCCTTAATAAATACAACAAAAAAAAAGAATCTTTCCAAACTTAAGATCTCAGCACAACAGAGGCCAAATCATGTTCGACTGAGTTGGGATTTATTTGTTTGTGCTTATGCCATAGGGGATAGATTGATTGCAATTGTTGTTCGATCATTTAGGCAATTATTGCTTAGCGGGGCATAAGGTCAACAATTTATTTTCCTCAAATTGAATTGAATCAAATTTATGACAAAAAGTCTAGAAATAATTGAATGTCATACATTTTGAAGGCTTATTATTAGTAGTCTACCAGTTAACAATGAATGGACCTAAATTCAGAGAAGTCTTTCGAGTGTTTGATGCAATAGTTGATTTAAGTTGAAGAATAATAATGTCGTTTAATAGATGTTACTATATTGTTGCCGATCCTTTCAAGGATCTTTTCTCTAACTTTTTTTAGCATTGGTGTTCATGGGCCCCCTCATTTGTTGGCGAAGAAATCGTTCTTAACAGAACATGAAAATCACGAACTAAAACATTAAATAATATCAAGACGGAAATTTCAAAAAACAAAAAAAAAAACATCTAACGTATCGCCCATGGTGTGGAAAGTGGACAACATCATTATAATATGGTGCAAGAATATAAGTTCTAAAGTTTTGTTACCTTTATGGTAAGTCGCCGTTTGAAAAGCGATGAGCCGGTGTTTGCCGTCGAACCTAGGACAGAAAAATCAATAGTTGTTACATGGGTCATTACAGTTAGATAAATCGTTATTGTTACCAGATAGAGAAGTGGAGTTCCTCGGCCCATCGTACCACTTGAGAACATGGAGGCAGTGCGAACTTCAATGTTAAGAAGTCCGAAGTGTTCTGCGCACGAATATGTATTTGTGATTTACATTGTTGGAACGTTCAGTGAAGCGTACAGGTTGGAGATTGTGCTATGCATTCGTAAAAAAACGAACTCGAGATTTTGGTCAAAGTTG
Source organism: Philhelius festivus (assembly GCA_963931855.1). NCBI lineage: Eukaryota > Metazoa > Arthropoda > Insecta > Diptera > Syrphidae > Philhelius > Philhelius festivus. The sequence continues at coordinate 216,888,482 of OZ007555.1, forward strand.
ACTACGATGATAGCGAAGACTAAAAAAGTGGGTCTCGCAACGCTGTCTGTCGGTTCGACTACATCCTAAACGGCTCGGCCGATTTTCCTTAAACTTAGTAGATATCATTTTTAGTTTTCCCCCGTTTTTTCTTTTTTTTTTTAAGACCAAAAATAACGGTAACCTGCCATACGATTTTTTCGAAATTTTGTAAATATTTTTTTTTTCTCAAAAACTGTTCGATAGATTAAAAAAACAAAGATACACAAAAATTTCGTTTATTTAAGGGTATGTACTGGTTAAAAGAAATTTTCCGAAAAATGGTTATTGAGGGTACCACCCAAGGAACCATTTTTTTGTTTTTGATTTCCTCGAAAACGGTACGACCGTTTTCGATCATTTTTTTTGTGCTAAAGCTCCTCAGAAACTTAAATAAAATTGGGTATTCGAATTTAAAAAAAATTTTTTTTTCGATTTTTTAAAAAAATTTCAAATTTTTTTTTTCAAAACTCTATATTTCAAAAACCTTATGCTAGATTTTTTTTAAACTTGATAAATAAAAGTTTTTCAATATAATCTACAAGATGTGAGAAAAAAAGTTTTATTTTACCCAAAAATAAAGGTACCCACCATACAAATGTTAAAAAATGGTTTTCAAAAATCGTATTTTTCTCGAAAACGAGGCCTAGAATTTTGATAAAAATTTTTTTCTTTTAAATAATTTAAACGATCTTTAATTTAATAAAAAAAATTTTGAAATTAAGATATTACAGCTTGTACCTACCATAGAACCATTTTTTTTAAATTTTGAATTACTCATTACCGACATAACGAATTTTAATGAAATTTTTTGCAAAGATGCTTCTTAAAAGTTTTAAAACTATTGCATTTTAAAACTTAAAAAAAATATTTTTTGAAAATTCGATATCTCAAAAACGACTCAATATTTTTTTTGGAAATTTAATTCTCATTCGTACAGTAATAAAAACTTAAAGTTGGGACACCAAATTTTTTTCTTAAAAATCTTTTAAAAAAATTGTATATAAAAGCTTTTCTTTTAAGAAACCACTACAACGACTTATAATTTTTGTTCTTGCATACATTCATATTTGCATAGCATTCTGTTTTTGTGTCTTACTACTAAAATAATTTAAAAAAATTAATCTTATCCTTATGAACAGTTTTCTCTAATAACATTCGTATTTAAAATTCCTAGTCTATTATATAGGAGCAAGTTCGTGCGACCCAGTCGTGCATTTTATTTTTAGAAACCACTAGAACGACTTATAATTTTTGTTCATATTTGCATAGCATTCTGTTTTTATATCTTACTACTAAATGAATTTAAAAAATTAATTTTATCCTTATGAACAATTTTCTCTAATAACTTTCGTTTTTAAAATTCCTAGTCTAATACATAGGAGCAAGTTCGTCCGACCCAATCGTGCATTTTATTTTTTCTGTCATGAATCCCGTTTCCAGTTGAGTGGATGCGTCAACAACAGAACAGAACAACCCTACTGGGCTGACACCGATGCCCGAAAAAGTTCAGAGACCTTTGTATTCATATAAAGTCACAGTCTGGTGTGCCATTTTCTCAGCTGGTATTGTTAGTACCTGGTGTGAATTGAGATCAATATGCGAAGAAGTTGAAAGAAATTTTTTTAGACCATAACTTGATGAATTTGACCAAGGTAACAAATGGGTTTCAATTGCTCCACCTTTTGGGTAAACCATGAACAACGGGCGGTTTACCCAAAAGTGGGAGAGTTGTGGCTCCAATCGAGATCATAACATTTAGTGCACCCGCAATACCCCTGGATCCTCATTTTGGACGTACCGTAATATACCGAGATTCGTTTTTTTCTTTTTCTTCTTCTTTCAAAACCGATCTTAAGAGACACCCTCTTTCTCTCCCTCCTTTCCCATCGCTCGTGCTGTGTTTAATAACTTTAAAGAAGTATAAATAAAGAAATCAAGAATGACGACGGAACAAAGGCTCAGATTTCAAGGACATGGTTGCCTGTTTTGTGAGAATACTTCGAGCTGTTCATCTCAATAAGTGATGGATTACCTTGTATTTAATAAAATCTGAATCATTTTGAAAAACATTTTTGCTAAGTGATATATATATATTTGTATATTAAACACTCGTTATTTAGGATGACTGTTTTTATTCATGGTCAACTTACAACTAACTTAAATTAACTAACTTAACTAAGAGCTTTGATGCTCTCTGTACTTTGATTTATATACATATGTACTGGAACAATGTGTACTTATGTGTATGTATAATATATATACATCAATCCTTCCCAACTTAGTTTAACAATTCATTTTTAAATTAATATATTTCAATTATACTTCAATTTTAACAATTTTTCTATAAAAGGTTATAATTTAAAATTTTGAATTAAGCTTAACTATCTTCAACTGCTATAATTTCTATTTTATTATCAATACTTTTACATTTCGATTTTACATATTTTTCTTTTTAAGTTTCTTACTAAACCTCATTTGATCTTCCATAAATTGTTTTTTTAAAGCTACTCTATTTGCCTCTAATTCTCTCTCTGTTTCTAATTCCTCTTCGGCACTTTGATATTCTTCATCTTCCTCTTCTAATTGTATTTTTGAATCAATTCGATTTTCTTCAATTTTATTTTTCGTACTATTATTTTGAATAAAAGTATTTGCAGGACTAAACCGAACAGAATAATTATATTTTTTTATTTGATTAATATGAGCTACCCTTTTAGTGCCATTTATACAAATTAAATAAAGAAATTTTGAAATTTGCTTAACTATAAATCCTGGAATCCATTTAACATGAGTTTTAAAGTGATTTTTGTAATAAATTGTTTCATTTTGTTTAAATTTTTGTTTAATTTGTTTGTATTGTTTCAATCTCTTATTTTTACTTAACCTAATATTATATTGTAGCGCGTGTTCATTTGTTATTTTTGTCTCTATTTGATTAGCTTTTGTTAAAATATCTAAGCAAGTTATTGGTTTGAAATTGAAGATCATATTTGCAGGAGACTTATTCGTAGAAACTGTGGGCGTATTACGGTATTTTAGTAAAAAATTTGCAATTTTTAAGCTAAAATTTTTAACTTGCGTCGTTTCAACTAAAATTTTCTTAATGGCACTCTTTACAGTTTGTACTGCTCTTTCAGCAAGGCCATTTGATTGTGGATGATACGGTGGCGTCTTTAACACATTTATACCATTTTTCTCGCAAAAATCTATAAATTCAAAAGACTGGAAGGGAGGCCCATTATCGGAAACTAATTGAGAGGGTAATCCAAAAACTGCAAACCAATTTCGAAGTTTTTCAATTACCTTTTCTGCGCGAGTACTGTTCATTTCTGATATCTCGATCCATTTTGAGAAACTATCCACGAGCAATAAAAATTTTTTTCCTCCTATATCAAAAAAGTCAATGTGGACTCTCTCAAAAGGAAATGATGACGGAGTCCAATGCGATCCCTTGAATGATTGGATATTATTCTGCGTTTTGCAACAAATGCTACAAGATCTTACAAACTCCTCTATATCTATCTCCAAGCCCTTCCACCACACGTAGCTTCGTGCTAGCATCTTCATCCTTGTAATCCCTATATGTGTATCGTGTAACATTTTAAGTACATCATGTTTGAGTGATTCCGGAATTACAACTCTGTTACCGTAATAAATACACCCATTATTACAAGAAAAACTTAAGCCTTTATCAAAATAATATTTCATTTCCTTGTCAATATAATGATTTTCCCTATTTATCAACCCATTATATACCTTTAGTAAAAGGTTATCTTTCTTCGTTTCGCGTTTTATATCTTCTAATTTTAAAAGTTTTATGCTTTCAGGAGCAAAAGACAAAAAATTAAGAAACTCCTCGGAAATTTCTGTTGAACTATTGACCGGCAACCTTGATAAGGCATCAGCATTACCTACTTCTGTTCCTCTTTTATATTTAACGTCAAAATCATACATGGCTAATTGAATCGCCCACCGTTGCAACCTTGCCGCCGCCACTGCCAAATGCCCTTTCTTTTCACTAAATATCTCTCTTAGTGCCTGATGATCAGTAACTATAGTAAATCTTTGTCCATAAAGATATTTGTGAAATTTATTCACAGCATAAACAATCGCAAGTGCCTCTCTATGCGTCTGAGAATAATTTTTTTCTGCATCACTAAGCAAATATTTTTGGACTCAAATTAAAAAAAAAATCAACGTGGCTAGTGGTCAAAGTGGTCAAAGTACTAAAATATGGATTTATTTTTTGAAAAAGTCAATTGCTAAAATTTTCGAATGCAATACTATTTGAAATAGTTATAAAATGTACTTTTGGAAACTTCCGAAAGATTCAATTAAGTAAGGGAATAACCAAATCTGATGATTCTAAAAAATGTTTTTTTTCGGGAATGTATAGTGCCTCTTGCGACGAAGTGACAAATCCTCCAATTGTATATCTTGTCGCGAAAAGTGTTGCTTATTAGCCGTCAAAGATAGAGAGCAAATCGTTGTTCCCTTCTATTCCTGCTGACACGCACAAAAAGTGCTTAAGAGTTTTAAGTCACTAGCCTTAGGCTAGCCGCGCACTGGCAACTGTGATCGAAATCAAATAGTTTAATCACCAGTTGATAGAGTACCGCGCACTGGCAACTCTTTATTCACGCTCACACTCTTTTCTCTCTTGCGCTTATAGAAAACAGATCATCTGTTGCGAATTAATTTTAGGCAATCGTTTAGTTTGTGTCAAAACACAAACTTTTTAGTTGCTCGAATCGAGTTGCTCTAAGTGTGCGGTGTCCCATATAAGCCCATATGTTTCATTTTAGCAACTAAACAGTTGCGAAACTAAAAATTGAATGTGCTCGCCTGGCCTAAAGGTTATGTTCCCATTTAGAAAGGACTCGGTTGGTAACGAAATACTTCGGCACAACCATCTTTACTACTAGCTATCAGAGAAGGATGCAAGGTACTCAAACAAGATCCGAACCAGTACCGGAATGAGGCTTTTATCACAGACAGTCAGGAGGCTGTTAAAGCCATTAATTCTAGAACATCATCCTCCAAATTGATTCAGCAATGCGGAGATGAACTTGCTAGCCTCAATATTAACCACAATATCACTCTTATATGGGTTCTGGGTCATTGTGGCATTGATGCAAATGAACGAGCTGGACAGGCACGGATCACTCCTTCATAACTCACTTGGGGAAACATTCAGCTCGGAGGTATGAAGGGGAATAATGACTCAATTTTTTTTTTAAAATCAAACGGTAGGTGGAGCAGTTTAACTAACTGCATTATATCTAAAAAGATCTGGTCCACTTATAATAAATCCCGAACAATTGGTCTGATATGAAGACCCAGGCAAACCATAGTCTGGGTCGTAGCTACCTGCAGCGAGCACTGGCCTATAGTAGAGCATGCAGAGAAGCTAGGCACTGTCATGGAGACCAGCGGGAAAAGACAACAGTCCTATCCAAATCTGGCTAAATTTAGAGCATAATCAAAAGGAAGGGCATAGATGAACTCTCGGAAATGAAGATGAAAGACTTGGTCTTTTTTCTCAATGTGACGAAATGACTCTAGGATGAACTTCGATTATTTCTCTGCCGTATACCCTCCGTTTGATTCGTTAGATTTTGAGCTATGACTTTACCGGAAGTTTACGGTGCGGGGGCCTGGATTATCACTCAATCGGATTGGCTACAGTTCCAGCACTAGTCAAACAAGCTGCCTAGCTTGGCACAGTGCAGATGGTATCGGATAATCTAAAATCCTACACAAATAGATATATCAAACCCTACTAGCACCTTTCTTCTTTTTCAACTCAATCCAAATTGGATAAATCCACAGGTTCAAACGAGTTATGGTATTAAAATGGCGATTTTTATTAAAATACACCGCTGCCTCTGTTATGATAATTCATTTTTAAACGTCCGACTTTTAAGACATTACTCAGCTGGATACTGCAACGAACCGGGCATATTTTCATTGACTTGCATTGTTAATTCGAAACAATAATCTGTTCAGCAAGAAAGACTGACATCATCAACAATCCAATCCAATGAACTAAATTGCTCATGACCTCTGTGTTCTCTCATATTTTTGTATGCTAATTTAATCAAATGAAGAAAAGAACCGCTCATCGCCATTCTAAATTCTAATAAACCTATTTAGTAATAGATGTTCCTATCAAATTAGCATTTGACCAATATTTGAAAATAATCCTCACGTTGACACTACGTCCACAAAACCTGAATCTCACAAGCTATCATATTAACCAAATTTTTGAAAGTATTTTTTTTTTTATTTTCCGCAAAGTAAGCCAGCCAGAAATATTGCGTATTTACATATTATTTTGATATTTTTGAATTCTCAACCTTTTGCTAATCATTAGACATGCAAATTAAGGCGGAGTCGTTAAAATGCGTTCGTCTTCTTTTCCGATGAATTTCAAATTTTCGACAGCCAAACGATCTCAAAAAATAATTATTGGGTCAAGCGACGACGAGAAGAGAACAAAATGAAATTTCGGGAATACAAACAGTAGAGCCCTGCGTGAAATGAAACCCTCAATTTTCAGATCGTATCGATTTCGATAATAATACACTTGCAACCCGAGCCTCATTGAAAACACTTTAAAGCCATGTAATTTCTTTATTCAACATGCTTAAGCACTTCAATTACACGGACTTAAAATAATTACATGGGTAAGTTGAGCAGCATTATTTTTTTTTGGCGGAATATGAAAGTGGTATGTACATAGCTGCAAGACCCCCTCGGCCAGCATACCTGTTTTTAAGACTTCATTTGAAAATCTGTAGGTTTGTATGTAGCGAAGCAAACACCATAATTACTGAATACAAATTTTGATCACGTCTCCCGGCAAATTATATCAAATTAGTATGACAAATTGTTATTTTATTATCGTCACCAACACCATCACCACCACCACCGGTTAGTTGTCCAAAGTTGAATGATCGACGGCCAAGGGAGTCTCTCACGCGGTCATGAGTAGGAGCACCGCTTCATTAAATTATAAGTGAACTTATACCGAAAGTACAAACTACATGTAAGAGAGATACGAAATTGTGAGCTAACTTGTTGTTTGGAAGAGATTTTGATTCAGATTGAAATAATGATAATGATCTTTAAAAGCTCCTCGAAAGAGATGTTTCATTTTCCAATGTACTTTGGCATTCTCTTTCGCTCAGTTGAGACACGTTGAGATCTCTATCGCTCTTGAAAAGCTTTTTGTGTCAGTTGAAGAGTAAAGCTTTATGGTTGCCGATGATGATGAGTAAAGTTTTTTAATTTATTATTCTATATGAATAGTCTGGAAAGTATTGTTTGAAATGATCATTTTATTCTGAATAAAATGAAATTTAAACTTATTAAAATATTTAGGTATTTAAATTTTTTTAAGATCTTCCTGTAAAAGAAAGACAATATACTCTTTAGTCACAAGTCCTTTGATCTAGTGGTTCAAGACAATGAAATGTTTAAGCATTTAAGACGAAAGCTATTGACAAATTAATCAATAAATAATATGTATAACTCGATCGCACTTAAATATGTTTTAAGCTAGGAACGCACTTGCGATTTCAATCGCGCTGTTTCTTAGTCGCAAAAATAGAACACATGAGTTTAAATGATAATGAACGCACTTGATACCAAAAAATCTTGACGATTTAAAGGTTGCAATTTGTTTAATTTTTCAGGCAATGCGATTGTCGTAAGTTAAAATGAAACAAATTAACTCAAATGGCTATGCTCACACTTGCGTTTTAAATTACTACGACTTAAAAATCGTAGTCGCAACAAGAAATTGTTATGCACGCACTTGTAATTTTTAGTCCACGATTTCTTAGCCACAAGGAATAAGACACATGGCGTTAAATGTGAATGCATGTACATGCGACTTAAAAATCGTAGCGATTAAAAAAATGAAACAAGTTCCATTTTTTCAAGCGATTTTTCTGTCGCTACTTATTTGTTTCAAATGCGTGTACTCGCATAAAAATTAGTGTTTTTTATTTTTTGCGATTAAATAATCGCGCGCAAAAAAATCACAAGCGAGTGCATGACAATAATTTGTAGCGAATACGACTTTTTAATCGCGTCGACGAAAAATCGCAAGTGCAAGACCTAAAGGTCGCAATTTGTTTCATTTTTTAGGCGATGAGATTGTCGTAAGTTAAAATAAAACAAATTAACTCAAATGGATTTGCTCGCACTTGCGATTTAATTTACTACGACTTAAAAATCGTGGTTGCAATAAGAAATCGTTCTGCATGCACTTGTGATTTTAAATCGCACGATTTTTTTAGCCGCATGGACAAGACACATGGTGTTAAATGTGAATGCACGCACGTGCGACTTAAGAATCGTAGCGATTATAAAAATTAAACAAGTTCCATTTTTTCAAACGGTTTTTTTGTCGCAAAATTAAATAGATCAAATGAATTTAAATAATCCTGCATGCACTTGTGATTTCTTATTAAAATTAATTCTTGTCAGTATTAAAATGAGTTTCATTAAGAAGTTTTGTGTAGTGGTTCTTTTGGCGACCGCGATTTTTTAATCGCATTGACACAAAATCGCACGTGCGTTCATAGCCTAAGGGGCTTTGAATGATTAAAATTAATGTACTTAGTGAACAAATTCAGAACCGCAAAATGTATGTATACATTTAAATCCATTACACAGACAATGAGAAAACTAAAAATTGAAAAATAGTTCTATGGTAAATTTACTTTTTAGGTTCGAGGCGGCGCTGGATATGGCAAGCCAAACCATCCCTCAATAGATCCATCCATAAAGATAAGGTACGTTTGTGCAAGAGTAGTGAATTGAGAGGAGCTAAAATGTTTGATGTGTCTCTGAACCATCCTGAATTCTGAATTAATTTTAGGATGTTCTTCAGTGGCAGGACGGAGAAGTTAACCAATGCACAAAAGAAGTGTGATGATTTCCCCTTCGCCTCTTTATCCTGACACCCTCTACATTAGCCCCATGATCTAACACCTATTCTACTCATGTGTCTTGTGGACCGCCATAGATTCTTTGAAAGCCTATAGAAGGTCCTGCCAGTAATACAGATATCTTAATTTCAATTTTGTTTATTGAACTTAAGATCTCAAAAACTAAGGGAAACAAACACAAAAAATTTTCAATTCTATATGCCGGTTTCCAGATAAATACGATTTTCGAAAACCATTTTTTAACATTTGTACGATGTCTACTATTATTTTTTAGGAAGAATTAAAATTCTGTTCATGTTAATTCTTAAGTTAAGTTTCAAAAAATTCGAGTAAGTGGTTTTCGAAATATTGAGTTTTCAAAATAAATATAAATACCTATCCGAAATATTTTTTTTTTGAAAATTTGAGCTCAAAATACTATTCAATCTTTTTAAGATCTTAAAATATGGATCAAAATCTCTTGTTACGTTTTTGAGAAAATCAAAAACCAAAAATACTGGTTGCACCATATATTGGATTTTTTTTCACTGGTTTAAGAGAACAAAAAATTACAAAAAATTCAGCTATAAAAAGCTAGATAACGAGCTTTTACGAACTGAAATTTTTGTATCCTTATTAAATCTGTGAGAAAGTTTTTGAAAAAAAAAATTGTAAAATTAAAAAAAATAAAATGCACGACTGGATCGCACGAACTTGCTCTTATGTTAAGGTACTTTAAGATACATTTTATAAATATAAAACATGGATTTAATGAGATAATAATGTTCAAATGCATAAAATTGCCGTCTGGTTTCCGGAAAAGTATGAATTTATGCAAATAAACTTTAAAAAATCTTTTTATTATTAAATAAATTTTTATATACGAGCCCAAACTCAAAATAGTTGGTCTACCGAGCATAGAATGCAAATATGTGTTCATTCTTAACCTATTTCGAAACAAAAACTATTTTTTGATATACATATAAAGTCCTATTCATTTTAAATAAGAAAAGTGGACAAAAAAAGAAAGTGGCTGAATAAAATATTGATATGGAGTCTCTTTACAAAACTAAATAACGATTTATACACATTTCTTAGATGCAAAATAGTTGGTCTATGATTCTTTATGTTGATTTTACCACATTGTTAAGCGACCTTTGGCCTTAATCACTGCTTCTATAATGCACCTTGGCATAGTGTCAACTAATTGTTGACACTCTTCGGCACCAAAAGATTTCCAATTATTTGTAATTGTGGATCTTAAATCTTGAAGACTCCGACGCGGTTCCTTTCGCATTTTTTGCTTCATCGTGTGCCAAAAAGTTTCGATTGGTGAAAGATTAGGGCTGCTGGAAGTCCATTCCAATAAAGAATTGCTACAGCAGTTAACCATACCATTGTTGACCTAGCCGTATGACAAGAAGCACCATTCTGTTGGAAAATATACTCCGCATTGCTATATTGAAGACGTAGTATTGACGGAGGCAGCTCCTGTTCCAAAATGTTGCGGTACTTGACAGCATTAGCTATCTCAATTACAAAATGCAAATTACTCATACCACATCCCGACATGCACCTCCATACCATTAGAGATACTGGGAGCTTTACGGTTTGTTTAAGGCAGTCCTTGTGAGTTGTGAAAGGCTTCTTTAGCATTTTTTATCACTGGTCCTCGTTCATCACCAACACAAACTTCCAATCTGTACTGATCACTCCAATTAACGGACCGCCATTGACTAAAAGTCCAATTTTTAAGTTGTTTGGCCCACTCAATGCGCCTTTTCTTTTGCTTAGGTGTCAGTAGTGATATTTCTTTTGCCTGCGTTTTTAATGATTTAAGCTGTCGTAATTTATGCAAAATTTAAATATTTTAAAATAAACCTTATAAAATTTGTATCCCATTTTTTTCATCATCTGCTTACAACTGTCCACCGAAACACTTTTTTGAATTTGTTCTCTCCACTGAACCGTTATTGAAGCAGATAAATATCGTCGATTTTCTTTAAAAATTTGGCAATCGCGAGGTTTTGCTGTTAGTGGATGTCCCGTTCTGTTGCATATATCCACATTTCCAGAATTTTTAAGCTTTGTTATTATGTTCTGCATTGACGAGAGCGGTAAATTAAAATTTTGGGGGATTTCGTAGCTCGACAATCCTGTTTCAAACGCTTTAATCATTGATTCCCTTAGTTCTCCTGATAATGCAACGCCACGCGCCAGGATTAACATGAAACTCTCGCTAGCTTGTATAAAATCATACAATAATCATTAATAAAACCAATGCTTGTCATTTTTTTAATAACGGTTAACTGAAACTATATTTAAATAGTCTTAGATCAACTATTTTGCACCCAATAAAGAGTAGACCAACTTTTATGCTCTTATCTTTGTCTGAGATGAAAGGAATATTGTTGCTATTTGCTCTCTCAAATTTTGTTTTGTTAGGTCTAATTTACTCTCAGTGAAACTACTTTATTAAATTGACAACATTTTTTAAATAAACAAAAGCTGACTGCCACTAAATTTAGGATATATGAAGAATTAATGTGTTAATAAATGAATAGACCAACTATTTTGAGTTTGGGTCGTAAGAAATTTCTTTAAAATTTTTCAAGAAAAAAATGTGAGATGCAAATTTTAAGTATTAAATAATATTGATTTTAGGAAATAATTTCAAAAAATAATCGTTCATAGGTTTTGAAGATATTGATTTAAATTTTTTTTTTTTTTTTTAAGCCCAATAAATATTTTTTCGAATATTTTTATATACAATATTATTTTAAACTTAAGAGGACTCCTGCTAAAAATTTTGGGTTAAAATCCTTAGAGCCGGTAATGAGAAAGTCGAAAATCAAAAAAACGGGTCTATGGCAGGTACCCCTAATAACATTTTGCCCCAAAATTTTTTTTGACCAAAATGTAGTACATGTCCATGATATCACACTTAATTTTTTTTATCAAAATCGTTAGAGCCGTTTTCGAGATAAATAGGATTTTGCATTACGGGTGTATGGGGGGTACCCTTAGTTTTGGAGCTAAAAAAAAAATTTCAATTTCTCCTCTAGGGAATCACCAAAGACTCTTAACTACAGAGATTGAAAGAAATAGGTCCAGTGGTTTAGGCTGTAGTGAGAGGTACAGACATACAGACACACTGAAACATGTTTTTTGTGTACTAAATTTTCCTTAAAATTTTTATAAAAAAAATTGATATGCAAATTGTTAGTATTTAATAAAATACATTTTAAAACGTAATTTAAAAATTTAATCGTGTATCGGTTTTCAAGATATTGAATTTTCAAAAAAAAAATATGTATTATTTTTTTTAAAAATCCAAAAACTATTTTTTCGAAAAAATTTTTAGTTTATATTTTTTCAAATGCAAAGCAGCTCCTGCATAAAAATTTTGGTTAAAATCGTTAGAGCCGTTGGTGAGAAATTCGAAAATCAAAAAACGGGTCTATGGCAGGTACCCCTAATAACATTTCCCCCCAAATTTTTTTTTCACCAAAATATAGTCCATGTCCATAATATCACACTTAATTTTTTTTTATCAAAATCGTTAGAGCCGTTTTCGAGATAAATAAGATTTTGCATTACGGGTGTATGAGGGGTACCGTTAGTTTTGGAGCTAAAAAAAAATTTCAATTTCTACTCTAGGGAATCACCGAAGACCCTTAACTATACCTAGTTTGAAGAAAATACCTCCGGTAGTTTAGGCTGTATTTCGAGGTACAGACATACAGACATACAGACAGACAGACGGAATTGTCGGACCCACTTTTTTCGTCTTCGCTATCATCGTAATGTCAACTTTGATCAAAATCTCGAGTTCGATTTTTTTTTCCAAATGCAGAACTTGCCCTATAGTACCTATATCGCAAGTAAAAAATGTACGACAGGATCGCTATTTTTCGTGTGGGGGAAAATTTAAAAATTATATCTACCAAGTTTGAAGAAAATCGGTAAAGCCGCTTAGGCTGTGGTCAAATAGGTTAGGTTAGGTTGTTGGGCTGACAATTGATGTTGCTATTGTCACACTTAGATCAATGTAGATCCATTGTGTTACCCGTGAGTGTTATCACTCTTTCCTGATAAAACCTATGTATTCTATTAATCAGTCAAGCCATTTTGAGGCATTGACGAAGTTCAATATGTGTATTCCTGAAATATTAGAAATATCTTCTAGATTATCAAAGAAGTAGCTACCAAGCCATTTCCTTCTCTGGTGGCATAGTGATGGGCAATGACAGAGAAAGTGTGAGGTGTCTTCATGTACCTCCTCATCACCACATCCTCTGCATAGGTCATCTGTACTTAGTTTCATTTTAAATTTATGGTATTTCAATAAATTGTGTCCGGTGATTATGCTCGTAAGAGAGCGAAGGGACCTCTTACTAAGTTGTATAATTTTGTCAGTTCTCTGCTTGTTAAAGCAGGGCCATATTTTCCTAGTAGTATCACAGGTGTCAAGTAGATTCCACCTTTCATTGGATTTCCTTAGAATTATGTCTGAAATTTTCTGTTTAATGTTACAGAGTGGGATGTTTACCATCTCTGCTTGACTAGCGTCGAGCGCTGATCCCTGTCTTGCCAACTCATCGGCATTTTCATTACCTGGTATGCCGCTGTGTCCCGGTACCCAGCAGAGTCTAATATTGTGCTGCGTGCCAAGAACCTTAAGCTCTTCGCGACAGCAAGAGACAAGCTTCGATTTTATCACAGTGGCAGAAATCGCTTTTATTGCCGCTTGGCTGTCAATGTAAAAGGTAATATCAGCCCGTGGTATCGCCATCATTGATACCTGTCTAGCAGCTGTTGTCACTGCCAGGACCTCCGCTTGGAAGACACTGCTATGATCCGGGAGCCTAAGTGAGTTGTTTAGCTCAAGAGGTTCTGAGAAAAAGCCTGCACCAACACCTGTGTCCATTTTGGAGCCATCAGTATAGATTGCTATTTCTGATTCACTGGTGTAGGGTTGGTTGTTCAGCCATTCTTCTCTGCTTGGAAAGGCAGTTTGGAATGGTTTATAAAAGTCAAGCTCGGGTGTTGTATAATCTGTAATGATACTATCACCCAAGTATTTCTGAAGAATTTGAGCATGTCCTATTGCGCTGTTTTTCCAGGTATTAGTTTGGCTTAGCCTTAAGGCACTATATGCTGCGGATTCTTGTACGAAAAGGTCTAGGGGTTTCAGGTTGAGTATCGCCTCCAACCCTGCAGTTGGTGTGGATCTCATGGCACCCGTAATCCCAATGCACGCGAGTCTCTGTACTTTTGCCAGAGTTTTGAGGTTCGTGCTTTTTTCCGTTGCATTCCACCATACCAAATTACCATAGGTTAGTATTGGTCTGATTATCGCCAAATACATCCACCTGATAATTTTTGGACTAGGTCCCCAGGATTTCCCAAAGATTCTGTTACAGGAGTAGAATGCAATCATACCTTTTTTCGCTCTTTCCTTAGTGTTAAGACTCCAGTTTAATTTCCTATCTAGAATCACACCAAGATACTTTGCATGATCTGAAATCTTCAGCGGGGTGCCTTCAATTGAAGGTATTCTGAAGTTTGGTATTTTCCTTTTATTTGTGAAGAGGACTAATTCTGTTTTTGACGGGTTAACCATCAGGCCGCACTTTCTAGTCCATCTATTAACCTTAGAAAGGGCGTATTCAATCTGTTCACTGATAGTGGGTAAGAATTTACCTGTAGCTAATAACGCAAGATCGTCAGCGTAGGCTACTATCTTTACACCACAGTGTTTTAAATTAATGAGAATTGTGTTCATAACCAGCACCCAAAGGAGTGGTGAGAGAACTCCCCCCTGTGGGGTGCCCCTGGATGTGGACACTCTCATCTGTATCCCTGCAAGTTCCGAGTTAATTTGCCTGTTCTTTAGCATGCACATAACCCAACGTATTATCGAATTATCGATTTTATTGTCTACTAGAGCTGCCTTTACCGCTTTATTGTTCACGTTGTTGAAGGCTCCTTCAATATCGAGAAACGCAGCAAGGGTATATTCTTTGTCGCTCAATGTCTTCTCAATCGTGCTAACGACGCTGTGAAGTGCCGTTTCTACACTCTTCCCCTTTGTGTAGGCGTGCTGAGCTGGGGATAAATCAACCAGTTTCAGAGTGCCACGAATATGTAGGTCTATCAGTCTTTCAAACGTTTTAAGAATAAACGATGTCAGACTAATTGGCCTGAAATCTTTTGCTTCTGTATGACTGGGCTTGCCAGCTTTTGGAATGAAAACCACTTTGACTTTGCGCCATGATAAAGGAACATATCCCCATTTTAGACTGTTAAGGAATATGTTTTTCAGGAGCGGTATTATTTGGATTTCGCTTTTCTGTAGCATCATTGGGAAGATGCCATCAAGGCCAGGGGATTTATACGGAGAAAAGGAATGGATTGCCCAGTGGCGTAGCGTACCATCTCGGCGCCCGGGGCGGGAGACCCATTTTGCCGCCCCCATTCAATACTAAATTAAAATTAAATTTCGAGACATCATTTAACAGGCAATGAAGTATCTTTTATTGAAAGTAAAATAGAATTAGCGGTTTCATAAACGGATTTTACGAGCCTTACGAATGAGGCTCGTGAGACAAAGCTGCATCTGCGGATTCATCTTCATGCATGTGTTTTTTCCTGCGAATTGTACTCGTTTTGAAATCGATTCCGAGTTTTTTCCAAAAAGTCTTAGAAAAGTCGATTGCGGCTTGGACGAAACGGTCTCTGCTCTCCACCAGGAGAGCTTTTAAAACGCAGAGTTTCTGAGCACACTTATCCACAGTCAGTCCACATTGCTGCAGGTAAATCTGTGCGTCATCTTCTTCAGGTAGCTCTGCAGCTCAAAAGCCAAGAAAAGTGAGGAAGTTGAATGACTGCATGACTGTCAGAAGAAGACTGGCTACCGATCCGTCAATTCTTCCAGTACCTCAAGAACTTCCACAAACTTATTTTTAAGCGTCTTTACAGCTTCACGAGGTTCACTTTTTCTGCAGGCTTGTGAAGATGCTTGAGATACTTCTGGTGAGTCGACTTCGTCTTGACCCTGCTCTGTGGTGCGACCAGAACGACTTCCAACTTCGACGGCAGGCACGTCTTCTTCTTCTGCCCGTAAAATAAGTTATGCATTCCCATGAATATTGGCCGGAGGAAAATTCTAGGCCACTCACGATTGTAGATGGAGGAATCTTACTTACATTGGAATCACTTCCGCTGCTGCTGGATGCCGCCGAAGACGTTAACGTAGCTTTAAACCAGAACTAGAACTGAAATATTTCGCTTCTTCACGTCTGCTACTTTCTTAGCCTTTTTCTTGCGGTATTCCGCACCGCTTCCTTTAACTCTTTTCATTTTCAAAAACTAGTTCAAAGGTTGAGTGAAGTACTAAGTGCTTAGTTTTAGAAGATTCAACAGTATTTAAACTATAAACAACACATTCGTACGTTCGTACGTTCGTACGTCCGTACGTTCTGCTACCATTTTTCGTCGTCGATATCTCAAGAACGGGTAAAGATATCGACTTCAAAGAAATTTTGTTTAATAGATAATAACTTCGAAAGAGGCTGAAAGGGCGTTTATTCAGTGAGTAGTTTTTTCACTATAACGGTTTAAAAAAAAAAGTAAAAATTTTGGTTAGTTTCAAATATCTCACGAAAAAATAATGCTATTGATTTCAAATAAAATTTAATGTACTCATTATAAGGTCATACAGATTTGGTATAAATTTGGAAAAAAAATGAACATACCGTTATTTTTTTAAATAAAAAAAAAAACTGAAAAAAAAATTTCATAACCCAGATATTCTAAGAACGAAAAACAATTTGAAACTCAAAATAATTTTATTTTACGAAAAATAATGTGTTTGACAACTGGTGGAAATTTCCAAAAAAATCAGTTTACAGTTTTTTTACAAAAAATAAAAAACTATATAAAATTCTATTGAAAATTGGTACAAATTGTTTTAAGACTCAAATTTCTCGAGAACTAGTAGTGATATTGACTTCTAATTTAGTTTATTTTATACATAGTCTAATTTTGTACAATTGGTAAAATGTTGACAAATATTGAATTAATAGTTTCTTTTAAATAAAAAAACTTAAAAATTCTAGTGAAAACTAGTTGAAATTGTATTTCAAGTCGAATTTCTTGGGAATGAACACCGATAGTGCCTTCTAAAGTATGTTTTTTTATACATCGATACCTTCCCGTAAGAATGTATACTAAGCGACATTTCTAAAATTGTTCAGGAAACGAAAAAAACGAAGAAAGTTCTAGTTGAAACTTAATATAAAGTTTTCAAGACCACAAATGGGAAGTTATCAGTGTGGGTCGCAGCCAGCCTCTTTTTTTAGTTTCGCGATCAGCGCGACAATACGGAATGCACTCTTACGGCCCTACTCACCGTCTACGAATTCACGAAAGCGGTCAACGACGAACCACAGATAGGGTGGCAAATTTCAAATTTACATCATTGTTGTTTGTTGACTTGTCAAACGATCTGTCATGAAACATATGATTTCTACTCTACTTGCATCACCGGCGACATTTTGCCGCCCCCCTAGGCCTGCCGCCCGGGGCGGACCGCATCCCCCCCCCCCCTACGCTACGCCACTGGGATTGCCCATCTTATCTTTTCTTCCGTTATAATATCCGATGGTATAATGTGTTCCGTGTAGGGTTCTGTTTCCAGGTTGCTGTCATTTGACCCGCAACCCGGGAAGTGAGTATTTATCAAGTGCTCAAGAGTCTCATTGCAGGATTCTGTCCAGCACCCAGTGGGCGTTTTTAGAGATCCTAAAGGGATTGAATCTTTGGAAAGAATTTTCCTTAGTCTAGCAGATTCGTTTGTCCCTTCGATTTCACTGCAAAAAGTTCTCCATGAGCTTCGTTTCGCTCGTTGCGTTTCTGCTTTAAATTTTCGTTGACTGGTTTTATATACTTCCCAGTCATTATCATTTCTAGTGTTTTTGGCAGCATTGAAAAGTCTTCTTGTTACTTTTCTCAAGTTACCGAGTTCTACTGTGGTCAAATAGAGAAACAGACAAAGCTGTGAGATCCATTTTTGTAGTCTTCCATAGCAAGTCTGATAAAAAAAAATCAATATTTCCAAAATCACGTAGTCGATTTCCTTTAAACTTAGCGCCTACCTAAATGTACTTTCCATCGAAATGTTTAAAAAAAATAAGATGGCGGTCTTTTTCTAACTTCTATAATTCAAACAAAAAACTAGCCCAGAATTTTTTTGGACGGACATTTTAATTTTTGCTTTACTAATAGACCTAGAGCCGGTAGCAAATTTTGGGAGTGGAGGTATGACCAATATTCATATGGTTTTGTAGGTATACGCATTACTATATTAAATCCATATTTCGTACATCATATTTTTTTCTCAGACGGGGGTGGGGTGGGCGTTCGAAAATGGAACTTTTTTTTCGATTTTTGTGTAGGGGTTTAACAAATTTAATTAATATGCAAACAATAGAGGATTGTTGACTGATTTAAAATATGTAGGCTTCAGACGATTCAGTTTCAGCCTTTTTTTTTAGTTCGGGATATAACCTAATAATTGATACACCAAAAAATCAGAAAAATTCTCCGGATTATCAAAATGTAGGCCTCACACGTTTTGTTTTCAACCTTGAGGCTCTCAGACGCCATTTAAGTACTTTCAAATGCATTTTTCAACTATGGTTATTAGTCAAAAAACGCACCGGAATGGCCCGTGTTAGACGCTTTTGGCCCAAATTATAACTCTATTGATTTAGTACCACTATTGAGAAAATGACCTAAGTGATCTGTGAAATTGGACTTAAAAACTTTTGACCACCAAAAGTGAAACAAAAATTGTTAAAACTGTAGATTGAATTTATTTCAATAAAAAAAATACATAATTTGTAATAGTAAACGTACAAATAAATTGTAAACTTTTTAGCGAATTTTTTTTTAAACCTGAAATGCTTCCGATCTCTTCGTACTTTTGCTTCACCCTTAATCAGGAGGCAAGGCTTTTTAAAATGCAACGGAATGTATGTATGTATATTTGAAATTCTTAACTTACCATAACGACTTGCAGTGCATTCTTTTTTAAATCAGATATTACAAAAGCTTTGAGTAGCTTAAGCACTATTGAAAAGTATTCGTTTTCCTTTTGTGTTTTCGGTTTAAGTAGAATATCTAATTTGAAAATTACATACTCGTAATTTACCGGTAACAAAATTATCGAAATCATTTTCCCGCAAACACACTCACAAACACTCAAAAATCTAACAGAATGAAAATATGAGATTCAATAGCATACTTTATAATTAAAGATATCAATATATCGAATTTGATAGTGATCATGGCGACAAGTCAGTCAAAGTGGCCCGGCGCGGAGCGGCGTTTGTATGTAAACAAATCAGAATATTATTTCATCAAGGTAAACATTTATCTACGAGTACCTACCTATTTACTGAAGAGTCGTTCAGATACACTTGATGTATTTTACGTATCTTTGTGTATTATTTTTTTGTATAACGATAACATAAATTTAATTTTAATCCCGAAAACTTGTCAATTCTTTATCGACTAAAATGATATACTGTCAGTCTTTGGAACTATGACTGATAGATAACAACATATCCAATTGAATTTTGTAGCTTGGTGTGTCTGTTTTAATGAAATATTTATGGGAAGCCATTCTGGGCTTGATGTTCATAAATCAGTTATAATGTTTACGTCTATATCAACTAAGCCATAGCTTTTGTTTGTTATTTTTTCCAAAAAAAAATTAAGGCTTATTGAAACTTGAAACTAGCGTACAAAGAGCATCATTGAAGATTCTTTGGTTTTATTTTTGTGTGAAAAGCTGTAATTACAAAACTATCATACGCACTATACGAGTATATCTAATTTTGGTTTTTTGTTTTTTTTTTTTTTCTTTTCAGGTGAGTTGTCAAAAAAAGTTATAAATAGACATGAGTGTAAGTATATTTCCTGATGAAAACATATCAAGGAGTCCGGTCCACATACAACTACCGCATTTGGCCTGTTCTTCAATGTTCAACATTAGTTAAAAAAATATTATAGTCAACTCTCATTTTTGACAAAAAAAATAATAATAATTAAATAATAATTAATAATAATGTACGAGTAGAAGTAGTGCAATTTTACAAACATTATTGTTTTATAAAATTCACCATAGACGATTGGCTTTTGTCGTCAACTGACGTCGACATTAATAACTCGTTAATAATCACAAATATTTGTAAATCCAAGGTAAGGAAAAAATGAGACCTGCAACCCCGCATTATTATCACTGTCTATATGTACTTCAGTAATCCTCAAATTGGTGAACAAATCTAGGAAAGGCTCTAAACTATAACAAGCTTAGCAAAATCCAACCATTATCTTGCATCTGCCATCCTTCGATATTTTCAGGAAAACAGATTGTGGCAAGCACAGCCCCTGCCAAAAGCTTTTTCACAATGGATCAATAACGAAATTTGACATTCCGTCATTTTGAACTTATTCCGATCGATTCCAAGTCACATTGATCACATTTTTCCAAATTGCAGTTCGGCAAAATCTTCCGACTGACAATTCCTTCTAGAACTGTCTGGAACGATATGAGTTTCTTAGAAGATGATTTTTTCCATTTTTACACCCACGGATCAACGTTTACTCAGATAGCCGAAAAATATGTCTATCTTTCCGACTTCCTAATCATTGTAGAGTGTTTTAGGCATATGCTCTATACTGGAGTGTTCTTAGTGATCTTATTAATATAGTTATTTGCAGTCTATCGCTTCATAAGGAGCTCCAGATATTTCAAAGGTAAGGGTCAGCTGCGACGCTGGCAGCCTCTTCAGCCTAACCAAAGCTAAGAACTATTTAAGTAAAATTTCTGAAAAAAAAAGTTATTAATAGTATTCTATAGACCCATTTTTGTTCGAATTTCTCAAAAAACGGTGAAACTGATTTTGATCAGTTTTTTTATGCTAAGGTTCTTAAAAATTTGAATAATATTGTTGATTCAAATTTTCCTAAAATTTTTTTTTAGTTTTTTTTTTTTCATAATAAAAAAGAAATCAATGTTTCTTTTTTTAAACTGTATATCTTTTGAAAACCCCATTCACATTTTTTTTTGAATCTTGAAAATAACCAATTATTTAATGCTTTCTACAAGAAGTATGAATAAATTAGTCTTTTAACTGAAAATACCGCTACCCACCATACGGATGTTGAGAAATTGTTTTTGAATATCGTAATTTTCCCGAAATCGGCACCCACAATGTTGAAAAAAATTTTTACTTGCGACATATACATGGGCACTCTATGCTTGGATATGCATTCGTAAAAAAAAACGAACTCGACGTTTTGATGAGACTTAACTTAACGGTGATAGAGAAGACGAAAAAACTTAGTCTCGCAAATCTGTGGCTCTCTGTCTGTTAGTTCGACTAGAGCATAAATGGCTAGGCCGATTTTCTGTGTACTTGGTAGATAGCATTTTTATTTTTTTGTTTTGAAAACTAAAATAACGGTACCTGTCATAAAATGTTTTTTTTTTTTAAATCTTACAAAATATTTTTTTTGTCAAAAACTCTGCAAACGATCGCAAAACATTTCCGAAAAATGGTTATTAATAGTCATTTTTGTATGTTTGGATAGTGCATTCAAATTTTCAAAATAATTTTTTTTTTTATGTTCAAAACTTTTTTTTTACAAAACTCAATATTTCGGAAACTCCATGCTTGATTTTCTTAAAACAAATAAAAGTTTTTTTAATACGATCTACCAGAAGTGAGAAGCAAAATTTTATTTTTTCTAAAAACCATACAAATGTTATGAAATGGTTTTCGAAAACTAGAAACTAGAATTTTGATAAAATTTTTGAAATTTGATGAAATTAATATTTTTTTTTTTTTCGAAATTCAAGTTTTATACCTACAATAATCAAGACTTAAGGTTCGCGTACTAGAACATTTTCTTAAATTTCATTTAATTATTTTGTATAAAAAGCTTATTTTTTTAAAAGAAACCGCTTCAACGACTTATAATTTTTGCTCTTGCATAAACTAATATATATTCGCTTGAGAAATCACATGGCATCCTCGTTTTAGCTCCAACTATCAAAGGAGTAGTTTTAGTCATTTAAAAAATGGTTATGAAAATTTTTCCTAGTGACATTGATTTTTAAAACTTTTAGTCTTTTTCATAAGAGCAATTTCGTGCGACCGAGTCTCACTTTATTTAACTTTATTTTATCAAAATCGTCAGATTTGTTTTTAAGAGGAATAAGATTTTTCATAATGGCTGTATGGTCGATACTGTTAGTTTTGGAGATAAACAAAAACTTAGTTTCTCCCCTAGTAAATCACTAAAGACTCTTGAGTACTAAGTTTTAAGAAAATCGCTTCAGCGTCTTAGGTGTAGGCTGATGTACATACGTACGAGGGCGGTACGATAAGAAGCCTACAAAAGAAACACAAACATCTTGGAAAAGAGGCGCTTTATTTCTCAACATAGTCTCTTTAACTTTTTTTAACCCATCCGAAAAATAGGTTTTCTCGATGTCTGCAAAGTAGGCCCCAGTGGCGGCGCTGACCTCCTCATTCGACTCTAATTTTTGCCCGGCGAGTGATTTTTTCAAGTTTGCAAATAAAAACAAGTCGCACGGGGCCTAATCTGGAGAATACGATGGGGCAGCTGTTCGTAGTGCGATTCGACCAATTTGGTCGTGGCGACGGTGGAGATGTGAGCCGGAACTTGTTGTCCGGAGTGAGCAAACTTTCATAGAGGATATGAACCATGCGGTCCTTTGTGATGCCTACTGTTTCAGGTATCTCGCGCATCTTCATTTTGCGGGCTGTCAATACGAGATCGTGGACTTTTGACACGTTATCCTCCGCTGTAACCATTTTCGGGGCACTTGGACGGGGCTCATCCAAAACGGATGTGCGACCACGTTGAAACTCGTCTTACCAAATTTTGAGGTTCGCTACGAAAGATAAGCACACATCCAAGCGCTCTTTGATTTCGCTGCGCGATTTCCCTTCGAAAAACAAGAATCGAATTACCGACCGATATTATATTTTTCCATTTTTTCTAAAATCGTGGACAAACTGGCTTTCACACGTGGGCAAAACAAAACTACGAGTCCGATTCGGCTGAAATTTTGACAGTAGCTGTCTAAGAGAATGTATTAGACGATAGTAAATCTCTCTTGCCATACTGGCACAATCGGGCGTTGCTAAGTACTTATCGGACCGCAGGGGCGGACGCAGAAAAAAATTTCGGGGGGGTTTTCAAAAAAATGTGAGATTTTCATAAATAAATTATTTCCGGAATTTATTAATACGTGAAATAATATCTTGTTGTACTTTTGCGATCATACGAGAAACATAAAGACACTCAACTGGTACCTACGTTAACTACTAAACTACATAATTATAACCACAACGCTTCCAGAAGGTGCTATGTGCTACTTATCAGTAACTGTAACTTTCGAACAAACGAAATGAGCTAGTTTTTTTTTTGCTGCAATACAACACACTCCGACCTTGGAGCCATCAAAAACTCAAACTTGCTCCGTTACTGCCCATATACTTAAACACATACAGCGGTATTTATTAGAATTCCCTAAACGCGTGAATAGTTATGCAATGCATAAGGACTTATTCATCCACTATGCAAATTCATATTTATAAAACATTTGCCTACCCTGCATAGTTATAATGAGCTTGTGTCAAATAAAGTACCAAAAAGTAAGAATCTATTACATTTAGCCTTCATAACACTCAGCTGTTTATCAAAAAACAAAAAAAAAAACATCTTGTCTGTCTATCGAATTTAATAAACAAAAAGGAAACTACCAAAAGCTAAAAGAATTCCAACAATTAACTTTGATTCATCAGGTAAAAGTATGTTATTATCTTTAACACAATACTGGAAATCAAATTGTTATTCGTTTCATTATAGCTGGAATACTCCTCAGAAAAGTTCTTGAGGCTACAATTCAATAATGCAAGATAATAATTACAACACTAACACACCGGATGAAGAAGGATGCGTGGAGAGACATCACCAACAAGTATATTTATCTATTTAATTCAAAACAATTTTCAATTCAATTTGTTATTAATATATTAGTATAACATTTTTGTTTCAATAAATAAAAATAACACAAAGTTTTAGTTTCAATATCAAGTCAAAGGCATTTTTTTTTATTGATAATCTTTATAATTCAATGTGATGTCAAAGTGAATGTGACAGTTCAATACTAAAATGTCCTTATGTAGGCACTATTCAACCTCCAAACGCGTTTAGCTTATAATGCCCCTATTCAACGTCACATAAGTTTTATAAATAACAATTTTGCGTTTAGAGGCATTATAAGGGTTGCATAGCCTTATGTACTCACTATAATGAATTTATAAATATGGCTGATAATGTCAATCATCAAAAACGCAATTGCTGCTGGCTTCGTGTGTCTATTTGTTAATGATCAATTCATAATAGGACAGTTTCGTTAAAATACGAAGACACATAAAATAAAATGCACGAGTGGGTCGCACGAACTTGCTTTTATGTAAAAAGTTTAAAAATTAATATTTCTAGAGAAAAAATGTTCATAAGCAAAAAATTCATTTTTTAAATGACTAAAACAACTCCTTAAGTTATTATTTTATAAATAGTAGTTTAGTAGTAAGAGCTAAACACATAGTATGTCTTATAAAAGATTTTTAAAACATAGGTATTTAAGAAAAAATTTTGGTACGTCAATTTTAACTAGAAGCTTCTCTATACAAAATTTCATTGAAATCCGTTCTGCCTATAATGACAAATTCAAAATTCGAAAAACTGGTTTTATGGTAGGTAAACTCAGTAATGTCTTAATTTAATTTTTTTTTATTAAATTAAAATTTATCAAAATTCTCGGAGCCATTTTTGAGAAAAATACGATTTTCGAAAAAGATTTTTTAACACTTGCATGGTGGGTACCTTAATTTTTGATAAAACAATTTTTTTTCTCTCAGATCTTGTAGATAATATTAAAAACTTTTATTTATTCAAGTTTAAAAAATCGAACAGGGGTTTTCGGAATATTGAGTTTCCAAAAAAAATAATTGGCGTTTTTCTTTTTTCATTCAGAGTAGAGCACTGTACAGAGCATGAGCATGTCAAACATCCTCTGAACTTTCTCCGAATCGAGTGTGTTCTAAGAGCTCTGAATTATTTTATAAACACACGCAAGTTTTTGAGTTTTTTCCTGTCTGTCAGAATGATGTCAGCATTTAACTCTGTCTACTCAGCTATTTTATACCGAGCTCATAGAGTGCGCTCTGAACAATCTCTGAACACGCTCTCAACGAAAAAAAGAAACACGATCTTTGAACTGTTATACACTCTGAGCTAAAAAAGAAACACGATATTTTGTTTGACAGTTCAGGTACTACACTGAACTAAAAAAGAAAAACGCCCAATATTTAAAATTTGGAGGAGCTTCATAATGATTAAAATCGGTTGTACTGTTTTCGAGAAAATAAAAAAAAAAAACAAAATAAAATGGTTCCAAAAGGGCTTCCAAAAGATGATTCGTACCGTTATTTTTGGTCTTAAAAAAAGGAAAATTTAACTTTGATAAAAATCTTGAGTTCGATTTATTTTACGAATGCATAACTTGCCTTATAGTACCTATAAGTCGTAAGAAAAATGCAGAGAACCGATAAAGGGAAACACAAAACTTCTAATAAAATCAATTGAACTTACATTAATATTAATATGGCACGAAAATAGCACTTTGTCTCTTTTTTCTTTAACAAAATGAACTCTTATTTTTTGGTTGTTTTGGGGGGGGGGGGTTTTAACCCCTAAAACCCCTACCTGCGTTCGCCCCTGTCGGACCACCCTCTTAAAGACAGGTAGACGGAATATCAGGGCCTACATTTTCGCGTTCTCTACTTCGTAATCAAAACCTCGAGTTCAATATTTTTTCAAATGCAAATCGGTTATTATTGTTATTTTTCAATTTATTTAAATTAATCATTAGAGATATTTCAATCGTGGTAACGAACGCACGGTATTGGCTCGTATTTTATAATGACTTCCTTGAACTTTTCAGAAACAATTTCAATCCTTTCAATAATATAATGTTGTTTATAATGTTAAAGTAAATAATTATGTACTTTTTGGAATACCAATTTACCGATAAACGTCACTGAATAGGACCGTTGCAAGTATAGTTGCTTTAATAATTCTCTTCAAGAACTCGATATTTGATACGTCTGTGAACTAGCATTCGATTCTCTGTTTCCTAAATATACCATCAAGACTAATTTTGCTTTCTTTCTCTTCAATAATTTAATGAATCTTGACCTTACTTCCCACAACCTATGAATAGAGATCAAAAGAAAACAATTTACATATTTTTGATCAATTTGTTGTTTTCAACTTTTGACATGCAAAATAAATTTTTTGTTTCTTATTTTATTTTACTTGCGGGTCAGGAAGTCAAGTCCTAAAGTGCTATGAAAGTTCATAGCAGATTAATCAATCAACGGAACTCTTTGATGAATTATAAACTTGCTCAAGAATTCCCCACACCTTTATTTTCGAATAATCTTCCAAAAATTTGGTTTTAATTAAGGTCTATTTTTTTGTTTGGTATATTTTCGTGAATGTGCCTTAATCATTATTTGGAGATCAATCTTTTAACTGGCGCAAATAGACGGACTTTTAATTTTAGTTTTTATTTGCCTCAAAGGCATGTTTTGCCCAAATAGATGATACCAGTGCGCTCACGCACTGATTCAATAACTAAGTTGATAACGAGATACTCAACGTTTCTCTGGTTTAATGAGAACGGTTGTACAGGGTGTTGTCGCCTTAACTTTGTTGAACATGTTCTGCAGAGACAAAATCGTTCCACAGATTTAGTATATATTTAATTGTCACAAAGTTATTTATGATTTGAATATAAGGCAGAATTTAAGGCTTTTATTATACAGGGTGCGTTTTATGTTCCAGGTCGATTTTATTTGGTTGCCATTTTATTGTGAATGAAATTTGTCATTTGGCATTTGACAGTCGTAGAAAGTGGTTGATAACCATATATTGCAGTTGCAGGGAGATGACTATCAACTCCGGCTAGATGGGAGTGCTTGAGTATTAAGGCTCTCTATAACGATCGGCATTTTTATAAAAATTCATTATGAGCTACGAAGCAATTTCGACTTAACTGGCTTTTTTAATAAACAGAAAAACGCTATTGGGGCACTAAAAACCCTAAATTGATACACCAAAGACCACTTAATACTCATAGAGTAACTGTATGGTGCACCATTTGGGCCGGGTGGCGCCATTGGGACATATTTCTTTGAAGATTCCATAGGCAAAGCCGTAAGAGTTACTCATGGCCGCTATCGGAACATGTTAGAAAACTATCTTGTGCACGAATTGAATCAATTAGACTTACAGAACATGTGGTTCGAACATGACGAAGACGGTGCCAGATCACACACACATCGGGTTGCAATGCGAATCTTACGAGAAATTTTTCCCGAACGAATAATGTCGAAATGTGGTTATATCGACTGGCCCGCACGATCCCCCGATTCAACGCTTCCCGATTTCTTCTTATGGGATCCTTGAGTAAAAAGGTGTACATTAACAACTTCGATGACTTAGGACAACATTAGAAACGAATTTGCTGAACTTGCAACAGAAGTCTGCGTAACTGTTATGCAAAATATACTTAAAATAAGAGCTCGCCTTTGAGCGACGCACGGTCAGAGGAACCTACTTGACCAAAATCATGTAGGTTACATAATGGTGAAAGACCATATTATCAACTATTCAATCATAAATTATAAAATTGTATTTCCTTTAAAATTTGTTGAAAAGAAAACACATCGACCTGGAACATAAAACGCACCCTGTACATACGAGTAAATTTCTTTTAAGGCTTATTTTTCGTTTTGTAGATAAAATTAAAGAAGCTTAAGTTATAAGCTTAACCACCCTGTATCGTTACATTGATTTAGTAGACAAAATTAATATTAGTTTAGCTCCACAATCGTATGGTCTGAGGTTTAAACTAACGGACGTTATTGGGCGTTGAATTGGGTCATCGCTAGGAACTGTTGCGAATTATTTATTTATTTTTTTATTTTTCGAGTGTGCCATAGGGTGCGTGGTTCAAAGCGACGCGAACCTAAATTAAAAGTCTGTGACTAATGACGGCTCATTTCAAATGTTATACTCGAGATTCAAGAGTGGAATCTGAATTATTTTACTTAATGAGTCAATGAAGTTTTGGTCAGGAAAAATAAGTTCTTATAACGACTGAATATACCTGATAATGATATACGAGTAGCTTGGTTTTTTATTTGTTGGCGAATGATGTCAAAGATCGTGGGAGTTTTCTAGGCCAGTGACTGCCTTTTAAGGTGGCTCGGATAATTAATCATTTCTTTGAACGGGACATGTCAATGTTATGTGATGGTTAATGTGTAATTTATGTCAATGGAATTTTCTCATTCGAGATATAAAAGGTTATCGCCAATCTACTGATGAAAAGTGTATTTTTGTTTACCGAATTTCGAATATTGATTCCACCGACTTCTACTCGCATGTTTAAGCTTTTCTTATAGAGTTATGAGTCTTAAACATTCAAAGATCCGACTAAACTCTTCCGATTAATACTAAAAAGGTTATTAATGTAATGGTGTCATCTACATATATGTGCATAAATTGCCTTTAAGGCAAATAAAAATAAAACTAAAAAGGCGGCCCCTCCCTATAGTAAGCTTTCACAAACTAAGGGAACTTAGAGCTATGGAACCAAGAGCTATGCGATCGCGAAAACTCGTTCTATGCAGAAGAACCTTCTTTCGCCAACAGGTCGAAGTGGAATAGGATATTACTTCGAATCATACCCCAAAATAAAAGTGTACATAGAATCAACGAAGACAGGTCTACTGACTCCTAAATCAGTAAAAATTTTCAGTACTACCAAGGTTGCTGGTGACAAATTAAGCCGTTGTGGACAGCTTTCGCATCATAGAAGTTGCTTCTAAGTATATCCGATCTGCTGGTCCTTGGCTACTTAAAAGCTTAAGTCTGTCATCACAGAGTGTAAGATATTACCGCAATCCAGGAGAAAGGATAGATGTGATCAGATATGTCGTTGCGGGTTCGCCGTGACAAATCGGCAAAGAAAAAAGCTATTGACTTTATTTAATAAACCTCATTGTGATCCGCATCATAAGTGCAACGTATATGAAAAATCACCCACCTGAATCTCTCACCTATAGGAATAACATACAGCGATTCGACTATAGATAAAAACACAAGTGAGATGAGATATCAACAAACTTGTACTAAGCTGGGCGGTAATAGACATTTAGAAACAGCTTGAAGAGATTTATTTGTTAAAAATGTGTTCCATTGAGAATTGGCTGACGACGGGCTCTTTTTTATGACTAAGATATTTTTGGAAGATATGTTACTTCTCCCCTGAAAACCATTTTTGCAGCGGCTGAGAATAAAATCCAAGACCCTCTGCATGACGGCTTAGTCGAATGTTTATAGGGAGTACTACTTCCTAATCAATAAAAAGTGGGTCTCGCAATTCTGTCTGTCTGTCTTTTCGACTACGGCCTAAACGGCTTGGCCGATTTTCTTTAAACTAGGTGGATATCATTTTTAATTTACCCCCCCCCCCCCCATAAGTTTTTTCTTTTTTTTTTAGACCAAGAATAACGGTACCTGCCATACGAATTAATTTTGTTTCGAAATTTTATATATTTTTTTCTCTAAAACTCTCCCACAAAATTAAAAACAAAAATCATAAAATTTCATTTAGTTTCCACTAAGTAATGGTTAAAAAAATTTCCAAAAAATGGTTATTTTTGGTAGGCCCCTGCAACCTTTTTTTGTTTTTGATTTTCTCGAAAACGACACAACCGCTTTAAATTTTTTTTTATGCTAAGGCTCCTCTAAAGTTTGAATATTATTACATATTCCAATTTTCAATTTTTAATTTTTTGGATTTAAAAAGAAAATTAAATTTTTTTGGAAACTCAATATTTCGAAAACCCAATGCTCCATTTTTTTTTTCAAAATTGATAAATAAAAGTTTCTTAATATAATCTACAAGATTTAAGAAAAAAAAAATAGTTTCTCCTAAAAATAACGGTACCCACCATACAAATGTTAAAAAATTGTTTTCGAAAATCACATTTTTCTCGTAAACGGTTCCCAGAATTTTGATAACATTTTTTTCCATTCGTTTAATTTTTACGATGTATAATTTAATAAAAATAATTTTGAAATTAATATATTACTGACTGTACCTACCATAAAACGATTTTTTCGAATTTTGAACTACTTAATATCGACATTTAATGAAATTTCTTATAGAGAAACTTCTAAAAATGAATGAATTTTAGAAGCAATTGGAATCTGTTTCGCGACATTATTCCCGGGATAAATGTATTTTTACAACAGGTGTCCATTCGTTTGAGGATACTGATCCAGAGGTAGAGGGAAGAACTTCCTCATCTTCATTTTCTGATTCTACGTCCTCCATCAGAATATTTTCATCAGAATCGCTAGAATCAGCATCTGATGGTATATATTCTTCTGAGTCAGAATCCTCGAAATCTTCATCTTCGTCGTCAGAATGGTTTCGACCTGGGTTTCCGTAAAATACATTAGGTGTTATGGTGATATCTCTATCCATGGCTTACGATCAAAATCTAAAAAAAGTGATAAAGAAAATTAGATGAAAGAAAAACAAACGAAAAAAAGATGTGACCCACCGGTGGGTCACGTGGCACTAGACACAAACACTTAACACAGGGGGCCATGTGACCCACCGGTGGTCACACTTTTAAAACACATAAAAAACACTTACAACTTGAAACTAAAGACAAAGTATTAAAACAAAACACACAGAGAAACGTTTAAAACAAAAAAAAAACTATTGGCACTCTGGTGATATTTTTTTTCTGTACGGTGGCAGTCAACGTGTTAAAAAACATTGCATGTCAAAAAATATTTTTTTTAATTTTTGAAAAAAAAATCTATTTTTTTTTTTGAAACTTCAATATCTCAAAAACGGCTCTATATTTTTTTTGGAAAATTTATTTTTATTCCTTTAATAATAAAAACTTTGAGTTGGGGTAGTAAAATTTGTCTTAATTTTTTTTTTTAAATATTGTATATTAAAGCTTGTTTTTTTAAGAAACCACTACAGTCTTTTAATGTTTGTTCTTGCATAAACCAATATTTGCTTGAATCACATGGCATCTTTTTTTTATCTCAAACTACTAAAGATGTTGTTTAAGTCATTTGAAAAATGAATTTTATGCTTATGAACAGTTTTTCTGTTATAACATTCATTTTTGAAATTCTTAGTCTTTTACGTAAGAGCAAGTTCGTGCGATCCAGTCGTGCATTTTATTTGGAGTGCATTCTGTTCAGAAGTTCTGAAACCTTCACTTTAATAAAGAATTTTAATAATGCATGCAATTATTGGGACTTAACAGTCGCATTTATACAAAAAAAAATTGCTTTAATTCAAGTGAACCGCGGTGTATATTGAATTTATATAAAGTTGAACCTTGTTTACATTTAAATCAATACGACTAGACTAATCTCCACGCGTTTAAAAATTAATTATCATTATCTAAATAAATTTGATTCAAATCTAAAATGATTAAATTTTGAACATTAGATAAAGTGAAATTTAATTGGAATTAAATGATTTGCTGGAAGAAATATCTTAAGTGGCGATAAATGTTTCTTTTAATATTTTTCGCTAGAAGATATCTTAATATTTTGATCCGATTAAATAATTTTTTTAGAAAAGAATCAATTAACTTTTTAGAAGTACTCCAAGTTTTTCATTTTAGAAATTCTTTAGTTAAGTGGAGTTTGGTTTTCATTGAACAATTGAACAACAAAATAATTAGCATACACAAACTTTGAATCAACCAACCAACATTTTTATAATAAAGTTAGTAAAAATATAACTTTTCATAACAAGTTATGCAGAGTTGAAGCGAGATTCAATTACGTTTCAACCTATTTTTGTATCCGAACTCCGTCTTTGTTGAATTGAAAACGCTTTGATTTAACAAGATTTCTCTTGCTCAGTGGAGTTAAGTCGAAATCTATTCACTTTGTAAATCCACCATACCCGTGTGTCGTTTATTATATTTTATAAGAAGTACAAATTCTCCAAACTCATGCTAAAATATCTTGGCATAATAGAAAACAAAATTGAGGCATTGAGAGCAGAAGTGGCGTAACCCCAATATGCACTTATTGAGTAAATCACGGTTTAAAAAGTTAACGAAAAAGAAATGTTTGTTATTAGCTTCCTAATTAAAATAATAGTTAATAAACTTTAATTATGGCATAACTAGTGGGATATCTTATATTTAAGACCTTAATCTTCTCTTTAAATTATTAATTACTGGATTTTATGTGGGTTACACCACTACTGCTTCTTGGATACTGAAATAAATTTGAAAAAGAAAGTTGGTTACACCAATAATTTTAAAAACAGGTTATGAAAAAAACAAAATTATTATCGTTTTCAACATACAAAATAGTTAGAAAGTTAATGTTTATGTTAACACTACTATTTTAGGTACTTTCATTCTTCTTCGTCATATACATACGTACTCAAACAGTCCAACGTCTCTGTCTGTAGAAACAGTTTTCAATTTTTTTTATAAAAGTCGTGGTAATTCGGTAGGATAAAATTAAGTAACTCGAATAAGTCTTTCTTTTTTGTTTCACTTACGGCATTCCCTTTTGGAAACAATAGTTCGAGATCTGTGATGAGTGCAGATGTTCTTTTTTTCAAAATCACAGTATCAAAAAGCACGTTATTACTGTGCTTGCAAGAAATATTGAAAGGTGTCTCTTTCAGAAATCTTAGCCATAGAATTTTAAGCTATTCTACCTTCCCTTTATTTACATTCATTTTCGGATTTGTTATATTCTTTTCCAAGTTTTTCGTCGAAAACATCATAGATCCATCTTAGTTTATTGTTCAAAAAGTCATACTTATTACAAGAATCCTCTTTATTAGAGCATGGAGTGAAAGGTTAAAATCACAATTAAAAGTCTGCCGGAATACGTACTCTGAAACAGGACTGGTGTGAGATTCTTACATTTGAACATTTTAGATATGTTAAGGTCAGGGGATAAGAATTTTCTCTCCAACTTATGAGGGGTGTAAATGCGATTGCTAACACCAGACAAGAACCAAAGACCACACAACATTGACAATTATGTTTTGCATAGCGTACTATGATTGTCGTAAATGTGTTTTAAATCTACTCATTTCAAATTGCACTAGCACAGAAGTGGGGTAAGTGGGTTACACCATTTCTGCTCTAGGAAAAGTTCCGTGCAGAAACAATGTTTCATCATTTTTGTATTGATTTATGAGCAAATATAAGTTCCGTCACTTCTACGTTGGAAGAAAATTTATTTTTGACCATTGTGGATTATAAAGTCAAAATTGAAACAAATGAGGGTTACGCCACTTCTGCTCTCAATGTCTCAATTCTAAAGCTAGAAGGTATAAATGTTTGACGCAATAGATAATATAACAGCATTTTTGATTGATTTTCGGGTTGTTCTGACAATATCCTTAATTTTCTTTAATTAAAACTACTGTTAATTGTAAATTTAAAATCCTACCTAATCTAGAACATAATTTGTTAACTAGAGCCACAAACAAGAAAAGAGCAGTTATGAAATTGGGTTGAAAACATGGACTATGACTTGCAAAATTGAGATGTATAGTTTAAAAAAAAATATCGAAAAAATCTTAAGCGATTTTGTAATAAAAATTGTCTATCAGAAATTTAATAACATTCATCGATTTTTTTTTAAATAAATATATTAAAAAAAAAATAAATTATTTACTCTTCAAATTATGTTGGCGTCAAGCTCTTTTTTTCTGAGATTTTATTGGTATCACTTTTGTCCAAATAGAAATTTAGAAATGACTTTAATATTTGTGCGAAATGAATTATTATTTAATGGTATCTATATAACTGACCATGTATGATGCTACATTTTATTTTTTAAGTTCCGTACTCCTGTACGGTTCATTTAGAGTCCACTTAAATATTAAGCTCATTACATGTATTGCTAACTACATAGAGCTCATTACATAATGGTTCATTTCACTCAAATATTAAAGTTGTCTCTAAATATCATTATTGGTAAGGCCTATAGAGTAAAACGTAAAAGAAAACCTTTAAAAATGGTTTCTTTTTATGTAAATTTTTTAGTACAAACAATTGTTTGAAAACTTTAAACTTAATCTATTTACCTTCACCTAAGCGTGATCTTTTTTTAACCTTTTCTCGGTCTTTATTCTGATTTTATATATGAAACTAATGTAAGCTTTTTCTTAGCATTTTTTACTTTCGACTTATAGGTACGAGTACTATAAGGCAAGTTATACATTCGTAAAAAAAATCGAACTCGAGATTTTAATCAAAGTTGACATTACGATAATAGAGAAGACCAAAAAAGTGGGTCTCGCGATTCTGTCTGTCTGTCTGTCTGTCTGTCTGTTTGTCTGTCTGTTCGACTACAGCCGATTTTCTTTAAACTTGGTAGATATGGGTTTTAATTTTTTCCCCCTGGATGTTTTTTGATTTGATTTTTTAGACCAAAAATAACGGTACCTGCCATACGATTTTTTTTCGAAATTTTATAAATATTTTTTTTTCTCAAAAACTGTCCCACAGATTTTTTTAAAAGAAATTCAAAAAAATTCATTTAGTTAAAGCTACCTAATGGTTGAAAAAAATTTTCCAAAAAATTGTTATTTTTGGTACCCCCCTTGAAACCATTTTTTTTGATTTTTAATTTTCTCGAAAACGGTACAACGGATTTTGATCATTTTTTTTTCTGCTAAAGGTCCCAATAATTTGAATATTATTGTGAATTCAAATTTTCAAAAAATAAAGTTTTGGATTTTTAAAAAATATTTTTTTTTTGAAAACTCAATATATTTCGAAAACCCTATGCTAGATTTTTTTTAAAACCTTATAAATAAAAGTTTAGTAATATAATCTACGATACCCTCCTTACAAAAGTTAAAAAATGGTTTTCGAAAATGGTATTTTTCTCGAAAACGGTTCCGAGAATTTTGTTTAAATTTTTTTTTCTTTCGATTAATTTTTAAGATCTATAATTTAGTAAGAAAAATTTTGAAATCTAGATATTACTGACTGTATCTACCATAGAACGATTTTTTCGAATTTTCAATTTCTCATTTTTGACAAGCTTCTAAAAAGTTTAAAAAACTTTGTATTTCAAAACTTAAAAAAAAAAAAATTTTGAATTTAAAAAAAAAAATCTAGTTTTTTTTTTTGGAAAATTCGATATCTCAAAAATGGATCAATATTTTTTTTTGTAAATTTAATTTTTATTCGTACATTAATAAACACTTTAAATTGGCGTTCTTAAATTTTTTTCTTAAAAGTGTTTTAAAAATTTTGTATAAAAGCTTATTTTTACTTGCGACTTATAGGTACTATAAGGCAAGTTATGCATTCGTAAAAAAAATCGAACTCGAGATTTTGATCAAAGTTGACATTACGATGATAGCGAACACTAAAAAAGTGGGTCTGGCAATTCTGTCTGTCTGTCTGTCTGTCTGTCGCTGCGACTACAGCCTAAACGGCTCGGCCGATTTTCTTTAAACTTGGTAGATATGGGTTTTGATTTTTTACCCCCACACGTTTTTTTCTTTTTTTTTTTAAGACCAAAAATAACGGTACCTGCCATACGATTTTTTTTCGAAATTTTATAAACATTTTTTTTTCTCAAAAACTGTTCGACAGATTTCAAAAATAAAAATACAGAAAAATTTCATTTAATTAAAGCTAGGTATTGGTTGAAAAAAATTTTCCGAAAAATGGTTATTGAGGGTACCCCCCAAGGAACCATTTTTTTTGTTTTTGATTTTCTCAAAAACGGATCAACCGATTTTGATAATTTTTTTTTTGCTAAAGCTCCCCAAAAACATTAATAGAATTGTGTACTCAAATTTTCAAAACAAAATTTTTTGGATTTTAAAAAAAAACTTCAAATTTTTTTTTTCAAAACTCAATATTTCGAAAACCCCATGCTAGATTTTTTTTAAAATTGATAAATAAAAGTTTCTCAATATAGTCTACAAAGTGTGAGAAAAATTTTCTTATTTTACTTAAAAATAAAGGTACCTACCATACAAATGCTAAAAATTTAAAAAAAATGGTTTTCAAAAATCGTATTTTTCTCGAAAACGGCACCTAGAATTTTGATAAAATTTTTTTTCTTTCAATTAATTTTCATGATCTTTAATTTAATAAAAAAAAATTTGAAATTAAGATATTACAGCTTGTACCTACCATAGAACCATTTTTTCGAATTTTGAATTTCTCTTATCCACATAACGGATCTTAATGAAAATTTTTATAGAGAAGCTTCTAAAAAGTCTAAAACACATTGCATTTCAAAACTTTAAAATAAATATTTTTTGAATTTTTGAAAAAAAAAATCTATTTTTTCTTTTTTTGAAAATTCGATATCTCCGAAATAGGTCAATATTTCTTTTCGTAAATTTAATTTTTATTCGAACAATAATAAAAACTTTAAATTGGCGTACCTAAATTTTTTCTTAAAAAGCTTTTAAAAAGTTTGTATATAAAAGTTTTTTTTTAAGAAACCACTACAACGACTTATAATTTTTGTTCTTGCATAAATTCATAGCTGGATAGCATTCTGTTTTTTTCTCTTACTATTAAAAGAATTTAAAAATTCATTTTATCCTTATGAACAGTTTTCTTTAATAACATCCGTTTTTAAAATTCCTAGTCGATTACATAGGAGCAAGTTCGTGCGACCCAGTCGTGCATTTTATTTTAAGAAACCATCACTACAACGAATTATAATTTTGTTCTTGCATAAACTAATTTTTTCTTAAAACGCATGGCATCCTGTGCATAGCTCCAACTGCTAAAGGTGTTATTTTAGTCTATTAAAAAATGAATTTTATCCTTAAGAACAGTTTTCTCTAATAACATTCATTTTTGAAATTAATAGTCGCTTACATAGGAGCAAGTTCGTGCGACCCAGTCGTGCATTTTATTGAATAAGTGATTCGCGCCAGTGATGCCATATCGTGGGTTTTATCCCTTTTTGTGGGTTTTTTTGGTCTAAAAAAAGCAAAAAGGGATAAAGGGTTTTTTTGAAGCTCGTAGAACAAAAAAAAGGATTTTTTTCATAATGAAAATTTTCGTTTTTCGTTTGCTAAAATAAAAAATTCTAAATTAGAAATCACTTCCACTTTTCCTTCATCTAAACGTAGTGTTAGGATGTTGTTCAATTTTTTTCCACTTCCCGTATTCACCTTCCCCATATTCTTTTTCACCTCAGTGAGATTACCATAGAATACAACTATATTCTACAATGTTCTCTGTCTCTGTGATAATGTATCTTTGTTGTTTGTTATTTGTTTTGAATTTGTAAATTACGGAACGACAACGAAGTACACTTCAAAATTTAATTTATTTGGATGGTTCTGCCTTGAACATTTTAAAACAGCCAATTGCCGATCTTTTGAATCAAATTGCCATTAAAACTTCAAACGTCGCTGAAGAATTCAGAAGCATTTCTGTCATTCTAAGTGATGAGAAAAAAGCTTCACTGAGGAAACTTTCGATCGACGAAATGTGGTTCGAGATCTGCCACATGAAGAATTTCAACGACGAACTAATTTTCCCAAGCTTAAATGATGTGGTCAAAACGGCCTTAAGTTTTCCGCATTCGAATGCAGAAGCAGAGAGAATTTTTTCTATTGTAACCTCGGAAAAGATATGATAAATTCAATTTGTTTATTAAGATCATGCTTCCAGCCCAAAAATATTTATTGCTACAATTTTGAAATTAAGGAGGAGCACTTAGCCGTACATAATTCAAAAATGTACACATAAAATATGTAAATGGAATAATGTTAATATAGGTATAAGTTCTTATAACTGCATATATGTGAGTTATTTATAAGTTAAGTGTGAAAATAAGTTTTTTTTTGTGTTTGTTTTATAAGTTAAAGCCTAGTACACAGATCGAGACAAGACAAATTTTATCTCTACAATTTTAATTTCTATAAAACTTTTACAAACCTCGCGCAAAAGTTTGAAGTTGGAGAGATGAAATCTAATTTAATGTGTTTTTTAGTATATCTCTGGAACGGATTGTCTTACAAAAGTCGTTCATACCTTTTTGGAATCTCCTCTTGATGCTCTCAAGACAAGCATCAGCACCTTTTACATAAAACCAGTATTGACAAAAATCACTTTCGGAAATATGGGGGCTGTCAAAATTTGTCCCGCAAAATAATGCTTGTATCATTCTTTTTCCTGGCAAAATTTAGTGGAGACATTTTGTACAGCAATTCACAATAGTATGAATTTTGCGCGCGAACTGCGTACTGCTCGGAAAAATAGCCGAGACAAAATTTGTCCCAGGAAAAAAAATGTATGGGAGACAAAATTTTTCCCGATCTGCGTATCAGGCTTAAGTGTGAAATAAGTATTTTTTTTTTTGTTTTTTTTTTTATAAGACTGAATATGTGATTTTTTGTTTTTATTGTTAATTTTATTTTATTTTTAAGTTTTTTGAAGACTGAATAATAAATAAGTATGTTTTTTATTAAAAACTTGTTTTTTTTTTAATTTTAAAATGGATTATAATGGAAAAAACTAAATTTTTGATTTTACATTTCGTGGGATATTTTTGTGGGTTTTTTCTTGTAATATCGTGGGATAAAAGGGTTATTTTCTATTCATTCTGGGATTTTACGCTTTAAAAGTCTGGCATCACTGATTCGCGCCCTTAAATATCACACTCTTTATATCAAATTATCAGTTAACTTAAAGAGAGCAAATTTTATTATACCGTTGCTTTAATTTAGCAAGGTGACACATTTTAGTCAGTAATCATTAAATAATAAAATTTCTCTATCACATTGTAGCTGTTTCAATATTATTCTACTTTAAATATTCGGTATTAAACCTTCATGAAGTAAGAACTTGGCGTACTTTTAGAACTCAGTACTTTTCACAACTGACTTGTCACACAAAGGTTTTTGTATAGAAGAACTTGGCTCTTTTTTTAACATTTATGTTTTTGTTCTAATCTCACTCTTTTTGCAAGGATTTTAATATTTTTCCATGTCAAAATCTCGAAAAATGCAAATGTTTTCTTTTTTCATTCATGTTAACATAACATAGAGTACCAAATCGAGGACTCTAGTTATAAGAAAAGTCATGAATTTTCAAGATTCATGTATAGTTTCAAAATGACAATAAAAAGTCACTTCGAATAAAAAATCTTTGATTTTCTATTTTTCGCTTTGAATGTACATAAAGCTATACCGCTCTACCAAATTTCACCATTCTACAGCAATCGGAAGCAATATAAATTAAACATTTTCTCAGAAAGTGGGCGCATACCACGCCCCCTGAATGGAAAACCTCAATTTTTATTTCTGGTCCTTTATATGCAATTAGAGCCCTACCGTTTTACCAAATTTCATCGTTTTCCAGCAGTCGGAAGTGCTCCATTCAACCAACACCAATTCGGAGAAAGTGGGCGCCCCCTGAATGGAAAACCTCAAATTTCGATTTTTTTCCTCTATTTGCATGACAAGATCTACCGCTGTGCAAAATTACAAGATTCTACGATGTCGGGAAGTGCTCCATAATTTTGGTGATCTGTCAGTCTGGGCACTACCGTGCCCTTTGATCACTCTGAAATGTGCTGCCGTAAGATTTTTTCTATGACGTTCCTCTATTTCCTTACAAAAACCGGTGTTCCCCTATCCTCTTCGGTTTCTAAAAGTATCTCTGGTCCGTCGATACAGCTCTTTTCTCTTAGCCTTTTTTTCACAATATCTCCCAGCCTTTTGATGGTTAATACATCAACATGTCCCCATGTGAATATTGATATGTGGGAACTGCGTACTAGCTACAACAATATTTCGCCCCTCAGCAAAATCGAAAAAGTGGTTAGTGTTATTCAGGCTGTCCTTTCCAAATATGACACTAAATAGGTCTTCTGTTCCTAACAAGGGTTTAAAATATCTCGCAATCGCACTGATAATATGACTCGTGCAGAAACTCAAAGAGCATATCTTACATGTTATCATTCTTCTCCATTATTTGAGATTTCGCAAATATGAGTCCTATATTGGCAAATGCACTGATACGAATTTTCGTGAGGCTCTTGTTTACAAAGTTGAAAATCCAGACTACTGACAAAAGTCTTCCTTTAACTACAAATTTACACCCTTCAAATAGACGCTGGTTTGGTACTCGGTAAAAGTCCGTTATATACCCGTATATCGCTGCTAACATTGCGCGTACAGTTCATTATCCATATTTCGTTTGCTTGCTTCGTCGACAGTAAATCCGTTCTATCCTAGACTAGTTGCTTTGTAACTGCATAGCTTTAATTGGCAGGGTAGTTTTCCCGATAGGAAAACCCCACCAGGCTCTTAGTCCAACTCCAAGGATAGAGGCTCGGATAATCTGCTACTTATAGGCCTGTATTTCGTTTACACATATAACTCGTAGAAGTCCATAAAAAGTGTATATTAAGTACATAGTAAGCCTGACCGGGGCATTGTTCAGCTGTAAAACATAGTAATAACCTGATAACAATATGGACCTTAAAGAGCTATTAAGGTATGCAATCTGATCTTGAAGAATTATAAGTTATTTGCTTATCACAATGTAAACGCTTGTGGTAAAATACTGTTCAACTGTCGCTCCCATAACAAATACATAGCATACATGTATCTGGGCTATTTTGAATAACTATAAACAATTTTTTTAAAACCTCTTTAATTTGTAATTGTAATTTTATACGAAGTTTTTCGTCTGAAGCAATAATGATTATCTTTATTGTTCGTAATCGTAACGCCTTGAAAGATTTATTCTCGAAAACTCTCAAAAGATGCATCCCGAAAAGAAGTATAACCTCGCGTTCTAACAAAACATAAGTTTAATACTCACATTGCAGTTAATTGTTGCAACTTTGTTCGGATCATTCAGTTTAAGTAGCTTCACATGGAATGGTATTTAGACCATAGACCGATGGTTTTAAAAGAAAAAGGAATCAGAAAGAGAAAAAGATAAACTTAAACACTTCATGGCTCTAATTAAAGACTCTGCCAAGAAATAAGAAACAAACTATTTATTGCCGCTGCACTTTGAGAGAGATTAAGTTCTGAATAATGCGATCAAATAAATCTCAAAGTCAAGTGCGTTTCTTAGAATTCAATGGTTAGCCATGAGTTTGAAGTATATAGAGATACACCTTTATAGGAGATTTCGAATTCAGCAATAGAGTCTTCTTGGTGCGGTTGCGAAGCTATTGCACTAAGCAACAGCTGGGTTAAAGCCGGGCGGGATAAAACAATTGAATTACAATTTCAAATAGCGGTTGTAATTTCTATACCAACCCAACCAACCAACTATCTATCCATCTAACTATCATTCGTCCGTCTGTCCGTCGTGTCCATGGCATTGCGCGCAAGTTCATAGACTTTTCGGAGGCATATACACATATAATTAAGGTGCGATGATACGATTCACCGAATCTTGCCCAACAACAATAGCACATGCACACGGAAAGGAGGAGGTGATCTTGAACGCGTTCGCACGTACCTGTAGTACAATTTGAGAGAAGCGAAATAGAAGAATGAAGACGTCAACAACAGGAACTACATCCCAATAATAGAGCTAGAGCCCAGGAACAACGACGTATGGTTACTTCTGCTCGAGTGTAGGTATATCTGCGTTTTGGAATCACCATCGAAATCATCATGAATCTCTTCTTCTTTATAAGCTTATGGTACTGACTCTTCGGACAGTCTGGTCTTCTTCGGTTCAGCTTGTAACGATATGGTCAGTGAATTAGAGTGAATTAAACTTTTAGATTTTGTATTCGTTTCCACTCAGCACCTACATACATACGTCCATACGGATGGAACTCGTGATGCGTACTCGTCATCCGCATTTAGGTTTGAGATGTCTAAAACACAGTGAAGCCCTACAGTTGGAATGAAACCCAAACGATTTAGTAGTTTATTTCATAACTAAAGTCGACTAGAAAAAGCTATAGATGCAAGCCTCAATGTGAACATTAAAGTTTAAAATCAAAAAAAAAAAAACTTAGAAAAGTTTTTAACTACAACTTTGAAGTACTTGAGTAGTCGAAATATCGTGTTTAACTAAGTTAAAGGAATTATTAGCACAAGTACCAAATTCTGCGTCAAATAAGGATTTGATATAATTAAGAATTGTCGGCTCAATTTACGATTCTATTGCTTTTCTTAAAGTCTTAAAATATAATTAGTGCCCCGTTGCGTAAAAGGTAGTCCCTCGGATTTTCACCCTGAAGATCTGGCGATCGATTCCCAGCTCCCATTAATTGTTTTGCTTGCGACTCATAGGTACTATAAGGCAAGTTATGCATTCGTAAAAAAAATCGAACTCGAGATTTTGATCAAAGTTGACATTACGATGATAGCGAAGACGAAAAAAGTGGGTCTGGCAATTCTGTCTGTCTGTCTGTTCGATTACAGCTAAACGGCACGGCCGATTTTCTTCAAACTTGGTAGATATGGGTTTTGATTTTTTACCCCCGGATGTTTTCTGATTTGATTTTTTATGACCAAAAATAACGGTACCTGCCATACGATTTTTTTCCGAAATTTTATAAATATTTTTTTTTCTCAAAAACTGTCCCTACGATTTTCTTAAAAAAATTCAAAAAAATTAATTTAGTTAAGCCTAGGTAATGGTCGAAAAAATTTTTCAAAAAAAATGATTAGTTTTGGTACCCTCCTTGGGACCATTTTTTTTGTTTTTGATTTTCTCAAAAACGGTACCACCGACTTTGATCATTTTTTTATGCTAAAGCTTCCCAGCAGTTTGAATATTATTGTGTATTCAAATTTTCCAAAACAAATTTTTTTTGGATTTTTAAAAAAACTTTCAAATTTTTTTTGGATTTTTAAAAAAACTTTCAAATTTTTTTTTGAAAACTCAATATTTCGAAAACCCCATGCTCGATTTTTTCAAACCTTGATAAATAAAAGTTTAAAAAAATGATCTACAATACAAATGTTAAAAAATAGTTTTCTAAAATCGTATTTTTCTCGAAAACGGTTCCGAGAATTTTGCTTAAATTTTTTTTCTTGCTATTAATTTTAAATATCTGTAATTTAATAAAAAAAAATTGAAAACAAGATATTACTGACTGTACCTACCACAGAACGATTTCTTAAAATTTTGAATTTCTCATTATCGGCATAACGGATTTTAATGAAATTAATGAAATTAAAAAGTTAAAAGAACATTGCATTTCAAAACTTTAAGAAAAACATTTTTTTTTTTATTTTTTAAAAAAAAAATCATTTTTTTTTTTTTTTTGGAAAATTCGATATATCGAAAACTGCTCAATATTTTTTTTGTAAATTAAATTTTTATTCTAACAATAATAAAAACTTTAAATTGGCATACCAACATTTTTTCTTAAAAATGTTTTAAAAATTTGTTATACAAGTATAAAAGCTTATTTTTTTAGGAAACCATTACAAAGATTTATAATTTTTGTTTTTGCATAAACCTATATTTATTTGCTTGAATCACATGGCATCCTATTTTTACCTCCAACTACTAAAGAAGTTGTTTTAGTCATTTAAAGAATTTATTTTATGCTTATGAACAGTTTTTCTCTAATAACATTCATTTTTGAAATTCTTAGTCTATTACATAGGAGCAAGTTTGTGCGACCCAGTCGTGCATTTTATTTATTTTCACAATTTTTACACAGAAAATGAAAAAAAAATAGTTTTTGGATCTTTGAAGAAGAACTCACTTTTTTAATGACTAAAAATTACATCCGAGAAAATTTAAAAAAAAAACCATTTTTTAAACTTGGTTTGCATAAATTCATACTTTACTAGAAATCGAATGGCAATTTTATATGCATTTGAAAATTTGTCTCTTATTAAATCTATGTTCTTATATTTTTAAACAATTTCTAAAATCCATCAACCGCTAGTGGTGCTTATATGTGAAATATTTGATATTTACCTCTTTTGCATTTGAATAATATTTGTGTCTTGATTACCTGTATCTTAAGTTCACTAAAAAAATAAAAAAAATGGCGCCCAACGTGGATCTCGTACCAATTACTCACTCCCTATGGACATACGAGTATAATACGGTCTTTCTAAAAACCGAAACAATTTCATTAAACAAATCGGCCACAGTATACTGTCAGGTAAGTGTATGTACTCGATCCACTTTGACAACATGACTGCTTCTAAAATCAATAT
Organism: Philhelius festivus; assembly: GCA_963931855.1. NCBI lineage: Eukaryota > Metazoa > Arthropoda > Insecta > Diptera > Syrphidae > Philhelius > Philhelius festivus. Next base: position 216,932,885 of record OZ007555.1, read on the forward strand.
CTACCGCTTAAAGGATATTTGAAGATAATGAATTACTATGTGAAACTATGGATGAGTTATACCATCCTCAAAATCGAACCTGGGAAATTTCTGAAATCCTCATAATTAAGTTTTGACCCCATTGCTTACACGAAATTTACTCGTAACTGACTGCCGTATAAAATGTTACAAAAAGTTTGCAGTTTGAAGAATTATAACTGTACTTCAAAAGAAAAGAACCAAAATCATATGCAATTGCGTTGTTAGTTTTGTGGTTAATATCATTGTGGTCCTTCAAGATATTCAGGTGTTTTAATGTCTGTTCTTGTGGTCAGTTTGGATCTTCATTCACCAGTTAGAATGAAGATCCAAATCTTACCACCATCAATCCATTAATTAGAACAGAACAATAACAATGATATGGTCCTTCATTAAATATATGAAAAATTTCACACAGTCGGTCAAACGTGAAACAAACAACACTAGAAGAGTATAATCAATATACATACTTGCAGAAGCTTTCGAGAAAAAAATTAGCTTTGGAAAAGGAAAAATTCCATTTTTAGCATTGCACCTCGGTAGATCTTCTTTTGAAAGAGAATTCCATGACTGGTTCAGGGCCAGCCTTGAAGTGTTTTTAATTTTTGGATTACCTAATCTTTATAAAACAATATTCGTTGTTAACAAAGAAACTTCCGGCTGAACTCTTAAAATAATACTTAAGCTGTCTTTAACCTATCCAAATCGCAAGTAAAAAAAATAAGGTGGGCTTTTCATATTTTTTAAAACAAAATACTCCCACAAAAACAAAACTTACCAAGATGGCCTCTCGGTTGATTTCGTAATGACCCAAAAACAGAATTATCAAACAAAAAAGTGATGATAGGCAATTTAAACGGTTATTACTAAAAAGTGTGCCAAACTGAAATTCTCCTGTTGGCTTGTCTATCCAACATTTTATTTTTCATCAGATCGCAATTGTTTGCTTGTCTCTTATTCCAAAACAAAGCAAGAGTTGCAAGGATTGGAAGAATTCGTCGACAAAACACTATTTTTATATTCCACTGCCTGTCACTTAAGCGGAACTGACAGCAATTATATAAGTTGTAAATTTATTGACGACTTCAAACAACGCAAATCATCAAATATGCTAACGAAGTAACATTTGACACAAATGGCAGCCAATGATGCGGTGTAGCTAAGATAGGTAGGTACTTGGAATCGGTAAAGTGAACGCCAGCAGCGATATGGCTAGAATTGATTGACATTCCTTAAGTGGCGTTAAAAGTGCCTTTTCACGCTTATTAAGTCTTTAAAAATTTGTGAATTTGTGAAGTAATAGAATATGCTTAAGGGTTTGAATTTAATTTCCTTAACGAAAGACATTTCATTAACTGTTGCCCTAAGTTTTGGATTTTTTTAATTAGCTAAGGAAAGACTGACTGACAGTCGAAGAAAGCACTTGAAAGAAGAAATTAACCTCTGACATCTCATTCAAATGTCATTTAGAATTACATACTGTGAAAGCCTGAAAATTTATACAAAATGTTTTTTTTATATGAACGTTCAAAGGACTTTCGCCTTAAATTCGAAGAAATGAGTTGGTTTGGTCAGCGCGCGAACTGACATAATAAATACAACTTGGCTTGCCAAATCGTAATTTTAATACACCTACGAATACGAGTAAATACTTGTAGAATACACGGGGTTACAGGGTGCGTTTTATGTTCCAGGTCAATGTTTTTTTCAATAACTTTTAAATGAAATACAATTAAATAATTTATATTTTAAATTTTATTACTTGCTAATATGGTCTTTAGTGTTATGTATGGAATATGATGTTGGTGAAATGAGCGCTTCTGGCCGTGACGTGAATGCGAGCTCTTTTAAGCAAATTTTAGAAATTTCGCAGACTTCTGTTGAAATTTCGTTGTCATTCAGCATCGGGGTTGTGGTTGGTTTGTTGATGTAAACCTTTTCCTCCAAGTACCCCCATTAGAACAAATCGGAAGGTGTTAAATCAGGGGATCGTATGGGCCAGTCGACATCACTTCCTTTTTAACATTACTCGGTTCTGTAGGCCTCATTGATCCAATTCGGATACAGGAATGATTTCCTGCATGTACCTATAGCGGTCACTAGTAACTGTTACAACATTGCCTATGACATTCTCAAAGAAACATGGCCCAAATGGCGCACCATACAGTTTTCAATGCCCCAATAGCAACTATTCTGTTTATTTACAAAGCCGGCCAAGTCGAAATGTACTTCGTGACTCATAATGCATGTTTGCCAAAAATGGTGGTTATCTATAGCCAGGTGTAAAACACGATCACACAGAATAATATCGTACTGGAACATAAATCGCACCCTGTACAACAGTCTTAACCGAATCTAAAGCCTGAACTCTGAACTCCAGTAGTCCAGTTCGATGTTCGGCGAGCGAAATTGATAATTGTAGTAGATTATTTAAAGAAGTCTCTTTTTACTTGCGATATAGGTACTATAGGGCAAGTTCTACATTTGGAAAAAAATCGAACTCGAGATTTTGGTCAAAGTTGACATTAAGATGATAGCGAAGACGAATAAAGTGGGTCCGACAATTCCGTCTGCCTGTCTGTATGTCCGTATTATGTCGGTACATCGATCTACAGCCTAAGCAACTGGACCTATTCTCTGTACTTAAGGGTCTTCGGTGATTCTCTAGAGGATAAATTGAAATTTTTTTTTTTAGCTCGAAAACTAATGGTACTCCCCATACACTCGTAATGCAAAATCTTATTTATCTCAAAAACGGCTCTAACGATTTTGATAAAAAAAAAAATTAGGAGTGATATTATGGACATGGACTACATTTTGGTCAAAAAAAATTTTGGGGCAAAATGTTATTAACGGTACCTGTCATAGAACCGTTTTTTGATTTTTTGACTTTCTCATCAACGGCTCTAACGATTTTAACCAAAAATTTTCAGCAGGAGCCCCCTTAAGTTTAAAATAATAGTGTATACAAAAATATTCTATTTTTTTTTTTGAGATTTTTGAAAAAAAAAATCCAATTTTTTTTTTTGAAAAACCAATATCTTTAAACCGTGTTAACGATTATTTTTTGAAACTATTTCTAAAATCTATATTACTAAATACTCAAAATTTGGCATCCCAAATTTTGTTCTAGAAAATTTTTAAGGAAATTTGTTATATAAAAAATTACTTTAATATTAAAAAGATTAATAAGACGCCAATTCCATACATTTGAACATTTTTATCTCATTAAATCTATGTTTTATATTTATAAAATGTATTTTAAATTCCAAAGTACTTTTTCATAACAGCAAGTTCGTTTGACCCAGTCGTGCATTTTATTTCTTTTCGTGGAGAGAAAACATTTGAACATTTGAATTGATATAGAGCTCTGTAAAACTACTCGAACTACAAAATATTATCACAGAAAATTAAATGCTTCGTTAAGTCATGAAAGTTAGTTTTCGTTCAATAAAATATTGATTACTCGGTGAAGTCTTCAATAAAGAACTATTTCCATCACGGAGTACCTATAGAAGAGGTAGTCTTATGTTCATATAAAATTTTTTTAGTAGAACAAGGCCACATGATCTGATGGTTTACCAATAGAGGCCTTTACAAATGAATGTGATATCTTTGTTAAGTGAATGCACCTAGTATGAGTGGAAGGAAGCATGTTTTATGACTAGACTATCAGCTCCATATTCCCCATCTGCAAGAAATAAAATACGTGACTGGGTCGCACGATCTTGCTCTTATGTAAAAGACTAATACATAATTTCAAAAATAAATGTTATTAGAGAAAAACTGTTTATAAGCATAAAATTCATTTTTTAAATGACTACAACAACTCCTTTAGTAGTTGGAGCTTATCACAGGATGCCATGTGTTTTAAGCAAATATTAGTTCATGCAAGAAAAAAATTATAATTCGTTGTAGTGGTTTCTTAAAAAAATAAACTTTTGTACACAAAATTTTCAAAACATTTAAAGTTTTTACTATTGTTCGAATAAAAATTAAATTTACAAAAAAAAAAATATTAAGCCGTTTTCGATATATTGAATTTTCCAAAAAAAATTATTTTTTTTTTTTTTTTTTTTTTTCAAAATTCAAAAAATAATTTTTTGTTTTAAGTTTTGAAATGCAACGTTTTTTAAACTTTTCAGAAATTTCTCTCTAAAAAAATTTCATTAAAATCCGTTATGCCGATTATGAGAAATTCAATATTCGAAAAAATCGTTGTATCATAGGTACAGTCAGTAATATCTTGTTTTAAATTTTTTTTTTATTAAATTATTCGAAAGAAAAAAATTTAAGCAAAATTCTTGAAACTATTTTCGAGAAAAATACGATTTTTGAAAACCATTTTTTAACATTTGTATGGAGGGTACCGTTATTTTTAGGTAAAATAATTTTTTTTCTCATATCTTGTAGATTATTTAAAGAAACTTTTATTTATCAAGTTTTTGGAAAATTTTTTCAACCATTTCGTATTTTTAAATAAATAAATTTTTTTGATTTATTTTTTAATCTGACAGTTTTTGAGAAAAAAAAATTATAAAATTTCGAAAAAAAAAAAATCGTATGACAGGTACCGTTATTTTTAGTCTTAAAAAGAAAAACCTGTGGTGGGAAAAAATTAAAAACGATATCACGGGTTACCCGTTTTCCAAATATGTACAGGTTTTTGGCAAGGCACTATCACTCATAGATAGATACATGGATCTGTATGTAGGCGACCTTTGATTTTCTGTCGAGGTCGAACAGCTTAAATGAGAAGGGCAAGAGATTTTCCTGACGGGTTGTCCACATCCCCGCAAGAGGCAATATCCAAAAATATGGCGTAATAGTCAAAAATGCACTAACTAGTAATCACCGGGGTACTGCGCTGTGGTATAAATTCTTAAAAATTGTTCTGGAATAGTTGTAGAGCATTGCCGGTGTTAATACCGCAAGGTACTGTATCCAAGAAATCTGTGAACATGTTTGCCTTCAATTAAGAGAAAATAAGACCAACCTTATCCTGTTATTAGACACCTACCAAATAGGGCAAATGTCACTATTGATAGCAACAACTTTAAGGTATTTAAGGAGATACATATCAGAAAATAAATATTAACTCCGCCAACAATTACTCCAGGAAATTGCTGATATTTCGGTTCGACGAAATAAGTTTTTCAAACTTGTCACGCGTAATCCGGAATACACGTTCTAGAAAACCCTTATACTACCGGCCCATATTACGTCGGCAAGACTTGAACGATAAACAGAAAAGGAGAGCTGATTAATGAGCTCTTTTGAAAGAAAAATTCTTGACTGATATTTAACCATGTGATCAATTACCAAAATTTCATCCAAGATACATCAGCACATCATCTAGAGAATAGACAACAATGTTTCATCCAAGATAATCTTCAAATCCAAACTACTAGCTTCGATTCTACACGGATGGCAGTTACTTCTCTTTTAAGACCAACCCATCTGGCGCTGTTTGTGTTAAAGCCTTCCTCAAAATCGGTCCAACACAACGTTTGTCGGACTCTGATAGTTTCCTAAACACAAAAAATCTTTCTAATATTTGTATGCAATAAGCTGACTTTGATTAAAACGTTTTTTTATTTTTCAAAATGGTGGCAGAATTTATGCAATTGAAGCCGCCACAATATAGTCAATAATCATTTAAAACCTTGCTACCTATTCAAAATTGAGGAAAAAGTGGTCTACTTTGGTTTGACCATTTTCTGATTCCATTCTCACATGACAAAAGAATCTAAGCTAAAATCGAAAGCTACCTCATTAGACCATCGCAGACAACTCAATTGAAGTTCCTCTAATGAGTGTGAGAACACTCTGATTTTCCCCATCAAATCTTCGCCAGCATATGTAGCTTCTTTTGACTTTTACTAATTGAATCTGGGTCGGTATAATAGAGTGTCAAAAGATCAATGAGCTTTTGTTAAGTTTCGCATACACTCTCGACTCTTCCGGTGTCCCACTAAAAAAAATGATTTACAACCATTGGTCGGTGCCTCCGCTTAACGAATAATCAATAATCTCTTGTTTGGAGGCTAAATATTCCGCACACAAAGCTTGCCATAGAAGGAATAGGTACGTATATACTTCTGTTCGGTGTTAGGAAACACGCACTTGGATTTATTTGCTCGAGAGCATTATTACAATTCCGCCGGTGTGTTCCAGATCAATCGTATTTCTTTGAACTAATTCGAATCGCAAATATGGCCATAAGCAGCATGCAGCACACTCACAATAGACGACCGGTTGGACCGCGGACTGTGGTCTATATGCAAACTAAACCGCGACCACTGAAAGACTTCTTTAGAATGCAAATCATCCCTTTTGCTTTATTTGCGCGAGTTCGATTTGCAATCTATGGGAATACATAAAGGATTTGAGCATCATCGTTTAGGAGCGCACCAAGCTGGCTGCTAGGTGCTTCTGGGCGTTCGCTAATCGATTGTATGCACCTTGTTCTGGCACCTACCTGCAAAATACGACTGCTCGATTGTGTATAATAGTTGGTTGATTTCAAACAAGCCTCCGCCTCTGCCATCCCCTAACTGGAAGTCTGAGCCGTACTATTAGACAGGAAATTAATCAGATTGTCCTTCCGATCTAGAGGCGTGTGCTCATAGGAGGAAGTAAAGGAACAGCGAACATTAATCGTTTGGTCTTATTCGTACATGGGCCAGGAAAATAATAATAATTGTAATTTGCTGGTTTCGATGTTGCTTTGCGGAAGTTAGTCGACAAGCTTAAGCTATGATTTCCCATCATGGGGCTTTGGGCATGTTGCATGAAGTTGCCTATCGATGTTTTATTGAATTTTCTATAGTAAATTCGATTGAAAAGGCTTAGAATTCATATTTTTGGTATTGGGTCCTCTTTTACCAATCCTTGAATTTGTTTTAGAACACAACTTATAGTAACAGTTTAAAAGGTAATAAAGTTATTTTCTGTTAAAACTTGTGAGATGTTCTTAAAAAGTTCAATCGATATCATTTTCATGGAACACAATATTTCTCAAATATGGTTTACGGAAACGTTTTCACCGCAGTTCTTCGTAACTTTTTTGTAAAAATCAATTAAAATTTTAGTGATTCCGAACATTTTTGAACAAATAACTAGCTAAATGATGTACATTTTTGAGAAAAAAATATATTTTGGGTTTGCAAATAAGTTTTTTTTCAAATCTGATCACTAATACAATTAATGATAAAAAATGGTTTTTGAAAATTGTAATTTTGTCGAAAACGGAACCTAGAATTTCTACAAAAAAATTCGATTTCGCTTAATTCTTATGATATATGTATATTCAAAAAAAAATGTTATTAAGACTATCGCATATCATATGTTTCGGAACGCTCCTTTTCAGTATCGCGAGAGTTTCGGAACGTTTCGTTTTAGTTTCGCGGAAACGTTATTCTAGTCTCAGCCAGCTCAATATTTTTGCTCCCTCCCGCATCACAGAAAGTCATTTCGATTGTCTTGTTTCTCGTTTAAATACTGTTCAATCTTCTAAAACTAAACATTTAGGACTTCACTCAACCTTTGAACTAGTTTTTGAAAATGAAAAGAGTCAAAGAAAGCGGTGCGGAAAACCGCAAGAAAAAGGCTTAGAAAGAAGCAGACGCGAAGAAGTCTCAAGGTACATTACTGAAATATTCCAGTTCTAGTTCTTGTTCGAAAGCCACGTTAACGTCTTCGGCGGCATCCAGTTGCAGCGGAAGTGATTCCAATGTAAGTATATGATTCCTCCATCTAGAATCGGGCGTGGCCTATAATTGTCCTCCGGCCAATATTCATGGGAATGCATAACTTATTTTACAGGCAGAAGAAGAAGACGTGCCTGCTGTCGAAGTTGGAAATTGTTCTGGTCCCACCACAGAGCAGGGTCAAGAAGAAGTCGAGCATCTAGGCAAAAGCATGCAGAAGAAGTGAACCTCGATGTTGACAAAGAAGGCATAATTGAAATCGAGCCTGCTGCTCCTACCGAAGCCAAAGATGTGTATCTCGACGATGTAGGTTGCTGGCCTTCTATTATGACCGACGAAGTCAGAACGCTTCTAGTACCTCGCGGATCTGACTCAGTACAGCACACCGATTCAAAATTTGACGATCTTGTTCGCTCAAAGACTTCAACGAAAGGCGGTACCCGAAAACTAACTAGAGAGTGGTTTTGAAAACCCTTATCTAACGGTGAAAAGATTCTCCGAACATGGATGGTGCACTCGCCTTTGAAGCAATCCTTGTATTGTTTCTGTTGCAAGCTGTTTAGCAATTCCGGCTCGAACTTCGCATCTGAAGAAGGATTCAACAAATGGTGGAAGCTAAGTCTAAGAATTGGAGATGATGAAAACAGCCTGGACCATGAGCAGAGCTTCTTGAAATGGAAGGAGTTGGAAGTTTGCCTGAACCGTAAAGCAACCATCGATCAGAAACAACAAGAAGTTTTCGAAAGTGAGGAGAAGAAGTGGAGGGATGTACTGTACCGGTTGCTGAATATTATCCAGTTCGAGAAGACATTCGAGGAGATGATTGTGGCAATCGCGGAAACTTTTTTGTATCTATCTCCAGAAACCCAGAATGAATTAACAAACTTACTGGGACAGCAAGTTCCATCCACCATCATCCGTCGCATTCAAGAAGCTAAATATTATTGCGCTATCTTCGACAGTACACCAGACATCTCCCACAAAGACCAAATGAGCCAGGTTCTGCGATACGCAAATATCGAAGGAGAATAGGTTTACCTTCTTTTCTACATCAACTGCTCAGTGGAACGCTTTGGTTGCCGTCATAGGTCAAGCAGTGAAACTAGTCACTGAAACGCGCCGGAGCGCTAGACATGAAGCTGTCAAGACGCTTAAAAATAAGTTTGAGGAAGTTCTTGAGGTACTGGAAGAATTGACGGATTCATCTCAAACTTCCGAAACAAGATCGGGAGCCAGTCTTCTTCTGACAGTCATGCAGTCATTCTTCCTCACTTTTCTTGGCTTATGGGCTGCAGTGCTACCTGAAGTAGATGACGCGCAGATTTACCTGCAGCAACGAGGACTGAGTGTGGATAAGTGTGCTGAGAAACTCTGCGCCTTAAAAGCTCTCCTAGTGGAGAGCAGAGACCGTTTCGTCCAAGCCGCAATCGACTTTGCGAAGACTTTCTGCTAAAAACTCGGAATCGAACTCAAAACGAGGAGAATTCGCAGGAAAAAACGCATGCATGGCGATGAATCCGCAGATGCAGCCTTGTCTCACGACATTTGACAAGATCATTCAAGAAATGACGACTCGATTCCAGCAAGTTCAAAAAATAGCGGACAAGTTCGGATTTTTGACGCCGAAGCTCTTGGACAGCAAGTACGAGTGTGATCTTTCCCATGTATTAGAAGACATCGACATCGGAAGCGTCTCCAGCAGTTTGTCGCCAATTCTGAATCAGACGAAGATATAAGGGACAAAGGAACACTGGAGCTCCTCCTTTGGCAATTAGTGTCGCTAGTTCTGACACAAGTTTTTCAAAGTTGAAGCTAATCAAAAATTATCTCAGATCCACTATGAGCTCCACTAGACTATCTTAATTGGCTATATAGTCGATTGAACAAGAATTGGCTGCAAATATTGATTTTGACAAAATTATTTCTGACTTCGCTGCTCGTAAGGCCCGGAGAATCCGTTTGTGAAACCGCAGATCCTATTTTTCCTTCAATAAAAGATACCTCATTGCGTGTGAAATGATTTCTCGAAATTTAATTTTAATTAAGTATTGAATCGGGCGGCAAAATGGGTCTCTCGCCCCGGGCGCCGAGATGGCATGCTACGCCACTGGCTCATTGGAGTCTCTAGGATAGCATCCTAAAAAGAACATTAAAACTGATAGGTGATAAAACTTAAAAAGAAAAATTTGAATCTCTCAAGCACCGCCGTAAGTTTTCTTGTGTTTGACTCTTTTACCGTTATTTTTTTTAAACAGTGTTCTATAATGAAATAGGCAGTTGCATTTGTCCCCTTAAACAATTTTACCGTAATACTCGCGTTGCAGGCAAATCTAGAACTCAAATATTTTTGTGGTCTGCCTTTGGCTGGCAACTTACAAAATTTTCTTGCAATATTTTATTTCATCTTTTCCCCGGAGGGTGAACTTCGAGAATCACTAAAGTGATTAAGGGAATATTTGTTTTATTGACGAATATGGCAGCGCGCAGCCTCGCTTTTTCCTAAAGGGAACCTTAATATTTTGGATGGTTCCGAACGTAAAATTAAAAAAGAAATTAATATATATATATAATATATTTTTTTCGGGTTGCATACCGCAACTTAACTTCACACATGGTGGCTCAAGTGAACCATATCTGAAAAACATTAATTGGGTTTTGCAACTTACAATTAACGTATGTGAAGCAAACCATATTCTCAATTAATAAATTTCATACCTAAGTTAAACTAAAAGATTCAGAGGGCTCATTGAGACATATGCGATTCCAAAATAATCTACAAAATTCTTGACCTTACACTTCCAAAAGATAGGGAACACAAGGAAGTAATGAATATGAAAAACAGAAACGGTCCTAAGACTGACCCTTGGGTTGCCACCTAATTCTAACACTCTGGGTTACTTAAGAAATCTACGATTTTTATCCTTTGTTTACGTTTCTTTAAATACAAAGCGAACCAGTTGCAGATATAGCTACGCAAGCCATCATCATATAGTTCAATTTTGCCTACATTGTTTTTCTTGCTGTTAACGGTTTGCCTTACAATTTTTTATCTTACACAATTTTTACTTGCGACTTATAGGTACTATAAGGCAAGTTATGCATTCGTAAAAAAATCTAACTCGAGATTTTGATCAAAGTTGACATTACGATGATAGCGAAGACTAAAAAAGTGGGTCTGGCAATTCTGTCTGTCTGTCGGTTCGACTATAGCCTAAACGGCTCGGCCGATTTTCTTTAAACTTGGTAGATATGGGTTTTGATTTTTCCCCCCCACACGTTTTTTTCTTTTTTTTGAGACCAAAAATAACGGTACCTGCCATACGAATATTTTTCGAAATTTTATACATATTTTTTTTCCTCAAAAACTGCTGCACAGATTTAAAAAATAAAACACACAAAAAATTTTATTTAGTTTAAGCTAGTTAATGGTTGAAAAAAATTTTCCGAAAAATGGTTATTGAGGGTACCTCCGATGGAACCATTTTTTTTTTGTTTTTGATTTTCTCAAAAACGGTACCACATATTTTGATCATTTTTTTTTGCGAAGGCTTTTCAAAAATTTAAATAGAATTGTGTATTCAAATTTCCAAAAAAAATTGTTTTTTGATTTTTAAAAAAAACTTCAAAATTTTTTTTTCAAAACTCAATATTTCAAAAACCCCATGCTAGATTTTTTTTTTAAACTTGATAAATAAAAGTTTCTTAATATAATCTACAAGATGTGAGAAAAAAAAATCATTTTACCTTAAAATAAAGGTACCCACCATACAAATGTTAAAAAATTTAAAAAAAATGGTTTTCAAAAATCCTATTTTTCTCGAAAACGGCACCTAGATTTTGATAAAATTTTTCTTTCAATTAATTTTTGTGATCTTTAATTTATTAAAAAAAATTTGAAATTAAGATATTACAGCTTGTACCTACCATAGAACCATTTTTTCGAATTTTGAATTTCTCATTATCCACATAACGGTTCTTTATGAAATTTTTCATAGAGAAGCTTCTACAAAGTCTAAGACACATTGCATTTCAAAACTTTAAAATAAATATTTTTTGAATTTTTGAAAAAAAATCTATTTTTTTCTTTTTTTAAAAATTCGATATCTCAGAAATCGCTCAATATTTTTTTTTAAATTTAATTTTTATTCGAACAATAATAAAAACTTTAAATTGGCGTACCAAATTTTTTTCTTAAAAGTTTTTTTAAAAATTTTGTATATAAAAGCTTTTGGTCCTTATTCGGAATTCCCCCACACCAAAATGCACTTTTTTTTAATGAATCAATAAAAAAAAGTGTGCTGTTGATAAAAAACATCAAATTAAGGAGGAGAAACACTTTTTTATGGTAAAAAAGTGAAGTATAAGCAGACCACCCCCCTGCTTGGACACACTATAGGATTTGGGGTAGGTGCGAGGTTGGGTGTATGCAAGGTTGCAAAAGAAACCTTGCATACACCCAACCGCTTTACAGAATCTGGATTTAAAGAAACTTTGAATTTATTCTATGGCCTATATTCATTTTTTTATACTTCACTTTTTTACCATAAAAAAGTGTTTCTCCTCCATAATTTGATGTTTTTTTGTCAACAGCACACTTTTTTTTATCGATTCATTAAAAAAAGTGCATTTTGGTGTGGGGGAATTCCGAATAAGGACCAAGCTTTTTTTTAAGAAACCACTACAACGACTTATAATTTTTGTTCTTGCATAGATTCAAAAACATTCGTTTTTAAAATTCGTAGTCTATTACATAGGAGCAAGTTCGTGCGACCCAGTCGTTCATTTTATTTTTTTTTTGAATTTGCTATTATTTTATAAAAATAAAAAAAATAAGTTACTGTGTTGCATTATTCTCTCTTAATATGGATGAGATAACTTTTAGTTGCGTAACCTTTTTTTTAGTCAAATCAAAGTTTATACAAAGTATACTTCTTGGACCACAATGAACTTTACAGAACACCTACAACAATTTCACGTGCATTTTAACTGTAAGCTGTCAACACCAATTGCTAAACAAGTATTTCACCTTTGGCCTTAATTTTAAGGTCCAAATAAAGAACAGAAATTCAAAATCTTAAACAAAACTAAAATGACTCATTTTTCACATCATATAACATGGTGCAAAGACTAACACTTCTGGGAAAAGATCAAGCCAAACGCTGATTGAATTCCAAATACCGTAAAAGATTGTCGCTTAACAAGCCGCAACTATAACAAGTAATAAAACTTAATGACTATTGAAACGCCTTGTAGGTTTTCCCTAAGTCGCCACAATTCCCCGTTGCACTGAATTCGGCTCGCTCTCTTTGAGGTGCACTTAGGCATTCATTTAGTGTCACAATCAGACCAACTTTAGCGCACAAAATCAACCAAAGAAACCAATTCATTGGGTATGTATGACAGCAAGGCCAAAATAACGCTTTGCTGTGAGGTTCAAATTAGAAGAACAAAAATTACTCTTCTCTTTGCAGAGATCCATGACCTGTCAAGACAGGGATTCAATATCGTATTTTCCTACTCCTCCCAAGTGAGAAACTCCAAACCGAAACCATTGTTCCAAACGAAATGAGACCCGTTTTGTGTCGCGTGCAGCAATGCTACAAGAGTCAACTTGAGGGCATTTCGAGATCTGCATACAAAAATATGCCCATCTATGGCCCCTAGCTCGCTCCAATTGCCATTGAAATTCTCTATAGGAAGTTGGTGGGTTCTCCAGTTCAGTTGACCGCACAGCCGATGACGGTTTTGTGCATATTTGATCTCACGTGTATGTCCAGTGGGAAATTAAAAATCCAAAATCTACATAAAAAAATTGATAAGAGATGATAATGATATTCAACGGGACAGTAAACACAATGGATAGTTTTAATTTGAATTGTATAAGTCTGTCAACTGGGTTCGGGTTTGTTGACTTTTTATTTCAGTTGTCAGCATCTAAGTTATAGATCTAAGTTACACCGTGAGAAACTCATCCAAATTAGAAATCTCAGATATGACAATTGTGGCGTGTTCTCGCTCCCTCTCTCCGCGAGTGTAATTAGCCGTGTAACTTAATGTTAAATGAAGACATTAGAAGAACCGTTAATTGGCTTTAATAACTCAGTGGAAAGAAAACTAAATCTTTTAATTGTCTTGGAAAATGAGATAATTTAAAGACTTGTCAAATGTTTGTTTTGAAAAATGTCATAATTCGTAGAGTAATCACAAGACTGCACTTATTTCGCATTAAGTAGAAGGGAACATCTCACACTCGAAACAGAACTTCTATTACATATTTCTTTGAAGAAAAATATTGGCGAAATTTTAAATTTAAAAATTTAAGACTTTAGATAACTCTTTAAACTACTGTAAGTTGAACGCGCTTAAATTTGACATATAAATAAATCAAACAGAGCGAAAACGCAAACATAATATTTAGCTGAAAAAGTTGATATCGTATAAATTCCTAATTTGCAACATATGAAAGACATATCGGAAAGGGTATTCCCCACGTACTTAATGATGAAGCCAACTACTTCTTGACCAACGACAAAAAAGCACTTTTTAGTTTTTGTAGTCTTCAAGGCAGCATTTGATTTATTTGATCACAAAGCTCTGTTTCTAAAACTTTTTCAAAATGGATTTTCCTTAAAAATGTTAAAGATACTTAAAATTAGGTATTTACACACGAGACGGCTTGGGAAAAATCAAATTTATCTGAATAGTTCAAAATGTTGTCTGAGATAAGGCAAGAATGTGTTCTAAGCACTATACTTTTCACAATTATCTTTATAAGTATATTTATATAAGTATCCATATACCAGCAGGAATACAGATGGCTAGCTTAACTACCAAACTGCTCCATTTTGCTGACGACGAAGTTTTGATATATAATTCTTCACATACCTTGGACCTGATGAGAAACAAATAAAAATAATAACTGTTAAAAATGAAATCTTAAAGAAATCAAAAATCATGATCGAACAGAAATGGTAATTGAAAGCTAGGACCATACGAGAAATTGTCGAAATTGTGTAACATTTAGATCCTTTAACATGCAAATCTGGAGCTAGAACCCCACATGGAAAACAAATAAAATGCACGACTGGGTCGCACGAAATTGCTCTTATGTAAACGTAGAAGAATTTCAAAGATGAATGTTATTAGAGAAAAACTGTTCATAAGCATAAAATTAATTTCTTAATAGACTAAAACAGTAGTAGTTAGAGCTAAAAACAGGATGCCATATGATTCAAGCAAATATTACCTTATGCAAGAACAAAAATTATAATCTGTACTGGTTTCTTAAAAAAATAAGCTTTTATATACAAAATATTTAAAATATTTTGAAGAACAAAAATTACTACGCCAATTTAAAGTTTTTTATTATTGTTCGAATAAAAACTAAGTTTAAAAAAAAATATTTAGCCGTTTCTGAGATATCGAATTTTTCAAAAAAAAAAATTTTTTTTTCAAAAATTCAAACAATATTTTTTTTTTAAAGTTTTGAAATGCAGTAAGTAAGTAAGTAATGTAAAGTAATGTATTCATTTATTAACAAACTATTAGACATTTTCTTACAAAATTTGAATTTAAGAGCTATGGCTTAGCCGTCAGCCTGAAATGCAATGTTTTTCAAACTTTTTAGAAGCTTTTCTATAACAAATTTCATTAAAATCCGTTATGTCGATAATGAGATATTTTGAATTTGAAAAAAATGGTTCCATGGTAGGTACAGTCCGTAATAACTTGATTTCAATTTTTGTTTTATTAAATTGTAGATCGTAAAATTTAATCACAAAAAAAAGTTAGCAAAATTCTCGGAACCGTTTTCGAGAAAAATACGATTTTCGGAAACCATTTGTATGGAAGGTACAATTATTTTTAGGTAAAATAATTTTTTTTCTTACATCTTGTAATTTATATTAAAAAACTTTTATTTTCCAAGTTTTAAAAAAATCGATCAAAAACCCAATTTTTGAAAAATTTTGAAACATTGAGTTTTGTAAAAAAAATTGAAATTTTTTTTAAAAATCCAAAAAAATTGTTTAGAAAAAATGAATACCCAATTACTTAAACTGCGGGGAGCTTTGGCATAAAAAAAAATTATCAAAATCGGATGTTTTTGAGAAAATCAGAATCCAAAAAAATGGTTCCAAGGGGGCTACCAAAAAAACATTTTTTGAAAAAAAATTTTCAACCATTTCCAAGCTTTAACTAAATAGAATTTTTTGATTTTTTTTTTAAATCTGTGGGACAGTTTTTGAGAAAAAAAATTTTATAAAATTTCGAGAAAAAAATTGTATGGCAGGTACCGTTATTTTCGGCCTTAAAAAATAAAATGCTCGACTGGGTCGGACGTACTTGCTGTTATGTAAAAGTACTTTGGAATTTAAAATACATTTTATAAATATAAAACATAGATTTAATGAGATAAAAATGTTGAAATGTATGGAATTGCCGTCTGATTAATCCTTTTAATATTTAATTAATTTTGTATATAATGAATTTTCTTAAAATTTTTCGAGAACAAATTTTGGGATGCCAAATTTTAAGTATTTAGTAGTATAGTTTCAAAAAATAATCGTTCACACGTTTTAATGATATTAGTTTTTAAAAAAAAGCTTGTAATTTTTTTTTTTTTCGAAAATCCCAAAAAAATGTGTTTCCAATATTTTTATATACAATAATATTTCTAACTTAAGTGGGCTCCTGCTAAAAATTTTTGGTTAAAATCGTTAGATCCATTGATGAGAAAGTCAAAAAAATCAAAAAACGGTTCTATGACAGGTATTGATATTAACATTTTGCCCCAAATTTCGTTTCGACCAAAATGTAGTCCATGTACATAATATCACACCTATTTTTTTATCAAAATCGTTAGGGCCGTTTTCGAGATAAACAAGATTTTGCATTACGGGTGTATGGGGGGTACTGCTAGTATTCGGGGAAAAAAAAATCAATTTCCCCTCTAGGGAATCACCGAAGAGCCTTAAGTACTAAGTTTGAAGCAAATAGGTCCAGTGGCTTAGGCTCTAGATCGAGGTACAGACATACAGACGAAATTGTCGGACTCACTTTATTCGTCTTCGCTATCATCGTAATGTCAACTTTGATCAAAATCTCGAGTTCGTTTTTTTCCGAATGCGTAACTAGAAAAGCAAAATTAGTTCTAGTAAAAAATTCTGTTATCGCGAAGAACACCCTTATTATATCCTGCTCCTAGAAACAGTATGTAAAGTATGTTCGACAACACCCAAAGGAAGATATGTTAAAATCTTTGCTGAGATGGAGCAACTAACTCCGCAATCGGTAACAAGTAGTGTGGGGCTCTTACCGCACCAAAACCATCGGAATCAGAACCAATTTATGCAAGATCGACAAATGTTTTTTACATTTTTAATTTAAATACCGTTAGTAGTTTGAACTTTTAATACTTAACCACAGCTTTTAGGCTCTTTTTAGTCTCCTAACATTTTCTATAACATTTATTCTTGGAGTTGGTATGACTTCGCAGTTAATGATTGAGAGCGCGTTTTTTATTAACCAATTTTATGACAATTTCTATTTAGGATAACTTTGTAGATCGCTATTTCTTATATGTACCAAGGGGCATTTATTATTCAACGAAGGACTTTGTTCTTAGAATTTTTGGATGGGTACAGCATTGGTTTTCTTTGTACAAGTCTTTTCATGCGTCCAAACGCATTTCAGCACATGTTGTATTAACATTTTTTAACCAGTACATTTTCCTGTACTTTAAGTTCAGTTCTTCTTTTTTCTGTTTGATGTGCTCTTTCCATTTTAGCTTTGCATCCAAAGTCATCCAAGGTACGAGTATTTGGCAAGATTCGCCCACTGGAATATCCCTAGTATATAACAAATACAGGAATGATCCTAAGACACTTCCTTGTGGTACACCAGCTTCAATTTTGTTCAGTTCCCACTAATTTTGGTCATGCCGTTCTTCTAAAGAGTCGGTTTGTTTAGTAGGATTTCAGTATTTCGTAATATTGCCTGGGAAGGTCCATATACAGTTTGAACTCTAGTCCCAAATGCCAAACCTTATCAAAAGAAATTTCTATACATTTATCAAGAACGTAAAACTTGTTCACCAAGGCTCCGTTTCGGGTCCGACTCTTTCTCATTTTTATAAATGATCTCTTCTCTAAAACTTTGTATCCACTTACTTGTAAAGCTGACGACTCAGCTTCAAATCTCAGCTTCTCATACTTGTTCTAAAATGCATGTTCATCTCTTTCGGAAGCGAAACTGAAATGGTATCGGATGAGCTTATTAAACTCTGATTTTTAATTGTTCATTGGTGTATAGGAAATCGTATCTATGTATGTGGTTTAATGCTCAATACTGTCTGTTTTCGTTCTATAATTTTTAACATTTTCATTGGACGGTGGCTACTGTCAATTTGCAAACTTTTAAGACCAATGTTCATCTACACCTCCCTTGTTGTTTGTTTATCGTTTTCGCATTTATTAAAATGCCATTGTGGCAGCCCGCAACGTCAAAGTCTTGAATTTGTTATTAAGCAAAATAATTTTTTAATTTGATCGTATAAATTTGAAAAAAAAAAACAACCTAAGTTCCATGCAATGCATATAGTATATTTATGTTTTATTTGAACACAAATCACAAACTGACACCAAGCGAGATTTTGATTAATTTTTTTCCTGGAACTTGTTCTGCTTGACAGTATTTTCGCTTAATACGAGTATCACATCATTTATTCTGTGGCCGTACGTTGAACTGCCAATGGCAAATTTCAATGAAGACTAAAATCCATGCTCGTGGACAAACTGCAGAGTAAAACTGTCAGAACGAGATTTAGTTGACAAAATTTGGTCTTATTCCAGATAAATTGAAAGAAAGATGGAGACGAGATCCGCTTTTTGACACACTTTTTGGAGAGTATTTATAATACCCATTAAGTGTCATTTCGTGTCGTGTGTTCGCATAGTAATTTGTCATTGATTTGGTGGGTTTTGCATCAAAAAAAAATACTACAGATATTTTATTTAACATTACATTCGAGAATAAAGTGAGTGTGTGAAATGGCTTGGAAGAGGCATTATAGGCGGAGAATGCCAATCAGCTTGTATCATTTAATTTGGGAATTTGGCAGACAAATAAATAAAAATGATATTTCACTTGACATTCATTAGTATGGATGAGCATACAAAATATTATATTTGGAATTACAAAACAAAAGAATCTTTTAACTATCTCAGAGCTTAAAAAAAGTATGCGATAAGCGGTTTTTGCGAAAACCTACAGTAAGTAAAATTTAAAAAAAATGTGTTTTTACTTAAATCTCTAAAAGCTATCAATACAAAATTTTCTTGTAAGGTTTTAGGTAATTTTAATTTTATTTGTGTATTAAGACAGTTAAAACAGGTGGTCAAAGTGTCATCCTTGGTTTTGTGTGCATGCAAGAGCCTTTTTTTGGATTTCACTGCGAATATTTATTGATGCTAGCTGCTATTTTACTTTTCACTTTCCAGAAAGGTAAATTTGTCTCTGTCCAACGTTTTTCTTATCTTATTCTAGATCTAGTGAATTCTTAACCTCTCAACACTTCGAATGAAAAATCTTATATTTTCTATTTTTCGCTTTGAATGTACATTAAGCTATACCGCTCTACCAAATTTCATCATTCTACAGCAATTGGAAGTGCTCCATATAAATTAAACATTTTCTCAGAAAGTGGGCGGATACCACGCCCCCTGAATGGAAAACCTCAATTTTTATTTTTGGTCCTTTAAATGCAATTTCAGCCTTACCGTTCTACCAAATTTCATTGTTCTACTGCAATCGGAAGTGTGCCATATAATTTACATCAGTTCTGAGGAAGTGGGCGGATACCACGCCCCCGAATGGAAAACCTCAAATATTCCTCTGCTTGCATGGCAAGACCTACCGTTTTGCAAAATTACAAGATTCTACGATGTCGGGAAATGCTAAGTCAGTCAGACAGTTACGGTTTTTGTGATTTTTGAAGAATTATATCTCAGGAAATGCTTATGCTAGAAAATTGAAATTTGGTAAGGCGCCTGTGCCTGACTAGCCTAGCAAATATTCGGAATTTTAAGTTTCTGATTTCATTGGTACTGAAGATAGCGAGGGGTCAAAAATCGCCTAAGTTTGTTCCTGTAAAAAGGGTGTAGTGCCAGAACTTGGCTGGGCACTACCGTGCCCTTTGATGATGATTAAGCTAGTTGAATCAATGGAATAACATCCAATACTTCTGGTAAATCGATTCGCAAAAACTCCAGATAGTTTGTAAAATTAAGCCTGGATGGTAGTTGGAAGGAACCGAATAAATTGTTTCCGATTACATACATAATGTCGACATACATATGTATTGACGCTGAGTTTGTGTTGAAATAATGACTTTCTTCTTTGGTCTGGTCTGATCCTTCCGGATTATTTCATCAGTGGAGATTTCGATCAGACTTGATATTACTATATGATAGGAAATACTAAAAACGTAGTTCTCGCAAATCTGCCCGTCCTGTCGACTGCAGCCTAAACGGCTCGGCCGATTTTCTTCAAACTTAGAAGGAAGCATTTTCAAATGTTTTCCTCGCAGAGGTTTTGAATTTTTTGAAATCGAAAAATAAGGTGCCTGGCACACATTTGTTTCCAAATTTTAGAAAATATAATTTTTCTCAAAAAGTGTTGCACAGATTACAAAAACTCAAAAATTTCATTTAGTAAAACCTTGCTAATGGTTGAATCAAATTTCAGTAAAATGTCAATAAGTTACAAATTATCAAAAACTTTAAAACAAAATCTAAATTTTGTTTCGAAAACTCTATATTTCAAAAACCTTATAAACAAATTATATAAAAAAAAAAAAAAGTGTGAGTGCCAGGACTCACGGTTAAGATGTGTAGACATCAACGTTCGTCCGAGTGCCAAATTTTTGTTATCGAACGTACTCAATAAACATACAATGCAATCGTACTATTTAGTTTGTGACTTTAGATATGTATGTACATAATATATTCAAATGGAAGCCACTTTTTTTCCCACAATTTAACCCTTTCACTTGTACTTAAATCTAAAAATATCTCTACATATATGTAGCTTTACACATAGAACTATAGACATCTATGATTATTCCTTATTTAGTCAAAACACAAACCTTTTAGTTGCTCGAGCCAAGCAGTTGTGAACTGCCGTGTCTGCACTTATTCATTTCACACAACCCAAAAACCTTATCGACAATATGCTTCGATGAAGTAGTTAGTGGCGTGTGTTAGGAGTAAGTGGACTCCGCTGCGTAAAGTAAAGTTTGTTTGACTTTAGTTTAAACAGGGATGTTGCTTTTTGCACTTACATATATTCAAACAGGGATTTTATCTGATAGAAAATAGACTGTTTTTACACGAATCCGATTTTAATCTCTGTTTCTCTTTTGGCTTAATTTCGAGTACATCAGTGCTTTTAAACACAGCGATTTTTAATGTAAGTTAACTTTGTTCATGCAAAAAGGAGACATCTTTTCACACTCCTTATTCTACTCAGTTAAGTGAATTTCACTGAGCGAACGCCAAAAATAAAAAAAGAAAACCACAAAGAAGAATGAACGATAACTCCGCCTTTTTCTCAACCTCAGCAATTGCGTTTAAAGCTAGATATACATTGTTCAAATGCATGACAGCACGCGTGTAAGTATATTATTGAAAAAGTCACACATATAGATCGGATGTAGGCTTGAAGAAAAATCCAAATCCTTTCAATCTAGCGTACTGCATAGAAATATTGTATATGCAAGATTGATGATTGATCATGCATTTATTGGTTTATTTGCGTATAGTACGTCGAAGAGATGAGAACACAGCACAGCACAATAAGCACTGATTAAAATATTAAAACACCAAACGAAAATTATATGATGAAATGGACAGACAAAATAAAACAAATTACTCGGATAAAATTTAAAAAAATCTTAAAGAAATTCGTAAAAACACAATTTTACAGAAAAAAAACTCACAAAGGGCAACGTCCTCTTGCCACTGAAATAATATACTTGCACGTGCTTGCCATGCATTTGAACAATGTATATCTGGCTTAACGCCGCCAACAAATATACTTATCATGCAGCGAATTGTTAAAACTTTTTTTTTTGACAAGCCACTAGATGGAGAGTTCATCTTATCAAAATCAAACCAATCCTTTAATTTTTTTTTATGTTTCTGTACTTTATCTTACTCCCTTCGTCAGAGATTTATAAACCGATTGACATCATTTCCACCTTGTAATGGAATTATAAGTGGCAAAACCTAATTTTTTTAATCCATTGAAGTTCGCAGTCATCATTCAGTTCATGGCTTGAGAGATGGAGAACGATCTATATTTTGATATAGTGAATGCCAAAAGTATACTTTGATATAATAAAGAATATTTAGTTCGATAATTAAAATAATTATATGGTATATGACAGATATAGAGGACAAATTAAATTTTGACGTATCGAGAATATTTCGTTGTAGATGTCAACTGATTGCCCTGAACAACATTTTAAATGGTTTTTGGAACATTTTTTTTAAGTTTTTGATTTTTTCGTAAACGGTACAACCGAATTTGATCGCTTTTTTTATGCTAAAGCTCCTCAAAAGTTTGAGTATTATTTTTTTTGTATTTAGAAACAAAATTCCAAATTTTTTCTAGAAAGACAAAGATGCAAAATTTTAGTCGAATAAGTACGATATTAAAGCTGTTTTACAATGAAACTTGGTTAAAACGACGATTTTGCAAATACATAAGAGCAAGTTCGTGCGACCCAATCGTACATTTTATTTAATGTCAATTCTGAAAATACATTTTTGGGAGCATAAAATAAAATTTAATTGTCCATCACTAACGTGAACTGGATTTGTTTAAAAAACATTGAATGAACACACTATGAAATCTTTCGTTAATGGATTGAATTTAGTTCTAGCCAGCAATGGAAAGTAATAAAATCGAGATTGCAGTACTCAAAGTTTCCAATAGGCGCGTTTTATTGGTAATCTATATCTAGCGCAGTAATACAAGCACCAAAAAAACGCTTTATTCACTCTTTAACTCACTCTTCCTTCCTACTTGTTGAATTAACTTACACGGATGTGTTCGAAAGATCTGTATCTCGTTTTAAGCTGGAGTTGAAATATTCATGAAAATGCAGATCGAGTTGATTTAGAGTTTTTCTCACTGTTAAATTTGATTTAAAACTTACAAAAGTGCGAAAATGTATATTTTTTCTACAATCTACTCAAAATGTTCTCACATATATGTATTGGAGTATTGGAGAAAAAAAAACATTGTACTCAATAAAATAATATTGGCGCAAAATTTTAAACAGCCTCTTATTAAGGTAGTAGTATTATACTTCTTATATATTTCCTAACTTTAAAGTAGTTTTCTAACTTTAAATATTTTTTAACTAATATCATCCTAAGGCTAGAAGCGCACATTCAATTTTTAGTTGCACAACTGTTTGGATACTTATAGAAAACAGATGACCAATTTGGTTGAATGTCCGCGCAGGTGCATATAATTATATGTTACACAAAATAGCGAACTCATTTTAGGCAATCGTTTTGTTTGTGTCAAAACACAAACTTTTTAGTTTCTTGAACCAAACAGTTAAGAAACCGCCTAGCCTAAGGCAATTTCTTTTAATAAATTGATTCTGAGCAACCTTAAAACAATGGTAGTTCGTGTAAAAAACTAAGAAAACAGACCTATTTTGACGTTTTTAAATGTTAAAGAGTCATATTATGAGAGATTATTTAAAAAAACCTCAAATTGATTTGAACACAAGAAAAGTATATTGAATTATTTTATGCAAAATATTTCTAAATTAATTAAAAATCAATGACTTCTTCTTTCAGCAAAAACTTTATTAATAATATATGTAGTCAATACTTGAATGAAAGATATTACTAAGTAATACAAAATAATATTTTTACATTAATGTTAAAGTGTATGAAAATGTCTTACAATATGAAGTTAGAACGATACTAACAAAATAAAATAGGTACCTATTCTGAGAGTTTAACTTCAATAAAAGTGTAGAGAAAGTATCGTTGTCTTAACCTAGCTCCATACTAAAACAGCCTTAACATCGTATTAATTCAACTAAAATGTTATTTTTTCAGTTGTTATATAAATTCAACATAATGCCGCAATTACATGACATTTTTGAACAAATGCCAGTGAACTGATAAAATATATCAATCGGAACCAATCGCCTTCGCGTAAATTGATTCAATATTTTATGACAAAATTAATGGCAGTAGTGTAAAGCCGGAATTATGGTATGAATTAAAGTTTTGCATTTGAAAAAATATTTGTTCTGTAAATTTCGGAGCGATCACACTTTGGATTAGTAACGGCAAAGTATAACAAAATAAATACCAACGAACATACCCTCAAGTATGCCACATATACTTTTTCGGACACCACCTAAACACCTCCTACATTTCAACATCCGAAACTCTATCTTCACTAAATTATCCATTTCAATTACTAGCTTATTTTTATTCACTAATCGTTTGTTGTTGTTTTCAATGTTAAATTTTGATATGTAGTGTATTCACTAACCAATAAAACACGGCTAATGTAAACACGATGTCGTAAGTTCGCAATATTTCCAATGTAAACATGGTGTTAAATGCAATCGTCGGTAAGGTAGGTTGCTACACAGAACGTGTAACCGTAACGTGTAACCGTAGCGTGTAACCGTAACGTGTAACCGTAACGGGTTACAAGTTTTACCCACGTTTTGGATTCACTCTACCGCCGGGAAAGATGTTTACACATCAAAAACTTGTTTGAACGATTCAAAATTGTTATTCTTGCATAAATTCATATTTTTTGCTTATGGCATTCTGTTTTTAGCTCCAACAACTGACAAGATTGTTTTAGCATTTTTAAAACAAATGTCGAGTTTCTGAACATTTTTAAGTAAACACATCCATTTTAAAAATTCTAAGGTCCTTTAAGAAAAGAAAAAGTTTGTGAAAACAAAATAAATAAAATGCACGACTGGGTCGCACGAACTTGCACTTATAAAAGACTAAGAATTTCAAAAATTAATGTTAGTAGAGAAAAACTGTTCATAAGCATAAAATTCATTTTTAAATTGGAGCTGAACACAGGATGCCATGTGATTCAAGCAAATATTAGTTTATGCAAGAACAACAATTATAAATCGTTGTAGTGGTTGCTTAAAAAAAATAAACTTTTATATACAAATTTTAATACATTTTTAAGAAAAAATTTTGGTACGCCAATTTAAAATTTTTATTATTATTCGAATAAAAATTAAATTTACAAAAAAAATATTCAACCGTTTTTGAAATATGGGTGATTCTACAAACAATGGAATAAAATGATACACTCAAAAAATTTCGTGTGTAAATATTACTAATTCATGCGTGCATTCTACGAATTTTCAGCCACGAATAGTATTCGTAAAATGGACGTTTATTAGTACATTTTACTAATATTTTATTAGTATTCGTAGAAAAACAAACGTATATTGTACGAATATTATTAGTACAATGTACGAATATTATTGTAATATTTACCAATGCCATTCGTATATTGTACGAATATCATTGTAATATTTACTAATGCACTTGTAATTCATTCGTAAATTATACAGCTCCATTCGTATATTGTACGAATATTATTGTAGAACTTACTACCATTAATATGTTCTCTGAAATTTCCTTAAATATTCATTGTAAGAAATAATAACAAAAGGTAATGTATTTTTTAAGTTAAAAATAGTTTT
The DNA here is from genome assembly GCA_963931855.1 of Philhelius festivus. NCBI lineage: Eukaryota > Metazoa > Arthropoda > Insecta > Diptera > Syrphidae > Philhelius > Philhelius festivus. Next base: position 216,958,403 of record OZ007555.1, read on the forward strand.
TTAATTCATTTTATTGTCATATATATGAATAAAGTTAAAAACAAAATAAAAAGTATCTTAAAATTAATTAATTTATTATAAATATAATTAAAAATGAAAGTAATATTTCCAAACTCCTTTTTTTTAAGGGCAACTGAAAATAAATTTAACATTTGATATTGAAAATCTTTCGAAAAAAATTTGTACTTACATTAAAATTCCTTTAGTAAAAAATTCCCACATATGTATGTTCTGCTGCTTCTGGATGCTGTATGTTAAATATAAAATAAGATTTAAGGCATATGTATGTATGTCTAACTACTCACCTCGTCTTTTCGATGTTGATCTGGTCCTCAAGATTTGTATCTTATACATACACCTTATGAATTTACAAAATTATTAATGAATTCAGACTCACTGCAGCAAGAAACACGTTTCAACGTGTTGACGAATGGAATACATTTAATTTTTAGAGCTGAACTCTGAACACATTATTTTTTACTCATGATTAGTAAATAATACTAATGTACTTGATAAAAATACGAAGTTATTAGTACATTCTACGCATAATGCGTACGGTCAACCTACGAATGAATTCTGTCTACTAATATTAGTTTTACTTAGTAAATAGTACGAATTTATTAGTAACTACTACGAATGCGAAAGATTAAAGTACGAAGTCATTCGTACGAGAAATTAACGAATGTTATTAGTTATATGTACACAATAATTCGTACAATGTACTCCACAAAATTGTTAACTTCTTGTTTACGAATAAAATTAGTGCATTAAACGAATAGATTCGTGGATACTACCACAGTTATTAGTAAAACTTTACAAATGCTTTCGTAGATGTAGCACTGTACAAATACTTCGTACATGTTACGAATATTCGTACAATGCACGAATATTTTCTTTACGAATATCATTCGTAGCCATTTTACTAATAAATTTTTTGAGTGTACAAATTTCGGCACGACATTTTTGGATTCCAAAAGTCGTAAGAGTTGTTCTAGATAATCATTAGAACGACCCTTTGCGTTGTTGAAAGCGGTCAGTTAAAAAAATAAAAAATGACGATTTTAAGGACATTTTTTGAAAAAGGATGTTCAGGGTACTGAGTTTTTTTTAAGGGAACTGAATAAATCTTTATTTTTTTCTTATTTTCTCTTGGGTACACATTGAAATATAGAAATTAAATTTTATTATTCTTCATAAACATAAAAATTCATGGTAACTAAATATTATTTAGCATTTTATTAAGAGAATATAATATATTATAATTAAATATTTTTTTCTAAGAATCAATTTAAAATAAATTATATTCTTTTTAAAAATTTTAAAAATATTTCGCAATGAAGTTCGAAGTTCAATATAGTTAAAAATTTCTCAAGTTTCTGAATAAAATATCATTTGCTTATTTATTAACCAGGGGACTGCGGCCAGGGGACTGAGGTTTTTCATGGTTTTTGCGCAAAAAACGTATTAAGGTTTTACTTTAAAAAATAAAAATATATATATAATATTACAGTTTTATTAAACCTATACTATACTTCTAACAAATATGCCTTCTTACATACAAATTTGTTTTGTAAAACCTCACCAGAGGACTGATAATCTAAAGGGACAATCCACGACTTCTTGCACAAATGTCTTTTTCACAATACTAACATAAGAAACAGAATCGATTTGCACCACAATTTTATTGTAAGGAGATTTGGTACTTCAAATTGCCAGTTCTGGAAATTCGATCTATATCCTAGTTATTGATTTTTTTGACTGTTTCAATATGCCAGGGGACTGATACAAAAAGCGGAGGACAAAGTTTAATTAAGTTTTTTGTAATAAAATAAATTACTAACAAATATTTATCTATTTCGTAGCAAAGATGTGTTATTTTCCGTAACTTTGGTCCAATTAATCTGAGTATGAGACCTTGAAATAAGAGAACGGTAATAATTTTTCTTTGCGAAAACGCACTGGGGACACGTCAGGGGACTGAGAATCAGACACTTTGAAGAATTTTTTGAGCAAGATAAAATAAGGTCAACCTAATAATATTGTTAGGCCAGGTAGATATCAACAAGATTTAATTTTATAAAAAAAATCAGATTAAATAATTGAACGGATTTTAAAATATTTCTTGGGCCACCGAAAATTCCATCGTTTGTAGAATCACCCATATTGAATTTTCCAAAAAAAAATAGATTTTTTCTTTCAAAATTTAAAGAAATATATTTTTTAAAGTTTTGAAATGCAATGTTTTTTAGAGGATTCTCTATAAAAAAACTTCATTAAAATCCTTTATGCCAATGATGAGAAATTCAAAAAATCGTTCTAACGTAGGTACAGTCAGTAATATTTTGTTTTCAGTTTTTTTCTTATTTAATTATAGATCGTAAGAATTAATCGAAAGAGAAAATATCTTAGCAACATTCTCGGAACGGTTTTCGATAAAAATACGATCTTCGAAAACCATTTTTTAGCATTTTTATGGAGAGTACTTTATTTTTAAGTAAAACAATTGTTTTTTCTCATATCTTGTTGATTATATTAAGAAACTTTTATTTATCAAGTTTTAAAAAAATCGATCATAGGGTTTTCGAAATATTGAGTTTTCAAAAAAAAAAATTTGAAATTTTTTTTAAGAATCCAAACAAACATTTTTTTAAAATTTTAATACACAATAATATTGAAAGTGCTGGGGAGCTTTAACATACGAAAATTATTAAAACCGGTCGTACCGTCTTTTAGAAAATCAGAAACAAAAAAAATGGTTCGGAAAATGGGGGGTACCAAAAATAACAATTTTTTGGAAAATTTTTTTTTGACCATTACTTACCTTTAACTAAATGAAATTTTATGTTTTTTTTTAATCTGTAGCACAGTTCTTGAGAAAAAAAAAATTTATAAAATTTCGAAAAAAGTTCGTATGGCAGGTACCATTATTTTTGGTCTTAAAAAAATAGAAAAAAACGTCAGGGGAGAAAAAATTAAAAATCATATCTACCAAGTTTGAGGAAAATGGGCCGAGCCGTTTGGGCTGTAGTCGAACAGACAGACAGACAAAATTGTGAGATCCACTTTTTTCATCGTAATGTAATAATAATTGGGAGTGGCCGTGGCGCGATGGTTGTGTGCTCGCCTGTCAACCTCATGATCACAGGTTCGATCCCTGCCGTCGTCTATGTCGTCTTTAATTCCATTAAAAACCTTAAGAATGTCATCAATAGGTTGCTAATTTACTCATTACATGTTGTTTATGCATAACACTAACAACATGTGATTGAGTTAAACTACTATGCCCAACAAGGATGAATACGAATACAATAATGCGAATTATAAAGGACATAGAAATAGACACGGCATTTCTCCGCTTTAGTTCAGCCGCCATCCCTGGAGACAAAAAATCTGAGACAACCACCTTCAGTCTCAGAACATCGTGCCACACATCTTTCCTATCCTTCTTTCTCTTCCGTAACTTCACGACCGCGCTGTTTTGAAACATTTAAAGGGTAATCATAATCCCTTGAGCGTGAGCAGATTCTAAACAAAAAAAAAAGTGTCAACTTTGATCAAAATATCGAGTTCGATTTTTTTTTCCGAATGCATAACTTGCTTTATACGAGTAGTACCTATAAGTCGCAAGTCAAAATCGATCCAGCCAAATGTGCTGCAACTACCAGAATTTCGTCTATGACGGAAATAATGATTCGATTAAATCTTGACTTTCGACTTTTTTAAATGGAAATTTTGATCAGTAACACTTCAATCACAAGTCATTTTTATTTGTTACATTTGCCGTTGTTTTAACAAGGAAGAAGAGAGAAATAACAGTCTTCACTGATGGCATTCCATTTCTCTCATAAGAACCGATACTGATTAGACCTAAAATCATTACGCTAATTTTTAATTGAAAATTCATACTGAATCTAATCAAACTGATTCATTTCTTTTCGTTTTGATTTAAATCAATTTTCTTACTGGGCTAAGAGTGTAGAGTGTCTACGATCTAACTGCCCTTTCGATTTAACGAAATTTTATGGGTCATAAAAATCACACATTAGATCTAAGTTCTCCTTAAACTTCTTCCGCATTAAATGTTAACAATTTAATCGATTAATTGCCCTTCGCTTTCGACTATAAAATAAAACCATACCTTGTACAGACTTTAACAAAAATTTCTCTGAAGCTGATACCGCAATTTTTGCTCGTGTTATCGTAATTCATTCTCAATACACAACAAAAATCAATCTGATATCATTTAATTTATATCGTGGTTTCATTAAATTTTTATCATTCTCTATTTTAATCTATTTTACAATAAGTACCATTCACAATTAAGATTACACTGGCGTTCTTTTAAATAGGGTCAGTTAAATAAATAGAATTTAAAAAAATTGACCATTTGATAGTTTGATAGCTGAATTTTGACAGATGCAAATAGATCAGTTCAGATCTAAAATAGCTAATCCTTAAGAGTTTATCCTCGTTGTTGGCTCATTGCATCCCGTCGATCTAGTCTAATATCCTTCACCAAAGTTCGTAACCAGCTTGTCATTTTCACAACTGTTTCTTTAAGGATATGAAGGCTTTTTTCCAACAGGAATTTCCGAACTTTGACAGGTGCTTGCGGGAATATTTTTGAAGCTACATCTGTCAAATTAAACGTCATTTATTTAGTCTTTCTGCGTTCAAGAACATTTGTGAACTATTAAATTGTCTTGTGTTGGAGCAACATCATATTCAGCGTTGAGGTCAATTTCTCGATGAATGGGTTCGTCAACAAGCAAAGTCACTGTTTGGTCTGGATATTGGACTGGCGGCATCATCGGTCCATACTTCTTGGAGAACGACACAAATTGGCTCATATTGCCCTTGTTTGTTGCAAAAATCATACCTCTCTAAAATTATATATTTTTTGCATTGTATATACCTATTCAAATAAGAAGCAGTGTAGTTGTAACTCTTCAAGATAAATTGAATTTCAACGATTCAAATCAAATGTATCTATAAGGTTAACCCATTTTGCATAAGTATCCCAAAGCCTTTAATTAAATTCCTTTCTTTTTTTCTTACCATTTTCTCCCATCTCTCTAGCATACTCTTACTGGACACAGTGGCAAAGTGATGGCAGCCAAATATGTACAAGAACCCCACAAAGTGGTAACCGGAAGTCATGATAGAACTTTGAAGATATGGGATCTCCGGAGTATAGCATGCATCGAGACCAAATTCGCTGGCTCTTCCTGCAATGATCTAGTGACCAGCGACAGTCTGGGATCAACCATTATAAGTGGTCATTGGGACAAGAAAATACGTTTCTGGGACATTAGAACGGAGAAACAGTGTGTGGATCTGGCGATGCCAGCTAAAATAACATCTCTAGACTTGTCAAAGGGTAAACGCTTAGATTATTCCACTTAGATTTGCAATACATTCGAATGTAACAAATAAATTAAAAAAAGAATATGTGGTAACTTTGTTGCAGACTGCCTTTACCTCATTTGCTCTGTTCGTGATGACACAATTAAACTGATAGATCTACGTAAGAATCAAGTAATTGGATGCTTTTCGTAAGTTGTGATGTGAAAATAAAAATGAAGATAACCTTTTTTCTAACCTCTTTTTCATTTTTAATGAAAATGTTTTTATTTTAGCAACGAGTCGTTCAAGCTTAGCTGCGACTGGTCTAGGGCGGCTTTCAATTATAATGCCACTAAAGTGGCTTGTGGCTCGTCGGATGGCATGATATATGTGTGGAATGTAGCTTCGAAAGAGTCGTATACACTCAAGGGACATAATTCGTAAGTTTTTATTCAGGGCTTAGTTACTTTTTTGTTGGTTATTTTTTAAGGTGGTGGTATTCTTTTTACTTTTTATTTGAATTTTGAAAATGTGTACTTACAAGCTTGGCAGTAATTTGCATATTCATAGAACTAATGCTTTTTGAACTTTAAGCACTTCATCACGTAGAATTAAGGAATAGTATTCGTTTTGGTATGTCTTCCTTTTTCAAATAAGTAACTAATCAGAAAAAATTGTCAGACACAAAAAGCACTTATGATTCAAGATTATAAAGATACATTTCTTGTGAGCTAAACTCCTACTTAGTAGGTGCAGTCTCTAGCTCAATGTACCTACACTTGAATGCACAAACAAACGATATTTGATATGAGACGAAAAATTGTGGAAAAATCTCAAGGAAAGTGTCAATAAACGGATGATCTTAGACAGCAAAGATGACAAGTGTAATGAAATAATTTAAGCCCCTCATTTCATCTACTCCTAACACACATCTTATTTATCTCAAAACATTTCCGGTGAAGAGTTCACATCTGTCCATACAGGAGCTACATTTGATTTTTCTAGAGTGAGCCTTGATGAGATCGTTGAAAGTTTTATATCTTTGAAATCAAACTCAACTGGATTTGACAATCGACATCCAATATTTCTAGAAGCAATAGCGCCCAAAATCCTTCCTTATGTCAGGCATATCTATAACACTTTTTTAACTAAAAGTATTTTTCCATCAAACTGGAAGTCATCAAAATCCAAATTCTTAAAAACACTACCAATACTGAATTTCAGCCAATTTCAATCGTGCCCTTCTTATCAAAAGTTTTGAAAAAGCTAAAAACGACTGACAGTCTTTACTCTTTGAGCAATCAAGTTTTCATGCATATCATATCTGTACAAAAGCATTACTTGGCGTTTTTGAACGAGTAAGAAATGAGCTAGATAAAAATGAATTTACATTTTAGTACTGTTAAATTACTCGAATGCATTTGGCATTATTGATCACAAAGTTATGTGTCACGAGCTATTAAAAATGAATAATTTTTCTCCAGAATCAGTGAAGCTCATTTTATATTATGTGTCTGGAAGACGACAAGCTGTTGTTGTTGGTGAGCAGGTTTTTAATTTTCTACCCCTATATTGTGGAGTCCCAGAAAGATCCATATTGTGTCCAATACTTTTCACCATGTATATATGAGCTAAGAATCTAAGAATATGCTTTAATAGAACGTTAAACTGGAATACCCATATTACACTGGCTGTATGCAAAGCATTCGAGACTCTTCGAATACTGCGGCCAGCTAAAAATGTCACGCCCTTGGATACCCAAACACTATATAAGGCTTAAGTCGCTTTGAACACATTTCTTTTTTCTCCAAAAATATATTTGGAATTTCTTTTAATAACCTCTTGAAGCTAAGTACTCTAATTTTGTGATATCAACACTACGTTCCACATCGTCAATCACTTGTGCTGTGCTAACAGTACGATGTATTGTGGGATCCGTAGTATCGGTAAGAGTAAGCGTAGTTTCTCCAATTAAACACTCTGATGGACGATTATGAGCACCATCAAATTCATGTAACTCGCGTTCTGGTTAACGAATTGAATCATGTTTCTCAAAATAAATTTGAACAACTTAAAAAACGCATTTATGTAAATTGCCAAACCAAACTAACCGAGCACTTCCAAATAACGATCCCCAGTGACAGTTACTGTTAATCCGTTTTTTTACATTCTTTTTCCTCAAACTCGGAACTTAAGGCTTTTCAGGGATTCCCTAGACGAAAAATTAAAATATTTTTTTTGCCGTTATCCAAAATCTTATTTATCTCGAAAATGGACCCAACGATTTTGATAAAAATCTATTATAGGCAACAGAAATTTTTGGAAAAATGTTACTAACGATACCTGTCATAGAACTGTTTTTATTTGTTACTTATAGGTACTATAAAGCAAGTTATGCATTCGTAAAAAATATCGAACTCAAGATTTTGATCAAAGCTGACATAACGATGATAGCGAAGACGAAAAAAGTGTCTCGAAATTCTGTCTGTCTGTCTGTACGTTCGCCTAAAGGACTCGGGCGATTTTCGTTAAACTTGGTAGATATCGTTTTTAAATTTTTTCCCCACACGTTTTTTTCTTTTTTTAAGACCAAAAATAACAGTACCAGCCATACGAATTTTTTTTTCGAAATTTTATGAATTTTAAAATAAAAAAATAAAAAATTTCATTTAGTTAAAGCTAGGAAATGATTGAAAATTTTTTTCCGAAAAAAATTGTTATTTTTGGTAGGTACCCCCGTTGGAACCATTTTGTTGGTTTTTGATTTTCTCAAACACGGTTCTACCGATTTTTATAAATTTTGTTAAAGCTCCCTAGCAGTTTGAATATGATTGTGTATTCAAATTTTTAAAAATATTATGTTTGGATTTTTAGAAAAAAATTTCAATTTTTTTTTTTTTTTGAAAACTCAATATTTTAAAAACCTCACCCTCGTTTTTCTTAAGAATTGATAAATAATTGTCTTAATATAAGTTAGAAGATGTGCGAAAAAAAAAAACTATATTTTACCTAAAAATAACGGTACCCTCCATACAAATGTTAAAAAAGGGGTTCCGAAAATCGTATTTTTCTCGAAAGCGGTTCCGAGAATTTTGCTAACATTTTTTTATCTTTCAATTAATTTTTACGATCTATAATTTAATAAAAAAATTTAAATCAAGATATTACTGACTGCATTGAACGATTTTTTCAAATTTTGAATTACTCATTATCGGAAAAACGGATTTTAATAATTTTTTTTATGGAGAAGCTTCTTGCTTGCCAAAACTCAAAAAAAATATTTTTTTGAAATTTAAAAAAAAAATCTATTTTATTTTTGGAAAATTCAATATCTCATAAACGGCTCAATATTTTTTTTGGAGATTTAATTTTTATTCGAATAATAATAAAAACTTTAAATTGGCGTACTAAAATTTTTTCTTAAGAGTGATTTAAAAATTTTGTATATAAAAGCTTATTTTTTTAAGAAACCACTACAATAAATTATTAATTTTGTTCTTGCATAAACTATTATTTGCTTGAAACACATGGCATTTTGTTGTACTTAAAAAGTTGTTTTAGCCGTCTAAAAAATTAATTTTATGCTTATGAACAGTTTTTCTCTAATAACATTATTTTTTTTTAAATTCTTAGTCTTTTACATAATTTATTTATTTATTTATTTATTTCATCTACCAGCAAAGCCTTACAGATAACAATATAATTAAAGAATAAAATTAAAGAATACAATTACTTAATCTACTATTACATAACTACGGCAACGAGTTAAATAAAATGTTTTTGAAGCAGTTTCTTGACAGATATAAGTCCATATTTTGACATAGTTCATTAAATGTTGAAATAGCCCTCGATATTGGCTCATTTTGACCGTAATTTGTTCTATGTAAAGGCTGAAAAAGAAACTGTCTTTCCCTTATATTTCTAGAAGGAGCGTAAATGGGTATCATAAGCAAAAGAGCAGGACTTTTTATATGATAACATAGCAAATCTCTTATAAACATGGCATCATGTGCAGTTCTTCTTTTTTGCAGTGACAGGATTCCTAAAAGTTTACATCTTGATCATATGATGGTAAAAAATTCCATCTCATTTTCCAAAAAATATACTTTGTAAACCTTCTTTGAACATTTTCAATGCGATTGGAAAGAATTTGATAAGCTGGATTCCAAATTATATCAGCATATTTAAGAATGGATCTTACTAACAATATTTATAATGTTAGAAGTGTGTGAGGGTCAGTGAAATCTTTAAAATTCCTTTTAATGAAACCTACAATTGAATTCGCCCTTGACACAATATGGTCAAAATGTAAATTGAAAGATAGCTTGGAATCAATGATGACGCCAAGATCTTTAATTTTATCTACCCTTCCCAGAGTGCTATCACCAAGGGAATAATAATATAAAATAATATTATAACCTTTACAAAAAGTAATTACATTATATTTGGCTATATTTAAATTCAACCAGTTACTTAAACACCAATTTGACAGTTGATTTATGTCGTGTTGAATAAGTAGGCAATCGTCTATTAAGAGCTTCATATCGTCTGCAAATATCAGACAAAAACAAAACTTAAACACCGATACTTAGTTTGATAAAGACAATAAAAAGCAATGGTCCAAGATGGCTGCCTTGAGGCACTCCGGAAGAACAGCAAATAGGCATTGAACATTTATCATCAATTATTACTCTTTGGCTTCTACCAATGAGAAAGGAAGATATCCAGTTTAACATTGCAGAATGAAATCCAAACATATTTAGTTTCTTAATAAGTAAAAGATGGTTAACGGAGTCAAAGGCTTTGCTAAAATCAGTATAAATAGCATCAACCTGGTAACCCTTTTCAACTTCATTTAATATATATGAAGTGAAGGATGCCAGATTGGAAGCCGTAGACTGCCCAGCTACGAATCCATGCTGAAATTCAGAAATGTATTCTTTGACGTGAAACTCAAGTTTGGATTTAACTATGCTTTCAAAAATTTTGGTATTGCTGAAAGTTTGCAAATTCCTCTGTAATTTTCAACACAATTTTTCGAACCGGATTTGAAAATTGGAATTAGCAAAGATGTTTTCCATTCCTCAATAAAAATTCCATTAAGCAGCGAATTATTGAAAATGATGTATAGAGGTTGGGTCATCGACACAAAGCATTGTTTCAGTATTATTGCAGGAATACCATCTACTCCTGGTTTTAAATTTGGCTTTAAATTAAAAAGTGCTGTTTCAACTTCAGATAATTCCAACTGTAGTGAACCAATGTCAACCCGAGGTATAACGCGAGATACAAAGCTAGAGCTGGAACGAGAATCTGAATAAACAGACTTAAAAAAGTTAGCAAATAATTCAAGAGTTTGGTTAACATCGTTGGATTCTAAGTTTTTATATGTCATAATCTTAGGTAAACCTAATGATGCCTTTTTAGTTGAAATATACGACCAAAAACTTTTTGAATCATTTTTTAATTTATTTTCGATGTCCAAGATATAATTTTTATATAAGAATTTACTTAAAATTTCAAACTCTTTCCTACGATCGAAAAAAAATCTTTAGATGAGAAGTGCATAAGAGCAGTTCTGCATTTTATTTTTATTTTCGACTTTCCCATTAACGGCTCTAATGATTTTGATCAAAATATTTCTATAGGAGCTCCTTCAAATTAAAATAATATTGTATATAAAAACATTCGAAAAATTTTGTTTGGTTCTTGGAAAAATTTCCAATTTTAATTTTTTTAAATCTGGATATACTTTAATAACGTGTGAATGAAATGTGTTTTAAAATATTAATAAATACTTAAAATTGACACCAATTTTTATTTTCGCAACTGTTAAGTTGCTAAAATGAAACATATAGGTTTATATGGGACACCGCGCACTTAGAGCAACCCGATTCGAGCAACTAAAAAGTTTGTGTTTTGACACAAACTAAACGATTGTCTAAAATTAATTCACAACAGTTGAGCTGTTTTCTATAAGCGCAAGAGAGAAAAGAGTGTGCGCGTGAGTAAAGAGTTGCAAGTGCGCGGTACTCTATCAACTGGTGATTATTTCTATTTGATTTCGATCACAGTTGCCAGTGCGCGGCTAGCCTAATAAGATGTTGCCTTCTTCCGCCATGTCCATAATTTGTTGGCAAAATTCTAGGCAAACATTCAAATCCACTCGCAAGTTAATATTTGTACGGAAACAAGTTTAAGTCATACCATTTGCGCGCATAAGTTTCGAGTCGAAACGTTTGGATTTTCCAATTATAACGTTTTGTTTTTGTGGCACGATTCGTGCGCCGCCTTGTGTTACGACAAAGAAAAAATTAAACAAAATTTCTTCTTGATATTTGAATGACTTTAAAAAACATAAAGCTATCTGTACACACTGATTTTAACTCTATTCAAAAAAATGATCTATTTATCAACATTTTTAAAAAAAAATATTTTTGGAATTATTTATCATATTTTTTTAAATTATTTTCATTTATTTAAACATTTTGCTTTATTCAACATTGTTTACATTTTTTAAAATAAAATTTTTGTATGTATTAATTATTTATTTATTAATTAATTAATTTTTATGTGCTTTAATATCTATATTCTTTTATTTTTGTATTCCTCCCTTTCCCTCTCTCTTTTGAACAACAACTGTCATAACCAGAGTTCTGGGTTATTTATTTCTTCACAGCTGTGCCGTTACTGCAGTTGCATGGTCACCAACAGGTTCCGAGTTAGCATCGGTTGGAAAAAGTCGACGTTGCATTATTTGGAACGACGCGTAGCCAAAAATACTACTTTGCATCACACTAAAACTACTACGCATTCACATTATAAACCGTTTAGATTCTCATCAAATCATAAAACGGAATCAGGAGGTAAAATTGGAAACACAACATTTTTTTAAAAAATGTAATTTGTTAAATTTTAATAATTTTTTTTTAGGTTTTTTATTATAAAAATCTAAACTAGTGATAATTTTCTTCTCCGTCATGATTTTTTTATAAAAATAATTAAATTGAAAATAAAAAAATAAATTTAAAACAAAACATGATTATTGATATATTTTTAAGACTTTCTCTTTCCTATATACAAAAGAAACAAAAAATAAAATTGTCAAAAAATTAAACCTTATTTCTTAAGCTCTTTCCAATTCTAGGCACGTATAATCTTTATTTTTTATTTTATAAATTTAAGATATAAAAATAAAAATTTTGTAACGAATATATTTTAAAGTATAAACATTTGCTAAATTTAGTTTGTTTGAGCGGATAATTTTAGATTTTGAATTGAGGTTGTTTGAAAAAAAAAATAAAATACAATTTTGTCAAAATTATTTACCTCGTCGAACTTATTGAGCTGAAAGACCAACATGAAGCTTACAGAAGTCTTAAAGTTAAATTATTATATATATATAAAAAAAAAAAAAACAAATATTATAGTTACGGACATAATTTTTAATATACCTATATTGTTCACATTTGTAATTGTAAAATAAATAAAATCAAATAAAATTTACTAAAGAATAATAAAGCATGAATATATAAAAAATTGTGTATTTGTATTTTTCATTTGCCTCATTTGCTAGTCAAAGTTGGTACAGTTATATTTTAAAAATTTCATTGACCCCTTTCACGATTATCAATTATGAATTCATAATTGATATTGATATAGGGTTTTTCAATTGGCGCGTGGAGTTTTGGAGACATCTGTCAAGTCTGTTGTTGATTATTCAGTTAGTGGTGCCAAATCACCAAGGAAAGTTACACGAATGAATAGGACGTCCAAATGATTAAACTTTATTATAAAAATGAGTGTTTGTAGAAGAGAGCAAACGGTAGAAGTGGGGGCCCTTCATAGTCGGCTCTTCAACTTTTGGTAGCCGAATTTGTGACGGCCGGTTTGGTAATCAATGACCCAACTTTCGTAATTCAAACGAATGTAAAATAGGCCGAGAACATCGCCACGGTCCGTAAAAGCCTACAGCTGAAAATCGCCCGTGTTCTGGCGTGGCCTTAAAAAAGTTTAAGCCTCGATTACAAATTTTCTATAGCTGCCCAATTTTAAAAACTATTTGACCTTTTTTAACCAATCAGATGGCATCCGTTTTTTACGAATATCCCAAGATCCCAAAGTCCTTTTGCAGACTTTAACTGGGCAAAATTTTGCGTCGGGACTTGGGCCTACACCCGTACAAGATTCAACTGCTTCAGGATCTCAAACTTAACTACAATAGACAATGCGGTTTGTTTATTGAATGGGCTTCGGAGCATTTGGAATAGAACCCCAATTTTGGGCAGCAAATCATTTGTGTGACAAGGCGCATTTTTTTAATTTGGGGCCGACGGACTCATTGACCCGTACTTTATTGAAAACGACGTTGTTGAGGCGGTCACCGTCAATGCCGAGCGCTACAGAACGATGACAACCAATTTCTTGTGGCCCAAATTGAACCATATGGAGTTAGACGACGTCTGGTTCCAGAAGGAACCTATGTGCCACATAGGAGACGTCAAGATTGACAATCGGCATAAACGGTTTGAGGGAAAGTTATCTCTCGCAAATGTGATGTGAATTGACCACCAGACTCCTTGAAAATCGACAAAGAAAGCATAAATATTTGTATTTCTATTTCTATAGATCTATAGAGTATCAAAGAAAATATTTGATACTCTTGAAACTCATACAAAATCTGTTTATTTTCGACCCACAGCACCCTCAAACTAAGTATCATTAAGTCAGCGCATCACTTTAAAAGTGAATGACCACAATGGTTAAAATCAATGCCGAAATTAGATTCGAATTCTGTAGAAATAAACTATCATTTCTTGACTAGACCGAGGCCTAATGCACACGGAACTTGGTATGTAACAAAACACAAATGAATGACGTTCGAGGACATTCTAATGTCATAATGTTAGCCAAACTGACTCTTTTGCAATAAAGGAACGATAAAAAATTACTATACTTAGCTTTTAGGTGAAAAAGAACGCACTTACTTTTGAGACAAATAATTTTTGTTTCAACGCTTCTGTCTCTCTGTCAGATTTATCCGTATAAGGTCACAAACAAATAACGAAACTTAATGAAAGTATGTATAGAATTGAGTTTTTGTTAAATTCTCACAGACAAAATATCACATCGAAAGAATGTTACTGAAGAACATATCACACTTTTATGGGAGCAAGATTCAGAGTACATAGCACATCTTTCAATTGAATCCTGAAGATGTGATGTCTCTTTAAGCACAGATCAAAAATATTTGCACCAAATGTGCTCAACTATTTTTAGAGGTTCAATTTGCCCGCTATAGCTAGAATATTCATTGGCATACATATTTATATTCACTGTCCGACTTTCACAGGCCCCAACCTGGTTTGACACAAAAACAAAGCCATCATGTAAATATGGTCCAATTCACAATTTCAATATGCTGAAAAGATCATTGTACTTTAGGGATGACCTTAAGAACACCTTTATTAGAACTATCCAAAGAAATTCATTCTTCGTTCATCCGGAAAATCTGTTGCTAGCTTTGTTGCAGGATGACCAATCAGACATAAAAGAGCTAGCCCTCCGTAGATTAATAAAATCAAGAAAAATAAAAAAAGGCAATGAAGTTCGTGAGTTTCAACTTCCTCAACTACAAATAGATGCATCTTATTTCTACGACTTCATAGCTGGTCGTAGGAAAGAGTAACCGAGCCACCTATGAAAGTGAAATTCAGCGATACAGAAATATCGAACAGGATTTCTTCAACGGACAATTTAATGTTTTTGCGATAGTTTCCTTGCTAAGCTCAAGCTGTGAAACGATGTGTTAAGCTTGTTACCGAAGCATCTGTTTTTGGTCAAGAGGCACGAGGTGGCTACATTACAGAGGAGATCAAATCCTGGCAAGAATTACTGTTTTTTGAAAAAAAAAAAAAAATGCAATATGTCAACCGTACCGAAGGTCTAAAAATAGCTAGAAGCAATTAAACTTATTTTTTTGCAGGGTTTTGAGATGTCTTCTTTTCGCTTAAACTTCAAGGTTCTAGTACTGCGCGGCACCTGAAGGTGTTGACGTAGAAGACTGAAATTTGGGATTTATACATTTAAGACCATGGGTCAACAATTTATAATAGGGGAGAGTGGGGCACATTTGAACACGGGGCACATTTGAACAATGCTTATAAAATTTTACTTTATTACTCTTTTTTAAAAGTAATTTGAAATTTTAACCTGTCAATACCATATCCATAAACGTCATTGACTTTCCTTGAATATCTCAGTTGTTTCTCGGACTTAGAGGTGAAGGGTACTTTTGCTAGTGGAAGTATTTTCTTTTCGTTTTTTAGTTGTAAGAGTTTAAACAAAAATTACTGCGCGATTTTAAAACAGGAACACATTTTTTTGGAGGAAAAATAAATTTTAAACCTAATTGCGGTAAGGTTTTTACTGGATATATTTCAGTTAAATATTTATAATAAATTTTATGTCACTGAAACAGTTGGGGCAGATTTGAACAAGCGTGTTGGGGCACTTTTGAACATGTTCAAAACTGCCATGATTAGTTTTTTTTAACATATTTAAGACATTTAAGAGAAAATTTAATCAGCTTCAAGCAATTAATCAAGCAATTTGTTATCTGTTCTATAGGGCAAGTATTGGTTTCAGGTAAAAAATGTTTTTGTCATATCGACCATCAGTCTCTGCGTCTATACGTTCTTTGTCTCACTTTTGAGCTATTGAATACTGAAAGTAAGGTCTACTTAAAGCTTTCTAGGTCGAAAAAGTCTTGAAATTTTTATAGCTTTAACAATAATATTCTAGTTTAAGCTATATTTATTCACACAAATTAAAGCTTAGGCTTGGAAAACAAGTTAAAACTAAATGAACTTAGCGTTGGCTATTTTAAAATAGCTATTACTAGAAAACATCTTTAACTAGCTAGCTTAAGCTTATTCTTATTCACTAAAAATCCAGATCTTACTTAAAAATCCAAGTTTAAGATTTATATTTTTGTTTCTTATTAATCTTCGTGGATTTTTGTTTTTTTTTTTTTCTACAAATACATGAATATGATATAACAAAAGTATTAATTTTGAGTTTTATTGATAAATTTTTATTAAAAAATGAATATACAAATAAAATTTAAAAGTTCTTTTATTCAGTAAAAAAAATTATATCATTGTTTAAAGGCTCGATCAAACAGAACGCGTTTTTACGCCGCGTTTCACCGCCGCGTTCAAACGAAGCGTTGTATTACATTGCAACACATGTCCCATGTCACACTGAACGCGTTTTTAACGCCGCGTTGAATTCACCATAATCTTACCGTCGCGTTAAAAAATCTTAACGCGGCGTTGAAAACGCGTTCTGTTTGACCGAGCCTTAAAAGTGCCCCTTCCAAGTTCAAAACTGCCCCATACATGGGGCACTTTTGAACATAAGAACCTGTATTGATTGGAGATAAAAATTCTATATAAGTATTTCGTTAAATGGACCAAATATTTTTCTAAATTGAACGTTAATACTACTGTTCCATGTGAGTAAAATATCAGGCCAATTGCTTGAATATTTTAGGTTTTATCAGTCTGGAAAGCAAAAAGTGTTCAAATGTGCCCCACTCTCCCCTACCGGAAAAACAATTTTGAAAAACAAAATTTGGCTCCGCCCTAGTGGACAGATTGCTATCATAATGTTATGTTTCAGCAGCTGTCAAACTAATCAATGACACCCAGTTGTCAAAATATTTAATAAATTTTGCCATTTCATTTGGACGACAAATCACAATGCCGTGATTTCGCTAATTTTGCGCTAGAAATATTGCCCAGATTTTGGGCAAAAAATCATCTTTTCGGACGAAGTCTACTTTGGGCTAAGTGGATATGTCAACAAGCAAAATTGCCATTAATGGTGTTTCATTCACTCACAGTTTGGTGTTATGGCATGGCAACATCATCCGACCATAAGGAAGGAGAAAACGTTAGATCATTGACGGTATAATACTATGTTAACTCACTTTCTTTTGCCAGAGCTTCGATTTATCCGAACTTGAAGGAAAAATTTGGCGGATGGGTCATCTCATGGTGAACTTTCATAAAATGACTTGACACCACTCGATTATTTTCTCTGGGGCTATATTAAGTCCTTAGTCGGTGCTAACTAGCCAACCTCCTAAAATGAGCTTGAGGCCGACATAACAGACGCTATTGCCTTTCAATCCGTGCTTACGTCATTACAAGACTATAAGTTAACCTAATTTGGTCATTTGATAGTTCGTACAGTTCTATCTTCAGACTTCCTCCCAACCCGTGGGAAGCAGTTGGTAGACTGAATAGCGTCTCAATTGCCACCAGGGGCTTTAGTACCTGTTGACCTATTGAGTCATAGCTCAATTATTGCCAACAGGGACATTATACCTGCTGATCTACCAGTGCAAAAGTCTGCTGTTCCAAAAGTCACCATTGTCGTAGTACCTGCCCATCTCTTATCATCAATTTCGTTTTCCTATCACTCTCATCTGATACCCTTAACAAATAACTAACCCTCATATACATATAGCTATGCGCAGATTTGATTAGTTCTGGAATACTCTTAATTGTGCAAGACGGACCTTTTTCTGAGTTATTGGTGCCACTCAACCTTAATTTACTTAATTCATAAGAATTATCTCCTAATTTTAACCCAACATATCCTCATTCAATTTTTTAACTCTAATTGGTTGAATATTTGTGTTTGACCCCAAACAAAGAAGCTCATTAAAATTAAGTATTCAAAAACCAGTACCGTTTGAGTTTCCGTCAACCAAACACGCAAATTCGTGCTTCAATTATAAAATAGAAAAAACAGCCAAATTTTCATCCAAAATTACAAAATGTCCCACCATCAACGGATCTAATCCAAATGTAATCTTGACCACCTTTTACCTTGTAAATACGTATATTCTGATTAAATTTCCGACAAGCCAATTACTATTAACAGCCGTATAATCATTTTTTTAGACCTAATAACTGTTTAGGTTTTCGTGTCTAACTTAACGAAAATGTCATTATTTCCACCAAATTCCCAACCTTTTTGTTTTAAATACTCAATTACGTAGGTATAGAGATATCCAAATTTGATTGTTGGCTGACACTTTAAGGAGGCTATAGACAGATTGAGATTGTAATTAAACAAAACCCTTTTTGACTTTTTCCCACACTTATCACACATGCAACAAGCAATAATTGACCTGTTTCTTCGGCTAGAACAGGTGAAAAACGATAACCTCAAGAACAGAATAGATACAGTCTTAAAAATTCATCCAAACGTCAAGCTCGAAACAGTTAAATAATATTCCCCATGCAAGAAACTTAGACCCATTTTAATTGGGCCCATTTTATTTTTGAAGAAGAAGATCAAGAATCGTGACCAATTCCAGCCTTATAAACAGCGAAGTTCTTTGAATGCGCGCTGGTAACGTTGGCGTTGTTCAATAATATGTGGGGCTACAGCTAGCACACTCCGAGAATCGAAGTCATATTGATCATTGTCCAGATTGTAATGGTGGCTGCTCATCTTCTTGCCACAAGACCAAAAGGTGCGGTTTGTAACACCAAAACACTTAATCTGCAGTTAGTTTATAATATTAATGCATCTTAGTAGCAGAGCAACAGGTTACTTGCGGCACATGAAGAAAGAAGGAGGTTCTGAGTAAGGGAATAATAGAGTCGTCTTCAATTGCCATTGTGGCGGACAATATGTTGGTATATGGGGAATCCTTTTGTTCGCAGATCGTGATTGGGGGTCACCACTGAAGGGCATGTTTCCCCCGACTTGAATGGCGCTGAGTGAATGATGACTTTATAAGGTTTTGCAATTGCCCAATGCGGTACAGCATACATAAATTCTTTTCATACAATAATTTAGGGCGTTACCGAAATAAGGTGAGGCGGCACAAGATTCTTTTAAATGGTAACACTCCAAGATGAGTGATGATAATTTGTGCACATGGATCATATGCATCCTGCCGACCTCCAACGCGGCTGGACTTTAATTTGAATATTTTATATTTTTCTTTAAAAACAAAGGACTAAGAATCAGGTAATTACGTTGGAGGTTGCAAACTATTAATATGGGCGCCATATTGTCTGTATACAACTTTCAGGTTTAGGTATAGCTGTTTAATGATGACAAAAATCAAGAAGAAAAAAATACATTGTAAGACCAGTTTCAAATAATCTGTTGCATAATTTTAGGCTAAGAGCAGGGTTGCAGAAAAAATTTCGTCTGTCGTCGACCGGTTTTTGAAAATGTTTGTTTTCAGTATTACTTTAGGTAATTATGAAGCATTTGAGAAAAAAAGTGGTCGAGTTGATCTGCAGAGAAAAAAGTAAAATTGTATGTGTTGATATAAATAACCGATAACCATAATATTTCCGGTAAATTTTGTGAATACGGAACGCTTTAAATTTACTTTGATTAACCAATTGAGGTTATCCAGCTGCAGCAAAATTAGTAAATGAGTTGGTGCGTTCCCCAAGGAAAGCAATTTACTACCAAAGAGCATATCGTAAGGAACAGCAACGTACGCGAAAGATGTCAGGTGAGGAAGCATTATCTGTCGTAGTGGAGGCCAAGTCGACGAGCCACCAATACAATATAATTAGAGCCAAGGACCCTGAAAGATTTCCTTCGTACAAAGTTGTTCAACATGCTAAAAAAAATGGCGCAAAATTTTAATTGAATTAGTACGATGCTAAGGCTGTTTTAGTATTATACTAGATTAAAACAACGAATGTGCAAATTTTAATCGAATATAGCATCATACTTTCTCTACCTTTTTACTAAAGTTAAAATCATCGAATACCTATTTTATTTTCTTAGTATCGTGCTAGCTTCATATGACTCTTTGACATTTGCAAACATCAAAAAAGGTTCGTGTACTTACTTTTTTGCACGAAATGTCATTGTTTTAGGTGTGTTCAGAAGCAATTTATTAAAAAAATTCTTTTAGTACGATAATAGTTAGAAAATGTTCAAAATTAAAAGTGAGTTAGTAAACTACTATAAAGTTAGCAAATTGTTAAGTAGTATCATACTAATACCTTAAAAATAAGCTGTTTAAAATTTTGCACCATTGTGTTTTCCCAAAAATAAAGAGGTGTATGTGACCGACAATTCAGCTGGAGTAACATTGCAAGCTTTGATGGACCATACTGTGGAACGTTTGATTATGGCTTAAAAAGAAGTAATGTTACTTTTGAATGATGAACAACTTCGAAATTTGTGTTTGATCTGCTTATGGGGATTCGATGGGAGCTCCGGCCATAGCTCTTATGAACAGAAATTTGTTGGAATGGAAGCTTATAATTCCAGTGTGTTTATAACTTCCGTGGTACCGATCCAACTTGTTTGCGAATGTTCATCTCAAAAAATTGTGATATGGCAAAATCCAAGATCTTCTTCAACTCGATACTGCCGCCCAATTAAATTTGAATATAAGAAGGAATCACCACAAATTTCAGAAGCTGAGAAGCTAAGAGTAGATGCTCAAATTCGGGGTCTGTGCCGTTCAATTGTGAGCATTGCAGAAAAAGTTATGGAAGTTTCACATAAGCTCGTTTTTACAATGGTTGACGGAAAAGTGTAATGCTTTGACGGATACCATCTCTTCTCAGCGCTGTTATATCTGTGGTGCAAGTTCTAAGGATTTCAATCAAATGGAAAATGTGCTGTTAAGGCCTTACAATCCGAGTGCATTACAGTTTGGATTGTCAGTGCTGCACTGTTGGATTCGTACTTTTGAGTGCCTTTTACATTTTGGCTATACGCTATCAATAAAAAAGTGGAAAGTTTGTAAGATTGCATGTTATCTTGATAGCAATTTCAAGTGAATTTGACATCAACATCGAAAAGTTCAGATTGTACACACTGGAGACTGCCAAATGCTTTGTAAAACAGTATCCCTGGTAGCTTAGGCAAATGCCCAAAAAACAGCTTAGAACATTCCCTATACAGAAGTGTTGGACTTAATTATTGCCCCAAATATTTCTAGTGTTGAGAAGTCCAACATCAGTAGCAGTGATGAAACTGAGGCAGAATTGGTCCGATGAATCTGGATCTTAGAAGTATATTTGTATGTTTTTTTTTTTTAATTTACATAGAAAAAAGGATTAAACCAAACTCTAAAAACTTAAAAATGTTTTTTTTATTCATATTAAAGCAATTTTAAGTAAAAAAAAGTAGTTTTCAATAGACTAATTAACTAATTCCAGTTATTGGGGTATCTTGTCCCACTGTGCGTCGTTCAAATGGCTGCCTCGGCTGGCTTCGCAGTAGCGCATTCTGTCACTCCAATTTTCCAAGACCTTATTGATGGTTTCGGGCTGTAGCTCACGGATTACTTGGATTATATTGGCCTTAAGTGCTTGAATCGTTTCCGGATTGTTGACATAAAATCGGTCAAATCGCAACTCCGATTTGATATCGTCAAGACGGCTGATAACGCGATTTGCGAGATGCGGCAATTTTGTTTGTTAACGTAGCCGCCGGCGCCGAAATGAAAATTTGCTTCGTCAGAAAAGATGATTTTTCGCCAAAAATCGTTATCCAATTCAAGCTGCTCTAAGGCTAAACTGCGAAGCGATAACGGAGCGGAAGGCCGTGCGCTTTCAATTTCTGAGTCAAATTGCACCTCGTAAGCCAATAATCCGAGATCTTTGTGCAGAATTCTCTTCGGGCTAGTGCTAGTGCTAGACTCATTTCATTCAGCAGAGGTATGATACTGACTTTCTGTCACGATTTCGAGGTGGGGAACAGCTGTCAGTGTCGGATTTAGTTCAAAAATGTGAGCTAATGCATTGAATTTCGAAGATGGGCTTCAACTTTTTGATTGGATTTTCTCAATTTTTGACATGAATATTATTAAATTTATCACTTGGAGGAAAATGTTAAATTTAATCTAGTATCTTTTGCTTAAGAGATGAAATAGCATGTGTATGCAAGAAAATTTCATTTGTAAATTTATAGAATTCTTTTTTTTAATATTCAAACGCACTTTATGCGCACTTTGAGTCCTTAAGTATTCAACGTGGCTGTAGTTCCCATGCACTGAGTACTATGACATGCCTTTTATTAAAGTTAAAATCATCGAATACATACATTATTTTTTATTTGCGATGTAGGTACTATAGGGCAAGTTCTGCATTTGGAAAAAAAATCGAACTCGAGATTTTGATCAAAGTTGATATTATGAGAATATCGATGACGAAAAAAGTGGGTCCGGCAATTCCGTCTGTCTGTCTGTATGTCCGTATGTTTGTATGACTGTATATCTATATGGCTGTACCCTGTACCTCGAACTACAGCCTAAACTACTAGAGGTATTTTCTTCAAATTCAGTACTTAAAGGTCTTTTGTGATTCCCTAGAGGAGAAATTGAAATATTTTTTTTTAGCTCCAAAACTAACGGTACCCACCATACACCCGTAATGCAAAATATTATTTATCTCGAAAAAGGCTATAACGATTTTAATAAAAAAAAAATTAGGTGTGATATTATGAACATTGGCTACATTTTGGTCGAAAAAAATTTCGGGGGGAAATGTTATTAGGGGTACCTGTCATAGAACCGTTTTTTTGATTTTCGAATTTCTCCCCAACTGCTCTAACGATTTTAACCAAAATTTTTATGCAGGAGCTGCTTCGCATTTCAAAAAATATAAACTAAAAATTTTTTCGAAAAAATAGTTTTTGGATTTTTAAAAAAATAATACAATTTTTTTTTGAAAATTCAATATCTTGAAAATTGATGCACGATTAAATTTTAAAATTACGTTTTAAAATGTATTTTATTAAATACTAACAATTTGCATATCAATTTTTCTTATAAAAATGTTAAGGAAAATTTAGTACACAAAAAACATGTTTCAGTGTGTCTGTATGTCTGTACCTCTCACTACAGCCTAAACCTATTTCTTTCAATCTCGGCGGTTAAGGCTCTTAGGTGATTCCCTAGAAGAGAAATTGAAATTTTATTTTAGCTTCAAAACTAACGGTCCCCCCATACACCCGTAATTCAAAATCTCATTTATTTCGAAAACGGCTCTAACGATTTTGATAAACAAAATAAGGTGTGATATTATGGACATGGGCTACATTTTGGTCAAAAAATATTTTGGGGCAAAATGTTATTAAGGGTACCTGTCATAGAACCGTTTTTTTTATTTTCGACTTTTTCATTAACGGCTCTAAGGATTTTAACCAAACATTTTCACCAAGAGTCCCCTTAAGTTCAAAATAATATTGTATATAAAAATATTCGAAAAAATATTTGTTGGGTTTGTTTAAAAAAAAAAAAAACATTAAATCAATATTTTCAAAACCTATGAACGATTATTTTTTGAAATTATATCCTAAAATCAATATTATTTAATACTTAAAATTCGCATCCCACATTTTTTTCTTGAAAAATTTTAGAGAAATTTCTTTTATAAAAAATTTATTTAATAATAAAACGATTTTTTAAAGTTTATTTGCATAAATTCATACTTTTCCGGAAACCAGACAGAAATTTTATGGATTTGAACATTATTATCTCATTAAATCCATGTTTTATATTTATAAAATGTATCTTAAATTCCAAAGTACTTTTACATAAGAGCAAGTTCGTGCATTTTATTTTCCAAAAGTTTACTTACATGCATATTTAATCTTCAATAGATAACAAAAAACTAGGACCTGAATATTCAACATAAAACTGCTGCTTTTTTCAGTAAGGATTTTGAAAATTCAGGAAAATAAAATTAATTTACAAATATATTTTGTTGGAGATCTAATGGAGTTCTTCGCAATTTAACAGTTTTCTCTACATAATTATACGTTTATGTTGAATATTATATTTGGCTGTGAGTTTGCTTTCTTTTCCTGAATTTTCAAGATCTTTTCCGTAAACAAAAGCTAGTTTATGTTGATTGAATATTCAGGTCTATTTTTTTTTTTTTTTTTTTTTTTAAATAATACATACCATAGAATATCTTACAAAATTAAAGACCATCAAATAAAAAGATTCAATATAGTTATGTATCTGAAAAATTTTCATTTTTATTTTACATTTTTTACTTTCACTTGGTTTTCTACAATAAACAATGAAAATGTCATTGCTTTAAATAAAGTAACCGTATATAGCTTAGTAGGCTTAAATTTTGATTAAAAAAGTACAAAAACAATACTGAAAAAGGAATAATAAGCAATACATTAATAAAACTGCAAAAAAAAGGATTTCTCTGTCCAGAATCACGTTTTCTGTAAATAATACTCGTAGAAAAGCATCTATAAACAATCGGAAAAACATTTTTTGTGAATTGTAATATTCAATTTTTACAATAGTTGTTCTTAAAAGCTTCGGCATAAACAAATTTATTTTAACGGCTTGTAAAGTAATGAATAATTATCAATAATTGTTATAATTCAGACAGTTTTCCAGTTATTTTGCACAAAATTAAAATTAAAAACAACTTAATTTACAATCTAAACTTAACAATATTAATGAGCAAATATTTTATACCTACCTCGAAATTTGACACTTTTCTTTTCAGAGCTTCACAATATTTTTACATACACATACGATTTTATTTTAAAACGCGCACTCTATCACTTTGTGACAGTTACTGCGAGACTGATTTTGATCTGATGAACATTTTTCTACGTTCTTACATTTTCTACTCTGTTTTCCCACGATTACGAGATTATCAAAATTTACAATTTATATTCAACAAAAAAATTTGAATTTGAGAAAAACGATATCACTAAACCACGCTGAGGAAAACTATGTTTGTTGAAATTTTGTCTCTCCTTCACCTTTTCCAACGATTAATTGACTATTCAACAAATGCATACAAGATTTTTAGTATTTCACTTTCATCTAAAACTTCAACAGTTTTCAAATCAAAGAAAAAAATGATATCCCGCAAAAAAAATTGTGTTGAAAATTCACCTTCGTTCTTATTTGTAAGCAATCTAGATATTAAATATCAAACCAACGGTTCTGAGTATTCAACAGCGATGCTATATTTTCTTCAAAAAGTGTTTAATTATGTTGAGAATTCAACATATATGTGTAATTTTCAACAAAAAACTGTTGACTTTTAAGCAAATGTTTATTTTTACTACATTTCCATTTCTTTGCTAAAATAATTGTAGTAAAATTAAATTGATTTTGAAATAAGTTAAACACTTATTGTAGTAGTTTTTCGAATATATCTTAGAGTGCACCGAAGAGTGGAACAGATCTTTACATTGTTTTGTACATTTGGTATCAACGAAATCCTTATTTTTGGATTAGAAATTTCCTTTCAGATCGTTTAATACATATTGTATCGGACAGTTTCAAGTCTGATCTTTACAAAATAAATCCTGGTATTCCCCAGGGCTCTGTTTTGACTCCGACTCTCTTCCTCATTTTTATAAATGATCCCTTGTCTGAAACTTCTAATCCACTTCATTGTTTTGCCGACGACGACTCTACTCTCAGCTTCTTATACTTATTCTCGAATTCACGTCTGTCTCCTTCGAAAGTGGCATGGCAACGGAAGTGCCAAAACTTCTTCGATTGTGATCTGCAAAAAGATAAAGAAAATCCAGAATTTGATTGTTGTGAAAAAAAATAAAAAACGATACCTTGGTTTAATCATGGTTTAATCTAATCGAACATTGAATTAATGTCATGCTATTTTGATTTAAAATTATTCGGCTTTGAAGTTAAATCATTCTAAAAAACATTTTTAAACTAGTGTTTTTTTTTTCTCTGTTCAAATATCTTCCTTGGCTCAAGTTGTTACTTAAGCTCAAAAGTACCAAATTCAAACAGGCAAGTTGAACTTCGATAGAATTACTTCATTGATCTTCTCAGCCCCTTCAAACGAGTTTTTCAGAAGTAAATTATCTCTTGCGAGGAATTGACAAATCCGCCAAGAGTATCTCTTGTCATGAAAAGTGCTGGTCATTAGCCTTTCGGAATCACAAAAAATTTTAGTTGCTCTCGAATTTTTCAAACACGCACCTATAGAAATGCTTGAGTCACTAGGCTTAGTCTCTCTATATGCCGTCATGGCGTCAATTTTTTTTTTACTTCATTGATCTTCTCTTTTATGTTGCTATTTTAAATTAAAATCAAGGGTTCCAAAATGCTAAGACATGGATGTCGCATGGTGATAGTTCCCTATATTAATATAGCTATGTAGGTACCTATTAGCATTAAGTCTTTATAATCTTGTTCCGGTTATTGTAGAATTAGGACACAACACAACGCAAAGGAGTAAGGTGTTTCTAAACGTAATACTAATCTTTGAATATACCCACAACTCTCCCGCAGTTGGGAGTCTAATAACTTTTCTAGATTTTATTGCTAAAAAAAGAAAAAAAAAAAAACTTCTAAATTGGGTAGAAGATGCCCTTACACCTCTGGTTCTGTTATATTGCTTCTAGCTGGTCTTGCATGTGGGAACATAAATCAATAATTTCAACGGTTCAGGTGGTCTTTCTGGAAAAAATCAGTGTCTATCCGCAGTATTCGAACTTTAATTGGAAAAATGTACTTTTGTAACTTCTTTTCTGTCTGACTGGATATTTTTTGGCGAAATTAAAAGTTAAGAACTGTAAATGGTTAGTTTAGGTAAGAGTTACGTAGGTACCAAGTTGTAGGTAACTCAAATAGGAAAAGAAAGTAGCACTAGAAATCGAAGCCATTTATTCGTTTTTACTGGTCAGTGCAGGTGTAGACATTGAGGTGAAAAGGTGATTGTGTTATTTAGCCAGGAAATGAGACTTAAGATAAGGTATCACAAATGATATGGGTAAGGCGATCAATAAGTACCATGGTCATAAAAAAGAATTAATTACAGTCTTTAATACAAAAAACTGAGGAAGTAATGAAATAAAAATAGCCAATAAAGTCAGAATGAATCGGTCAAGAAATATTGATGTTTTTTTTTTGTTTTTAAATTACCGTCATTTATTTAAGGCAAATCAGGTATTTAGATAGTAAAACCTTTATAACAAATATGTTAATAATAAGCTACAATTTCCTTGGCTTTATGCATGAGACTTAAGGGCCTTGCGGTTCTTTAATAAGTATTAATTTTACAATCAATGCCGTAAAAGTTAAAAATCAATATCAAAGAATCATTTAAACTCCCAGATGAGTGTAGTGTCTTTCAGGCTGAGATCTACGCTATTGAAAAGGCGGCAGACTTGGTACCCACGAAAAAACTGAACTCGTCAGAGATCACATTCTTCGTGGATAGCCAAGCTGCCATTAAAGCTTTAGCCAGTGAGACTATAAGATCCAAACCAGTAATAAAATGCCGAGACATGCTCAACAATATTTGTAACACTAACCCGGTTGTCGAGTCGATGATGAAACTCGATATATTTTATCGCTGAGTAAAAAGAACATTAGAATCCTGATTCCTGATAGGTGTACTAACGGGTCACTGCGCCATTGGCACAATGGCCACTAGAATGGGTGCATTTGCACCCGATTTCTGTAGGAGCTGTCAGGATGTCGGGGAGATTGAAACCATTAAACATCTGCTCTGCGACTGTCCGAACCTCCAAACAAATCGCCTCCGTTACTTTGGAAACAGGTTTGTTGAAAAACTGGACGATCTAACGCAGGTCTCAATGGCAAATATGAGAAAATTTATTGTAAGCACAGGCTGGTTCGCAAATGAACCAGTCTTCATAAGACATTATACTCTGTCCAACAAAAATTGTCAGTACATGCCTTATGGGAGAGCTTTTTCTAAAGCAGTGGCGCCTGATGCACCCTCACTACAATGCGTTAGGAAAAATGCCACTAAAAAAAGAGCAAGCCACTGACTTTTCTTAAGGAATTGTTGTTGTAATTCTTTGCAAAAAGTTGTACACCCCAACACGACCGTCGTATCCCACTGCTGATGAGATATAGAGCTGTGTCAACTGCGATTGATTCGGTCTTTGTGACCCGTTCACCAAAAAGATTGATTGATTGCAATCAAAGGAGACCAAATCAATCAATCCTAATGTCAATGTCTTGCCACTGGAACCGATGAACGAAACGAACGAAAAAAAGTTATGTTTCGTTCATTCAACTTGTTCTCAATCATTTCACAATACCAAATAGGAATGAACACGAAACAGAATGTATATTCCTCATTTCTTTCATTTTCACATTGTTTCGGTCTCGGTCTGAACGAAACGATTGGAAAAAAATATTTTGGTCGAATGAATGATTGAAAACATTTCGTGTCGGTCTATATCTCGTTCGGAACGAAACGGATGGATTAAAAATGATTGAATGAACGATTGATTGAAAAGACCGAATCCTCGAAACAATCAATCAATGATTGATTCGATCTTTTAAAATGAACGATTGGCACAGCTCTAATGAGATACTGTCAAGATCAAGACAAGAGTGTCAATGTCAAGTGTCACTCAATACGATCGTGCGCTCTCTATCTACCTCAAAACAGAGTTACCATTATCATTCTCAATTGCAAGCAAAGAGCTTTTTCAGTGGTTTTTATTAAGGAGCTTTTGGGATTTGAAGCTTTTGAGAACACATTTTAAGAAGATGAGTATGTTGAGTGTTGTCGTGTTGCTTTTCGACTTAAAAAAAGGGGCCTATTATCTTACCGCTTGGCGTTGTGGGAAAAGGTAAATTGAATATTGTTTTCAGTCGTTTTGAATCGGCAGACGGTAGCCCTACGCGTTTTTTACTTTCATTTGCGGCGATTTATAATTTAAACTACGGAATCCCTGTGAGAGCTTTAAAAGGCGACACACTTATGCATGGCAATGCAACCAGAATGAGAGACAAACGTCCTATCTTCCCTGTACTGACAATTTTCGTTGGACAGAGTATAGTTAGGAGCATCTCTGCTTTTATTAATAGGGGATCACAATGGACCGATAGGCCCCCGTGTACGCAACTCTGGGCTGTCCACGCCCCTCCTAACCTAACCTAATCTATCACAGGGAACAAACATTCACTTGTCAATGTGGTGATTTTAATTTATTCTCTATAGAACGTCCAGCCTGTCTTATGGGACAGTAACTACGACAGAAAATTGTAGTAAAAAAGACTCTTACAGTTTACAGTTCTGACCACAGAAACAAATTTCTGTAAACCTTGAAAAATTATGAAATAAAGTTCAGGTAGGTAAATAGAAATGGTGACCACCAGCAGCCTAGCCCTGTGGCCAAATTAGCGCTGAAGTATGCGCTGAAGTATGATATCCTAACCCATATAACTTGTGAATGGAATCAATATGGGAAATTGTAGACATTTTCACGGAGTCATCCAGTTTGGATTAAGTTCAAAAATATGGATCTAGTATAGGTTTCGATGAATCTTATTGTGTGTTTGCTTTTACACTATCATCCGAAAATTGAATCACTCACTCAGTTGAACCACCGCATTCATCCAACAGAATCTAAAATGTGCCAAGCTACTTAGCTTGTTGACTGGTGCTGGGACAGTAGCCAATCCGATTGAGTGATCCTCCGGCCCCCGCACCGTTAACTTCAATCAAAGTTCTCAGTGCGCTAGCTTTTGATCTTAGGAATCATACGAAGGGCAAGGCACAAAAGTAACCGAAGTTCGTTCTAGATCCATTTTGTCGCGTTGACAAAAGAGATCAAAGTCTTTGATCTTTATTTCCGAAAGTTCGTCAATGCTGTCATCAAAAAAATGGTCTTCTTAATGATTGTGCTCTAAATTTTTGCAGAGCAGGGCATTTGCAGAGGAAATGGAGGACGGATTCCCGATGGTCCCCACAGCTATGACCAGTGCCGCCGCTGGGTGTTCGTGCGCCCTTGTGCAAGAACCTTAAATTACCGCTCCGTGTCTCGGGTGCACGGGGGTATTTACGTTGATTAAGTGAAAGTTTTATTTATTCTCCATTTCGCAGTTGAAAAATTTAAACAAACGTGCATTGTTGTTGTCGCTTTCCCAGCTACACCAAATTCTTATACAATGAACGTAGTCTTTATAGCATATTATATGCACAGCTTTACATCCTTTTCAGATTATTTACTCTTTTTAATTGAGACTTATAAGTACTACATATAAGGCAAGTTATGCATTCGTATAAAAATCGAACCCGAGATTTTGAATAAAGTTGACATTACGATGATAGCGAAGACTAAAAAAGTAGGTCTCGAAATTTTTTGATAATTTGTTTTATGCTTAAGCGCCCAAAATTTTAAATATTCCTGTGCATTAAAATTTTCAAATCTTTTTTTTTTTGATTTCAAATTTTTTTTCGAAACTCAATATTTCGAACACCCCATGCTTGATTTTTTTAAACTTGATAAATAATAGTTTTCGAAAATCGTGTTTTTTCTCGAAAACGTTTCCGAGAATTTTGATAAATTCTTACGTAATAAAAAAAATGTTTTAAAAATTTGTATATAAAAGATTATTTGACTTATAACTTATAACTTATAACTTTGTTATAAATTTTGTTCTTGCATAAACTAATATTTGCTTGCATCACATGGTATCCTGTTCTCAGCTCCAGTGAACTTTATGTTTATGAACAGCTTTTCTCTAATAGCATTCATTTTTGAAATTCTTAGTCTTTTACATAAGAGCAAGTTCGTGCGACCCAGTCGTGCATTTTATTTTAAGAAGAAATAAAAAATATGGCGATTGCGAATAATTTTCTTCAACAAAACCATTTTCATATAAAATGCAAACATTCGAGTCACAGTTTTTAATTTATGTATGTCAAATCAATCCTTTGGTAAAAACCAATAGTTTATAGCTTGACAGAAAGAAAACAAAGTAGTTTTTGATGGTTTTAAAAGTTTTTGTTTTCACTTTCTTTTTGAAACACTTACAGCCGTATTTATTAGAATTCCCTAAACGCGTAAATAGTTATGCAATGCATAAGGACTTATTCATCCACTATGCAAATTCATATTTATAAAACATTTGCCTACCCTGCATAGTTATAATGAGCTTGTGTCAAATAAAGTACCAAAAAGTAAGAATCTATTACATTTAGCCTTCATAACACTCAGCTGTTTATCAAAAAACAAAAAAAAAAACATCTTGTCTGTCTATCGAATTTAATAAACAAAAAGGAAACTACCAAAAGCTAAAAGAATTCCAACAATTAACTTTGATTCATCAGATCAAGTATGTTATTATCTCTAGCACAATACTGGAAATCAAATTGTTATTCGTTTCATTATAGCTGGAATACTCGTCAGACAAGTTCTTGAGGATATAATTCAATAATGGAAGATAATAATTACAACACTAACACACCGGATGAAGAAGGATGCGTGGAGAGACATCACCAACAAGTATATTTATCTATTTAATTCTAAACAATTTTCAATTCAATTTGTTTTTAATATATTAGTATAACATTTTTCTTTAAATAAATAAAAATAACACAAAGTTTTAGTTTCAATATTAAGTTAAAGTAATTTTTTTTGTTGATAATCTTTATAATTCAATGTGATGTCAAAGTGAATGTGACAGTTCAATACTAAAATGTCCTTATGTAGGCACTATTCAACCTCCAAACGCGTTTAGCTTATAATGCCCCTATTCAACGTCACATAAGTTTTATAAATAACGATTTTGCGTTTAGAGGCATTATAAGGGTTGCATAGCCTTATGTACTCACTATAATGAGTTTATAAATATGGCTGTTAATCATTTACTTCCGGATCTGCAAGTATTATATATAATTCCTTGACATCTTAGGTATGCTTTGATGAAATTTGACATTTTGTGGCTTATGTGATATGTGATATAATTAGCGTCTGAACTCTGAATGTCAATTGAAAGCTTAAATTCGAACAACCAATGAAACGTTAAATTTCTGAGTTATTCCGATTTTGTTCAATTCGTTGACATTTAAGTTGTTTATCAATTCAATTCCAAAATTAATTAAAAACTATTCGTAAACCCTTATTTAAAAAGAAACATAAATATTTAGAAACATTTTTTTTACCGTTGGTTTTTTTCCCAATGACTGCACTCGAAGAGGTTATTTGGTTTGAGAGGCGACAGTCACAAACAAAATATGTATGAATAAAGATTTGTAGTAGATTGTGTGTGGGAACTACGTAGTGAACGGTCAAATGTAAACAAGTTCCAATAGCTAAAGGAAAACTTTTGGAGTATGCTGTATAGGTTGAGTTATATCGATCTCTTAATTTTCCGCCCCTAGACATTGGCGCCCTTGTGCGCCGCACATTTTGCACATATGGTAGCGGCGGCCCTGGCTATGACGGTGAGTTTTGTGAGGAATGCCTAGCTTCGCTGCATACTCTCCTATTGGCCAGTGTCCGCTACAGGTAGCTACGAACCTGGCTATGTCTTGCCTGGGTCAACATTTCAGATAGAATGTTCAGGATGTATTATTATAGGTGGGCCAGATCAGAAATAATAATATCTACGGAAAAGTCATTTGTTTAGTACCTTTAATGTTGTTCCTTTTTTCATATAAATGACATTGCATTAATTAACCATTTTCATAAATCACCAATGTTTAACCACGAGGCCAAGTTCGTTCGACTAATTCTGCATTTTACCAGAAAGAACTAAAGCAGACCACTTCAAAAAATATTGCTCGGTTTATGAAAAGCAGTTCGAATTTCCCCTCTAGGAAATCTTTTAAAAAATACTTTTTATGCTCTAGCCTTTAGAAGACGCACATCAGCCGGGCTGACGACAACCACTTTTTTTATTTTTTCATCATCAAAGGGCTAAGTTTGTTTTTTTTTTCCAAAGGAAACCAATACCTACTTGCTCTGCAGCAAAAGTAAGAAAAACAAAAAATATAAAAAAAATCTTATCAACTCACATTTTACTGTGAAGGCCCCGGCGAGATTCGAACTCACGATCTCCTGTTTACTAGACAGGCGCTTTAACCAACTAAGCCACGGCGCCGTTATTTCTTCGGTGCCAAAATATTATGACAAATCTATGGAGCTTTCAGAACTCAACAATTCAATTTCTGATTTGTATATTAAGAGAATTCAATGAATCATTCCGAACATAAATAAGTCAGATAAGATTATGAAGGTCTAAAAATAAACCCCAACCAGTTGTGCTTCACTCATTCAATCTTTTTGAGAATATGGTCGAATTATGAAATGAAAATAGATTTCATTGACCTTATTTCATCATTTCAAAAATAGTGTTTATTTTAATTTTAGTAGGTAGAATCAATTATTTTATTCTGTGGGATAGAGAATACCAACAACAATAATATGCTATTTTGATTTCTAAAAATGATACCTCTAAATTAATGGAATTGAAACTTTTGTTTTCGGCGAACAGATGTTCAAAAGAGAAATTGAAAACTAAGGGAAATTTTTCAGTGTTTTGCAAAAGTTTTACGAAAATTATTTTACTCACAATGTTTAACTCATTTCGAAATCTTTAAATTTTGATTTTTGGGTCAGGGCAGTCTTCGTTCGAATGTGCAATAATACAGGGTGTCCCTTAATTCGTGCATAATATTTTAGGGCGTGATTATTGGGTATATTCTAAGAAAAAATCGTTCTAAACTAAGGGCCTATATTCAATTTTTATATCATATACCTATCGGGAATTTAAGAAAAGGCTTATTTTGGTGTGCGCTGACCCATGTCGAAGGTAATTGCGCTCTTAGTACTAATGCTAGAAACTTCATTTGGGACTTTATTTTAAGAAGAAATACCAGTCTTTGTAGTTGCGTCTAAGCAAATTTGATATCCTATCATATGAACGATACCAAGTACATGCTATCAACAAACCAACGAGATTCTGGTTGCATTGCCATGCATAAGTGTGTCGCCTTTTAAAGCTCTCACAGGGATTCCGTAGTTTAAATTATAAATCGCCGTAAATGAAAGTAAAAAACGCGTAGGGCTACCGTCTGCCGATTCAAAACGACTGAAAACAATATTAAATTTACCTTTTCCCACAACGCCAAGCGGTAAGATAATAGGCGCGTTTTTTTTAAGTTGAAAAGCAATACGACAACACTCAACATACTCATCTTCTTAAAATGTGTTCTCAAAAGCTTCAAATCCCAAAAGCTCCTTAATAAAAACCACTGAAAAAGCTCTTTGCTTGCAATTGAGAATGATAATGGTAACTCTGTTTTGATGTAGATAAAGAGCGCACGATCGTAGGTATTGAGTGACACTTGACACTCTTGTCTTGATCTTGACAGTATCTCAATCTCATCAGCAGTGGGATACGACGGTCGTGTTGGGGTGTACAACTTTTTGCAAAGAATTACAACAACAATTTCTTAAGAAAAGTCAGTGGCTTGCTCTTTTTTTAGTGGCATTTTTCTTAACGCATTGTAGTGAGGGTGCATCAGGCGCCACTGCTTTGGAAAAAGCTCTCCCATAAGGCCTGTACTGACAATTTTTATTGGACAGAGTATAGAGAAAAATATTCATTACCATAAAATTCATTTTTTTAATGACTGATACATTTCCTTTAGTAGTTGCAGCTAAGAACAAGATGCCACATGATTCAAGCAATAAAAATTACATTTCAAACAAAAAAATTTTGAGCCGTTTTTGATATCGAATTTAGCAAAAACAATTTTTTTTTAAGTTTTGAAATGCAATATTTTCCAAACCTTTTAGAAGCTTCTATATAAAAAATGTCATTAAAATCCGTTATACAAATAATGAGCAATTCAAAATTCTAAAAAATAGTTCTATGGTAGGTACAGTCAGTAATATCTGAGTTTCAATTTTTACTTGCGATATAGGTACTATAGGGCAAGTTCTGCAGTTGGAAAAAAAATCGAACTCGAGATTTTGATCAAAGTTGAAATTACGATGATAGTGAAGACGAATAAAGTGGGTCCGGCAATTCCGTCCGTCTGTCTGTCTGTATGTCTGTACCTCGATCTAGAGCCTAAGCCACTGGACTAGGGATATTCATTCACTAAACATCGATGTATCGAATCCATTCTATGTTCACCATACGAGACATCGGATAGATCCGATGTTTTGCCTAGTAAATTTTCTATTCGATGTATCGCTGTTTTTTTTTTTTAATCAAAAAACTATGACAAAGAACATAAAGACTTATTTTTATTAATTTCATTCAGGTCGGTGAATATTAGAATCGGCTCTTTTACGAGCAACTGAGGTTACGCATACTTTTGCAAAAATGTGTGCATCAGCTCTTTTTTGTCTTTAGTTCTTGTCTTTGATTAATTTCTTAGGTTTTGTCTTTCATTTCACTGTCCTGCCTGAACTGTACTGCTTCATATACTTCCTCTTACTCTCACTCATCTACAGTGTGATTTGTGAATCGAAATTTGTCTTATTACGCTAATCTTAATCTAAAACAATTAAACTGATCAAATTTTTTTTGGTTTTTTAAGGAACAAATAATACTTTGGCTAGCACATATTGTTAGTTTTCATTTGTTAAAGGAAAAAATCATTAAATAAAGTAGGTATTCGATGTTGAAAAAACATCGATGTGTTTAAGCGATGTATCGGAAGACATCGATGCCGGTTTCCGATGTCTGACATCGAATAAAAACATCGATGTTTTTCGTAAGTGGACAGCCCTACACTGGACCTATTTTCTTCAAACTCGGTAATTATGGGTCTTCGGTGATTCCCTAGAGGGGAAATTGAAATTTTTTTTTAGCTCTAAAACTAACGGTACCCCCCATACACCCGTAATGCAAAATCTTATTTATTTCGAAAACGGCTCTAACGATTTTGATAAAAAAAAATTAGGTGTGATATTATGGACATGGACTACGTTTTGGTAAAAAAAATTTGGGGCAAAATGTTATTAACGGTACCTGTCATAGAACCTTTTTTTTTGATTTTCGACTTTCTCATTAACGGCTCTAACGATTTTAACCAAAAATTTTCAGCAGGAGTCCCCCTAAGTTTAAAATAATATTGTATATAAAAATATTCGAAAAATTATTTGTTGGTTTTTTTTGAAAAAAATTTTTTTTTGAAAAATCAATATCTTCAAAACCTATGAACGATTATTTTTTGAAATTATTTCCTAAAATCAATATTATTAAATACTTAAAATTCGCATCCCACATTTTTTTCTTGAAAAATTTTAAAGAAGTTTCTTATATAAAAAATTTAGATATTAATATAATAATAAAACGGTTTTTTAAAGTTTGTTTGCATAAATTCATACTTTTCCAGAAATCAGACGGCAATTTCATTTTAAATTCATGTTTTATATTTATAAAATGTATCTTAAATTCCAAAGTACTTTTACATAAGAGCAAGTTAGTGCGATCCAGTCGTGCATTTTATTTTTTTAAGAAACCACTACAAATGCTTATAATTTTTGATTCAAAATAGCTTTTTTGGCATTTAGTCCACAAAAATTCGTCCGGGTGATCTCACATGGACTCATCAGTTGACTATGAGGACCTTGTCAATACGCAATTTTTCTTAAATTCAGTTCAACTTACATCGATTTTTTGACAAAAATCCAATGTGAACTATATCCAACCAAGATTATAATTATAATTTTTGTTCTTGCATAAATTCATATTTGCATAGCATTCTGTTTTTCTCTCTTACTACTTAAAGAATTTAAAAATTAATTTTATCCTTATGAATAATTTTCTCTAAAAACATACGTTTTTAAAATTCCTAGTCTATTACATAGGAGCAAGTTCGTGCGATCCAGTCGTGCATTTTATTTTCTATCAAAATCGTTAAAGCTTTTTTCGAGATAAATAAGATTTTGCATTACGGGTGTATGGGTGGTACCGTTAGCTTTAGAGCTAAAACAAAAATATCAATTTCCCCTCTATGGAA
The DNA here is from genome assembly GCA_963931855.1 of Philhelius festivus. NCBI lineage: Eukaryota > Metazoa > Arthropoda > Insecta > Diptera > Syrphidae > Philhelius > Philhelius festivus. The sequence goes on from OZ007555.1 coordinate 216,995,542, forward strand.
TCACCGATGACCCTTAAGTACCGAGTTTGAAGAAAATAGGTCCAGTGGCTTAGGCTGCAGATCTAGTTACAGACATACAGACAGACAGACGGAATTGTCGGACCCACTTTTTCGTCTTCGCTATCATCGTAATGTCAACTTTGATCAAAATCTCGAGTTCGATTTTTTTTCAAATGCATAACTTGCCCTATAGTTCCTATGTACCTATGTACAATATCACTACTAAAAATTTAAAATTCGGTTGACTTTATGTTCTTCAGAGTGTGTATTCCCGGTTGTAAGTGACAACAAGCTTATTAATAATTCGGTAGATCATTTATATCTGTAAAAGTCATTTAATTGAAAACCGTAGTAAGACATGTATAACTCAATTATTTGTGAATCTCTGATTTCAACGTTCAATGGTCAGTTGGAGAATTAAATGACCTCTGGAGAATAATTATAATTAACCAGCCAAAACCCGAAAAATCTAATATGGTGGTCTCTTATTTTTGGGAGTTTATTCACATTCTGTACACTTCCACCAAACTGTAACCTCTTTGCTATGTTTTCCGGCTCAGCGGTCTTTTATGTTTTATGTATTTAATAAGGAACAAAATTTAAACTAAAAATTAAGGAAAAAAAATGAAAAATACAGATTTTGTCAATAATTTAATATAATTGACGAACCTGCTGCCTCATTATACTTTGTCATTATTTGCACTTACAAACCAAAATCTTTCAATAAATAATTATTGATCGAAATTATTGCCCACGCCTTTTTCATTATTTTGCCCTTTTAAATAAAAAAAAAATAAATAAACTATCTAACAATAAGCAATTTCAAACTTGTAATTTTGGTATTGTCGGCCTGTCTCCAGCTTTGGTGTGTTCCCATTATGTACCTTAAATTAATAATAACCCACAAACATTATAATTTTTCCAATCTCCAACAATGAGTCTTACATTTTTTGGCCCTTAAATTGCAAATTTCCGGTACACTTGTTTATACAGTTGCTTCATATGAAGGTATCTATACATAGTATGTGTTGTGAATGCCTGAGGCCAAACAGGCAGGCCTATAAGATTGTTGACACAAGCGAAAGCTGTAAAATTGTTTTCCAACCATTTAACCATTATGAGGTATTTACATTACGCCACACTTTGATCGAAGGCATTTTCAAGCCATCCGTCTGTTTCGCCTCCTTAAGTGTCTTTGTACATTCAACACGATTCAACCATTTAACAAATCGATCAAACAAGCCAATTATGTGTACTAACATGGCCTGGACGTCAGTCCCCTTTTAGCAACGTTCAACATGAATTTGCAGAGAAAATAATTGTCCAAACCATCCATCAAAATTGTTAATAATGACATCTAATTCGCCCCATGCACATCCACTTGCTACATCTCGACAAGCTAGGTTGAACAAATAAAGTAGCCACATTCACGTTACTGGCAATTTCTCTCAAAATTGACCGCATCTCCGGTCGGTGAAGTCGGTAGAGCGGTCTTGGGATGACAAGTCAATTATTCGTCCAATCGGCCGCAACAACCATGTGTCGACCGTGAAGACCTCGTTAGAATAAAATTGCAACCTCACTGCAGCGTAGAGCTCCGCCAAACAGTGCCACACCATTATTCACACCTTTTATCAGCTGCGAACACTGAGAAGCGAGACTATAATGTTCTCGTAGCTATCTGCGTCGCCAAAGAGTTCTTGGCCTCCGTCACTCAAGATAAACATGCTGCGCTCGCAGATTCTGTGCCAGAGCGTTATGTTTAACCGTCACAAATATGTACTCGTTCCCTAAGCGAGCTCGCAAGGCATTCCAACAATGTCGGAGCTAATTTTGCCAATAAAATGCAAATAATTGCCATTAATCGAAAGCGGAAAAGTTGAAACGGGCGCGCAATAGAAATCGCAACAGAATGATGGAACCGACGACGACGATGATGATGACGATGATTATCAAAATCTGAGCTGAGTCGCATGGCGCTGTGCTGACCATCATCTTAATCGGCATAACCTCTTCGCCCGATCCTGCTGATGCAGATCTTGAGAAGTAGGAAGCAGACAGGACGGTCGTTTGGCCTGCACTGCTGCGGTATTCCTTGCTGTGCCTCAGAAATATCGAATCGGACATGTGACTTGCGATTTTGACTGTTTTTAGCCAGAAGTCCAATGGGGCCAATAAAGGAACACAAGAACCGATTGGACGTAGCATCCGGCGGCGATGGCAGTAGTGGCGGTGGCGGCGGCGGCGTCTATCGAAATGTTCGGCGCACCTCATTAGTTATTCTGACGAGAATCATCGTCGTCCTCATCGTCTGGTCCTATAAAGTATACCTATACCTACCCAGAATCGGGAGGACTTGTTTTCCCTCTGGCCTCTGGGTTAGATGACAGTTTTGTGGTCCAATTCAAATGTCGTGTAGCTATCACCGATTTTTGTTGCCATCGGAACAAGATAAAATGTCATCTCATGCAAAACACACAAACACACATCGCTGAATGAAACTTGTCAACCAATTACGAATATTTTTCTTTGGTCTCGACTCTCTCGGCTCGACCGGGGCTTCCACAGTGCAATCACTTTTATTGGATTTTTTTTGTATGCTGAATCCGACTTCAGGTGATTGGCAATCAGTTGGGGAGATGCCAGACGGCTGAAATGTCGGAAGTGTGGTTTTTTCGATGAGAGATGTTGAATTGGAATTTATTTTGGAATATTTGACAGATACATTGTGGTAGCAACAGTCCATCAGATATGCGGAAGTAACGAAAGGCTTCTGTCAACTATCAATATTTCTGGATTCATAAATGCATGATATGTAGTTAAAACTTGGGTTAACTGGCACTTAACTCAAATTGAGTATTTTTTTGGCAGTGGTCGAATTTTTATTCTAAGAAATTAAGGTTTTTACTTGCGATATAGGTACTATAGCCTATAGGGCAAGTTCTGCATTTGGAAAAAAATCGAACTCGAGATTTTGATCAAAGTTGACATTACGATGATAGCGAAAACGAAAAAAGTGGGTCCGGCAATTCCGTCTGTATGTCTGTACGAGTATGCCTGTATGTCTATATGTCGGTATGTTTGTATGTCTGTACCTCGAACAACAGCCTAAACTACTGGCGGTATTTTCTTGGAACTCGGAAGTTAAGGGCCTTCGGTGATTCCCTAGAGGAGAAATTGAAATTTTTTTTTTAGCTCCAAAACAAAGGGTACCCCCCATACACCTGTAATGCAAAATCTTATTTATCTCGAAAACGGCTTTAACGATTTTGTTAAAAAAAATTAAGTGTGATATTATGGACAGGGACTATATTTTGGTGAAAAAAAATTTGGGGCAAAATGTTATTAGGGGTACCTGTCATAGAACGGTTTTCTTGATTTTCGAATTTCTCACCAACGGCTATAACGATTTTAAAAAAACTTTTTATGTAGGAGCTGCTTTGCATTTGAAAAAATATAAACTAAAAATTTTTTCGAAAAAATAGTTTTTGGATTTTTAAAAAAATAATACATATTTTTTTTTGAAAATTCAATATCTTGAAAACCGATACACGATTAAATTTTTAAATTACGTTTTAAAATGTATTTTATTAAATACTAACAATTTGCATATCAATTTTTTTTATAAAAATTTTAAGGAAAATTTAGTACACAAAAAACATGTTTTAGTGTGTCTGTATGTCTGTACCTCTCACTACAGCCTAAATCACTGGACCTATTTCTTTCAATCTCGGTAGTTAAGAATCTTCGGTGATTCCCTAGAGGAGAAATTGAAATTTTTCCAAAACTAAGGGTACCCCCCATATACCCGTAATGCAAAATCTTATTTATCTCGAAAACGGCTCTAACGATTTTGATAAAAAAATTAAGTGTGATATTATGGACATGGACTACATTTTGGTCAAAACAAATTTTGGGGAAAAATGTTATTAGGGGTACCTGCCATAGACCCGTTTTTTTTGATTTTCGACTTTCTCATTAACGGCTCTAAGGATTTTAACCCAAAATTTTTAGCAGGAGTTCCCTTAAGTTTAAAATAATATTGTATATAATAATATTCGAAAAAATATTTATTGGGTTAAAAAAAAAAAAAAATTTTAATCAATATCTTCAAAACCTATGAACCTATGCATTCATATTATTTAAATCAAGCAAATCATGATTGTCAAACATATTTGAGAAATTGTGAACGCCACTATAATGATGCACGAAAATATTATATTTCAGTTTGACTATTGGAGCCTTACTACACGAATCTTTTTTTGTTCGTTTCGCCTTTTGTCTTTTTGACAATTTGGGGGAGAAGTGTAGAAACGTTGCTTCATTCCGCTACCCTTCTGGGCCCCACCAAATACATATGTCAAAACAACAGACGAAACAAATAAAATAAAAGAATCGTGTAATCTGACTCTTGACGTCTTTTTTCTGCTATACGGTGTTCAAACAGAACTAAGTCCTCAGGCTATTTTACTTGCGACTTATAGGTACTATAAGGCAAGTTATAGATTCGGAAAAAAAAATCGAACTCGAGATTTTGATCAAAGTTTACATTACGATGATAACGTCTGTCTGTCTGTCTATCTGTTCGACTATACAACTAAACAGCTAAGCCGATTTTTTTCAAACTTGGCAGATGAAATGGTTTTATATTTTTTCCCCCCGGATTTTTTTTTTTGTTTTTTTTTTTAAGACCAAAATTAACGGTACCTGCCATACGAATTTTATAAATATTTTTTTTCTTAAAAACTGTCCCACAGATTAAAAAAAAATAAAAAAAAATTCATTTAGTTAAACCTACATAGGTAATGCTTGAAAAAAAAAATCCAAAAAATTATTATTTTTGGTACCCCGCCTTGGAATCATTTGGCTCCTCAGCAGATTCAATATGATTGTGTATTCAAATTTCCAAACAAATTTTTTTGGATTTTAAAAAAAATTTTCAAATTTATTTTACCTAAAAATAACGGTACTCTCCATATAAATATTAAAAAATGATTTTCGAAAATCGTATTTTTTTCGAAAACTGTTCCGAGAATTTTGCTTAATTTTTTTTCTTTCGATTAATTTTTAGATCTATAATTTAATAAAAAAATTGAAAACAAGATATTACTGACTGTACCTACCATAGAATGATTTCTTAAAATTTTGAATTTATCATTATCGGCATAACGGATTTCAATGAAATTTTTTTAGAGAGAAGCTTCTAAAAAGTTTAAAAAACATTGCATTTCAAAAATTTAAGAAAAATATTTTTTTCTTCAAAAAATATGAAGAGAACACACATTTTAATTCCGGAAAACGGTGACTTGCGCCTGGATTAAAACCCAGAATTTTTTCAATTCTAGAAATGTATGTATACTAAATATAAATCTAAATTGTATGAAACCAATTTAAAACAAAGGAAAATTATTTAACAATGCATTTTTAACTATGAAAGGTGAAACAAAGAGAACTATGATAACCGCAAGAATGGACCAATATCCCGAAATAAAAGGGATAAAAATTGGGGTCGTAAGCCTCATAATTTTGAGATTATAAAAACCAACCAAATTTATATTTCACAACACTTTTTCAACAAAAACTATTTTTTTAAAAAACTTTAAAAATTATTAAAACCAACATCACTTATCTTTTATTTTATACCCTGTTTCCTTTCAATTCTCTTCTTTTCTCAATGACTATTCTCACCCCGTTCTATAGCGACTTAAACTCTCTCTAATAAAAAAAAACTCCTTCTTCGAATCTTTTCAATGTTAATTTTTTCCAAAAACACTTTTATTTTACTTTTCTCAAAACTTTTTAATTTTTCTTCAACCTTTTATATTTACTTTTTTTTCTTCACTACGAAAAAATTTCAAAACGTCTATCGGCTTAATCAGTTAACCACGAAGTATCCTTTTATTCCTCTTCTCTTTCACTCACTTATTCACAATCTAAATTAAAAGCTTTCGTGGAACTCGTCTTCGTAATCACTCCGAGATGCTATAAACGGTTAAAAATACTATTCTGACTATTCTGTCAGTAAATCTACTGAATTTTACTAATTTTAAATTTTTGGGAAATTAGCAAATTTCTGATTATTAATCTTTTAACAATTTTAAGGAACCGAAGAAGGCAAATTTTCAAATTAAACTACCTAAGGCGCAATCTACTATTCGGTGAACCTTTGGGCAGAAAAGGTGGTATTGAAGAGATAGCGTTTAGCGTTCCATTCTTTTAAGCTGGTTGGTTATGGAAGTTAGTTTTTATATTAATAGTTTTAAGATGGGCTCAAAACCGTGTTCAAAAGTATAAGTTAAATTATTTTAATTATATTGATGTTGTGTTGTTCAGAGATTCACTTTAAGTGTACGTGTATGTTTCGTTTGTTACTGTCTTCGAATTTCATTAAGTGTTTCATGAGCTTCCTCGTTCTCTATGTAGGTGGCGTGCTAGTCTGTAGCCTATCCGCTGGATCAACACGATGGAATTTAATAGGTACCTATTTTAATATCCTCTCCGAGCTACTTTCAAGCTCCATGAGGACAACGGACTCAAAATGTGGGTTGCAAAATGGGTATGGTTGGTATGGAGGAGAGTAATACTATGACTAAATAACATAATCGAAAGACTGATTTAAGAACCGATATTAAGAATGGCTTCTGTTGCGGTAAATCTACCCAAAACATAAAACAAACTAAGTTCCCGATGTTAAAAAGCTAACCCTCTAAAAGACAACCCGATTAAGTTCAAGCAAGCTAGAAAGACCTGTGGTGAACATACTTGAGGAACCAAATTTTTGTATTACCAACCATTAAGGTAAGAAATACTTCAGTGTCATGTTTGGTCATTTAAAAAAAAAATTTCGTCTACTGTGCCTACGCTCGTCTTTAATGAAACTCCTTTTGTCAGCTCTCCAGAAAATACCCATATGCGTGCAGTTGCAAGAATACTGAAAGAAATCGATCTATATGAATTCGCTGGTGCGAATAGTATCCTCCCCATTGTTCTAAAGAGGTGTTCTTCGGCACTGGCAAAAGTATTTTATTATGTTTTTCATCTGTTCAACTGTACTGGCCTGTTTCCGAGTGGATGGAAAACAGCATTTGTACAACCTGTCCCTAAAAATGACGAATATTCTTTCTCAAACTATCGTCAAATCGCACTTAAGTCCCTTCTCTACAAGGTCATGGAACTCAAGAACTCAATGCTGTCTTCTGTCATTAAAGCGGCCGCTCAGTTCTCGGTATGTGCACCACAGACCACCTTGTGTGGAATGAACACATATTCAACGTTGCCAAAAATGCTGCTAAGTGTTTAGGATTCCTTCGACGTTGAAAGAAATTTGTCACCCGTTTTTCCTGGCTGTAATATTCCCATAATTAGGTAGGTTCTCCAATTACCTTGAGTCTCGTGGATATTGTCCAAAAAAGAGCTTTAAAAAATGATAGGAGATATAATTTTCACAGAAACATATTTGAATCTCTAGAACACGGCTGCAATGTTTCTTATCTTTCACTATTTTACCGTTGTTTTTTAAGCAGTGTTCTAGTGACATAGCCAGTTAAATTCCTTTTCCTAAGCAATGCATGCGTAATACTCACGCTTAAGGGAACGCCCATCAGTTTTCCTTTGAGCCCAACTTAGGGCGCACTGTTAAATTCAGATATTCTTCCTGTTGCCGCACTACGCGAATCTGGAATCCGTTTTCCGGCTCAATATTTCTCTCCCAGCGTGATTTTCAAAAATTCAAAACCAATGCCTCGGTATCTTCTTTTGAATTCTATCCAACTTTCCTAAATGTTCGCAATGTGTCCAATCATTTTATTCCCTTTTAGTCCCTTTAGTGCCCGATGACTAGACTTTCAACTCCATATTCTTTATAAAAAAAAGTCGATCGGATTTATGTTCGGCAAGAACTATCGAGGCATACCCCTACTAAATGTCACACATAAAATAAACGTGCCGGTTGAGATTCTTAAGCTGCTCTGCAATAACATTTGTAAAGTTGGCGATTATTGGTTCCTGTCTGGAAGTTCGACCATTGGCCAAATCTATATATTAAGGCAAATCCTGAAATAAATTTTAAGTCGAAACTCACCATCACATAAAAGCGAAACAAATAGGTTCAAAACTCCTCCATGTGTTAAACGAAGTGTGAACTCTACAAAACCCTAATACTACAAATCCTTCCTTACGGCGCACAGTGGTAAAAATGGCATATTTAGGTGGACATTGGCTCGTAACTTTTGAACGAGTTGAGATATTTTGACAATTTTTTTTGTAAAATGAAGGTAAAATATTCATATATTTAATTGCTAAGTTTTGAAAGAAATGGTTCACAACTCATTTTAGAATCTTGTGTTGAAATACAACTTTCTAAAAAATATTTTTTTTTTAAATTATTATTTGCAATTAAAACAGTCGAGTTTTATTTGTTTGTTTTTAGTTTCAAATAGAGTCGTCATTTTAGAGAAATCAAAGGTTCCAAACAGGATTTAGGCTAAAAATCGTGATGAAAAGATCAAATACCTAATATAAATAATTTAACTAAAAAAATTGTGTTCTCCTTATTTTTATTCTTTCTAAAAATCGAGTACTCTCCTTATCAGCTCAAATAAAATAAAGTAATTTTCCAACACACGTTTTTATATGTTTATGTACACTCAAAAACTGAAAATGTCCACAAAAATAAATAATAATTTTTGTTAACTTAAAACGCTTTTCATAAAAACTACATTTTTTTTTTTGATTTTTTTTCATAAATTGATTTTTATTAAATTCAAAACCTAGAACTGTCTTAAGCTAGAAATTTTTTTTTTGTTAAATTGTATCGCTTAAAACAAATTTAACTGGCCTAAGAAAACAGCATTTGAGTTATCCCTGTATTATTTCATACCGGTAAGGATTATGCCAATGAAGACTTTTAAAGGAAATAAAAGTAAACAATAACACAGATTGGAAAGAAAACACAACCCCTCGTTTTTTGGAGAATCATTGACTTATCATTCGTTATAACTGGAATCATTGAAGGTTTAAAAAAATATTTGTCATTTCAAGTAAGTTTTTAATAGTTTTCGGTTTATATAAGGGAAACGGTTGAGTTATATTCAATACCAGCAAGTGCTCATAATTGCGAGAAGAAAGGACTACATTTGATTGAAAGAGCAGAACGGAAGATTTCTTTCATACTTACGAACCAAAAAAAAATACGAAAAAATACGACCCATTTTTCACGCAGTTTAGTTAAGAATATTTTCACCGAATTTATTAAAAGTTCTTTTTCACGCTCATCATTGATACCTTTTATAACAGATTGGTCACTCACATATTGACGTACAGCAGAATCCTTATTTTTAGCTGATTGTTCCACCCAGACATCATAAAGTTCCTTTCTTGAGAACGTCATTTTCTGAAAAAAATTCGCCCTATCTATTGCATATGGTTGTATATGGTTGAAAATGCAATCAATATTTTATCTTTACACATTAAGCTGTCGGACAGCGAAAACCGGAACGCGGAACTAGGTGGAAAAAAAAAGTTGCAGCTTAGTAAACTTTTTTTTAAAGATAAAGCTAAGCAAATCGAGCTGCTAAGCTAATTAAGAATAGTTAATATAAAACTCAAATGCAATATTATAGAGATATACGGTACTTACCATTTCCAACACTTTTCAAAAAAAAAAAAAAAAAAAAATTAACACCAAACTGAATTTTATTGTAACTTCTTTCATTGTTGGTTTTTCACCAATGGCTAATTAAAGACCGCTGTTCTACAAGTTCCCGGGTAGAATTTTCGACTCGATAATGCCAAGGCCCCAGCTAGTTTTTCTTAGTTTCAATCATGGCCCTACCGAGCAGTATCTAGCTTGTCCCTCGCTAATTTGTTAATGCTCTGTATATAATGGGCCTTGCTAGATGTTCCTATATGGGCCCTAGATGGGTCTTCACAAGTAGCACAAGAGCTACGGCAATTGTTAAAAAATTTTTTTTTTTTTATTATTGTTGATTATTTTCATTTTTTCTTTGCCTCCCCTATATTCGACTCTTTAAGAGATTTTTTGCTGGAATGAAAGAATTTTTTTTTTTTTTTTTAATTTACCTCCACTGAGATTCGAACCCGAGACTCTCGCTTGCCGTGCTTGTGCGCTACCTATTGCGCCACTGCGATATATAAAATATCGTGTCTCAAAGTGCTACTCAAATAACTCTCTTTTAATTATACTGTTTAAAAGACTTAAATACGTATTAAAGAATCTGAAAAATACCGATTTAGGACCAAAACAAAAAAGTTATGTTTTTAGAAGGATAATGGATAGCCTTTTATAGAGACATATGTATAGGCACATCTAGGATACATCAAGTAAAAACTATATAGCCCCAGTATAAGTAACATCTGAGAATGCCTATAAAGAGGCGAGACTAGCTAAGGCCAATATAACGCCCAGATACAATTCCTTATCCAGGCTATATCAAGTAAAAACTATCCAGGTCCTTAGCAGTTTATATGTTACAATGCCAATAAAGAGGCGATACTATCTACGGCCAATATATCGCCAAGGAAAAGTTTCATATCTAGGATACATCAAGTAAAAACTATCTACCCCCAGTATAAGTAAAATCTGAGAACGCCTATAAAGAGGCGACACTAGCTAAGGCCAATATAACGCCCAGATACAATTCCTTATCCAGGCTACACCAAATAAAAACTATCCAGGTCCCTTGTAGTTTATTTGTTACAATGCCAATAAAGAGGCGATACTATCTATAGCCAAGATATCGCCAAGAAAAAGTTTCATATCTAGGCTACATCAAGTTAAAAATATCTAGGCCCAGTCTAAGATACTCCTGAAAAAGCCAATAAATAGGCAGTTCTAGCCAGGTTCAATATAAAGCCAGGATAAGCATAAATTAGTCAAGATCCGCCAGGCTTGCATCTGTCTAGGCCCAGCATAGGATTTACTATATAAAGGCCAATCTAGCTAGGGCCACGCTATTCGATAGTGTTTCCTAGATAATTTTCTACCCGGGTTATACTGTCTCAAAAACAAAAAATGGTGTGGTTTCATAGTAGTCAATCATTCCTTATAACAATATGAAGCCCAGTTAGTCTATTGATTAACATAAAATTTGAACCAAATGTCCACCTAAATATGCCATTTTTACCACTGTGCGGCGCGGCGGCGCTGAGTGCTGGAGATAAGCAGAATTGGAATTGGAAATGAAAGTATTGAGCTGTTTCAAAAGAAAAATTCTTAGGCCTCTGTGCGAGGTAAATGGACGAAGAGATATAACCGGGAGCGCTATGAGCTCTTTCTAGAGTTTGATGTCATCCAAAAAGTCAGAAAAAGCCGACTAGATTATCTTGGCTACATCTAGTGAATGGAACACAAGAGAATTTTCGAATCCCAGCCCCAATGGTTAGAAACGACAAGAAAGACGTACCTTTGGTGTGAAAACCCAGAAATCGTAGATAGTAGAGCGTTTAACTGGAAGTTATGAACTTAGAATCGCAAAACATAGAAAGCCGGTGTCTATCAGTTAAGAACCCTTTATGAATCGGGGCCAGATAAGTAAGTACTAAGTTAGTTTTTGAGATAGATATTTAAAAAACGAAAAAGAATAAAAGGTATTTTTTTCCATTAACATATGCTCCAAAAACTCAAAAATTAAAAGGTTTCAAGTTTTTCTATTTGGCGCTGTGCATCAAAAATCAAAGACTCCCTTAAGATACAAAATTTGACGTTACGATTTATCTGAATCTTTAAAAATTTAAGAATACCATTTTCTCAGTGGCTAAGACTGCGAAATTTTCCAGACAGACAAATGGAAATTCGTATCTTTATTTTTTTTTCGTATTTTCTTGTATCGTAATGTCTGATTGATAAAAATTTTAAGTTTCACTGTTTTGAAAGTTCGCAAGTAAAAATAATAATTTCCATAACCGGCCCAATAATTTCTCTTTAAGGCTCTAAACCTACTTGAAAAATTGGAATCGTTGTATTTTTTTTTCCAAGTGTCCTAGCGCAATGACGACGATGGTCATTTCTTTCATAACATTACGTTGTCGATTATATGATGTTAACTACTCTCACAAACAAAAACAATCTCTAATAACCAACGACTTGAAAAATGTGCAATATGTCTGAACCAAAAGAGCAGGAATTTCCTCAAAGTTAATATTGGTCAATATGATTATGGGTAGCTCTTCAAGTTCAGAGGCATACATGCACTTCTGCACACTTCTTCTTCTAAATAGTGTCCAAAGCATTTAAGATGCAAACGGGAATCTTTAGCTGAATACTTAAGAAGATGGAAAATATGCAAATTTTGAATAAATACTATTGACGAGGAAAAACACAATCCCCAAACTGGGTTATCTTAATCAAATGAATGTGACAGTTGCAGCATAGATTTATAATACCGTTGATTTGGTTATTTGCAGATTTTCCGAAGAGTATTTAATTTGCATAGATTTAAGTGGATTTTCTTTTCTGTTGCTATGAAATGCTGTAATTTTGTATGCATGCTGAATAGTTTTGCTATTAAATTCCTAATAAGGCAATTGGACATTATTTAAAAGATGCCATGAGTAATACTGCGGCTCTGATGGTGCCTCGTACAGTGAAGAGTAATGTTGTACCGGGGACATAATTTATCAAGAATTAGGTAAGCACTATGATTAAGAAAAAATTTTCTTAGTTTATTGTAAAATTTTTTTTATATTTTATATTTTTGTTAGTTTCAAGCTTTTGTAACTTAAAATAGTCATAATTTCGCCGGATTTGAAATTGAAAACCAGGATATCAATTGCCTTCCCACTTGTTCAATTGTTATAAAACAATGTACAGGATGGTTTAAATTAGAGTGGACACAAGGTTAGTTACTTATGAGCTTTACTGAGCTTAAAGTGGAAGCTGAAGGTGTTTAAATTAAACTCTAAATCTATGCGTCTATACACATAAGTAAACCTAGAGTGCTTTTATTTTTTGAAATGCCTGCATTTTTGACGTGCAAGTTCTTTTTTATCTGTGAGCAACATTTATGTTGTCCTCGATTTTCCTCCTAGGCAATAACCTAAGACCTTTATCTTCCAAATTTGAAAATCTAGTACCAAAAATTTTAAACAGCTTATTATTAGGTACTTATTAAAAATTTGCTAACTTTTGTTGTATAAGTAAGATTGGCTGGTGTATACTCTCTCTCTCTCTTTATAAATAATAATTATGTATACTATGTATATTGAATTATATAATATATTAGGTTAAGCTTGAATTGAGTTTTTTGAATAAAGTGCCACTTCAGCCTGAAACGTGCTTCTTATAAATACCACATGGCGCAGTCGACAATCCTATTAAAATTAAAAGAATTTTGAATAAAGTTTATATTATAAAATATAGAAACTAAAAAAGTTAAAGTTTATATTATAAAATAATATAGAAACACAAAAATTTAATACAAATAGTGAAATAAAAGAAACTGAAAAAAAAACATGGATTTTACCAAACCACAAGCATTAAGTTTGGACGGAAACTTGAAAGAAAATTGGAAAAGATTTAAGTTACAATTCGACATATATTCAACAGCAACAAAAACAAATAAAGAAGACTCTGAAGTTCAAGTGGCTAGACTACTAAGCTGTGCTGGACGAGAAGCTATCGAGCTATTCCAAACCTTTAATATGAGTGAAGCTGATAGAAAAGTGCCAACGAAAGTGGTGGAACAGTTCGAAAAATATTGTAACCCACGCACCAATATAGTCTACGAACGATACGTATTCTATAAAAGGGCACAAAAGGAAGGCGAACCATTTGATCATTTCTTAAAAGACATAGCTACATTGGTGGAGAACTGTGGCTTTGACTGTCAAAAAGATGACATGCTGAGAGACAGAATTGTTATTGGGATCATCAATCAGAACACCCAGACGCAGCTACTTAAAATTGAGAACCTGACACTAGATAAAGCAATAGAAACGTGCCGAATCGCAGAGACAACAATGGAGCAGAGCAAGGTCATGCAGAGGACATCGGGGGATTGTAAATCGGAGATTCATGCAGTCAAAAATATAAATTTAAACAATAATAAATTAAAATATTCGAATGAAAATAATAATTTTAAAAAATTTCAGAATTCACATTCCAATAAATCTGTACAGAGACGTGTGCAACAGCCATCAGGAAATAATAATCGATTCAACACTGGATCAGGGGGTATATGCAAGTACTGTAATTTGAGTCATGTGAGAGGTAAATGCCCAGCGTTTGGAAAGATATGTAATTGCTGCGGTAAACGAAACCACTATTCGTCAGCATGCAAAAATAAGAACCGTCAGGTAAGTGATCTTGCTTGTGAAAATGTTGAAGAGAGTGATGATTCATTATATATTGATCACGTGATTGAACCAATCAATAGAAGTAAATTAGAGTACTGGACAGAAGTTCTGTATATTGAAAATGTGCCAATTGAATTTAAATTAGATAGTGGCGCACAAGTTAACATACTGCCTAAAAATATTTTTACTAAATTTAATGATTTATCGAATTTAAAAACATTTAATCAAAAACTTGAAGCTTATGGGGGTTTTAAATTGTGTGCTCTAGGAGCAGCCAGATGTAAAACGATGTACAGGACAAAAAATGTTGACCTCGATTTTGTTATTGTTGATTGCAATTCAAAACCACTTTTAGGTCTTGAATCTTGCGTAAAGTTAGGACTAATAAGCCGCGTTAGTTCAGTTGAAGCAAACAGTTCAGTGTTACGCGATTTTATAGAAAAGAATAAAGATGTTTTCATGGGTCAGGGTCGATTTCCTGACAAATGTTCGTTGGAATTAGATAGTTCAACATGTCCAGTTAGTAAGCCACCACGTAGAATTCCACTTAGTATAAGAGCGAAGGTTTACGATACTCTTCTGAAAATGGAACAGAAAAATATAATTACAAAGGTTGATACTCCTTCAGATTGGTCACATAATATGGTTATAGTGGAAAAGGGTGACAAGTCTATTCGCATCTGTTTAGATCCAAGAGACTTGAATATAGGATTAAAACAAGAACATCATTTAATACCCAAAATGGAAGATTTTATTTTTAAAATGCAAGGCATGAAATTCTTTTCTATATTAGACTTTAAAGAGGGCTTCTGGCAACTAGAACTAAATGAAGAATCAAAGAAACTCACGGTATTTAGTACACCATTTGGAACTTACCGGTATGAAGTTTTACCTTTCGGTATAAAAACTGCCCCTGAAAAATTTCAGAAACTAAACGATAAATATTTTAGAAACTTGCCGGGTGTGTTTGGGTATATAGATGATTTGATTATTGGTGGGAAGACATTAGTAGAGCATGATGAGAATTTAGAAAGAGTACTGCAAAGAGCCAGAGAAATCAACATAAAATTTAATGAGAAAAAAGTTCAATATAGGGTTAAGAAAGTGAAGTATTTAGGGCACATCTTTTGCTCAGATGGAATATCGCCAGATCCGAAACGAGTTGAAACTATAAGATATATTCAAACACCTTCAAACAAAAATGAGCTACAAAAAATATTAGGAACTATTAACTATCTACGCTCATTTATTCCGAATTTAGCTGAGTTATCAGCTCCTATGAGAGACTTACTTAAGAAAGAAAATGTGTTTCGCTGGTCACCAGCACATGAAAATGCACTGAACGACATTAAAAATGCAATTGTTAATGCAAGCACTTTACGTTCTTTTGAGGCTGATTTACCAATTATTATACAGACAGACGCATCAAAGAATGGATTAGGCTGTTGCTTACTCCAGGAAGGAAGGCCAGTTTCTTTCGCGTCAAAAAGCATGACCAAAACCGAAACTTCTTATGCACAGATCGAAAAAGAGTTTTTAGCGATCGTGTATGCATGTCAAAAATTTCATGATTATATTTATGGACGGCACATAACTATTCATACTGACCACAAGCCGCTTGTGTCCATTATAAATAGGCCTTTAGAAAAAACATATTCTGTCAGACTACAACGTATGAAAATAAAACTTTTTAAATACGATCTTGAAATTAAATATGTGCCTGGTAAAGATCTTCATATAGCTGATTTGCTTTCTCGAAACTCACAACCTGATTATGAAATAAATTTAGAAAACATTTTAACAGATGTTGTCCATAGCATTAGCATGAGTGACCCTAAGAAAAAACTGTATCAAGAACATACTACTCACGATGAAATTTTAACAGATTTAATAGAACTTTTAAGAAAAGGATGGCCTAACTCTAAGGTCAAATTACCAGATCATATGAAATTCTATTGGAATATAAAAGACAAAATTTTTTTTGAAGATGAATTAGTTTTTTACGAAGATCGGATATTTGTTCCTAAAACATTAAGAAGTGAAACGTTAAGGGCTTTACACGAAAATCATTTTGGTATTACCAAAACTATCTCAAGAGCTAAAACATTATTTTACTGGCCAACGATGGCTCAAGATATTGAGAATATGATTTACAGGTGTCCAATCTGTGAAAAATTTCGAAGCTCAAATATAAAGCAAAGCTTGCATCCGCATGAAATCCCAGAATATCCTTACCAAAAAGTCGGTTGCGATATTTTGGAATTTGAAGGAAAATCGTTTTTAGTTGTCATAGATTATTTTTCGCGTTGGTTTGATTTAAAAAAGATACCAAATAAAACAGCTAAAACCGTTGTTAAAATATTAAAAGAAATTTTTGCTACTCATGGAATACCGGAAATTGTGGTTTGTGATAACCAGCCATTTAATTCCTTTGAATGCCATAATTTTGAAAACGAATGGGGTCTAAAGTTCATTTATTCAAGTCCACGCTATCCTCGCTCTAATGGACTAGCAGAGAAAGCAGTTCATATTGCTAAAACTATGATGAGAAAGTCTAAGGAAAGTAATACGGATATTAACATTTTTCTACTTGAATATCGAACAACAATCATTCCAAGTTTAGGTTATACTCCATCACAGTTACTAAATAGCAAGTTACTTAAAACAAAACATCCTCTTGCTAAAAGCCTACTTAAACCTAAAATAGTACCCTTTGAGGTAAGGGACAAGATGTCCCTTATGAAAGAGAAACAAAAGAATTGGTATAACAAAAACTGTAGGAATTACGAATTAAGTCTTACAAAAGGGGATAATGTTGTTTATAGAAGGGATGGAAGATGGGAACCAGCCAAGATTGTAGGAGCAGCAGAATCTCCTAGGTCTTATTTACTTCGCAATGAAAACAATCACATATTACGCAGAAATAGTTTACACTTACGCAAATCGTATAATGAGCCACAATTTAAGCCTCCAGAAGATTTAGTTACTGAAGATAAAAATGAAACTCAAATTGAAGCTAATAAGGAGCCTACCTTGCCGGAACCGATTGAAAAGCCAACGACCTCGTCAACAAACAATCACAAGCAAGATCACTACATTACCAGGTACGGTCGTAAATGTGTAAAACCTAATTTTTATAAACCGTAAAAACAAAATTATGTTACATTGCATTATGTCTCATCTGTAACCAGCTGTTGCGGGAGGTGTTGTATAAGTAAGATTGGCTGGTGTATACTCTCTCTCTCTCTTTATAAATAATAATTATGTATACTATGTATATTGAATTATATAATATATTAGGTTAAGCTTGAATTGAGTTTTTTGAATAAAGTGCCACTTCAGCCTGAAACGTGCTTCTTATAAATACCACAACTTTAAAGTAGTTTCCTTACTGATTCTTAATTTCAAAAATTTTGTAACAAGTATCTTACTAAAGTAATTTTTTTAAGAAATTGCTTCTGAACACACTCAAAACAATGACAGTTCGTTCAAAAACTAAGTAAATAGATTTTTCTTGACGTTTGTAAATGTCAAAGAGTGAAGTTAGCACGATACTAAAAAATACTTAATGATTTTAAAGAAAGTATGACGTTAAACTCAATTAAAAATTGAAAAATAGTAGTTTAAACCAAGTATCATACTAAAACAGTTTTAAACATCGTTCTTATTCGACTAAAATTTTGCATCCTAGTAACTAGAGGGCAAGTGTGGCATTTGAAAAAGAAAAAAAATCGAACTCAAGATTTTGATCAAAGTTGACAATGAAAGAGAACACGAAAAAAGTGGGGTTGCAATTCCATTTGTTTGTCTATACATCTGGTACTTTAACCTACAGCCTAAGCCGAAAACTGTAGATTGTGGGTCTGAAAATCAAAGTTCAACATACCTGCATCAGTAACATCCACCGATGAGCTGCTTAGAGCTATGTTATGGCCAAAAATTTATCGGTCCATATAAGTAGCTCCGAGAATGGGGATGAAAAGCGATAATAAATTTCCGGGCTTCTCACAGAACAATGGCCGTTTTCGAAAACGTCATCTGCATCAAAAATGCATTTGCAGAATGTTCTTAAACGCAAACTGCAAAAGTCAACTGTTCGAAAACCCAAAACGAAATTTTCATACAAAAGCATTAAGTATTTTCGATAACGCACTTTGCTTAAGTCATTATGTTTGATAACATCATTTGCGGCGCAGCTCTGCAGTACAAAAATCGAGTTGACGACAAAAATAATTGAAGTTCAGAAAATACGAGTTTAGGTTGTCTTTTTTGAATGTTTGTTGCTTAAAGCTCAAAGAGTAATGTAATTGTTTTGATGTAATTACGCATACGCACCTTTGGAATTTTACGGCTTGAACTTCGGAGTTTAAACGAAATCGCCTTCTTTTTTTGTTTAAAAATTATTGTTTTGCTATAGTAGCACGTATTTAAATTTTTCGAGCAATTTTCAACCACAATTTTTGAAAAATTTTTAGCATCCAATTTTCCATCCAAAATTAGCGTAAAATTTTTGTCAAATTATTGGTTTTAAAATATTGAGATATCCCTATGGGTAGGCAACCTCTTTTTTTTATTGCCATTTTCTATAACGGTTTTGAAATACTATCTATAGGATGAAGAAAAACATGTTCTATTTAATCAAGCACGGTATCTAACAAAAATAATTTTAAGAAATGGTTTTCGAAAATCCTAGTATTTTAATACATGTTTTTCTGTTTCGATTAGTTCCTATTTAATTTCCACACACTTATTGGCTATTTCGCTTGACCGACAATAGACAGCTTTATGTTTTCGAAGCATTAAATTCTACACGGTTTTCCAATTCCCCATTGTATAATGTTGTAAAAATGTGTGTAGGTCTCTACAATTCTCAAAATGAAGGAATTATATAAATACTATTTCACATCCCTGTACATACAACTTGGCGCATATAAAACAAAAGTATGAGGAATAAAATGAGTCCATGTTTATTCCATGTTAAATTAATTGTCACTTTTGCCTGTATGTCATTTTAAAGTCGAAATGATGTGGTTTATTGGACGCATAGTAGCAGATAGGTAAATAAAGAACAACTGAAATGTTAGCACAATAATCAAAACGCTTCTACAAAAAAGAGGGATTGTAAATTCTCGGAAGATCTGAAAAAAATATCCATTCCTTAAAGCGAGTAAACGTAACACATTTGCTTATTGTAATTCTTCGAATGCGAATTTTCAATATTTCCAGGAGGACAAAATGATGTAATTCGCCAAAGCAAACCAAACCAAAAGACAATATCATAAGTCCAAAATAATGGACTCTATTGCAGCAATGAAGTTGTATTCATTTTTTCGGAGTAGCGATTACACAGATCGTGAGAAGGAGTTAGCACTTGCACAGGCAGTGATGTGTATCTATACCATTTGCCATTACCACAGCTGTAGATCAATGGATTTCAACTGCAAATTGTTAAGCAAGCTGCTCGATAAAAAGTTCTCCTGTGCTAGAACCAAAACCGAATTGTTTGTGAAAAATGTAGGTACTCTCTGCACATCAAGAGTTACTACAAGAACTAAGTAATATAAGTTTTGAATCAATTTTCTCCGATGCATCCAACAAAAAGGATCTGAACCTTTTTTTCATTGTTGTGAGGTGTCCCGCTTTTGCTTCAAATAAATCTGGTCACTTTCTATGGGGCAAGTTCTGCATTTGGAAAAAAAAATCGAACTCGAGATTTTGATCAAAGTTGACATTACGATGATAGCGAAGACTAAAAAAATGGGTCTCGCAATTCTGTCTGTCTGTCTGTTCGACTACAGGCTAAACGGCTCAGCCGATTTTCTTTAAGCTTGGTAGATATCATTTTTAATTTTTTCCCCCCACACGTTTTTTTATTTTTTTTTTTAAGACCAAAAATAACGGTACCTGCCATACGATTTTTTAACGAAATTTTATAAACGTTTTTTTTTCTCGAAAACTGTTCGACAGATTTTAAAAATAAAAATACAAAAAAAATTCATTTAATTAAAGCTAGGTATTGGTTGAAAAAAATTTTCCGAAAAATGGTTATTGAGGGTACCCCCCATGGAACCATTTACATATTTTGTTTTTGATTTTCTCAACAATGGTACAACCGATTTTGATCATTTTTTTTTTGCTAAAGCTTCCCTAAAATATAAATTGAATTGTGCACTCAAATTTTTGAAAAAAAAAAAAAAATTTTTGGATTTTAAAAAAAAAACCCATTCTAGATTTTTTTTAAACTTGATAAATAAAAGTTTCTCAATATAATCTACAAGATGTAAGAAAAAAAATGTATTTTACCTAAAAAGAAAGGTACCTACCATACAAATGCTAAAAAATTTAAAAAATGGTTTTCAAAAATCGTATTTTTCTCGAAAACGGCGCCTAGAATTTTGATAAAATTTTTTACTTTCAATTAATTTTTACGATCTTTAATTTAATAAAAAAAATATTAAACTTAAGACATTACAACTTGTACCTACCATAGAACCATTTTTTCGAATTTTGAATTTCTCATTGTCGACATAACGGATCTTAATGAAAATTTTTATAGAGAAGCTTCCAAAAAGTCTAAAACACGTTGCATTTCAAAACTTTAAAATACATTTTTTTTTCGAATTTTTGACTTTCTCATCAACGGTTCTAACGATTTTAACCAAAAATTTTCACCAGGAGCCCCCTTAAGTTTAGAATAACATTGTATATGAAAATATTCGAAAAAAAATATTTATTTTGTTTTTTTGAAAAAATAAATTCCAATTTATTTTTTTGAAAAATCAATATCTTGAAAAGGCGTTACCGATTATTTTTTTAAATTACTTTCTAAAATCTATATTACTAAACACTTAAAATTGGCATCCCAAATTTTCTTCTAGAAAAATTTGAAAGAAATTTGTTATATAAAAATTTACTTTAATAAAACGATTTTAAAACTTTCTTTGCATAAATTCATACTTTTCCGGAAATCATACGGCAATTCCCTGCATTGTATTTTTTATAAAATGTATTTTAAATCCCAAAGTACTTTTATAAAAGAGAAAGTTCGTGCGATACAGTCGTGCATTTTTTTTTGTTTTTGTGAAAGGCTCTTAAACTTCAAACAGCTGTTTGAATTATGAGGAAGTAAGAACAAATCTACATACATATCGATTTAAAGATTAAATCAAGTATATTGAACTCATAGAAAAACTACAATAAATTGGTTTATACATTTTAAGTATACTAGGACAAAATAAATAGCAGATTTCATAAATAACAAAAAAAAAACACTATACATTAACAAATATTTAACATAATTAAAAGAAAATGATGAGACGTCTGGTTTTTTTCCCGCGCAGACAGTTTTTAATCGTACTTACAGACAGAGTTTTGAGAATCTCCTTCTTCTTGGCAATGGTGAATAGCATTTATAACAACCTTACTCTTCTTTGAAAATTCTAATTTCCGCTCTAATTCAAATTTCGTAAGAATTTCGGTAAGAATTTATGAAAAATTTATATTTCATAAGCTACACACTCGATTTTCTTAAAAAATTAAATATAAATATTTTAAAAATTAAGAAAATTTTTAATTCAGAAATTATAAAGATATTTTTTAGGTTTTTAATTTATCGGATTTTAATACAAAATTTTAAACAAAAGTTTCTAAGAAGTTTAAAAAAATCTTACACAAAATATTATTTTTTTTTGATTTAAAAAAATCACATCTTTTTATTTTAATAGTTTGACCTTAAAAAGAAACTTCTTTTAAATTCAAAAATAATTTTATTTGAAATCGATTGATATATTTAATCTTTTTGAAAGTTTTGTATACACAGATTAAATTTTGACTTGAAATAATTGATATTGACTGCAAGATTCAAAATGGTTGTCCTTGGTATCGAATGTAACAAATTTATAAAAAACTTCAGTAAATTTAATTTAGCATTGGTATGCATGCCTTTAAGCTTTATGCTTCTAATATTAACGCAGGCCCGTAAGCTCAAATTTCTGTTATCAAATCAAACGACTATTATTTTAATATAGCAAAAAATAGAAACCTTTTACTATAACTCGCCTAGCAAAGATAAAACATAAACATATATGGTTCTTAAAATTATGGAACCAACTTTTCAATTTCTAGACTTTAATTACTTAATTTCTAATTTTGATTATCGTCGATTTGTCTATTAGCAACCTACACTAGGTTCGATCTCCAATGACTCTCTATAGATTCTATACATTTATATTAGCTAGTTGTGTGCCACTGGCCGAACGATCCACGATGCGACGGCCGGAGTTGCAACGCTCATCATATGTTATTTTTATTTTCGATTGCATCTAAATATTCCAATAGCGACCAACCATACCCATTTTATAGCAGGATTATAAATTAATTCAATTACGCCCTCCACTAGATTCGATAGCAACGAAGATGCACACCAAAACAGTGGTGGTCTCTCTCTCTGGGTTAGCTAGCACACTGCACCTGGGATTCTCGGTGTCGGATTTCTCAGTTATGATGATGCATAGTCCTCCCAACACTTTTTGCACCCATGGTGTATCTATTTGATTTCTGTCTGTAATTCTGTTCTCAGTATAGATGCCGCCACTGTAGTTGTCCGTATCGTCCCAATACAGTGGAGCAGCATCCATAGGCAATAATGGGTATTTCGGAGGTCAAAATTGGATTCAAAGTGTTTGTGAAGTTTGGTTGAAATCGATGTATTCGTCCAATGCTTGAGAACAAATCCCATATTTGAACATTTGCTATGTACAATAACCCACTTGAGTTTCTTAAAAAAAAGCTTCCAAAATGATAGATTACTCGTATATAACTACGAGTATAACAGAAACATTTGAGGTTTTCGACTAGCGCCGCAATGTCATGAAATTGAAGAACTGGCTACTGCTTTGGTCGAAATCGAAGGACTTATGAACTTAAAACTGATAATACCATACTATTTTCTGATCCAAATAATTATGAACTACTTACGTCAGGTCATCTACTTATCGGCTATTTGCTGAAGTCACTTCCGGAACCGTCATGTGAAAAACAGAATATCAGTTCCCATGAAGGATGGCTAAGAATCTATGCAGTCAAATCCCACTTTTGGAGAGCATACTCGGCTGACTATGACTCTGAACTGCAACAGCGGAGTCAGTGGTCATCTGACCAATCAAATCTTCAAGTCAACGCGTTGGTCCTAATTCACGAAGACATTGTTCCTTCTCAGAAATGGTTAATGGAAAAAGTTATCCATGTGCTCAAAAGGAGCGATGGACAATTTTTTACCAGACTCAATATTTTCTCCCCATTGAGATAATCAGCCATTCATAATAAATGGGGATAGGTTTCTCTTTTTAAATCCTCTCCAACTTTCGTAAACGGTCACACTGTGCTCAAATATTTTAAGCTAGACAAAAAATTCATGAAAAACTAACCTACTTATCCAATAACTTACAACTAACATACTAGCTCTATGCGGGCGCTCTAAGCTAAAATATATGTTAATATTAATACCTTTCGGCCTAAAACTATTTTTTTTCGTTGGTGAAACCCTGACTGTCCCTACTTACCAGAAAGAACACTTAAAACTATGTAAGTCGGCCAAAAGACAACTCGTCAACTTTCCCTTTCATTACACAACAACCAGAACTGGTTCTCCTGTCTCACCCTGTCTCTCCGGGACCGATCGGACACAGTCCTACTGAACCAAAGGCGCTCTGCTCCATCTTGTGCTAGGACGTCTCGACCATAAAGGAGTTGCCTATCTACAATCCTACGGCCGGCCGACGCACGTGGTAGCTCAACGGAACCGCCTTTCTATCCTGGATCAGCCATCGACTGTCTAAATAGAGGAATGCATTGAGTCCAAACATTAATGAACCTTCTCAAACTTGAAAGTGCTGGGTATCGAGGTTTCATAAGTGATTGGTTAAGATCATATTTAAATGTAAGAACCCAAAGAGTGAAATTTGATGGTATTAGGAGTGATACAATGGCATTCGATTTGGGAGTGCCACGAGGTTCGGTTTTGGGACCAATACTTTTTTTGGTATATGATAGTTCCTTATTCAGATTGCCATTTAGGGGTTCTTTGACAGCTTTTGCAGATGATGTGGGCTTTTCTTATGGTACAGATAGTCGACTTATATCTGATATAAATTGGGATCTCAGCTGGTTAGGAATCTAGTTTTCAGAGCACAAATTGATAATTAGTTCTAAAACTAAGGTAATGTTTTTGAGTTTATCTGGCCAAAAGATTGTTGATGCCGATCTCTTTCTCCATGCTGCTGAGTGTCAAAAATTTAAACTTTTTAACTCTACCTGTAGTTCTATGAATACTTCTACAAACTTTACTGATTCCACGAGATTTTTGATTCTAGAATGAGTTTTTATAACCACACAGAAAATGTTAGACAGGTTTTTCGGTGCACTCTTAGAAATTTCTTTTTTTTTTTGTGTAAAGTTTGCTCTTCTAAACTGCTCCTTAAGATTTACTATGGCACTTTTCATTCCAAACTTGAATATGGAATTTCTAGTTGGGGAGGTTCCTATTACAACAAAATACAGCCTCTTTTAGTTTTACAAAAAAGTGTTCTGAAGAAAATATGTGGTAAGCCTCGTTTGTACCCTAGTTTTCCACTATTTAGGGATTTGAAAATTCTTCCAGTGCGACATATGTATTGCTATAAAGTTCTTAAAATTTTCTTTAAAAGATCAGGTAATCTTAATTTTAGATTAATAATTGATAATTATAGTTTACGTGGCAATTTCTTGAACCAAGTGTCTATACCTGTGTTTCGAACAAACGCATTTCGAAATTTTTATAATGTCGAATATTTAATAGACTCCCTAATTCTTTCAGGATGCACGCTTCTCATTTTGTATTTATGAAACAAAAACTGGCTCCTTAGTCTTGATAATGAGTATAGAATTTTTTGTAAATAGTTTTACCTGATGTTTTCATAAAGTGTTTAAATTTAATTCAATTCAATTTTTTTATACATTATGTGATTTAATAATATTTTAACTTTCTTTTTTAATATTTCTTTAAAAAATATATGTTAAATTATTCTACTAAGAGTGACAATAACTCTATTTTTTATAAAAATACTTTTGTCACTTATTTCTTTCTTTCTATAAACAATGTACTTATTTGGATTTTAAGAAATAAAATGTTTAATCAATCGATCAGTCAAACCAATATGGCTACTTAAACGCAAACTCTCGAAGTGTTCATTGTTGAGGTACTAAGCCTCTGTGTGACCCTGAATCAGCTTCGCTAAGAAATTATCTATTCTGCTTCTGCTTGGCTCCGTTGTATAAAGCCCAGTTGGTATAATGTTTGTACTCCGACTCTGATAGTAGGCCATGCAGCAAATCACCTTCACTCTGCTGTCAAGCCGGCTGCTGTAAAACAACCCTAGCCCTGTTCAGAAGAGCATTTATATGTCTGTCGAAATACAAATACTGATCCCACTAAATGCCAGATACCTTGCAACATTTTTACTCACCAGTGGATGTCCATTTGGTCCCACGATCAACAGCTTGCGCCAGTTTTTTCTCATATCCCTTGGGGTTCCAGCTAATGGAGTCCTAAACAAAATGTTTTCTGATTTCTGAGAGTTGATTTTCAACTTTCAGTCACCATAATATCGCTGAATCTTGTCGAAGTCACGCTATCACGCTGTAAGAGAATTCTGATGACCTAAACTTTTGGAACCGTTCTGTACGCAATAAGATCGTTGGCATACGTAATTGCCTGAGTTCGACTACCTATCAGATCGCTGGTTTAAATACTGAATAGAATCGGCGAGTTTACCGCGCCCTGCTGAAGACCATTTTTAATGTTGAATGCTGTAGTAGAAGTTACATTGCCACTCTTGACAAAAACCTATCTATCATTGAGTATGTCATATAGCATATCAGATTGCTCAGCTTTACATATGGACCTTCTAAATAAATAAATGTCGAAAGCCTTCTCCAAATCAACCAGACAAGCACCCGTACACTGTCTTATAGTTTTGCTCCATTAGATATCAGAAAAGAGTTCAGATGCGGCGTGAATGGTGTCATGTCCCGCCTTAAGACCGAACTGATTATCTGGTATTATATTATTGTCCTCTACCCACTTGGGCAGAGCTCTATTAATAACTTTCTCAAATACCTTGCTGACACATCGTAGGAGGCTTATCGACCGGAGATTCGCCGGGTTGGAATTGTCCTTTCCTGGCAGATGATTTAATCCATTTTTAAATATTTGAACAAGAACATTTTAGGAAATTGAAAATATAGCTATTCCCATCGCTACGAGTAAACTTTGCTAAAGCAAAATGCTGTCAATATCACCACCTGATGCTTGGCGATAAAACATATTTGTCCAGTGCTGGATCTGGATCTTTAAGCAGATCGCACATGGTCTCCGTAAAAAATTGTATAATAGGACACTTTTAGTTAGGCATGTAACGCGGTTTTCAGTTTATTTAAACGATTTCTGTAAAAGCTGCATCGATTCCTCATCTTTCCTGTGCATATCTTGCCTTATTCAAACGACAAAGACTCAATCTGGGAGATTCAAAGTACAATGATCTTAGTGATCTTGCAAAAATATAGATATAGGCAAGCTCACTCGCTTTATAAGAAGCTCCAAGAACGATTAGGGAGAAAGTCTCCAAGATTCAATGTCTCCATTCCTCTGGACAAAACGCATACAGGAATGATTGAAAATTGTACATCTCTAGGTCATTGTTATTTATACCTCAAATTATTTTTTTTTTATATAGTAAAATGGAGTAAAGTGGTAAAATAAAGGATGTGGAAATGGGGACTTGTCTTGTCCAATACTTGCTGGAAAATCAAAAGAAGTTAATATCTTATAATTGACATTGTAGTTCATCACATATGAGAGACGCCATTTTGGATTTACTGCAAGTATTCAGATATCATGTTGACCACATATTTCTCCCAAAAAAACCCAAATTCTTTAAAAATCTGAGCTGGATTTCCTACCGAACCAGTCAAGCTTATAGTGGACTGGCTTATTGAATTCCAATATTTTTATTTATCTGTTCCACTGTACTACATCGTCCACTTAGCTTCGTCGGCCGGTCGCCACCAAACTCGGCGTTGACCACAACCGCCAAAGTTAGTCTGCCAAACAATATTTATGTGGGAGTCAACGCCTGCTTTGGAGTCTGGACTCTGGCGAATCTCCTAAATGCAACACAACCTGTTTACCTAGAAGGGAA
Organism: Philhelius festivus; assembly: GCA_963931855.1. Lineage (NCBI taxonomy): Eukaryota > Metazoa > Arthropoda > Insecta > Diptera > Syrphidae > Philhelius > Philhelius festivus. Next base: position 217,023,090 of record OZ007555.1, read on the forward strand.
CGAGGGCAGTAGGAATGACAATCAAGCGCATTTTGTTTGCCGTTATACTCGTAGCTGTGTGTGTACCGCAAGAATCCTTAATAACTTTCTATTTGTAAGATTGTCACGTGATTAGCTGACCCGCAGTGTGATTTAGTTGGGGATGATAATAGTTAAAGCTGTAGGTACCGGTTAACTGTTTACGAATTTGTGGAATATGGCCCGTACTTTCCGCAGTGTATGGTTGTTATAATGACAAGAAATATACGGAGCAGATAATTTATTCCTGACATCACCCGCACAAGATTTAAGTTAATCTCTTACAAATGGCAAACTATCGACCACGTCCATAGACGTCGTCGCGTCTTCATGGTCTTCGTCGTCGGTGGACGTAGCCGTCTTCATCGAATACTCGTACTTTAACACATAATGAGAACTAAGATAAGATTATTTTGCATCTTCGGCAATGATGAGCGTCAATGAACAGCGTATATTGAAGCAGTAAGCGCATATTATATTGACTTGAAGGGGAACAGTTATAGTAGGTATTGGTGTATTATGGCGAGAATTGCGATAGCAGTTATAGCTTATAGCATATATCACGGCTTATGGATGTGATTAAATAAGCAATCTGTGGGTTTTTCAATGTTTTTTTAAAAAATTCAGGACCAAATACAGGGTGCCCCAACATAACTTTCATTTTTTAAGAAAATTCATTTGGCTCTCGTCTAAGTGTCGTAACAATTATATGTTCCTGCGAGGTCAGTCGCGTTATTCATGAATTGGGACTGTATACAACAATATTTTTGACAGCGATAATACCAAGTTTATCAAAAGAACTATTTACATTAGATCCTGACGATTCCATTCGATATTTGATAACGATGATATTGATTCGTCAATTTTGTTGATATAATGTCATATATCATTTAGTACTTCTTCAACATATCTCCACTAAGTTGTCGTTCGTTGAAAAATTCAGTACTGACATTTTCGAAGAAGTATCAAAAGATCCAATAGTGTCTCTTTTCAGAAAAAGAAAAAAGCTTCTCATCTTTGTCTTTCGGACGTAAAACAAAATTGTAGGTCCACTACACTTCCATTTTTCTTGAGAATGACGAGTTTGGCTGGCACTTAATGGGCCTAACGTTGTAAATAGGCATAACATAGAAAATATTTATGTGTATTATACTTGTCCCCGAGATGTTCCGCCCTAGTTTACAGTGGCTGATTTGTGAAAGGAGGTTGGCGCTTAGCCACGGCGCTAGGCTGATCCAGGGTCAGCTTAGAAAGCAACGCCTTTATCGTTGTCATACAGTATGTACATTGCGCTGAGGTACCTGGCCTGGAGTAGTCGCTGTTTTGTTGTGATCCTTCGTAGAAGCTGGTTCGGGTGGCTGGTGAAAGTTCCATACAAGCTCCTTAGCTAGAAGAAGTAAGTACTTGTTCAGAGATATTACACCTGCTTCTAACTATTGAAGATCGTTCGGGTTCGGGTGGCTGGTGAAAGTTCCATACAAGCTCCTTAGCTAGAAGAAGTAAGTACTTGTTCAGAGATATTACACCTGCTTCTAACTATTGAAGATCGTTGCTGAAGTATTTTTGACGTTGCCGGTCGAAAATTAATCCGGTACGTTCTTCATATTTTCCTTTCAAAGACTTTGACTTGTCGCATGGCTGTCTTCGAGATAGAAAACCAAACGGGAAAGCTGTATCCAATGACTGGTCTCAAGAGCTGCTTTTATAGAAGAATCTTGATCTGCTGGCTAAGGTTTGTACTTCTTTTCATTAATGGATGGACTTGATGGAAGGCCCAGCTGAAAGTGTATCCACAGGAACTTCGCGCTTTGTTAGCTTACCAATGTTGATCCTTCAAGGAGATCAAGATTCATATTTCTGCATTTTCCTGCAGACTAGCTGTGGGTTCGCAGTTGAATGATAATCTTCTAAACTAGATTAATTTTGAGTTTAGTGCGTTAAATTTGCACTTCCACATTCCACCAAAGGTGACATCGATGTAGGTCAGTGAGTGATCAGCGAAAAAAAGGTTCTCAAAGTTGTCAGGGATATGCTGGTCGGAGGAGTGTATGATAGGCAGAAACAGCCTGAATTTCGAGCATTGGACAACTCCAGCTCTGATGATCTTCATTGTCGATGTGCATTTCGCCAGTTATCCAAAGAAGTTCCTGGAAGACAGATAGAAATGGATAATTTTAATAAGTGCTATGGGAAAGCTAAGTTATAGTGGAGTTTGTGGTTAAGCCTTTAGTCCATACGCTATTGAATCCTTCCTTGATATCCAGGAGGCATCCGACGGTGACTTGACGTGTGTTTAGTGCTGTCGTGATATTATGCTGGAACTTTAGGAGTGAATGGAGTACCGACTGCTTTTCCCGAAAACCAAACTGCACATCAGGAATTAGGAAGTGTTTGCTGCAATACTTCTTTAGTTTCCTGAGTATTAGAATTTGTTTCAGTTGCTGAGGAGGTATATCGGCATGTAGTTGGAGATGATGTTCAGAGCACCCTTCCTATAGGGGAAGTAGTTATTGTTGTTGAGACAGTTGTTGTGGAGGATTGTTAGGATGATGATAATTGTATGTAGGAACCTCTTAATAATGAAGTTGGATAACGCATACTGTCTGGTAGTTGAAGTTGGATGTATTCTACTCTCGCTGGTGAATCCTTTGAAGACGTTTTCTGAACCTCTGTCTCTGGAAAGTCCTATTATCTGTCTTTGGACGTTATTCCCTGATTTTGTTTGTCCTATGCGTCACAAATAGCTACTTTCAGCCTGCCGATGATTGCATTAATTTCTGAGTTTAGCGTGTTTTTGTTTTGGGGTAGAGGTGTAAGGCTGTCTTCAATATGTCTCTTTGTAGTTGGTAAACATCCAGTTTCTGAAATCGATGATTTTGCCAGCAACAGCAACCTCCGTTGCTAATAGAATGAATTATTGAAATCGGAGGTTATGATGCTTCGTGATCTGAGTTACTAATGGGCATAGTCCACAATGACTACACACACCGGCGAATAGTTGATAGTTCTAAGACAAAGACACAAGGGTCTGGCTTTCAAAGAGCTATTGTGTCTCAAATTATCTATATTTTTAATAATTTTACAACTATTACCTTGGTGAGGAAGCGGTAGGAAAGAATGTGTTCAACTCGATAACGTAGGCGTAAGTATCAACTCATATGCAACTGAACGCATTCATTAATTATTCGTTTAATTATTGACTACCAGCCAATATTTCCCCACGATTTTTAATGTTCACTTTCATTGCTCCATTTAAATCTTCTATTTTCAAACTGAATTGACAAACCTAAATTAGAAAACAAAAACTTACATTTTATTTCTTGAGAATTTGAATACACAGTACTATGCAAACTTTCAAGGACCTTAAGCATAACAAGTTCATTAAAATCAGTTGTACATTTTTTGACAATATTGGAAACAAAAAAAAAATGGTGTAATGGGAAGTACTATTAGTAAACTTTCTTTTCAACCATTAGCTAGCTTTTACTAAATGAACGTTTTAGAAATTTTGTTAAAAAATCTGCGAAACAGTTTTTGAGAAAAAAAAACAGTATTTTTTTTTTAATTTCGGCAGGTAGGTATGTACCGTAATTTGGGGTCTAATTAAAAATAAAAAAAAAAAATCGGAGAAGAGACGCCAGTGAAGCAGATAGACATTATCAAGAAGTGCGGAGTGAGTTTTAGAGCTGTTAAAAATAATTAAAGAGAAAAAATAGACAAAATTAGTTGAAATAGAATTAAATGGGAAATGTGGATTAAAAGGGAAGGCGGCTCCACGGAACGAAACTATTTTTTCGCGAGAAGGTAAACATAATACCAGAAAAAAAAGAACAAGCCAAGTACTCCAACAAGACAAGCTGTAAAGAAGCTATCAGGTTGAGAGAAGTAAGTTTCCACTCTTACAAAGCCAACCCAACCGAGGGAAATTGGAAAAAGTTTAAAGAAGTCATTTGTCAAGAACGTAAAAAATTCAACTTCATCTTCGGTTCCAACGCTCATCTACAATGACAAACCGATAACTAGCTCTTTAGAGAAGGCAAATGTACTTGCAGCTCATTTTGCTGCTAGCTCCACGTTGCCTGTTAGCAATATTGCCCCTCCTGTACCTACTTGGGAATGTAAATCATTCAATGGGACAGGTATATTTCCGCACTCGTAAAGTTGCAAGAGCCTTTCGAGATCTTGATATGAACAAATCTGCTAGTCCTGATGGTATACCCCCATTCTTCTGAAGAGGTGTTCTTCATTTCTGGAAAAACCATTGCGTAAGCTTTTCCATTGTTTCTACTGTTCTGGAATCTTCCCTGAAAGATGAAAAACAGGATTTGTTCAGCCTGTTCCTAAAAAAGGTGAACCTTCCTCCCCCTCGACCTATCGACCAATCGCACTTATGTACATCCCTTCTATCCACGGTCATTGAATCGCTGATAAATCATCAGGTCAAGAAATATCTTGAAGATCGAAAGCTTCCTAATGACCGGCAATACGGCTTTCGCATCAATCGTTTCACTGGTGATCTGATAACATATCTCACCGAAGAGTGGAACATATCTTTACATCGTTTTGGCGAAAGTAAGATTATTGCGCTTGATATTTATAAGGCATTTGATAGAGTTTGGCACCAGGCTCTCTTATCGAAAATGCGTGCGTTTGGGATCAACGAAACCCATATTTGTTAGATTAGAAATTACCTTCTAGACCGTTCAATACATGTTGTATTGGACGGTTTTAAGTCTGATCTTCACAAAATAAATGCTGGTGTCCCCCAGGGCTCCGTTTTGTCTACGACTCTCTTCCTCAGTTTTATAAATGATCTCTTGTCTGAAACTTCTAATCCACTTCATTGTTTTGCCAACGACTCTACTCTCAGCTTTTCATACTTGTTCCCAAATTCACGTCCATCTCCTTGAATTTGCAACGGGATCGTATGATAAGTTCATTAAACTCCAATCTTGGCAGCATTGTTAAATGGGGTATGAAGAACCGTGTGGTATTTAATGCTTCAAAAACTCAATGCCGTCTATTGTCGTTGAAGCAAAATATACCCCTATGCTATTGCCCTTAAATGGCACTTGCATCGAAGAAACCGAAAAGCTCTCAGTACTCGGTATGTGTGTCAATGACGATCTTCGTTGGAATGATCACATTCTCGAGACCGCCAAGAATGCTGCTAAATGCTTAGGATTTCTATATCGATGTTAGAAATTTTTCACCCCTTCTGATCTGGCTACAATTTATAAGACTTTTATACGTCCAAAACTCGAGTATAACTCACACCTTTGGGCAGGCGCAGCAAAATATTCTCTCCATTTATTGGATAGAATTCAGAATAGAGCGTTAAAACTGATGGGAAACAGAACTATTATGGATTCATTCCCATCTCTTGAACACCATCGGAATGTTTCATGTATTTCCCTGTTTTATCGCTTCTTTCACAAGCAATGCTCACTCGATGTAGCCAGTTGCATACCTCCCATTAATCAATTCACCCGTTATACCCACTTCACTAGGAATGCTCATCAGTTCACCCTTGGGCCTAACTTTGGTCGTACCGTCAAATATAGAGATTCGTTTTTAGTCGCACAACACGATTATGGAATAACTTACCCATTCAAAAACAATGTTCATCGTCACCTCCTTTCTCTCCCTCCCTAATTTCCCCATCGTCCGTGCGGTATTTAACATTATAATGGTCTTTTAACATACACTTGAGCGCCAGTGAATTATAAAATAAATGTAAAGCAAAGCTAGACTCCCTTGAAGCCGAAGAGTTGAAGAAACTTCAGGTAGCTGGAAACCCCATTTCTCGACAGCATGTTTCCCGGACAATGATGAAATATTTTCGGAAGAAGGAAATTGGCCCTTTGATTTACCAGATTTGAATTCTTTCAAAATTGTATGTGCTATCTGCAAGGTAAAGATAATGCATAATACAACGAAAACAAAAATTTTCGAAGCCGTAATTAAGGTGTGGTTTCGAGACAAAAAGGTGAAATGTAATTGCAAGAATCTTGTGGATTAGGTACATGTCAAAAAAAAAGCTAGACATATTTTCTATTATAAAGAAAGTTCTACTGAAATATTCTTTGCAAAAGTTAATGTGAACCCAGAAAAGGACGAATAAAAATTAAAATAGCATTAAGAAGTGTGTCCTCAGCGAATCATGTTGTTACCTTAGTACCGACCATGCCCGATTGAAAAGCTTGAGTGAGTTTTTGTTGCATACTTTAAGTGATCATTTGTATTACTAAAGCTAAGTGTACACGATTGGTAGATCTTACAATATTGTCAGATCTGTCAGTGAAAAACATGCTTACAATGTCTTACAACCGTGTAATCTTACAATTAATTGTCAGAAAATTTGTCTGACAATTAATTGTTAGATCATTGTCTGACAATTAATTGTAAGAAATCTGACAATCATGTGTACGCTAGCTGACAATCGTGTAATCTTCCAATTAATTGTCAGAAAATGTATCTGACAATTAATTGTAAGACCGTAAATTGTAAGGTATTTGATAATCGTGTACACACACAATTTATTGTCAGGCCTGCCAATTTTTATCGTTGTCTGACGTTTCTGACAATGAAGAAATTGTAAGATGTTCGTTTTTTAGCATCATACAATTTTTTCATTGTCAGAAAATTTGCAGCCTAGGTTTAATTGTCAGTTTCCATAACCAACAAAAACTGGCAATTAATTGTGTGTGTACACGGTTGGTAGAAAATCTACCAATCTCTTACAATTAATTGGTAGGTATTAGGCCGGCTATCTGAAAATGAATTGTCAGCCAACTTCTGACAATTAATTGTAAGAGATTGGTAGATTTTCTACCAACCGTGTACACACACAACTTAATTGTCAGCTCATTGGTAGATAATTGTCAGACATTGTCAGGCCTTACAATATTGTAGGATCTACCAATCGTGTACACTTAACTTAAGACGTGAGAACAATAATTTGGATTCTATCGGTCGGTTTTAACTGTTAAAATCCTGTTACGTTTCGAAATATCATTCGTTAAAATTTCGAAAGGGCGCAGACCTATTTGGTTATGCTGGTCGTTTGATGATTTAACGGTTAAAAGTCGTTACGTATTAATATTTCTCATTTCATTTCGTTATTAACCAGCAGATTTTACCAGACTTGTCGGAGTTCAATCGATGGACTATTTCTAATTTTCTTAACATTGATAAATGTCCAGCATTTATAAAGGAAAAATAAAGCTCAGTTATCTTTCAAATAACAGAGACAAATTATCCACCTGAAAGATAGGTACATACAAGAATATTTTCTCAGGGAATTCTTTAAATATTCTTATCAACCAACTGCATAAATTTTACCGTACCTTACGAAAGCGTTTAAAACTTGTTTGTATTCGAATGTTAAGGTTTGGGAAAATCTCTTTTCTTAAATAATTGCCCACAAAATTCAAAAGACTCGTAGAAAAGAACCTAATTAAAAAGCTGTTTCTATCGACTGTTGCTCACGCATAGCCAAATACGTTAACTATGCCTAACTAATTTCTCACCTCTGTACTACCTAATTACTACACCATCTGACCTTTTCACATGATATTATCTCTCTCTCAACAAGGATTTTTAATTTGAATGGGAAAAATCTTCTGCGAGCAATGTTGTTGATGTCAAATGGAATTTTCTGAAAATATTCAAAAAATTCTAAAATAATTCGCTAGCCACTAAATCCCAGAGAGCTCACAACAGACCTTTACCGGCCATTGTCGTGTTAACAGAACTCTATCGTATAACAATAAAGTACGCCATTTCCCGCACCATGATCCTCCGAACCTTTGGGAATATACACACGTATGTAGGTACAATATATACAGCTTTAGAAGATATCCTCATTTCTTGTGTACTTAAACGGGATAAAAATTATTTAACAGCACTTACCACCACCTTCACCTATGCTCGATGTCCATATGGGCACACATCCATTTCGGGGGAATTATCTTGGCAGCGAATCGCATTTCTCGCCATTTTTGTGTTCCTGCTTCCAAATCACATGCATTCCTAGTAGTAGTTGCCATAGTTGCAACATGTACGAGTATGTATGTACGTAGATATGTGAAAAACCTTCAAAGCCTAGTCAGCTTTTTTTTAATAATCGGCAAAGATGAATTTCACTTGTTCGGTTGTTTGGTTCTGCGAAGTAAAAATTATGAGATAAATTAGGTTTGACGGGGTTTAACATTCCAAGAGAAGGTAATGATTAGAAAATGTAACTTCGAGAAAAAACTTCAAAACGGAATTAAGTAACAAGAAAGAGTGAGCAGGCGAAACAGTGAACTACTCTTTTAATGTAAATGCAATCGAATGGTAAGCTGATGAATCGAGAAGATTTCAAGGGACATGTGCACAATTTTTTGGGCCCAGAACCAAACTTTCTATGTCGATGGGGCAGTGGAGAAGTGAATACCTTATGAAAACGTGCCGAACAAAATTGTAACGAAGCGTTACAATACCTACATATCTGTATTCACATTAGCGAGCAAAACGTTACGACACTAACGACCCCTAATCGTATTTCTGAGCGAAACGTTACGACACCTGCATATTGCCTCATTAAATGTTCGCATTGCACATGTTGTGATCAATACCCACTTTGCTTCACATGCAATTTTGTCGTTTATTTGTCTCAATTCACATTGACCCTTATCCGTAGATTCAACAATGTAGGTTGGGAAAACGAAAAAATTGTCTTTTATTCTCGTCCAGTGTGTGGATACCAATCTAGTGCATAGAGAGTTTAAGATTGGGCCACAAACAAAAACCCTTGAAATAAGGCGTTTCGGTGACAGAGAGGCATTGACGTAATGGTGAAGCTGATCTAAATTTTGTATAAAATCGTAGGGTATTATATTAGCTAGAGTAGGGAAAGCTTTAGTATTATTAAAAGTATTAGCTAGAGTGGGGGAATATTTATTATTGTTATTATTAGGAGTATCATTATTTACTAAACCAACCCGTTTCTTTCCTCTGATCTCCTCTTCAAGGCAGCTCATTGGACAGGTTCTCTCTTCAGAGTTCCACCCGTTTATTTCTCTAGATTGCGTGCTAGAGACACTTTATATGATATACCGTGTTAGTTATTTAGGCTTTTGAATATTGTATTATATGAAATACCGTGTTATTTATTATAGAAAAAGAAGAAATATTGGGACGTATCAACAATCAAATTAAGAGACGACTTTAATATTTGAGCCAAATGAAAGAGCTCTATGAAGTTAACCATACAAATTATGAACTTAATATTTATGTGAACTCTAAATTATGAACCATTTATTGTACGGAACCTAAAAAATAAAATGCAGCATATTATGGTTAGTTAAATCGAGTCCATTAAATAATGCTTCATTTCGCTCAAATATTAAAGTCGTCTCTTAATTTGATTGTTGATACGTAAATAAAATTTATATGAAATATCGTGTTAGAAATACAAAACCAAGAAATAAATTGATTAAGAGTTAGGCAGTATTAAAAGACGTTATTTCATTCGGAGCTTTAGACCTTCCAAAGTCCAAACCCAAGTTTGTTGCTTCTTTGGGAAGAACCCTGGACACTGACGAAAAAGCATTACAAAATATCGAAAGAAATTTCAGCAACCAAAACAACATCAAGCAGCACTCAAAGCGTTAAACTCCTATGTCATTAGTTCAAAACTGGTAAAAGTGTGTTTGGACAGGCTAAACAACTTCGGCAAGTGTAATTATATCACAGTTCATTGCAAACCGGGACACATAGATGTCATTGTAAATGAAGAAGCTGACTCTTTAGCTACAATAGGTTCAGCGATACCTCTTACGGGGCCTGAGAACTATTGTGGAATAAAATGGAATCAAGTGGGAAGATAAGGCCATAAGACCAAAAATATGGACAAAACTCCCAAAACTGAGGCTTCTTGGATACTTTAACAAAGACGTATTTACAGTGTGTATCGGATTAAGTATAGGAATGACCTCAGAATAGTTACGGACACAGGTATCTGGGACGTCATCTGGGATAGAAGAGAGTGAACTACAATTTCTGAAAATATTCCACATACTTTCTCGAGGAAGCAAGACTGGAGGAAGAACTATAGTATGGAAAATCAAATACATCTCTTGATGGAGGAGTAATAGATCTAAAGGTCACAGTGCACTCAAACCCCATTCATTTATTTATTCATAGATCCGGTTGAATTTGAGCCATTGCGTTGGTTATGGTAAATAGACTCTCAAAGACAGGCGATTGCAGCTTATTGCCCTAGATCTAAGCGTTGAGCAAATTAAAAAAAAAAAAAATTACTGCGCCAAATCCCAAGATCTTATGCCAATTCATATCATCTCAGCAAGAGATTCAACCCTCAAATCGTCCATGCAGAATGTTCGGTGTGTTGTTCTCTATGTGGCACGTAGCTACCATCCTTTTGGCACCACATGTTGTTCACGCCTAGGTATATTGTATCGTTGATCTGTAGCTCCCGATGTCGTTTTCGAAGAAGCACCAACGAATGACACTGACGTCCGCTGGCTCAAAATCTGCCCCAAGTCTGGTGCATCTCGTGTCGTTTGGCGTCGACCAATGTACGGAAATCTTGCTCGCTAACAAAGCCATTCATCAAAAGAAAAAAATGGCTAGTCACTAAAGGTCAAAATTGACCTTGGTGCACTCTCAAATCCCGACACAAAATTAATTTACTGGGTGGGCCCTCTAGTGGTTTCTTCTTAAATCATAGATTATTTGACACTGAAACTTGTTCCCCGCCCGAAATCTTGATAGAAAGCCAGTATCATACCTCCGCAGAACGAAATGAGTCAATTTACGCTTAAACAACGTTGGGAAATATTAAAAATTTATTTCCAAAGTGAGTTCTGTGTAGACCAAGCAGTGTGTTTTTTGAAAACAAGAATGAAGCACTCACCACGCCTGCTGTACGCAAGCTTGTGCAAAAAGTCCTTTTTTTTTATAATCTACCCGCGCTCAAGGGATTATGATTACCCTTTAAATGTTTCAACACAGTACTGGTATGCTAGTGGATAACACTCGAATATGGATGATGTAGCCGAGAGTATGAGACGCAATTCATGAACATCAACTCGCCACTCGATTTTATTGCATTTTTAAAAATAAACTTGTATTTATATGAAAAGTCGAGTTCTTGTGAACGGTGTGGATTCGAGTACCCCGGATTTTCCTGCGTACTTACTTTGACTGACGGCGGCAGTGTTCTTGTCCGGCCTGTCGTTTGGATGTTGACTGATTGCTCACCGAACCGGTCGTCTTAAATTTGGCCATCAAACGTTGGCAACTTTAAAGAGACACCGCATCTGACGAAAAATAGGCTCAACAAACCCAACGATATATATGCCAGATGCCGCCAAAACAACATGACCACCGGACACTGTCAAAATGGCGGTGTCTTTATCCCTTCATAATTATTTCATACAAAGCTTATAACTATTTCCAAATGTATTTTTCTGCTGAAATTCTCCTTAGTTGCTTGCGCTTTGAAAGTGAAATATAGTATGAATATGTTGAACAGCCTTTGCCGCAGTTCGTTTCCACCCTCAATATTCCTGAATATTGCATTGCCCCGAGTTTCATTTCCAGGAATCAATGACAGCACAACTCTCGACGAAGACGACTACAACGAAGGCACTCGATGTGTGACAACAAGGAACTCTCAACTCTGTGGCTGGAAGCTGGAGGAAGTCTGCTGTAAGCCAATGCTGCTTTTTGGGCGAAACATGAGTAATCAGTTGTTTGGATAAGATTCGCGCGAGTCCAAAAGAGCGGGATCATGAATAATTTAGTGCATTTGTACTCGAAGTACCGTTTCGATGAGGATCAGATAAGGACCTCCACATGGATTTAAGGCTGGCGAGCGACCGCGACGTGTCGGTGGCGGCGGCGCGGCACTGCGGTGGTGTGGCTGTGGTGGTGGTGTGGTCAATAGACGGAGAAGTTGCATTGTGTGGGTGTAGCAGCGTTTCAATACTGCTCCGCATTATGTCGTCGCCAACATGGTCACTCTCTATGGAGGCGCGAGAATGAGGCCCATCATACTCCTCCTGGTCGTGGGGCTATCTTGATCGTTGCTCTGGCACTAGGTTCTGTAAGGCATTCCGAGGCATTTTGTACGGGATCTGTGCCATTAATTCGGACAAGTATTTGTATACCTCTGCTCTGTGTATGCATTTTTGGTGACAAGACAATGTGTTTGTGATAAGACGGAGTGGGTTCGTCTGAAACCTTTGTGTGATGCGTGGCCAGAACTAAACAGGTAGCTTCTCCAGCATTCACATTAAGCCACCATGTCTGTTGGTGGTGGGATGAGAGCCAACAATAGGACAAGCTAACTCAGCGAATTGCAATTTGATATACTTGCCAACTGAATTTTGTCCCACGTATTTCATTTGGTTACGCTTCTGTGTTCGCTGCGGTTTGTATATTTTTATCTTATCTTCACTCGACTCGCATGTGCGATTCCGATGTGTGTGCGAGGGCTGGTCCGATAGGGCGGGTGTGCCAGAAATAGAATCAGTGTTTTGTGGTCGAATGGAGATAAATAAATGTCGCAGATAAAGTATTTAATTTTATTGGGCCCATCAAGCATGAAAAATTATTGAATTTGTGGTTGAGAAGTGACCGTGGGCGCCGTGGCTTAGTTGGTTAAAGCGCCTGTCTAGTAAACAGGAGATCGTGAGTTCGAATCTCGCCGGGGCCTAGCACTCTGTGTGCGAATACATTTTTATAACTTAATATTTTAATTATTAAAATCTACATTTTATTTTTGTAGATAGATAGGTACTCAGCGAATTTTATATACCTAATGTAGTTGTTCAACAAAATATGTTTCAGTCAAGTTCTATTTTATAGCATTGAAACATTTATTCTTGCAAGAGGGTATGATTTGATAAAAAAAAAACATGAAATAGCTGTCTTAAGATAAATTAATACATAACATATGTAGGTATTAGTCGATACGTTCAGCAATTTTTTTGTGTATTATTTCCTAAGTATCTGAATTCTATTACTTACATTGCATTTGTGTTGTAAATTGTACTTGTATGTACAACATATTTAAAAAGACGATTTTGCAAGGTTCAATATAGCTAAGTATAGCTAATAGCTATAGAATACTCGTATTTCTTAATTTTATAAAAGATAATAGGTATCTACCTTAAAATATTTACTTATTTAAATAAAAATTTAAATTTGGATCTCATTTTTTTGACTTGGGAGATCTCATTTTTTAATTATTCCACCGACAGGTTTTTTCTTTTTGCTTGAGTGAAAAAATAACGGTACCTACCTGAATTTTTGTTTTTTTTTTTTAGAAATTTAATTTAATTTTATTATAATTTTATGTTATGATCCTCTTTCAATTTGTAAATTTAAATTTGTATACATAAACAATTATATACAGTGCGGTTCACATGAATAGACGCACCATTGTTCTCTCAATAAATTGTAGTTTTCTTTTTGTTTTTCTTCATGAACTACGAAAGAATTGCATTCATTTGAAAGGTTATTAAATTCTCTGGGAAAAAAATCTAAATTCAAGATTAGTGAGAGACACCTAAAGATTATTTTAATCTCTTTCTTCGCATTAGTGCTAAAAAAGCTCAAATAAATCGGTTCATTTGAATAGACGCACCTGTTAAAAGTTAAAAAAAAAGAGGTTGGTAAATTTTTAACATTTTCTTTTTACTTTTTTATTGTTATTGAAGTTATTTTTCACAGTTTCAATACTTTGTACAAACTCTACGATTTGAAATTACATCAAAAATTCTACTTCTAGGAGATTTATACATTTTTCTAAATAATCTAATGAAATCTTAGGCAAGGCTTCTTTAATTGCGGCAATAATCTCCTCACAGCTTTCATACACTGCTTACCTTTTTCATACATTTGATGGGTCAGCCATCCAGAAACGTTTTCAATGATGTTTAGATCAAGTGAGTATGGTGGCTACTGCAAAAATTCCACATTTTCACTGGGGATAAATGCTTTTACAACGTGCGCGTTGTGGATCGGAGCAGTGTCTAGTTGTCAGATCTACTGGATAGGTCCAAAAATCTCTCTTATGGCTGGAAAAGCTGTTTGCAAAAGAGCTTTATAAGAAATTTCTGTCATTTTGTGAGACACAAAACCAACTCAGTAGTACGAAATGGCACCCCACACCCATACTTCTCCTTTCTTGGAATGATTTCGGTTCAAAAAGCATTCGGATGTCCTAGAAATAAAACTTATATCCATCAGGACCATCTAGGTTGAACTTTTCCTCATCAGAAAACAGCACATTTCTTCAATTTAAAACACTTCCAACCTGCGCATACCATGTCATGTGAAGACGCGCGAACTCCAACCGCTGTTCTTTTCTTGCAGCGTTAAGTTTTTTTTTTTTTAGCTTTTTGAATTTCAAGTGTTGAATACCTAAAAAAGCTCGAAGAACAGTTGATTTGCTTGCACTTACCCCCGTTAATTGTTTGATTTTCATCGTGGAGTTAGTTAAATTTGAGGCAATTCTTATAATTTTTCGCTTCTCGTGTGTTGTAAAGGGTGTTTTTGTCCTTCTTTTGTTGTTTTTTCCGTAGGTGGCAGGATTTGATAAAACATTTCGAACAGCTTTATCATTTCGTCCTATTTTCTTTGCAATTTTCGGCATAGAATACCCTTCTGAGTGATAGGCCTCAATTTTTGCTATTTCCGTCGCCGTTAACATTTTCTTTTTACCCATTTTCACTTTAAACACCCGGAAAAACTTTAATAACGTACACTCATTAACGAAATTTAATTTGTATTACCCAGCATTAAGAAACTAGCTGAATTAATTCGTGTGTCTATTCAAATGAACCGATTTATTTGAGCTTTTTTAGCACTAATACGAAGAAAGAGATCAAAATAATCGTTAAGTGTCTCTCACTAATCTTGAATTTAGATTTTTTTTTCCAGAGAATTAAATAACCTTTCAAATGAATGCAATTCTTTCGTAGTTCATGAAGAAAAACAAAAAGAAAACTACAATTTATTAAGAGAACAATGGTGCGTCTATTCATGTGAACCGCACTGTATATGTAATTTAATAATCACATTCATGCCTATATTCCCTTATACAAATAATCCAACATATCTATGTATTTTTGTAAAGGGTTTTTAAATTAAGGCGTGTAGATTTTGGCGGTGACCATGTTCTTTTGGTGACATCTGTCAAATCTGTTGTTTAATAATTAATAATTGATGCCAGATCACCATGGAAAGTTACACAATTGAACTGCACTACATTAGGTATATAGTGGAATTTTGAGCGCGTTAAAACAATTTTACGGTATACGTGGTAGCCCTCCATAGTCGACTCTTCAACGTTTTGTGGCCAAATTTGATACTACGTGCAGTTCGGTAATTAAGGAACCAACTTCAAAGAACGCAAGATCGGCAGAAAACTTCACGTGGTCCGAGCATGTGTACAGCAGAACACGAGGAAGTCGATTCCTTGCCGTGTCATGAGTCATGACTAGGGTTCGGATTTCCATGCAAATGCATATTTTTTTAGGAACAGCTTAGAAGCAAGTTTTGTATACGAATCAAGAAATTTCCTTTAAAATGGCATTTAACCATTAGTGCACATTTTTGCATATTTTACTATAAAAATATAAATGCATATTTTGCATTTTTTTGTGCATATTTTATAATAAATTTATATTTTTAGAGTACCTAACTAGATATATTGTTCAAAAACTAAACTAGACAGTAAAAAAATATAAAGTTTATGTCAGTGCAAACGAACCTTAAGACTATTATCTATTTCTTTTATTCATTTCACAATCTTGAACCATATTCAAATACTACAATATAAAGCATTATATAAACATATATGAACTTTACTAAATTGTGCCGGGAAAACATTGAAATGAAAAAAAAATTAAGTCTGTGTGTTTGAAACTGTATAAATGAGATCGAAATTTAGACGATCATCTATCGAAAACTAAAGTGTGTGGCTATAATGTGGTAAAGCTTAAAGCCTGAAACAGATTGAACCAGCACCAGCGCATAAAGCCTAATACGTCTCATGTAAATACAACATCTAACTGTTTTCGGTTGCGACTACACATAAACCACTACATATAAACTGTAAAATGTTGACTGATGCACTCATGCTTAGTTTTTGAGTCTACCGCACCATATACGAATATAATATACGTCGATAAGATTGGTTCTTTAAAAAACGCTCAACTTCTTCTTTTGTTTTATAAATCATTCTTGAAACCCAATCAGCAACGTTTTGAATTCGAAAACTTCAAGAAAAATTTTATGATTAAGGCAAATAAAACTTTTCAAATTCATTGAGAAATTTTCTGTTATTTAGAATAATTTATTTTAATTAAACAAACAAATTAAAGATGTTTATTTTTTATTTAGCAATGTTTTTTTTTATTAAATGTTAATTTCGTTTTAAAATAACTTATTTTTAAAGATGAAGAAAATGTGTTTATAAATATGGAATAGAAATTAAGTTGAATTGTTTTTAAGTGCATATTTTAAATGCATATTTTGCGCATATTTTCAGATTTTAAGTGCATGAGAATCCGAAGCCTAGTCATGACCATAAAAAACTTCGTTTGTTCGCTCAATGCTCCGAAACATTTGAAAGACGATCCCAATTTTGGCCGAAAAATCTTCTTTAGCGACGAGGCGCATTTTCGGATGAATGGCTGTAATACAAACCAAAATTGAGTACATATATGAGAGGGGGAGGGGGGGGGGGGGGGTGAGTTGGGTGAATTTTGGGACGGCGGAGTCATTTGTCCGTACTTATTGGAAAACGATGATTGTGATGTCGTCACAGAGAATTAAATAACCTTTCAAATGAATGCAATTCTTTCGTAGTTCATGAAGAAAAACAAAAAGAAAACTACAATTTATTAAGAGAACAATGGTGCGTCTATTCATGTGAACCGCACTGTATATGTAATTTAATAATCACATTCATGCCTATATTCCCTTATACAAATAATCCAACATATCTATGTATTTTTGTAAAGGGTTTTTAAATTAAGGCGTGTAGATTTTGGCGGTGACCATGTTCTTTTGGTGACATCTGTCAAATCTGTTGTTTAATAATTAATAATTGATGCCAGATCACCATGGAAAGTTACACAATTGAACTGCACTACATTAGGTATATAGTGGAATTTTGAGCGCGTTAAAACAATTTTACGGTATACGTGGTAGCCCTCCATAGTCGACTCTTCAACGTTTTGTGGCCAAATTTGATACTACGTGCAGTTCGGTAATTAAGGAACCAACTTCAAAGAACGCAAGATCGGCAGAAAACTTCACGTGGTCCGAGCATGTGTACAGCAGAACACGAGGAAGTCGATTCCTTGCCGTGTCATGAGTCATGACTAGGGTTCGGATTTCCATGCAAATGCATATTTTTTTAGGAACAGCTTAGAAGCAAGTTTTGTATACGAATCAAGAAATTTCCTTTAAAATGGCATTTAACCATTAGTGCACATTTTTGCATATTTTACTATAAAAATATAAATGCATATTTTGCATTTTTTTGTGCATATTTTATAATAAATTTATATTTTTAGAGTACCTAACTAGATATATTGTTCAAAAACTAAACTAGACAGTAAAAAAATATAAAGTTTATGTCAGTGCAAACGAACCTTAAGACTATTATCTATTTCTTTTATTCATTTCACAATCTTGAACCATATTCAAATACTACAATATAAAGCATTATATAAACATATATGAACTTTACTAAATTGTGCCGGGAAAACATTGAAATGAAAAAAAAATTAAGTCTGTGTGTTTGAAACTGTATAAATGAGATCGAAATTTAGACGATCATCTATCGAAAACTAAAGTGTGTGGCTATAATGTGGTAAAGCTTAAAGCCTGAAACAGATTGAACCAGCACCAGCGCATAAAGCCTAATACGTCTCATGTAAATACAACATCTAACTGTTTTCGGTTGCGACTACACATAAACCACTACATATAAACTGTAAAATGTTGACTGATGCACTCATGCTTAGTTTTTGAGTCTACCGCACCATATACGAATATAATATACGTCGATAAGATTGGTTCTTTAAAAAACGCTCAACTTCTTCTTTTGTTTTATAAATCATTCTTGAAACCCAATCAGCAACGTTTTGAATTCGAAAACTTCAAGAAAAATTTTATGATTAAGGCAAATAAAAATTTTCAAATTCATTGAGAAATTTTCTGTTATTTAGAATAATTTATTTTAATTAAACAAACAAATTAAAGATGTTTATTTTTTATTTAGCAATGTTTTTTTTTATTAAATGTTAATTTCGTTTTAAAATAACTTATTTTTAAAGATGAAGAAAATGTGTTTATAAATATGGAATAGAAATTAAGTTGAATTGTTTTTAAGTGCATATTTTAAATGCATATTTTGCGCATATTTTCAGATTTTAAGTGCATGAGAATCCGAAGCCTAGTCATGACCATAAAAAACTTCGTTTGTTCGCTCAATGCTCCGAAACATTTGAAAGACGATCCCAATTTTGGCCGAAAAATCTTCTTTAGCGACGAGGCGCATTTTCGGATGAATGGCTGTAATACAAACCAAAATTGAGTACATATATGAGAGGGGGAGGGGGGGGGGGGGTGAGTTGGGTGAATTTTGGGACGGCGGAGTCATTTGTCCGTACTTATTGGAAAACGATGATTGTGATGTCGTCACTATCAATGGCGAGTGATGACAACCAACAACTTTTAAATCAAGCAAGATGCTGCTACATGCTACACAGTGGACACTTCGATTGACATTCTGCATGAACGATTTGTGGGTAAGGTTATCTCTCGCAGTGGTGACGTGAATTGGCCACCAAGAAGATACGTTTTGATCTCTCTGGACTTTTTTTGTGTGGCCATGATACAATATTTTCTGTTTCGTAAAAATTTAGTTTCACGATCAATCATTCATTAAAAGAATTTTTCAAATTAAGACTAACAGAGGATTTGAAACAAAAATTAAATTTTAAACATTCTTTTGATAATTCGACATCTCAAAAAAGGATTAATGATTTTTTTTTTGTACTTAATTTTCATTTGCACAAAAATAAAATTTATCAATGTTTTATTCTTAAGCAATGTTTTAAAAATTTGATAAATAAAAGCATAATTATTTAAAAAAAAACTACTACAACGATTTAAAATGTTTGGCTTAGCATAAATTCGTTTCTGCTTAAGAAACCATAAATCATTATATTCTTAGTTCAACAAATCATATGACTGAGTCAATTTCTTGTGCACATCTCCTTAAATTTTATCTTCAATATAACCCGTTAGATTGTAATTTAAGGGTTACTTTACAACAGTCAACTGTCAGATTTAAATACAGTGCAAATAGAAATGTACATAGATTTCAAAAATAAAAAAAAATTAACTTGTTTCTGAAATATCGATTTTTTTTTAAATCCAATAAATATTTTTTGAAAGACGTGCAATGCTTTTTAAACTTTTAAAAAGCTTTTGTATACAAAAATTGATTTAAATGCGTTATACCGAGAAAGTCAAAAATCGAAAAAAATGGTCTTAATTTCAATTTTTACTTGCAACTTATAGGTACTATAAAGCAAGTTCAATGAATTCGTAAGAAAATCCAACTCGAAATTCGATAGCGAAGACGAAAAAAGTGGGTCTTGAAATTCTGTCTTTCTGTTCCTTACAGCCTAAACGGCTCGGCCGATTTTCACGAAACTTGGCATATCTTGTTTTTAAATTCCCCCCCCCCCACACGTTTTTTTTTTCCTTTTTTTAAAGACTAAAAATAATGGTAACTACATATACCATATGATTTTTTTCGAAATTTTATAAATATTTTTTTTTCTCAAAAACAGATTTCAAAAAGAATAAAATGCACGACTGGATCGCACGAACTTGCTCTTATGTAAAAGTACTTTGGAATTTGAGATACATTTTATATATGTATATAAAACATGGATTTAATGAGATAATAATGACCAAATGCATAAAATTGCCGTCTGATTTCTAGAAAAGTATGAATTTATGAAAACAAACTTTAAAAAATCGTTTTATTATTAAATTAATTTTTTATATAAGAAATTTCTTTAAAATTTTTCAAGAAAAAAATGTGGGATGCGAATTTTAAGTATTTAATAATATTGATTTTAGGAAATAATTTCAAAAAAATAATCGTTCATAGGTTTTGAAGACATTGATTTTTCAAAAAAAATTTTTTTTCAAAAAAACCCAACAAATAATTTTTCGAATATTTTTATATATAATATTATTTTAAACTCAAGGGAGCTCCTGGTGAAAATTTTTGGTTAAAATCGTTAGAGCCGTTGGTGAGAAATTTAAAAATCAAAAAAACGCTTCTATGACAGGTACCCCTAATACCATTTCCCCCCAAATTTTTTTTGACCAAAATATAGTCCATGTCCAAAATATCACACCTAATTTTTTTATTAAAATCGTAAGAGCCGTTTTCGAAATAAATAAGATTTTGCATTACGGGTATATGGGGGGTACCGTTAGTTTTGGAGCTAAAAAAAATTTCAATTTTCCCTCTAGGGAATCACCGAAGACCCTTAACTACCGAGTTTGAAAAAAATTCCTCCAGTAGTTTAGGCTGTAGCTCGAGGTACAGACATACAGACATACAGACATACAGACAGACAGACGGAATTGCCGGACCCACTTTTTTCGTCTTCGCTATCATCGTAATGTCAACTTTGATCAAAATCTCGAGTTCGATTTTTTTTCCAAATGCAGAACTTGCCCTATAGTACCTATACCGTAAGTAAAAATGGAAAAAAATTCATTTAGTTAAAGCTAGGTAATGTTTGAAAAAACTTTCGAAAAGTGGTTATTAACGGTACCCACCTTGGAACCAATTTTTGTATTTGATTTTATTAAAAACGGTACAACTGAGTTGCCAAATTTTTCTCACACCTCGGTGGGACAACAAATGGCTAAAATGTCAATTTTAATGACAGATGTCAGTTTGCTAAAATATATTCTTCGCTAAGTTAGGTTTGTTTGATTGAAAATTTAAAAGCAATTTCTTAAAATTAAATCGCAATGCAGCGATTGTTCCTTATCAATGAAAGATATTTAGGTACATTAGGCATTATATTGTAAGTTTGAGTCCCAACCGGGAAAAAACCTGCCCCGCCCGACAAATGAATTTATGTCTGAAATCCGGGTAAACTATGTACTACCGATATTGATCATTTTTTGTATGCTAAGGTTCCCTAAAATTTTGAATATTATTGTGTATTTAAATTTGCAAAAGTTTTTTTTAATACAAATTTTTTTATAGAAAATCTTCTAAAAAATTGAAAAAACATTCCATTTCAAAACATAAAAAAATTTTTTTTTTGAATTTTTGAAAAAAAAAAATTAATTTTTTTAAGATTCGATATCGCAAAAACGGTTCAATATTTTTTTTGTAAAATTTAATTTTTTTGAACAATAATAAAAACTTTAAATTGACGTGCCAAAATTTTTTCTTAAAAATGTTTTAAGAATTCTGCATATAAAAGCTTAATTTTTTAAGAAACCACTACAACGAGATCTTGCATCCTGTTTTTAGTTCCAACTACTAAAGGAGTTGTTTTAGTCATTTAAAAAATGAATTTTATGCTTATGAACAGGTTTTCTCTAATAACATTCATTTTTGAAAGAGTTCGTGCGACCCAGTCATGCATTTTATTTCTTATCAAAATCCTTGTAGCCGTTTTCGAGGTATGAACTACAAAAACAATGCTGTGGCAAGTCTGTGGCTGACGTCTGTATTTTAGATTCATTTTATCAATTATAGTGCCTTGAGAAATTGGTACGTTCCACTGATTTGAAGAAAGCTCAAGCATAAGACCCGTATTAGCAATCTTTGTTTGGCAATTTAATGGAATGGAAGCATGTCAATTTATTACAGTTGTAAAAGTTTGAAAGTAAGACGAATTTAACGCGCTTAACACAATTTTAAAATCGTTGTAATCCTGAGGCTACTGGGACACGAAAACAGTACTGTTATGACTTCATTACATTCATTTCCATGAGTTTTTAGGCTCAACTTTCGACCTTCTATTACAAAAGAAAATATCACTCAGCGTTTAAATCATGTTGCAATTGACCGAAGGAATGGACTTATTTATAAAGAGGAATGCAGAAAAATGGACGAAGGATTCAGAAATGCTTGAGCAGAATGAACATGTGAAACTTTTTTCAAAAGAGTGAAAAAGGCAACAAAAAAATCCACAAGTCGCCATAGGACATGGTTGATAAGCTGGAATTTTGTTTAAAAAAAAAGCCTTCAAACAAAATAACAGTCTTATATAGATAAAATCAAAGATCTAATCGACAAAACCTGACTGTAAGACTGACATTTTTTGGAAAGTCAATCCGTTGCGTCTGTCTTAAACTTACGCTTTAACAATGTGACGTAAGAGCTCGCTGGCCGCTGAGTTGACTCAATTGCTATTCCACCCTACAGTTCTTGCAAGATATTCTATAGCTTCACATTTAAGTCATACCTGCTATTTCCATGCCTTTCATATTTGATCGTCCTAAGAACTAAACAGCAACACTATGTAACTCCTTCGATATTACGCTTGATATGGTAGTGCGAGGCTCTTAGGCCAAAAAACTTGCTGACGGATTTGACATAATGGGAACGACCATGCGAGCAATAATAATTTTTGTACATCTTTTACCTGCCGCTGGCCTTCCTAAGGAAATTTCTTAAAAAAGTAAAATAATCACAACCACACCACCAAACAAACAGTTAAATTTTTAAATCCCGGGTAGCTGACCACTTAAGCCTCTCCAAAAATTATTTTCATCTTTGCAAACCCCAAGACAATTACCTTTAATTTAATTAAACTCTCATCTCGTTTTTATTTCGCACTTATTTCTGTTCAAATTCAAGATGTCTTAAGACTTAAGTAGCGAAAATCTTTCTCATTACGAGCAAAAAAGTCCCGGCTAAGAAGTTCACTTCAAAAGGTCAAGTTACCTTGCCTCCACAAAAAAAAAAAAAAGACTTAATGTATGATGATAAATATTTTGATCTTCCTGGGACCATACATAATTAATGTATAGAATCTTATACCATAATTGAGTGATATCTCAAGACGGTAGCCATGTGAAGCTCCTCCACGAGACTAATGAGCCAAGCCATTATTCCCGATTAGGTAGGCATTCTTGAGAGGCTATGCGCGAAAGCGGAGGAGTTGATAGATTAAATATTCGCACCACACCTTTGCCAAGACTGCGGCCAACGGATTATGGAGTGATGAAGACGTTGTTGTTTTTATTTTTAAATTAAGACCTCTCGAAATTCCAGAGCCAATGTGAATGTGAAGGCTTCTGGCCTTTAAACCCAAACTTCTTGGCGGAATTCATAAAATAATATTTTTTTGTTATGGAAATAAAAAAAATTAAAATAAAGTAACAACGAACTGGCTTGTCTTTGTGCCTATGTACTTCGAGGTTTTGAAAAGATCGTGTATCTTGCGATCATCCAGTGTCATTACAACGCTTGTTATGTAACACTCCTATGTACCTATATGCTGAAGAGTCGTACCGTTCGGGCTGCAGCTGATGGATATCTGCAGATCTTAGCGGACTTGCAAGAAAATCCATCTGATTATCATGCCTCACGAGCAATTAGCTGTAAAAGCAGCAGTTGGTCTAGTCTGTTATTCATTATCTGCAGGCCTCTTAGGCTGGCTAAAGTGCCACGAACGTGATTCTAGGCATTATTTTCGTGTCTTTTACGTCCGTCGTCATAAGCGGGGACTGAAAGGAGGATTCTCAGGCGTGATTTCCTTCTTGATTCCTTCCTTCTGGATCACATTGTCGCGTCTTCGTTGTCTGTCCCACTATATTATTCCGTTACAGCTTGCATAATAATATAGGTAGTCCATGCCAAACGGCTAAGGTACGCATCCTCTTGCTTCTTAGGGACAGTCTGTCTGTAGCATTACATAAGCTCAAAAATTCCTCAAAGATCGCGGGGATGGCGCTTGAGATCTAGCTTGAGATCTAGCTGCTGTTCAAGAGGATTCCCGAATGAAAATACCACTGGATAGTGTCAGAGTTTGTGTTCTTCGTAGTGCACGAATTATGCTGAATTAACTTGATGTACCGTAAACTCTAGACTAGATGGCTTGCTCCAAAATGCATATGCTACGAGTATAGTCAACAGATAATTTCAAGGTTTTGTTATTCCACAGACTTGTGTTCTCTTTGTGTTTCGTAGTGCCGAATGCTGACTGGGCATGGTGACAATGTGCATACAGGTTGGCTAATAGATGTGGCATGACCAACACGGATCTTGTTCTGCAAAACCAAATTTATTGATGAATGTAAACTGTATTGGCAGCGGATCCATGTGGAGAAGAAATTTGTGTTAAGAATGTAAACTACATTATATTGAATTGTGTTGGGAGTTCGAACGCAGAACCAAAGGTGTTAGCATTTTTGGTATTTTTTTGTCTTAAGCATTGGGGTAAGCATCAAGGCCGTAGCCAGGAGGGGATCACTTGGTTTGTTAAACTGACAATATTATTTGTAGTGCATATTTTGTTAAACTGACAAAAAATCATGCTGGATTATAAAAATGTTGTGAAATCAACAAAATCATTCTTTCGTATTGACAAAAATTTTATCAAAACGATAAAATTGTTTTGTTAAAGGTCAACAAAACGTTTATGTCAATATTACCTAGGAATTTATTTTCAGTGTAGATAGGCCGGTGACCTGACACATGAACCAAATTGTATAATTATGGCATTTTTGTTTATTTGGCTTCAAATAAACAACTGGAGTCTTTGTATATATTATATATTTGTTTCTACTTCATTTACCCGTTTCATTGTGTTTTTTTTCTGTCGCTTGAAAGCTGAAATAAAAGCAACACACCATTGTCTTTTTTTTAGTTTTTACTTCTAAAGGGTGGTTAAATTTTAAGGGCCCATGTTGATTTTGAATAAAACACAAATTATTTCGGAAATTATTGTCATTTCTTTTTAACTTCCCATAGGGAGTTATTGTAATAGGTCCGATTTGTCAAATTGGAATTTTTGACATTTCTCGACGTTTCAAGGTCCCTAGAGGCTATATCAATCATTTTTAGAGAGATGTCTGTGTGTATGTGTGTACGTACGTTCGTACGTTCGTACGTCCGAACGTTCTGGTACCATTTTTCGTCGTCGATACCTCAAGAACGAGTAGAGATATCGACTTAAACTAAATTTTGTTTAATAGATAATAACTTCGAAAGAGGCTGAAAGGGCGTTTATTAAAATTCAGTGAGTAGTTTTTTCACTATAACGGTTTAAAAAAAAGTAAAAATGTTAGTTGGTTAGTTTCAAATATCTCACGAAAAAATAATGCTATTGATTTCAAATAAAATTTATTGTACTCATTATAAGGTCATACAGATTTGGTATGAATTTGGAAAAAAATGAACATACCGTTATTTTTTTAAATAAAAAAAACTGAAAAAAATAATTTCATAACCCAGATATTCTAAGAACGGAAAACAATTTGAAACTCAGACTAATTTTATTTTACGAAAAATAATGTGTTTGACAATTGGTGAAAATTTCAAAAAAAATCAGTTTACAGTTTTTTTACAAAAAATAAAAAACTATATAAAATTCTATTGAAAATTGGTAAAAATTGTTTTTCGACTCAAATTTCTCGAGAACTAGTAGTGATATTGACTTCTAATTTAGTTTATTTTATACATAGTATAATTTTGTACAATTGGTAAAATGTTGACAAATATTGAATTAATTGTTTTTTTTTTTAAATAAAAAAACTATTAAAAATTCTAGTGAAAACTAGTTAAAATTGTATTTCAAGTCGAATTTCTTGGGAATGAACACCGATAGTGCCTTCTAAAGTATGTTGTTTTATACATCGATATCTTCCCGTAAGAATGTATACTAAGCAACATTTCTAAAATTGTTCAGAAAACGAAAAAAACGAAGAAAGTTCTAGTTGAATCATAGTGTGCTAAGAGACAATTTTGGTTAAACTAAGTGACATCTAACAAAATTTTTTGTTGCTCACGACAATGAGATCTTTATTAATGTCGCTTAGCATAATTTTTTTGGCGGATAATACAAATTTCAGGGGGCAACATTATTTTAATGAGAAAACATGGCAGTTAATAAATTTTCTTATTTGTACTCTAGTTTCCTTTCCATGCATAATAGGTTGGCGAAACCCAGGCCAAAACGTGGCCCTTAACACATAGTATATTTCCTCATCAAAAAGTCATTTTCGAAAAAAATGTCGCTTAGTACATTCTTACGGGAAGGTATCGACATAATACAATTATTAACATATGGTTAAATTTTGACAAGTATCGAATTGACAGTTTTAACAAAAATATAAAAAAAATCTACTAAAAAGTGGTAATATTTGTTTTTCGACTAGAATATCTTGAGCACGAGCCATCATTGCCATTATTTAATTTTATACATAATACAATTTCTAACAAATGGTTTATATTTGACATATATCTAGTTTTAGAGCGGATATATTTTGTAAGTACCCTTCCATCAATAACCAAACCATATCTTTTATATTTGAATGTTTCGTTTTAAAATTTTTTTCAATTAAAATGTTTGGAACCGAAATAATAAAGTAATTTCTATAATATAATACATAATTTTATAATTTTATAATCAATTTAGTTTTTAGAAGAATGTATGTACTGTACATACGTATGTGTATGAATAAGGTTGTTCAGTTGTACCCAAGTCCCACATATTCAAATTCCATTAATAGCTATGGTAAAATTGAAGAAAACGTTACAATATGTTTTTATCTTTTTGTCCATGAAAAAGATGGAAAATTCTACTCAAGGTTTTCTTAGGTGTAGGAACACGGATATATTAAAAAACACGGAAATCTATAATTCAGTATATCGTCGCTGTAGATCGAATACCTCGTAACCCAGAAAAGTCGATTTTTCAGGAGAGACAAAAAACTTATTATCAAATCAATGAGAGGCAATGAGAGACGTGTTGTTAATTATGCGCGTGGCTCTGCAATTATAGTTTTTAGGTTCAGAGGATATTTTTCATTAGATCCTGAATTTTTTTCACAATATAATTGCATCATTACCTAAAAATCGGTTTTTTTCTGGGTTACGAGGTATTCGATCTACAGCGACGATATAATATGTACATACCTACCAACCTTCTCAATTATTACAAGAAATTTAACATTTTAAATAGAAAAGTTTAAAATTAGTTAAACACATTTTCTGTAAAAAAAAAAACATAAAATGAGCGACTAAGTATCCTCATCATCAACAAAACAAAGCAAATTTCCTAATATCATAGTATGCCACAAGCATCATCGATTTTTAAAACAGGAGTCATTGTATATCCAGTGCAGATCACAGCCTTTCAATCCGGAAAAACCGCAACAACAATTACACTATGAAACCATCTACTTCGATCTTCCATCTACTGCTTAAAATGCTTTTCAATCTTAAAATAATGTTTGTTTGAATTTTAAAGCTAAAGTTTATTTTGCTGAAAATTTGGTTATTTAAAAAAAAACTAAATATAAAGTTTTCAAGACCACAAATGGGAAGTTATCAGTGTGGGTCGCACCCAGCCTCTTTTTATTATGATAATATGGGTATGGTTCAATTATGTATGGAACAAAATATCGGCCAAATGGGCGCCGCGACCTCGGCGGCACACCTCCATCCAATGGTCCAAATTTTCGATGACGCTGAGGCATAATTGAGGTTATATGCCGTTAATGTGCCGAATTATCTCATCCTTTAGCTCTTGAATTGTTGCTGGCTTATCGACGTATTACCTTTTCTTTCAAATAACCCCAAAGAAAGAAGTCCAACCGTGTCAAATCACATGATCTTGGCGGCCAATTGACATCACCACCACGTGAGATAACACGGCCATTGAATTTGTCGCGCAAAAGAGCCATTGTTTTGTTAGCTCTGTGGCAAGTGGCACCGTCCTGTTGAAACCACATATCCTCAACATCCATATCTTCCAATTCCATAAAAAGTTCGTTATCATCTCACGATAGCGAACACCATTCACAGTAACTGCCTAACCGGCCTCATTTTGGAAAAAATACGGCCCGATGATGCCGCCAGCCCATAAACCGCACCAAACAGTCACTCTTTGTGGGTGCATTTGTTTTTCGGCAGTCACTCTTGGATTATCATTCGCCCAAATGCGGCAATTCTGCTTATTGACGAATCCACTGAGGTGAAAATGTGCCTCATCACTGAAGATGATTTTCTTCGAAAATGTATCATCTACTGTTGCCATTTCTTGCCACCATTCTGACCATTGACGACGCCGACGCTTGAAATGGTCAAGAGGCTTTAGTTCTTGAGTCAATTGAACCTTGTAAGCGTGTAAATGCAAGTCTTTATGCAAAATGTTCATCAACGACGAGCGTGATAGGTGCAATTGTTGGGCACGACAACGAGTTGAGGTGGATGGCTCTTCAGCCACACTATCGCGAACAGCAGCAATATTTTCTGCAGTACGAGCTGTACGAGCATGCACTGGTGTTTTCACATCTCCTACAGGGCCGGTTTGCTCAAATTTGTGCACGATTTTTCCGATTGTACGCACATTTGGACGATTAAATTGACCGAAAAAATTACGAAGTGCACGATATGCATTTTGATTTGAACGCCCATTTTCATAATAAGCCTGAATAGCTTTAACGCGTTGCTCGATTGTGTATCTTTTCATTGTTCAAATTGAGTTAGTCTGAAACTGAGAAATGTCAAATGAAATGCAGAAAAAAACTTGACGTTTAGGTGTGGTTCACATTCAACATCGGCCCTTAAAATTTCATCACCCTTTACATACACACTGTCAATGCAAAATAAAAAGGCATAAGCATAAACAGAATAAGATTGGTACCGCTATTAGAATGAGCAAAACACACTCTGATTTGATACTTTGATAGCAAGTAGTATATCAAAATTTGTTGGTGTATTATTACTTTTGTTACACATTGTAATTATGTATTGTAAAAATATGTAATAATACTATTCAATATTGATGTTATGTACCTATAAATAACAACTTAAATTGGAACTGAATGATTGTTTTTTATATAAATAATACCTTGTCGTTGTCGTAAATTTTTCTGCTGAGGTACCTATTCAACGGAACTATAACGGAAGTATGATATAGATATTCATATGCACAAATGTTGAAAAAAGAAATTGTGTATGGTATGGTTGAAAAAAAACATCTTTCATTTAATCTCAACTCATCATCGTTGTTTATTTTCGCTCCAAAGGTTTGGAATTTCCTTTTTCGTATTTCAGGAAAAAATTGCTGGCGCCTTTTTCATTACACAGTAAGTACGCCACTGGGGCGAATAAACGTAATAAATTACACTTTCATATCAATTTGATATCAATTATATCTTTTCCTAATTAAATTTTCCAACCACCCCATTGTGAAACCACCCCAACGGTTCTAGCCGTGGTGACAGCATTTTCTTCGCTGTCAGCTACACTTGTTGTTTTTGTCGATCGAAGAAAAAGGTAGCACGTTGTAG
This sequence comes from Philhelius festivus, assembly GCA_963931855.1. Taxonomy (NCBI): domain Eukaryota; kingdom Metazoa; phylum Arthropoda; class Insecta; order Diptera; family Syrphidae; genus Philhelius; species Philhelius festivus. The sequence goes on from OZ007555.1 coordinate 217,052,727, forward strand.
TGGATTCTTAAAAAAATAACTTTGTATACACAAATTTTTTAAATCATTTTAAAAAAAATTTTAGTATCCCAACTTTAAGCTTCTATTATTGTACGATTAAAAATGAATTTCTAAGCAAAATATTGAACCGTTTTTGAAATATCGAATTTAAAAAAAAATTGTTTTTCTTTTTTTTCAGAAATTCAAAAAATATTTTTTCTTAGTCTTGAAATGTAATGTTTCTTAAACTTTTTAGAAGTTCTCTATAATGAATTTCATTAAAATCCATTATGCCGATAGTGAGAAATTCAAAAATTCAAAAATGGTTCTATTTTTTTTTATTAAAATAAAGGTCGTAAGATTTTACTATGAGAAAAAAAAACTTTATTAAAATTCTTAGAACAGTTTTCGAGAAAAATAAAACTGTCGACAACCATTTTTTAACATTCATTTGTATGGTGGGTACCGTTATTTTTAGGTAAAATATTTTTTTCCCATCTTATTGATTATATTAAGAAACTCTTATTTATCAAGTTTAAAAAAAAATCGACCATGGGGTTTTGGAAATATTGAGTTTTGAATTTTTTTTTTTTAAATCTGTGGGACAGTTTTTGAGAAAAAAATATTAACATTATTTCGAAAAAAAAAATTGTATGGCAGGTAGCATTATTTGTACCTTAAATTTGGAACGGGGAAACATCTTTTTTCGGGTGTGGAACGAAGTGAAATTCAGTTTATTTCAAGTTTTTCGAAATTTTTTTTTTTTTAATGTTGAAGGTAAAAATTGTAGCTTATTTAATTTTATTTATAAAAACGATTATGCGACATTTTTTGTGAAAACCAAATGATTTTAAGAAAATGATTCAGAAATATTAGAGTCTAGTTTATTTAGTCCAATAAATGTAAGAAAATTAAATTTTTGTTTGGCTTAATTTTGTGCTATGCTATTTGTACATCTCCTCATTCTTAAATAATTTTTTTGGATACAAGGGGGAAATTATGTAAAATTTAAGGTACCTATTTATTTACATAACTAAATTGCTAGTTTTACAAAAATTTCTTACAAAGGTGTACATTAAGATTCTTAAACAATTTCATGGAAAAGTTTTGTTTTAAATTGACATGAATTATAATTATTGTTTTATCAAACAAATTGTTATACAGTAAAACCCGCTTAAGAGAAACGTCAAAATGTCACAGTCTTTCTGTCACTTAAGCGGGTTTTTCACTTTAACGAACCCCGCTTAAGTGAAAAATAATTTCACTTAAGCGGAGTTCGGATAAGTGAAAAAAAAAATTTCACTAAGCGGATTTAAAAATTCCATTAAGCGGAGATTTAATGCTAGAAACAGTATTGTTTTTATCTTTTAGACTTGCCTTGAAAGAAGTTAAATAAAACAACGATTAAATAACATAAAAATAATTTATTGAAAAACTAAAACTAGCAAATTTTTGTTCTGTTCGATTCAGTTTTTTTTTTTACTTAAGAGAGTTTTTTTTTCAATGAAAAATATTAAAAATTAACTGAAAATATGTTTCAGTTATCCGGGTTTTTACTTAAGCGAGTTTGATTTAAGCGGAGTGTTTTAAGGGAAATTGGTCGGAAAATACCTGGGGATGAAAAAAGTCTTTCAGGTAAGCGGGTTTTTCTCTTAAGCGGGTTTCTATTAAGCGGGTTTTACTGTATTTAAGATTGTAAATATTAAATAGTTTAAATATTTTATTTAATGGAGAAAATTTTTCATAATTGGTACGGTAGTTTGAAATAAGTATACTCTCCGGTATGTTCCTCAAAGTTCTTTGAGGAATATTAAAATTAATACGAGACAGAAGGTGCAAACAGTCTATGTTACCGTTGATTAATTTAACAATGAAATCGAAACATAGACTAGGTAAATCAATAAGTCTAAGTCTGTTTCTGTTGTTATAACTTATAAGGTTGAAGATCATAAGGATTATCTCAGCCAAGTCCCCTGAGGACAAACCTAATGAATCTTTTTTGCACCTGTTCTAGTCTATTTTTATGACATTCGTAATCAGGTGACCAAACCTGACAAGCGTATTCTAGAATGGGTCGAACAAAAGATATAAAAAGCTGCTTTAATGAGGCACTTAGAATATTTTAACACCGATGGTAAGTCGTTTATAAAAAAAATAAAAAGAATGGGGCCTAAATGACTACCCTGTTGGATTCCTGAATTGATTTTAAACTTATTTGATTCGCAACCGTTAAATAACACCGAATAAGATCTATCGAATAAATAGGATTGAAGCCATTTTACAAAATTTTCGCTAAAACCTAATTTTCTTAACTTAAAAAGCAAAACACGATGTGATAGCTTGTCAAAAGCTTTACTAAAATTAGTGAATACACAATCTACTTGTTTACTGTTTCTAAATGAATCAATACAATTTTCAGCTAATTCTATTAGAAAAGTAATAGTAGAGCGACCTTTTATAAAGCCATGCTGATTAGGAACAATAAATGACTTAACATAAAAACATAAAGCTTCACAAATAATAGCCTCAAAAAGTTTTGTAATCACAGATAATCTGGCCTGTAGTTTTTCACTTCGTCTTTTTTCCCTTTTTTATGTAGAGGGATAATGAATGAACTTTTCCAAATAGATGGGACTGAACAGTTTACAGTGGACTGTAAACTTTACAATGTTGTCGATATCAATGTTAAAGTTCATATCAGTCAAGTAAGTAAAAGATTTCAAATGGTTATTTGGTGTCCCACAAGGTTCTGTCCCAATTTTCTTCATCTGTACGAGGCTTTTTTTTTAAGACAACGATGCAAATCAAGTAGTACCCTGTTTTACTTGTTTCGTGGATGAACCCATGATATATAGTATCATACAATTTATATGCAAATTATATGCCAATTCTGAACGGCTAATGACAAAAGATACACTTAGTACTTAGAGGATTTTTCAATTCCTCGCACGAGGCAGTACACACCTGTATCGGCTGTCCTACCATCACGGGTAGGCGATCAGAATTTGCCACAAGGCTCGCGCGATTAGACCCCATTAGACATCATCTTGTGGAAGTTTCTTAAGTCTTTGCCAAGAAATCACCACTGCCCTGAAAGTTAACTTATTAGATGCCATTTGTTAATAGCAAGCATAATTTATGCACCGGAGTTATGGAACGTTTCGGATATGCGTCACCTATCAAATCTGCGGCGGAAATTTGAATTATATGAGGGGTATTCACGATCTAATGCAACAGGTCTAGTATCATTGTAAAAGTGCAAAAGTGTAAAATCTTACAATACTACAACATGTTGTAAGATTGTAAGATTTTACACTTTTGCACTTTTACAATGATACTAGACCTGTTGCATTAGATCGTGAATACCCCTATGTATTCGGCCCTAGCGAGGTATCCGTTCGGAGCGGAAAATTCTCCGATTTTGTACGATTCGGAGGATTTTTGCTTCGAGGTATTCTTCCTAACAGCTGTTCGGAATTTTTCTCCGACATTATTTTAACGCACCCGCCGAACTGCGTTGAAATGCGATCAACTGCTTTATTTGTGAAATTACTGACAAATTATGCGTTGCGGACAGTTTTCCTCTTCGAACGGATACCTCGCTAGGGCCGATTATATTTCATATAAAATGAGATATATTAGCCTTTTAAAAAACTTTAATAGCACCTATTTCACGGTTTGTCTTATTCAAATTTAAAGAAAGAAAACCCTTAATAGAAACCCCTTTATAAGAAGAAAGTCTTTTTAAACTCTTAGCGTGCTATGTACGAATAAGTAAAGCCTCTAATTGGTTTCTTAATTCTTGACATTTTTAGCGGAAGGTGGCTTCAGAAATAATATTAGGCCACATACGTAAACAAAAAAATATGTAGCCCATTATTTTGAGCCACGATACAATTCACAGTGTAGTTTACTTCAAACGGCTTTTCCACCATCCAACCAAAATTTGCCTACATAAATATTGTTCGTTTAAGTGGATAAAACCCGCCTAAACAACACCTCATGCTAAAATGTTGCTATAATAGCTGCTGCGTCTTATTTTCAACCCACCTCTCTAGATACCGTCTAACACCTCTTCTGTTTTAGAAAAGTAAATTGATTCTTAAGAATTATTATATTTAGTTAAATTATTTCCACTTCATGCCACAAAAGTATCAACATTCCAAGCAATATCCACTAATAATCCAGTTTCCGCATCATCGTACAATATTAATTTATTAACCAACTTAAGAGGCAACTTTGTTTAGCCTTGCCTTGGTTGCGAGCGTTTATGGGCTGCGGACCAGCAGGACCATAGAAACCATTTAAATCAACTGCTGCATCCTCTCAACGGACGATCTAATTTCGAATCTAATTCAACTTCAGAATATAAATTGGAGAGTGCATGCAAAATTCAGGAACAACAACAAAAATAGAAGAAATGTGCAGAGCAAAAAAAAAAGGTCCATCTTGATGGAAACGTCTGGCGATCGTAGGTTATACGTGTGCGGAATCTTTGGTCATAAAGCTAACTACTATTAAGTGTCGGCATTGGGAGAGCAGCTACCAGTTACCCATGTGGGCACTCACCACCACCGCCACCTGTAATCTATCCGGAGAATCAATCTTTTTATCTTGGCCATAAATTCTTATTATCTTCTTCTTGGTTGGAGCTGTAGCCTGCCGCTACTGCTGCTGTCAGTTGCACAATGTGTTCCACAAGTAAAACACTGTCGAACAAGTTAATGTCCGGACTGAGGGAAGCCTCAGCCTGGTGGAGTAAGTTCTCCATGGTCGTCGTAGTCGTTGTCCTCGTCCTCGCTGATTGCTGCTATTCAAAGTAATACAATTTAATTAGAGGCGAATTTGTTACAACGACCGTTTGCATACCGAAAGAGCATCAGTGTCGGGCAGCGTAGTGTGCAGAATGACATGCACCTCCGTGCACAATTGGGATGAATCCCATGTTATGGTGGCTTCAAAGTCAACTCCTCCAACGTATAAGCGGCAGACCTATAAAAACCCCAGCGATACACATGTTCGGGGCTCATTATCGATTTGCCAATAAGCTGCCGTGGCACAGTGCCAATTATTGATACAACATTTCCACTGGCATGGGCACTGGGCACTGCATGCCGCTACCACTACGTTGCTGGTTGCTGGCTGATCGATCGACTCTGGAACTCAGGCCGCTGGATCCCCCGGTAATGAGGTTGGTGTGTTCCCAGTTCTCAGTTCCCAGTTGTTTTTGGGTCTGGGACGGGGCGATCTACCAACACAAAGTGCTTACGTTGTTTCCCTCTAAATGCAAATTACCTTGTAATCTCGGTTTCGTGGAATGACAGGGCATACAGTCGGTTCGGGATGCTTATGAGCTTCACTCGAGGAAGACGCGACTGAATCGCGTCAATCGCAGCTTCGTTGCGTTGCACTCCTTTCGGTGATGTCACTTGCCAAAGGTCTTGATGTTGCTGCTACCGATGCTGCGGTTAGCTGATGGTGGCGGCTGGCACATAAAAATACAAGCCTCCTGCGAACCAATTTGCTCCTGTCACACTTTTTGTTAGCCAAGTTGTCGCACGGAATGGGTGCGCTCAGCTCAGCACTCACTTTGGCTAACATGGTCGTAACTTTTCACTCACTTTAACTTGGTGTGTTGTTTTGCGGGTGTCTTTTTGGATTGTGTGTGCTGTCAGAGAGTCGATTGGTGAATTTGTTTTACGTGACAAATGAGGAGCTGAAAGGTGGCTGTGCTGTGCACAGTTTCCTTATTTCGAATGTTCTGGGTTTCAAAGAGAAATTCAAGTGATATAGGTATGCAGAGAAAATTATTAAAAAAGAGACGCACATATTGCTAAAAAAAACTCTTTTTTGTTTTTATTAGGTGACAGCGGAGGGAATTCACCTCAGACGTTCGGTTTTACGGTCCAACGCACTCACCATTTCGCCACCAGCTCGAATGCTGCAAGGTAAAGCCTTGTAAAATTGTTGACAAAATGAAAAAAACACCATATTTAAAGTTGGCTTTTTGTCGCCATAAAACCGTATTTAACTCTCGTAAAAAGCGTTTAAGCGTTTCAAAGAAGCATTGTTGTGGGGCAGATGTTTTCTTGCGCGGTATTTTTTCGTCATAAATAGACTCATGAAGTAGGATTATAAGTAACTGTTGAAGTAATTACACAACATCCCTGTTCAAAATAATGTAAATCCTACCTTAAACTTAATTGTCATTCCTATAAGTCACATACATATGTCATATTAACAATCAAAACTAAAATGTAAGCTTATGAATTTCTTTCCTTTTAATAAATTGAAGTCATTGGAACAGGTTGTCATCCGTTTATTTCTTAAACATCATTTATTATTTGTAACAGGTTATGGGCCCAGAACAATAAGAATAAAAAGCTAAGCAACGTAATAAAATTAATATGACAACATTTACTGGAAAAATTCCTCTTTTCAATGGAGAAAATTACTCCACATGGAAAACTCAAATGGAGGCTGTGCTGCATAAGAATAGGCTTCTTAAAATGGTACAAGGACTGGAGCAGAAACCGGTGGAACCTGAAAAACTGGAGGATTGGAACGTAAAGGACATGGACGCTAAATGCGAGTTGATTATTGCGATGGAACCATCTCAAGTTGCGCTAGTAAAATCTCAAAAAACTTCAGAAGACCTATGGAAATTTTTGCAAAATACTTTTGATCGGAAGGGCACTCGTCAAAAAGTGGAAGAGTTTCGTAAGTTAATAAATTTTAAAATGCATGAAATTCAGAGCATGGAAACATATTTAATTCAATTTAATTCAATAATTAATCGGCTACGGGAGATGGAAGCGAAACTCGACGAGGAGTTATTGGCGGTGCTGATGTTGGATGGTTTACCAGATAGCTACAAGGATATACAAGCAGCTTTTGATGTATCAACAGATTTCCCAAAAATGGATGTTTTACGAGCAAGACTTCTAGAGGTTAGTGATAAAAGAAGGAGCTCTGTTGAGCGAAATGATGATGCATTGAAGGTTAGAGTGCACTATAAGAGACCTAGCGCTTATCATCAACCAGGTACGTCAAACAATAATTTCCCATTTAATTGTCATCGTTGTGGTCGAAAAGGCCACATAAAAAAAGACTGCCGTGTTAACTTGCACAAAGGTTACAAAGAGAAGAATAGGTTCGTTGATAGTTATACCTCTGAAAGTGAGGAAGGATTTATAGCTACGGAGCTTCAGGATTATTCTTTACCTGGACAAGAAATGTCAAAAAATGTAGATACCCCTGATCGAAAATCTGAATATAGAAGTTGGTTCATTGATAGTGGAGCAACTTCCCACATGTGTTGCGTGAAGGAATATTTTATTAATTTGGATGAAAATTACAAAGGTTCGGTTCAGGTAGCTAATAATCAGTCTGCAAGTATAGAAGGAGTAGGAACGGTGCAGTTGGTGGTAGAAGTCAGTGGAAAAGTCAAAAATATATCACTCTATCGAACTCTTTTTGTTCCTAGTTTGAAAAGTAATCTCGTCTCTGCTAGCAAAGCAACAGACAGTGGTTGTAAGGTTCTTATAGAAGGAACTAATGCATGCATTATAAAGAAAGATAGGCCTATTCTTGAGGCAGTAAAACAGAGAGGGTTATATTTGGTTAAATTACATGCTACAAATGTGGATGGACAAGACGACCAAACACAATTCGATGAAAAAGAATATTGTCATGAGGCTGAAAAAGTTGGTTCTAGGAGCGATTCATTGGACATTTGGCATAAGAGGTATGGCCATTTAAACATTTCTTCATTACGATTCTTGAAGAAAAACTGTATGGTAAAGGGACTACCAACTTTTAACAACAACAATATTCCCCTCAATTGTGTTTCATGCATACGAGCTAAGCAGTCAAGACTTCCATTTAAGGCCAAACAAGAAAAATCTTCTCAAAATATTCTTGAAATTGTACACACAGATTTATGTGGACCAATAAATGTGGAATCTATAAGCAGAAGTCTATATTTTGCAACATTTATAGACGACAACACTCGTAAAGTTTTTGTGTATTTTTTACGTAAGAAGAGTGAATATCTTAATGTTTTTAAACAATTTAAAAAACTTGTAGAAAACGAAACAGGTAGAAAAATAAAAACATTGCGAAGTGACAACGCACGTGAGCTTTTAAGCCACGAGTTTTCAAAGTTTTTGGCTGATGAGGGCATAAGACGTCAATTAACTGTTGAATTCACACCGCAGCAAAACGGTGTTGCCGAACGTATGAATCGAACGCTTGTCGAAATGGACCGTTGTTTACTTATAGAAGCCAGCTTACCAAAATTCTTATGGGCAGAGTTGATACATACGGCAACGTATATACGCAATCATTGTCCGACTTCATTAAATCACCAGAAGACACCAGAGCAAATGTGGACAGGTCGAATACCTGCTGTGAAACATTTCCGTCAGATTGGATGTCGAGCATTTGTTTTAAATAAAACCTCAAGAAGATCGAAACTAGATCCAAAGAGTGACGAATACATAATGATTGGTTATTCTGCAGAGTCCAAAGCTTATCGCTTATGGAAACGGGGAACCAGAATTGTAATAAAAAGCAGAGACGTTCGATTTATTGAGATTTTAAATAATGACAAAGAGAAAGAAAATGATAACGAAAGTTTTTATGAATTTGAATATAAAAAGGGAGATAAGAGAGATTATGAATCCGATAAGAAAACAGAATTGGGAAAAGAAGAAACTGGTGATGATGAAGTGGAGGGCGATCGTAAAAGTAAAGAATCAGCAGAAGATGATGATGAGGAAGAATATCAAGAAGCAGCCGATGTTGCAGAGGAAAATATAAATTTATCTGAAAATGGAAATAAAAATTGTCCTTCATTAAGAGAGAGTCTTAAATCGCTTGAAGAGATGAAATCTGTCACAGGAGATCCGAATAGTTTCAAAGAAGCAAATAATTCCTTGCATGCGTCAGAATGGTTTGAGGCCATGAAGGAGGAGTATGACTGCCTTATGCGAAACGGAGCTTGGGAGTTGCAAGACTTACCAAAGGGAAGAGAAACAATTGGGTGCCGTTGGGTTTTTAAATCTAAATATAAGGCAGATGGCAATATTGAAAGACGTAAAGCGAGGCTTGTAGCCAAAGGTTACACTCAAAAATTTGGTATCGATTACTTTGATACTTATTCGCCCGTGGTGCGACAGAGTTCACTTCGTATAATATATGCTTTAACTGCTGAACACAACTTAAAACTTCACCACTTGGATGTGTCAATAGCCTTTTTAAATGGGGTACTGAGTGAAGAAATTTATATGGTCCAGCCCGAAGGATTTATTGATACGAAACACCCGAAAAAGGTTTGTCGTTTACTAAAGGCACTCTATGGTCTCAAGCAAGCAAGCAGACAGTGGCATACAACATTAGGTGAAAAGCTTCAGGAATTAGATATAATACAATCTAAATACGATCAATGCAATGTGTTTATTTTAAAATAAACGAAATTGAAGAAACAATTTTGGGAATATATGTCGATGACATTATAATTGCATCGAATAATCAAGTAAAAGTTGACTCTATAAAGCAAAAGCTTAATAAACATTTCGAAATTCGAGACCTTGGAGAACCTTCTCTTTGTGTTGGCCTTGAAATAGAAAGAAAAAAAGATACGATTTCTATTAGTCAAACTCGTTTTATAAATAATCTTTTAATCAAATATAATTTACAAAATTCCAGAAGTAAATATATTCCTATGGATGTTAAATTGAAACTGGAAAAGGAACCAAGTGTACCAGGAGAAAGGATTCCTGTTCAAATAAAAAACTATCAAGAGATGATTGGGTCCTTGATACACCTTGCTGTTTTTAGTCGATCAGATATTGCTTTTAGCGTTAGCAGCTTGGCTCAGTTTGCACAAAATCCGAAAAAGCAACACTTGAATGCATCTATTCAATTGCTTCGTTATCTGAACTGTACCCGAAACGCCAAACTAGTATATCATAAAACCGGATTACCCTTGATAGGCTACGTAAATGCTAGCTGGGCAGAAGATATTAACGATAGAAAGTCTCAAAGTGGTTTTTGTTTTTTACTTGCAGGAGCAGCTATTAGTTGGGAGTCCAGAAAACAACGGACTGTTTCTACATCGAGTGCAGAAGCGGAATATATCGCTCTTAGTGAAGCAGCGAAAGAGGCGCACTCCCTCCGCTTTCTGTTGCAGGAGCTAATAGCAAACATCGCATACCCAATTACCATATTCTGTGATAGCCAAAGTGCGATGTTTATTGCAAAAAATGGTGGTAGACACTCACGTACTAAACATATCGACTACAAATATCACTTCATCAGAGATGCTATTGAAAAAGGTATTGTAGCTGTAGAATATCTCCAGACTGACAAGATGGCAGCAGATGGACTAACCAAAGCAGTTTCCCGAGAAAAACATCGCTTTTGTTTTAATTCTTTTGGATTAAATTTTGAATATTAATGTTGAGGAGGTGTGTTGAAGTAATTACACAACATCCCTGTTCAAAATAATGTAAATCCTACCTTAAACTTAATTGTCATTCCTATAAGTCACATACATATGTCATATTAACAATCAAAACTAAAATGTAAGCTTATGAATTTCTTTCCTTTTAATAAATTGAAGTCATTGGAACAGGTTGTCATCCGTTTATTTCTTAAACATCATTTATTATTTGTAACAGTAACCCTGCTTACAGCTACTGATATTAAAATGTCATCATATAAGGTAGGAACCAAAGGTATGTACTTGTTACGGTGAATTTTACATTAACGAGCTGTCAATCATTCACAGCTTGAGTAAACATTTCACATCCTGAGAAATGCTCTAGTAACTTTAAATTTAACTTTAACAATGATCTATGAGAGAACTATATCTGGCATTTTTAAGTCGGTCAAAAACTGTCATATTTTCGAATCTCAATGCTAAATCACTATTTTTACAAACACAGGTTAGAACGTGTTGTAAACAAATTCTTTTAAGTAAAGAGATTCTTTCTTTACCTGCACTAAACGAATGTAGAATGCCTCACAAGGCTATATTTGGTGTCCTTCCATTTTGATATTGAGAGCTTCAAAACCCAATTGCATTAGTATTTCTTTCTCAATCCTTCATTTTGTTTAACCATTTTAAGAAATATGTGTTTTTGAATTTTTTCGATATTTAGAAATTTTTTTTTAAACTGTTGCACAGATTTTTTTTTTTTTAAGTTCTAAAAATTTAATTTAATTTAGTAAAATTTAGTAAAAGCTACCTAATAAGTCTTCGACTCTTCTTCGGTAATCAATCAGCCATTTGCCGACGTCAGAGGAACGTAAGATTGGCTGAGAACATTGTCGCTGTGAGTGAATGTGTGCAGCAAAACCCGAGGCAGTCGATTCCTCCTGAATAGCGGATGGACCAAGTGCAGAGAATAGTTGCAATTGGTTCTCTTCTACATCAAATCTGCATGCTTCTTGAGCTTTAGTTTGTTGGAAAAATTGATGCCCAAGTGTTTTGTTAATGATTTGATTTTTACTTCGATTTTGTATGGAAATTTAATTGATTGACTGATTGCATCACAACGTGACCGTGTTGCAGACGCTTGTTTTCCACTGACATTCACTGGTGTTCGGAAGCAGATGAGTTCAAGCTTTTCGCTGTTTATCTTTAGTCCCCAGTTGACACAGTATTCTTATAGGTTTTTAATGTGCTCTTGCACTATCCTTGCATCAATCTCTGATAAAAAAGCGGTTTTTTATGTGAGTAAGTCGTTTGCATAAAGGTTCAACTTTCCTGCTGTTTTATAAGTTGAAAAGCATTGGTCCACGTTTTAATCCTTAGGGGACTTCAGTGTAGATTCCCTTAGTTGATGATACATGTTTTGCTACCTGTCCATACAAAAGCCTGTAGGTTAGGAAATTTTTAATTTTATTGTTATCAAGTAATTAGGAAGTTCAAGTTCCGAAAATTTGAATAGTAATCCTTCTATCCAAACGCTGGAGAAAGTTTTTTCGATGTCCAACAAGCACGCTAAAGTCATTTCCTTTTTGCTGTGTCCAAGTGTAACATCACTTTGAAGTCCCAGCAGTGGATGTAGGGTACAGCGTTTATTTCGAAAGCTGCACTGGTACTCCTTTCTCTACAGGAAACGTTTAGTTTCTTCAATGCTAACGCCTACAGAGTCTTGCTCATACAGCAGAATAACGAAATTGGCGGATATCCTTCGACATTTGCGCTGTTCTTCTTTTTTATAGTGATGTTACACTTGGACTCAATTGTAGTTGTAGATTATAGTCAGCAGGAGCACAGCAGGATTTGGTAACTTTTTAAGTACGTAAATGTCGTCGCTTTCTGCTAATTTTTTTTGGAGTTTCCAGTGATGATAATGTCTGCCACTTCTTTAGGAGAAGTGAAAACTTCTGGCAGTGTCGGCTCCGATGATGGGGTTTCTTCGTTGAACAAGGTCACGGCTTCAGTGGTTACTGATATCTCCTGAAATTAAGTTTCTACTTCTTCAATAAAAAGTCAGAGCGGTCTTTGGAACTATCCTCAAAGTGATTGTCAAACTCTTCAGCTTTCTCAACAGAAGTAGTTGACACTTTTTGTCCGTGAAGGATCGTGTCTGAAATTGAGCTCGCTTTTCCAACAATCACATTGATCGTTTTTAATCATGTCTGGGTCATGTTTGATATCCACGAGTCTCTTCCTGGAATCCTTTTCCCGATGATGTTTTGCTGAACTTTGTGCCAGTGCACTGAAGTTCTGAATACAGTCGCCGGTATTTGTCACTTTTAGTGTTGAAGATCCTGTGTTAGATTATTTGGAGAATTTTCTGAAGAATTTTCCAGCCATGGTGCCGTGCATTGAAGTCACTTCCAAGAACACAGTACGTATGTTGGCTTGCCTGATTATTGATCATGTTGAGGACATGTTTGATGTCACATTTTGCTGCAGTGCACTTGTTGTATACTGAGACCAGAAGCAGCATCTCAGTATCATGCATATTGATGACTTCAGCAAGGTACATGCCCACTTTTGAGGTTCGATTTTAAGAGGATGGCAGATCATCTGCGTCACATGTAATGTTACGTTAAATGTAATACGAGTATATACTCGTACATAATGAACAAATAAGTTTACCCAATATAATTGTCTTTTCTTGATCATTTTTTTTTGGGAGAAGAGAAAATAAATCTGCTCCGAACAGTCTTTCGGTATCGTCAAATTATGTTGAAAGACTGGCTTTTTTTTGCCTTCTTAAATGAGCCTCCCAAATGTTTTGAAGCTGCTTTAGAATTGGCGGTAAGGTTGGTGTATGTTAAGCCAGTGGCAATTGCCTTTGTTGCAGATGATACAGTAAACTGGTGATTTTCACGCTTCTGGGTTGCTGCCTTCTTTTTTATCTTGCAGGACATCCCCTGCAACTTGCAGGGTGCCCATTTCGTCACAAACTTTGTTGATGATCTGTGGGCAGTTTCCTGGTATATGATCATCCTTGCAATTGATCCAATGGTATTTCATGCCACAGTTGCTAGCAACATGTCCAAACTTCTGGGAGTTCATATACTGTGTAAGGGAGGTAGACTTAAACTCCTCCCAATTGACTTTTTGGTGCATTAGAAGTGTTTTTCCGTAAATTGCTGGGATGTCCAAGGTTTTGGTAACTTCAACCACGAAGCTGTTATAATTTCGATTCGATCGGATCTGGCAAGGCATTACTGATGCTTCGCGAGTTTGATGAATTCCTTTAAGGACCAGAAATGTCTTCTTGTTTTCTTTGGCGGTATAGGTGTTGAATTCTGTGTTCTTCATTTTATTTTCAGGAAATCTCGGGTCTTCTGGTGTTCCACTTTTATCTTTGTTGTGATGATCGATTTCTCATTATTGATATTGTGTACTTTAAATGCTTCACCTTGAGTTCTACAGGATCGACAAAGAGAAGACATTCCAAAACGCTTACGTTCTTTTGTGTTTTTGTAACGCAATTAAAATTAATACAAATTAAATTTGTTCAAAATCACCCTGCGCAAATCGCCCAGTTTGTCAGACTAAGTACTGCACTATCCTCGTTAATCTGACAGATCTTGCACCAACGTTCACATATTTTCCATGAACTTCTGTAACAAAAACGATGTTCCCATTACTCAAAGAAGATTATTTGTCATTCCAACTCAAAATAAACTAACTCGCAGATATTAATTTGAAAACACTTTCCGCGGCACAATACTGCCACATCTTTGAAGATGTTCTCCCTAAAGTCTAGCAGCAAAAAGTTTTGCACGTATGTTAGCCACACTATGAGCTTGGAGCCGGGGTAATCACAATTTTCGCACTTAATTTCAGAGCCCGCGTTTACGTTGTGGCGTGTGCAATAAAATAATTTACAGTGTGCAACACTGCCTCGCATTTGTCGTAATTAAATTATTAAAATTTATGACCGTAACACGGTATGCTGTGTGTAAGCCCAGCGAGCCTGGGTAACATGGCTACCCAATGGCAGAGCGAATTTTTATCCGCGAATGCCTGTAGGTGTTGAGGAGTTGTTTTGAATATCTCAACGATCCCCCACTGGCTTGGACGACCGCATCTGAGATGATTGTTAGTCCGGCAACTAGTGATACCAAAACCAAACCTGCCAACCCCTCTCGTCCGTGCGGCAACAAATCCACACAGTGTTACGGTATCAGTTCGCGCATTTCGAAATTCGAATTGCTATTGATGTGTGTTGCACATAGGGTAACAGCGGTTTGGGCAATTTTTTGAGACGTACGGCTAATGGATGCGTTTATACATTTTGCATAAATATTTACAAGTTGAAGCATTATTATGGACTTAACAGTTATGTATGGAGGCTTTAGAAAGTTCCTTAATCGAACAACACGCGTGCGTGTGGTAAATGGTGTGCGAAACATGGCATACTGTTGCACAGAAAATCAATCGACATGGTTTGGGCAGATATGAATCTTTTTTGAACACGGGAATTTGTGTACCCGAGTGGGATCGGGGGCACACACTCGTCACTTTGGGGAGCCTACGAAATAATGAAGTGCGCTTTTGTGTTCGCCTATTGGTTTGATGAAGCCAAAAAGTGTATGCAAATAATGCAGTTGTAAGATGAGGTTAGCCATGCTACAATTGAATCGAAATCGAGGCAAATGAAATTTATGATGTAGTTTTGATAAGACCAGTTCCGCGTGAAACTTAAAATAATGCAAGAAATGTTTCCCAATGAAATTAGGAATACCTGTTACCTACATACATATCTAGGTCATAAAAGCAAATTATTGAATAATTCTTAACTTCGGGGTGGTGGTTAAGAAAAAGTTCATCTGTTTATCTTGGAGGGGACCAGGGTAGGTTACACATAAGGTAAATGGGCTTGTTACGCCACACTCAGATCAATGTAGATGCATTGTGATACCCTAAGGATTGTGATTCTCATATAATAAAACCTAAGATAAGTCCTGTGCCACCTTAACGGGTGTTGATGAGATTCATTGTCTTTGAAGAAATGTCTGTCGTCACATAATCATCTGGTTGAGAAGAGGTAGATGCCCTTAGGGTCGTGATTTTTTCCTTTACCTCCACTTGAGAAATTATTCCTCCACCAGACCCGTAGGAGCATGTGGCTCCTTGCACCATCGCATCGGCGTCGTCGGGTAGATGAGTTTGATAGGTCAGTGGTTGGTGTATGTATCCGTTTTTTGGTCAGGATTGCTGAAGATGTAGAAGGGGCTGTGCCTTTCCTCAAGACGATTTTATGAATCTTACTGACGCTTCCGACCCTTGTTTTCAACGTAGGAGTGGCAATCGCTTGTGTATAGGCGATGTACCCATTCTCCGTTTGTTATTGCTCCTACTAGAAATACGTTCGTCGTTCAGTCGTTTTCGTCCATTCTAGGACCACAATGATCCTGGATCCTTTTATGTCTTTTAACTGTGGTTGGAGGCGACTTACAATCTCGTGGTCAGTTGTTTGATAGAGCTTAGGGGGTTTGAAGCCATTTGGTAGCGATAGGAAATTTCAAAAGGTTGTTGCTTGGAATATTAGAGACTTCCTCCAGGGCAGTGACACCGGTAGCGCCGGTTAAAGTTTTAGAATTTGCTCGTGTTGCTTGAACATTTTTGATGAAACACTCATTCAACCTTACATTTGCATAAAAAGCTTTAGAGCTTAAAAGGACTTGAATCAAATTAACAGTTTACAAAACTTAGGCTTATAAATAAAAAAGTCGCCACTATCACATTCTTGAAAAGTCAAACCAAATTAAATTTTTCAACTCGGAACAAGGGACTTAGAACTCTTAATCATGTTAAAAAAATTTAAAAAAAAAAGTCAAACGACACAGCTACAACACCTGTGTGAATAAGTCACATTTGACATTGTCATCGTGAACATTTTCGTGCAATGATTTAATACGATTCTTACCAACAACAGTTTGCCGATGAACTTGCTCTGACTTTTGGTTATGAAGCACCATCTGGAGCAACCGTGTTTTACTGGTTTTACAAATTCAATCGTGATCGGACTTCAATTCGCTACAGGAAGAATTTCGTGAAAATTGTTTGGTGTGCCAGAAAAAATCGGAGCTCTACTTAAACTGATATTGCAAGATCGTCATGCGATATACCGTACGATTTAGGCTTGCTTGGGCAATAGTACCATGATTTCCTCGCTTACATCAATTTTGCAGGAACATTTGGAAGTCTTATAGAGTTGTGCGCGTCGCCTTTTTTCATAATTTTGCGCACATTAAAGGTACTACCCTTAAAATGTTTGAGCACAGTACGATCGTTTTAGCAAAGTTTTAAAGGATTTAAAAGGAGATACCGAGGCGAATTTGGTTTGAATGCTCAAATATCATAATGGGAGTGAAATATTGAGTCGGTTAAAGCATTCCACATTCGGGTAGAGAGGCTAAACAAAGAATCCCTGAAAACATTGTGTCCGAAGTTGGGCTCTAGGGTAAACTAATAGTCACTACCTGAAGCGCAGTTAAATTGTTTAAGGGGAGGAATGCCGCTAGCTATTTCACTAGAACACATTTTTATATAAATAATGTTAATATAATGAAAGACAGGAAAAATTGCGGCGGTGCTAGAGAGATTCATATGTTTCTGTAGTGGTTATATCACTTATAATTTTTAAAGCCCTTTTTTGGATTGTGTCCAATGGACCCAAGTGGGTTATTCGAGCACCTGCCCAAAGCTGAGAGTACTGTTGTCAGCAAAACAATTTAATGGATTAAAAGTTTCAGACAAAAGATCATTGATGAATATGAAAATGAGAGCCGGAGACAAACCTTAGCCCTGTGGCACACCGGCAGTTATTTTATAAATTTCAGACTTACAACCGTGCAACACAACTCGTATCAATGTTAGCTGGATGGGGGCGTAGATTCGCCTTTTTTATGGACATGCAGGACAAATCCTGGGGCCGAATTACCGCTTCAGTGACGAGTGAGTGAGTCCCATCAGTGATCGAATGAAAATGTCAAATTGGAGTAATTTATTGCTCGATAACGTAAGCGGTAGTGCCAAACTCACATAATTCAGTCACGTATTACTCGATAACTGATGCGGTAATTTGGCCCCTGTTTTCCCTCCAATGGGAAAGAGACTGGTAGGATAAAATAGATGGAAAGTGGTTTTGCCAGCATTGAAGAATAATTGGACAGATACTATCGGGGACAGCGTGGCTTCCCTTTTTTTCAAGACTAATTCCAAAGAGAATGTTACATAAATGAGATACACTAGAATGTCTCGAAATAGAGTAAATAAAACTAATACAATCATTTAGAGCAACATTAAGTATGCGCTTACACTCACAGTCCAAAATTGGGTATACTGAATAGTTAAAACAAAAATATGGCAAAATTTATTATTTTATTATTAAATAATTTTAATGGTATCCGAGATTGTTCTACAGCAACTCAAACTTCCATTTATTATAAATCTCAAATATTATATTTTACTTCCTTTACATACATAATAACTACATTATTGATGGCAACAGATGGAAAAATGAAGGACTGAGCTCATCTCTGGATCATAACATAGACATAGATAGTAGGATAGTAGGATTAAGCTTGGTGAGGTTATTATTAGACCAAATTAGAATATGTCTTAGATCCTTATTTAACCTAGCTATGCACTCCCCCATCACACCAATTTTACGAAAAATCTTAATAACTACATTATCAGCATACAAATGAACTCGGCAACTAGAAACTACATCAGGAAGGTCATTTATAAATAACGAAAATAAGAGTGGACCCAACACTGATCCCTGAGCTATTCCTATATTGCTGATCAGAGGATTAGAAATACCAACCTCTGTTTTTATTCGCTGAATTCTATCTTTTAGGTACTTGCAAATTATGTAGTTTAAGTGATATGCAAGAGATATTAAAATTTCTCTTGAGTTTAAAAAGTACAATAGAGTGATCAATGAAATCGAAAGCCTTAGTAAAATTTAAAAGTACGACGTCACCAAACTTATCCAGACCGAAGCGGATACCCCAAATAAATTTTACTACCGCATATTCACAACTGTGATTATTATTTTTACTTGCGATATAGGTACTATAGGGCAAGTTCTGCATTTGGAAAAAAAATCGAACTCGAGATTTTGATCAAAGTTGACATTACGATGATAGCGAAGACGAAAAAAGTGGGTCCGACAATTCCGTCTGTCTGTCTGTATGTCTGTATGTCTGTATGTCTGTATGTCTGTATGTCTGTACCTCGAACTACAGCCTAAACTACCGGAGGTATTTTCTTCAAACTCGGTAGTTAAGGGTCTTCGGTGATTCCCTAGAGGAGAAATTGAAATTTTTTTTTTAGCCCCAAAACTAAGGGTACCCCCCATACACCCGTAATGCAAAATCTTATTTATCTCGAAAACGGCTCTAACGATTTTGATAAAAAAAATTAAGTGTGATATTATGGACATGGACTATATTCTAGTGAAAAAAAAATTTGGGGGGAAATGTTATTAGGGGTACCTGTCATATAACGGTTTTTTTGATTTTCGAATTTCTCACCAACGGCTCTAACGATTTTAACCAAAATTTTTATACAGGTGCTGCTTTGCATTTGCAAAAATATAAACTAAAAATTTTTTCGAAAAAATAGTTTTTTGATTTTTAAAAAAATAATACATATTTTTTTTTGAAAATTCAATATCTTGAAAACCGATACACGATTAAATTTTTAAATTACGTTTTAAAATGTATTTTATTAAATACTAACAATTTGCATATCAATTTTTTTTATAAAAATTTTAAGGAAAATTTAGTACACAAAAAACATGTTTTAGTGTGTCTGTATGTCTGTACCTCTCACTACAGCCTAAACCACTCTACCTATATCTTTCAATCTCGGTAGTTAAGAGTCTTCGGTGATTCCCTAGAGGAGAAATTGAAATTTTTTTTTTAGCTCCAAAACTATGGGTACCCCCCATACACCCGTAATGCAAAATCTTATTTATCTCGAAAACGGCTCTAACGATTTTGATAAAAAAAAATTAAGTGTGATATTATGGACATGGACTATATTCTAGTGAAAAAAAAATTTGGGGGGAAATGTTATTAGGGGTACCTGTCATATAACGGTTTTTTTGATTTTCGAATTTCTCACCAACGGCTCTAACGATTTTAACCAAAATTTTTATGCAGGAGCTGCTTTGCATTTGAAAAAATATAAACTAAAAATTTTTTCGAAAA
Source organism: Philhelius festivus (assembly GCA_963931855.1). NCBI lineage: Eukaryota > Metazoa > Arthropoda > Insecta > Diptera > Syrphidae > Philhelius > Philhelius festivus. The sequence continues at coordinate 217,072,416 of OZ007555.1, forward strand.
AATAGTTTTTGGATTTTTAAAAAAATAATACATATTTTTTTTTGAAAATTCAATATCTTGAAAACCGATACACGATTAAATTTTTAAATTACGTTTTAAAATGTATTTTATTAAATACTAACAATTTGCATATCAATTTTTTTTATAAAAATTTTAAGGAAAATTTAGTACACAAAAAACATGTTTCAGTGTGTCTGTATGTCTGTACCTCTCACTACAGCCTAAACCACTGGACCTATTTCTTTCAATCTCAGTAGTTAAGAGTCTTCGGTGATTCCCTAGAGGAGAAATTGAAATTTTTTTTTTAGCTCCAAAACTATGGGTACCCCCCATACACCCGTAATGCAAAATCTTATTTATCTCGAAAACGGCTCTAACGATTTTGATAAAAAAAATTAAGTGTGATATTATGGACATGGACTGCATTTTGGTCAAAAAAAATTTTGGGGCAAAATGTTATTAGGGGTACCTGCCGTAGACCCGTTTTTTTGATTTCCGACTTTCTCATTAACGGCTCTAAGGATTTTAACCTAAAATTTTTAGCAGGAGTCCCCTTAAGTTTAAAATAATATTGTATATAAAAATATTCGAAAAAATATTTATTGGGTTTAAAAAAAACAAAAAAAAAAAATTTAAATCAATATCTTCAAAACCTATGAACGATTATTTTTTGAAATTATTTCCTAAAACCAATATTATTAAATACTTAAAATTCGTATCCCACATTTTTTTCTTGAAAAATTTTAGAGAAATTTCTTATATAAAAATTTTATTTAATAATAAAAAGATTTTTTAAAATTTATTTGCATAAATTCATACTTTTCCGGAAACCAGACGGCAATTTTATGCATTTGAACATTATTATCTCATTAAATCCATGTTTTATATTTATAAAATGTATCTTAAATTCCAAAGTACTTTTACATAAGAGCAAGTTCGTGCGATCCAGTCGTGCATTTTATTTTTTATAATCTACCCGCGCTCTAGGGATTATGATTACCCTTTAAATGTTTCAACACAGCGCGGGCGTGAAGTTAATGAAGAGAAAGAAGGATAGGAAAGATGTGTGATTATTGCGTTAAATATATCAAAAACACAAATGCAATAAAATTAAAAAGGAGGAGAGTTTTCTGTTTCAGGCACTGAATAAATTTCTTGGGAACAAGGGACCTTGACACTATAGGAAATAGAGTAGTAAACATTACTTCAGCACTTAACAGGCATTTACTTTTGTTTTTATCTTTGACACCAAGTTTCTTTAAAGTTATTCCAAAGTTCTTTGGATCTAAGGGAAGGATCAGGTTTCTGTAGTAAGAATGTGAACTTCGAGGTACGAATGCTAGAATTGACTTTGTTTCGGGAAAATATAAACTGTCTTTTAGAAGAAACTCTCCCTTTCCCGAATCAGATGCTTAAGGCTTTAATTGAACCAGGGACATCTATTTTTTTTTTAATTCCCTAGTAACTATTAGAACTTAGTTTTATCTAACCATTTACGTCCACAGAAAAATAAATCTCTTTCCATTCCAGGCTATAGAAATTCATCTTTAAGTCCACAAAGTTAAAGTCACGATACGATCTGTAGCGATTGGTCTGTCTGCATCAAACTGAAAAGAGCAACATATAAAGCAATGGATGAAATCTAAAGTGTGTCTTATTTTATCATTTCCTAGAATTCTGTGTCTTGAGCTAGTCAAAAACATGTTTAATAGAGAGGGATTTATATTTGATTTGACTCCTTTGACTTGGTCGGTGCCGCCGAACATACCATAAAGTCCGTGGTTATATCTTCTCCTATGCTATCCAATTATACAGACGGAACCAAAAAATCACCCGGAGAATTTTCCTCTCCAAACATCCTAAAACTTTCTCATCCACATTTGACAAGGTCAATGCCTCTGCAACATCTATAAGGGTAATAATGAAAACTGTCTTATAAGGGGACACTTTATTTGCTTGAGAAAGGAATTTTCTACTCCATTACCTATTTTTTCCAGGTGTCCAGGTGTTTCGTTCGTATAAGACTCTTCGATCTTATTTAACTAGGAAGTTTAATATTCCTTTCTTTGTCTCCATGCAGGATGTTCTTTTCATGTCTTTTCCTTATTCAATACTTTTCTTTTGCTACGCTTCTCTAGAGGCTGTGCGTACCATATAATCTGAGGAAGAATTCTGAATTTCCAATAACGAATCCTAATTCCTAACACGTTAGCGTATATCTTTCCAAACGGAACATATTGTTCACAGTAGTGAAGTTAATCAGACAACACCAGCCCTACACTCGGGGGAATGGGTACTTGCTCTACCTTGGGACAGAGCGAAGAACGTCTGCTAAGCATTAATCCGTTGACAATTACCCACTTGGTTGTATAAGAGCCGTCGCGACGGTGACCAGTGCCGTGTTCATCCACCGCCATTGATTATATCTAGATAATTCGTCCGCTAACATTTTCGAAAGCGCTTTAATGGGAAACTCTTTCATTGCAGGGTAATTAATACTGACATCTTGCTTTACTTCCAGCATTCCACCACAGGTGGTCCTTCTGCAGAAACGAGTCTTGCAGTCTTAAAGCTCTAGGTCTTGTCTTCGTAACACTCCGCGATGCGTCAAAAGCTAAGCCTATAAGGGAGATCATTATAATATAGTTAAGAAATATAATTAAAGTTCGTCTAAGGGCGAATTATTTTCCTACTTCTTTGTGTGTTCAAAAACAAATGCATCTTCTAATGACTCCGATTTCTATCCCAGAACATTCATGATGCATTCAAATTATGCAACTGGACAACACATTACACTTTTCCAATTTCGATTTCAAATTAAAATATTTTCTCACTGGAATTTTGCTGGTTGGAATGAATACGTCCTCCAGACAGAGACAGACGAATATGAATATTAAACTAAAGCTATAAGCTGCATCATTCATTCAAATTCATCTAACTCAATTAAGCAGATATCAAATAAAAGAGTGCCTGCATCGGTGAAATTTAATTACAAGAATCAGCCTTAAACCAAATAATGCTGATGATATGCAGCGCAGCCCGTCCGACCATCTTGATCCGATCCTGATGCGATGAGGTATTATATTTCCTGGTAGCCTTCGGGCCAAGTAATTACTATTCTTTAGTTTCTAATGGAGAAACACTTTTGACACCCCACATGACATTCTTGAGAATTAAATATGACACAAGGTATCCGTGTGAGCGATTCCCCTATTTCAAAGCTTAAACGCATTTTTCATTATGATTGGATGGGCTGAAGGAAAAACAATCCCCGAAGCGACATTTCAAAGGGAAGAAGTTTCACTGTATAAAATTTAATAACCCTCAAACGAGAGATGCGTGTCCGAAGAACATATTTTTTCTCCAAACAAAAACCCTCAAAACCTATAGGTACCTAAGAAGTCCAAATTAAATATTTTTGTTCTGCCTCCATGCAAATAGAGTTTCAAGTTTTCTTTAATTTTGTTTAGAGGGGAAATGAGCTTAATATCTGTCTTGTCTTTCGTCGGCCTCCTTTATGCACGATAAACGCATACACCTGTCATAATGCCAGATAGCCGGCACACTGGCCCTTCAAACTAATAAAAATGGAAATATGGCAGTACCATTGTGGGCGCGTATCCTTAAGATCGGTCATGGGATAAGAGGTGAATTTTGCAAAGATGCAAAATTTTTAATATTCATGGTTGTTTTTTTAAGAGTCGAAACTACAAAATTTTTCTTTCGAAAAGTGCTTATGATCGAGAAATGATATCGACTTGATGAACATTCGGGCCCGATTTATAACATTTCTCATCACATTTCCCAGAATTTCCGTTAATAGGTTCAAGCATTCTTGATCTTGACGGATTATGTCTTTGAGGGATTCAAGAGCCTGAAGTTTGTTAACATAGACTTTGGGCTTCAAAAAAACTTGCGAACAGAAGTCTGCAAAGGTTAAATCGGGTGATCTTGCCGGCCAGTGCAAATCCCCAAAACGAGGGATTAAGCGAACCAGATATGCAGCCCTCAGAATTTCGGTAGTGAGTCGTGAAGTATGCATCGTTGCTGCTTCCTATTCCCCAGTCCCAAATCATCCAACTGAAGAAGGAAACATTTATTGCGGATGGCTATGAAGCGCTTGTCGTCCACAGTATTCGCTTCGGCTGCTGCGTTTTCGAGCAAATAAGGCCCGATGACGCCTTCAGCATAAGCAACACACCGTTCTATAACTTTAAGCGGGTGCAATGTCTCATTGGTTGTTTTCTTAATAATGGAAACTACAAGAGTTTGAACTTGATGTTCTTGAATGACAAACTTTCCTAATCGGCTAAATGGCCTCCGCTAGAACTGATGAAATTTTGGGGCCGATTTATCACTTTTTTTATCATTCATTCCAAAACTTCTGTTTATAGGCTCTATCATTTTTGAAGTAGATTCTCTTTGAGGACTTCAAGAGTTTGACTCGTGATTTCAAAAAACCGCAAAAAATTAAGTCTGCAACGGTTAAATCGATTGATCTTGCAAGTTAGTGTAATCACAAAAACGAGGCAACCATACCTTCCAGCATCTCGTGTTGTCCCAAACTCTTCTATGTGAATGGCTACACATTGTAGTGTTTGCCCAGTTGGAGTCAGACGACCGGGAAATCTGCACCGAAATTCACGCCTCGATAACAATACCAACGAATTATTCCGCCAAAAAATCGAAACAATTGTTCTTCGTTACTTAGGAGTAAAGCGATTCATGTCTTGTTCACTTCACAAATGTAAAAGTCCAACTGGTATTTACCGCCATTTGCAAAAATTATATCATTTTCCGATACGGTGATAAATTTTACGCCACTTTTGTAAATTCAATGGTTTTTTGACGAAATATAAGGTGGCGCAAGATAGGTAAATCACCCTATCGGAAGATATTTTAATTTTTGCAAATGGCGTCGTAAGTTAATTATATTTCACATTTGTAAACTAGACAGCTGCAGTATACAAACAGATCAGACAAACAATGAAGTACTATTCTCTGCAAGACCGTGTAATAATTGTGTGGAATTTTTTGACCAATTATCGGTCGGTGGTGTTAGCGTACCGTGAATTTCGATGTCGATATTCCAATCGCTCCAACTGGGCAAACATTAAAGCGCTTGGCTATGTAACTCGAACAGACTGGAACCATAGGAGACCATGCATGGCGTGGTCGCCAGTGGTCTGGTCGTTTGGCCGAGAATATCGCGGTTGTGACTGCCGATGTTGCTGAGAATGAACAAACATTAACCAGACGACGAACGGGCCATACAATTGGACATCACCGGACGGACCTTACAGCGAATTTTAGGGAAAGACTAACCCATGTTCGCGTACAAAGTGCAAACAGTGCATCAGTTAATGCCTGCTGACCATCCGTCTCGTGTGAGTTACTGTCAAGCCATCCTCAATCTCAACAACTAAGAGTACGAAAATCATCATGAGCGACGAGGCGAATCCCCACTTAAGCGATTACGTCAATAACCAAAACCTTAATTTCTGAGGCACTGAAAATCCGCGTGTGATGCACAAAGAGCCATTACGTCCACTCAAAGCCACGTTCACGCTAGAGAAGTTATTGAGCCTTATTTTTTTGAGGACTTTATCGGCACTGGCGAAAGCTACAGAGCCATGACAAACGACTTCTTATTGCCGGAATTGAATGGGCGGGCTTGATGAACATGTGGTTTCAACAAGACGGTAGAACCGCACACACAGCACGAGCCATAGAGGATATTGTGAAGGAAACGTTTCCTGTTCGCAAATTCTCTCTCTTTGCCTATTCGGCATGGCCAGTAAGATTGCTCGATTTAACGATTCCAGACTTCTTTCTTTGGGGCTACTTGAAGTTGCGGGCTTGTCCCAAAAAGCCCAGACAATGGCAGCCCTTAGGGTTTTCTACTTAAATAGAAAAATGTAAAAAAAAAAAAATTATTTAGAGGCCTAGGCCATGACAGCTCATAGAGACCTTAAGCCTAGTAGTTTACAACTCTTAACCATTTCTGTGTGCGTGTCACCAGGGTAATGAGCCGCGCTTATCATGACAAGAGATGCCCTTGGAGGATCTTTCAATTCCTTGTAAAAGGTAGTATTCCCCTTTTTTGTAGAGGCTGAGAGTTGAAGCTAAGATCCCCTGCATGACAGTCCAACGCTCTAACCGTTAGGTATGTCAAGGCCCAAAGAAAAATTTCCATCACTTAAATTATTTCAGAAACAAAATTGGATGATTCATTTTGCTGCACACCGTACAAACATACAACCTCTCCAGCTATCTCTCGCTTCATTTCTCACACTAAATTGGTAGGTTGCTCTCTACACCAACCATGATGAAATCTTCCTCTCCTACGGCCATCAGGCATCAGTGGTAGAACTAGAAGACATATCAGAAAAGCACGTTGTAGGTATAGGTAGGTAGAAATGGCGACCACTTTCCAATTAGAACCATTTTGACACCATAACTCGTGTGAACCTGTAAACGGAATTAATATGGGACATTTCGGACATTCTCACGGACTCATCCAGTTTTGATTGAGTTCAAATAGAAGAAAGGAAGTAGTAGGTTTTATAGTCTCTAATTTTGTGTTTATTTCATCTATAATTTGGATCAGTCGCTCGGTCGGAGCATCACACTCATCCGCTACCATCTAAACTGCGCCAAGTTTGGCGGCTTGTTTATTGGTGCTGGACCATTAGCCAATCCGATTGAGTGACTATCCGTCCCCGTGTTCCGTAACCTTCCGTCAAAGCCTTCAGCCCGCTAGCTCTAGATCTACAGAATCAAACGTAGGACACGACACATACATATGTAAGACCATTTCGTCCCGTAGAGAAAGGAGATCAAGTCTTTGTGGTTCATTTGCGAAAGCTCGTCAATGTCATCAAAAAAGTCATGTCTTAATAATTGTGCTCTATATTTGGCCAGAGTTGGACATTTGCAGAGGAAATGGAGGACTATTTCCTTTTCCTGCTGGTCCCAAAACAGTGCGTATTGTGATGAATACTTAGCTTCACTGCAAGCTTTTCTATTAGCCAGTGTCCGCTACAGGTAGCCACGATACTGGCTTTGTCTTGCCTGGGTCTGCATATCAGATCAAGCGTATTTAAGATGGGCCAAATCTTTCTAGATATAATGCAGTTAGTTCAACTGCTGCACTTATAGTTTGGTATAGCTTGAACCAATTCAGTTGGCCAACGGCCGGTTGCGCAGAGAGAGGATTTAAGAGAACAAAAATGGTGCACAAGCTATTTAATGAGTAAACATTTTTCCTTAAATCTTACAGTGCCTAACTCAACTTTGCTTTGACAAATAGTTAGGGATTATTGTTTATTTCTATGTTTTATGGTTTGTGGCTTAGCAACAGAAAGGTTCCGGGGGCGTTATGTTTATATTTATTCTATGGTGTTAGTGTTTATTTGATATATGTATTTATAATTTTTTGATCTGTGGGGTTTTGGGATTAATTGTAGATTAGTGTTAATTATTTAGATTAGTGTTTACAAGTTTGAATAATTTTTACCTACGAGTTTTTAAGAATTTATTTTACCTTAAAATAATTATTATAAATTTGTACTTCAGAGATAAGTATGAAACATAATAATAAAATAAAAATAATATAAATACGAACAATATAATTTAAATAATAAATGTTTATTTACATACATATATGTACTTAGTTTTAAGAACTAATGTCGCTTTCATAGTCGGTTGAAGAATCGTCACCTGGATTAATTATAATAGAATCCGAAATTGTGTCCCACGTTAGGTCGTGAGAAAAGTATTCTTCCTCAGTTCTTATGGCTTTTTCACACACTTTTCGCCAGTCTTCAGCCGTTATTTTTGAAAATTCCTCCTCTGCTAATTTTTGAACATCCAATAAATTGAATTTTGTGTTTCGTGAACCTACTCTTGCCTTGACAGTTGCCCAAATATTTTCAATGGGATTTAGATCTGGATGATAGGGTGGTAAACGTAGAACCTCATGTCCCATGCCGTGAATGATATTGTCAATCTTATGCTTTGGGTTGTGTGTAGCTCGGTGTCCTTTTATTAGCTCATACAGTTCAAGTTTCAACATCTGTATAGTATGCGGAATATTCTTTTCGTTTAGCCATTGTATCATCTCGGATTTCTTGCTAGCAGAAGTAATTTGATTTTCTTCTAATTTATTGTGGTACGAGGCGTTGTCCATTACAATAACTGAAGGTTCCTCCAAGTTATTCAAAACTTGTTCTTGGATCCATTTGCAGAAATTTTCGAAGTTCATGTCGTCGTGATAGTCTCCCGTTTTCGTTCCAGATTTGAATAAAAGTAAGGAGTTTTTCACGAAACCTTTGTCACCACCTGCATGCGCCATTATCAGACTCTTTTCCTTTGAAATTGGCGTCTTCAACCCACTGCTACTGTCATCAATCCAAGCCCGTGGCCTTGTATGTGAGCTATGAATATAGCTTTTGTCCAAATAAATGATATCATATCCTCTTGTTCTGTATTCCCGGATTTTTCTCACATACTTCACTCGCATGAGTTTAATATCATTTCTTTCACAGAGAAGTTTCCGGTTGTTTTGAGTTTTTTTTGTAGCTAAATCCGTTTCTTCTTAGAATCCTGTTGAGAGACGTAATACTTAAGTTAAACTCCAGATCTTCCTGTACTCGTTGTCTCAACATTTTTAAGGATATCATCATTTTTTCCTCCTGGTGGAAGTTGTGCATTATACGCCGAATAGCTGCGATATCAAATTCGTCTAGTCCAGTTTTCCACTTCGTATGCTGCACTTTTTTATTTGGTGACTGTACAACTCCTGTCTCTTCGTATTCCTTAATAATCCTTCTGATTGAACGTTTAGAAATTCCAGTAGTTTCCACTGTTTGCGTTGTTGAGTAACTCACAGGATTTTCAAGAAACGAATTCTTTGCTTCTTCCAGTTTGTCATTATATATCTTAACAACTATCTTACGCGCCTGGCTTCCAATAGGTTTTCCTTTTCTGAATGGATCCATTACAATTTCTTTTAAATGTATTTCAATGTATTATTCTTGGTTGTTTTGTTTAAACTGAATTGCAAACCAAAGCAAATATCATTTAAATACGTTAATTCCCTCTGATGCAAAAATTGTTCAAACTCGTAAACACTAATCTAACTAATTAACACTAATCTACAATTAATCCCAACCCCACAGGTCAAAAAAAAAATATATCAAATATACACTAACGCCATAAAATAAATATAAACACAACGCCCCCGGAACCTTTCTGTTACTAAGCCACAAATTATAAAACATAGAAATAAACAATAATCCCTAAGCTTTTTGTCATTAATCCTATGTCGCAGCTCGCAGGTAGTTTTTTTTTGTCTGACCCAATTGCATTTTGCAATAGACTTATTTTTTTATTATAGGTGTACTGAAATTTGTCCCGGTAATAAAAACAAAAATTATTAATTTTATTTTTTCGAAGTAAAGTTTACACCTAAAAATCTTTTCCTTTTATCTCACCAGAGATGAAATAGTTTTTTAGACATCAAGCTATGAAAGAAAAGTAAACCATGATCATATCTTATTCAAAGAAAGTCCATCACTGGAAATTCATTTCTATTTTACTCTGAGCGAAGCTATAAACAAAACTCACCCTCCTAAGCACGGTTGCCACAGGAAAAAAAATATTGCGCCCAACATTCATAAAAAAAAGGACCAAACTCAATAAAAAGCGACCAAAACACTCTTATTCTGAAAACATTGCAAAACATAAAAAATTGAAAGTTTGATATATCTATATTTTCTTTTATTAAACAAAACAAAAAACATAAGTACGTTTAATAACTAAACAAAAAAAAATTATATAATTCTAATTCATTTTTTAAGGAACTTCAAAATCATCACATTATAATAATAAATAATAGTACTTAATAAATCACAGCGTATTTATTCATGATTAGAGAGAACATAGATATTTCTTAAATATAGAATTTGGTGCATATCACATCTAAAGTTATATAATAGATACTTAAAATGTACGAATAAATAATAAATAGTATTAATAAATACACTTAAAAAGTATTCTTTGCCGACCAAACAAAATGATTTTCATTTTTTTCATTCAGTTCTTTGGCAAGCATAATATTATTGATGGTATCGAAATTTAATTTATTTCTCAGCTTTGTTTTCACTAAGCTTAGCTCATAGAACTTTCTTTCAGCAGCAGCTGAACTATGTGGCAAGGACATTAAGTTATTGACAAAGTTAGTCAAATTCTTAAAGCTATATTCCTCTATACCATTTTTCAGGTAGCCCACTCTCTCCCAATACTTAGCTATATCCATTTCATTGTTTAGGTTAATATTCTTCGAAAATCTCAACATTTTCCACTCCAAAACTACGTTTTCAGGATCACCCTCAACTAAATTTGAAAAACTTTCTATTAAAGGTAGGATTGAAACCTCGGAATCTGATGAAACACTTTTAGGAGTGATAAGTGATAAATTTTTTAGTTCATTGTTGCTCAGATCAAACCTGACTAACATTTGTTTTAAAAGTTCTAAATAGAACTGTAAGGCGTTTGATTTTATTTCATTTTTACTGAAATTTGTGATGTTAGACTTTTTTAAAAATTTCTCGGCTTTGCTTCCAATGAAAACGTCTTGCAAAGGTAAATAAAATTCTTTGTTTTCTAAATTAAATTCTTCCCAAGAGCTTATGTTTCTAATGTAATTATTGTCAACAAAATTACTTAAAATAAGTTTCACAGTTGTCTCTAATTGGTCATATAAATAAGGCAAACGAACCTGCTCGGATTGGAACTCTTTATTTAAATTGTTAATTATTTTTAAGACATAAGACAAGAAAAGAAAATAAACTTTTGTTTCATAGTTACCCATCAAGTTTGCCAAATCACATGTCCTGATTCCGTTTATTTCTAAATAGGAAGATATAAAATAAAGCTGAAGAGCGTCCCACTGCTCCAGAATGCGATTAATGACACTTTCCAACGCGAGCCACCTTGTTAAGGACAAACCTAATATTTTGTGGGGTTTCACTGAACAATATTCCTGAAATTCTTTGAAATCATTAATACGGTTGGAGCTGTATGCGAAAAATTTATAAATGTTGCGGCAAAGTTTTTCAACTTCATTAGATATTTTTTTGCAGGCATAAGCCGAACATAAGTGAAGCGAATGACAGGTGCATTTAAGAAAAAAAAGATTAAAATTTCTTTTAAATTTGGCTTGAAGGCCATTTATTTCACCAGCCATAACGCTGGCACCGTCAGTGGAAAGGCCAATTAAATTTTTCAAAGGAATCTCATTTTGTAAAAAAAAATGTTGGATACTCTCGTAAATTGTGTCGGCATCACACTTTACCAGCTCAATAAGGCCTAAAAATCGGTCTATTATATCTTTAGCTTTCTTATCAAAATATCTTACTACTAGAACTAATGACTTTTTTGTAGATATGTCGGTCGTTTCATCCGTTATAAGTGAAAATTTTGTTTCTCGCAGTTCAGTAACTATTTTTTCTTTTGCTTTACTGCCCAAAGTTGCCGCAAGTTGCGTGGCCTTCGTCCTGCCGCATTTAATAGATATTGCCACTTGGGAGTCTGGACAGCACTCCCTTAAAAGGTTCGGAAGAAAATCCATCAACAAAAATGGGAGATTATGAGCAATTAAAAATTGAACAAGTGCAAGCTCTGCCCAGAAAACTTTTTTTTCAAACAGATCCTTTTCGTTGTCTTTTTGTATGCAAGATTCAATTTTTATCTGATTACGTTTCTTATCCAAGTTTCTAATGTGGGTTTCTTTTTTCCCATGGTTCCTTATGTGACCCGAATGGTTGACCAAGAATTTGTCACACGCTACACAAAAACTCTTACCATCAGTGTTCTTAAGCCAATTGAACGAAGATAGCCATTCATGCCGAAATTTTCTTTCAACGAAATTGCTAGGATTTTTTGTTTTTTCTGCTGTTGGGTCACTATAAAAGATGTTGTTTCATTAAGAAATTTAAACATTACAATTTTAGCATTACCAGCTGCTGGAGGGTTTTGGTTCATCTTCTTTCTTATTTTTCTGGCCAGACGGACAATCTTGACGAGCTTTCTTCCTCAAAACAAATCTTTAACAAAACAGTGTGTTATTAGAATACAAAAAAATAATATTAATAAAATACAACAAACCTATCCATGTTGTTTTTAATAAATTTCACCAGACGACACGGTTCACTGCTGATTTTTTTTTTTAATAAAATAAACACGATCTCGATATTTCCCATCAAATGAATATACAAAGAGAAAAAGAGATATCCTATCTAACACAAATCTGAACTCGGGGATTTCCCGGACATCATCAGTCAAATCATTGAAAGGAGTGCGTTCAGTACTACTTTTTGTTTAATATATGTGGTTAAGCAGTGCTTTCAGTTAAACATTTTTGTGTACGATTTACATGCGGCAATCGTATGCAAAACTGATTCAAATTTTGCAAATTGCACTAGATGAATTTCGATGAGAACAGATAATTAAAAATAAATCAAATAGCATTCTTCACTTTAAAAAAAAGCGACCAAATAGAAAAAAAGTTACCAGGTGACCAAATGAAAAAAATGCGACCATATTTGGACACATGCGACCAAAGTGGCAAGCGTGCTCCTAAGTGCTTCAGTATGATCGCAGCAGCGTCATTGACAACAACGCTGGCATGTACATCTTTTTTTTCTTTTTCTCAGTGATTTTTCTGTCTCTTTAAGAATTAAAGAGTAGAGCAAAGAAATTTAAAGAGACCTGCGCAGTAGAATTGCCAACTGAATTGGTTCAAGCTATACCTTACAAAAATTGGGAGAATATTGCCCTTCATAACTCCGAGCTGAATGTTGACTTTTTTCGCAAGTGAGTTAGAGGCTGATCCTTGCCTGGCCAGCTCGTCCACCCGTTCGTTCCCATCAATGCCACAATGACCCAGAACCCATATAAGAGTGACATTTCGCTTAATATTGAGGCTATGAAGTTCATTCCTCATTTGATTTTCATCTGACACTTTCCCGTTAGGTGAGTCTAAATATGGGCTTTTGCTTCAGTAAGCCAGACTAAGACTTCTCTGAAAATTTATCCGCAAAACGATGACTATTGATGTAAAATGAGCCTTCAGTGAATTCCAGTAATCAACTGTAGCAATGGACAAATTCCCCTGTGAATTTATTTGAACGAGGGCGGCATATCATAATTGCTACGATATTGCTGTTTTGCATCATCTCACTCATTCCTTAAACGGTAGCAAGCGGCCACTCATGATAAGACCGACGAAGGTATATAAGAAATCACATTTGCATACGTAAAGCCGGCCATTGTGGCGGCTGCGGTGGTGGCGTAGAGCACGGCCCCATCTTCACAATAAGCTAGGCATACCTATATAACCTTATCGCTTCCATAGGCTCTAAGGCACATCCTTATTAGATATGACATGCAGTTCACGAACAAATAAGGCAATGGCGCAGCAAGACAATTGTACAACAACTTGTAAGTAGGTATATAAGAGACGGAACCAAGACCGCAAAAGGGGCTCTATTCATAAATTATTCACGAGCTCAATTCACTTTTCGATTTTATTAGTCAAGAAAGTTAAGATGTGTGCCGTGATGCCTGCCTGCATAGACGAAGAGAAAAAACCCAGAGGAAGGAGAAGTGATCATGATCTCTGAGATCATAGCTTCATATATCATCTGGTTTTTATTTTTTGTAGAGAAACAGAACTTTCTGTCCCGCTCGCCAACTCACTCAATTCATTTCATTTTGGGGCTACACGACAGAGCTGACTTTGTCCGCAACCGCTCATCATGCCACCGCTGCGCTGCTAGCCGCCGAAGCACCAGCGATATATCTACTCCCAGCCAAGCGAGATGTCCTTTTATCGGAAAGAACTTAACATTTTATTGTGCTGCAACCATAAGATACAGATGCATATAACTGCAGTTCAAAGGAATACTTCCGATGATACATATTCAAGATGGAACCATTAGTCATTGGAGGTCTTTCTTTCTCGGTTGGGGATTTTTAATGTGAACAAAACAATACCATTAGTATCAAGAGCTGGAGTAGCGGAAAAATGGCACGGAACATGCCAAGACGTAACTGCAGTTAAGAGATGCTTAACACGACGATTCCTCAAGTTGGGCAAAGTAGCCTTTCGTGTTTGTGGTGCACTTTGAGGTCGAATTTCAGTGGGGTACGAGTATATCTATAAGGTACCTGTATTGTGGCATAAGGTGACTTCCGCAATAAGCAAGATTAAAATGTTACGCGATATATTTGCCTACGATGATGGTGGTAGGGTAGTGGAGATGATTCAGGAGGGAACACACCTATTCTGGGTTTATCGCAACGTCCGTCATGGTGCCTATTTGACCTTCTCCATGTTAGCCAGTCACACAAGATAAATGGGACTTGACATCAAGATTTTGATATCATTCCCGTAGAGAGGGACTAAGGTGATCAAAATATGGATAACCCTATTAGCTGCTAACATAGTCGTAATGGATTATAGCGGAGAAATTTGTGTTGATGCCAGATACAATGTTATCTCTTTTCTTTCTTTGAATTGTTGTTTGTTTTCCTTTTCCAATTGATTACATGAATATATGTCTTTTATGAGGTACGCTGCAATGGGTCTTGCGAACAAGAAGAAGAAAAGTAAAACCTTTTTTCGAAAGCAGCTAAATCTGGTCATAGCTGTTACTTAGCTGAAGGTAGACATTTCTAATTAAAGCTTCATTTTTTTTTTTGAAAGGGGGGAATCAGAGCAAGGCAGTTTTGGATTTTTCTCTAGGCGCACACTGAAAATAAATTCCTAGGTAATATTGACAAAAACGTTTTGTTGATCTTTAACAAAACAATTTTATCGTTTTGATAAAATTTTTGTCAATACGAAAGAATGATTTTGTTGATTTCACAAAATTTTTATAATCCAGCATGATTTTTTGTCAGTTTAACAAAATATGCACTACAAATAATATTGTCAGTTTAACAAACCAAGTTTTGTTAATATAACCAAATAAAACAGAGATTTTTGTCACATCGACAAACTTTTTTGTGATGTTAACAAAATGTTTGTTGTATCTACAAAAAATCTGTTTTGTAAATGTTTGTCAATATCACAAAGTTTTTGTTAATTTGTTTTTGTCAATTTAACAAAAAATGAAAACATTTTTGTTAAAATGACAAATATTTTGTTTTGGGGTTGAATTATTTTGTAATATTGATAAAATAATATTATCAGATAGATAAAACTATTTTGTAAGGAAACCAAAAAATTTCTTTTGTGTATGATATAGTTCACACTTGGTTTTTGTTAAGAAATCGATGTAAGACTAACTGAACTTAACAAAAATTGCGTATTGTCCATACGCCCTCACGGATGGTTGAATGTGAGATCGTAGGGACGAAACGCCAATTTTTGTGGACTTAAATCCCAAAAAAAAAACTATTTTGACAAAATTAATTTTGTTTTTTGTGGATTCAACAAAAGAAATTTGTAAAATTGACAAAATATTTTGTTGAATTGACAAAATATTTTGTTAATTTAACAAAATATAACAAGTAATTTTTGTTAATTTAACAAAATATTTTGTTAATATAACAAAACAATTTTGTCAATTCAACAAAACAATATTGTTAATTTAACAAAACAATTTTGTTAATTTAACAAAACAATTTTGTTAATTTAACAAAACAATTTTGTTAATTTAACAAAAAAATTTTGTTAATCCGATAATAATAAAAAAACAATAACACTAACAAAAAAATTGTTAATACAACAAAAGAATTGTTAATATGACAAATTAATTTTGTAAATTCTACGAAATTTTGTCATATTGACAAAATATTTTTGTTATTTCAACAAATTTATTTGTTAGCATAACAAAATAATTTTGTGGATACAACAAAATATTTTTTGTTACTTCAACAAAATTCTATAATTTTTGTTAATTTGACAAAACTTTTTGTTGGACGTATATTGACAAAATGTTTGTTAAATCAACCTAGATTTTTATCATATATACCTAGATTTTATTTTCAGTGCAGGGACATAACTCAAAAATACTTATTTTAGCTCAGCTCAGCTCAGAGAACTTATGTTCAGTTTCAAGGCCAGGACGACAGAAGCTTGGGTGGACCGCTTTGCGGGTTTTTTGGTAACTCCCTCTTTGGATCCTTTGTAACGTTCACTGAACTCCGTTGCTCCGCTTAGAGTATATTTATTCGTCAGGCAAGCGTCAATATTTTTGCTAGACAACAATAATGCCAAAGATACCACCCATAGTATACTGTTGTCTAAGAAAACTGTCAACCTAGGCGCTTGCCTGGCGACTGTTAAAAAAATTCCTTACTGGAGCATCACAGTTCCTCGAGCGGTCTAGATTACTCAAAGAGGAAGCTAAAATATTTACAATCTTCGTAGCGGGCAGATAGGTAAATTTGTTACTAAGCTTAATCTTAACTCCCACCTTGACAACTTAGTATACCCTAAGTGGAACAATGGAGGTGCTTGACCGGGCGGAGCACGCAAAGAGTGAGTAAAAATCACTTGAATCCGTGAAGTGTACGAGACAGGTACAGTTGATCAAGAAGATTGTTGACATTGATGCCTGCCTGCTGGCTGGATATGCGAAACAGTTCTAAATGGACTTATGTATATTGGAAAGCTTAAAAAGAGGTTTCAATAATATAAACGCACAACTCTTAATTTTTGACTTATAGGCACTATACTACATTCGACTACAGCCTAAGCGGTTCGGCCTATTTTCGTCAAACTTGGTAGATATCGTTTGTGAATTTTTCTCCCCACACGTTTTTTTCTTTTCTTTTTTTAAGACGGTACCTGCCATACAATTTTTTTTTTGCGGAATTTTGTAAATATTTTATTTTTCTTAAAAACTGTCCCACAGATTTTTTATAAAAAAATAAAAAAAAAAATTTAGTTAATGCTGGGTGATGGTTGAAAAAGTTTTTCAAAAAAATGGTTATTTTTGGTACCCCCTTGGAACCATTTTTTTGTTTTTGATTTTCTCAAAAATGGTTCAACCGATTTTGACCACTTTTTTTATACTTTATCTCCCCAAAAATTTAAATATCATTGTGTATTCAAATTTTCAAAAAAAATTGTTTGGATTTAAAAAAAAAAATATTTTTTTTTCAAAACTCAATATTTTAAAAACCCTATACTCTATTTTTTTATATTGATAAATAAAAGTTTCTTAATATAATCTACAAGATGTGAGAAAAAAAATTATTTACATAAAAATAACGGTACCCTCCATACAAATTTTAAAAATGGTTTTCGAAAATCGTATTTTTTTCGAGAACGGTTCCGAGAATTTTGCTTTTTTTTCGATTTATTCTTACGATCTTTAATTTATTAAAATAAATTTTGAAAATAATATATTACTGACTGTAGCTACCATAGAACCATTTTTTGCGAATTTTGAATTTATCATTACCTTTATAACGGATCTTAATGAAATTTTTTATAGAGAAGATTCTAAAAAGTTGAAATAATATTGCATTTCAAGACTTTAAGAAAATATATTTTGAATTTTTGAAAAAAAAAATATTTTTTTTTGTAAAATTCAATATTTCAAAAACGGGTCAATATTTCTTGGAAATTCATTTTTTATTCGTATAATAGTAAGAACTTTAAGGTGGCGTATCAAAATTTTTTCTTAAAAATGTTTTAAAAATTTTGTACATAAAACTTAATTTTTTTAAGAAACCACTACAACGCCTTATAATATTTGTTCTTGCATAAAGCTAATAAAGGGTTTTTCAACAGGGACGCTACAAAAGTATAGCGACAGGGACAGCAAACGACGCCATATTTCTTGCCGCTCTTTTGACATTTGTCTTCAGCAAGGTTTGCCATTTCATGATGGAAAGATATACGAGCCAACAACGAGTCGAATTTATTAAAATTTACTACCGAAATTCGGAGTCAGTGGCCTCAACGTTAAGAGCGCTACGTCCAATTTATGGTCGTCATAATCGTCCTAGCAGATCAACAATTGAGCGTCTAGTGGAAAAATTTGAATCCACAGGCACAGTACAAAACGTTTCCATGCCAGTGAGACAAAGAAGTGCCCGTAGTGTCCAGAATATTACTGCCGCTGAGGCTTCAGTTGCAGAAAGCCCAAATGTGTCTCTCACACGTCGTTCTCAAGCGTTGGGCATCTCTGTGACGTCGTTGTGGCAAATTTTGAAAACTGTCGAAAATTGGGTTCAGCGTCTGGACTTCTGCAAGCGTGCCCATGGTGGCCATGCAAAAGAAATCGAGTTCCATACATAATGGCATCAAACGTACTTTCACAGGAATAAAGAAGTTCATTGATATCTAAAACCGTTTTTGTTTTATTTAAAAAAACTTTTGTAGCGCTTTTATTGAAAAACCCGATATTTGCTTGAATCACATGGCATCCTGTATTTAAATCGAACTACTAAGGAGTTATTTTAGTCATTGAAAAAATTATTTTATGCTTATGATATGAATAATTTATATACACATATAAAGGGTGGTTAAATTTTAAGAGCCGATGTTGAATGCGAACCACACCTAAACGTCAAGTTTTTTTCTGCATTTCATTTGACATTTCTCAATTTCAGACTAGTTCAATTTGAACCATGGAAAGATACACAATCGAGCAACGCCATAAAGTTATTCAGGCTTATTATGAAAATGGGCATTCAAATCAAAATGCATATTGTACACTTCGTGATTTTTGTCGGTCAATTTAATCGTCCAAATGAGCGTACAATCAGAAAAATTGTGCAAAAATTTGAACAAACCGGGTCTGTAGGAGATGTGAAAACATTAGTGCATGCTCGTACAGCTCGTACTGCAGAAAATATTGCTGCCGTCCGGCTCCACTCGTCGTCGTGCCCAACCAATGCACCTCTCACGCTTGTCGTTGATGAATATTATGCATAAAGACTTCCATTTACACGCTTACAAGGTTCAATTGACTCAAGAATTAAAGCCTTTTGACTATTTCAAGCGTCATCAATGGTCAGAATGGTGGCAAGAAATGGCAACAGTGGATAATCAATTTTCGAAGAAAATCATCTTAAGTGATGAGGCACATTTTCACCTCAATGGATTCGTCAATAAGCAGACTTGCCGCATTTGGGCGAATGATTATCCAAGAGTTATTGTCGAAAAAAAATGCACCCACAAAGAGTGACTGTTTGGTGCGGTTTATGGGCTGGCGGCATCATCGGGCCGTATTTTTTCCAAAATGAGGCCGGTTAGGCAGTTACTGTGAATGGTGTTCGCTATCGTGAGATGATAACGAACTTTTTATGGCCCGAATTGGAAGATATGGATGTAGACGATATGTGGTTTCAACAGGACGGTGCCACTTGCCACACAGCTAACAAAACAATGGCTCTTTTGCGCGACAAATTCAATGGCCGTGTTATCTCACGTGGTGGTGATGTCAATTGGCCGCCAAGATCATGTGATTTGACACGGTTGGACTTCTTTCTTTGGGGTTATTTGAAAGAAAGGGTAGTACGTCGATAAGCCAGCAACAAATGAGATAATTCGGCACATTAACGGCATAGAACCTCAATTATGCCTCAGCGTCATCGAAAATTTGGACCATCGGATGGAGGTGTGCCGCCGATTTCGCGGCGGCCATTTGGCAGATATTTTGTTCCATACATAATTGAACCATACCAATATTATCATAATAAAGAGAAATGACAATAATTTCCTAAATAATTTGTGTTTTATTCAAAATCAACATCGGCCCTTAAAATTTAACCACCCTTTAGCTATCATTGAAATGCATCATTGAAAATTTTCATTTCTATTTGTTAGACAATTAAACAAATTGCAATGGCCTTAATTGGTACCAAGATGAAGGTAATGAGTAGTAGAATTTTTTTACTCTATAAAATACAAAATTCTGATTTAAACTTTCTTTTAAATCCACTTTTATTTATTTATTTATAGAAATCAATTTCAATGAACAGCTGATTTTCGTTTCTTTAATATAGAACACAATCGTTCCACTGAATGTGTTCGATTCTTTTTCTATTCTCAAATTCAGTTTTTCTTTCAATGTAATCAGCCACTGACAGGATCTCTTACTGAAACCAATTTTTCAATGATAGCTATAACTGACCCCTTACAAGTTACCTAATATACACAATTTAAAATATACTAAAAAGCAGAGATCCAAAATAACCGTTGACCTTTATTTCCAATCGGTTTCTCACTGAGATTTATTTAATTCGCCAATTTCATTTTGATCTTGGTCTGTGATTTATTTTTAAAAATAAATTTTTTAGGTCTTTGGGTGAGATTTATCATTTATGTTCACAAATATCTCTTATCTGTTGACTTATTTAACTAAAAATAAATGGAAATGGTTAACCTTAAACCTTTTCCGTAGAAAATAAATCAAAAATGGTTAAAATGATAAATTATATTATTTTCTTTATGTTGCAAGTAAAACACAAAATAAAACCTTTAAACTTGATAGTAAACTTGTGTTATTTCCATTCTTGAAATTTTGTTTCGGCACTTTCACTAATCAGTTAATTCTTAAGTATTAAGCCTAACAAAAGGAAAGTCCCAAAAGTTTTTGAATTTAAATTGTATCTTCTTTCACTAAGTATAAAACTTAGAGAAGAATTTATTTTTATTCTTTATTTATTTATTTATTTATTTATTTTTATTTTTTTCTCTCAGCAATAAGTGATCACCGGTTAACCAAAACCTAAAAAAAATCAAAATAAAAGTTTCTCTCTGAGAAACCGAAAAAAAATAAAATTTAAGTCAACTGGTTATTAAGTGATCATTTTCGTAAATCTCAACAAGTGAGAGTAATTTAAGAGACCTTTCAAAAGGTTGCGATTTACTTTTGATCTCTGCTAAAAAGTGAAGAAACTTCACTTAAAAGTCACAGACCGAGGTCCATACATGATTTTAGCATTAAGGTCTTCCTCATCTTCACTTTCCGAATCAAAAAATATCAGAAGAATACGAATTTGACATTTCGTTTTATATACATAGTTCACAATGATATTTTTAAGTGGAAGTCACAATGAAACTTGTCTCAAATTACGTGCTGTCAAAAATAATTTGTTTCGAGTTGACCGACGATCGACAATGCTCGATTATATCAAGTTACGTGCTGGTACCCCAGGTTCGACAGGTTACATAGAGTCTGTAAAAATCGACCAAAGCTTACATCTTAAAATAGTACGCAACATCTTAGTGAAATTTTCCACTGAAATTTTGAGAAAAACGAAATTTGGATCTTTCGTACTTTCAGTTAAATAATAGGTTAAGTCAAATCTTTGATTCTAGTGTGACATTCTAAACACTAGCACTAGCAATGTCCAATCAGCAAAATGAAAGTCTACCGCTATTGGAAAAAAATCCAAAATTTATTAAAACACAGATTAGTATACAAATTATTTTCAAAATATATACGAGTATATGACTGCTATTCAGTAATGTTGTTCCTGGCACTGTGACCATCGTTTTCTCTAAAACATGCCACCAGCTTCCAATTTGGATGCGGTGGCAAATAGTCACAACCTTCAATTTTGTGCTTCTCCAGCAGCTGCTCGCAATAAAGCTGATCTTCGGCTGCACGATTAAGTTCACTTTCAAATTGTTTTTCTTTTTCATTTTTCAAACGATTCATTTCTTCCAATTGGTCGTCAAGTTCTTTTTTCACCTGAAAACGCTCTTTTAATCTGTCACGCACTTCCAACTTAGCAAACCGATTCTCAAGCATTTTATTTTCCCTTTCGGCAGCTTCCAGTTTTAGTCTTCGTGCTTGGTCTTCACAAATCTGCCTAAGCAAAGCCTTATAAGTTGACTTAGCTAATTCTCGCTTGCTAGTCGTCAAACCCTTCTTGTGATGATTTTTGTAACAACCAAAACGCTTATCAAGTTCTTCAGCCATCATATCTTGTTTCCTATCTTGATCAGCAGCAAAATTCTTGAATTTCTTGAGGTATTTCAAATAGTCTATTGTATCCTGTTTGAGTTGGACATTCTTATGAATAGTGTCTTCAATCTCCTTATTGACTTGTCGCATTGTTTCTTGGTGGAAAACGCTTTCGAACATTTCAGCTTCCTTCCTAAGGAGGTTTTGCTGTTCACAAATTGTATTTAAAGACTGTTTCACATCCTCGCTTTTTGCCTTTCGGGATTCAAGAGCTTTCCTCTTTTCATCTCCTTGGCCAGCTTTCATTTTAAGATCTGTTTCTTTTGTCTCTTTTCGTACATGTGCCAAATCCATTTCCTTTATTTTGCGATGGTCTTCAATTTGATTTTCTAATATCCTTAAATGATTTGCCTTGAACGATTTCTTCAAATCGTCTTCCTGTTTTTGACTTCTACTGACGTTGTTTTCCATTTTCTTTTGAACATTCATCCAAAATTCGTCATCTTTCTTCTCTCGTTGTAAGGCTCTGAGCTTATCATCCATCTGTTCCAATTGACAAAGTTTAGTTTCTCGATGGTCTTTTCGCCTCAACTCTTCTCGAATCTCAAGACAGTTCAGCATATTCTGATGCAGCTTCTTTGAGGCAACAAATTTTTGTTTCTCCTTCGTTCGCTCTTCTTTCATGGTCAGAAGAGATTTTTGTCGTTCTCGAATGTTTTCATCAACTCGGGACTTGATTTTTTCTATGAACTCGTTTTCATAGGTTTTCTCTTCATTCTCAAGAAGTTCTCGAAGATGATCCTTTCGAATGGCGAGATCGTTTTTATATGATTCCTGACCACAATCTACCAAGAACTTAATTTGATTGAACAAACTCTTTTTGTCGGTCTTTGAAATGAATTCATAATGTTCCATCAAGGGATTAATGATTTACATGGAATAGAAACAGAAAAATGTGCCCTTAAATCAAAAATTGAAAGGCTAATGTAATCACCTCTGTTTTTGTAAAATACAATTTTCGAAAGTAGAATACACTCAAGACCCACTGAATAAAAAAAAATGATGAAGCAGTTCCAATTCAATGAAACGTAAGCCTTAGATTTTTGCCTTGAGATTTTGAGAGCATTTTTGGAGAGCATTTTGGTGGAGGTCAAAAGAGTTTTGCATACTTTTAGCAGCACGTAGCAAGCGATTCATAGGTTCGTTTAATCCCTAGTTAGTGCGGTGAAAGTTGGGTTCCAACAGTGACACCGATCGAAGACTTCTAGGGTTAGTGTAAAGTTCCTTGAAGAAGTGTAGAGCAATCGACAATACTAGCTAAAAGTTGATGGATAAAATAATGTTGGCCACTTCCTGCGATTATCAAGGGGTTGCAAGTCTATAAGCATTAGGGAGGTTAACCATTCAGGCCAAAAAAGCCCGCGCAGATCAAAACGAAGGAATCTACGTTGAACGGCTTCATTTCGAAATGACTGAGAAGCAAATGAAGGAGACCAAACCTGGATAGGAGAAGGGGCCTAACAAATGTAAGGTAAAGGGATTCAGTGACATAGGGATCAGAAAATTCTTTAGACCATCGCTTAACAAAACCGAGTGCAGAGTTGACACTATTCATAGATCTAGAGATATGGGATCTGAAGTTCAATTCCTTATCGCATAAGACTGCTAGATCCCGCAACGAATCAACTTATGTAACCTGTTCGTTATTGAAAAGATAGGTACGAGGAGGAGTGGGAAGCGTTTTCGACAACACGATATTGCTTGGCATTTGGTAACGTTGAGCTCCAGAAACTTTTTCAGGCACCAGGTAGAAAATCTGTCTAGGCCGAGATGAAGAAGGTCGGAGTTATATCTGTATATTTTCTTATTTTTTTTTTTTTTATAATCAACTCACGCTCAAGGGAATATGATTACCCTTTAAATGTTTTAACACATCGCGGGCGTGAAGTTACGGCAGAGAAAGAAGGATAGGAAAGATATGTGGCACGATGTTCTGAGACTGAAGGTGGTTGTCTCAGATTTCTTTTATCTCCAGGGATGGCGGCTGAACTAAAGCATATGCATAGATAAATAGAGGATTGACTGTTAAAACGAAAAAGAGAAGGCCGAGATGGCTTCCTTGTGGAACACCAGATATGGCAAGGATTGGGTCGGATTCTAAGTTCCTAAAATAGACCTTGTATTGACATTCGTTTAAATAAGATTGAGCCCATGCAATAAAGGAAGGTGGAAAACCAAGTGCTTTTGGTTTAAAGTGAATTAAATTGTGCGAGATTTTATCGAAGGCTTTGCTAAGTTCAGTTGCGATAACATCAATTTCTTTACCACTTTCCGTATCACAAATTGTCCCAGAGATAAAATCAACTCAGTTTTTTGTAGTTGATCTACCACAACGGAACCCGTGTCGACTGGGAGACAAAATTTGCTTACAGTGAAAGAGCAGTGTGTCATATAAAATGTTTTCAAAAATCTTGGGGATGCACGAGAGTTTAGCGATGGGACGGTAAATAGAAATTTCATTCTTAGGGCCTTCTTATGGATTGGGATAATATAAGAGTGTTTCCAAGAGGAAGGAAAAATCCCTTGTGAAATTAAGAACTGGAAGAGAACATTTAGAGGCTTGAGTAAGTTTGTAGAACATTTTTTTTTTTTAAATTATAGAAGGTAAACCATCAGGATCTTTTCATCAACAATAGACGAGGGAATGACAATGAAAGATAATGATCTTTGGGTGCAGATATATAAGTAAGAAAAGTCATCTGAGTCAGATTGTGAAGTTTTAACAAAAAAAGACTGACTAAAAAACTTGCCTAATAAATTGGTTAAAATTTTGTGATCATCTAAACTTGCGTTCAAATACGTAAGAATAGAAAGGTAAATATCGGATTTTATTTTAACATTAATGAAATTGGAAAAAATATGCAGGGCAGATATTATATTAGATTGCATACTTTTCAAGTATTCATGGTAAAAGAATAATTGCTGACATTAGAAAATAAAGTGTTCGCGCACTGGAAATTTTAAAAATCATTTCCGGAGCAAGATTGCAGATACCGCCGCCAGAGTTCATTTCATCTGTTTCTGAGGGACTTAAGTTCACGATTTTACCACGGATTACTTTGAGGTACAATTGGAACTGATTGTCTTTTACAACTGAACACTATATAATAGAAATGAAGGAGAGAAAAATTTATATCGCGATTTTCAAGGATACTGCTGAAATCGGCAGCATGTAGCGAATTAATAAGTTTGTGAAAGTTTGCTGTATTCCAATGCAGTAAAGGTATGGTAGGAGTTATAGAAAATGGTAAAAAAAGAGAGGGGGCGGTAAGAGTTTAGAGTCGAAAGAAACGCGCCTGCTGATACCATGCGGTTATAGACATCAGAAGTGAAGAAGATATTAAGTTGACGGCCTAAATTATTTTTGATGCCATTCAGTTGGAAAAGATAAGTTGTGGCAGATTCATCATCAGAGATAGTCCATTGGAGATTCGAAAAATTGAAAAAGCCATCAAGAACTAAGTCTACAAAAGATGAACTAGCTGATTCGAAGATAAAATCAAGAGCATCAACTCCAAGCTGGTAAGAGTGAATAGGCTGAGAAAGTCGAATTTAACAGTAGAAAATATAAAGTCAAATTTTGTTAACCCTTGATTTGAATGAATATGCTGACAAGGCTTAAAGTAACAGCAGACAATAAAAAGGGTAATTTTGTCAACCCTTGAATTGAAACAAATAAACTCAAAAGAAGAGGAATCAGAGTTTTTGAAGAGGAACGTCAGTGACGGGATACTTACCTATTTCTGTTGGGCGCCATTTAGTATTAAAGACTAATTGTTTTTTTTTTTTATAATTATTTATGTTGAACTTAAGACTCGTATAACTGAAAGCTTAATTATAAAATTCAAGCTTTCCTGTGAAAGTTAACTAAAGATAAAATAAAAATAAAAATGAAGTAAATTTGTTTTACCTAAATTACTTCTTCATTTTTTGCCGCTAATAAAAACAAACTAAAAATTTTTGCGAATTCGGTTCAGTAGTTTTTGTATGAGCTTATTTTCAAAAGAAAGGAGACATAAGAATAATATAGTTTCTTAATTAAGTTGCAAATATAAATAGGTAGGTAAAAACGGCGGCCATGAGGATGTCTTGCTCAGTAACCCAATTAGAATCAAGGGTGCCGTTTTCATACCATTATCTCGTTTGCCCTGTGGATTCAATGAGATATGATTACAGATTCATGAGCTTTCCTCTACCTGAAGTTCGGTAGCTTGCTGTCTTTAAATCTAGGAGTACCAGTAATAAAATTCGTCAATGTTCATCTCCACATCAGCGTGTTAAAAAAAGAAAAGAAATCAAGTCTTTGATCTTCAGTTGAGCTAGCTCGTTAAAGGTCGTCGAGAAAAATTTGTCCGAATAGTTGGGCTTTCTTTCTGACAAGAGCAGGACATTTCAGAGAAAATGAATGACTGTTTTCCTTTCCTGCAGTTACCCACAACCACGACAATCAGTGTTGTAAAGAATATAGAGCTTCTCTGAACGACATTTCCCTATTAGCCAGTGTCCAGCGCATGTTGCAACTAGTCGCGGTCTGCATATTAGGACATTTGTGCGGGACTTATTGTAGGTAGATCATATAACTCTAGAAATAATCTAGTCTGTTAAGCTGCTCCACCAACTATTGGATTCTGTGAAAAAAACTGATAATATTTTTTCCTTAATAACAGCAAGAGGAATGCCAACGCTTTCCTCAAGTGAGCTAATTCTTGCCTGGCCAGTTCGTTAACGCGTTCATGTCACACTATCTTATTGTGATCCGAAACCCAGATGAGAGTGACATTGAGTAGACATAATGTTGAGACTCGCAAACTCATCCTGGTATTAATTGACCAATTAAGAAAACAAAATATCCGAATAAATTGCTTGAACAGCCACTTGGCTGTCTATAAAAAATGGCCGCATTCCGGTTTTGATTTGGATCTAGTTTAAATATTTCGCATTCTTCTTATTCCCAGTAATTCAGCCTGAAAGATACTTATTATTATTATTATTATTATATAAAGCTTTATTCGCCAATATTGTTGGTTTTAAAATTACACAAACATTTTTCTTATAATTAATTACATACATATGAATAATTTCTTAAAATAGTTTTACAATTATTACATATTATGTTTCAATTATTGTCTTGATCGTTTTTGTTTCAATATAATCTATTTATTTTATCTGGCGTAAGCCTCCCCCATTGCTGTCCAAATGAATCTATTTTTTGCGTCATTGTAATTGTACCAGTTTTGATTGAATTTATTTAAATCGTCCGCCCATCTTTTTTTCGGTCGTCCTCTTGGTCTCTTCTCATCATTTAGGGTCCATTTTGTAATTATTTTCGTCCATCTTTGGTCTTCAATTCTTGACACATGTCCTGCCCAGCTCCATTTCAGTTGTTTTATTCGAGTTATCACGTCAGCTTTTTTTTTTTTTTTTTCTTCTAATTTCTTCGTTAGTAATCCTTTGTATTTGTCGTATATATTTAAAAGTTTTCGCTCCATTTTTGTTTGGCATATTCTTAGTTTATCATGTTGATTTGATGTTAGTCCTAGGGTTTGAAGCCCGTACGTCAAAACAGGTAAGATTGTAGAGTCCAGTATATATTTCCTTGTGTCATTACTAAGGTTTGTGTTCAGTATTTCTTTTAAGCTCTAAAACTGTTTCCATCCATTATCTATTCGTCTAGTTATTTCTTTTTTGTCTTGATTTATGAAGGATTTAATTTGTCCTAGGTAAACGTAATCTTCAACATAGTCTATTTTGTTATTTTCCAGCAAGATGTCCTTCTTTATATGATTAGTCATCACTTTTGTTTTAGTCAAGTTTAAACAAAAGATACTAGCAGTCGAAAAAATGTCTACTGGGATCGGCTTTGTAGAATTGGTATGTCCGGTCCGTATGGATTTGGAACTCTTACAATCTGCTTTCTTTAGTTTCAGCGAATCGAAATCGATTGGTAAAAGGTGAAGAAAAACGCTTATAACATTTTTTGGGCGTGTTTGTAAAGTTTAATATAGTGAGTTCATAATGGAATCAGAATGGAAGGAAATATAATTTGCGACAGATTTTGTTCCTCGCATTTTAGTTTTAAGTTGACAATGAAAGAGTTATTTAAAAAAAAATTTTGCTTAAAACTTAATGGCATGCAACGCTATAATTTTGAAGTTTTGTTCCCCTTATGAGATGGAGTAGATCTATATTTTTCTGTCTTTTGAATAAATACCATAATTTTAAGCCAATGCTTTTGAATTTGGGTTTTTTTTTATAAATTTCTCGAATACCATCAATTTGATGTTTTCTCTCATATTTAGTTGTCCAAATTAAAAGTTCATATTCTTTTAGAAATATAGTTCCTCTTGGCCCTATAGTTCGTGCCTTGGACTGTCCTGCAGAAAGCGTGGATTCGATTATCAAAGGCTGCAAAAATGTTTTGTTTTTCATGAGTGTATTGGATCTTGTGTGGAAGTGACAAATATTCTAAGTGTTTCTCTTTGTCATGAAAAGTGCTGCTCTTTAGCCAATCCGAACTGACAGACAATTTTAGAGCACCTCCATTCCTGCTAACAGGCACACAGGAATAGTAGAGTTTAAAGTCACAGGGTTAAGACCATCTACGAGCCCTTATGGCCTATAAATCAATCACATCAAAATTAAGATTTAGATATATCAAAATTCAGCTTGGTCAGTATTTCTTTGAAGTTTCTCCACTTGGGTTTTTTTAAAAGATAAGGACGTAAGTTAGCGTATCATGTACTTCTATTTCATCTTCTTATATAGGCGAGTCGTAATCGATAATTCCGATTAATCACTTTCACCAATTGTTACTTTTCAACCACTAGTCGTAATATGAGCTTTAAAAAAAATTTTACGCTGTGACTTTCTCGTTCGTAAGAAACTCATTCGTTTGACGTATCTAGAGCTATTCAAAAATATCTCAGATATTTCCTACTTGATGGTGGAGTTATCTAAGAAGAGTATTGGAAGGTTGCCACAAAGATAACCAAGTTGATTTTGAAAATGCATAGCAGCCATTTTGTTTTATATTAAGGGTGGCCGTGGCACGATGATTGTGTGCTCGTCTGTCAACCTCATCATCACAGGTTCGATCCCAGCCGTCGTCTATGTCGTTTTAATTCCATTAAAAACCTTCTAAAAAAATTGTCATCAATGGGTTGCTGGTTTACTCATTACATGTTGTTAGTTAAATGTAATTGAGTTAAACTAGTATGCCCAACAAGGATGAACATGAATAAAAAAAAATAATGTGAATTATAAACGACATAGAAATAAGACACGGCATTTCTCCGCTTTAGCAAAGCCGCCTTCCCTGGAGATAAAAATATCTGAGACAACCACCAACAGTCTCAGAACATCGTGCCACACATCTTTCCTATCCTTCTTTCTCTTCATTAACTTCACGCCCGCGCTGTGTTGAAACATTTAAAGGGTAATCATAATCCCTTGAGCGCGGGTAGATTATAAAAAAAAAAAAAATATTTTAGAGACAAATCAACTTGGCAAGGCAAAGTGACGCTAGAAAACCCAGTGGGGTCATTGAATGTTTTTAGGAGCAGTTTGAAGCAGATCCGATTCCAGTAAAAAAATTATTTTTAGCGACGAATCCGACTTTGGGATGAACGGCTACGTCAATAAGCAAAATTGCACGATGCCAGCGAAGAAAGTCACTGTTTAGAGAGGATTATCAACCGGTGATATCAACGGGCCCTAATTCTACGAGAACAACGATGGGATACTAATCACCATCAACGAAGAGCTGGAATTGGATGATAGGGATGTGAACCATATCTACAGGAGGCCGCTTCATGCTCCACAGCTGATGACAAAAAGGATAATCTGCACGTGCAATGTAAGGCCATGGTTATTTCACGCAGAGGCGTTGCAAGCTGCCCATCGAGACAAGGTTAATCGTTAGACATTTTTTTGTGGGACTTAGTCGCAGTTCTATGTCAAAAAGTGCCCTTAGTGTCCACATAACCCATGCCATTGCTTAAATTCAGGCAGATCTATGCGCCAGATTCATCGAAACCTCTCTGAGGCAGGCTTCCCAGCGAATCCACGGCAGTCATTTGAATGATGTCACACTGCCCACATAATCTCATTCTTGAATATCTCAAACAACTTTTTTTTATTAAATTTTGATACCTAAATTCCCATCCCTATTGCTAAAACCCTTCAAACAGTTTTTTCACAGCCCCGTTTGACTGTAATACGTATAACCTTAGAGAACAATTTCTGATCCTCCCAAGTCCAAATCAATTCGCAAGTCCTCTCCTCTAGGTATGGAAAGATTCGCCACCATTTTCAATTGAACTCTTAAAAATTCTTCTTTAAACTTCAATCAATGGTCTTCGTCCGAAATTGATTGGTCGATAGGTATTTTTATCTGTCATCCCGCATCTGGCCCAGATCTTCATCAGTAATGTCCGTTCCTTTCCATTTTAGTTTAACCCATCACTTAATTACATTTTTATTTTAGTTATAGTAGCCTCCTTACATGTCCACAGAAGCCACCTGCTTCTTTACTTGTTGCAACCTGTGTGCTTAGTGCTTATCTTTAGCAGGAACCTTCACCATAGCAACTTGCTAATCGTCCATATTCAGTGCGGTGACAAAGAGAATACCACCAGCCTACGAGCAATTGTTACGGAATTTTTTTTTCTCAGGAATCCGGGACTCTTCGTAACGATTGTTACCGACGACGCAGGCTTGGGGCAGCAGCTGGTTGGATATTTCTTGCGCCAAAAACAAGCAATCCACTGCCGGTGTGGTGGATTGCGGTGCGGTGGTTTAGATTTGGCACAAACATAAAAGGTCAAATCATAGATAGGCTGGTAGTGAGGTGGCAGGCGCACGAAATAGCAGTGATTGCGCTCATTTGTTTTTGTAATCAGGGACGGATGAATATTTCTCAGGAGCCGTGTGGAAACGCAAAGAAACCCTTATGTGCTGGTAGTTGAAGACTTTCTGTCATTTCCGCCATATTCTACTAGAATTTTGTTGAAAGACAAATAATGGGAATTTAATTCCAGAGATATATCACTTTGTTAGTGCGTCAAGTGTGGAGTTCTAGGAGCGAGAAACTTTATTAAGCTCGGGATATAACTTGGATGGTAGAAGGGAATATCACGTTTTTTTTTAAATATGAAGAACCAAAAGTCCAGTGCGGGTATTGTCGTCAGGGAGAGAGGAGACCTACAATTTTCTGCCGATTTCAAACGGCAAAGAGGAGAAGCACTTTTCTTGACAAGAGATTGGAGGATTTCTTACTTCTTTGCAAGCCGAGGTACCCCTGGAATTTTGCTTAGGTGGTATCGTCTGGACATTAATTTCTTCGGTGTGATATATTCTAACAATATAATTATTAGATATTAAGATGTGTGGCACGATGTTCTGAGACTGTTGGTGGTTGTCTCAGATATTTTTATCTCCAGGGATGGCGGCTTTGCTAAAGCGGAGAAATGCCGTGTCTTATTTCTATGTCGCTTATAATTCACATAATTTTATTCGTGTTCATCCTTGTTAGTTTAACTCAATTACATGTTGTTAGTGTTATGCCTGAACAACATGTAATGAGTAAACCAGCAACCCATGGATGACAATTTTAGAAGGTTTTTTAATGGAATTAAAACGACATAGACGACGGCAGGGATCGAACCTGTGATGATGAGGTTGACAGGCGAACGCACAACCATCGTGCCACGGCCAAACTTAAACGGACCTTTTTTTTGAACTGAACTACAACTGACCAAATATTTCATTGGGTATTTGGTGTTGGGCCCCTCGGAGCTGAAAACCAGACACTACTCGTATTTGTAACAAATCCAGCTCTGCCTTACTTTACGCGCCCTGAAACAACTTGTTTGTCTAGATCTCTTCTACAGCCGAATGACTCAAAGAAGTCCAAAAATGGACATCCTAATAGCAAGCTGCGACCACGGTCATCTCCGCCAGAAGCACCAGCTGAAGCATCACCAGCAGAAGCAACAGGTAGTAGTTAAATTGGCATTGTTTTGTTTCAATAAAGTTCGAGATGCTAAAAAGCCGTACAGAAGCAGCGGTATCCCTCTCTATATAGGAAGGTTTTATTTTCCATTTTGTCCAATTGATAGTTCGAACAGCGAGACAAGATGATGCTGTGCGGTTTGTATATGAATAGTTCGGAGGACGACCAAACGGCCACGACGAAGATGCCGAAGTCACATGCTCGGAAAGCTGCAAATGAAATAATCGCTGAATGGACGAACAAGTAGGACACGTCACACTGACAATTGGATTAGTTGTTCTGGTTGATGATGCTGGTAGGTTCGAGGTCCGAAGCACCGCCACTACTGCGTATATGTACATACGCTTATAGGATGCATACTTGGGGCTCCATTGTGGGTTACAGGTCGTGGTATGTGCAAATGATGGTTATTTATGCGTCGCAGCAATAGCAAGGTGGATACTATTATAGTCGTCCAGGAGGCGAGTCATTGTGCGCAATCATTGATTGGCACTTGGGAAGCATCCAGCTTCCATGCATAGGCATAGGCATAGCCGTCAGAGGTGCTAAAGAGCTTAAGAGAGCTGATGGTAATTTTGTTTGGTTCTATTGTAAGTGTTGGGCAATATACAATTAGCGTATGACTGGGTGCATATTTTGGGAAGAAGCCCAAAGTGGGACAAGTCAAGGTGGGTGTTAACGCTTGAGATGATGGGATGGGCGCGGTGTAGTCAGTGGCAAGTTTCCAAACAAAGTGCTGACAGAAAGTGTTGGCTGATTGTGAGTTTTAGCATGATTGTTGGGTTGTTTGATGGCTATAATGTTATTGAAAGAGGGAAAATAGGGGCATCAGAAGGCCTTTCAGGTGACCTTATTATGCTAAGAAAGGAAGTGAGAATTTTAATTTCTCAAGTAATATTGCAATCGGTACAATCAATCAACAATATAAGATTACAAATATTTGTAAGAGGCTGGATCTTAGATCATATTGTTCTCAATGTTTAAATCACACGAAATTGATAAGGGTTCTCTCGCACCAAAAATGTATTCCAATTCTCACTGTTTTATAGAATTTAACTGATTTTTGTGAACGAAGGGTAGAAGAAATACCTCTGAATGATTTGTCATCTTCTTAAATGATGATGAAGTCGTCTTCTTCACGAATGATGATTTCCTTTTTTTTTGTGATTTTGTTTTGAAGTGCTTCAAGGTGAATACTCTCCAAAAACTGACTCAAATTGAGGGTAAGTAAAAACGGCATACTAGAATTTATGTATACAAATTATGATCAATAACGCTAGTCGTGGTTGGTTATTTAATGACACAGATGGTTGTCAGTGTCATAAGTCATATACCCTGCAGTTTTGTAGTTAAAATATTGGATTGTTTCCGGTGTTCAAAACAAGAGCTACCTTTACCCTTTTACTTAGGTCGTCAGAGCCTGTTTTTACTACCTTCTATCCCAAGGCTTCTAATGATTGAAAACGTAACTCTAAAATGACAGGAAAAGGACAAATTGGGTTTCGAAAATCGCATTTTCTGGAAAACAGCAGTTAAATAATTGGTATAAAACTTTTTCTTTTGCTTACTTTCTACGATCTTTAATTTGATACAAATAAAATGCACTTCTGGGTCGTACGAACTTGATCTTATGAAAAAGACTAGGAATTTCAAAAATGCATATTATTAGAGAAAAACTGTTCATAAGGATATAATTAATTTTTTAAATTCTTTTAGTAGTAAGAGACAAAAAAAGAATGCTATGCAAATATGAATTTATGCAAGAACAAAAATTAAAAGTCGTTGTAGTGGTTCCTTAAAAAAAAGCTTTTATAAACAAACTTTTTAAAATGTTATTAAAAAAAAATGTTGATCAAAGTTGACATTACGATGATAGCGAAGTCGAAAAAAGTGTGTCTGGCAGTTCTGTCGGTCTGTTCGATTACAGCTAAACGTCTCGGCCGATTTTCTTCAAACTTGGTAGATATGGGTTTTGATTTTTTACCCCCGGATGTTTTTTGATTTGATTTTTTATGACCAACAATAACGGTACCTGCCATACGATTTTTTTCCGTAAATTTTATAAATATTTTTTTTCTCAAAAACTGTCCCTGCGATTTTCTTAAAAAATGTTCAAAAAATTTAATTTAGTTAAACCTATGTAATGGTCAAAAAAATTTTTCAAAAAAATGAGTAGTGTTGGTACCCCCCTTGGGACCATTTTTTGTTGTTTTTGATTTTCTCAAAAACGGTACCACCGATTTTGATCATTTTTTTTATGCTAAAGCTTCCCAGCAGTTTCAATATTATTGTTTATTCAAATTTTCCAAAACAAATTTTTTGGATTTTTAAAAAAACTTTCAAAGTTTTTTTTTTGAAAACTCAATATTTCGAAAACCCCATGCTCGATTTTTTCAAAACTTGATAAATAAAAGTTTGGAAAAATAATCTACAATATATGAGCAAAATAAATTCATTTTACCTAAAAATACCGGTACCCTCCATACAAATGTTAAAAAATGGTTTTCGAAAATCGTATTTTTCTCGAAAACGTTTCCGAGAATTTTGCTTAAATTGTTTTTCTTTGTATTATTTTTTAATATCTGTAATTTAATAAAAAAAAAATTTGAAAACAAGATATTACTGACTGTACCTACCATAGAGCGATTTTTTAAAATTTTGAATTTCTCATTATTAGCACAACGGATTTTAATGAAATTTCGTAGAGGGAAGCTTATAAAAAGTTTAAAAAACATTGCATTTCAAAACTTTAAGAAAAATATTTTTTTGAATTTTGAAAAAAAATCAATTTTTTGTTTTTTGAAAATTAAATGTCTCGAAAATAAAAATAATAAAAACTTCAAATTGGCGTACCAACATTTTTTCTTAAAAATGTTTTAAAATTTTCTTATAGGTATAAAACCTTATTTTTTAAGAAACCACTACAAAGACTTATAATTTTTGTTCTTGCATAAATCTATATTTGCATGGCATCTTATTCCTACCTTTAACTACTAAAGAAGTTTTTTTTAGTCATTTAAAAAATGAATTTTATGCTTATGAACAGTTTCTCTAATAACATTCATTTTTGAAATTCTTAGTCTTTTACATAGGAGCAAGTTCGTGCGACCCAGTCGTGCATTTTATTTATTATTGTTCAAATAAAAATTAAATTTACAAAAAAAAATATTGAGCCGTTTCGGAGATATCGAATTTTCAAAAAAAGAAAAAAAAGGATTTTTTTTTTCAAAAATTCAAAACATATTTGTTTTAAAGTTTTTAAATGCAATATGTTTTAGACTTTTTAGAAGCTTTTCTATAAAAAAATTCATTAAGATCCGTCATGTGGATAATGAGTAATTCAAAATTCGAAAAAAGGGTTCTATTGTAGGTACAAGCTGTAATATCTTAATTTTTTTTAATAAATTGAAGATCGTAAAAATTAATTGAAAAAAAAAAATTATCAAAATTCTAGGCGCCGTTTTCGAGAAAAATACGATTTTTGAAAATCATTTTTTAATTTTTTAGCATTTGTACAATCTACATCTTGTAGATTATATTGAGAAACTTTTATTTATCAAGTTTAAAAAGAATCTACCATGAGGTTTTCGAAATATTGAGTTTTGAAAAAAAAAAAATTTGAAGTTTTTTTTAAAAATCAAAAAAATTTTGTTTTGAAAATTTGAGTACACATTTCTATTTATATTTTTGGGGAGCTTTACAAAAAAAAATGATCAAAATTGGTTGTACCGTTTTTGAGAAAATCAAAAACAAAAAAATGGTTCCATGGGGGGTACCCTCAATAACCATTTTTCGGAAAATTTTTTTTAAGCATTACCTAGCCTTAACAAAATGAATTTTTTTTGTATATTTAACTTTAAAAACTGTCGAACATTTTTTGAGAAAAAAAATATTTATAAAATTTGGAAAAAAATTCGTATGGCAGGTACCGTTATTTTTGGTCCTAAGAAAAAAAGAAAAAAACGTGTGGGGGGAAAAAATTAAAAGTGATATCTACCAAGTTTAAAGAAAATCGGCCGAGCCGTTTAGGCTGTAGTCGAACAGACAGACAGACAGAAGTGCGAGACCCACTTTTTTAGTCTTCGCTATCATCGTAATGTCAACTTTGATCAAAATCTCGAGTTCAATTTTTTTTACGAATGCATAACTTGCCTTATAGTACCTACATATAAGTCGCAAGTAAAAATAAGCTTGATTTTCTGGTGAAACAACATATAAGTAATGCCCAGCATGGATTTATTTCAGGAAGATCAACTACTTATAACTAATTTAGTAGCATATTTCTCTGCCTTTGTTGTAGGTACTATCGAAAACCGATATCAAGTTGATGCCAATTATACGGACTTTAGCAAGGGTTTTGATTTAGTTTGCCACAGTATGTTACTTCGTAAGCTTGAAATATTCGGCATTCATTCAAGCTTACTTCAGTGGATTTACTCCTTCTCGACCGGTAAGATTCAAAACATAAAATTTTATGAATGTACCTCCAGGCCAACTAAGTGCACGTCAGGTGTTCCTCAAGGCAGCCATCTTGGTTCGTTGCTTTTTGTTATATTTATTGATGTTATTGTGAACTATATTAATTTCAGCCAATGCCTCATATATGGTGATGATCTCAAGATATTTTTGAAAGTAGCGAGTGATGATGACTGCTTTTTGACTCAAATGGACCATGGCAACAATTTATCTCGCTGATGTCGACTAAACCACTTGAGCCATAAAGTTAAAAAATGCTTTGTGATCTCTTTTTCTAGAAAACAGTTTATGTACGAGTATGTATGAGTTTCCATAATCTTTAGATCCATATCAAAGTCATTTACAGAGAATTGTAAAAGTCAAAGACGTGGGTGTTACATTCAACTCCAAATTTTTATTCCCTGTATTTATGATAGTTTATTTCACTAAATGTTATTTTAAGCTAGCTTTTAGTTTAACTTATTGAAATAAAACTATTGAGATGAAGACTCGTAGATGAATAAATATAATAATAAATAAATATTAGATTTGTGAGAAATTTCAATTTACCACACACACGACACACCTAATATGCTCTCGCCACCATTTTGTTAAAGATGACATCGTAGTTCATGCTTTAAACCAATATCTTTAAATTTAGTGTGAATTTGTTTTTTTTTTTTATTAAAAATTATGTGAAATTAATTTTTAGCTCAAGCTAAGTGAAGTCTTTAAGAATTTTATTTTTCATACACATACAACAGTTCATTTCAGTAATTTTTAATTTTGACATATGTATGTACAATAATAAAGGCAAACTTTTCCAACACATCCCTAAGCTTATTCAAAATGTAGAGGTACAATAACGCATCATAATTCGAAACTGTATTGTTGATTTAGTTTCCCACAGATTACCAATAAAATAACAACTAATTTTAACATTATTGATAAACATTTTTTTCATGCAAAATTCCTTAGCGGCCTTAATGAAACACTTCCTAAACTGTTAAACTACACTTAGTTGACTCGCATAATTTTCTAGAACACAACAAATTACTTTCAAGAAAATGTTCAGCTGTTGATAAATATGTTTTTTTTTTTTCTTGTGCAAAAACTATGTGCGTTAGTTGCATAAAAGATGAAATTTCTTCGCAGGTTATTGCTACCATTACTGCCGCCAGCTATTGCACTTGAACCATTTCAATCAATTACATAATCCTTCCTTATCCTCTTCAAAGCAAGAGATATACCTCACAATAAAAAACTGGACTAAGAAATACGTAGGTATACTCATATATGCTCAACAGCACCCAATAACTTCCATAAAATTTTCTAACTGAAACACGATTAACCAGTGCAATCGGCAGATGAAAGTTCAATTCTCTGATAGTGGTGTTGGACACGGCTTTATGTTGTTTAGTCCAGAATCACATATATTTCAACCAGTGCTGTCGGTAAAAGATTTTTGACTGATATTTTTGATATTAACATGAATCAATATTAAGAATTAAATTTACACTAACGAAATTTTCGTAGTTTAAGGACAATTTCTAAGCTTAAAGTTAAAATTATCCATACAGTAATACAACTAAATTTTTGTTTTGAGCATCTCAACTGTCAAGTCCTAAAAACATGAATGGAAATAACCCAAAAAAGAAACGACTTTTTGTTTCAAAATCCGTAGTATCACATGTATTTAAAGACTAATACTTGGACGAAGTTTAACCAAAATCTTAAGAGGCTTTTTTGATAAATTTTAAAAAATCCAAATAGTTTTGCATATCTGTTTTTTACCTTAGGGAATCACATAGAAATTCTTAACCAAGTTTGAAGCAAATCGGTTTAACCAGTTAGGATCTAGATCGGTGTGAATCTGAAGGGCAGACGAACCAATGACAGTCACTCAGACGCATGGAGTTCTCCATTATTTAAATGTCGTTGTGATTCTTACCTCAAAAATTTACATTGACACCAAACCAATAGGTACTCTCCCTAAAAAAAACACAATACTCCGATTGTACTATCTGCCACAGCACTGCCCTCAGCCAGCACCCCTATGCTGAGTTCCTGCACGATTTTTCTTGGTCAACAAAACACACATGTTGTGTTCTGATCTCAGCCAAAGTGGGCACACAACATGCAGTTAAATTTATGACAGAAAAAGATTAATTCAATAAATCACCAATAGGAGGCCGAGGACGACGACAACGTTGCGCTGCCGCGGCCGCCACACCATGCAAGTCGCTGACCGATGGACAGTGTTAGTGTTTGCACTGGTCTCAGCATGGCCATTTGCTTAACCTATTACTGTCGCTTCCTTGTATTTAGAAAATTCCTAATTTCCCCCCCCCCCTTCATCATCAATGAAAAAACTGATGCTATTGCTCCACGGCTGGGTAAAGTACCTATGGAATGTGGACAATGCTTGAGCCATGAAGTTCGGGGTATATATTCTTCCTTTTCCGTTTATTTTTCTGTAACTTCTTTCTTATATTTTGTTTGGTTACTGATTATTGCCGGCCATAAAAGGTTTTAACAATATTGCAACGAACGGCCAGAGCTTAGAGTAGATTGCGTATGTTTCTATGGAGGCAAACACCGATGGGTGCCAATGTAAGCTAAGCTAACTAACAAAGCGGTTGACAAGACTAAGCCATACAAATTGAGAATGTTGACTCAAAACGTCAACACACCGTTAGACTTAGGGCAGCCCTCTATATCTCTCCGGGGAGTTGAAATTCTAAACGTTCTCACTATTTACCTACAGTAGCTGCGTAATTGACGGAGCAAAACGATTTGGGAGGCCTTCGGCCGATGAGATTCTCCTCTTAGGTCCCAAGTTTGTGGTGTAACGCGGTGTTGTTAAAGCCACGGCTGCCAAATCCGATTAAAATCAATAAGCGTCAGATGCGATTGCTATGCGGGAAACGGTCACAGAATTCCATAACTGAACCGCCATAAACTGAATCATAATCGCAGCAATCACATGGATCGCATAAATCTCCATTTATGCCGCCAGGCACACTACCTGATGCCCAAGCCCAAGCCCATGCCGATGGCGATGGCGGCTATGGAGAATAGTCATTCCGATTGCGTGCAACATGGCCCATTTAATCTGTCAATGTGTCAAATGGGGGATACAATCTTGAAAGGCTTCCATTTGAAACGGTGATTAGGTTTAAAATATCAGCGAATGCTGCTGGAAATATTAATGCGATTTTAAGGCGAGGAAATTTCTACACAATGAGTGACAGATTATCACTTCTGTAACAATGCAGCCCTTCAACAAATCATTACCACTGGGATGATATTGTAAGAGACAGAAGCGAGCACCTTTTGTCATTTAATTTTATTTGATTATGACCTCGGTAGTGAATCGATATTTCGATAGGAAAATAGTGTGACTATTTTAATCAGCTCATTAAACTTTTTAAAATAAATTGCCCTTAATAAAGGGGTTTTGACTATTGAATTACTCTTCACAAGGCGTGTTGAGGAATATTTTACTGAATGTAGAGTATGATTAACGTAAGTAAAAAATAAGCGATTCGAAAACAGATCCTTGTGGTACTCCATTTCTCTGATTGAATAATTCGGAAGTCTTAATTCCTGAAACTAATATATGACTTTTTCAATGGATATGGGTCAAAATGAGTTTCGAAAGTGTCAAAGAGGTTATAGAGTAGTCGACAAGGCTCAAGATTTTGCAATACTGTAGGGATTTTTCCACTTACTCAATTAATTTAAGAAGTTTAGTGAAACTGCTATCGTGAGGTTGAAGTCCAAGTTGCTTGGTAGATTAGGGACTATTTTGGTACGAAGAACGAATACGACATTTATTTATACTTAAGTCTTCCAAACACTGAAAAAAAAAACACCAAGACCAATATGCATCGACATCTCCTATTAAATCTTCTTCACTTTACCTAAGCGCTCGCACTGCGTTACACCATAACATTATAAGGGTAGTCAAAATCCTTGGAGTATGTGGAAATTATATAAAATAAAATGCATGACTGGGTCGCACGAACTTGCTCCTATTTAATAGACTATTTTTTATTTTTTTATTTATTTATTTATTTGAAGGCATTCACATTAAGAAGTACAATCTTATAGATAGTGATGCTTAAAGATGCATTTAACAATCAGGGGCGAACGCAGGTAGGGGTTTTAGGGGTTCAAACCCACCCCCGAAGCGACCAACAAATAAGGGTCAATTTCGTTAAAGAAAAAAAAAAGTGTTATTTTCGTGCCATAAATTCTTCTGCTAGTGTTGTTTTTTCTTACGACTAATAGGTACTATAAGGCAAGTAATGCATTCGTAAAAAAAATCGAACTCAAGATTTTTATCAAAGTTGATATTACTATGATAGCGAAGACGAAAAATGTGGGTCCCAAAATTCTGTCTATATGTCTGTTCGACTACGGCCTAAAATGCTGGGCCGATTTTCCTTAAACTTGGTAGATATCGTTTTGAATTTTTTCCCCCACATGTTTTTTTTTTCCTATTCTTTTTAAGACCAAAAAATAACGGTACCTGCCATACGATTTTATTTTGAAATCTTATAAATATTTTTTTCTCGAAAATTGTCCCACAGAATTTTGAAAAAAAAAAATTCATAAGATTTCATTTCGTCATTTTAGGTAATGGTTGAAAAAAATTTTCCAAAAAATGGTTATTCTTGGAAGCCCCCTTGGAACCAATTTTTTGGTTTTTGATTTTCTCGAAAACAGTACAAACGATTTTAATCATTATGAATCCCCTCCAAGGTTTAAATTTTAAAAATTTTATTTTTTGAAAATAAAAAAAAAATTTTTTTCTTGAAACTCAATATATTGAAAACGCCATGCTCGATTTTTTTTTAAACTTGATAAATAAAAGTTTCTTAATATAATCTACAAGATCTGAGGGAAAAAATTTGGTTTACCTAAAAATAAAGGTACAAACCATAAAAATATTAAAAATGGTTTTCGAAAATCGTATTTTTCTCAAAAACGGCTCCGAGAATTTTGATAGTTTTTTTTTGTTTCGATTAATCTTTATTTTTAGAGAAACTTCTAAAAAGTTTAAAAAAACATTGCATTTTGAGACTTAAAAAAAAATATTTTTCGAATTTTTGAAAGAAAAAAATTAATTTTATTTTGAAAATTCGATTCCTCAAAAACTGCTCAATATTTTTTTTGTAAATTAAATCTTTATTCGAACAATAATAAAAAGTTTAAATATGCGCACCAAAATTTTTTCTTAAATATGTTTTAAAAATTTTGTATTCAAAAGCTTATTTTTTTAAGAAACCACTAAAACGAATTACAATTTTGTTCTTGCATAAACTAATATTTGCTCAAAACACATGGCATCCTGTGTTTAGTTCCAACTACTAAAGGAGTTTTAGTCATTTAAGAAATGAATTTTATGCTTTTTCTCTAATAACATTAATTTTTGAAATTCTTAGTCTTTTATTTTATTAATATATGCCGGATTTATTTCTGCAGATTTGGACCACTAGGCGAACTTAGAACTTATCAAAACTCTATTGTTATGTACACTTATGGAATCACTTACACTCTTTTTCTTGTTGTTGCATTAATGATATTTTACGAACCAAATGATGGCCTTCATCACAGGGCCCATAGTACAAGCCTATGCCTAAGAATTAATTCCGGAATAAAAATGCCCAAATGGGAAGCACCAGAAACGCCCTCGTAGTGAATATTTTCCAACTTTTGGTAACATTATTCAAATTTGCAAAATAGGTATTCGTTGCAACATCTTTATGATGTTTTGTTTTTGAGATTAGCTGTATGAAATTGTTCCGATAGGTCTTATCCCTAAGAGCAAATATTATTTAGTTATAACATATTTATGTTAATTACAATATAGAATATGTAATTAACAAGTACCTACAATATAGTAATAAAATAATATATTTATCAAAATCTCATATTTAACTAGGCTGATTAGTTTGAATTATCTATATTAGAGAGCAGGATAAGAGATCTGTAACGAATAAGATTATCATATGACATAAATATATTATAAAGTAGTTTAGAGAAGTGAGAAATCCGATCGAAACGTCTTACGTTAAATACGTAACGTGAGATGTTGTTAAAAGCGATGTTAAGTTTTCTCCTGCTAATATAATCACAATTTCCAAAAATTAAACAGCCATAGCTAAGAGTAGGAATAATGAGTGTTTTTGCTAACAGCATACGTGTTCTTTGAGGGGTAAATTGGTGGGACATCCAGAGCTAGCGAGGTGTTCATGTCAGTATCCTATTAAAAACCATTCCTAGATTTCTTGTGGTTTCAACATATTCAATTTTTGAGCCCTGAAGGGAGATTTCGGGGAAGTAGGAAAGGTCTAATGTTTTCTTGCTAATGACTATGCATTTTGTTTTTAGTGGGTTAAGAAAAAGCCCATTCTTCTCAGACCAGGCGGGGATCTTATCTAAGTCAGTATTAATTGTATTTGCGCAGTCCTCTAGCAAGCCAAGGAGGCAACTCTTATCCAATTGGACATCATCGGTGTACATTTGTACCGAAGAGGATACTAAAGAGGGAATTTCATTAACATATAATGAAAACAACAGAGGTCCAAGTATCGAGCCTTGTGGAACCCCTCTACTATTAGACAGAAAGCTGGAAATTTCATTACCTAACAAGATAGCTAGACTTCAGATAAGATGACATGAGTTTAACTACAGACATTGAGAAACCAAATAGCGTCAAAAGTTTGTTACAAAGGTTGGTATCGTCAACAGTGTCAAAGGCCTTCGAAAAATCCAGTAAAACCAAAAATGTTATTGTTAGACTAGGAATTTTAAAATGAATTTTACTAGAGAAAACTGTTCATAAGGATAAATTTTATTTTTTAAGCTCTGTTAGTATTAGTAGTAAGAGATAGAAACAGAATGCTTTGAAAATATCAATTTATGCAAGAACAAAAATTATAAGTCGTTGTAGTATTTTCTTAAAAAATAAGCTTTTATATACAAGATTTTTAAAACATTTTTAAGAAAAAATTTTCGCATGCCAATTTAAAGTTGTTATTATTGTTCAGATAAAAATTAACTTGCAAAAAAAAATATTGAGCCGTTTTTGAGATATTGAATTTTCCAAAAAAATAGATTTTTTTTTCAAAGTTCAAAAAAATAATTTTCTTAAAGTTTTGAAATGCAACGTATTTAAAACTTTTTAGACTTTTCTCTATAAAAAATTTAATTAAA
Source organism: Philhelius festivus (assembly GCA_963931855.1). Classification (NCBI taxonomy): domain Eukaryota; kingdom Metazoa; phylum Arthropoda; class Insecta; order Diptera; family Syrphidae; genus Philhelius; species Philhelius festivus. The sequence goes on from OZ007555.1 coordinate 217,116,117, forward strand.
ATCCGATATGCCGATAATGAAAAATTCGAAAAAATTATTCTATGGTAGGTACAGTCAGCAATATCTAGTTTTCAAAAATTTTTTAATAAATTATAGATCGTTAGAATTATTCAAAAGAACAAAAAATTTACAAAATTTTTGGAACCGTTTTCGAGAAAAATACGATTTTCGAAAACTATTTTTTAACATTTGTATAGAGGGTACCGTTATTTTTTGGTAAAATAATTTTGTTTTCCTTATATCTTGAAGATTATATTAAGAAACTTTTATCTATCAAGTTTTAGAAAAATCCAGCATGGTGTTTTCGAAATATTGAGTTTTCAAAAAAAAAAAATTTGAAAATTTTTGTAAAAATCAAAAAAAATTCAAATATGTACACAATAATATTCAAACTACTGGGAAGCCCTAACATAGAAAAAATTATCCAAATCGGTTGTGCCGTTTTTGCGAAAATCAGAAACAAAAAAAAATGGTTCCAAGGGGGTATCAAAAATAGCTTTTACTAAATGAAATTTTTTGAATTTTTTCTAAAAAAATTTGTGGTACAGTTTTTGAGGAAACAAAATATTTATAAAATTTCGAAAAAAGTTCGTATGGCAGGTACCGTTATTTTGGGTCTTAAAAAAAAAAGAAAAAAAACGTGTGGGGGGAAAAAATTAAAACCTATACCAAGTTTGAAGAAAATCTGCCGAGCCGTTTAGGCTATAGTCGAAAAGACAGGCAGACAAACAGACAGACAGAATTGTGAGACCCACTTTTTTGGTCTTCGCTATCATAGTAATGTTATCTTTGATCAAAATCTCGAGTTGGATTTTTTTTACGAATACATAATTTGCCTTATAGTACCTATAAGTCGCAAGTAAAAAATGTATATGTCCTTTCTATGAAGCATAAGTAAATCTATATTGAATCCAAGCTTAGCCTTTCATTTTCATACTTTTCAACCTGCTATCAGCTCTGTAACCAGCACCAACTTTATCTAACGCTGCTGATTATGACGGCTGAGTCTGAGTCGGTATTGCATTTGCTTTTAACTTATCTTTTCTCTCTTCCAAACACATCTTTACTAAACATCAAACTTGTCTCATCTCTGAACCCAAGCATTTCTACAAATTCATAAATGTAAAAAGAAAACCCGATAGTTTTCCTTCAACGTTTAATTTTCTTGGCACTTCTCCCTCTGCGTGGCTACCTTTTTGGTCAATTCTATAGCAATGCTATAATTGCACCTGACTTTGAGTAACATATGTACCTGATAAATAGTTCGCACATATCTCTCGTTTCTGTTAAAATAAGCTCCCTTAGGTATCGTCTGTGATAAGTTAAGTTTACGAGTAGTAAAATATGCCCACCACGGCTAATCTTACACAATTTATCTAGATGACACTTTTGTCACTGGAAAAAGGCTATGACGTGGATTTTATTACCACTGATTTCAGGAAAAAATTCGACTAGATCAGTCACCAATGTTTATAAAATAGGCCAAATCATATTTCGAGAATCGTAAAGGGTTGTTTTCAGAAGTGCGGTGTCTGATACTATCTTGCCTCTACAGTTGTTCCTCAGGGCATCCATCTTGGCTAACTCCTATTTGTGCTTGCCCTTAATGAAGTGAGTAGAACCATTTCTTTCTCCGATCTTTCTATTTATTCAGACGACATGAAAATAATGAAAGTAATCTCATCTTCTCATGCTTGTTCCCTTCTTCAAATCGACCTAAATACTTTTCTTATCTGGTATGATAAAAACTTCCTGGAACTTAATGTTAATAAATCTTAATCTATAACTGTCTCCCATGAACACTTAACATCACATATTTCATCTAACCATGATTCTCTGTGATCGTAAGGCTAAGGCAATCGAAACTACTACTGGGCAATTACAACCAGCAAAATTTCACAAACTTCATAAACTTAAACAATCTAAAAATAATAACAGGTATCCTAACTGGACACTGCAAACTTAGAAGATACCTAGGTTTACTTGGCGCGGTAAGCAGTGCCACATGTGGATGTTGCATGCATGAGGAAACAGCGGACCACATGCTAGAAAAATGTTGTCCACTCATGCACTAAAGGAAAATCCAGGTGAAAGAGTGTGACTTATGCTCTCTTGCCCCAAATACTAAGATTTCTTAGAGCCATAAAGTTGGAGGAAGAACTATAAGATGATAAAGTTCATTAATATTCAAGTGTAGGCACAATAGATCTCTAAGTCGCAATACATAATTCATTCATTGATATCAGCACTGGCATCAACGTCACTATCGATGAAAAAAAATTGACCCGTTAAAAATTCAAAAAAAGTTATGCAGACCGTCCCAGTTGGCTTTCTTGTATTGCCGAACGTAGGACCGAGTGATGTTTCTCTTTAACTGGATGTATGGGGCACGAGAAATTGGCTGATATTACACAACATTCCGAAGTGCCGAATGAAGAGTTTACCGTTATGGAATACTTATGAGGGTCAGATTTAAGGAACAAGTTGATAGTGTAGGCGTTTTGCCCAGCAAACATCTGATATTCTCAGCAAAGATACTCGTATCCACATATCTTCCTTCGGATGTTGTCTGTCCTGAATAGCTTAGCCAGCTTCAATTGTGTGTACATTGAAGTCGCCTGCCCCGGTCAAAATTCTGTTACTGCTTTGAATTGAAATTAAATTGAGTTCGGTGCATTGAAAGCACCATTAACGGAGAATGCCACACATCGATGATATCCAAATGCATCCATATAAATGTGTATTCAACAGCAAGCGAGAACTTAAACATCATTATCTTACACTGGCCTATCAAGATAATAGGATACAATTAAGCTATAAAACCGCCCTAATAAAATCACTGATACACGTAGTTATAAATTATATGAACCTCATTATAAACAAGAGAAACCTCCTGCAAAGTGAAAGGATATTTATTTCAGCTGAACAAAAATAGCATGGCGTGAATCATTAACTCCATAGGTACATTTGTTATCCTGATCGTCAAGAATTTTAAACAAGTCCCAATGATGCCCACGTACGGCTACTTTATTTGATTAAAGTCATTCAAACTAATACACAACATTCTCACATTAATTTCCAGAATTCGTTTCACTCGCAAGATATCACTCTAGAATACAAGCGTTGATATATTGCGGATATTACTGCAATAACACGTGGAATCTTCTTAAGGTGGACAGGAATTACCATTCCCGATGCAAGTTTGCACTGATGTTGCTCTTTATGATGGACTCGTTCACTCCTCATAATCCTATCAAATTCCTTTCTTATAATGAGAGTTTTATTGCATCCTGTGTGCTCTGTTTATACAACTTAAGTCAATAAAAGGATGACAGAAAAGAAAAAAAACACAAGGATATCGCGACGATCGCTGATCTCTCACCATTAATCACGCACGCTGATTACGATTGCGATTTGTTTTATAAGCCACATCAAAGTGGGATAAGCATTAGACGTCATCCTCTCCCTGTTCTTCCTCCCGTAGAGAGCCTAGAGAGCTGCATCCTTAGCGCCTGAACAGAGCTTCTTTATATGATCAACGTGAACATGTTAGCATGCAAAGCAATCGGCTTCTGCTGAGCTAATTACTGAGGCAAATTCTTACAGCGATGACCAAGACGCATCAACATAGTTCGTGTTTGGCTACTATGAGATGTGGCTGACGTGACGGCTTGAGTTGCTTCTTAGACGCCAGATGAATATCACATAGGAATCTCAGATCTGAGTCTTTCGTCTGATGCGCTGCTTGCCACTCACAGTGAAACTAAGGCCAGGACTGCGTCGAATAAAGTTGCTCCTGGTACTCTGTGTGAGCTGGTGCTTACCCTGGGATCTGAGAAAAGTGGTTCGTTATAAGTTGGGTCACTTAAAAAATGAGATATGCAATTTCGAAGAATGGGGGAGGCTCTAAAACAAAAGGTTTCGAACTTGAAACATAATGCGCCATCTCGAATTTTTAACGAATCCCTAACTTTCCCTTAGAAAGTACAAAAAAAAAGCAGAACAACAACTAGACGTTCGTTCGTCCAATGTCCACACGAAAAAAAGCGAAAGCAACAAAACAAGAAAAACTAAATTCCAAGATACCCAGAGTGTAATTGAAACTTAATTATATGCTGCCTGCAACGTCAATGCATGAGAATCATTAATCGCATTTGCAGGATGTTGTTGCAGTATAACAGCAACTACTGCAGCGACAGAAACAACACCAGCGGATGTCTGCCAGAAATTAAATAGTAAACCAGAAGAAGAAGAAAAAAAAGACTGATCCGAGAGCTCGAGAATTGAAACAGAAGTCATGGCTTTTCCATAAAATCCTATAGCCTTTGAGCCCAAACAAAATTTTTAAAATCCACAAAGGGGCAGAAGTTTATTAACTAATGTAGAAGTACCTTGCCGTAGTTGTGGTCCTTGAGGACCTTGCGCTCGCAAATTAAGATTCATGACGGACATAATTCAACTAGCTAGTATATGCAACTTGTCTTTATTACATGACTTTTAATCTAGCTGCAGGATGTTTTCCAAGGCGAACATTTTTTTTTTTCCACAAGTCATCCTCATCATCACAGGCTCACTAGCTATTTTATTTGTGTACTAGCTCCAGAGAAAAGTGAAACTCGAAGAATCTTTCTCAGGGCTATGGGCAGAGATGCGTGGCATAGATTTGGTGTTGTGTGCGTTTTGTCGTTCCACAGAAGTGACAAAGTCATAAATCTGGGAATTTAATGCGGCGGACATGGAAAAGCCATTCACGATATGCAAATCCATCATCTCCAGGCAATGGATGATGGAATCAATTAATTGAAAATATATATAGTTTTTGTTCGATCCCTGGATGCGGATGAGATCAAACGTTCAAATGAGGCCCACGGGAAAAGTATTCTTACGAGCATAATGCCAGTGGATGCGGTGAAATTCTTTGTGAAGATGAGAAAGTTTATTTTTTGTTGGTCTGAAATCGAAAGGATGTTTTTCTCTGGAACTTAATGAGGAAATTGTTAAAATTTAAAATTATTTTATTTTTTTATATTAGCTTGCAATATTTATCATAATCATCGATTCTAATACCGAGGTCGTCGATGCTTTCCCGAAAATTTCTCCATCTATCCCGACTGAAAATCGAAGTCTTTCAGATGAGCACAGGCATTTTTACGACACAAAGGTCAACCCCGGTTTTCCGAAATGATCTGCGAGCATAATGAATTTTTCAAAGGAATCGAAAAAGGATTTAGGGCTACTAGAATGCAATCTTAATTTCAAAGCCTATATAAGCCTATAAAAGCGGTCTATAGCTTCGCGACAGTTTCAGATTTATTTTAAGAATAGAAAATACGAAACTTGCTTAAGCACAAACTTTAATTTCATGTGGTCAAAATTCACCGTACGTAAGAGCTTTATTCGTACGCACTTTATTTATCGCAGTCGAAGTTTGGAAAGTAACTTGACATCGAACGAAGCCGATGCGCTGTCGGTCTCTATTCAAAGAATTGTTTCTCATTTTCGGCTCAGTGAAATCGTTGTTACGGGCAATTTTAATGTACACAATTTTTTGTGGATGCGCTGTTCTGATCAGACAACATCTGAAGGAAGGAATGGCAAGATTTTTGCTGAGTTAAGTCAACTGATTCAGCTTGTAAATGAGCCTTCTCGGATTCCTACAGGTTAATTCGTCAACACTCTAGACTTATTTCTTCTCTCTGACTCTGATAAATACTCGATTAGAGTATTATCACCCTTAGGCACATCAGGCAACTATGCCATATCTGTAAATTTCTCATGTCAACAAAACCTAGTTAGCGAATACATTTCTAGGAGAACCGTTTGGCAATACGAAAAAGCGGTTTTTAGTCTGAAGTTCATGAAATAAATGCTGGTGTGCCACAGGACTCTGTTTTTGTCTTCGACTCTCTTTCTCATATTCATTAATGATCGTTTTTCTGAAACTTCTAATCCATTGAATTGTCTTTGTTCTTCGGATGTGGATTTAGAAGCGCAGCGTATGATAAGCTTATTAAAATCTGATCTCTATAGCATTGTCAAAAAGGGATCGAAAAACCGCCTAGAATTTAATGCTTCAAAAACTCAATACTATGTCCTGTCGTTGAAGCGTGCCATTAACTATTTTAGACCATTCTTATATGGAAGAAGTTTGATTGTGATAATAAATCACATGCTCTAAGTTTTTTTTACACACAAAAACTCATTGTCAAAATTAGCAAGAATAAGACAAGATCTTTTCAATTATATATTGACATAATTTACAAACAGGAACCTATGAACCCCAATGTTGATGCTCTTTTCATCAAGCTGAATTCAGAAATACTAAAAGAAATGATTCCAACTTCTACCATAAATAACCAAAACTTAAAAGATATGATCTACCTATATAGATATACTTGGAAAAGTGGTTCTATTAAAAAATTAAAAAAATTAAGAAGAAAGTACTAGAACATGAAGCACATCGATTTGGATAAAGTTCCTGGTATCTTCGTCGCGGTCTAGTTGAAATTCCATTGCACCACCCATAAACTAAAAAAATAATGTCAACGTATGTACAGTGACGAGTAAAAGTGGTCAAATGTTTTCGCTTACTTGAAAAATTGATTTAAAGTAAGAGTTTTTAATAGAATTAAAATCTGTTTTTATTTTTTTCATTTTGTTTATTTAACTAAATTTTATTATTTGTAATAACTTTTTCAAAAAATAATATATTATACGAAACAAAAAATATTCGATTAGTTTTTAGACTTGTCCAATTATGCACGTTTAAGGTCAATGTTTTTTCTTTAGTATTTAGTCTATAAACCTTTATTTTTAATTACTTGGGAGCAACGCTTTGGTATACTTTCCACAAAATTATGGAGAAATTCTCTGGAATAAGGCCCCATTCCAGCTCCATTCGTTGCCAAAACTCCTGGGTGTTTGATTGGTGAATTTTGTGCTGCCCAAACCGTCGCTTCACAATTGACCATACATTTTCAATTGGATTGAGGTCAGGGCTTTGTGCTGGCCATGTCATCGTCGTAAACTGTTGATTTCTCAGCCATTCCGACACAATTTTTGACGTGTGTTTTGGATCTCCGTCCTGCTGAAAAGTTATTTCACAATTATTGAAGCCTGTTGATGCAGTTAAAGGTGGTAAATTTGTCTTCAAAATGTCCAAATATTTTTCTTTGTTCATGATGCCATCGATTTTCACCAAAGGACCAACAGAGTTCCACGAGAAACAGCCCCATTCCATCACCGAACCTCCTCCATGTTTCACGGTCTTTTGAACTTGATGTTGTTGAAGTGGTTCTCCAGGATGTGACCAATAAAAACATATACAATCCGTTCCTATTCTATTGACCTTCGTCTTGTCCGACTAAATGACTTTTTTCCATTTGTCAATGGTCCAGTGTTTGTGCATTTTAGCAAAAGCTAACCTGGCTTTAATATTTTTCGCTGAAAGCAGAGGCTTCTTCAGTTTCTCTTTAGCGTTTAACCCAATTCTTTTCAGTGCCCGGCGTGCAGTACATTCACTAACTGGCTTGCCTATGTTATGGGCTGCCTGCTTAGGTGTTTTGGACCCACAACTTCTCAACTCTCTTTCGATTCTTCTAGCTTCCAAATCAGAAAGTAGTCGTTTCCGTCCTTTTTTCATTGGGGGGACATCGATGTTTTTATTTTATTTTAATATTAAGCACATAAGTTTTTAAAATTTTCAAAATGTTGGACACTTCACGCGATGATTCACCACTTTTTAGTAAAAAAAAATAGCGCGGTCAACGGTATTTTTACGATTTTTTTTTCATTTTGACAATAATCAGCTTTACACGTTTTAAAATGAATGATTTACCCACAACAAACTAGCAACAAATAAAATTATCTTCTGTTACTTGTTAAATAACAGTAAAATAAACAAAGCGCAAAAGAGAGGAACATCTCTCAATGAATAAACGATGTTAATTCTCTTGAAACTAAAACGTGCATAATTGGACAAATCCAGAAAATTATTATTATTTTTTTTTGTTTCTATAATATATTATTTTTTGAAAAATTTACTATACATATAATAAATGTTAGTTAAATAAACAAAATAAAAAAAATAAAAAAAGATTTTAATTCTATTAAAAAATCCTTACTTAAATCAATTTTTCAAAAAAGCGAAATCATTTGACCACTTTTGCTCGTCACTGTATTCTTGGTTTGTAAATGTAGACATTTCAAACAGCGTTTCTAATCAACTGTTGCCTTGCCTGTGTTTTTGAGAAAAAAAAAATATTTTACAAAAATTCGAATAAAATCGTATGGCAAGAACCTTTATTTTTTGGTCTTGACAAAAATTTGTGGGGGAAAAATTAAAAAAATTTATCTAAAGAACCGTTTATACTTTTTTTTTATAATTTACTCGCGCTCAAGGGATTATGATTACCCTTTAAATGTTTCAACACAGCGCGGGCGTGAAGTTACGGAAGAGAAAGAAGGATAGGAAATATGTGTGGCACGATGTTGAGACTGAAGGTGGTTGTCTCAGATTTTTTATCACTTTAGTCGAACAGACAGATATGATTGCGAGTCCCCCTTTTTTTTCTATCATCGCAATGTCAAGTCTGATCAATTTCGATTTTTTTATGAATGAATAACTTGTCATAAGTACCTCTATATCGCTTGTGAAAAACAATTTGTCATAAATCAAAACCCTACAAATTTTGTAAATAGACTGTTACAGATTTTTGATGAGCTGTCAATGTCGAAACATCAGTCAAATTTAAAAATGTTAATGTGGTGAAAGTGGAAATTTTCACTATCCAAAGTCTGGGTCCGTGGTCGCTGGGTTGACTTTTGGATCATCATAGTCATCCCAGTATAAATTCGGGTTATCATAATGACTTTTGAGTGATTCTGCGACAGTGAGACAACGCACAGTTCGAAGTATCGAAAATATCACCGCTTAGTTCAATTGCATAAAATCAATCCATCGCAATCTCGCCGTTGAAAAAACTCGGCTTCTTGAGATCTTGGAAAAACGTCCTTAAAAGATCAAATAAACTCCAGAACTGAATGCCCTTGATCATTTAAAACGCCAACCTTCGGTTCGGCTGTGCAAAAACTTAATGAAAATCTTGAATTTCATTGTTATGTTCTTTTTGAAAACACGACTAAATCACGAAATGTTTGGACACAAAAACACCTTCTTATGTCTTTTACTCAGTTTCATCCCAGTTGTAAAGGATCCGAAATTTTGTAACATTCCTTCTGATCTAGGTGATGATGAATTGTTTGTATACCTGTTGATGAGTTTTGGGATTGAAATTTCCGAGAATTTGGATCATCATCAGATTGAATAAATTAAAATGAATAAATAAAATAAAATTTTGTGTCTAACGTTAGCATGTCTATAGCTGTATTTGTATTTTTAATACTGAAGCATGCAACATTTTATTCTATAATTAATGCAAATTAATAAAATTACAAAAAAAAAAAACAACGGAGAAAGTGGGTTTTTATTCAAAAAAATATTTAAATTATATTTATATTTAAATTGTATATATTAATAATAGTGCAATCTGGTACTGTGCCTCAAGCCTTAAAGCCAATAAAAAATAAATAAATATTGGGAGAATCGTTTTGTCCAAATAAATCTTGAAAAGATCCAATTTAATTGTATGTTTCTGTCAGACAATCGATTTCTGATTTGATATGTTGTTGGTTAAACGTTGAATCAAAATTATTATTCAAATTTAAATGGACACGAAAACTGACGGACAAGAAGATATGAAGGATCCCACTTATCATTTATAAGATTCTCTACCTATTTTTATATACAAAATTTGTGCCCAAATATCGTCTTGACTCAAAATTGTTCTTTAATATTCACCCGAAAACGATAATTTATGCATGCAGTTTCTTCTGGTCTTAGAAAAGAAGTTTAGGTTTTGTAATTTTAAATAAATTTGAAAAAGAGATGTCTAGGGTCTAGCATTATATGTAACGTACTGGAAATATCATTTGGGCTTGCTGTTTTCTTCTTTTGGACTCTGATATTTTTTATATAACAAAAATTTTGAAAACTCCTACACTTTTATTTTTTAAAGACGGGCTTTGGAAAACAAGTAGACTGATCTTGTTAAAATAATTGTGGAATGTTAATGTTATGTTTTTTTTTTTTTTAATTTTTTAATATTTTAATTTATTGTTTTATCAATTTTGTTCCTCTTGCCATTTGTAAAACTGATGATCTCAGTACAAGATTGGCACTTAAGTGAAGTGAGAAAATTGAAAAACCGAATAAATAAATTATTGTCGACTTAAGAGCTATTCCCAAAATGAAATTACCATACAAAAAATTTTAAAAATTTGCGAAGCCAGATATATTTTTCACTTTATCAACTTCGTATTTAAGTATGAGTATTTCAACTATATTCAAATGGTGCAGAAAGATCCTTGAATGAATCCGAAATATATTTGGAAATACTTAAATAGTGACAGATAGTCTATTTAATTCTTATCTATCTGTTCTCAAATCATTCGAAATTTCTGATCATGATCCTCATGACGTGATAGCACAACTATTTTCAATCTTCTTTTAAACTGCCTCCATATCAACATGAATTTACAAAAGGGTGCTCTACCAGTTAATTTTGTCATTGAATTGACTGAATGTTGTATTGATTCATTCAAAAGGATGAATCAAGTGGATTGTGTGTTCAAAGACTTAATTAAGGCATTCTAAAAACTCTCGTATCGATTATTGATTTACGAGTAAAACAAAGAATGCGTCAAATCTTTCATCAAAATCTCCATCCTTATAATGTATTTACAACGAATTGTTGGCTTATAAACAGAGTACGGAGAAAAAAGAAAGAAACCGAATTTACAACAACAAACTTGGGTGATTAATAAAAATCCTTGTCCTCAGCTGACAATTGATAAACAATAAAACCTAAATTGGGATGGACCTGATCATATGGTTTCGGTAGCGTGATGTATAGGGCATTGGCTTCTGAAGACGCTAGTCTGGGTTCAAATCTCAGTCAAGGTAAAAAAATGTTCGATTAAACTTGAAAGTATAAAGGCTAAGTACCACTAATAAATGATGATCTGCTCGGCACCCGTGCAATAGCTATAACTCCAGCCAAATAAAAACACACTTGGTGGTAGTTCATTCAAATTATTGTTGTAATATTCAAAAACCATAAATATATGAAGAAGCCTTGCCGGCACAGCTGCACGTATGAAATCATACAAAAACCCCTTCAAAAAATGCTAGGATTAAGCGAAAACTTTGTTGTAAGGTTTATTATTCATGCATAAGATTAGATATATTCGGTACTTTTCAATGGCCATATCTAAGAAACTCTTAACATTAAGTCCGGAATACCACAGGGCAGCCATTTAGGCACTACACTTTTAATTTTTCTCATAAATGACTTACTATCTCTGTTGTAGCACAGCCCACATTTATGCAGACGATGTAAAAATTGTCAAAAATATTTCAAATTGGGGGTGGCCGTGGCACGATGGTTGTGTGCTTGCCTGTGAACCTCATGATCACAGGTTCGATCCCTGCCGTCGTCTATGTCGTTTTAATTCCATTTTTAACCTTCTAAAAATTGTCATCAATGGGTTGCTGGTTTACTCATTACATGCTGTTCAGGCATAACACTAATAACATGTAATTGAGTTAAACTAGTATTCCCAACAACGATGAACATGAATAAAATAATGCGAATTATAAGCGACAGAGAAAAAAAAGACACGGCATTTCTCCGCTTTAGCTCAGCCGCCATCCCTGGAGATAAAAATATCTGAGACAACCAGCAACAGTCTCAGAACATCGTGCCACACATCTTTCCTATCCTTCTCTCTTCATTAACTTCACGCCCGCGCTGTGTTGAAACATTTAAAGGGTAATCATAATCCCTTGAGCGCGGGTAGATTATAAAAAAAAAAAGAGGCTGGGTGCGACCCACACTGATAACTTCCCATTTGTGGTCTTGAAAACTTTATATTTAGTTTTTTTCAAATAACCAAATTTTCAGCGAAACAAACTTTAGCTGTAAAATTCAAACAAACATTATTTTAAGATTGAAAAGCATTTTAATTATTTAAAGAAATTTGAAATTGAGATTGTTGATGTTGATTGTGAGCAACAAAAAATTTTGTTAGATGTCACTTAGTTTAACCAAAATTGTCTCTTAGCACACTATGATTCAACTAGAACTTTCTTCGTTTTTTCGTTTCCTGAACAATTTTAGAAATGTCGCTTAGCATACATTCTTAGGGGAAGGTATCGATGTATAAAACAACATACTTTAGAAGGCACTATCGGTGTTCATTCAAAAGAAATTCGACTTGAAATACAATTTTAACTAGTTTTCACTAGAATTTTTAATAGTTTTTTTATTAAAAAAAAAATAACCATTAATTCAATATTTGTCAACATTTTACCAATTGTACAAAATTATACTATGTATAAAATAAACTAAATTAGAAGTCAATATCGCTTTAAGTTCTCGAGAACTTTGAGTCGAAAAACAATTTTTACCAATTTTCAATAGAACTTTATATAGTTTTTTATTTTTTGTAAAAAAAACTGTAAACTGATTTTTTTTGAAATTTTCACCAGTTGTCAAACACATTATTTTTCGTAAAATAAAATTATTTTGAGTTTCAAATTGTTTTCCGTTCTTAGAATATCTGGGTTATGAAATTTTTTTTTTCAGTTTTTTTAATTTAAAAAAATAACGGTATGTTCATTTTTTTCCAAATTCATACCAAATCTGTATGACCTTATAATGAGTACATTAAATTTTATTTGAAATCAATAGCATTATTTTTTCGTGAGATATTTGAAACTAACCAAAATTTTTACTTTTTTTTTTCAACCGTTATAGTGAAAAAACTACTCACTGAATTTTAATAAATGCCCTTTCAGCCTCTTTCGAAGTTATTATCTATTAAACAAAATTTATTTGAAGTCGATATCTTTACTCGTTCTTGAGATATCGACGACGAAAAATGGTACCAGAACGTACGGACGTACGAACGTACGAACGTACGAACGTACGAACGTACGTACACACACACACACAGACATCTCTCTAAAAATGATTGATATAGCCTCTAGGGACCTTGAAACGTCGAGAAATGTCAAAAATTCCAATTTGACAAATCGGACCGATTACAATAACTCCCTATGGGAAGTTAAAAAAAAAAAAAAAAATTCTCGTGATTGCAAAGAATTGCAATGTGGCCTTAATTTTTTTTTTACTTGAGACTTCAAGGTACTATAAGGCAAGCTATGCATTCGTAAAAAAATTAATTTAAGATTTTGATCATAGTTGACATTATGTTGATAGCGAAGGTAATTCTCTGCCTGTCTGTCTGCTCGACTACACCCTAAAAGCATTGGCCGATTTTCTTTAAACTTGGTTGATATCGTTTTAAATTTTCCTTCCACAGGTTTTTTTTTCTTTATTTTTAAGACCTAAAATAACGGTACCTGCCATAAGCATTTTTTCGAAATTTTATAAATAATTTTTCTCAAAAACTATTCCACAAATTGTTTGCTTGCGATATAGACTAAAGGGCAAGTTCTGCATTTGAAAAAAAAATCGATCTCGAGATTTTGATCAAAGTTAACATTACGATGATAGCGGAGTCGAAAAAAGTGGGTCCGGCAGTTCCGTCTATCTGTCTGCATGTATGTACCACGATCTACAGCCTAAACTACTGGAGGTATTTTATTCAAACTTAGTGCTTAAGGGTCTTTGGTGATTCCGTAGAGGAGGAATTGAATTTTTTTTTAGCTCCAAGACTAAGGGTATCCCCCACACACCCGTAATCGAAAATCTTATTTATTTTGAAAACGGCTATAACGATTTTGATAAAAAAAAAGTAGGTGTGCTATTATGGACATGGACTACATTTTGGTCAAAAAAACTTTTGGGGCAAAATGTTACTAACGGTACCTATAAAAATATTCGAAAATTTTTTTTTTTTGGTTTTTTGAAAAAAATAAATCCAATTTATCTTTGAAAAAATCTATCTTCAAAAAATGTGAACGATTATTTTTTTAAATTATTTCCTAAATTCTATATTACGAAATACTAACATATTGAAAAAATTTTTAACAAAATATTGAAAAATCTTAAAGAAATTTCTTGTATAAGCAATATATTTGATGATAAAACGATTTTTCAACTTTGTTTGTATGAATTTATACTTTTCTAGAAATCAGACTCAATTTTATGCATTTAAACATTTTTATTTCATTAAATCTATGTTTTATATTTATAAAATGTATTTTAAATTCCAAAGTTCTTTTACATAAGAGCAAGTAGTTGAAGCTAGGTAATGGTTGAAAAATTTTGTTCCGAAACTGGTTATTAATGGGACCTCCCTTGGAACCATTTTTTTTTGTTTTTGATTTTCTTATTTTTTATTTTTGTATATGCTTAAGCCAAAAGTTTTAATTTTATTCAAATTAAAACATTTTATTTTTGAATTCGAAAAAATAAAAGTTTCTTTATACAATCTACAAGATGTGAGAAAAAAATTTATATCGCCTAAAAATAAGAGATCCCACCATACATAATGGGCCTTACCAACAATCAAATTAAGAGACGACTTTAATATTTGAGCGAAATGAAACTCTATATAACTGACCATATATGCTGCATTTTATTTTTTAGGTTCCGTACAATAAATGGTTCATAATTTAGAGTTCACATAAATATTAAGTTCATAACATGTATGGTTAACTTTATAGAGCTCTTTAAATAATGGTCCATTTCGCTCAAATATTAAAGTCGTCTCTTAATTTGATTGTTGGTACGGCCCAATGTAAAAAAAGGGTTTCAGAAAATCGTATTTTCTCGAAAACGGCGCCGAGAATTTCGATAAAATTTTATTTTCGATGAATTTTTAAGATCTATAATTTATTTAAAAAAATTCAGATAAAATTTTGAATTTCTCACTATCGGCATAACGGATTTTAATGAAATTTGTAAAAAGTTTGAAAAACATAAAAAAAAAATATTTTTTTGAGTTTTTGAAAAAAAAAATTATTTTTTTGTTTGGAAATTCGATAGGTATCTCAAAAATTAGTCCATATTTTGTTTTGAATATTTAATTTTTATTCGAGCAATAATAAAAACCTTAAATGTTTTAAAAATGTTGTAGGTACATTTATATAAAAGCTTATCTTTTTAAGAAACCGCTACAACGACTTATAATTTGTGTCTTTGCATAAACTAATATTTGCTTGAATCACAGCTCATCCTGTTTTTAGCTCCCACTACTAAAGTAGTTGTTTTAGTCAGTTAAAAAAATGCATTTTATTCTTATAATAAGTTTTTCTCGATAACATTCTTTTGTCAAATTCTTAGTCTTTCACCTAAGAACAAGTTCCTTCGAAATTTAAATGATTGAAATTACTTTTTACCCCATTCATTACGCACCTAGCAACTAATTGGTTGCAATCTTCTGAGAATTCTTGCATTATTCTTTGCATAACGTTCAGCGATTTTAAAATGGTCCACACTGTAAAAACTAAACACCACAGTCATAGATGACAAATCTGTTTGACGTATATGATTTGTGCAGGGATAGCATATTCACACCACGAGCTGGATGACCGTTGACCGAATGTATGAAACTCACACAGATTTAAGACCATAGTTTTTACATATTGAGAAATCAGAGGCTACTGTTCGAGTTTTTAGCAGATGTCTATTCAAGTGTTGCTTGTATGGCTACATTAACATTGAAACAAATAAATCTTTTAAGAAATAAATAAATTATCTATCTTTGAATCTATTTATCTGTTCACAAAAGACGTTTATGCAATTGGACTTTAATTTTCTTGAAATTCGTGAATAAAGGTGTAGCCCTAAACTTTTTCCCAATGTGTACATAAATGTATAGTACAAGCGAAACATTTCCAAAAAGGCTCAAGCTTATACTTCATTTGTGATTACTATGCTCAGGATGCCAGCTCGTTCGCCAAAGGGTTCTCTCCTCCATCATCATCATTATCATTAGATTCCCCCTATGTGATGATTTATTACTATTTCTAGTTGGTCTATAATTTTCGATTTCGAATCCATCTTCAGCCGGCCTAAATGTAAACGAATCACGGAATAATTGATTGGGTGTGGAAGTGCACCTAATGTCAATCCTAAATAGAACTAGCTTCCAGCTAAGTTTCACTCTGGATGCAGTCCATCAAATGGATGGAATGCAAACATCGATTGAGTTCAACAAAAAATAAAAAAACAGTCCCTCTCAAAAGCCTCAAGGCTGATGCTGATTAAAAATAGATTATACGCGTTTTCGATGTATACCTAGGCGAAGTTGGACGTACGTGAAACCAAACCGAAGAGATGCGATTGTGATCCATTGTCCCATGCCGCCGACATCTTTGTTGATTTTGCCAATAATTATGGCGGACGTTCACGTGCTGCAGCTTCTTGTGCTGCAGTTTTTCGTCTACAAGAAGTGAACCATACGTGTGCCAGTTAGCAGTGGCGGTGGCGGTGGCGGTGGCATATACATACCGTCAGTCTCCCCCGATAAGTCGGACTTATTAAAATGTCATTAACCGACATTTTCACTAGCGCCACAGCCGGACAGAGGCCAAGTTTATGGCTACTGGCGGTGTCGTTTGTCTTCGGACTGTTTCAACTCGAACGCTTTGCATATGCATCTATACAACATTCAGAGAATTTCTTTTGTATGTTTTTGCCGAGATCAGCTAAGATTTCCGGAACTGAGATTTATATTCATTTTATGGAATACAGCGACTATGAAGGCCTTAATAGAGATTTAGTTTTGTGTTGTTTTTTTTTTGTTTGCCTCCTGCGCAAAGGAAAAAGTGGGAAATCTTGTAGGAATGAGGTTGTGGGCTAGAGAGTGATTAGTGATTTCACAGACAGTCCACTGTTGATGAAAAGACACGATTATTAGGTCAAAACTCGACAGATGTATACGGCCAACGAAAGCGATTCGATATCACCGGATGTGAACTGGTATGAAGAATTTATCAGCAACTTGACAACAAAAAAAAAAAACTACGATAAATGACGAGCTGTCTTTGCATACTTCATACATTTTTTCGTATTTATGTGGTATCTATCCTCTTTGGTTTTAAGATGATTTGAATTTGTAATTAAGGGGAAAACTCAGAAGATTTATTAATAGGAAATTTTCAAGCCAAATGTAGCATCTAGAATTAATTTGAAGCTGTCCAGTTTTACTTGAAAGTCACTTGAAGTTTGGGAATGGTATCGGCAATGAAAGACTGAACAAGTAATTGAGAGCTAGAATCAAGTTTTATGTCAATGGTGTAGCCATTTAGAGGCAGATATACAGCCAAAATTGAGTGGCCCACTTTTATCGGCATTTATCATGGAAATAAATATGACAATATTTGATCAAAATCTCAAAACTGAACTGAAATAATAGGTTTTTAGGGACAGAGAAATGAGTTTCCTAAATAAAGGGTTTTCCAATAAATTGAAATGGCTCTAAGCAAGCTGTGTATTAAAATGAAAGGCTCATGTATGCAATTATATAAATTTAATATAAAATTGTTGCAATACTCACCTCGGCTTCTTACGGTGGCATGTCCGAGTGGTCCAATTTCCAATGTATCTACCGCTTAGATCCGGATGAGGTCGCGCGATAGCCTTATTTTCATCTGAAGGATATTGTTCGATTGTGGTTTATTCTCATAGACCTCCCACATGAAAAAGTCTGGCGAGGTCAAATCGCATATCCTTGGTGGCCAATTCACGTTACTTCTGCGAGAGATAACCTTAATCTCAAGTCGTTCATGCGGAATGCAGTCGATGTATCCACTGTGTGGCACATAGCGCCCGTCCTGCTGGAAATACATTTCGTCCAGATCAATATGGTTCAATGTGGCCAGTAAAAAATTAGTTAAATCGTTCTGTGTTGATCGCCATTGACGGTGGCGGCTTCACCAACGTAGTTTTCAAAAAAGTACGGACCAATTACTTCGTGCACCCAAAATCCACACAAAACTGTGAGGCCGAATTTTCACCTGGTGCATCTAGTGTGAGTTGGTGTCGTCCCAAAAATCCAAAAATGCACCTCGTCGATAAGGATGATTGTTCGGCCAAAATTGGTGTCCTTTTCCAAATGGTCCGAAGCCCAGTAAGCAAACTATATGTTCTAGGAACTCGAAACTTGCATCTATTGGTTATAAACCTTGATGTCCTGGTTCAGCAGGAACTTGTAAGGGTGTAGACCTAAGTGCCGATGTAAAATTCTCTAAATTGAAGTCGGCCAAAGCCCGTGCATGGCGAGGAATCGACAGTCTCGGGTTCTACTTTACGCCTTTACGGACTGCGGTGATCTTGCGTTCCTTTGACATTTGAATGCTGGCTGATTGAATACAGAGCAGGTCGTTTTAAATTTAGCCATTAAGGCTGGTATTCACCAAGCGCTCATAACTTAAGAAGCTTATAAACCTATTCACCAAGCAATATTAGTGAAGATCTACGAGCGCTCTTAAAAGTTAGGAGTGGTCCCGACCGTAAGAGCGCTCTCTTCGAAATTTTGTTCGCTTAGACCTGCCACGCACGCATTTGACTCGAATCCAAGTGAGCAATGCCAAGTAGAAGAGTATCCATTTGCTGTCAAGACCAACATTCCACAACATTTGACAGGTTGCGTATGCCTGAACAAGAGAGAGTGGCTCTCATTTTCGAACTTCGAAAAACACTTGTGAGTGGTTGGTGAATACCCCAAAGAAATTCCAAGTTGAGAGCCTCGTAAAGTTAAGAGCCATTTAAGAGCGCTCGGTGAATACCAGCCTAAATGTTGAAGAGTCGACCGTGAAGGCCACCACGTCTATCGTAAATGTAAACGTAAACGTGTGCACTTACGAACACTCATTTCGATAATATATTTTTATAATTTTTGGGCGTGATATTCAGTCGTATATTTTGCCATGGTGTGTTGGTATCAATAATTGAATAATAAAACACAGATTTGACAGATGTCACCAAAAAAATGGCCGACGCAGGCCCCCAAAATATACCAATTTTTTCCTATATCCCCACACTGAAATCGTTATTACGGGCGATTCCAATGCTCACAATTCTTCCTGTCTTTTCCATTCGGGCCGGGCCAGACAACACCCGAAGGATTGTGTGTTTGGATTGTCAACGAGCCCACTCGAATATCGGACATTAATGGTCGAGCAGAAAATACTCTTGACATGTTTCTCACATCTGACCTTGATAAATGCACAATAAGTGTACTGAAGCCTATATGCACATGTGATCATAGCACTTTAACTACAAATTTCTCATGTCAAACAAATCCAGTTAGAGAAAGAGCTCCTAAGAGAACCGCATGGCAGTACGAGAAAGCCAACAGCAACGTTTTAAATATTTTTTTCAGGATCTTTAACTGTTCACTGTTCACGTAGACTCCAGTGCAGATATGATAACGAAAATGATTCTTTTGGAAATGAAAACTTTTATCCCGAATAGGGTTAAGGGTATCAGACCCAAGGCTAAATCATGGTTTAGGCTGCAAAGAGCTTATCAAGAAAAAAGAGGTAAGCTTCCGGTGTTTTAGAGCCAGCTCAACTGAAGAATACCGGAAAAAGTTCAAACAAGCCAGGAAGGCCTGCAACGCCCATATATTCGATGGACCAAATTCTTACATGACCAACAATCACTACAAAAAATACTGCAATGTCCCAAAAGCAGTAAGAATTTTTCGTCATTTGTTAAAAATATAAGGAATTTTTCCTCTTCCTTGGTTCCTACGCATTTTGTCAATGACACTCCTTTGGTTAGATCTATTGAGAAAGCTAACTTGTTTGTAAAGCATCAGTTCGCCGCAAACTCCACCTAGCCGGATAGTGTCACAATTACCTCAATTCTTGAATTTGAATTAACATTTCGGACCGCTCTATATATAAATTGTGTTGAATGATTTTATGTCTAAAAGTCATTAAATAATTGCTAGTGTGCCCGAGAGCTCCATTTTGTCTCGGACTCTTTTTCTCATATTCATCAATGACCATTTGTCTGAAGCTTCTAATCTATTAAATTTTTGGTACCGAAAGTACTTTCAGCTTCTCATATTCATTTCCTGATTCACTGTCCTTCCTTGTCATTCGGATGTGGAATTAAAAACGAAGCGTACTCGTATAATAATGCTGATTGACTTCTGTTCTCGATAGCATTGTCAAATGGGGATCTATAAACCACGTAGAATGTAATGCTTTAAGAACTCAATTCTGTCTTCTGGCTTTAGGCGGAATCCATCACCATTTCGATATCTATGAGCAAAACTTGCATTAAAGGAAACAGGAAACCGAACAGCTCTCAGTTCTCGGTATGTGCATCAGATACAACCTTGTGTGGAAGTTCTTCATATTACGCTGATAAGTGTTTCGTTATCCTTCTACGTTGCAAGAAATTTTTGAACCCTTCTGATCTTGCTATAAAATCCATATTCGTGCAAAGCTCGAATACAATTGCCAACTTTGGGCAGGTGCTCCAATAACCAACATAAGTCTCTTGGATAAAATCCAAAAAAGGAGCTTTAAAAATGATAGGTGAATAGAAGTTTCACAGACACATTTACAATCTCTCGACCACTGCAGCAATGTTTCTTATCTTTCATTATTTAACCGATATATTTATAAACAATGTTCTAGTTTCTATTTAAATAGACGATTGCATTTCTTCTCTTTCTCTTACACAATGCATACAGCAACGCGTTAAAATTTGCGATTTTTTCTATTCTTGTCAACGATCAATACTTATGGCGCCCAACAGTTTTTTGGCCAAGAAGTTTTGATTTGGCCCATCCTGTGTTTATGCTTGTAATAATCATATAATAAAACGGCGAACATGTTTTTTGTGGTACACTTTTCGCGGCACAAAAAAACCGAAGCGGCGAAACGAAACCATTTTTTGATGTGCAGAATGCCAAAATTATTTAAATATACTACACAGAAATTGTCTAAATAATAAATAAAAATTGCAAAAAAATGCCCGGAAACAAAAACAAAAACAATTAAAAATGTCTAATCGACTGACACGTAAAATGTCAAATCCAGAATATGAAAAATGAAAGCATTCAGCGAAAACCCAAAGCCAGAACCCGAAACATTAAGGTAGGTTCACAGTGGTGTTCACATTACACAAATCCGCCAGCACGACAGAAGTTGATGAACATGTTGTTGTTGTTGAATGTGAACCTCCCTAAATGAAGAAATATTATCAATATAAATATTAGGCATGTGTTTGTTTAGTATTTGAGCTCATGTAATAACATTTTGAAACATTAAGCGTTAACTACAATCGGCACTTTTTGCAAAAAGTGAAAAAGAATACACAAATACACTAGCCACATCTGTTGCTGAAAAGAGCGTATAATTTACACCATACAATTTCAGTTCAGACATCTATCGGTGATTTTTTAAAAAATGTATTCCATGTAATAGTGTTTTTAAAAAGTGAAAAAGTAAAAAGGTAGAACCATTTAAACCATCAAGCGTTAACTACAATTGGCAATTTTTGCAAAAAGTACAATAAGTGAAAAAATGAAAAAGAATACACACATACACTAGTGACATCTGTTGCTTTCAGTTTGGCGACATCTATCGGTCATTTTCTGAAGCAATTTATTCAATGTATTAGTATTTTCCAAAAGTGAAACATTTACTTTTTGTTTTTTTGAGATGGGAGACAAAATAATAGGGGCATTCATGCAAAAGTGTAAGCTCTGCGTATTTGTATAATAAAGTTGTATAAGTTTGTATAAGTCAATTATTTTCAAAACTTATTTACATTTGTCTGCATTTGAATTTTAAATATTTGCGAAAAAAGAGAATACAAAATACTCGAAATGTATTTGTCAGGGAAAGAGAGAATATAGAAAATGCAGACGTGAGACGTCGCGTCGTCAAAAATGCAGACGAACATGACTTACGATACAAATTTAAATTTCCATGGCTGAATGCGTTCCATGGGCTCAAACTTACCTCATTTTCGGAACACTTCCATTTATGTCATTTTTTGTTGACAATAAACAGCTGGCCGATCGATGTGCAAACAAAAAAGGTTTTAGAAAATTAAATTGAATTTATGTTTTTGAAGTTAGCTATATTTCTTTAGGCGCGTTATGAAAAAATGATGATAGTGAAATTAAAAAAAATTCACATGTAGTATGTAATACAAAATTCCCAGGTTGACGTCACTACGGCAACGTGAGTTCGATTCCAATATTATGGCCATAACAACAGCTGAAGGACAATGACATGAAAGAATCGAAACAAAAATACCATTAACTGTTTTCCTTTGGACTTCAGGATTGAGTTCTTAGTAGGTACTTCTCATTGCATTCAACAATTTAAAAAAATCATGAATTCTCTGTCTTTTATTGAATGATAATGAATTAAATAAATAAATTGGCACTCGAATTTCGAGAGCTGGGTCGACTATAATTATAATTATAAGTACCATGCGCGGCGGTAAGGCCCATTTAGCTACGTTTGTAGTTTTCACAAAAATAAAAAAGCAAATTAATGTTATAATTTTTGCAAATGGCGTCAAAAATATTTGACATTTGTGAACTAGACAATTTCAGTTTACAAGCAGATAAGCAATGGAGCGCTAAACCCAGCAAGAAATTGAAATTATTGTGTAGATTTTTTTGATCAATAATCGGTTGGTGAATTCGACATCCATTTCCTTAGCGTGTCGTGCCCACTTTGAAAACATTCTGGCGCTTAGCTACTCGAATCGAACAGACTGGAATTGGAATCACAGGAGACCATGTAAGGCTTGGCCGCCATCGGCCTGGTCATTTTATTTTGGTCGTTCGGCCGAGAATATGTCGCTGGTCATCACCAGGCGGACACTTAAGCGAATTTTAGTGAAAGACTTACACGTCATGTTCCCGTACAAAGTGCAAACAGTGCATCAGTTAATGCCTGCTGAGCTTCCCTCTCGTGTGAATCGAAAATCATCATAAGCGACGAAGCATATTTCCACTTAGACGGTTTCATCAATAAGCTAAATCTTCATTTATGGGGCACTGAAAATCCGCGTGTGATGCACAAAGAGCCATTACATACACTCAAAGTCACTATGTGGTACGGGCGGCGCCCACGTTCACACGGGAGGATTGATTGAAGCGTTTCCTGGTCGCGTAATCTCTCGTTTTGGTGATTTGGCATAGCCAGCAAGATCACCTGATTTAACGATCACAGTCTTTTTACTTTGGGGCTACATGAAGTCGCGGGCTTATGCCAACAAGCATCAAATAATCGCAATCCTTAAGACAAATATTCGACAGGATTGCTAACAATTATTACCGGAAATCTTGCGGAAATCATGGATATCATCTTTTCAACTTAAATTAGGGGGAGTTACTAGGAACCCACGCGAAATACCCCCTCGGCACGATACATGTTTTTGTTCAATTACCACGTTTTTGTTTACGACTGCAACTGACTTGTAAACTGCTGAATCGTGAGTAAATTGCAAAGAATTAAGCTTACATCTATCAGAAATCCAATCGTCCGGAAGTAATAATGGTTTTGAAGTCGAAAATTCTTCTGACCACCCAGAATATTGCCCTCCGCGTATTTACTGCAAGAACCTAAGTCTTCGTAATTTTGCATCTTTCTAAATTCAGAAAGAACTGCTTAATTTTTCTTTAAAGTGTTTGTTCCTTACCAAATTTATACGTTTATATAATTAATAAATTGAACTCCTCTAGTGGAGAGTTAATAGCCTGCGACAGACGACTAGACATGGAATACCTTCACGATGACTTATGAAAATTTAAGCCAATCCAATGGATGTACACGCAGAATCCAAAATAATTACCACCAATTAAGGACCAACAACAAAAACTGAAAAAAAAAAACAAAGCACAGAACTAAATTGAATTAAATTTCATTTTTTTAAATATGGTTCAGCACTTAATTGAATTTAAATCCATTCATTATCCAGGATTAAATATCTCGGCTAATTAATACTAGAGACCGATGTATTAAAAGCCTTTCATGTTTCCATTGCAAACATTAAATACAACTTTTAATTATACTATTAAGGCAAAACCTAGCATCAGCCTCATCCAGATCAGGGAACTCTGGACGACTCGACGACGACGACCACCACAGCTTTATAACCTCGGAATGGAATCCTATATCGGAGGAAAACAATCGCACTAATATTTGCTCTAGCTCCTCCACTTGACCACACGAAATGTGGAAACAATCCGACAATTTGTTGGGAGGTATACGAGTAATACAATGAAATCGGAGATGCCAAAAGGCAACTGTGAGGCATGTAGCCATAAATGTTGGGCGTTGTTTGCCACAATTAGCTTCTCATCTGGGCTATAATGACGTCGTGGTTGGGTTGTTTGTGTTTTTTTTTATATCACTCTACTCGGCTAAATTTGGATTGTGATGTGGACTCTGACTCGTAAATATGGATATCCCGTCGTCGGTTCTCAAAAGAAGACTTCGCACTGCCGCCGAAGACGGGGCGATCGACTATCGACGACGACGACGTTCAGGCGGACATCTATGAAAAATTCTTTTTATAGGGTGTGGGGATGGAAAGTGATGACAAGAATGTTAATGGCTTTTGACATACGCCCTTGATAATGACCATTGGCGGCGAAGACAGTGCAGTTGTGTTGAGGTTGGTCATCTTCATCTCCGGCTTTAAAGGTTTGAGGTCAGTGGAATGGACCTTATAGCACTTCATGTCTGATGCCCCAACAAAAGACAAACATCTTTGGTTGCATTGTGCAAATAATTGCATGACTTGATAATGGTCCAGGGAATTCTTGGTTATACACTCAGAAAAAAAATTTTTTTTTTTTTTTTTTTTTTTCGGATTTCTTAATGAGTTATCGCTTCTATCAGATGGTCTCTTCCTTTGGAGATGATACGAAGAAAAATTGTTCAAAATATATTTCGACTTGTTATCTAGTTAAGATAGTGTTAAGGTTATCATTTTTACACTACAGAATATTAGACTTGCAACAGTTCGTTATGTTAAAACATTTTGACTATACCTACATAGGTGAATTTTTTTGGTAGGTGACTAGGCAGCGCAGGTTAACTTTATCTACGCGATCAATAACAACAAAACCTGGAGTGACGTTTTATAAGTTTAATAAAAATTGAGTGAAGATGTAGAGTGAGTGGTGATTTTTGCTTCATGAAAGTGGTCATACTATTAGGATGTGTTCTTTGATACTCGTAATAAATGAAGTAGGTTATACTTTAATCGTGCTAAGCATTCATACTCATAGTAGGAAAATCGCTTTAATCCTTAAACTTTTGCAAAAAGTTCGAAAGTGGAAAGTTCTAAAGTATCTTGACTAGCAAAATTACACAATTACCATTACAATTAGGGCGGCAATATTGTTTTGGTGACATCTGTCAAATATATGATTTATCATTTAGTAACTGTTACCGAATCACCATGATAAGCTACGCGATTGCCCAGCACCTCCAAATGATTTTACTTTATTTTCAAAATGAGTATTCGTTAGGCTAGGCGCTCACATTAAATTTTTAGTTGCACAAATGTTTGGTTGCTTATAGAAAACAGGTGAACTATTTGGTTGAATGTCCGCGCAGGTGCATATACTTATATGTTACACAAAATAGCAATCGATTAGTTTGTGTCAAAACACAAACTTTTTAGTTGTTCGAACCAAACAGTTGCGCAACTAAAAAAATAATGTGCACGCCTAGCCTCATGGCGAACGTTGTTTGTGTTGCGCCCATTTTACGGTACACGTTGTGGCCCTTCACCGTTGTATCTTGAATGTTTGGGGGAAGAATTTCAGACTACCGGATCGGTAATCAATCAACCAAAATTCGAACGTCAAAGAACGCAAGATCAGCCGAAAACATCATCTCGGTCCGTAAATTTATACAGCAGAATTAGTCCCCTCGAAGACTTCAACTTCGCGATATTTTCCGTCGGGACCTAGGCCTACATTCGTACAAGTTCCAATTTACCTACAAGTTTTTGGAGGAATTTGGTTGAGAGCATTTGGAAGAGGACCCCAATTTTGAGCGAAAAATCATCTTTAGCGACAAGGTGCATTTTTTGATAAATTGCTGTGTTAACAAGCAAAATCTGTAGTATAGGAACAACTACTGGTAGTCATTATTGATACCGAATCCGTTCAGCTTCACTACAAATTCGGAAAAATAATGTTTATGGACTCCGGAAAACAACTATTAAAAGCTTTTCCTTTGAACCAGAAGAAGAGTCCTCCACCAAACAGAATGAGAGATTTCTGGAAACGGCAACCGTAGGAAGCACCCAACTTCACTGACCTATTCCACCTCCCAATCCCACTGTTCAACCGCACTAATCCGTCGAACCCACTGCTTCCATCATCCTCCACCGTACCTAGATTTTCAACAACTGCAAAGCATCAATCTCCCAGACAGAAGAAGATAGAACCGGGTCCATTAGATATTGAGAAAGAAGAAATATACCTCTTTCCAAGTCCAATAAACAAAACAGAAATACTTCCCAATGAAAATAAGAAAGAGCACCTGTTCGTGTTAGCAGATGATGGGGCATTTGCCCCTGTCTGATAATAGAAGGCGATGCCGTCACACATCTTCAGAAGTGAAAATTCACCACGCGAAGGCAGCATCAGCTGTCCTGGCGAAGAAGTTCAAGGGTCAGGTGAGAGAGTTGACAAGTAGCGACTCTAAACTTATATGGGAAAATGAAGGAAGACTCGCCCAAAACTTGTATAAAAATAAGAATGAACATACATTTCATGTTCTTCACTTCTTTTGTTACTAGAAGTGGAAAAGAAGTCATAACTTAGACATAGCTTTCGATACTCCAAACGTAGCCTGTCTAGTAAGAAATTGGAGAGTATCCAATGAAGCCTCAATTTCTGATTACAAAATAATACTGTTTACCTTCGAAGGCCTTCTCACATAGAATAGATACCTCTCGAAGGAATACTAAGAATACAAACTGGAACCTATATACAAAAATGTTCTAACAACAAACCTGGAACAATAAGGTCCCTTAAGTACTACCAAAAGCCACCTTGAACTAGAATTTATAGTTAATGAGTTTAGTGGAAGTATACAAGAGGCATATGAACTAAGTTGCTCTCTTAAACCATCGAGAACAAGCGAAGAGACTGGTAAAGGAATCTTTGGGCCTAGAACCAAACTTTCCTACCGATGTGGAACACGCCAAAGGGAAATGCGTGGATCGTAATCTTGAAAGAAACTATCGGTTTTATCATCATGACAGGTAGCCAAACTCCACTCGAAACACTGATATTCTGTGCCATCATCTTGTGATGTACTTTGTTATGAAAGGCTGGGGCTTCGCTCGCCGGTGTCCTTGGCACTAACCACAGTAAGTACAGAAGCTTTAGTATAAAGGTTTTCTTTATTCACAAATCCAAACTTTTAAAATAGTTTACATTAATTACATACAGAGGGTTACAATATGTTATATTTCTGTCAACGGCCTTGGCTTTGTGTTTCTTCTGTTGTTCTTTCTTTCTGTGTGTCTCTCTCTGTTGTATTGTCTAAAGCCCATGGCTTCAGTTGCAAGTGTTTTTAAGTGTCTCTACTTTGTAGATTTATCAACGGAGTAGTGTAAAATGTAATGTAATGTAATGTAATGTTATATTTCTAAAATTCTGGTATTCAATCCTGACATTTTCGATGGCTTGAGCTCCGTAATTGGTTTACTATTTGGAACAGGTACTATAGATACGGTCTTCATATTAGTAGAACCCTCTTCTTCAGGAGTTAGGCTGGTCTCGATTTTCATGGTCTACGCTATCTTTCAGCGGCTTTCGTTTACTGTGTATCAACAGCTTTCGCTGGCTTTTAACGAATTTCGTCGGCTATCAACGGCTTGCACCGGCTATCAGCAGCTTTCGCTGGCTATCAACGGTATTAACCGGCTATCAACGGCTTTCGCTGGCTTTCCACGGCTTTATGTATTTTCAAGGGCTCCTTATCTCTGGCGGGGGATAGCCAATGAATAATTACCTTTTATTTCTGGAGCTGGAGGAGTCCCTTCTCGTTGAGTACCTTGTTACGACTCATCTTGTGGCTCGAATGACCCTTACATATCGTTCAAAGTTGATTTGTCGTAAGCAATGAGTGACACGCACGACGTCATCTTATACCTCCTATTGGTATCCATACGTATTAAGAAGGGGTTAGAGGTGTCTGCACATGGTATAAGCGATGCTGCTGTCTTCAGTGAAGGTCTTGCTGGTCGTTGTATACTCAAATTCACCACACTATACTCTGTCCAACAAAAATTGTTAGTACAGGGAAGATAGGACGTTTGTCTCTCATTCTGGTTGCATTGCCATGCATAAGTGTGTCGCCTTTTAAAGCTCTCACAGGGATTCCGTAGTTTAAATTATAAATCGCCGCAAATGAGAGTAAAAAACGCGTAGGTCTACCGTCTGCCGATTCAAAACGACTGAAAACAATATTCAATTTACCTTTTCCCACAACGCCAAGCGGTAAGATAATAGGCTCGTTTTTTTAAGTTGAAAAGCAATACGACAACACTCAACATAGGGTAGAGTTGCCTAATTGCGGCCACCTATGATAAAAGTCGATGTAAATAGTGAATTCGTATAGCTATTTCTAAGTTTTTGGTTTTAAATTGTTCTCTTAAGCTTCTCTCTTAATCTGTCAAAATTCTTATTCCGTGTGCTCAGTCGCTTTCGATAAATTAACATATTTGCGTCCGGTGGTATGTCGGGAAGATTTTTTGTAAATTAACTGTCAAAATCGTTAGTGAAACATACTGTTGGAATTAGTGTTTAAAGTGCAAATTTTGTGGGTAAGTGTTTTCTAATGTTGGTTTTCTTATAAAATATATGATTTTTCATTAAAATAAGCTTTTAAATGTAAAAAACTTTTGTATTTATTCTTCATTTAAAGGGGGCCGGAGATAGGACACAAAAAAACTAGCGGTTGCCTATTGTCGGCCACCCCCGGCCGGAGATACGCAACTCATCTTTTAAAAATTTTTTTAACTGAGTACACAAAATGATAAATAAACCCGCTCTTTTCATCTTGCAGCAAAAAAAATCGTTAAAATTCAAAGGTTTCCAGTGCTCGGCCGGGTCTTTACAAAAAGAAATAATGGTGGCCGGCTATAGGACACTCGTGTCCTAAGTCCGGCCCCTTCTTTTATCTTAGGTTTAAAGCAAATCTTTATAAGGTTCTAACTTTTTGATACCTTTTAGATACCTTTATTTAAATTCTTGTCTTCAGCAACTTAAATATGACCCGGACAAATGTGTCATTCCATATAAAAACACACATTTGGAACAATCCTTATTTGAAATCCGTTAAAATAAACTGCTAATCAGAGCAGCAGCAAGAAGGTTTAAAATTCCAACGACGACTCTTCAGAATCGAGTTCACAACAGAACCGCAGAAAACCTTGGGAAGTTTGGTCCCTGCCCTGTGCATTCTGCAGAAGAAAAAAATAAGCTTAAAAACTGGCTTATAAATCTAGCAAAATTTGGATTTTCACAAACCTCTGAAAACCTTTTGAAAACGGTGCAAGCTATTCTCCAAGAAGAAGGCCGCAAAATCCCTTTCAAAGACAGCAAACCAAGTAAGAAATGGTGTTACGGTTTTATGCGACGCCATCCAGATTTAAGCCTTCGAACTGTTCAAACTGTCTCTAAAAGCCGGACTCAAATAACGGAGGAAGGAATAAGAAAATCGTTTTATGAGCTTAAAGAATAGTTATTACAAGAAAATGCCTTAGACGTTCTTGAGGATTCTTCTAGAATCTTTAAGGCTGCTGAAACGGGATTTAGTATGGCTCCAAAAACTGGAAATGTCATTCGAAAGGATTCAAAAATCTTTATGAAATCAAAGCAGCAAATGAAAGAGAAAACTTAACCGTGCTGATGACTTTTTCAGCAGATCGAAGAAGGCTTCCTCCTATGGTCGTTTTGCCTTACAAAAGATCGCCCAACTGGCTGAAAGAGGTCCAAAATAAGTAGCCTGACTGGGTTTTTGGAAAGACGAAAAGTGGATGGATGCGGGGAGAGACTTTGCTCCAATACGTGAGAGAAGGTCTTAACGTGTGGATTTCCAACAATGATGTTAGACGTCCAGTTCTATTAACTTTTCACTATTAGGCACTAGGAACTTGTGTTTTTAATATTTTATTTTTTAAGATACCACGAAGCTGCAACAACTTGTATACTTTACTTGTAAGGTCTTAAACGAATTTAAATTATTATTCGAAACACTTTACAGAACCGCATTCTTCAAAGAGCCCATCGGCTTTTGAAAAATATCTATAAAATAACCGAAGCCAATACGAAATTCCGTGCGAAGATTTTTTAGCAATCCCAAACCACCTATGTCAATATCATCGCAGGCCTGGAAAACTTTTCATCAAAGTAAAGAAGACCAAAAAAAAAGTTTAAGCTGCCGGATTCGAAAAAGGAAGCTTGATCGCCATACAAAAGAGAAGCCAAGAAAAAAATCAATAAAACGGAAAAAAGTGATGCCAAGATTTCCTTCATGCAATGAAGATGTCCTCACGGATGTAGAAGAAGAAGGGCTCAAAAACGTTGGATGTGATAAATGTGAAAACTGATTTCATTTCAAATGTACCAATTTGTCAACCATGTCGTTTTTAGATGCTAAGCTCGAAGTATTTATGTGTCCAAAATGTGATATTTTGCCACCCAAAATGAGATAAGAAAAACTCTAGTGATTATTGTTTCGATTAAGCATTTTTTATTTTTGAAAGCTTGAAACTGTATTAAAAAATAGTATGTGCCTATTATTTTATTTTATAATTCCTATTAGCTTTAAAAGAAAATGTTCCTAACTGAATTAAATTAAAAGATTTTTTTTTTATTGTTTAAGCCTGAAAAATGGAAAACTAATTTATTTTTTTACTTGTATTTATATTTTATTTATTTTCGTTTAAATAAATGTTTTTTTCTTAACTTTTCAAGAATAAAACACTTAAATAAAAATTATTAAAACATGAAAGCCCTTAATTTACTGGGTGGCCGAAGATAGGACACCAGATGGCCGGAAAAAGGAATCAAGGGGCCGGCCACTGGAAAAAATGACTTTTTTTACAAAAACTTAAATAAAAAATTATATGGTAATATGGTAAGATTAATTATCTTTTTTTTTATTTTACCCACGGAGAAATCAATAAACAATAATTTATTTCAAGAATTATTTGAATATATTAATATTTGTTGTAACTGTGTTACATCTTATGAGGAAAAATCCTTAGGGGGCCGGCAACTGGCGACTCTACCCTACTCTTCTTCTTAAAATGTGTTTTCAAAAGCTTCAAATCCCAAAAGCTCCACAATAAAAACCACTGAAAAAGCTCTTTGCTTGCAATTGAGAATGATAATGGTAACTCCGTTTTGATGTAGATAAAGAGCGCACGATCATATTGAGTGACACTTGACACTCGTGGCAGTATCTCATCAGCAGTGGGATACGACGGTCGTGTTGGGGTGTACAACTTTTTGCAAAGAATTACAACAACAATTCCTTAAGAAAAGTCAGTGGCTTGCTCTTTTTTTAGTGGCATTTTTCCTAACGCATTGTAATGAGGGTGCATCAGGCGCCACTGCTTTAGAAAAAGCTCTCCCATAAGGCCTGTACTGACAATTTTTGTTGGACAGAGTATAGTTGCTCATTTTTGGTTGCTTTGAGTGGTGTTGGGAAATAGGTTATAGAACTAATAAGAAGAATTCTTAGTCAGTTGTTGATGAATGATGACACTTTGTGGTGTACGCATGCTACAGGAGCATGCGGCTGGCTGGGTAAGTATTTGTATTCTATAATTAGGAAATAGGTGCGTAGGTAGGGAGGAGGTGAAGGAAGAGAGGGGTAATCTCTATAAGAAAACATGCGGTCCGCTCTGTTCTTACGAACAACAGGCACGTAGTTCGGGGGGAGGCGGGGTTTAAATGTAATGGTTCATTTCAGTCTTTAAACTATTATGAGAGTGCATAAACAGACTACACGAACTTGGCAAACATAACAGAGTCACATATTATTTGGTAACTGGTCACATGGCAGATTAAAGAAGAAGAAAAGACAAGAAGATCCAAAAACTGGAAATAACTTCCAAAGATAAAGCCGGCGAAACTAGTACTGGGCAATTACAGCCAAGAATGTTTCACCATCTGCTTCAGCTTGTGTACGAACAACCTAAGAATAAAAATGCTTCGAAAACTCAATGTTTTCTGCTGTCGCTAAGGCGTAACCCTCCCTTAATACCACTATACATGAGTGGCACTTGCATCGAGGAGACCGAACAGCTTTCAGTTCTAGGCATGTGCATCACAGACCATCTTCTATGGAGTGATCACATATTTGACGTTGCCAAAAAAGCTGCTAAGTGTTTTGGTTTTCTGCGTCGATGCAATAAATTTGTTACCTCTTCTGATCTGGCGGTAATCTATAATGCCTACATTCGTCCAAAGCTTGAGTATAATTCCCATATGTGGGCATGTGCTCCATTAATCCACCTGAGTCTCTTTGACAAAAGTAAAGCAGAAGCATTTGCATCTCTCGAGCACCGCTGCAATGTTTCATGTCTATCATTATTTAACCGCTGTTTTCAAAAACAGTGTTCCAGTGAAATAGCCAGTTGATATCCTCCCCTCAAATAATTCAACCGTACTTCCAGTGATGCTCATCAGTTTAACCTTGAGCCCAATTTCGGACGTACTCTCAAGTACAGAGATTATTTTTTTAGACGCACTACATGAATTTGGAATTCTTTACCCGGTTCAATATTTCAAACTCATTGAAAACCAATGTGCATCGGTGTCTCCTTTCAAATCCTATCGTACTTTCCTTTTTTCATAACCCCTTGAGTGCGCGTTTAGTAAAAAAAAACAGATACCAAGCTATTTTATTAAATTTTAACTAGTTAGTAGCTTCAACCTCCAGTCATCAAAATATCGCTGAATCTTGTAGAAGTCACGTTGCAAGAGATTTCTGATGACCTCATTAACTTAGGTATATAATACCTAAGTTATCATAAGCCAGTAGTTCCTAGATAAAATTTAATTATGATCTTTGATGAAAAAAATCAATAGGCATACCAACTGACAAAAATAATAAAGAAAAAACAATTAAAATTATAAGAAAAAAATTAATTGTCAATGTTGATTACCTAATTTATTTATATACAAAAATATTACTTAAAAATATGTTTAATTTTTGTTTAATGTTCAAAAAATTATCGGATTTATCATGCTGATGTTTTAGACATAGCCCAATTTCTATTAATTTTTATTCGTATATTGTTTATTATAGTTTATTTTTAATTGTGATAGACTAAATATTTTAATCGTTCCAAAGTGGCTCCTCTAAATCGTCCTATTATTCCAGCACTTCTGTCAACTTCTACGAACATTATCTGATAAATATTTTTTCCAAGTGTAAATTAGCTATTTCCTTCAGTTTTTTTCTATTAAGCTGAATTTAAGTTTCAATAAAAAATAATTTTAATTGATGAGAGAACTCCACCTCGCTTGGGGAAGAACCCTTATATGTATAGCCATAGCAGGAGGATCTATCCGTGAAGCCATTGTTCTGGACTGTCGAAGGCGAAAATCAGCACTTTCATTCGAGCGTTTTATATGTTGCTGTTGCGCCTGCCACCGCCAACACCACTAGATTGATGATCAAACAGAACGAATTAATAGAATAGCCTTCCATTGTCCATCACTGAAGATGAAGAGTGAGAATTTTTGACGTTGTCATGATCCTCACACACTAATCAATGATCAGTGATCGGTGTATTGTCTGGTGAACCCATTAACCTAATGTCGATCGAAACAAACAAAACCAGCTGAAGAATATTCATCCTTTATGTGAAAAAGATCCGAGTCTGGAAGGAAGCCGAAGAACCGCAGCAGAGAAGAGATAGCCCATCAGACCCACTACCTTCACCTAGAAACTTGCAATTTCCAACTAAGAAAATAGAGTAGAACGTCTGCGTTTGCGCAGTTGCTGAAGATGGGGTATTGTCTTGAGTGACCTTGAATAGGCAAATGATTGATGAACGCTTTGAATGCCAGCCAACAACGTGTCGGAGCAAAATGCAAACAATCCAGTAGCTAAAGGCACATCGTGTCATTCTAGACGGTCATCATCATGGGGTAGATGTATTTTTTTATTTCCCTTTTAACTTGCTGAAGGATCGCCCAGTCATAGATCGCATCCGTGGTGTGGATTTCACTTTTATTTTCTGCACTCTTATATCTACACGTTTATATTTAGAAAACCGAGATTGGTCATGGTGGTGATGCTGAAGCCTGATGGAATAGGTGTTAAGTTTAAGTTAACCATCAGAGGATAAAGAAGCGAAGGTCACGATGCATTTATTATATTCAATGGTTTTGGAGGGAATAGGTGCTCTGCTCTCTGTGAGGACTGGGGAGGGTCTGAGATGCATGCTAATGGATAAACAGAAAGATCCAATGCGATTGGAAGGTATACATTTAACTATACATAAAAGTGCACACATTTTCAGACATTTAAGTACTCACAATACACTATCAGGAACAAGCTTGTGGTTGCTTGTCGTTTATTTTTTTTAAGTTGATGGCAGTTGAATATAGGTACAGCAAAGGCTGATATTTACCAAAATCAAATATAGCTTTCACCTTCAATATGAAAGTGTTAAATATTTTGTTTTCAGAATGCGGAAAATTTTTCCAAGGTAGGGTTGGGTTATATTCTAATTTTAACGGGAAAATATTTTTTCTTTATATTTCAGGTTGCGATTTTCTGTGCTAAATTAATCCACAACAGGATTTATACATCACCCATTTTATAAGATTTTTCTCTAAAGTATAGTGTGTACGTACTTAAGAACAATATGAAAAAAATATGTCGCACTAGCTTGCCATTGCGGTTCAAGCCTATAAAGGCACAACATATTGAAGGAATTGTTACGGGAAACTTTATCTGATCTTTATAATAAAGTCTTATATAACATATAAGATAATACGAATTTTTCTTTCTTGAAAAAACCATCAAAATCCGAATTCCATTTAAGCATTTTTTGCCATAAATCAAAAACGGAGTTTTATACCAATCACTTAGGACACACAGATATGAAGTTCAATCAAAATCATTTAAACTGTTTTCATGCAAATTTTATCGAAACAAAATTGTTGAATAAGAGTTACTCGTTTACAATGAAAATGTAAGCCCTTCATAGTTAACATCCTTCTTAGTGTTACGAAGGCAAGATCTTCTCAACATTTCTCTTCTCACAGATCCCAAGCGTACTTAGGTGGAGCAGCTTAACCAGCTGTATTATACCTAGAAATATGTGGCCCATCTATAATAAGTCGCCAACAAATGATCTACTCTGTAGAACGGACAATGCCGAAAACGGGAACATACAGCGAAGCTGGGCTTTCCTTACAATACTTATTGTCGTAGTTGTGAGGATCAGCAGGAAAAAGATACAGTACCTAATTGTCTCTGTAAATGTCGTGCTTTGGCAAAAATGAGAGCCAAGCTATTCGGGAAATTATTCCTCGACAAACTTAACGAACTATCTGAGCTGAAGATCAAAGACTTGATCTCTTTTTATAGCTCGACGAAGAAGCTATGATATAAACCTCGACGACTTCTGTACTGGGTACTTTTTGGTCTTAAGACGAAGAGCTAGCGAACTTTAATTGCACAGGTTAATCGAATTTCTGGTATCAAAACGGCAAACTCCAGCGCTAATTTGGTCATAGATCAAGGGTGCTCGTGGCTGTCATTTCTAACTAGCAACGGCGATTAAGATGAACTAAGACAAAAATTTGAATATCTCTTCTACAGAACTAAACGGGTTCGTGTTGCTTGTCCCTAAAATAGGAGAATCTTCTTCTCTTCTAACTATCGTCCAATGGCATTTACATCCTTTCTTTTCAAGGCCATGGAAGAAGGTTAAGAAATATCTTGAAATGCTCTTTAATACCCGCTAGTATTGTTTTCGTAGTAATGGGTAATCTGATGGTGCATTTGGTATAGATGAATCTCTTCTACGTTGAATTAGTAACTACTTTTTTAATCACTCAATATAAGTTGTATTGGACTATTTTAATTCTGATATTCATAAAATAAAGGCTGGTTTGCCGCAAGTCTCCGACCCTCTTTGTCATATTCATCAATGTTCTTCTGTGTGAAATTTCTAATATACGACAGAACTTCCCGCTTTTCATATTAATTCAGATATTTGTTTTCAGATTATTGTTTTTCGAATGTAGAACTAGAATGCCAGCGTTAGATGATCTGACTAAATTTTGTTAAATGTGTCAAGCAAAATGTCAAATATGGAACTTAAGACACTAAAGAATTTAATACTTCAAAAGCTCCATGAAGTCTCCTATTGTTGAAGCGGAACTCATCTCCAATGCAGCATTGACAAAACCGAACAGCTTTTAGTTCTTATGGTATTTGCATGACAGACAACCGGAATTTGTTCCTTAGCGGCACAACACGAATGTTCTGTTTTACCCAATTTGGTTTTTCCTCTCATTTCAATATTCAGAACTTCAAAACAAATGTCCTTTTATTTTCCTAACACCCTCTATATTTCTCTTGCATATCAAAGTAACCTCAGGTGTTCCACCGGGGAATCATTTTGGACCTTTGTTTTTTATACTTCTTATAAATGATACTATTAAATATTCTAGTTATTTGTTGTATGCAGATGATGTTTTAAAGCCATAAGATCTGATTATGATTGTCTATTATTGCAAGAGGATCTAAATAAATTATCATTGTGGTGTAATAGAAATTTACTCATTCTGAATGTCTCAAAGTGTCAAAGGTTTACGTGTTTTAGGAAAAACTCACACATTTTGTTTGATTACTCAATTAATGATATTGGTTTGGAAACATTTACTCAAGAAAAAGGCTTGGGAGTCTTATTAGATAATAAACTTTTTTGTAATTTTCACATTGATATTATAGTTAATAAAGCTTATAAGATGCTTGGTTTTGTTCAAGTTAGTTAGTTTAGTTAGTTAATGGTACTTTATTGATGTGCATTATAATTTGGTACATAAATACTTTTAAAATTGTACATTTAAGCATGGCTTAGCCGTCTGCCGAGAATGAGCAACAAATTTAGGATTTTTATTTATAAAAACAAGTCAAAAAATGAAAATATTTATAGCTGGGCAAATAAATGGGATTAAAAGTTTTCGTCTATTATATTTTTTCTGTATCTAATAGCAATTTTACAATATGATGCAAGTGTACTATGGTTTCGAGTTTTCGACTCTCATTTAGTATGTTTTTTAACTCCTCGAATGTCAGTATATTAGCACCAAAATGATTTCTCCTGATTTCTTTAAGCATGGGACAGGATCCAAGGAAGTGTACCACGTTTTCATTATTTCCTGTATTGCATAAGCTGCAACGGTTGGGGAGGCATCCAGTTGAGCTTGAGCAGTTCGGCTCGGGCGCGTATTATGATCGAAATTTGTGCAATACTTAGGTTAGAATTAATGTAGTCAACTTCGTGATGATTGAGAATTTTGTACAGGTGACGTGAACTTGAGTTCTCTGCTTGGATGATGCTTTGCATACGTATCGCCTGTTCCACTTCACTAATGAAGGATTGAGTTCGTCGCTGCCAGTTGTGCGTATTATTCTCATTTAATTCGAGCCGGATATCATACCTAGTAGCAATATTTTCCCAGTCCTTAAAGAAGAGTGTTTTGGTTCGTACCGCTCTTCTTGCAAGAACCTTAGAAAGTCGTGTATCATCTTCTTCGTGCACAGCTTCAGCGTGAAAATATATAGTGGTGCTAAGCCGCTTTCGATTTCTAGCACATAGTTTGGTGTGGTTGACGGAAGTTGAAATAGTTTTTTTATGAAGAAACGCAACAATTTTTCTACTTCTTCGTAGTATTTTCCTCCCCAAACTTGGGCTCCGTAGCACATAATTGATCTCATAACAGCTTCAAAAACTTTAATTTTTGCCGGTATTGCTATCCTCGGATTTGACATGAGATTTCTCCAGGTACAATTTATGGCCTTTTTTGCTTCAGTTAGCTTTATTGCAAAGTGTTTTTTCATCGAGAGATCATGGCTTAAGGTTATACCAAGGTATTTGTATGACTTAACGACCTCTAAGTCTTCACCTCCATAACTCCATTTCTCGTTTCCTGCAAAACGACCTCTTCCATTCCTGAAAACTAAGACTTTTGATTTGTCTGTATTAATTTGAAGACTATTCAAGAAGCAATATCTTTCCAGCTTGTTTATCATTAGCTGTAATGAATTTGGTGATTCTGCTAAGATCACAATATCATCTGCAAAAAGTAAACATTTTATCTGTAATCCTTCAACTACGATTCCAGCTGGTAAAAACTCTGTGATATCATCCAAATACAACGCGAATAATAGTGGGCTGAGAAGACATCCCTGTCTTACTCCAACCGTTAATTCAAACGATTTTGAAAGGTCGTTTCCATTCCAAACCATCGATTCATTGTTTTCGTAAAGGCTTTTAAGAGAATTTAGAAACCTTGACGACACTCCGATTTGCGATAATTTGTAGAAGAGGCAGTTTCTATTTACTTTATCAAATGCTGCTCTGAAGTCTATAAAGAACGCGTAAAGTTTTTTCCCCTGTCTTATATAGCCTTCTGCGATACTTGTTAGGTTGAAAATTTGCTCCACAGTTGAATATCCTTCTCTGAATCCTGCCTGGAATTGACTAAGCTTGTTGTTTTCTTTCACCCACTTTGTTAGTCTTGCATTCATCATCCCGGTAAAGATTTTTGTGGTTGTGTTCATAAAGGATAGTCCTCCTCTATAGTTTGCAGCGTTATTCGGATCACCTTTTTTGAAAATGGGGAAGATTATAGATTTTTGGAATTCTTTTGGTACCTTTGCATGTCGGAAGATACAATTAAAAGCGTTTAAAAGATTTTCTAAAAAGTTGGTTGATGCATTCTGGAAAAATTCGTAGGGAATCCTATCTTCACCTGGGGCTTTGTTTTGTTTCGCCTTTCTCAGGACCTCTAATAGCTCTTCTATTTCGAATGCTGTATCCAATTTTTGATCTTACACTTGGGGCATAGCATAGTGAAACAAAATTTGTGTTTCTTCAGGTTTCAGCAATGATTGAAACTGAATTTTGAGCTCGTTTACTCCTACCAAAGTTCCGACTTTATTTGTTGTTCCATTAAGTTTTTTCGCTATTGACCAAAACTCTTTACTATTTGAAATCAATGAAATTTTGTCAGCCATACCACTGTAATAGTGGGATTTTTTGTTTTGTAATATTTGTTTGTACTGATTATTGGCTTCTACGTAGATTTTCCTTGCGATAACCGAGTTATTCTCTCTAAACAGATTGAGAGCTCCCCAAGATCTTTTTCTGGCTTTGTAACAATCCTCGTCAAACCAAGGTTGTTTTTTAACTAGGTTGCTCCCGGCAACTTTAGGTGAAGCTATAAATTGAATGATTCCTGTGAGAAAGCTTGGGTATAAGAGGGCATGATTCCACTCTGGTGTCAGTACCTATATTTAAGCACTCATCCAGTTGTCTACGATAATCATTGGCTGACCTTTCTTTCCAAATGAGTTTTGGAAGAAGCGACAGAGAAACACAAAGGAATTTTCTGATCGTTAGGCGCTCAAATGACTTTACTCAGCCTTTTTCAGATCTAATCTGGAGTATTGTAGTGTTGTTTGGAATCTGTATTACAATATTCGTTCCTTAAGAATAGAAAGTGTACAGAAATCTCTCACTAAATATGCTTTTAATAAGCTTAATCGGAGTATTGATAGACCTCCGTATACTGTAAGGTACCAGCTTTTATGCAAGCGCTTGAGTTAAGAAGGAGATATTTTTCAATAATGATGTTTAAAGATATCTTAAGTAATCACATAACTAAATTGTTTTATTTGCTTGAACGTGTTAATTTTTTTTTCCTTGGAGAAGTCTCCGTATGTTTTTCTACCTACGTGACGAATTTTCTAGAAGTATGTAACTATTGTAGAAATTATTTATTTCTCTATAGATTTAAGTGCCGTGGACGTACATACCCACAGTCCTATGGTTTCGAGTTCTCTCGATTTCGAAAAGTTCAGTGTTGTGTGAGTCAATATTTTGTGTATTTGTGTTTTATTTTTTCTTAAGTTTTAACCTTAAAATGTGGGCTCAGTCATAGGCGAATAACAGTGATTCGTATAAAGAGATTAGCCAAGACCTTATTTTCCTTATTTTCTGAGATTACCCCACAAGCTTAGTGATTTGTAAATAACGCAAAGATATTTCGGGCCTTTGGATTGGTATCTATTCTTTCTATGGTTAAACGCAACATATTTTTCGATAGGATTTTGCTCTTTGCTTATGCAGATGTGAATTATTCTCTCAAAATAAGGCATGTTCATCTATCTTTTGACAAGGTGTGAGCGCCTCTCCTTCATATACCAGATTTAGTATGATAGATTTCTTTGAACGGACATGTTTCCCTAAAGATGATTTTTGAACTTCATTTTTAGTTTATAGAAACAGGGATTAACTAGAATATTGTTTGTTTGAGTTCAGTCCTATAACCGTTGTCTGAATTTATAGGGAGCCATATACGAGTACCTATATAGACAATTTCCCGAACAACTTCGACGTTAAAGCAGTTTATGGTAAGGTTTTGTCAAAATCGCTGGCATAAGATGATGCCGTAAAATAAGGCCATGTTTCAACATTTGCGATTATTTCACTTTAAACCAAAACATTTCGCTTTACGGAAGTAAAATAAATCCATACGAAGAAATGTGATGCCAGATGAAAAACAAAAATTAACTTAACTCCCTCTTAGGTCCTTTGTTTCTTGCGCAGAGCATACATACTTGGTGTTATCGTCATTAATCGCTAAACTCATCTTCTTCGCTTCCTATTCAATACGCGCTACTGGCCACTCACTTGGTTGAAGGTTCAAGTTGCCTGGTAGCAGAATTCGATTTCTCATCGTGGATATAAAGTTTGTAGAAATGATTTTTCAATGTAATGTCATCGACTGCCTGCTTCAGTTTATGCCTTATAACCTTGAGATTTTTGTTTACCCTTTCGTAAAACTTGCACACTTTATTCTTAATATGACATCCTTCTTCCTCCTTCTCTTAAGCCCCGACTAATCAATGATTATCGACTTATACAACTCCAAGTTTGTCTCATTTTGTAAAAAAAAATGGCGCAGAACGACCTCCGAACAATTCAATTTTGAGCAAATATGAATAGAGCTTTTTCTTAGAGTCCCAAACAAAAACTTCATGATGGTTTGAAGAAAGATGGACAAATTCCTTTAACTCTAATCCAGCCCTAATGAATCTACCTATATTTACATAGTATCTTTGTTGGTTCTGTTTTGAATTTGAGTTTTTGAAGGTGAAAAAGCTTCTTAGCGATCTCAGCCAGAATTACATGACTGAAAACTCACGATCTAAGAAGAGTCATATTGTACATTCATAACTATTCAAATGATCAGAAAGCTGAAGTAAGATTTAATTCATTTCAAATATTAACAGGATTGTATCATTTTCGACTTTCTATACTAACGGTATTCCAATAAGTTAATGATTTTACCAACTAATTTTAAGCTTTCTTGAATCGTGAAAAGTCAGTAAAATTGTACGAACATTCTTGACATTTTTCAAGCTTCCGTCACAATCCTGAAATCTCTATATGAAGTCCCACACTGACCATCCTCGCATATGACAGTTTGCGCCCAGTAGCATTAATTAGATATAATTCCATTCGTCATTTAATTCTCCTAATTGCCTCAAACATTGTCAAGTGATTAGTGGTTCTTAGGTATTCACCTACCTTAGGCCGATTTGACATAATACCTAATGACACAACACAAAAAACTTGCAGAGTTCAATTTATCCTTGATCCTGTTCATCTGTCAAACGCGCGCGTAAACAAAATGCCATCTCGCTTGTTTCCTGTTCCCGGATTCGCAAATTACTGCCGCATGTCTGCCCTAGGGTGTCCATGTCCATACCAACACTCCACCACACTCTCACCTAGGGCTTAACATTTTGATATGATTAAAAATAAATTACGATTTAATAACATCATTTTGATGCGCATGGTATCTGGGACTGTCCTG
The DNA here is from genome assembly GCA_963931855.1 of Philhelius festivus. Classification (NCBI taxonomy): domain Eukaryota; kingdom Metazoa; phylum Arthropoda; class Insecta; order Diptera; family Syrphidae; genus Philhelius; species Philhelius festivus. The sequence continues at coordinate 217,158,327 of OZ007555.1, forward strand.
CGCGGTACATATCATTGCCAACAGAGGGATCAGGTGTGATCGCAGAGCTAGCTGGCTACCTTTGATTTGAAAAGAGAGCAAACGATAAATCGCTTGTAAGTCGCTTCTTGAATATCGATAGATACATTCGCGGACAGCTGAGTGGTTGTCTTACAAGTGGAGGTGAACTCTAGGATAAGACGTTCCGTATTTGACCATTGGTTCGTTGTCTTCCATGGCAAAAGGAGTCGATCAACGAGGAAATCTCAGTATCTTCCGTTTGAGCCTAGGATTCAATTTAAAATCGCCTTTTTATTATGAATAATAAGGCGAAGGTGTGCACGGCAAAGTTGGACAGCCCAAGTGCGAAGGGGCAGCCCAAACGAAGTGGGCGCGTCGTGACTCAGGTGAAACACGTGTACAGTGTAATCGGAAATTAATGTTTATTTGATGTTGCAGGGGCAGTTGGTTGTTCGTCTTTAAAAATGACGGCAGATGGAATCATGCAGATAGTAAGGCACTTTTGTGAAATCCTATAGCAATGACGAACTTGAAAGGTAAAAAAAGAGTTGCCAGATGAACAATTACAAAACAAATTTAATACATTCATTGTAAAGTGATTTTTTTTTGTGGTGCGTCTAGAGCAAAAAAATGTTTGATAGAAATGCAAATTGTTTTATTTTGTTTGATCAGAATTGAACTAAGATGATTGAGAAGTCCTAAATTGAGCATACCGTTCATTGATAGTCTGTTCTTCAAGGTTTACTTCAAATTTAGTACATATTATATTTTGTAAGAAAATATATAAATAAATTTGATGATGCAACAGTTCGCAGATCTCATGGACTTAGTACCTTACAACTCTCAAACATTGCTGTATGCGTTTTACCAGGAATGGAGTGGACCTACAGTTTTCTGCCGAGTCCGAACGGCTTATATTAGCAGCACTATATATACTAGAAGTAAAACTTACTTACTTACGGTGGCGCTACAGTCCGGGTGGACCAGGGCCTCAACCAACAAGCTTCTCCAGCTCGGTCCCTACCTAGCTGTCTCCAGTTTCGCATGCCAAGCTGGTTGAGGTCCTCTCCCACTTGTGTGCACCACCTGAGTCGCGGTCTTCCTCTACAGCGCCGTCTCTCGGGGTTGGATTCGAAGACTTTCCGGGCCGGAGCATTCGGGTCCATTCGCTCTACATGACCTAGCCATCTCAGTCGTTGGACTTTAATTCGTTTGACTAGGTCAGTTTCGCTGTACAGCCCCTACAGTTCGTGGTTATATCTTCTCCTCCACTCTCCGTCTATGCAGACGGGACCAAAGATCACGCGAAGAATTTTCCTCTCGAAACATTTAAAGCGCTCTCATCCACTTTCGACAAAGTTCATATTTCTGCACCATAGACAAGGACCGGGATGATGAGGGTTTTATAGAGGGACACTTTAGTTGCTCGAGAGAGGACTTTGCTACTCAATTGCCTTCTTAGTCCAAAGAAACAGCGATTGGCAAGAGTTATTCTCCGTTTGATTTCAGCGCTGGTGTCATTTTCCGAATTTATAGCGGCGCCTAGGTATATTAAGTCTGTAACTACCTCAAAGTTATAACTGTCTATAATGACGTTTTGTCCAAGACGTCGGTGTTGTGTGTCCTTTCTTGATGACAGCATATACTTGGTCTTGCCCTCATTTACCGCTAAACCCATCTTCTTCGCTTCCGTCTCAATGCTCACAAATGCGCCACTGACATCACAGAGCATCACCTTGTCTAAAACCTTTTTTGACATCAAATGAGTAGCGTGAATTCTCCATCGTCATCCTGCACAAGCGGACAAGTTTGTCAGGGAAGCCAAAACTGGGCTTTGAAATCGATGAAAAGGTGGTAGGTGTCGATTTGTAGCTCCTGGGTTTTTTTCAAGATCTGCCGGAATGTGAATATCTGATCGATGGTGGACTTTCCAGGTCTAAAGCCGCACTGATATGGACCTATCAGGTTGTTGACGAAAGGCTTCAGACGTTCACATAATACGGCAGAAAGAATCTTATACGCGATGTTCAGGACACTTATACCACTGTATAGTTGGCGCAGTTCAAAGGGTCTCCTTTCTTAAGGATCGGACAAACAATGCTGAGGTTCCATTCATCGGGCATGCTTTCTTCCGACCATATTTTGCAGATGAGTAGGTGCAAGCTCCCAACCAAGTCATCGCCTGCCGCTTGGATCTTGGAATAGTTCGGCAGCAAGGCCGTCAGCTCCGGCGGCTTTGTTGGACTTGAGCTTCGATATAGCTATCTTCACTTCGTCCAGGTCGGGTGGGCGGTATTGTTGGTCTACGTCGCCTAGGTCGAATGGTACTATCTCTATAGCAGCGGCATTCTTTTCTTCATCGCCATTATAAAGATTGGAGAAATGTTCCTTCCATATCCTCAGCATGGACTGCGGTTCCACTACGATATGCCCATGATTATCCCTGCAGGCTTCGGCTCGGGGATTGTATCCTTGTGATGTTTTTTTTACCTTTTGGTAAAACTTCGGAATCTCATTCCTGCTATGGCATCCTTCTATTTCCTCAATCAAGCGCTTCTCATGCTCCTTCTTTTTCTTTATGAAAAGCCGGTATTCTTCCTTCCTCTTCTGCTCGTAGAGCTCGTGAGTAGCTCTAGTCCTTCTTTGCAGCGCCGTTTTGTATGCCTTTTGCTTTGCTGCATGTGCTTGACGGCACTCATCGTCAAACCAGGGGTTTCATTGCGGTGGTCGTATAAAACCCAACACATTAGAAGCAGAATCTCTGATAGCTGCTTGGCAACGTTGCCACTGGTCCTCAATACTTGATGCTGGAGGCACAGGACTCCTTAAGAGGTTGTTAGAAACTCGATCGGAAAAGGACCTTGCGATCTCTTGTGATTGTAAACGTCCAACGTCGAACTTCCTTGTTTTGTCTTGGATCGGAGGTAGTGGTCCGAGTCGATGTTAATCCCCCGGAACGTGCGGACATCCTCTATACATGAGAAGTGCCTTGAATCGATCGCAATGTGATCAATCTGATTCACGGTTGATTGATCAGGAGATCGCCATGTCCCTTTGTGAATATCAAGATGTTTGAACTGCGTACTGGCTACAAGAACGTCTCGTCCAACAGCGAAGTCGATCAGCCTGAATCCGTTATCGGAGGTGGTGTCGTGCAGGCTATATCTTCCGATTGTATCACCAAAGATGTCTTCTCTTCCTAGCTCGGCGTTAAAATCTCCAAGGACAATTTTAATGTCATAGCTAGGGCACTGCTCGTATGTTTTGTCCAGGAGCTCGTAGAGTATGTTTTTGGTGTCTTCATCTTTCTCCTCTGTTGGGTCATGCGCGCTAATCAGGCTAATGTTGGCGAATTTGGCCTTGATACGGATTGTCGTGAGGCGCTCGTTCACACAGTTGAAACTTAAGACTTTTTGCTGAGCCTTGTTTCAACAACAAACCCGCATCCAAATAAACGCTGCTTTTGTTTTCGATAGCAGTCGCCGTAGTATACATCGCAGTCTTTTAATCTTCGTTTCCCCGGTCCGTCCCATCGCATTTCTTGGATGGCGGTTATATCTGCTTTGTAGCAGTTTAGGGCTTCCGCTAGTTGTTCGGCTGTACGTGGTCTATTAAGGGACCTAACAGTACAGATCCGAAGTTCGTTATCCTTATTTCGTTTGCATGTTTCGTCAACAGTGAATCCGTCCGTCTGCGAGGATTGTCTTTGCTTCGCAACTAATGTGTGTTTTATGTGGCCGGGAAGTCACCCCGACGGCACAACCCCCAACCTGGGGGGACAGGTCCTTAGTATGACTCCAAGAACGGGGAGCCGGTTAAACCGCTCCTTACAAGCCTGAGCTCCGAATATGTCGGAGTAGCCCTGTAAGGTGTTCACTAAGTAGTTCAACCTCACTGGAACTGTAGACGCCATCGTTGATTCCATCTGGGGAATTCCTCCGCTGCCGCCTTGATGAAAGGAGAGATGCCTAAGTGGGAACACCTCTCTCCCCCTCTCTCGTTTGCTACCCCCCACAACCTTCCACTGGGGTTGTGACCCAATCTCCAGTTGAGGTACTAGGCACCCGATGTTCACCGCGAGTAGGTGAGAGTAGGAGTCGATAGACAGAGGTGGGTTTTTAGAAAAACCTATGGACGCTTGTATCCTCTTGAGTGCACGTGTCTATCATTCGAACCACTTAAAGTAAAACCATGTACAAGAAATTCGAAAGTCTTTTATTTTAAGCCCTCACAGTGGATGTGTATTTCGAGAAAAGTTGGAAGTCTCATAAAAACCTATCACTTCTGCTGAATTCTTCTAAGTACTCCAGTTAATTTTGAACGATGGATCTTTTCAACCGGATTGGTGCAGCGCTTCTGACAACAAAACGCATGCACTGTTACCACTTTAACAATTTTGAATTATCTTTAAGTACAGAAAAAAAACTTCAAAAATTAAGGACGGCAACCCTACTCCTCCAATTCCTATAGTCATAGTATCAAGTTCTTAATTCCCCCGAGGAAATCGGAATATTCCGGCCTGATCATCTTTTGCTCCCTTAGCGTCAGCGTCATCGTCTTGCCCATTGAAAAATCTTTGTCATTAATACCGAACGAGATATAAAACGTGGACAAGAAAAGGGCGTTCGCGTTGGTTTTGGAGTGCGCACACTCTCTGTTGTTGTTTTAGGTATATACTTCAGCTATCGCAGGCGTTGATCATACGATGCGATTAGACACGCTTTCAGATTGCTAAATTTGATTCTAAGTAGGTATTATATAATACAAATTCTAACGATGCGCGCACCACGTCTGCGATCCGCCTGAGGGCCGAACATTTATTCGCCAAAGTCGAAGTTATTCAATTTCAAATGAAAATACCGAAGAAGACGGTAGATTCCCAGTCTGCAGGATCATTATACGTACGACCGCATCGGCTTCCTGTGTCTTGCTTGTGGATGCCACAGCAACAGCCACCGCCACAGCATCTCAGCAAATGACGAGACATGAGAAATGACACACGAATCTCACGGATGCTGCCAGCGTAGGATCTATATTTTAGATAACTATCCACATGAATATTATGCAATCGGGTCTGAGGTGATCCTAGAGGAAGCGTCTCTCTGGACGCTATAGAGAAAATAGCCCGCACCTGGCTGAACCATCAGCATAGTCGCGAAAATCATAGGATAATCAGCCCTGGAGCCATCGGTCAGTTGCACTTTCGCTGGGGCTGCTCTCATTAGTCCGGGTAATGGGATCTCGGCAGATGTTCCTGAGCTTTGGGATGGCATGAAGGTGCCATTAAGCACGTATAGGAAGAGAGTTATAATTTTCCCGTAATTAACGTGACCATTAGAACAAAGTTATAAAATAAGTTTTGGTACGAAGGCGAAGCTATGCGGTGGAAAAGTGAAAATTCCTTCATAATTTATGGTCTTCTGTCGGATGTTCGTGATAGGCAAATCGAATTAGTGTAATAAGGCTTTGAATAGTGTTAGGCAGAAGCTCGGAGTGATCTCTCAAACAAATTTCACATGCAACACTGGTTTTCATTGATACAAAAAAAACATTTGAAAAATGATTTAGTGGCAAATTGTTATTAATCATTTTACAACTTCATGCTGTTGATAAAGGTAAAATATCTCATATTAAATATTATGTAAGTATGGTCTCACAAGACCGGCAGCAATGGAGAACGGCTTATCACATTTAATTTGAACAGAACAAAATAAATCTTAAATTGCTAGTTGAAAAATTAATGAAGTGAATTATTCCATAGCAAACTGCGCTTATATTAGTCGATTAGTCTTGACTAGCGAGTTTCATGATTCTGAGGTTTGTATCAAATCTGCCAAAGAACTCAAAGAAAACAATATGCCAGTTCTCTCCATCAAATGGACCAACTATTTTAAGGAACATTCAACATAGTGCTGAGCACAGGAATGCAAATTGACATTTTTGAGTTGTTCTGTTAGGTTCTTTACGTTACGTTAGGTAATGTAAACTTGACAAAGCGGATGCCCTTACAGATGTACAGATGACTTAGTACTACTAGTATCAGGAAATTTTACCCCTGTGTTAAGTGAAATCACAGAAATGGCTTCAAAGAAAATTCATAACTAAGCAAAACTGAACTGATGCTATTTACTTCCAAAACTGAGATACAGCCCTTCACTCTACCGCAACTCAACGGCCAACACTCTTGCTCTCTTCCAGATAATATCTAGGTGTTATTCTAGACCCTAAGTTTAACTAGGAACTAATATTGAAAAAGGGGTAAAGAAGGCCTCCATAGCTTTCTACGCCTGTAGACCCTTACTTAAAAGTTGCGTCTTCAATCTAAAATGATTTTGTAGACGTAGACAGCTGTGGTGTGACCGATCCTCACGCATGGGTTAACTGTATGCTTGCCCGGTCTTACCAAACCATAAATAATCGATAAACCGAAAACGGTACTGCTACCGTTAGCACCACAGGAGCTCTAAGATCTTGTCCAACTGATGCCTTAAGCATTTTTGTGCACCTTTTACCACTTGATTTATACACTAAGTATCTAGTATCTTGCAGTGCATTTTGACTAAAGGAATCGAACTCTTGGATTGCCAAATCTTATGGCCAAAGCAGTATGAAGGAGTTGATGGGCATCAGTAAAGATTTTGAGGTTATTTTCCTATCAAAAAAGGACTGGGATGATGACGTCGTGACGAAAATCTTTGACACAACTATCTTTACTGATGTCTCACAGATGGTGTTTTGTGTTGGTTCAGGAATCTTCTCTGTTACCTTAGATATATCTGATTCTACTCCTAGTGTTTTTTAAGCTGAATTACTGGCAATCACGGAAATGTTCAAGGTACCCAAATAACATCCAAACCAGAACCGGAATATGGCTATTATCACTGATAGTCAGGCGGCTGTTATACATATCTATTAATTCTAGTACATCATCCTCCTAATTGGTCCAGCAATACCAGTATGAACTTACTAGCCTAAATATTAACCACAATATTACTCTTATACATAGGTTCTGGGCCATTGTGAGGTGATGAGAATGAACGGGAAGACGATCTGGCCAGGCAAGGATCAGTCCTTCATATCTCACTTGCAGAAAGAGTCAACATTCCACCAGAAGTTATGAAGGGCAAAATTCTTTCAGTTTAACTAACCACATTATATGTAGAAAGATTTGGCTCACCTATCATAAATCCCGAACACTTGACCCAGGCAAGACATAGCCATTATCGTACCTACCTGTAGCGGACACTGGCCAAGAGGAGAGCATCCAGCGAAGCTAGGTATTCCTCACCATAGCTGTTGGGTCTAACAGGAAAAGGAAACATTCCTTCTCTGCCCAAATTTAGAGCACAATCATTAGGAAGAGCAGTTTTTGACGACATTGACGAAATTTTGTAAAAGAAGATCAAAGACTTGATCTCTTTTCTCGACGTGACGAAATGGCTCTAGGAAAAACCTCGGTTACTCTTCGCCGTGCCTTTCGTTTGACTCCTAAGGTCCCGAGCTAGGAGAATGAGGGCTTCGTAGGTAGCTTCTACTTTTTCAATACCAACTCGACACAGTGTGGTGGACCGACTGAGTGAGGGATCCAATTTCCGGATGAGCATGCAAAAATCAAAACACGCAATTAGAGACATCAAAACCTACTAGATCCATATTTTTGACCTTAATGCGAACTTGATGATTCCATGAGAATGTAAAGAATTTCTAATATCAATATCTTGCACAGGTTCATATGAGTTATGGTATCAGTGCTAATTTGGCCACAGGGCTAAATTGAAAGTGGTCGCCTATTCTACCTACCTGAAATGTCAGTAGAAACAGTTTTAAAAAAAAAGTTCAATGTAAAAAAAAGTTATCAATAATACCAGGAAATAACTTCTCTTATGTTGGGTTGAATGCCTTTAAACACTTTCATTTCGAGCAGTTAGCTGAAAATCCCACAATGTTTAAAATGTATATATTTTTTACCTAAAAGCATTTAATATGCGGTGAAATTTTCTAGTCTTCTATTTCTGCTAGCGGATGAAACATATATTGGTATTTTACATAAATTTAATCACTTAAGCAAGATTCTTACAGTAGAATCAGTACTTTCGTCAACTACTAATGAAAAGTACTGGCAACTAGCAGTACTAGAAATGATTTTTGAATTTTCTAGAGCCAGTCAACACCATGTGTAAGACTTAAAAAAAAAAAAAGGTGCGTCCATAGTTATTGGAAATTTTTTTAGATAAATTATATCAAAGGCAAATTTTTCTTTTTTTTTAACACTACTTCGTCTTCGGTTTCTACGCTGGTCTTCAATGACAATCCTTATTTCAGCTGAAAAGAAAAAACTAAGTTGCTTGCAGCACAGTTTGTTGTTAATTTGACGCTGTCAAATAGTGTCATGTTTCCTTCTGTAATTGAGAGCGTTTTTGATTTTATGGAACAAATCTTCTTTTGCACTCAAACAGTTGCACGAGTACTGAAAGGTCTTGATATACAGAAATCCACTGGCTTAGATAGCGTACCCCAATTGTTCTGAAAAGGTGTTCTTCAAAGCTGGCAAGACCATAGTGTATGCTTTTCCATCTGTCCTATCCTACTGGTCTCTTTCCAAGTAAAAGGAAAACAGCATTTTTCCAGCCTGTCCCTAAACAAGGCGAATCTTCCTCCCGCTGTAACAATCGTCCGATTGCACTAACATCCTTCTCTCTAAAGTCATGGATAAGGATAACCTATCTGCTCAGGAAATATCTTGAAAATAAAAGCTCCTCAATGATCGGTACTATGGCTTTCATAGCAATAGATCCACCTATGATCTGATGGTATATCTCAATGAACTTTTAAACGTCCTCAACTCCGAAGTTCGTTTCGCCGAGGTACGACAGTGGCCTTGTCCGTTAGAAGCTGTCTAACCCTTTTAAGATGCATTTATTGCCCGATGATTACCGACTCTTATAAAATCCACAGGTTTAATGCACTGTGAACTTTATTTTTCTAAGGGAATTTGATTAAATTCGGACAACTAGAATATTAACTGATGAGCTGCACTTTCATACCTAGGCGAAACGAACTTTGGAGTTGAGGTCGTTTAAACTTTCAGTTGAATTATCTCATCGAACTTTGGTACAAATCTTTAAGTCGTTTTGCAGAAAGAAAGATTCTTGCCCTTGATATTTCAAAAGCATTTGATAATAGTTTTGCATCAATCTCTTTTATCGAAAATGTGTGCATTTGATATTGATGAATCTCTTCTTCGATGAATTAGAAAATACCTTTCAAATCGCTCTATACTATTTTTATTCGACAGCTTCAAGTCTGAAATTCATCAGATAAATACTGGTGTGCCACAAGGCTCCGTTTGTCTCCCACTCTCTTTTTCATATTCATCAATGACCATTTCTCTGAAACTTCTAATTTATTAAATTGTTTTGTGACAAGTGTACTCTCAGCTTCTCATATTCGTTTCCAGATGCACGTCCTTGTCCTGAAATGCTCAATAAACTATTATAATCTCGACAGAATTGTCAAATTGGGAACCATAAGCTGCGTAAAATTTAATGCTTCAAAAACTCAATGCTGTCTTCTTTAGTTAATATGCTACCCACCCCCATGACATCCATAAGCGGCAATTGCATTAAGTAAACCGAACAGTTCTCAGAAACATTTGTATAATTTTAGCAGCGCTCCAATGTTTATTGTCTTTCATAATTTTACCGTTATTTTTATAAACAGTATTCTAGTAAAATAGCCAGTTGCATTGCTTGTCCTAAACAACTCAACTGTTATACTCGTGCTTCGGGGAATGCACATGAGCTTACCCTTAGGCCCAACTTCGGAATCACTGTTTAGTTCTGAGATTGTTTTTTTTGCGCCACTTCATGAATGTGGAAAAATTCACCGGCTTAAAATTTCTCTGCCATTACAATATTTAGTCATTGAAAACCAATGCGTTTCGACTAGAAGAAGAATTTATTGTTCTTGATAGTTCGAAAATATTGGCCCAAGAAAAATTTAAATTCACCTGTATAATAAAATTTAAACAAATTTTAATACTTCGCTTAAGCTGTATTCGAACAAACAGAAGGTGGGCAGAATTGTCGAATCCACTTTTTGTCGTCCTTTTTCAGTAGGTATATCAAGTTTGATCAGAATCCCGATTGATTATTTTTAACGAATTCATAACTTGTCGTTCAGTTGAAAGTAGAAATATGTTAAAAAGAATATATCGCAGTACGAAACACATTTGTCTGTGTGGCAGGCTTAAATTTCGACATACAATACTCCTCTTCGTCCATCGTGAGACTAAGTTGCGATATGTGTCCATATTTTGAACTTTTGTTGCGATGTAAAAGTCGTTTGGATCGTCAATCTCTTAGCCCGAAGATGTGAGATCGTCTTAAGAACTTAGAAAATCTTATCATGACTACAGCGATTCCTAAAAAGTAGCCCTATTAAAATAACTCAGCCTCTATAAGGTTTTGCTTTTCCTGTTGGAATAGTCGGTTAACTTCCTCCTATTCCCTCTTAAATTGTTGATTGTATATTTTAAGACAACCTTTATAAAAACGGCTTCCCTAATCCCTGCAGATATATGATGATCGGCAATCAGCAAACATTCTGAGGGGCGACTGAACTTAAGTTTCATGATGAAGAATCATAAAACCTACCACAGCTTCCAACGCTTCCATGCCGGACCAATCTCCCTTTTCCCAGAAACATTCCATAGCCCTGTTAGTAGTTGTCGTCGATAATCTTCTAACATAAACTATTCCTAAAACATACATATACTCTTCGAGGAATTTTCTTAATTAAATAATTAACACGCACGTTTATATCCGCATCTTTATGGCACACCTTTGACGTACCTTTAGTAAACATCCCAGCCGCCTCTGAAGGTTAGTTAAATAGTGTGTGTGTGTATGTGGATGCTGTCCTGATGTTGGCGAACATCCCGTCATCTTTTATTTAGTTGAGCTGAGAAAAGAATCATGCAAGGGAACTTGTTACACTACAAGAAAACTTATTAACTTGTCCATCGCCGTAATGCCAATAACTTGTGCACTCTAAACTGTAATCTCTGCCTTGGCATGATGGGTCCATGAAAATATAGCAACATAGGCGCACATATTTTTTATATGCAAAATGCAAAACTATTTCCTACAAAACTTATTGAAAGGTAGCACGTAAGCAATCATTACCCGGTCATTTTCTACAATTTAATCAATTAGGCGGCCAAGAGTTAATATCATGGCACAACATCACCCACTCATAAGTCAACTTGGAACGACCAAGTGCACAATCTTCTTCCGTTCCGATGCGCGATTCTGGTGCTCTGGAGCGACTTGAGACGTTCGTCTCACATTTCCAATGATGCATGGGATTGCTAGGCGTACAGGTGGCTGCGAAACCAAATAAGCACCTATACTCGTACATCTCTAGCCCCTTGTTGGTACACACTACAAACTCTCTGGTATTGATGCATTTATTTTCGCAGCAACAAGGAAACAAGTGAACTCTTTTGATCGAAAACTACTGATGCCAAAAGTGGAAGTACAGTATGTGTTACAGGAAGCATTTAATGTAAGTAGGTATTTTTAATCTAACGGTATAGAGGATGTTTTTGAAGAGGGCACCATTTTTATTGGGAATGATTTTGTTGCAATGTGTTTCACCGTACATATGAAATAAAATACATGACTGGGTCGCACGAACTTAAGAATTTCAAAAATGAATGTTATTAGAGAAAAACTGTTCATAAGCAATTTTTTTATAAAGTTATAGATTGTAAAAATTAAACGAAAGAAAAAAAAAATGTATCAAAATTTTTGGAACCGTTTTCAAGAAAAATACGATTTTCGAAAACCATTTTTTAACATTTGTATGGAGGGTACTGTTATTTTTGGGTAAAATAAATTTTGTTTTCTCATATCTTGTAGATTATACTAAAAACTTTTATTTATCAAGTTTTAAAAAAAATCGAGCATGGGGTTTTCGTGAACGAAATTTCCCTCGGAATTTTTCCCATCTTCGAAAATTGGAAAGGTCAATACTTTTGCACTGTTCATTGTAAGCTGACGACTGGCCTTTTTAAATGAGAGCCAAAGTCACTATGAAACTTAATTCTCAATATCAATAAATTCCAAGGGAAACTTTCGACATTATTCGAGATGAAAATTTTGAAAGTTGGGAACAATTCCCAGGGAAATTTTATTCACGATAGGCCCCATTGAGTTTTCAAAAAAAAATTTTGAGATTTTTTTTTTTAAATCCAAAAAAAATATTTTTGGAGAATTTTAATTCACAATAATATTCAAACTATTGGGGACCTTTAGCAGAAAATGATGAAATGATCAAAATCCGTGGTACCGTTTTTGAGTGGGGTACCAAAAATATTCATTTTTTGGAAATTTTTGTTTCAACCATTTCCTATCTTTAAATAAATTAATTTTTTTTTAAATCTGTTGGACAGTTTTTGAAAAAAAAAATATCTATAAAATTTCGAAAAAAATCGAATGGCAGGTACCGTTATTTTTGGTCTTACAAAAAAAGAAAGAAGGGGGAGAGGGGTTAAATTAAAAAAAAATCTACCAAGTTTCACGAAAATCGGCCGAACCGCTTAGGCTGTAGCCGAAATTTTTTAACTTTCCTTTTCCGTTGCAGCTCCAAAATGCTTGAAGACTTTAGTAGAACCTGGGTATCCATCAACCAGCGTCCTGTCCTCAGAGTATTTTTAAAAAGTTATAATAAGATACAGGCTTTCGAGCTATGTTAAAAATCGTTTGAACCAGGTAGTTCCAAAAATCTACGATCCTATCAATTATGAAGACTGGAACTCTCATATTGATGTACTCGCGGTTGAGGTGACGAATCAACTAAGTCCGGCGGACTCTTACTTAAATTTAAATTTTAAACATCGTAAATTGTAAAATTAAATATTAGTTAAAAATTTTGTAATTTAAACTTCTTTAGTATTAAGAAAATAGGTCTATCGGGATTGATAAACAAACGTAAAAAAATTCAAATCGACGAAATTTCAGAATTTAGCGATAAACCTTCACCTCTCGCTCGATGGATTTAGTTTTTGAAATATTGCTTCACGCGTCGAATAACTCGCGAATTATTTATAGTGCCTAACTAGGAGCATTCCTATAGGAGAAACTTTTTCCCGATATTATTTCTTTTAGATTTTCTCGAAAAATTTAGTTGAAAGTTATCTGAACTCGGCCATTTGAATTTGCCAAGCTTTGGAAGAAATAGAAAAACTAAGAAAACGCAATTGAGGAAATTTGTGAGGTGAAAGAAAAAAATCGGGGAACATTGAGGAAAATTCGAGGAGAAAGAGGCAGAGAGTCAGATAAGAGATTCACAGATATATAAAAGATATGTATATACAGTGATTTGCAGTAATTTGTGGGCTTGTGTCAGTTTCTGTAGATTTTATAATTTTAATTTACTAAATTTCGAACTTTATTCTATTTTATACTTATTTTTGCTTTTCTTTTTTCTTGGCTTAGTAATGATATCGTTGCGATATCATTCTAAGGTTTCCCAAATAAAATAATTTAATGTCCCCATTTGGACAAATAAAGTCTCGTGTTTTGTTCTTTGTCTTTTTTGTTCAAAGCCTCAGAAAAAATAGCTTTAAAATTTCCTAATTGTTTCACAAAAAAGAAACTCCTGACGCCGACTTTTAGTACGAAAACACATTTTTCCTTTGTTTTTTTTTTTTTTTTTTATAAATATTTTTCTTATCATTCGAATTTTATTAATATAATTCATCTATTTATTAAGCCCACCCCATTACTGTGCTAGTAGTGGTAGTAGTTTGTATGTTTTTTTTATAATTCACACGCGCTCATGGGTATGTTAAGAGACCTTTGTAATGTAAAAGACAGCACGGGCAATGGGAAATTAGGAAGGGAGAGAAAGGAGGTATCGATCAACATTGGTTTTGAATGTTTGCAAATTGAAATGTATTGTCAGTTGTGAAAACTATTAATATTAACCGGTCTCATCGTTTGACAGCTCCACCTTTCTGAATTTATATCGTGTTTTTCTTGCCGCTGCGCATGCAGGTTTCGTAGTTTGGTAATTAATTTAAGAATTAACTTAGTTTATTTTGATTGAAATATGTAAATCCATTGAGTTCGCAGATTGAAGTTCCACCATCATAACATTAAATAAGTTAAGTTACGGATCTAAAAAGGATTTTATCAAAAGTCGTAAAATTCTTCTTATTGGTTTGTTAGCATTTTTACAGTAATTTTTAAGGTAAACGAACAATTTCTTTCTTTTTATCATTTAGTTTTCAAACAAAAAAATTTTAGTTTATTTTTAAAAGTCCACAAAATATTTTTTGCTTGCCATATACTCGTATGACAGTTCAACGCCGTAGTAACCATTCGGCCAAGAGGTGCTAGTAAAGTTGAGTTAAGTTAATTTTATTGACTTAAAAAAATAGCCGGAGGCCGTCTACCAGAATGACATTTATTGTAATTTCATGCACATAAAAAGAAAAAATAATGTACAATATTTTTAAATAATAAAGATTTTTGTAATTTGTAAATAATATTTAAAGCAGATTTTGAAAATTTTTCTGGTCGTTCACCCTTAATAAGGTCCCTTAGCCAGCCTCGTCGAACGAATTATGCCGACTCTAAATATCGATTATTATTGGGGTCAGGAATCGAAGTATGGAACAATTTCGATAACAAATCGGATAGTATAAATAATAAGATTATTTTGAAATAAAATTACTTCGTCTTTGGAAACCAAACGAACAAGTTTTTTGTTTTTTACTTGAGAAGCTTGCGAGCTACAGGGTGATTGAAGAAATAGTATTGTTTGTTTCTAGACCAAAACCTCGATTGCGGAAGCCATAGTACGGGAGGTAGCGCTATAGTTGACGAAGTCATTTCATCCCGGCTGAAAATCATAACAATAATAGTTTTCCCCTAACACATAACAGATCTGAACGTCAGCTGCTCCGAAAGCGGTGGAGCTAAAGGAGGCAGCATGCAAAAGTCATTGGAAAAAAATTTGCTCCGATGAATTTTATACCAAGCGAAACTGTATTAAATTATTGTTTTAATCATATTTCTTCAAAAAATTATCGTCAGCTGTATTGCCGAGGGGGGGTTCAATGTCAGTCACGGGCATAAACCTCATTTAAAATTTGAAAAATAAATTTATTTTATACCTTATGAAATTTATATATCTCAATTTTTATACTTTTAAAATAATAAAGAAAATAGTCAGCTGCACTTTTGACGGGGGTAACACCGTCAGTCAGCGCGATAAACATGTCGCGCAATCAACGCATTCGAGCGTCGCATAGTATCTTTGGAACATAAACTGACGATCTTTACACCCACAAACAATCAGCTGACGACGATTTTTTGTTTCTTTAACATTTAAGTTATGTTATACTTAAAATTCAATAAGTATAACATCAATTTCATATAAATAACATCACAGTTTATTTATTTATTCCGTGTAGGTTTCAAATTACATATACAGGGTGATTTGCATAAGGTGTGACAAAAAGCTAGGGCATGTAGGTTGGACTTAGACAAGAAAAAAGTCGTATGGGAGGGGGGGAGTCTATTTCCCCCCGTTTAGGCGGGAGGGGCAATTTAAGAAAAAAATCACTTAAAACAGAAAAAAATTATTAAAAAATAACGGTGATACCTACAGAAAAATGCTATAGCATTTTGAAAAGCCAGAAATACATTCTTTAATTCTGTCTTTAAATAAAGTTGTTCGAGTGAATAGTTTTTGAAAAATTAATTTTCAAAATCGAAATTTTGAAAAAAAAATGAAATTTTTTTTTTAAACAATTTTTTTTTCAAAATTTTACGTAATTAAGTATTATTTTTTTATTCAATATTCAATGCTCTTATTAGTTTTTGATCAAACACAAAAAACCGGATGTCAAAATGTTTTGCAGTTTTTGAGAAAATCAAAAAAAAAACAAAAACTACTTTTGTTCTAAGAAAAGCCTTTTATTTTAGTTTTTTCGTTTTTGGATTCTTAGGTGAATTTACGATTGAAAGGATTAACTTTCTTTTTACTATTTTTTTTTATTATCGTCTTATAAGCATACAATAATGTGACAAAGAACTGGATTAACCATATTTCACACATTTTTTATTGAGAACACCTGCGTGAGAGCATTGGTTTAAAATTGACCAGTGCTCCAGTACTCCGTATTCTCGAAGACGTTGATCGATTCTTGAAAAAATCGTATGACTGGGACACCTCCTATTGGGATACAATTCAGCGTAGAGTCTTTGCGCTTCACGACTTCGACCATGAGCCATACCGTAGCAGTAATGCATATCCGTTAATCCGGTACAAGAGTAATT
The DNA here is from genome assembly GCA_963931855.1 of Philhelius festivus. NCBI lineage: Eukaryota > Metazoa > Arthropoda > Insecta > Diptera > Syrphidae > Philhelius > Philhelius festivus. The sequence goes on from OZ007555.1 coordinate 217,174,682, forward strand.
TGACATCGTGATATGTTGACGACTTGACATTCAAATTAGAAATAATTTGTACAACTCCGTTAGATTTTTATGCTTGGGGATTCATGAAGAACTATTTGTACGAAGTGGAAATAGAATCTTTGGAACAACTGAAACAACGGATTGAAGTGGCTGGAGTCAAATTACAGGAAAATTTATCAAGTATAAATTTATGTGCAGCAATAAGAAGGCACTATAATCTTTGCCTTCTACAAAATGGGGATCATATGGAAAATTTTTTGTAATAAGCTTTAGTTAAAAAATAGTTAAAAATTATAATAAACAGTAACTATGTATTTTATCTAAAAATGCATGTATTTCTTATTTTAATTGATTTCAAGATTCAGGAACATTTTTGTTCTTATTTCGCAATTGCATTTTTCTGTCACTAGTTAGGGCGTGTAACGTTGCATTATTTAAAAAACATTCGCAGGTCAATATTAATCCAATGCTCTCACGCAGGTGTTCTCAAAGAAAAAATGTGTTAATCCAGTACTTTGTTACTTTATTGTATGCTTATAAGACTGATAATAAAAAAATTTTACAAAAAAGTTAATCCTTTCTTTCGTAAATGCCCTAAGCCAAGCCGACCCCACCATAATAAAAAAGTGGCAGGTCAATTTTAAACCAATGCTCTCACGCAGGTGTTCTCAATGAAAAAATGTGTGAAATATGGTTAATCCAGTACTTTGTCACATTATTGTATGCTTATAAGACGATAATTAAAAAAATAGTAAAAAGAAAGTTAATCCTTTCAATCTTAAATTCACCTAAGAATCCAAAAACGAAAAAAACTAAAATAAAAGGCTTTTCTTAGAACAAAAGTAGTTTTTGTTATTTTTGACTTTCTCAAAAACTGCAAAACATTTTGACATCCGGTTTTTTGTGTTTGATCAAAAACTAATAAGAGCATTGAATATTGAATAAAAAATAATACTTAACTACGTAAAATTTTGAAAAAAATTGTTTAAAAAAAAATTTTCATTTTTTTTTTCAAAATTTCGGTTTTGAAAAGTAATTTTTCAAAAACTATTCACTCGAACAACTTTATTTAAAGACAGAATTAAAGAATGTATTTCTGGCTTTTCAAAACGCTATAGCATTTTTCTGTAGGTGTCACCGTTATTTTTTAATAATTTTTTTTCTGTTTGAAGTGATTTTTTTCTTAAATTGCCCCTCCCGCCTAAACGGGGGGAAATAGACTCCCCCCCTCCCATACGATTTTTTTCTTGTCTAAGTCCAACCTACATGCCCTAGCTTTTTGTCACACCTTATGCAAATCACCCTGTATATGTAATTTGAAACCTACACGGAATAAATAAATAAACTGTGATGTTATTTATATGAAATTGATGTTATACTTATTGAATTTTAAGTATAAGATAATTTAAATGTTAAAGAAACAAAAAATCGTCGTCAGCTGATTGTTTGTGGGTGTAAAGATCGTCAGTTTATGTTCCAAAGATACTATGCGACGCTCGAATGCGTTGAGTGCGCGACATGTTTATCGCGCTGACTGACGGTGTTACCCCCGTCAAAAGTGCAGCTGACTATTTTCTTTATTATTTTAAAAGTATAAAAATTGAGATATATAAATTTCATAAGGTATAAAATAAATTTATTTTTCAAATTTTAAATGAGGTTTATGCCCGTGACTGACATTGAACCCCCCCTCGGCAATACAGCTGACGATAATTTTTTGAAGAAATATGATTAAAACAATAATTTAATACAGTTTCGCTTGGTATAAAATTCATCGGAGCAAATTTTTTTCCAATGACTTTTGCATGCTGTCTCCTTTAGCTCCACCACAAGTGCGACAACTGACGCTCACTTTACTGAATTTCGAACATTAAACAACTGTTTGAAGTAAAATTCATTCGGCATAAAATTCCTAAAAAAATTGCAGCGCTACCTCCCGTACTACCAGAGGTCCAAGCTGAGGCATTCTTTGAATGCTAATCAACTGGTAGAAGATTCAATTCACATGCTAAGGTGTTATGTTGGTGATAGGTGCTACGAGTATCACCAACATAACATCGGTACTGCCACTATTCTGCTTCGTTCATAAATTAATCATAAGTCAAATTTCCAAGTTTCTCTAGCCGGTCTTTGAATTTCAGTTTAAATGATTTAGAGGCTTCATTGACTGATATCGGTGAAGCAGTTGAACACTCGGCAGCTATAATTTTCCCCACTCTTTTGCAGGAGTTCCACCAAAATCTATCTTTTGTGACAAAACTAATTTTGGAATTCGTCTTTGACCCATCGCCATTACTTTTGCTACGTAGTCGAAATGATTCTTCGAAGTATCTAAACAAACGTGTACTATCCTTGGCAATTTGAAAGAACTTCGTATAAAGAATCGGATGAACCTTGCAAAGGCTTCAAAAGCAAGGTACCCCCCTACTTGAGCTCCATAAAAGCGTATGAAAATTATGGTTGCACGAACAATTTTATTTTTTGCTGTGTGGAGACATGTTTGTGTTGATGATGCAAGCTCTTCATACGGAAGACATAGAACTTTTAGCTTTAGATGATTTGGCCTTTATATGTTTATTTAAGTTCAAATTTGAAGCAATCAGGATTCCTAAATACTCATATTCTTTGACAATTCGTATTTATCCTCAAAAATCCACTTTTCCATTCTGGAACACCCGCCACCACTTTTTCTTAATATCAACATTTCTGACCTCGAGAGGTTAACCGTTAGGTTCCAGTAGAGTTCCAGTCTGTTCATCATCAACTGAATGCCATCTATAGTTTCTGATATGTTTTTACTTTTAAATTGATTCACCGCATAAAAAAAGTTGTTTATGCAATTATAAAATAAATAAAAGTTTACTATCATCCGTGTTTAACGCCCACCGAAGTAGAAAACTCATCTGAAAAGAATTTAATAATAGTGTATCCCGTTTGAATTAAAAAGTATTGTTCCTAATATCTAAGCAGCAGTGTTTAGAAAAAAAAACACACTTATAGTTGCCGGATCTTCGGGGTCTTTTTTTTTTGTTTTTGAATCTAGTACAACTCTTTCAATTTCAGGTAGAGTATTGAGGCCATCTAAGTAATCTTCAACAATTAATCTCGAATCCGTGCCACCGTCCGAAACCCAGGCGGGTATTTCAACAGTGTCATATTTCATGGACTCTAAGGGCACACTTGGTCCTTTCAAATTAAAAAAGAATTACATCACACACAGCTTGTTTTATTCAATTTTAGAATCTACCCACCATTTATAACATACATATCTCTGATGTTAGAATCTTTGTTTCCTTTGTATAGTCAAGCAACTTGTTGGTGAACCATATGCATCCTTTCCATTGATGCTTTTTGTGAGCTCTAAGTGCAATAGTGATCTCTTCTGTTATGCTTCGATTGCTTTTCCTTCTACACCAGACTGTCCTCACAACACGCCTACTCAAAAAGGAATCCTCAACGAACCGACGAAATTGTTGACGATCCCATCAGCTAGAGTTCAATGCATCCTTTCGCTTTTTTTCGCCGCACATATCTGAACACGCATTCCGAATTCCCAATCGAATCCAAGGATGATTTGCCGCTCCAATGTTAGCCAAAGTCTGATACGGCAGGAAAGTACTCCAGCAAGACAAAAAATTGAATCCAAAGACCAACGAACAGCTGTTTATGGCTAAGCTTCCCTGTTGGACAATTTGCATAAATTTCGTTGCCAATTTACACCCAACTATGAGGCAGCTATCGGAGCTATTTCACATTATGATTCCGCTGTCTTTTTCCTCCCTGCATGATCGTCGTCGTCTGGAAATGGAACTATTCCAAGTGGTGTTGCTTTGGCCGGTTTAAGTTATGCAAATAGTTATTGGATGTAAATCGTTCAGGTGAGATAAAAAGTTCTGCTGCTGCAGCTTCTACTGTCGATGGGTTCTGCTGTAGATGACACGACGACGACGACGAGGACGTGTCGGAATGGACGAGTGGGGGCACCAACCTCAATCATGATGATGGGTCGATACACCACCACCGCCATTCACATTCTCATTCTCACATGGTGGTTTGTGTCTGAGGTGTGGGTTAATTTGCGCACTTCAGCTACCGCTAGCTGAGATTACATAATTCATGTAATTTTGATGGAAACGTTATAGTTTTCGTTTTCAATTAGGGCCTCATAGATTGTAAGCTATGTGCGCTCAGTTGTGCGATAGTTGATGTGTCATTGAACCAAAATTGATGGAAGATTGCGGAAGTGCTTAGTATTTACTTGGTGTAAATATTTTCTGTCAGAGTTGCAGGTGTTGGACACAAGATTAACAACTACAGTCTAAGCTACAATGTAAAAGGGAGAAAGATAGGTATGTATGGGAAGTGTGAAGTACGGCAATGGCTAAGAATAATGTCCCATTTTGACAGTGATGAGTGGTTATAAAAGTCGTTGTAATAGCTAACAAGGGTGTTTAGTAGAATGTATGTACATATTTGTATAGTTATTTCTAAAATGTTTGATTTATTTGATATTGATTTTTATTTAATTAACTTTTTGTCAGTAAATGTCAACGTACAAAATGTATAGAAAATAGCTGAACTTCGATTTTTAATCTATGACACAAGATGCCAACTGAATTGAAAAAGAATTAAAATCTAAAGGGTCTTACAATAAGGGGCAATTTATTATTGTCTTATGTGAAAGACCTTTCAATAACAATTAGTGGAGTATGAAATGGATTTGTAGGAACCAGTTTGAGAGGTCTTATTTTCGATGGATATGGTGCTAAGACAAGGGTGTCATGGTTATATTGAGGTTAACAATTGGCATATACCCGTGACTTATAAGCAAGTCGAACAAGAAAAAGTCCAAAGGTCATTTCAAGCAATCAATTATCTCCTGCAAAATGTCCATTGTGTCACCAGCGTGAAACGGAGACCATTTGGAATTATGTACATGGCGTGCAAATCCATATCATCTAATTTGGGGCAAAAGAAATTATAGCTTGTAGAAGACGTACAAATTTACAATAGTGCCTCCGTTCGACGTTTTTACTGATCTGCTTTCAAATACACCATAGCCCACACATAAGGCATTTCTTCATGTTGCTTGACACTGTGATTTGCCTAGTTGATTTGGTTTTAGTGCCTGAAACTTAAGAAAAAGGGTCCAAATTGAACCATACGGATCTAAGCTACATGTGGTTCCAGCACATCAAAATTGACACTGTGCATGAACGGTTAGAAGATAAGGTTATCTCTAGCAGAGGTGAAATGAATCAGCACTTAGGTTATGCAATTTGAAGTCGCAGGTCTATGTAAATAAACCAAATTCGACCGATGCCTTTAACGTGAGCATAATACGAAAATATGTCATATTCCATACATACTGGTATACATAGAGCTTTCAAATAAAAAGGATTTTTTTTTGCAGGCCTTGTTTTATTTTATTTCAACATCTACGCACCCTTATTGATAAACCCTTTAGTTATGCTTTAAATGCTTTTGTAAAGCTGTTAAAATTATTTGCAAATAAGTAAAAAAGATGTGGTCAAGACAATGAAATCTCTTTAAAAAATTATAACACAATAAAAATCGGCACTGCAAAAATAGTTCAACAAGACTCCCAACTCAAACATTGACTTCATTAAACACTTTTTGCAAAAAAAAATCTATACTAATCGTTTGATTTCTTTGTGCGGAAAAGTTCAAAAATGTTAACAATAATATTTCCGAAAAACAATGTTCGTACTTCCTGTCGCAAGCATACGTCATGTTATGTTTCATGTTTTTAAAAACTAAAAAATCTTAAAACTACTTTTGGAAGAAATTTTTTCGAAATATTGGTTCGAATGGAAAACGGTTTTCAGACTAAGTTAGGAAAATTAAATTGGAACTCAGAACCTAGAAATTTGTTAAACTTAAAGAAAATTATTTAAATTAAATTGAATTAGATAAGACTGAATAGATGTCATTCCAAATCTAGTTCCTTTAGCTTCACTCAGAGAAATAATATTTTTATTTTCGTTTGTTGCTAAAGAATATCGTTTGAATTAAATGAAAATCATTTGCAGGGAAGTTAAAACGTTTGCTGCAAAAGAATTTCATTCGTCACAACTGAATTTCGTTTGATCCAAATTATATTGCAATAACAGCAAACATATTGCAAAACAACCCATTCGTTTGAAGCTCAATTTTGTGAGTTTATTGCGGCAAACGAACACATTCCCCAGATCTAAACTGCTTGTTGTTTGCTAGCAATTGTTTTTGTTTACAGCAAACGAATGAATAGTTTGCAAAGAACCTTTTCAGATTGTTGTTTGTTGCAAAAATGTTCTCTTTTAATGTTAATGAACAATTCAATTACATCAAATGAATGAAGAATTTGGGATTAAAACTTTGATAGAGCAAGGGAATAAATTTTTTTGCAAACGAATAAATGATTGCTGGGAATTCTGTTTTTACTAAGTTGTGAAAAACTGATTTCAAGTTTGGGACAAACACGTCAAGCAGTTAAGACAAATGGATTATTATGGATTTGAGTTTCTTCAGAATAAATTGCAAAAATAATTTAATTTTTAATTTTGAACTAAAATTATGTAATACCAATTTGTGCAAAAACACTAGAAAATAAACATTGCAATTCAATGTAAAAATTCACAAATTTTTTTCAAATAGCACTTGAAATGATACTTTTTTATAAGAATATGTTAAATGATAAAATAGAAAAGTTGTTTTCAATAAAGGAAAAGCATTTTTATAAATATAGATACCTATCTCTTTTTTGTCATGGTTCTTCTATTATGTTCTATGATAACAACAAATATAAATATGTATTTGTTTATATTAATTGAACACTAAAAAAGTTTTGTAGGTAGGTACTTCTTCATATTGCCTTACTTTCATTCTCAAATTAAAATTTACAAGTAGGTAATAGGTACCTACCTATAGTGCCCCACGGGCTCAAGGAACACTCTCCACCTGACCACCTCGAATGTAATACTACCTGGCTAAAAGTATCACATAATACAAAACGTCACTAAGTAAAATGCCTTCTAACGAAAATAAACTTTTAGTAAGTTTAAAAGGAGAAATCAGCCATATTACGCTTAGAATTGATGAGCAATCTTTTCTTCTTCACAAACAAAAACTGTAGACACTAATATTATCTTATGCTTAGGTATGTATGTGTTTTTATGAGGAACCATTAAAAAACTGGTGTCGTTAAAAAATGACAAATATAGACTAAGAGCTCACAGTAATTTTTGGATGTGATTGATAACAAAAAATAATTAGCATAATTAGATAGGCCTTTAGGAGTTATTTACAAATGTGAACGTCTTGCATTGTCTAGTCGGAGCAATAGTGCATAAGAGTGCATCAGATATGCGATTCTTTCCAAAGCCTACAAAATTGTGATACAAAATTTGCCATAACTTCAAAATGAAGAGCCCTGATTGCAAATATCGAAGTCCTATACGTTTTTAAGGCGGTCTTCTTCGTGCAAGAAGTACGGTTTTCTTATCGCGTCTTGCAGGCAGAAGGCTGTCTGCAAAACGTATTAGACCTCAATATGTACTTTCAATCAGGGGGGTTAACTCTACATTTTGGCAAAGTTGTTATCACAATTATTTGGACTTGGAAATAACTGCTTATATAATGCACTTTTATGCACTATAGCTCCCACTAGACCATGCAAGACGTTCACATTTGTAAATAACTACTAAAGGCCTATATCTAATTTCGCTAATTATTTTTTGTTATCAGTCACACCCAAAAATTGCTGTGGGCTCTCGGTCTAAAAGGTTTATAAACTTTTGAATTACTCAGATACCTATTTTGCTGAAATTTGTTACTTCTATTCTAACACCTCTTGAGGCATAACACCACCACCAATCATGAACGATTAAAACAAAAACATTCATCCACAATGTAGAATATATACCTACATATGTATGTACCTACCTTACCATTTTTGTTTACTGTTAAATCTTTGCATTAATATCTAATGTTGAACTTAAATACGTATGTCCCTATTTAAACATACTTTAATGGACACATACCTACTGCTTTCGTAGTTTGAATATACATGTATACCTACTATTAACATGCAATTCAATTTATATTTCATCATCACAATGGAAAAACTAGGTAGGTAGGTCTATGCAAAGAAAAATCTCTTCCTTCCAATTAAACTTTTTTTTATTACGAATTTAGGTGATTTATATTCAATAAAAATAACTTGATCATAAGAATGATTTTCAAAAATTATGTTTGATAACTGATTAGATACATATAGGTACAAAACATTATGCAAACGTTACGTCGACCTACAAAGAACAATAAAACAAATAAAATAAACACCTATCTACATAGGAACATAATAGGTAGGATATGATTTTTTGTTACATGTGTTTCCTTTTAAATTGATTAATAAATAGGAACTTATGTTTAGTAAATTACTTTCGAGATCAAACTTAAAACAAATCATTTTTATAATTTAAATTGTTAATTTATTTTTCTAGCGTCTCCCTGGCCAACGAATGCAGCAAAAGCAAGGTCCCATTAAAATATCGATCCTGTGAAATAAACACCATAATTGAAGTAAAAATGTTTTGACTTCTAATCAACAACTTCAAATTACTTGTCTGGTTGTCAGTCTCAAATCCAAGACGTTTATCTATTGATCTCCTTTAGCATACAAATTAATATTATACATGTACATGGCATTATACATGCATTCAATGCCATAAGGACTTAAGGGATACTATTTTCCAGGAAATTCCTCCTCATTTTCAATAACTTGTTGCATGAAAAAATATGTACCTAAATATGTATGTACATACATGCATCGCGCCGCCGCGCCGACACTGGTTGCTATGAAATTTGTAGGTAGACGACACTTTTACCATTATTATTATTTAGGTACTTCATGAACTTTTGTTTTTTTGATTGAATAGAATCTATAATTAAAATAAATTGAATTTGATTCACTAGATTATCGTTTTTAACATAGGTATTTACCTCAAAGAATTTTTTCAATTTTTTCGGTTTCTCCATAGGTACTAAATTATAGCAAAACAAAGATTTTGTTTCTCCCTATCAGTTTTCTCAAAAACAAAAACAAAGTAAAGTAAACTCCCAGTAACTGTAAATCTTCATCGCCGTCGTCGGCTGTCGCAGCTATGGATACACACACACACGTCGCGGTCGTCGCTACTGTTGAACGTTCAACCACGTAAGCTACGAAACGAAGCCAACAAACAACGCATACATGCATGCAATGATTGAAATTATTTTGGGAGGGAAGCCTTCTGACGGCTTCTGATCTTCGTATTAAAAACAGTGATGCTACATAAATATTTAAAATACACAATTGATACCACTTTTTACTCGTAGGTAGGTATATGCGCAAACAAAATGGATTCAATAAAAACAAAGAATTGTTTTTAATACAAAATCCATACCGTCTGATTATTACAACTGACAAATAAAGCACGAATAACGGGTTAAATATTGATCATGATTAGAGTTATTGTCGAGATTTGTGGTAGAATTTATCAAAAAAAAAAATTTTATTCGATTGTTTCAGATCAAAAAGGTTACTTTTAAAACCATATTTTATGTTACAATTTATCAATCACATTATATCTACTCGTACTTACAAAGAAAATTAGAATTTAATTAAACGTAATTTATTCGATGTATCATCACTGTTTTATCATTTCTACAGCGTGCATCCAAATAGATTTCAGTGTTGCCTACCTTAGAAGCAATATGAGCAATATAAGACTTTACAAAAAAGTGACCTTGTTTGATTTTTATTATTTAATTAAGTACCTAATACATTTTTCTGGTTTTACAAGATAGGACCAGAATATTTTCATTCATTGACCACTTACACCGTTCAATGAACTATCTTACAAGTCCAACAAAAACAGTTTCGTGTTAGGATTAATGCAAGTTGATAACTAGAAAAACCAGGTTTTTACTGCATTCAAAATCTAATCCTTTTTATAGGTCGTCAAAGATAAAAATTCCTCATAATCCTAATTATATATATAAATAAAACAAAAATATAACATTTTGTTAATCCTTTTTTGTTTCGTTTAAGACTTAAAAAAAGAAGTACCTACTAGTTAATTGTTTGCTTTACTCGGAAATCTACAAAATAGAACGTATCTCTTCTAAGAAAAGAGATAGTTTTTTTTTATAAATTCTTAGAAATTTTTTTTATTGATCAAGGCATTTAGTTGATATTATAATGAAAGAATTCATCTAAGTCATTTTTTTCATAAACAAAAGAGGAGAAAAAGTATATATCATACATTCTCATTTTCAGTATTTGTAAAAAGTTCTAAATGAATTCAGAACTGTGAAATAATAATGGTTTCGTATAATATAATTTTTGATCATACGAAGAGTTAAACTGCAATATTGTTCAAGAGGGCAACACTGAATCATAACCGAAAGCCAGTAGTATAAGTATATCGCGCATGTATACAATGCGTTGTGTTGCATTTGCGCCAAAAAGGTAAGTCGGCACTAGTTTTCTAAAGATTTGATATATGGAATTAAGCACTTTTTGAATATATTTGAGGATATTAAAAACTAATTGCGTTTGTGTATAAATCTGAATACTTACCTATATGATGAAACATCGACTTATGATTCAGATATAAAACGAACTGACACACCATTTGGTACCTATAGTATAAAACAATTACCTATGTCAAAAATATAAAATTTATTTTACGCTGTTATCTTGTCTCGTAAATGAAACAATTTTAGATCATAAAGAAAACGCGTTTAAATGACACGCGAACACAAATATATGTGGTTAAGCTATTAAAATTAATTTCGTGATATCTCAAATCAACCAAATTTTATTCGAAAACCCAAATGAGTTACCATCCAGAGAAATTAGTTCCTTTTGTGTGGTTTTCTTGTCAACTAAAAATCCTTAACGACTTAAGAAATGTATTTCGATATGTAGGTACAACCAAATACAACTTATTTGAAGGTCTTCTTCAATTCCGGATTAATTTTACAATTTTGCTTGCAATAAAAATCAATCTCGATTTTTATTAGATTAGACCTCCAAATTCACTACTTCTTTCACAAATATCTTTTTTGAATAATTTTATATAATTAGTAGGTACCTATAGAATTTAGAACGATTTGCAAAATTTAATAAAATAAGTTCTCATACGTGACCTACTCCGATGAAGCCACACAAAATTAAGATAAAATAAAAAAAATTCTCTCAAATTGCATGTGACATATTCATTTCGTACTATAGACTCTGAAAAATATCCAATTTTAATTAATACGTGCTATTTTAACTTAAAATGTATGAAAAAAAGTTTCAACTACGCATTTTTTATCGTGAGAAAAACTATCTCTTGTGTGGACGGGGTGTTATGCCAAAACGACCGCGTCGCACATACATCGTCAAAGGAATGTAATATTAGTGTTACCTTTGTTCAGAAACAATGTGAAGCCAAAATATTATTTTATATTTTTAGAACAGAAAAGAAATGTCAATTTGTCTCTTACAATAAACTATATTATGTACATGTGTATTGTGTAGGCACAAGTAATTATTGAATGCTGCAAAGAATTTTTTATTATGCATTGAAGTGTGCTATTCATGTAACAAAATATTGCTAAGTAAATGGTTTTAACATACATTTTCTATTTGAAAAAGTATGTTTGTAAGTTTGTGTGGTCAGAATTAAGAAGTGCAAGCGAAATTTAGATATAGAAGCAGTTTTAAGTCTTGATTTGCAAACATTTCAAAATTTTTGGAGACAAAAGCAAAATTGTATATAAAGGTAAGTATGTAAATACCAGGGTTGCAAATTTTAGAATTAAAAAATCCATAAGTCATAAGTCTGCAGATGACTTGTGAATTAAAAAAAATTAATTCATAAGTTAGTTAGTGACTTATGATTTAAAAAATAATTAATTCATAAGTTATTAACTCATGAATTGAAAAAAACAATAATTCATTACCTACTAACTGACTTATGAATTAAAAAAAATCAAGTCATGACCAAGCTAATGACGAATTAAAAACATTTTAATTCACTATCTACTAAGTGATTTATGAATTAAAAAAAATATTTCATCACCTACTAAGTGACTTATGAATTAAAAAAATTGTAAGTCATGAGCAAGTTAGTACTTATGAATTGAAAAAAAAAATAATTCACGAAACACTAATTGACTTATAAATTTAAAAAAAATTTGATTCATATGCTAATGGATGAATTCTGATTAAAAAATTATTAATTGGAAAATTTAGAAGATAGCATGATAATTTTACGGCACACAAAAGCATGAAATATACTTTCGTTAATAATTAAAAAAAATTTGAAGTCAAAACAAGCTTAATCATTTCCAATCTACCAACTAGCTTGTGAATTAAATTGTTTTTAATTCATAAGTCACTTAGTAGGTTGTGAATTAAATTTTTCTAATTCATAAGTCACTAACTTGCACATGACATAAATTTTGTTTAATTCATAAGTCACTTAGTAGGTTCTGAATTATTTTTTTTTAATTCATAAGTCACTTACTTGCTCAAGAATTACATTTTTTAATTCACAATTCACTGAATTGCTCATGACTATGACTTAAATAAATACGAATTATAATTTGATTCCGTTTAAGTAAGTGTGTACTTAATTCAACCAATTATAAATACCTTAAGATAAGTTTGAACGTATATTTTTAAGAAAAGTCTATCAAATTAGTATAATTTGCAAAACAAATTTTATTAATCGGGTTAAGTCTGAAAATAATGATTTAAATTTGTATACATTTTCAACACGGCAACACTTTTGTAAAACTATGCATCTGTTCAGGACCCTTTCAAAACGGTAAAGTCGTTGCGTTTAATCGCGTCTGTCTGCGCTGAAGCAAATCATTTTCATTTTATGTCTGGTAGTGGTAATGAAAGTGCGTATTTTGTTTTCGGAGAAATATTATTATTTAAAATTTCATTTCATCAATAAAATAAAATTGTTTTCAGTGAAATATAATTGTACTAAAATTGTTATTTATTTACGTGACCTTTTTCTACGATTTTTAATTGGATCTACAGCCCGCTTTAAAAAAGATCCAATTATAATTGTACTAAGAATATTGAAGACATTAAGGAGTATGCTTCTTTTTATTACTGCTGTGTACAAAAAATTATCTTCAATAGTCCGAATAAAAGGATCATCAAATTCAATAACATACTCTGAGTTAGTCAAATCTGGTGAGTATTAATTACTTAAATAGGTATAAATATTCAGTATTAAAGGTTATTTTATAATATCTTTAGTCAAAGATCAATTCAACATCGTTGGAAATATAAAATTTTACGATGCAAAAGCTTCCGCTTATATCTCGGACGAAGACGTCATTGATTACATATTGCAGTTTAAATCTTCTACAGGCTGGACCTTAGGAGTGCTGGACGATAACGTTGATGAAATACCAGGTAAAATTTAGTTTAGGTATTTATGAAATTTATGATCGATTTTTCTCAGTCAATTCTGACGCCAAGCCGAACTTTTTATGTGTCAGTTAGACTACACAACGAGGGCATTTATGTCGATTTCCTTTTACACTAGGGATTTTAGGGATTGCGATCCCTTGTCAAATTTTGTCTTTTTAGTGTGGGTATTTCGTATACATGTAAATCCCTCTCCAAATACGGATTTGAAGGATTTGATCTCTGTGAAAAAAAATCGATTTTTTTTTGGTGTGAAGGAACGTAAAATCTGTGGTGAAAGTCAAAATTTGACAAGGGATCGCAATCCCTAGTGTAAAAGGAAATCGACATTAGTCAACCTGTTTTTTTTTTTCAGTACTCGTAATATGATTTTTGAAATTTTGTAGCTCCATTTTTGAATGCTCAATCTCTAAATTCTGATTTCAACTCACGTTGTATTGACTTTTCTATAACTTTTTGGACCAGTTAATTAACTAATTTCATTCAGAAATTGAAAAAGCATAAATGTTTTAGATATCAGCATTCAGTATAATACAAAATTCCGTCTAGTCTCAAATTTTAAAAATATTTTACAATAAAACAGAAGGCAAAAGTTTTCCAACACTTAAATTGAATGGCGAAGGTATAGCGTATCGTTTTATTTAATATTATATAGCCAGCCATTTAAAATTTTATATAATTTATTTTCATTTATTAAAATTTAAGGATCCCAAGGAAGTTCATTAATTATAATTGAAAATGATGAAATAGCACCATCACCATCTGTTGAGTCAATAGAGTTTGTAGATACTGTAGAAGAGTTAGAAGAGTCTGTTCAAGGACCTAACATTAAGATTTTAAATACGATTCCTCAAGAAGAAACGTCTTTGGAGAATAACATTTCAAGGTGTGGTGTGCAAACAACTATTGTAACCAAAATCAATCCCGAGGTAAAAATATTAAAATATTATTAATATTTAATCGATTTTCTATTTCAAAAAATGCAAAGGGCATTAATACTTTCCATTAAATGCATTGAGTTCAGTATTTGTCAAAAATTTTGAAATTAAACATACTCGTATATTTTCAAAATTATACTTTATACGTTTTCTTTTTGTGGTCTATTGTTTAAATGACAAAAGAAATTCAAAAAATAGTTTGAGCTTCTTCGAAAACTTTTTGAACTTGAATGTAGAATCGATAAAAAACTTGTTTTTGTTAAAAGTGATCTTATTGGAATTTCTACGAACTTATGTGTTTTATATCTATATATATATATATACATAGTGTGTTTATCTTCTTTTTGGAATACAGGTACTCAAAAAATATAAACACGTAGACTTTATTATCCTGCTAAAACAATTTGAAAAGAATGCCTTTTTTACTAATTCACAAAAAATTAAGCTTAGTAAGCTTATAATACAGATTGTACTGGAAGATGACTTAAAATTGGAGTAAGCAAACACCTGCTAACACATAATAAAGGCAGCCCAGTAAAAAAATTTGAAATGCAGGGCCGTTGGTTCGGTTATTGATTTTTCTTTAAGTCGTATGTCACTTTTCTATTAACTTTCAGTTATAATTTTTTTTATATCATAGTGAAAAACGTTTGCTCATTGCCAAAACCCAAAAACAAATTATGTTAACTAATGGAACTCTTTTTGAGTCTGAAAGTATATAAAAGTGGTATAATGTTTTGTAAATATGTATGGATTTGTTTACATTAGAAATGCATGTATAAAATTTAATATAACGATCAATCCTCTAGACTTTGCCATTTATAAATATTTGTAAATCACATTTACTTGATACATCTTGTATATTTATAAGAATGGATTAATATGATTTAACATATTATATTTGGGTCATTTACATTGGGTCAAATTAACATTTTTTATTGATCGTTTGAAAAAAAAATTTTCAGTTTTTCTTGGGTTTTAGTTTCTAAATCTATAGTAAACAAGTAGAAAAGAAGTTCTCCGAGTTGCGCAAAAATAATTTCAAATATTTTTCATTTTACGAGTATTTTTCGATAAAAATGAAAGTTGAAAATTTCGAATGTATTAAAAATGTTCTTTTCTTGCATAAAATAACAATAATCCGCAAAATAAATAGTAACAATAAATAGTTAAAATTTTGTGGAAAGCAAATAAATTTAATAAGATAATTAATAAAAAAGTTGTTTGTTTACGAAATGATTTCGTTTAAAAGCATGAAAGAGTCAAAAAATATTTTTAAATAACGGCACATAACTTTCTTGGAACTTTTACGGTACCAATATTGTAAGGAATGATGAAATTCAGTATATTTATCTAGAATATAAAAAATTAATAATAATATGAGCCATTATAAACTAAAAGAACAATTATTAAAAAACAAATACGAAAATGGCCACGGAGATTACAAAATCGACTATTTCTTAATTTTAATATATGTAGTCAATGTAATTCAATGTCATCCAAAAACTTTCTTTTGGCGGTGGTTAGACTAAAAAATATTAATATGGTACAAAGGTAACAAGGCCACGGAGACTACACTGAATTTTTACTCGGATGAAAAAATTATTTTGTATGTAAATTTTAAAGGAATTAACTGCAATAATTAAATTATAATAAAACATGAAATTGAAGGTTTTCTGACGTACTATAAGGTGATGCATCGTAAAAAATTATTAAAAATTGTTTAGTTGTGAGAAAAAGCGAAAATGTTTAATAATGTTTTTTTTTCAAAATCTTGTCACACTCACTCAACTAAGTATTGGGACAACAAAAAATTTTTTTTTTTTTGCATATCATAAAATTGAAGTTTAAGAGAAGGCCTTTAAAACAACAAGGTCCAAAATTAAAAAAAAAATCATTTTCATCATTAAAAATATTAATAAAACTGATTAAGCATCAAAATCACATCCCAAAAAGGCCACGGAGATTACACATTATTAATTACCATGGCTATTCGTTACCATCAATCGATCTGCAAATTTTTTCTTATAACGCTGACATATAAACACAGTTCCATGCCAAATTTCAAGTCTTTAAATTGAAATGCAAAAAAAATAGAAGCTATAACGCTAAAAATGTAATTTTTTTAAAACGACCCATATATGAGTCATTCAATGACCTTACGTAAAATCAGAGTCAATTTTGTTACAGAATCTTTAATATTTTCTTTACTGGGCTTCCTTTATATGAGTTAGTTAATAATAAAAAGTAACGTTTCTATAGAAAATGTATTTATCAGATTGAATCTATGGTATGATACGAGCTACTGAATAGACGTGTTTTTCTCTCGGCTGGCGATCTCTTAAAATTTCAATTAAAAATAACGCAATTTGCCTTTAAATTTAAGTGAAACCCCACAGTTTTTGAAACTTAAACATCAAATAAATAAATAAATAATTTTTCCGAGTGACAGTGACAGTAAAATAACATTATTTTCTTTCTTTAAAGTTAAAGTTATTTGCCAAAACAAATTTTTCTTGTTGAAGTTTTCTTTGTTTTCTCTACTTCATTTGTATTATACAACTTACATCCTAAACTTTCATCATGTCCAGCCAAAAACGAGTTAGATCAAACTCCAAGCCCGATTTAAAAGGAATAAACTCACCTCGAACATCTTTTGATCCCACTCAGCAAATATCCAAAAAAATGGCCGTAGATGAAAACATGTTACTTACAAAAATGGATGAAAAACTTAAAAGTCAAAGTGAGTTAATTATTTCACTCTTATCATCGAAAATTGAAGAAAATAACGACACACTCGCGAATAAAATTGATTTGCAATTTACCGAACTCAACAAATCTATCGCGGCTATAAATTCCAAAGTCGAACAACTAGAAAATAATCAAGCTACATCAAAAAACGATATCGATTCTATTAAAACAGAAGTCAATCAAATGCAAGCATCGCTGTCAAAGGTACATACTGACTTGGCAGCAACCCACTCAGAAATCACTGACCTGCGATTACAACTTCATGAAATAAAAACTATACAAGAGGAACACGAGAATAAAAATATTTCACGCGACGCGGTTCTTTTTGGGATCCCGCACATAGAAAATGAAAACATTAAATCCCTTTTCAATCATTTATGTCATGTGTTAAACATTAAACCGCCAGCAAATGATATTTTTCGCACTCGCACACGACAAAATAATAATACCTCCGCTATAATAATAAAATTTCAATCGGCTTATGATAGGAATTATGTTTTAACATCTGTTGCACGATACCGAAAACAACATAACAAACAATTAAATTTAAACGACTTTGGATTAAGCTCAGAATCTCCTGTTTACTTGCGCGAGTGTCTTACAAAGAAAAATAATAGAATACTTCACACTGCACTCCAATTAAAAAAACAAAAACATATTTTTTCGGTGTTTACTATGCGTGGAGGGGTATTTGTCAAACATCACTCTAACGATGAAGCAGCCAAAGTAGATGACATCGGAAAATTATATGATATTGCCAGCCTCCAAAGATGATTCCAGCTTTAAATTTTTATGACCAGTTGTTCTCAAACTTTTTATTTTTAATTTTTTTTTTCTTTCTTTTTCATTATACTTAAAATTTTATAAAGTTTTATATTTTTTCTCTCTTTTATAAAAATTGTATTGTTTCATTAATTTATTCAGTTCACTTGCTTAAATAATTTCTGTTTTAAAAATATTTTTCTTATAAACTATCCTCTATTTCTTACTTTTTTTCTTTTTCCTCCTTTTTTCTCTCTCATTTTATTTAGCCAATATGACTGGAAATTTAGCCTATCCTCTGAGTATGTATTTGGTGTCATTTGTACCTTGCTTCATGTCATTGCCTTTGTTTTTATTAATTTATAACTGCTATGCAATCGAATTATAATTTTTTAAATTCCATGAGTGACGGAGTTAATGGAATCTCTCGAGCAATGATCAGAGTTTTAGGTAACCAAAAACCTGGTTTAAGGGTGTGTCATATGAATACGCAGAGTCTGTTACCTAAGCTTGATGAGTTTAGAGATCTTTTTGAAGGTTCTACGGTTGATGTTGTTTGTGTCTCAGAATCCTGGTTCTCTGACCGTTTCAACGATGAAGTGTATAAGGTGAATGGATATAACATTTTTCGTGGGGACAGAATAGGACGAATTGGTGGAGGTGCTGCAATATATGTTAAAAAGGGATTGAAATGTTTTTTGAAGTGTAAATCTATGATTGGGAGTGAAGTTGATTATGTTTTCGTAGAAATTAAATCTTCATCTGGTAATCTTCTTATTGGATCTGTCTATAGGCCCAACAGAAACATTGATCCTTCTCCCATTTTTGCACTCTTAGAATCAATTTCTTTAAACTATCCAAAAATCATTATAGGTGGCGACTTGAATAGCAACCTTTTAACGGAAATAAATATGATCGAAGGTATGAGGTCTCTTGATTTGTACCCAGTGAACACTAGTACTGCAACACATTTTACTGGAGACTCGAGTACTCTTTTAGATGTATTTTTTGTAAATGACCTTACCAACGTTCTTTTTTATGATCAGTTGTCAGTCCCTGCTTTCTCAAAACATGATCTAATATATTTGATTTTTGATTTTTCGGTTGTTTGTCCCGACTTAACTTATGAATACAGAGATTTTTTGAGCATTGATTATAATTTTTTGGAATTGGAAGCTCGAAGTATTGAGTGGAATCGTGTATTTTATATGGAGTCTGTATATGATCAAGTTCAGTTTCTCAATCATAATATCCGTGTTCTTTTTTATAGGCATGTGCCATTAAAAGTTAGACGTGTTAGGCATGGTCAATGCCCTTGGTTCACTGTTGAAATTCGGCAAATTATAGAAAGACGAAACCGAGCATATTGTGACTGGAAGCGTTACAGATTAGATGCTCATTTGCAGGCCTATCGTTCTTTGCGCAATCTAGCTGTAACCAAAATTAAGCTTGCCAAGAAGAAATTTTATGAAATAAAAATTAACCCATCAATGAAAGGTAGCGAGCTGTGGCGTAGCCTTAGAGAATTGGGAGTGGGTAAAATAAAACAAAATGTTGACAATGGCCTGGACATAAACCAATTAAATAAGACCTTTGTTACAATTCCTTTTCCTAACTTGAATGTTTTACCTTTTTATTCGAATGCTGCACATGAACTTTCCCAAACTGGCACCTTTGAATTCACTTGTGTGGACAGTTCTGAGATCGTTGAATGTTTGCTATCTGTCAAATCAAATGCTTTTAGTTTTGACGAAATTCATCCAAAATTTATCAAAATTATCCTGCCTATACTTCTCCCAGCACTTAAGCACGTCTTCAATTTTATTATAACCACTGGTTTCTACCCTCCTCAATGGAAAAAATCAAAAATTATACCCATTCGTAAGAGTCCTACTAGTAAAGATTTAAGGCCCATTTCCATACTCCCTTATTTATCTAAGGTATTTGAGAGAGTGCTTCAGAAACAAATAAACTTTTACATCAATACCAATAATTTGCTTTCTCCAATGCAATCTGGGTTTAGGAAGCACCATAGCTGTATCTCTGCAGTTATTGACGTTGTGGACAATATAAGAGAGTCTATGGATGAGGACAAAATAACATATTTGGTTTTACTGGATTTTTCGAAGGCCTTCGACACGGTTGACCATACCAACCTTTGTAACAAACTTTTGACGCTATTTGGTTTCTCAATATCTGCAGTTAAACTCATGTCATCTTATCTGACGTCTAGAACACAAGCTATATCGTTAGGTAATGAAATTTCCAGCTTTCTATCTAATAGTAGAGGGGTTCCACAAGGCTCCATACTTGGACCTTTATTATTTTCATTATATGTTAATGAAATTCCCGCTTTAGTATCCTCTTCGGTACAAATGTACGCCGATGATGTCCAATTGTATAAGAGTTGCCCCCTTGGCTTGCTAGAGGACTGCGCAAATACAATTAATACTGATTTAGATAAGATATCCGCCTGGTCTGAAAAGAATGGGCTTTTTCTTAACCCACTAAAAACAAAATGCATAGTCATTAGCAAGAAACCATTAGACCTTTCCTACTTCCCTGAAATCTCCCTTCAGGGCTCAAAAATTGAATATGTTGAAACCACAAGAAATCTAGGAATCGTTTTTAATAGGACACTGACATGGAATAATCATATCAATACAGCTGTTGGAAAAGTCTATGGAACACTTCGCCAGCTCTGGATGTCCCACCAATTTACCCCTCAAAGAACACGTATGTTATTGGCAAAAACACTCATTATTCCTAATCTTAACTATGGCTGTGAAATTTTTGGAAATTGCGATTCTATTAGCAGGAGAAAACTTAACATCGCTTTTAACAACATCGCACGTTACGTATTTAACGTAAGACGTTTCGATCGGATTTCTCACTTCTCCAAACTACTTTATAATATGTCATACGATCATCTTATTCGTTACAGATCCCTTATCCTGCTCTCTAATATAATTCAAACTAATCAGCCTAGTTACCTTTTTAACAAGATACGTTATAGTACCTCAATGAGATCTCGTCAGCTTATCCAACCTCGTTTCTCTTGCCTTACATCTGAGCGGCAGTTTTTTGTTAACTCTATTCGCTTATGGAATTCTTTACCAAGGCATGTTCGTGGTTTCGGTGGCACCAATAGGTTTAGGTTGGAGCTTAGGTCCTTTTTCACTCAAAACACTGGCTAATTTTTGTATGCTATTTTTCTCTTTTTCTTGTCCTTTTTCTGTTTCTTTTTCTTTTTTTTTTTCTCTCTTTTTTTTTTCCTCTCCTTTTATCTATTTGTACTATTTTTCCTAATTATAAATGGACAGTTTGAATTTAAATTGTTAAATGCATCTTTAAGCATCACTATCTATAAGATTGTACTTCTTAATGTGAACGCCTTCAAATAAATAAATAAATAAAATAAAATATGGTCATCTTAACGATAACAGCGCCAGTGCTTACACGCGTTTGTATAAGAGCCTATAAAAAAAAAAAAAAAAAAAAAATCGCCATGATTTTGCTTATATAGCTTCTGTTATAAGCGAAGTTTTTCCTTCCGAGGAAAAAGAAGAATATTACAGCCCTGCGATTAATGGCCAAAAGGCATCCGGAAAGTTATATGACACCTTTGCAAATTATAGAAATTTGCTATCTAGCACCGGTCTTATTATTAGGAGATCGAAAAACTCAACAAAGGATTTAGACGCAACAATAGGTATACACAATTTTTTTTAATATACATATTTATGTGCCAAGTTGATTTTTGAGTATTTATGAAGTTTCATAAGTATGAATTTCCTACAAATTTTAAAATTAAAATCCTCTAATCCAATCAAGCTTATATTGTTTTTTTATAGAAAATCAATCGAAATAGTCAACATTTACTTTTGAAGATAAACAATTTAATTAATATCTCTTTACTTTCTAAGCTGAAAATAATAATGTTTTAGGGGAGAGTGGAGCACATTTTTGCTTTCCAGACTGATAAAACCTAAAATATTCGAGCAATTGGCCTGATATTTTACTCACATGGAACAGTAGTATTGACGTTCAATTTAGAAAAATATTTGGTCCATTTAACGAAATACTTATATTGAATTTTTATCTCCAATCAATACAGGTTCTTATGTTCAAAAGTGCCCCATGTATGGGGCAGTTTTGAACTTGGAAGGGGCACTTTTAAACAGTGATATAATTTTTTTTTACTGTATAAAAGAACTTTTAAATTTTATTTGTATATTCATTTTTTAATAAGAATTTATCAATAAAACTCAAAATTAATACTTTTGTTATATCATATTCAAGTATTTGTAGAAAAAAAAAAAAAAAAAAACAAAAATCCAAGAAGATTAATAAGAAAAAAAAATATAAATCTTAAACTTGGATTTTTAAGTAAGATCTGGATTTTTAGTGAATAAGAAAAAGCTTAAGCTAGCTAGTTAAAGATGTTTTCTAGTAATAGCTATTTTAAAATAGCCAACGCTAAGTTCATTTAGTTTTAACTAGTTTTCTAAGCCTAAGCTTTAATTTGTGTGAATAAATATAGCTTAAACTAGAATATTATTGTTAAAGCTATAAAAATTTCAAGACTTTTTCGACCTAGAAAGCTTTAACTAGACCTTACTTTCAGTATTCAATAGCTCAAAAGTGAGACAAAGAACGTATAGACGCAGAGACTGATGGTCGATATGACAAAAACATTTTTTACCTGAAACCAATACTTGCCCTATAGAACAGATAACAAATTGCTTGATTAATTGCTTGAAGCTGATTAAATTTTCTCTTAAATGTCTTAAATATGTTAAAAAAAACTAATCATGGCAGTTTTGAACGTGTTCAAATGTGCCCCACTCTCCTTTACTATATAATATATTATATTAGACTGATTCAAAAAAAAAACCTAAAATGTCTTTGGTCTACAAACTTGCTTTTTGGTTAGAACTTGGTGAAAAATCATCAGATTTTTCTATTTTCCATACAGATGTTATGGGAGAATTTGAGTTGTTTGCTCCTTCGTTTTATAATTTAAAAACCTGTCGTATTTCACCAAGCTCTAACCTAGTGGCATTGAAAAACGAAGACATTTAAGTTTTATGTATGTATATCTTTGTAAATATGTCTGTAGTAAACTAATAATTCGAAGTTTCCATGTCGAAAGAAGAATCTTAGTTCAATCGATAAAATACCTAAATAAATACATGTACGCCTTGAATTTTACATAGCACTTTTGTTAAACCTAAAATTGCATACTTTGAAATTTTTACTAATGCATTACGCTTACACATTTGTATATACATATTTTTAAATATGTGTTTATTCTATTTAGTTAATGTTTACGACGACAACTGTGACGCTTTTAAATTTATCCAAGAGTATAACGAACCATTCGATGAAATTCTTGAAAATTGGAAAAGAAGTTTTGCAATAAGATGGAAGATTTTGGAAGACAATAAAGTTGAAACTGCTGATTACCTGGCTCAATTTCCAATATTTATACTCAACAACAGTAATATTTTCAAATTAGTGAGTGCATTTAAAATTCAAAAGCAAAGTTTGTATTTATTTGTAATTGAATTGGAACTTCTATTTACAGTTTTTAGAAGACTCAAAAATTTTGCACCCGAACATTGCCTTAAATATAGATTGGCAAATCTGTGATAAGGTTTTAGAAAATGGAAGCCATTTAAAGGATCCTACCGTTAAAAAGTGGATTGCTGCAAGCCTAAACTGTTCCGAAGGTACAACCAAATATTATTGTCAATATTTATTTGTTCTTCTTATAATATTACTTCTTTTTTAGAAAATAGAAAAGCTATTGGCCTTCTAGTACTACCGTACTTATTTCCCTCAACTAAAATAAAGGCCAGGAAAGGAAAAATAAGTTTTAAGGCTTCAAAACTTGAAATCCAAGAAAAATTTATTTTATATTTCGAAGTGAGTACTTAAATTAACTGTTAATTTATTTAAATCAAATAAGGTTAGGGTGTAATTTCGATAAAACTCATTTTCTATACAAATGACTTTCCTTAATTTTTTTTTAAATTTAAATGAGAATATTTTACTGCTTAAATTGTTGTTACAGTTTACAAAAAATAATGCCTTGTTAACTTAAACAACAATTTTAATAGCAAATAAAAAATGTTCTGAATTACACAGTTTTTATGGAATGTCTTTTTTACAGAAATTTTACCTTAACCTTACAGTTTACAAAAAATAATGCCTTGTTAACTTAAACAACAATTTTAATAGCAAATAAAAAATGTTCTGAATTACACAGTTTTTATGCAATGTCTTTTTTACAGAAATTTTACCTTAACCTTACAGTTTACAAAAAATAAAGCCTTGTTAACTTAAACAACAATTTTAATAGCAAAGAAAAAATGTTCTGAATTACACAGTTTTTATGGAATGTCTTTTTTACAGAAATTTTACCTTAACCTTACAGTTTACAAAAAATAATGCCTTGTTAACTTAAACAACAATTTTAATAGCAAATAAAAAATGTTCTGAATTACACAGTTTTTATGCAATGTCTTTTTTACAGAAATTTTACCTTAACCTGGTTTGATTTGAACATTGAATTCATATTATAGCCTTATAAGTATCGAATCCAATATAAAAGCATTGTTTTATTTTAAATTTTTAGACATTGGGAAAAGCTGACGATTTCGAAAGACAGTTATTAAATAGCAATGTCGGACTGCAACCAAGAATTGCATTTGTGGGAGAATTTAATTGTTTGAAGGCGTATGTAACGCTAACGGATAAAAAATATGCTTTCGAGAATCCTCTTGATGCTGTTCAACACTGCTTTTATATGTATCAGGCGTTAAATATAAAATATCCTGCTGAAAGCACGTCTGTGTGGACTTTCATACAAATTTACATCTTTAATGTCAAAACTAAATTTGACCAAGTATCGTCCAGCATAAAGTCGATTTGGAGGAGCCTCAAAAAGTAAATATTATTTTAAGATATTTTTAAGTATCTACATACTTATCAATATGTATTGTGCAGACTGTAAGCAATCTTTTATTTCTCTTAAAGTATATTCAGGACATTTTAAAACAACACATCCAGGTATGCAACGTTTTACATGTTGCTACAAAAATTGTGATAGAGTTTTTTCTGTCCTTTATAAACACATTGCTCATATAAAAAGCAAACATTCCCTAAATGAATCCCCTTTGCCTTTTACTGAAATATTTCCTATAAGTTATCAAAATGAAAGTTTTATTCAATATGATGAAATGGAAACTAGTTCAAACTTTACTTCCACACAACAAGTTAACTTTAAAAATGACATTAATACAGATTTACTTAAGGTTATTTTGAAAACATTAAGTGATGATAGAATTCCAAGAAGTACTGCCGTAGAAATTTTTAAAAATTTATTTTCTTTTTACGATAAATACCTTTCCCTTGCTATTACCCAAAATCAAAACACTGAAGAAATGTTTTCTATTTTAACTTCTATTATGAGTCCAAAATACTTAAAATCTGAGTTCTTAATTTTGAAAGAACTCTCAAATATGAACATTTTGGTTCATTTTCATAATATTTTTCTTGGTTCAGAATATCAACAAGTGTATTCTGCAGATAATACAATAAAAATCACTCAATGCGACTTTTTTTTACAAATTGTCGATCTTAATCAACTGTTTACTGTTTTTTTCACTCATTCACCTATATTAAAACTCATTGAAGAGTACATAAATCACGTACAAAAATTGACATATACAATAGTAAATATAGTTCAGACACCTCTTTGGGAAAAGAAAAAAAGGCAATTTAATCCAGACAATGACGTCACAATTTTTCTTATACCTCTTCTTATTTACTTTGATGATTTTGAATATCTTAATCCTTTGGGATCGCATAGTGGAATTCAAAAAATTGGAGCTGTTTATATTAAAATATTGAGTCTTCCGGAAAACATTTCTTCGAAATTATCTCATACTCTTTTAGCAATGCTTTTTTTTGCTGAAGATAGAAAAAAATTTGGTAATACAACTATTTTGAAACCTTTAATTGAATATCTTAACAGTTTGCAAAATATAGGACTGACAATCAATTACAAGAATTTTAAAATAATTAAATTAATTCCCTGCTTGATAACGGGCGATAATTTAGGTCTGAATTCTATATTGGGTTTTACAGAATCTTTCAATTCCTTACGTTATTGTCGGTTTTGCAGGTGCTCGAATGAAAATATGAAAGGGTTATTAATAGAAGATAGCACACATATCAGAAATAAGTATAATTATGAAGAAGATATGATTATAGGTAATCCAAAGATAAGTGGTATTAAGGAACACTCAGTTTGGAATTCATTAAACAATTTCCATGTTGTGAATAACTTGAGTGCTGATTGTATGCATGACTTATTAGAAGGAGTTTGTCATTATGACCTTAGTATTATTTTAAAGTCCCTTATCTTAAAATATAAATATTTTTCTTTGCAACAACTGAATCGGCGAATAGAAATATTCAACTTTGGTCCGGTAACGCAAAAACCACCTCTATTTAACTCAGACAGCCTCTCCAAAATTAAATTCAAACTTTCGGCATCCGAGATGTACGTTATAATCACACATTTATCGCTTTTAGTTGGAGATTTGGTTGAAAATTCATGTCCTGAATGGAAGTTGTATCTATTGTTAAGAGAAATAATCTTAATAGTTTTTAGGAAGAGGCATCACATTAATTCAACTAAATATTTAAAGAAAATAATAGCTGATCACAATGCTTTGTATATATCAATATCAGAGAGTCATTTGAAACCGAAATTCCACTTTCTACTACACTATCCCCGGATTGTAGATAATATTGGTCCAATTGTAGCAATTAATTCAATGCGTTTTGAGGCCAAACACCAAACTTTCAAAAAATGTGGTTATATTTCAAATAATAGAATAAATATACTTAAAACGATGAATGTTAAACATCAATTCAAAATTTCTAATTTATTATTAAATTATAACGAACTTTGTTTAAATTTCTACGATCATGGCCCAACTTTTCAGTTAAAATCAACAGATTTTTTTAAATTCAATTTCAAATCATCGGAAAACATTTTTAAAGTTTCATGGATAAATCTTAAAGGTATATTACTTAAAGAGAAATTGGTTGTAGTTATAGGACTGTATGAAAATAATGATCCAGAGTTTCGCTTAATTGAGCACATAGTGAAAGTAGATAAAACATTTCATTTGTGTTTATCACATATAGAGACTATTTGTTTCGACAATCATTATTTTGCTTACAAAGTTAAACAAAATAATTCATTTTCAGTTTTCGATCTAGAGCTTCTTCAATACTTTCATACTTCTTGTATATCAATGTCTAATAATGGCGATTTGTTTGTTATATGGGATTTTTAAACATTGTTTTTCCTCATATTTGTCACAAATATTTAAAATGTCCTTACTCTGTGCATAAAATTTTTCATAATATGTAGTTTTTATTTTACACTAAAATAATTGAGTGTTTTGGTAAATATTTTTCTTAAACATTTATTTGAAAATTAAAAAATCCAGCTGTGATTTAGTGTTTCTTTTTAACTCATTTAATCTTTTCGTTATATAAAAAATAATCTCTTTTGAATAAGAACTAGTTTTATAACATAGACTTTTATCTTTTAAAAAAAAACTGATGCATTTATTTTTAACTATGAATTATGTTATTGTTTTTTTCTTAAGTCATTGAATATAAAGCTTTATATAACTAAAGTCATTGTATCCTTGCTTTAAATTGTTACCTTTAAATTGATACAAGTATGTGAAGTAAATTCAAAATTTGATTGTTTTAATAAAAAAAGAGTTACAAAATAAAATTTTGTATGTATTTTTGAATCAATAGATATTTGGAATAGAAAATGTGTGTGTATTTAATTGGACTTTTTGCAACTTGAAACTTAGGATTCCGAATCCTTCTCGTTGAATCTGTATAAACTCTATTTTAGTGTTATAAAATAAACTTAAGTTCGGAATAACGAATTGTGTTGCGAAAAAAAAATCTAAGGAACGAATTATTGAATTGATAAACGACTTATTCACTTGTTATAATTATAACTCAAAATACATAATTAAATTAGTTAATTAATGTTGAAAAAATGTTAGCACTGGGGAGATATAAATATAATGTAAAACACTTATTATCCGATTTAAATAAGAGAATCAATTATATTGCCAAAACTAAAATAAATCAACAGTAATTACCTGAAATAAAAATGTATTTAGGTCAATAGCAACTGAATCAATCGTTTATTACATCCACATAATTCATTTGTCACAGCAACGCAATTCGTTTTCTGTGAACGTTTAGTTTGTTTTGCACAAAGAGCAAATTTGCGAGAGGAGTCTGGGACAAACGCATACAATTCAACCAGAAACGAATGATTCGTTTGATTTAAACGCATTATTTGTTTGCATCAAACAAATTTTATGTTCCACTCAAATGTTCCTGTTCTTTGCCACAATCGTAAGATGCGATTGTAACAAATGTAAGTATTAGGAATATTCCTTTGAACCTACTGCTTGATTCGTTTGTCACAATTGGAAAATTGGTCGCATCAAACGCACAATGTTTTAACAGCAAACGTGCAATTCGTTCACGACAAACTCTTGGTCTATAGCCACAACTTGACATTTCGTAAGTGATAAACGCATAAATCGTTTGCTTCAAACGAGTAATTCGTTTGCCACAACTTGAAACTTCTTTTGTAATAATCGAGCGAATCGATTAGTCCAAACGTATAACTCATTTGCAGCAAAGTAAAAACTTGTTTGCAATAAAAGATGAAATGTTTACTGCAAAAGAATTTAAGAATTTGCTGCAAACTAAGTTGAAAAATTCTCCAGCAAACGAAAAAGTCGATTGGGCAATTTTTTCGTTTGTCGCAATCGATTCCTTCTCTGAGTGTTGGTATATCTGGCACTTTATTAAATTTAATGAACCCGCGAAAATACGATTGGGTTCTTATAATCGTCAGAGTAATAACTTTTTCACTCAGATGGTTAAACTAGACCTTATACTTTTACGCAATAATAATATAGAAATTAAATGACAAAAATTTGATCAATTCTAAATTATATATATATTTGCCATACCCTGTGAACACATCCCTTGCGAGTTAAATGTCATATGACATCTTGTTTTTTTCATTGTTGACTTTTCCGATCAGATCAAAATGAAATAAAATGCACGATTGGATCGCACGAACTTGCTCCTATGTAAAAGTACTTTGGAATTTAAGATACATTTTATAAATATAAAACATGGATTTAATGAGATAATAATGTTCAAATGCATAAAATTGCCGTCTGGTTCCCGGAAAAGTATGAATTTATGCAAACAAACTTTCAAAAATCGTTTTATTATTAAATATATTTTTTATATAAGAAACTTCCTTAAAATTTTTCAAGAAACAAATGTGGGATGCGAATTTTAAGTATTTAATAATATTGATTTTAGAAAATAATTTCAAAAAATTAATCGTTCATAAGTTTTGAAGATATTGATTTTTCAAAAAAAAAAACCAACAAATATTGTTTCGAATATTTTTATATACAATATTATTTTAAACTTAAGTAGACTCCTGCTAAAAATTTTTGGTTGAAATCCTTACAGCCGTTAATAAGAAAGTCGAAAATCAAAAAAACGTTTCTATGACAGGTACCGTTAATAACATTTTTCCCCAAAGTTTTTTTTTGCCCAAAATGTAGTCCATGTCCATAATATCACACCTAATTTTTTTTTATCAAAATCGTTAGAGCCGTGTTCGAGATAAATAAGATTTTGCATTACGGGTGTATGGGGGTAGCGTTAGTTTTGGAGCTAAAAAAAATATTTTAATTTTTCCTCTAGGGAATCACCGAAGACCCTTAACTACCGAGATTGAAAGAAATAGGTCCAGTGGTTTACGGTGTAGTGAGAGGTACAAACATACAGACACACTGAAACATGTTTTTTGTTTACTAAATTTTCCCCAATTTTTTTATAAAAAAAAATTGTTATTCAAATTGTTAGTGTTTAATGAAATACATTTTAAAACGTAATTTAAAAATTTAATCGTGTATCGGTTTTTAAGACATTGAATTTAAAAAAAAAAATTGTATTATTTTTTAAAAAATCCAAAAACAATTTTTTCGAAAAAATTTTTAGTTTACATTTTTCCAAATAAAAAGCAGCTCCTGCATAAAAATTTTGGTTAAAATCGTTAGAGCCGTCGGTGAGAAATTCTAAAGTAAAAAAAAACGGTTCTATGACAGGTACCCCTAATAACATTTCCCCCAAATTTTTTTCTGATCAAAATATATTCTATGTCCATGGTATCACACTTAATTTTTTACTTGCGACTTATAGGTACTATAGGGCAAGTTATGCATTCGTAAAAAAAAATCGAACTCGAGATTTTGATTAATGTTGACATTATGATGATAGCGAAGACTAAAAAAGTGGGTCTCGCAATTCTGTCTGTCTGCTCGACTACAGCCTAAACGGTTCGGCCGATTTTCTTTAAACTTGGTATATATCATTTTTAATTTTTTCCTCCCACATGTTTTTTCTTTTTTTATTTAAGACTAAAAATGACGGTACCTGCCATACGATTTTTTTCGAAATTTTATAAATTTTTTTTTCAAAAACTGTTCGACAGATTTCATTTAGTTGAAGCTAGGTACTTGTTGAAAAAAAATTTTCAGAAAAATGGTTATTGAGGGTACCCTCCCCCCCCCCATGGAACCATTCTTTTTTGTTTTTGATTTTC
The DNA here is from genome assembly GCA_963931855.1 of Philhelius festivus. NCBI lineage: Eukaryota > Metazoa > Arthropoda > Insecta > Diptera > Syrphidae > Philhelius > Philhelius festivus. The sequence goes on from OZ007555.1 coordinate 217,205,388, forward strand.
TTAAAAACGGTACAACCGATTTTGATCATTTTTTTTTTTGCTAAAGCTCCCCAGAAACATAAATAGAATTGTGTACTCAAGTTTTCAAAAAAAAAAATTTTGGATTCTTAAAAAAAACTTCAAAATTTTTTTTCAAAACTCAATATTTCGAAAACCCCATGCTCGATTTTTTTTAAACTTGATAAATAAAAGTTTCTCAATATAATCTACAAGATGTGAGAAAAAAAAATATTATTTTACCTAAAAATTAAGGTACCTACCATACAAATGATAAAAAATTATAAAAAATGGTTTTCAAAAATCGTATTTTTCTCGAAAACGGCACCTAGAATTTTGATAAAATTTTTTCTTTCAATTAATTTTTACGATCTTTAATTTAATAAAAAATAAAATGCACGACTGGGTCGCACGAACTTGCTCTTATGTAACAGACTAGGAATTTTAAAATCGAATGTTATTAGAGAAAACTGTTCATAAGGATCAAATTATTTTTTAAATTCTTTTGGTAGTAAGAGACAAAATATGAATTTATGCAAGAACAAAAATTATAAGTCGTTGTAGTGGTTTCTTAAAAAAAAGCTTTTATGTACAAACTTTTTAAAAGCTTTTTAAGAAAAAATTTTGGTACACCAATTTAAAGTTTTTATTATTGTTCGAATAAAAATAAAATTTACAAAAAAAAAATATTGAGCCGTTTCTGAGATATCGAATTTAAAAAAAAAAAGAATAAATAGATTTTTTTTTTCAAAAATTCAAAAAATATTTATTTTAAAGTTTTGAAATGCAATGTGTTTAAGACTTTTTAGAAGCTTCTCTATAAAAATTTTCATTGAGATCCGTTATGTGGATAATGAGAAGTTCAAAATTCGAAAAAATGGTTCTATGGTAGGTACAAACTGTAATATCTTAATTTCAAAATTTTTTTATTAAATTAAAGATCGTAAGAATAAATTGAAAGAAAAAAATTTTATCAAAATTCTAGACGCCGTTTTCGAGAAAAATACGATTTTTGGAAACCATTTTTTTTTTAATTTTTTAGCATTTGTATGGTAGGTACCTTTATTTTTAGGTAAAATAAATTTGTTTTTCTCACATCTTGTAGATTATATTGAGAAACTTTTATTTATCAAGTTTAAAAAAAATCTAGCAAGGGATTTTCGAAATATTGAGTTTTGAAAAAAAAAATTTGAAGTTTTTTTTTAAAAATTCAAAAAAACTTTTTTTGAAAATTTGAGTACACAATTCTATTCAAGTTTTTGGCGAGCCTTAGCAAAAAAAAATGATCAAAATCGGCTGTACCGTTTTTGAGAAAATCAAAAACAAAAAAAAAATGGTTCCATGGGGGGTACCCTCAATAACCAGTTTTCTGAAAGTTTTTTTCAACAGGTACCTAACTTTAATTAAATTAAATTTTTTTGTGTTTTTATTTTTAAAATCTGTCAAACAGTTTTTGAGAAAAAAAAATGTTTATAAAATTTCGAAAAAATTCGTATGGCAGGTACCGTTATGTTTGGTCTTAAAAATGCAAATCAAAAAACATCCGGGGGGAAAAAATTAAAACCTATATCTACCAAGTTTGAAGAAAATCCGCCGAGACGTTTAGCTGCAATCGAACGGACAGACAGACAGAATTGCGAGACCCACTTTTTTAGTCTTCACTATCATCGTAATGTCAACTTTGATCAAAATCTCGAGTTCGATTTTTTTTCCGAATGCATAACTTGCCTTATAGTACCTATAAGTCGCAAGTAAAAATTGAAATTAAGATATTACAGCTTGTACCCACCAAAGAGCGATTTTTTCGAATTTTGAATTTCTCATTATCCACATAACGGATCTTAATGAAATTTTTTATAGAGAAGCTTCTAAAAAGTCTTAAACACATTGCATTTCAAAACTTTAAAATAAATATTTTTTGAATTTTCGAAAAAGAAAAATAATTTTTTTCTTTTTTTGAAAATTCGATATCTCAGAAACAGCTAAATATTTTTTTTGTAAATTTAATTTTTATTCGAACAATAATAAAAACTTTAAATTGGCGTTTCAAAATTTTTTCTTAACCCTAAAAAGATAAGCATATTCCATATCCCATTTACGTCAATTTGACGTAGGTTTTCTTTTTAGGGTTAAAAATCTTTTAAAAAGTTTGTATATAAAAGATATTTTTAAGAAACCACTACAAAGACTTAAAATTTTTGTTCTTGCATAACTTCATGTTTGCCTAGCATTCTGTTTTTGTACATTCACTTTTAACTTCTCTCTCCCTACTTAACACTACGAGATCCTCAACCGTTCTTTGATTTGCACTCATGATCTGAAGTTGGAAGAATGGTTCAAAATTTTTCCTAAAATCCTAAATCATTGTTCCCTGTGACAGTGGTTCAGACAGTATTCCAAATAACGTCTGCATGGTAGCTAAATAAGTTCCGAAGGTTGTAACATTTTAATGTATTTGAATAATTTCGGATTTCTGGGTGAATCTTTTAGAAGAGCCCTTACGATTTCAAAATTGCAGACACCAAAATGTCATACTGTTAATGTTATTCACCAAATTAACAATTTTCAGGTGGTAACCAGCAATTATCGATATGACAGGCGACTCGTATATTTTTTGCTGTGAACACTTTGCACACAAATACGACACAAACACACGGCTTCCACTTACTCCGTTAGCTAATTATGAATTAAGTCATTAACGAGACAATGCCCGACTGATAAAACCACCCATTGTCTTCACTTAGAGAGCCCTAAAACTATATACATAACACTGATGTATCATTTTCAAGACTTTCAACTGTAAGACAAGTTTAATTGCAGGCTGTGGCCAAGGAGAGTGCAGTTGCACGATTGACTCTGGCATCTTAAATAACATTGTTCATGGCAGTTCACAGCTTTAATCAACAAACTGGACAAATAGCGCAAAAATCCTTCCTTCTGCCGGGACTAGTAATTAAGTGCAACATTAGTACTCCCACTTACAGCTCCCAGCTATATAACGGGTGATTTTTTTGAGGTTAGGATTTTCATGCATTAGTATTTGACAGATCACGCGGGATTTCAGACATGGTGTCAAAGAGAAAGATGCTCAGTATGCTTTGACATTTCATCATGAATAGACTTACTAACGAGCAACGCTTGCAAATCATTGAATTTTATTACCGAACGATCTGCCACAACGTCGAATTTTCAGTGAATGGGCCCTAGAAAAGTTGGCAGAAAATGGTTGAATGGCTACGTAAATAAGCAAAATTGCCGCATTTGGAGTGAAGAGCATCCAGAAGCCGTTCAAGAACTGCCCATGCATCCCGAAAAATGCACTGTTTGGTGTGGTTTGTACGCTGGTGGAATCATTGGACCGTATTTTTTCAAAGACGCTGTTGGACGCAACGTTACGGTGAATGGCGATCGCTATCGTTCAATGCTAACAAACTTTTTGTTGCCAAAAATGGAAGAACTGAACTTGGTTGACATGTGGTTTCAACAAGATGGCGCTACATGCCACACAGCTCGCGATTCTATGGCCATTTTGAGGGAAAACTTCGGAGAACAATTCATCTCAAGGAATGGACCGGTAAGTTGGCCACCAAGATCATGCGATTTGACGCCTTTAGACTATTTTTTGTGGGGCTACGTCAAGTCTAAAGTCTACACAAATAAGTCAGCAACTATTCCAGCTTTGGAAGACAACATTTCCGAAGAAATTCGGGCTATTCCGGCCGAAATGCTCGAAAAAGTTACCCAAAATTGGACTTTCCGAATGGACCACCTAAGACGCAGCCGCGGTCAACATTTAAATGAAATTATCTTCAAAAAGTAAATGTCATGGACCAATCTAACGTTTCAAATAAAGAATCGATGAGATTTTGCAAATTTTATGCGTTTTTTTTTTTTTTAAAGTTCTCAAGCTCTTAAAAAATCACCCGTTAGAAGGAAGCTCCATCTCACGTGGAAGATCATTTGGCTATCATTTCAGCGGTGTGAATTTCTCACCCGCATCAGCACACTCGGTGTCTGTCATGACACAAACAATGCCATTAAGTTCACCCACCTTGTTCAATCTGAAAAGGTGGAAATTTGAAAAGATGCTTCTTGAGCGACGATGGCGACCCACCAAAGATCTTTGGGATATCAGATGGGAAAAATGAAGATGCCATTTGGCGCATTCCGCATCGGAATTTTGGTGTTTTCCGGGATATTTTTGCATCGTAGCAGTGATGGAGATCATTGCTGGCGATAATGTCGTCCAGGTTAGCTCGCTGGTCGTGCGCTTTGGTGGCCACGGCCACTGGCAAGGAACATACTTATTTCACTATGTTCATGTGGATAATTGTTGCGTAATTTGTGCAGCAGGCATTATTCATCGCTGTGGCAACTCAAGTGCTGTTTTGCACTAAGAGTGGTGATCATGCATGGTTTTGTGATGGCAATCTGTGTCTTCTTCTTCCTGTTTCCCTCCGTTGTTGTCGTCATCGTCTGATGTAATTGTAACATTCAATTAAGATTATTTATAATGCAACATTAAGATTATCAACATTATTTCTGGCTGTTAGTGTTGCTAAGTATTATTCGAATGTTTTCCTGTGAGCACATTCGCATATTTTGTATGATGATGGTTATCGAATATTATGTTGGCCTTGCATCCGAGCGTGAGCTGTTGAGATTTTTTATATGCAAGCTCAAGTGTAGTGAACTTATTTAAATACCACTGATGATGTATTCATGATTTGGTAATAAAATAACGGAATGCAGGTGCATCCTCGGAATAATTAACCAAATTCAAGTTCGGCTGCCAGCTCTTTTGTTTAATATTACCAGAGAGAAGAGTTGCATCTTAATTTGTTTTGAACTTAGGAGTCTTGATTGCATTTCGTTATAATAAAGTACATGACGACAAAATGATGTTTGTATTATAGGGAAATGTATGAAAAACTATATGACTTTGGGGTAAATAGATGTATAAGTGAGATGAGGAAAGTCAAAGAGATGAGAAAAGTGATAAGTTTAATATTTTGCCATTAATAAGTTTTAACGATTTCAATTTTGTCATTCAAAGTATTTGATGTTTTTTGGTGGTTTTGGTACCTTGGTATCAAAGGTCGTAATAAGGAAATACAATTTACAAATCCCATCGACACATGACGTCATTGATCATAATACAGTTCACATTTGGTCTTACATAAAAAATATAACAAAAGGAACTCTTGTCAGATTATAACACTGAACTTGGTTGAACTGATCAGCAGACGAAGTCAAGTCAAGTCGATTTGGTCAATCAGATGCAGATCATTTACTTTCCCGAAGCTAACCTTACCATCAAGGTAAGGGGTTTTTTGTTTAAAAAGCAAATTTGGGATCGCTTACAGTTAATCAGAACAAGAAGTTAGTAGATAATGATCATCCCACGGAAGACTATGCAAAGCAAATCTACTAAACCTACGCTGGACAGCTTCGATCCGTTTGATTTGGGTAATCTGACAAGGGAACCATACTTGAAATGCGTATTCTCAAATGGGATGGATAAATGAAATGAAAAGATATTTTGTAACGTGCGGTTTCTCAGAACTCTTTTGACCAGCGCACTGTGGTTTCGCCCATACGACAAAAATAAAAAAATGAAAGCAATTGTTTTTTGTTTCAAGTGTATTTTTCTAATAGATTACAGTTCAATATTTACCGTTGCAAGTATTTTGACATACATGTCACGTGTTATCTGTTTTATTTTCGCTTTCAAAGTGAGCCAAATATTCAATTTTTTGTGAAAATAAATTTAAATAATTGTGAGTAGTTTGAAGTGAATTTTTTTAAATAAAAGTTATATTATTGCAATTTTTTCGCAATGGAATTACAAAAGTAAGGTATTTAGAGTATTTTCTTAATTCGTTGTCAATATTTGGATGTTTGGTTTATAATTAATGTTAGTAAAACCGTGTACCATTTTAGTGTTTTTTGTCATTTTGTTCAATGTTTAAATAAAGTTTTAATATAGTAATTAGCCACACATAGCGGTAACAGTCCTTGTGTTATATAGAGTGAATAGTCAGCTTTTAGAAAACATTATCTTGGCACCCACAATCACCCACAACCAGCACAATTAATTTTTTAGTTTCACGGTTTTGAGCAATAACGATTTCTTTTTTCTATACAAATTTTCTTTAGGGACGAAGTATTTTTGCTTGGTATCAAGAAAGAATATCTACGAAATTTGGTCAACGAAAAACGGCGAGTTGGGTGAAAAAACGCAGGTTTTCAATACCGTTATGGATAATATAAGTTAGGGATGGGAAAAACCGGACGGTTATTTTGTTTCATTTTACCGGTTTCCACCAGAGATTTTTTTATCTCGGTTAAAACCGGTGTTTTTAACCGGTTATTTACTTTGGCACCACAGAAATAAAAAAATGTGTAGAAAACGTCTTTGAAACAAGATCTCCTTGTCTCATAAGAACTTCCATCTTTTCTTTTATAGAGTAATTAGTAAGTGTAGTGGTAGGAAAGTGAAATCGTTTTAAACTACACACTTTCGCAAAATTGCGTTGTATTGTTTTTATTGTGTAAATGTAAATTTTTTTTTGAATTTTTAAAATTAATTCATTGTGGTAACCGTATTCCCCGACCAAGTGATGAAAGTCTTATAAAACAATAAAAGGAACACATTTATTATTTATTAATTTTCAAAATGAAATGTCGACTATTTTCTCGTTAAATAAAAAAGAATTTTTCGAAAAAACATTAAAATTTTGTGTTAACTAGATATGCTTGTACCTATTTTTTTTTTAACTCATATTTATTTCATCTAAATTAAAACATCTCAAATAAAAACACTTTAACTAGAGGATTTTCTTTTCTGAAAAAAGCTTACCTACATACATGCATGTTTGTTTGTACTTATAGTTTATTTGATATGAACGTAAACAAATTTTTACATAAAAAACCGAAAGCCGGTTATTGAACCGCTTAATTTGTCCGGTTGAAACCGTCAGTTTAAATCGAGAGGGAAAATAAGCGAAAAAATTGAAAACCGGTTAATTGGGAATAACCGTCATCCCTAATAAAAGTTCTCAAAATGGAGAAAATTTCAACTATAACTCCTTAAAATCTCACATTTTTTATATTTGTGAACGATTATATGTGTATATGTTAAGTTGAAGGAGTGTAGAAACAACCAAACATATCTATTCCACAGAAATTCTGAATGGCTTAATAGTGTGGAAAAAATTCCGTGTCCGCTTAAGGAAATTCTACATTAACATTATACATTCTACAAATGTAACCGTGTAAGTAGGCGTGTCAGTGGGCTGAAATTTTCTTTAGTGATTTCTTACGATGTGTTTTATCATATCTGAAAGTTTCTTTACAATCGGACATTTGGTTCGAAAGTTATTGAATTATGACGTTGTCTCCATACAACCCAAACCACTGTGCAGCGCGGCGTTTAATAAAACCAAGCATCGAGTTGACTTTATTGATAACGTTGTCAATGTGGCAACAAAAGTTAAGTTCCTTATGAAAAATGACTCCTAAGTCACGGGCTGAGATAACTACAGGTATTAGAACATAATTTATATAGTAATTCCGGAGAGAGCAAAACGTTTAGTTGTGACATTTACTGACATTGAGCTCAAGGAGATTTTTTTGGCATCAGAAAGAAAAAATATAAAGATTACGTTGTAAGGGATTTACATCGGCAGGTGACGAGATGCGTTCATAGATTATCCATAATCAAGAACAAGAGCAACATCGTTGATAGCTAAAATAAATAACAATGAAACTAGATGACTGCCTTGTGGCTCTCTGGAAGCTGAATTTAGGGGAATGGGGAAAGATGATCCAAGGTAAAGTATGAATTCAACGATGAGATGAATAAAGTAAAGAAACCCAAGGTTATTTAAAATAATTATTAGACCAAAAACATAAATGTTAAAAAAAAAACCATGTTCTTCTATACAAAAACCTTTGTGTAACAAGTCAGCCGTGAAAGGTACTGAGTTCTAAAAGTATGCCAAGTTCTTACTTCATGAAGGTTTAATACGGAATATTTAAAATAGAATAATATTGAAACAGCTTCCATGTAAGAGAGAAATTTTATTATTTAATGACTACTGGCTAAAATTTGACGAGTTCATTAGTTAAGTTTTTAAATCCTTTCGAATCGGGCATACAAAAAATTTGCCAAGTAAGCCCATCAAATTTTAGTCAGTAATCATTAAATAATAAAATTTCTCTATTACATTGTAGCTGTTTCAATATTATTCTACTTTAAACATTCGTTATTAAACCTTCATGAAGTAAGAACTTGGCGTACTTTTAGATCTCAGTACTTTTCACGGCTGACTTGTTACACAAATGTTTTTGTATAGAAGAACTTGGCTCTTTTTTTCAAAATTTATGTTTTTGGTCTGATCTCACTACGTTTTGCAAAGGTTATAATATTTTGCACTGTCAAAATCTCGAATATACGGAAAGATAGAAGGGTGGACTCTATCACCCAGAGAAAAACAACATCATAAAATTAAGTAGGAAAGTATTTAAAATTACGTTGCTATAACTTTTGATTTATACGCTTTAATTTAAATACGATCAACTTTGTTTCAAATAAGAAAAATGTTTAAGTAATCACAGTATAGTTAAACACCATTGAATTAATGTTTTTCTATTTTGAAATGTAATCGAGGCATTTTCGTTGTTCATTTAAAGACGTTTGATATTTAATTTATTTGAATCAAACTTGAAACTTAATACACCAAAGTGGTAACTTATTTGATTTTCTTTCCTTTTTGAATCGTATACATAATTCACTTTGAACCAAAGTTAAAGTACAACAAATCAAAGTTGTAATCCTTTTGACTTGTGAACGATAACAGTAAACATTTTTTATAAGAAAGAAATCATATGTATGTGTGTTCGCGGCTGTCGTTGTTGCGGGTCGAGGAAAATGTATCTGCCATTCTCTTAAGAGTTTGTGAGCTGTACTTATTGTGAACGTTATAACCTAAAAGTAATAAAATAAATTAAAATAATTCAAGTAGTGGACGAAAGCGGACAGCTTCGAAGTTTAATTTATTCTAATCCTGCTAAGTAGAACAACCGCGACGATTCCGCAAAGCTGCATGAAGATCTGGAACTATACTTATTCAGAAATTTGAAGGTAAAATTAAACTATCTCTTTTTTTTTCTTATTACATAAATTTTATTCAAGTTCCGAATTGATGACGAAACCCTCTCAGAGATCTCCAAAGTGGCAAATTGGCAGTGCCAAAATTGCAACAATTCTGATTCCCGTGAACACCAACCTCAAGTTTAAAATCATTTCTTAAAATTGTAAGTATACATACATACATTTTTCTCAATATAAAAATTATAATGTAATATGTATATATATTTTATAGGATATTTTAAAACTTTTTAACTCATCATCGAAAGGGAAATCATTGATCCAGTCTTTACAATCCCTCCACTACACTTGTATCAAATTATTAATGGCAAGACACAAATATTTGTAAATTTTGTTTGTTGTTTTGTTATTAAGTTAGTTTATAAGATTTTTTTTTTATTATTTTATTTACAATAAAAAGAAAATACTTTTGCAAAAATAATTGTTTTTAATCGATTTCAATATAGTGAGAATGACTTTAAATCAATGAATGCTAGTAAATATTATTAAATTGTTTGTAATTGATTTATTCCCGATATCTATTTACTTTAAACGCAAAGCGTGTTTAAAATCAATTGATATTTTTTTGAATCAAATGCGAATCGTATTTAAAACTATAATGGCGCTTTTCAATTTAATGTTACGTAGTAATTAATGTAAATATGTTCCTAATTGATTTGATTCCGATTTCTATTTACTTTAAACGCAAAGCGTGTTTAAAATTAATTGATATTTTTTTGAATCAAATGCGGATCGTATTTAAAACTATAATGCTACAACTTTAAATCATATTGGTTTCAAATTTGATTTGAAATGAAGTAGGGAATCACTTTTCATTGATTAACAACTTTGATTTAAATATTTTCGGCATTAGAGCCAAATCATATTGGTTTTACTTTGATTCAAAGTTGTTTTTTTTTTGATTTTACGTGCTTTTTTCTCTGGGTGACCTACTAAAATCAACTTAGTATATAGCTTCCTATTCATTTTCGTATATTATACTAGTACCTACATCCGCTCAAAGTCATAAAAAAGCAATAATTGTTGAGGACGCGATGATTTTTTTGTTGCAGTTTTAACTCTTTTTTTAAATGAAGGTGGCCCACCAATTAATACCAATTAATAGCCTAATTAGTGGTTTGATTATAGTTCACATCACAGTTTAGAGTTTTTTTTTATGTAAGCTCATAATTTTTTCAGGTATCCAAATGCTTTCTTTTTTTATTCATGTTGACATAAACATAACATAGAGTACCAAATCGGAGCACTCTAGTTCTGAGAAAAGTCATGAATTTTCAAAATGCATGTATGTATATTTTCAAAATGACAATAAAGAGACATTTTGAATGAAAAATCTTAGATTTTCTATTTTTCGCTTTGAATGTACATTAAGCTTTACCACTCTACCAAATTTAATGATTCTACGGCAATCGGAAGTGCTCCATATAATTAAACATTTTCTCAGAAAGGGGGCAGATACCACGCCCCCTGAATGCAAAACCTCAGTTTTTATTTTTGGTCCTTTATATGCAATTTGAGCCCACCGTTCTACCGAATTTCATTGTTCTACTGCAATCGGAAGTGCGCAATGTATAATTTACATCAGTTCTGAGGAAGTGGGCGGATAACACGCCCCTGAATAGAAAACCGATAATTTTATATTTTCTTCTTTGTATGCAATCTAAGCCCTACCATTTTACCAAATTTCATCGTTTTACAGTAGTCGGAAGTGCTCCATTCAACCAACACCAATTCGGAAAAAGTGGGCGGATACCACGCCCCCTGAATGGAAAACTTCAAATTACGATTTTTTCCTTTACTTGCATGACAAGATCTAGTGGTTTGCAAAATGACAAGATTCTACGATGTCGGGAAATGCTCCATAATTTTGATGATCTGTCAGTCAGTTAGTCAGTCAGTCAGTTACGGTTTTTGTGATTTTTAGGCCTTATATCTCAGGAACCGCTTATGCTAGAAAATTTAAATTTAGGGAGGCGCCTTTGCCTGACTAGCTTAGCAAATATTCGGGATTCGGGGTCAAAAACCGCCTGAGTTTGTTCCTGTAAAAAGGGTGTAGTGCCAGAACTCGGCTGGGCACTACCGTGCCCTTTGATATTGTGAATAGGTTGGTCATGAGATATATGAAGACATTTATTTTTTTTAGGACGATAGCCGACACCCAGTAACAGTGGAAGTAGGAGAAAGACAAAGGGAAAGGCGGATGAAAACAATCAAGAGTAGGAAGAAGTTGATTAATTTCAATAACTATGGAGTTATCAGGGTCGGATGTGAAAATGAGGTCGAGTTGCCTACCAAGGCTATTGGTGACGACACTTAGATACTTGAAACAGGCTAGAATCAGTAATACAATCTGTCAATAAAGTCTCTTTTTACGATTTGGCATTGGTTGGATAGTAGCTGGTGCCATTCGATGCGTGGAAGATTAAATTCGCCTATACGCATATAATATCATTAGAGCTGGCAGCATTAAAGAGAAAATCGATTGCCTCGACAACGAGTTGATATTCCGAGATTCCAACTTGTCTTTTATTGTAATAAATTCAAAATCAGTTTATTATGAGGACTGGAATAAGGTGATATCATAATGACTATTGATAGATACGTTGTTGTTTTCATTAATACTGACAACACGAAAAGTTACATAATCTGCTGTGAATAATTCACTACTGATAAAATCGGAAGTAAGATTAGTTTCGGTTGAGGCAAACATATCGTAGGGGAATTTTTGTGAATTCAGGAAAACTGTAGATGTTTAATTAAAGAGCCCTCTTACATTATGATGATATTAAGTTGCTTGGAAGAAAAGCGGTACGAAAAAAGTTACATGTCTCGCAATTGCGATGACCAAAGGAGATGCGCTTTGAGTTGATGAACAAACCGTGAAAGGCTTTATGAAAAGAATTATAAATGTTTCAAAGAATGCTAGGATTATTCCTGATGAATCGCGATCATAACGTTCTTTTTAACTTACCTTCGACACAGACAAACTCTGGTTTATCATGAAGGTTATCTGGCTTACCTTTAGCAGAACTTTATCGTAAAGCGACGATCTTTTAGTCTTGACATTTAATATCGGGCTTCAGGTGAATCTGCGTTTCGCATTTTCGGTTTGGCAGTAGGAGAGAGAAGGGAATCAAAGTAACAGAGTGCGTTATTTGTAGGGTTTGAACACCAGGGACATTTTCCAAGATTCGGTGAGTCAGAAGGAATATGTTCTGAAATGTGAGCAACTGCTTTATTAGGTACGGGAACTTTTGGGTTAAGACCATTTTTTCGATTTTTCTCAACATTTTTAAAAAAGTTTGAAAAGCATTGCATTTTAAAACTTAAAAAAAAATGCACGACTGGGTCGCACGAACTTGCTCCTAAGAATTTCAAAAATGAATGTTATTAGAGAAAAACTGTTGACAAGCATAATAATACAATTTTTTACATGACTACTCGTAAGACAACTTCTTTAGTAATTGGAGGTAAACCTAGGATGCCATGTGATTCAAGCAAATATATGTTTGTGCAAGAACAAAAATTATAAGTCTTTGTAGTGGTTTCTTAAAAAAATAAGCTTTTATGTAAAAAAATAAAATTTCAAAACATTTTTAAGACAAAATTTTGGTAAGCCAATTTAAAGGTTTTATTATTGTTCGAATAAAAATTAAATTTTCCAAAAAAAAAATTGAGTTTTTTTCAAAATTCAAAAAACAAAATATTTTTCTTAAGGTTTTGAAATGCAATGTTTTTTAGCTTCTCTCTAAATGATTCATCTAAATCCGTTATGGTGATAATAATACATAAATTCAAATTTTTAAAAAATCTTTCTATGGTAGGTACAGTCAGTAATATCTTGTTTGCAAATTTATTTTTATTAAATTGTAGATCTTAAAAATTAATCGAAAGAAAAAAAATATAAGCAAAATTCTCGGAACCGTTTTCGCGAAAAATACGATTTTCGAAAACTATTTTTTAACATTTGTATGGAGGGTACCGTTATTTTTAGATAAAATAAATTTCTTTTTCTCATATCTTGTAGATTGAATTAAAAAACTTTTATTTATCAAGTTTTAAAAAAATCAATGAAGGGGTTTTCGAAATATTGAGTTTTCAAAAAAACAATTTGAATTTTTTTTTAAAAATCCAAAAAAATATTTTTGGAAAATTTTAATTCACAGTAATTTTCAAACTGTTGAGGACCTTTAGCAGAAAAAAATTATCAAAATCCGTCGCACCGTTTTTAAGAAAATCAAAAACCAAAAAAATAGTTCCAATGGGGGTACCAAAAACAACAATTTTTAGGAATTTTTTTTTCAACCATTACCTATGTAGCTTTAACTCAATGAAATTTTTTGAATTTTTTTTAAGAAAATCTGTGGGACTGTTTTTGAGAAAAAAAAAATATTTATAAAATTTCGAAAAAAAATTGTATGGCAGGTACCGTTATTTTTCGTCATAAAGGTTAGGTTAGGTTAAAGTGACTGCTGGCCGGAAAAAGTCAGCACACTTAGACCAATATTTGGTGCGTTGTGATACCACAAGGATTACAAAAATCCCCCTTACTCGTTAAACCATTTTGAGCTTATAATGAAGCGTTTGAGACAGTGAATGTCGAAATTATTTAGATCACTAGGATCGTTATATTTAGTAGTAGTCTCCCAAGTGGAGTCTACGTCTTTGCGCTAGGGCAGGGCAAGAACATAGAAGGTGAGGAACTGACTCCTCTTCTTCTTCATCCATGCAGCTTCTGCAAAAATCATTTGCAGGAACTCCAAGACGAGAAGCATGTCTTCCTATTAGGCAGTGTCCAGTAAGGACACCTACACACAGTCACAAAAGTAAGTATACAGCTACAGCACGAAACAAAATGTTAAGCAGAGAGAAAAAAATTGAATAGGCATATGTTATGAAACATTTGGCATATATTTTTTAGAAAATTTTATTCTCTTTTCATAAAATCAATTATCAAAACATCTTTTTAAAAAATGGCTTGGATATCAACTTAAAACTAAAACTCTCTCAGAATTTTGATCACAAAAGTAAGTATACACTAATAGAAATTACAACATTTTTAACTTAATATTAGAATTTAGTAACTTGTTGGGTAACCTTTTGATTTAATTACGGCCTTTATTCTTGATGGCATCGACGAAACAAGTTTTTGGGTAACACTTAGGGTTATTTTGTTCCAATCTTCTTGAAGGATCCTTTTAATCTCTACTTTTGATTTTACCTCATGTTTGCGGATTTGACGCTCCAGATGATCCCATAAAGTCTCAATAACATTTAAATCTTGCGATTGCGGCGTACCTCTTGGTCATAAAAAAAAGAGAAAAAAAAAAAAACGTCGGGGGAGAAAAAATTAAAACCCATATCTACCAAGTTTGAAGAAAATCGGCCAAGCCGTTTAGGCTGTAGTCGAACCGACAGACAGACAGATAGACAGAATTGTGAGACCCACTGTTTTAGTGTTCGCTATCATCGTAATGTCAACTTTGACCAAAATCTCGAGTTCGATTTTTTTTACGAATGCATAACTTGCCTTTTAGTACCTATGTGTAAGTCGCAAGTAAAAATTACTTGGAAAATTCGATAACTTAAAAACGGGTCAATACATATTTATTTTTTAATTCTATTTTTAATCGAACAGTAAGAAAAAATTTCAAGTTGACGTTCTAAAATTTTTTCTTAAAAATGTTTTAAGAATTTTGTATTTAGAATCTTATTTCTTTTTTAAAAAACCGCTACAACGATCTTTAATTTTTGGTGTCTTGCTAAGCTAATATTTACTTAAGAAATCACGTGGTATACTGTTTTTAGTTCTAACTACTGAAAGAGTTGTTTTAGTCATTTAAAATATGAATTTTATGATTAAGAACATTATTCTCTAGTAAAATTAATTTTTAAAATGTTTAGTCTTTTTCATAAGAGCAAGTTCGCACGACCCACTCTTGCATTTTATTTTAAATTTTTTAGTTCATTTCTTAAAAATTAAATACATTGTGAGAACCAGGACCTAGTAACATTTTTGTTCGGTTTACCAGAAATGGAGTTGAAGTACCCTCCTGACCATTTCGAACGGCTACTGAACAACAGCATTTTTCGTGACAAGAGATCTAGGCAGGTTTACGCTTATTTTTAAATTCCTCCTGACTTCAAGTCTGGCTTCGCGTAGTCTGATAGATGAACGAGCCCTGGTTTTCTGGTATTAAATTTTTCTTCTTTCTAAAACTAAGAGTTGAGAATGCGATGGGTACGTACTAGCCCTTTTATGTCTATGCGAAATATATTTCCCCAATATTCTTTTTCTTTATTTGGAAAAAAAATATAACGATTACTTGGTTTTTAAATATTGTAACGAATCCTTCCATGATACACAATTTTCTTCATTACTTTCGCAGCTGAAATATTTGCTTTTATGATAAAGTAGCAAACATTCAAAAATAACTGTCACTTCTTCTGCTACACTTATACCACAGAACATTATGTTATTATTAATAATATTATTTCAACCTGAAAGTCATTACTAGCCGATTGCCAGCAAATTTTGAATGCGATCAATATAACTCACATTCACTAGCAGCACGTGACGTCACAGAAAAATGTAAGCAAATTAGAATCTAAATTCATCGGCTTTACAGTTAACATTCAGTTTTGATGCAAATATAGCTTAATACGAACTGTTTTGGCAGACGAAAACCACCAGTCTCGGTATCGATTTCGTTTTGGTCAATATCAATTAATTGCCGCAAGGGGCTTTATACCTGCTCATCTACCAGATCGTTCCGCCTGCCTTTTGCCACCAGAGGCTTGTACCTGCTGATCAACCAGAGCGAGTTTGCTTAAGCCACCAGGGGAGTTGTACCTGCCGATGTGTTAAGCGTTCAGCTTGCCAAATTGATTGCCACCAGGGGCTTTTTACCTTCTGATCTACCAGAGCAAATAGCCTACTGTTTTCAGTGCAACTAGGGGCGTACCACCTGCTGATGTACCAGTGCGTTTATCTTGCTGTTCTGAAGAGCCGTCAGGGGCTTAGTACAGTCCCGGTACCAGAATATTGCGAATGAATTCCAGTTAATTAAACTATCAGACTAAAATACCGAAACGCAGTTTATCAGAAACCAGATTCTGAAACTGAAGCCTTGCTTACCAGAAAAGATCAACCTTTGAAGTATTTGAATTAAAGAGAATAGGAGTTGTTTCCTATAATATAGAATTTGTTATAAGGTTTGAAAACTTTTTTATCTAAAGTTTGTGTTTCTTTAGAAAGACTCTGCCAAGACCGGCGAACAAAACCTCGGCTGGAAACCAGTCACAATATTAAAAGCAATTAATTCTGATTTATTTCATTAAATGGTCGCACTGAACTTTAAGAAAATATTCGTTTGGATAAATTCCTTCTTTTTGAACTAACTGACAGACCCAAGTCACACAGGGAACGAACAGCTAGTTTTAAAGTAAAAACAAAATAATTTAAGTAATTTATTAATTTACTATCGTGTTAGGCTACAAATATTAATTTTTGTTTCCTCAATATATGAAGTACTTTTTATCTTTTCTATACCAATACTGCGTATTTGATTTTTGTTTTAATATTCTTGTTTTTTTTTCTTGGTCCGTCACTGACAAGAGTAAATCCGAGAACTTGGAAAAACAAACAAAAGTTGTATTCGAAGATTTAACGCTTTTCCGGCATATGTACATCTTATGCCGGAAAAGCATTAAATCTTCAAAGGGTTAAATTTTCATAACATTTTAATCCATAGTCTGACATTTTTGTAATGGCTTACCAGCCATTAAACTTTTTAATGGACCTTAAAAATAAAGATAGGAACATGTTTAGTTTTCCACTAATTCCCTATACAGGAAGTCCTTAAAAGGAAGCTATAAAAAGCAATGTTTGCAGCCCTTATATTTAGTTCTTCCTCATATTCTTCTTCCTTATATTTAGTGCGTCCAATCCAAGTTAATATGGAATCTCTAATGATTGATTTTTCAAGAAACACATAAATTTCGACGGTCTTTCATGCATACTAGAGCGACGCGTTCCCAACCATACAAGTACGAGTAACTGCTCATCGTGTGGTATTTAATTACCAACTCAAACAAAACAGGCAATGTTCTGTTACTTTTGCATCCTCTTGAATGTACCAACAAAAAAAAAAAACCAACATAGGCAAACTCGTCAATGTCTGATGAACTTATCACCTCTCATTCTAAGACCATATTTCACCAACACCATAAACAAAGTAAAAGCTTCAATTTTCTTGGCGCATCATCTCTGTCACTAAGTTGAATACTGTTCTTCAACTGCGGCAGGTTCTCAAGTTCCCCATTGCATACAAGTGATCGATGGTGCGTCGCCGCCGTCGCCGTCGCACCGATCCCACACTGAGAGCACACAAGAAAAACTTGCATAATAAGTCTAAAATCGGTCATCTCACCACGACCTGCAATTGAATTCATTAATCTTCAGGTCAAAACTGTATGCGAAGTATGACTATCTGCTTGCAACAGGTAACATCCATCAATAGACCATCATCGCCACGATCGGCAAACGCAAAATTTTCTAATCAATCTCAGGTTGTGAGTAACGTAGCCGAAATTTTTCTGACCGCTTCACCACAGTAGGTTGCCATTAACCTAGAAGCACTAAAATCCCATTCATTACCATAAAACACGTAATCGAAGTCTTCACGAACCAGGCCCAAACATCATATCATGGGCCGATAGATGGGGCCACCGATGTTTGACCATCTGTCGTGTTGTGGGAACGCAAAATTGCTCAAAACCGGAGGACTGCGCGCCACGACATGCAAACGCATCCCATAGATAGGCAGAGATTATCAGCGATTATTAGCAGCGAATTGCGGCAGCGTGGTCCACTTGGCGAAGCCGTCAGCTAACATCCCGCAGAACTCCGGTGCGGCGGCCATTGTATTTAAATGGCTGCAAATTGAATTCGTATTAATGGGTAATCGGTGGATGGTCTGGTCACCGATCAAGCAATATCGGCGGACGGCATGATCGCATCGATCGGCTGGAACGTTGCTGTTGGTGGTCGCAGTTGTTTTTTGTAGTCACAATCGCAGCTCCTAGCCGCAGCATGCAGATAAGGAACGTTAAGAATCTCGTGTACAGCTACGTGTACAGCGGTTATTGTCGACTAGGACGCGATTTCTTTAAGACAACGACGACGACGATGACTGTGACGATGACGACGACAAGATGTCGAGCGCAAGATGCGAAGAAGGGGAATTCCGATGATTGGCACTGCCACTACACTGGTCGGCTGATCTGAGACGGCTGGCGCGGTGCGGCACACCATTGCTTCCTATAACCACCACCTTGGAGTATAGAATTTTGAATATTTAAGAATCATTTGGAACTTGGAAGTGCTAAATGCGCAACTATTACTCCGAGTCGTCAGAGTCAGTTGATAGATGGAGCAGGTGCCGAGGCCTCCTAGAACGCTGGCGGTTGTTAGACGTTTGATGAGTGGACGTTAACTATGGCAGGTAACATTCCCTGCTGTTACAGTGCACTTGATAGGTAACCTGACCAGTGTCCTGCGAGTTTCAGTTTGAGACGATCATTCAATGCGACGATGAAGACGACGACGACGACGCGACGCATTGTTATTTCAAACTTAAGCGAGCTTGTCTTATTTGAATACATATGGTCGCGCGCGCAGCTTGGCAAGGTGTATTTATAACTCAAAGGCATCGCCTTGATCTGATGACTGCGGAAGAATTTTAATTTAAGCATAAAATTGTTCGCGAAACTAACCTAACGATAATTAGGATTTTTGAAATATTGTCCGAGCGAAACTGAGAGAATTCGCTTTGATGATTTATTTTTTTTTCAGTCGCAAAGAGGAGGGATTTTTTCCTTAAAGCAAACATTCTTGCAATATTTGCATTCTCCACGTAGTACGAAGCGTTAAGCAAGACTTTTGAAATTTTATTGCAAGACGCTTTTGAAAATCACGGATTTTTCTTCAATGAGTGGTGGAACATTGTCACAAACTCACTTAGAAGAAGTAAGCTGAGGTGAAACTAAGCCCGCGCCATTACATATGTGGTCAAGGATTTAAAATGAGCTCCAATAACAAAGGTCAATATCTTATCAAAGTGAGCAGTAAGTAAAGCCTGTAGTCTATGAGCCGAGAACAAACTTTGGGTTTGGAGGTAAGAATTAAATTTACGAACACATATGTTGAGGTATTAGGGCTCAGATTTCGATGCGGTACTTTCCCAAATTTTTGTTTCGGGAGTATAACCATTTTTATTTATATATACTAACATGAGCGAACTGCTTTTTGATTAAGAAGTTTATGGTGCCAGACGTTTTAAGTGTGGCCAAAGTCACCCAGACGCCCCCAAAATGGGGCACAAAATCAGTTTTTTAATGGGTGATTTTTTTGCTATTTTCTTTTTGGCAACACAGGTTTTGACAGCTCATGCACGTTTCCTGTTTTGTGTCACTGTCAAAAATCTTCAGTTTGGTCTATAATTTAACCATGAATCGTCTTACAAACGAACAACGCTTGCAAATTATTGAATTTTATTATCAAAATGCGTGCTCTGTTAAAAAAGTTCACGGCGCGCTTCTTCCATTTTACGGTCAGTTTAATCGACCTACTGAGGCGGCTATTCGGGCTATTGGGCCGAAGATCCACTTTCTTATCGAAAAATTGTGTTCAGCGACGAAGCTCTTTTCTGGTTGAATGGATACGCGAACAAGCAAAACTGCCGTATTTGGAGTGAAGAGCAGCTAGAAGCATTGCAAGGGCTACCAATTCATACAGAAAAAGTCACTGTTTGGTGCGGATTATGGGCTGGTGCAATCATTGGGCCGTATTTCTTCAAAGATGATGCGAATCTCAACGTTATTGTGAATGGTGAGCGCTACCGTGCGATGATAACAAACCTTTTTTTTGCGCAAAATGGAAGAGCTTGACTCGCATGACATGTGGTTTCAACAAGACGGTGCCACATGCCACACAGCACGCGTAACAATGGACGGATTGAGAGGCGAATTCGGTGAACAGTTTATTTCACGTTTGGGGCCGGTCAATTGGCCGCCTAGATCGTGCGATTTAAAGCCTCTGGACTTTTTTTTTTGTGGGGATATGTTAAGGCTCATATCTATAGCGACAATCCCGCTTCGATTGACGCACTGGAAGCCAGCACTGAAGCATTATTTCGATACCGGCCGAAATGTTATAAAGGGTATACCAAATTGGACTAAGCGGATGACCATTTAAGGCCCAACCTCAAATGGTTACTTAAAATAAAAATATTATATTATGCAAGACCAAAAATTATAAATGTAGTATTTATATATATATTTATTTCGTAATAATATTTTCAAAAAAGTCTGTGACCGCACATTTTACAATTCAGAGATTTGATAAATCATATCTTAGAACTGAAACATTATCTTGGATAAAATAAAAAAAAGTATATAATAAATAAATTAAAAGAACAAATCGAAGGAAAATACGAAAAAAAACCTTCATTTAAAAGATAAAAAAAAAAAAAAAAAAAACAAAAAAAAAATTTAAATTAAATTGCATTTAACTCAAAAAGTTATTTAAAAAAAAGATATGTTAATAAAATGTATTAACAAACTATTTAAAAAGTAAGCTAACAAAGGTAAAGTATCTTAAGTCAATTTTGATGATTTTTCAGGAGAGCAAAAAAACACTTCAAAGCTGTATCCCAAAAAATCTTTCAAATATAGACTTTATTCAACAAAGCATTTATATGTGAAATTTTATGATCTTTTTTTTGAAATTATTTTCGAAAAGATATTTTTAATATTTTGGTGGTTATGAGGAAAAATATGACTCAAGATAGTTTAGCTTTTCTATAAATTGACTTTTATATTAATTTCCAAAATCTTAAGTTGAGATAAGATATTTTGCCTTGCGTTTTCGAAGGACGTTTTCAATTCTTATGTCCATTTAAGATGAGTTGCGTATGCAAAAGTGGAAAAAAAAGAGATTTAAGATGATATTTGGTGGTTTTTATTTAAGTTATATATGAAAAAGTCGCATTTGTTCTATAGAGCTTTAATAATAAAAAAAATAATAACTAATAAAGACTTGAATTTCTTTAAAACAAAGGCTATAAAATCACATTTGGTTCACAGAATAGAAACAGTTTAGTTTTATTCAAATAATAATAATTTAAAAATATTAAAATAAAATATATAATAAATTATTAAATTATTTAAACAAAATCATTGATGATTGTAAAAAATGTTACATGAAAACATATTTTAAAAGTCAAATTAATAATAACAAAAAACTATTCGAAAAAATTTACCTAAGGGACCCAAGGGGAGATAGGAGAAATTTAAAATTGTTTTTACCTTCGAAACTAATGGTATCGAACCCGTAGTGTAAGATCTTATTTATCTCGAAAACGGCTGAATAACATGTTATTAACGGTACCTGTCATAGAACCGTTTTTTTTTTAAGTAAAACTTCTTTTCCGGCGTTGGGGGTAAAAAAATGTCTTTTATATAAAAACATTCTCAAAAATATTTTTTGGATCTTTTGAAAAAAAAAAAATCTAATTTTGTTTTTTGAAAAATCAATATCTTTAAAACAAGTGAAACGATTATTTTTTGAAATTATTTCCTAAAATCAATGGCACAAAATTTTTATTGAATTAGTACGACCGACGTTAAAGCTGATCAACGATTTAGCAAATTTTATTCGAATATAGCATCATACTATATCTATATCCACACTTTTATTAAAGTTAAAATCATCGTAAGAATATCATGCTTTTAGAAACGCCTCAAAAGGTTTGTTTACTTAGTTTTTTGCACGAACTGTCAATGTTTTCGGTGTATTCAGAAGCAATTTATTAAGAATTCTTTTAGTACGATACTGGTTGGAAAGTGTTTTAAACTAAGAATAAGTTAGTAAACTACTTTAAAGTTAGCAAATTGTTAAGTAGTATCATACAAAGAAATTAAAAATAATAGGTTGTTTGACATTTTGCGCCAGTCTTAGAACTATTCGCCAATACTACTACGTAATTACTTAAAATTGGTATCCCAAATTGTATTCTTGAAAAGCTTTGAAGAAATGTCTAGCAAAAAATTTTTTTTAAAAATAAAACTATTTTTGAGCTTTGTGTGAATAAATTCTTAGTTTTCTGGAAATCAGACGTCAATTTCATACATGTGAACATTTTTGTCTCATTAAATCCATGTTTTATTTTTATAAAATGTATTTTTAATTCCAAATTCGTGCAATTCAACTCTTTTTTGTTGTATACGTATGTGATTCATTTGTAATAATTTTTCAATCGCGTATGAAACAAAACTGTCTGAAACACTAAATGAAGAAATAAGAAAAACGGTCGCAAAAAAGGCAATCTAGAAACAAAATACGCTTAAAAATAATTATCTTATGTCATTGTTATTACGGAAATTGTTTTAGGTTTGCAAACGGTAAAATATAATATGACTACTTAGGGAGCGAAAAATTTCAGTTTTAAATTTAAAAATTCATCTTATGTTCACATAATATGATTTGTGTTTTTTTTTTGGAGTTTTTTTAAGGATTTTATCTTATGTCGACTTAAGGATGACTTTTCTTCCTGTTTGCACGCGCAAAAATATCTTAAGTCAACTTACAGCCCGATTCTCCCCCTTGTGAGGAGTCACAAGTCACAAGCTCATGTGACTATTCCTTGTGAGGATTGTTGTGATTCGATAACATTTTGGTATTCTCCCCCTAATCGTCACAAGAAAACTCACAACGAAACTAACCACAGCATGGTGAGATTTTTAAGTGTCATTATTTGAACAGATGATTATTCAAAACGAAGAAATTACTTTATAAATTTATTGTTTTGGAGAGCAAATGGGTCATTTGTATCTCTCAAAGTTTTTAAAAGCCGTCGGCGCTGCAAACTTCTTGATACGATTAGTTTCTTAAAAAAATGTTGTTTGTGTAAAAATGTTACTGTTCATTTTCGTGGGAAAGATAAGCAATAATATTCACTAGAACATGTAAAAATGTTACTTTTCATTTTCGTGGGAAAGATAAGCAATAATATTCAGTAGAACATCATCGTCCACTTCCATTTTTGTGTACTCACAATTATTTACAAATCTAGAAAATTTTCTTACAAAATATACTGAAGGTCAATCCAAGAAACTTTAAAAATGTATGAGTTGTGACCTGCCCTGAAGGAGATCACAGTTTCGATTGTTTTTGTGACTCTCAAAAGTTGTGACTGAGCGGCAGAATTCGAAAAAGTCACAAAATCAATTTCACCTCTTCTTGTGACTTGTGAGGAATCACTGACTTTGGGGAGAATCGGGCTGTTAATATGATTTACAATTTCATAATAATAGAAAAGTCTGAAGCCAATATAATCTTAAGTCTATTTTAGGTTTTAAAATTAAGCAGAATACACAATCTTATGTGGACTTAAGATATTTTACCGCGTGTAGAGATGTGTCTTTTGAACATAAGATGAAGTTGTTTTTGTCTATAAAAAAGCACAGGAGTGAGATAGAAGGAAGCCGATAACACAGAACTGTAGCCTTTTAGAATGGCACTAAGGATCAACAAAAAAACGCGAAATATCTTAAGTCGACTTAAGATACTTTACCTTTCAGTCGAGAATTAACTCTGAATATGTAAGAATAAATTATTTCAAAAATCAATTCAACATCAATTCAACATCCGGCACCTTGCAGCGTTACCCCATACTGGACAACCATATAACAGTATTGCTTGGAAAACTACTTTATGAATAATAATCTTATTTTCATTTGTGAGCAAAGATTTTCGATTAATAAAAGGGTAAAGCATCTTAATAGCAATATTCATTTTTTTAAGAGTCCTTTGAATATGTTGGTTAAAGGTAAGTTTTGTATCGAGATGAACTCTGAGATACTTTACGGATTGCTCCCATGCAATTATGGTATACCACTTATTTGTAGCTGATTGCTGGGAAGGTAGCAAGCTTTTCTTTTTCGTGTAAAAAAGATGGCTTGCGTTTTCAGAACATTCAGCTTGATTTTCCATTTCATATAATATTTTTCAAGTATTTCGATCGCATGTTTTAGATTTATCTCAATGTTGAGAGAAAATTCATGCGACGCAAATACTGCAATGTCGTCAGCGAAAATAGCTGATTCACATTGCGGTAGACTTGGAAAATCCGAAGTGTAGATATTGTACAAGGCTGGACCAAGTACTGAGCCTTGGGGGACGCCACAATCAAAAAATAACAACCTAGAAACATCACAATTTACATGAACTTGAAAACACCTATCGGATAAGAACGATTTTACACAAAAATATAAAGGAAAATCGAATTGTATCATTTAATATATTATCCCATTGTGCCACACGGAATCAAAAGCTTTTTCAATATCTAGCAATATTAAATGTAGTATTTTCTTAATAAAATAAGCTCTTGTTTACAAAATTTTGAAAATATTTTTAAGAACAAATTTTGGTAAGCCAACTCAAAGTTTTTATTACTGTACAAATAAATATTAAATTTCAAAACAAAAATATTGAGCCTTTTTTGAGATATATAATTTTCCAAAAAAAAAAAAATGGTGGGTACCGATATTCTTAGGTAAAATTAATATTTTTTTCTCACGCCTTGTAGATTTTTTTGAAAAACTTTTATTTATCAAGTTTTAAAAAAATCGAACATGAGGTTTTCGAAATATTGTGTTTTGAAAAAAAAAATTTGAAAACCCAAACAAAATTTGTTTAAAATTTGAATGCACAATAATATTCAAACTTTTGAGTTCGTTTTTAAAATTTCTAGTCTATTACATAGGAGCAAGTTCGTGCGACCCAGTGGTGCATTTTATTAAGAATAGCGTAGTGGTTTTAAAACGTGCTCGCTTATTTGAGTACCTTGACCATGTGGTCTTAATAGGATTGTATTGTTTTTAATGAAATTTGTAAGACAGTGGGCTCATTAGTTAGATACAGTCGTACTGTATCAGTAAAATATACCGCAACAAAAACTGTTCTTTTCATATCCTAAATCCTGGTCCCTATTGGTCTTTCCCCTCTTTCCCTACAGTTGTTTCCTTCAATTTACTGAGAGAAAGTGGAGCAACGATGGGTCATTAGCCATTGGTACACTCTCTCAGTATTTTGAAGAAACAAAATTCCATGTAACTGGTCATTAAAGTGGAAGAGCGATCCACTACCCTCATCATAACTGCCAGACGGGCAGTTAACTCAAATCCAATTCCACAAAGAAGCACGATGATATTTGGTCCCGGTCGAATAGAAGTTATCCATTTTGAGAATGATTGAGTGCCCTATATATTTAAAATAAAGTTATAAAAGATATAAAGTTAATCGCTGGTCCCTTATCACCCAACTATGCGTTTATCGGATTTGCCAGTCCTGGAAGTGAAACCAACGGCCCGCGAATTTCATTTAGACGATGCAAAGCCAAAAAAGAAAGCTCTTTACCAGCAAAGATAGCGTAGAGGAGCTAAATGAGCAAGCGACTGAAAACTTTGGCCGCTGATTACCTGAAATCACTGGGAAGTCGCATAAATAAAAAGGAAAACGGAAAGACCGTCTAGGACAATGAAAACCTGGAAGGTCACTTCTTCTTAAAGAATTCTTAAAGAAACCAGAGATTAAAAGACTCGAACAGAGAAATTCGTAGAAATATTCGTATTTGAAAAATTGTGTTGGAAAAATTGGATGATTTGAAAACTAATGAGGAGTTTGAAAAATTTTTCGTTTTTTCTTACTTGCGGAAATTGGCAATAATAGGACTTTAAGGGACAAGTATTTTATTCTTGTTATTTCGTAATTTCATTTCGAGTTATTTAAATCTTTACATATCATTTTTGTTTATTCGGGACTGAGCGATAAAGGTCCATCAGGTTACGTAATTCAAAAACTTTGTGTTTAACTTGATTTTTAAGAATGTTTGGATCTTGCGCGTATTTTGAAAAAGGCTACTCAAATAGATCGCTCCGCTCCAAAATGTTTATAATTTACTTTATAAAAATGAAATTGCTTGTGCACCTTCATCGATAAACTTGACCAGGAGACCGCATCCCGTAATGAGTAAAGCTGTTACCACCACTTTTATTTCTGCAATTAGCATTTTTAATTCCCCTTTTATTTGACAGTTCATCTTCATAATCTTTTAAACGTCTCAGGAACTTGAGGCTCATCCTGGCAGCATGAAAGAGTGGGTGTGGTGGGTGGAGCTAGGCATGTAAGCTGAAGCGCGTCCTAGTTCGGCGGATGGGAGAGTTCTTGCCACCATCGTAGCACTAGACTGTGTTTTAAACTGTTTGTCATAACGAGAGGGTGACATAAGATTGGGTTCAGAAATTATTGTGAAGCCCGAATTCGTCCAAGGGTGGAAGTATTGGGGTTCCTATAGTGAGGGCCACGGTACTGTTGGCCCTCCGGAGGATTTAGGTCATCCAGTGTATCTTACGGATACCTGTACCACCATGGCTACTGCACATCATTTACGTCGATTAAGTCGGGGTCTTATTTTTTCTTTTTTTTTATTTATGTCTACATTATTTTTCAATTCAAAACGACGCTTATATTGGTCTAAATTCTTAATGTAAACATCCGACTTAGGACTATAATTTGTATAAGACAAGCAGTTATCACGTTGTTTTACAAGTATTAATCCGACACCAACAAACTTAATTTGTCTTTTAATTTTATCAAGAACACCATAATCAACAAATTTCAAGCCTTTTACCCAAGTAAAAACTATTAACTTCTTCACTTTTAAAAATGCATATATGCTGTACCTCTTTTGATGGATACTTCAACGTGTTGTTCAACCCATCACTAGCACGAAGAAACGAACAACTTAACGTAATTACCCAAAGTGTTCATAAAGCATTATTCTAATACTATTAATAGCTTCATACGACCAGAGAATGAAGACAGTTTGCATAAACAGCAACAGCAATTTACCAAGACCAAGTCCAAACTTAACAACCATTTTATCCTAAGTCGGCAGAATGACAGGCTAATAAAGCATTGTTGCCCTTAGAGCAGAATACAATTAACATTTTCGATACCTTTATAAAATTGTAAAAATAACACAAAACAGAAAAAAAAATGTTCAAGAGACCCAGAGAGGCTAATAAGTGCCAATAATAGTTGTGTCTTCGAGCCTAAATAGATAATTTATTTTGTCCTTCCAATCGAACTGCAAAAAGATGCAAATCAACTTCGTCACGAAACGGAACTAAAATAATTTCTGGATTTATTTTTAGAAATTAATTGAGACGAATCGGATTGTTGCTGAATGATTATGAAATTAGTTTGTCTAGCATTAAATTGATGGGATATAGTGATAAATAATAATTGATGAGAAAAACCCAAGACAAAAAATGAGTATATCTGCAGGTTCATTTCCTAAAGTCAATCTTAAGAAGCTGTGTACGGAATAAATGATCATTAACCAGCCAACCTAAGAGAAGATACTAAATTTAAAAATAAAAATAATCACAAATGTTGTGCTCTTTAGAAAAGCTTCATCTGGCATTTCTTAGTTGTGGTTAAGAGAAAATTCTGGGAAACGATTTAAAAATGAAACAAAATAGCTTTAAGCTGTTTTTAAGCTCGACTTAGAGGCTCTTTAGTTTGAACAAAGAGAAACATTTATAATTATTGAAGATCTCTCTTACTCTACGTAAATAAACTTAAAAGAAAAATGATGCTTTGAAATTAAATGGGAATCAAATGTGAGTCAATTTTGAAGATCTCTAGTTCACAAAGTTTGCTGAAATGAGTTTATAAGTGAGAAAAAGATAGTTGGTGATATTGGTTTAACGAACTTCTAAGCTGCGTGAAAAATCTATAAAACCATTTATTTCTACATATATACGATAACAGAAAATTTAGAGAAAAAATATAACTACACAGTGGGACTGCGAAATACCTAGAGTAACGCTTAAAGAAGTTGAATAAGCCATAGTTCCTATGTTTACACAGGAAAGCTAAAGGCGTTTGTGCGAAATTTTTTAATAGAAATTTACGCTATAGGAATTTATTAATAGTCTGACTGAGAATGATAAATATTTGAAAACTTAATTGATGGGATTTTTGTAATGAAATAAGTTTTGAATATTTATAATATAGATAAAAGTCTTATATTCATAAAGCTAAATTATTTTATAAGACAGTGCGTTAAAGAGGATTTAAAAAAGAAATGTCGATGCACATTGTTCTTAAAGATTGTACATCACAATGTGGGGGGACATTTTAGTAATGCGGCTAAAGAAAGAACCATTATATTTGTAAGTAAGGCTAGGAACGCACTTGTGATATTAAATCGCACGATTTTTTTTAGCTCTTTTGTTACGTTTAAAGTTTACTCAAAAACGTAAAAAAAGTATTGGGTGCATCCGATTATTACGATAGCTTAAAAGACCGCCCACCGAAATTTGTGTAATTTGAATGATTTATTGAATGCTTCAAAGAACTACTGCAACTAGTAAGACAAAATACATATGGAGAAATTCAATATCACTTGAGAAACGACTATCTGTGACATTGAGTTACTTAAATAAAACAAAATTCTTAATCGTTGCTATTTTATTGTAGCAAATGCCTGCACTCATATTTAAAGTAATGTGTTTAATTTTTTTGCGATTCAATGATCGCGCGACAAAAAAATCACAAGTGAGTGCATGATAATAATTTGCGGCGACCGCGCTTTTTTAATCGTCTCGACAAAAAAACGCAAGTGCGGTCCTAGCTTAAGCCTAAGGCTGCGAACGCACATGCGATTTTTTGTCGAGGTGAAACACATTATTGTCATGCACTCACTTGTGATTATTTTGCTGCGCAATTATTTAATCGCAAAAAATAAAACACACTACTTTTAATGTGCTAAAACATTTCAACTTCAAAACAAGTGTACCCAAAGAACTCAGCTCGTTATTTTTAAATTTTATCTATGTAGCATAATGTGAAAAATAAAATGCAAGAACAAAAATTATAAGTCGTTGTAATGGTTTCTTAAAAAAATAAGTTTCGTAAAAAAAAATTTATAAATAATATATAAATTTTTTTAAAAACATTTTTAAGAAAAAATGTTGGTACGCCAACTTAAGGTTCTTATTATTGCACGAATAAAAATTAAATTTCCAAAACATTTCCCGTTTTTGAAATATCGAATTTTCCAAAAACAAAAAATGTTTTTTTTTAACAATTCAAAAAAATATTTTTTTTTTTAGTTTTGAAATGCAATGTTTTTCAAACTTTTTAGAAGCTTCTCTATAAAAAGTTTAGTAAAATAAGTATGCCGATAATGAGTATCTAATTCAAAATTTCAAAAAATGGTTCTATGGTAGATATAGGTACAATCTGTAGTATCTTAATTTCATATTTTTACTTGCGACTTATAGGTACTATAAGGCAAGTTATGCATTCAAAAAAAAAAATAAAACTCAAGTTGTTGATTTTAATGTTGACATTACAATGATAGCGAAGTCTAAAAAAGTGGGTCTCGCAGTTCTGTTTGTCTGTCTGTCATTTCGGTCGATTTTCTTTAAACTTGGTATATATATTATATTTATTTTTTTCCGCTCACATGTTTTTTTCTTTTTTTTTTACTTAAGGCTAAAATTAACGGTACTTGCCATAAAGATTTTATAAAGATTTTTTTCCCAAGAACTTAGACAGATTTCAAAAAGAAAATTACAAAAAAGATTCATTTAGTTAAAGCTAGGTAATGGTTTAAAAAATGGTAAAAAATGGTTATTAATGGTACCCCAATGGCGGCAGAATTGGTACGCACGAAAAAATTGAACTCGTCAGAGATCACATTTTTCGTTTACAGCCAAGCTGCCATTAAAGCTTTAGCCAGTGAGACTATAAGATCCAAGACAGTAACAAAATGCCGAGACATGCTGAACAATATTTGCAACACTAACCAAGTCAATATCTGCTGAGTTCCTGGACATAGTAATATAGAAGGGAATGAAATAGCAGATGAACTGGCAAGGAAAGGGTCAGTATCAAATAAAAACAGCAGTAGCCATTTAAATTTGGGACCAAAAATTCCAATTGGCGTTATTAAAAGGAAAATAGACCTAATAACGAAAGAGCGAATCAATAACTCCTGGTCCTCCGGGGACGACTGCGTTATCTCTAAAAGTTAATGGCCTAGAATTAATGAGAAGGAAACTCGATATATCTTATCGCTGAGTAAAAAGAACATTAGAATCCTGATTGGCGTACTGACGGGTCACTGCGCCATTGGCACAATGGCCGCTAGAATGGGTGCATTCGCACCCGATTTCTGTAAGAGCTGTCAGGATGTCGAGGAGATTGAAACCATTAAACACCTGATCTGTGACTGTCCGTACCTCCAAACAAATCGCCTCCGCTACTTTGGAAACAGTTTGTTGGAAAACTAGACGATCTAACGCAGGTCTCAATGGCATATATGAGAAAATTCATTGTAAGCACAGGCTGGTTCGAAAGTGAACCAATCTACATAAGACATTAGTTAGGAGCATCTCTGCTTTTATTAATAGGGGATCACAATGGACCAATAGGCCCCCGTGTACGAAACAGCCTATGTGTTGGGCACGCCCCTCGTAACCTAACCTAACCTAACCTAACATGCATGTGTTTGGGTTCAAATAAAGCCCGCAAATTAGCCAAAGTGGGTTGCAGCAATTAGATAGTGACTATAAAGGGGTGGGGATCTAGAGAAATAAGCGAAAGATTATTCCGAATATTTCTTTGAGGATTTGGGCACTTTGTTGTTGAAAAGTGAAGTAAAGAATTCCAGTTAAAGGAATTCTTAAGAGAAAAAAGTCCATTTTATTTACTGCAATTTGGTAGAGGAAAGTTTTCTATCGAAGACGTGGACAGGTATCCAGATGGGTGATTTTGGAGCAAATAGAATCCGCGAAAGATAGTAAAACTAAGTACTTCGCTCAAATTTCTTTAAACTGCGTTTTGGTTGTGGCCTTATAACTGGCAAAAGTTTGATCTAGTTCAGGTATTCGCCTCGTTTTTTTTTGTCCTCCCAAAATTACGGGACTCCTGACCGTTCTTAATCTCCGGGAAACTTCCCAATACCTGGTTTGTGTTTTCTTTTGTTTTATAAAATTTTCAAATTACCATCTTCTTTTCTTTGGAAAACCGGACCTGTTGACTTCCAAACTCATTTCATATTTCTTTACTGCCGAGAATTTGAATAAGAAAGTGAGAAAACTACAAAGAGTATCTCTTCTCACGAAAAATTCCTCTTATCTTAGCCGTTCGGACTCGGCAGCAAATCGTAGGTGCCCACCATTTCTGAGAGCTTATAATTCATTAGCACCTGGTTTTCCACGAACCAAGTGTTACCCAGAACATTGGACATAGAAGAAAAAAAAACGGTTCTATATGGTAAGTTTGATTAATAACCGTGTTTTTAAGAACAAAAATTGGACCATACTTGGAATAGAATTTTTATGTGAACAATTTCGCACAAAACAAAATCTATTTTAAAGAAGTTTTAATAAATAAAGGGTGGTTAAGTTTTAAGGGCCGATGTTGAATGTGAACCACACCTAAACGTCAAGTTTTTTTCTGCATTTCGTTTGACATTTCTCAATTTCAGATTAACTCAATTTGAACCATGGAAAGATACACAATCGAGCAACGCGTTAAGTTTTTCAGGGTTATTATGAAAATGGTCGTTCAAATCAAAATGCATATCGTGCACTTCGTGATTTTTTCGGTCAATTTAATCGTCCAAATGTGCGTACCAATCGTGGAAAAATCGTGCAAAAATTGTAGCAAACCGGGTATGTAGGAGATGTGGAAACACCAGTGCATGCTCGTACAGCTCGTACTGCAGAAAATATTGCTGCTGTTCGCGATAGTGTGGCTGAAGAGCCGTCCACGGTCCACCTCAACTAGTCGTCGTTCCCAAAAATTGCATTTTGCATTACTATGCATAAAGACTTGAATTTACACGCTTACAAGGTGCAATTGACTCAAGAACTAAAGCCTCTTGACCATTTCAAGCGTCGTCAATGGTCAGAATGGTGGCAAGAAATGGCAACAGTGGATGATCAATTTTCAAAGAAAATCATCTTCAGTGATGAGGCACATTTTCACCTCAGTGGATTCGTCAATCATATGTGATTTGTCACCGTTGGTTTATCCGGCTGCATAGTTCCCACGCATTGCAATTTGCAGACATTCAAAACCAATGTGCATCGGTATCTTCTTTCTAATCCTATCCTACCTTCCCAATTGCTCACACTGTGTTCAACATTATAAGGGTACTCATAACCCCTTGATTGCACGTATAATATAAAAAAAAACTTCATAATTGTTTCAGATTATATTTAGAACTAAATAAACTAGACTATATGCAAAGAACCAAATAACTCCGTTTTGAAGTTTTGTATCTTATAAAGATGTTTCATTAAAGCTTCATCAGCTCTCTCACACTTCACCTATACGACCTCAGTACGTTATAAAAATAAAAACCCATTTTCAATTCAAATAAAAAAAAATTATATCCAATCGAAAGTATAGCTACAATTCGCAATTAGCTAGGATTCTTACATATTTGCCATCAGCAGACAACAAGTTGTGCCTTACCAACCTTGACAGTGACCATCAGGAACACGCAGCACGAATTCCTTTCCTTGTCCCTCTCATATGCCTACCCGTACATAAAATGAAACTCCTTAGTTGAATTATTTGCAATGTGCTCTGCAACACTCACATTGCGAATTCCATGTTTGGTAAATCGACCACTGACCAGACGACAAAACAAAATCCGAGCACCTGGTTGACAATTTCTTGCGTGCATCCAGACCATATTTGTCCACTTCCAAAGTCCACAAAGGATCTAACTCTCTAATTGTGCAACTACTATTTGATGTTATCACACTTCTAAGAGCACATTTGAAAAGTACCTTGCCTTCTAACAAATTGGACTACAACACAGTTCGGTGCGGGGCGGTGCGGTGGTGTTGGGAACAATATGCGACGACCATGGCCGAAAGAATCCCAGCCTAGCATCGGCAGAAGT
Organism: Philhelius festivus; assembly: GCA_963931855.1. NCBI lineage: Eukaryota > Metazoa > Arthropoda > Insecta > Diptera > Syrphidae > Philhelius > Philhelius festivus. The sequence goes on from OZ007555.1 coordinate 217,238,622, forward strand.
TATATTTTTGGCTCGAAAGATTTAGAAAGTCCTGGGGTTTGTTCAACTGGAGGAGGACGCATCGGGCAAGCGTAACCGATATTATTTCTGATCTCTGTTGTTCAAACTACATAATGAGAAATTATTGTCCCTTGCGTGAAGTTAAGACCTTTTGTTTGTGGGGTCTTATCGAATCGGCTAAATCAATAGTTTGCTGATGGCCACTTCTGCCACTGCCGTGGTCATGTCTATATAGGCATCCACTGTACGTAAATTCGCCTGTCTGCAGGCTCTCTCTGTAAAAGGGCAAGGGAAATTATTTATTTATATTTTTTTCCATGTAGATTTTTATTTCATTTCCTGGACGAAGTGTGCAGTGAATTCTTTCTGACTGCGCGCCGAGCCGCGCAAATGGAAGCAATTGTTGTGCCTCGGTTGTTTGTGGTTGAACAGCTTGGGCGGCCCTTAGGCCTGCGACATAAGTCCTAGAACAGATTCAACATTGAGCATTTGTATAATGAAGACGAAAGAGCATACTTTCTGCGTTCAGATTATCCACAACCAATACCCACTATATATCCCATCAAGGATGCACATTCTATGCGCAACATATACATATATATAGAGACTGCAGCATCGGAAGAAGCAAATGAGTTAATTTCATTGTTTAAAGGAGCAAAAGGGGGGAAACTGGAAAGAACTCTGGCATTTATAATCGGAAAACGTGCATCTGGAGCATTTTGTACACAAGGGACATAACTAAAAGTGCACCGCACAATACGAGTAAAAACGAAGAAACGTGTTAGATCTTTAAGGGAATATCCAAACATTCAAATATTCCAAACACTTTGAGCAGTGTTCCCAATTTACTAAAGTTATTTAGTTTAGTTTCGTTAATGCAAGATTTGGATTCAATGAGTTTCTTTTTCACACCTAGTGTTGAATTTTAAGCAACAAGTTATTTTTAGTGCACTTCTACATATATCTAGTCTAGTCATTAATACTGATACAACGAAAAATAAATGCCAATATAGGTAATGCGCTAATATTTTTATTTATTTTTTTTTTGTATTATTGATTAGGAATTTCATTAGATGCATTTCATAGAAGACATTAATCAAAATGGCCGCCATTTGCCTTACAGCTCGACCTGAGACGCCCCGGCCAACCGTCGATCGCAGCATGCACCTCATCCATTGGGATGATATTTCGTTGTCGAGTAGAGCAGGCCATTCGCTCTAAGTACAGCTTGTAATTAAAGGATTAAGGTCTGCGCCAATCTTCCAGTGATATGAAGTCCGGTAAATTTTTTTCAGCTACTCTTGAGTAGTTTTAGCCTTGTGAGCTGGGGTAGAATCTTGTTCGAATTTTTAATGCATTTTTTCGAACATTGCATGGTTGAGAGGCTTTACGACATCCTCCAAAAATGTTGTTTGATACGATTTTGCCGAAGTTTTCACTCCTTTTTTACAAAAAATGAACGTCGGTAACTCCGTGATAGCTCACTAACCCCCATATTATTACATTTGCAAGATGGTGGCCTCTTTCGACCCTTGGAATGAGTTCAGACGCTTCTCTTAATGTCCGAGCATAAACTTGATCATTCTGTTTAATGAATGATGCTTCGACGGTGAAAATCTGTAGTGAACAGAATCTGCCGGTGAGCATTCTTCGAGTACCTTCCGAGCAGTGCTTTTGATTTTTGTTTACGTTTCTGCTTCAATGCGACTGTAAGCAAGTGTTCAGTGTGTCTTTTATAGACACTGAGTCCCAGGTCTTCTTTTATGATGCGAGACATGAATTTCTCGCGCAAAGGTTTTCTGTTATCTTAATGGTTTTCTTCTGATTCGAGCCTGCACGGCTTTGATGGCTCGCGGAGTCCTCACGTGGACGACCTGATTTTTTGCGGTCACTTACTCTGCCAGTATCCTCGAACAATTTTACCGTACGATAAATAAAACAGCGTGTGATTTCCAGCGGCTGCAAGATTCGAAAGATATTACCTTTTTCCATATTACACTTGAAAAGCCCAATCACAACAATACGATTTTCGATGTCACCCCACTACACGAAGTTAATGACTGGAAACAAATAAATTTTACGCGGCAATGAAGCATAAATATAACAATTTAAATAACGGTTACCACAAAGAATGTGCAGCAAATAGCTTATTATATATGCGTTAAGACTGGTATCAAAATTTATGACTTGGATAGGTAGCTGTGTCATTTGTGATCTGTAACAAAGCGTTCCATGCTTCTCCACTTCATGTTATTTTGATATTGCAAGTTAAACTGTAATTTACCAATTTCGATTCACGAGCACCATGGACACATGATTCCACAGGAAAATCAACTACATTAAAGTTTTTCGTTCACCACTTATATGGTTCACATTCAGTGTTTACTGAAAAGTCATGATGAGGACCTACCTGGGTGAACGGAAGGTACCCTTTCGATCATACACACAGTCAGGCGGCATAGTAAATTGGTTGTATCAATTATTTGAAATCCAGTCGTATAGGCAAGTGCGGACGAATTGGTCATTTAGCTTTCCTTGCTTTTTGCCGAGCTTCCCCCCACCAGTAGTAAGAGGTTTCGTGGAAAGACAAGTTAGGTAGGTGAGATTGTCCAGCTATTTCTTGTTAAGGCTTCCCCCCACCAGCGGTAAGGGGTCTTAGTTTGAAGTTAAATGTCCTAGTTGCCACCAGGGGCTTCGGTACCTGCTGATCTACCAGAGAGTCTAGCCTGCTGTTTAGTGCCACCAGGGGCGTTATACCTACGGATCCCGTCATGAGGCCGACATCGGAATGAAAGAACCTGTTTGAAGCCGAATTACTAGAAGCCAGAACACCCGTTTTTAAGTACCAGATCCGAATCATCAACAACCAGTATAGCCGATGCGAGGCAGCTGAACAGAATCCAGAAGAGTTGAAGCCCGTGAACCATTCAATTACCCGAATCAACTGAAATATTAGTAGCAGAATATTGTACGTTATAGATTTAAGAGTTATTTTCAATAAAGATTTTGTAATAAAGTTTGAAGACCTTTTACTTTGAAATTTCGTGTTTCCTTCAGGATGATCCTGGCGAGACCGGCGAGCAGAACCTCGGCTGGAAAGCAAGAAACAGATTTATTCGGGCTTTGTGACCTATTAACCAAGATTGATTGCAATAATGATAAACCGAAAAAACCGATCCCAACATGAGTTTCAGTTTTCTTATAAGCGAAATATAAGGTGCATTTGGTGTTCCAGGATGATTTTTTTCGGTTGCCATTTTTGTGTGAATGAAATTTGTCAGATGACATTTGACAATCGTAGAGAGTGGTCGATAACAATTTATTATGGAGCATGGGAATTATTGGAAAACTTTTTTGTTGCCAAATCGGATAAATTAGGTATAAAAAATATGTGGTTTCAACAAGACTGCGTCATATCACATACAGCATTGTAACGAAGCATTATAATGCCTACATTATCTAATCACATTTCCAAGCAAAACGATACGACACCAACGACTCCTAATCCTATTACCGAGCAAAACGGTACGACACCTACATACCACCGTATTAAATAATCACATCACACATATCCAGTGTGTACCCGAAGTCATGTCATCAATACCCATTTGATTCACATACAATTTTGTCGTTTATTTGTTTCAATTCACACTGACTCTGAGCCGTAGATTCAATAAGTGAAGGTTGGGAAAACAAAAAAATTGTGTTTTATTCTCGTCCTGTGTTGATACCAATCTAATGTATAGAGAGTTTAAGATCGGGCCGCAAACAAAAACCTTTTATAAGGCGTTTCGGTGGCAGTGAGGCATTGCTGTAATGGTGACGCTGATCTAAATTTTTTATAAAATAGTAGGGTAATAGCTAGACTGCTAAACTTGCGAGAAATTTTTCCTGGTCGAACAATGTTAAAAACTTGATGGAAAAGGTGTAAATCAACAAAACAACAAACAACCGATCCGCAACGACTTAAAATAATTATTATGATTGAATAAATAGTTGATTGAAAAAATTGATTCTTTGGACTTGGCATTTCGGGATGTTTCATTCAACAAATATTCAAAAAACAACTTTATTTACAATCCTACAAGATCGTTGTTCTCCAAGAAATGTCCTGATTTTGAAGTCATTTGATTGTGCCTATTCGTTGGCACAATCATACTTGCTGCATTGACTCAAGACGCTATTGTTTTCTTCTTTCACGAGGCAAATGTTCACCCTAGTGTATGAGTTAATGAGTAAACTATGCACTACTGGAGTAAGACGAATACCAGAGAGCTCCATGAGAGACCCCTACACTCACTGAAAAAATTTTTGTACATTCTTTTTATGAATGGCGATCATTCAGCCAAAATCATTAATTTTTAAAGAATATTCATATGAATAATGCACGAATTCATAAAGATTAACTTTTGTTTTAAGACCAAGTCATGATTTTCATGAAAAACCATTCATAAAATCCAAAGCAATAGAATTGTTGTTGGAAAATCAGATTATGATATTTTACATTTAAATTATGAACAGTTCATACAAATTTTATTGTAAAGTTTTATGAAAAATTTCTTAAAATGCTTGAAACTGTTCTTTTATTGTAGGAACAAAGTGACTAATTATATGAATTCCAAGCAGGAAACTTTACATTTGAAATATGAACAATTCATACAAAATTTAATATGAAGCTGTATGAAAGATTACTTAAAATGTATGTAACTTTTCATTTGTTACATGCAACATATTTTTCAATGCATGAGTAACGGACATTTTAAGAAAAATTGCTTTAAATGCTTGAATCCATTCATTTAATGCATGCAAAAATAGGCGGGCTAATATTCTCAAAAAAAATGTTTGACAAATATGGCTAGATAAATAATCGACGGATTGTGAATCAGCGTAAGCATTCATCAAACATGCTGTTAAACATCACTTCCTTCATTTGTGAATGTAATACTATTAAATGCGTATTAGAAAATATTAACTTCAATAAAGACATAATATAATTGTTTAAAAAGAAAACCAATTTAATGCGGCTATGAAAGTCCCGTTGTAGAAACCCGGTGATTTAAGAACTAATTCATAAAAAATAAGATCACTTTCATATTTTGCATGACTAACACTTAAATTTTAGGAACAGTTTGTTTGTTCACTATTGTGAAAGAATTTATTCCTGAATCGTAGGAATTTTTTCATAAACTGCAAGCTCATTACTTGCAATTTATGGAATATTTCTTTAAAGTGCAGAATATTACAGTTATACACCTATGGCTGTAGTCTGGTGTTTTAAGAACTTATTCATAAAAAAAGAAACATTTTCATGTTTTGTATGACTGACTCTTTAATAGTAGGAAATATGTCATAAACTTTGCGGTTACTTTATGCAATATACTTGTAATATCATATCAAGAGTTCATTTCTTGTTTGATATTACCAGTGTTAAAACGTGATTTTACAAAGTTCCCAAAAAGGTTTCTTTCCCAAGTTTATTTTAAAAATATTTATACATTTTTCAAAGTGTTGCGCATTGTGGACGACTTTAAATTTATTCAACTACTTGATTTATAAAATTTGTAAGTATTTAGTCTATAGGTAGTGAATATTTTTCATAAATATTATATAATATTATTTAATTTTTCTAGATAAAAATGGATTTTGGTATTAATTGGAAACCGCCCAGGGATTTTCAGCAGATGGACAAATCAAGCCATCCGACTTAACCAATTTTTGCTACAAGAAAAGCATTTATAAGGGACAAGGAGATGAGGGCAATGCTGAAAAAAATAGATAAAGCAGATGTCAAAGTGGTAATTTTATTTTTCTTAGTTCATTTATTTCAAAACACATTAAACGATAACATTAAACCTATCATTTTTGATTGCCAAAATTGCTTTTGTTTTAATGATTACTTTAAGAAAACCACGTTTAATATCCTTGACTAATTGGCTTTGTATTTTTATTTTTGTTTTAGATAATGCTGCAGTGAAATTAATGTGGTGTCCGGGTAGAATGTTATTCGCCCGAAATAATTTTTCACGAAATGTTTTTCGACTGTCGGACACCCTGTATATTTTATTTATATGTTGTACGCAAACATTTGATATTTAAAAATATATTCAATAAATAATAATTGTTCTATTTTTAAATATTTTTCTTTTCTTTTCTTTAAGTTTTCAGGTATACCATTCTCTTGAAAATAATTTGTCATCGGGGCTTTTGTATTTCAGGTGGACGTGCACGTATAATTATTTTTTCTTAACACGAATAGAAATCATTGGAAAAAAAAATTCATTAGTTTTATGAAAAAATAGCTTAGGTTCCATAATTTCTTACATAAAACTAATGAAAAGATTCATACTAATATAAGAAAAGTTGCATTAAATTAATGATTGTTTCATTATTAAAAAAGAAACTTTTCTTACAATTATTGCAAGCAAATGATTAAAATCATTAAAAATAAAACTATCATTCATTTAATCAATGAAAAACGTCATACATCTTAGGAAACTTTTCCTAGAACAAGTGTCAGAGTTTTTAAACTAATGAAAAAAATCATTTAAAACACAGACCGATTTCATAAAATTAATGAAAAACCTCATGAATTCCATGAATTTTTACATACATTGTCTGAAATTACTCATACTTTTTAAGAACAACAAACATGATTTTCGTGATTTTTTACATTAAAACAGTGAATCTATTCCTTCAATTTATGTCAGAAGGTCATAAAATAAATGAAAAATATAGTAACATTGAATGACAAAATACATGAAATTAAAGCAAAAAATTATTAATTTCATGTTTACTTACTTACATCGAATGAAATAGTTCATATGTTTTGTGAATTATCGAGAGAATTTTTTAATGACTTCCAATCATTAATTTAATGCAGGAATCAATAATTTTAAGAACCTTTTATAGTCGTAGGAACAAATTCATAAAACGTATGTTCGGGGTTTCTTTTTTTTAATGAACGCGATTCTTGGCGCGTTTTTAATGAAGTTTTTCTTTAAAAACATGCAGTTTTTCCTTCGAATCATGTACCTTTTTGGTTCAGTGACTCCTAGTGATAATGTTATGTGCAATATAAAGAATGGCGATCATCAGTCCTTGTTTTTTTTTTTTTAAAGAAAATGATCAAGAATCTACTATGACTTCTTCACATTACCTGACCACGATTCAGAATTTTTTCTTGTCTGAAATCCGAATTGGGACGGATGGAGCTAGAAGATGTCTGGTTTTAGTACGTCCCATACAGGCACAGACAGAATTTGCATGAACTTTTTGCAAGACAGATACTCATCCTTATAAGATAAGAATTCATGTGGCCACTCGGAATACCTTAAATTCCTACCCTGGAGGCCAGGACTCTGGAATCCCTCGAACGAAACTTTTAAACCCGCATTCTGTAAATTTCTGTAGCAATACAATTCTTGAAAGAGTACATGAAAAATTTAGAAAAAAGGCTTATATAAATTTGGGGTGCCGTGCGCCACCCTGTATTTGCTCATGTTATGAACATTTTTACGACAATAAATATTAGCTATTATCACACCCTTATTTAGGCCGATATTAATGGCTTTATTTGGTGTATTAAAAATGGTCTTCGTCTTAGCACCACCAGTCAAAGACTTGGGGGTTCACTATACCTCTTATTTAGAACTCACGGAACATATACATTACATAGTTAATTAAGCGAGTTCCAAGCTTTGATTTATAAAACATTTGGAGAAGTAACTCAATATGACACTCTATTCTTAAATAACTGTTATGTACGAACACATCCCTTCATAAATTCCCTATGACATCGCTTACATGCCTCCCTCGTCTTTTTATTGTAGCACGGATCCGAATGGTCCAATTTTCTTCCGCATAGATCTAGCTGAAGATGAGCAATGCCCTGAGATATACCTTTAGGGCATCGGTCGATTATGGTGTATTTGCATAAATTTCCGACTCTAGGAAACCTCACAAGAAAACATCTAGTTGGATCAAATCGCATGACCTTGTTGGCCAAATCACGTTGCCTCTGCTATCGATAACATTATCCTCAAATCGCTTATACGGAATGTCGATCGTGGCGTCCGCTGCGTAGTGCCATTCTGCTGGAACCATTATATGTCGTCTAGGTCTACATTGTTTTATTTGGGCCATAAAATAATGGTTATCACTTTAGCGCTCGCCAAAGTCGTTTTTCCACACCAAGCGATAAATTTTTGAGGGTGCATTGTCACTTGGTGAAGCTCGTGTGGATTCGTGTCGATCGGCAATTTTCCTTATTAACAAAGCCATTCCTCCAAAAATGCTCCTCGTCGCTAACGATGATTTTTCAGGAAAAGTTTTCTTTCAAACCCTCCATAGTTAATGAATTTTGACCTTTTAGATCAATTGAGTCTTGTTAGGGTATATGCCCAAGTCACAACGCCACATCGAAAGGCCAAGTTCATATACACGGCTAGGAATCGACTGCCTCGTGTTCTGTTGTAAGCGAGCGCTGTTCAATCGTGTTACTTTCCATGGTGATTTGACATCAGTAATTGAATAATAAATAATAGATTTGACAGATGTCACCAAAACAATAAGACTGTCACAGGCCGCCAAAGTCTACCCGCGCCAATTACGAGTATAAAACTCCTTATAACATAAATTTATTCACATTGATCTGACGGGTCTCCTTCGGGCTGATCCACTATATGAACATCAGAAAGGGGTGCTAAAAATGATTTAATTTTTCGTCATCAACTTATTAATGGGAAAATTAATGCTCCTAATTTGATATCTTGAATTGGCGTGAAGAAGTGTGTACAGTAGAGTTTACAATCTGCGAAGATTTTGATCTTTAACATTGATTTTCATAGAATCAACTATGGAATACATGGATCTCTCAAATGTACTCGTATGTGTAAGATTTTCCATTTTAAACGCCTCTTCTGTTGACATTAAGATAAGCCAAACCGACGCACAACCATTACCCAAAATAGAAATTCTAATTTCCTTTCTAAGGAATCTTATTAAAACACTGCCAAATTTTAAGCAAATCGGTCTAGCCGCTTAGCCTCTAGCTCGACTTAGCCTGCACGCAGAGACGCACAGACAGCGGCACGAATGACAAACGGTATAACGAAAAACTGCTTTGTTGGACTTCTTGGTCGTAGTTGTGATAAGTTTTCCATTGTTTTCCCATAAAAACACATATTTATCTTTTTAATTTACTCCATTTTTAGTTCGATTAGTAAAAATATAAAAACATTTTCCTAAAACATTAAAAAATCTCAATTAATAAAGTGGTAACACTGCTAAACTACTCGTAACTTTAGGCATCAAAAATCGTATAAGCATTTGAACAAGGCAGCGCACATTGTGCACCAGTATGACTTCCATTTTGTGTTGTGAACTCGTTTAAATGACTCACAAAGGTGCAATACCATTTCCTGTCGGTGGCCATGATGTGTCCGCACACAACAAAGTGATGCTAACGATCCTTGTTCAACCCGAGAGTACCTTCACCAAGTGCAACACATAGACCAGAGAAGCGCGTGCAGAAAAATAATTAGATCTGTTGAATTAACAAGAAGCACAAGGGTCTGCGGGAGACCGAACCAAAATGTTGTGTGATCATGTTGTTGCGTCGTCCCCGCCTGAACATATTGTCCTAATGGATTTTGTCCATGCCACATATGGTGATGGTGACCTCTAATGAGGGATTCTATACCAACATCTATCGTCTTCCGGGGGATTTTCCTCGCTTTGCGCAAGTGTTTTTTGAAGGCGAAAGTATTTTTAATTAGCAAAAGTCGACGAAAGCTGAGTGCATACTCGTAGCATGTGAGATAATTAATTTTTGCATCCTACACGTTTGCTTTTGCTTTTCTTATCGTCCTGTTCAAAGGTTTTTTATTCTGCATCCTTTCCGTGGGATAAGTGGACGTGGTGTGCCACAGGATGAGCATAGGTATAACATTCCATTGCGCAATCGCCCACGTATAGTACTGTAGCTCCAATGGGAAATGGTGTGGTTTTGGCTTTATGCTGTTGTCGGGATTGCCCTTTAAAGGGAAAAGAATTTATTATTTTTCTATGTCTTAAATTTGTTTGACTGTTGTTGAAGGAGATTGGAATCACCGTACTGTCAGCATAATTTGTTAGAAACACTGTTCTGATGCACGTGATTTTAAGGAAGCTCCTTTTCGGAACATTTATCACCAGATCTTGGTTTTGGGGAACCTTTAAAATTTTTGTGTGTGTAGGTTTATTTTTGACAGTTCATATTTTAAGGAACATTCCTGAGGATAATAATTTTTCTAATTAATAAATTGCGAAAATTAAAATCTTTTTTCTTTTACCGCCACCTAAACTTTTCTTTTATATATTCAGCTAACAATCGTACGCAAGATCGGTTAAGAAAATCGCCGCAGTCTGTTTACATTACAGCAGAACAAGAGTCAGCCGATTCCCCGCCGTGCACAAGATCTTGGCCCATCGAAGACTTCAACTTGGCGAATTTTGCAACGTGGCACAAGATCCAATTGGTTAAAGTTCATGAACCTAGACAATGCTGTGAGTCCGCTTACTGAGCTCCAGAGTGTTTTAAAGAAAACTTTGACCGAAAAATCATCATCATATCGACGAGGCGAATTTTTTAGATTTTATTTTTGCGAAAACTACGTTGGCGAGGCGTTTACCATCAATGGCTATTGCTACAGATCTATGATAACAATTTTTTCGTGCCCGAATAAAACATTATGAACCTACACGACATGTGATTCCAACAGGACGGCACAACGTACCACTCAGCAGACGCCAGGGTAAGGAAATCTCTGGCAGAGGTGACATGAATAAGCCTTTAAGGTCATTTGAACTCGATTGACTTATTGTGGGTTTTCCTAAAGTGGCAGGTCTATGTAAATAAACCACAATCGTCCTTAAGGTGAACATTTCACAGGCTATCGCTCAACGACCAAACTAGCAAACCAACCAAACTAAGGGCGGTTACAGGGGCGTCCTTAAACACTAAAAACAGTATTGCACTCCAAAATTAGGAATAAATTTTTGTTTTCATTAACTCACAGCTAAATGACATTTTCACACACAAAAAAATTTCAACAAATACAACAAAACAACACCAGATTTCCAAGAGTTGCTGCTTAGTTGCAAGTTGGACGAAATTAAGCCATTTTGTCTCAGGCCAAGGTGACCGTTCACGGGGGATATCGCGATAACAAAAATTATGTTTACATTGGTCATCCGCTTGTTTATTTCAATAACTAAAGCATGGCACTTCCGTTTATTCGAGGTATAAAGTTGCATCGGGTCGCGCGCAATTAAAAGATATGGAAACTAAGTTGCATAATAGTCGGTAAAATGACACTCCAATTCAAAAAAAAAATTCCCGAAAATGATGTCAGATTTTTGTTTTTGGGATTCGAAGACCCTCTTGGCTAGAGGATTTTTGCCAGTCCGCTCAATTCAGTCAAGCTAATTTTGTTGACGTGTTTTGATTTTCTGTATAATGTATCCACATCTTGGTCAGCCTTTTAACTACTTTCCCAAATGACTTCAAATCTTCAGCGGAGTATCCTAATTTTTAAAGCTCTCATATCGTTTACCAAATGAGTAAAATGAGTAAAATGAGTAAAATCGTACTTAGAAAACCGTATATTAGGGTTGTTTTCAGAAGGCGTTCCTCAGGGCAGCCATCTTGGCCCACTTCTATTTGTGCTTCGCATTTACGACGCACAGAGGAGTATTCGACCTCAAAATCCGGTCAAAAATATTTTTTATGTTTTTCTTATTGGAATTGGCCTAAAATATTATTTTATAACTTATGATGCATTAAAAAGTTACGCTGAAAAAAATTTTCAGGTTAAATAAAAATAAAAATTTTAAATTAAGTATTTTTTTTTTTTTTCAATTTTATTTAATTCATTTTAACTATTTATAAATGAAATTTTTTCATTTGTTGCTTTCCTTAAAGATCATGAATAATGATTTTCTCGTCATTTGGTTCTATATCTAAATTAAACATAATTTTTTAAACAACAAAGGGCAAATTGACTAAAAATACCTCAAGACTAAAAAACCCAATTAAAAAAAAATGTGACAAGATGGGTGACTTTTTTTTATGTACATGAGATGACAAAAATGTACAGTTAAATATAAAAGAAAAATTTTTGCCCGACCGTACCCGGAACTATAACAAAAACACCTTTTTTTCCACCGAAAATTACATAAATTTTCATGTTTTTCTATGCATTCTTGTCATCTCAATTTTTAATACTTTATCAATAAAATATATAGAAATTTCTGTATTAAAATAAAGTACATACCTTGACCTTGGACATCCATTAGAAATTTTTCACAATTATCACAAATCAAAATAAAAAAAACAGACTTCAGTGTTAATGATTAGAAAACAAAATAAGCTTATGTGGCGTGAGCTTATAAAATCGACTAGATTTAGACTAAGATCTTGGGGATTAGGGGTTCAAACAGTTACTATTTGAAACCGGTTTTAGTTAGCATGGGTATTGAGGAATACGAAAAGCAAAAATTAACGGGTCGAATGCGATTTTTTTTTTTAACTTATGACCGGATTTTGGGGTCGAATACTCCTCTGTGCGACGTGAGTAGTATACTTTCTTTCTCTAATCTGTCTATTTATTCTGACGATATTGAAATAATAAAGGCAATCACGTCTTTACAAAATTCTTCCAATCTACAATCTGACCTTAATACCTTACTTACCTGTAGTCCAGTCAAATTAAATTAATTAATTCGAAATATCTACAAAAAATACTGCGTCGAATTTTTTTTTTTGCTTCTTAAAGAGTACCTATTGGAGAGTGTAAATCCAAAAAGTTCGAAAAGAAAGCGCCCATGCGTTGTCCGCCATTTTGAAAAATACTTTGGAAGACATGAACTCGATTTTCTCGGCTCCTATCATATATAGAACTGTAGTTTTTTTTAGGTTTGTACGCTAAAATATCTTCTTTAACTTTTGTTGAGAAAAAAATTTGAAACCTCTTTCCAAGAAAAAGTTATCGACGAAAAACTGTCGAGATTTTAAAGTAAAAAAGGTTTTTAACGGTTATCTCGCCTCATGTTCATCTGATCGAAAAAATACTTAACTTGTTTTTTATAGACCACTTTATTTCCTACATTTTGGTATATTTAAAGTTTATGTGCGACAAAAACTGTAGGAAATATAACCTGTCAAAATGGCCATTATCCTGCGAAAATTAAAAAAAAGAAATTTACTCACGTTTGAAAATGTTCAAATTTGATTAATGTTCATTATAAACTTTAAAGAAACAGTAGTTCAAACTCTTTTTCACACCACCACCGACGTAGAGTTACGGCGCATTTATTTTTAATGTGGTGTCCTCGGGAGGTATAATCCACGATTCAATATTTTTCGTTTCTTTATCAGCCTATCGATAGCTCAATGTGGCATAGTTTTTTCATGTCGTTCTTATCTACTTTTTTTTTTGGGCTAGGCGTGCAAACATCAATGATCATATATTAACGTTGTTAGTACTGCTGCGATCGTCATTGGTAGTTTCTTCAATGTTTTTAAATGAGAAAAAGTCTTCACATGTGTCTTCATCTTCCAGTAAATTTTGAAAGGAAAAAACATTCTCGCATGTTTTCCACTGCAGTAGAAACATACTCATATTAAGGAACAATTCGGCCAGATTTCCGACAGCCACAAGCTCGACCACACTGGCCCTTGCATTTGTAGGATATAGTTTCCAATATGCTTTGTGGAGCTGGATCCTGAGTGGTTGTAACTGGCTCTAATCCTCTCGGAGTTCTTTTCCAACCCCATTTTAGTGGGTCATGGTGAACATCGATCCAAGTCTGTACTTGATGGTAGGTACGGAATGTGTGTTGACGAGCAGCTGCTGCACTAGGAGGCAATGAAGACATTTTAACAAAGCTGCTATATCGCAAAGAATCCAGTGCCTCATTTTCCTTCCTATTGAAAAACTCAATAAGAACTTTTTCTCCGGCGGCTCCCAAAACGTTGCTATCAACATCGTTGGATCTGAATAAATGTATCATTCGGTTGATAAAATGAGGAAGAAGCTAACTGTAAAGTTGCATCACTTTTACTCCGACGTTTAAATTCTGCCTTAGCCCATTCGTTCATATATATAATTTTTCCAGCAATTAACATGAACCGTTATATTATCAAGGGCGATATTACTTCTTTTAACTGCAAACGATTGTAATGTATTTACTTACATCTTTTTTCACCACCGAACCTTTGTCGTTACCAAATAGCTTTTCACATATAAAACAATAACCCATATTTAAAACTTTTTTCCTTCAAAGCATATGAGATATAATAAAAAACTGAAAGGTATTTAATAATGCGCTAAAAATAGATTTGAAATAAAATAAAATCAAATATATTTTTGCGAGACCAAAGTTATAATTCTTTCCAATATAAGAAATTTTTCGCAGGATATTGGCCATTTTGTCAGGTTATATTTCCTACATTTTTTGTCGCACATAAACTTTAAATATACCAAAATGTAGGAAATGTGATCTATAAAAAACAAGTTAAGTATTTTTTCGATCAGATGAACATGAGGCGAGATAACCGTTAAAAACCTTTTTTACTTTAAAATCTCGACAGTTTTTCGTCGATAACTTTTTTTTGGAAAGAGGTTTCAAATTTTTTTCTCAACAAAAGTAAAAGAAGATGTTTTAGCGTACAAATCTAAAAAAAATACAGCTCTATATATGATAGGAGCCGAGAAAATCGAGTTCACGTCTTCCAAAGCCTTTTTCAAAATGGCGGACAACGCATGGGCGCTTTTTGTTCGAACTTTTTGAATTTACACTCCCCAATAGGTACTGATTCTTCAGCCTTGATTCAGCTAGTAAATATTATCACCAATCTTCGTAAATTAAGATGTGTCCACTTCTTCCGCCTCTCTACTCACCAAACTAAATACGACAATTTTAACCCTAGAAAGGTAATCATATTTTTTAGTACGTTAAAGGTAATCATTCCTCGAATCGACGAAGTAAAATTTAAATGCAATTTTTTCGAAAAGTTATTATCAAATTCTTGTAGATGTTAATAATTTATTTTTATCAAACCTTTCTTTTAATAAAAACACACTTTTCATTTTATTTTTTTAGATTTGTGACTTTTTATTCTCCTTAAAGATGAAGAATCTATGAGAAATTTTAAAAAGAAAAAATGATGTTCGTCTAATCGACGAAGATTTCCTTTCTAGGGTTAATTCAATGTCCAAAATTCTTCGTTTAATAAATAATGCACAACATATCCTTGATTTCTATTTCTCTTCATGTATCCTTTTCTCCACTTAAGACTTCGCCTTCTTCCACACCTTAGTATAATCACGGATACGTTCGTTGCAAAACTAGAGGAATACGTTTTGGTTAATTGTCCTTCATTCTCGATCTCCAACTAACTATTCTAATTATATTTGTATACTTACCACTTTAAAACTCCCTCTGTCAACGTTATTTAATCCTAATCCAGCAATCTTATTAAAGACCTTTAATCTCTCAACTCAAATCTTGTCAACTTTGAACGAAAATCTGATGGTTGCCCATCCTTTCTCCGCTTCAATGACGAACCACTAACATTCGTAAACTTTTGTACTATTTTTTTTTTTAATAATCTTTTACCAGCGATCCCTTTATACCTGATTTCTCCCTCGACCAATTTCTTCTATCAACTTTCTGCTGAATCTCCTCCCCGACGGGTTTCACCTTGTCGTGGTGGGGAGGCTTACATCTATTCTCCAGTTGCTCTTCCAGCTGGAGATTTAGACAACTAAGAAAACCCAATGGAGTAGTAGGTGTCAAAATGGGTGTGATCGTTGAATCTCCGGCTACTTACAATGGGGCTGGAGATTTTAGGGTATTCTCCTGGTTTGAAAGGGTGTCTAGGGTGCCTAAGGTGAAATCGGTAAGGTCTGCGGCTACTTGCGTAGCTGGAGATCTTTAAGGTTTTTGAAGGGTGAAATTGGTTAAGTCTCCAGCTACTTGCGTGGCAGGAGATTTCTAAGGTTTTTCTGGGTTATAACGAGAGTTAACTGGTGAGGTCTCCGGCTACTTACGTGGCTAGAGACTTTCAAGGTTATTTAAAGTGTAATAAGGGTAAGTCTAGGGTTACTTGCGTAACTGTAGATCTTAATTGCAGTAGCAAATAATAGGAGGATCGTCGTCCTTGTTCTTTAGAAGAAAGACTAGTAGTGTCTTTCCTAGTTTGCCGTAAGGTGAGCAAAGACTAGGAGTGTCTTTCCTAGTTCGTTGCATGGCGAATGAAGAAAGGAAGCACATTAGGTTGTTGGTTACTACCCCGGCCAACTTCTTGGTGTGTGTATCCGAAGGGTTGACACACAGGCCCAGGGTTTTGCAGGAGCCCATCTGAAAGTGACTTCGGTTGCGAAGCTCCACCGGAAGCTATATTCTGGTACCATGGGAGATAGTGCCCATTTGAGTCGGGGGTTGAGTTTTACCCTCGGCTCAAACCCTATATATGAGGTAGGCACCCTAGTGGGAGCATCATGGTGGCTTGGTTTATTCCGAATGCTGAGGCTGGTTTTCAAAATTCTTTTCTTGAATTCAAGAGGTGTTAGATAGACCTTGCCTCCAAAGCAAGAGGTTTGCATATGCTCCAACATATCACAACTTTACGACCGAGATAGCTATGTCAGGGTTAATGGTCAAGACCCAATCTGACTCCAAATGGAGGTAGGCCTCCCGTGGGATTGAGCCATAAAAGGCAGGTGCTAACGTAAAACCAAAATACGATCTTACTGCTGAATATAAAAATTTAAAATTTTCGTTATAAGTCTCTCATTTCCTCTAGACAACACGGCATTGTCAAAAGCCCCATTGAATTCTAATCCTTTAGCCTTAGAAAACGGGAAGGAAGCCAATGTTGTCTCAACCGATTTCAGTAAGTCATTTGACAAAATTTCACAGCTTATTCTATTCAAACTATACAATCTTGGGCTTGAATCTTTCTTCTGAAGATGGATTTCTTCTTGCCTGAAAAACCGTTACTACAAAGTTCGATTCAGATCTACCTTCTCTGATGATTTCTTAACTACGTCCGGTGTAAAACAAGGCAGACACTTGGGACCTTTACTTTACTTTTTATTTTTACTATAAACGGTCATAAATGGTCATCAAATATTCTCATATCTCACTATAATGATACCACGTTTTTCAAGACCATTTCGTCGACATTAGGTTCTACTCTTCTTCAACTTGATCTCGACTGTTTCTCTGTCTGGTGCATCAAAAATTGTTTAGAGCTTTGCAAATATTGCCATTTGGTCCAAGGAATTGTCGTGACCCGATGTTTATACATAGTATGTTCACCTTATCAACAAATTCATATATCCAGAATCGAAAACAGGCAACATGGTTTTGCCCTTCGTGGTCTGTCGAGTCCGACTTCTATTAATTAACTTAAATACGCTAGAAAACGAAATACAATTAGTGGCATTCTTTTTATTCATCGACTACTTTCAGGATCTCTCTACAATTTCATCGCTTTCAACACTAATGCCCATAATATAAGAAATAATCGTCTCCTCTATCTCTCCACCCACCGTACCTCTTATGGCTCCAACGAATCTATTACTGTCAAGCTTCGGAGGATTAATTGTAACATAAACTGTTTCGACTTTAACCTCAATTCTCCCCGACTAAAACTCAAATGTAGCCCTTGTTTCTTGTTTTTTGGTCTTGTCGTTTACTTCAATACCACCTTCGCCTAGAATCACCATGCATGATTCTAACGTTGGGAATGGCCGATGATATCGATACAGTACTTATACCCCAAAAGTTGGATATATTTTTTAAAAATAATGCCCTCGGTATTTAAGCCTTAATGAAGCAGAGTCCAATACTAGCTAGGGGGAAGTTACTGTATTTACTGTCAATCAAAATTCATATAGCTCGTCCCTTCGCTCAAATCTAGCCTGATCTATGCTGAAAGGATAAATTGGACCTCTGGGCTCTGGGATGCGTTCCACCTAGCGAAGCTATTGTGGTCATTTGAGCGATGCTATATCATATGGGAAAACTATCCTATCCCTTATATTTGTGTGCTCTTTGACGCTACTGAAAGATCCAAACCTCTATCTAATCGATGTAATATCAAACGAATACAATCAATAGATCCATTAGATTTCTAAGAACCGTTGTCAGACGAATCCCAGTCGTTTTATGGAAACCATGTTTGCTCCAAAAAATAATTAAAATTTATTAATGCGTATAAAATGATGATGATCTATCCAAATCAGCTTAATCCAGCCGTCCATAATAGTTAAATAGGTATATCTGCAGAGCCGAGGCAAGTTAACTCAGCGGAAAATGTTTGATACGAGAAGAGATTCATTACGACGAGCGCGCGTTAAACTGATAAGATCACCGCTTTCACAATGCAAAATCCTCGCATACAACACAAAGTCTCAGTCAAGTCAATTTCAAGTCTAGCAATTGCCAAGCTGGTCCAAAGAGTATGGAGTGCACTTCATTATGCACAACAAGACAGGCCGCGAATGCAGTTTGGCTGTAACATCAATATCATCCAGGGACCTGATTACTCCAGAAGAAGAGAGGTTGCTGTTTTGCTTGCAGTTGAGGCGGGGAAACAGACCTGAAGGATGGCAAACAACCACTGTTAACTGGGCACTCGTGGAAAAAAGGTGCCGGCACAACGGTCTTCCATCTTCCATAGAAGCAGTCGATACTGTTAGCGAGCTCTAATGACCCACATTATCACAATGAAATATACACTGCTGGCCGGCCGTCCGGGCCGAATACTTGCGCCTCCTTCTGGTATTCATATTCAAATTTAATTCGGGAGAAGGATCTGGGGTGGGGGCAAACAACAAAAACTATATTTTTCTATTCTTTGCCACCGTGCTGTGATGAAGAAGCTGCTCTGCCGCCACCACGATGGATCATGGAACTTCTATGCTCTACGAGCGTGCAGACAATGCCCAGAAAACAGCAATAGCTTTGACCAGTGACCAACCATCCGGACAGGCAGGCTCAGCTTAGGGTATTGTGCGCAAGGCCTCATTACCGTAGTGGCAAGGTAGCCCAAGCCAAGTCTTTGATCGGGGCATTGTGTTTGCATATCACTCCCCTCACCCTCTGATAGAGGACTGGTGCTGAAGGCCGGCGAAGCAACCAAAGGACTTCGCAGTTCGCAGCATGTGAACGAAAGTTGAATAGAAATTTTTGTTCGAAATCAATTTTTTTGACCCAGCTATATTGTGTGATGATGGCGAGCATGAGGTCAGCAAGCTATAGCTGTACATGCAACTATGTCGGTCGTTCGGTCGGTCGGTCGACGATAGGACATAAATCATGGGAATCTAAGTTCCCAGCATTAAAAATTATTCGTGAGCGGCAGGGACAGTTCTTGGCAAAAGAAATCATGTGCCATAAATTCGGCAGAGAAAAATGTTAACGTCTGCCAGATGATGATGTGTGTAGATGTCGAAAAATTTCGATCTTTAAAGGGAATTTATATCTCCTTTTTTTTAAGACTTTTAAGAATAGGCTTAGACCAAATTTCTCCAGTAAGCTTTGTTTCTTATTTGGATGGTCGGGCATATAAAACACATGCATATAAAATGCATGGAAAGATGTTAAAAATTTATTTGAGAAATTGTCACTTCTTTTAGATACTTGAAAGACTCAAAGGTAGAACCTTTTTAGAGTCCTCTATTGATGACATGTTAAGATTTGGTGATGTATAATTTTCCAAGGTTAAAACAATGAAATGAATATACATATTTTGGTGATCTGAATTAAAATCCAACCAAATTGGTCCAGAAACTTAAAGTGCCAAAATACGTTTTGTTCGGTAATGCTTCATTGGGAGCTTATCCATCTGGAAGAACTAATCTGCTTCCTTAAGGTCATTTAAGACATTAAAAAAAACATCAGTTTAATTGATAGTAAACGCACTTAATACCAAAAAGTCGGGATGACTTAAAGGTCATAATTTCTGTGCGTATTCTGCATAAGTTAAAATGAAACAAATGCACTCATATGGAAATGCTCAAATTTGCGATTAAAATTTGTGTGACTTTAAAATCGTATTCGAAATAAGAAATTGGCATGTACTCACTTGTGGTTTTCAGTCGCACGATTTTTAAGCCTTAAGAAATGAGGTGGTAAATGTTAATCCATGCACATGTGACTGAAAATTCTTTGCAATTACAAAAATCAAATCAAGTTCTATTTTTCCAAGTTTTTTTTTATTGCAAAGTTATAATTATAGATCAAATGGATTTACATAATCTTGCACGTACTTGCGACTTTTTATTAAAAATCTTGGCAGTATAGAAAAATTATTTTCATTAGGAAGTGTTGCATTGGTGCTCTTCTGTTACGTTAGAAGTCTAACCAAAACCATACATAAATGTAAAGGTTGCAACTGGTTATAAGCGGAGGGTTACTCAATGGAAAGTCTCATAAAATGCATTAAGGCTTTAAAGAACAAGGAACTACTGCAACTAGTTGGACCAAACACTATCTATAAAATGCAAAATGAAGATATTCATTATCACTTGAGGAACGAATTATCTGACATTGAGCTCAATTTGAATAAAATGCAAGACTAGGTCGCACGAACTTGATCTTATGTAAGAGACTAAGAATTTCAAAAATTAATGTTATTAGACAAAAACCATTCATAAGCATAAAATTCATTTTGTAAATGACTAAAACAGCTCCTTTAGTAGTTGGAGCTAAAAACACGATGATATGAGATTCAAGCAAATATTAGTTTATGCAAGAACAAAATTTTAAGTCGTTGTAGTGGATCCTTAAAAATATAAACTTTTATTTACAAAATTTTTAAAACATTTTTAAGAAAAACTTTTGGTACGCCAACTTTAAGTTTTTATTACTGTTATTAAACCGTTCTTGAGATATCGAATTTTCCAAAACCAAATGACTTTTTTTCCAAAAAAATGAAAAAATATCGTTTTTTTAGGTTTTGAAATGCTATGTTTTTCAAACTTTTTAGAATTTTTTAAAATCCGCTATGCCGATAATGAGAAATTCAAAATTTGGAAAAATCGTTCTATGGTAGGTACAGTCAGTAATATCTAAATTTCAAATTTTTTTTTATTAAATTAAAGATCGTAAAAATCCAAAAAATAAAAAATTTGAATATGTAATAATATTAGAACTTTGGAAGAACTTTAGCATAAAAAAATGATTTAAATCAGTTGTATCGTTTTCGAGAAAATCAAAAACAAAAACCCAGGGGGCTACCAAAAATAACAATATTTTTTTCAACCATTACCTAGTTTTAACTAAATGCAATTTTCCTTTTTTTTTTAAATTCTGTGTGACAGTTTTTGAGAAAAAAAAATATTTATAAAATTTCGAAAAAAAATTGTATGGCAGGTATCGTTATTTTTGGTCTTACAAAAAAAGGAAAAAACAACGTGTGGGGGGAAAAAATTAAAAGCCATATCTACCTAGTTTGAAGCCGTTTAGGCTGTAGTCGAACCGACAGACAGACAGAATTGCGAGACCCACTTTTTTAGTCTTCGCTATCATCGTAATGTAAACTTTGATCAAAATCTCGAGTTCGATTTTTTTTAAGGAATGCATAACTTGCCTTATAGTACCTATAAGTCGCAAGTAAAAAAGCATTTATAGGACATATCATTATTTTTGGTCTACGAAAACTTATCGTGGAAAAATTTTTAAAATGCATTCTACCAAGTTTAAAAGAAATCGGCCCAGCCCTTTAGGCTTGATGAAAATTCTAAAAACGTCCGGGAAAATGAAAACTCTTAAATGTCCAATTTTAAATATGTTTTAATTTTCAGTATTAAATTGAATTATCAGCGTTATCTGAATGCAAATCGTTAACTGTCTCGAATTCATAATTTGTCTCGCTTTATATAAGATAATTAAAACAGTTATTATTATATAAAGAGTTAATAAAAAGAGATGAATACAATCTCAAACGATATTTATGTACACAATATAATAATTGATACTACATACAAAAAAGAAAAGTGATGCCACTTTTAGCAGATGAGAGATATGCTATTTAATTTTTAACAAGGCTGTAGTCGATAAGAAGAGCAGACACACCAAATTGTGAGACTATTATCATAGTAATGTCAAGTCTGATCAAAATCTCGGGTTAGATTTGTACTTTTGATTATATACATAATGTATAGTAACAAGTGATTTTTTTAGAGTTATCGGAAAAAAAAAACTCGTACCTACGGTCGATATAATTTTATGTTTGAAGATTATTTCATGCGAATGTTGGCAGCGGCTGCGCCTCAAATGGCCCATCCGCTTAGTCCAATTTTGGAATATTCTTCCTAATATTTCGGCCGGTATCTAACGAATAAGTGCTTCAATGTTGGCTTCCAGTACGTCAATCGAATCGGCCTTATCGCTTTAGAAATGAGCCTTAACATAGCCCCACAAAAAATAGTCTAGAGGCGTTAAATCACACGATCTAGGCGGCCAATTGACCCCAAACGTGAAATAAACTGTTCACCGAACTCGCCTCTCAATCGGTCCATTGCTACGCATGTTGTATGGCATGTGGCACCGTCATGTTGAAACCAAATTTCATGCAAGTCTAGCTCTTCCATTTTGTTATAATCGCACTGTAGCGCTGACCATTCACAGTAACGTTGCGATTCGCATCATCTTTGAAGAAATACGGCCCAATGATTCCGCCAGCCCATAATCCGCACCAAACAGTGACTTCTTCGTTCTTCTGAATGCAGTGGTACGAGTATGTAGCTTTTGCAATGCTTCTGGCTGCTCCCCACTCTAAACACGGAAGTTTTACTTGTTCGAACACAATTTTTCGATAAAAAAGTGGATCTTCGGCCAACTTTTCAAGAGCTCATTCACCAAAAATTCGGCGTTGTGGTAGATTGTTCGGCTTCAATTCTTGCACCAGCTGTATTTTGAAAGGCTTTACACCTAAATCCTTCCGCAAAATTTTCCAACTAGTGGAGTAACAGAGGCCCAATTGCTGCGAACGGCGCGGCGGCGCCGAATTGATAATTAACGGTCATCACTAACACTGGCCGATACAGCTGCGATTTTCTTCAGTTCGCACTCTACGTAAGCGTGTTGGTGGCTTAATGTCCAACAATGTAAATTTGGTGGGAAATTTAGTCACAATGGCCCGAATAGCCGAGTCCGTAGGTCGATTAAACTGACCATAAAATGGAAGAAGCGCGCGATGAACTTTCCTAACAGAGCACGCATTTTGATAGTAAAATTCAATAATTTGCAAGCATTGTTCGTTTGTAAGACGATTCATGGTTAAATTATAGACCAAACTAAAGATGTTTGACAGTGACAGGAAACACGAAACGAGCGTGAGCTGTGAAAACCAGGGTTGCCAAAAAGAAAATAGCAAAAAAAAAAAAACACCCATTACTATAGTTTATATAAATATACAAAGGTCGTAGTAATTTAAATTATAAGTATGAGCATATCCATTTGAGTACATTAACTTACGACAATCGCATCACCAGAAAAATTAAAAAATCTCAACGTTCAAATCATTACAATTTTTATAACACATAAGTACATTTTGTGGGTAAAGTCTTGCTTGACTAGAAATAGTTATTGCAGTTTGCTGCAGCAACATACAAAATATGTAAATTTTCCTAAATAACTGTTACTTGGCCTAAATGGCTTTTTTAACAGCAAACCAATAATTATAGAAAATCCAGAACACTGAAAGTGCATATCTGAAATACCATAAAATCAGGAGATGTTAAATCGGTTGTTAAGTTATCCACATAGTAATCTGCCCAACAGAGCAAACTTTATGGGAACGGCTCTCTTTTAAATGGAAAGAAATTTTGACCTTAAGCTAACCATTATTAAAATTTTCTTTTTCTTCTATTTAAACAGAGATTCATCTCTTATAACTTATGCTTAAAGTATGCATAAAAAGAAATGTTTGACATCCCAATAACGTTAATTTTAGCCTTTGAGTCGTTAAACAAACAAATAGTTATTTTATGAGGAATTCCTTGGCCTTACTGACATAATCACTTAGATTCATCTCAGTTCTAGTCAGTTCTGCATTTATTTTCATTATATAGTTCTAGTTGAACCATATCTACCCTAAAGGCTTTTTGATTTGTTCGCATAAATTATGGAATAGACCTTCTTCCTAGCAATAAATAAATGAAGTATTTCTATTTAATATCGTGGAAATAAAATACCGACTATATTATAACTAGTTTTGAAGTATGTGGAAGAAAAGCCGCTGTTGAGCAAGACTTATTGCACAAGAAGACATGGCGGACAATTTTTGACCTTCACTAAAGCTTTAGGTTATAAATTATTCAAACAAGTGCGAAGATCCAATGGAAAATTCGCGCTTCACGCTGATACCTACTGATAATATTCTGATGTAAGCAAACCAATAATACTTTAACCTAAATGCTTCCGTGAAATAATATTAACGAGGTTTGTTTTCATAAGTGGCAAAAGTCTTAATTCGATTTAAGAAATTATTGATGAAGTGATTTTTATTGCGTTTGAAAAGATAAATTACTTAAAACCGAAGACATTTTATACGGAATTTGAATAAGTAAAGTAAATTTACGCTAAAATAAAAAATATCGGTTTAAATTAACGTAAAACTCGTGTAAAATTATACAAGCAAGACTCTGCTCTTGTACAAATAGCAACTTAATCTGTTGAAACTACACGAGTCAATTTAGTTAGTTAATTAAAATAATCTGGTTGATTTTTTTAACCAAATTGGTGTGTAATTTTAATAATATTCAATCAGTTTAGATAAATATTTGGATCTATTATCTTACCCTTACCATTTTGTTAAATCAAACGAGAAGATTATTTAGTTTAATATTTTGACCCTTTTACTTAATAAAATTAAAATGGTATATTCTTATATCCTAGAATTTAACTAAGAAGATTGTTAAATATTGAATAGGAAATTTGTTAAGTTAATTAAACGTAGTTACTTGTTTTTAACACTTTAAAGTAAGCAATCTTGGAAGCTGAAAATAAATTACAGCCTATGTAGTTTGTCGATGAATACAGAGTGTCGAGTTAATTTGTGATTCTCTGTTCAAATTCAGCAATTTTTGTTGTGATAAGAGTGGTTATGTGCCCACTGTATCGTCGTCATAGTATCCCCTGAAGTGTCATCCCAGGTTATTGAGACAGTCAATTACGCGCCGTACACATGAATTTGTCCTTTCAAAATCGACAACTTGGCGAATTTTTCGTTATGACTTGGGCCTACACCAGTATAAAACTTTAATTGATCCAAGGGCTCAGAGTTAACGTTGACTATCAACGGAAAATGTTGGAAACAGTTTGCGAAATTAGGAAAAACTTAAGAAATGATACTAGCGCACTGATTTTCAAATTCTGGATATACAAATGGGAAGGAAAAACAGAACCAGGTTAAACATTCGGCATTCGTGTTGTGCAGCATAAAAAAAGAACCTTTGTTGTACAGTAATGCCCAAAATTGATCTTTGAATCGCAGTATTAAGGTTGTGGAACAATGCTCATTAAAATCTTTGCATTCTATCGAAGAAATTCAAGTGGTATATTAGAACATCAGCCCAAGTAAGAGAATTCATCTGAAGCTTTGGACAAATATATAGGCTTTATAGATTACACCCCGATCAAAAGGGATGACAAATTTCTTGTATTGTCAAATCAAATAATGTGGTCTGGTCATATTATTTTGCTTCCTCGAAGCAATTACAGGTGGTGCATAGCTACATGAGGAGGTGATTTCGATTCAATGACAGGGAGCAGTATTAGGCGTTTTTCTTTTTTAGTTCAGTATAGAGCTCCGAACAGAGTCCGAGCATGTCGAGCATGTTCCGAACATCCTCTGAACCAAGCGTGCTCTGAGCGCTCTGAGTATTTTTTGAAACACACCTGAACACTGTCGACATTTTTTTTTTTTAATTTCCATCTGTCAAATTCCTGTGTTAAGCATTGTACTCTGTCTGCTCAGTTATTTTATTCTGAGCTTATAGAGCGCACTCTGAACATGCTTAGAACATGCTCAGAACGAAAAAAGAAACACATTTACGAAGCTCTGAACTAAAAAAGAAACACAATTTATTTTTTGACAACTCAGGCTCTGTTCTGAACTAAAAAAGAAAAACGCCTATTGAGTTTTTCAATCATCAAAATCATCACGATTTTTGATTCCCTGTTAGACAATTAGTTCGAGATGTATGGCCGTTCCAGATCTCTATCAGAAAAGGACAAGAATGTTAGTCTGGAAACGATGATAAATGAATATGAGCAAGAAAGTTCCAAAAAAACGGAGCCCTGGGACATGCCAGCATTAATTTTATGAATATCAGACGTTAAACCATCTAATAGGTACGACTTGTATAGAGCGGATCGGTATATAATTTCCTATCCAAAGAAGATGAGGGTCATAACTACTAAATGAATGCATTTTCGAAAGGGAGCTTGATGCCAAACTCTATAAAATTATTTTTTAATATAAACCGACTTTTGTGTTTCCATGAGAATTCAATTCACAGTATTTTGCAATGTAACTTCAAGCAAAATAAACCAATGCGTCTCCCGTATTGCTCCTACATGATCTGAACAGAAAAAAGCATTAACATAAATCAAACGAATCGGGAGTCACTTCCCTTAGTCGCATTTTCCTTGTCATAAATCGCACTGCTGCTGATTTAATAACCAGCGGTCAATACCTCCACAAACGGTTAACAGTGTTTATTTTTTGAAAATCAACCTTTTAGCTATCATTTAATTATATTTTAACAAGTTTCTCAAAAAAAAAAAAAAAAAAAAAAAAAAAAACACAAAAGTTTGCATGAATGGGTTACGTATTCCACATTAAAAATATTCTCTAGTAGCTTCACATGCCTCTGATGTTAGCTTCAAAATTCCAAACAGACCCTAGTTAATTACTTCCTCATCACTTTATAGAGTGTACACCCGTTCAATCTTAAGATAACGAGTTTCGTATCTGCAGTCAAAGCTATCATCAGGAGAATAAAATTGATTAACATAGGATTAACATTCCCCACAGGAGGTCGTGAATAGATCTAAATTATTAATTATATCCTCAAATATAGAAGATGAGTTAAAACGCAAGCTAAACTCAACCAGCATGTGAGTGATTTAAATGACTTGTGTGAGCGCCAGAAATGCCAGATAAGAAGAATTTTACTGAGGAGTTTTAAGGATTTAATATTTAAAGCCAGTCTCCTCTGAACTATCAACGCCTAATGGAAGGGATATAGGCATATCCAAAGGAACGAAAATTAATTATTATGAAAACTAAGCTTGCAATATTAATTTTTTAGTTTTAAGAACTTCTATAAAATAAATCAAAGAAATAATATAAAACATATTGTAAAATAAATAAACAAATTAAAGACGCACTAGCTCCTAAAAATTTTCAACCTAGTGGACTATAATTCTGTGTGCGTATTTTCTACAGGAATGGAACGGACCTGCAATTTTCTGCAAGTCCAAACTGCTAAGATGAGAACATACAGTGCCTTGCATAAGTATACCCGCACCCTGTAAAAATGCGTTTTGTAGAAAATTAAAATGGAAATGACACCTTACTATTTTTTTCATTGAATGGCATCACAAATCAAGTAAATTGAGAAGAAAACAAAATTCCGTTATTTTCTCTTCTGGGGTTTAAAAAATAAAATAAGATTTTTATGTATTGTAAAAGTATAACCGCACAATGCAAGTCTCTCTGAAGCTTCATTCACTTATATGTGGTTTGAAATGACAAACAACAATCAAGCTTTTCGTTTAAGTGGTCTTAGCTTAAGGGCTATTGGCAGGAAAGTTTCAAGATCCGATGGTGTTATCCGATATTTCTTACAAGATCCAGAATCTTATGGGACAAAAATAAGACCCGGGCGTCCGCAGAAGCTGACACGTCGAGATAAGAGGCGTTTAATCAATGCTGCATCAGATTCGGTGCATTCTTTGCCGGAAGTTCGTGACGAATTTGGGTTAGGAGTTTCGGTTTCAACGGTTTTGCGTGAATCAAAAAGCATTGGAGTGATTGGTTGGGGGAAAATGTTACCAGCTCGAAATCTGACAACAGCCTTCTGTGACCGAGGTAAGGTTGCACTTGCCTTCACCTCTACAAAGATGAATAGTTCAGCTTACACCTAGGTGCTTCAGGATAATTTGGTACCCTACTTAAGAAGATTTCGTCGAGTTCGGCATGTCTTCCAGCAGGATAATGTCCCAATTGACGTTAGTCGTCAATGTCTGAAGTGGTTCGAATCTAATGGAGTGGCCGGTAAGTTCTCCAGATTGTAACCCTATTTAAAATCTTTGGGTAATTTTGACCCGCAAAATATATGCCCATAATAGGCAATTTATCAGTGTTGCTTAGCTGCGAAAAGCAATTGTGGAAGAATGGAACTCTATAGACGATTCTATATTAAAAAACCATGTCAACAGTATGCCAAAAAGAATTTTTAGCTTGGTCAAAATTAGGGGCAGCAAGATACCTTACTAGTTTTTCCTAAAAAATGTACTTAAAATAAAAAAAAATAAAAATGCGATTATACTTTTGCGATACAAGAAAATCTGTTTTTAATTTTTAAACACCAGAAGAGAAAATAACGGAACTTTTTTTTCTTGTCAATTTACTTGATTAGTAATGCCATTCAATAAAAATAAAATGCACGACTGGATCGCACGCACTTGCTCTTATGTAAAAGTACTTTGGAATTTAAGATACATTTTATAAATATAAAAAATTGATTTAATGAGATAATAATGTTCAAATGCAAAATTGCCGTCTGATTTCTAGAAAAGTATGAATTTATGCAAACAAACTTTTCGTTTTATTAATAAATACATTTGTTATGTAAAACAATTCTTTAAAATTATTAAATAATTTCAAAAAATAATTGTTCATAGATTTTGAAGATATTGATTTTTCAAAAAAATTTTTTTTTTTTTTTCAGAAAAAACAACACATTTTTTTTTCGAATATTTTTATAAACAATATTATTTTAAACTTAAGTAGCATCCTGCTGAAAAGTTTTGGTTAAAATTCTTAGAGCCTTTAATGAGAAAGTCAAAAATCAAAAAAACCGTTCTTTGACAGGTATCTTTAAAAACATTTTGCCCCAAAAACTTTTTTGACCAAAATGTAGTCCATGTTTATAATATCACACCTAATTTTTACTTGCGATATATGTAGGTACTATAGGGCAAGTTCTGCATTTGGAAAAAAAATCGAATTCGAGATTTTGATCAAAGTTGACATTACGATGATAGCGAAGACGAAAAAAGTGGGTCCGACAATTCCGTCTGTCTGTCTGTATGTCTGTATGTCTGTACCTCGAACTACAGCCTAAACTACCGGAGGTATTTTCTTCAAACTCGGTAGTTAAGGGTCTTCGGTGATTCCCTAGAGGAGAAATTGAAATTTTTTTTTAGCTCCAAAACTAAGGGTACCCCCCGTACACCCGTAATACAAAATATTTTTTATCTCGAAAACGGCTCTAACGATTTTGATAAAAAAAATTAAGTGTGATATTATGGACATGGACTACAATTTGGTCAAACAAAATTTTGGGGCAAAATGATATTAGGGGTACCTGCCATAGACCCGTTTTTTTTATTTTCGACTTTCTCATTAACGGCTCTGAGGACTTTAACCCAAAATTTTTAGCGGGAGTCCCCTTAAGTTTAAAATAATATTGTATATAAAAATATTCGAAAAAATATTTATTGGGTTTAAAAAAAAAAAATTAAATCAATATCTTCAAAACCTATGAACGATTATTTTTTGAAATTATTTCCTAAAACCAATATTATTAAATACTTAAAATTCGCATTCGACATTTTTTTCTTGAAAAATTTTAGAGAAATTTCTTATATAAAAATTTTATTTAATAATAAAACGATTTTTTAAAGTTTATTTGCATAAATTCATACTTTTCCGGAAATCAGACGGCAATTTTATGCATTTGAACATTTTTACCTCATTAAATCCATGTTTTATACTTATAAAATGTATCTTAAATTCCAAAGTACTTTTACATAAGAGCAAGTTCGTGCGATCCAGTCGTGCATTTTATTTTTATCTAAATCGTTAGAGCCGTTTTCGAGATAAATAAGATTTTGCATTACGGGTGTATGGGGGGTACCCTTAGTTTTGGAGCTAAAAAAAAAATTTCAATTTTTCCTCTAGGGAATCACCAAAGACCCTTAACTACAGAGATTGAAAGAAATAGGTCCAGTGGCTTAGGCTGTAGTGAGAGGTACAGACATACAGACACACTGAAACAAGTTTTTTGTGTACTAAATTTTCCTTAAAATTTTTATAAAAAAAATTGTTACGCAAATTGTTAGTATTTAATAAAATACATTTTAAAACGTAATTTAAGAATTTATACGTGTATCGGTTTTCAAGATATCGAATTGTCAAAAAAAAAAAATGTATTATTTTTTTAAAAATCCAAAAACTATTTTTTCGAAAAAATTTTTAGTTTATATTTTTTAAAATGCAAAAGGAACTCCTGCATAAAAATTTCGGTAAAAATCGTTAAAGCCGTTGGTGAGAAAATCGAAAATCAAAAAAAACGGTTCTAAGACAGGTACCCCTAATAACATTTCCCCCCAAATTTTTTTTTGACCAAAATGTAGTCCATGTCTATAATATCACACCTAATTTTTTTTATCAAAATCGTTAGAGCTGTTTTTGAGATAAATAAGATTTTGCATTACGGGTGTGTTTTGGAACTAAAAAAAAATTTCAATTTCTCCTCTAGGGAATCACCGAAGACTCTTAAGTACCGAGTTTGAAGAAAATACCTCCAGTAGTTTAGGCTGTAGTTCGCGGTACAGACATACAGACAGACAGACGGAATTGCTGGATCCAATTTTTTCTTCTTCGCTATCATCGTATAATGTGAACTATGATCAAAACCTCGAGTTCGATTTTTTTCCAAATGCAGAACTTGCCCTATAGTACCTATATCGCAATTAAAAATAGTAAGGTGTCTCATTTTAATTTTCTACAAAACGCATTTTGCAGGTGCGATTATACTTATGCAAGGCACTGTATTTCATGACAAGATTGGTCACTTCATTGTAAGAGGCAGTATCCTGAAAAAACCCATTTTTTTATTTGAAAGTGGTTGGGAATTGAATCCAACCCTCTTACGTAACACTTCAACATACTAACTATTATACCAAGAATTACTGCAAAATTATAAGCGTTTAAGATTGCGAAAAAAAAGGTCAACTATAATGGCTTGGCTCCATCGAGCGATTGGAAAACAATGCGCAAGCGAAAAGAATGTTCCAATCCCAGGCAACAAGCCTACAAGGAGCAGTTTGAATTGAATCAGAAAAACATCAAAAAGCGACTAATACAAAAACTGAACCAAAAGCCTATCATTTTTCCCCAAGTCTTTATCTGCTTCAAAAAGTTATCACTCACTTTTGGTAACTATTTCAAAATTTATTTCACAAAAAAAATCAAAATCGAATTCTTGAGCCTTGAACGCTTTTGAGTAGCCAACTCTCAATTTTTAACACTCTTGAGTCAAGGAGTTTCCTTCCATTTTTTTTTAATATCTGTACGAACCTTACTCAACTCCAAGTTTCGTGCTTTGGCTCAATCGCCATTGGGGAATTGCTCTTTAACTTGCCAGCATTGTCAAAATCCACCGATCCTATTTAATACCACTCTTTTTCTGGCTTATGCATCATCATCATCATAATGGAGTTCGTCGATTGATAATTTAACTTCCACTAGCCACGATCCTTACGAAGGCATTTAGCCAATTTTTGATATTGTTTTGTGAGAACTAAAGAACCATTCACATTTAAAAATTTAAAAAATGTCATATGAACCTAGAACGAAACTAAAATAAGTATTCAAAGATTTGAATTTTAACTTAATGTCAGAGAAAGTATCCGTCTTAGTACTAATATTAACTCCACTAAGATTTTGCGCCATTTTTTAATTTAGAAAAACATATTTATTCCCCCTTTGATCTGGCTGTAATTTGTAAAGGCATGTGATAGAGTTTGGCAACAATCTCTCTTATCGAAAATGCGTGCATCTGGAATCGATGAATCTCTTCTTCGTTGGATTAGAAATTACCTTTCGGACCCTTCACTAGAAGTGGTCTTGGTTCTTGGACGGTTTCAAATCTGATATCCACAAAATAAACGCTGGTGTGCCCCAAGGCTCCGTTTTGTCTCCAATACTCTTTCTTATATTCATAAATGATCTTTTGTCTGAAGCTTCTAATCCACTAAATTGTTTTGCTCAGCTTTTCATATTCATTTTTAGATTCATATCCTTGTCCTTCGGATGTGGACTTCCAACGGCAGCGTATGATAAGCTCATTAAATTCTGATCTTGACAGCATTGACCTATAGGAAATCAAAAACGGTGTAGAATTTCGAAAACTCTATGCTGTTTACAGTCACTATAGCATAACTCTCCCTCAGTGCCACTATCCATGGATGGAACTTTTATCGAGGAGACTGAACAGCTTTCGGTTCTAGGTTATGTGCATCACAAACCATATTTGACGTCGACAAAACGCTACTAAGTGTTTAGGTTTTCTCCGCCGATAAAAGTATTTGTTTGTCCCTTCTGATCTAGCTGTAATCTATAAGTACTATATTCGGCCAAAGCTCGAGTTCAATTCCCATATCTGGGCACATGCTTCAAGAACTCACTGGAGACTCTTGGACAGAATTCAGAAGAGAGCTCTAAATATGATAGGCGATATTTTAATCTCTCAAGGACCGCACCAATGTTTCACGTCTATTATTATTTTACCGCTATTTTCATAAACAGTGTATATTTACCAAAATTTATTTCTAACTTTTTAAAAATTGTATGGCAACACTATTATTCAAAATCAAATACTGTGTTTTGTTTGTCATCAGTCTATAAGGAAGTTGCCTAAATCCCTTTTGCGACTTCGACTTAGTCGTGATGTACCTCCACGGGTGAACTATAGATACGACAACGACAACGCTGACGATGACGACAAGGAAACAAGTTGGATTTTCCTTCTCATGTGTTAATTATGCCATAAGCCAACATTTAGATAAAAATATTCTCAAAATGGAAAGAGGGACTTCGCCTCAACACACCGCATACATAATTGTGTTGGTGGGAAATAAGATTTCCTTGCCACAAATGTGTCTTGTCTGGTTGTAGCATCAAAATGGCAAACTAGGCACCTGCAAAAGAGGCAATAGATACTTTTACAGGATAAGCTAGTGTTCACGATCACGCGTTTGCCTTTTAGGGTTTAGCTTCCAGAGAAGAAACAAAAGAAACAAAAAAAATAAGCAACTTTAGCTACTACCAGATACCCTGTCTAGTGGCTATACCAACTACTTATCCTATTCGATCGTTAATAACATTTTTCTAATGAAGATATTAACTAGTTGTACAGTTTTGTGTGGTATGCCAGTTGGGGGTGTATGCCAATGCCAATACCTGCGCCTAAGCTCTCTTCTATATATATTCATAGTCACAGTGATTGGTGGAGATTCCTTTCGGGAAACCGAATAAATTATAAAAACACAACATTTTTCCTTTGTCCAGACTCTACTCGAACACATTCCTGGAAGACTCCGAGGAGCATGTTCTTAATCCATAAAATAGCATTATAATGGCTAATTGAAGGTAGACTTACATGTTAATAAATCGTATAACTCATGTTAAAGCCTTTTAAATATGGAAACGCTTAAATAAAGAAGTTAGTATGCAGAAGGTTTTCTGAGAGATGTTGAATTTTTGGTTCGATATGGACCGCAAGACTAAGAGCAAAAATGCCTTATATGTAGAGAGGCCATCAGCTATGGCTATCAATAAAAAGCAGATAATTAAACAGTCTTGGAGTTGGGCCTAGATGGGGACATAAATTTCTACTCAAGATATTTGGCATGTAAAATAAGCCTAGAATAAAGCTGCCTTAAAGTG
Organism: Philhelius festivus; assembly: GCA_963931855.1. Taxonomy (NCBI): domain Eukaryota; kingdom Metazoa; phylum Arthropoda; class Insecta; order Diptera; family Syrphidae; genus Philhelius; species Philhelius festivus. The sequence continues at coordinate 217,272,649 of OZ007555.1, forward strand.
ATTAAAAGTTGGCATAACTTCAAAGACAATTAATAAGTAGTATAAATATGAAAAACATAAAGACTTTGCAGAATCGGTGTGTTCAATGAGGTTTGGCGTCAGATAAGTCATTTGTTAAAACAGTGAGAAACGAAATTCTCCATGATTACAAAACTTTGAACGGAAGAGTAAGGACCTTAATAAGGCGACAGTACTGAAAACTTTGGAAAAATTTATTAACACAAAAACTTTTAACTATTTATATACAATTTTACAAACCATGTACATATTATGTTGTGGTCGGCAGGAATGGATGAAACCTTCAATTTGTTGCTGGTACCGACTTCAACGGACTAAGATGAAATACTTTTCATGAAAAGAAGTACTTTTGGAGGATTTGTTACTTCCATGGAAGAGGGCCTCAAACCTTTATTTAATGACCTGACAATTTTAATTTTAATTTTGGTGGGGCAATACCCCCATTTATTAGGCTTAATACAAGCTATAGCTTAATCTAACTTAAAACTAAGAAAGCTTATAACTACGAATTTTGGTTAATGGGGGAATTGATTCAAGAGACGGAGTTTTAGGCAAGGGGTACTAAGGTTAAAGTCGAAGGTTATTGGGTTTGAGTTGACATTCCTTAGCATACGTGAGACTGGTTCATTAGAGCCATAAGGCGTACCGTGGGTGGGTATATAAAAGAGAAGGGGATTTCGTATGTTGCGGGGGTTGGTATTAAGGAATATGGAGTTATAAAGAGTTATGCAGTCAATAGAACCTGTAAGAAGACTATGAATGAAGAGAATTTCATAAGTTTTTCTTCGTTCTTCTAGAGAATTTAGGTTAATTAGTTTAAGGTGGTCTATGTAAGGAGGTAGGATTAGGGGATTGTTCCAGGAAAGTCCTCAAAGAGCAAAGTGAAGGAATCGACGTTGGATACTCTCAATTCTGGCGATGTGGACTTGTTGGTAGGGGGACCACACCTGACAGGCGTATTCAAGCAGGGGGCGGACAAAGGTAACATAGAGAGTTCGGATCACATATGGGTTGGAGAATTCCTTGAACCATCGTTTAACGAAACCAAGTGCGGAATTGGCCTTGAGAATTATGTCGTCATAATGGGAGATGAAGTTAAGCTCCTGATCACATAATATGCCGAGATCACGTATCGAGTTAACGATAAATAGGGGTTGATTATGAAGAAAATAGATACGGGGAGTAGATTTCTTTTTCGTGAAAAGGTGATTGAGTGGCATTTAGTGATATTTAAGTCTAAGCAGTTTTTGAGACACCAAACTGAAAAATTATTGAGATCAATTTGGATAAGAGTAGAGTCCTGTGCAGAAGAAATGGTTTTGAAAAATCTAGTGTCGTCGGCATAGAGAGATATATAGGAATGTTTGATGACCAATTCAATATCATTAATAGTAAGAATAAAAAGGAGAGGCCCTAAGTGGCTGCCTTGAGGGACTCCGGACGTGGCTAAGAAAGTATAAGAGGAAGTGGATCTAAAACGAACACTGTAGTAACGGTTTTCCTGATAGGAAGAAATCCATTTTAAAAGAATGGGCTCGAAACCGAAGGTGGATAGTTTGAAATGGATAAATTTATGGGAGATTTTATCGAAGGCTTTACTAAAATCAGTGGAAATGACATCCACATCTTTACCATTCTCTAAGGCAGAGAGGGTAAATGACATAAATTCAACAAGATTAGTGGTAGTTGACCTACATTTAAGAAAGCCATTTTGTATGGGAGAAATGAAGGATTTACAGTGAAAGCTCAAAATTTCATGAAGTATGCTTTCAAAGAGTTTGGGGATACATGAGAGTTTGGCGATAGGACGATAATTGATGACATCGTATTTTGGACCCTTTTTGTGTATTGGAATTATAAAGGAACTCTTCCATATCTCAGGGAATTCACCGTGAGAAAGGGAAAGATTGAAGATTTTCGATAGAGGAAGGTAAAGTGATGATGAACATTTCTTTAGGAGAATAGCTGGGAGTCCATCTGGACCAGGAGAGAAGTCATCATTAAGCTGATTTAACTTATTTTCCACAATAATTGGATTGATGGTAGGTGGGAGAAATGGCCCAAGCGAAAAACTTGGTAAATAATTAAAAGTGGCAGAGTCAGGTTCAAAGGCATCATCCGTGAATGATTGTTTGAAAAACGAGGCAAAGAAGTTGGCAATAGTTTGTGGATCATTTGATGTTATATTATTGAAGGAGAGAGAAGTTGGGTACCCATCGGATTTTCTTTTATGATTGACGAATTGTTCAAAGGATTTAGGATCAATAATAAGTCATTTTACTTTTATAAATATTTTCTTAACGGACTTACCGCGATGGTATTTTATTCAAAAAATTGAATTTAAAACCCGACGTTTCGACAAGGTTCCACTTGTCGTGGTCACGGGTTGACTGATGGCTTGTGGGTGGTAGTTGTTGTTTCTTTTTGTTTTGTTTTATTCTCTCTTGCGGAGATTGTACCGGTGTGTTGACTGTGTTGGCATTTGCATCTGAGATGGTGATTGTTGCGAATCAATGTAAGCTTGTGAACAGGCAAAGCTTATAGCATCAGCTGGTACATTATTTTGATTTTGATTGTGTTTGTTCGAAGCTTTTAGTTTGTTGATCAATGGATCCCATGCACCAGATAAATTGAAACTTTGATCTCGATTGAAGTTCTTATGCAATTTTATTTCAATTGCTTCTCTTACTAATCTTGGTATATAGAACCTATCCGTTGAAATAGATTTGGCTTTATCGAATCTAATAAAGTGATCTTCATTGTATGCGAGATGTTCACAAATGGCTGACTTTGTAACTTGGTTCTTTTGAATGGCTTTTATATGCTCATTCAGCCTTGTTTGAATTCCTCGTTTTGTTTCGCTAATATAGGAAGAACCACAACTGCAAGGGACTGAATAAACTCCTGGATTTTGAAAGGGAATTTTATCTTTCGGTGATCGTAAAATTTGGCGAATTTTTGCTGGTGGCTTAAATATACATTTAATACCATGTTTCGATAAAATTCTCCCAATCCCTTCAGAAACTCCTTTTCTATATGGTAGAAAGGCTCGTTTTTTATTAGGCTCAACTGAATTTTGTGTAATTTTTATCTTTGGTTTCCAAGATATTTGTTTTGAACTGTAGCCATTGTTTGTAAGAACTGTAGGGACATGTTTTAGTTCTTTTTCTAGATGATCCTGATCACACAACGTATTTGCTCTATTTACGAGAGCAGCTACCACGGAGGTAAAGTTCGAAGGGTGATGGTGGGATGTGGCATGTAGGTACCTATCAGTATGTGTGCTTTTTCTGTAGACTGTGTGCCCAATTGTCCCGTTTTTCTTTTTTATAAGTTTTACATCTAAGAACGGTAAGCAGTTGTCTTTTTCAATTTCCATTGTAAACTGTATTTTTGAGTGTACCGAGTTTAAATGGTTAAGAAATGTTTCCACTTCATTTCGTTGAAGTATGCAAAAAGTGTCATCAACATATCTCTTCCAAATTTTCGGTTTCACTGAAGATGTACTTAAAGCCTTTTCTTCAAAATACTGCATCCATATGTCTGCTACCAATGGTGCAACAGGTGATCCCATGGCTACTCCATCAGTTTGCAGATAAAATTTTTTATTGTATAGAAAATATCCGGAAGTAAGACACATCTCCAATAATTCTAACAATTTGGCGTCGTCCTCAGAGGTTGATAATTTCATTCGCATGACCTCTAAACACTCCACTATCATCGGTACGTTCGTGAATAATGATATGACGTCGAAGCTTATCATAACCTCATCATCTTTTAAAAAATATATCTTTTACCAAAGATATAAAAGTTTAAAATTTAAAATCATTAATAAGGTTGGCTTGCATCATAATTAAGAGTAATGCAAGTATAATGAGTTGGAAAGCTCATTAAATTGGAAATACGTACCGAGATAGTTAGAATAATCTGTAGGAGTTTGCGTGCGAAGAAAAGTTGACCATAGTTTGTTTCTTTTGTTTCTAAGAGAACGGAGCCTTCGACAAGTCCATATTCGTGGAACATTAGGAACAAAATATAGACAGAAATCGATTCCTATACATATACCTAATACTAGAATCAAAGCCAAACTCTTCCGTTTGTGACGATAGAGGAATCATGCAAGCCGCTCCATCAAGCTGTGCAAGGATCTCACTGATATTCTTATTGTCAAATTTTTTTAATAAGAATACAATTGAAAACAATATAAGTGAATTATAGTTTTTGTTTTCTGTGGATTGTTCAAATAGTGTTTGTTTAATTAGTATTCGCTGAAATTCTGAAGAGAAAAGTCATAAGAAGTCTCCAGATAAAAATGGCAGTGAAAAATATGTTCACCTATTTCTATTATGGACAAGTTTGATTAGGTAAGGTTAGAAGGGGTGATGATACAGAAAAGCTCCTTGAAGGGAGCTTAGGTATATGATACCTGTCTGAACCAACTACCCTAAATTATAAAGGAATTTTAGGATGTTCTTTAGTGGCAGGGAAGAGATGTCACCCAATTCGTAGAAAAATATTATTCCTGGGCTGCTTTTCTGGTTCTGGCTAGACCCCTTGGCCTGGCTCCCGGAAATTATGCCAGAAGAAATTTCGCCAGAATTTGTTTCTGGAAAAAACGCCAGAAAATATTGTTTGCTTAAAATTGGAAAAAGGGACAGAAACTATCTTTGAAAATAAGCCAGAAATGTTGAAAATTGGGCCAGCTAGGTATGGAAATAGAGCCAGAAAGCAAAATGAAAATTAGGTCTGCACACAACGCGCAGGGTGGCCGGCTTCGCGGTTTTTTTTTTTTTTTTATTTATTTATTTCAATCTATCGAGTACAATCTCTTATAGACTAACATATCTATACTAATTTAACAATGTTTATATACAAATAATAATAAATATATTCTTAATGAGTTAAAAAATTTATAAAAAATAATGTGTCATAACACTAAATCATTCAAAGCATTTTTAAACTTTACTCTACTTAATTGTAAGTTCATTTCATCACATACAGAGTTAAATAAAGAACAAGATCGAGATATGGGATCACTTTTTCCATAATTAGTGTAATGGCGCTGGACAAAAAAAAAAGATGTTTCTTTCTCTAAGAGGTCTTGGAGGAGCATAAATTGGGTAAAGTGAGAGAAGCATGAAGCAATCAACATGGTTACATAAAACATCTCTGGCTAGTAAGACTAGACTATGTTTTCTTCGTGACTTGAGTGTTTTTATGTCTAGAAGTAAACATCTCTGATTATAGGATGGTATAATATTGTCTACCCAGTTCAATTTCCGAAGAGCATATTTAGTAAATCTTCGTTGAACAGCCTCTATCCTATTGATGCTTACTGCATATATTGGGCACCAAATGCAGCAGGCATATTCCAACGAAGATCTCACTAATGAGTAATATAAAACTTTCAAAGTATGTGGATCAGTAAATTCCTTTGAATTTCTTAATAAGAAATCCGAGCATTTTATTGGCCTTAGAAATCATATGATCATAGTGATCATTAAAAGTCAATTTTGTATTGAAAAATATACCTTAATCTTAAAAAACTGAAACTTTCTCAAGAACTGTATTATTTAGCTTATATTCAAATTGTATAGGATTGCGGGACCTAGTATAAGACATTTGCTTACACTTCGAGATGTTTAAGTGAAGACAGTTATCTTCACACCACTGAAAAACCCTATTGAGATCAACTTGCAAAAAATTGCAGTCAACTGAACAATTGATACGTCTAAATATTTTAAAATCATCTGCAAATAGTAGGCTTTCAGAGAACTTCACACCATGAGGAAGGTCATTTATGAAGAGCACAAACAAAAGTGGTCCCAAATGGCTCCCTTGAGGAACCCCTGATAAATGATGTATTATCTTCGAAGTTTGACAACCAATTTTCACTAACTGTGTACATACGTTCTTTCAAATATTGATCAAACCATTTCAACAATTGAGAGTGAGAACCTAAGTATTCTATAGTTTCTTTACTAAGACATCGTGCTGAACTCGGTCAAAAGCTTTTGAAAAGTTTGTGTATATGACATCAACTTGGCCTCCACGTTCAATTCCTTTTGTACAAAAGTTTAAAAAAAAAAGACAAGTTTGATGTAGTTGATCGTTGGCTCACAAGCCCGTGTTGTTTATCTGGACAATGGCTTCAAAAACTTTTGGAATTGTCTGAAGCTTGTTTTGAGGATTTGAACTCCCTTTTCGGTTCAGTCACCAGGCAGGCACCGCCTGTTGCAAGAGTTTTCTTGGGCAACAGTACATAACTGTCAAACATTTTATTTCTGCTGTTTTTTTTTCTAACTTTATTTTCTGGTCTTTTTCATCTAAAAATGAAAAAGAAGCCTGAAGAAATGCCTGAAATTCTGGAAAGATTGCCAAAAACGTCTGGGCTGTTTTCCTTGGAAAAAAAGGCCAGAATTTGTATGAAAAAAATCTTGGCGTTTTGTCCAAAAAGAAATTGGCGTAATTTCTTCTGGCTTAATTTCCGAGAGCTCTGAGTCTGACGTCGGGCTTATGACAGGATGGGATAGTACTACGCTCTTAGCGTCACTCAAACCAGAAGGCATAAACGCTCTGATACATCAGCAGGTATAAAAGCCTCTGGTGGCAATCAGAACGTTTGACTCTGAACTTAGGCCTCTTAACACTGATGGGGGAAAGTCTTAGTAAGAAATGCTGGAAATTCGCTCATATCTAACTTTTTCTTTCCACGAAACCTCTTACAACTGGTCGATTCATCGCCGTGCACAAGAAATCGACCTTTCGCAGACTTCAACTTGGCGAATTTTGAGTCGGGTCTTGGGGTTTCAGAGCGTTTGGAAAAGGACTCTAATTTTGGTCAAGAAAACAAAAAGGGTTTTTGCTAAGACCTCGCACACTTGTTCATTTTTACTTGCGATATAGGTACTATAGGGCAAGTTCTGCATTTGGAAAAAAAATCGAACTCGAGATTTTGATCAAAGTTGACATTACGATGATAGCAAAGACGTAAAAAGTGGGTCCGGCAATTCTGTCTGTCTGTCTGTATGTCTGTATGTCTGTACCTCGAACTGCAGCTTAAACTACTGGAGGTATTTTCTTCAAACTCGGTACTTAAGGGTCTTCGGTGATTCCCTAGAGGAGAAATTGAATTTTTTTTTTAGCTCCAAAACTAAGGGTACCCCCCATACACCCGTAATGCAAAATCTTATTTATCTCGAAAACGACTCCAACGATTTTGATAAAAAAAATTAAGTGTGATATTATGGACATGGACAACATTTTGGTCAAAAAAAAATTTGGGGCAAAATGTTATTAGGGGTACCTGCCATAGACCCGTTTTTTTGATTTTCGACTTTCTCATTAACGGCTCTAAGGATTTTAACCCAAAATTTTTAGCAGGAGTCCCCTTAAGTTTAAAATAATATTATATATAAAAATATTCGAAAAAATATTTATTGGGTTTAAAAAAAAAAAAATTTAAATCAATATCTTCAAAACCTATGAACGATTATTTTTTGAAATTATTTCCTAAAACCAATATTATTAAATACTTAAAATTCGCATCCCACATTTTTTTCTTGAAAAATTTTAGAGAAATTTCTTATTTAAAAAATGTATTAAATAATAAAACTATTTTTTAAGGTTTATTTGCATAAATTCCTACTTTTCCGGAAACCAGACGGCAATTTTATGCATTTGAACATTATTATCTCATTAAATCCATGTTTTATATTTATAAAATGTATCTTAAATTCCAAAGTACTTTTACATAAGAGCAAGTTTGTGCGATCCAGTCGTGGATTTTATTATTTTAAAATCTACCACCTCTTATTGAAAAACCCCATATAAAAACATTAATTAGAGGAAAATGTTGCAAACCATACAATTTAATGTTTAAATTACAAAAAAAAAAAACTACTAAAAGTGCTTGAGCTCAGAAATAAAAATAAATAAAATGCAACCAAATTAAAAAAGATGGTAACTCAGTTTTATTAATAGATACAATTTTTTATATACGAAATTTCCTCAAAATTTTTCTAAAATTCTAAAAAAATAGTATAAATATTTTTAGTATTAAATAATATAAATTTAAAGAAATAATTAAAAAAAAACGTTCAACGGTTGCAAAATCAAAGCAGGTCTTGTATACAAATTTTTTTGATCAAAATCAGTAGAGTCGTAAATAAGAAAATCAAAAACACAGTGCCATGAAAAGTGCCGTTAACTGTAGAGCATACCTACAATAGTACACATATTTTTCACATAAAATTGTTCCAATAGCCATTACCAAGTATAAGGAAAATCGTTTCAGTAAAGTTCGATTGGATTGCCTAAGCCAGGCTACTTCGCTCACTGGCACTCACATTTCCTTTACTGTTTGCCATGTTTTCGTGTTTAATGTCAGTATAGAAAATGTCAAGAAGGCCTTGGAAAATTGGAGTGATAGAATGCTACTGCGAAACTAGCCAAGGCAGCCACTTGAACGACGTTGTATTTCATAATTAATGGGAATGTTTGCTCTTATTAATAAATTCATGATACATGGACAAAATTCAATTTTATTCATTTTATTGTATTTTTAAATAGAAACTTGTATTTGGCCTTGTATTAGAAATATCTCCATGATTGCCTTTTTTTAATGGTAATAATAAAATAGTTTTTCCAAATATTACGGAAAATACTTTAGTTTAGTGATGTCTGCAGTAAATATGCTATTAGAGCAGCCAGAGCAATACTATAATTATTTAAACAAAAGCAGGAATTGTGTCAGATCCATAGGAATTGTCATTGTCTAAATCCGCAAGATGTTCCATTCAAACTCTCGGAACTTGGACTTCCTTATCACTTGATAAGAATAATTCAAAATTTGATAACCCATAGACTTTTTTTATGTTAAGGTGGCAGGGCATTTTTGGAAAAAGATGGGAGACATCGGGTTTAGATGGCTCATGATTCTTGTCTCCAAACTTATACGAGGTGATCGCATGCCTAATCAATGGAGGGAAAGTTACCTTCTTCCAATTTATAAAGGAAAGGGTGATACTCGAAGCTGTGATAATTACCGTTCGATTAAGCTGATGTCACACACCATGAAGATCGTTGAGCGAGTCTTGGGTAGCCGACTGCGAAAAATAATTAGGCTATCTAATGACCAGTGCGGGTTTGTCGGGGGTAAGTCAACCACGGATGCAATCCAGAGTATAAGAATAATTATGGAAAAACATCGGGATTCTTTGGAGGATTTGCATGTCGTATTGGTTGATTTTGAAAAAGCATTCGATCGGCAACCACGAGATCTAATATGGGTGGCCCTCAGGCAACGAGGAGTTCCAGAAACCTATGTGCGGATAATTATGGACATGTATGATGGAGCAGTTACTAAAGTAAGATGCGCAGCTGGAGTCACCGAAGAATTCGAAATCACAGTAGGTGTACACCAGGGAAGTGTCTTGAGTCCCCTGCTCTTTATTACAGTTCTTGATTACCTGCTTGAAGGCAAAGTGACGGATCCAAAAAGGCATCAGTTATTCTTTGCTGACGATGGAGCCATCATAAGTGAAGACCCGATATCCCTACAACGAGCACTTGACGTATGGGTGGATGTTCTAGAAGGAAGTGGGTACCGCATAAGCGCGAAAAAGACAGAATACCTATGCTGCCCATTTTCTGAGCCACACAGGCCTATTCCAGACATTTATTTGAATGGAGTAGTGCTTCCCAAGTGTGAAAAGTTTAAATATCTGGGGTCTATGATAAATAACGAAGCTACTTGTGATGACGATATCAATCATCGCGTAAGCGTAGGAAGGATGAAGTGGCGGGAAAATTCTGCTATCTTCTGTGACCGAAAAATGCCCCCTAAGCTGAAAGGAAAGCTCTACACTTCAGTTGTGCGTCCAGCACTCACATACGGTTCACAATGTTGGACAATGTACAAAAAGTATGAGAGTAAGCTAACGGCAGCTGAGATGAAGATGCTTCGTATGACAGCAGGAGTTACAAAGCTTGATCGAATTAGAAGTACGAAGATCCGAGGAAGCCTTCATGTTAAGAATACCATTTCCCAAAAAATTGAACACGACCGACTCAGTTGGTATTGCCATGTTCAAAGGAGAGATCCTGAGAACCCGTCAAAAAGGCAATATCATACAACGTTCCAATTCGGAATAAAAAGAAAGGTAGGCCTAAACACTCCTGGTACAAACAAATGCAAAAACACCAGCATTTAGTTGGCCTCAGAAATGGAACAATACAAAACCGGGAGGCTTGCCGCCGATTTCTGAGGTCAACCCGGCGAACCCCACAGGCGGATCACTAGTGTGAAGCAGATACGTGGGAGAGTTATGATCCCCTCGACATCGAGATCATAACAGCGCCGAAACAAAGGAAGAAGAAGAAGAAGGTGGCAGGGCATTTATCATCAACCCAGGGAATCAACGCCGGAATCAAAACTCGGACCGCTGCTGTTCAACATTCAAACAACTGATCAACCAGCCGACAAAAACCATGTACAAAGACTCATCTGCTTCCGAAAAATAATTAGATACAGTGACTGTCATTCAAAGACAAGTGTTTGTAGCATGCTGTAATGCAATCAAACTTAAGTTTCTAGACAACAATCAAGTATCACTCAAGGAAATATTTGGGAATCAACTTTTCCAACCAACTCAAATTCAAAAAGCATGCAGACTTGATGTACAAGAGAGCCGAGCCAACTATTCTCTGCACTTCGTCCAGGAGGCAAAATGGACTAAGTATGAAGACCAAGCTTCTTGTGTACAAACAACTCAAGCAACTTATCCGAACCGTTCTGAACTTCGCCTTACTCATTAGGTTTACTATTTCTCCTACAGTGATGAAGACCATAAAGCATTTTTAAAGAAAGATGCTCCGCATTTTTGCACTTCTGTGATTACTATTTGATTCATTGAACTTTGCGAAAAGCTTTCAAATGAGTAAGCCTACTTACACAACTTACTAAATCTTCATCACAAAACAGACGTTTGAAGAAGGATAAATAAATTTTTAAATACCAGGATGGTTTTAACTTGTCTCGTCCAAGTACTTTTAATCGATCTTTCAAAAGCGATTTTAACAAGTTCACAACGTGAATCTTCTTTAAAAACTGATATCAGTCGGTGCTAGCGGGATATGATTGCGCTTTTTTAAATATTATCTCATTTAAAAAAGCAATATAACTGAAGAAGATGCAACAACAAGTTCATACTGTGAAGTTAAATTGGCTCACCGCAGGGAAGTGTAATTGGTCCGATACAAAGTTACTCAACGATTGGAAATAATTAAAACTGATTATAAGATTATGTTTGCGGATGATGTCTAGTCTACTGTGCGGTAAAATATAATGTGAGGCAGGATATAATACAAATTAAATTTTATTAAAAAAGTTAAAAACACGATTGAAACTCAGAAGATGATATATTTTGAAGAGTTGGGATGTAATTTCTCTGAAATTCATCTCTTGAGTGATGGATTGTTACACCTGAGGTCTGACACTGGAGAATATTTTTTTAAGGATATTACCTCTTGCACAGAATTGAAAAATCCTTCAAGGGAATCTCTAAGGTCGCTTCTTATTTCAGCTGTTTGAACTCGGCGAAAAAATCAAGTCCCCTCTATAACACGCCCATAGGAAAAGTTGAGGGTTGCAATCATAAGTCTGGTTGGCTAATCTTTTTATATACCTATCTATACCTATACCTATCTAAATAATGTTCAGTACTTACTCTTGTATCCATATAAGCCCTTGCAACACTAAGTCGGACATCATTTTTTTAATTTCAAATTAAAACACGTACACTCACTCCGTTACAATTCGATACTGATTTGAGATTTATAAATAACGAAAGTAAACCAAAGTCCCAATAAAGTTGTCCAAAATTAAGTCCCGATCCACATGCACTATTACGTCGATGCATACAATTAATAGCACCTGTCAACTTAAAAAATCCTCTCAAGGAAGCTTATGTAATTTTCGTCGTAATTACGAACGTAATTCAGATAAAATCCTTAATTTTACTTCAAACGTTCAGCACTTGGTTGACTTTCAAAAGCATATCAACAACACCAACGCCCAACATTAATGTTCGAACTCGAATTTACTACTACTCGTACATTTCCTGCAACATCAATTTTATTCGTTCTTCGTTCAGTATCATTTTCAATTAAATTTTAAATTTAAATCATGAAGTTAGTAAAATATCGCTTGTCACAACCTCTTTCAGGAGCCAATTACTGTCTGTAGCAACATGACTAACGAACCAATTAACAACTCAATCGGTCCTTAACCGATTTCCTTACGCACTCGACTGTGCGATGGATGAACGTGTGCGTTTGGTATAGTCATCGAACGCTGCCACGCTCATAATCGTTGCGATAATTAATCGGCCATTTAATTACCACATTAAGCCTGTAGCTGGAGTAATTAATTGGCACACTCTTCTCCATGAATACATTCGCGCATCAAGTTGTCATTTCAGCCACCTAACTGCGTCTTATAAAGGCTTCTTGCAAGGCGCCTCTTTGAAACACTTGCACTTTCTGCTGTGGTTTGTTGTGCATGGTATTGGTAGGAGCTTGTGGTGTTACTCGTTACTTATAGGCACGTTACGTAGCAGCCCAAACTATCCAATGACATCTCGACGGAGGCTGAACACAGGGCTGTATTTGATATAACATTTGGTTAGGTTTACAATGGCTGATGACTTAAGGATCTAAGGGCTTACTAAACATTTTTTTTAATAGTTCACCCAATTACTACTTTTCATTTTTCACAACTCTTTCTTAATGATTTTGTCTCTCCTATTCCCCTTTCTTTGGTTTAAAGTGAAAATGGACTAGGATTGCAACAACGTGCAATCCAAAAACCCAATTTTTTAATAAGTATTTTTTCTTCTTTTTATAATAGTGCGTTGACTATATATCTGAATCGCTACTAACTAAGAAAAAAAAAAACTAAAAACATGCTTTAACAGGAGTAATACCTCTTGCGAAGAAATGACAAATCCTACAAGATCTTTTGTCATGGAAAGTTATTCTAATATTCGTCCTTGGTATCCGGGAGAAATTATAGAAGCACTCTATTAGTGCCAATAACATGCACAATGGAATGGTTGGGAATCCTATTTCTCAACGAGCTGTTTGGCCTCAGAATAAAGAGAGCTCGAAAACTACCCCAAATTTCACTTATCATTTTATTTCATTTATCCAGATGAGGACATCCGGGAAGTCTTAACACAAAACAGTCATCGGTGCCCTTAAGGTTGAGCAGTGACTTCATCCTATAAAGAACCAAATGTCGCCGAGGTCCAATTCATCAATTCGTAAAACAGAAAAAATTCTTCAACATGTTCCCTTAACGAGGTCTGAATTTTATGTCACTTTGGCTTCATTTTTTTTTTTCAATAAATTAAATAGAACCAGCGCAGTGGTTGGAAAATTGAGATTGTGAACTTGTACACCACTTAGGGTCAATTTAAGGGCCTTTGATGCAATTTTCGGGCATTCGTGTCAGTTAAGTATCAAATGATCTGTTTTTTGACACATCCACTCAAGTGAACAAATGCGCCTTTTGGAACGTTTTTGAAAAGCACCTAACATGAGTTCCCCCCAGAAATTGGAAGTCGGTTTCGAAGTATTCCTGCATAGTCTCCAACTTTTACGAATAGCAATGAAGGTCATGTTGAAGAATTCGCCTCCTTTAGAGCAGAAGCAGAAATTGGACTTGATAACTAATGAGCATTATTAGCGAAACAGGGGGCCGATTCTGGTTCTGTGAAAAAGTGAATCGAATAAATTGTTTTCACATTCGCTGTCATGCATCGCTTTCACTTTTTCGATTCACTTGGTGCAAATAAGCGATTCTGGTTCCGTGAATGAAAATGGTGTGGTGAATTCAATATAATTTGCCGTGGTGGATGATTTTTTGTTGTGTCTTATGAATTTATCTACTATTGTGAATGCTTTATTTCAAAACGAAATTATTATTTTTCATTGTTGTTTCAATTTTGCCAAACGTTTTTGTACATTTGTGAATTTGTTTATAATAAATTAATATAATAATTTGTTTGTATACGTTTTTATAACGCCTTCAATATACATATGTATATAAGAATTCTTATGGAAACAAATCGGAGAAATGCTCATAGGTTTGATAATTATTTGTGATTTATAAAGATGTATTTTTGTATTGTATTAATATACATTTTTGTTTTGAAGGAGAAATATGAGGATTATCAGGCGAAATTTGAGAGACAACGAAAATCCTTTCGAACAAATCTACAAAAAAAAATTAAGACGCGATGAAATAAATTTTCAAAATTTGTTTTCATACCTATCATGAGCAATCTCCAAATTTATTTCCAAAAAAACTAATCATAAATTCTTTTTGTGCCTGTGTCACACTCTTTCCTTTATTTTTTTTTTTTTTTTTTAAATCTCCACATTTTCCGCTTTCACCTATTCACTTTGAATATTCACCATCGAATAAGAGCGTGAAAGCAAATTATTCATATGAATGTTTTTGACGTTTGGTTTCACTTTTTCACAAAACGAGAGTCGCATTTATGCGTGAAAGACTGAAAAGCTATTCGATTCACTTTTTCACAGAACCAGAATCGGCCCCCAGGTATCACGGGTAAACTAATTGAGGGGAGGATTGCAACGGGCTACTTCGAGAGAGCAATTTCTTAGAACGATATAGAAATCGGGAGCATTTAGCAGCTGGAGAATTTTATTCCAATGAAGATCGTTATTGAAACACATACCGAGCACTGAGAGGTTTTCAGCTTCTTTGATGCAAGTGCATAACGGGTACAATTTGATTCAAAGACAAGTCAGTATTGAGCGTTAAGTTCTACCCGATTCTTATACCCCATTTCATAATGCTGTAAAAATCAGAGTTTAATGAGATTATTATGAGATACCGTTGCCATTTTAGTTCCGAAGGAGATGAATGTGAATTTGAGAACGAGTATGAGAAGCTGAGAGTAGAATCATCGGCAAAACAATAAAGTTAATTAGAAATTTCAGATCAAAAAATCATTTAAAAGAAAGCTAGAGACAAAACGGAGCGCGAACGGAGCGGGAACACCAGCATTTATTTTGTAAGGATCAGAATTGAAACCGTCCAATATAACATGTACTGAACGATCTAGAAGGGAATTTCATTGATACCAAACGCACGCATTTTCGACATTTCGATCCTGTTACCAAACACTATCAAGTGCTTTAGAAATATCCAGCGCAATAATCTGTCTTTCTCCAAAATAATGTAAAGATCTGTCCCACTCTTCGTGAGATATACCATTGAATCGCAAGTGGAACGATTGCTGCGAAAGCCATATTAAGAAGCTTTCGATCTTCGAGATATTTCTTGAACTGATGATTGATCAGCGATTTTTTTTTTTTTTTTATAATCTACGCGCGCTCAAGGGATTATGATTACCCTTTTTTGAATGTTTTCAACACGGCGCGGGCGTGAAGTTAAGGAAGAGAAAGAAGGATAGGACAGATGTGTGGCACGGTATTCTGAGACTGAAGGTGGTTGTCTCATATTTTTTATCTCCAGGGATGGCGACCGAACTAATGCGGAGAAATGCCGTGTCTTATTTCTATGTCCCTTATAATTCCCATATGCCTAAACAACATGTAATGAGTGAGCCAGCAACCCACTGATGACAATTTTTAGAAGGTTTTAATGGAATTAAGACGACATAGATGACGGCAGGGATCGAACCTGTGATCATGAGGTTGACAGGCGAGCACGCAACCATCGCGTCACGGCCACCCCCATGACTTTGGAAAGAAGGGACGTACGTGTTATTGGTCGATGGGAGGGGGATAATGGTCTGGACAAACAGGCTGGACAAATGCTGTTTTCCATCTTCTAGGGAAAATTACAGAACAGTAGGATCGATGGAAAAGCTTATGCAATGGTCTTGTGAACGATGAAGAACAACTCTACTATCAGCGGATTTGCTCATATCAAGATCTCGGTGAGATCCTGCAACTGTACGAGTGCGAAGTTATACCTGTTCCAATGAATGACCTACGTTCTTTACGTACGTAAAGGAGGGCAATATTGCCGTGAGGCTAACAGCAAAATGATTGTAGATGAGTTTTGGAACTGAAGGTGAAGTTTCTGGTCAAGTAAGAATTTGGTTCTTTTAATAATCGTGTTGGAATGGTTTCTGAATTGTTTATACTTTTTCCGATTTTCCTCGGTCAGGTTGGCTTTGTAAGAGTGGAAACTTACTTCACTCAACCTGATAGCTTCGTTACAGCTTTTATCGAACCAAGACTTTTCTTATACTTTTAATTCTGTAAAAGATTAATAGTACACATCCTACGCAAAATCACTTCTGTAATCATATCGGCACTGGCATCAACGTCACTATCGAGGAAACATAGTTACCAGTTTAAAATTCGAAAAAAGTTATTCAGACCGTCCCAGTTGGCTTTTTCGTATTGCCAAACGGTCCTAGTGACATGCTTCCCTTTAACTGAATGAATGGGACACGAGAAATTAGCTGATATTACACAATGATCTGAAGTGATCTGAATGGAGAATTAACTGTTATAATAAGTTAGTTTACTTATCAGGGTTAGAAGTAAGAAACAAATCGAAAGTGTTGGCATTTTGCCTAGAAACATCTGGTATTCGAGTGGGCTCATCGACAAGCTTAGTAAGGTGATGCATCTTTGCAAAGATCTCAACATATCTTCTCCGGTTGTTGTCTGTTCTCAATAATTAGTAAATTAATAGCGGAGTAGCGCTGTTTCAATTGCGATTGATTCGGTCTTTTTGACTTGTTCACCAAAAAGATTGATTGATTGCAATCACAGTAGAACAAAACAATCAATCCCATGGTCAATCTCTTGCCATTAAAACCTATGAACATAAAGTAGACGGAATGAACGAAAATAGTTAAGTTAAGTTTTAATTGACTCTTTATTTCATTTTAAATACAATATAACAGTTGGTTTTGTATATAACAAAGTTTATCTAAAGTTATCTTGGTTTGGCCTATGGCCGTCTAACAGATTGACATTTTGAAATTTACAAACAAAATATTTATAGTGGCAGAAAAAAAATGCAAAAAATTGGAGCAAATAATATTATCGGAGGTCTAAAAATCTTCATTTATTATACAATTTCTATATCGAAGTGCAGCAGTGAGAGTAGAGAGCATCCCATCCAGCAAACCCGTTTAGATTGTCAAGCAACTCAGCTTCATTTAAACTTTGTTTTCCGAAGTGTCCTGTCCTAAACTCCTTCAAAATTGGGCAGCTCGCAATGAAATGAGATGCGAGTATTATTTGGAAGGCAAAAGATTCTTTTGATGAAGTATGTATCGGAGGCATTTTTCAACTGGTTCAAAAGAGTTGTATCCCCAAACTTGTGAACTATACAGAAGAATAGATGAAGCTGTGGATTGAAAAAGTTTTTGTTTAGCACTGTTCTGAATACACCTACTTCTGAAACAGCGTTGTCTCACTGCTGAAATTGCACGCTTTGCTTCTTTCAGCTTTCCTTCAAGATGCTTTTTCATGTTGAGGTTCGAAGTAAATAAATCTTCAAGGTATTTATATTCTCGTACTATTTCCACTGTCCCTCCATCGAATGACCACTTTTCATTTCTCGTATATCTGCCACCGCCCCCTCCGAATATCATAAAATTCGATTTCAATAAATTTACTCGCAGATTCCAACATTTACAATAGTCCTTCAGTCTGTTCATCATAAGTTGTAAACCGTCTACTCTCTCCGAAAATAAAACTATGTCATCTGCATACAAAAGAGCTTGTATTTTAACTCCTCCAAACGTGATAACACCGCCACAGCATCTGTAATGTCGTTTATAAATAAAACAAAGAGCAAAGCACTTAGGATACACCCTTGTTTAAGCCCCATTTCTATCCTAAATTCATCGCAGATAGATTTTCAATCCCAAACATAAGCTGTGTTGTCAGTGTACAGTGCTCTTAAGGAGTTTATCAATTTGCTTGACACGGAAATCCACGAAGAACACAAAGTTTTTTCTTTTGCGGAATATAATAATCGGCTTTGTTGTATAGTAAGAAAAAATGGTCAATTGTTGAGTAGTTCTTTCTGAAACCAGCCTGAAACTCTGACAAGATACCTTTTCTTCGAACCCATTCCGACAATCTGTTTTCAATAATCCCAGCGAAAAGTTTTGTGATGTTGCCTAAGAAAGAAATCCCTCTATAATTTGCCGCTTCTTCGAAGTTTCCTTTTTTAAAGAGTGGAAATATTATTGATTTCTTGAAATCTTCAGGAACGTCAGAGTTTTGGAAGATTTGATTACATTCATTGGTTAACCGAGGGATAATGCGGTCATCTCCCGGAGCTTTGTTTGTTTTACAATTCGCAATAATATTTTTAACTTCAAGTATCGGGAATGGTGCATCAAGGAAGTCATCCATCAAAAGCGGAGCTGCATACTGGAATAGCGCTGAAATCAGTGATGTGTTAAGAAGGTTCTTAAAGTGATGGCTAAGGCTTTGCGCATCCAAACCTAGCGAGATAATGTTTGATGATTTATTAATAATTTTTACGGCCTTCCAGAACTGGGCAGAGTTACTAGCTTTATTTAAAGCCATTACTGTTTGTTGTTCAAAAGATGATTTTTTGGCAAGACAAATTCTTTTGTATTGAAGATTTGCTTCAGAGTATAGTTTTCTGAAAATCGGTCGCTTGCGGGATCGGAATAACTTTAATAAACTGAAGGATAACTTCCTAGCTTTAGCATATTCCACGTCAAACCACTTCTGTTTAAAAATATTTTCTTTTTCATTTGCTGTCTTTGCTGTCTTGATAATTTTTGCAAGAACTTCAGTCTCAAAGTTTATGTTCAATTCCTGAAACTCCCGTAGTTTGTTGTTCAAGCTGGTTTGAAACTCTTGTTTATTTCTTTCATCCCAATATATTTTTGGAATAAGGTTTAGTCGTTTTGTTCCGGCTGGTGTTTGAGTTTGGGAGTTTTCAAACGTTGCCTCTAGCGGCATGTGATCTGAAAACGTTTCAGCACCTACTCCAAAATTTTTAAAGACACTATTCCACAAACCAGATATAAAGCAATAGTCTATTATTGAGCCAGCTGAACCTCTTATGAATGTAAGCTCACCCTCAGAATCACCTGCGCAGCAACCATTCAGTACGTGGCAGTCGTATGCATTGGCAAGTTTCAATATTTTCTCTCCTTATTATCACAGACAGCATCTTTTGAAAAAAAGCCATTGATGACTAAAAAATTTATTTTCAGATACGCCAATTCTGCCATTAAAATCTCCAATAAGCATTAAATTTGATGAATCTACTTCTTTCACGATTTCGCTTAATTTTTCAACGTCAGACTGCCAATTACTGCAATTTATGTAAACAGGAACTAAGCACAACATTTCATTTCCAAGTTTAATATCTATTGGGTATGATTCGTCCGTTCTTTTAAAGTTTATGATACCTACCAGATAGAATTTTACGAAAGCCAAATAATCCTCCGCTTCCTCGAACATATCTTGCTGATTACCAGTACATATCTTAATTCATAACTATTAAATATATTTTTAAATTGTTCTTCATTGTTTTCTAATAAATGTGTTTAATACAGCATAAAAATATCAAAATTTCTAATATAATTAATATTTTTAAACCTGCCACCTTATAACTTAAAATACTAATTTTAACAACACAATTAATTTTATTCTTGTAGACAACAAATTCTCATGCTTCGTGAACACAGCCGCTGCTTGTACTTTCACCCAAAACCAAAGATGGTGCTTGTGTTGTCAACTTAAGGTTTTGCCTGTCACTTGGTTTGACATTGTTGTCAGGTACCTCATTTTTCGAGGGCTTTGACATTTGGCACACATTGTTTTGTCATTAATAAATTTAAAAAAGAAATGTCTCCAAAAAAGGTTTTTAAAATATTAAGGCCATCATTTTCACCACACTTCAGCCCCAGCGTGCAGCGTGGAGTCCCAAGTAAACATTTTGCCTTCGATAACCATTTTGTCGTAGCGAACAGCAATTTTTGTATGAACGAAAATAAAAAGTTATGATTCGTTTATTCAACTTGTTCTCAATCATATCAGAAAACCAAATAGAAATAGAAATGTAACAGAATATATTCTTATACTATGTATTATATACTTGCTAACGAAGTCGAAAAAAGACAAACTGTCGTTCATTTCCACATTGTTTCGGTCTCGGTCAGAAGAAAACAATTTGAAAAAAAATAGTTTAGTTGAATTAATGATTGAAAACATTTCGTGCCGGTCTTTATTTTGTTCGGAACGAAACGGCTAGATAAAAAATCATTTTGATTGAATGAACGAACCAATCAATCAATGATTGATTCGAAAGAGTATTGTCCTAAGGTTATAGCCAGGCAGGAGGAATTCTGAAATATCAGTATTCACACTAACCTGTATTTCAGCTAGTGCAACACTTGGTCTGTAAACAGAATGGGCGTACACTCCAAAGAAATTTTTTTCTAACTCACGAATAATAGGTAGCAAGTGACAGTTACTCGTTCAAAAAGGCCCCCACAGCACTTAATGCGGCCATGTTTAAATGTGAACTCAGGGAAGCTTGAAAGAACATTATGCTTGCCACACTTATAATATCCCCAACCTATACCGACCGACGATGTGTGATTTGAGTTCCTGAATCACGCTCAGCGCACCAGAGCGGATAAATGATTGCACACACATCGATGACAGTTATGGGCCGCAAGTGCGTTCGTGATCGCACGCCGCGCTGCAACGATTTCAATCGTTGTCCAGAGATGGCGATAAATCAGATTTCATCCACATCCACACACGCCGCCCGACCGCTACTGCCGCTATGTTATATAAAGAGTCTAATATACCGCGTGCAATCTAGGTGATATTGTAAGGTTAGAGAATGCTGCCGGACCATATGAACATGAGGGAACCAGGATATTTGTTGAAACCAAATTGATTTAGTATTCGAATTTTGTCCTGGATTTTGTAATATTTTTTTTTCCTAGTTCGGTTATTTTTTTGTTACTTTGTTAAAAGTAAGAAAGACCAACCCGCTAAGGTACAGCACGTGTTATAGTCCACGAGGTGATTGTGTTGGGAGATGCTGGTATTCTAAATGTCGCTTAGGTCTTGAACATCACGGAAAATATCGGTCACGTTTGCATCAGTTAAACTATGATGATGGGAAAGGACAGGATACATTCAAACCAATTCTGACACCTGGTTGGAATGGGGAAGCTGAAACAACTAGAATGTATAGATTCTATAAGCTTCGAATAGAGTGTTGTGTTTATGAAAATCAACCTGCTATCTTTGATCGCTTCATAAAAGAAAGGAAATGCAATAAATTCTGAGCTCGTGGAACATTTTTGTAACCAAACGATTCTCGATTTGTATTTTGCGAAGATGGTTTAAGGGATTTTGGATTCAAATTGTATGCACCAATCCAGCTTATTGGTTTTATTAAAATTTTTATAATTACCCCGATGTTGGAAATATGATTTATGCAAGAACCGGCAACTTCAAACCTCTAGACAGGGAATATAATTTTAAGTTGTTTCGGTATTATTCAACTTAAGAAATTTGACATTAAACTTCAAGAACTAAGGTCTTGGCGTACTTTTAGATCCCACTACTATTCACGGCTGACTTGTTACAGATAAGGTTTTTTTGCAGGTGTTAAAAACAAATTAGTAATGCCTGATTTATGTCTTTATTAGACCTTTAACCAGTGTTGTTCCTCTACGTGTCGACTTTGATTGTCTACATTAATGCGTAGACAATTATGTCGACAATGTAGACAATGTAAACAATGTAGACAATGTCGACTATGATGTCGACAATGTAGACAATGTACACAATGAAGACAAAGCATGCCAGCCAATCTGTCATTCTTGATTTCTCTGTCACATTGTTTACTTCATTTAAGAAAATTTCAGGTGTTGATTTGAGTTTTTATTCAAATATTGGTCGACGAAAAAATAAAGGTTTCGATCAATTAGGTTTTCCTTTAATACAATAACAAATATGTATGTAGCATATTCTACAAAATACTGGAGAAAGCCGTCTTCGCAGCCACAGGTAAATAAAAATTTGTTAAAAAAAGCATATTCATATCCTAATAATAATGCCTTCACATTCATTTACGAAAGGAATGCCTGTAAGCAATCCCAATCACCTGCGACATCTAAATCCGACGATCTCTCTATGATTGTTTTGATTGATGACAATGATTTTGGCTCGAGCTCTGATTTATTAGACGAAACATAATAAGAAAAATTTAATGTCTACGTTGTCTACATTGTTGACATTGGCATGTAGACAATCATGAATTGTATACGTTGAATTGTCTACACGTAGACAATCGTGTAGTCTACATTTTTTGTCTACATGGAACAACACTGCCTTTAACAAGACTTTGGGTTTTCCCTCATAAAAGAGACCCAAATGCTAATAAGAATTTTGTTTCTGATCAGGATCAGACTATTCTCTAATGGAAGATGAATGGCTTCGTATAAAAGATTTCTCAGCACATCTCCTCATTACTGCTTTATATGTGTTTGATAGTCAATTTATTAGTTTCAAGCAAAAGATGTTGATATTAAGATCAAATGGAACTAAAGGATTATTTAGAGATCCAAAATAAAACTTTATCAACAATTAGTCAGATTGCCGAGTATAACATCGAATACTATGGAATATGTTAGCAATTCAGTTTTTTTCTTACTTCGGGGAATCGTACAGTTTCTTTTCAATCTGGTGGTATGATGAACAATGTTAAAGAGGAACGATTATATTTTTTCGAAAAACAAACTTTGGCAAATATACTTACTTGGAGCTCGTTTTTTGCTACCTCTACATTGTCCGATAGCGATATTGCTTCTCCTGTACTTTGGAACGTAAACCATTATTCGATGGGCCAGGTATATTTCCACACTCATCTTGATAGTATACCCCCTGAAAAAAACCATTGCGTAAGCTTTTCCATCGTTCCTAAAAAAGGTGACCCATCCTCCTCCTCCTCCTATCGACCAATTGCACTAACAAAAAGAAGTGTTGTAGGTTATGGAACAGCTGATCAATCATCAGCTCAAGAAATATCTCGCTGATCAAAAGCTTTTCAATGACCGGCAATACAACTTTCACAGCAATCGTTCCACTGGTGATCTGATGGTATACATATCTCACCGACGCACAGTGGGTCCTCTCCATACACATCAGTGCTCAAAATACAATTTTTTATTTTCGCCTTAAAAAAAAAAATAAAAATGCATAATTAATATACATATTATAGTACATGTCATTTGTAAGTATTATCTTCCCTCTCTGTCTAATGGCCAAGTTACGGCACATTCAAGTTGACTCTTTGTCATTAGTTTTTATTAGACATGCGCCAGTTTTAATTTTGTGTACTTTTATTTTATTTTTAAAAGTTAACTCCGTTAAACAAAAAAAAATTAAAAATATGTTGTTTGTTCAAGAAGGCATGTAGATTGCAAATACATTTTTATTTTCGATTGAAAGGTGTTACTTAGTGTATAAAATACATAAATGGATGACGGGTTTACTCACGGGCAATGAAATTTTTAAAATGATTTTTTTTTAACTGGCGCAGAGAACTTTTAAATCTAAGTATACAGCATGAAAGAAGAAATATTTGTTATTAAAAATCCGAAGACAGAAGTAAAAGTTAGGTGCGCCAGTTTGAAATATCACTGTTTGAATTCACGGTTGAATAAATAGATAATACAAAGGCCGACAAAAAATGTTGGTAGTGGATGTTTAGCTAAAATATGAGTATGTGGGTTTATAGGTAGGTTTATCATGATATCAAATCCGAAAACTCCGCCAGGTCTTTTTCTCAGCCTTGGGTAGGGGGTAGGGGTGAAGTTCAAAACTATCTATTTTTCCTATCTTTGTTCCAGGAATGTAACCACTTATATAAATATAAAATTTAAATATGCAATTTCATGCTCTGTAATTAAACCTAAGCTAACATACCTGAATATTGACCATCCGACTGATAGAACTTAAAATATAAGCTTTTTAGTGAGTCATATCGATTTTTTTGTTCATTTTTTGCTTAATATAAGATCGGTTTTCAGATACATGTGGAAGAATTTAGGTGTTTTTTCAGAGAAACAGCTCGACTTTACGTGAAGCTCTGTCCTTGGTATCCCATGACCACAAGTCTGCACCAAATCCTTATCAATGAAAGTGAAATAATGACTCATGTCCTACTTCCAATTAGCCAGTTATCCGAAGAAGACCAGGAGGTGCGAAATAGAGATTTTCATATATCGGCAACAATTCAGCGGGAAGACATCACAAAAAAAGAAGGATAACATGTGAGATGTTATAAATAGGTTGTTTATCTCTGCCAATCCCTTGATAACATCGCGCACAACGACAGTCATTCACCGAAAAATGTTTTATCCTGAAGTCATAAATATGTTACTCGAAGAACAATCGTTTTCTTAAAATAAATCAATCAATATTCTTGAAAATGTTTACTTTGGTCAGAACTATATTCATTATTAATAATATTTTCATTTTCAACAGCAGTTAGTATCTATTTATAACAGTTCTTAGCATTTGAAACAAGATTATGAATTTTGAGCACTGCTTAGTATGAAGGGGACCCACTGTGCGACGCGACGAGTGGAACACATCTTTACATTATTTTGGAGAAAATAAGATTATTACACTTGATAGGGCATTTGATAGAATTTGGCACCAAACTCTATTATCAAAAATGTATCAAGGAAAATCTTATTCTTTTCATTATAGAAATAAACTTCGTTTAATACATGTTGGATGGTTTCCAGTCTGATCTTTAAAAAATAAACGCTGGTGTTCCCCAGGGCTTCATTTTGTCTCCGATTCTTAAGAGCTATCGGAAATTAAAAAAATAAAAACACATGAAATTCAGAAAATGCATGAAATCTTTATTTAAATCGATAGTACGGTCGATATAATTTAATGTTTGAAGATTATTTCATGCAAATATTGGCCGCGGCTGCGCCGCAAATGGTCCATCCGTTTAGTCCAATTTTGGAAAACTCTTTTTAACATTTTGCCCGGTATATCACGAATAATTGATTTAATATTGGCTTGGCAGTACGTCAATCGAAGCCCCACAAAAAATCGCATAATCTAGGCGGCCAATTAACCGGCCCAAACGTGAAATAAACTGTTCACCGAATTAGCCTCTCAATTGGTTTATTGTTACGCATGCTGTGTGCCATGTGGCACCGTCTTGTTGAAACCACATGTCATACAAGTCAAGCTCTTCCATTTTGCGACAAAAAAAGTTTGTTATCATCGCACGGTTGTGCTCATCATTTACAGTAACATTGCGGTTTGCATCATCTTTGAAGAAATACGGCCCAATGATTCCGCCAGCCCATTATCCGCACCAAACAGTGACTTTTTCTAGATGAGTTGGTAGCTCTTGCAATGCTTTTAGCTGCTCTTTACTCCAAATACGGCAGTTTTGCTTTTGCACGTATCCATTCAACAAGAAATGAGCTTCGTCGCTGAACACAATTTTTCGATAAAAAAAGAGGATCTTCGGCCAACTTTTCAAGAGCCCATTCACCAAAGATTCGATGTTGTGGAAGGTCGTTCGGCTTCAATTCTTGCACCAGCTGTATTTTGAAAAGCTTCACACCTAAATCCTTCCGCAAAATTTTCCACGTAGTGGAGTAACAGAGGCCCAATTGTTGCTAACGGCGGCGCGCCGAATCGATAATTCACGGTCATCACTAACACTGGCCGATACAGCTGCGATATTTTTCTCAGTTCGCATTCTACATAAGTGTGTTGGTGGTTGATTGTCCAACAATGTAAATTTGGTGCAAAATTCAGTCACAATAGCCCGAATAGCCGAGTCAGTAGGTCGATCAAACTGACCATAAAATGAAAGAAGCGGGCGATGAACTTTCTTCTTAACAAAGCACGCATTTTAATAATAAAATTCAAAACAAGTGTTGCCAAAAGGAAAATAGCAAAAAATCACACATTACATAGATATTACATCTAAGGCAAGTTTCGCATTTGATAAAAAAAAATGAACTCGAGATTTTAATCAAATTTGAGACAACTATCATTGATAACACGAAAAAAGTGGATCCTGTAATTCTGTCTGTTTTTCCGTATGTCTGTAGGTCTGCCCCTGAAGCCATTTTGAAAATTATTTTTTGAAAATTCAATATCTTGACTGCGAGTAAACTATTGTTTTTGTTTTTTAAATAATTCCCTTTAATGCTCTTTTATTAAATACTTAAACTTGGCATACCTTTTTTTTCAAAAGTTTTTAAAGAAATATCATATAGAAATAATTAGTTTATTCTCCTACTCCTACAACGATTTTTTTTCATGTTGCTTTCATAATTTCATACCGTGTCCAGAAATCAGACGGCATTCTAATTTTTTAGCCACATAGGTACTATTTGAGGTCTTGTTGAAGCAGGATAGACAACAAATTTAATTTAATTTCATTGATAACATCCTTGTATTTAAAAATACTTACTTACTTTACCTAACCGGCTCCCGATTCATGAAGGATCTCTGCCTGAGACAGTTTCAGCTTTCCGTCCTCTGCGTCGGGATCGCAGTTGTTTCTAAGCCAAGCGCTCTGGAATCCGTGAACATTTGGTTTTATAACTGGAGTCTTCTTTGTAGCCATGACCCTGCGGACTGTGGGTTTTGAAGACCCTCTTAGCTGGAGCATTGTTATCCATTTGCTCAATGTGGCTGAGCCAATGTTGTCGACGTGTTTTGACTTTCTGGACTTCATCTACATCTTGCAAAAGCTGATAATCTAGGCGGTTATATCTTCCCTCCATTCTCCCTCCACGCACAAGGGACTTAATATCCGTCGGTCGAAGAAATTTCTTTCGAAAGAGCCCAGTATCATTTCTTCCATTATGGTTATAATCCAGATCTCGGTGCAGTAAAGCAGGGCTGGTAGAATAAGAGTTTTGTAGAGCCTACATTTCGTCTTGCGAGTGAGGATGTCTGAACCCATTGTATTTGCTACGAAGAAGTAGCAGTGGTTTCCTAGGGTTATTCTTTGTCGGACCTCGACCAAGACCAAGGTTTCGTACGTGCAGTAAATATTAACCCCGAAGTAGATGAACTCCGTAACTACCTCAACATTTTTGTTATTAATAGTGATGTTTTGCCCTAATTGGTAGATAGATATACAGGGTGATTGGCATAAGGTGTGACAAAAAGCTAGGGCGTGTAGGTTGGACTTAGACAAGAAAAAAATCGTATGGGAGGGGGGGGTCTATTTCCCCCCGTTTAGGCGGGAGGGGCAATTTAAGAAAAAAATCACTTAAAACAGAAAAAAAATTATTAAAAAATAACGGTGATACCTACAGAGTAATGCTATAGCATTTTGAAAAGCCAGAAATACATTCTTTAATTTTGTTTTTAAATAAAGTTGTTCGAGTGAATAGTTTTTGAAAAATTAATTTTCGAAATCAAAATTTTGAAAAAAAAAATTAAATTTTTTTTTTTAAACAATTTTTTTTCAAAATTTTACGTAATTAAGTATTATTTTTGTATTCAATATTCAATGCTCTTATTAATTTTTGATCAAACACAAAAAACCGGATGTCAAAATGTTTTGTAGTTTTTGAGAAAATCAAAAATAACAAAAACTACTTTTGTTCTAAGAAAAGCCTTTTATTTTAGTTTTTACGTTTTTGGATTCTTATGTAGGTGAATTTACGATTGAAAGGATTAACTTTCTTTTTAATTTTTTTTTAATTATCGTCTTATAAGCATACAATAATGTGACAAAGTACTGGATTAACCATATTTCACACATTTTTTCATTGAGAACACCTGCGTGAGAGCATTGGTTTAAAATTGACTTGCCACTTTTTTATTATGGTGGGGTCGGCTTGGCTTAGGTGCATTTACGAAAGAAAGGATTAACCTTTTTTTGTAAAATTTTTTTATTATCAGTCTTATAAGCATACAATAACACATTTTTTCATTGAGAACACCTGCGTGAGAGCATTGGATTAATATTGATCTGCGAATGTTTTTTAAATAATGCAGCGTTACACGCCCTAACTAGTGACAGAAAAATGCAATTGCGAAATAAGAACAAAAATGTTCCTGAATCTTGAAATCAATTTAAATAATAAATACATGCATATTTAGATAAAATACATAATTACTGTTTATTTAAAGTTAATCCTTTCTTTCGTAAATGCACCTAAGCCAAGCCGACCCCACCATAATAAAAAAGTGGCAAGTCAATTTTAAACCAATGCTCTCACGCAGGTGTTCTCAATGAAAAAATGTGTGAAATATGGTTAATCCAGTACTTTGTCACATTATTGTATGCTTATAAGACGATAATTAAAAAAAAATTAAAAAGAAAGTTAATCCTTTCAATCGTAAATTCACCTACATAAGAATCCAAAAACGTAAAAACTAAAATAAAAGGCTTTTCTTAGAACAAAAGTAGTTTTTGTTATTTTTGATTTTCTCAAAAACTACAAAACATTTTGACATCCGGTTTTTTGTGTTTGATCAAAAATTAATAAGAGCATTGAATATTGAATACAAAAATAATACTTAATTACGTAAAATTTTGAAAAAAAATTGTTAAAAAAAAAAAATTTAATTTTTTTTTTCAAAATTTTGATTTTGAAAATTAATTTTTCAAAAACTATTCACTCGAACAACTTTATTTAAAAACAAAATTAAAGAATGTATTTCTGGCTTTTCAAAATGCTATAGCATTACTCTGTAGGTATCACTGTTATTTTCTAATAATTTTTTTTCTGTTTTAAGTGATTTTTTTCTTAAATTGCCCCTCCCGCCTAAACGGGGGGAAATAGACCCCCCCCTCCCATACGATTTTTTTCTTGTCTAAGTCCAACCTACACGCCCTAGCTTTTTGTCACACCTTATGCCAATCACCCTGTATATACTTGATCTTGTCCTCATGTACTTTAAGATCAACAAGGCTCACCTGATCTTAAGCAGCGTGAAGGATTCTATTGCAGAACGTTGGAAACGGCCAATAACGTCTGCCTAAGTTAGGTTAGGTTAATGGGTTGACAGATCTTGTGACCGTCTAGGAATTGTGATTCCCATGTACTGAAACCTATGATAATCCTATGTAATTCAAGCCCGTTAAGGGTGTTGATGAGTATCAGCAACTAAAGCCTAAAATGTCGGAGGGTATTTCTAAGTCATTGACAAACTGTCTGTCGTCACATAATTACCAGGTTGAGGAGAGGTAGATAGATGTCTTTTAAGGGTGTGATCCTTTCCTCTACCCCCACTTGAGAAATCATCCCTCTACTAGGCTCGTAGGAGCGTGTGGCTCCTTGCATTGTTTGTTAGTTGAGTTTAATAGCTCAGTGCTTGGTGCATATATAAGTTGCTATGGTCAGTATTGCCGATTTAGTCGAAGGGACAGTTCTTTTCTTTAAGTGGATCTTACCAATCTTAAGGAGAGGTGGCCCCATCAACTAACTGAAGCTCGTGTTCATCGGAGGAGTGACAATCACTGGTGTGCGAGGTGCTCATTCTCGGTTTGTCACTCCTGCAAGAAACACGTGCATCGTTCTGTCGTTTTGTTACGTACTATCATTGTCGTCTGTGACTCTTTCTCGTTGTCGAATGATTGATAGAACTTAGGAATTTTCAAGCCATTTGTTATTTTTCATAAATTTCATTATATTTTGGCTTGGAATGTCAGAGAGCTCCTTCAAGTCGTTGAAGAAGTGTCTCCCTAGGTGCCTGTTTCTCAGATGATACAGCGCAGTTCAGTGACACAGATAGCAAGGAGTGTCTTCGTGTATCTCTTTGTCACTGCATCCTCCGCATAAGTCGGCCATACTAAGTTTAATTTTTTTCCTGTGGTAACCCAGTTGGTTTTGACCAGTGGTGATGCTCACGAGAAGAGAAAGAGACTTTTTACTCAGTTAGATTAAAATGTTGGCCTTTTGATTTATGAAACTAGGCCATAGTTCTAAGACAAAAATCGAGCGAGTTCCATTTATTGTTTGTTATAACTTGAACTTTGCTTTCGATTGCCTGTTTAAGATTCCAGGGTGGGACCTGGTCAAAATTAAGTGTTGATCCTATGCCAGCTCGTCAGCGCTTTCATTACCTGGGACACCACTGAAGCCCAAAGAGCCTTATTTTTTGCTGTGTACCAAGAACTCTTAGCTCTTCGCAATTTAATAGCTTCGATTTGATTTCAACGGAAAAAGGCATATACAATCTGCTATACTCGTAGATCGTGATCGAAGAAATCACATGATAGCTCATCAACTTGCCGAAACCCTGTGCATGTTTGGAACAGTTCAGAGGACTTGCTCCCTAGTTGAACATTGTACTCCTTATTTTCCAATGTCATGCAAATTTGGATCAATTGTATCAGGATCCCAAGTTAGGCGATGGAAATGTAGAGCTCCTGATGAGAATGCTATCATATGCGACTTTAAAATCGATAAATAGATGGTTAGTGTCGACTTGAAATTTGTTGGTCTTTTCTAGGATTTGCTTCAATGTAAATACATATTTGGTCTTTGGTCGATCTGCCGGGCTGGAAGCTATAGTTTGAGAACACCGGTTCGGTATTCAATCAGCCAATATTTGTAAGTCAAACGAACGCAACATCCTTCCGAGAACATAGACGCAATCCCTAAAAGTATGCAACAAAGCCCGAGGCAGTCGATTCCCCACCGTGCACAAGAATATGACCTTTCGCAGACTTCAACTTGTTTGTTCGCTGACTGGACTTCGGAGCGTTAGTTAGAGGAACCCAATTTTGGTCAAAAATCATCTTTAGCGGCATTTTTTTGATGAATGGCTGAGTTAACAAGAAATATTACTTTATATGTGACGACACCAATCCACACAAGGTTCACCAGCTGACAATGCAACCTCGAAAAATTTGATTTGGCATCGAGTCAATTGGACCTTGTAACGAATAATCCAAAATCTTTTTGTAGAATTCTTCTCAGGCTAGCATACCAGTCTCACAAACTTTTTTCGCAAGCTTGCGTTCAGCAGGTGGGTGCTTCATTGCGGCCAAAAACTTCTTTTCAAAAAAACGCACTGTTTGGGGTACAAAGTACTCCACTTTGGATTTAAGTTCTCATAACATTTCCCAACGTTATTCAAGCGTAATGCGACTCAATTCGTTCCGCGGAGGTATGATACTGACTTTCTAACAAGGTTTCGAGCGCGAAAGAACTGTCAGTGTCAAAATATTGTAGGATTAAAAAAAAACTACGAGTACTAGTTAACACACTTTTTTTATGGATCTAGAATTCTAGACGACATGTAATTCTAGTAGAATGGCGGACAACACAGCGGATGCCACGATTAAGGTTATGCATGAACGATTTGAGGTCAAGATTATCTCTGACAGAGAGGATGCCGACTGACCACCAGGATCAAGCGATTTGACTCCGCTAGGATTTTTGGGGCTTAATGAAGTCGTAGGTCTATACGAATAAACCACAATCGACGGACACAGGCTATCGCTGAAATTTAGTCAGATCTATACGGAAGAACATTGAAAATTGGACCATTCGCATCTGTGCCACCGTAAGAAGACGAGACGGACATTTGAGCCATGTAATATTACAGCTTACATGGGTTTCACATGCAGCTTGTAGAGTAGATACTTACTCTTTTTGAAGAACCCGTTAGTACGAATATATTCCAAATAAAAATAGTTCGCTAGCGAGGCAAAAAAATGTCTCTGGCAATGAAATATATTAGAAAACAAACCTAATATACTCAGACTATAAAAACTCAAGGTTGTCAAGTTGCTTATACCAAAAATTTGATAGTTTTCCTAAGAAAATTCTATTTTTATTTTTAATTAAAACACATTTATTTTTATTATTATTCACTAAGTCAGTACATTTCATTTTATTTCCTTATCTCTTTCATTATAAAATAAAACTGTTTTATTTATTAAAAAAATATAAAAGAAAAGTATATTAAAATATAAACTAGGTTAGCACCCTAACTGGTCAAAATTACTTACTTAAGAAAAGAGTATTTAAAAAATAATGTTTTTAGTAAAAAGGTGTTTTTTTTTTGTTTGAATACACTCTCTTCGGATATTTTTGGACATTTCTGAAAACGTTTTGATACAAAAGTCTCAAAATTCCAATCTCTATGCTTTTCAAATAAAATATTAAAAATGAAATTAAGTTAGACAAAAGATAGATCAGAGTTAAAGAAGAAAAGAGAAATCTTACGAATCTAAAAATTGGATACTACTTATTTACAGATAAGTGAAGCATCATTACGCTCAGGTGTAACAGTACGAAACTTAAAATAAAATGCTTCTTAAAATTAGTCTTAAAAAAAGTTCATTTCAATCGATGCCCGATTTTAACAAATTTAAAAAAAAATTATTAATTATTTATCGTTTTAAGTTTTAGAATTTTATAATTTGTAGAGTGAGGTATAAAATCTAAAACTTTTGTTCGATCACTGGGAACTCCGGTTTTGTAGTTTCGTTCTCTTTTTTGTTTTATTAAAATCGGGCATAGAATCACTGAGCAACTAATTGCACTAAACGAGAGGGTAAATAAATAGAATTAAATATAAATTAGTTTTAAGTTAAATTAGACTAAATTAAATTAAATAAATAGAATTAAGAGAAAAGTCTTTCTTAAGTTGCTTTTAATTTAAATCTAATTCTGCGGAAGCTGGTTGTCCAGTTTCTTTAATTTCTAGTTGTCCACCTTTGTTAAGAGGCTTCGGGGGTTTTGGAGATTTTGACTCAAAATTGCTGACCATATCGTCCTGACATACCGCTGTCGTAGAGTTTTCCTAATGTGTCACTGGGACTTCCACAGGGCTGACCATAGACCATGTTGGGTGCAAAGTTCGTTGGTGTGTTGGGATGCGTCTGATGGTTATAGAGGTAGTTCTCCTTTTGGTTTCGCTTCTGGATCTTTTTCCAAATTGCAATGACTGTGAGCTGAGCAAGCAGGAACATAGCTGATGCAATTATAAGTCCTGCAAAGGTACACAAATAAATTGAAAGTTATTACAAAATTTCTTATTTTGGTGAAAGTACATATAAAAAAAATATCGAATAAGTGGGACGCCCTTGAACCGCGAACTTGGTCAAAACCTACATGTGCTGCAGCAGTAGCAGCAGAGAAAGTCGTTTGGGATAGATTCAGTCTTCTTGTGCTCACAGACGGTACGAGTATGAATACTTCTTTATTACCAAAAACGGAAACGTTGACACGTTTATGGCCTCTTTGTCATGTGCGCTGAAATGACTCTTATGGATGGCCGCTGTTGTAAAAAAAAAAAACTTTTATGCCCCCGGTCGTAGGTTAAGTAGGTAGGTACTGGTTCTAAGACAGAGTGACATTTAAATGCTTTTTAAGGCTTCATGTGATATGTCATTAAAATAAAAAGGTCTAGTAGTGGTTCAAGTTGTTTGGGACTTTGAATTGAATCATTAAAGTTTTAGTCTTGAGGAAAGTAATTGAAGCGATGAGAACTTTGACAAAAGATGCGATTTTGATGAGAAATGATAAAAAGAAATTCCCTTTTAAGAAAGTAAAATCCTAATTATGGAAAAGTTGATGACGATGACTGGCTTGTTTGGTATACCTTTATTGATGCTCATGTGAAACGAAATTGGAAAAGGTGTAAATGGTAATTGAGAAAAAATATCTTCAATCGGAAGATAAGCCTTAAGTCGAGTAAATATTATACCAAAATAAGTTGGGTGTGATCAAAAAAGTTGCTGAATTCATGAGAAAAAAAAAATTAATGTTTGGTAAATTCTAAATTGCCTTGAAATAGTGTGGATTTTTTAATCATTAGAAAGTTAGTTTCAGTCAGAGTCTTAGTCTACAAGTAAATGTTATTCAGGTTTTTTATTGTATAGGGTGTTACATTTCAGGTTTATGGCATGACGGCATCATTGGACCTTATTTCTTACGAAATGAGCAAAGAGACATCGTTACCGTTAATGGTCTCGGATATATTACGATGTTAATTACGATGTGGCAAACATGGAAACATCGAAATATCCTAGTTGTGGTTCCAACAAGACGGATGGCTCTGAATTTTTTTTTTATAATTTGCGCACACACTAAGGATTTTGACTACCCTTATAATGTTACGGTGAAGATGCCGTTGAGCAATGGTCTTGAAAGATTGTACATCAAAATTAGTGGGAAAAATCGAGAGGGGTAAGGCGGATAAAGAAACAACCGATACATTTGAGATTAGATCCAAGGTTTCGCCCAAGGGTAAGCTCATTAGCATTCCCTGCTAGACAAGTATTACGGAGGAATTGTTTGAGAGAAGAGTAACTGGCTATTTCAATTGAAAGCGAGGAGAAGTTACGACGATGTTCAGAGAAACAAAATTTTCTAAAATAGATCTGTTCAAATGAGTAATGGGTACACCAGCCCAGATATTAGAGTTTTGGACGGATATATGCCTTATAGATAGATTGAAGACAGATCAGAAGGAGAACAACATTTCATGCATCCTTTTAAAAAAATCAAAGCACTTCGCTGCGTTCTTGGCTACGTCGAACATATGATCATTCCTTAGGTTAGATTAGGTTGTTGGGCTGACAATTGATGTCGCTATCGTCACACTTAGATCAATGTAGATCTATTGTGTTACCCGTATAATCGTGTAATCACTCTTTTTTGATAAAAACCTATGTATTCTATTAATCAGTCAAGCCATTTTTAGGCATTGACGAAGTTCAATATGTGAATTCTTGAATTATTGGAAAGATCTTCTAGATTGTCAAAGACGTAACTACCAAGCCATTTCCTTCTCTGGTGGCATAGTGAAGGGCAATGACCATATCCTCTGCAAACGTCATTTATGTACAGAGTTTCGTTTTGAATTTATGATATTTCAGTAAATTATGTCCCTTGATTATGCTCGTAAGAGAGCGAAGGGACTTCTTACTAAGTTGCATAATTTTGTCGGTCCTCTGCTTGTTAAATCAAGGCCATACTTTCCTAGTAGTATCACAGGTGTCAAGTAGACTCCACTTTTCATTGGATTTATTTAGAATTAAATCTGAAATTTTCTGTTTAATGTTGCAGAGTGGGATACTGACCGACCATCTCTGCTTGACTAGCGTCAAGCGCTGATCCATGTCTTGCCAACTCATTGGCATTTTCATTACATCATATGCCGCTGTGTCCTGGGACCCTACACAATCTAATATTGTGCTGCGTGCCAAGAACCTTAAGCTCTTCGCGGCAACAAGAGACAAGCTTCGATTTTATCACAGTGGCAGAATTAGCTTTTATTGTCGCTTGGCTATCAATGTAAAAGGTAATATCAGCCCGTTGTATCGCCATCATTGATATACAAGTGATGTCAAGCAGCTGTTATCACTACCCGGACTTCCACTCGGAAGACATTACTATAATCTGGGAGCCTAAGTGAGTTGTTTAGCTCAAGAGGTTCTGATAAAAAGCCTGCACCAACAGCTGTGTCCATTTTGGAGCCATCAGTATAGTTTGATATTGCTGATTCACTGCTGTAGGGTTGGTTGTTCAACCATTCTTCTCTGCTTGGAAAGGCAGTTTGGAATGGTTTATAAAAGTCAAGTTCGGGTGTTGTATAATGTTGTAATGATACTATCACCCAAATATTTCTGAAGAATTTGAGCATGTCCTATTGTGCTGTTTTTCCAGGTATTAGTGTGGCTTAGCCTTAAGGCGCTATATGCTGCGGATTCTTGTAAGAAAAGATCTAGGGGTTTCAGGTTGAGTATCGCCTCTAACCCTGCAGTTGGTGTGCATCTCATGGCACCGGTAATTCCAATGCACGCAAGTCTCTGTACTTTTGTCAGAATTTTGAGGTTAGTGCTTTTTTTAGTTGCATTCCACCAGACCAAATTACCATAAATTAGTATTGGTCTGATTATCGCCAAATACATCCACCTGATAATTTTTGGGCTCGGTCCCCAGGATTTCCCAAAGATTCTGGTACAAGAATGCAATCATTCCTTTTTTAGCTCTTTCCTTAGTGTTAAGACTCCAGTTTAATTTCTTATCTAGAATCACACCTGATCTGAA
Source organism: Philhelius festivus (assembly GCA_963931855.1). Lineage (NCBI taxonomy): Eukaryota > Metazoa > Arthropoda > Insecta > Diptera > Syrphidae > Philhelius > Philhelius festivus. The sequence goes on from OZ007555.1 coordinate 217,308,798, forward strand.
ATCTTCAGCGGTGTGCCTTCAATTGAAGGTATTCTAGAGCTTGGTATTTTCCTCTTATTTTTAAAAAGGAATAATTCTGTTTTTGACCGCTTAACCATCAGGCCGCACTTTCGAGTCCATCTACTAACCTTAGAAAGGGCGTAGTCGATCTGTTCGCTGATAGTGGGTAAGAATTTACCTGTCGCTAATAACACAAGATCGTACCGTAGACCATAGAACGTTCGAAGTTGTGAAGGAGATAATTTGGCAACTGGGTTGTCTCACGGTGTTCTTCAATAGGACTTGACAGCACTCGATTACTATCTCTGAGACTAAGTCCTTGGTCTATGTAAAAAAGCTAACTACTTTGGACGAGGTCGAGATCAACATATGAGAACTTAATGTCGGAATAACGCCACGAATCATCGGAAATTAAACCGAATGCTTGAATCACTGCCAGCAATGCCGGGGTGACCATCTGAATAATGTGCTATTTAATACGTATTGGCATGAATGGATCTTCAGAATAAAGAGAGAATTAATAGGCGTGTTTTTTTCGCAAGTCCATATAGAATTGTAGAAAAAAACGACATCGGGACTAAGCACTTTACATGCAAATGCTACTACTTAAATCTATACAGAGTTAGCTAAGACCAGATTATTTTCGAGACTTAATGTAAGACCCGATAAAAATGGTGATGCCAAGTACTGAAGAGGTTAAGAAAGCAATCCGCAAGCTTAAGAATAACAAATCCGCAGGCTCGGATGGCCTACCTACGGAACTCTTTAAGTATGGAGGAGATGTCCTGATAGGGTGCATCATCAGCTCATCAACCAAGTGTGCGAGGAGGAAAGTATGCCCGACGACTGGTCAAATAGCTCCATATGACCAATCTACAAAAAAGGCGATCCTATGTCCTGCATAAACTACAGGAGCATATCCCTGCTTAATGTTGCCTACAAGATCTTATCCACCGTACTATGTGAGCGTCTAAAACCTTTCTGCAACACTATAATCGGCATGTACCAGTGTGGCTTCAGGCCAGGCAGATCAACGATAGATCAAATCTTCACATTGAGGCAAATCCTGGAAAAAACCAACGAATTGCAAGTCCAGACCCATCATCTTTTCATCGACTTTAAGGCCGCATATGATAATACAAGTCGCCAAGAGCTTCTATTGGCGATGTCGGAACTCGGGATCCCGAAAAAATTGATCCAGCTATGCCGCATTACGTTACAAAAGTTACAAAGTGCACGCTATACAAAACGCTAATTTTACTAGTTCTACTCTATGGCGCCGAGTCCTGGACGATAAGTAAAAAATTGGAATTTATACTGGGTACTTTCCAGAGAAAAATTCTTCGGCGGATATTTGGTCTTATATGGGAAGAGGGCGAATGAAGGAGAAGATTCAATCGTGAATTATACGAGCTGTACCAAGATGTGGATGTAGTCCAAAAAGCTAAAACACGTCGACTATACTGGCTCGGTCACATCGGGCGAATGGACAACAACGCTCCAGCCAAGAAAATCTTCGAATCCCAGCCCCCAGGTTCGAGACGACGAGGAAGACCGAACCTCCGCTACAGGGACCAGGCGATTACAGACACAAGAGCGTTTGGTCCCGACGACTGGAGGGAACTCGCGAGGGATCGCAACCGATGGAAGACCGCAATAACTCAGGCGGAGACATTCCATGGATCGGGAGCCGGTTAAATAAGTAAGTAAATACATATATGTTATCGATAATTTGTTCAGAGAAGTTAAAAGTGAAGTTTTTGGATGCTGGTTGATGCTAGTCTTAATACAGCTGACAAATTCCATAGCGTACACAGTGCTTCCAGCTTTTGGAAAAAAAGCTCCTAAATCCCGATATCGTTTTTTTCTACAATTCTATATGTACTTGCCTAAAAAACACGGCAATATCTTATATCCCAGACCGTTGTTGTTTTATTAAAATTTTCTTGCCTATCGTTCTTATTTGGTCACTCTATACCTTGGTAGATTTCATGGGCTAGATTTTATTGTTTTTTCTTTTTGGCAACATTGGTTTTGACAGCTCACGCACGTTTCGTGTTTTGTGTTAGTATCAAACATCTTCAGTTTAGTCTATAATTTAACCATGAATCGTCTTACAAACGAACAACTCTTGCAAATAATTGAATTTTATTATCAAAATGCGTGCTCTGTTAAGAATGTTCATCTCGCCCTTCTTCCATTTTATGGTCAGTTTAATTGACCTACTGGAGTGGCTATCCAGGCTATTGTGACTAAATTTCGCACCAAATTTACATTTTTGGACATTAAACCACCAACACGCTTACGTAGAGTGCGAACTGAGGAAAATATCGGAGCTGTATCGGCCAGTGTTAGTGATGACCGTGGATTATCGATTCGGCGCCGATCGCAGCAATTGGGCCTATGTTACTCCACTACGTGGAAAATTTTGCGGAAGGATTTAGGTGTGAAGCCTTTCAAAATACAGCTGTTGCAAGAATTAAAGCCCAACGACCTACCACAACGCCGAATCTTTGGTGAATGGGCTCTTGAAAAGTTGGCCGAAGATACACTTTTTTATCGAAAAACTGTGTTCAACGACGAAGCTAATTTCTGGTTGAATAGATACGTGAACAAACAAAACTGCTGTGTTTGGAGTGAAGAGCAGCCAGAAGCATTGCAAGAGCTACCAATGTATCTAGAAAAAGTCACTGTTTGGTGCGCATTATGGGCTTGCGGAATCATTGGGCCATACGTCTTCAAAGATGATGCGAATCGCAACTTTACTGTGAATGGTGAGCGCTACCGTGCGATGATAACAAACCTTTTGTGCGCAAAATGGAAGAGCTTGACTTGCATGACACATGGTTTCAACAAGACGGTGTCACATACCACACAGCACGCGTAACAATGGACGGATTGAGAGGCGAATTCGGTGAACAGCTTATTTCACGTTTGGGCCAGTCAATCGGCCGCCTATATCGTGCGATTCAACGCCTCTAGAGTTTTTTTTTGTGGGGCTATGTTAAGACCCATGTCTATAGCAACAAGTTCGATTGACGCACTGGAAGTCAACATTGAAGCATTTATTCGTGAGATACTGGCCGAAATTTCAGAATGAGTATGCCAAAATTGGAATAAGCAGATGGACCGTTTGATGCGCAGCCACGGCCAAATTTTGAATGAAATAATCTTAAAACAATAAATTATGTCAACCGTACAATCGATTCAAATAAGGATTTCGTGCATTTTCCTGAATTTTATGTGTTTTTTTTTTTTTTTTTTTTTTTTTTTTAATTTCCGATAGTTCTTAACAAATCACTCGTTAGGTATGTGGCTTTAATAAAGACGTGCCACAAGCTACATACGGGGTGTAACAAAATTCAATACGATGAACGTGCTTTATCGTGAAATAGTCCTATTGATAAGGTTAGGTTGAATCATTGATCTATGCCAACAAGGGGCCAAAAAGAGCCAAAATCGAACGGCCGTTTTCGTCAGAATGTGAGACCCAACTATCCGCTAGCCCAGATAGTATCCATCCTATTCTTCCAGAAATTATATATATTCAACGCTGGCAAAATCATTGCGTAAGCTTTTCCTCTAGTAATCTCTTCCCAAGTAGAAGGATAAAAGCTTTTGGCCAGCTGTTCCTGAAAAAGACAAACCTTCTTCCCGCTCTAACTATCGTCCAATTGTAGTTACGTCTCTCCTTTTCATGATCAAGGAAACGCTATCATTTATTATCTCTATTTCGTCGGATAAGAAACTTCCTTTCGAACCGTTCAATATATATCGTATTAGACACTTTTAAATCTTTAAAATAAATGCTGGTGTGCCTCAAGGCTTCGCGTTGTCTCCGACTCTATTTCTCATATTCATCAATGATCTGTTGCCTAAATGTTCTAATATATTCAATGGAATTGCTGACGACATTACTCTCAGCTTCCCATATTCATTTTCAGATGCACGTCCTTGTTCTTGGGATGTGGACTAAGAACGGCAGCGTATGATAAACTCACTAAATTCTGATCTCCTTGACAAAAAGGGAACCATATACCGCGTAGACCTTAATGTTGTCTTCTGTCATTGAAGGCGCTATCCACGAGTGGCATTTGCGTTGAGAAAACCAAACAGCTCTGAGTTATCGGTATATGCATTACTAGTCTTGTTTGGAATGACCACATATTCCATGTCGCCAAAAACGCTTCTCAATGCTTAGGTGTCCTTCGACGATGTATAAGAAATTTGTCACCCCTTCTGATCGGAATATATTCATCTATAATTTGAGTACAATTTCCATATTTGGAAAGACGATTCAATAACCGACTTGAGACCCTTTTATTGAATCAGAATAAGAGCTTATAACAGAAACATTTGAATCTCTCGAACATTGCCAAAATGTTTCTTGTCTTTCATTATTTTACCATTATTTGTATAAACAGTGTTCTAGTGAAATAGCCAATTGCATTCCTCTCCTTAAACAATTAAACTGTAATACTCGTGCTTTGGGGGATTCGCATCACTTTAAACTTGAGCCCAACTTCGGACGTACTGTTAATAAATTCAGAACTTCTATTTTTGCTGCACTTCACTACTTTGGAATGCTTTACCCGGTCAATATTTCCCTCCTATTGGTATCTTCTTTTAAATCCTCTCTTTCCTTACGCTTTCACAGACACTTTAGATCTACGAATGAAAAGATTCGCTGAGTGACCAATATCCTCCAACACACATTTACAGTTAGAGCAACATCAGTTGAATTGATAGTGGATCAAGGCTTAAAAGGGCCTAGGAATTCAACATGTACAACACATTCCCGAAACTGAGAATTATGGGAGCAATAATACCAACGCTTCTAAAAATGGTAAGACCATATAAACTGTACGACAAGTTTTAACTAAATTCCTCGATCAAAAACCTTGAAGCCATTTTGGAACAAAATTAAAAGGTATTAATTACTACATAAATAAGACTCCGGGACCTTAGTACCCCCTTTCGAAATAGATGGTCTCTAATAGGTCACAAATGTCGGTTAACTTCAGTAATTGATCAACCATAAGTATTAAGATGAATTTTTGAGTTCTTTTTTAGGGTGACCTTGAAAATTTTTTCCTTTGTCAACTTTCAGATGGTATAATATTTTTTGAATGTCCCATAAATAAGGTCCTTACATCCTCAAAAAAGTAATTCATAAAACATGCCTTTGGCCAGTAATTGATTTATAAACTAACCTTTTGTGACCAAAAAGTGACCTTTTAGATGCCCTACTTTTTTTGAATATCCCACTTTTAGGATCTGAGAATCCAAGAACTCAAAAGTACCTACTAAAACGCAAGACATTCAAAACCTATCAAAATCATAAATGACCTTAATTTTCAATCTAATAGAACCATCCGCTAATTCTTAATGAAGACGATGCAAATAAATATCACCCCTCTCCGTTCTACCTAAGTTTGTTTCCTGAAACCACCGCAATTCACAACTCCTAGCTGTAAAACCCAAACGAACGAAAAACAAAAACTATGAAAATAAAAATAAATTGATTCATTATGAGCACTCGCGTGAACCAGTAATTTCAATTCGTTGCACACGGTTAACCTCATCAGGCATCAGAATGTACTCCAATCATCGCACCTACAGAAACCGAAGAAGAACCAGTTCATGCGGCCATTGTTATGTCCACCGCAAATGAATTACCCAGAAGTCATGAACCCAAACCGCAAATCACACCCGACTGACCGATCGACCCACTCTCCCGAAACCCAAAATCAGTGCCCCTTCCCCGTATATAGGTATAAAAGCTTACCATAGCCATTGAGACAACCGAACACCTCGTCACCAGCAACGGCAGCATAGATCTTCTCCTTGGCATCGGCATCACCGAATGTATTGTCGTCCTCTTGATTGAATCCAAATTTGTCCGTAATTTGAATTGATTGCACCAGCAGGATGTTATCATCGGCGGGCTTATGGCTGACATCACGTTTCGATCGGCGGCTTGTGAATTCTGGAAGATAGACATGGACACCCAAAAGAATGCACCGCATGAATATAATAATCAAAAAATCTCAAACAACCATCACCATCAGAAAAGCTACAACAACAACAATTGCTTACCTGTGCCATTAATGGACCTCCTCCTGCGTCCAAACGATACCAGCGATTTCAATTCGCCACTTGCAATGTCCTCATTATCGCAAATAACCGGCTCACACCTTGGAATACATGGTGTAACGAGGGCACGGAACTGCACAACCTCCGATGAAGGGAATTTGAAGGCATCGAACTGGGATAGGAGGACCTTGCGATTGCCCGAATGCTTTTGAATGGCGCCCATAATGTAATGATCGGTGGGGCAGCCATTTGCGTCGATCAGGGTGATCTCGGCATTGTCGGTGCCGTCCATTGCCACCAGTTCGCGTACGAAGATCTCATAGGGGCTGTTCTGTTCGACAATTTCGAAACGAAGCGCAAGAGGGTCACCAACTTCGGCAATCCTTTTCATATCGGTGCCATCTCGCGAGGTGATCTTCATGATTACATTCGGTGATTCGATGATGATCTCTTCGCTCAGCGAAGATTCAATTTCGCCCGTGACTCCTAGGTCAACATCGTTGGAGACTGTCTTGTTGGTCAGATCGTACTGGCACGAGACCGCTAGCCCCAAATCGGAGGAGGTGACGATCTTGTCGTGGTGTTGGATAACAATGTCGTTCATGTAGCGGCCGTAGGCACTTTGGCGAACGTTGCACTCGAGATCGTTGTAGCCCATTCGGAAGTCGAATTCCAGAGAGTTGTTCACATTGAAGGAGCAGGATTTGGGCGAGCCCTTGGCGTAGACCTTGCCGTTGAAGAGTTTTGAGGTGCGGATCTTTGTGATCATTTCACCGGCTTTGCATTCAATCGACACATTGTAGCAGGAAGAGAGTTCGTAGGTTGCTGCCTCTGGGACATCCAGGTAGGGATCGAGGACATCTGTGAGTGTGGCACGGCTGTGATGACTGAGGCGGCAAACCATGTCCCCGGTGTCGTTGAAGTCATATGAGTGGCATCTTTAAATGGAAGCATGTTATCGAAGGATTGCTGGTTTTCACTATTTTTCTACAAACCTGTATGGAGAGTTCAAGCAAAGGTCACGACATTCTTCGATGCTATTGATGTCCTGGTAGACGGAATCAACTGTCTTCAAGATCTTTCCCGAAATCCTCTTGAATTCGCAGAGTTTGCTTGGTTCCTCGGCGCAATTATTCTCCAAATAGTCCGATCCTTCATAGGGCTCGAAATGTGAAGAGCCAGTCAACGTAATACGGTCCATGTCGGACATTTCGCAGAGCCCCGAATGGTGATAGTAATTCGCCGATCTAGAACACCACGCATTTTTATTTGAAAAGAAAGTGATTTAAAAGCACAAACCGCTCCTCAACCAACTAACCTGCAAGTGAATTCAGTTTCACCCAGACACAACTCAAGGCAGTCCCGTCGTGAATAAACCGTATGACTGGATTTGATATGATCAACCAAACGATGACTTTGCACTCTGTCAATGCACCAGGCCTTCGAGCATGGACGCACTCCTAGGCAGGATTTCTGTGCGTAGATGGTGAAAACTGGGAATTGCGAACGGGACAGGGAACCTGCAAAAGAAACACGTTTCGAAGGCAGGGTGCGTTAGTCCTGGAATATGCGTGGAACACATTTTCCTCATATCTTACCTGGCAACTTATCGGCATTGGACTTGAAAAGAACACAGAGTCCCGTTTCGTAGTTGACAGCACTGCATGATTCATTGAGTTGGCACGCCTCCAGGCAATCGGTAAGCATGAGAATTCCGGGCATGGTGTCGAGGAGTTTCGATGGTGCCGATAAAACATACCTGTGGAATGTGAGAACATAAACATACATAAATATGGTTGTTAGGTATGTTAACTTTCAATTTCTGTGACAGAGGTGTTGGCACTCAAGATGACATTCTCATCTTCTCAAGAATTTGTCTAGAATTCTATTTAAAAATTCACGCACTGGTGAAAGTTATTAGGTGGGATTTTCTCTCAACTCACGCGTTGGATATGCTAATTCGAGTGCGTAGACTTGTTTTCACGAAATAAAACCAATATCTAAATTAAAACTGAAAGTATCTATTTGCATAGGCAGCCGATTAAGAGATCAAGTTGTAAGTCTCGACTGCATTTGAATAGGAGCTAATGAGGCGTACAAAAAGTTTAGTTTTATGAGTTCGACTTCAATTTTGTACAGGTTAAGCCTTTTGTTTTAAGAAGTTATTGATTAGCTGTATCGATCGAAATAACAGTAAACAGTGTGAGTTTATTGATTAAGAGGTCTGTGGATATTTGGAATGGAATTTTGTAATGATATAATTATCGGGCTATTTTTGGAAATTTCTCTAATCTATTTTCATATTAATTTAGAAGAGTTGACTATGGATTCAAGTCGAGATTTGCATAATTTCTTCAAAAGAAGACAAAAGAATTCAATAACTTGTACAATAATGAACTATGAAAGGTTTGTTTTATTTAAATTTAAGGTTACTTTTCTGGATTTCTATATAATTATTGATAAATCGGTTAACTAAGTCAACCATATGACCGTATTATTATTTTGGACGGTCACGGTGGTCAACCGAAATGCATTTTTTAAATTATAAAATTGAATCACTTATAGTAAATATTTAGGGCGAGCGTTCGGAAAATAGGGAAGGATTTAAGAGTAGCTACAGATTCACATTGGTTTTAAAGTTCTAGATATTGAAATGAAAGGGAAAAACAGACCTAGATAAGGTATTCCGCACTTTATACATACTGATACCGTGATGAAAGAGAACTATATCGACTTTTACAAGACAGGGACGAGACTTCAAAAAGTCTGGAGAATTCTGAAGGAATATCTTTGAAATAGTAAGAAGAACCAGAGGACTGCTTAACCATCACTCAAACGTAAAGCTCGTAGTGGATTATTGTGAATATTTAAAAATCGTCACGAGCCTTTTTTCTGATAGCCTGGCAAAAATCCCAGTATAAAACCCTTATAGTAGCTATCGGGTGGTAATGACCACCACAGACAATCTTGTGCGTTGGCAGAATGATGATCAGCTAAGGTCAGATTGAATTATTGAAGCGTTTCCTTACTCCTCAATAGCTCAACCCTCAACAATGCGATTTGACAATATATGTTTATGGACGGAGTGAGTAGTTTTTCTAATCCGTGCTGAAGAAATGGAAGGCTGGGGGTAAAACAGTCAATATCTCGCTCTTTCGCATTCCTTGTCAGGGTCCATCAAATTCTTCGCCTTTCCCTGGTGTATCGGCTCTACCGGGGTTAATCTTTCTCGTGGGAACTCTATTTTTGACGCTAATATGAACAATGTGAAAATACAGAATTTACGCCATCTGTCGACACAGAGTATGAAATTTTTTTTACTGGCAGGAGACCATTAAGGGGAGCTAAAATAAATAGCACTGGTAGTTCTGGTGGTTGGATGGATGGCTGTAGGAACTGGGGGCTTCGAGCTGTATCTTTTCCTACACATCAAGTGCTTACAATACCTCCTCGTTGGTAACCGTCGGATACTGGTCTTGGCTTTATGTCATGACTTGCTAAACTTGTAAGTGCGAGTGTTGACAAAGGAAACAATTGCAACACTAAGCCCATGGCCCTACAGATTGGAGATTAGTGCGTCGGGCTAACGACCCGTCCACAGTAAAAAACACCAATTGTTATGAGAGAGACGCGTGCTGGACGATAAGTAAAAAAGGGGAATTGATACTGGGCACTTTCGAGAGAAAAATTCTTCGGCGGATATTTGGTCCTATATACGATGAGGGCGAATGGAGGAGAAGATTTTATCGTGAATTATACAAGCCGTCCCAAGATGTGGATGTAGTCCAAAAAGCCAAAACATGTCGACTACACTGGCTCGGTCACATCGAGCGAATGGACAACAACGCTCCAGCCAAGAAAATCTTCGAATCCCAGCCCCCAGGTTCGAGACGACAAGGAAGATCGAACCTCCGCTAAAGGGACCAGGCTGTTATAGATGCAAGAGCACTTGGTCCCGACGACTGGAGGGAGCTCGCGAGGGATCGCAACTGATGGAAGACCGCAATAACTCAGGCAGAGACCCTCCATAGATCGGGAGCCGGTTAAGTAAAGTAAGTAAGTTCTGGTACATTTGGAAAACTCAACCATCAAAAAGTAAACACATTAACCTTCCAGCATTAACCTTCCTTAACCGACCAATACTAACCAGGAACATTCATGCAGCAACGTCAAACATATCAGCACTGCACGAGGTATGAAAAAGCATTCGGTGAGCGCCCTTCTCAAGCAACAGTTCAAGAGGGCTTCTTTTTATCTTGGGAAGGATAGCAGGAATGAGAAAGTTGGAACAGTTTATGAGAGCGACGCCGCTTATAAAATAAAATACCAGAAGACCGTTGAAGAGTATAGTAATTTTCTGAAAATTCAAGGAAGCGCCATTACGCGAAAAAGGTCTCAAGATGAGATTAATAGATCATAGAAAAGGAGTAAGCTTGACTGTTCTAAGAAGAAGGTATGGATGTCACCTCCTAGAACAGTGCACGCTCGTACTGTAGAGGTGTTCAGAGATCACCTCCTAGGATCGGTTGTGTATGAGCTCTCCACAGACAACAAAGGTTTGTTGGCTGTGTGGATCTCTATAGAGGACAAGTTCTCAGAAAAGTTATTTTTATATATTATGTCGATAACCGATGGTCTCTAATATAGTTTTGACTTTAGCGAGATGCTCAGGGGATAAAGGGTAATAAAGTACACGGACGAGTTCTCTAGGGATTTCCTTCTAGCGAGAGTTGCTACGATTAGCTACGACTGGAAGGGCTTGAAGATCAAGCTTATACCGGCTAAAGAAATACCCAGACAACCATATACTCGCATTTTATTGCTCCTCATGTTCATCAAACCGAGCGGACAGGAGCATATCCGCGGTCTTCAGAGGCTAAATCCGCTAATTCTTGTGTCTGGGTTTTCATTAAGGGAGATGAACCGCAGAAAAACAGTGGATCTTATCGTCTGAGGATCTGCGAGGAAAGTCAGGGAGCCTTCGAAATGTAAAACTTCAAATTGAAGTTCGGCATTAGAAATGCAAAAACTCCAGGCCGGAGTTTTGTCCCCTATTCTATGGCTTCTAGACATGAATAAAATTCTTATCAAGTCAGAAATATGTGGCGTGAACTTGATACTACTATTGTCAGGAAAGTTCATTCTTGTGTTAATGGAAATCACAAAAATGGCTTAAAGAAAAGTTAGTAACTGGACTAAAAGTAGTGCACTACATTTTAACCAGACCAAAACTGAACTGATGCTTTTTACTATCAAAACTAAGTAACACACCTTTGCTCTACCCCGACTAAATAGCGAAACACTCCTGCTCACTTCCATTGCAAAATAGCTAGGTGTTATTAAAGACCCTAAGTTGAACTGGAAACTGAATATTGAAGAAAGGGTTTTGTGGACGTACACAGCCTTGGTGCGACCGATCCTCACGTATGATTCTATTGTATGTTGGCGCGCTCTTACCAAAGCATATAATATCGATAAACTGAAGAAGGTACAAAAAACTGCTGGCGTTTACATTTTAAGAACTTTTTACCACTCGATTTACATATTAAGTATATGAAGAGTATCTTGCAGTGTATTAAGAGTTAAAGAATCAAACTCTTGGATCGCCAAACCCCATGGCCACAGCAATATTACGGAGTTGATTCCAATAGAGATTTTTTCACCTTCCACTGAATACTGCACCCCTGAAATTGGCATCAGTAAAGATCGGAAGGTTATCTTGGCATCAAGAAAGGACTGGAATGATGACGTCGTGACAAAAGACTTCGACACAACTATCTTTTCTAATGCTTCAAAGATGGAGTATGATGTTGGTTCAGGAATATTTTCTGTAAATCGAAGCTTAATTACTGGAAAACAGGGAAGCATGCAAGGTATTCAAACAAGAACCAGAATACTGCTATTATCACAGTCATGTGGCTGTTAATGTTAAGGCTATTTACTCTATTACATCATCCTTCAAATTGGTCCAGTAATGCCGGAATGAACTTGCTTGCCTCAACTACAATGCCACTCTAATATGGGTTCGGGGGATTGTGGAATTGATGGGAAGATCAGACCTTCTTTAATCGCTTGCAGAAAGAGTCAACATTCCGCTCAGAGCTAGGAAGGGCAATATTCTTTCAATTTGTCTTAAAAAAATATTAGGTAGGTAGGTGGAGTATGTTTAACTGCGGAAACTAACCGGAAAATGAAAAAGTCTTCCATTGCCTCTGAAAATGCCTTAATCTAGCCAAATTTAGAGCCCAATCATTTGGAATGGCATTTTTTGACGACATTGACGAACTTTCGGAAATGAAGATCAAAGACTTGATCTTTTTGCTCAACGCGACCAAATGGCACTAGTACGAACTTTGTTTACTTCTGTGCTGTGCCCTCTGTTTGATTCTTCAAATCTCGACCTAGCGGAATGAGGGTTTTGATGGAAGTTCACGAAGCTGTGGCTGCCTATAGCTTGGCATAGTGTAGATGGTGTAGGATGAGTGTAGTGGTCCTGTTGAATGAATGACCCAAATTTCGGATGATTTTCCAAAAGGAAACACACAATAAGTGAGAATGTCCGGTATATATTTTCTTCATTAAAAAGGTTTAACCAACTGATTAGTAACGGTTTATGGAAAATAATATTGTTCGCCTTAAATGAGAGCTGTGCAGAAACCATATCCAGTAGCTCTCAAAAATTTAACTTTTCAGCCGACATGGTGTCTAATAAGTAGTCTAACTTTCCACAAGGTCTAATTTCTAGATCATTAACACTTGAAGACATCTTAGTCGAACTCATTCTATAGATGTTGAACTCCTATGTTTCTTGTATTAAGATGCAAAATTTGTCTAAACTTACCCTGTAATAATTTCAAAACCAATCATATCGGGGTCACACTCCTCCTCGACCATCCCAATTGGACTAATAGTTGGTTTTTCACTCTTTGACTCCGACGATGACAACGATACATCTCCATTCAATGCAGCCAAAGGTTTTGGCAATTCCCCTTCAATAGCTGCCCCACTTGGTGCAACAACTGACATCGATTGATATGACTCTTCGGCAATATTATCAGTGACTGGTATAACTGGTGGAGCAGGTGACACAATTGGAGCTGGCGAAGGTGTAACATTAGTTCGCGGGAATGTTTTCGCCGGCTTAACAGGTCTTCGCATTTTTTTCGCTGCTGTCGCTGAACTCACGATCAGTATGAGCATCATGAATACAACTTGTTTACGTTGGAACATTTTGAAGTCTGCAAAAGAAAAGCAGAGAAAAAAAATTAACATCATTAGTTGTACATGTGACATATGTAACTCAATTAATATGATTGCATAATTAATTAATCATTTCTACATAGTATGAGGCAATCAGAGCCAACTAGACGATCTCATTCTCATCATCAACATCATCATAGTCTGTGATTGATGCCTGTCTCGTCTGAAGTCAAAGTCTTCTAGTCACATAGTGGGACACTTAAGTCTTAAAGTTGGCACTTAAACTTATAGTTAAACATGATTAAAGAAAATGGTCTTATTGATGATATATTAAAATAAGAAAGGTTGTGATTAATTATTATTGGTAAGAATTAAACGAAGCTTTGACAGATAAAAATAATGAATTTTCGGAAACTTTTTCTCCACTAACCTAGATATGGGAGAAGAGGAAGCCACAATCGAGGGTTTCGGGGCTTGAACCTCTTCGAAAAAAGTGCCAAAAATGCTTTAATCAAGATAAAAACAACAGAAAAGTATCGGACTGGGATTTAAATAAGGAATCCCTCAGCGTATTTAAGAAAGAGTTGAGAAAATCAAAAAGATCTTCAATTTTTTCAATTTAAATTTTATTTTATTGAACAAACTATTTACAATTTGCCTTACAACTACTAATAAGATACTATATATGTGTGAAAATTTACATTCGTTGGCTCATAGGGAGCCTAGTTATATACAGTGACTTAAGTTTCATTATTTTTATATAAAATTTACATGACGAAAAAATAAAATTTAAAAGGTCGGTTGAGTGTATTGTCCTCAGGGTGTTCATTCCCGGTTGTCAGTGGTGATTGTTGTGGGTTGTGGGACGAGATGGTCCCAATGTCAGCGTAGAACGAGACAACGTCCTCTTTGTCCATGATTACGTTGTCATCCAGAGTTTCCATCACACTGATGTACCTCGGTTCGGGATGTCGTTGTTCTGTGGTCATCCTTCTCATAAGCTGATTCGGGTGGTCGATGATGTTCCCCATTAGTTTCTTCGTTGAATGTCCAGTGGGATTAAATTCGCTTCTGTGTAGAAATGCTCGTTCCTGTAGTGTTTCTGTCGTTGACGGTCAAGGTAGAGTTCAGTGCAGATCCTCAGTATCTCCCTTTCGAATAATGGAAGTTTCTTCAAAGCTGTCTTCGAGATGAAAAACCAGACTGGGAAGGAATAGCTGATCACTGGTCGCAGGAGCTGCTTGTAGATCAATATCTTTGTCGGTTGGCTAAGACCTGATCTTCTTTTCAGCAATGGATGCAAACGGCTGAAGGCCCAGCTGGCCTTTTTCAGAACATTTCTTGAGTGCAGGTCAAACCTTAGCAACTCGTTGAAGTGCACTCCCGTGTACTTGACACTTGGCTCTGCCACTATGGTGGATCTGTCAGGGATTTTCAGGACCAGATTTCTGCAAATTGTTGCGGTGCGAATGCCTCTACCAGTTGAAGGTCTCCTGAAGCAGACAAGTTCCGATTAGGAAGTGTTAATTCGGATGCTTCATTTCTGGTACAATTGGAAGAGTGTTGATTTTGGGATCTACTTTTAGTACAGCGATTAGTGGTGACATTGCTGTGGCGTAGGTGAGCGATTCATCAGCATACAGAAGGTTCTCGCATCCAATTGGAGAAGGTTGGTCAGAAGTCATCAAGTTGTAGAGGAAGGGCCTAGTTTTGAGCCTTGGGCGACTTCAGCTCTGATGGTCTTCATGTTTGACTTGCAGCTATCTACTTGAACGAGAAATTTCCTGAAAGATAGGAAAGAAAAGAGAATTTTTATTAATGGCGGAGGCACTTGAATAAGAAGAAGTTTGTGGATTAGGCCGTCTATCCACACGCTATCGAATGATTTCTCGACATCCAGAAAGCATCCGATGGTGACACGATTACTGTTGAGGGCTGTGGTGATATCGTGTTGGAATTTTACGATTGGATGCAAGGTTGAGTGTATTTCTCGAAAGCCGAATTGCATGTCAGGGAATTTCTTTACTCTTCGTAGGATTACTTCTTCCAGTAATTTGTTGAGAGGTGATATTGGCCTGTAGTTGGAAACTAAGTTAGAAGCACCTTTTTCGGAATTGGCACAATCTTTTTCTGTTTTCCACTTCTGAGGGAAGTAACAGTTGTTGATGCAGTTGTTTAAAATGATTGTGCGGAAAATCATTACTGCATGTGGTAGCTTTTTTAGGATGTAGTAGAAGACACCTTCTGGTCCAGCAGACTTTTTTGGCTTAGAAATGCCGATGATTTCTACAACCTCCTCTAGATTGCATAAATGTCGACTCTCGGTGGTATCATTTGCTGAATTGATGATATTAAAATTAAATTTATCCGGATTTGGTTGCAGTGTTTGTCGAAGTAAGAAAGTTGAGTCAGTAAGTAAGTTCTTTGTGAAGTTTTCTTTGAAGTATTCGGCGAACGCTTCCACCTTGTCTTGAGCCGAAGTAGCTTCAGTATCATTGCTGATGATGGTTTTCGGTATCTGTGGCTGTTTTTCAATGATCGTATTGATGTTTTTGAAAGCATCTGATCCTGACTTGATTATTATTGGATATTATTGTGGTATTGAATGGAGTTCCGGAGCATGATGTTGACTTGCTGTAGCTGATTTCAAACTATCTGGTAGTTTCTGTTGGTTGTATTCAGTTCACTTTGATGGATTCGCTGAAGACGTTTTCTTAGGCGCTGCCTAATCAAAGAGATCTTCCAGGAAGAGCTTCTGTTGTAGAAAAGAAGAAACGTCAGAAGCATCTAGGCTAAGAAAAATCCTCTACTATTTCAACCATGCTCAGTAGTCTAAGAAATGGCGATGACTCATTTATTGTCACTGAATACCTATTTCCAGGTAGATCGTTAACGTTTACTTTTCAGCCCAAATGGTGTCTGATAAGAAGTCTAACTATCCACAAGGCCTGCAGAACCAGACGGAACAACACCTATTGTGGCGACACTATTTCACATTTGCTTGAATCTGTTCCATATTCTCTTGCTGGGAGAAGTTAAGATTGTGGTCATACTCAAAGCCGGTAAATGTTCCCAAGTAATACCAAAAGATTTTACTATTACTTTATCATCATTCCTTCTAAGAAGTCTTGAAAGATTGATTTTGATTTATATTCATTTACATTTTTATCCTAAATCAGTTCACCCGTGATACCCGTTTCGCTAGGAATGATGGAATGATCATCAGTACACCTAATTTTATTCCTACCGTCAAATATAGAGTTTTAACGTGCCATTTCAATTTGCAAAAATTCAAGACCAATGTTCATTGACACCTCCTTTCTCCCCCCTCCTAATACCCTTTCACCAGTGCTGTGTTTGAAATTATAAGGGTCTTTTAATAAACCATTGAGCGTGTGTGAAGTATAAATAAAAAATCATTGATTCGAGACTCCTGTCTTCGGCTTAACATTGCAAGGGTAGATCAGTAGATAAATCTCCACTGTCATATCAAAAGGTAGATAGGTCGCTTGGTGAGCTGACCAATCAAATGTTGACTAGCAGGATTATCAATTCAAAACTGGGCAGCTTTTCTTTCTGCTTGAAGATCTGTCAGAGGTATCCCGCAAGGCGGTGTTATTTCTCCCCTTCTTTTTAACTTGATTTGATATGAGTTGCTGACATGCCTGGATACGGGGAGCTGCAGAGTTATTGCTTGTGTGGACGATGTTTCTATTGCCGTATCAGGAAAGTATCCTGACATATTTTAAAAAAACTCCTACAAAACGCTCTAAGCGAGCTAACAAACTGGAAAGAGTGGTGTGGTCTGGGAGTCAATCGTCACAAAACGCAACTTGTTCTATTCACTAGGTAGTACAAAATTCCTCATGTAGATCCTCCTTCTATTTAAGGTGTTCCACTAGCTTTTTCCGACGAAGCAAGATACTTTGGTCTTATTTTAGATAAAAAACTAACCTGGAAACCTAATAGGTATACAAGAAAGTAGTGTCAAAAAGGCCACAGTGCCACTCTTTTTATGTAAAATAGCTATTGGAAACAAATGGGACCTTCATCCTTGTATAACTGACTGGCTTTATATGTCGGTAATCAGAACGATCCGCACTTATGGCGTAGCAGTATAGTGGCTGCTCTAGAAAAGGCTGAAATCGTGACAACCTAATCAAAGTCCAACGATCATCTTGTCTGTGTATAAGCGGAACACTACGAACGACCCCATCTTTAACACAAGAAGTTCCGTTCCATCTGGCACCCCTCGACTATTTCAGCTAAATACCGGGAAACACGTGTACAGCCACCCGTCAAAAAAGCTTCTTCTCAATGGATAAATAACTAAATTGGTCATTCTATCATTCTGAACCTATTTGGATCACATCCAAGTCACATCGATTACGCTATCCCAAAACTATAGTTTTTCAAAAACTTTAAAGTCACCATTTCTTCGAGATCTTTCTGGGAGTACATGAGTTTCTTGGAAGATGATTCTATCCATTTTTACAGCGAAGGATCGAAAACTGATGATGAGGTTGGTGGGGGTGTGAACTCAGATAGACTAAAATTATGTCTTTTTCCTCGTATTTCTAGTCATTGTAGCGTGCATCTCTTATGGAGATGGCGCAGCAGTTTTATATCCACCTCCGTTGAAGCGAGCGTATGGGAAACGATAGGGCTGACAAACTCGCCTTGGATGGGTTATAGGCAAAGACGCAACTAGGCGTGGCGCTTATTCAAACGATTTAGGCAGAAGCTGTATGGATGAGGAAGAGGTAGAATCAATTCCTCATTTTCTATGCACATACCCTACTCTATCCCAGGCTCCATTTCGGAAAGTTTTTCTTCGAGGAATCTTGTTATATTATTAATATAAACAGTTAAAGTCTCATCCGTTTCATAAGGATGTCCAAATAGTTCAACGAATAGGGAGAAAATCTTTAGATTCATGTGGTATCACAATTGGCCAACTCTGGTCTACCTGATCAGCTGCGATGCTGGCAGCCACTTCGACCTAACCTAGTCTAGCCTTCATTGATACACAATATTATTATTTTCAAAAAAAGGGTCTTAATTTATAGAGCCAATGCACCCATGTCAATATTCCACTTGAAACCGCCCTTTAAGACGCCCACTTTATATTTAATCATTTTTTAGAATTAAAACAAACTGTATTTGTAAATTAATATTTCTTCAATTACTCAGTTACAAAAATCTAATTTTGCCAAACTTCAGCAAAAATACAAATCTCAGCAGAATGTCCGTAATTTTTTAATTTATTCCACCTTTGCCATATGAGCTGTCCCACTGTGCGCCACTTGGCTAACTCCAGCGAACCACATCAACAATTAAATTACACCGCGGAAAAATTTCTAACCAGCAAATGATGAATGGGAACTGTTGGTGGGTCTCTCGCAACCAAAGCAAGAAAGAGGTTCTAATTAAAAATGGTTCTAAATCATCATGCATATGCCGCGCGCGTCGCGTCGGCCTGGCAACGTGCGAGCTGCTTCTCTATTTGACACGTCTTTCTTCTCATGTTGTTTTTTTAAGATCTGCATAAAACTGCAATTAATTAGCAAAAGAACTCAAGAAATTCAAAAGAATAAAAAATAAGAATAGAATGCTGCACGAATGGTAATTTTCTAGCCCATAAAACAAATGGCTTATGATGGATTGCTCGCCGTCTTCAGTTTTTGTTGTTGTTTTTGCAAAAACTAAGACGTTTTTTGTTCGGACTAAGTGAAATTTTTCCGGTAAAGACTTCCGAGATTGACCATGAAATGGAACTCGGTCAAGTGAACTTCACAGATTTGATGTATGAATTTGGGCCAGAGAATTTAGGACGCATGGTACTAAATGGTGCTAAAAATCACAGTAAACCATGGGAAACGGTCTTAAATTGAGCTTGCGATGGGTTTTCGGTACAGCGTGTCAGGTGGTGCGAAGAAATTTTGAAGAATGAATAAATTTCGTGCGTGAAGTTAGCCCCAAATTCCAATGGACATGCAGACAGCATAATTGCTGGCCGCATCCTCAATTCGATGTTGTGGAAATGTCTTAGTCGACATTCGAGACATCAACCCTGATAGAAATTAGAAAAAAAAAAAAGATCACAAATCCCAGATTGATAGATCAGTTCGAGACATGTTCATCAGCTCTGTTAAAAACTATATTTAAAGCATTCCAAGCGAGTTGTCTTCTTTTTGTAGCGCCATTTAACTTTAATAGCTAGATATGAAGCAAAAACACTCTTTTCGTATCGTGTGAGTTGTTGGGGCATTTGTAATTCGAGTTCTTCATGTTGTGATGAGACAATACTTCTTCAGACTCATAGAGATAGGACAAAAAAATAAGCCACCACCGACAACAACAACAGAAAATCAAACACATCTTTTCAATTATGTGAAAAATGTTGATGTTCTGTAACTTGTGACCAGTTCGAGAGGAGTCATGTGCATCATTCAGAGGCTAATTATGGGCATTGCGAGACGACAATGGTATAAGGCTATACGGTTTATAAGAGTGTGAAGGAAAGCGACTTGTAATAAAAGCATTTCTAGCTAATTACACTGAAACCATTGAAGATACCGTTTGGCTACAAGTCTATCAAGACATTTCAAGAGTGTCGCTGCTAAGGGGCATAGATGGATGGATGGATAGATTCCAGAGCGAGACCAGATCAAAGAATTTTGTTATAAAATGCTCTGAGTGGACAAAAGAAATGTATAAAAGCTGGAAAAAAATAATAATTACACAAGAAAATTGCGTATGATGGTTGGGAAAAGTAATAACTAACTTGCTTAAGGTTGAAATTTGTCAAAAAGTTAAAAGGGCAGTGATATTCTTGACGGTAAATATTAATTTTTGGAATTAACTTTGACTATTCAAAAGATAAGGTTATCAATTATACTTTTTACCTATGAAGTGTTTTGGAGGAAAATAAAAATCTACTTTCCATCTTCTTTAAGGGTCTTTCAAGTTGCGTACGATATATGCACTAATTTTTGTATTTAGTTGAAACAATGCCAAAAATTTAGTACGGAATGTAATGTTGTCGAAAACAACATTGCAGTAAAAACATCAAGATGAAGCTCTTGTTTTGCAAAGGTAATAGTAGTAATAGTGCTAAAAATCATGCTTTTGGTGGCCAGTTTATGTGCTCACGAGAGATTCGAGAAAACCATAACTTCAAATTTCTGTTGAGACCACATACCGCCGATATCTTACCGTCGATTTGTCGCGCATGTCGATGATGCTAGTTTTGTTGATTTCGCCAGACGAAAAGTCGCACCGAATAGTCATTTTCTCGGGATTTTCTCGGTGCAGAATTCGAATTAACTGATTTGACCCCGAGTCTAACAATTTTGATTGTTCATGAATCTTTTCATCTAAAAATCAATAAAAATGATTTTTTGACGTAATGCATGGAACGATTTTTGAAAAATAAATTTGATGATTTGTAGACGTTGTTAATCTTTCATGGTGATTTGTTATACACTTCTAAGAAATTCATAAGAAATTGCCAGACATGTTGCTAAAATTTTTGAAATTAAAAAATACTTCTTTTTTAGTTTTGGAATCCAATTTTTTTTTTAAACTTTTTAGAAGCTCCATTAAGGTCGGAAAAAATCACCGATGCATTTGATGTCAGAAAAGGTTTTAAGCAAGGCGATGTTCTGCCGTGCGATTTCTTCAACATCGTTCTTGAACAAATAGTGCAAAACTGACACGTCAGCACAAGAGTCACAATTTCAATTTCAAAAGTCTATCCAATCCAGGGTTCGGGCTTAGGTTTTAAATTTTCGAAAGAAATACGAAAGAAAACTGAAGTATGTAGATAGAAAATTTTCGAAGTAGTTTTAGGAAATATGTAATTAAAAATAAACAAATTTTTCGAAACAAAATTCTTAACAAAAGTTTATTCAGTATTATTCGAGTATGATTGTTTTTCATTAAAAAAATAAATAATTAATTGCGTAAAAGTAACTATAAGGTACAAAACAATTCAGACTTAAAATAAAATAAATATAAGTATAACACAAACTCCAGACTTCAATAAAAACAAATTAGATATACATATAACAGTAAATAAATTCTTCTAAAAAAAAATAAATTATATAAACATAACTTGTAAAAAGTAGTAATTAAATATAACTTTTTTAAAGTGAATTTTCCATCAACTTGTATTTTTGTATGAATTTTATCAATTCAAAAGGTGGCTCATATTAATATCTTTACGTTTTTCTGTAAATGATCTTGAAAACATTAAATTTTCCACGGTGCTTACGTTTCCTAAACTTGTTTTTTATGTAATACAGAGTAATCAACGCTGTCTTTATATGTTGGTAAAGATTTTTTTCAAAGAGAAGTAGATCCTAAAAAAGAGAAGCAGAGAAGTAGATTGATTTTTTTCTTAAAATTGAAGTAGATCTACTTTGATCGAAGTGAAGTCCGAACACTGGTCCAATAACTCGGATACGCCGATGACATTGACATTATTGGAAGAACAAGGCGTCATGTGAGAGGCACATTTCTGAGTATTGAGACGGAAGGGAACAAGATGGGCTTAGCGGTAAATGAGAACAAGTATATGCTATCTTCAAGAAAGGACACACAACACCGACCGACGTCTTGGACAGACGTTACTATAGACAGATATAATTTCGACGTAGTTAAGGACTTTATAAGCCAAAGCGCCGCTATAGATTCAGATATTAACACCAGCGCAGCGTTGAAATTAAACTAAACAGAGAATAACTATTGCCAATCGCTGCTTCTTTGGACTATTGAGTAAGTGTACTCTCTCGAGCAACTAAAGTGTCCCTCAATAAAACTCTCATCACCCCCCGTAAATTGTGCATGGTGCAGAGAAATGGACTTTGTCTAAAGTGGATGAGAACTCTTTAGAATGTTTCGGGAGGAAAATTCTTCGTGTGATCTTTGGTCCCGTTTGCATAGACGGTTAGTGGAGAAGAATATTATAACATTGAACTGTACAGGATATACAGTGAAACTGACCCAGTCAAATGATACATTGGTCATGTAGAGCGAATGGACCCAAATGCTCCGGCCCGGAAAGTCTTTTAATCCAACCCCCAGGGACACACAAGTGGTAGAGGACTTCAACAAACTTGATATGCGAAACAGGAGAGAGCTAGCTAGGGACCGAGCTGGAGATGCTTGTTAACTGTTGAGGCCCTGGTCCACCCCGGACTGTAGCACCACCTTAAGTAAATAAGTAAGTATAATAAATGTCATAAATATTAGTTATGTCAATATTGAGAAATTCAAAATTTGGAAATATAGTTCTATGGTACAGTCAGTCATATCATATTTTAATTTTTTTTTTAAATTGATCAAAAGAAAACAAAATTTTATCAAAAATTCTGGGAGCTGGTTTCGACAAAAATACGATTTTCGAACACCATTTTTTAACATCTTAACAATTTTTTCGTACATCCTTTTATACAAACTTTTATTTTAATTTAATTCTCAAGTTCTAAAAAAAAAAATGAAGCATGGGGTTTTCGAGTTTAAAAAACGAAAATTATTTTTCGAAAAATCAAAAAAAAAAAAAATTTGAAAATTTTAATACACAATACTTTTGTGAGGCTTTAGCATAAAAGAATGATCAAAATCGAATGTACTGTTTTTGAGAAAATCGAAAACAAAAAAAAAAAAATTCTACGTAGGGTACAATTATAAAATTTTTTTGACATTTTTTTTCGAGCAGTACCTACCTTCAACTATATGAAATTTTTGAATTTTTTTGCTAAATCTGTGGAACAGTTCTTAAGAAAAAAAGTATTTTATAAAATTGCGGAAAAAATTCGCATAACATGTACCTTTATTTTTCGCCTTAAAAAAAAAAGAAAAAAAGCCTGTGGGGGGGGCGTATAAATTTATAGCATTTATAAATTTACCAAGCTTAAAGAAAATCGGCCTAGCCGTTTAGTTGAACAGACAGACAGATATATAGACAGAACCTATGTTTGGTTTAACGTGAGTGCCTGTCGTTTCTGGCTTAACCCCACGGAAGGCCTACCTCCATCGGAGTCAGATTGAGTCCTGACCATTAACCCCGACATAGCCGTAGCCATCTCGGTTGCAAGGTTATGACATATTGCAGGCATGAACACACCTCTTGCTTAGGAGGCGAGGTCTATCTAACACCTCTTGAATCCAGGCACGCCTGAAAACCGTGTCTCCACATTCGGAATAAACAAAGCCACCATGATACTCCCACTAGAGGGCCTACCTCATAGATAGTCTGAGAAAGAGAGCACGCACGCGACAGCTGCACCTCACTATCCGAAGATAGAATAGGAGAGCCAGAAGACGTACGCTATAGCCCTCAGACTCGTGGGCACTATCTCCCATGGTGACAGAATATAGCTTCCGGTCGAGCTTCGCCACCATTATGGCCACTTATAGATGAGTTCCTGCAAAACTCGGGGCCTGTCAGCCCTGGTATATACACACCTAGCTATAGTCGAGGTAGAAACCACAACCAAGAATGTGCACCTCTCTGGTGAGTTGTTACACACTCCTTAGCGGATTCCTACCTTAAGGACACCGTCCAGATAGATAGACAGGCAGAATTGCAAGACCCACTTTTTCCTCAACTTTGACAAAATGAAAAAAAATCTCGAGTTTAATTTTTTGACGAATGCATAACTTGCCATATACGAGTATATTTTTTGGCTTCATATATACGAGTTAATTTGTCGTAATGTGTCGTAAGTAAAAAGTTCTAATATTTCAAAATATAATGGCCCAATAATTTAAATACTTCTCGTTGAAGTCTTACCAAAGCATGTCTTTAGTCTTAACAAAGCTGTTAGGGACGCTTCAAGAAAGTGGGCACCTAAGAAAATAATTTTTGTTTAAATCGAAGAGTACGGTAGAAGTAAGCCAGATGGCATCACTACACCCATTTTACAGGAACAAACTCAGGCGATTTTCGACCCCCTTCTAACTTCAGTACCATAAAAGTCAGAAAATTTAAATTCACAGTATTTGCTGAGCTCATCAAATACAGATGCCTAAATAAATTTCGGTTCTTCGCCATCAGTGGTTTATAAGATTTAAGACTTCAAAAATCGCTTAATCCGCAACTGATTAACTTACTGATAGATCATCAAAATTATGGACTACTTCCCGGCACCGTAGAACCTTGTAACAATGGTATAGGACTTGTGGTGCATACAAGGGACAGAAATCGAAAATTTGTAATTTTTCATTCAGGAGGCGTAGCAGCCACCCCCTTTCTCAAAAATCTTACCAATTATAATATGGAGCACTTTCAAATATTGTAGAACACTGAAATGTGCTAGAACAGTAATAGTCCAGTCAAAGCGTCACTTGTTTGAATTTTAAGTTTCTGACTTAATTGGTACTGAAGATTCATTGGTACTGAAGATAGAGCTCAAAAATCATCTGAGTTTGTTCCTGTAAAAAGGGTGTAGTGCCAGAACTTCTAGGCACTACCGTGCCCTTTGATTCAATATACTCATGGTAATGTAGGAGACTTTTTACGGATAAATCGTCAATATAGTCTATTTCACTGTTTTGATATTATGCACAGACTTTGGGAATAATAAGACCCTTAGAAGAAGAAGAAATGGAAGCTGTATGAAATTCTGGCTTCAAAATTCAATAAGATGAATCTAAATTTCCGATAGAACTAAAAGTCAAGTCTTATAGGCTAAAGTTCTTGAAAACTGATTGCTGATAAACAATTTTTCTTATACTGGAAGGAAGTAAGTACCTACCAAGCCAATTTCAATATTTTCAAAAGCGTTTTATTCCAAAAATATGATTTGAGCCATTAGAAATTCAAAATTAAATGTTGTTTTGGTGTATGTGCCCATAAATCCGGAAATTAATTTGGTAAGGCTGTAAGAAGCTACCTAACTGTAAGACCGAATTATGAAACTGTGCTTCCGCTCCGGGTCAGTATATGAATTAAGTTAACTCAGGAAAATCATGTTTAAAAAAAAAGACATATCGCAATAAAAATTAATTGATACCCAATCACATACTCCAGAGTAACCCCATTTTACCCGCCAAAATTATTGGCTTGAAATCTTGATCCGTGGATTAAGCACGTTTGTACAATTGGCTCCCATAGCATGTGAAATATCAACAGCACAAAAGAGACAAAGATAGCTTGCTGAGACCTTGCAATAAATTGGCAGCATCATGATAATGAAAACCAAAATCATCAAATGAAGAGACAAAATTAAAAGCTTCATGTCCGCCGCGCCGCCATCGCCAGTGCATAATTAACATCAAAAATGCACCACAATCATGATGCGCATTGACTTTATGGCCATGTTCTTGCATTGCTTCGTGCATGTTCCAATCTAACTGTGAATACCTATCCCTTAACATTGTGCATCATTATCATCCTCTATACAATTAAATGCCCCTATCTGTCGCTCTTCATCGTCATCATCATCATCATCATCGACAAGTCAATGACCATCTTTAAATGGAAACAACCTGTTGCTGATTGCAGCTTCAGCTTCATCTTCAGATTGTTCTCAGCGATGACATAATTATGTTACATAAAAATTCCCAATTTAATTAGTTGCTTCTGTAAGAGGCATTAAAACTTAAGAAAAAAAAAAACAGAAAATTACCAAACAAAGGAAACCGATGGACGAGAAGCAATTTCGTAGCCACGCTTCGTTATATAATTTGCAGTGCTGCAGAAACTTGACTGAACTTCAATTCGATTGGAATTTTCGCGCAAAAGGAAGTCCAGGAAACTCAACAGCATTCTATACCGGCAGGAGAATCACACAGCGAATTATTTATTTTGCTCTGTTTTTGTTGTTGTTGCAAAGTGAAGAACCTTGCAGCTGAAGGCTTTGTTCTTCAATTCAATGTATTACGTGATGATATCCTTTCTGCACTGCCGCAATAGGTGATATCTGCGGATTGTTAAACTTGAAGCCTCGCAGATGCAGATTGGCTTCTGACGGCTAGCGTTGTTTTCCATTTCCAATAGCCGCAACTTGGTCCTCTCCAAAAAGGTATATCTAGGGCCTGGCTCATTTATAGAAGGGACACATTTCTTTTTCAAACAAATAGTTAAGAGCTAATGTAGACTAGGTACCATATAAAATTTAACGGAAAGCTTCAAACTTTTATAATATGTAGTTCTGATTCACCCAAGCACGTTTGCCCAGCCGAATCACCAATATTTAAAACTGTTATTTAAGTTTAAATAAAAACCGAATTTTCTCGTTTGAAATAATGTAAGTTTTGAGCATCCGTTTGAACCGTTTATATTCTTAAATGTCTATGGACTTGCTTGGGTAAACGGGCCTAAAGGTAACCCTTCTTCTATTCAAAAAGCTTTATCCATTTGAATTTCTACCACGTTTGATTGAATTCTTCAAGACCGCAACTTGATTAATGTAACAGCGAATTAAAATCAAATTACAGACCGGTTTGGAACGGTTTTTTTTTCCAATTCCCTGGCGTATGGCATTGGTCGATGTGGCACTGTAAAATGTATACGTGCCACCGATGATGATGCAATGCTACCCCGATGCGCACTACAATTATTTAGAATTTTTTTTCTGATTTAGCAAACTATAACTATACTGCCACCTTGGAGAACATGAATCTTAAATCGCAAACATTGCATCTTATTCTTGGCTTAACCTGTATATCTACCTATGGATTTAGCTGTAATAGGTATCTCATGGACCGATGGATGATGCGACGACTGTCTGGACTGCACAGAGTGCACGTTGTTGGTATGTTCCTTCTTTGCTCGTCTCTGTGCGAAGATAGGTAATGGAGCGCTGCCAGAGACTTTTAATTCCCGGTCAATTATTCAAACTTTTAACCAAAACCCGCTACGAAAACTGTGTTCGTGATAACAGGAGTAGGTATATTCTAACATATATAGTTGATTTAGTCTTTGGTGTTTCTGCGTGTAGCTTCACGTAAAGAGGAGGGAAAATTGAATTTCTCTTATCGTTCTGGTTAATTAGAAACTTTTAATTGGTAACTGCGAGTGTATAGAAAGAGATCTTAACTAAAGGCCTTTTAAGGAGACCTACCTTTCTTAAAGGACACTATTGCCTTTGATGGCGTTTGTACGGGAAAGAGACCGCGCCGCTGCCGTTATGTTATTCAAATAGTTTGTGTTTGAGATCAATTGCAACAGAAAAGTAGCTTCGTATACCTTAAGACAGAGTGCAATACATAAATTCAAATTAAAACTCGGATTTTTGTAGGTACGTCGAAGCTGAGGTGTTGAGATGATAGAGTAGACCTACCTTCATCGTTGTTATCACCGCGAAAAAAAATCTGAAACCTTAACAAACAATTTTCTCATGTGTTAAGTACTTCTATGGTGATATATGCAAAGGGTTGTCATTGTTTGAGGAAAATTTTCCTAAATAGAGAATAGATAGCATCAGAAAAAAAACTTTATTTTAAAAATGAACAAATTTTGAATCTATTGGGAATTTTTCTATACCTGTATCGTTTAGAATGATCACTATTCGAGAAATTACTCTTGAAAGACTTAACGAAATAATAGAAGAAACAGGACCTATCCCGAACCATCCGTTTGGATTTAGGAATAAAACCATGATAAACCAAGTGCATATAATTACCTACGGATGTTGTAGAAAAAGCACTTGAAGAAAACCAAGTATGTTCAGCTCTATTCTTAGGTGCTGATCAATTCTTTGATAATTTAGAACTTGAGTACAAACTGCATAGGGACCTTCTCAGTACTATGAAATACTGAAATCCTACGTTACGAACCGACCCTTTAGAGTACGGTACGACCAAAATTACTCGGAGCTAAAGAAAATTGAAGCTCGTGTACCCCAAGGAAGTGTCCTAGGACCAACCCTGTTTTTGTTATATACAAGACATATTCCAGTGAACATTAACGCTAATTTGACCAGCTTTGCTGACAATACTGTGCAGACTGCAAAATGCAGTCGATAAAGTAAGAGATTGGACGCAACGGTTAAGCTGTACGAGTACCTTACACCAATACTGCCAAATACCTTGGAATGACTTTGAATGTAAAGCTGAAATGAAAAGATCACATCAAAAAGAAAACAGAAGAACTAAACTGTAAGTACGGATAAATTTACTGGTTACTAGGACAAAACTCTAGCCTATCGATCCAGAACAAAACAAGTGCTGAAACCCGTTTAGGCGTATCCAGCTATGGGAGTGTATAAAGAAAAAAAATTTGCTGAACCCATTCAAAAATTCCAAAACAAAGTCCTTCGTGGCATATTAAAATCCCCATGGTACAAAAGAAATAGCGATCTATGAACATCGTGACTTTCAAATAGAAATGGTCAAGGAAGTCGTTAAAAACACGCTGTATCACATAATCCACGACTGCGAAGTCATACTCATTCTGAGATGGAAACCATCTTAAATGTAAGAGACAATGATCGAAGACTTAGAAGAATCAATGCGTCATGAGTTGCTGGTCTAAAAGATATGGGAAAGTATTAAAAGTTTAAACTTCCCAAAATGTGATTTTAAATTAACAAAAAAAAATCATCTGTCGATCTGTAATAGAATAGTTCTGATCCCGGTGGTTTTTGTGCAGTAAGAGTCCCACACTGCTTGGTATTGAATATATACCTAGGGTCTTTTGAAGATTTCCACTGACAATAAAAAAGTCGGAAGTACATAAAACCAGAATGACAAGGTTTAATTATTTTTCCAAAGAAAACTGAATTTTTAAAAGCAAATCATCGACCCGTTTTTATTTTCAAACAATATTTTTTTTTTTTTCAAAAATCCAAAACAATATTTTTTAGAGTTTCGATATGCATTATATTTTAATCACTTTTGTAAAAATTGTCCTAAAGTAGGTAATGTTAGTATTGCTTTCATTTTAAATATTTTTTTCGTTTATTTAAAAATCTTTAAAGAAAAAACATTTTCAAAATAGAGACCTTGAAAGGAGGAACTAATTTTAATATCTTATAAATATCGTGAAAATTTTGTGGGAAATATTCTAATAAATCATCCCAAACGTACATGTATACTTTTCCCTTACCAAGTCATGAATACCTAGGCAGTATGTCCAAATCTAACGTTTATAATAGCAAATACCAGTTGTTAAAACTGGGATTGGCAAGGTCTTCATATGATCGAATGTAATAACCGGAGTGTCATTAGATTCCTTCCGTCATCTTTCATACCATTTCTGGCTGAATCCGCTTTTCTGAGATGTAGTTCATGTTCAACTTTTATCTTACATTTCTCACATTCGTTTACAAACTTAAGGTTGTTGCCCAAGAAAGTCTCCCTTTTTACAAGAATTTTTGACAGATTAAAATCGTTATAAGAAGTTTTTTTTGGAAAACATGCTCCGAAATAGGATTCTCGTGACTATCTTTGTATAAGTTATTAAATTCTAACAAAAAGTGAGGGTCTAATGATAAATATTTTTTTTTGCAAAATTGTGACGAGTGTAGTGCGATTTATATGATGGAAACTTCTTAATGAATTCTCTAAGATCTTGCAACTTTTCGTGACCTGTGCAATTTCTTCATAAGCTCTGAGTTTTATCAATCTGCTTACTCTTCCCTCAGAATTGGAAAATTTTAAAGAAAAATGTCTTACAACCAGCTTGTTTTTCTCCTAGAGCTATCAGAATTTGTATACGATCTTGCCTTGGTAACAATATCAATTAATAATGTTAAAAATTAATACAGAAGATCACAGAAAGATAATCCATACAAATTATTAAATATTGTAATGTGTTGGGTCCACTGAAATTTTTTGAGCGGTGTAACTTCCTTGAAAGGGTGTAAGTTGCTTACGCCTGTTCTGTTTTAGTAAAAATTCTGGCCATAAAATAATGAAAATAAGGAAGAAACAAAGGTTTCCTGTTATCTTAGGTTAAATATCATTTACTTTTCTATAATCTTTTTATTGCACAAACCCAATCTTGAAAAATGGAAAGTTATGCCCCTTCCACTCTCAAGGCCTCAAGTATAAGAGTCGCTTTCGAGAAATATATGATTTTTGAAAACAATTGCTTAATATTTGTATAGTGAGCGCTGTTATTTTTGGATAAAATAACAATCTTTTTTTTTACTGTAAGTTATCAAGTTCTAACAAATCGCATTTTTGAAAACTCTTAAAACTTTTTTTTTTTTGAAAATTGGAAATCGCATTACAATATCGTATTACAATCTTAGGAAATTTAGAATAGGAACGATCAAAATCAGCTGCATCCTTTTTAAGAAAACTAAAATATGTTTCTATAATATTAAACCAAACGCAATGGCGGCCAAATAATACCACACCCTTCTCAAAGTGGCTTAAGCCGAATAATATGATTCATGAACCCACCAGAAGCCACAATGCCTAGTACTGATTATCATGGCCGGTTGTGTGGCATCTGCTACAGATTAGATTATCATCAAATATGAAAACACTTTCATGGTAAAATAACTAAAAACAGGCCGGCAAGTTTAGTTAACAATCTCAAAAACAAAACAAATGCAAGGCATTGTTAAATCGCTCGAAAGTTTTATCTCCAAAATCCTTCAGTTCGGACAATAGAAACGTTTACCAATATAGTTGCTACAATACAGATCACTTCCTGTATACCTTATGCGACGGAACTGTATTCATCTCGAGTGATAATATGGTGTGAAATATCTTTAAATTGAAATTTTAGACCATCCTTTTTTGAAGAAAATGGTCACACTGTTAAAACCACATTATTGGAGATCGTTGCTAAAAGGTGTAATAATTGAATACTAAAGTTTTGCAGATTCATTTTTCCCACAAAATAAAAAGCCCTATGATTTCTCCGAAGATTTCAAGGCAACATTCGATACGGTAGACCACCAGTGAACTTTTGAGAAGATCTTCCGTAAAAAAATTTTCATCAAAATCAGTTTAACCGTTTTTTTTTTTAGTCGAAAACATAAAAATCGTTACATTAGATGTATAACAAGTTTTCGGACATTTTTTCAAAACCTTTAGCTAGACAAAATATTTTTTGATTTTTAATAAAAAACATTGAAACAGTTTTTGATGAAAATATATTTTCTTGAATTTCCAAAAACGAAATTTATAACGGTATTTTTGGCCATAAGAAATTATGGAAAAATTCCTATGCAAACTAGAACTCATCCAAATTTTCAGACAGATCTGTCAAACAATTTTGTTTTGAGTTATTTCCTAGAAACGAAAAAAAAGTAAAAAGTGAATTTCGTGTGTTCATTGAACATATTTTCTTGGATGAAAAAACTATTTCGAAAATATTAAATATAACCTACCTAGAAGCTTTGGCATATTTTATGGCACACACACAGAATTTCGACACCCACGTTTTTCGTCTCCCCTATTCTCGTAATGTCAAGTTTAATCAAAATCTCGAGTTCTAGTTCACGTGACTTAAAATTCTAAGCCATTTTTGCGTGTGTTATGAAGAATTAAAGCAACGTTCAATTTTATGACGATTCCGAACGTCTTAAATGAGAAGAATTTTGTGGAGGATTTGTCTCCTGAAATTTTTTTTTTATTTTTTATTTTAAGTTTCCTCCATCATGGCAGTCCATTGCACTAACCATTTATACCAAGAAGTATTATTCATGAGGAATGTACCAGAGCATTTTTAACGGCTTTTTAGGGCTTTTTTTTCAAATAGTTTTGAAATTTTGGGTTAAGCGAAAAAAAATGTCTTTTAAAAGACTTTCCGCATGATAGTTTTCCGTTATATATTTGCTTTAGTGAGGAAAACCTATTAACTTAATTGGAAATTTATAACTTAACCAACAAGGGCATCTTCGTATTGTCCCATTTCTTTGCGAGATATCAGATATTTTGTTTTAAATATCGGGGTATTCAAATTCACAGTATAATAACTTTTAGCAACTAAGTAACAATACCATCAACCAAAACATGTTTGAGTGGACCATCGTGCAGTTTACTCTTAAGTAAATTTTACCCAACCTAAGGGCTTACATTTACTGATAAGATCAGCCATAAGCAATTTTACCACAAAGCTTCCGCTAATGGTACGAGTAAAATATAGGAAGTCGATATGCAATAAATTAAAGTACCACCCAAAGCAGTATCATCATCCAACCAGTTCGAATAGCCTCTGTGTCAAAGAAGTAATAATAACCATTCGACCGCACGCAAGTATGTAACAAAAACAACACAAGAAGAAGTCGAGTTTATCATTTCCTGTAACATACAAGAAAATTGCATGTTGCATATCGTGGGCTATAACCAGAATGCACGTGTAACGAAAGAACACCATTTATAACAATAAAACCTGAAATGACGAATGTATAATCAGTTAAAAAGAATCTCAGCCAAATAACACCTTTCCTTTCCATCAAGTCGGCCTAGAACCACAGACAGACAGACAGACATGAAGACAGACATACAGAGAAATAGACAACAGAGACTTACTTAAGCCCCAAAAGCAACAAAGACCTCTATTTTAGCAACGACCAAGACGAGCACGGCACATTGTCACAAGTTCTAATAACCTATTTAGTGAACGATGATATTAGTGGCAGCAGGCATTCGTAACCCTCACTCGAAGAAGGCTGTCACCTTTACCGGTGAGGTTGTTGTTGTTGCTGTCGGTTGCGTCTGCATTTGGATGTGGATGTGGAATTGGTGGTGATATCAATGCCAAAGAACCTCCTCGAGCACCAAAGTAACATTCATACAAGTTCTGCGTTCTAGCTCTATGTTCTCTGTTTTTGCAAGAAGACTTTTCAACATTCAACTTGGTGGGCATAATTTATTGAAATCTTTGCTGTTTCTCTAGAAGGAAAAGGCTTTATTTATATATTTGGATCCCATGCTGAGTAGAGTTAGAGTGTCAGTGTCGGTGGAAGAAGGTCATATATGGTTGAAGATTGAAAAGCCAACAAAAAAAAACAAAAAAAGAAGGTGAGGAATAAGAAACAACAGCAGCAGCAACCTCTATTACTGGGGATTTGTGTATGCATCTTTTGAACTACTTACTTTTTGTGGCATTCGTGCTGGATACCCCATGGATTGGGGTGACATGAGTGTTGCATATTTTATGGCAATTTAGTTTTAGCATCCGTTTTTGTTTTGGTTTTAGGCCGCTAAGACACTTTTACCAATTGTTCCGTTCATAGGAGATATAGTTTATAGGATCATTTCCCATGAAACAGTAACAGAAACGCCAAGCCTCCAAAAGCGGAGAAGAAAATGCGTTACTTTCATCAAAGGAAGACATTTCTATCGATTAGTTTGTGAAATTGAAAGCTTCTCTGCCTTAAACGTAGATTTATTAAAGTGAATCAGCAAAGAACTCAGAACTCAAGTGTGAGAACAATCAATTAATTTATTAACCAATTCGTATTTGATAATTTTTCTTCTGTTGATGAGTGCTAGATTGATAGTCGGAGAAACACTTTCGTTCTTTTATTTAATTATAGTGGCTCGATTATAAAAGGACAATAGAAATTGAAAGTCCAAAGACTCCGAACCAATCAATAAATCAATCTTCCATTAATAACTTTAACTGCTATGAGTGTTTGATTTAGTCTTTTGAGTTATCAATTAGAGATGCTTTCAACAAAAATAATAACTTAATTGGCAGAAAATTCGCCAATTTATACATAGCTGTAAGATTTTTCGATTATGTTGATGTATTTTCAGAACTTTTAATTATTGTTAGTCAAAAATTCCGTCATTCATTTGATAATGACAAGCTGCTTCAAAAGATTAAAAGAAGTCTTCTCTAGTTCCGATCATAGTATATTTGATATAGCGATAAAATATAAAACCAAGTTCGCAACTCAGCTCTTTTGTTTAAAATATATAATAATTATAATAATAATTCTCATTGATTTATTACAAAATAGTGAATCTTGTTTCCATTGAAAATAATTTGAAACAAAAGTTGAAAGTTCGCACGACAGCTCTTTCGTTTAAAAAATTGAACAAAATGTATTTGCACAAAAGTCGAATGAATGTTAGTTCTGTGTTACTTAAAAAAAAAAACATAACATAACTGACGAATTAAGCTTTAGTTTAATTAACGTTATATACAAAAACTTGTCTTCTTATATAACGGTGCAGTAAAAGAACTCCGCGAATCTTGTGTCCCAACTTTTCGAAAAGTGGACCTCTGATGACTTAGCCTGAGGAACTAGGAGTAACATATTTGGCTGGATATTCTTGGTCGTTGGGGTCACCAGTTTTACATCAGGCTGTCACACCACCTTAGCTTAGTTAAGAGTAAATGATTTGTAAGCCAAATGATAATTTCTTTTTCACCATAACACAGAAGCACAACATTCAAAGTTATGGTTTCAAAAGACATCTTTTTCAATTGCAAATAGTCAACTTGTTCAAAAAAAAAAAAAAAACCAAAAAAAAACTTCATTACTCATTATCCATTGAAAGTTGTCTTTGATAGAAAGTAAAAGCTTAATATTCACACATTTACATAATCCTCTGAATAAATTTGTGAGCATTATAAACGCCGCGCCACCGTTTCGCTGGAAATGCCAATTAACGCATTTGACAAGAGAAAATATTGTTGTTGGAACAAAACACGACAAGCAGCATAAGAAATGGCTTAACTGCATCCGCATCCATGATGCGTTGTGCGTTACACTAACCGCGATCCTATAGTACAATCTAAAAATACAAGATATCTACTCGTACGACTCCTCGATCGGTAGTTAATTTAGCAAGAATTCAATAGAAAGTAAAACGAATGATTTGAAGTCAGAGTCAGAGTTAGAGCTAGAGCCAAAGCCAGGGAGAACTGCAACTGTAATCTTCTGGGAGAAAGAACATAAATTAAACTAGGATAACGCATTAATTGTTCTGTTTGATGGTGTATTTGCTATATAAGAATATTGTGTGCTAATTGAAAATATACACCGTAAATTTTAATAGCTGCAATGCATTTAAAAATGTGGTGGCGGACTATTGTAAGATTTCTAGTTAGATCGTGGTTATAAAGGCCATTAGATCGGTCTGTCTATAAGTCGAACTTTGTATGAAAGTTGTTGTTTTTTTTTTATTTTATGGTTTGAAATTTATTTGATAAACTCAGGTGGAGTTTAACATAGTCAAGTTAGGAGTTGATTGATTGGAAAAAAAGAAAACAATCTTCATCATATTGTTTAACATTTTAGAGCAGACATTTGATACTAACAACTGCAAGAGTAATTATAGTAATTATTTGTTTTAACACGTCTGGTGTGGAAATTTAATTAATTTTCTGTGAAAAGAAAATCTGAAGTGTCAATGAAGGAAAAAAACCACATTGTGACTTGCGAACACTTGTTTCTGAAAGTGTCACTCACAATTTCCAATCCCATCTTATAGAACTGTTTAATGAAATTGTCTGGAAGTTGTGTTATATTTCAGGGAGAAACAAAGTTTTTAATAGACTATCATATTGTAATTTGGCCAAATGTAAGGCTTATATATTGTCAGTTTTTTAGAAGAGCTTTAACTATGTAGTTGAGATATTATGGAATCATCACTTAAAGAACTATCTTCTTAGGCAGCCAAAAAGGTCTCCGTGTTAATCCTTCCAAAACTGAACTAGTCCTGTTTACGAAGAAAATAAAATTGGGGGACTTTACCCCTCAAAAGCTTAACGATATTCGGCTTGAAGAAATGAGCTCCTGGAAGCAAAGCAATTATGGTCGTGGTTATGTGGTGGCCGGCCTTAATGTGACGACTGACTACTTACCACCCAGAATAGATCTTAACAAACACCTCTCTAATAAAACACCCAAAAGGCATGGATGGGAACCCAACTCACTAATTAGTGAGGTATCTCCTTCTACACCGATGGGTCAAAAATGGAAGAAGGAACAGGAGCTGGGGTGTTCTGTGAAGCTCTCAATATTAAAGAATTATTCAAACTCCCAGATGAGTGTAGTATCTTTCAGGCTGAGATCTACGCTATTGAAAAGGCGGCAGAATTAGTACGCATGAAAAAACTGAACTCGTCGGAGATCACATTTTTCGTGGACAGCCAATTAAAGCTTTAGCCAGTGAGACTATAAGAACCAAGATAGTAACAAAATGCCGAGACATGCTGAGCAATATTTGTAACACTAACCAAGTCAATCTCTGTTGGGTTCCTGGACATAGTAATATAGAAGAGAATGAAATAGCAGATGAACTGGCAAGGAAAGGGTCAGTATCAAATAAAAACAGCAGTAGCCATTTAAATATGGGACCAAAAATCCCGATTGGCGTGATTAAAAGGAAAATAGACCTAATAACAAAAGAGCGAATCAATAACTCCTGGTCCTCCAGAGACGACTCTGCGTTATCTCTAGAAGTTAATGGCCTAGAATTAATGAGAAGGAAACTCGATATATCTTATCGCTGAGTAAAAAGAACATTAGAATCCTGATTGGCGTACTGACGGGTCACTGCGCCATTGGCACAATGGCCGCTAGAATGGGTGCATTTGCACCCGATTTCTGTAAGAGCTGTTAGGATGTCGAGGAGATTGAAACCATTAAACACCTGCTCTGTGACTGTCCGAACCTCCAAACAAATCGCCTCCGCTACTTTGTAAACAGTTTGTTAGAAAACTAGACGATCTAACGCAGGTCTCAATGGCAAATATGAGAAAATTCTTTGTAAGCACAGGCTGGTTCGAAAGTGAACCAATCTACATAAGACATTAGCTTAGGAGCATTTCTGCTTTTATTAATAGGGAATCACAATGGACCAATACGCCTCCGTGTACGAAACAGCCTCTGTGCCGTGCACGCCTCTCCTAATCTAACTTAACCTAACCTAACGTTTAATGACCATGTCAATGTCATTAATTTTAAGGACAAAAAGAAGAGGGTCTTACTTTAGAGGACACCAGAGGTGGCTAGAATAGAATTCTAAAGTGCTGATCTGAAGCGGACACAATATTCACGATTCTCTAGGTAAGATGTAATCCATTGCAGAAAAATGGGTTCAAAACCTAATGAAGACAGTTTAAAGGAAGGCTATAAGAAGGGGTTCAAAACCTAAAGAAGATAGTTTAAAGGAAGGCTATGAGACTGTGGATACCATATCAACTTCGTTCCCGTTTTCTAAGGTTCTTTTGGGATATGTGAAACCACTTTTGATCCAAGTTTCTGCTTCAAAGCCAAGAATTCCTACAAGAAAAATACTTATATTCTTCTCTGTCTTTATATGGAACCAGGACACTGTTGTGCGACAATTATAATCTTGATATGATATCAAACATCTCAAAGCCAGAAGCGAACTTTTTCCTCTAAACTACTTGCCATATACATAGATGGAAATTCAAAGTGCATTCTTTGCTCAACTGAAGATATTCAACACTATATTGAAATATGCCCTATTCTCAAAACATGCGAATATCATATTAATAAAGTGGATTTTTTTTTGTATCTATGAAGTAGAAAAAAACCTGTTAAATTGCCTTCTAGAGAAATAAATGAAACGTTCGGTGCTCCTCAAGGCAGTCACCTTGATCCCTTTGTGTTTTTAATAGTTATCAATGACTTTACTAAATTTTTTAATATTATTTGTTTCTTTTATTTGCTGCAGTTAACAATGTGAGTGATGATTAAAAAAGCAAAAAGGCAGTTTTTCTTAGTTTCGATTGCAATAGTAAAAGTTTTCAAATGTCCTTTAAGAGAAAATAAATTTGTGAAATCTTGCCAACCGTACGCTTTTTTCTGAAACCCTTTTTGTATGATATCTTGATTAGTGATATTACGTCAACTGCCTAGTGACTTACAACTCTCAACCATTTCTGTGTGCGTGTTACGAGGAATGAAGGGGATCTACAATTTTCTGCAGATTCCGAACGGCTGATGGCCAGCACTTTTCACTCACATAAAGCAGTTTATCCCTGAAAAAAAAAGTTTTGCAGGACTAAATAATCGAACCCAAGACCTTCTGCATGACAATCCAACACACTAACCAGAATGCCAAGATGTAATATTATATCAGTATCTTTTAATTATCTTTAACTTTCCTTAGTCCGCGCACTGCCAGTGAGACTGCTTACTATAAATTCTCCAATTTGTTTCGGTTGCAATTACATGAGTCAACTCGTTAAACAATTAATAAAATGAATTTAATTAATTGATTTAACCACATGGGGCTGGAATTTTGGCAATCTTCAGTCAGGAGTTTGAAGTGTTATTAAAACAAAATCAGAAGATTATTTAGTTTTAAAATTTTAACCCATTTACTCAATTGTTGTAACTAAGAAACTCGTTTTATTTAAACAATATAATCATAAGTTAAATATAATCAAGAAGACTGTATAATATTATTTAGGAAAAATTTAGTGCAGATATTTGATCTAAGCACGTTACTCGTTCAAAAATAAACAATCTTGGAAATTGCGAGTTATAACCTAGTTTCTCGACTAATAAGTCTGAAATATCAAATATCTAATACCAAGTGATAAGGTAATTATAGTTCCCTAGAAAACCATTTAAAAGCTCTCAAAGAATGAATATTCATTTGAATTAAGAACATATAACCCACACCCAACTTCTAACGGTCAAACATTCTTAAAGTTACCTAGGATTTTCCTTGTTTTCTCCATCCAACCTCATAAAACGTAACTTATCCATAACATAACCATTCATGTAAAATTCTTCACGAAAATCCATAACTTTTGAAAAACATGCTTCGAATAATTGAAAAATATAATAATAAAAAAAAAAAATAAAACCCAAAGTACTTCAAACAAATCCAAGTAGCATTACCGACAATATTTACCACAAAAATTAGCCCAAACACACGGCCACAAGGCAAATAACAACAATAACAACAAAACCTGGATATCAATTTCGTCTTCTTCGTCTCAAGAGTGTAACACACTCTGGAACCGACACAACTTCCCTGTTGTTGGTAATGTCCTCGTAAAATAAAATCTAACAAGAGTTTCGTGCTCAGCTTATATGCGGCTGACGACGATGATCGCAGGCGGATGCACTGGATCCTGGTAGAATAATCCTCCCAACACCATTCAAACTCACTTCATACGAAACAGAGTACGTGGGCTGTGTGATTGAAGGTGCACAACGGAAAAACGCGCTGAGATCTCGTGGTGAGGTTTTAAGCACTTAATCGTTCTGCTGTTAGACTTAATTTTTTTCTACAGAGGCTGATTGGGCCAACGAAATGGAATAATTCCTTCTATGGTCTCAGCCTTTTTGTGTGTGTGTGTGTTTTTTTTTTTTTAAGAAAAAAAAAATATCACAAA
The DNA here is from genome assembly GCA_963931855.1 of Philhelius festivus. Lineage (NCBI taxonomy): Eukaryota > Metazoa > Arthropoda > Insecta > Diptera > Syrphidae > Philhelius > Philhelius festivus. The sequence continues at coordinate 217,348,351 of OZ007555.1, forward strand.
AGATCAAAGATATTGATCGATAATGCGAACTCATAAGGCCCAACATGGGTATCAATGCTATAACATCTGTTCCAGGCATTCACCTATAAAAAACTGTTGGACAAATAGGACTAGTTATTAATTTTAAATTATATGAAAAAAAAACAAACTGCCTCAGTGACCCATATTAGAGCACTCATTGCTGAGAAAAAGGTAAGACAGTAGGTAAGGTTTTTTTTAGATAAGAAGATGTAGGAACTGTAGGTCGTTGTCCCAATTTTGTTCACCGCACGATTTGGTGTATTTACTTTGTAGTTGTACTTTGTTCGTTTGGGTGTTTTTTGTTTGCTTGTAACGACAACCTATTAAGGAAATTAGTTGGTAATTATTGTTAAGATGAAGAAGCTCTTCTTTGGACAAGAGAGCCCGTTCCGTTGGTTGAGGTTCTTTGAAGTCGTGTGAACTATTGGAAATATTCAGCAATGATGGTTCAAGTTTTATCGTGTGTGGGAAAATAAAGTACAGTCTTCTTTTTTGTAACTTAAGCAAACTTTAGAAATGCTCGATGCTCGTATAGGTATGAATATTATGTATGCGATGTTTGGAAGCTTTTGTATTCTTAGTAAAAATTAATAGAATGGAAGTAGAATTAGGGAACATTGGGTTAAGAACAAGGTTACAAGGTGAAGGTGGGGGGAGATCAAAATCAGTAATCCTATAATATTACGTTCTAATCCGGAGATTCTAGTAAGTAAATTTCAGTGTTAAAATGCTTCCTCAAAACAGCGTCAATATACTACGTCAAGTTAAAATAAAGTTGAAATTAATTTTTATATGTGGTTGAAAATTTAAACTCGCTTAAGTTAAAGATAATTTTTAATAAAATATGTCAAAATTGTAAATCCACTGTAAACGTAAAGACATGGGTTATGTTGGATCTAGACCAATAATACAATTTCTGAAACACATTTATTAATAAAATCTAATAATATACACAAAGTCAAATAGGAATTTTTGGTAACCCAAAATTTCTCACAAATTTTCACAGTTTGGTATCAAAGCCCGTAAGCAAAAATCAGTTTAATGAAACTTGGAGACAATTTCAAGTAAAAATTAAACGTCATTTGTAATTTTCAGTCTCTGATGAGTCTTATTCAAATGAAAACAATTATAACAACTTGTGAAATCGTCTAAAGCGACAGCTAATTGAATGAGTATTTGTAAGGTTTTTATGGAACAACGTCCCTTTTTTGGCTTTTCGTTTGTTTTTTAATCCATTGAAATGGCTGCCATCTTTTGATGACATTTCATACTCTAACCTGACAGATAAGGAACGAACTATACAAATGGAATACTCCTGCAATTATAAGTACAATTTGTCGCCGCAAAAAAATAAAATGCACGACTGGGTCGCACCTAAGTAATATAATAGACTAGGAATTTTAAAAACGAATGTTATAACTTATAAGAGAAATGAATTTATGCCAGAACAAAAATTATAAGTCGTTGTAGTGGTTTCTTAAAAAAAAGCTTTCAAATACAAACTTTTTAAAATATTTTTAAGAAAAAAAGTTGGAACGCCAATTTAATTTTTTTATTATTGTTCGAATAAAAATTAAATTTACAAAAAAAATGTTGAGCCGTTTCTGAGATATCGAATTTTCAAAAAAAGGAACAAATAGATTTTTTTTTCAAAAATTCAAAAAAGATTTATTTTAAAGTTTTGAAATACAATGTGTTTTAGAATTTTTAGAAGCTTCTCTGTAAGCAATTTCATTAAGATCCGTTATGTGGATAATGAGAAATTCAAAATTCGAAAAAATGGTTCTAATGGTATCTATGGTACAAGCTGTAATATCTTAATTTCAATTTTTTTTTTATTAAATTAAAGATCATAAAAATTAATTGAAAGAAAAAAATGTTATCAAAATTCTAGGTGCCGTTTTCGAGAAAAATACGATTTTTGAAAACCATTTTTTTTTAATATTTTAACATTTGTATGGTGGGTACCTTTATTTTTAGGTAAAATAAATTTGGGGGAGAAATTTAATCTACCAAGTTTAAAGAAAATCGGCCGAGCCCTTTAGGCTGTAGTCGAACCGACAGACAGACAGACAGAATTGCGAGACCCACTTTTTTAGACTTCGCTATCATCGTAATGTCAACTTTAATCAAAATCTCGAGTTCGATTTTTTTTACGAATGCATAACTTGCCTTATAGTACCTATAAGTCGCAAGTAAAAAGAATAGAAAATACATATTGGTTTGATTTCAGATGCAAAGCTAGGAACGTTGACTGTTATTTAGAGCCAACATTATTGATAATCTTTTAGTGACGTCATATTTAATATTAATATAATATTTCAAACCACTTTATTTTAGCCTAGTGAAAACAAACCATTAAACAAATGTCACCGAACATATCCTAAAAATAATAAAAACCTTCCAACCTTACGTACAAAATATTTGTCTGCAACTCGTTTGCTCTCAATATCCATGCTACTGCACTCTATATGACTTCTGCATTGATACCGAGAATTGTGATTCGCTCAAATTCAATTCACAAAAGCACCATGAACACATGACGTCACAGGAAAATCAAAAGCATTAATATTTTTCATTCAACTTACATAGTTGACAGTCAGTTTCTACCGAAAAACCATGAAGAGGACCTACTTGGGTGAACGAAAAGTACCTCTTCGCTCATACGTACAGTTAGGCGGCACAGTAAATTGATTGCATAAATATTTCGAAGTCCAGTCGTACGAGTAGACAAGAAGTATAGACGTATTGGTCATTTAGCTTTCCTTGCCTTTTGCGGAGCTTCCCCCACCAGTGTTAAGGGGTTTCGTATGAAGACAAGTTAGGTAGGTGAGATTGTCTAGCTATTTCTTATTAAGGCTTCCCCCCACCAGCGGTAAGGAGTCTAAGTTCGAATTTTAATGTCCTAATTGCCACCAGGGGCTTCGGTACCTGCTGATCTACCAGAGCGTTAGCCTGCTGTTTAGTGCCACCAAGGGCCTTGAACCTGCTGATCTACCAGAGCGTTAGCCTGCTGTTTAGTGCCACCATGGGCCTTGAACCTGCTGATCTACCAGAGAGTTAGCCTGCTGCTTAGTGCCACCAGGGGCCTTGAACCTGCTGATCTACCAGAGCGTTAGCGTGCTATTTAGTGCCATCAGGGTCCTTGAACCTGCTGATCTACCAGAGCGCTAGCCTGCTGTTTAGTGCCACCAGGGGCCTTGAACCTGCTGATCTACCAGAGAGTTAGCCTGCTGTTTAGTGCCACCATGGGCCTTGAACCTGCTGATCTACCAGAGAGTTAGCCTGCTGTTTAGTGCCACCATGGGCCTTGAACCTGCTGATCTACCAGAGCGTTAGCCTGCTGTTAAGTGCCACCAGGGGTGTTATAACTACAGATCCCGTCAGGAACCCGACATCCGAATGAAAGGGCCCGTTTGAGGCCGAATTACCAGAAGCCAGAATACCCGCAATCAAGTACCAGATCCGGATCATCAGCGAGCAGTATAACTGATGCAAGGTCGCTAGACCAGAAGCCCGAATTAAGTGAAATATTGATAGCAGAATATTGTATGTTATAGATTTAAGAGTTGTTTCCAACAAAGATTTTGTAATAAGGTTTGAAGACCTTTTACTCTGAAGTTTCGTGTTTTGTTCAGGACGACCCTGGCGAGACCGGCGAGCAGAACCTCGGCTGGAAAGCAAAAAGCACATCACAAAGTAATGCCCAAGAATAATTTGTGTGGGCTGCTGACGTTACTGACATTAGGCGTGTTCTCATGACAAGAAAGTACAGCAAAGAAAAATTTAATAAAGAAAACAACAACAAAAACTTACTGGCTATTACTTTAAAAACCTGGGAAAAGCTTTAAAGACCTCTGTGTCGATATGGAAGAAATCGAAAGAAAATTTATTAATTTATGAATTGAATCGAATTTCTGGGTCATTTAGAGCGTAAACACCTTTTTCGACCTTTGTTCCTTGTAGCCATTGAAGTAGAAATGCTCATGAGAGAAATATTACACTTTATGTTATCTACTTAAAAAAGGTGCAAAAGACGTGTCCAAAAAAGTACTAGCAGCCCAGTAAAATAGCAAGTTTCATTATGAATTATGCCTTTAAATTATTCCTGGGGCAATATACACGGATCATACTAAAGGTTATTTCAATTGCCAGGGATAGATTTAAGCGGGTTGTGGGGGCCATGTTGTTTAAATGATATTTGCCCAGTATTTTGTATTCGGTTACTGATACCAATACTAACTCCATGGTGAGTAACACGATTGAACAGCACGTCCAGCAGAAGTGTTTGTTAGTAGCGGTCCGTTACAATTGACTTTTTAACGTTTGGTGGCCAAATTTAAGACGCCCTGTTCGGTAAAACAGGAGCGAACATTCTTACGTTAAAGGAACACAAGTTTGATCCGTTAAAGGGTACAGCAGAACTCCTAACCGTTCACAAGAACTCGGCCTTTTGCAGCATTCAACTTGACAAATTTTTGCCTTATGACTTAGGTCAACACTTGTTTAAGATGTAAGTGACCCAGTTGACAACGCCGTTTGTTGTTGACTGGCTTTTGAGCGTTTAGAAATTGATCCAAATTTAGACTAAAAAGGCGCATTTGATGAATGGCTCAAATGGTCAACAAACAAAATTTCTACACGAGGTTCACCAGGTGATAATGGATCCTCAAAAAGTTTCTGTTTGATGTGGATTTTAGGTCAGCTGCGTCAGTAGTCGGTACTTTTAAGAAAACGAAGTTATTCGATGTCAATAGCGAGTGCTACACTAAAATGATATCCAATTTCATATGGCCCAAATTGAACCATATAGACCTAGACGGTATGTGGTTCTAGCAGGATGACACATAGTGGGCATCACGATGAACATTTTGCATGCACGATAAAAGGGCAACGGTATCTTTCGTGAATTGAATCGTTAATAAACAACAATCGACCGATGCCCTAAAGATGAACAGATATAACATAGGCCATCTCTCAAACTCAGCCCGATGTATGGGTTCGACCACTCGGGCCATCCCACCCTTAGAAGTTGAGGCTTACATTTGGCCGATGTTATAATGGATTTATTATGGCAAAAATGGAGCTTGTAATATAATAATAAAATTATTGTCTTATTCCATTTCAACATCAACCCGCCTTTTTTGAATATCCCTTTAGCACAAAGCAAAAAGCACTTCTTATATAAAATCAGTTGATGAACAGGTCAGATAGTTCGTTTAGGTCACCAACAGTTGGCTTACTAGCTAATTGTACATACGACAATAATTCGTTATCTTAGGACACCTAGACCTTTGATATCGAAACTTCGAATTTTTAAAATCTTGAATTTTAAAATCTCGCTCTAGAAAATAAAAATCTAACAAACGAGCGAGATTTCAACATTCTAGATTTTAGAGACTTAGAAAAAGATATTCTGTAAAACGATAAATCGTTCCTAACATCCTAACCAAATATCACTGGGGATGTACTCAATTCCATAAGACAGAATATACTCACCATAGAAGTAAAAATAAATGGCGGTCTTAATTACCAGAGCTTACCGAGTTGTGTACTCTGGTAAAATGGTTAATGTTCTTCTGTTTTTAATCAATTTTTCTATCTTATGAGACAATCACTTTTTTTTTAACTCAGCTGTCAACACAGCTTCTTAATAATGATAGGACTTCTTTATCCATAAAAGCACCATCTTCATCACTTAAGTTTGGCTTACCTTATATGAACCGACCACCTACCATGTGGCTGGTATTTTGCCAATCGTGATAGAGTGTGTAATTTTCCTATAGAACGGTCCAAACTTGGAATTTCTTAACTCTTTATGATTCAGCTAATTCGATTACAGGGATATGTAATTGGTATAATTCAATACAAAATTCTCTTAACCCGAAATGCCCTCTAACTAAATACCATCTCCAAAAATTCTACCATCAAATTTTTTTCAATCAAGGTCCTTATAATGATTTTGTTTGCTCTCCTGCAATCTTATAATAAAACTATATTACAAAATTGTTGTTATTATAAAGCCATGATCGTTGTTATTAGTCTATATACGAGCAGGCTTCAGAGTTAGATCATCAGACAGCGAGAGAGAGATGGAGAAGTGCATATTGGACGAACATTACCAATGCGCGCATAACCCAGTAATTATTTTCCGATATGCTCCATTATAGTGGATAACATCTTCCAAGAGCCACAAGTCTTCCAACATAACTTCACCACAAGAAACAAGTACATTAACCGGTATACAGCTTCGTGATCCACTTTTCACGAATCATCACTATCATTATTGTTGTTCGGTTCGCATCGCATTCCATGGCGGTATCGAAGCAAATCTGCACTGCGCGCAGAGCTTGTATAACTTGCGTGACAAAATGTCTGCACCGTTTGCTAATACAAGATTGACGAGAGCATCAGGCTTGCACTACAACGGTTGACCATCGCACCAGTCGCTGGTGATGTGACCACACCAAAGCAAGCTTAGAGATATATATTGTTATTATTTTTATTATTAAATTGTTAGATAACATTCATTACTTGCGGTATAAAATGAGTGAGCGAATGGTGCGACGTTTATGGAGAGCCTCGCGCATAGTTGATGCAAGCCAATGATCTGGAAATTGTCATGGAGTGATCTATGGAACTATAATGGCAGAATAGAAGTGCATTTGCTAGGAATTCGTTCACCTGTTTTTAGTGGCCCAAGAGTCGGACAGATGAACATGAGAATTTAATTGGACAAAGAAATATGAATGAAAGAGTCCATGACGAGACCTGCAACAACTGATGGGAATCGGCTTGGACACGCGGGACACACCGACCTTGTTTTTCAATTTTGTGTGCCCTAGAAAGTTCAATGTAGTTTTGAGAGCGGTCTTTGTGGTAAATTGAATAGTTGACAATATTTTAAATGATTGAGGTCTCATTCAAGGTGAACTATGTACACCCCGGATCACTCAATTGAGGTTGGTATGTCTTTCTACAATTTTTCGCGAAGTCTTGGCTGAAGTTGATTTTGGGTAAGAAAATATTGCTATTGCTGTGGATAGTGAGTCCAATTTCTGGTCGAAATTCTATGATAATATTCTTAAGTATTGAGGACCGGAAGAGACAGTTCCAAGAAGGAGATGTCACCTGTGACGTGCTGGGATTTATACGACCTTCACAAGGAAACCCCTGATTTGACCTTTAATGCTGGGAAGAATAAAAAGAATACAAGACAGTGCTACAAAGAAGGACCAGAGTAGCTCGAAATGAGCTCGAAGTGTAGGTTTATCAGAAGGGATGACAAAAAAAAAAATACCAGAGAAACGCTTGCTCGAAGAAATATTGGGATGTCATAGTAGGATTGAAGTTCCGAAATTTTAGAAAAAAAGTAAAGAAAACTATTGAAGTCAACAAGGTTCAAACTGAAACCTACAAGAGCAATCGGAGTTGTTGCTGAAAATATACTACTGTCAAATTTTGTTTTTAGTCAGATTGAACCATAATAATAGACCATGTTGACAAACAATTCCTTCCACCGGATATCAATGATAATAATTCCCATAAGACTTCTGGGCGATTCCGCTATAGACGATTTTTCACTGCAATTATTGAACTACAATATTTTTTACTTTTTTGATAAATATTCAAAGTAGAAATACTATATTTAATAATAAAAACAAAAACTGAGACCTAAGTTATAGAGAACATTTTTGTTTGCGCTTGGCAACATTATCATACGAAGAGTCAATACGAACTCCAATTATTACAACTGGTAACATACGCTCAAAACAGCTATTTCCGACAGTTTTAAGTTATGCTTTACTCAATAGACGTATGAAGCAACATGAGATTTAATCGTTTGTATAAAAACATGTACGAATTTGTTATTATATTTTTAGCATTATTGATTGCAAATAGCCATTTTAAGTTTGTTGCACCCGCGATATAAAAGATAGAAAAGTTTACTTTTTTGGCAGAAATAAAGTGCTAGCGTTTTGAAGCTTTCTAAAAGTAAGAAGAAAACAAAACTAAAATTAAATCAGTCGTTATTAGGAATATATTGTACGTTGAACGACAAAAAACGTTGATTTAAATTGGTTGCACCCGCGATCCCAATATTAAGATCGCGGGTGCAACTTATTGACTACTTACATTATAACGTTATTTATTGTATTTTATTGATAAAATATGCTTTGAATAATAATTTCTGCTGTTCAACTTTTTTTTTTAACTATGTAATATAATATTTTGTTCTTTTTTATATAAAAATATATGGTTAAATGGAAGTGAAACAAGAAAAAGAGACTGCTCTACAGAAAACTGACAAAAAATTAACAAATATGCTGAGCTTCATGCAGAAAAAGGATGTAGAAATTTAATGTGGAGAGATGTATTGAAAGGGAAAATGAAGGCAGATACAAATTTTAAAATTTTGACCAGAATCAGACAAAACGAAAAAATGCAAGTGACACAAAAAAAGGCAGGCACTCATTACATCAGTCCCTGTACACTGAAAAAGTCGCACAAGTGAAACGTAATCGCCCAAGGAGTCCCACTAACGTAGTTGAAGTGTTAAAAAATGTATTTAATAAAAAAAAACTGATTCCACCAAAGCAATGCCTAAAAAACTGAAGGATGACAGGTGATTTCTATAAAAGGGATAAAATTAGCAGACAATTGCCGGGTATAAAAGATGTGAAATCGATTAAGTCGGAAGTTAAGAATCGAGAAGAGCACAATGACCATGAGCATTCATGAAGTTAAGTTTTTGATGTTTTTATTGAGTCAGAAGACGAAGCATTAAATTCTAAATCTCCAACAGGGTCTTTTGAACCCCCCATATTACCAGTAGATCCATGCTCTAAAATACCGTTCTGTTTTTACAGCAGCAGTATTTCCAAAAGTTATTTCCTCAGGTTTGTACGTTCTTGCACCAGGTAGGCTGCAATATCACAATATCGTTATGTGGGGTTATCCTTAACCGATATCAATGAAGATGGAGTACTTCTAACATACATATATGTATTTTCGAAAAAATATTGAAGTATTTGAAAAAAACAAAATTATAATTAATAGAGAAGGGTACTGACTTGTTACATAATGTGCCTTATTTTATATTTTTTCCAGTTTTTTAAATCAGTTTACTAATTTAAGTTAGACGCGTTGCACCCGCTATAATTTGATGTTGCACCCGCGATTGATTTAAAAGTTAATATTTCGTTGCTTACTTTTGTTTTCTATCTTTATTTTTATTTATTTAGTTAATTGAATCAACGTCGTTCAATATTATGTAAGAATAGCATGATAAATGTTTCACAATTAACAGAATTTGTGTTTTTGTACTATGATCTAGAAAAGTCGGGCCGATTCTGTTGCACCCGCGATCGCACTTTAAAACCATTCTTCTGCCAAATTATTTATTATATTTTAGAACTAGCGGCCCGGTACGTGCTTCGCTACGTATGAAGTGAAATAATAAAACAATTTAATTGTAACATCAAATTATTCATTTATTCAAACAAAAAAATATTTTATTAATTGCTAGCTATTTTAAAACTTAATCCAAAACATTTGGACAAACAAATTTTTTTTGTTTTTCCATATCAGTTGGAATCGTAGGGATACGCGGTATCAAACAAACTTCTCCTTTTGATTTAGCAGTTAGGATCGTAGCTTCAATCAAATTTGGCAATAACTTTTTCACTGTCAATCTGGTGCCATTACACAGTTAATCAATATACACAATATAATCAAAGAACCAACTTTCAGATTCAAGTAATGCGGTGCGTGGTATACCGGCCGGTTCCAATGAAGTTAAAAATTCAATTGGATAATTCATCTTGATACATGACACTGTCAGTTGGCAACTGGCAGTTTCGCTTGAATTTGAAAATTATTGGCGTTGATATGAATGTTCTTGGGTGCTAAAATGGCGCGTTTTCTCAACCAATCATAATTTCTGTAATTCTGAAGAATATTCGGAAAAACACATTCAATCAATTCATCTATCGATTGCGCAATTGTACAAAAATTTGTTTGGTACAGCGATCAATCCGTTGGTACTGTCGATTTATATTTTGCCATCACCAATTTCTAACAATTGTTTTGAAAATTCATGGGCAGCTAGATCATTTTGTAGGTGAATACGCATATTAATGTTCAGTGTCAATTTTTGTACATACATACATATCTCCAAAGAATTGATGACTTCAAACAGGCATTTATTTCATCAGCAGGAGTTGATCGAGGAATGACAGGCAATATTTGTCGAAAATCCCCTGACAGTATTATCAAAGCACCACCAAAAAGCTGTTGATTACCACGTAAATCTTGTATTGTTCGATTAAATGCTTCTAGTGATTTTTTATTCGCCATTGTACACTCATCCCATAAAATAATTGACGTTAATCGCAGAACTTTTGCCATAGCAGAATTTCTCGAAATATTGCAAGTTGTAGTTTCAATCACCTGTGCATTCAATGGCAATTTTAATGTAGAGTGTGCAAAAATTGATTATCAGCGTCGGGGTATGGCAATAACGAACCAGCTTGATGATAAATCTGGCCCTGAATCTGTAACATGTATGCAATTTTAGGTAGATGTTGGATCAGAATTTTTAAAACTATCGAATACTTTATGATTCAGATTGATATAAACATGGGACAGTCCTGTTGAAGTATTTACCTTAAACGTCGGCATAAAATTATCTCTAATAATTTTAGTAGCGCCAAAAGAAGTCATTTGAAATGCCGAATTGTATAGTTCAATATGACTCAAAAAGGGATTCAACGTTTGAAATGTCCCAAAAATAAGTGAATGCAATGGTTCGGGTGGAGTTTCTAATGCTGGCAATCTCACTTTGCCATTAGCACAACACATGCCGGGCAGGGTTCGAACCTAAATCTACTCCTACGCTCCGATTTTTCGAGATTCACTCCACTTTTTCCACACAGACAAATTGTCTTATTTATATATGTACATTGTTGAAAAAAACCATTAAACCTTTGTTAAAAATTCTTTCTGAATTTGTAATTTGTTTATTTTTACAAAACAATTTTTGAAAATAATACTAAGTTTTCCAATGAAGCCTGTGATTTATTTTTCTTTTTTGCTAATACTATTTTTTTATGTTCATACATACATATGTATGTTTTAATTTTCCTGAAAAGTAAGGATTTTCTTTTTGTTTCAAATCTACTCCGAAAATTTTGCATTTGCTCGACTTTTTTTTCAAATTTGCTCCGACATTATTTTATGATTCAGGTTCGAACCCTGATGCCGGGCGTTTCACCTGGAAAGTTAGCCGCATCACAATGTGGACATTATTGCGTCCATCATTCCAATGTATCCGTTCATACTATACATAATTAATTTGACTGTTGTAATTAAAAGCAGCACGCATCATTTCAGCCAAAGGAGCACGACGCACGTATTCGTGATCGCCGTGCAAGATTCAGTACAGGTACAGGGTCAACAGATCTATTTCGAGCATTACGTTCACGCTGCGATGCATTAGCATGTGCGCGTTCATCTGCAGTCTGTGATCGTCTTAGTAATGCCACATCGTTTGCATTACGCGTTCGCCGACCTATATTTGCTCGCCCGGCTCGTGGCATTATTCCTTCATATAAAAAAGAATAAATCAAATTAAAAACAAATTGCTACATTAATAGTGGTGTATCAGTATCGCTAAAAAACTGAGAAAAGTACACGCACACATATACATAGTACATTTGAACGATTCAATCCATATATGAAAAAAGTTTCAATTTGACAGCAAAATCTCCACTAACAAAATGATCCGACATTTATTGAATTCATTTGTTACAAAAAATGTGATAAATGAAGAACAGCTCGACCGATTTTGTGCAAACTTCACATAAACCATCTACTACATAGTCCGAACAAAGCCTAAACATTTGGTTCGGATAGGTGAGCCCGTTCTTGAGTTATAAAAACACAACGAAAAGTGGCATTGATTTTTATATATATAGATTCTAAATGGATTAAATATAAATAGGTGAAAATGTATCCCTTCAAGTAATAATGTCATTAAATATTTTGCTTATTTTATTATTAAATGTACTTCAAATGAGTCTAAATGTTGCACCCGTTATAATGGAATCGCCCTTCTGGAAATTATGAAACTGTTCCAAGTGAAAAGTGAGGAATTGGTTAGGAATATTTTTTTTATTGTTTATAATTCACACGCGCTTAAGGGTTTATTGTGAGACCGTGAGACCCTTATAAAATATAATGTTGAACATAGACATAGAACGAGTGATGGGAAAATTAGTTCTACTTACTTTGGTTTAAAAATAATGGTCTTCTTCCAAGGGTTTAGGAATCTAAAAATCAAAGAATAAAAATGGTTATAATCTAATTCATGCACATAAATATTCAAAATTAAATTAATTTGAATAAACAGTTCTTCAATAGAAATGTTTAAAATTAATTAAATTTAAATAAACAGTTTTGTAATAATTAAGATTTAGATTTATATGTTTACAGTTAACTGTTTTTCACTCATTGACAACCCACAGACAATAACAAATTTTCCCACATAATGCATCTCTATCTGAAATGAATCTTAATTGTTATTAACGATGCAGCAAACAATTAACATATGAAAAGAACCACCTACTGTTTTGGTTCTTCTGTCTTCCTAAACTGGACCAGAACTACTTTATTGAAGCCAAAGACACAAAAGGGCCTCTGCTGTGGCAGTTGTTTTTTTTTTACAATGAGTGCATTGGTCATTTGGGAATTTTAATGAACTACATTATCTGTTGAGTTCTAATGTGGGAACATGATTTATTAGTAAATAGAAGTCTTTTTTTTTTTAAGAAAATTGTTTGTTAATTGTAATGTAGTAAATGCATTTAAGTATTTTTATTTGGAAAAGGTATATAAACATGATTTTTTTTCAATAATAATACAACATAAAATTTGACGTTAATTTCCAGGCATAGCTCTAACGCAGCAACGTGACTAAAACTTTTCTTCATTTGCATTTGGGCCAGAATGCACCAGAAGCATCCAAGCCTTATCACAACTCGCTGCCTCCACTGATAAATTATGCAAGAAACGATTTGCGTCACCAACGAAAAATGCTTGCAAAAAGTTCAGCTTATTAATGCTGTCATCAAGGCTCGTGGTAGATACTATATGGACGAGGGCCTGAAACCTATCGTGAAAAAGCAATCCAGTGGTATAATAACTTTCAAACTTTTGAAATATCGATTTGTGGAAGTCGAATCCCCAAATGCGTTGATAGCAGTAGAAAGGTTTCGAAGCACCTATGTCCCCAGAAACTGCAATGATTGGCGAAGATTTCTCTATTGCCTCGACCAGCTCCCCACGATATTCAAGGTATAAATCATTTATCAGCTTATAGACCACCATTAAGTCTCCTTTTTTTTAAATTGTCTTACAATATACCTGCTTCGTAGTAACATTTTGATGTCAATAGGTCATCTTCTGATTTGCTAAGACAAAATGTAGCAAAAGATTATACCCTATATGCTAAAAGCTAATATAAAAGAAGAATGGAGTAGGAAAAACGGAGAGGAATCCATACAAGAAATAAAAGTAAATGATGAATTTATTTCTAATCCACTTATTAGTATTGCTGGTAAATTAAATAAGTACTTTATTTCCATTGCCTCAAATTGAAAACCGTGTCCCACACTATAGTATAGTTTTTTTACGCTAGTCATACGCTTTGCTTTATATTCCATATAAGTTGAGTTCTGGTAGCTTCGTCCTTGAAAGATGCGCAAGTCATTCCTTTATTTAAAAACGGACATCGTAGTGAAACAAGTAATTACCGACCGATATCTTTATTACCGACATTTTTAAATCTTTTAGATCAAAATCGATTATTTTAGCAAAGATCAATTTGATTTTCGGGAAAATAGATGAACTGAGGACGCATTTGCAGATGACATGGCTTTGACATATACAAATATCTCCGTATTTGAATCGGTCACCAAAACTGCAACATGATGTATATTTCGTCTAAGTCAATGGTGTGCCAAGCATGAACTTATCGTAAGTAAAAAGACTAAGATTAGGCTCTGCAATCTCAAACATAATTGTCCAGTCACAGATTGTATTGTTATATTTCATTCGGAAATATGTAACAAACTATGCTTAGGCACTAATTATTGAGGTCAATGTAGTTTTTGAAAGGTGATGTATGTTCTAAGGGCTGTTTTAAGATTGAGTTTGTTTGAAAATTTGTATAATACTTAAAAGTATTAATCGATCAAAATTTAAACTGGAAAGCTCATACTGCATATCTGAAAAAAATATATGTTAGCTTTTGAACCATAATTTATTTCTATTTCAAAAAACCTACTCACAACAATGTACTTTGGTTACTTGGCACTTTGGTTACTTTTGGTACTTTGGTCAATTAATTCATTCAAAACTTAAGTACGCGATAACAAGTTAAGATGGCACCTACAACAATACGCTCAATCCACTGATCGATCGGAGTTTCGAGAAGTTCTGTTAGAAATTAAAAAAAAAAGATTGACCTAGGGATGACCTTAAGTCCCCGAAGAAAAGGGTGCTGTGTTCGACCACGACGCACATTTCAAAGAACAGATCGCAAAATCAGGGTTGTTTGCCTTAAAATCAGAAAATTTAAAGTGGGTTTGCTTACGAAAATAACCAAAGATGGATGAGTCAAAATATCGCAACGCAAGGTTCAATGGCCCTCGGCAGAAATGAAGTTTATCGCAATGAAACCTGCTCGAAAGCCAAGACAAACGCCTGCAATGAGTTAGAAGCTGCTGGAATGGGCTCATAAGTACAAACATTCAACTGTAGAAGATTTGAATAAGTTATTGTTATTAACCTTTTGTTTTGCTTCAAATAATATGTACAACCAAAAAAATCAATTAAAATGCATTTTTCCCAGGTTTGCTTTTCGGATGAATCGTTTTTCCAAGTTTTTACTGAAAAGAAAAAATTTGTGCGTAGAAGACCTGGCGAGCAGAACAAACCAGAGCACATTATTCTAACAATCAAGCACCCTCTATCTATATAATTGTTTGGTCTTTAAAATTAGGGAAAGGAGTAGGTCTTCTTTAAGTTGTGGAAAATATCATGAGGCAGGACCAGTACAAGAAAGTGCTTGAAACCGTTTTGTTTCCACAAATTCGGAAGTGGTTTTTGAGCCATGAAGGTCCAATAATCATGCACGACGGTGCTTCTTGCCATAAAGCCAAGAGTGTTACGGCTTTTCTTAATTAAAAAAATTAATTATTGGACTCGCCTGGATATTCTTCGGATATGAATCCCATAGAAAACGCTTGGGAGCTTCTTAAGCTCAAAGTTGCAAGAACCCCTATAACAACCAACACTGAGCTTGTGGAAAAGCTTAATTCTAAGTGGCAGAATAATAGCAAGCTCAAAAATAAAAAAAATAAAAAAGTAAAAAAAATGTTGCATTTTTTCGCTTGGGCTTTAACTAATAATATGGCAAGCAAACTGTACTATGGTTCATTTACCTTTATTTTTTTTTCACAAATTACAGAATTTAGCTATTATTTTTTCCTTTTTTTGTATAGAATTTATAATTATAAGAACTCGTTAGAATTGTACCTATAATATGGGTGAATAAATTGAAAAAGGAGCTCTCTTGTAGACTGTTTTTAAAATTGAAATGGTATGCTTTGATATATACAGGTTTTGTTTCGTAGTTTATGTCAATATAAATTATAGTTAATGACTGAAAATGCATACAATTGTTTCAAATCTTACTGAGTTTTCAATAGAGTAACCAGCAACACAATTTTTATGGGAAACAAAAAAAAGATTACTAAAATTTATCGTAATCCTGTGTTTGGTAAATACTTAGGTGAATAGTTTATGCTTCCAAGCTCTTTTACTATTTAAAATTATCTTATGAATTATAAAACTCTATTCAAAATTGCCCTTAAATCCATAAAAACTTTTATTTCTCTTCATTTACGACCTTCGTTCTTCCATCAAAACCACCAAAACCAAACAGTAGTCCAATAACATCGAAGAAAATATTTTCCTTTTTCTCTGTCATAGATTCAATTTGCTTTTTTTTTTTAAATGATACAAACAGTTGAATGAAAAATATAACCCTTCAATAAAAAATAAATTTGAAACAGTAAAAAATCGAAAGCCCCCCATAGTAAATCGACGTCATAATAAAAAACTACATATGTATGTAAGATATCTTTCCCATTCCAAGTGTCATCTACAAATATCTTTATTATTTGAACAATGCCTTCACTAATCCGGAAATATTGGTTTTCAATGATGATTACCACAATGATGCCTAAGTTGACTTATTGATTGGGTCTCAGCTATCAAATTTTTTTTTAATAATTTTCTATCTACAAGTTACTAAACTTGAAATAAAAAAATTAAAAAAAAAAACAAAAGAAAAAAGAACTTTCTTAAAGACAAAATTATTCAAATGAGTTTTCAAATGACCTACGATGAATCAAAACAAATGCGATTACAGTTAGTTTTGTTTGAATTCCAAAGTGTATTGTTTTCCGGACAAATACAAAAATACCAAATTGGGACTTAGATGAAATTTGTATGCGGAAGACAAGCACTTAAACTTTTTTATGACTCTTTTTACTTTCTACTGAATTTACTTAACAACAATAGAAAAAGATCAACATTTCTATAAAGTTGAAATAAATTAAAAAATGTATCCAATCTCAAAGATACACTTACTTGCAAATTGTTTTAATCGGATGCATAAAATATTCATGTCATTCACTTTGTTGCCTACGATAGACGACGGTGAAATAATGACAAATTTCTAGAAGTTCAATCACAGTCGCAAACAATACAACTTTCCCCTTAGACGACGAGCCCTCAAAGCCGCATTTTTATTTAAATCTCAACGAAGAAGACGACAAGAAAAAAGTATCTCAATCTAAATCGATCGAGAGTCACATACCGTTCCATAGGTGTCATTGAGTCATTCATAGTAATTGCGCGCTATCGTGGGTGCCATACTGAACTCTTTTTCATACAAAAACAATTTGGTTATAGATCGATTTCTTGTTGGTGACAAGAAGCAGCAGCGAAAGTGTGACAGTTTATCTGCAATCTCACCTTAATAGTTGGTAGGTTGGCATAGGTAGATCCCCGACACCGATCGGCAGTTGCAAGTTTAGATAGCAATGTCTAAATGAAATTAAATGGCCTTCTAACAACGCTTTCTATAGCATTATCTATCACCAATGACCTCATGGGGTACCCGTTCCTCCTCATATACAACATCAAACACCTCAAG
The DNA here is from genome assembly GCA_963931855.1 of Philhelius festivus. NCBI lineage: Eukaryota > Metazoa > Arthropoda > Insecta > Diptera > Syrphidae > Philhelius > Philhelius festivus. The sequence goes on from OZ007555.1 coordinate 217,365,659, forward strand.
ACCTTCTATACAACCCACCGTCATCGACGCCGCCGCCGCCACCACCATCGATGAAATCCCATAAAATGCAACAAATTGATCGGTAAACGTTCGATGAATGATAGTTAAATTGTGAGAAGACTCGGCGGCAATATCGATATCACGGGGTTATACTCTCGAAGTCACGAACGTTTGGATTAATAGTCTTTTCTGGTGTTTAATGCCGCACGTATCATAAACATCATTAGGAGGAAAGCAGATGCATTTTAAATGCATCACCGCAGGAATGTTTTCAATTTAGTTGTTTTTTTTGAAAATAAATTAAAAAACAAAAACATATCGGTTTTAAATTCATAACCGATGACTAAAATGGGTCAGAAAAAGTGTTTCAAAGTTAACGGTACGTCGTATTTTAATGTACCTATAACATTTAAGAACTGTGACTCAATCTTCTGACAGATAAATGAAAAAGAGTGTAACGCATTTCACGGGCTTTAAGACAATAGCTTGTGTGTCTGAAGTTTTCTCACCGGTGTGTTGTAGAGGGCGCTGGCTCTATGGGTCTGAATCTGTTTTCACTTTGTCTTATGAAGATTTATTCCCTTCTGTAGGAAATATAAAATTTCCTATTAAGACCATCTTTTCATTAAAGGTACACCAATAACATTCTGCGACGAAGTTGGGTCTTAGATAAGAACTTAAATTGGAAACCTAACATTCAAGGAAGTGTTAAAAAGGCCACGGTAGCACTCTTCTCATGCAAAACAACTATTGGGAATAAATAAGGCTCCCACCCTGCATTACTTATTGGCCATACACTTCGATAAAATCAGACCTATTCTAACGTACGGCGACGTTGCAGTATAGTGGACAGATCTAGACAAAAACACTACTTGTTTAATAATTAGCAAGGTCCAACGGTCAGCTTGTCTGTGCATGGGCGGAGAACCTCCGCTGCACTGGACATCCTGATCATACATCACCCCTCGATTTATTCAGCAAACAAACGGCTGCCAAAACAGATATTCGTTTAAAAGCCTCCTGAACTTATATGGTTCACTTCCAAGCAGCACCGATTACATCATCCCAAAGACTCAATTTGATAAAAACTTTCATGTTATTACTCGTATCCCTTTTCGAAAAATTTGAGAGAACATGGAATTTCTGGAAGATGATTCTATCCTTTTCTACATCGATCGATCAAAATCTAATGACTTGGTTGGTGAAGGTGTAGGTATAGGTAGGTAGAAATAGCGACCCCTGCCAGTATAGCCTTGTGCCCAGGTAGCTATAATTTTGGCTATGTCTTGCCTGGGTCTGCATATCAGATCAAGTGATCCGGATTTATCATATATATGGTGGCCAAATCTTTGTAGATATATTGCAGTTGGTTGAACTGCTCCATCTGCGGTCTGATTCGCTAAGAAAAATTGATGGAATATTGCCTTTCATAACTCTGAGCGGATTTTTGACTCTTTCCGCAAGTGAGTTAAGAAGGGCTGATCCTTGCCTGGCCACCCATTCATTCTTATCAACACCACAATGACCCGGAACCTAGATAAGATTTGGAGGATGATATACTAGAACTAACGGCCTTAACACCCGCCTTACTTGCAGTGATAATAGCGGTATCCGTTTCTGCTTTGGATCTTATTTAAGAAACTTGCATGCAAAGCGACCTAGTTATATCCAAAGTCAGAGTGAAGACTGCTGAACGAACACAATACTGCATCTTTGAGCCATCAAAAAGGATAGTTGTGTCGAAGTCGTTTGTCACGACGTCATCATCCCAGTCCTTTTTTGATGGGAACATAACCTTAAAATCATTTTAGTGGAATCAACTCCTTAATATTGCTGGGGCCATGAGGCTTGGTAATCCAAGAGCTCGATTGCTTTAGTCTTAATTCACTGCAACATGTAGGTGTATACTAAGACAGACGTGTTCTAAGCGGAAGAAGTCCTGTCTCGATAAAGAAATCTGCATCTTCTCGGAGAGCCAAGCAGCCATTAAATCTCTTGATTCTGTCTCTACCAGCTCATTAAAAGCCCTCTTAACTCCCAATCGTCTCAGCTGAACATTACGCAGCAGTTTAACATTGATCTCTGCTGACTGCTGGGCCAAAGGGACATTTCAGGAAATTGTAAGGCTAACGAAGTTGCAATACTGGAACAATATTATACCTTTAATGCCAGACAAGGCAAATATGAATATTCCCATCGCTAGATGTAAGCTTATGCTAAAGAGCTAGATGCTGCTTAGCGACCGAGCAGATTTAGCAAATGCTGGATCGTAATAGATGTTAAAATAGGACATTGTTTGATAGGGAAGCACGTAACGCGGATTGGAATTTATTCTAACGATTTCTGCAGAAGTTGCATTGACAAAGCAGATGCGGAATCGATTCCTCATCTGCTCCGAACATGTCCTGCTTTATTCAAGAGACGTAGACTTCATTTTGGAGCTTTCTACTACACTGATCGTAGTGAATTGGCAAACATAGAAATACATAGGCAATCTCGCTCGCTTCAAAAGGAGGTGCAATTGGCTTAGCGATTAGGGAGAAATTCTCCAAGATTACAATGGACAAATTCATGGTTAAAGTGTGTCGGCTCTCCTCCTGACTTAACCTAACCTATGTGTATTTTTATACAAGACTTTGGACTTATTTCTAATATTTGTAAATTGAAAAAGTGCTACTTGCTAATTGCTGGATAACATTTAATAAAAAATGTAGTCTCTCTCCAGTGCGAAATAAGACCATTATCAATGTTCCTGTCTTGTGACTTCATTTCTCTGCTCCAAAACAAAAACAATCAATTCTCCATCGAAAACCATTGAAGTGCATCTAATATCTTGCTATGTGACTACTCCAGAAAAAGGGCAGATAAATCAGCGGGTAAACATGAGATACCTCTACATAAGATTCTGAAGCAGGGCAATCCACAATTCGGGATGGCAGCCAAGCCGTTTACATATATTAGAAATTATTGCCAAGCTTCCAAAGAAAGGAGATCTCTCAACTTAATATTTGATAAAGGACCATGTGTGCTACCTCACGTTTAAAAAATCGCAAACGACATCAAATAGCAAGGATCATCCATGATCGATTATTATGAGACCTTCTTGAATGAACTCTTGATGCCAAATAGCCAGATATTCGCTTCGGATAATTCTATTTTCACCACATAACCAACATGCAACACATTACCAAGCAGCCTGTTTGGTATTGATCAGCACTTAACCTGCTGTTCGGGTTCATAAGCTTCAGAATCATTTAAAAGTGTCAGTTGCGAAATTAATTTGCTTATCTTGACCCAGGTAATGGCTATCATCAAAGTGTCATCAAATAGATACAAGTTTCATGATCTATCCAAAGGAATGTCGTTAAACGACTTTGAAGTCGAAAGTGGACCCAAACAAGGCAGCGTTCTTATATCGATATTGTTTATATTGAATATAAATTATTTTCTATGGAGAAATTATGTGGAAATGGAGACATTTATTGGATTCTGAAATTCCATCTTAAGCACATAGGCTGCCCGAACTTTTTCTTTTTATCTTATTGGATAATGGATGAATTTGATGGGAAATCAAACCAAATTTAAATTAGAGCGGGAAATTTAAAATTGTGAGAAAAAATTTGAATGTCTTAGCTAGTTTGGGGAATGTGACCCAAATTATGGAAAATAAACTTTCAGTTTAAAAACCAAGCTGGGTCTTAGCGATAGTATATAAGCTACGATTTCTAAATTAAATTTATAATTTATAAATAAAATGCACAATTGGATTATACGAGCGTGAACGAACATTATAGACTTAGGAGCATGTATTGGTTCCGGGTACAAATCAAATTCTAAATTTATGTTTTAATCAAATTTAAAACTATAATTTTAGAGAATTCGAACAAAGTTGTTATATCGTAATAAAGCCTGTTAATATGTCTGCCTGTGTGTTGGTGTGACTGTGTTTCTATGGGCTTGTTCGTCTATTCACCTGTGTATCTCCACATTTACCTTACATCGATTTCAGAGCGTAAACCGGTAGACTAATTTGCTCTAAATTTAGTACGAAAATCTTTTATGTGAAAATAATTTCAAGCTTTTGTTTTATTTTTTTCCAATTTTTGTATTGATTGTACTAAGCTGAATTTTGTGGTTTCTTTTCTGAATTTTTTTTTTAAGTCCAGCAACTACTAGACTTATTCAGCCTCATTTATTATTTTTCTCTAATACTGGGTTCAACCTCGGAATAGTTAAACCGAGCCAAAGCACTTACTTCGGGTTTGCGCCACGTCAAACAAATCCTTATTTAAAATTATTTTCTTAGCCGTTTTAGCTCCGCCTTCCTTATGTCAAATATACTGGAAAAAAGTGACAAATCTAAAACTCTGGTTATTATACACCTAAATCAAACCCCAGCTGATTTCCATTATTATTCATTTTATTATAATTGTATGCATATTGGAAATTGGGTACATTTAAAATTGGATTGTATTAAGTTCAAATCCAATAAATGAATGTACCAACCACATTGCGTTCCCAATACCGTACAACTGTTAGAGCGTTTGAAAAATATAAATAATTTATTAATGCAAAATATCTATCCTTTTTGTCTTAGTAAGAAACGAAAAAAAAAATGCTTACACTCCTTTTTGTAAATTTCACAAGATGTCATCTCAAAATGACATTTAGATACTAAAACGGCCTTAAACCTCCTATGAACCAGTTTTAGCTTATTCCACCGCTATTCCTCGTGCATTTTCATTATAAATAAGGTTTTCAGGATTAGAGCCGTTGTAAAGTCGAAGTAACTTTACTCCGTCGCAAAAACGAGTTAGTAAATAAGGCTGATTTAGTTTCAATTTTGCAAAATAGTCCATTTTAATATCAAAAATAACATTGTCAAAAAATCAAATTAAAAATTAATTTTTTAGTAGTACTTTTAACTTCTTCACACTTTACCGTATCAATTTTTCAGTATTTGGACATATATATAACTTTGAACCACAAGGCTAAGTTTGGATCTAGTCGTGCATCTTTTTTTAGTACAAAAGTAACGAAGACAGTTTGAAAAAAGTACTAAATTTTGTTCGTCTTTTGCATTGCATCTATAAAGTGTTTAACCAGTAAGAAGTTTTTTTAGACTTTTGATGAGAATAACTTCTCGTACGACAGTGGCGATGACTATGAGCCCACGGACTAAAAAATCAAATATAACGAGGGTAGCATAGATGTAATAGATATTGATTTCAGTCAAAACTCCCAACATCGCCGTAAACAAATCTATTGACGAAGAGGATTTGGAAGCGGAACTGGAATAAGTTTATCCTTCTGGTTAAAATTTCAGAAATTTTTCAACAGGTTGGTTAATCCAAATACAACTTTATACCGTGGAATGCCGTTAGCAGATTTCAACTTCCAAACATAAACCTGAAATTCGAATTACCTGGCGGACTGTCCGTTGTGCATTTTTAGTAAGATTTTCTCTGAAAGTCTTTTCATAGGTGTTACTCAATGTACCAATGAGTGTATTGAAATTTTGCGCAAGTCATCAAAAATCTATCTACTTTTCTCCTCCCCGAAAAGCCAGACAAAGTACTAAAGTTATACTGTCAACCAATAAGATAATTCGATCCGGGATCCCAATGTTACTTTATGCTTCTATAGATTTTTCGCAAGCCATCATCTTCTTGTAACTTTAGATAACGCTGCAATAAGCAAAATTGTTATAATCGCTAGGATCTGCCAATTGTCAATAAAAAGCTTGGGAAATACGAATGAGGCTTTCGGGGAAAGCAAAACATGACTTATATTCATCAAGTCACATGACACAAAAGAAATCACTGGATACTGGGCAATTGCCATTAACAATTCCCACACGAAGGCGCTTTGCATATTGTAGGGAAAAGAATATGGAGAAGTGAACTAACACAATTTGGTTAAGGGAATTTTCAACCCATTTCTAACTTCAGTAGTAATAAAGCCAGAAACTTAAAATTCACAATATTTGCGGAAATAATCAAAAATAAGCGCTCCATCGAGTAGGAAGTCTTAAGCTTTAGTGGTTTCTGAGATATAGGACTCTAGGCTAACTCAGTGAGTCACTGACTAACCGAAAGACGATCAAAATTAGAAGCACTTCTCGTCATCTTACAACCTTGTAATTTCCCACAACGCTAGTTCTTCAGGTGCATACAAAGGAAAATATCCAAAATTTGGAGCATTCCATTCCCTGGGTATGGCTTGCACCCATTTTCTCAAAAATTCTTATGAGTGATATGGAGCACATTCGATTTTTGCTGAACAATAAAATTTTGAAGAACGGTTGGACTTTTATGTTGTTTATTGATTTTTCGGTATTTATTATACCGAATTTCCTTCCAAAAGTTATCCTGATATGTGGTCTTTGTTCGTATTTAGAACTCCGCACCGCTTACTTCACTGATATATTTTGAAATGTTCACCTGACTGGTCAAGTTTCACAACCTTTTCAATTTTAAGTGTCATCGAATGCATTTAAAATTAAAAGTGCCAACATTTAATTTATTATTAAGAAACTAATTTCATCTCATTCTTTTGTTAAGGTTAGAGGATGATTGCCTGCAAAAACACTGCAATTTTGTTTGTTAAAAATTATTAAAGAGAATTTAATTCGATTTTTTAAGTTGCTTAGAGTAAATTGGATTGTAATTTTGTCTTTAACATACGTTCTCGATACATACATATATAATATTAATTTTGTACACTTTTTAACAGAAAATAAAATCGAGTTTTATAAAGTTTTATTGCTGCTCGATATTTACTATTGGACTGGGTACTTCCCAATTTGTCTCTGGAATAACAGTGATTAACAAAAGAAAGCATGACAAGTTAACTCCAAAATTTAAGTCAGAAATAATAATATCCATATATTCGTAATTTGTAGTTGTTTTAATATTACTCCACTTATGAAGTTTGCTATTAAACTTCATAAGCTAAGAACTTGACGTACATTTAAATCTCACTACGTTTCGCTGCTAATTTGTTACACACGGGGCTCTTTTACATTGAGAACTTGGCTCTCATTTTAAACATTTATGTTTTCTTTTGTGAGTTAATTTCTTTATGTAAAGATAATAATTTGTCAGGTGAACATTTCAAAAGGCATAACTGAGGCCAGTGGTATTGAATTCCAAATACAAACAAATATCGCTTGACGATTCGACTGATGAATGCAAGTGATCTCACCGGGACAGAATCCTTCTTTATAACAAAACATTAGCCATTTCTACATCAAACAAAAGAGTTGACCTCCGAACTTGTTTTTACCTTTCTCATTTAATTGTTCTTCATATTATGCAAATAAGAAAGAAACATCAATTAAATACAAAACACTTACGTATTTAATTCAAAACTAAGAAATCTTCAGCTCAGATTTGCCATTAAGTGTCTTTTTCAAAGCAGTAATCACTATCTAGCTGTATAATTGTCCCCCTCCCATCAGAAACAACGTTTATTCAAAAATATTCTTAACCCAAAATCCCATTAAAAATCATCACTTATCATAAGTTGATCATTTTGCAAATATAACTCTGCAATTAGGGTTAATTTTCATCCATTTCCCGTTCATTTCGTTGGCAAATAATGCTTCCTCTTCATCATCTTATTCTTCTCCCTCATCTTGATTGTCGAAGATAAAATTAATGTAGTTTTTTTTTATTTTGTGAGTGTATTTGCTTGTTTGTTTGTTTGTTTATTATTCGAACAAGAAGTACTCACTATCCGTTTCAGTGACATAGTTTCTCTAACGTTCCACATTTAATTCTATATGTATCTTAACTGTAGTGTGGTGTGGTGTGTTGTAGTGGACACAAGAAGGAACTTCAACTTCATCACTAACCGTCGAACTCTGATTGTAAAAAAAAACAACACAATCAACAACAAAAACAACAACAGACAAACAACTTGTGATACCTTGTCTAAAAAGGAACAAGAGAAGAATATCAGACAGACACACAAAATAAGGGGCGATGAAGAAGAAGCAAGCGAATAAATGTCATTTGGAATGCTATACGTATCTAACAGATGTTCCTACACTGGTTGTTGTTGGTCTTCGTCGCGTCCCGTCGGTCGGTCGTCTACATGCAGGGGAAAGTTATGCTTTTCGGGGCCTAAATTGTTTTCATTAGGGGGATTGCAATTGTCTTCTTTTTGTACTCCTCATCGCTTAGGAAGACAACGGAAACCACTGACCATCAGCAACTAGCAGCATCAGCTTCAGAAGTTAAATTGAACTTTGCCAGGATTTTCATCTTGTATCTTTTTTTATGATTTTTTTTTGCACAAAGAAAGTGACAGCGAAATTTCTCTGCACCTTGAGACAGAGGAGAGCCCAAAATGTAAAACCTTGATCGCACCACCACAGCTTGAAGCTTAAAAGAATCTGAATAATTCGTTAATTTATTGGACTAGCTGGAGGATTTTTCGTCTTCGATAGCAACAAAGAGAGGTGTGTAAGATACAGTTAACGAACGTCGGCGTATCGATGGCCGGAGTTGGGCCGATGGTTCCATCCAAAAAACAAAACACACATAAGTACGAGTTGTTGTATGAGCTGAGCATGTCCCACATACGATTTTCCTTTTAGTTTTTTGTCTGACTTGTCAGAGTTCCGGTGGGGTTGGGGCAGGTGTTCGGAGTGCAGGACTGAACAAATAAAATAAATAAAATAAAACTTCCATTTTCATTGCAGCAGAACCATGACCACGATGACGGTGTGGTATTCTGCCGTAAACTCCTTTTCACCCGATCACAAGATCGGAGGCTTGAGAAGCTGAGGATGGAGTTTCTTATACATGAAATCGAGGCTTCTCATTCATATTGTGTATCCTCAAGAGTGCCTATCTATCTCCATTGGCTCGTATCTTGTGCAGATGTTTGCTTGATGACATTTGGTATTAGTGTATCCCATGGCATGGCAGTGTGCAGTTTAACTTGGACTCTGGCAAGGCTAAATTGACCTCAATGGCTAGGATGATTATAAATTAATCGAAATGTGCTATGATGACACAAGAAAAGAAATCGAAATTAAAGGAATTTCTTCACTGAAGATACAATATCCATGAGATTAATAAATTTTCATTGGATTGCAACAAAAAAAAAATAAAAAAAAAAGAACTTGTGAAAGAAACTTGTTTGGAATATCTGCAAAATGACTCAGCTTAATAGCTTCCTGTGAGGAAGAATTTGAAAAAAAAAATACTTTTACCATTGCATTGTTGATTTGATTTGTATTCAAGAAATCCATCAAAAAATCAGTTTATTGTCATTTTGACCTTCAGTTCCATACAAAGTAGCTAAAGATTTATGATATCACTTCACTTAACATCGAAAATAAATGACCTATAAAGCAATATAAAGAGCAATTCCTGTTGAGTATGTGTAGTGTATATGTGTGTTCTTGTTTAAGATAATGCAATGGACCAAAACGAAAAGCCATACTAACATCCATGATGGCCGGCGGATCGTTCAATCATTTTGGCATTTGGCTCTTTTTGACTGACAGATGACGAATTGACTGTTGATATTCTGCTTTTTACAGATGACACAGAAACGATATAGTCATGTTTGCATTTTTTATTTTTTTTTTAACGAGAAGCAACAGCAATTGAATTATACGATGAGAATAAAACGAAAGAGTTGAACTACAAACTTGATATGCTGGATTTTTAATAAGCCATTAGGGAAAAGTGGAAATTGAAAGAATGTTAGAATATTTAGTGCTAGGTAAATACTTAAAATTGAAAATAAAATCTGCTATGTATTTCCTTTCACCTCAAGACCAGATGCATAGCAGGGGTTTTGAGTTTTGAAAGGAGTTTATGGTAGAATTGCTTTCTGCTTTTTCTGCTCTGTGAATTGACACTGATAGTATGAGTACCAATAAGTGATTTCAAGAACTCATTGATTTTAGCACTGGAATTTAGGGGTTATAAATCTTTATAGTGATATTCATACTAACCAAGCGACCGGCAGTAACCGTTGCAGAATGAAGAAATGTAGCCTATACAATTTGTGTGGCAGTTTAGATATAGGATAGCTGATGTATTACGAATGTATTACAGTTGGTGAACAGAAATTACCGGATAACATAACATAGTAGCTAAAAGCTATACATCTCAGTTATAGATATTTATTTATTTTTTTTTTAATTTATTAACTAGGTTTTTAAGGTCCTTAAGAACTTGCAGGATATGTACCAAAAATTAAATAAAATAATGATCCATTTACCAGAATAGAAAATAAGATATATCTACATATATGGCATGTAACTATGCTTTGTCAAAATCATGAGATCTATCTTGCAGTTTCATGTGCCCATTAAGAAAGTAATAAAAATGTTCTGTCATATCAATCTTTATGGTTCAAGGAAACGACTTAGTTGAAAGATTCTTCTAATGCATCACAAACTAAATGAGAATACCAATGTGCAATACTGGTGCAGATAACTCGAATTTCATTAAGGAATCAGAAGGTTATAAATTATACTCTTTTTTGATTTATTTATGTGAACTGACATTGAGTTGGAAAGATACTTATGACTACAGTTTGTAGATCCATGTTTCATCGGGCGAGATATGAGTTTCCAATAAATGTGGTCTCACTACCCAATACCTATAAACCCATTTATTTCCGTCTCCATTGTATTTATTTTCAGCTTCAATCATGTAAGCCCATAAAATATTCTGCTTATAATATTCATATTCTCAGACTTGGAAAATAAAAAAACTACATAACGCAGCAGCAAAATAAATCCATAAACCCAAAGTCTGACTCTGAATTGAATTTAATATTCTCATAAAAAAATTACAATTCTAACCATTTTTTATATTTTCCTCTAACAACGCACAGTTACCATGTAAATTTACTTATGCTCAATAAATTCCAAGACTGATTGGATTCAATTCCGCTTAATAATAAAAAAAAAATAACATATCAAAGAATTTTATTAATCCAATCACGATCGGTGAAGATATGTTTGCCTTGGCTTTCGCGAAACCCAGAAACAAAATTTAAAAAAAAAACAACAACGGAGACAGAAACAAAATTCTAAAATGTGGTAGGTCAACACTTTTTTCAAAAGAAACCAGACTACAAGAACAACCACAACAACAACAGCAAGAAAAGATACAAGAACTATAATATACAATACCCGAAGTTGACCCATTTTTCTTTGAAGCCTTATCGAAAGAATACGTTTACAGAATGCATAACTTGCTTTTTCTTCAAAACTGGCTCTAACTAATTAAACGTTCAAAGCATACACACAATTTATATAAATTCTTTTAAATGTTGTCAACTACTTTAAACTTGGCAGAGACTGTGGGTTTCTATGTGTAATGGGTTGGTTTTGTGTGGAGAGTATATTATGGGCATGCCATCAAGCTTTGACTTGTATAGATGGTTTTTTGTTTTTAATCACTTTCCATTAGTGGATTTAACACTTATTCTAATCATTACAACTAATACAACTGTTTATCTATGACTGCAAGATAGTAGGGGAATAAAATGTTTGATACATCTCAAGGAGTGAAGTTAGCTCATTAAACAGTCTGCGTTGAAAGAAAGTTGACGGTCACTGTCAATGTCAGTTTGTAGAAAACATATTTTGTTAGAATAAATTTGTAAGAATAATTCAAGAAAATGTTATGGAATGGATTTACTTTGCTTTGATCAATTTCTAAAAATCATTGGTCAGGAAATATGAAATAAAATAGTAATGGATAGATTCAACTCATTTGTACAAATTATACAACTGCCATAATGGATATTTAATAAATGTTAACTTATTAACGTTTTAGTAAAAATTTAAAAAAGTGCTTAAGAAAGCTCTTAATTTGGATGTTAACATGGTTAAACTTTTGAAGCCAATGTAATGCAAATTTTTATTTTTTTGTAATCAGAAAACCAGGTTTTGAATACTCTTAAAGTGATTCATCAGAGTACGGGCGTAAAGGAAGTACGAATTACTGGTGCAGATTCGTTCTGAATTTCAAAATGGGAGGGAAAATAGAGCAATGAAAAACATTCCACATTCGTGCAGTGCAGCTTAAGAAAGAATTCTTATACTTGACTGTACGTCCGAAATAAAATGAGATTAGAGTTGTAAATAAATAAATTGTTTCTTGTTAATGTTATCACAAATCCATCTTTATTTAAATTGCACAAGAACTGACAATGCTTCTTTGGATGTCTTAAATTAATTAAAAACTGTTTCGAATTTTTGTAACTAACACTTTCTGACTCTATTTTAGCAAAAAATGTCTGCTTGATCACTTGAAAATATTTGTATAAAAGATTTAGTAAGCAAATTGAAAGGGAAAAGTCTAATTGGTTATCATATATTAAGCCTTTTCTACCAAAAGTAATATGAAGAGTCATAGCTTTCAATAACTTTTGATTATTTAAATGATTAAATTGATTTTTGACAGTGGGTCTTTTCATCGAACAACATTTTAACCATTTTACGGTCACAATAATCGATCGTCTGAAAGAACAATTCACAATGTGGTGAATAAATACCGAGTCCATTAATTTGTAACAAATCCGCCAACTGCCAACTTTGTCAATGAAATGCACGATCTGCAGAAAATATCACCATTGTCCGTGAGAGTGTGCAGAAGCATCAGGGACAGTAAATTTCGGCAGCGCACAGAAACTCGGCATTTCGCATACCACAACTAAGCGTCATGGCTTGGGTATTTTGGCTTACAGTCGTACAAACTTAAACTGACACATCAGGAGCTCAACTGAGCTCTCGAGCAGTTGGAAGTTGCCCCTACGAGTAGTTTCAGTCGAAAAATCATATTCAGCATCGATGACCATTTCTGAATGATTGTGTTTTTCAACAAGGAATTTTGTGGAATTTGGGACTATCACAATCCACACGATATCCACATAATTTCAATGCATCTATTGGTGTGGATTTTGAGCTGGTGAAATAATCGGTCCATAATTATTTGAGAACAACGTTAGACGGACCATCACCCTCAACGATGAGTTATCGGTCGACCGATTTCATTTGGCTCAAACGGGTGATATTACCACAAATGACATGTGATTTTAATAAGACCGCGTTATGTTCCACACAGCCTGTGCAATAATGAACATTTTGTACGAGTGATTTCCGAAAATTTTATCTCACACTGGGGCGATGTGAATTGGCCACAGAAATAGTGGTATTTTAGCCCGTAACCCTTCTTTTTGTGAGGTTCTCTTAAGTCACAGATCCATGCCAATAAAGAAATAAACCACAACTGCCCTGAATGACAACATAATCAATTCCATTGTTCAAATTCAACCTGATTCATCTACCAGAGTTATGAAAAATTGGACATTTCGGAATCGCGAAACTCAGGAACGTCGCGGAGGATAATGATATTGTATTACGTATATAATGGCGTACATGAGCCTTTTTATGAAAACTTACCCACAGTTTGGTTTATTCAAGTTTGAAGAGAGGTAAGAAAATTCCCTTATTATTGGTGTACCTCAAGGCTCAGTAATTGGCCCATCAATATTTATGATTTATATAAACATCTTCTTCAGTTAGAGTTTTAGGTGAAAAGTTGAGTTCTCTTTATTAATCTGTCTCTTTCATACAAATTGTATTTAATAATGCCAAATTGTGTAATTCTCAGTTGAAAATGCTACGTATTCAAATAAGTCTTTTGATTTAACTAACTCCTCACAGATATGTGCAATTATTTGGTGAAGAGTAAGCATCAGTTTATTTGCAAAATAATGAATATAAAAAAAAGAAGACATTACGCCTCGTAGAGAGTCTTTAGTGATGTACAATTCTTCAAACATTCCTGTGTGTATGTTACTAGGAATTTAGGAAACCTACAATTTCATGCCGATTTCGAACGACTTATGAGTAGTACTTTCCATGACAAGGAATACTGTTTGAGGATTTGTCAGTTTCTTGCAAGAGGCAGTGCATCCTTAAAAATCAATTTTGCAGCAGCTGAGAGAGTCGAACACAAGACTCTTTGTCTAATACTTCAATCAGGAACTATTGTGACAAGGGGTTGATAAATATGGTTGGACGAAAGCATGCTGTATGAATAGAAATCAAGAATTGGTTGAACGATCTTGAAGAATGAAGACCGTCTTTGAAGTACGGTAACTAAGAGGTATCAGTCTCCTTAACATTTCTGACAAGATATTGTTTTCCGTATTATGTAAAAGTTTGAAGTTGCTTGTCTACGCCCTGATAAGTCCAGACTTAACAGAAAAGCAAATACAACTTCAAGGCTACCATATGACAGCATATAAACATGAGATAGAAGCGCAATGTCTATTTTTGATATAGCTGCCAGTCTCCGTCGTTAGACCGGGATGACGATATGCGTGGTGCCAAAGGTGTTTTGATGTCAAAAATGCGAATTCTTTTACAACTTCTTTAAAAAAATAGTCCAGAACTCTCACACCACCTATAGATGCCTAATATTTATAAAGTACGTCAGGTTACTTACAATTTTGACATAATCAAAAAAACAAAGCTCCATGTCCAGGCGCTTCTGTCAGAACTGATAAGAAAGCTAAGAGACTGGTTTAAGGCTCAATGAAGTCAAGACGAAGTATATTCTATCAACAAGAGAGAAAATCTAACACCGATCATATACAGCTATAATATCCAAGTAGTAAACCAATTTTATTATCAAGACTGCTTGAATTTAGATAACGGTACTAGTGCTGGTATCAAAGGAGGAACATCTTCTGCCAATTCTGGCTTCCTTAAGCAAATTGGGAATACTTGCAGAGAATGAACAGCAATGCTTTGATCTGGATAACGCAACCACGAAGAACTCAACAAAAAAAGGAAGACCATAACTTCGCTGACATAAACAAGTTGAAGAGAACCTCAAGCAACTTGGCTTGAAAAACTGATGACATCTGCAGAGGGAACGAGATGTCTGAAAGAAGTTTGTAGGTAAAGACCTTGTAATATAACACAACCTTAAGTAAAGCAATTAGTATGCGTAAGGATTTCGAAAACATTACAATTATCAAATTCCTTTATGATTCGATAAGCTCAGCATCCAGTGTATGCTTATAAAACATTGAAATCTGATCTTTTTGTTGTAAATTCTGAAGCACCACAAGGGAAATAATTTGGTCCATAGCTTTTTTGCTTTTCTAAGAATCATATTGCTAGCATTATGTCGGTGTACTTCTTTTATTTCCACAAATAAAAAACCAAAGGCCTTTCTGTTCCCAATTAATAAAATTTTAAGTGTTAACACAAAATAAGAAAAAACTAAAGCCTTATCTATTTAATTAACTAAAAACTTCTTGGAGTGCCTTTGCGATCCAGTTTTTTTCATTTAAGTTATCTTAATGAGTTAAAAGAGGTGTTATCTGAGTTCATTGCATAAATGAATAAAACATTTCCATAATGTATCTTATGATATTCCAATTTTGGGAAAAGGCTTAAACGGAATTAATTAATATGATCGGGAATAAGACACCACCAAAAATTAAATGTTGTCTCTTGTCATTAAACAGAAACCTACCACCCTGCCACTGTAATTGAGTGAAACTTGCATTGAAGACATTGACAAATTATCAATTCTTGGTATTTGTATTACCAACCATCTTCTAAAAATTGAGCACATCCGTGATGTTGTTAAAAACGGCGCTTAGTGTTTGGGTTTCCTTAGTCAGTGCCATTGACTCCTCTTCTAATCTGCCTATTATACAAATATTAAACTCATATCTGTCAAAAGTTGAACCTCCCCGATGGGTTTTACTTTGTCGTGGTGGGGAGGCTTAAGTCTTTTTCTCTGGCAATATAGCTGAGGATTTAGACAACTAATTTTTCTGTAAGGTGAACGAAGATTAGGACTATCGTTCCTAGTTCGTTGTAGGGCGCAAAAGACTAATAGAAAATATTGGTGCAGATTGGGGTTGGCTTCGGTCAGCTATGGTCTGCACCATGGAGTTTTACTCCATATCTTTGCTTAATTCTTTAAGCGCATGTTATATTATTGGAGATATTTTTAAAATAACTTCATAATATTGAAAATTTAAATTAATTTATTAATTTATATAGAAAAATAACCCAAATTGGGTACCTCGGGAATAATGAGATCTATTGATTTTATCCCTGCTAAATTAGAGCTCCCATCAGGGTGTAAAAACCTTGGACTCATTATTAATTGGATAGGCCCTCTGTAAAGAGAGCTCGAGGTGTTTGTGGTTATACTAACCAAGTCAAGCGGTTATCTATTGTCGCCAACAATACTCGTACTTAGATGGAAAAAACACGAACCAAGGGTGGTACTGCCTACACAGTGCAAATTTGGAACAGTATGGAGGCTGGCTTGTACTCTGAGGCAAGAGTAAATGAGACATTGATTGGTGGCGGCAATGTCCAGTTGTCAAGGAATCAAGATCTCGCACCTGCTGGAAAGGAGTGGCTACGTTTCTTCCAAAGATAAAAAAGCAACTGGGACTATGTCCTGGGAGCTTTGTTCGATAGCTGATAATCGAACCCGCAGTGCTTGGTAGTGAGATTGAGTCTTAACTGACAGGTGCTCACTATAAAACCTACTTCACGTTCGGCTTTTGGTCTTTTAGATAGTATTCAATGAAGAGCCTCTAAAATTATTGGAGATATGACCATCATTGAAACATACTCGTCTCTTGCACACCGTCGTCGTCGTAATGTTTCTTGTGCCTCGTTATTTTATCGTTTCTTTAAAAGACAATGTTGTATTCAAATAACCAGTTGGAATCTTCCCATTACAAAATTAAACCATAATAGCAGGCTCTAGAGCAAAATTTCGAGCGTAGTGATAAGAACAGAGATTATTTCCTTAGCCAAACTACACGAATGAGGAATGCTCTACCCAGATCTCTTTTTAATTCTCATTATAATACACAGAAATTAAAAACCAATTTGCATAGGTACCTTCTTTTTAATCCTCTCAAATATTCCTGATACTCGCATTGTGTTGTATAATATACTTCGGGTATTCATATCTTCTTGATTACATGCCAATTAATAAAACTAAGGACTTTAAGGCAAGTTATGCATTCGTAAAAAAAATTTTGCTCGAGATTTTGATCAAAGTTGACATTAGGATGATAGCGAAGACTAAAAAAGTGGGTCTCGCAATTTTGTCTGTCTGTCTGTCGGTTCAACTACAGCCTAAGCGACTTGGCCGATTTTCTTCAAACTTGGTTTTAATTTTTCCCCCCACACGTTTTTTTCTTTTTTTTTTTAAGACCAAAAATATCGGTATCTACCATACGATTTTTTTTCAAAATTTTATAAATTTTTTTTTTCTCAAAAACTGTTCGGCAGATTTAAAAAATAAAAAATACAAACAAATTTTATTTAGTTAAAACTAGGTAAGGGTTGAAAAAAATTTCCGAAAAATTGTTATTGAGGGTACCCCCAAGGAACCTTTTTTTTTGTTTTCGATTTTCTCAAAAACGGTACAACCGATTTTGATCATTTTTTTGTTAAAGAATTGTGTATCAAAATTTTCAATTTTTTTTTTTGTATTTAAAATTCAAATTTTTTTTTTCAAAACTCAATATTTCGAAAACCCCACAATAGATTTTTTTTAAACTTGATAAAAAATAGTTTCTCAATATAGTCTACAAGATGTAACAAAAAAAAAACTATTTTACCCCTAAAAATAAATGTACCCACCGTACAAATAGTAAAAAATGGTTTTCAAAAATCGTATTTTTCTCGAAAACACCCCCTAGAATTTTGATAAAAATTTTTGTTTAATTAATTTTTACGATCTTTAATTTAATAAAAAAAAATTGAAATTAAGTTAAATTTTTTTTAAATTTTGAATTACTCATTATCGACATAAAAGATTTTAATCAACTTTCTTATAGAGATGCTTCTAAAAAGTTTGAAAAACATTGCATTTCAAAACTTAAATAAAAGTATTTTGTGAATTAAAAAAAAAAATCATTTTTTTTGGAAAATTCGGTATTTCAAAAACGCCTCAATATTTTTTTTTTGGAAATTTAATAAAATATAATAATAAAAACTTAAGGTTGGCGTACCAATTTTCTTTCTTAAAAATCTTTTAAAAATTTTGTATATAAAAGCTTATTTTTTAAGATACCACTTCAACTACTTATAATTTTTGTTCTTGCATAAATTCATGTTTACATAGCATTCTGTTTTTGTCTCTTAAAGAATTTAAAAAATCAATTTTATCTTTTGAACAGTTTTCTCTAATAACATTCGTTTTTAAAATTCCTAGTCTATTACATAGGAGCAAGTTCGTGCAACCCAGTCTTGCGTTTTATTTTAATATTCACCGGCCTACCTTCATTACATGCGTCCACGAGTTGCTAAACAAAAATTTAGTTGGTGAAAAATGTTGATCTCTTGCTACATGACACCGAATCTACAAATCTGTCATCCTGCAGTAAAGTTCAAGCTTGTTAAATTATTCAAAATGATAGAAATTGTATGCTTCTATTTTCAAGGCCAATATGCCCTTTTTGCAACTGTCGTTTGTTTATCGATAAGTCGTCAACGGCCTAGGCTTTCATGAAAGCATCCCTTCCCATCGATCAACCAAATCAAGCATAATTGTGCGTGGTTAGTACTTGGATGGGGACCGTTCAATACCAACCGTGATGTACTGTGTGACACATCGTTTCTTCTATTGTCATGACTTTAGTCGAAATTGATCATAGAACATTCAAGATATCTTAAGAAGTTGTTTCATGAAATGTCATCGGCTATAACTTGATGAGGGATTCCATAAACTTAGAGCTATGCAGATAGCCTTAGATAGCAACTGACACCTCCCTATTTTGTTGACCTTTAAATGATGACCATCAAATCCCACCAAACTTTGAACGTCAAAACCAATAGATGTCATAATTATTCCCAATGAACCAATAAAACATGTTCGGAATGCAGTTACTGACTTGAAACATGAATAGCTCCCAAACAACAACCAAAGCATTTAATTTGAAAGCATGTTTCGACAACTTTATAACTAAGTCTGAATGTGTCGTTCAAAACCAAGTCTTACATCAAAAATTTAAGGGAATATTTGACAAGTCCTTTACCAGAAATCGAACTAAGAAATTGGATTTGGTTATAATTATGAGACTTTTCAGTCACTGGAATGAATGTGGAATTGACAAACCAAATCCAATTGAAGTGAACGTGAGTATCAAATAGATTGTAAGCTTTACATTCGTAAGATCTTGGGATTTAAAATAATATGCACAAAGAATTCATCAAAATTGAAGCAGTGAAGCTAATCGTCCCTTTCAAGCTTCATATCATTCTACGAAGAGTATAATTGTCCATAATTACTCGAACACATTTTTTATGATAACAAGAATGAGTTTCAGGCTCTTCCATCTTGAAACCCTCTCAGAATAGTAAAATGTTAATTGTGCTTACAAATCATCCAGGATTGACTGTGTAAGCTTTCATCCAACAAACTCAAACTTGAGTTGCCATTTGGGTGCGTTGATGGTGAAATTCATGCAAAATCAACAATGGCTTCAAAACTTGACAGACAAAATGCTTTTGCTCGAGAACAACTACACAACCTTGATGCACCCGGTGGTACTCGTACTGATGGTGTTCAAAATAATTGCACTCTTAAGATGATACCTCTGTATTTCTCTGATTGAAGTATAAAAAAGAACGAATCCCATGAAAAAAAACAACACACCACCTGGCCAGTTGACCATTTGGCCATTTGACTAAGCCTGGCCATAATAGATGCATTCCAACAGGCAAAATAGAAATTAGTGTGTCTATTGGTATGCCAAACCAGTTAACATTTCTTTTGCCAGTTTTTCTCTTGGAACTGACAACTTACTGTTGTCGTTCTTCGTCTGTTACCTCTTTTATTTTTGCAGAGAAAATTGTATAGGTAATAATCAAATTTGCTTGCAGTCTTATATTTGTCTGTCTGTCCGTCAGTTTGTTACACATATTAATTTGTAGCCATCGTTACAAAGTGTACTTTTCAAGAATTGCTAGAAATACCGTTGGAAGATTGATTTCTTGAACTACATCGTCATCGAATGTCATTTAGTGTGGATAATTGTGAGCAACAATGATTCCAAAATGCCCAGGTGACTACGAGTAGTTAGAAGATAGAAGACGTGAATAGTAAGAGTTGGTCTTGGTTATCTCCGTGGGTTCTTTTGGAGTTGCCTTACTTTATTAATTTTTTTTAATGAATGACCAAGCAGTGTTTTGCTGTCTCATTAAAACTGACAAAAGAAAATTCGAGCTACAAACGGTGCAGTTTAGATAGCACTTTCCATTTTGGCTACGGAAGTGAAGTGAAAAAAACTGAATAACTGAATTATAATTTCAAGTCGGAGTGTATACTGGTTCGTTTGTCTTTCCACTTGGCCTACAGACCTTTTTAAGCCAAGAAAGGCTGTTAACATTTTATTATATGAATGTAAGTCTGTCGGTCAGTCGATTGTTGTTTTGATGATTCGTTTTAACTGTATCATTTTTTTTTCTCAATTGTAGAAATAAACGGAGCTAAAGAAATCCGAGGCAAAGAAACGAAAGTAAAATCAGTTTAATGGGCAGTTTATTTGAGCTTCTTATTATTGCTCTTTTTTTATTATTATTTTTTATTTCTTTAATTATAATGAACAGTGAGAGTATGTAATTTTTGTGAGGAAAAAGAATGATGAGAACTATGACTATGAATTTTAAGAAAAAAAGACTGGCGTTCTTGTGAGGGCTATGGCATGATTCAAACGAATTATAAGCAGGTGGTCGCCAATTAAAAAAAAAAAAACTTAGAGGAATAGGTGAACGATATGAGATTTGTGTTCGAGATAAAATGGGTATTGGAATAAAAAGTGAAAAATTAAAATTATTCTTTGAGATAAGGTGTTGGGAAAATAAATCGCTGGACGTGTTTGTTTCACAAATGGGAAGATTATCTCACGATTAATGGAAAATGAATAAGATAGCTCCGAATGCCTTGAGTGTCATTTTGGACATTCACCACAAGGAAAGCTGCTAAAAGATTAACCACCAAAAATGTTTATACTAGCTTGTTTACTAAATTCTTTCACAATTTTTTACGACTTGTCTTTTGAGGGTCTTTTTAACATGTATGCTAGAAGTTTTGTTATACAATTTTACGTGCACTAAAAGGCTTATGACTACACTTTAAATGTTTGAGCACAGTTCTATCGTTTTCGATAGTTGGAGAGGTTTTAAAAGAACTTATCTATGCACACTGGATTTGAATGCCTGACTATCGTAAAAAGAGGGAAATATTGGACTGCTTAAGACATTCGACATTCGTGTAGTGCGGCTTAAAAATATTCTCTTAATTTAACAATACGTTCTAAGTTGTGCTCAAGGTCAAGTTGATGGGCATTTCCTGAAGCGCGAGTAATACAGTTGGATTGTTAAGATTAAAATGTTTCTGTTACCCGTCTATGACATATCATTTTTGAAGCTCTTGTTTGAATTCTATCCAAGAGGCTCAAGTGGGTTATTAAAGCACCTGCCCAAATGTGGGAATTGTTCTCGGGCTTTGGAAGAATATAGGTCTTATAGATTACAACCAAGTTCGAAGGGCTGAAAAGTTTCTTGCAACGTACAAGGAAACCTAAACACTTAGCACCGTTTTCTGCGGCGTTGAAAATGTGGTCATTCCATACTAGGTGGCATGTGATGCCCATACCGAGAACTGAGAGAGCTGTTCGGTTTTCTCAATGCAAGTGCCACTCATGGAAAGCAGCGTGTAGGATGGGTTCTGATTAAACTACAGAAGACAGCATTGAGTTCTTGAAGTATTAAATTCTAAGTTATTTATGGTTCCACATTCAACAATGCTATCAAGATAAGATTTCAATGGGCTTATTATAAGCTTCCGTACTAGTTCCACATCCAAAGAACTAGGACATGCATGTGGAAACGAATGTGGTTAGCTGCGAGTACTGTCTCAGCAAAACAATTTAGTGGATTGAAATTTTCAGAAAAAAGATTATTGATGAATATGGAAAAGAGACTTAATGGAGCCCTGTTGCACACCAGCATTTATCTTATGAATTATAACCATCCAATGCAGATTTTATTGAGTGGTTCGAGAGATAACTTCTAATCTAACGAAGAGGATATGTATCAATACCAAATGAACGCATTTTCTTCATCCCAAACTCTCTTAAATGCTTTTGGAATATCAAGTGCAATAATCTTACTTTTTCCAAATCGATTTGAAGATTTGTACCACTGTTCGGTGAGATAAGCAATCAGATCACCAATTGACCTATTGCTACTATGCGTTCATTCTTCAAGATATTTCTTGAGCTCATAATTTATCAGGGATTCCATGACTTTCGTAGAAAAGACGTAAGTGCAATTCAACGTTTGTAATAGGAGAAAGAAGATTCGCCATTTAAAGGATAGGCTGTATAAATCCACTTGGAAAGAGACCTGAAGAGTTGGAAAGGTAGAACAGCGGGGAATTGTGTATATCAATTTCTTTCAATACTATTGCAGTATTGCAACTGTACAGGTACGAAAAGAGATTTGTCCCATAAGATCGTTAACGGCTTGAAGTACAGGAGGAGTTATGACACTTTGTGCTGCAAACAAACTGGCTTATTTTTGTGAACTGATATAATGAGTACCATTAAAGGCGAGCGTAGAAATCAAAGACGAAGTAGTGTTTCGAAAAATTTGTACAAATGGCCAATAAATTTTACTACCTTTGGGACATTGTAGTACTTTTCCTTGCTCATGTAATTTTGTTGGTCAAATGGGATCAATACAGGTTTTACTAGCTTGTTCGAACTTATTCCGTTTTTCATCTGTAACTTTAGCTCTGAAATCTTTTGACTTCTTAACGAAATATTTGAAAAGTGTGACGATAGAGTGAGATTAACCCAGGTTAGGATCTTACTCATTGCCAAGGAAGAATTCTTATAAAACTCGATCAGTCTCGTATCGAAATACTCCTTATGATTATGAGCTATCTATTTAAAGTTCACCAAACTTAGCATATGTAAATTACTGTCATATATGTTCAACAGAGAATGGTCAATTCACTGATTCTTTTCAGCATTTAGACTAGCATATGTAAATCTGGTAGGCAATTTCGTTAGCCGAATATCTAATGGCCTAGAGAGGAACTCCAAAAGTAAAGTTCATCAGAATTCCTTTTCATCAGTGTTTCTTCGAAACGATAAATTGATATTGCAATGAATGAAAGTTGAAAATCTATTTTTAGAATTCATAAGGAATTCTGTTTATTTTTCCGTTGAATGAAGCTGCTAGGGATATGAGAAAGAACTGGTACAAGGCTATATGTACATGTACATCCACTGATAAGATATTTTGACGTCTGGTTGAACTAGTATTTGTTTTGACAGACCTATAAAAGGTTCTCTGATTAGGGAAAGGAGAAGTTTTTCCTGACAAAAAGGTTGTTTCAGTAGCTGGCTTGACAACAGGGTGAAGATGGTTTTGCTATAGAGCCCCTTGTTCATTATGACTATGTTCGATCAGGAACTCAATATATGTATAAAGTTAAGAAGCAGAACAAGTTCTGATTTAAACACTAAAGATAAGACGAATATTTTAGAATTAAATTCAGATCTATGTATTGTCGCGACGAATAGCTGTAAGTTGCGACATTCAAAGAGGCTCCGAAAAATCTGTAAAACATAACAAAAAATTTGAAACTAAAGTACTTTATGTGGCGGTTCTAGTTTTAAAGTAATTATTGTAAGCTTTTAATAAAAAAATTTATTAAAGGCTAGATTTGTATGAATTCTTGGATTATACATACAAATTCAAAAAAAAAAAAAAAAAAACAGACCGAGACACTGTCTGCAAAAAAAAATTTTAAATCAAATAATCAGAATAGTGAATAATAAAATGAAATTTTATAAATTCTCGTATCTTGTGTCAAAAGAGACTAAAATTTATCTAGATATTTTAAAGATTAAATCAAGACACATTGATAAAAAAAAATTTTAAAAAATACAATGAAATCCTTTACTATTTAAAAAATTCTTTTTCATCTTTTAACTTTGGTATATATTTTTTAAATATTAAATCTACCAAACAGTGAGTTGATAGTTTTAGCAATCAATTTTTTGTTCACTGTTTTTAAAAAACATTTTTGGGCAAAACTGAAATTTCAAAATGAATATATTATAACTGATTTAAAGCATGTAAAAGAATGAAAAACGGGTCACTTTTATTTTAAATAAATATATAGGTATTTTTAGTATTTTAAATATTTATGTATAAACCTTACCTACACCAATTTAAATGTTTTTTTTTAGAGAAGTGCTAAATTCCTGATTAAATTTGATGCAAACTGAAAATAGGGGTACCTTTGGACTCACCAAAAAGATTATAAAAACAACAGAACAACATCATGAACTTATGGAATTCTTAGAAGCATTACGAGTATAAAAGTACATTCCTCAACTATCCAAATGGCTTGGTAACATTTTGACATTTTTTTTGACATTCTTAACTATTTCACACCAAGTATTAATTCAAATTAAAACATTTTATTTAAATATTAGAAAATGTAACCACAAAAAAATTAAAATTAAAATTATATCTACTAAGTTTTTGATTTTTGAAATTTTCAGTTCCCTGACTAAAACAATTTATTATTAAATACCAAGGCTATAAAGGAAGCACAAAACTTGAATACAATTCGATATAACTATATTTGACTGTAACTTTTTGCTTTCACTTGACAGGTAGAATTCCGATTCGTTTTTTTGATTTAAAAATAAATAATAAGAGTAAAGAGTTTTAAAATCTTTAAATTATATTGTCGCCTTTTTTGGTAACCACTAAACTAAAATATGGAAAATTTTTCAGGTGATTCAAAAATCAATTGAAAAATATAAAAAGAATTAAATTCTTAGAATTGTGATAGTTTTTAATCTGGTTCATAGGGACAAAAGACATAATGGTTTACTTACAAGACATTGATAGATACTCGTGTTTGAAATCGTGTTTCTTCTGAAATGCATTTATTTTTTTTAATTTGCACTTACAAGACTTTGAAAGGAAGTAGACGTTATAAATATTTTGTTTAATATTATGTATATAGTAGTTCAAGCGATTCGCCTGATTTTGATATAGTAAAATGAGAGGTCTTGACAGCTTTGTTCAAATGGTAATATCACCCATCTTATAAATGACTTGAGCACTAACGATAAAGGCAAATTCAACTACTATAACATTAGGGGGGCGTCCGAAATGCTATAATTAAAAACTAGAATTCCAGTTGAAATTTTTTGAAGGTCAAGTTTGTGAACCTTTAATACGAAGTATTAAGAGTCAAGTTAGGAACATTTTAATATATTTGAAGGGTTACTGACCCCTGTACTAATAAATCCTTTATAATAAAAAAAATATATTTAAGAAGATTAAATATACCAAAACAAAAAATTGACCCTGCTAAATGAGTTTATTATGAATAATTTTTGACAATTTTTCTGTGGAATAAATATCGACAAGCAAATGGATCGTGTTTTCTTAATTTTTTACAAATCATTTTTCATCATTTTCTGTCATCGTCAGATTTTGAAAATCTTGTCATGAGCTTCGTAGAGTGACGATTCTGTGGAAAATTTATATAACAAACACACTTAATCGAAGTCGTTATACGAGTATATTTCTGTTATGAAATATCGAAAAATTTGTATTCGTTTTTCGTCAAGCAATTTAATTCGTGTTTTATCTATGGAAACTATCAAAACTGATCGTGCCTCAATTCCCATCAGCAAATTGTCAACTCTCTGTAAAAAAGTTTTTTTTTTCAAGGGTATACTGCTCTTGCGAGGAATTGACAAATCCTCTGAAACTATACCTCTTGTCATGAAAAGTGCTGCGCTTTAGCCGTTCGGAATCGGCACAAAACTGTAGGTTCCCTCCATTCCTGGTAACTTGCACACAGGAATGGTTGAGAGTTCTAAGACACAATATCCTGATTCACTTCGAGATGGTGAACCACAAAATGTATTTTAAACTGTCAACATAAGACTAAAATTTCTTATTTCTGATACGTTTTAAGTTGACAAAAGAAAATTTGTCAGAAAATTCTGATAATATTAGATTTTTTATTTAATAGTTCATATACTGACAGCTTGTATATAATTTAGAATTTTGAAAATTATTGTCTCCAAATTAACAACTTAGTCAAATTATGTATGAGATACAAATTTGACAGAATCAATATTGTTAAAAATATACTATAGGATTTTTCATCAATGGTAAAATTAAAAATGAAATACTTTATTTTTTTTAAAAAGGTTTAAATAATTTTTTTTTACTTTTACACCGAAATATTTTAATAAGTGTGATTTTGCTTTAAAAATATTGATTCAGAAATTTAAGTATTCCAGTACTCCAGCTGAGGGCTATTAGCGTTTAGAACTATTTATTAATTTGGTAATTAAAAGCTTTTAAAGCTTATCAACTTTTTTTCAATTTAAAACATTTTTAACTAGAATTGTTCTAAAGTATTTTTTTGAATAAACTACCCCAGAACACATCTTAAAAAATGACGCTTTGTTCAAGACCCTAATGAGCCACATGTTTTTCAATATTTTTGAATGTCAAAGATACATATGAAGTTAGAACGATTCTAAAAAGATAAGATAGACCGTACGATGATTTCAACAATAAAATTAAATGTTAGTGATGCTTGATTGTATTAATATTTGCATCATATTGTTTTTAACCCGATGTCATACAAAATACAAAATTTCCTGGTATATCATTTGTATTATCAGTTTTTCACAAGATTATATATATGTATATATTTTTTTTCGCAGAATGGTAATTTTGAAAATTTTTAATTTCTAAAAAAAATTAAGAAAAAATTTATTTAAGAATAAAATATTCAGAAAAACGTTCTTCAATTACTCCATAGTTCACGATTTTCTAAAAACAAGATCAGATAGATTTGAAATATTTTTATATATATGTTATTTTAATTTTATATAAGAAAATATTATTTTTAAATAATTTTTCTAAGAACTTTTAAGTCGTTATCATCATTATTTGCATTATTTAATCTTCTTATTTTCTAATTTTGATATACAGAGTTCCAAATTTATTTTTTAACACTATCTTTAAACTAAAAAAAACATAAAATATTCAAATTGTTTATTGTTATATTAAATTGAAATTTAAATATCAAACTTTAAATTTTCGGAAATATTCAACTATCTTAAACAAAAAAACGTTTTTCTGTATAAACATATACAATACATATACATATGTATATGTATTATTTTTGAAAAAATATCAGACTTTTCAACTTAAAATACTAACTATTGTTTTATTTCAACTGAAACTTGTTTGTTATACCCTATTCTACCTTGCACATATATAATTCTCTTAAAAAAAAACACAACTTTATTAAAAAGAAAACTACAAAATTTGTGGCTTGTATGGATATCACAATAGTCTTTACTCCCCAAGTATTCCTGATAACAGTCACCATTTAATGTAAATCAGACAAAAAACCGTTAAATTCAAAAAAATATTTATCTTCAGGTTCGCGCAACAAGTCTTTCGTTTGAGAAATTTCATATAAAAGTTCTTTTGAATTAATCACTTACAATTTAATTTAGATATTTTTTCAGGACTCCTAGGTTAACTTCACAATATCCTTCTTATCACAAAGTGACACACACACTTTTAATCCTCTGTTTTAATTTTTTTTTTTTTCGGAAACAAATAGCACCACTACACAAAAAAGCAAACAAAATTACAATATCCCGAATTTGTTTTGTCAGAAAAATATCCTTTTTTGTTGGGATTGATTGGTTTTTTTTTTTCGGCCAAGTATGTTGAATGGCAGGATGGAGTTCCTTTTTTTTAAATTCCTTCTTTTGTTTTATTGAAAAAGAAAAGGAAGGTAAGCGAACTTGACCGTTGGAAGGTGACCGATTAACTAAAGCATACTCCAAGCTAATAAGTAGTTATATAAGTTCGAAGGCTTTTCTTTTAAGCAAGATCACTGTTAGTAGTGTACTAAGAAGTTCAAGCTCGAGCGGTACGTACATATACGTCTTTCGTTTGAAATCGAACGAAGAAGAATAAGCCGAAGAAGATATTTCCGTGGTGGTACAGAGCACCGGGCCAGGGACCAGGGTATTGTGTTGCTATAGGTTTTCTTTTCTTTCAATTTGTTTTGCTGTTGTTGACTTATTTTTTCACTCATGCTGCTGCTGCTGCTGTTGTTGCTTCTTTTG
This sequence comes from Philhelius festivus, assembly GCA_963931855.1. Taxonomy (NCBI): domain Eukaryota; kingdom Metazoa; phylum Arthropoda; class Insecta; order Diptera; family Syrphidae; genus Philhelius; species Philhelius festivus. The sequence goes on from OZ007555.1 coordinate 217,393,925, forward strand.
CTACCATAAAAGCATAAGCCGACCACGATTATGATGATGATGGTATTGTTGGCATATGTCTGCATTTTTTTTTTCTATAATTTTTTCCACTATCAAAACTAAAACGGACAACTTCAGTAGTTTCATTCAATTGAGTGGTTTTGTTGGTTTTTATGGAAGAGAGTTGACGAGACTCTCTCTTCTGTGTTCTTATCTTTTTGGCCACTTTCTTTGACTAAGACACAGACAGAATGAGTGCGAATGAGTGAATTCTTCTTCATTTCTTTTACGATCGTGCATTGGTTCTTTTTTCCATAACTATCTTCATACACATGTTCCCGGTGTATGGTTTGAGTTTAAAAGATGAAATAAACGTGCGTGCAAGTTAAGCGCGCCAAATGGCAGAACATGTGTGTGAAAGCATTTCTCTGGTTTTGTTTTGACTTTTGTTTCCGAATTCACCAACAGCAGTGGCGGCTGGTTGTTGGTGAATTCCGTCTTCAGTTTCATTCACAAATCCATTTGGTTTTGAGTGAGTGATAAAATAAAGAAAGCTTTGGCTTTTGAGTGAGTGACATGAACTATCAGATAAAGAACACCTGTTCATCATCATCAATGGTGTTAACAGGTATCTTGCTGTATTTGATGAATTATTACATTTTGTCATCATCTCGGCGTGTTGTCTTTAACACGAGCCGCGGGAACTGGAGCTGGGGGAATTGTATATTTTGTTTGATAAGACTTATTTTTTATTGAATCTTTGGATTGTTTTTTTGGAGCAGGTTTAATGTGGCAGCTTATTTCCCGTGCAAACGTGCGTGTATTGTACTTTCTACAAGAAAAAAAGTTGTGTAAGTGATTTTCATTTTACGGGTAAAATAATTGTTGTTCTTTTATTTAATTGAACTGCTTTCGAGATGTGGACGGGTGTAAGCTGATGGTTGACTTACAATTGCTGCACAAAAAGTGATGGAGGAAGTATCTCTAGGTAATTGTTAACATTTTCTCCGATCATGATTAGACTGTGAGGTATTTACCTAAACTGTTACATGACAAGTCTTGGAATTATAAACAGAAAATTGATCGAGATTTCTGTTTGATATTACATAAGAGTATTTGTCGTGATTTTTTGTTTACCATTTTAACATTCATATATACTATGGCTTCTTAGAATCTCATTTCTCATACAAGAATTTCAAATAAACGTTAAGACTTCATTTGTATATTTATAAGTTAATGGGTCTAATTGAATTCCTATAGGTACTACCAGCATCATTACAAAATATCAAAAAAATCAATAACAGACAGTTCAAGGGGTAAATAAGCATCGTATGTAAGCGATCGACCATTAAATTTGCCCTGAGGAGTTTTTTCAAGCCAAAGGGCTGGGTGATATGTGAACCCCCTATTAATTTTTTTCCAAACCCATAATTCCTTGGAAATCGATTGGTATACAAAACTTGTGTATCGAATGTTAAGACCTTCTAGTTCAAGTGGAAATCGAAAGACAAATAGAAGCTATGGGAATGTTAAACGATGGGAAAATGATTATCTTTTTTTTTCTTGCTAATTAGTTTAACATTCAAGAATTTATGCACACCTTCTACTTCTTATGCACAGCACATTGCAAGGCTGTTATAAAGGGGCTTGGGTTAACAACAAATTGAGCCTGTCCGTTATTTTAAGGAATGGGTAGTTTTATATTTTGACACAGATTTTTTATGATTATGGAGCAATTTTTAAAGGTTATAATTTATATTAATGACACTTAATGATGGAACGAAACAAAATTATTGCATAATTTTCATGAATCTAGATAAACGCTAGGGATTCTAGGTAGAATTTTTGTAGGACATAATATCTTACGCGTGGGTTTTGATTTAATTGTGTAAGCTCGTTATGTTTTAAATTTGAGGCTTTTTCATTATAAGTATATTGCATGCTTATTATACAATTAAACATTTTTTTTTGGAAAATAATTGAAAATTCTTTATTGGGCGTACAGTTATAACAAAACCACAACTCGCAATGATTCTAGACAGCTGAATTTAAAGTCCGTTATGAGCTTTTAATGTAATTATTCATGTATGCATATGTAATTATGAATTCCTTCAAAAACAAAATATTTTTAAATTATATGATCAAGTTAGCTAAGTATTTTTTAAACAATTATTTTGTGTAGATTTATACATAGGCTGACATAGTACGATAGTTGGAAAGTTCTAAATAGTGACTTTTGGTAGATTCACGTTTTCTGCGGTCGGCTAGTTTCTAGGTTTATACATCATGTTGAAAACGATTTATTACATTAAGCAATTTTCCAAAAATGTTTGACGCAGTAGATTTGCTAAAACTCGTCACTTGGTTGTTCAGCTTTTCCGATTGGAAGGTGCTTATTACGTCTCATGAAAGACCCTGACTACAACTCGTCTCTTTTGGCACATTCGAGTAGTAAGGCTAAAGAATCTCTGAATTAAACAGCACATTCGAAGTTAGGCTCAAGGTTCAACTCAAGGGCATTTCCGGAATTGCAAGTATTAAGGTTCATTGCTTTTATAGGAGAAAAGGAACTGGCTATTTCACTAAAAAAACAAAAAAAGGCTCAAAAAATGAAAGACAAGAAACATTACATTACATTTAGAAGCAGTCTCCAGGACGTCCGAAACAGAAGAGGTGCAGACATGGGAATTGCCCGGGACCACCATCAGATGGTTGCTACCGTAAAATTACGAACAGCTGCAGTTCGGAGATCCCAAGGAAACACCCGAATGCCCAAGTTCAACACCGATAGACTCAAGGATCGCGAAGTCCGCCAACAACTAGGGGACCATCTTTCACAAGAATTGAGAACAATCAGTAGCACGGAACCCACCTCCATCGAAAACCATTGGTGTGTTGTGAAAAATGTTTTCATATCAGGTGCTGAAAGTATAGTCGGTCGGTCGCAAGGAAGAAGTAGTGCCCGGCTTTCCGAAGAAACTTGGGCCAGGATCGAAGAAACAAAACAGCTCAAAGCTCGCATTGCAGCAACGTCAGCAGCAGGCAGAATCGAGCTAGAGTCTGCTTACCGTATGAAGATGAGAGAAGTTCACCGTAGCGTGCGACGTGACAAGCGTAACTATATCAACGCATTGGCAACAGAAGTAGAAGAGGCCGCAAGTAGGTGCGACAGTAGGACCGTCTACAGAATTACCAAAGAGCTAACTGGTGTCCAAAGCTCTAAAAAACACCTGGTAAAGGGCATAGACGGATCACTGCTAGTTCCCGATGAGGACCAGATCAAAAGGTGGAAGAAACACTTTTCTGCGGTTTTAAATCGCGTTTTCACCAGCGAAGTCAACCTAACACCCAATGAGCCGTCCGTAGTAACAAATTCCCGAATACGCACTGTACTCCCCAGTGAGAAATCTTAACCGCAATCAGAGCACTGAAGAACAACAAAGCGGTTGGACTTGACGGTATTCCCGCAGAGCTCTTACGAGCAGCGCCAACACCATCGTCTGAGCTCCTGCACCCACTCATAGAAAGAGCTTGGGAGACAAAAAGTTTTCCTGAGGAGTGGAAAAAGGGGATGATTGTCAAGCTTCCAAAGAAAGGAGACCTTACGCAGTGCGAAAACTGGAGGGGAATCTGCGTGCTGCCTGCTGTAGCGAAGGTTATAGCAAAAATCGTCCTAGGTCGAATAAAAGACCACCTAGAAGACACCCTTGACGTCGAACAAGCAGGTTTCCGCACTGGATCTTCCTGCGTGGATCACATCAGCACCTTACGGATCATCATCGAACAGTGCGTTGAATATCGATCACCACTTCACCTGCTGTTCATCGAATTCGAAAAGGCGTTTGACAGTGTCAATAGAGAATTTATTTGGCTTGCCTTGCGCAGGAGGGGCATTCCGGATAAATTGATCGCTATAATTAAGGCTACATATGAAGGATCCAAATGTCACGTTCTGCATAAAGGAAGGTTGTCAGAGGAGTTTGAAATCCAAAGTGGCGTTAGACAAGGTTGTATACTGTCACCAATACTGTTCCTGTTGTTAATAAGTGATGTGCTGCATGCAGCCTTGTCGACTTTAAATGGAGGAATTCAGTCGAATCTGCTATCACACCTGAAACATCAAGACTACGCGGATGACGTGTTCTTACTCTCTCATAGGATCATGGATCTCCATCAAATGACAACAAGGGTGTAGAAAGAAGCCGAAACCGTACGGCAAAAACTAAAAGGATCAGCCTTAGAACTTCCTCATCTACTCAAATAGATATTTCTGGACAGCCAGTAGAGACGGTAGAGAGTTTTCAATACCTTTTGGGTGTATTGTCTGTACTGATGGCGGGACCGAACTAGACATAACCAGCCGAATCGGGAAAGCAAAGGCTGCGTTCGGAATGCTGTCCAAAATATGGAGAAACAACTCTATAAGCCTAAAGACCAAGCTACGACTGTTCAGCTCCAATGTAGAATCCGTGCTTCTTTATGGATGCAGTACATGGGAAGTAACACCCACTGTCACAAGAAAGTTGCAAGCGTTCGTAAATAGATGTCTGCGAAACATCTTACCGATTTTCTGGCCTAACCGTATCTCCAATGATGAACTTCATGCGAGGACAGGTCAGGAACCCATCGACTCTATAATACGAAAACGTAAGTGGCAGTGGATTGGACATACGCTTCGAAAAAACCACGAGTGCATTGCGAGTCAAGCGATGCAATGGAATCCTCTCACGCAGCGAGGCAGAGGAGTGGGCCGACCCAGAAGTACTTGGCGAAGAACGGTCGAAGAGGAATCTGTACAACTGGGGAAGAGTTGGAGAGAGGTACATCTCCAGAAACCGTACACGATGGAGCGTAGGAGTAGTGGAGGCCCTATGCGCTATGCCCCGCAAGGGCACGGACACGGACGTAATAGGTCCGAGGACCTAAGTCAAGTAAGTAGCTTAGACTAATAAAGGCTTTACAGATTACGGCCAGATCAGAAGGGGTGAACAATTTTTGTGCAGTCAAATAAAACCTATACACTCAGCAGCGTTTTCTGTGGGTGGAACAGAAGACAACTTTTAGATGTTTAAGAATTAAATTCTACGTTGTTTATTGTTCCCCATTTTACAATGTTATCGAGATCAGAGTTTACTAAGCTTATTATACTCTTATCATACCAATGTTAGCTCACATCCGAAGGACAAGGACTTGAATCTGGAAACGAATATGAGAGGCTGGGAGTATTATCATCAGCAAAACAATTGAATGGATTATAAGTTTCAGATAGAAGATCATTGATGAATATGGGGAGAGAGAGACGGAGATTAAACGCAACCCTGTGGCACATCAGTATTTATTTTTCATGAATATTAGACTTAAATGCAATACAACTTCTATTGGGTAATTTTGAATCCAACGAAGAAGAGATTGATCAATACCAAATGCAAGCATTTTTGATAAGAGAACTTGATGCCAAACTCTATCAAAAACTTGTGAAATAACAAGTGCAAGAATCTTACTTTCTCCAACGATGAAATCATTTGTGCCACTATTGGATTAGATAAGCAATCTGATCTCCAGTACACCTACTCCTACAAAAGCCATACTACCGGCCATTTCTCAATATATTTCTTCAGCTGATCCTTTGTCAGAGCGTTTATTGAACTTGGGAAAAAGTGACGTGAGTGCAAATGGAAGAAGATTCGTCTTTTTTAGGGACAGGCTGGGAAAATGCTGTTTCCCATCCATACATCGAAAAGATATCAAAAGAATATGAAAGAACAAATAGCTTACGCATAGGTTTTGCCACCGTTGAAGATCTGCAGAATAATGGGAGGGATACTATCCGGTCCAGCGGAATTGCGTACATCGCACACTTGCGCACAAGGTTTATTAAGACTCTTCTAATGTTTAACACAACACGAGCAAAAAGGAAATAAGGGACAGAAGGTGTCGATGAACATTGGTTCTGAATGTTTGCAAGTTGAAATGGTAAGATAAATGAGACGTACGTCTAAATAAAGGCTCTTGGGTGAATACATATGAGCATTCCTAGAAAAATGGGTATCAAGGCTGAACTGATTGAGGGAAATGCAACTGGCGACTTTAAGTCAGCACTGCTTGTGAGAGAAATGATAAATCAAAGCAAAATCAACTAACGCTTTGTTGTCAATTCTTTAAAGTTACTGAAGAGAAATTTAGGCAGCACCTGCCCAAAGTGAGTTATGCTCAATTTTAGGGCATTTATAGGCCTAATAAGTTGTATCCAGATCAGAAGGGGTGAAAAATGTAGAACTGCGAGTACGAAAGAAGATTTATCCCATAAACGTCGTTTAATTAACAACATGCTGTGCGGCAAGCAAATTCGATTTTCCTTGTGAGCCGAATAGTATTTTGGACAATTTTACAAATGGCTAAGAATGTTACTGCTTTTCGGACATTGTAGCATTTTTTGCCTTAACTGTTGGTCATGCAAAAATTTGGTTCGTCGAATATGATCATTACAAGTCGTTCTTGCTTGCTTGAACTTCTTCGGGTTATCTTCAGTAGGAGTTGCTTCATAACAACGGAAACATACTTATCTAAGCCTAATAACCTCTTGACAGATCAAATCGAACCAATAAATCTTTTTCAGTTTGATAGATTTTGGGATACAATTTTCTCAATTCGAAAAGAAATAAGGGGAGTTTCTCCTTTTTCGGTGACCAAAAATGCATTTTTTCTAGTAAAATATGAATATGAAGAATATGTAGCTAAGACCGTTTGTCCGAATACTTTTTTTTTTAATTTAGAGAACGAGACCTACCTTTTTGTCTCGAAAATTGACATTTAGCGGTATTTTGAGCGTAGCATGTTATAAATATTTTTGAATTTGGCGCCTATATATCCATACCATGGTAAACAGAGATGCCATATGAACCACCAGGTGTCGACACATGTCGACACTTAGACACATGAGGCATAAACCACCGGGTGTCGACACATGAGCCATGACTCGAATAAAACTTTAAACGCGTTTTTCTCGAAGCCACGTTTTTCCAACTGTTTGAAACGATTACTTTAAAACTACTTGACGGATAGTCACAATTTTTTTTGTATTTTAAAGCTTATTCAATTTTTTGGAGTCTGGACCAAAATCAGGCTGATATATCCAAAACGCGCGAAGTTCTACCAATCCGTCCGAAACATGACGCAGTACACACCACGCTGCACATACTGCAAGGACGGAGAGGGAAATCTGATCACCGATCCTGAAAGCATACTGGAGCGATGGGAAGTGTACTTTAATGAATTGCTAAATGGTCAGCTCACTGCAGAAGTGGAGGCTCTACTACTTCAAGAAGAATACCCTATGTTGCCGCCACCAAGCATAGAAGAGGTTGAGAAGGTTATAGGCCGGCTTAAGAAAAACAAAGTCCCGGGAGCCGATGGCATACCAGCCGAATTATTCCATCACGGCGGGCCAGCCTTACGTCAAGCAATTCATGATATTATAGTACACGTATGGGAGCAGGAAGAAATGCCAGAAGACTGGCGAAAAGGTTTAATATGCCCCATACATAAGAAGGGAGATGTCACAACGTGCAGCAATTATAGAGGTATAACGTTGTTGACTACTGCCTATAAGATACTCTCCTCTAACCTACAAGACCGGATAACCGCATACGCTAAAACCGTTATCGGACAATATCAGTGTGGTTTCATTCCAGGCAAATCATCAACTGATCAGATCTTTACCCTTAGGCAGGCGATGGAAAAATGTCTAGAATTTAACATCCCAACATACCATCTGTTTATAGACTTTAAGGCCGCCTATGATAGCATAGCCAAGGTAGAACTTTACAAAGCCATGAGAGAATTCGGCATCTCAAATAAATTGACACGACTATGTAGGTTGACCATGACCAACGTAACAAGCCAAGTGAAAATAGCCGGATTGCTATCCAGACCAATCAACATCTTTAATGGACTCGGACAAGGGGACGGTTTGGCCTACCTCCTCTTCAACCTGGCGTTGGAGAAAGCAATCCGTGACTCTGGCACGGCAACAAGAGGGACTATCGTCAACGCAGACGACATCGACATCATCGGAAGAACCGAACAAGCTGTACACGATTCCTTCATCCAGATCGAGCAGGCGGCACAAAATCTGGGGCTGGACATTATTGAAGGTAAAACAAAGTACATGGTGGCGTCGAATGCGAGAGGAACAGTTGGTCAAACAATCAAGGTAGCGGAGCACGAATTTGAAGTGGTACAATCCTTTAAATACCTTGGGTCAATAGTAGCAGCCGATAACAATATAGAAGAAGAAATACGCGGGCGGCTTCTCAAATCCAACAGAGCCTACTATAGTCTGTCAAAGCTCTTCAAATCCAGAAATCTCACCATAACTTCAAAACTGCTTCTGTACAGGACCATGGTCCTGCCAGTCCTCACATATGTATCCGAGACTTGGGTGCTTAGCAAAAGGCACTCCGACCTCTTAGCTGCGTTCGAGAGAAAAGTCTTAAGGAGAATTGTTGGCCCCGTATGTGAGGAAGGACGATTCCGGAGACGGTACAATCATGAACTGTACGCAATCTACCTTGAAGCAGATATCGTGACAAAAATTAAGCTCGGTAGACTCCGGTGGGCAGGGCACCTAGCTCGCATGAGCGAAGAGGAACCTGCTCAGAAAGTTCTTTGTGGTACATTCTATGGTAGACGACAGCGTGGTAGACCATGCTTGCGCTGGAGAGATGGCGTAGACCAGGACGCCCGAAGCCTTGGGGTGCACAACTGGATGGCGTCGGCTAAAGACCGGGATAGGTGGAGAGACTTGTTGAAAGAGGCCAGGACCGGAACCCGGTTGTCGAGCCGATGATGATGAAGAAGAGCGAACAAAAGTGGAAAAAACGAACACTAAAATTCAAGCGTCCGCCATTTTTTTAATGACTTTTTTTTATTTGACTTTGGGCAATTATTTTGGTCGAGACTCTAACTACACTCTTCTTTTTTATAAAAAAATTTTGATTTTTTAATTTTCGATCATTTATGCAGGAGCTAGAGTTTGCCAACAGCAAACAACTTTTTTTGGAGGTGGTCTCGTTCCGAGGCGCATTGTTTCTTAACGGCCCGGTATCTTTCGATGAGAACCTCTCTTTAAATTTGTAATAATATTTGCAGTCCACATGACTATCGAGGAAGCATAGCGACCAGTTTAAGTTCCTGAAGAAATCTTTGAGACCGTCCGAGTGCCAATCGGTTCACTTTGGAATTTTTCTCTAACTAGGTTTTGTTGACAAGAGAAATTCGCAGATATGACACAATGATCTGATCTGATCTAGAGCTGATAATGCACTAAAAAGCCCATGTATCCGGGTCGTATGTAAGGAATCCGAGAAGAAATCAATTTTAAGCTACGGGATTAGTTTTTCACCGGTTTTGGAGTATTTTTGGATAATTTTTTTTCTTATTTCTAACAGGAACATAGTTGACTCTGTTTTGACTCAGTTGACTGTGAGGACATTGTCAATATGCAATTTTTATTAAATTCAGTTCATCTTACATCGATTTCTTCACAAAAATCCAATGTGAACTATACGCAACCGATATTAAAATTGTAATCATTAACATTGAAAGATTTTGCCCGTATCCTGGCATTGATTCTATGTGAATGTTTTTATAATACAAACTCTATATATTACTGAAATAAATCATCTGAGATCGCCGGGACGAAACGCTAATTTTTGTTGACTAAAGGCCAAAACACCTATTTTGTATCAATACTCGTAATTCAACAAGTCTTCTACGTAGCTGATTTATTTCAGTAGTATATACAGTTTGTATTTTAAAAACCTTCATACTGATTTCTTATTCATCTAAAGTCACGATAAAAATGCAGGGAATTATGTACTCTTTATATAAATGCAACCACGAAGCTAAAATATAAAGAAATGTGAAAGAAATAATGCACTTATGTTAATAGATTAACAATATAATTAAATCACTAATTTATTGCTGTTTTATAATCATAAGAATAATTTACAGCAATAAATAGCTAAAATACCTCAAAACCTTTTAATGGTGTTTTGTCAGTCATGAAAATCGAGCATAAGATTAAATATTTTGAACTCCGAGCATTTGGGTTGGTCACTATATGATAACATATTCTTCTTAAAATAACCTGATTACATATTTATGAACCTACTGGCCCATCAACAAGAACAAAATTATTATATCTACCTATTCACTATTCGAACAGTTTTACACGTCACTTCTAATGGAATTTGTACTTAGTGTTATGAACTGAGAACTTGCAGACCTGAGAAACAAACACACATTATAGTCTGGGAGCTTGGGTTCCATTTATCATAATGAATTTTTTTGGTTTTTAGTTGCCTCAAAATAAATAATATGGTGTTATGAAAAGCCCAAGGAATTTCAATACCACTAGTGGACTATCATCTCATAGTCTAGAGTTTTTAAGAAAGAAGATTTCCGAATATCGAAAAATATCCAAGTTGACAGAGATTATTCGAAAGGTGCACAAAGACACTTAGAACAGTTTTCTAATATTGTGGGAAGGATCCCGCATCAACACCAGAAATTGAATTTGGCTTAAAAAAGTTAAGTGTGCTTAAAACACCAAAGTGTTCCAAATATACAGATCGAATATTTACCTAAGGGTCATTCCCCGGAGGTTGAGTGAAAATTGTGGTTCAAGAAATTCAGCAAAGACCTGCAGTCTTATAAAGTTCAGTGGATTCAACATTACTGAAATTCATAGAGTTTGGGATTCCAAGGGATTTACGTTTTGTGTTTATGAAATACCAGACACGTTTATTAAAGAAATTATAAAATAAGGAGAGACCAGAAACATTATGACGCTATTCAAGAGGGAAAAATTTCTTGAATTAAAACAAATGATCTTGCTGGAATAGGTACCACTAGTTGAGCCCGATGCTCAACTTAGATCTCCTCTTTATTCTCAAATTGATGTTGTTTCATTCAAACCTTTAATATCTCGCATACTTTCCTTCTCTTACGTGTAATTTTGAACGACTGAACTGGTATTGATTGAATTATAAATTCTGGTTGTTTGAGCTACTAGCAACTTTATGACATTTATTTGTGTGGATTTATGTATGTATTTGCCAGTTTATCTATTTTTACTTTCATATAAAACAAAAATTCGGAGTTTTAATTAAACGTAAATTTCGACGATAGTGGTTTCGGTCATGAAATAATCAGTTTCTGCGTCCATCCATCGCTGGGACTCTATGTCAATTTCATATCAAATTAGATTCTTAACGAGTACAGTAGACCAATTTGCTTTAAATTGTTCTGGAGCATTTATTTTTGATTCCCAAAGAGGAGAAATTCCAAACTTTTTGTTTTAGTTCATCTAGAAAAGGATGATGTTATACAGGTTCCGGCAGCGAGGTATGGAATATTTGAACGGGGCGTCAAGCGAGGTGGGGGGAACCGTATTGTTATAAGTATGGGAAGTATCGACTCGTTGCGAGATGCCATTTCAGTAACCATGGAGCCGTGGTCGATTGCGCATGGTGTGTTTGTTTACAACACATTCATTGAAACGGGCCGTTTGGTCATTGAAACACAGAGACGATTCCGAAATCATTTTAATATTGGCCGCCACGGTCGTGTTCCAAATTTTGATACGATTATGAGGTGGGTGAATAGCTTTCACAGAACTGGTTCTTTGAGACCAGGGGCCGAATTACCGCTTCAGTGACGAGTGAGTGAGTCCCATCAGTGATCGAATGAAAATGTAAAATTGGAGTAATTTATTGCTCGATAACGTAAGCGGTAATGCCAAACTCACATAATTCAGTCACGTATTACTCGATAACTGATGCGGTAATTTGGCCCCAGGAACTGCGCGAGCAGGTGATCGAACGGTAAAGACAGAAAATATTAAAGAAGTGCATCAAGCAGTTGAAACCAGCCCTCGTCTATCGGTTGTATGTCACGCTGGGGCTCTACGGATGTCAGAACTGAGAAGATGACGTATCAACTTGAATACTGAATATTATCAGGAACAGAGGGGACTTACTTTTTGTCGAGTTCGAACGTTTAAGATGAGTTGCATTTTTAATGAAAAGAAATTCTATTGGAATATTTGTGACTTCCTTGCCAGAGGTCATGAAAAAAAAAACTTTCTTGCAACCGTTGAAGGTCGAACACAAGAAGCATATCGCACCCTTAGAATGAAAGTGACCTAACTGAAAAATAGCAATTTTTTTTGTATTTATTTATTTATTTATTTATTTATTTATTTCATCTACCAGCAAAGCCTTATAGATTACAATATAATTAAAGAATAAAATTACTTAATCTACTATTACTACTAATGTTTTTGAAGCAGTTTCTTGAAAGATATTTTGACATAGTTCATTAAATGTTGAAATAGCCCTCGATACTGGCTCATTTTGACCGTAATTTGTTCTATGTAAAGGCTGAAAAAGAAACTGTCTTTCCCTTATATTTCTAGAAGGAGCGTATATGGGTATCATAAGCAAAAGAGCAGGACTTTTTATATGATAACATAGCAAAAATCTCTTATAAACATGGCATCATGTGCAGTTCTTCTTTTTTGCAGTGGCAGGATTCCTAAAAGTTTACATCTTGCATCATACGATGGTAAAAAATTTCATCCCATTTTCCAAAAAATATACTTTGTAAACCTTCTTTGAACATTTTAAATGCGATTGGAAAGAATTTGATAAGCTGGATTCCAAATTATATCAGAATATTTAAGAATGGATCTTACTAACGACATATATAATGTTAGAAGTGTGTGAGGGTCAGTGAAATCTTTAAAATTCCTTTTAATGAAACCTACAATTGAATTCGCCTTTGACACAATATGGTCAATATGTAAATTGAAAGATAGCTTGGAATCAATGATGACGCCAAGATCTTTAATTTTATCTACCCTTCCCAGAGTGCTATCACCAAGGGAATGATAATCTAAAATAATATTATAACCTTTACAAAAAGTAATTACATTACATTTGGCTATATTTAAATTCAAACACTTACTTAAACACCAATTTGACAATTGATTTATGTCGTGTTGAATAAGTAGGCAATTGTCTATTAAGAGCTTGATATCGTCTGCAAATATCAGACAAAAACAAAACTTAAACACCGATACTAAGTCATTGATAAAGACAATAAAAAGCAATGGTCCAATATGGCTGCCTTGAGGCACTCCGGAAGAACAGCAAATAGGCATTGAACATTTATCATCGATTATTACTCTTTGGCTTCTACATTGCAGAGTGAAATCCAAACATATTTAGTTTCTTAATAAGTAAAAGATGGTTAACGGAGTCAAAGGCTTTGCTAAAATCAGTATAAATAGCATCAACCTGGTAAGCCTTTTCAACTTCGTTTAATATATATGAAGTGAAGTATGCCAGATTGGAAGCCGTTGAGTGCCCAGCTACGAATCCATGCTGAAATTCAGAAATGTATTCTTTGACGTGAATCTCAATTTAACTATGCTTTCAAAAAGTTTTGGTATTGATAAAAGTTTCCAAATTCCTCTGTAATTATCAAAGATATTTTCCATTCCTCAATAAAAATGCCATTAAGCAGCAAATTATTGAAAATGATGTACAGAGGTTGGGTCATCGACACGAAGCATTGTTTCACAATTATTGCAGGAATACTATCTACTCCTGGTTTTAAATTTGGTTTAAAATTAAAAAGTGCTGAAGTTGAACTTCAGATAATTCTAACTGTAGTGAGCAAATATCAACACGAGGTATAACACGAGATACAAACCTAGAGTTGAAACTAGAATCTGAATAAACAGACTGAAAAAAGTTAGCAAATAATTCAAGAGTTTGGTTAACATTGTTGGACTCAGAGTTTTTATATGTCATAGTCTTAGCTAAACCTAATGATGACTTTTTAGTTGAAATATACGACCAAAAACTTTTTGAATCATTTTTTAATTTATTTTCGATATCTAAGATATAATTTTTATATAAGAATTTACTTAAAATTTCGAACTCTTTCCTACGATCGAGAAAAATCTTTGGTATGAGCCTTATTTTTTAAGTTTTTCAAGTGAGACAGTCGCTTATAGACTAAGAGCCCACAGCAATTTTTGGGTGCGATTGATAACAAAAAATAATTAGCATAATTAGAAAGGCCTTTTATAGTTATTTACAAATATGAAAGTCTTGCATACTCTCGTGGGAGCAATAGTGCATAATAGTGCATCAAGTATGCAGTTCTTTCCAATTCCAAATAATTGTGAAAACAACTTTGCCAAAATGTAGAGTTAAGCCCCCTGATTGAAAATATCGAGGTCCAAGACGTTTTACAGACAGCCTTCTGCCTGCCAGACGCAATAAGAATAGCGTACTTCTTGCACTAAGAAGGCCACCTTCAAATCTTCTTGGACCTCGATATTGGATATCAGGGCACTTAGCTGTTCATTTTTAAGTTATGGCAAATTTTGTTTCCCAATTTTTTAGAATTTGGAAAGAACTGCATACTTGATGCACTATAATGCACTATTGCGCCCGCTAGAGTATGCAAGACGTTCACATTCATAAATAACTATAAAAGGCCTGTCTAATTATGCTAATTATTTTTTGTTATCAATCACACCCAAAAATTGCTGTGGGCTCTCGGTCTATTATTATACCACGGAGGCTTAGGCAGTTTTTTTTTTCTGTATTAAGGATACAAATATCTCAAATGCACTTTTTAGTATGCCAACAAATTTACTATGCATTTTATTTGTGTTCAGATTTGCAAATTCAAAATTCCATTATAAGAATTTAATTCAGTAAAGTTTGTTTTAGCAAAATTTAAAGATTTAAGTGATTTAGTATTAAATTCTAAATAATAATATTTTTCAATACAGATCATAATTTGCTTATGGTGAATAGAATCGTTAACAAGTTCAAATGATCAAAAACATTTCCTTTAAAATCATCGGTACAGGTAAAGACTAAATCTATAAAATATTATTTAATGAATTAACAACATTGTTTACTTGACTAAAATTTAAAGAGTACAAGTGGTCAATAAATTGAAATTCAAAATCATTTCTCATATTACATGGAACCAAAAGTTTATCTTCGTTTGACCAATACCAGTTTATATCCGAAAGGTTAAAATCGCCAATGATGCAGATATTATTAGATTTAGAGCTTATTTTATATATAAACTAGCAATAAAATAGAAAGATTTCGAAGACATCTGAATGGAAACACACAGCTGCTCCACATGTTGAACAGGTAATTTAATTTGTCTGCCAGCCAAGACAATACGAGTAGCTATCAGGACTCCGCCACCGCGTTCATAGGCGGAGGTGCATCGATCCCATCGAAAAACGTTATAAAATCTACTGTCAAACAATTCTGTTGATTTAATTGCAGTATAAAGCCATGTTTCAGTGATAACAATTACATCATATTCAGTATCATTTGAACTATTAAAAAGGCTGGACACCTTAGTTTTCTCAAGCCACTTGAATTGTGGTAGTATACTTTCAATTCATTGTGGGAAATGAGCAATAAAATCTTCAAGAAAGTATAGTTTTGAGTCTCAAATTATACAGCTCTGATTGTACCATCTTCAGCTGCAATTTTACCAGCATCATTGATTGCCAAGAACATCTTTTGTTTCTGGAGTGTTTGAGAGTATACCAGGAGGCCAAAGCATTGGATAAGTATCAACACTCAAAGGCATGACCAGTTCAGACAAAGAGGACAACAAGAAAATCAAAATTAAATTAAAGTTAAGCAAATGTATAATTCCTTGAAACTCAGGAAGAATTTTGTGCAAAGTTTTGTACTAGATATATGTAGTAATTTCACGTAATTTTTTCATGTTAATCCAAGTTCTCAAGTAAAAAAATCAAATCTACGTTAAATGAAAGAGTATCACTCCAAAATTATTTTAATCGGAGCAACGCTACCCCCTGGACTATAAACAAACAGAACAAACTCACCTTCGATTCTTTGACACACATTCGAGTCTAGTTGTTATTCGGTAATAACTCTTTGATGTTATGATGGCAGCAGACCTTAACCTAAATCTAACCGATGCATTACACGAAACAACTCCGAATGAATGTCATTTGAGTTGTCATTAGATGGAGGCACAACATTCTCGGCACACATAGCTTCCTGTTAAAATCTAATGGACCAACACCAAAGCACTTGCAACGCAGAAGAGAATTTCACTAGAACTCTCTTCGAAAATTTCAATTATCACTGCACCATTACTCAGTTGCAAGAATGTGTTGAACTAATAATGGAAGCCTTTGTGTCTGCCGCACCACCATTAGGCCCTGACAGCGCGCCAGCAGCGCAGCGACTTCACTCCTCTACTCAATGACAACACCAAAATTGCATGCGCCAAGCTACCAGTCATGCTGTCTTTTGCTCCCGATTCCCAACAACCATTGGGGACAATGGAATCTGCAACTAAGTCCCTGAATGGGACCAATGCGATGGTTGCTGCGATGCATCAGAAAGTATAAGTCAGTTGTGGAGTTTGTGGCGGCTTAACTCTGACCTAAATATATGAAACTAAACCACTTAAAATACAACCTGATTCGATGGATGTTTTTTTAATTTATTTTTTTTTTCTTTGCTTTCGGGAACTGGGTCTGGGATGCAGGGACCCAAATGACTTTTAACCACCAGCTCCCCTAACACACTTCGATCCACCGGATGCGGCTCGCACCACAAACAAAACTAAAATCCTTTCACCTTTTAATGGATTTCGCGTGTCAGAGGGACGTGTCTTGTGTTATTTGGTTTGAGTGTAAGCCCTTTATGTTGAATGACATGCAACAAGTATCTCGAAATCGATAACCACACACTGCACGGAGGGTAATGACCGCATTAAATGGGAGTCCTTAATTTTTGGGCGTTATCTCTCTCGAGCAAGTTGAATTTTTGGTTAATTAAAGTTGACTGACCCAGATTGTGCCTGAAGGAAGAATCAGTGAATGGAAAAGGATGAACGGAAAAAAAACATTAATAATAATTAGAGTAAGGAGTGCATTGATTTAAATTTTGGTGTAAGAGAAGATTTGGGTTAATGGACTGGAATTTGACAGCATGCGATTGTGTGTAGGTACGTGTGCCTGAGGACTTTGATTTATGTTTTACAGAAAAAGATAACTATCAGGTGTCATGTTCTTCTCGTACCTTTGACCAAAAGATACCGCATGAACCAATCGAGGTATTGATTATTTTTATTGAAGTGCAATGCGATCTCTATATCTATTGTGCCCCGTGTAGAGTTTCGGTTTTGTTTCAAAGATGGAAGGTCCCTCTCTTCTATCTGGTGTCTATGTCTTTGGTTTTAAATTTATTTCAAATCACATTTTCTCCAATTCCACAGTAGAGCTTAGTTCACGTTAGGGATGTCGTTGCTCCTATTTTTTGAACTAGTCTGTATTTTCATTTCACTTGATACCTTTTCCTACATCTCTCTCGGGAGCCAATGAAGTGTGACCTTAATATTTTAGCGTTCTCACCACACTAATCGAACGGCATAGGAATTTATCGCTTTGAGTGGACTTGGCTGTCCGACATGATGGGAAGGTATTGGTTACAGTAGTTTTTTTTGAAGATTTTGTACGGCAAATTTTCACTGCCACCTGGTAGAAGAATTCCCCATCGATGGAAAAAGTTGGGTTCTGAACATAAAAATGTCTGCACCTTTGCCTTGAGACGTTCTCGATCCATAAATATATCATTTGGTGACATTTGCATTAAAATAGTAGCTCACTATTTCGCCTGCCGTTCGAAAGTTTTTCTCCAAGATAAGCTTTTTAATCTCGCCATTTTTTGGATGATACTGAGGACCTAGAAATGGGTTCTCTTTCTCTTGGCAGGTAGGTATAAATGGCGACCACTGTAAGTCTAGTTCTGTGGCCCAATTAACACTGATGTGAGCCATTCAGGTACCATAACTCGTATAAAGCTTTGGATGAAATTGATATGGAGATTTGTGAACAGTCCCACCGAGTCATCCAGTTTGTTTGGATTAACTTCAAAAATATAAAAGGATGTAGTAAGTTCTAATGTCTCTCTTTTATTGTGTGTTTGATTTAGCGATCATCTGGAAATTGTATCACTCACTCAAATGGACCACCACACTCATCCGATACCATCCACACTGTGCCAAGCTAAGCAGCTTGTTGACTTGTGCTGAAACAATAGCCAATTCGATTGAGTGATCTTCTTGCCCCCCACACATTAAACCTCCATAGAAGCCCTCAGTCCGCTAGCAATCGATTTTAGGGGTTCAACGGAGGGCACGGCACAGAAGTAACCTAAGTGTGTCCTAGAGACATTTTGTCGCGTCTTTGATCTTCATTTTCGAAAGTTCGTCAATGCCGTCAAAAAATGCCCTTACTAATGATTGTGCTCTAAATTTGGCCAGATCAGTGTATTTGCAGAGGAAATAGGGGTACGGGACTGTTTCCTTTTTCCGCTGGTCAATATACAGCTATGACAGTTAGTGTTGTTTGGAATACCTAGCATTTCTGCATGCTCTCCTATTGGCCAGTGTCCGCAACAGGTAGCTAGAATCCTGACTATGTCTTGCCTGTGGCTGCAAATTAGATCAAGTGTTCAAGGCTTATTATAGGTGGGCGAAATATTTCTAGATATAAACTGTTCCACCTACTCGTACGATTTGATTCTTTAAGAAAAATTGAGAGAAACATTGCCCTTCATAACTCCGAACGGGATGTTGAAGTGAGTGAAGTGTAGTGAGGTATGAAGGATTGATCCCTGTCTGGTGTTTTGGGGCTGCTATTCTCACAGCCCAGAAAGTATGTCGCCATTAATAGGTCCAATGACTCAGCCGAAGATATTGTCCAGAGTCCATCAGTTTTTTTACTTGCGACTTATAGGTACTATAAGGCAAGTTATGCATTCGTAAAAAAAAATTGAACTCGAGATTTTGATCAAAGTTGACATTACGATGATAGCGAAGACTAAAAAAGTGGGTCTCGCAATTCTGTCAGTTTGTCTGTCTGTTCGACTACAGCCTAAACGGCTCGGCCGATTTTCTTTAAACTTGGTAGATATCACTTTTAATTTTTTCCCCCCACACATTTTTTTCTTTTTTTTTTAAGACCAAAAATAACGGTACCTGCCATACGAATTTTTTTCGAAATTTTTTAAATATTTTTTTTTTCTCAAAAACTGTTCGACAGATTTTAAAAATAAAAATACAGAAAAATTTCATTTAGTCAAAGCTCGGTATAGGTTAAAAAAAATTTTTCCGAAAAATGGTTATTGAGGGTACCCCCCATGGAACCATTTTTTTGTTTTTGATTTTCTCAAAAACGGTAAAACCGATTTTGATAATTTTTTTTTTCAAAACTCAATATACTTATTTCGAAAACAGCATGCTAGATTTTTTTTAAACTTGATAAATAAAAGTTTCTTAACATAATATACAAGATGTGAGAAAAAAACATTTATTTTACCTAAAAATAAAGGTACCTACCATACAAATGCTAAAAAAAAATAATAGAGAACAGCTGCACCGTGCCATGTCGAGTTTTGGTATACCTACCAACCTGATACGCCTTATCAGGATGACGTTGGAAAATGACCGTTGCTCCGTCAAAATTGGGAGAAATTCAACCGAAACCTTCGAAACCACCAGAGGACTTCAACAAGGTGACGCGCTTTTATGTAGCTGTTTTAATATTGGTTTTGAGAGAGTAGTGTACAATACTCGGGCCAACACCAATGGCACTATCTTTCAAAAGTCCAATCAATATCTTGGATACACGGATGACTTCGACATAATGGGAAGATCCAAGCGAGCAGTTACGGGTACCTTTTCTAGTATGGAGTCAGAAGCGTACAAAATGGGTCTTGTGATCAATGAGGAGAAGACGAAGTATATGCTGTCATCAAATAAAGCCAATTCCCACCGCAGACTTGGTCAGAACGTGACTATTGATAGATATAATTTCTATGTCGTCAGAGAATTTGTCTACCTTTGTACCGCTGTGAGCTCTGCAAATAACATCAGTGCTGAAATCAAACGTAGATTAACTCTTGCTAATCGCTGTTTCTTTGCGCTAAGTAAACAATTGAGAAATAAAGCCCTATCGAGAAATACCAAGCAGACGCTATACAAAACCTGATCATCCCGGTCTTGCTATATGGTGCAGAAGCATGGACCCTTTCCCAGGCGGATGAAAGCTTTAGGCGAGAGAAAGGTTCTACGAACGATTTATGGTCCAGTTTCTGTCGATAGGCAAAATAACATCTGGGGAAGACGATACAATCATGAATTGTACGAGATGTACAGCGACGTGCCCCTAGTCAAGAAAATACGTATTCAGCGGTTAAGATGTCTAGGGCATGTAGAGCGGATAAACACCGACGCTCCATCCCGTAAGGTATTCAACGCTATGCCAGAGGGTTCGGAAAACAGAGGCAGACCTCATCTCCGGTGGCGTGATCAAGTTAACGGAGATTTAAGGCAACTTGGAACTTGAAACTGGAGGCAGTACGCTAAAGATCGAGACTGCTGGCGGGGTTTACTATTTGAGGCCCAGGCGAAGCCCGCACTGTAGCGCCAACTAAAGTAAAGTAAATTAAGTGATAAAACTTATTTTTAAGGCAGATATTTAATATTTTTGTTCTCATTTTTCTTAGGTTATTTTCGGATTTATTTGATTGGGCAAGAGACATTAAAAACAATATTCACTGACGCTTCAAAAAATTTCTTTTTTTTGACACATGGTCTAAAGTTCAATCTACACTCAGATTCAGAGTTTAGAATAAACTATGTGGCTGAACTTCTTCAAGTCAATTATTTTGTGATTTTTAAAAGGTAGAGGAGTTTCGGCTTCGAAATTTATGTTGAGGATAATGCATCTGTGTTTTGAATAGATTTCTGAAGGGAATTTCCTACAATTTGATTAAATTTTTTATTTAAGATCGTTAACATCTTGTACATCCTCACATCCGTTCTAATTTTCCTACCTGAGAAAAAAATATTGGAAGTATTACTTCTGTTGCAGATCGTCAAGTTAGTTTCAATTAAGAATTTGGAAGGGGTCTCACCTCGTTCATTGATTTCTGAGCTACCCCAAACCCCACAGAGTATGCCGTGCATTAGCACCAGATATAAGCCTTCTGCATTTTTTCTGCATAATTGAGCTCTATACAGCATGATGGAAGAAGCAATAAAGAAATAGCTCTCTTCGTCTCAGCTAATTTAGTCTCAAAATGCTATTTGAAGTTAGGACTAGGACAGATCACAGCACCGAAATACTTATACTCTCCAACAATTTCCAAATTCTGATCATCCCATCTCTGAAGATCATAATTTTAGAATTTCCAAGGTTTACAGTCAGGTTCGAAATATCACAGTTGCGCTCCAGACGGTTGGTCATCAGTTGCATTTCTTTAAATGATTCTACCAGAAAAACAATGTCATCGGCGAAAATGAGTCACGTTATTTGTCATCCTCCGAACTCTATGCTTCTATCCTCCCTCCAACTTTCTCGACAATATCATTTAAAAAAAAAAAATAAAGAGCATAGTACTCAACACACATCCTTGCCTGACTCCCATTTGCGTTTCAAATTAATCCGAAGTAAATTACCCATTTCAAACATAGGACAGATTGTTTCCATACATCGCTTGCCCAAAGTATTGAGCTTATAAAATAATAATTCACGGGAAATGGATTCAAAGGCAGCTTGGAAACCTACGTAAATCACATATACGAGTAGCTTCTTCTTTTTGCTTCTAAAGTAAATATCAATGTGAAATAATGTGAAAATCTGATCTATGTATAGTCGAGTGGTTATTTCTAAAACCAGCTTGAAACATGTACTTACAGCCTTATTTATTATTTGCCACTAATACTGTGTTTAACCTCGGAATAGTTAAACCGAGCCGAAGCACTTACTTCGGGCTTACGCCACGTCAAACAAATCCTTATTTAAAATTATTTTCTTATCCGTTTTAGCTACGCCTTCGTTATGTCAAATATACTGGGAAAAAAGTGACAAATCTAAAACTATGGTTATTATACACCTAAATCAAACCCCAGCTGATTTTCATTATTATGCATATTATTATCATTGTATGCATATTGGAAATTGGATACATTTAAAATTGGATTGTATAAAGTTCAAATCCAATAAATGAATGTACCAACCACATTGCGTTCCCAATACCGTACAACTTTAGAGCGTTTGGAAAATATAAATAATTTATTAATGCAAAATATCTATCCTTTTTGTCTTAGTAACAAACGAAAAAAAAAAATAGTTTACACTCCTTTTTGTAAATTTTACAAGATGTCATCTCAAAATGACATTTAGATACTAAAACGGCCTTAAACCTCCTATGAACCAGTTTTAGCTAATTCCACCGCTATTCCTCGTGTATTTTCATTATAAATAAGGTTTTTAGGATTAGAGCCGTTGTAAAGTCGAAGTAACTTTACTCCGTCGTTAAAACAATTCAATTCAATTCAATTTTTATTTAGTTTACATTGTACAAATAAGACGTAGTCTTTTACAGTACATAAAATTAAGGATAAGTGAATTATAAATTTATTATACATAATAATAATACATGATAATAATACAAAGTATAATAGATTCGAAAATAATAATAATTCTTTGAATAAATAATATTTAACATTAAAATTGTATATTATCTAAAATAGATAGATGGTAAAAAGAATTCAACAATAAATAATAAGAGAAAAAGGGAATAGGGAGAGAAAAAGTAAAAAGAAAAGAAGGGTAAAAAGAAAGATGAAAAGTAGAATAAGAGAATTACTGAGCCTAAATACAAGACAGGAAGTGCAGAAGAAAAGAAGTAATTATTGCTATGAAGATGACAAGTGCAACAATGCAGCGGTTTTGAATTTTCTAGCTCCAATTATTTTTCTTATAGCTGTGGGTAGGGCATTCCAAAGTTTGGTCACATGAATAAAGAATAGACGTGAGGTGTTTAAATAAGCGAAGTGGGGTATAATTAGATTGAGAGTTCTGGTTGACTGGGCAAATATCAGTTTTTCATACAAATATAGTGGCAGTTTTTCCTGAATGATTTTATGCATACAAAGACAGCATCTTATGTCCAGAAATTGCTGAAATGTGCAACCGAGGATCAATTTATGGTAGTGTGATATGTGCTCGTACCGACGCAACCCATACACATACCTTATCATGTCATTGAAAGCAACTAGTAGCTTATGCTGAGAATGGGAGTCGAGTTTACAATATACAACTGTACAATGATCAATTATAGGCAAAAATAAAGTTTTAATAAGTCTAAGTTTAGTAGAAAGTTAGAAGAGACACTAAGTTTACGTAACCCAGCGTAAATCCGCCCTATGACAAGATTAATGTGGTCGGTTCCAGACAAAGAGCGATTAAGTTTAAAACCAAGATTGGATACAACATCAACAAACTTGATTTGCATGTTGTTTAGGAACACAAACGGTATTTCATCAGTATTGTAAGGTGTTTTTGAGATACATATAACTTGTGATTTATCTGGATTCAGGTTGAGCCCATTACAAATTGACCAGTTGTGGATATTACACAAATCTTCGTTAATTCTGGCAATTAGATCTTCAATAAGTCCAATAGGTCGTGACAAGTATATTTGTGCATCATCCGCATATAGATGAATTGAAACATTAGAACATACTTTGGGAAGGTCATTAATAAATATGCAAAACAAAATTGGTCCCAGAATCGATCCTTGGGGTACTCCCGAAAACAATGTTCCGAAAAGAGAGTAATGGCCATCATAAACAACCCTTTGTTGGCGATTAAATAAATAATTATTTATCAGACGCACTGATCGTTCACTAAAGCCAAAATACAATCTAAGTTTCTTACAAAGAACCATATGATCTACACGATCAAATGCCTTTGAAAAATCCAGCAAACAAAGAACCGTTAAGTAATCCATATCAAATTTAACTCTTATGTCATCGATAATTTTTATCATAGCTGTAGAGCAACTATGATGTTCTCGAAAGCCAGATTGAATTGGAGATAACAAACAATGTTCATTGAGATAGGATGAGATTTGGTTAGCAATTATTATCTCAAAGACTTTCGAAAGACAGGGTAAAATACTAATGGGGCGAAAGTCTTTTACCGACAGAGGTTGAGTTTTTTTCGGAATTGGAATGACTCTTGCTAACTTCCAAATATCAGGAAAAGTTGATGATGTTATACAGAAATTTATAATGTGCGTAAGACAGCTCAATAAATGCATCAAGATTATTTTTACAAAACGAATGGGAATACCATCTTCACCAACAGCATTAGACTTAAGGGAACGTATGGTATTTACAACATCAATTTCAGATACAACTTCAAAGTCGAAGTCAAAAAAGAAAGAAAGGCTATCATCAGGGACAAAACGCGGACTCTCGATATGACCCGAAATAAATGCATTATTAAGGACATTTACATCAGGAACATTAACGACCGAATTGATTTTACCCACACCAATAGATCGTAAATTGCTCCAAAGCTTTTTTGAGCTTTGAGAAGTACTCAACTTAGATAAAAAATATCTTTTTTTCGCCCGGCGGGTTATAAAAGTTGAATGATTCCGAGCACGGCAGAAAATCTCCCAGTGGTTACTAGTTGCGTCTAGCTTCCATCTTGAGTATGCTTTATTACGTATTTTCATAGCATTACGAACCTCCGATGTAAACCAAGGACAGTTTCTATTACGAATTGCTACAGTCTTAATAGGAACATGTCTCTCATTTAGATCTGATAACAATATTTGTAAGTGATTGACTTTATTGTTAATATTTGATGTGTAGAAACAGTCTCGCCATGGTACACGACTGGCATCTAACTGTAAAGCATTGTGATCAATAGATTCAAAAACTCTATACTGGAAAAAAGTCGGTAATGAAGAACGAGATAAGTCAATATTATATGAACAAAACAATAAGTCATGATCAGATACACCTGCAAGAGAGAGCTGATCATGGAGTAGAATATTTGATCGATTTGAAACCATTATTATATCAACAAGAAGACTGGGGGAAGCATTTGGAGCAAAACGTGTAGGATAACAGTTAACTATCGATAATCCAGAGGCACCAGTAAAATCTAAAAGTTGATGAGCTTTAGTGTCAGATTTTAAAAGATCCGCGTTAAGGTCACCGCATATTATAATATGTTCGTAAAAAGCTGTAAAATCATGGATAGCTGAAAATAATGGTTCTGGAGAATAAAATCGTTTAGGATTATAAGCTACACCAACAAGGCATTTTAAATTGCCATCGCTTACTTCTATTAAAAGATATTCTATTTCACTGCCATCAGACTTACCTAGTATTTTTGACTTTAACGATAATCTACAGTACACCGCAACGCCACCTCCAGTAGTTGTAGTAACTCTATCATTTCGAATAAGTTTATATCCAGGGATATTGTATAAATTATCTATACTAGTAGAATTACTGTATTCTGACCCTGAATTCAACCAAGTTTCAGTAACGCAAATCAAAGCAATTTCTAAGCCATGTAAAATAAACTTTAAATAGTCTAATTTTGTTAGATTTAAACTTCGAGCATTTAAATAACATATCTTAAGGCCCTCACAAGCATTCGATAATATTTTCATGACTGACCGAACACAAACTTCGCCACCCACATTATCCATCACAACGGCAACACGTAGGAAAACAAAAAAAAAAAAATAGCTGGAGCACAATATATAACTAATTTAATTGAAATAGAAGCAAAAACTACCAAAAAATTAAAATAAATGAGAACCTTAGTCTTGTATGAATTCTAAGTAAGAAAAAGGAGGAAAAAATAGAATAGATTAGGAAGACATTTTAGAATAATGAGAAAAAAATAAAATTAAGAATTAAATAAAAATATAAAAATTTAAAATGAAAAAAGAGAATAGCGATTAGATTTAAATAAGAGAGTAATAATATAAAGAGTACTTATATATATATTTTTGTTTTTAAATTAATATAGAAAATATACTTATACATAAACGTAGCTATGGTGAAAAAATTTAAAACGAGTTAGTAAATAAGGCTGGTAGAGTATTTTTTTTATCGTTAACCCACTCTGTGAGCCTTTTAAAAATAAGTGTGCTGAATAACTTCGCTAAAGAATTCAGAACTGAATTGCCCCTGTAATTCTTGAGATTATCGTACATACCTTTTTTATGCAGATGATAAATAACTACTTTTTTGAAACTAGATACCACTTCTGCGGTCTCGAAATTTCTATTAGATTCTTTATTTTGCGAAAACAAGTACAGTTAAGAAATAGAATTCTGAAGGAATCCTGTCATCTGCTGGCGCTTTACCAGATTCAGTCGGCACTTCCAAAACTGTAAACGGTGCATATTGTCTAAGAAAACCGGAGCTGCATATTGAGGAAGGGGTAAAAACCGTGTAGTCTTACAAAAACCTTCTAAGGTAATCCTGCAGATTGGATGCTTGTAGTGATGATCCAATCGTACTATGCCTTACATTAATTGGTTAGGCAGCCTTCCACGACATTTGAACAGTTTTGAGTTTTCGAAGCATTAAACTCCACAAGTGTTCTTATACCCCAAGATCACTTCAGATTGAACGAATAGGTCCAACCAAAACAAGGCAAAAGTGAAGACTGAATAAATAAGTTAAAATCCCAGATAAGAGTCGACTTGTTAACCGAGGACCACCGGCCGCGGTCCCTCGAACCAAACGAGGGCGCAAGACTAATCAAACCGTCGGACCTTGCGATTTGTGCCATACTGGTTCTACAAGATAAAACTCCATTGCCCATAAGGAAGGAATATAGCTGGAGTTGTGTGTTTACTAATTATTGGTTTGATTAATAAATTCTAATTCAAGTTAATTTGATATGATTTCATTAAATCGGACAAAAAAAATATTTAAACATAGAAAATAAAATGCACGACTGGGTCGCACGAACTTGCTCCTATGTAATCGACTAGGAATTTTAAAAACGAATGTTATTAGAGAAAACTGTTCATAAGGATAAAATTAATTTTTAAATTCTTGTAATAGTAAGATAAAAAAACAGAATGCTATCCAACTATGAATTTATGCAAAAACAAATATTATAAGTCGTTGTAGTGGTTTCTTAAAAAAAAACTTTTATATACAAACTTTTTAAAAGCTTTTTAAGAAAAAATTTAGGTACGCCAATTTAAAGTTTTTATTATTGTTCGAATAAAAATTAAATTTACGAAAAGAAATATTGACCCGTTTCGGAGATATCGAATTTTCAAAAAAAGAAAAAAAAAATTTGTTTTTTTCAAAAATTCAAAAAATATTTATTTTAAAGTTTTAAAATGCATTATGTTTTAGACTTTTTAGAAGCTTCTCTATAAAAATTTTCATTAAGATCCGTTATGTGGATAATGAGAAATTCAAAATTCGAACAAAATGGTTCTATGGTAGGTACAAGCTGTAATATCTTAATTTCAAAATTTTTTTTATTAAATTAATTATTAATATTATTAAATTAAATTAAAGATCGTAAAAATTAATTGAAAGAAAAAAAATTTTATCAAAATTCAAGGCGCCGTTTTCGAGGAAAATACGATTTTTGAAAACCATTTCTTTAAATTTTTTAGCATTTTAGTATGGTAGGTACCTTTATTTTTAGGTCAAATAAAATTTTTTTTCTCACATCTTGTATATTATGTTAAGAAACTTTTATTTATCAGGTTTAAAAAAAATCTAGCATGGGGTTTTCGAAATATTGAGTTTTGAAAATAAATTTTGAAGTTTTTTTGAAAATTTGAGTACACAATTCTATTTATAATTTTGGGGAGCCTTAGCAAAAAAATGATCAAAATCGGTTAAACCGTTTTTGAAAAAATCAAAAACAAAAAAAATGGTTAAATGGGGGTACCCTCAATAACCATTTTTCGGAAAATTTTTTCAACCAATATATAGATTTAATTAAATGAAATTTTTCTGTATTTTTATTTTTACAATTATAAATTATAAAATTTCGAAAAAAAATTCGTATGGGGGGTACCGTTATTTTTGGTCTTAAAAAAAAAAAAGAAAAAAACGTGTGGGGGGAAAAAACTAAAAATGATATTTACCAAGTTTAAAGAAAATCGAACAGACAGGCAGACAGAATTGCGAGACCCACTTTTTTAGTCTTCGCTATCATCTTTGATCAAAATCTCGAGTTCGATTTTTTTTACGAATGCATAACTTGCCTTATAGTACCTATAAGTCGCAAGTAAAAAAGGTGGGCCAGAAACAAGTTTGTTTTCAAAAATGCAATAAAATGAACAAAACTAAATTTTGTCCATATATTATACCTTAATTAGTAAGAGCAAACATTCCTATTAATTATGAAACACAACCTAGTTCAAGTGGCTGCCTCGCCTGGGCGAATATTCCCAGATCTTTGTGCATTTCGGTCAAAACTTCTTTTCAAAAAACACATTGCTTGGGATATACAATACAGCACTCACTCACTCACTCAATATTTTCCAACATTATTCAAACAAGCGTAAAGCCACTCTTTGGGAAGTACGATACTTACTTTATGTCAAGATTTCGAGCAGGAAACAGCTGTCGGTGTTACGAGTAAAATAACCTATGATTTAAAAAGAAACCACTAAATAATGTGTATCTGACAGCCCTGAGAGCTTACTCTTCAAATTCTACTAACCTTAGATGAATCTTATCGCATCTATAGGATTGAAAAAGTTCACAACGATTCCAAATTGATGAGTCATATTTATGAGAACATGATATTTAAATTTTAATCAGTTTCTTATCTTGATTTTTAGTTAAGAATATTAATGTGAGTATAAAATTAACAATTAACAGAATTTTCGCAAAAACGGTAAGAAGGAAAGAAGCCATCTTCTAATATTGCAAATTCTCATGACCCAAAAAGAACATAAATTATAATAGAATTTGTCAAAATTGCTAATTTAAATTCGCAATAAAATAAGATCTGATACTAAATAAATTAATCTTCCATTTATTATCCCTTGAGGTGCTATTTACTCTATCGAACATCAATAAATTCAAGAAAAAAAAACCCACAACCTCATGGGAAGCAGTTAACTGTTTCTCACATTAATTGGGACGATTTTAAAATACGATGAGTTCGACTTAAAAGTATTTGACACACAAAAATATATGAATCACATTTCATTTATGCATTAATTCGACTAAAATTAGAAGTAAAATGTCTTTATTCTCAAACTACGATCTGCCAGCCAGAACGTCTAAGTGAGTTACAACTCGACTCGTTAATTTATGTACAACTTTATCGGAGAAAAAGAATCTTATTTCCATTTCAATTGGGACCGCGGAGACATATAAATTGATCCATTAAAGACATTATTTAGGTTAGGTTGTGCTTGGATGTTTGGATAGATCTACAGAACTTCCGTTGGGAACTTTTTTAACGAGTCGTGTGGTCTCGAATGAAAACGAAAGCGAATTCTCTTTAAACTTCTTTGAAAAGAATACGGGTATTGAATATTTATAGACCAATTTGATTCGCTTAGATACCGGAAGATGTTATAAAAATCGATGAGAATTGTTTTTTTTTTTTTGTGTTCAATGAAGGTCTAGAAGAAAAGTAACGTTACTGATTAATTATTTGTACGTTTCGGAAAAGGGCCGGTAAAAGAGAGAGCTCGTTTAAAGATCGTTGTTCAATACCACAAATTAGGAGATATTTAAAGCGGGTAAACGCAAATTATGCGTAGATTAACAGTTCAAAAGAAGCCGAGTGAAAAGTTTGAAACAAAGGTAAAATGTTTCAGTTGAAGATAAATATGAATTGAATCATAAGTTCATGCCTAGTTTAAATAAATTTATGAACAGAAAAATTAACCACACAAGGCAATTGCTTTTCTAAGTCAACTTGGTTGATTTTTTGGAAAATTTCCAAGCAGCAAAGAGTCATTCAATATTGTAGTTGAAGAAGTTCTAAATAGTTCACATGCACCAAGTGAAGAAAAAAAAATGTTGATAAATTATAAACATAATATTTCTACAAGCTATCGGTAAATTAAATCAGATGTCGAACGATTAGGAAAAACGAAGACGAAGTCTAACAAGAAACTGCGGAAGACTATTAATAATAAAAAAGAACTATGTAATAATTATTTTAGTAGTGTAGAAAGTGTAGCATGCAATTTGTGTCCAACGGATTATTGGCCTTTATTTTCCCAATAATGTAGGTATAGACAGACAGTCAGTGTTGCGCTTTACTGCCGACGAATTTTTGGTAAAGCAACTGCCGTTAATTCACGGGATCAACAATAGTATCCAAGTTCAGTTCACCCAATCTACGTATAGCTGGAGTTTCAAATAAAAAAGCTTAAGGCGATATTATGAAAATAAGGTTGTAATTTTTCTTACTCAATTCTACAAACCATAAGATTTCTGAAACAAATTCTTAAATAGTTTTGTACTCAAAAAAAATTAAAAATCATTCAAGCGTTCTTTAAAAATAATTTTGTAAGTACATATTTAATTTTAATTTTCAAAAAAATAATTTTAAGAGTTTAAACTGTTTACTAATGTACACTTGAAAACTTAATTTTAAAACCGAAATTCATCAATCAATTCTGAAATATTGAATTAATTAAATATGTTTAATTTTTTTAACTCAATTTTTTTTTTTAAACATCAGTGTAACACTTTTTTTGAAAAAAAAATTCTTAAATTTCAAACAAAAATTTGTATTTTTTTTTCTAAAAAAAAAGAAATAAAAATTGTCGGTTAATTGTTAAGTTTAAAGAAAATCGGTCGAGCCTTTGAGACTGTAGTCGAACAGACAGCAGAATTATGAGACCCATTATTTCAATTTTTCCTATATAGTAAATTCAAGTCTAGGTACAATTTTAAATTTTTTTAAATTAAGACGTTACTGACTGTACCTACCATAGAATCTTAGAATTTTTAACATTCTTATCATCGGCACAATAGTTTTTAATGAAATTTTGTATATTGAAGCTTCTATAAATTTTAAAAAACATTACATATTTAAACTTAAGAATAAAAATATATTTTTTGAAATTAATTGGATTGGAAGATTTGATAGTACAAGAACGTGTCAATTATCAATTATTCATGGGAAGAATTTTGTGAATCAGTTATCCCTGATTAAAATCAGCTTTGTTTAGAGAATAAATCTGGAAAAGGAATGTTTACACTAATTTAAGTGCATATAGCTTAATAACTATAACTATAGTACTCCTTGGCATTTAGAGGGTTCGATTCTCAGCCTCTTGCGAGGTGGAGAATATTTGTATATCTTTGTTATGAAAAGTGCTGCTTATTAGCAGCCATTCGGAATCGTCGGAAATTTGTAGATCTTCTCCCTTTTTGGTAACACGCACACAGTAATGGTTAATAGTTGTAAGTTACCAGGTCCTGGTTCTCTACGAGTTGTTGCATCACTAAATTTATACATATATTTACCTAAGACATTATCATACTGTAGTGCATATACAATTCCAACATTATATTCTGTTTTTATTACTGGTCATTGACTCCAGATTCAGGGTGCACTTCACAATGACCAGTCTATTTTTAAATGCACTATACTCGCATTTCATTCATGGCTTAATGAGAATTAACCTCATGCGCTGCACAAACTACCTGATAGCATTTCCAATGTCACTGACGTTTCAGATTACTTTTACTCTGGACAAATGTATCTTCCTACTTACTAGGTTCAATGCACTGCAAAGTGTTTATGACTGAATGTATTTGGATACATTTGTGCATTGTGAAAGGGGCATACATGCTGGCTATTAATTTGATGACATAGCAAGTATGCTGCCCGATATTTGGAATATAGAATAAATATTGTATGTATGTTTAAGTGAGAATATGTGTAGGCTTAAGTTCTTAGTATGTAAGTAAAAAGTTTCGTATAAATAGCCTAAGTTTTGTCAAATAAAGTCACTTTCGATTTGAGAGTTAAAATTAGAACATCGGCTCTTTAGCCTTCTTTTCTTTTTCAGTCAAATCAAACAGATCGGCTCTTTAGCCATCATACATTTTCGTCTTGGGGAAGCCTATATAATATCCCCCATAGATTAGTAGGTTAGGTAGGTTATTCCCCAAGCCGGGATCATTACAATACGTTGACGTTGCTATGGTGACACGGAATTGGACATCCAGAAAATATAAAGTTTGACGACATGTACTGCCGAACATAATTCATATTAGTTCTTCCTTGGTTGCTTTCATTCACCGTTAAGTTATTCAAAGAACAAGTATACATAGTATCTGGGTGATTCCATTATAGCGGGTGCAACATTTAGACTCATTTGAAGTACATTTAATAACTAAAATATAATAAATAATTTTGCAGAAGAATGGTTTCAAAATGCGATCGCGGGAGCAACAGAATTGGCCCGTCTTTTCTAGATCATTAGTACCTACAAAAACCACAAATTTTGTTAATCGGGAAACATTTATCATGCGATTCTTACATAAAGTGGTAAATATTCGTTTAAACGCACTGCTCAAATTATGAATAAAACAGATATACTGTTTGTTCCCAAATGCCAAAATAGAAAAAATAACTATATTTTTTGTATGGAAATTTTTCACCAATATTGGCTTTATTTATTTAGAAATATGTACAAGTACATAAATAAAAACAACAAAAACTTAACAAAAATAGAGTTTAGTGAAATGTTTATTTGAACGCACTAACTAAATACATCTTTTAATTCAAAAACATGATCGAAAATAGCCAAATTAATATTTAGTATGGCCTCCTTTATTTTGCATAACTTCAAAAATTCTGTTTGGCATTGAATGTGTAAGCTTTTTCAAGACTTCAGGGTTTATTTCTCCCCAACATGCCTGAATGCAGATCTTAAGCTCTGAAATGGTATCATATTGTCTTCCATTTTGGTAAACTTTTGACGCAAGTATCACCCAAAGATTTTGAATTGGATTACAATCGGGACTGCAAGCCGGCCAATCCAATAAAGTGATGTTTCTCTCACGAAACCACTGTTTTCACTTCTTGGATACGTGGATTTTAGCATTATCTTGTTAAAAAATCAACTCTTTTTCGTGCTGCTCATCCATGAACGAAAGTAGAACGTCTTCCAGTAAATCGGTGTACGTTTTTGAGTTCATAGTGGTTGTTTAGGAAAAATCAAACCCAAACGACGAAGGACCAGCACTTTACGAAAGGGCAGCCAAATAAAAAGAAACCAACAAACCAATTTAAACAATAGATTACCTATACAATTTTTTTTATGGTACTTATCTGGGTGCAGGTCGTAATCCAAGTGACCGAGAGCTTGGGCATGAGAGAAGCTCATACCTCAACTGTTATACAATATAAAATGACTTTACATAATGAGTGTAAAATTATATAATAATTGATTAAGAGAATTGAGTGGAATTTAATTGAATTCAAGGATTTTAGAGTTTGGTCAATTTAAACTTTTATAAATAATATTAATTGAATAAAATTAAGTAAATTATTTTAATACAAATTAAGATTGAATATTCTTAAACAGTGGTTGATATAAAACAAATTGGAATCCTTAAATTGAAACAAAATGCTCCCCATACCATCAAACTTCCACCGCCAAAATTTCGCTTTGTTCGAGGATCAGTTTTCTTCGAAAGATCATGCCAATAACAGCTGTAGCAGTCAGGACCATCCAGGTTAAATTTCTTTCTACTGAAAAAATAACATTTTCCCACTGATCCTTCCAATGCATATTCTTTCTGGCAAACAGCAATCTTTTTTCCCTGTGTACAGCTGTAAGTTTGGGTTTTTCCAGCATTTTCTGCCATTTTACCCTTTTCGACATTCGAAGAATTCTGGCAATTTGCTGTTTTTTGTTAATGGCAAACCTAATTTGTCTTTAATCTGCCTACAATTAAGCCGATTTTTTGTAGCCTCTTGAAAAATTTGACCCTTTTTCTTAATGTTAGCCTGGTACTGCCTTTTGTTTTCGTTTTTTTTTTCCATAATTTTCTCCTTTTTTAAAAAATTGCGAACAACACACTTGGATCTTTTTATTTCCTTGGTAATTTGGCGGTTTGAAAGTTTATCGGTGGTTTGGGAACGAAAAAATTTAATTTTCTCGATTTCTT
Source organism: Philhelius festivus (assembly GCA_963931855.1). Taxonomy (NCBI): domain Eukaryota; kingdom Metazoa; phylum Arthropoda; class Insecta; order Diptera; family Syrphidae; genus Philhelius; species Philhelius festivus. The sequence goes on from OZ007555.1 coordinate 217,428,038, forward strand.
GAAGACTTAAGCGTTTTGCTTTCCCCATGATTTCTAAAAAAATGTAATTGTTTACTTAAAAAACTTGTAACAGTATGGACTTATCCTTTTAAATTAAAAAATTACAAATTTCAAACTGTAAAGTTGTTTTTTTAAATAAATAATACAACTGCGTTTAAACGTTTGTTGACTTATCACAAGAAGCTAACAAAGAATGCGATGGATTTGTTTATAAACTAAAGCGAAACACATTTATTCTTATTATTATTCAACTCTCTCAAAAGAGAGGCACATTATGTTACAAGTCAGTACCCTTCTCTATTAATTATAATTTTTTTTTTTTTTTTAAATACTTCAATATTTTTTTTCGAAAATACATAATTATATGTATGTAAGTACTCCATCTTTATCGATATCGGTTAAGGATAACGCCACATAATGATATTGTGATATTGCAACCTACCTGTACAAGAACGTACAAACCTGCGGAAATAACTTTTGGCAATACTGCTGCTGTAAAAACAGAAAAGTATTTTAGAGCATGGATCTACTGGTAATATAGGGAGTTCAAAAGACCCTGTTGGAGATTTATAATTTAATGCTTTGTCTTCTGACTCAATAAAAACATCGAAAACTTAACTTCATGAATGCTCATGGTCATTGTGCTCTTCTCGATTCTTATAACTTCTGACTTAATCCATTTTTTTTGTTAAGTTTTTGTTTTTAAAAGCAGAGTCTCTTTTCCTTGTTTCATTTCCATTTAACCATGTATTATTATATGAAAAAGAACAAATCTTATTATATTACATAATTAAAAAAATAACTTGAACAGTAGAAATTATTATTCAAAGCATATTTTATTAATGTAATATAATAAATCACGTTATAATGTTAGTAGTCAATAAGTTGCACCCGCGATCTTAATATTGCGATCGCGGGTGCAAACAATTTAAACCAACGTTTTCTGTCGTTTAACTTACAATATATTCCTAATAACGGCTGATTTAATTTTAGTTTTGTTTTCTTCTTACTTTTTGAAAGTTTCAAAACGCTAGCACTTTATTTCTGCTAAAAAAAGTAAACTTTCATATCTTTTATGTCGCGGGTGCAACAAACTTACAATGGCTATTTGCAATCAATAATGCTAAAAATATAATAACAAATTCGTACATGTTTTTATGCAAACGATTAAATGGCATGTTGATTCATACGTCTATTGAGTAAAGCATAACTTAAAACTGTAGGAAATAGCTATTTTGAGCTTATGTTACCAGTTATAATAATTGAAGTTCGTACCAACTCTTTGTATGATAATGTTTACAAGTGCAAACAAAAATGTTCTCTATAAGTTAGGTCTCAGTTTTTGTTTTTATTATTAAATAAAGTATTTCTACTTTGAATATTTATCAAAAAAAGTAAAAAATATTGTAATTCAAAAATTGGTGTCGAACACAAAAATCAGTTGGACGGCGAAAAATACTCCATTTGTTCATTTGTTAGCGAGTATAACTTTTTTTATTGATAAGGGCTTAATATGTGATTTCCAAGTTCAAACGCCTCATCACCTACGACAGAAAGTGGAATGACATTTCTCACATAATCCTTGGAAAAATGCTTTGCGTAGGGAATTATCAATCGGCTCTCAGGAAGCCGCTTACTTATTTCCTATATAATTTGAATATTTCGAAATCACTAGATATTCCATTGGAACCAATATCTACATACATACGTATGTCTACAAATTAATAAACCCCATCTGTCCAAGCCGTTAAAACACGAGACACCTTTTTGTAGCTGAAATATGATGATCCGGAATTTATACATCGTAAATAAGACGACTTTAGAAAATTATTAATTCTACTTCAAATCATGGAAAATCGGCTAAAGGAAGTAAAAGCATAAGTCGATGATTCTCCAAAAAATGTTGAAGGTGATAATGAATATGATCCTTCCACACCTTATTCTTCAGCCAAAGAAGCAGGTTATCGAATCAAAATAAATGGATTTGAATAATTATAACTTGAATTCAATGTGCTTAATACTGTTGATGAAGATATAAATCTTGTCCCTTTACTCCTCCAAAAATTAACCGTAGAAGAAATGCTCGATGGCTTAAAAATGCTCTTCCTAATATTTTTGAATACATAAGACAAATAAGGCAAATTTAATGGCAGCTCATTTTTCCCCCAACTCTACGTTTACAGACAGCAACTGGAGATCTAGTAGCATCCAGTAGAACAGATATTTATATTGTTTTGGAGAAAATCAGATCATTGGGCTTAATGTTTGTAAGGCATTTGATAGAGTTAAATACCAACGTGCATTTGGTATCAATGAAACCCTTATTCTTTTATAATTTAATAATTACCTTCTGGATCGTCTAAAACATATTGTATTGGACGGTTTCAAGTCTGATCTTTACAAAATAAAGGCTGGTGCTCACCAGGGTTCTGTTTACTCTCCGACTCTCTTCTTATTTTTCATAAATGGTCTCTTATCTGAAACTTTTCTAATCTACTTCATAGTTTTGCCGACGGCGACGTCTCTACCCTCAGCTTGTTATACTCGTTCTCAAATCCACGTTCATCTCCTTCAGAAGTGGAATTGCTACCGTAACGTATTATAAGCACATTAAATTCCGATCTTAGCAGCATCGTTAAGTGGTGTATAAAAACTCGCATGGACTTTAATGCTTCGAAAATTCAATGCTGTCTATTTTTGATGCAGCAAAATGTTCACCTAATGCTATTGTCCTTGAATGGCACTTACATACATCAAAGAGGTCGAAAAGCTCTTAGTACTCGTACTTAGTATGTGTGTCAACGATGATCTTTATTGTTATGACAACATTCTCAAGACCTCCACAAACGCTGCTAAATGTTCAGGGCTTCTATATCGATGTAAGAACTCACCATAGCTGGGCATTAACTCGTTAATCCGTTAATCGTTAATTAACGAAGTTAACATTTTGATTAACGGATTAACTTTTAAGTTAACTTTTGAAAATGTTAACGGACACGTTAAATCCGTTAATCCACGTTAAGTCCGTTAATCGTTAATCCAATGCCTACTATTTACCGCGCGGCGCGAAAAACAGGTTCAGACAAGTATGAGACATGTGCCGCGCGGTGCGTTCCGCGGTTGAAACAAAACCAGCTAAGTACGTATTATATATAGATATATAAAATTGTTCGATTTTCACAGAAAAAAAGTTTTTCAGGTTGATCAACTGCGTTTTCGATATTGTTGTTTAACCAGTTGATGAACGAGTTGATACCTTCGTACACTTAACCAAGGAACCAAGGATCACTCGTTCGGGAACACGTTGAACGCACCACGATAAACAAAAAACTCAAACGTCAAACCTGAAATAATTTTGACTTCAGTTCGGTACATACATTTATTGTCGACGTACGCCTTCGCTTTAAAATATTCTTAAATTTGTTCCGTATGAGTATGATTTCCTCTAAGAAAAAAAAAAAGTGGCTGCCGCATTAATAATATTAGAAAATGAACTACAAAGGAAGAAAAAACAGCCAAGACGATTCTGGGTAGATGATTTTTCTTGCGTCGCGAAGAAAATTGCTTTTTCAATGAAATATATGAGAAATTAAACCGGTCCTTAGAGAAAAAAAATATAAAAAATGCAATTTTTATCACATGTTAACGGATTAACGATTAACGTTAACTTGCGTTAATTCTTCCGAAATTTAACGCTTTAACGTTTAACGAAGCTAACTTTTTCAGTAGCGGATTAACGATTAACGAAGTTAACTTTTTGATTAACGGTGCCCAGCTATGGAACTCACCCCCCTGATCTGGTTACAATTTATAAGGCGTTTATGCGTCCTAAACTCGAGTCTAAATCACACCTTTAAGCAGACGCAGCACAATCTTCTCTCCATTTATTTAAGCGAATTCAGAAGAGAGCGTTAAAACTGATAGGAAACAGAGCTATCATGGATTCATTCCCATCTTTTGAACGCACCGTCCGAATGTTTAATGTCTTTTCTTGTTTTATTGCTTCTTTCACAAGCAATTCTCACAAGTGTTACCCGTCCCGCTTGCAATTTTCAGTTTCCCTTTGAGCCTCTAATTGCGGGCGCCCCGTCAAATATAGAGATTGGTTTATGGAATAGTTAGCCTAATACGGTTCTCCCTTGCCATTTCAATTTGCAAACATTCAAGACCACTGTTCATTGAAACCTTCTTTTTTTTTACCTTTTTAATTTCTCCATCGCTCTTGCTGTGTTAAATATTATAGATTTCTGAATAAACTTCTGAAATAAAAAAATGAAGGTATAGATAAAAAAAAAACCTCAACCGATTTTTAAAATTTTGTTGCATAAATCCGTTCCGTATCCGGTTTTTTTTTAATTGAAAATATGAAGGCAATTTAGAGAATGAACCATGCTTTTGAAGACCTATAAGTTACAATATCCACCATGTTCTTATATACAGGGTAACCAACAAGCAGTGGCGTAGCCTGCGTGGGGCGGAGGGGGTGGCAGAAGGCCGTGGGCTGCAAAATGTCGCCGGTGAAGCGGGTGGAGCAGATATCATAATGTTTCATGACAGGACGTTTGACAACTCAAAAAACAACAATGACGTAAACTTGAAATTTGCCACCCTGCCTGTGATTCGTCGTTGACGCTCTAGGCTGATTTCCGTGAATTCGTAAACGGTGAGTAAGGCCGTAAGGGTGCATTCTGTTACTGAAACTAAAACGGAACGTTCCAAAACTCTCGCAAAACTGAAAGGGAGCGTTCCGAAACATATGAGTTGGAGACTGCTGGCGGTGGCGCTGCAAACAGGCAGACTTTTGATCACGTATATATAGGCATAAAGTGCGATCCATCATCATCCGTCACACTCAAGAAGCTTAGTATTATTACGTAATCTTCGACAGTATACCAGACATCTCCCACAAAGACCAAATGAGCCAGGTTCTTCGATACGTAGGTACATATCTAAGGAGAAAAGGTCGCCGTGGTAGAATCTTTCATCGACTTCTTCGAACCAAAAGGAAAAAATGCAGAAGATCTCAGCAACGATATAATCGCGAAGATACCACCAGACGGACTGGACATACAGAACTTGAGAGGATAGGCTTATGACAACGCTGCCTCAATATCAGGGATATACAATCGAGTTCAAACCCGGATTAAAGCACTGAATCCGAAAACTGCATTAGTTGCATGCACAAACCACTCACTCAACTTGGCTGGGGTACACGCTGCTTCCGAATCAGTGAATTCCGTGACGTTTTTTGGAACTCTGGAGAAACTATTTGCCTTCTTTTCTGCATCAACTGCTCGGTGGAACGCTTTGGTTGCTGTCACAGGTCAAGCAGTGAACCAAGTCAGTGAAACGCGCTAGAGCGCTAGACATGAAGCTGTCAAGTCGGAAGTTCTTGAGGTACTGAAGAAATTGACGGATTCATTTCAAACTTCCGAAACAAGATCGGGAGCCAGTCTTCTTCCGACAGTCATGCAGTCGTTCAACTTCCTCACTTTTCTTGGCTTTTGGGCTGCAGTGCTACCTAAGGTAGATGACGCACAGATTTAGTTCGCAGGAAAAAATGCATGCATGGCGATAAATCCGCAGATGCAGCTTTGTCTCACGAGCAGGAACTACGTCGAGAGGTGTTCGCTTCATTTGACTAGATCATTCAAGAAATGACTCGATTCCAGCAAGTTCAAGAAATAGCGGACAAGTTCGGATTTTTGACGCCAGCGAAACTTTTGGACAGTAAGTACGAGTGTGATCTTTCCCATGTATTAGAAGTCATCGAAGAGGACGAGTTTCAGATGGAGCGGATGCGTCTCCAGCAGTTTGTCGCCAGTTCTGAATCAGAGGAAAATATAAGCGGCAAAGGACCACTGGAGCTCCTCCAGTTCATTCAAAAACTGAATCTGGGAATTTCGGTTCCAAATATAGTCATCTTGATTCGTATATATTTGACTTTGGCAATTAGAGTCGCTCTCGCTAGTTGTGAAAGAAGTTCTTCGAAGTTGAAGCTAATCAGAAATTATCTCAGATCCACATAGAGCTCCACTAATAGACTATCAAACTTGGCCATATTGTCGATTAAAGAAGTATTGGCTGCAAATATTGATTTTGACAAAGTTACTTTCAATAAAAGATACCTCATTGCCTGTGAAATGATGTCTCGAAATTAAATTTTTATTAAGTATTGAATGGGAGCTGCAAAATGGGTCTCCCGCCCCGGGCACCGCGATGGCACTGCCAACAAGTATTGGTCCAAAGTGAATGTGGAAGAACCCATTACTCAGTAAGTATAAACTTCTACTTCTGTTAACACCAGCTTTCAAACCATTTATTCATTAAGCTTGTGTCTTTTTGTCATTATTTTCGTCTACATATTATAAAAGAAATTGTTTTTATTGTTTTCATCGCATCAGCTGTCCGAGTTGCCAGCATATTTTATAGACACACATTAACAGTGTAATTTCCATGTCTTAAATTTATACAGATAATTAAATTTTTCGAAAGCATTGTTTTCTCGAAAATGAAAACGACACTAAGCCATAAATTTTGCTATTTATAATTCATAACAATATAACGTTTTTTTTATTTCATTTTGAATGGGTTTTCCAATTTTTTGAAATATTGTCATAATAATTTAGCATATTTTCACATTTTTCTTTTGTCCGTGGATTTTGTGAGAATTTTTGTACAAATTGAATGGCGGGTCGTTAGTAAAACAAATCAATAATAAATTACAAATGAAGAATCTAAAAGCCGAAGATATTTGCACAAAATTCAATAAACCATCAATCTTAGCGAACCTCCAATGCCGGCCGTGCTGGCTCTCTTCTACTCCTCAGCTGTTTGATTTAACTCCGCAAGAGTTATTGAGTACTTAATTAAAATGCTAGTAATTCCCTTTTCTAAGCCAAGCTTAGCCATACCCTCTGCTAAGATCCATTGCCACCTTGAGAAATAGTCTTCGAATGACTGCTTTTAGAAAGATATTTTTATTATCTATTGGCTTGCGTTACAAGTCTTCATTAAATTAAATAATACCGAGTCTTATAGTCCAGGCTTATGGCCTGGCTTAGGTTCTGATTCTGATTGTGATGCCGGTTATGCCTGGCACATGCGCAAGCTATTCACGGGAATAAATTTGATAGCATTAGTACCAAAAATTATTGGATTGCCTTGATCTGGTCATAAATTTGTTGGGGGATCTTGAGTTTTGTAATGGGGAAGAAGTAAGTTAGTTATGCCACATGCAATCGAGTGCTGCACAGGAGTCTCATTCGAATGAACAATACCGTCCCGTGGATGCAGCGTGATTTAAGGCTGTAGTCGAGCAGCAGCCGTTGTTGTGCCAACGTTTATATTGGCTTGTGCTTGTTTGTCTTGGGCTGGCTATGTTTGATTATAGGGGAGTCGACGGTGGTAAAACGAACTGATAGTTGATTGAGAATTGATGTAATTACTGAAAGGAGGCGCCTTGTTTTTTCAATGGATCTTTTTTTTTTGCTTGCAATAAAATTTAATATCATAATTAAGTTAAAAATAGTACTTGTCATGGGAAAGTTTATTTAACGATAGTTGCTTTATTGAAATATATATAGATAGTTTATTTGTATGTGTAGTGAAGGAATAATGAAATCGTGAGCAAATCAGGAGGAGGGGTTCAGAGCAATTTTATATTTAAAAGAATTCATTTTATTGGAATAACTTTTGTTAGAGGTAAAGGTTATAATTTGAGCAAAGTAGTATGTTGTTGTTAATGAAGGATTGGGATTTTCAAAGCTGATAGAAGCTTTGATTTATATTTATTTTCATCTACAAGCATTTGCTTAACAGTTATTTATGTTAATAATGATAAAAAAGATTATAAATAATTAATTGATTGACAAACAACAATTCATTTTTAAATTTTCACTAGATAAATGTTAGTCAAAGATATAGAGTTTACTTCATTCGACGAGAAAACAGCTCGCGATATTGATTCATTTGTGCCATAATTTGTTCTTTGGGTATGTTCAAAAAGGAAACTTCTTGTTCTCAAAAAAAAAGCCAGAAATAAAATTCCAATGCATTTTACGGAACACATATTTAGTATAAATAATTGATCTACATAAAGTTACTAAAAGAATCTAAAATTAAGTTTCACAAGTTGTTTATAAGAAAGTAAGAACAAAAGTGGACCCAGATGACTACGTTGGGGAACTCCTGTGACTTTAAGTATACACTGATTTCACTGAGCTGATTATTTCTATTTAAATCCTATTCAAAAAATACCTTTTGCTCCAGCTTAACGTCTGAGAAAGAAAACCTTGAACTTCAAGTTTTATCAATAGTAATTGATATCTAACTCTATCAAATGCCTTTGAAAAATCAGTATAATTGACATCGACTTGGCTTCTAATTTCGATTGAATTGATACAATATCGTATAAAACATGTAAGGTTAGTTGCAGTAAATTTACCACTTACAAATCCATGTTAAAAGGGTGTTAGTCTTAAACTGCAACATACATTTACGTTTTAACAAGAAACTCGAAGACTTTAGGCCTGGAGTCTTCAGTAGATTGTTTTCATTACGATTTATAAATTCGTGTTATACCTGTGAACATTTCCAAATATCCAAAAAAACACCATTTCTGAGAAATAAAATGAGGTCTAGCTGAAGCAAATTTTCAATTTTTTAAAAACATTGCGCAAATAATATCGGAAGGTAGGCTCAAGTTATTTTTATTTGCGATATAGGTATTATAGGGCAAGTTCTGCATTTGGAAAAAAAATCGAACTCGAGATTTTAATCAAAGTTGATATTACGATGATAGCGAAGACGAATAAAGTGGACCCGACAATTCCGTCTGTCTGTCTGTATATCTGTATATACATAATGAATGTCTGTATATCTGTACCTCGATCTACAGCCTAAGCCACTGGAGCTATTTTCTTCAACTCGGTACTTAAGGGTCTTCGGTGATTCCCTAGAGGGAATATTACACCCGTAATGCATAATCTTATTTATATCGAAAACAGCTCTAACGATTTTCATAAAAAAAATAGGTGTGATATTATGGACATGAACTTCATTTTGGTGAAAACAATTTTGGGGCAAAATGTCATTAAGGGTAGATACCTATCTAAGAGCCGTTTTTTTTTTTATTTTCGACTTTCTCATCAACGGCTGTAATGATTTTAACCAAAAATTTTTAGCAGGAGCCCCCTTAAGTTTAAAATAATATTGTATATAAAAATATTCGAAAAAATATTTATTGCTATTTTTGAAAAAAAAAAAAAATTACAAGTTTTTTTTTTTTTTGAAAAATCAATCTAAAACGTCTAAGCCATTATTTTTTGAAATCATTTACTAAAATCTATACTACTAAGTACTCAAAATTGACATCCCAAAATTTTGTTCTTGAAAAATTTTAAAGAAATTTGTTATATAAAAAAATACTTAATAATAAAACAATTTTTAAACTTTGTTTCGATAAATTCATACTTTTTCGGAAATCAGACGGCAATTCCATGTATTTGAACATTTTTATCTCATTAAATCCATGTTATATATTTATAAAATGTATTTTAAATTCCGAAGTACTTTTACATAAGAGCAAGCTCGTGCGATCCAGTCGTGCATTTTATTTAAATTGGCAAGTGCAGCAAGAGTTACCTGTTCACATAAGAACGTGGTTCCAAAATGTGGTATAGCCGTACTATCACAGTTTATCTCATAATTAAAACATCTCTTTGAGTTAGCAGCTTCGAATACCCTTTTCACTCATAAAGGTAGGAGTTCCTAAAAATGTACGTCTAATATAATTGATGTACTGCCAAAACTCTTTGGATTTTGAGTTTTAGTCTGTGACAGAATGTTCGTATACTGGTATCCTCGGAAAACTACATCGACCCTGCTTTTATTTTGAATTTTAATCTTTACTGAATGAAACAACCTGTTTGTAAGGTCCAATATAGTTCAATTTGGGCCATAATAATTGGTTATCATCGTCATGTAGGGCTCAATTGATTTATTCAATATAGCCCAAGAAAAGAAAAACTAACACTTTTCGGTTTTCGTACTTGTTCTTAAGAAAAATACAACTTCTTAAAAAAAATTAAATAATTAAATAAAAATATTTAAAAATAAAATTACTGTTCTTTTTCGGAGTCTCCTGATAAATCAGACAAATCTGCCTAATTTGGATAGTAAAAGTCCGATTGACAAAATACCGACTATTGTTTGTTGGTTGGTGACATAAGATGATCAAAAGCCTGGCTTTGGTTTGTCTACAATAATTCACATTTTTTCATCTTTGAACTGTTACTGGGTAGATATACTCAAATTGCTGTCTTTCGCTTGTCTTTTCTTTGTTCAATCTAGTCTGCCATTGTAATATTTTCAATCTGTAGCTTATGTGTACACAAACCAAAGCTAAAGAATTTCGGATTGCTGGTAAAAATACTTGCTTCATCTGAATTCACCGTTTTAAGTGTTTCGCCACGAATAATGACATTGCAAATTTTGTGATGGTCAATAAAAGCTCATGTTTGACAAAACTTTAAATATTGCCAAGGTTAACATAAGGTATGCACAAGTTTTGTATATCTTCCGAAGTCCTTTTGTTTATTCATCCATCAGCAAAAATAAATTAAATTGAGCAAAAAAACATTGTGGATGATGGTCGAGGTTCTTGATAATCAATTTTACTATTTTCAATTGATCTAAAGGAAGAAATGAATACGCAAATACATAGATATTCATTAATAACCTCGTGATTTTAAAATTTTTGTTTGAAGACCCTGTGCCCAGAACTCCCATCGTATCAGCATTTGCTAATGACCGTAAACGTTGAATCAGGAAAAATACTTAGAGTGACTTCTCTCCGAGCTTATATATTTAAAAAGGCCCTTTGTCTTGATCCTGTAACAAAATGTTCCAACACCTACATACCTACATACATACGTACACCAATGTTACGACACCTACACACCGCCTTAGTATCAGTGTTCACCTGAAGTCATATAATCACTATTTATTTGGAATTCCAAGCAGTTTATCCCTTATCTTTTCAGTTCACACTGACTTATAGCCTCAAATTTGATAAGTGGAGGTTAAGAAAATGACAAAATTGTCTTTTATTCTCGTCCAGTATGTGAATACCAATCTAGTGTATAGAGAGTTTAAGATCGGGCCGCAAACAAAAACCTGTTTTATAAGGCGTTTCGGTGACAGAGAGGCATAACTTTAATTGTGAAGCTGATCAAAATGTTTGATATAAATTGTAAGGGTATTAGCTAGAGGAGGGCAAGCCATATAATTATTAGGAGTATTATTTATTAGTCATTTACTAATCCAACCGTTTTGTTCCTCTTCAAGTAGCTCATTGGACAAATTCTCTTTTGAGAGTTCCACCCTTTTTTTCACTAGATTGCGTCCGAGGGACAAGGGTTTTCTATAAGAATTCCAGACCGTTTATTTCTTTTGGGTTCTTCTTCAAGTAACTCACTGGACAGGCTCTCCTCCCCGAGTTTCACGCCTTTATTTCTCTAGATTACGTGCTAGGTACCTGCATAAGGCTTTCGATAAGGATCCCGACCGTTTCTTTCCTACTTCAAGGATAGCGCTGGACAAGGGTCTCTTCAAAGTTATATGAAGTACTGTGTTAGATATTTAAGCTTTTGAATATTATATTATACGAAATAATGCCTTATTTATCTTAAGAAAAAAAAGAAGTAATATTGTAAACTACATTATATGAAGTATCGTGTTAGAAATACAAAACTACGAAACAAATTGATTGAAAGCTTAGCAATATTAAAATAAGCTTTTTCATTCGGAGTTTAGACCCTTTAAACCCAGTTTTGTTGCTTCTTTGGGAAGAATCCTGGCCACATACGAGTTTTATCTCAATAACGAAGAAAAATCATCACAATCCAAAGGGTATCAATCCTTTTTTGCCTGACTCAGATTAAAATATGATATATGTAAAAACGACATGTCCAACTTTTATTGACGACTTTCTACTTTGCTAGCAGCAGTGAGTTGTAGACTTAGAGTCAATATGCTTCCTTGCTACTGAATTTTTTTTTGCGTATTGTTAGTTTTCTTACAAAGACTAACGTCACTAACGTCTCTCTTATAACTTTCTTTTTCTTGATAACTGAGTACTGTGCAGCAGTTATCAAATCACCACAACTTCGTAATAGTACCAACTGATCTACTCGAAGTTTTCTTGTGTTGAAAGATGATTGAATAAACTCTTTTAGTTAATTTAACCTAAAGAATACCACCTGATAATTTACAAGGTTGAGGTTAAGCAGTGTCAACTGGAAATTTAAAACCTTCAACGTCAGACCATTGCTTATTTTTTGTTAAGAACCGTTCTTTTGAATTTATACCATTTCTCACCAATTCTTGAAGAGAAATTTTCAATTTTCGTATTATTTGCCTTATTTCTTCACCTGTTACATTACAAAGTTTAAATTTTTAAGCGATAAATAGATTAAGTTTGAGATTTCTTTCACACTTTTCGTATTTTAGCCATTCTTCAAAAAACACATTTTTGGATATCCAGTGAAAATATTCTATGAAAAAAATAAAAATAGTTCAAGCACACAACAACAAACTGTTATGATCAGAAACAAGTCCTCTAAATAAATATATTTCTAAGGCTTCAATTCATAAAAGCTTATAAATTAAGTTCAAACTTCTACTAGGATAAATGCCGATCTTAAATTTTGTGTAAGTATTTTATAACTTCTTCATCATTAAAAAATAAAAAAAAATAAAATTTGGTGGTGCAACAGCTCGGAGTGAACCAGGACCTAGTGACTTACAACTCTCAACCATTCCTGTGTGCGTTTTACCAGGAACGGAGGGGACCTACAATTTTCTGCCGATTCCGAACGACTTATGAGTAGCACTTTCCATGACAAGAGATACTCTTGGAGAATTTGTCAATTCCTCGCAAGAGGCAGTACACCCCTGAAAAAAACTTTCTTGCAGCGGCTGAGAATCGAACTCGAGACCTTCCGCATGACAGTCCAACGCACTAACCATTATGCCAAGGGGTACTACTTCTTCATCCTTAACTACAAAAATGCCACTGTGTAACTTTTGAATGTTTGCGCGAACTCACTTAGGTACTTTTCTCTTTAACAATTCCTTTGAAGTCGGCGAATGGCACTGCCAATTCCTAGGCGTTAACTTGTAAGGCTTTCGAAGCCTTGGGGTATTGTAAGCAATACAAAAGGACCATTTCCGTTAAATTAAGAGAAATGAGATTTGTCCACCTAGTTTTTTCAACTGAAAGAACTGTGCGCCAGGGGTAGGTATGCCCCACTTTTGACAATTCAGGATCATCTAATCTGTGAATTTTCTAACATTTAAGTATTTTTCCTATATGTATATACACCGTAATTCTTATGGATCAACACAACTACTTAAATTTGGTACTCCATTAATTTGAGATATCTGTTAAAAGCTCCGTGAATCAAACAGTTCCGATTCCATAAATATGACGAATATTTCCCTTTTTGCTGTCCTCACTTCACTTCACCTTCAACTTATTTCTCATCACCCTATTATTCACTCCATTCATGTTCCTATCTAACGTGTACAAAAAAAATAACCTACTCAAATAGTCGTGATGGTTCACCTCAATCACGTACAACTTCTAGTTTTTGCCACAGCAATAAAAAACAGATAACATCAAATAAACAATGAAGATAACAGTTTTATGCCTACGCAAGATATATCCATTGCAAAATCTTCTCATAAAGAAGTTTTACTTGCCACCCACCATAAATGCTTGACTTTTCCATGGTAGAAGACTCGTTGTGAATATTCAATTCAAATGAAAGTTGTGCACCCATCTGCTATTAGTACCATCGATCAATTGCACATTTTTGCGATAGTAGTGGGAATATAGTTTTAAACTCTAAGCTATTTTTCATTTTTTTTTGTGTTTTCCTTTGAGATTTCGTGGTTTTCAATCAAATTGGTTCTATTAACGATTTGGTTAAAAGTTCCCTTGGGCAAAAAAGCTCTTTAAATGAACGATAATAGTGAAGATCAATTGAAAAGGTGCAAGAAGATCAAAATTACTTTAAGCCCTCCAAACACAAAACCACTTCTAAGCCCAACGACCAAATTCATCATGAAACCCATAAATAAATCTCGATTGCGAACCAGATTCCAGATTAGCAGGTGCGATCGCACCGCGCAAACAGCTCTCTGTCAGCATTTTTTGCTTGAACTTGGATGATAAATTGATTGATTAGTCGCGGCGCCGAAGCGAAATTTTTTTCTCAAAGAAGAAAACTTCAAGAGTTTCGGGGTGCAAAAAAAAAAAACATCGCAATCAGAAATGGCAGATTAATGATACCTGAGATTTAAGGTGCGGTAGAATAGCAGGGTGCCGGGAATTTAAAATTGCAGTACCGAAACATGTTAAGAGCAGACGGAAAGTACCGTTAATGTTTATTTTTATTCAAGAAAATTTAAAATAATTCATTTTTATGTTGATTTTATGCATAATTTGAGTTGCAACGTCAATAAATTGCAAGATTGAATTTGAATTTCCAAGAAAACGAAAGAGTTGATACACGAACTCGAAAAATTTTAATTTCCATACAGATGCTTGAAAATATCGATAAACTATTAGAATTTGATGAAATATGGGAATATGGAAAATAAAAAATTTGATGGATGAAGCATTCAGTGGTGAGTAAGAATTTGAGAGATATACCAAGGGTTGAATAATTAATGGGGTACTATACCAACATTCTGTGTAACAAAGATGTCAAGGGTCATGAAATGGATAGATATAAAATAATTTCTTTAATTTATACAGGTATATTTACAGGTGCATGGAAATAGTTCCAAGAGAATCTAGTTTACATAGTAAATTATTCCGTTTTCAGTGAGAATCTGTGTATTCCTCAGCACCAGACACTCACAGCATATTTTAAACCATTTAATGGTCACCGAATTTAATGGCATTTAGAGCAAAGTTTGCTATCACAAAAAGTGGGTATCTCAAGAGTTTTCTTAGGTGGACTACTTCGCGGGTCCCAAAGATTTCAAACCCCTCTTCAGGTTCTCTGTACTACACACGCAACTCTATTATTTCTTCGCTTAGGGTATGTTCAGTCGTCAGGCGGGCGCCTGAAGTGAAGTTATTTCTCACTAAAAATGTAATATATTCTAACTCTAGATTAAAATTGATTTCGCTTTGAAAACAGAAATAAATTAATATGTAGAGCAGGTTCCACATTTCCACATTGTTAAAACATTTCCCTTGAATATTTATACAGAATCATTTTAATTATCAAACTGGAACTTCTTAATTTTGATTTAATTTAAGATAATAAGGCTTTTGGGCAAGCCTCACAGACTTCATTTTGGAAATTACCACATTAAGTACTCGTTACAAGAAAACATTGATCCTTTAATTTGTCTATAAAGCACACATTTAAATCTTAATTTTTTTTATAAATGACGCGCTTTCAAGGGGTTTTAATTACTTTTCAAATATTTTAATAGAATCTAAGAACTTAGGAATATGAGGGAGAATCGGCAAGTTAGTGGCTATTATGACTCGCAGAGAACCTGAGCCGAAAGGTATTAACATTGAGATATTATATATGGTATTTAACTTAGAGCGCACGCATAGGGGCAGTTAATTATTTTTAAGATATTGATAAGTAGGCTAGATTCTATGAATTTTTATCAAGTTGTAAGAAAGTTATAAGTTAAAAATAAAAATATATGAAAACAAGGGATTAAACCTTGAGACTTATAGTATATTATAGGAATTCTACATCTGTGTCGTACGGCTAATGGAGGAATCTATATGCTTAACGCTAAGTTCAAAGTAAGACTCAAAAGGTTATACCGATGGGAATTCCTTGCGGAGCAGGTATTACACTAAAACTGAATAGGGAGAGGAAAGCATTGGTAAGCGAGAAATACTCCTGATGAAAAATATATTTGCAAAATTGATCTTTTACCTATGAACTTTACAGTTCTACAGTGGTGTTTTGGACACGCTATACCAGATATAGGAGTAACTCTTTAGTTTTGGACATTGTATGCTTTATAAATAGTTGCCTAATCACAAGAGGAAAAAAAGTTCTTACAACGTCTTAGAAAACCTTGCCATTTCAATTCTCCCACTCCGCTCCGCAAAAAAAATGGTCAGTAACGCACTTATTGAGAATCTAAAACTGTTCAGCTTCCTCGATGCAAGTTTCATTTATGTATAATGGTCCATACCTCCTATACATCAGCAGATACGTTGAATTATTACGAGATTTACGATGCCGTTTAGATCAGAATTGAACACATTCTGAAGTTATAGCTATAGTGAACAGCTAGGTAGTAAAAGAGTGCTATTTCACTCTTGTATCTGTTGAATAGTTAAAAAGATAAGTATGTAATTTCAGACAAGATATGATTCATGAAAATAAAAAAGTATCGGATACAATACAGAGTCTTGAGGTACACCAGCGTTTATTTCCAGAACTTCAGACTTATATCCATCCAAAAAGCACTGGATCAAACGGTCAGAAGACTGAGGATACATTGATACCAAAGCCATGCATTTTCGATAAGAGAGGAGTAGAAATATTGAGTGCAATAACTCAGCTTTCTCCAAATGACTTTTATTTCAAATTAATAAATTACAATGATTAGATAAAATAAGTCTATTTTGTTTGGCCTAAGGCCGTTTACCAGGTTGACAACATTATTATTATATCCTTATATCTTATTTTTAGAAACAAAAATTGATTAAAATAATACAAATTTATTAAAAATCTCCTTCTAAAATTTGCTTTCTGTATAGCAGTGCAGATACTGTATAATTGTATAAAATATTCCATCCACTTTCACCGTTTAAAATCCTTATTGTTTCACCTTCTTTTAAACTATATTTTGAAAACACCATAACCCGAAGTTCCTTCAAAATTGGGCAAACTACAAGAAAATGGGACACGTCTTCCCTCGTTTTCATGTTGCAAAGTTTGCAGAGTTTTGGTAGATCAGTGCAATGGGGTATAAAATTTAAATTAACTATCTCACCCCTCATTTTGAAGATCGTGCTTATTTTGTCCACAGTGTAGCAGTTGAGAAAGTTAGTATTTTCATTTAGCTGATAATTAAGTTTGTTGTAGTTATTCCTAAACAGTGAGGCTCCAGCATCCTCAGAATATCTTTTATAAGATATTTGGCCCTCTTTGCCTAACATCAAATTAAATTTTTCTCTTAGGGAAGTCGGTTATTCGTTTGCCTGAATTACAAGTTCTATTCCGCAGTCCGATGCAATTTCCTTCTAAACATTACAAATACTTCCACTAGTTCTTATTAAATTTCTTAGTATTATGTTTGGTATTCTTGTTTCTTCCATCTCCAATACTTTTATAACGTAGTTAAAGTGCATACTCAATATACGCATGAAACATAGGTGGAGTACCAGTTTCAAGATAAAGCATATAATTTCGAGTATTTTTTGCAGTCGGAACATCCTCTTTAAAAAATATTGAAGGAGCTTTTCAACAGCTTCAACAGCCCCATACTTGAAATCCGTACAGTAGTATTAATGCAGCAGTAGAATGAAATAACATTTGTTTCGCACTATGTGATACATAATTATTGTTTTTAATGCAACGTTCCCAAATCGATGAAATATCTCGTTTGACATCAGCTAACTTTTCTTCCAGATGTACGTTAACATTTAAGTTTGCTGATATTTGCATTCCAAGATACTTACATATATTTGCGTACGAACTCTACATCTTCACCATTTGATTTCCACTTTTCCAGATTTGAGTACCGGCCACCTCAATCTCTAAATATCATAATTTTGGATTTCTGCAGATTGACTGTAAGATTCCAATTTCCAAAGTACACATTGAGCCTATTAATCATTCGCTGAAAACCATCCACAGAATCACTCAAGAAGACGATGTCGTCCGCATACATCAAAGCTGGAATTGTTGCTCCGTAAAAATGTATACCACCCTGTGCAGTATCAGTTATATCATTAATATACAGAATGAAAAGTAATGCGCTGAGTATACACTATACACCCCTGTTTAACTCCAATTGTGGTCTCGAATTCCTCTGAGATTAGATCTCCATCCCACAGAAGTGCAACATTATTCTCATAGTGTTTTCAAAATACGAATTATTTTGGTTGATACTCCAATTTTGTAAAGTTTATAAGAGAGTGCTTCCCGCGATATCGTATCGAATGCTGCACGAAAATCGACAAAAAAGCATACGATTTTCTATGTCTATCATTCATTATATGTGTTAGCAATGTTGGTTAGTGCAAATATTTGGTCAAAGTGGAATAACCCTTTCTAAACCCAGCTTGTAACTCTGTAAGTATGTTCTTTTCCTTTACCCATTCACTGAGCCTTTTGTATATTAAAGCCGTAAACAACTTGGCTGAAGTATTCAAAAACGAAATAGCCCTGTAGTTTGCTGGGTCTTTGTAGTCACCTTTTTTGTGTAGCGGGAAAATTATAGATTTTGCAAAATGATCGGGAACCTTAGCCATGTCGAAGATCCTGTTGAATTCTACTGTAAGTGCATGTATAAAGTCGTTTGTAGAAATTTTATAGAATTCAAATGGGATTCGATCATTCCCTGGGGCTTTATTTTGTTTTGAGTTATTAATGGCTTCCAGAATTTCTTGAAATGAAATGCTTTCCAAAATTCAGCTGATGATCTAGTGTTATTTATAACAGTGATGTTTTCTTGTTCTAATGTTGCTTTCTTTTCATAGAAAACCGTTTATACTCCTTGTTGGCCTCGTTGTAGAGCACTTTGAAAATACTGGCGTTGTTTCATCTCAAAAGATTTAAGAGATTAAAAGATTTATTTCGGGCTTTCAAGCATTCTGAAGCAAACCACTTTTGTTTTAAACGGTATTAGTAATACTTCTTAGTTTTTTGTAAGGTGGTATAGCTTTCTTTATGGTTTCGGTAGCAGTCCTAATTGTTTTAATTCCATATCATTTACACTTGCAGATACGGAAAATGTTATTTCTAAGAGCATGTGATCAGAAAAAATCGCGGCTTTAACTCTGAAGTCGTCCAAAAGGTTATTCCATTTACCAGGTATAAAACAGTAATCAGTAACTGAACATGATGAGCCTCGAATAAACGTAAATTGTCCTTCAGAGTCTCCAGCACAGCTTCCATTAAGAACACGACAATCATAAGCATCGGCAATTTCCAATACTTTTGAACCTTTACTGTCACAAACTGAGTCCTTGGATATGCTCCATCATATCCAGTTACGAAATTATTTTGGGAGAACCCTATCCGACCATTAAGATCTCCGACAAGCATTATGTCACTCGTATTCAAGAATTGGAGAGAGTCACATAGTCTTTCATAATCACGTTGCCAGTGGTCGCAGTTTAGATAAATTGGTTGCAGTTGCTTGTTTAAATATCAATGCACACCACATCTCAACCCTTGCGTGGAGTCCCGGAAAAATACCTTGCCTTCAACAAGAAGCTTATCGTCTCTTAAAAATATTCTTGCTTTGGGAACCTTAAGACGGAGCTCCTTGATTATTTATAGGAATCATTTTTGCACGACGCTGCCGAATATTGAAGGGCAGATCCTTATGTATGCTTATTTTTGACCCTTTAAGCCTATTAGTATTCCTCAACACGTCCCAAGCCGCTTCCGTGGATTTCATTTTAACATTGAATGTTGCACTTCTTGGAATACGACTGTGGACTCTGTAAGCTGACTCAATTACTCGTACTTGTTCCGGCGAGATTTCTAATAATCCTGTGCAGGTGGATTTCGTCTTTTCACCCATCTCGGTTTGGCTAACAACAGGTTCACCTCCGTATTTTTCTGTAGAACTTTTTCCAGCTGCTCCTCAAGTTGTTTGTTTCGGTGCTCCAGGTAAGATATAAGGATTTATTCCAGTTTTCGGAGATATATGTCATCAACGAAAACCGTACTGTCGGTCATTGAAAAGCTGATCATTGGTTCTAATTCTAAAAGATTCTACTGTCTTTAGGAGTGAAGACGCTGCAGTATTTTTTGGCAAATTTGTACTTCGCGTAGCAATTTAATTCCTTGTATCAGGGCGTTTAATGATTTTCTTGATAGTTTGAACATTTGCACATAAGAAAATAAGTCGATTCCATATGCAATGATAAGCAGTGCAAAAGGAAGCTTTGGCAACACATATATTTTTCAAGTCAAGAAATGAGGAACAAGTCTACGGTGCTAATATCTTGATCTCCAACATCAGCTATTCTAGTTAACCCGTCTTCAAGCTGGGTCAGAATTCAGAAAAGATCTCAAAAATACTATCCACAAGCTTTTCGTGATCATTTTTCTTTCATTCAACTAATTAATCATTTCCATATGAAAGTGTAATAATTTTCTGCAAAAACGTTCAAGGTTAAAAAAAAAAAAACAAAAACCTACTCCAATTGTACACTCATTATAAACGCTCATTAGTTTACATTCGTAAAAAGTTATCTTTTCATTTTACACACATTATACCTTATTATAACCGACTCATTAATGTCACCCGAAACGTTCTTTTATATTTACATTAAGAGAAACATTAAGCAGAAAAACAACACACCATTCAATAGGAGAAAGTTGTTTGACCAATTAAAAAAAAATTAAACATATAGAGTAATAAAACAAAGAAAAAAAATATTATAATCTCGTCTAATCGCTGCATAAGGTTAAGAATATCAACTTCTTCATTCTTCTGCTTCGAAAACAGAGCCAACCTGTCAAATCTCTGCGGTCAGGAAGAAAAATAAAAATTGCAAAAAAAAAAGAAATGGCCATAAATGGCAGGTTAAGTCTTGAAGAATAAAAAAAAAAACTCACAAAAAAGCCCGTTTCATCTTCTTTCTGCAATAAAAAGAAAGTTGTTTTTCCACCAAAGCACCATATAGCTTCTTCCTTAATCCGCAATGCGCGCCATGGCATCGGTCGGTGCAGCACAATGGAATTCGTTTTTGTGACTTTAGTATCAGTCGTCGATGTCGTCGGCGGTGTTGGCATCGGACAAAAACTCTCCCCCCTTGCTCCCCCCTTGGGCAAAATAAGGAAAGCACCAAACAAAAACCTACCACGGAACTTACGCTCAAAAAAAAAATAAGTCGAACAAAAAACAAAACGAACAAAATTTTACGAATCGACTCGACTGCGCGAAGTAGTCTGGTCATTTAGGAGTACGACATCCGAACAAGATCGGACCGAGTCCATATACTCGTAGAAGAACGGACAAGCCACAAAAAATGTCTCCGTAACACGGTTAATGCGATGGTCACGTCCAATTTACCTCGATAGAGCTGCACATAGGCAAGCCATAGCCAAGTCACCACACTGCGCGACAGGTAGATATGCCAAAGTCGAGCTGTCATTTCCACAGCCGAGTCCCATTGACAGTTCACATGGCGACATTAAGCGAAATTCCACTGCAACTGGAAAACGCCCCCGCATTCTCAGAACCATTCCACAGAGCTGACGATGATGATGTTGCTGTTAGCGTTGTTGTCGGTGTTGTCCGTTGACGGTGGCGCAGCTGGGCTCGGCGGCGGCGCGGCATGGTATGTTCGCAGCACATTTATGGTAATCGACTGACACAATTCACATAATGAACTACTTTGTTTTGATTGCGCTCTTCGATACGCGATCGAGTTATTGACCACACGGCCATGGCCATTGGCCAGGCAGGTGTAATTGATAGGCTGTTGAGGTTTATTTTGACACCTATGTATGTGTGGTGTGTTTGTTTGTTAGACCGTGGCCATTGGTAATCATCCGTTTTGCTGCGATTAATGCAACGCCAGACCGGAAGGGGTACACTTTTTAGTTTTTGGAGCGCAACCAACACTTAAAAATATGGCTTACGGTTTCTGCCATAAAAACAGAAGTCAACAATATATTCGTTCTTGTTTTTTATGTTAGTTCTTTAAGAGACTGATGGGTCGAAAATACATGGAGCTGTAAATCAAAAAAGAATTAAAATATAAACAGTTCGTAATTATTAGGTTACGCAAAAAGTAGGTGTGGACATGGGTGTCAGTCATGCCAGAATCAAGACCACACTGCTGCGTGAGAACTGAGAACGTTTTAATTAGATAGATTGTCGGTTTGTTTTACATCTTTTATTATAATACTTACGAGTGGATATACACAAACTTGAGACTTGCTTTCAAGATGGCATGAGATTTTTCGTGAGAAATTGTGAGGGCGTGAGCGAACTGACTGTGTCAGTGAACTTGCCGGTGATTATTTTGAGATTAAATTTTAACATTTCTATAGAAGATTAATATTTTAATTGAAGACATCTTCTGGACCAAAGATCATGCGAAAATTTGTTGGCCATCATTAAGGTTTGTGCGATATTGGGTTGGGCATATCTATGGGCAAATAAAACGGTACAAATTTGAACTCTTACAAGTTCAAGATCTTTTTCAAATAATTATGTTCTTCTGACCACTATGATTGCGCTGTAAATCGAATTAAGGTCAAAAGCAATTAGTTTTTCAGTATTTTTTTTTTTTGAAATAATGAATTTACGAACCGAGTCTTATTTTCAATTATAATTAATAATTAATTAGACCAAACCAATTTGTTCCCTATTTTTTGGTTTTATTATAAAAGGTCTTGGAAAATCATGTAGATCTGAAATAAATACGCAAATTTAATTATTAGAGTCGTTAACGTTTTAGTCCAGTTGATTGATTTTCAGTAGAGCCATTTAATGGACGATAACAATAATGAAAAAAAACATACAAAAAAAAAATTGTAATCTGATTTCAGTTATCCCGTAGATGCGATTATTCAAATTTGAATAAAGCTTAACGAACAAAATATTATAAACATAGATGGACAAAGAAATAGCACACTTATCATTTTTCTTAGTAAAATTAAATTTATTTACGATTTTTGAACTTAAATAATTTATTTCTTATTTTATTACATGAACTGACTTACAAGGATCAATTAAATTAATTAATTAGAACTTATTTAATTTCAAATAAATTTTTAAACAATTTATTTTTAAGTGATGACCATATTATTTGTGGACAAAGAAATAGCATACCTGCTATAATCATTCTAGAAAACTTTTTTGAACGAAAAGTTCTTAAAATTTTTAATAATTTGGCACTGCCATGTTAATACTTGGTTGGTTGATTTTTTAAAGTTGACTTGGCACCTCCGTGGTAAGCTTTTAACCAACGCTTGACATCTACTTTGCGGTATTGAGTACCAAGCATTTTGTATTCCTTCCCAAAGGTCGTTAAAATTTGTATATTTTGTTTGCCCAATTTATACCTTAACATCATACCATAGGTATTCTATTGGGTTAAGATCGGGACTTTGAGCTGGACAGGTAAGAACATCGATTTGTTTGTCTGTAAGCCAATCTTTTAAAAATTTCGATGAGTGTTTGGGGTCATTATCGTGCATAAATATCCAATTTACTGGCATGAACTAAAAGGAATATGGTTCCATGGTGTCCTTTAGTATATTAAGATACGAGAATTTGTCCATTCTTCCATCAATCCTAACCAATGGGCCCACTCCATACAATTAAAATGCGCCCCAAACCATCAAATTTCCTCCTATATGTTTTACCGTCTTTAAGGTATACTTCGGGTTGTAGGCTACGAACTTGGGTCGATGGACAAACGTTTTGCCATCAGGTCCAATACGGTTAACCTTTATTTCAAAAGGATCACACTTGCATTTTCTTGATATCGCTCTATCCACTCGTATTGATATTTTACGAGGGGGCGGGCGGACGGCCGGCGTAGCTTAAGTTTTGATTTCGTCTTACCAAATAAATTGCATTATACACCATTTTACGGGAACAGTTGAGGCTTTTGGATATTTGGGAAGGATTTTTTCCATCTCGGTGAAGATCAAAAATAATTTTTCTTTCTTCCGGAGTACAGTGAACTTTTCTGCCCATTTTGTTTTCAATAATTGTTAATTTAATGATAAAAATTAAAATATAGCTCTTTCTTTCCCAACTTTCAAACGCGAGATAAAGATTTAACGGTTAAAAATATGTATAATGTGCTTTTACTTTGTCCAGTTAAAAGAGAGTAAAAATGTATGAATAGGTG
Source organism: Philhelius festivus (assembly GCA_963931855.1). Lineage (NCBI taxonomy): Eukaryota > Metazoa > Arthropoda > Insecta > Diptera > Syrphidae > Philhelius > Philhelius festivus. The sequence goes on from OZ007555.1 coordinate 217,452,159, forward strand.
AGTGCAAGAGAATCTTAACAATATTACGGTACTCTTAGGTTTTATTTGTCATCATCAGTTTGTCTTCACAATATATTAAAAAAAAAAAAACATCAGACGCATTCCACATAACGGTAAATTCAAATCATGATTTTTGTTAATAGTGTGCTATTTCTTTGTCCATAGCTGTAGTTCGTTCTTCAATTGCGCGAGTTATATTATAAAGGGTTTTTCATTTTACGTGATGGCTCTTCACAGTCGACTCTTCAATGTTTGGATAACCGGTTCGTTAATTTATCAGCCAAGATCTGTACGTCAAAAGTTGGCAAACTTGGTCGAGATCATAGCTGCGATCCGTGAAAGTGTGCAGCAGAACCCGAGGCTGTCGTTTCCTCGCCGTGCACAATAAGTTGGCCTTTCGTAGACTTCCACTTGGAGAATTTTGAGATCCAACTGTCTTAATACTCGTAGCTCAAAGTTCATGACCATAGCCGTTTTTTCGTTGACTGGGATTCGGAGCGTTTGGAAGAGGACCACAATTTACGCTAAAAAATCATCTTTAGTGACAAGGCGCATTTCTGGATGAATGGCTGCATCAACAAGCAAAATCGCCGTACATAGGACGACACCAACCCACACAAGGTTCACCAGGTGGCAATGAATGTTCAAGAAGTTACCGTTTCGTGTGGGTTTTGTGTGGGTGGGTGGGTACAGCTTAAACTACTGGAGGTATTTTCTTTAAACTCGGTACTAAAGGGTCTTCATAGTGATTCCCTAGAGGAGAAATTGAATTATTTTTTTAGCTCTAAAACAAACGGTACCCCCATACACCCATAATGCATTATCTCGAAAACGGCTCTAACGATTTTAATACAACAAAATTTAGTGTGATATTATGGACATGGACTATATTTTCGTAAAAAAAAAAATTTGGGGGGGAAATGTTATTAGGGGTACCTGTCATCGAACCGTTTTTTTGGTTTTCGAATTTCTCACCAACGGCTCTAACGATTTTAACGAAAATTTGTCCGCAGGAGCTGCTTTGCATTTGAAAAAATATAAACAAAAATTTTTTTCGTAAAAAGAGTTTTTAGATTTTTGAAAAATAACACAATTTTTTTTTTGAAAATTCAATTTCTTGAAAACCGATACGCGATTAAATTTTTAAATTACGTTTTAAAATGTATTTTATTAAATACTAACAATTTGCATACGAGTATCAATTTTTTTATTAAATTTTTAAGGTAAATTTAGTACACAAAAAACATGTTTCAGTGTATCTGTATGTCTGTACCTCTCACTACAGCCTAAACCACTGGACCTATTTTTTTCAATCTTGGTAGTTCAGAGTCTTCGGTGATTTCCTAGAGAAGAAATTGAATTTTTTTGTTGAGCTCCTAAACTAACGGTACCCCCATACACCCGTAACGCAAAATCTTATTTACGAGTATGTATTTCGAAAACGGCTCTAACGATTTTGATAAAAAAAATTAGGTGTGATATTATGGACATCATGGACTTCATTTTGGTCAAACAAATTTTTGGGCCAAAATGTTATGTCATCCTAACCGTTTTTTTTGATTTTCGAATTTCTCACCAACGACTCTAACGATTTTAAACAAAAATTTTCAGCAGGAGTCCCCTTAAGTTTAAAATAATATTGTATATAAAAAAAATTCGAAAAAATATTTTTTTTTTTTTTTAAGCTTTTTTTTTTTGAAAAATCAATATCTTCAAAACCTATGTACGATTGTTTTTTGAAATTATTTTCTAAAATCAATATAATTAAATACTTAAAATTCGCATCCCACATTTTTTTCTTTAAAAATTTTAAAGAAACTTCTTATATAAAAAATGTATTTAATAATAAAACGATTTTTTAAAGTTTGTTTGCATAAATTCATACTTTTCTAGGAACAGACGGCCATTTTTATTGCATTTGAACATTATTTTCTCATTAAGTCCATGTTTTATATTTATAAAATGTATCTTAAATTCCAAAGTACTTTTTCATTAGAGCAAGTTCGTGCGATCCAGTCGTGCATTTTATTTTGCTTAAAACTTTTTACATGGAAACTATTTCAAATTCGTAGTCCACCTCGGCAAAATGGTTATTGCATTGGGTCATGCAGAAGGACTTGGGCTTTTTCTTAAATTTAGTTTGGCCAAAATGTAAATTATACCTACAATAGAAAATGAAAAATAAATAGGGGGCCTTAGCGGCTCGTAGAGAGCTTAGTGACTTACAACTCTCATCTATTCCTCTGTTCGTATTACCAAGAATGAAGGGACCTACAATTTTCTGCCGGTTCCGAACGACTATTTTAAATAATCTTGGAGTATTTGTTAATTCCTCGCAAGTGGCAGTACACCCCACTTTCTTGCAACGGCTGAGAATCGAACTCAAGACCTTCTGCATAATAGTCCAAACCAATAGCCATTATGCCGAGGGGTACAAGTTACAATAGTTAACATAATTTTCATCAAGATCGTTACTCGTTCTTAGATAAGTAATATATTTCATATTAGCTCTATTACATGTACCGGCATTTCGGAGTAGAATAACAAAATTTAATTCTCTCTAGGGAATCACTAAAGACCCTAAAGTACCGAGTTTAAGGAAATAGGCTGTAGTTTTGGGTACTGACACACGAAACACAGACATACAGATAGACAGAGTACCGGGAACCACTTGTTTCGTGTTCTCTACCATCGTAATGTCAAATTTGTTCAAAATATCGGCTTCGATGTTTTCCAAAATGCAAATTTTGCTTAAATAGTACCTAATGTATATATGTATGTACATCTAATTTGCATTTTTGTGGAAAATGTGATTAGCTCAGAATTAAATAGGGTCGGTGGGGTCGTTTTGCCTCACATGGTCGATGTTTCTGAAAAGTGATGAAAGTTTCTTTAAAGTTCTTTTATTTATTTATGTTTTTTTATTATATTACTCAAAACATCTAGAGGATGATTTTTGTTCATTACAAAACTTTTTTGAATCGGACAAAAATTTTATGTGCGTGATTGCCCCCGATTCCTCTATTCAAGTCAAAAATGGTTTTGATTTATAGTCGCAATCGACCTGGAATCATAATGATATTATTTTTAATTGGATAAGAACCATTTTGAAACCTTGTCAATTTTAAGAAAATATCTTCAAGTCGAGATTTTTAATACATTCCCTAAGAGCTCTTCGACTGTTCTATATGTTAATCGCAAGGCAATAGAGACGAAGCTTTTCTTTACAGACAATGAGGATTTGTGAATCTAAGGCCATGTGTATATATTAGTAACTTCTACAAAAAGAATTAGGAATTCGGAGAATGAATTGCTGGTAAGATTACTGGTCACCCAAGAACTCACCCAAGTTTCAACGAAACCTCAATCAATAAGAACAAATTACTTTAACTGAAACTTCCGAAAAGTTTTCATTTTGTATCTAAAACGAATAAAATGTTCATCTAATAGGAATCACCTCAGAAATCTACTAAGTTGTCTTAATTTAAAGCAGCCTTAGGGCAACCCATGGACAGAAAATATATATCTTTCAGTTTCCTAGAACATATCTGAATGGCTATAGGTAGGTATGGAAAGAATTTGCAAGACATTCACAAAGACCTTAACAGCAATTCCCCTATTGCCAATCAAGTTAATTAACTGTATCATTCTCTCATCTTTGAATGGCGGTAGCCCTGCAGCTAACTAGCTAAAGCCATCCAGATGTAGGTACCTACAACATTCTCTAGCCATGTAGCTCTTCCGGTCTTACACTTCCTAGTTCTGCAATGAAAAGCAATCTTACAAAGTAAACAATGTAGCAGAAGGCAAATTACAAGAAATGAATCTGGACAACAAATTAACATTAAATTTAAATTCGCTCGCTCACACGCTTTCCTATACCTCCAAAGACATTATACCTGCCTATATACATACATACGCATATATACTCGTAAGATGGCATCACAAGCGTAAGATACAAAACAATTGCGAATGCAGATTCTTAAGCATTACAAGTTTTTTTTATTCCATGCGAGATGTGATTTATCTGCGCAGGCAGCAGAACCCAGAAAATAGAAAACAGCGGCCAATGACTGACAAAGTCGCGGTTAGCAGTGGTTATTTACGGTTCTGTTAGCCATGGTGTGTGATTGCTTTGTATCTACGGCTGCACCGCGACCCAGGAAGACCAGAACCGTGGAAATCTGACCAGCTACGGTAGTTGTGATCTTCGGCACATCTACTACCGCTGATCATTCTAATGATGATGATGAAATGTGCTGAGTGGCTGAGTGAGAACTCACTCAGAGCCACAATTCTCCCAAGCCATCGAAGCACCAGAGAAAATTAAAAATTTTCCAGATTGTATCTGATGGCGCTCTGTATTTGGTGGAAGAAGAGTGAATTAGCTGTAAATATGTTGTCGGTCAATATTCGCCACCTTCCGTCTTTGGAATAAAGTCCTCAAGTCATATCTTCATTTCTGCGGTCCAGCCGGCACGTTCCATTCATCACCACTAGGAATTCATCCCTGACATTTATGCAAATAATATAAACACACGCGCAACGAACCGGACCGGGCAATATCTACAAATAAAACTGTCCCGGAATGCATTGGCTTTGGCTTCGGCTTCCTAACGTGTCACCGCACACGCTGCTCATCGACAGCTCTCGTCGTCGTGGATGTCGTGTGGTCACGAGTTCCCACGCGCCTCTAGCAGTGAATTCATCCGAAAGTCAATGCCAATTCGCCGCAGTCGCACAGTGGATGGAGACGTTTAGATTGCTGGTCTGAACTCTATGGATCCTAAGCTACTCTACCGAATTGAATAAAATGTTCACACAATATGACTTTCTGTGTTTCACACTATCCTGCCGCCCACTGATACGCCTCTTTTTAACAAAAAACAGATTGCAAAATAATAAAAGCTGATGAAAATTATTAATGTCATCTTTAACATTAATATTTGAGAACCTACTACACAATTTACGCATACGAAGCTGTTGTACCACGCCCACTTTTTGGGGATATTTCTGTATTTAATGTATGATTTTTCGCTCAGTTTCTAAGATTTAAATCTGAACCACATAACAGAGTAAAAGGAACGAACAGAAAATTGGAAAGAAATAAGAAAATTAAAAAAAAACTACAAAAATCTTTTCAACGAACACGCCCACTTAAAAGTCTTCTAACTGTCAAAGTTGGAGAGAAGTATAGGGTTGGGTTCACCATTAATGTGCAGAAATATGTAAATATATTCTAAAAAATTAAATAAGTAAATTGAAGAAATAAAATATCAAAAGTTATAATTTAAGCAATGAAAAAAGCCATTCAGTACCACTGTGCACTCCGCACCACCACCACTTCAAGACGTTGGCGTCGGCACCAGTTCAGTGGGTCATTCACGAGAGAAGTGCTCCTAATGAATTGACAAACGGTCTCTTGGTCAGGCGCATCGAATCGCTGAGGCGGCTGTCAATTGCCATCCCACTGCGGCAGCAATGGCAGTGGTGCGCGAGCGCACGCGTTCGTTTGCCCGATCATCCGGACTAAAAGTTCTCCGCGCGTTGGTTATCTAGGACATGTCACAGAGTGCCTACAATTCAGAGCTAGCTTGTGCGCATACACAGGAGAGGATGTCTGGATTTAATGAGAGCCCATCGTCGCCCGCCTGTCCCTCTGTGGACTGCGCCAACGGACTCTGCGCAACTTGGATCATATATGCATATCACGGACTCCACAGACGATTTATGCTCGAGTAAGCTCCACTGCGTTTGCGTTTGCATCTGAGCTGTGCAACTTGCTCGGCAGCAAAGATAAACAAATGTTAGGTTAGGTAAAAGATACTCTTTTGTTAGTGCAGAGCGAGGGTTTCGGTTTAATTAGCTGCAACTGCGACTGGTTGCAGATACAGCAGTTCCGTTGTGGTAATTAGAGGTGGTTGAAGTTGTGGTTTGTTTTTTTTTTTTTGCCTTAAATGAAAATGGCTAAGGTGTATTATGACAAATTGATATTTTACGCGCGGGGAGTAAAAATTAATTCCCATAAGTTTCTTGTGGCGTGTTGGATCTTTGATGGTCTGATTGATTTGTTTTGGTTGTATTGGCAGAGCCATGGATGGTGGGCAGGTTTAATTAAAACTTTGGCCAAAGGCCAACAGTTATAGGCTTAGTTTGGTTAGATAACAACTTATGTGGGTTCCAGGGATATGTAAGTTATTTTAATACCGTTTCAGTTACAGATGAAGTAACCGTTTCAACTTTTACACTTGAGTTTATTTTATTGAATACCGCAGACCATGTTGAGGTGGTTATATAACTTGGGATGTAGACCTTACAGTTATTGTTGAGTAAATTAAATTCGCTTGGAGCCAACTCGGTAAACTTAACTTAACTTTATGATTTTCACTGCAAAAATACAGAAAAAGGCTAGGAACCCAATTAGAACAATCACCCACAAATCTTGCAAATATCCTCACTGTGTGCTGTTGAGACCTTTGAGCCCCGACAAATTACTCGAACCTTAAGTCCCGAACGCGTCTTGGTTTGGCTTTTTGTAATGAGAGATTTTGTCAGTCACAGTTGGTTTGAGGTGACCTAGAACTTAGTCTACAATTTTTCAAACGGAAAAAACACATTTGAAATAAAATTAAAAGAATACATAGAGAAATGAAAATTATTTCTGTTTAAGTGGAGTGATTGAAAGATACGTAATAAAACCATGTTTTCGGTCGCAGCCAGGCCCGGATTAATAGGGGGGCTAGGGGGGACTGAAGCCCCGGGCCCCGCGGAAACGAGGGCCCCATCCCATTAAGAAATTTAAACCGTAAAACCACGATATTCAAACTGTACAATCTAATAAACCCCAAAAATAAAAACCAAAATTAGCTGACCCCACAAAATCCAAACTCGAAAGCTATATACCCAAAAACGTTAACCCATATAGCCCAACTCGCAATTAATCCCATAAACTTTAAACCCACATAGCTCAAATCGCTATAGTCTCCAAAAAGTCAAACCCACATAGCCCAAGTCGCTATTAACCCAAAACTGTAAACTCAAAAAATATTAAATCTATGCAGCCTAATTCAGCAAAGGTTTGCCAGATTGAAAAACAAATTGATACTAGTGTGGTAAAATTTAGAATTGTTAATTTCTACGAGTCCGTTTTGAGATTAACAAGCGAAATATGGCGATACAAATTTAGCCGCAGAAGTATTGAATCGTATTTTTCGACACAACGTACGTAAAGTTGAATTTTCCGAAACACTCCCGTGTGCAAAATTCAACTTTACGCATATCTATTATTTATAATTTATACTTACTCATTCAATCTAATAAATCCTAATTCCTACATAATTTGTTACTTTTAATTTTTAGAGTTTTGAATAATCAAAAAGAAAGAGTCTGACGGTTTTGAGTTCATGGTTTTTGGATTGATTACGAATTGGGTTATGTGGGTTTAACGCTTTTGGGTTTACGATTTTTTATTTGCGATTGCGAAATGAACACATTTAATTTTTCAAAAACGTTAAAAAGAGAAGCCTTGATAAATAATTAGCCCCGGGTATCAAAAATTCTTAATCTTATCGGGGGTTGGAGCACTTGGGGGATAGCTTCTTGGATTTTCGATGCGTCAACTCTTCAACGCATCGTCTCTGAGAGCGTGGACTCCTAGCCCCCCGGGTTATTGGGGGTTGGCTCGCTTGGGGTTTAGGACGCTCTGGGTTATGAGGGGTTGGCTTGCTTGGGTTTAATATCTTTTTAGGGGCCTCAAATTTGAAATAGCCCCGGGACCCCATTTTCTTTAATCCGGGCCTGGTCGCAGCGATTTTTACTCGCTCGAGTAAGCGAATTAAATGATTGAAAACAAGTTGCTTTCGAATTGAGCGATTTCAAGCGATTATTGAAATGAAGTTATTTATGGTCCCTCTAAGCCCTGGGCCATCACGTAAACGGGTGCATGGCGTCAGGTGGCTTATGGCGTAGTGCGATGGCCTGGGATGGCGTTGATGTCAGTTTTTCTTCCGTAAATTTAAGGATATTGGGCCGTAATGGTGGTATGCATCCTTACCTGGCCCACTACTCATTCTTTGACTAAATACTTGCAACAGAAGGGATATCTTCTTCATGTATCTTCTACAGCAAAATCAAATCTGATAGTCGAGGAATCTAGGATATTGGCAACTCATTTTGAATATTGGTAAAAAAAAGTATGCCATTTAAAAGGTCAGTAAATGTTCAAAAAAGGTCAGCTAACATCAGTAATTGGTCAGTAATAGATTATTTTCAATTAATGTTTATAAAAAATTAAAACAAATGAGGTGCCAAAATTCGAGCTTGATCTTGAGTCACCTGGCAAAAGTTAGTTAAGCCTTAGGTTATGTTAGGTTAAAGTGGTTGTCATTAAAGCGTCTGACACAATTAAACCATTAGAGGCCCATTGTGATACCACGATCTAATAGGGAACAAAATGGTCCCTACTAGTTAAAACCATTTGGAGCTTCTGATGAAGCGAAGGAGACTATTAATGTCTGTGGTTATGAGATCGCTTGGTTTATTATAGAAATATTCTGCTAGATGAAGTTTGCGCCTGTAAGAGAAGAGCAGGGCATGTACAAAGAAGGTGTGGGATTGTCTCCTCTTCCTCCTCGTCCAAGCACCTCCTGCAAAAATCGTTTGATACTACACCGAGTCGTGCGGCGTGTCTACCTATGAGACAGTGTCCAGTTATGACACCAATTACGGAGCTGATCTTAGATCTACTGCGAGACAATAGACATTTTGACCGTTTCAAATCCAGCTTAGGCCAGATTTGTTTGGTCACCATACAAGTGGTAGTCTTGAGCCATCTTAAGTTTGATTGTTCCAGACCAATTCGTTTCAACATAAGTTTACTTGTAGCTTATGGGCATACATATATTTGCCTTCTCGGGTAAGATAGGCATTTCCGTTCCAATTCTGGCGAGTTTCCCGGCCTTGCAATTCCTCGGAATGTCCCTGTGACCCGGGACCCAGAATAGGTGAATATTAAACTGTTTGGCCATCTGCATCAGAGATGATCGACAGTCTTGGGGTGTAATGGAGTTTAAAGAGACTGATGCGAGGGATTTCAAACCAGACTGACTATCTCAGAGCAGAAGATGCGGATATCTGTGCTAGATATTCACGTTTTCTTTAAGCCAAGACAGTACTCCCTTTATCGCCAGAATTTCCGCTTGGAATATGCTACAATGGTTTGGTAGGCGGGAGGAGAGACTAAGGTTTAGTCCATCTGAGTACACTCCACCACCCACTCCATTTTCAGTCTTCGATCCATCAGTATAAAAATGTACTGATTTATTTTCTGTCAAAGCCCCTTCCTCCCAAGCTGACCTTGAGGGAATGCTGACTTCAAAGTTTTTATCGAAAACCAAAAAGGGACGGATGTAGTCGGAGTGACTTGGGAGAGTTCCGAATAAATTCAGAATGGAGGTGTGACCAATAGAGTTATTGGTCCATTGAGAGATGGCTTTGAGACCAATGGCTGTGCTCGCGGCCATTTGTTTGCTGTAAATATCTAGGGGTGCAAGGTTGAAAAGTATGTCTAGTGAGCGAAAGGTGTCGAGCGGAGAGCTCCGCTGATGCACATACTCGCTGAACGTTGTACTTTGCTTAGTTTATCGCGATTTATCGCTTTATGTAAGGCCGTCCACCATACGGTCACCCCGTAAGTGAGTATCGGTCTAATGACCGCAGTATATAGCCAGTCAGTGATTTGTGGAGACAAGCCCCACTCGTTCCCCACGGCTTTCTTACAAGAAAAGAGAGCTTCTGTGGCTTTCCTTACTCTTTCCTGTATATTAGGTTTCCAACTTTACTTTTTATCTAAAATAAGACCCAGGTATTTAGCTTCATCTGAGAAATAAAGTGGAACACCTTTGATCGATGGAGGGTCTAATTGAGGAATTTTGTATTTCCTTGTGAAGAGGACTAGTTCAGTCTTGTGGGGATTAACATCTAGTCCACAGCGATCTGTCCATTTAAGTAGCTTGTTGAGAGCGGTTTGTATGAGTTCTGTTAGAATTTGAGGATGCTTTCCCCATACGGCAATGGCAATGTCATCAGCGTATGCAATCACTTTGATACTCTCTTCTTCTAGGTCTATTAGCTATTATTAACTACCACATTCCATAGAAGTGAGAAGTGGGGATAGGACTCCACCTTGTGGACTTTTTTTATCTAGATCTGAGGTATTGGAGGGGATGTCTAGTTAAGCCTTGATTATAAATTTTCTATGGCTGATCAATTTCCAAAACAGGTTGACCTTTTTTGACCAATTACTGACGGCATTCATTTTTTTACGAATATCCCAAATATAGGGTGCCAATATCCAAGAGCCTTTGAAGACCTCCTTTCTCTGGTAAGGCAAGTCAAGAATAAACTTTTTAATAGCTTGATTTTACGATTTACATCTTGTTTACAATAAAGCTTTGAATTGGACATACAGTAAATGACATTAAGCTACGACTTAAAAATTTTACAACTTACTGTGATATTATTGCATTAAAGATAAAAAAAAAATAAAATAAAAAAAAAATATTTAAACAATTATGTTTAAGTAACGGAAAGAAATGAAAGAGAATTGATAAGTGAAGTTTATAGTCCTTCATTTCCTACTTTATTATAAATTTAATACTTATTATGCAATTACCAGTTCAACGTAGACTTTATAACACGATACAGAAAATTAATTTTGGTGCTTACGGCCTTTTTAATTGTAACATATTTACAGGTAATATACACTATAAAAGTTGTGAATTAGTAAAATAATCGAACTCGAGATAAAGAAGACAAAATTTTCGTCTCGCAATTCTGTCTGTCTGTCAGTCAAGTGCTGCAGAAATGTAACCGGGCCGGGCCTAGCAATGAAACAAGACTTTACGGCAATCAAAATTCCAACACCCACAGTGATGATGTTAGGGTCAGAATCTCTACCGCACCTAAAAAAAAATAAATGTGTTGTAAAATATTTCAGAATCGTTAATATCAGCATACAGCCATGTTTCAGTGAGGGCAATGATGTCATAAGAGCAGATGGAAGATGAATAGTATAGACCTTGTTGGTCTTAGTCCGAACCCCACTAAAATGTTGATAAAATATGTCAATTATTGACGAAGATTTCTTGTCAGTGTTTTTCGGAAAGGATTGCGAACAATATTCTTTTAGTTCACAAATCTATGGATGATGATATCTTCAGCTCAATATTTATGATCAAGCAGGTGATTGAAAATTTCTTGGGTAATATACAGTTTGAAGGATGCATAATTCATACTTTTGTTGGTAATTGTTAGAGTTTGAGCTTGGCATTATTAAAACTTAAATTTATGTACTTTGCTATGCCTTTTTTTTATTTATTTATTTTTTTAGGATAAAAATTAGATATGCATTTGAATCGCTCTGCTGCTTTAAGTTGAACTTCCTTGCAAGCATCAAGATTGCTAATACATAGGTGGTAATCAAGTGGATAATAAGAGAAAAACGGATTGATATAATTGTTGCGAACTTAGATTTCTTAATGGAATTTCAGCAGAAATATAGTTAGAAACCTGGAATATAATGCAACCATGTCGAATTCTGGTATTTAACTTCAGGACCATGGTTAAATCCTAATTTGTTCAAATTCCATATTTCATACAATTCCACTTTTTAAAAATTCTTCAATGCAATTAAAATCCATATTAATGCTTTGGGGCAGAATTTGATTTTTTTTTTTTTTTTTTTTTTTATAATCTACCCGCGCTCAAGGGATTAGATTACGCTTTAAATGTTTCAACACAGCGCGGGCGTGAGGTTAAGAAGAGAAAGAAGGATAGGAAAGATGTGTGGCACGATGTTCTGAGACTGAAGGTTGTTGTCTCAGATATTTTATCTCCAGGGATGGCGGCTGAACTAAAGCGGAGAATGCCGTGTCTTATTTCTATGTCGCTTATAATTCACATTATTTTATTCGTGTTCATCCTTGTTGGGCATACTAGTTTAACTCAATTACATGTTGTTAGTGTTATGCCTGAACAACATGTAATGAGTAAGCCAGCAACCCATTGATGACAATTTTAGAAGGTTTTTAATGGAATTAAAACGACATAGACGACGGCAGGGATCGAACCTGTGATCATGAGGTTCACAGGCGAGCACACATCCATCGCGCCACGGCCACCCCCCAATATTATTCAAACTTATTCTGCCTTGCATTATATACGACCCAAAAAAATTATTTGCATTTCTTCTTACCATAACTAGAATAACCAAATTAGAAATGAGTGCCTCATGTTGGCACATTCCAACTCTAAAAAGAAAGTAGCAACATTCTAAACATCCACCTACAAAATGCCTATTTGCATGTTTTCACTGATAACATCTTGGTTTCATTACAACACGTTCAAGACCTCCACAAAAACAGCCAACGTCATTGTCGGTCGCCACTTCCAAATGTGTACAACGACCTCACGTTCACGCTCCTTAATGTCAGATCCTGTCGGCATAATCATTATAATAATACCAACACCATAAACCGACGACGCACACTATTTGACCAACAAAAAGTATCAACCGTAACTATATGCACACAGCAATAAATTCGACCAATTTCCTAACAAATGGAACACATTTTGGACATATCTCACCCGCAGCCGCCACAAAACGTCCATCCGTTTGCCCGTCCCACTCCGCTCATGGCGGGAACAAGCCAATGCTACTCGCTCGCATGGAGGTCCTCCAGCATGGTAATAATAACAATAATTCCCCCAGCTCTGCAAACAATCATCATGATATACGAGCAATGATGCCCCAAAATGGTTCGAATAGCTCTTTGGAAAAAGAGTGCCCCAAAGATGATGCCCACCAGGAGCACACCGCCACTTGTGGCACACGTTTGGCTCTAACCAAAAAATCAACAAACTATTAGCCAAACAAGATTGCATCCGATGTATGCTAACAATGCGTTTGAAATGTGCTCCCAAAAGTGAACACAATGCAACACCAGCAGCACCCAGCAATGGCTATGCGGCAGACATACTGTTGCGCAAACACTCTTTACCTATGCGGGACTTTGCTGGGCTTCCTTCACTTTCAGATCAGAGATTGCAAAGTGGACGATGATCTTGGAAGCGAGTTGTCCTCAGCTCGCTGCTACATCCATAATGAACAAAGAGAAAATGTTCCAAGTCCCAATAGTCATGCTGGGGACAATTGTTTCGCGTTCATGCGAACAAATGTCGGGCAGAGTAGAAGAGGTGCGTGCTGGTATGTTTGGACTTTGGCGAGTGTGCTGACCATTTGGAAGCGCAAAAAGATGATTATTATTATTGTCGTCATTAAGGAGCAAGCAAACACGAGGAGCTTTGTTCATTTGGCGGCTGTCAAGGAACTCACTGGAATTCCAGTACAAAAAAGTTTAACGATATGGTTCGGCTTTATGCCTGTTGTGTGGTGCAAGCTGAGATTTTACAAAGTTAAGAATGTGCAATTCTCCATAAGGAGCGGAAGATTCAACCAAAATTAAAGGTAGGAGTGTATCAGAGAAAAAATGGCCTGGTAAAGAAAAAGTTAAACTAAGGAAGCTTAATAAAAAGTAGTCGTACATGTCAGATAGCTGCCATAAGAAACATGGACTTATTGGATAATTGAATCTCCCATTAACCGATTTAGGTGTTTAATAATGAACTTAAATCTCTCTCTTTTTAATACAAAAACGAATTCTTCAAACCATTCACGTGGAGCACTTGGAGCCCAGCCAGATTTCCAAAGTATTGCGGATGGAAAACTCTATGTATCAGACTGACTGCAAGGTTTTGTCAGAAAGTCAGCAAGAATTGATGGCTTACTCAACAATGTAACTTAAAAACTTTCTTGAGAAGCAGTTGTACACCACACTATTATTTAACTTTTATGTAGTGCATATTATGCGCTATCTGCCATAGAAGAAAAACTGACTCGAAGTGCCATGTATGCAGGCGATTTGAAAGTTTTTCGTTGCATAAAAATTGAACAGGATTGCATTTTATTCCAGGAAGATCTTGAGATGTTATCGAATTGGTGTTTGATTAACTCCTTACACCTTAATATTGCAAAATGTCAAATTTTAAATTTTTGTTGAAATCGTTCATCATTTAACTTCTCTAATAAAATAAACAATATATTTCTTTCAATTGTAACCCTAAAAAAGTAGCTTGGTGTAATTTTTGACCAAAAACTGAATTTCTTAAAACACATAGATTTTTTTTCTTTAAACTTGGTAGAAATCACTTTTAATTTTTAAGGCCAAACATAATGTTATCTGCTATACGAATTTTAATAAATGTTTGTGTTCCTCAAAAGCTATTCCACAGATAAAAAAAAAATTTTTTATTCATTTAGGTAAAGCGTAAAGCTAGGAAATGGTTAAAAAATTCTGAAAAATGGTTTTTGATGATAATTTTATGGTTAATCTCACCAAAATTTGAATAGTATTCAAAGTTTAAAAAAAAAATGTTTTTTTTTTTAAACCCAATATTTCAATAACCCCATGACAAAAACTCTAGATAAATGAAAGTTTCTTAATACAATATACAAAATGTGAGAAGAATAAATTATTTTACGTAAAAATAATGGTACATACAAACAGTACAAATGTTAAAAATTTATTTTCGAAAATTGCATTTTTCTCGAAAACGGCTCCTCGAATTTCGATATTAATAATTTTTCTTTCGATTAATTTTAACGATCTACATATTTATTACTTAATAAAACAAATTTTTAAATTAGGATGTTTCTGACTGTACCTTCCATAAATCCATTTTTTCAAATTTTTAATTTCTCAATATTGGCAAAATGGATTTTAATGAAATTTGGAGCTTCCAAAAAGTTTTAAAAATATTTTATTTCAAAACTTAAAAAAAAATATTTTCCGAATTTTTGAAAAAATATAAATGCACGACTGGGTCGCACGAACTTGCTCCTATGTAATAGACTAAGAATTTCAAAAATGAATGTTATTAGAAGAAAACTGTTCATAAGCATAAAATTCTTTTTTAGATGACTAAAACAACGTCCTTAGTAGTTCTAGGTAAAAATAAGATGCCATTTTTAGAAGCTTCTTTCTAATGCTGTTGTACTCTGCAACAAGTAGAACAGCATTAGCCCGATGATGGATTATTAAATCCGAAACGCGTCGCTATTTTATAATAATTACATTTGTTGTAATAAAATTAAATTTAAAAACTTTAAACTTTATAAATAAAACAATAATTTTTCTTTTGTAAAAAATAATTTTATTTGTTTTAATTTATATTTAAATTAATATTTATTACGAGAAAGCTTTCGGTTTTACTATTAATTTAACGGTTTACTATTGTCACGTGTAAGTGATATAAATGTCCTTGGTGTATTTGATAGTAAAGTTTAATTCATACAACACTTCAACGCCATAGCTATTAAGACCAATATATCATTTGTTCGACTCATTCTAGAATATGGTTGTCAGTTCTGGTCACCCCATTATGACTGTCATAATTCCAAGTTAGAAGAAGTGTAAAAAAGATTTTTGAGGTTTGCGCTCAGAGATTTCGGTTGGGAAAATCCCTATGAACTTCCTCCTTACAACAATAGACAGAAGTAGAAACTTATAGACATGCCTAGCCTTGAGAGCAGACGATCGCATTTATCTTTTGTCTAAATTTTAAGGGATTTAAGATCAAAGACTTGATCTCTGTCTCAAAGCAACGAAATGGCTCTGGGACGAACATTGATTACTCATATGCTGTGCCCTCTTCAAACACTTAGCTAGTGGACGGAGGGTTTTGACTCAATCACATTGGCTACTTTTTCAGTCTAGCTTGGCACAGCTCAGATGGTGTCGGATGAGTGTGGTAGGCAGCCTAAAAGAGAGTGATCCACATTTTGGATTATTGTGCAAGAGCAACCATACTCGTACAATTTAAAAGACATCAAAACCTACTAGATCCATATTTTTTTTTAAATAAATCCAAACCGGATGACAATTTCCCATATCATTTCGATCCACAGGTTCATACGAGTTATTTTATCAACCACGCAATGCTCATTAACGAAACAGGACATGTTCTGGAATATTTCAAAGGAACTTATCCTAGTAAAGTTCTTCAAGTTGCATAATTATGCTATTGCCATATAGAGCTCCTGACCATGAATGTTTTTATATTCTGCCTTAAGGTTGATGTAAAAGAGAGTCTTGAAATTAAATTCGTTAATAATTTTCAATATTGTTATCAATGTCAAGATTAGTTGTATGGTCAATCCGACGAGCCAGAAGACACACTGGCATTTGTCGACTATAGTGTTTTAAAACGACTTACCACGCTTACAAACTACGTTGGATAAATATGCACTTTGTCTAAAAATCTAATTTGGAAAAAAAGCTTTTTATTTATTTTTTTTTTTACAAAAATGTTATTGTAGATGAAAAAAAAAAGAATATTTAATTAAATAAAACTTTGAATAGTTCTTTTACATGAAACGCATGTCAAAGTCATATTTACAATAAACTAAACAAGTTCAAGAAGATAATTATCAATTAAGCCAAGCTAAATGCTTCAACAAAAATAATTTAAAAAAGAATCAAAGTCACCCGAAGTATTCAATGAGGCCCATAAATATGCAATCATTAAGTTTAATTGGTTGCTTATTATTACTTTGGTTATGCAACATGATATAAAACGAACTATTTGAATGACATGAAGTCGTTAATTAAATTTAGCTGATAAACGTCACATTGATCCCTACAGTCAAGTTCAACAACATCGAGTTCGAACCTCAGCTCTTTCGTTTAACCACAACAACTAACAACATAACCATGTTCTAGACACGGAAGTAGTTGTATATTATAATTTAACACTTAAGAGAGACAATTTTCCTTCTATAAATAAAATCAACCAACAATTATATCCTCCATCCGGATCAAGGGACGAACTATTCGTACTTGTAATCATCATCATCACAAACAGTGCATTTTATCTTCCTTGCGCAGAGATTTTTCCCACAAGATTTACACACACAAAAAATGTACAAAGATAAATATAACTTAATTAGAAATTAAATGGGCGTATCAGGAGAAAAAAACGCACGGAACCTACAACAGCAAAGACAAAAAGAAACTAAATTCACTACAAAAGTAACACTTCCTGGTCATTAACTCAAGGTCATTGCTAAGACAGATTGCATGCGAAAACTCGATTGCATCTTCATAATCGACGACGGTGCCGGTGTACATAGACTTGTTGGTACAAGCGTGTGGGCATATACTCGTACTAAGAAACAAAAAAAAAAAAAAAACACCACACTCGATTACTTGAGCCATTTTAAAATCTGGAAAAACCTGACAATCGATGTCAACACACCCTCTCTTAACAGCCAGCGCAGCATTGCATCTGCTGCGAAAGAAGCAGCAATATATCGGTCAATCAACAATCACTCGCGCTGATGAAGAATGACTGAGTGAGTGGTCATGACATATCCTCATCCAACATCTTGGATGCCAATGTGTCGGATTGTGCTGGACGTTCTTGCGTTACACCAGCAATTAACTGCTGCAATGATGGGTTCGGTGGATGGATACGCTGATGTATTGGAACCACACCATCTCTAGCACTTAACTGTGAGATTACGTCGATGGGAGATAGCATTACTCAACTCTAGCCGACACGTTATCTTATCCAAAGCACTACCCTAAAGCTAAATGGACACTTGATAGTTTGTTGTTCGACTCGCGCGTTTAAATGAACCACGCCTAGTGTTGCCATATAGTTGAGAATATAATATAATAAAGGTTTAGAATGAGATTAAAATTAATATAAGTAGGACTAACCTGCTAGAATTTAAGTAATTTGTCCACTGCTATTAGAAAGTCAGGATGAAATAGTAGAGAAGTCAAACCATTCAAGTTTTCCTACAATATCAAACGATGACAAACTTAAGCTGAAAAGTCTGATATCCTTATTATTCAAAACTCAATTCATCATTAATTTTTAACAGCTATATGAAAAATCTTAATACTAAAAATGCTTTTGTAACAAACTTTAAAAAAACGAACTTTGATGGAATGAACGGATATCTTTCTTCTTTCCCGTGGGATAACACAAATGAATCCAAATGAATCATTCTCATCGAAGCTGTATGTATAGTAGAATAATTATTATTCATGTCTCCTATCCGCGTATAATCTTAAACTGTATCGAATCACTAAATCCATTCAAGATTGTACTTTGTTAAATGAAGATTTAAATTTTTTAGCAGATTCGTGTGTCATAAATTTTTAGCATTTTGAATGTCTTAAGTTTATCAGCTGCTTTTCAATTTTTGATTGAAAATATCGCCCCAAATCGATGATTTAGAAGTTCAGAAATGAATTAAATATCTTCAAATGAGAGTTGTCTTCTGTATGTTCAATTACAGGATTTGGAAGATTTTTCTATCTGCTCACTATTCGTTTGTGTTTTGGTCCTAATGCTAAGAGTTTCAGCCTTTCTTTTAAGGCTACATAGATTTCAGTGGAGAGACTTGTTGAAAGAGGCCAGGACCGGAACCCGGTTGTCGAGCCGATGATGATGATGATGATGAGATTTCAGAAAACATATTTTTTTCTTCTCGAATCCTTAATTCATAAATTTTTAACGATAATTATAGGGTAGACCAAATCTAAACATATCTACATACTACATATTTGAAATTCACGATTTTAAAAACAATTTTGATTAACTGCAAACTAATCAAAAGTTCGAATTCCAAGGCGTTTTTTAAATTTTCTTTTCTTGAATGTTTTCAATTTAAATGGCAAGAACTCATTTCTATATTTCGAGGTTCGGCCAAAATTAGGCTCAAGGGTGATGATGAGCATTTCTAGCGAAACGGGTATCACGAGTGAACTAATTGAGGAAAGGAATGCATCTATCTGGCTACTTCGAGTGAGCATTGCTTTTGAAAGAAGTCATAAAACAACGAAAGTCATGAAACATTCCGATGATGCTCAAGAGATGGGAATGATTCTATGACAGTTTTGTTTCCTATCAGTTTTAACGTTCCGGTCTAGATCATCTGAAATAAATGAAGTGAAGTTTGGGCTGCACCTGATCAGACCTGATTAGTGAAAAATTTCTAACACCGATAGATAATCCCAAACATTTGGCGGCGCTTTTATTGGTTTCGAGAATTTGGTCCTTTCAACGAAGATCGTCGTTGGCACACATATCGATTCCATAGAACTTTTGGGTTTCTTCTTGCAGTTCCGAAGAAGATGGACGTGAATTTGAAAACGAGAATGAAAAGCTGAGGGTATAGTTGTTGGCAAAAAAATTAAGCGGATTAGAAGTTTCAGATAAGAGATGATTTATGAAAATGAGAAAGATTGTCGAAGACAAAACGGACCGTGGGGAATACCATTATTTATTTTATGAAGATCAGACTTGAAACAGTCCAATACAAAATGTAAGAAAACGTGCTCAAGACCTTGCAGACTGGAGAAATGCTGCTGAGTTTTGGAAAACTATAAGAAAAATTAATAAAAGAAAATCCACGACTGGGTCGCACGAACTTGGTCCTATGTAATAGACTAAGAATTTTAAAAACGAATGTTATTAGAGAAAACTGTTCATACCTTACTTACTTACCTAGGTCATTGGACCTGTTACGTCCGTGTGGTTCCCCTTACGGGGCACAGGGCCCCCACTACTCCTACGCGCCATCGTGTACGGTTTCTGAAGATGTACCTCAGCTCTCTCCAACTCTTCCCCAGTTGTGCTGATTGAATGAATGAATGAATAATTGGGGTATAAAAACACTGCGACCTAAAGATCTATTGTGTCCCCCATCAAGAACTGGATGAGGTTGGCTCAATATTACAGTTCTTCCTCCAAATCTGCCCCTCTGAGGAATCGAAGTATTTGGAGTATTTTAAGGGATGATAATTCACTCTCTTTTATGTGGTGCTTGCCCAGATACCTGTGCCTTTGATGCACGAGTGCATCACATTTCCCCAGTATGTGGTCAGGTGTCTCTTCGTGAGTGTTGCAGAATCTGCAAGTCGCGCTGTTTACCAGGCCAAGGATGTTGAGGTGTCTTCTCAACCTACAGTGGCCTGTGAGAAGCCCTGTAATTTTCCTTAGGTTGTTCCTACTTAAGCTAATGCAGGTTAGGAAACGCTCTCGGTTGTAGTCCCCGAGTAGGAGTTTTGCCTGTCTTAGCTTAGGGAGTTCTTTCTAGATCTTTGATCTTTTTGTCTCCTCTTCTGTTTTGATTTTGTTTTTGATCACGTTTTCTCCTATTCCGCAGTAGGGCTCTGGCCCTGTAAGGGGTGTCGATGCACCTATTTTTGCTAAGGAGTCTGCCACTTCGTTGCCCTGGACACCAACGTGGCCTGGTACCCAATGGAGCGTGACAGTGTTATTCTTGCCCAGTTTATTAAGCTTAGTCACGCTTTCCCAAACAAGTTTGGAGCTGATGGCGTAGGAGCTTAGTGCTTTTAATGCAGCCTGACTGTCTGACATGATGGCAATGTTTTGGTTTTTGTATTTCCTATCGAGGTTTCTTCCAGCACATATGCCTATGGCATTTACTTCTGCCTGGAATATGCTAGTGGAGTTGTGCTGATTCCTCTTAGACCGTTTTTCACCAAGTACTTCTGGGTCGGCCTATTCCTCTGTCTTATAAGGATAAAATTTATTTTCCAATAAACAAAAATTATATGTCGTTGTAGTGGTTTCTTAATAAAATAAGGTTTTATATACACAATTCTTAAAACATTTTTAAGAACAAAATTTGGTACGTCAACTTTAGGTTTTTGTTATTGCACGAATGAAAATTAAATTTCCAGAAAAAATATTGACCCATTTTTGAGGTATCGAATTTTCCAAAAAAAATAATTTTTTTTTTATTCAAAAATTCAAAAAATATTTTTTTTTTTAAGTTTTGAAATGCAATGTTTTTTTAAACTTTTTAGAAGCTTTACTATAAAAAAATTTCATTAAAATCCGTAATGTCGATAATGATAAATTCAAATTTTAAAAAAATGGTTCTATGGTAGCTACAAGCTGTAATATCTCAATTTCAAAAATTTTTTTATTTAATTAAAGATCGCAAAAAATTATTGAAAGAAAAAAAATTTATCGAAATTTTAGGTGCCGTTTTCGAGAAAAATACGATTTTTGAAAACAATTTTCTTACATTTGTATAGTGGGTACCTTTATTTTTGGGTAAAATATTTTTTTTTCTCACATCTTGTAAATTATATTGAGAAACTTTTATTTATCAAGTTTAAGAAAAATCTAGCATGTGGTTTTTGAAATATTGAGTTTTGAAAAACAAATTTTGAATTTTTTTTCTTTAAATCCAAAAAAAAATTTTTCGTAAATTTGAATACACAATACTATTCAAATTTTTGGGGAGCTGTAGCCAAAAACAAATGAGTAAAATCAGTTGTACCGTTTTTGAGAAAATCAAAAACAAAAACATGGTTCCAATAATCTTGTCCTTATCCGTCCGTTCTTATGCATAACAATATCTCAGACCATGACCCACGTATCATAACACAACTATTCTCAGACTTTTTTCAAAGTGCATACATCTGTGATTCTTCAAACTGTGATAACTTTTCGAACTGTGATAACCTAAACTGTGATAATCTTGACGAAAATGATCAATTATTTGGTCATTTGAAATCATATTCTCACTTGACTGATATAAATTTTCATATAACTATTGACGATATTATGAAATGTATAGCTAATTTAGAAGATAATGACGCGTCTGGTCCTGATGGGGTACCAGCTGCAGTTCTGAAAAAATGTGTCAATAACTTGTCTATGCCACTTTCTGTTCTTTTTAACTGTTCATTGTCTACTTGTAAGTTTCCTCATGTATGGAAACAATCTTTTATAATTCCTTTACATAAAAAAGGTAAAAAGGATCAAATTATTAATTACCGTCCAATAGCTAAACTGTCGGCCATTCCCAAACTTTTTGAAGCAATTGTTTGCAAAACATTAAGCTTTTACACAAAATCATTTATTGTTCATAACCAACATGGTTTCTCAAAGGGCCGTTCGACTGTCACGCTACTTATGGAGTTTACCGAGTTTTGTCTCGATTCCTTTAAAAACAAAAAACAGACGGATTGTGTTCTAACAGATTTTAGTAAGGCATTTGACAAACTATCGCATAGAGTTTTGCTTAATAAAATGAGTAGGCTGGGGTTCAGCGTAAAATTCATTGCTTGGCTAAAATCTAATTTACTTGACAGATCCTATTCAGTGAATTTTAAGGACTACCATTCAAATAGTTTTGTCGTAAATTCTGGTGTTCCCCAGGGTAGCCATTTGGGTCCAGTTCTTTTTATATTGTTTGTAAATGATCTTCCTTCAGTTTTAAAGTACTCTAATTGTCTTATGTATGCAGACGATGTCTTGACTGTGAAAAGCTTCAAATTGATCTAAATGCTTTCTATAATTGGTGTGCACGTAATTATTTGTTGTTAAATATCGATAAGTGTAAGATTATAAATTTAACAAGAAAATTGTCCGTTTTATCTTTTGACTATAGTTTCAATGGCGTAAATCTATTAAATGTAAATGATGTATCTATCCTTGGTGTATTGTTCGATAAGAAACTCGAATTCACACAGCATATTAATATGGCATGTAATAAAACCAATTCAATATTAGGTTGGATTAAAAGGGAATCACGTCAGTTTTCTGATCCTTATGTTATCAAACAACTATTTACTACATTTGTCAGACCCATTATAGAGTATGCTAGCCAGGTATGGACCCCCTACTACAGTTGTCACAAAATAAGAATTGAACAAATTCAAAAAAGATTCCTAAAATTTGCCCTTAGAGGCTTAGGCTGGCAGAATCCATTGAATCTTCCTTCATATAGCAGCCGTTTAAAACTCATAGATTTACCCAGTCTGGACCGCAGACGTTCTTATTTATGTTTTGTTTTTATTGTTAATCTTATTGATGGTAATATCGATGCTTTAAACCTTTTGTGTCGTGTTAATTTTAATGTTCCAAATCGAAATCTAAGAGGTCTTCGTGACCCAATTTACATAAAACACTATCGTACCAACTATGAGCAGAATTCACCATTGAATACAATGTTTAATTTGTATAACGTCAATCATAATTTATTAATAAATTTTTGTGATGTCTCAAATAATAGTTTTAAAAAAATATTCTATAATATTGTATAATTTATAAATTCTTAATTCTAAGTAATATTTTTTGTACGCTAGATATTAATTAGCTTGATTCAAATAAATATATAAATAAATAACCATGTTGGGGTTATAATAACCATTTTTCTGAAAATTTTTTCCAACCATTACCTAGCTCTGATTAAATGAATTTTTTTTATTTTTATTTCTTAAATCTGCCGAACAATTTTTGAGAAAATAAAAAATATTTATAAAATTTCGAAAAAAATTCGTATAGCAGGTACCGTTATTTTTGGCCTTAAAAAAAAGAAAAGAACGTGTGGGGGGAAAAAATTAAAAAAGGTATCTACCAAACTTAAAGAAAATCGGCCGAACAGAAAGACAGACATATAGACAGATAGACAGACACACAGACGGAATTGCGAGACCCACTTTTTTAGTCTTCGCTATCATCGCAATGTCAACTTTGATCAAAATCTCGAGTTCGATTTTTTTTACGAATGCATAACTTGCCTTATAGTACATATTAGTCGCAAGTAAAAATTTACTGAGCGAGTTACAGGCGGGATTTCGAAGTCTCTTTTGGAAGCAACGTTTCCGAACAAATTCAAGTAGACATAAGACTGAGACAAGGATACAAATTGAGTCCTCTATTATTTGCTCTATTCATAGGTGGAACTCGCGTTTCGGTGGATCTTTTAATCAAAGTACTTATGTTCGCTGATGATATTTTGGTGCTAGCAGAGTTGCCTGGAAGTCTCCAGTTATTGATCAATAGATTGTTTGAGTACTGCAACAAGTGGAGGCTCCAGGTGAACCTAGACAAGTCTTAGAATTTGAAGCTCAAAGCATTGAAGTCGTAAATGAATACAACTATCTTGGTGTTCTGATATCTAGAAACTTGAATTGGAAAAACCATATGATTGATAAGTTGACCACGTCCAAACACGCTTTAAACGCAACACGAAGGACTGTGGTTGATTGTAAAAATGTTTCGATTCTTGAAATCATTCGAAAATAATATCTCGATTCTTCAGATCATTCAATTATGCCCTTCACTAAAATAGACTACGTTCCAAGAACGATCGCATTGGATGATAAAAGATTACCAATGAAAATTACGATCCTTGGTGATTCAAAAACAAGTATCATGGTTTGAGTCGTGGAGAGATTTAGCAGAGTATTGTGGACATACACTATTTCTCCGGAGAGATGGAATGGATACGTGGAAAAGCGAACTCTTTAGTCTCATAGCTCAAGTGGGCGAAAAAAAGAGAGAGAACTATACTCTGAAACCCAGAAATTCACTTCATAGTGAAAATTCACTTCCGAGAACGTGAAAATGTGTTCTATTTTCTGGGAAAGTATCCTGTTTTGGTGGAAATTAGAAGGAGTGCACTTGGAAAAAACTTTCTTAATCAAAATGAAATCCTAGGTGTTTTAGACGGTGATATGGGTTAGGATGTTAGGAAGCTCTTTATAACTATATCAAGATTGCACTTAACTACAGAAAATTAATCTTAGTTAAACTTTCTTGAATTAATGTTTCAATTTTGTATATTGAACAATAAAAAATGTAAAAATACTTGCCAACTGACGGACGGCCGGCGACGCGGCGTAGGCCATGTTAAAGAAATGAATGATATTATACACTTATTGTAATTTGAACATCTTAATCTCGACATGTATGGAACGACTCAGAAAATTATTTATAATCCGATGAATAAAGGTTTCATTGATACCAAACTCATGCATTTTCGATAAGAGAGCTTGATGACAAACTCTATCAAATGCCTTGAAAAAATTAGTTACAATAATTTTTTTTTACCAAAATAATGTGAAAATCTGTTTCACTCTTTGGTAACATATGCCATCAAATAAAGAGTGGAATGATTGCTGCAATAGATGTATTGTCAGTCAATTAAAAGCTTTCGATCTTCGAGATACATATTTTTTGAGCTGATGATTTATGTTGGTAGGAGGAGGAGGAGGAAGGGTCGCCAGGCTGGACAAAAACTGTTTTCTATCTTCTAAGGAAGATTCCCTAACTGTCGGAGCTATGGAAAACCTTACGGAATAGAGAACACCTCTTTAGAAGAATGAAGGGTATACGATCAGGACCAGTGGATTTGTTTAATATCAAGATCTCGAAGAGCTCTTGCAACTGTACAAGTGCAGAAATAAACCGGTCCCATTGAATGATTTATATTCTCAAGTTGCTTTCTGGCAAAGTAGAGCTAGCAGCAAAATGATCTGCAAGAGCATTTGGCTTATCAACAGCGCTACTTATCGGATTGTCATTGTTGAGCGTTGGAACCGAAGATGATGACATATTTCTACGTTCTTGACAAATGACCCGAAATCTGTACTACTTTTAGAACATTGCAAGATTTTTTTTAGCTAAACTGCTGGTCATGTAAGAATTTAGTTCTTTTTAAATGTCTTTGTACACCGTTCGAAGAATTGAAAATATTGGAGCGGTAAGGGCTTCGGTTTAATATGATCCATAGAAGTAGGCTGCTCGCCTCACGCAAGAGACTTGGATCTCTCAGTTCACAACGTGAATCAGAAAAATTTTTCGTAATATTCCTGGCCCACGTAATGGTAAGATCAAATTAAATCAAAAACTTAAGCCTCTTTACCATTTGAACCTCCAAATATTCTCCGGTTGGGATCTGCATTATTAAAACGGCAGTTAACTTCCCGTCTTCAATATGTATTTCAGAAGTTATAATAAATTCAAGAGAATTTTCTTTCAAAGAAGAACTAACATTGTCAGTGCATGTTAAGTAGCAGTTCACTTTGCTATTTTAATTTTCTGTGAAACTCCCATCATTATGCCGAAGTGCTATAAAATGCAAGGCAATTGGCAACGCTAGCCACACCTGTCTGACAGCCAATATTTAATAAAACAAAACACACCAAAAAAAAACCGCGATGGCTGAGAGTGGTATGGTGTACCTATATTAAGTGATCCAAGCGCGCCCCTCGATTGCGAAACGATCTTACAGAAATTATAATTAAAATATACCGGTGCGAATGAATAACCGACTACCATAGCTTCTGGTCAGCACTGAATCCATCCATCCGAACTCCGAAGGCGGGGAAGGTATTTTTCCTTGGCATTCAAATCAATCGACAAGAAGCGGTAATCGGCGTAAATTGACAAGCTGCAAGCACAAGCCCATATCAGTGAGTGTAACTATAGCTACTCAAACCAAATGCAAGCTAGATATATTTAATTTCAATTTCCATACCAATATCGAGCGAAGTTATGTTCGTGGATATTCTCAGACTTGATGAAGACCACACCTAATCGCTGGCATGGTCAGGCCATGGGCGAATTAGCTCTTGAGGTGCCTATTTATACTAATGAGGGCCCACATAGGCGAACAGTTTTCTATTGATATTGGATGGGTATATGATTCGATTTGTTGTGAACATTTTCAAAGGCAAAAGAAAACGGTTTTCACAAATTTTCATCTTCAATCCTTAAGACTGTTCTTAAATTTCAAATGAAGCCCAAACTAACCACTTCCACAAACTCATCTGAGTATGAACAAAATCAATTCGGGGATAAGTTTTGGTGATTCAAGTTCAGTAAGTACATCAAACTAAAGACGAGATAATGGGCCACAGTGGGCCTTTCATAAACTCTTAATTAGATTCATAGTTAATCCGACTCTGGGTGCATTTCATCTGCGCTCTTGCGCGGTATGGTGAATGACCGACTGGCTGGCTACTCTCGCCGTTTGTTACATCTCGATATTTACACCTTGAGAAAAATGCTCTAAAACCGCAAAACACACCGGTGCGTGGTGTTAAGAACGGTTCGGCCAAGCGTGTTCTTGTATGAATTTTGACGCTGTGCAAAAGTGCGTCTATCCGCTGTTCCAACACTTTTGCTGGCCAAAAGGAATTTTTATTAGATCCGCTCGGCAGAGTTTAAGTATACGAGTAGGTAACTATTCGAGATTGAAATACAACTCCGGTAAATGATGATTGGTGGCTTATTAATGGATGGGTTGGATTGAATTTGCTTGGAATGTAAAATTTTTTTTCTTAGGAGATGATTAAGAGATGAAAGATGCAAGTTATCCGGCTGTAGATAATGGTGAAAAAAATGAGAGATGTTGCAGGAAATTGTAGCGCACTCTAGAATTGAATAATTGAATAGAAAATATACATTTAGATAGATATACATTTTTTGAATTAAGAATTACTAGGTCTGGTCATCCTTTACTTTGTTAAAATGATTACAAACTAAATATCTAATCGATGTATTTTTTAAGTTGATTTTCATAGCCTTGGGTGGTGTGAAGAAGTTTGTCATAAACGAAGAAGCACTAAGCCACTGAAAAGTTTTAGTCTTATTTACTGCTTTTGGTACCATTTGCATGTGTGTTTTTCTCAAAGTCCAGTTGGTGACCAGTCTGAAAGAACCAGTTGTTTGGTAGTTCTGATCTAGAAAAGGTTAAATGACTTGTAAGCTTTTGGTTGCAAAAAACATAGCTCTTAAACGAATGCAGATATGGCTACAATTTTGTTTATCTCGAGAACAAAAATTTCCAAGGCTATGAAAACAATGAGCTTCAACAAAAAAAAATCACAGGGTGTTTTGGAATTTGCTGCTGAAATTAGAAGTTTTAATTAAGGTGATTAATATAATTGGTTTAACACAGGTCAAAAGTCAATTTTAAAAGTAATGTGAGTATAATTCAAGTCAGTCACTAAGAAAAAATGAAAAAAAAAAAAAAAACAATTTAGGTAAAAAATTAATGAAAAAAGTCATTTTCTTTTGTTTTTTGTTTTTCAAGTATTTTTTATTTATTTCTTGGTCTACAGAGTGTTCAAACATTGAACACAAGGATAATAAGAAGTGATAAGATAAGTGATATGCATTATGTTTGCTTAGGATATCTTATCTAGCAAACAAGAGCACACATACCAATTATGATAACAAGCAACTAATTGCCTGCGCTTGGGTTCAGAATTTGTGTGTGTTTTTGTTATCACTTATCGATATCACGACTAAAACAGTATATGGGCAAATCTCAGAAACTTTTGACTTTAGACTTTTGAAAACGCGTAAAGAGAAAATAACTAAGCACACCTTTAAAATTAAGTTTATAGCACCATTGTTACATCAGAAAATATAATTGATGGTGTTCCTCTTTTATTAACGAATGCTTAAACAATTCTCACCATTTTCCGGCGACGCACTATGGGACCAAATGGTGCAAACCATCTCAAAAATCCATAACTTTTTCGTTTCTCAAATATTTTTTTTTTGAAATTTTGCACACTTATACTTGTATAACCAAGAATTTAAAATATTAAAACGTTTCAGGTAGAAATAAATTATTTTATTTTTTTTTTAATAAAATAAAATAACAAATTTGTAGATTTTGTTTCATTTATATGGGAAACATTTGTTGGAGCAAGAATTATTGCAACAATTTGGATGAAATTTGTTTTCTTCTTTTACCGGTGAAAACATTTGAAAGTAGTTTTTCGTAAAATCCGCCCACTACCACGCCCATGTTTTTCAGATTTTTGTTATTTTCTTATTTTTAGTGAACAAGAAGCCGAAAATTTTTAAACTTAAGACATCGCATGTATATTTTTTCTGCCCACTTTCCCGCCTACTTTCACTCCCCTTTTTTTATTTTCAGCTTAAAGTTCATTAAGAGCAGGCATTTTTTAAATTAAGTTTTATATGAAGAAGTGAGTTTATGAAAAGTGTTATTTATTTTTAGTAAAATCCGTGTACTGCCACGCCCCTTTTTGATATATGAAAGTTTTTCGCCCTTAAGACAAAAAAAAAGTAATTCAAAAGTACACCTTATTACTAGGTATATTAATTAATGTCTAAAAGTTCTTAAGCCTCGTCAAACAATGCTTGGGTTATTTATAACTATGTACCTACATTTGTATTATATGCAACCATAAACCTCACACCCCTCCCACCTTCAAATGCTTGGCATTTATTTTTATTTAAATATGATTTTTTTTAATATAAATATGAGTAAGGAAGTTTAAAATTGGAAAACAAAAAATATTTTATTCTAAAAATAAAATTTAGAATTTTAATAATATTGGAAATAAATGATAAGAACTTATAAATTTTGTGGAAACATAGTCACTTATATAATGTTTATGAAAATGTGTTGCACATGTTTTAACAGTTATATTTTTTAACTTTTGACAAAAAATAACATTTATTTTTAAATTTTGAGCTAAAAATAATAAAATAATGGTCTAAAACTTTTTGGAATACACATTTATGTGCATCAATAAAGGTTCCACATTTTCTCCAAATTTTAATTTTTTTCATCACTTAACAATAAAGTTATAAGAATACGAATTTTTATTCTAAAAACTTATTTTTCCTCCTCATCATACGTTTTTTCTTCTTAAATAAAAATGCATGAAAATGCGAAAGTTTTTATTTTTTCTTCCAAATTTAGAATATTTTTAGAATACTAAACAGCCATTAACTAAACGGAGGCAGCCGGAGCTAACAGAGAAAACTTCAATTGAAAACAAAAAAATGAAAAATATACTGCACCTTACTCATTTCTTTTATTAATTTACTGGTGAACTTAATTAAAAAAAATATAACTGTTTTGTAAAGAAGAGGGCTTGGGCTTTTCAAAAAGGTATAATACTTATACATTCTGTCCAGAAAAATACGAAATAATTGACTTCAAACTCTCACTTCCAATAATTCTAAAAAATAAAAATATCGAAATGTCATTTTTAACGGTAATTTTAGGTACCTAGAACAAAAGTAAGATTCAAAAAATTTACTGTGTTAGGAAGAACCCCATTTCTAGTATATAATCCCATCATTAGATTTTTCAAATTACGAAATTCACCAAAACCATTTTTGAGATGGATTTCATCATTTGGTCCCATAGTGCGACGTTGAACTATCGAAATAGTAACACGAAACGACTTTACGTGGCCGAGTCAAAAAGACTACTGATACCACAATAACGTTCGACGTAAGTTTTTTATACCTATGTTTATAAGACTGTTATTGATAAGGATCATTTTCTTTCACTTTTCTCACTGCCCTAGCTTGCATTTGTTAATATTTGAACTACAGAAAATATGTGAGCGCGAAATTTCAAATTAATATAGAAATTTTTAATTTTTTATAACAAATGATAAAAATTTAAATTATGATTTATATTTAAGTAAAAGTTTGTTCACTTTTCTAAATATGTACATTTTATAGTGAAACTTTTAATTAAAAATAACACGTAATTTTACTCAACATTTTTATCAATACAATTTTTCTCTGCTTAAAAAGTAATGTATAAAAAATATCAATGATTTTTCTTTGTAATTAACTACTGAATTTTAAAGATCCATAAAATATGTAGCGTCAGCGACAAAACGTACACTTCTTAGTATGATTTAGAAGAAGGAACAATAGTTAAGAACGGGAAATATTGCTTTTTATTAGAGTGCTAACTGAAAATGTCTTGAAAAAAAAACAGTTTCGCACTCTTTTAATTCAGTATAAGCTAATTTTAACCAGGTTGCGATTTTAGCACACACCTCTACCAAAGCTTAATTTATTCATTTTTGTATATAGAAAATGAATATGTAATTTAGAAATCGGTGCAAAGCATGCTGTGTAAATGATAAGAGACGTACCAGATTTTAATGATTTTTTCGGAATTGTAGTACCGAAACTTCTGACAAACACTGTCATAAATCTAAGCAAAGCACATAATTTTTTCATAAAAAATTTTGATTTTCAAAGTCTCTTATGAACCCCATTTGAGTTTAACAAACTAAAATCAGATGCTTCAATCGTAAGAACATTAAACTTTTTAAATATTTTAATAGTAACATATAAAATTTTGTATTTTTCTTATACTTTTTGCATTTTACTCGTTCTATAGGAAAAAAAAAAAATTCTTAATGTGGAAAATAACTTTTTTTATACTGTAATACTATATTTTCGAAAAAATTATCAGAGATAGAGTAAAAAAATATGACTATGAAGTAACTTAATTTCAAAGTTACACGAAAGTCAAAAGTTTCTGAGATTTGCCCATATAAGCGTAGGTTAAGATTTAAGTTTTAGTTCGAATAAAAGCATACCCGACCTTACAACTCGGTTTTTATTTTTAACTCGCGGTTCTTAAAATTCCCCCTACCAGTGGTAAGGGATTTATGAAAACAGGGTGTCCGTTAATTCGTCTGCCATACTTTGGGATGTGATTCTTGGTCATATTCTAAGTAAAAAATTGTTCTACAGTAAAGTCTGATTTTCAACTTTGACATCACTTTTTGACGATTTAAAAAAGACTAACTTTGTTGTACCCTGAACCATGTTAGAGTCAATTTCTCTGTCAGTACTAGTTGCAGGACCTCAGTTTGGACTTTGTTTTTCGTAGAAATTCCAAACTTTAAAACTACGTTTAAATTGAGGTGATATGTTTTTAGGGTTGCCAAATATTCAATTTTAAATGGTGTTTAATTTTTCTTGCCCGAGCAAAATTTTGACTTTGAGGTCAATTTTTTTCAAAAAATGCGTAATAAACATAAAGTTTTCTTATTTTTAACTGATGAACAAAACAATAATAAAAAAAACTCATTTATAAGTGCACCAAGAAACCCATACATATTATTATACTTGGGAAAATCTAAAACAGGTAAAATTAAAAAAAAAAACATATTTTTTTGCCCTAAGGTGTAAAGGGTTTGAACAAAAAAAAAATAATGTGTGTAGTTTTACGTAATTTTATATTTTATTTACACACAAACGTAGTCATAATAAGTGCTCAAAGTGCCCGCCTACGTTTTGAATGCGTGCTAGAGCCCGTTTTTGTATTTCATTTTCAATGTTTATTCTCGATAGCTCTTGCCTTACTTTTAGTGATCCTTCTGAAATACGTTGTTCTAATTCAGTTGAAGTTATTATTTTAGATAAGTAAACGATTTCTTTTATTCGTCTCCATACAAAAAAATCCAGTACAGTGAGTTTGGGAGATCTTGCAAGCCAGTGAAATGTGAATTGGTCCATTTCTGCTTATCCATCGATCACCGTATTCTTCATCCAGCCAATCCTTAACTTCACAACCATAGTGAGCCGGAGCACCTTCTTGTTGGAAATATGATGAATCTAGTTGAAGCAGTGGAACATCCTCCAATAAGTCTGGTAGATTATTTTGTAAAAACTCCAGATAGGTAGCAGACTTAAGTCGGAGTGGTATTTTAAAAGGCCCGATTAATTAATTTCCAATTACACCTGCTCACATGTTGACTCTGTATCTGTGCTGAAATGATCTTTGCCATATTGAATGTCGATTGTACAAAGCCCATGTATGGAGATTATGGAAATTCCTAGTACCATCTCTTGTGAATTGAGATGTCTGTCCAAAGATTTCTGTTTATAAACTTGTTGTCACCCAAGCTTCTCTCTAGCAACCAGTAATAAAATTCGAGTCTCTTTTCAAAATCATCGGGAAGTAGTTCCTGCACAGGTGTATGATGATATGGATACATATTTGCTCCATGCAGTATACTGGAAATTCTGTATTTGGAAACATTAAACTGTAGAACCAAGCATCTTATGCTGACGGAAGGATCGACTTCAATAGCTGCCAGTATTCTTTCATCGAACTTGCAGCTCCCGCGTTAGGTCTTGCAATTGAAACTGATCCAGATTCTCGAAGCCTTCGAAGGGTATTTTCAAACATATTTCGAGAAGAAAGTCGTCTGTTAGGATAAGACTCCTGGCATCTTCGTTGTGCTCTTCTTGAATTTCCATTGCACAACCCATAAACGAATAAAATGTCTGCGTATTCTGCTCTCGTAAATGCAGGAATTTCGCAAAGTGTTCTTATTCAACCGTATTCGTGACTTAACTCGATAATCTGATGAATGAATTTGTTTTTCTATTCTTTTATATGACTTATTTAGTTAATTTACCCATTAAGCATTCATACCCCAAATTTAACTCTCCCTGAGGAGAGATAGGGTAATTAGGGTTTCGACAGCAAGTCAAGCAGGCATAAGTACACTTTTAACCCTTTTCATGATTGCACAGTCTTAAAAATTACCTAAATAAGACTCCAATTCCCAAGCTCTGCAATAAAAGAATGTAAAAAACCCAAAATTCGATTTCTTATCTGTTTTCGATTTTCCGAAGTATCATAAAATGTACGGGTTTTTGGGTGCATAATATTAGTAATGACAGAGAAATTGATCTTAACATGGGCAGGGTACACCAAAGTTAGCCTTTTTTTAAATCGTCAAAAAGTGATATCAAAGTTGAAAATCCGACCTTACTGTAGAACAATTTTCTTCTTAAAATATGAACAAGAATCACATCCCAAAGTATGGCACACGAATTACCGGACACCCTGTATAATTCCCGTTTCTCATTATTTATTGTATAAGATCTCTCTTAAGATATATACTTTTTTCTTCAATTGAACAACTTAAATAATATGGAAATAATAATATGAAACAGCAAAATTATACAATATCATACAAAGAGTGATTTTTTAAGAGCTATCGGAAATTAAAAAAGAAAAAACAAAAAACACATAAAATTCAGAAAAATGCATGAAATCTTTATTTGAGTCGATAACATCTACGGTCGATATAATTTAATGTTTGAAGGTTATTTTATGCAAATGTTGGCAGTGGCTGCAACTCAAATGGCTCATGCGCTTAGTGCAGTTTGGACGTACTCTTTCTAACATTTCGACCGATATCTCATGAATAAATGCTTACGTCAATCGAGGGGGCTTTTCGCTATAGACATGAGCCTTAAGCCTTAACATAGCCTCACAAAAAATAGTCTAGAGGTGTTAAATCGTACGATCTAGGCGGCCAATTGACCGGCCCCAAACGTGAAATAAACTGTTCACCGGACTCGCCAATGTAAATTTAGTGCAAAATTTAGTCACAATAGCCCGAGCCACCTTTGTAGGTCGATTAAACTGACTATAAAATGAAAGAAGCGCGCGATGAACTTTCTTAACAGAGCACGCATTTTGATAGTAAAATTCAATAATTTGCCAGCGTTGTTCGCTTGTAAGACAATTCATGGTTATATTATAGACCAAACTGAAGATGTTTGACAGTGACACAAAACACTTAACGCACGATTTATGTTTATATTTCTTGGCGAGAACTTTAAAAAAAAAAAAAAACCATATTCTCTTTTGAGAAAATAAACACTTTATTTTAAATTATGATAGATATATTTTTCCGAACAAAGATTACGTCTGCTTACGACCGAATACTCAAATGAACTCACTAGGAAATCTTTCAAGGTACATTCAATAGGTTAATAATAAAGTCTTTGGTAAGCAAAATGACTTACCTAATTTGAACTAGTGTATTCATGTTACATTGTCTGCTCCGTGAAGGAATATGCAAACTGCAACATGTTTTGTGGGAACAATTCGTCGCTTTTCCGGCAGAGTGGCATAAGTCGAAATTTGTCGTTTTTTAGTTTTGAACACAGAACTGAGCTGAAAAAAAAAACACAATTTTTCTGTGTAATCGGCGTTAACCTACTTCTTCTAGTTTCCGAGTTATAAAAAAGCGCCGCTCTCAACTTTAAAAACATCCCTGTCATTTTCTACGTATAAATACGGCATGAATCAATTTTTGTTTTTTTTTTTTTAATATTTCGTTTTTATAAAACTTAACAAACAAAAAATACAGTTTTTTCACGTATTCAACATTCGAGTTTTGTTTTTTATGAACAACGAAATTTTTTTTTTTAGTATGAAAAAAAACTTTAAAAAGCTCTCCTGAAAATTTGCAAATTTCGACTTATGCCACTCTGCCGGAAAAGCGACGAATTATGGAAGATTTGAAATTGAATTAAAGGGATCATTTAACCGGATATCTAAAATTGATGGGGTAGAATGTGTCTTATACATAACTCGCGTGAGCTGTCAAAACCAGTGTTGCCAAAAAGAAAGTAGCAAAAACGCTTCAAATATCATATTTTTGTAAGCTTCTAAATGAAAAAAAGTTGGTTATTATATTTGCTTTGTAAGCAAGGAACTATTATATCTCTTGAAAGGAAGTGTTAACGTCCGCACACTATGTTTCATCAAAATATTTCAAATAGCTTAGAGAGCATAATTCAAAGGAAGTAAAGTAATTAATAAAGTAAAGTATTAATAATCCAATACCGAATCCGCTCACATAACAGCCCCGTTTTCCCTGTTTTATCAAAAAGCCGCAGTTTAGATCTTTTCCTCATGATTTCAAGTACTTAGAAAAGTTTGAAAAAAAAAAAAACAGCTGCCAACTCTGCGCCGTTACTTTTATTTATGTGAAGCGGAAAAGAATGCGTTCCCATCGCCACATTATTTACTATGCAAATCAACAAAACTTTCGTATAGAAAAACTATTCAAATCCAACATTACCGTCGACACTGTCTTCTGTCACGCATTTAAGTTGGCCACATTAAAAAGAATAACTAAAACAAAACAAAAAAAAAATCGAAAATATCGCTCATTGATATCTGGAAATTCTGGTAATTGCTTGTCATTTCTGGCCATGGTCGTGTCTAAGATGTTGTCTATAACTTATTCCATCCACCACCAACACACAAAAAAAAGGCCGATGATTTTTTTGTTAGATTCATGGTTCTCACGTTCGTCCAGCTGAACGAAAAAAAAAAATAAATACATATTCCACTATCAAACGCGACTATGCTAATATAAAACAAGCTGAACTAAATTGAAGCAACCAAATCAGCAATAACAACAACACCAAACTAAAACAAAGCAAAAAAATAAGGATCGTGTCCTGAATTATCATCATCAAAAGCCCAATATCGGTGCTGGATGACTATTGCCTACCCCACAATAACTAAAGAGTACAAAATAAAAATGCATTGCGACGATAATCGTGAATTAAATGACCCAGTCGAGCACGGCGCGCGCATCCGCCAAATGGCCAAGAGGAAGAAGAGCATTCTCCAGCGGAATGCAATGCAGCCATAACCAACTAACAGTGGTATCAGCGCAGCCAAATGCCAATAATCATTATCGAACTGGTGGACTGCTGATGCCAGAAGGTAAGGAGAACGCAAGAACCATGAGACAGCCGAAGGCGCTGGAATAAATACCTGTTAGAAACCTAAATCGCGATACTGACGACTTCGAAGAACAACGCGGCGATCACACTTAACGGGGTTGTATTTGTATCACCCGAAATTAATTGCAGTTTAGGGCGCCAATTCTGTAAGCGATCAAGGGTGCTCAAAAACTTCTTAAGGCGCAAACATAATATGAAAGATGAGTTTAAGTGCAATCTTGTTGGTCAAGGGTTATATTGGTTGATTGGATGACTGTTAAGCAGGTTCGTATTGATTCCATGGTTGTAATCAGTGAAGAAGAATTTTCATTTTGAGCAATCCTTAAATTTGTACCGCATTCGGTTGCCAGGCTCACCCACACTGCCATCATATCGGAGACTAGGCCTCGAGTGTTGAAGTACTCATCTTGAAGTGGTGAAGCTCCACCAGAAGCTATATTCTGGTATCACGAGAGATAGTGCTCTGGAGATAGAATGGTTTCTCGTGTCGCAAGACGCTTGGATTCTACTGCCCTTGTGGAAGTATCGTGGTGATTATGATTACTAAAATCGCAGAAACCTTAACCATTTTTTTCGAAAGTTCTTAAGACCAGAAATCACTCCAATGCGCCCCTGAAACCTCTCCCGCCACTTAAGACAGTCACTGTGCACTGCACTGAATTGTTTTTGCAACAATTTGGCGATCCAAAGTCAAGAACTCCAATCGAAAGTGGGTCATAAAATTTCTGGGAAGAGGAATCTTCCTATGTCACAGCACTCGCAATGCACTCTGGCAGCAGCAACAGCAGCACCAGCAATAATAATTATTCGGTCCGGTTCTCAAGTTGAGATAAACAAATTCAAATGC
The DNA here is from genome assembly GCA_963931855.1 of Philhelius festivus. Taxonomy (NCBI): domain Eukaryota; kingdom Metazoa; phylum Arthropoda; class Insecta; order Diptera; family Syrphidae; genus Philhelius; species Philhelius festivus. The sequence goes on from OZ007555.1 coordinate 217,489,291, forward strand.
TGTGACGATCGACGACGGTGGATATAACTGTGATGTCGAGATAGGAACGGGTGAAGCGCAAGCGACCATGAAGGCGCAATGATCATTTCCCATATTCTATGGATTAGGGATAATTGAGATCGCTCTATAGTGAAGAAAGTTACCTCCGGGATGGCCAACTTCACTTTCCTTGCAGGGGCAACATTTTGAAAGGCTTGCTCAATGCTCATGCTCACCGAACGCAAAAATGGTAAGCGATGTGACCCTGCTACCATACAGTTCCACCACCATCACATCACATCACCGCACTGAAGAAGACCATCGGTCTTACGTCTGATGAATTATTTATAATGTCAATTGGACGTTGGACGCGCCATGCCAGCCCCAGCAGAACATGTGCGTGCATGGTCCCATCTCTGCAAATACCGATACTGCCACCGCGCTGCGCCGCGCCACCGACGAAGACGACGGATAATGGCGAATCTCGCGCGCAATCGTGATAGTGACAGTGGTTATAATAAGTGAAAAGCTTTTCATATGGTTTTTGGCACCGATTAGCTAGCTGGATGGCGGAGTGCAGTCCGGATATCTCCATATTGGATTAAGTTGATGGTGATTTTTCAAGGTCTCTGGAGGCTGCCATTCGGATTTCAAGTCACGAATTTGACCAATATGAGCGAGAGCGGATAGAAAGAAGAGGATCGAGTTTTCGATTTTGGATTTGGATTCGGATATGGATATGGATATGGGATGCCATCATTATCGCAGCCCCGGCATTCATGACATGGATTTTTGTGTGATGATGGTGTGTTCTAGGTTTTTATTTGTTTTGGCATTGAATGAAAGTGTGCGATCATACTCGTAATATCAATTGGCAAAATGCTGTTGAGAATACATTTAGGATTTGCCTTTAAGACGAAACTAAACCATATACCATTGCTTTCATTTATCAAGATGTGCTAAGATAAATAGGAGAAATTCGAAGCTATGAGGGCATAGCTTAGGTGCCTTTATCTTTATTTCATATTATTACCATTACCATTGAGCTCTTATCGTTTTTCACTATAACCTTTTGACTTTTAAAGTAATTCTACTTCAAACAGATTACTAAGTATATTAAATTTGTTCGACAGTTTTTCCCTCATCGTGGGAAACCCCCTTTAATGAATTCAAATCATTTTTTATGCTTTCTCTAAGGTCTCAAAGTTGAAAGCTGAAGCTATTTCCTTCAAACTGGTATTTAAGGTTCTTCGGTGACTAGAAGAGAAATTTTTATTTTGTTCCTAAACTAACTGTACCAGCCATACAGCCGTTATGAAAAACCAATTTATCTCGAAAACATCTCTAACGATTTTGATAAAACAAAATGAGAGTGCTATGAACTACTTTTTGGTCACAAAAAAAATTTTTAAAAAATTTTATCAGCGGTATCGATTTTCTCTAACATCTCGACCAAAAATTTTTTACTGAAGACCTTTAATAATTGAAACAAAATTTTGTATATAAACATTTAACAAAATATGTTTTGGATTTTGGGAAAAAAAAAATTACAGTGTTTTTATTTTAAATCAAGATTTTGAAATAATTTTCTAAAATTTATATTATTAAATGCTTAAAATTTACATTTCATTATTTTTAAGAAAAATTTAAATAAAAATTCGAATATAAAAAATGGATTTAATAATAAACAGTTCTTAAATTTTCTTTGAATAAATTCATACTTTTCTAGAAATCAGACGGGAATTTTATAAATTTAAACATTTTCCTTTAATTAAATAATTTTTTTTGTATTTATTAATAATTTTGAAACTCCAACAAACTGCTACAAACTGCAAGAGCTTTAAGTGAAAAACTTGTTTGCAGTGGCTGAAAATCGAACCGAGGACCCTCTTCATGGCAGTCCAACTCAATAACCATTATTCTAAGGGGTATAACCGAATACCATAACCAAATCATAAATTGATAACAAGTTTGAATAGTGTTTTGTTTTCAAATTTTCAATTTTTTTTATTTCTAAGGAATTTTTAAAACCGCATGCTGCATTTTTTGAAAACTTGACAATTAACAGGTTTTTATTAATATCGACAAGATGTCGAAAGAAAATTATTAGTTTATCCAAAAATTAAGGTACCCACCGTACAAATGCTAAGAAATAGTTTTCGAAAAGCGTATTGTTCTTGAAAACAACATCTAGAGTTTTAAAAAAAATGTTCCTGTTCCGCCATTGTATGTAGATATAAAATCTATATAGTACATGTTGATGATCGAGTGCAGCGCCTCTAAAGCGAATCCACAGCTCTTTATTCTGTTCGCATATGATATGAATATATATGTACATATATTATTTATTATTATTTTATTAATACATATAGCTTGTAAGTTAAAGCTCTAAAAAATTACGTTTTCTTCTAAAATCCCTAAAAACGGAAAAAATATAGGAACTTAAATACTAAGTTTTTTTTCATAAGGAAAATTATCATTCGAAAAGATAATTTTTATTTTTAAATTTAATATTCCAATATAATGTAAAAAAGTTGAGATGTGACTTTTCCAGAGACGATCTACTTAATCAATTTTCATAAATTCACCAAATTGTCGGTATTTCTGGATTATTTTCTTATAAATTTATTGATATTTAAAGTACAGAACCTCGTCCTAATAGTTTTTGTATTTTTTATAAATATAAAATATTTAAATAAATTATTAAATAAAGGAAATAGTGGCAAAATACCTTCAATTGACCGTTAAAAAATTTTTTCAAGGTTTTAGGAAACGTTTTGAAAACAAATTATATACATATTTTAAACAAGCACTAGTTACCTATTTAAAAATTCGTATTTGATACAAGTTCTACACTTTTGGGGATTTATTTTTTACATTTACTTAGAAATGAGAGCGAGTATACATTTTATACATTTTATTTATTGTTTAACAATAAAAAAAACACTATTTTGCCTTCAAACTAAATACACAAAAAATCGACAATCCAAATATTGAGTTTTCGAAAGCAAAATTCAACCCATTTTTTTTTTTTAATAAAAAAAAATATTTTCGAACTCGAGGCTTTGATCAAACTTGAAATTAAGATAATAGAAAACACAAAAAAGTGGGTCCCGCAATTCTGTCTGTCTGTCTTTTCGACTACCGCTACTCGGCCGATTTTCTTTAAACTTTGTAGATATCATTTTGAATTTTTTCCTCCACACGTTTTTTCTTTTTTTTTAAGATCAAAAATAACGGTAAACATTTTTTTTCCCAAAAACTGTTCGACAGATTTAAAAAAATACAAAAATAAAAAAAAATTCATTTAGTTAAAGCTAGGTAATGGTTGAAAAAAATTTTCCGAAAAATTTTTATTGAGGGTACCCCCATCGAACCATTTTTTTTTTGTTTTTGATTTTCTCAAAAACGGTACACCCGATTTTGATCATTTTTTTTTTTGCTGAAACTCCCGAAAAATTCAAATAGTATTGTGTATTAAAATTTTCAAAAAAAATTGTTTAGATTTTTAAAAGAAATTTCAATTTTTTGTTTTCAAACCTCAATATTTCGAAAACCCCATGCTAGACTTTTTTAAACTTGATAAATAAAAGTTTCTCAAAATAATCTACAAGATGTGAGAAAAAAAATTTTATTTTACCTAAAAATAAAGGTACCCACCATTTTCAAAAATCGTATTTTTCTCGAAAACGGCGCCTAGAATTTTTATTAATTTTTTTTTTATTACAATACATTTTTATGATCTTTAATCTATATAAATAAAAATGTAAATGTATGTTTGTTCCTAATCGCTAATCTCAGAAAGTTCTTAACCGATTGCTTTGCAATTTTGACACAACATTGCATTCGAGTACGTGAGTGTTTATATATACTTAAAACGAAAATAAAATGGTGGACTTACAAGCAACATTAGCCTTACTGAAATTAAAGGGATATAGTACTTTTATTTATAAAAAAAATTTATTTATTTTGTCAAAAAATATACATAAATAAAAAATAGAGAAAATAAAATTTTATTCAATTTTGAATGATAGTGGCTTTATACCTTTATGCCTTGGACTAGGCTTTATGAATAGAAAATATGTCATCAATGGATCACATCTCAAAATGTTCTTACAAAAACTGCGGAATGTAGCAAAAAGTGTGTCGAGAATTTTTTTATGAAAATAGTCTTAATGAACATGAACTCGCAAGTTTTTTTCCCGTTATAAAATAGGAATATTCAAGATTTATGTCCTTTTTGTGAGAATGTGCTTCAAGATAGTTGCTGCAGGTACGTTAGCAGAAGGGACTTGTTTTTGTATTTGTGCAAAATGCGTCAGGGACTTTTTTAATTATTTTGAATGAGTCATGTTCCAACATTCAAGTCGGCATCAAACAAGCTTAGGTTTCAATACTGTTAGACAGTCCTTGTGGCAACGTTTCGTTTCTGTTAATATGGGATTTAATGCAAAAGATAAAGAGACTTATTAAGGAGTGTCTACCTGTCTCTCCATTCCATATTTAATTATGTATGTATACATTATGTTATAATAGCATAAGTTATGGGGAGTGAATAAACTGGACTCATTAAGAAAGGTCGTCTTTCATTCAACGTGCGAACACTACACTTATGTTAAAAAAAGACATGTTACGGAATTTGCAAATCAATTATATAACCAAGAGCCTGAAGTTCTTCGAGAAATTGCCTGAATTAATGGAACATACAGCTTCATCCACAAAAATATAGCAATTTCAAGGGCGTCACTTGATAAATCCTGTTCTTATAGTTGATCCTGATGGTTAAATTCTTGATATCAATGGTCCTTATTTCTCCTATTACTTTGACAATGATGCTGCTATACTAGAAGCTGAATATCATTGATATTGTGAAAGAATTCGAAGGTGATTTCAAGAAAATGATATTTTCATAGATAGATAGATAGATAGATACCTAAATTCCAGTTTTTTAATTTTTATTATATCAGTTTTATATTTTAACTGTTTTCTTTTAACGAATATTTCAAAAACAGAAAATATAAATAATGGAAAATATAAAAATAGACAATGCAAGCCATACAAAAATTTGAAGATTCTATCCAGAATTTTTCTGAAGTCCAACAAAATATCATAAGATTTGATGTTTTAAAAAAAATAAATCTTGCCACAAAAATTGAAATCGATCAAGATAAGACTGATTGAACAGACTTTGATAAAATGTTAGTTCATTTGTTATTTCAATTAAGATGTTTTAAAGAAAAAAGTCCGATTGAAAAGAAAAGACTGGCAAGAAAATGAAATTATGAAAAAAGAAAAAAAAATGTATTTGAAGATGGAGTTTCGAAAAACCAGCACGAAAACTAAATAATATTGCTATTTCTAATACCAAAAATAAAACTACAGATGACTCTTTAGAAGAAGAATAAAAATTAATAAATAAAAAATGATAAGTTCTTTAAAAATAATTTAAATCCAAAAAATTTTATTGCTAGAAGTTATGAACCTCTCGCAATTTAGTATTAATTTAAATAGCGCCCAGCGAAGCGGGCTGGTAATAGCTAGTTTAATAAAAAAAAATTGAAATTAAAATATTACAGCATGTTCCTACCATAGAACCATTTTATAATTTTGACTTACTCATTATCGACCTAACGGATATTAATGTAATTTTTCATGGAGATGCTTCTAAAAAGTTTCAAAAACATTGCATTTCAAAACTTAAAAAAAATTTTTTTTTTGGAAAATTCGATATCTCGAAAATGGCTCAATATTTTTTTTTGGAAATTTAATTTTCATTCGTACAATAATAAAACCTTAAGTTGGCGTAACAATTTTTTTTCCTTAAAAATGTTTTAAAAATTTTGTATATAAAAGCTTAATTTTTTAAGAAACCACTACAACGACTTATAATTTTTGTTCTTGCATAAATCTATATTGCATAGCATTCTGTTTTTATCCCTTACTACTAAGAAAACTTAAAAAATTAATTTATCCTTAAGAACAGTTTTCTCTAATAAATAACATTCGTTTTAAAATTCCTGGTCTAATACATAGGAGCAAGTTTGTGCGACCCAAGCGTGCATTTTATTTTTTAACTTCATACTATCATAGGAGATGTTTAAACAGAAAAAACAACAAGAAATTACATCCATGTCTTTATAAATACATTTTTAAAATTTTAAAGTTCGAGCAGGTTCGTGAGATTTATTAGTGCTTTTAATTTTTATAAAAATCTGTTGAACAACTTTTGAAAAGAAAAAAAAATTGTATGAGAAGTCCCGTTATGTTTGTCTTAAAATAGTTAAAAAACGCTAGCATCAATTTTACAGAATTTGATGAAAATGCTTACATTTGTCACTCTGTAACGTTGGCTGGGCTTCTAATTATGATATCACCGCGACCGGTCAGCTGGAAGTTATATCAACCCATAGCTGATAGTGTCTGGTAGCTAGGCTTTATACAAATATTGTCAAATGTAATTTATTTACTTAATAACAAAGAAATGATAATAATATCTATTAAGTCACGGTGAAAATTTAATTTTAGTCCCCAATACTTTTCATCAGCAATCATCACCTGTGTCACTATACCTTTACAATTTTGAGTTATTAAAATTTATATTTTTGAAATCTTCCCAGCTTGATCGATAAACTCTCACTTCGTCAAGACAATCTTTAAAGAGAATTACTTTTTCATTCATCCTCTGAAAATACGGACCGCACAAATCAATCAGCAGTAAACCAAGTATAAACAGGCCCCACTGTAAGTTTTGTCTGATGAAAACCAAGGAACGCGTCAAAACGCCTATATCTTAAAAGTCGACAACAAAGTTTGGAGAATTCTTTTCATCCAAACCTACGCAGTCAGTTCGAATATCAGTCACATCTTTGCTCCACATTGCCAAACCTCCTGCTGACTCAAAATAAAAAAAAAAAAAAATTACCCACATAACGTCACACCATCGACAAACCACTTGTTTTGGCCAATTGTTGCAGATGGATAATCCACCAGCCAACAACGACGGGCTCGAAGACGAAGATACAACGACTCACCTCCGAACACCTACAGTCTCGGATTACAGAATCGATTGTGATCGAAATTTATGGAAAAGATACTTCGCACAATTTACTGCTAGCGAACGGACGTACATATCTCTGTCCTAGATCTAACTCATGCGAAGTTCCCAGCGTGCAATGCAGAATCGGTGCGGTCGGGCGGTGCGGTGGTGACGCGGCTCGTGCGCTTGCTCTGCTCCAGGGCTCCATATTGATGTCTTCCGTATAATGGATTACGCCGCACCGCAATTGCAATGGAGGCGACACATAAGTTGGAATTCACATTTAAATGAAATATGAGGTGGTTTCAATTTGTACACGTGACACACTAAGGGCGTACGGTTCGGCTCTGTTCGCTTTGAGTGTGATGTCAGAGAAAGTATCATAACACCGACACCGGCACTTACCTTACCCGGTAGCAGCGCTGGCTGACTTGATAGGAAATTAAGTGACGAGTTTACTACCGGTGACTTTGTTGTCATATAGCATCTCTTTTGGTAGATGGCGTGCCGCTTGACGTTTGTGGGCGAAAGATCTTCACCCAGTGATATGGAGCATTAAATGGCTGTAGATGTACGTGCCGAAGATGGCGAAAAGCAGTTACGAGGTGTTTTATGGCTTTATGGATAAAATCCAGACATGCAAATTAACTTCTAGGTCTTGAAAGAGTGTTGATTTAGGTGTTTCGCTCAGGGACAATGATGCTATTAGTAAAGTCTTTAGATAAGAATTGAGATGGCCTTAAAAATAAAGTTGAACACATTCCTAAGCGGTTTTCATAAATTAACTCAAACTACAGTCACTGACAGGTAATGCATTTGAACGTTCAACTAGAGTATTGACCCATTTCCTTTCCAGGCTAAAAAAAAAATTGTAAGTTTTTCATAAAAATCAAGTGAGCTCCTATTTTGAGGATATAGACATTCATGTAAAAAAATACGGAAAAGTTTTGAAATACTTGGTTTTCAGTAGGAGCTCATTTTTCTATAGTTTAGCGTTTAGGTAAAGTGGAGAAATGTCGATGCACATTGATCTTGAAATCTTGTGTATCATAATGATGGGGAAAATCTAGGAGCACGAAGTTTTCCACATTCTAGTAGGGCGGCTTAAGAATGATCCTCTACATTTGACAGTGCGTCCAAAGTAAGGCTTAAAGGTAAGCTGATGAGCCAAAGATAAATAAAAGTTTCCGTAATGGATGTGTTTCATATAAGTCTTAGGGCTCTATTCTGAATTTTTTCCAACAGGTTCAAATGAGTAATGGGGAATGGGGGCACCAGCCCAGATATTGGAGTTATACTCAATTCTTTGGCGAATGTAGGTATGCCTTATAAATCGTAGCAAGATCGGAAGGACACACAAATTTCTTGCGTCTTTTAAGAAAACTTTAAAGCACTTTTCTGTGTTTTCAGCTTAGTCGAATATATGATCATTCCATAAGAAATGGTGATTAACAGACATAGCTATCGACTATGGAACACTTTTTAGCTTCTTTGATGCAATGATGCAAGTGCCATTCATGGATATTAGCATGGCTGGTATATTTCGCTTAGCCGACTGCAGACAGCTTTGTGTTCTTGAAGCATTAACTTCACAAGGTTTTCAATGCTGTCGATATCAGAACCTAATCAGCTTAGCATACGCTGCCGTTTCAGTTTCACAACCGAAGAGGAGTATTGTAAGTCGTCAGCGAATCAGTGAAGTGGATTAGAAGTTTCAGTCGAAAGATCATTTATGAATATAAGAAAGAGTTTCGGAGACAAAACGGAGCCTTTGAGCATACCAGCATTTATTTCATGAATATCAGACTTGAAACCGTCCAATAGAACTTGTATTGAGCGGTTCGAAAGGTAGTTTCTATTCCAACGAAGAAGAGATTCATCAATACCAAATGCATGCATTTTCGATAAAAGAGCTTCGTGCCAAATTCTATCAAATGCCTTTGAAATATCAAGTGCAATACTATTACTTTCTCCAAAACGATGTAAAGATTCGTTCTGTGGTGCTTTTCCGCAGCAACGGCAACGCGCCTAAATTTAATTCAACGAACACCTGCTATGTACCAAGAGGTTATATACTTCGATTTGCATCGGAAGATGTAACGGACATCGAATGTTTTTTTCGTGAAGCTGTAAATGAGCGAGGCGATTCATCACTCACTTGGCAGACATCAAAGCGAGCGGACCACACAGCATTCAAATAAAAACAAAATATTTTATTAACTATATTCATTATTAAAATAAAACTTAAATTAGATTAAGAATCATCTTAATCAAAGTGGATTTTTACTTCATTTATAGAAGAAGGTGCAAACCCACAATTGGTGACCCCGACGATGACTGAGAATAATAAGTGTCCATCTGATGTTTTTCCACCTGGAAATGCTGCGGCAAACGAGGCCGATGGCGTAGCTACAGGTGCAGCTCACGTGTTCAATTCATTCCGCTTCAAGACGCAAGAATTCTTCACTACGGACCCAGAGCTTTGGTTTTTTCTACTCGAGTCGCAGTTTGTGGTCAATAGGATTACTTCCGACAACACAATGTACTATACTGTAGTGGTAGTCTCGCAACTAAACCAAGCTGTGGCGGAGAAAATCCGCACATTTTTGCGTAATCCTCCCACGTCCAGTAAGTATGAAGCTCTGAAACAACGTTTAATTAAAGAATTAACGCCAAGTGAGCAAGGGAAATTAAAAAAACTCCTGTCCCAAATGGAACTGGGCGACAAAAAACCATCTCGGTTGCTGGAAGAAATGCGTCACCTCGCTAACGATTCTGTTGAGGACAAGTTTCTGGCTACCCTCTGGCTGGGATGTTTACCAGTCACCTTGCAGCAAATTCTTTCACCATGGAGCGAAGAGTCGCTCGAAAAACTCGCTAAGATGGCTGATGGAATTCTCGAGACAACGAATGTTTCCCCGGTAGTGGCTGCAGCAACAACTCGAGCACCACGTGGTGAGTCACAGCTGGATAAGCTTACTGAACAGATGACTAAATTGTGCCAGCGTTTCGATCAATTTGAAAGAAGGTCCCGCCGAGATCAAACACCTACATCTTCTCGACGAAGGCGGGATAGTTCCAGACGAGACAGCGATAGGGGATTCTGTTGGTTTCACCATAGGTTTGGAGAGAAAGCAACAAAGTGTCGCCAACCATGTGCTTATAATGCGGCGGGAAACTAAAGAGCCGAACTCATGTTGAGACGAATGAGTTTGGCGCTCCTTCATATCGTCTTTTCGTCTACGATAACCTTACTGCACGTAACTTTTTAATTGACACTGGCGCCGATGTGTCGATTATTCCACCAACAAAGCGCAATTTGATTTCTCCAACAACAAGTGAAACCAAGATCTATGCAGCGAACGGTACAGAAATAAAAACTTATGGCCAGCAGCGATTAGTTCTACCCCTAGGTCTACGACGTAATTTCTCATGGTACTTCACTGTCGCAAATGTGCAAACTCCACTTATCGGCTCAGATTTCCTGAACTTCTATAATCTCTCCGTGAATCTCCGCAGCCGAAAACTCATCGATTGCACAACAAATATTTCCAAGGTCGTTGGAGTCGATGTTTCAAATACACCACAGGTAACCTTGATAGACAATTCTAGTAATTTTGCTTTTCTTTTGAAGGAATTCAAAACACTTTTTGAAGACCAGCCTACGAAACGCCAGCATCTATCCACCAAGGTTACTCACTGTATCGAAACCAGAGGCCAACCTGTAACGGCAAAGCCCCGCCGACTTCCTCCAGATAAATTGGCAGCAGCAAAAGCAGAGTTCCAAGAACTAATGGAGTTGGGAATTTGCAGGCCTTCGAAGAGCAACTGGGCAACACCGCTTCATATGGTCCCTAAACCATCTGGTGCCTGGCTAGCATGCGGCGATTACAGGCGGTTAAATGCCATAACAGTTGCAGATAAATATAAAATGCTCCACGTACAGGATTTTGGACACATCGTTCACGGACGCAAGATTTTCAGCACGATCGATCTTAAAAGGGCTTACAATCAGGTACCGTTGGAGCCGAACGATATTCACAAGACGGCAATAGTCACACCGTTTGGGTTGTATGAATTTATGTTCATGACACCTGGGCTCAGGAACGCATCGCAGACGTTCCAGCGTCTAATTGATGAAATTCTTCGTGGGCTGGATTTTGCAGTCGCTTTCATCGATGACATACTTGTAGCCTCCGAGAATATGCAACAACATGAAGAGCATCTCCGTACTGTATTTAAAAGGCTAGATGACTACAAACTCACAATTAATCTTGCGAAGTGTAATTTTGGCAAAAGTGAGGTAAAGTTTTTGGGACATCTGGTTGTTCCTGAAGGCATCAAACCTTTACCTTCTAAAGTAGAGGCCATTGCGAATTATGAAAAGCCGACATTAGCGAAAGATCTGCGTCGATTTCTGGCGATGATCAATTTTTATCGGCGGTTCATACCGAATGCCGTCGATATTCAAGATCGTCTGCAGTGTTTGATCGAAGGTAATGTTAAAAATGATAAGAGACTTTTAAAGTGGACTCCCGATGCAGAAGAAGCGTTCCAGCAATACAAAACAGCACTCTGCCAAGCCACAATGCTTGTTCATCCCGCGAAAGAGGGTGTGTTTTCAATGGCAGTCGATGCTTCCGACTTTTCCATCGGAGCGGTTTTAAACCAAACGCTTGGTGACGAGACAAAACCGCTGGCATTTTTCTCCAAAAAGCTGTCTAATTCACAGAGGAAACATTCCACATACGACCGTGAGCTTCTGGCGATTTATGAAGGCATCAAACACTTTAGACATTATTTGGAAGGACGCGAGTTCGCGATATACACTGATCATAAGCCTCTTGTGTTTGCATTTCAGCAAAAGACAGATAAGGCATCACCTAGACAAGGAAGACGGCTAGAATTCATCAGCCAGTTTTCAACTGATATTCGACATGAGTTGGGAAAAGAAAACATCATTCCAGATCTTCTTTCTAGGATTGCTGAAGTGACCACTAAACCTTGCATTGACTACGATCAGTTGGCAGAGGATCAGAAGACGGATCCTGAGCTGAAAAGTCTATTGGACGACATCAAAACTTCTTTGATTCTTAAGAGAGTTGCCAATTTGAATACAAAAAGTGATCTTATATGCGATGTATCAGGTACGTACGTTCGTCCTTATGTTACTAAAAGATTTCGCAAAGTTGTTTTGGAACAAATTCATGGTTTGGCGCATGGTGGAGCTCGAGCAACCACGAAATTGCTACAACAAAAATTTGTATGGCCCAGTATGCGGAAAGAATCATCCAGTTTTGTGAAGCACTGTATTGCGTGTCAGCGCTCGAAAATTCAGCGACATTCTAGAGCACCACTTCAATCATTCGATGAGCCTGTTGAGAGATTCGAGCATATCCATGTCGATATAGTTGGCCCATTACCCCCATCGCATGGATTTTGTTATCTACTTACTATAATCGACCGACAAACCAGATGGCCAGAGGCCATACCTATAGTAGATATCACGGCGGAGACTATTGGAAAGGCGATTATTCAGGGATGGATTTCACGGTACGGTGTTCCTGCACGCATTACTACGGACCGTGGCAGACAATTTGAGTCTGGTCTCTTTAGGCAGCTCAACAACGTACTAGGAGTAAAGCACTTGAAGATTACCTCATACCACCCACAGGCGAATGGCATGGTGGAACGATGGCATCGCACCTTAAAGTCTGCACTCAAAACGAAAATGCCTGCTAGTTGGTCAGAAGAACTTCCTCTCATTTTACTTGGCTTGCGTGTAACCTGCAAAGAAGACTTTAACGCGTCACCAGCTGAGCTACTTTATGGTAAGACTTTAAAAGTTCCAGGTGAATTTTTTGTACCAAGGAAGGAAAACTTAATGGACCCCGACTTCGTGCACAATCTTTCCAAAGCAATCGACAAAATTCGACCACAGAACACAACTCAACACAACTCTAACCAAACTTTTTTCATTCAACCAGCCCTGTCGAGCTGTAAGTATGTTTTCGTGAGAGTTGACGGTGTAAGGAAACCTTTGCAAGCACCATATAATGGACCTTTTCTTGTCCAAAAACGTTTCGATAAATATTTTAAAATTCTCATTAAAGGTAACATCGAAAAGGTTTCTATCGATCGTCTAAAGGCAGCGTTTGTGGTTCCTGAAGAACCAACAGAAGATGAATGCATCAATTTACCATCAACAAAGCATTCTGAATATCGGACTCGGGCTGGACGGCTTGTCAAACTCCGAGTTCACACTGCCCATAGACTGGAGGGGGAGTAGTGTGGTGCTTTTCCGCAGCAACGGCAACGCGCCTAAATTTAATTCAACGAACACCTGCTATGTACCAAGAGGTTATATACTTCGATTTGCATCGGAAGATGTAACGGACATCGAATGTTTTTTTCGTGAAGCTGTAAATGAGCGAGGCGATTCATCACTCACTTGGCAGACATCAAAGCGAGCGGACCACACAGCATTCAAATAAAAACTAAATATTTTATTAACTATATTCATTATTAAAATAAAACTTAAATTAGATTAAGAATCATCTTAATCAAAGTGGATTTTTACTTCATTTATAAAAGAAGGTGCAAACCCACAGTTCCATTTTTCGGTGAGATATGCTATCAAATCACCATTGGACCTATTGCTTCAAACTTAGTGCCGATTATTTAAGAGCTTTTGTTTTTCGATATATTAATTAAGCTGATTGTTGATCAGCGTTTCCATGACATTTAAAACAAGGGACGTTAGTGCAATTGGTCGGTAATTTGAGGGGAGAAAGATCCGTCTATTTTGGGGGACAGGTCGGATAAATACCATTTTCCATCTACTTGGAAAAATACCTAGAGTTTAATAGATAGAAAAGTTTACGCAATTGCCAGCGTAGAAAAACACCTGTTCAGAAATAAAGTGGGTATACAATCTGGCTCAGCGGGTTTATGTATTTCAAGATCTTTGCGGACTCTTGAGACTGCAAGAGTGAGAAAAAAGATGTGTCCCAAAGAACCGTTTAGGCTCTCAAATATGTACAGGTGGAGTCATAACACTATGTGGCAAAGTCGAATTAGCAGTAAATTGCGTTGCAAAAAAATTTGCTTTTCTTGGGAGCTGACAAAAGCTGTGTTATTGTCAACGAGTGTTGAAACCTATAAGTTGTGATGCTTTTTCTTCGTGGCTGAGGTAAAACTCGTCGGTGTCCAGGGTTCTTCCCAAAGAAGCAACAAACTTGGGTTTGGAGGGTCTAAGGCTCCGAATGAAAGAACGTATTTTAATACTGCTAAACTCTTAATCAATTTATTTCGTGGTTTTGTATTTCTAACACGGTATTTCATATAATGTTATTAACAATATTATTTCTTTTCTTAAAATAAATAACACGGTATTTCATATAATACAATATTCAAAAACCTAAATAACTAACACGCTTTTTCATATAAAGAGTCTCTAGCCTTAGCACGCAATCTAGGGAAATAAACGGGTGGAACTGTAAAAAGAGAACCTGTCCAATGAGCTACCTTGAAGAGGAGATCGGAGGAAATAAACGGGTTGGTTTAGTAAATAATAATACTCCTAATAATAACAATAACAAATAATCCCCCACTCTAGCTAATACTCCTCATAATAGCAAAGCTTGCCCTACTCTAGGTAATATAATACCCTACTATTTTATCAAAGGTTTTTGTTTGCGGCCCGATCTTAAACTCTCTATACACTAGATTGGTATCCATACTGGACGAGAATAAAAGACAATTATTTCGTTTTCCCAACCTTCACTTATTGAATCTATGGATAAGAGCCAGTGTGAATTAAAACAATTAAACCACAAAATTGTATGTGAATCAAAGTGGGTATTGATCATATGACTTCGGATATACACTGGATATTTATGTGTAATGTGATTATTTAATACGGTGGTGGTATGTAGGTGTCGTACTGTCTTGCTCGTTAATAGCATAAGGGATCGTTAGTGTCTGATTAGGGTATGTAGGCATTGTAACGCTTCGTTACAAAGTAAGAAGAATTTCTAATATTTTTACAAAAGTTTTACTACGTTTGGGACAGTGTAGTATTTTTTGTATATAAGAGCAATGCAGGCACATATGAGTATTCCTCGCTTGTATGTACTTTTTCAGGTTTTCCTCAGTGGAGTTCGTTTTGAAACACCAGAAGCTTAAATTTCTAAGCCTGATAACCCCTTTACAGCCATAATGGTACCAAGAATTCTCTCTGCCGTTTGACAATGATGTGGAGATCAGATCAGAATTTTTTGAGCTTATCATACGGTGCATTTGTAAATTCACATACGAGGGACAAGGTCGTGTTTCAGACAAAAGATAATTGATGAATATGAGAAAGAGAGTCGGAGACAAAACGGAGCCCTGTCGCATACCACCATTTATTTTATGAATTTCAGACATAAAACCGTCCAATGCAACTTGTATTGAGCGTTTAAAAAGGAAGTTTATTATGCAATTAAAAAGAGATTCATCGATACCAAATGCACGGATTTTCGATAAGAGAGCTTGATGCCAAACTCTATCAAATGCTTAGGAAATATCAAGCGAATCAATTCATTCCACTTTTTGATGAGAAAAGCCATTAAACAACCAGTGGATTTGTTGCAACGAAAGCCGTATTAAACCTAATTGAAAAACTTTTGTTGTTCGAGATATTTCGTGAGCTGGTGATTGATTAGCGTTTCTATGATATTTTTGAAGGAAATGGATGTCCGAGCAGTTGGTCGGTAATTATAACGTAAAGATGAATCGCCTTTTTTAAGGAATTGGTTGGACAAATGCTTTTTTCCATCCAGAGGGAAAATTGCCTAAAGAAAAGAAAAGGTAAAAAAGCTTACGTTAGTGGTTTGCCGAAATTAGAAGAACACATTTCAAGACACTTGGTGATATACTATCGGGGCGATCAGATTTGCAAAAATCGAGATTAGTACTCTAGTAACTGTAACTGTTCGAAAATGTAAAAAAAATGGACGTAGAGTTCTACAAACAGATTGACCTTATCTACGGACGGCAGGGTAATCATTGCAAATGAGATTGGGATTTGGGAATCGATCACGATGTTGAGTTTTTTAATATTTTTAAAGAATGACCAATGCTTTTACTGTCTTTAGGATACTGCAGGTGCAAACCAATTTTTTTTAAATTTGAACCGTTATTTTCAAGATAATATCAAAATATCAAGCATTGGGTTTTCGAAACAAAGATTTTCCAAGAATAAATTTGTACTTTTTTCTTCAAAAATTCACAATAGTTTTTTTTTTTTAAGTTTTAAAATGCAATGCTTTTCAAACTTTTAAGATTCTTCTCTATTAGAAATTTCATTAAAATCCATTAGTGAGAAATTCAAAATTCAAAAAAATAATTCTATGGTAATATGTTATTTAGATTTTTTTTTATTTAATTATAGAACGTAAAAAATGATCAAAAGAAAAAAAAAATTCCAAGAGCCATTTTCTAGAAAAATTAGATTTTCGTGATATAAGTTTTTTTCTTACATCTTGTTCAATGTAATAAGTAATAAAAGACTTTTGATTGTCAAGTTTTAAGAAAATTGAGCATAGGGTTTCCGAAATTCGTATTGAGTTTTGAAAATAATTTTTTAAAATTTTCTTAAAAATTCAAAAAACAATATGTCTGCTTTGAAAATATATAAAAACATAATACTATTCAAACTTTAGCATGAACAAAAATTTTCAAAATAAGTTGTACCGTTTTTGTGAAAATCAAAAACAAAGATATGATTGCAACCATTTTTCGGAATTTTTTTTCCAAGTATGTATTGCCTAGCCTTAATTAAATGAATTTTTTTTAATTTAGAAAAAATAAAATGCACGACTGGGTCGCACGAACTTGCTCTTATGTTAAAGTAGTTTGGAATTTAAAAATCGTGTATAAATAAATATAAAACATGGATTTAATGAGATAAAAATGTTCAAATGTTCCGGAAAAGTATGAATTTACGCAGATAAAGTTCAAAACTAGTTTTATTAAAATAATTTTTTATATAACAAATTCTTTAAAATTTTTCTAGAACAAAATTTGGGATGCCAATTTTAAGTGCTTAGTAATATAGATTTTAAGAAATAATTTCAAAAAATAATCGTTCACACGTTTTCAAGATATTGATTTTTCAAATACTAAATTGGAATTTTTGTTTTTCAAAAAACAAAAAAAAATATTTTTCTTCGAAAATTTGTATATAAAATATTATTTTAAACTTAAGGGGGCTCTTGGTTTAAATCGTTAGAACGTTAATGAGAAAGTCGAAAATCAAAAAAACCGTTCTATGACAGGTACCGCTTATATCATTTCAGCCCAAAATTTTTTTTACCAAAATGTAGTACATATCAATAATATCACATGTAATTTTTGATCAAAATCGTTAGAGCCGTTTTCGAGATAAATGAGATTATTTGGGGAGAGTACGATAACTTAGGCGCCAAAAATTGATAACGGATTTTTGTAGAAGGGTTAAATACAAGCGTTTTTTACTATGGGAGGGGGGGGTCTATCTCGCCCCGTTTAGGAGGTAGGGGCGATTTTAGAAAAAATGACTTAAATTGAAAAAAAAAATATTAAAAAACAGCAGCAACACTTACAATAAAATACTATACCGGTTTTGAAAGCCAGAAGTCTGTTCTATAATCGTAAATTTAAATTAAATTATTTATGTCAATAGTTTTTGAAAAATTTGCATGCAAACTCAAAATTTTGTTAAAAAAATGAAAAAAAAAAGTTTAGACCAATTTTTTTTCAAAATTGTAAAATGAAGTGCTTAATTGGCTTTTTGTGGTCAATGCTACTATTAATTCTGAATCGAACACAAAAAACCGAATGGTTTTGACCCTTCTAGTTTTTGAGAAAATCGAAAATTACTAAAATTACTTTTTATGAAATTTTTGATTCTTGGTATTTAACTACGGTGATTTCATTTTGAGAATTAATGTTAATGTGGTTCATTTGTAGGTAAAGTACAGCAAATCATTTAGGGCTACCAAGAATGCACCAGAGGAGGTAGAATTGCATGGCATTTCGCGTCTCAGTCATTCAGTTTGTGAGTAAGTCAGGTGTTACTTAAAAATAGTCAAGTCAATTTTTCAATGTTCAATGTATTAAAACCGTGTTTACAGGCATTTTGATCACAAAAAAAAAAATTGTAGCAAGCACCTCCCGAATCTCTAGCCAATATTGAGGCCAATGGAAAAATGTGCCCATAGATGTGTTTATTGCTCTGAGATTAACTTTTATATGGATTGCACCAGAAAAACTTTTAAATCATTAGTTTTAAGCAATATTTAAGTAACGTTATTTATTAAAATAAAAGATTAACTATGTAAATCATTTAAATGTAATTTGAATTTTATATACCCACCTACAAATTTGTAACTATATATTTACTTATGTATCTTAGTCTGTAAGAGTATAATATGCTCTGGTTGATGAATAAATAATAATAATAATATTGTATTCTTACAATTTTTGTCACCTTTTTGAGTTGGAGTTTAGGGGAGTTGACGCTTTAGTTGGAATTAGACCAATTTCTTCTAAGAACGTGATGCTTTTGAAATATTTTTTTTTTAATATTGAAAAGTTATTTAATTTAGGATGAAGAAGTGGATGCTTAGTCGCCATTCTTTATTTAAGAAAAAAATACTTCACTCTTACAAAGGTTGAATAACGAATGAATGACCTTGGTAAACAATAACCTGTACCATATTAGCATTAAAAATGTTAGACACAAACAATAAACATACATATTAATTAAGGAATTATATAAATTTGCTGCATTCGTACAGTAATACCTAGGTAATGTGAATTTTTCATAATGTATTAAATTTTCATGTCTGAACATTTTAAATGTGCAACTTTGGGCTACGTACATACATATATTTAGTAGACATTGGATATAGACCATAGGGTAAATTCAAAGTTTCTTTAAATCCAGATTCTGTAAATGCAAAAGAAATCTTGCATACACCCAACCTCGCACCTACCCCAAATCCTATAGTGTGCCCAGACAGGGGGGTTGCAGGGGGGCAGCATGCCCCCCCATACATATCTCACTGTTTATACGCCGTAATGCGTAAGCAAGCAAAAAAAGCAAATATCCCATAAAAAAGTAGTTTTAGTTATTTTCAATTTTCTCAAAAACTAGATGAAATAAAATCATCTAGTTTTCAGTTTTTGAATAAGAATAAATTAGAGCAACGAGTTTTAGGAAAAATAATAATATATAACTTTGCAGTTTTGAAAAATTTAACTTTAAACATTTTTTTTATGTTTTTTTTTTTCACCAAAATTTGAGTTTAAAACTCGTTCTTTCAAAAACTGTGCATAGATTCTACTTCATTTAAAAATTATCTAATAGATCAGAGTATTGGCTTTAAAAAAAGGTATAATACTTAATTGTAAGTATTACCGTTATTTTTTAATATTTTTGTTTCCATTTTAGTACCTTTTTTATAAAATTGCCCCTCCCGCCCAAACGGGGGGAGATAGACCCCCCCCTCCCATAGTAAAAAATGCTTGTATTGAACTGTTCTACAAAAAACCGTTATAGTTTCTTGGCGCCTAAGTTATCGTACTCTTGCCGATTATTTATATTACGGGTGTATGGGGGTACCGTTAGTTTTAGAGCTAAGAAAAAAATTTCAATTCCCCCTCTAGGGAATCACCGAAGACCCTTAAGTACCGAGTTTTAAGAAAATAGGTCCAGAGGCTTAAGCTCCTGATCGAGGTACAGACATACAGATAGACAGACGGAATTGTGGGTCCCACTTTATTCGTCTTCCCTATCACCGTAATGTGAACTTTGATCAAAATCTCGAGTTCGATTTTTCTTATGAATGCATAGTACAAATTGAAATGTAACGAAAAGCGTTACACTTTTTCTCCTACCACCCGAAAACCCACCAACCGCGGTGGCGAATCATAGCGTTAAAATGCCTGTCCGGAACCTGTTATAAATTACCGAACCGATACTACCTTTCATTTTAAATCAACCACCGTACCATCCTACCAAACCCTGGGTTGCTTTCCATTTCACACATCACACCAACCCCCAACACCATTTAATTACCACCATCCATATAAGGAATACTGGCAACCAGATGTTAGATAAGATAGTTCACACTGCCTTTTGACTGAAATATTAATAAGGAGATTTGGAATATCAACATTCAACACAAATTCGTCTTCTATATTTGCCTAATATTTTGTACCAATCTAGTGTACATAAAGGAAGAAACCAAGCTGCGGACATTCAATTCGGGAACCGATTAATTTAATTTGCAAGTAGAGGAACATAATGCTGGGTGCGAAGTGTACTAGATAGTAGTTTCGAAAAACCGACAATAGAACAGTCTACACAGCATTACTAAAGAAAGCTTGGATCTCCAAAGGATTTCCGAATGAGTGGAAAAAGGGAATGAAAGTCGAGCTCCCTAAAAAAGGAGACCTAACACAATGCGAAAACTGGAGGGGGATTTACGTCCTGCCTGCTACTGGAACGCATCAGGGAACATCTAGAAGCTCCACTCGATGCCGAACAAGCAGGTTCTGGAAGGATCCTCATGCATTGATCATATCAATACTTCAAGGATCATAATTGAGCACTGCGTCGAATATCGATCACCACTCCACCTGCTATTCATTGACTTTGAGAAGGCTTTCTATAGCGCCAATAGAGAATTTATTTGGGATGCTTTACGCAGGAGGGGTATCCCGGATAAATTAATAGCTATTATTAAGGCAACTGATGATGGATCCAAATGTCACGTTTTGCACGAAGGGAGGCTGTCAAAAGAGTTTGAAGTCCAAAGTGGAGTCAGACAGAGCTGCATTCTGTCACCTATATTGTTTCTGTTGGTAATAAGTGATGTCCTGCGAGCGGCCTTGAAGGGAAACGGAGGAATTCGATGAACTCTGACGTCTCACCTGAAACATCTTGACTATGCGGACGACGTATGCTTGTTCTCTCAGAGGATCATGGATCTCCACCAAATGACAACAGGGGTGGAAGGAGAAGCAGAAATCGTGGGGCTGAAAATCAACTGCAAAACAAAGATGATCAGCCTCGGAACACAGTCATCTTCTTTCATAAATATTTCCCAACAACCGGTAGAGAAAGTACCAATACCTTGGAAGAATCATCTCTACCGAGGATGGCACCGAACAGGACATCAGCAGTCGAATTGGGAAGGCAAAGGCTGCTTTCGGTATGCTTAGAAATATGTATATGGAGGAATAACTCTCTAAGCTTAAGAATCAAGCTACAGCTGTTTCGATCCAACGTCGGATCCGTTTTACTTTACGGTTGCAGCACTTCTTGGAAAGTAACAGTAGGTGTCACTAAGAAGCTGCAAACGTTCATTAATAGATGTCTACGAAGTGGAATCCGCTCACTCAAGAAGAAAGAAGAGCTGGACGACCGAGAAGCTCATGGAGAAGGACAGTCGAGGAGGAGTCAGCCCAACTAGGCAAGAGTTGGAGGGAGTTGCGAGTCATATCCAGGAACCGAACACGATAACGAGCTGGCGTTGTGGATGCCCTATGCCCCACTAGGGGTCTCTCATGAACATAAAATTTCTGAGGACCTAAGTAAGTAACCCCTACCTGCCTTTTAATCTAGCCTGTTCCCCGCGTTTATTTCTTCGCTCCACTTCTTTTCTAAGTGTAGCGTGGACAAGCCCGATTATGCCGTGTCCCACCGATTCTTTCTGTGGCTACGCTTCTTAAATGAGTTCCACAGAGAAGCTTGTTGCCACGAACATTGCACAGATTATTCTTCTAGTTTGTTGCTAGGAGCAAGAAGGTGTTTATTTCGACTCTTAACTTCTCCTAATTGTAGCGTGGACAAGGCTTAGTCTAAAGCAATTTTTCTTCTAGTCTTTTGAATTTGATTTTTTTTTACAAATCCATAACTTTCCGTAGAGTACCAATAAGTTGCAAGTAAAAACCATAATGGCACTTAAATTAAAAGATCGCATTTTGTCCTGATTTTTGTTTGTTGTTCCTTTAAGTTTAGCAAAAAATACAAATTCTCAACTGTAAAATCTGAAAAACATACTTGTAATCTAATTGAACACGACCCAAAGGTTACAGTTCAATTACTGGTGTTAGCTCTAGAAAGTTACCTCTTATCTTCCCTAATTGCAACTAGGTCAGAAAAACGAAATGCTTCATTTCACGAAGAAGATCCACCTAACTTTGATCTTCACCTGAAAAACTTTGAACTTTTGCCTGAAGAAGCAATACTTCACTTTATATAGCCATCCCCATATAATGGAGGATTATGCACCGAAAAATGCTGAATTTTACATCCAATCCAGGTGCACTATGGCCAGCAGCAGCAGCAACAACAATCTGCAATGCCATCCGATACGCCGCGCCGTATACAATTATTATTATTACAAAAATATTCCACATCACTGGCACAATTCTCGAGTTGCCTCTCAATACAGCCAGGTACTGGAGGAGGCAAAGCGGAAAAAAAAACATTCCAAGAGATGCACACTTTCGATAGGTTTTTGGGCATGGATCTCAGGTTGCTTAGCTCTCAAGTGAATTGGGATGTAATACTGGCTGACTGCTGCACCACCACCATCACCAATCGAACACAGATCGAACTTGGGCCAAAGGCCAGAGGTGATTTATTCGTGAAAATGCCTTGAGACAGAGACGATGACGATGTCGAGTCGAGACGAGTCAACAAGACTCACCGTGCGCTTGCGCACAAGGAACTCCGAACCAAAACCTCATCTCCTTCTTGCAGAGTTTTGTCAAACTCCAAAAATGAGCAATATGCCATAAGAAAGGAGAAGCGTGAGATGAATACAAAGCATGACTTCATCCTGCTGCAGCCAGAGTTCCATCAATGGCATAGCAAGTGAATTCGGGAAGCTTCTTCCATTTCTCGATAGCCCAAAAGAACAATCTTGGGTTCCATGGACTTTGGGCTCAGTATTCCTGGCGGAGCAGGCCCATAACTTCTCATGAAATTCAAGGAATAAAGTTGGTATGTGGCCGGCCAGAACTCTAGTGTGTTCCAGATGAAGTCATAAAATATAGGACAAAGGTTGATGCTGTGGGAATTTTGTGCTTGCTGTTTGCCTTATGCCATTCAACCAGCAGCATGTTCATGTTGTTTATGTGCTTCAGCTCTTTTTTGGCTCCAAGACAGTTCAATCAGAGAGTTCATAATAGAGACTTATGGTCGGGGCTGTGTTGCGTGTCGTTGGATATGTGATTTATGACTCAGACCAATTCGTGAATGAAAATGAATACGAAGAAAACGAAGATGAGCACTCTGAGCCAGCCAAGCCAGCAGTACCAGAACAATAAAGACGAGAAATTATGGAGGAAAATTGGAATTCAGACAGCAGCGCAGGATGCAGGAACAATGTCGTCGTTATGTGTGCTTAGTTTCATCAGGGAGTTCAGTTCATGCTCAGCTCGTATATGGGAGGCGTATTCGGGATGTTAAATGGCAAAGTACCTACCTACATACCAATCGGAATAATAATGCTTGAGCCAAGGTGAACTCGGATTAGATGGTTTGAGATTATCAGGCAGCAACCGTCTTCACTTTGGAAGCTTGCTTTATTACTTAAATTTTCTATTAAGGATTGATTAAATAAACAAAACAATTTTAATATTCAGAGAATAACTTTTTGTCGAAAAATGTTGCCATACTTATTTCAAACGCGCTTATAAAAAATTAGGAACAATAGAAATGGAAAAAAATTTAATGGTAAAGTGTCTCATTGCGTCGCAAGCACGGCTAAGTCTCGTCTATAAAGAGCGAATATTGAATTCCTTTTTAAAACTTACGATGATGAAAAATTCTTAAAGGAATTTCCGATGACAAACCAATTTATAATGTCACGATGTTTGCGTATTTTCCATTTCCATTCGAAACTTTCGTTCAGTGAATTATCAGCCAATATATTGTGTTGAGTTGGAAAAAAGTATTGGACGAAAAAAAAATAATAAGAAAAATCGCGCTGCACTACGTTCAAATTCAGGTTTTACTAATTGCACGACTGAATCGCATGAATTTGTTCTAATGGCTAAAGAGACACAGAACTTTAAAAATGGATGTTATTATTGAAAAATTTGAAAAAAGAATTAAGCTCCGTTTTCGAGATATCGAATTTAAATAAAATTTTAAATAATTTTTTTTTCAATGTTTTTTAAACTTTTTACCAGATTTTAGTAACCGACAGTGAGACATTTCAAATTCGAAAAAATGGTAACTTGTTAAGTATTGTCAGTAATGTCTTAATTTCAAATTGGTTTTTATCAAACTAAAGATCGTAAAAATTAAGTGAAAGAAACAAAATTGTATCAAAATTCTAAATGCCGTCTTCGAGAACAATTTTTAACATTTTTAGATTCAAAAAAAAATGTTCACACATCTTGTAAATTGTTTCAAAAAACTTTTAGCTCTTTAGAAAATATCGAGCATGGGTTTTCCGAAATACCTATAAAATTAAAAATTTAAAGAAACAAGGTTAGGAAATGAAAGTTTTGAAAAAAAAAAGTCAAACAAATGAAGGAAATAAGGTTTTCTCAGGTAGTCAAAAAAACAATTACACTTTAATACTTTCTAGAAGCTTTTCAAGACTAAAAAGTATCACGACATTATTAATTCTTGGAAAACAACTCTTTTCGTTAACTGTTGTTAGAAATTTTAAATTCCTTTTTTACCTGCTGTAGGTTTTCTATTGGGGTTCCCGCAAACTTGATATAGATATTTCTTTTTATTATTGTTACCTTTATTTAAAAAAAAAATGTATCACCATAGACCACCAAAAATTATTCCAACATTTTTTTAATAGAATATATGGGTGATTCTACAAAAAATGGAATAAAATGATACAAAATTTGGCACGACATTTATGGAAGCCATAAGTCGTAAGATTTGTTCTAGTTGATCCTTAGAACGTCTCTTTGCGTTGTTGAAAGCGGCCAGTAAAAAAATTAAAAATGACGATTTTAAGGAAATTTTTTGAAAAAGGATGTTCAAGGGACTGAGTTTTTTTTTAAGGGGACTGAATAAATCTTTAGTTTTTTGTATTTTCTCTTGGGTACACACTAAAATATAGAAATTAAATTTAATTAGCCTTCATAAATATACAAATTCATGGTTAATACATAATAACTTAGCATTTTATTAAAAGAAAATAATATATTATAAGAAATTTTTTTTTCTACTTAGAATCGATTTAAAATAAATTATATTCTTTTTAAAAATTTTAAAAATATTTCGCAATGAAGTTCGAAGTTCAACATAACTTAAAAATTATCAGGTTTCTGAATAAAATATCATTTGTTTATTTATTAGCCAGGGGACTGAGGTTTTTCATGGTTTTTGCGCAAAAAAGATATTAAGGTTTTACTTAAAAAATAAAAAAAAATATGTATAATATTACAGTTTCATCAAACCTATACTATACTGCTAACAAAGATACCTACTTACATACAAATTTGTTTCGTTAAAACTCACCAGAGGACTGATAAACTAAACGGACAATCGACGACTTCATGCATAAATGTGTTTTTCACAATACTAACATAAGAAACAGAATCGAGTTGCACCACGATTTTATTGTAAGGAGACTTGGTACTTCAAATTGCCAGTACTGGAAATCCGATCGACATCCTAGTTATTGATATTTTCGACCGTTTCAATATTCCAGGGGACTGATATGAAATACGGGGGACAAAGTTTAATTAAGTTTTTTTGTGATAAAATTAATTACTAAAAAATATTTATTTATTTCGTAGCAAAGATGTATTATTTGGCGTAACTTCGGTGGGATTTATTTTAGTATGAGACCTGAAATAAGAGAACGGTAATAATTTTTCTTTGCGAAAACGCACTGGGGACACGTCAGGGGACTGAGAGTCGGATACTTTGAAGAATTTTTTGAGCAATATAAAATAAGGTCACCCTAATAATATTGTTAGGCCAGGTAGATATCAGTCAGATTTAATTTTATAAAAAAAAATCACATTAAATAATTGAACGGATTTCAAAATATTTCTTGGGCCGCCGAAAATTCCATCGTTTGTAGAATCACCCATATCCAAGAATAATGTGTGTACTATTTTATGCATGATCTACATTTTGGTCAACGAAAATTTTAACAAAAAAATGTATTAATGGAACCTGTCATAGAAATATTTATTTTTATTAACGACTTTCTCACTAAAAGTTCTACTGAATTTAATCAAATTTTATTCATAGAAACTTCTACAAATATAAAATAATATAGTACATACATGGTGGCGTCGAATGCAAGAGGAACAGTTGGTCAAACAATCAAGGTAGCGGAGCACGAATTTGAAGTGGTGCAATCCTTTAAATACCTTGGGTCAATAGTAGCAGCCGATAACAATATAGAAGAAGAAATACGCGGGCGGCTTCTCAAATCCAACAGAGCCTACTATAGTCTGTCAAAGCTCTTCAAATCCAGAAATCTCACCATAACTTCAAAACTGCTGCTGTACGGGACCATGGTTCCGCCAGTACTCACATATGGATCCGAGACTTGGGTGCTTAGCAAAAGGCACTCCGACCTCTTAGCTGCGTTCGAGAGAAAAGTCTTAAGGAGAATTGTTGGCCCCATATGTGAGGAAGGACGATTCCGGAGACGGTACAATCATGAATTGTACGCAATCTACCTTGAAGCAGATATCGTGACAAAAATTAAGCTCGGTAGACAGGGCACCTAGCTCGCATGAGCGAAGAGGAACCTGCTCGGAAAGTTCTTTGTGGTACATTCTATGGTAGACGACAGCGTGGTAGACCATTTTAATTCGGGAAGTCCGAACGAAAACCATTTTAATTTGAAAAGAAAAACTCAACCTGAAAAAGAAAACATTAACAAGTTTTAAAAATCAGGCTTTATAGTAGCTTTATAGAGATATAATGTTTTTCGCCCGATAATCGTCGATATACATACATATGTATATGAAAATTTTCAAAAATAAAATTTTGTTTTGGATTTGTTTGGTTTTTTGCTCGTATTGCTAAGTTATACGAGTAAGTAGTTTGTATTGCAATAAAAACAATTTAGTAGATGGGTTTCGTTAGAATAAAAAAAAATTAAGAAATTAAGTATGCAAACAAAATTTATTCACATATTTATTTAATATAATTCAATTTAATAAATGTGCCTTATATTTTTTTAAATCTACTAGTCTCTCATATACATATGTCGTGGCTAGGAGATTGTTGGGTTTTGAGTATGTTGAAGAGCATGGTTAGCAAGTTATAAAGTTTTTAGTCAACACACTTTTTTAAGTTAAGTAAGTTCTTGGATTAGTTAGCGATGATCTCAAAATCAATAAGTCCTAAAGGACACCTTATGTTTAGTTGAGCATCATCTGCATAAATCTTAATAGAGGAATGAAATAGAGGATGAGCCCCAAAAAATAACCTTGAATTACACCGGAAGGTACAGCAGTAAGATTAAACCAAACATTATTTATGAAAACGGCTTGTTCTCGACCTGTAAGATAGATACTAAATAGAAGTTTGGTAGCAGTAAGTGGAAAATTAAATTTTTTTAAGAGTTTGCAGCAGAGAACAGAATAATCGATAGTATCAAATGCTTGTGAAAAATAAAGCAGTAAGATAAAGATTATTTGGTCTTCATCAATATTTTGTCTGACTTCATCAACAACAGTCAAAAGAGTGGTAGTGCAGCTACGTTTTCCTAGAAACCCAGATGGTTCAGGGGTAAGAATGTTTGAAGTATTCAAAAAAGATTTAATTTGTACCTGCACAATTTTTCAAAAAGCCTTTGTACCTATGTAGAAAACTAATTTAAAATTTTAGCAAAATTTTTTAACATTTGTATGGAGGGTAGCGCTATTTCTAGGTAAAATAATTTTTTTTTCTTACGTCTTATATTTTATATTAAAAAACTTTTATTTATCAGGTTTAAAAAAATCGAGCATGGGGTTTTCGAAATATTGAGTTTTCAAAAAAAATTTTAAAAATCCAAAAAAAATTTCTTTTAAAATTTTAATACACAATAATATTGAAACTGCTGAGGAGCCTTAACATAAGAAAATGATCAAAATCGGTGGTACCGTTTTTGAGAAAATCAAAAACAAAAAAATGGTTGCTAGGGGGGTACCAAAAATAACGATTTTATGGAAAAATTTTTCAACCAATACCTAGCATTAACTAAATGAAATTTTTTGACTTTTATTTTTTAAATCTGTGGGACAGTTTTTGAGAAAAAAAATATTTATAAAATTTCGAAAAAAATTCGTATGGCAGGTACCGTTATTTTTGGTCTTAAAAAAAAAAGAAAAAAATGTGTGAGGGGAAAAAATCAAAACCCATATCTACCAAGTTTGAAGAAAATCGGCCCAGCCGTTTAGGCTGTAGTCGAACCAACAGACAGACAGAGAGACAGAATTGGGAGATCCACCTTTTTGGTCTTCGCTATCATCGTAATGTCAACTTTGATCAAAATCTCTCGCAAGTAAAAATGGTGACAGCTTAGTGTGCAGGTGTGTTTCAGAAACAATTCAGAGCGCCCAGAGCACGCTTGGTTCGAAGGTTTTCAGAACATGCACGACATGCTCGGAATCTGTTCAGAGATCTATTCTGAACTAAAAAAGAAAAACGCTTTAAGTCATCTTCGTTTTTCCTGTGACTTGCAACTTAATATATCATCAAAGAAAGTAATCTAATGGCACGAACGTGGTGGCCAGTTACTGCTCCATTTCATGAAACTAATCGTTTGTCAAAATGTGTCTTTCAAATAAAATTCATGGTTTAGCGCATTGTGTGGTGCCGCACATCCTACTGAAACCACATTTCTGCAACATTAATGGCTTCCAATTAAGGCATGAAAAAGTTAGTAATCATGTCTTTGTCTATGTACGGCTCCCAGTTGACTGTAACCTTCTGACCATCATCATTTTTGAAAACATATATGATTTCACCGTTCCATAAATCACTCCTAATGGTGGCTTTTTTTTAGATAAAATAGAGTTTAGACATGTGCTTTTGGATTATAATCGCTCCAAGTGAGAGAATCATTTCAACCATGTTTTTCAGTTTTTCAAAATAAATTTGAACAATTTCAAAACGTTGCTGTGGCACGGGTGAATTTATTCATGATGAATAACCAAACCAAACTTACCTCAAAACAACTGAGGGCTTTCAAATTCGCTGTCACTGAAAATATTATTGCTAATTTAAAGTCCTCCGTTTAAAAAAAAAAAAAAAACACCCTTTACTTGAGGGATTAAAATTAAAAACTCATTGAAATAAAATGGGAATCAAAAATTGTTTGGAAAAATCTGCTTTCAACTTCAGAAACGGACTCAGTTGAATCACCTGTTTATCATTTCGTTCTCACGAAATACATTTAAGGGCTAACCTTTACCTTGACCCACTCCATATGCTCGCATGCATCCAGTGAAATGTCATTTTATCCACTTTTTCCAAATCCTACCATAAACACTCGCACGAAATTCCTCGCGATACATTGAAATGCAAAACTATGTTAAATCCCCCATATTTGGCGATCAGTTTCGGTCTCACCTTTATCTAAGCCTCGTAAAATGTTCCTTTTTGTGTCTTCCGAAGGAAACAATCAGTTCCTATATCTAGAAGCCGCATGTGCCGATGGCTGTTGCGAATGATTTATTCCACGGATGAACTTATAGCCAAAATCGACTACAATGTATTTTCTCCTTATGAGCCCCACAGGCAGACCAAAAGGATCTGCATCCATATGGAAATGTGGGGGGAGAGAAGACGAGTCCTGTTGTAACACTTCTGTTAACATTGTTCCGATACATCGCTAAGATATGAACTTTCCTTGTTTGCCTGGTAACCAAGCCAGCTTGCTTGCACTCAGGTACCAAACACTTGTAATATCTACCCGTACCCTTACTTAACCAAAAACACAAATAAAAAAATAGACACAAAAAAAAAGATTTATGTTTCCTTGTTGAAGCTTGGTGTACTGCATTCTGTATTCAACACTGTTGCACGATGTTCTTGTATCTGGATGTTCGATATAATGTAAATCACTTGAAATTAATTTAGACTGTTCCTCTGTAAACTGAGCAAGGGACTTGAATATTGGCAAATAATTTAGAATTTTCGAACATGGTTTGAATGGAAATGAGGTCAAGACCACGGAACCACAACCAGCGCTTAAAATATCATTGGCTTGTTCACATATTGAGACATCAAAATATAAGTAGTACAACATGCTAATTTACGATTATTTATTGGTCTGAAATTAACGCTGTACAAGGACAAGGTACATCAGTTTGAGATGTTCTGTTGGGATGCTTAGCATAAATTATGCCACAAGATCTACTAGGAAATTCATAAGCCGAGGGCTTATGTAGGGTAAGTTCTGCTTTCATTCTCTGATTTCTTCTCTTAGTGGTGCTAATTTATGCTGTGCTTACACGACTGAGAGTGTGATAATATTTCTGCCATATTTTACTCTGTTAATGTCCTAACCATGTTGAATGGCAACATATGGGTGCAAATGGAAGAAAAAATGGCGATTTGTCAATGGTTTTGTATCACGCATTAGACAAGTACCGAATTTAAATTTTGTTAGTAGCTATTACTTTCATAACTTTAAAATCATTCTACTCTTTAATGATGACCTAGCATTACTATAGTGACAGGTAAATTTCCCCAATTAGCGAATAAATAGAAAACGCCTTATTAATAGTGAATACATGGACTTATAACTGCGATCTAGCCCGTATAAAACCGAACTGGTCCTTCTTACGAACAAAAGGAAATTACCGACTTTTAAAATTCCCTTAATTAAAGGCACCCATCTCTAAATCTCCGATCGTGCGAAATATTTTGGCGTAATCCTGGATAAGCCATGTTTGCTTTCTACTGCTGCGACCAAATATTTGGTAAAACCTGGGGGCCAAAAATCATCAATCATCTATACGACCATAGTCAGACCTGAAGTGACATACGGTCACGTAGTCTGGTGAAATGCATTAAACAAACTTTCCAACCTGAAAATCACGATCAAGGCACAAAGAATGACATGTATTGGAATCACTGGGGCAATGAGGTCCACCTCCACAGCGGGTCTAGAAGCTATACTCAACCTAAGACCCCTAGATCTATTTATACACGAATCGGCAGCCAATAGCACACTTCGGCATAGCTGAACTGGTAGCTGGAGACACAGTGCCATAGGTTATGCATAGGTTCTTCAGAAATACATTGGAAATAGGGTATATACTGACTACATAACGCCTTCCCTAGCAGCGAGGACTAGCAAATCAACGAGCCATCATACTGCGAATCGATGGTAGCAATCTATACCGATGGTTCCAAGATTGAAGGTGGTGTTGGTGCAGGGTATTTTTCAGAAACCCTTGGATTAGCCAGCTCATTCAGACTTCCTGATTACAACAGTGTCTTTCAGAGGTCCTGGCAGTGACGAAAGCTCAATGAGGGCAATACCACAAGCTGATATCACCATTTTCATTGATTTCCAAGCGGCAATAAAAGCGATTTCTGCCAATGAAATCAAATCAAAGCTTTTAACTTGCTGTCGCGAAGAGCTAAGGGTTATTGGTAAACAGCACAACATTAGACTTTGTTGAGTTCCTGGTCACAGTGGTGTCCCAGGAAATGAAAGTGCTGACGAGCTTACAAAAATAGGATCAACACTTAATCTTAATTACTCAGACTCACCCTGTAATCTTAAACAGGTAATCGAGAGCAAAGTTCTAGTTATAACAAACAAGAGTTGGAACTCGCTCGATTCTCGTCTTATAACCAGAAAACTATGGCTACGTCCCAGCAAACAAAAAACTGGGTTATCACAAGGAAGAGATGAGCCTTAGTATGGATGACTACGCTGCGCTATATCATCTGTGAAACAGGCTACTAAGGAAACACTTCTTCAACGACTTTCTAAGCAAAAGCATTTTGAAATTTATTAATGAAACCAAAAGGCTTGAAAATTTCTTAGTTCTATTAACCAGTCGACCACGAGGCTGGAAATCGCATCCAACCAAAGTCAAAAAACATAAAAATAATCACAGACAACAATGATAGTACGAACGAAACCCACTTAACGATGCACGTGTTTCTTGCAGGAGTGGAAAAAAAACGGAGAATGGGCACTTCGCCTATACACCAGCGATTGCCACATCCACGGTGCGGTGAACACGAGCGTCAGTGAGTTGATAAGGCCACCTGTCCCTAAGATTGGTAAAATCATCTTGAGGAAAGGAACATCCCCTTCGACTTAATCAGCAATAGGGACCAAACAAACCGACACATGCAGCAAACACTGATCTATCGAAGTCATATATACCCAGGCGTTACAAGGATCCGTATGCTCCTAACGGACCTTGGAGGGTGAATGATTTCTCAAGTTCGGTTAAAGGAAAGGAGCACTCCCTTAATAGGTGTCCACCTTTTCTCAACTATACTCTGTCCAACAAAAATGTGCAATGTGGGCAAGATAGGACGTTTGCCTCGTATTCGGGCTACAGTGGATTACATAAATCTATCCTTCATTAAAGCTCTCACAAGGTTGTCGTAGTGTTGATTTTAAATGGACCCTTTTTTTAAAGCTCTAAAATCAAAAGCACCTCAACAGAAACCCAAAGAAAAAAAACTGAACAAGTTACCAAATGAATGCACATCAATATTTAATGGGGGTTGAAATTGAATATCACCAACAGCCATAGGCCACAGCGATTCAGTGCATTGCACACTCAGATGTGCGGTCAATAGGACGTAGGGTCTGCGTCAGATGCAATCGAAAATTTACTGGCGCACAAACACTTTTTTATGGAGGAGTTCTTTCAATTTAGTATGGTGCAAAAATATAGCACGCTACTGATTTTGAAAAAGCTCCCATAAGACGTGTACTGCATATTTTTGTTGGATGAAGTATAGGTGATTATGTCATGACAGACACTTCTTCAATGACTTAGATGTATCCTCTGACATGTTAGGCTATAGCTTTCTGAAACTCATCAACACCCTCATCTCTTCATCAACGGGCTTGAATGACATAGGATTATCATAGGTTTCAATTTATGAGGGTCATAACCACTAGAGTATCAGAACGGATCTACATTGATCTAAGTGTGACTCTATTAACCTAACCTATCCTAATTATTAAATAATAAATGCATACTTGCGTGTGGCTACATTTTTACTGAAGCTAAATTTTTACTTGTCAAAGTTTAATACTTTCCTAACTTCCAAAATATTATGGCAAAATTTTTATGATTGACAAAACTTTTAGTACCCCTTGGTCCCTGTGTTGGACTGTCATGCATCGCAGAAGGTTCAAAAATTGACCCCTTTTTCTACAGCCTAATGACATCAGCCCAACCCATCCTAGCTTACGTATGTAACCTTAATGTCACCACTAGTCGGTGTCCGGAAATTAGAGAGTAACAACAACAGACTTTTCAATTTAAAAAAAAAAGTCGGACCTTGTCTCTTTTAAGAGATCTCGTGATAGAAGATGTCGCTCAGTAACCACCTGCAGAAAATTAGTTCTGATACTTCCAGATTGATCCGCCATTGTAGCCAAAAGGAATGTCAAATACCTAGGGTATCACCCTCAACGAGTTTCTAAGGTTCAACCCGCCCTCAAAAAGTGTACTCAGAAGAGCCAACTGGGAATTTCACCAACTACACCCCTTGATGAGGAGAAGATGAGGACTAAGCCAACAGACGAAGGTACTAATTAACAAACAACTCCAACGGCCTTTTAACAGCTATTGTTTCCCTGTCTGGTTCACAATCTCAAAGACAGTGATGAAGGAACTCTAAATCTTCGTGAGGAAGAAGCTAAGTATCTGCACCGGACTCCACTTCAACCGGCAGCTAGTAAAACATTGCAGGAACGTGGATCTCTACAGAGAAGTAAGGATAATACCGCTGAACGAATACCTACTAAATTCAGCAAAGAAGCTGTTGGAGAACACCGTCAATCACATTAATAAGCTAATGAAAAGGATGGTCACCGAGCAACGACATGATGGAAACGGACAACGACGAAGTAGCCGCTTCCTTCTACACTTACATAGGGTCAGTCTACCGCCGCGGCTAAATGCCAAACCCTTTTAGGAGATTCCCTAGAGGAATTTTCTTGTACACTTAAGAACTTTTTTAAGTGTTTTTTTTTTTTTTTGATATTTTTTTACTTTGAGCATCATAGGAAAAGAAAATTTAAAGCTTAAGATAGGTTTTTAGCGTTTTAAATATTTTGTCTCGACTATCAAAAAATTATTAAAATATTTTTTTGGAAGTAGTATTCAGTAAATATTGCCAATCTCGTCGCCAGTGCCGTAAAGAAATCTACTGGATACGCGACGGGATATTTTGCTGCGGGAGCGGGTTTGACTAAATAAAAATTTAAATAAAATATAACGATCCCCTCTAAGGCCCAAACTGCGAAGTGATAATGAAGCGGATGGTCGTGCGCCTTCAATCGCTGAATCAATTGGACCTTGTAAGCGAATAATCTGAGATCTTTGTGCAGAATTCTCCTCAGGCTAGTGCGCACCGTACGATGACACGGGATTATGATCACTGGCATACCAGTCTACGAACAAACTTGCGTACAGCAGGAGCGGTCGTGGGTGCTTCATTTCGGCCAAAACTTCATTTTGAAAAAAACGCAGAGCAGCAGAGTTATGACAATGACTTCCCGTCAAAATTTCGAACGGGTAACAACTGTCATTGTTAGAATAACCTATGATTTAAAAAGAAACCACTAGATGACCCACCCTTTATAGAGAAGAGATCATTAAGAATTTTCAGTACTTACCAAGTTGCTGTAAAAGAGATGGTGGCGAATGTACACGGTATGGACCAACGGCAGCTCTTATATCGCCTTAGTCCTAAGGCAAAACAAGGGCCCCGTCCCCGGTTAATGGAAGTTATGTCGGGTTAACTTCCCATTTCCTCAATCAATATTAGTTCGAAACTAAAAGATCGTTGCCGTTTAGAGCTGAGGTTTCTCAGGGCAACGAGCATAGCTATCCTCAGATGGGTCCCGAAGCGTCTACATTACAGTTTTCGGGTTTCAATTTCAAGCAACCTTTGATCGAATATTTAGAGGAATATATTCTGAAATCTCAACTACTTAACCATCCTAATTGGGGTGCTAACGGGCCACAGTATAACCCACATGAGCAGAATGGGCTTAAGTTAGGGTGTCAAGATGAAGAGGCAGTAGAGGGTCCATGTCACTTCCTTTGCGAATGTCTTTGTTTAGCCAGAGCCAGATAATCAGCCCCGATAATATATACATATGTGTTCTACGAACCAGGCAACATCTCTACCCTGCCAATAAAGAACTTCCTAAAATTCATTGATAACTCAGGAAGGCATCGAATGCCTTAGCTCCTTTCAATCCACTCGCTCCTATTCCAGGCACCACAGTCCTTTTTATGTAATGATAATTTTTTGAAATACAATGGGTAAGATACTACGGTATTAAATGATAAGGGACTGGATAATGTGATTCGCATTACAACCCCGATAATAAATGACTATTAAGAACACGAAACTTATAAGTTCTGCAAAACCTTTTCTTCCGACTTATTTACCGTTTCCTAGTTCTAAAAACACACAACAGTCTTACCAAAACTAAACCGCTATTTAATTTTTTCCCTCAATTTATCATTGAAGAGAGCCCAACAACATGGTAAAGATCCTGAGCTGTGATTATTTTCAACTAAAAGCAGCTTGGAATTAATTTTTCTCTTTTAACAATAGGACGAACTAGCGGACATGTTTGTGTTAACAATGAAAGTATAATCGGGGTTTTATTATTACCAAAGCCGCTGTGTCTTCTGTGCAATGGAGATCCTAAATGAAAATGAAAGAATGAAAAATCAAAGGAGCACGCTTTCACAGTGGCAACACAGGCATTGTTATCTAATCATAAACAAGGAGACGATTCACACGTTTGTCCGCGTGCCCCGACTGATGCGACGGACGACGACACTGGGTCTTTTATTTATTTGTCTTCTTGTTTTATTCTTCGGAAGCACAATGCTGTGCAATCCGGGCGGAGGAGGGAAGGAGCTTCGACGCGACCGTGAGATCGTCGCAGATTTGATATTGCGATTTTATTGTTGCGCTGCAGCAATCAAATCATGGTTAC
The DNA here is from genome assembly GCA_963931855.1 of Philhelius festivus. Lineage (NCBI taxonomy): Eukaryota > Metazoa > Arthropoda > Insecta > Diptera > Syrphidae > Philhelius > Philhelius festivus. The sequence continues at coordinate 217,525,519 of OZ007555.1, forward strand.
CATGTTGTTATATTTCAATCAAACTTACAAAGAGTTCAGTTGTGGGCGAATGTCAACAAAAATATTGATTTTATAAACTTCTTACCATAAGGAAATTTAATGTCGATTTAGATGTAGTAGTTCAAGAGAAATGGAAAATATTTGCAAAAGTTTAACCAAAGTATGAAATGCTAGTCTCAATAGTTGTGTTGATGTACTTTATGGGTAAAAATTTGGAGCCTCTCTAAAATTAAGATATGCGGATGCAATTATCTTAAAGCGAAAACTGCGAAATAGTAGACGAACGCTTTAAAAAACAATATCTACCAGCTCAAATAATTCAAATAGTGCTGGCTATGACTACTTTAAATAATTTTTACAATTTTTTACGATGATGTTGGGTGAAATATCAAAGTGGCTCATATATCTACCTGAAGAATTTCTTTGGACGGAAATTCACAATATTTCTGCATATCAGTGCGAAATGAAACTGTCAGGTCAGCGAATTTCTCATGTCCAAAAAAATCGAGTTAGAGAAAAATATTCCTAAGAGAACCGTTTGGCAATACGAGAAAGACAACTTGGACGATCTCGACTATTTCTTCAGGAACATTAACTGGTCACTAGATAGTTAGTTAGCTAAATAGACTTTTATTTCAATAAATACGTTGCAATTAATAGTAGTAATAATGGATTTGGCCTATGGCCGTCTATTTTTTGATAAAATAAACTAAAGTTTTTATATTAAAAATATCATTCCATAATACGCTTTGTATAACGAAATGCTGCTACTGAGTAGTTATATAGACATCCCATCCTTTTTCTCCATTTAAGATATTTATTGCTTCATCTTCCTTTAGGACATGTTTTCTTAACATTGATAGTCGAAATCCGTTTAGAACTGGAAAAACACCAATGAAATGCAAGACTCTTTTTCATTTTCCAGAGGTAAAAAAGTGTTGGTAAGTCTGATCGATATGGCATAAAGTTTAAATGAACAAGTTCACCTCTCAATTTGAAGACAATACTTATTTTTTCAGCCGAGTATCAGTTAAGGAAAAAGACGTTTTTTTTTTTCATTTAAAAAATGGTTAAGTTTGCTTTAATAGTTTCTAAATACTGATGATTCGGCTTCTTTAACGTATATCTGTCAAAATTTTCCAAAATTAAGATAATTTTTACTTGCCACTTATAGGTAGGAGTATCTACTATAAGGCAAGTTATGCATTCGTAAAAAAAATCGAACTCGAGATTTTGATCAAAGTTGACATTACGATGATAGCGAAGACTAAAAAAGTTGGTTTCGCAATTATGTCTGTCTGTTCGACTGCAGCCTTAACGGCTCGGCCGAATTTTCTTTAAACTTAGTAGATATCATTTTTAGTTTTTCCCCCCACAAATTTATTTCTTTTTTTTTTTTTAAGACCAAAAATAACGGAACCTGCCATACAAATTTTTTTCGAAATTTTATAAATATTTTTTTTTCTCAAAAACTGTTCGACAGATTTAAAAACTAAAAATACAAAAAAATTTCATTTAGTTCAAGCTAGATAGTAATTAAAAAAAAATTTTGCGAAAAATGGTTATTGAGGATACCCCCCATGGAACCATTTTTTTTTTCGTTTTTGATTTTCCCAAAAACGGTACAACCGATTTTGATCATTTTTTTTTGCTAAGACTTCCCAAAAATTTAAATAGAATTGTGTATTCAAATTTTCAAAAGAATTTTTTTTGGAATATTTTAAAAAAACTTCAAAATTTTGTTTTCAAAACTTAATATTGCGAAAACACCATGCTAAATTATTTTTGAACTTGATAAATAAAAGTTTCTTAATCTAAGGGCACGGTAGTGCCCAGCCAAGTTCTGGCACTACACCCTTTTTACAGGAAAAATCTCAGGCGATTTTTGATCCCTCCCTATCTTCAGTACCAATGAAGTCTGAAACTTAAAATTCCGAATATTTTCTAAGCTAGTCAGGCACAGGCGCAGGCACCTCACCAAATATCAATTTTCTAGCATAAGTGGTTCCTGAGATATAAGGCCTCAAAAATCACAAAAACCATAACTGACTGACTGACAGATCATCAAAATTATGGAGCACTTCCCGACATCGTAAAATCTTGTAATTTTGCACAACGGTAGGTCTTGTTATGCAAGCAGAGGAAAAAATCGAAAATTTGAAATTTTCTATTCAGGGAGCGTGGTATCCGCCGACTTTCTCCGAATTAGTATTGGTTGAATGGAGCACTTCCGACTGCTGTAAAACTCTGAAATTTGGTAAAGTGATAGGGCTTAAATTGCATTCAAAGAAAAAAATATAAAATTAGCGGTTTTCCATTCAGGGGCGTGGTATCCGCCCACTTCCTCAGAACTGATGTAAATTATACATGGCACGCTTCCGATTGCAGTAGAACAATGAAATTTTGTAGAACGGTAGGAAATTTTGTAGAACGGTAGGGCCCAAATTTCATATAAAGGACCAAAAATAAAAATTGAGTTTTTCCATTCAGGGGGCGTGGTATCCGCCCTTTCGATATTTTGACATGACAAAATATTAAAATCTTTGCAGAAGGAGTGATATAATCTACAAGATTTGAGAAAAAAGAATTATTTTACCTAAAAATAAAGGTACCCACCATATAAATGTTAAAAAATTTTTAAAAATGGTTTTAAAAAATCCTATTTTTCTCGAAAACGTCGCCTAGAATTTTGATAAAAATTTGTTTCTTTCAATTCATTTTTATGATCTTTAATTAAATAAAATTTTTTTTTGAAATTAACATAATATTACAGCTTGTACCTACCATAGAACCATTTTTTTGAATTTTGAATTTCTCATTATCGACATAACGGATCTTAATGATTTTTTTTATAGAGATGCTTCCAAAAAGTTTAAAAAACATTGCATTTCAGAACTTAAAAAAAAATATTTTTTGAATTTTTGGAAAAAAAATCATTGAATGAGAAATTCAAAATCCGAAAAAATCGTTCTATGATAGAATCAGTAATATCTAGATTTCAAATTTTTTTTATTTAATTATAGATGGTAAAAATTAATCAAAAGAAAAAAATTTTAGCCAAATTCTCGGAATCGTTTTCGAGAAAGATACGATTTTCAAAAACCATTTTTTAACATTTGTATGGAAGGTACCGTTAGCTTTAGATAAAACAAAATTTTTTTCTCAAATCTTCTAGATTATGTTACGAAACTTTTATTTGTATAATTTTGTGTAGTTTTGAATTTTTTTTATTTTAATGCAAAAAATTAAAAATTTGAATATGTAATAATATTCAAACTTTGGAGGAGCTTTTTCATAAAAGAAATGATTTAAATCGGCTGTACCGTTTTCGAAAAAATCAAAAACAAAAAAAAGGACCCAGGCGGGCTACCAAAAATAACAAATTTTTGGAAAGTTTTTTTCCACCATTACCTAGTTTTAACTAAATTAATTTTTTTTTAAATTTTTTTACAAAAATTATGTGGGACAGTTTTTGAGAAAAAAAAAAAATATTTATAAAATTTCGAAAAAAAATCGTATAGCAGGTACCGTTATTTTTGGTTTTAAAAAAAAGAAAAAAAACGTGTGGGGGGAAAAAATTAAAACCCATATCTACCAAGTTTGAAGAAAATCGGCCGAGCAGTCGAACAGACAGACAAACAGACAGAATTGCGAGACCCACTTTTTGGTCTTCGCTATCATCGTAATGTCAACTTTGATCAAAATCTCGAGGTCGATTTTTTTATAAATGCATAACTTGCATAATAGTAGTAACGGGTGATTTTTTTGAGGTTAGGATTTTCATGCATTAGTATTTGACAGATCACGCGGGATTTCAGACATGGTGTCAAAGAGAAAGATGCTCAGTATGCTTTGACATTTCATCATGAATAGACTTACTAACGAGCAACGCTTGCAAATCATTGAATTTTATTACCAAAATCAGTGTTCGGTTCGAAATGTGTTTCGCGCTTTACGTCCGATTTATGGTCTACATAATCGACCAAGTGAGCAAACAATTAATGCGATTGTGACCAAGTTTCGCACTCAGTTTACTTTATTGGACATTAAACCAACCACACGAATGCGTACAGTGCGTACAGAAGAGAATATTGCGTCTGTTTCTGAGAGTGTTGCTGAAGACCGTGAAATGTCGATTCGTCGCCGTTCGCAGCAATTGGGTTTGTGTTATTCGACCACATGGAAGATTTTACGCAAAGATCTTGGTGTAAAACCGTATAAAATACAGCTCGTGCAAGAACTGAAGCCGAACGATCTGCCACAACGTCGAATTTTCAGTGAATGGGCCCTAGAAAAGTTGGCAGAAAATCCGCTTTTTTATCGACAAATTTTGTTCAGCGATGAGGCTCATTTCTGGTTGAATGGCTACGTAAATAAGCAAAATTGCCGCATTTGCAGTGAAGAGCAACCAGAAGCCGTTCAAGAACTGCCCATGCATCCCGAAAAATGCACTGTTTGGTGTGGTTTGTACGCTGGTGGAATCATTGGACCGTATTTTTTCAAAGATGCTGTTGGACGCAACGTTACGGTGAATGGCGATCGCTATCGTTCAATGCTAACAAACTTTTTGTTGCCAAAAATGGAAGAACTGAACTTGGTTGACATGTGGTTTCAACAAGATGGCGCTACATGCCACACAGCTCGCGATTCTATGGCCATTTTGAGGGAAAACTTCGGAGAACAATTCATCTCAAGGAATGGACCGGTAAGTTGGCCACCAAGATCATGCGATTTGACGCCTTTAGACTATTTTTTGTGGGGCTACGTCAAGTCTAAAGTCTACACAAATAAGCCAGCAACTATTCCAGCTTTGGAAGACAACATTTCCGAAGAAATTCGGGCTATTCCGGCCGAAATGCTCGAAAAAGTTACCCAAAATTGGACTTTCCGAATGGACCACCTAAGACGCAGCCGCGGTCAACATTTAAATAAAATTATCTTCAAAAAGTAAATGTCATGGACCAATCTAACGTTTCAAATAAAGAATCGATGAGATTTTATGCGTTTTTTTTTTTAAAAAAAGTTCTCAAGCTCTTAAAAAGGCACCAGTTATATAGTAAGTCATCATCATCAGCATCATCGGCTCGACAACCGGGTTCCGGTCCTGGCCTCTTTCAACAAGTCTCTCCACCTATCCCGGTCTCTAGCCGACGCCATCCAGTTTACCTATAAGTTGCAAGTAAAAATTATGATAATTTTATCCTTATGAACAGTTTTCTCTAAAAACATTCGTTTTCAAAATTCCTGGTCTATTACATAGGAGCAAGTTCGTGCGACGACCCGGTCGTGCATTTCATTTTCGTTGGGTTAGAAACTACTTTTCGAACCGCTCAATTTAAGTTGATTTAGATTTTTTTAAATTTGTAATTCATACAAAAAAAGCGAGTTTACCACAGGGCTCCATTTTGTCTTTGACCTTTTCTTTCTCATATTCATTATTTTGCTGATGACAGTCCCCTTAGTTCTTCATATTCATTTCCAGATTCATGTTCTTATTCTTCGAATGTGGATTTAGAACGGCAGCGTATGATAAGCTCATTAAATTCTGATCTACTCGTAGATAGCATTGTTGAATGCTGTCTCCTGTCGTTGAAGCAGAACCCACCCTTACTGCCGCTATCCATGAGGGGACCTTGCATTGAGGAAGTCAAACAGCTTTCTCGGTATGTGCATAACAGAACACCATGTATGGAATGACGACATATTCGACGACGACAAAAACGCTGCTAAGTGTTTGGTTTCCTTTGAAGTTGCAAAAAATAGATCTTTTGATCTGGCTGTAATCTCCATCAATTAACATATTGGGAAGGTGCTTCAATAACACACTAAAATTCTTGAATAGAATCCAGGAAAGAGTTTTAAAAATGATAAGTGATAGAACTATTACTGAAGATTTTGAATCTTTCGAGCAGCGCTACAATATTTTTTGTCTTCCATTACTGAACCGTAAGTGTTTTAAATATTGTGCTAGTGAAATAGCCAGTTGCATTCATTCGTGTGAAAAATTCAATCTTAATACTCGGACTTCAGTAAGTGCCTATCAGTTAACCCTTGAGCCCAACTTCGCATGTACTGTTTAAATCGGAGATTCTTTCTTTAGCCGCACTACACGAATGTGAAATGCCTTACCCGACTCAATATTTCCCTCCCAATACGATATTCAGACATTCAAAACCATTGGGCATCGCTATCCTCTTTTAAATCCTCACCAACTTTCCTAAAACAATTACATTGTGATAAAACATTTTAAGGGTAGTCATAATAGATTTAGTTTTTTAGTTAGGGAAGTACTCGTCCTTGAATGGACCTCAAATTGTCAATTTATATCAAGAAAATCGTTAAGTTAGCTAAACCTCATATTTGGAAGAAGAATATAAATTTTGTCTCAAATTTAAAAATAAAAATATTTTTCTCAAGGTGACAACCGTGAATTTAAGGAGGCGTTGAGTACAGAACTTCATGACTCCAACTCACCGAAGGGATATATGTAATTCGCCATCCCACCGCACTTCTTATTCCTGTCATCGTCATCATCTTGCCGCTTTCATCATTCTGAAGTAGACTTATGGGCGACCGCGTGCACGTGATTCATATGCGGCATTTATTAATGTTTTGCTTTGGAAGAAAAATAAAGAAACGTGCCAGCATCACTGTGGACTTGCTAAGGCCGCATTTAATTGTTCGCATTTTGTTAGGTAATAATAGAAACACTGACACGTAATCAGTTGTTGTCTCTGGTCTTGGCAACATTTACCACTTTTGTTAGTAAGAAAGTCTTATTATATTTGCCAGACATCTTACACAATGAGACCTTATGGTTCTTATTCATAGCGGTTTCAGTCTTAAAAGATGAGACCAACTATAGGGTTAAGCCTTAGATGAAATGCCTTATGTTTTGCACTAATAGGTATACCGATTACCTAAAGACCTATAGCACATATACAATTTATAACCTAAAATTCAATAAAAGGCCTTAGAGCTTCTCCATACAAAATTTGATTGAAATCGATTGAGGTGTGAATGAGAGTCGAAAAAAAAAACTTTAATAAATGATATGATTCTAATGACTCATTTCTGTTTGACAAATCTTTCCCTAAGCCCATCGTTTAAAGACCATTAGGGACGTTTTCGATAGAGAGAGAGTCACCTTATACTGTCAGAATCCAAGCACCTTAGGCTGTAGCCTGTAGACTATGGGCCAGACAGACAGAACTGACTGTGTTAACGTCAGGTATGATTAAGATCTTGAGTTAGATTTTTTTACGGATCCAAAACCTGCCCTACCAAATGGGACTCCATATCCCAAGTAAAAATCGAACGATCTTCAAACTCCGTTCTTGAATCCACAGAGGTAATTCCTGAATAAATTTGCTCACATCTTATGCAAAAATTAATCCACTTAAACGCCCCCTAAAAATGTGATGCCGCACAATATGGTCATGGACATATAAGACTAACTGAGCATTCAAGTAGGCGAAAGTTATAATTTTCAAATCTTAGAGAACTCAATGCAAGGCCATAAGCGCTCAGCGCTTCTATAAGATGAAGCTGGAGCTGCTGCAAATCGGTCTCAATTGTGCATCGAATCGATTGGCCCTGACACGAGCAACCTAAATAATTGCTATGTTAACAAATGTTAGCTGGTTTTCGCGATCTGCGATCGTTACTTTATGAGGAGGAACTTTGAGATTGTGGTGTTTGAAGAAGGTGGCTCTTAGCTATTTTATATCGCATATTATGTGTGTATGTTTGTGTATGGCTTGGCTTGGCTTGAAAGGGTTCAGAGATCGAGATCTGTGAAAGTATCACATCGTTGTCGTCTTCGGAATGAATTTTTCGGTTGGATGCCTCTCGAGAGCCATTGCCAGCCAACGGATGTTTGCTTTTTTTTTGTGCAAATTGAATTCCTCGCCAAGTTGAATCAGCTATACAACATATATGTATCTACGTACCTGTAAGCACCAGTACCATAGCAGATACACCGGCTCATGATCGGTTGCCCGGTCTGTGTCGCTTTGGGAATTAATTTTCAAAATACCTGTAGACATTAGAGCAGGGAAAATGTGAGAAAATGCCACGAAGGTTAGGTTATGTATGAATTGAAATTGGAGAAATTGGTTTGCAATTCGTGTGAGATGGGAGGGCAAAGGAAATTAAACAAATGAATATCCCAACTATGAATGAGTTTGGCTTATGAATGCATATCTTAAAAGATTCCTGCACGAAATTAAAGGGGTTCTATAATAAATAAGCATTCTTGTAACGGGTGATTTTTTTGAGGTTAGGATTTTCATGCATTAGTATTTGACAGATCACGCGGGATTTCAGACATGGTGTCAAAGAGAAAGATGCTCAGTATGCTTTGACATTTCATCATGAATAGACTTACAACTTAGACAACGTCGAATTTTCAGTGAATGGGCCTTAGAAAAGTTGGCAGAAAATCCGCTTTTTTATCGACAAATTTTGTTCAGCGATGAGGCTCATTTCTGGTTGAATGGCTACGTAAATAAGCAAAATTGCCGCATTTGGAGTGAAGAGCAACCAGAAGCCGTTCAAGAACTGCCCATGCATCCCGAAAAATGCACTGTTTGGTGTGGTTTGTACGCTGGTGGAATCATTGGACCGTATTTTTTCAAAGATGCTGTTGGACGCAACGTTACGGTGAATGGCGATCGCTATCGTTCAATGCTAACAAACTTTTTGTTGCCAAAAATGGAAGAACTGAACTTGGTTGACATGTGGTTTCAACAAGATGGCGCTACATGCCACACAGCTCGCGATTCTATGGCCATTTTGAGGGAAAACTTCGGAGAACAATTCATCTCAAGGAATGGACCGGTAAGTTGGCCACCAAGATCATGCGATTTGACGCCTTTAGACTATTTTTTGTGGGGCTACGTCAAGTCTAAAGTCTACACAAATAAGCCAGCAACTATTCCAGCTTTGGAAGACAACATTTCCGAAGAAATTCGGGCTATTCCGGCCGAAATGCTCGAAAAAGTTACCCAAAATTGGACTTTCCGAATGGACCACCTAAGACGCAGCCGCGGTCAACATTTAAATGAAATTATCTTCAAAAAGTAAATGTCATGGACCAATCTAACGTTTCAAATAAAGAATCGATGAGATTTTGCAAATTTTATGCGTTTTTTTTTAAAAAAAGTTCTCAAGCTCTTAAAAAATCACCCGTTACAAGTCTTCCTCATCGTGAAATTCGATTGGTTGCTGTTATACTGCGGAATTCGATTCTAGGAAAAGAGCTCTAGAACTTGAACACAAAATAAATTTGTACGGTGACTAAAAGGTCTACCGTGTTTCATTTAGTATCTAATGTTAAAATGGCTTTTGGTTTGATTTGAAACAAGAAATTCTTTAATATTTTTAAAGCAAAACACAACAATAGTGTATATCGTGTTCTTAAGAGTTTTAATTTGGTATAACTGCATACTGTCAAGGAAAAGACCAAATCGATTATTTGTTAAATATGAAGATTATTGACTATAAATATGTGACATTGGTTGAAACGATAAGACGCGGACTAGAACTTCTTTGAAATCAAGTCAAATTTATATACTTGGAACTTTAGTAATAGTAGTTTCCCTAATGCCAAAGTCATAGCTTTACACTTAACAAAATTTCTAATGGTAGATTTACTGATCACACCTACCCTTAAAATGTTTGAGCACAGTGTCTTCATGAAAGTTGAAAAGGATTTAAAAGCAGACACCAATGGATATTGGTTTTTAATGTATGAATATATCGAGGAAGGGATATATTGAACTAGTTAAAGCATTCCACATTCGTGTAGTGCCGCTAAAGAAAGAATCTCTGAATTTAACATTAAGTTCGAAGTCGGGATCAATGGGCATTCCCTGAAGCGTGAGTATTACGGTTAAATTATTTAAGGTGAGGAAATAATAAAATAACGGTAATATAATGAGAAACAAGAATAATTGCAAATGTTTCTCTTATATTTTGACAATATTAAAATTCTAGCCCATTAAAGTCAGACAACAAATTTTTTTGTAAAATTACATTTTTGGCGGGCTGGGATGTGTTTTGGATTCGGGCCCATAATAGGCCCCCACCAGTTTTTTTACATTAAAACTAACAGGCACGACTAGGTCGCACGAACTTGCTCCTATGTAATAGACTATGAATTTTAAAAACGAATGTTATTAGAGAAAACTGTTTATAAAGATAAAATTCAGTTTTTAAATTCTTTTAGTTGTAAGAGACAAAAGCAGAATGATATGCATATATGAATTTATGAAAGAACAAAAATTATAAGTCGTTGCAGTGGTTTCTTAAAAAAAAGCTTTTATATAGAAACTTTTAAAAAGATTTTTAAGAAAAAATTTTAGTACGCCAATTTAAAGTTTTTATTATTGTTCGAATAAAAATTAAATTCACAAACCAAATACTGAGCCGTTTATGAGATATCAAATTTTCAAAAAAAAAGAAAAAATAGATTTTTTTTTTTTCAAAAATTCAAAAAATATTTTTTCTTAAATGCAATGTGTTTTAGACTTTTTAGAAGCTTCTTTATAAAAAAAAAATCATTAAGATCCGTTAAGTGGATAATGAGAAATTCCAAATTTGAAAAAATGGTTCTATGGTAGGTACAAGCTGTAATATCTTAATATCAATTTTTTTTTATTAAGGTACTAGTACGGTCTAGATGATGATTTTTGGGAATTTTTTTCTCGAAATCCTTATTAGGTAATAACATAATTTTTTTTTAAATAATAAATACATGCGTCAAGAGTACAAAAAAAATTAATTTTTTTAAATTTTGGAATTTTGGCTGAAATATAGAGGGCGCAAACTTTGATTCATAAAAAAATACATGGTCCCATAGCGGACAGTTAATCTCAGAATTGGCTGGACTGAAACAAAAAAAAAACAAATTGGGTTGTTTAAAGGAAAGTTTCTTACGAGATAATTTACCACAATTTGTTTAAAAAGTCAAAACAAAAAAAAATATCGAGCTTTGAAAAAAAAATTTATTTTTTGGAAATTTTTTTGGCCATTTTTAGGTCGCCATTTTTTTGTTCATACATTTTTGGTCAAATTGTGGTAAATTGTTCTAGAAAACATTAGAACAATCAAGTTGCAACAAGATTTTTGAAAATCGGTTCAGTAGATCCGGAGATTAACTGTCCGGCTTGGGACCATGTATTTTTTGATGAGTTGACGTTTGCGCCCTCTAAATTCAGCTAAAATTCCAAAATTTAAAAAAAAAAAAATTTTTTTGTACTCTTGACGCATGTATTCATTATTTTAAAAAAAATTATGTTATTACCTAATAAGGTTTCCGAGAAAAAAATTCCCAAAAATCATGCGTTTTTTTGTCATTCTAGACCGTACTAGTACCTTAAATTAAAGATCATAAAAATTTATTGAAAGAAAAAAAATTTTATTAAAATTCTATGCGCCGTTTTCGAGAAAAATTCGATTTTTGAAAAACATTTTTATTAATTTTTTAACATTTGTATGGTGGGTACCTTTATTTTTATGTAAAATAAAATTTTTTACTTGCGACTTACAGGTACTATAAGGCAAGTTATGCATTCGTAAACAAAATCGAACTCGAGATTTCGATCAAAGTTGATAGCGAAGACTAAAAAAGTGGGTCTCGCAATTCTGTCTGTCTGTCTGTCTGTCTGTCTGTCTGTCTGTTTGTCTGTCTGTTCGACTACAGCCTAAACGGCTGGGCTGATCTTTTTTAAACTTGGTAGATATTATTTTTAATTTTTGCCCCCCCACGCGTTTTTTCTTTTTTTTTTTAAGACCAAAAATAACGGTACCTCCCATACGAATTTTTTTCGAAATTTTATAAACATTTTTTTTTCTTAAAAACTGTTCAACAGATTTTAAAAATAAAAAAAAAGAAAAATTTCATTCAATTAATTCTAGGTATTGGTTGAAAAAAATTTTCCGAAAAATGGTTTTTGAGGGTACCCCCCATATGGAACTATTTTTTTGTTTTTGATTTTCTCAAAAACGGTTCAACCGATTTTGATCATTTTTTTTTTTGCTAAGGCTCCCCAAAAACATAAATAGAATTGTGTATTCAAATTTTCAACAACAATTTTTTTGGATTTTTAAAAAAACTTCAAAATTTTTTTTTCAAAACTCAATATTTCGAAAACCCCATGATAGATTTTTTTTTAACTTGATAAATAAAACTTTCTCAATATAATCTACAAAATGTGTGAAAAAAAATTTTATTTTACCTAAAAATAAAGGTACCTACCATACAAATGTAAAAAATTTTAAAAAATGGTTTTCAAAAATCGTATTATTCTCGAAAACGGCACCTAGAATTTTGATAAAATTTTTTTTCTTTCAATTAATTTTTACGATCTTTAATTTATTAAAAAAAAAAATTGAAATTAAGATATTACAGCTTGTACCTACCATAGAACCATTTTTTCGAATTTTGAATTTCTCATTATCCACATAACGGATCTTAATGAAAATTTTTATAGAGAAGCTTCTAAAAAGTCTAAAACACATTCCATTTCAAAACTTTAATATTTTTTGAATTTTTGAAAAAAAAATCTATTTTTTTGAAAATTCGATATCTCCGAAACGGGTCAATATTTCTTTTGGTAAATTTAATTTTTATTCGAACAATAATAAAAACTTTAAATTTGCGTACCTAAATTTTTTCTTAAAAATCTTTTAAAAAATTTGTATATAAAAGCTTTTATTAAGAAACCACTACAACGACTTATAATTTTTGTTCTTGCATAAATTCATAGTTGGATAGCATCCTCTTTTTGTCTCTTACTACTAAAAGAATTTAAAAAATTAATTTAATCCTTATGAACAGTTTTCTCTAATAACATTCGTTTTTAAAATAATTCCTATTCTATTTCATAGGAGCAAGATCGTGCGACCCAGTCGTGCAGTTTTTTTCTCATATCTTGTAGATTATATTAAGAAATTTTTCTTATCAAGTTTAAAACAAATCTTGCATGGGGTTTTTGAAATATTGAGTTTTAAAAAAAATTGAAGTTTTTTGTAAAAATCCAAAAAAATTTTTTTTGAAAATTTGAATACTTAATTTTATTTAAGTTTTTGAGCAGCCTCAGCAAAAAAATTAAAACTGCTATCTACCAAGTTTAAAGAAAATCGGCCGAGCCGTTTAGCCTGTAGTCAACAGACAGACATACAGAATTGCGAAACACACTTTTTTAGTCTTCGCTATCATCGTAATATAAACTTTGATCAAAATCTCGAGTTCGATTTTTTTTACGAATGCATAACTTGCCTTATAGTACCTATAAGTCGCAAGTAAATATTAACTCAAGCTGTCTACTGTCTAAGTTGTTCGTAATGCCACTAACTTGGAAGAGGCCTAAGTCAAAAAAAATGAACGGTAATCAGGAAATCCTTTTTAGAGGAGGAATTTACAAGCATATAAAAGATTCTTCATTTTCTGATGGATTCAATCGCAATTGTGGAAGGTTGAAGTCACCGAGATTAATAAAATCATCTAAGGGATCTACAACTTCGACCAGGGAATCGATTTCATCAATTGCGAGTTGGTATATACTTTGGTGGTTTGTGAAGTACGAATATAACGGCAGGCATATGTTCCGTTTTGTTAAGGATATTTATTTATATATGCACAGGACTTTTTGACTAGGTAAGCGTCAAAACGATTGTGTACTGCCAAAAGAACACATCGGCCAAAGCGATAATTAAGGTTACCAAAACCATCTGCACAAATAACGACAAATTCGGATGAAAATAGTTCTTTATTAAGGATAGAGGCGCAAAGGTTTGTTTCGGTCGTACGTTCGTACGTTCGTACGTTCGTACGTTCGTACGTTCGTACGTTCGTACGTTCGTACGTTCGTACGTTCGTACGTTCGTACGTTCGTACGTGCGTACGTTAGTACGTTCGTACGTGCGTACGTTAGTACGTCCGTACGTTCTTGTACCATTTTTCGTCGTCGATATCTCAAGAACGAGTAAAGATATCGACTTCAAATAAATTTTGTTTGATAGACAATAACTTCAAAAGAGGCTGAAAGGGCGGTTATTAAAATTCAGTGAGTAGTTTTTTCACTATAACGGTTTTAACAAAAAGTAAAAATTTTGGTTAGTTTCAAATATCTCACGAAAAAATAATGCTATTGATTTCAAATAAAATTTAATGTGCTCAATATAAGGTCATACAGATTTGGTATGAATTTGGAAAAAAATGAACATACCGTTATTTTTTTAAACAAAAAAAAACTGAAAAAAAAATTTCATAACCCAGATATTCTAAGAACGGAAAATAATTTGAAACTCAAAATAATTTTATTTTACGACTGGTGAAAATTTCAAAAAAAATCAGTTTATAGTTTTTTTACAAAAAATAAAAAACTATATAAAATTCTATTGAAAATTGGTAAAAATTGTTTTTCGACTCAAATTTCTCGAGAACTAGTAGTGATATTGACTTCTAATTTAGTTTATTTTATACATAGTATAATTTTGTACAATTGGTAAAATGTTGACAAATATTGAATCAATAGTTTTTTTTTTTAAATAAAAAAACTATTAAAAATTCTAGTGAAAACAAGTTAAAATTGTATTTCAAGTCGAATTTCTTGGGAATGAACACCGATAGTGCCTTCTAACGTATGTTGTTTTATACATCCATACCTTCCCGTAAGATGGTATACTAAGTGACATTTCTAAAATTGTTCAGGAAACGAAAAAACGAAGAAAGTTCTAGTTGAATCATAGTGTGCTAAGAGACAATTTTGGTTAAACTAAGTGACATCTAACACAATTTTTTGTTGCTCACGACAATGAGATCTTTATTAATGTCGCTTAGCATAATTTTTTTGGCGGATAATACAAATTTCAGGGGGCAACATTATTTTAATGAGAAAACATGGCAGTTGATAAATTTTTTTATTTGTACTCTAGTTTCCTTTTCATGCATAATAGGTTGGCGAGACCCAGGCCAGAACGTGGCCCTTAACATATAGTATATTTCCTCATCAAAAAGCAGTGTTGTTCCTCTACGTGTCGACTTTGATTGTCTACATTAATGCGTAGACAATTGTGTCGAATATGTAGACAATGTAAACAATGTAGACAATGTCGACTATGATGTCGACAATGTAGACAATGTACACAATGTAGACAAAGCATGCCAGCCAATCTGTCATCTGTCATTCTTGATTTCTCTGTCACATTGTTTACTTCAAATATTGGTCGACGAAAAAATAAAGGTTTCGATCAATTAGGTTTTCTTTTAATGAAAAACAATAACAAATATGTAGCATATTCTACAGTGTGCAACAAAAATCTACAAAATACTGCAGAAAGCCGTCTTCGCAGCCACAGGTAAATAAATATTTGTTAAAAAAAGCATATTCATATCCTAATAATAAATAATGCCTTCACATTCATTTACGAAAGGAATGCCTGTAAGCAATCCCAATCACCTGCGACATCTGAATCCGGCGATGTCTCTATGATTGTTTTGATTGATGACAATGATTTTGGCTCGAGCTCTGATTTATTAGACGAAACATAATAAGAAAAATTGAATGTCTACGTTGTCTTGTCTACATTGTTGACATTGGCATGTAGACAATCATGAATTGTATACGTTGAATTGTCTACACGTAGACAATCGTGTAGTCTACATTTTTTGTCTACATGGAACAACACTGTCAAAAAGTCATTTTGGAAAAAAGTGTCGCTTAGTACATTCTTACGGGAAGGTATCGACATAATACAATTATTAACATATGGTTAAATTTTGACAAGTATAGAATTGACAGTTTTAACAAAAATATAAAAAAAAATCTACTAAAAAGTGGTAATATTTGTTTTTCGACTAGAATATCTTGAGAACGAGCAATGATACTGACTTTGCCACTATTTAATTTTATGCATAATACAATTTCTAACAAATGGTTTATATTTGACATATATCTAGTTTTAGAGCGAATATATTTTGTAAGTACCCTTCCATCAATAACCAAACCATATCTTTTATATTTGAATATTTCGTTTTTAAATTTTTTTTCAATTAAAATTTTTGGAACCGAAGTAATAAAGTAATTTCTATAATATAATACATAATTTTATAGTTTTCTTATCAACTTAGTTTTTAGAAGAATGTATGAACTGTACATACGTATATGAATCATGTTGTTCAGTTGTACCCAAGTCCAACATATTCAAATTCCATTAATAGCTATGGTAAAATTGAAGAAAACGTCACAATATGTTTTTATCTAAATACGAGTATAAAGTTTTCAAGACTACAAATGGGAAGTTATCAGTGTGGGTCGCATCCAGCCTCTTTTTTTATGAGGAGCTCATCTGGACTCCACTCAGCTAAATCACAGTTGCTTACTAAATTTAAAACAAGCAATATATTTTCGCAAGTTTCAGTGTTTAGTCTGTTGGTGAGTTTGTTTTTCATCAAAGTTAGCTTGGAAAAAACCCTCTTAGCGCAGGCACTGCCATGAGGCAAGGTTAAAATGTTTGCAACAAATTCATATAAGTCGGAAAATAGGTATTTATTCAAACTATTTTTAATGTTACCCACTTTTTCAATGTGTGGGTTATGTTGAATTTTAAAACTTTGATGGTAAAGTATCGTACGCATGAAAGATATGAAAAGGTATGGAATAATGGCATGGTGAATTGCTAACTTTAGTTTTACTTGTAGGGAATAAAAAGTGGCACAGACTGAAAGGTGGTGGCTCGGTGGCACAGCCTGAAAAAAAGTGGCAATTTGACACTAAAGTGGCACAGCGGTAACGCTGATTGTATAAAGCTGACGATCATCTTGCCTGTGTATAAGAGGAGCACAACAAACGACCCCCTCTGCCGCGTTAAACTTTCTGTTCTATTTTGCACCCCTGAATATTTTCAGCAAACAGACAAGCACAACCACCCGTCTAAGAGTTTCTTCACAAAGGATCAATAACGAAACTGACGATTCCATCATTCTCAACTCATTCGGATCATTTCCCACTCACATTGATTACACTATCCCAAAACTACAGACCGGCAAAACTTTCAAATAACAATTCCTTCAAAAGATCTTTCTGGGAGGATATAAGTTTCTTGGAAGATGATTCTATCCACTTTTACACAGACGGATCAAAAATTGATGATGTGTTTGATGGCGGTGTACTTATATAGACTAAAATTATGTCTCTCTTTCCGTATTCATAATAATTATAGCAAGCGGAACATATGACGATTTAAGTCCTGCCTTGGTTCAAAAAAAGCTGTTATCAACTGCTGACGACCTCATCTTCACGGATAGTCAAGTGGCTTTTAAATCTCTGGATTCGACCTCTACTATTTTTATAACGGTCTTTAACTCCCGTTCATAGCTTATGGAGATGGCACAACATTCACCTCAGGGCATAGAGACTCACTCCAGTGAACTGTAAAGCTGATGAACTCGCCAAAAGTAGAAAAACACAACCGAATGTTACCTGATAAGGCGAATATAGGTACACTCATCGTTACATGTGAACTTAGGCTAAATCAAGATTTATAGAGAGGACAAACCTAAGATAAAATAATTTAACCACTTTGCCTGATGATAAAACAGATCTGGGGGTCCTGTGATTTCATTTAGGTCTTCTCTTCACTGAGTTTTTACATTTTATCAATTCTTGAACGAACACGCCTTAGGCCAAAAATCTGGGCTTTTTTCCAGAAAATATAATAAATAAATCTTTTGAATCTCAGAAATATTTGGTCTTCGTTAGGATTTCGCTGCCATCATTTATCATTTGAGCTTTTCCCAAATGATTTGATAGTGATATAAGATTGAGATTGAGGAGCACTTCGCTCAACACCAACCGCAGCCCTGGAAGTGCTTTTAAACCTAACACCTCTTGACATCTTCTCCAAAATGGTGGCAGCCAACTCATGCGTGAGACTTAGAGCCACCTCTCAATGGATCAGTAACAATACTGGTCATACAACCATCTTAGACAACTTCAGATCTATCCCAGATCGCTTAGACTATACCACCCCAAAAATGGTATTCGATAACAGCTTCCTTGTTTCCATCCCTTCAAGATCGTCTTGGGAAGAAGAGAGACCCCTGGAAGACAACGCGGTACACTTCTATACAGACGGTTCAAAGACCGATTACGGCGTTGGAAGTGGCATCTATTCGAAACAACTGAATCTCAGTCTTTCATATAGACTTCCCAATCAATGTAGTGTATTCCAGGCAGAAGTAATGGCGATTAAAGACGCACTATCCTGGCTCAAAGAAAACGTTATATCTTGCAAGGATATACGAATCATCTCGGACAGCCAAGCCGCCCTCAAATCTCTCGCGTCTGTCTCCACTAACTCTCAATTAGTCCACGACTGTCGATCATCTCTGAATGAGATGACAGAAAAGTTTAATATTCACCTTATTTGGGTGCCGGGCCACAGAGACATTCCGGGAAATTGCAAGGCCGATGAGCTCGCCAAAAACGGAACACTTCTGCCTACTGTTAGACAAAAACATAACATA
Organism: Philhelius festivus; assembly: GCA_963931855.1. Taxonomy (NCBI): domain Eukaryota; kingdom Metazoa; phylum Arthropoda; class Insecta; order Diptera; family Syrphidae; genus Philhelius; species Philhelius festivus. The sequence continues at coordinate 217,544,054 of OZ007555.1, forward strand.
GGAACACCACTTGCTACATGCAAACATCTTCTCAAACAATATGCTCTAGAATCAACAAATGCTAGATGGTCACAGGGTACCACCTGCCTGGCAACTAAACAAATATGGCCAATCATAGACCTTAAACGGTCAAAAGGCTTGATCTCCCTGAGCAGACAAAATAGAAGCTCTACAATCGGAGTTATAACAGGACACTGCCTCATAGGTAGACATGCTTTGAGGCTAGGAGTCTACACAAATGACTTCTGTAGAAGCTGCATGGACGAGGAGGAAGAGGAAACAGTCCAACACCTTCTATGTACATGTCCAGCACTCTCCAATAGAAGGAATAATTATCTCGGTAATCCCTTCTTCGATAATACCAGTGAACTGGCAACGATCGACATAAAATGTCTCTCTAACTTTATTAAAAGCACGAAATGGTTTGTTTAAATTCATTACTCTCCCATAAGTAACTTCTTTAGTGGTATCACAACGGATCCTTGAGGTCTAAGTGAGTCAACAACAACTAGACAGCCACTCCAACCTAACCTAACCTAAGATTGAGATTTCATTTTCACTCATCGAGAATCGAATTATGAGCTTCATAAATTGGGAATTGACTCTTGAACAGTGATCTGACACGCTCTAAGTGTTTGATATCTTTAATTTGATTGCACATCAGCTCCATAATTGGTGTCATAACCAGACACTGTCTTATAGGCAAGCACACAAAGAGGCTTGGCGTTTACTTAAACGATTTTAGCGGAAGCTGTTTGGACGAGGAAGAGGTAGAATCAATTCCTAATCTTCTTTGCATGCCCTGCTCTGTTTCATAGACGCAGGTTTCATCTTGGAAAGTTCTTTTTCGAGAAACCTTGTGGTCTTATTAAAACAGACAATTGCAGTGTCTTCCGTTTTATAGAGAGCTTCGAACGGTTTAACGAGTGGGGTGAAAATCTCAAGATTCATGTGGAATCCGAATAGACCAACTCTAGCCTAAGTGTATCAGGTGTTTCAGCTTGAAATATTTTACCTCGCAAGTATCGTTATAACTTTATTTGACGTTTATAAATTTCTGCTACGTACATTTGCAGCTGTAGTTTACTTTAAAAAAAAATGCTTTAACACAATTATAGTTCGAAATTGATCTTAATTTAAGAAAAACTAAGTTAACTGCTCTAAAATAACTAAGTGGCTATGTGGTTTCATGTTAATACATTAACACTAAAATTTTTAAATATTCCACCTATTATATTTTTTTCAATAAACAAATTCATTCTTTAACAAATATAGATGCCCTTCATCGCTAGCAAATATCTATACGACCACCGCAAAATCTTCAGTCATAAATTCCAGAAAAAGTGACCATACATAAAGGTCCAACAATGACATCTATATTATTATACATCATTTCACCTTTAGCTCCTAGGAAATAATTTACAGCCACCATTTATTAGTGTGTTCCATGTTTAGAGCCTTCGAGACGATGTGCTTTTTTTTTTTTTTTTTTTTGGCACCCACCACTGCCAGAACTGACCAAAGACCGTTTCTTATGATTAGTCTAAGTGAAGTGCGTCCAGTATTATGCAGTTTAAGCAGAGAGCCCTCTTTTTCAAATGGAATGTCTAAGTTTTACTATGTGCACTTTATGGCCCGCCGACCTTAAGGACAAGAAAAACCTCTTCCGTCTGCATGTCAAAATTATGTAATTTAAGTGCCTTTTGGCGTTTGGAGCGTTTCAACCGCAAACAAAAATGCCTTCTGTGATGGACAAGGCATGTGGCATGCGGTTCCTCAAGCATCACTTCAATACAAATTGCATTCGCAGTTGTGGACAACACATTTCAACTCAGGTGTGGAGATTACTCGTATGAGTGGTTGAGTTGATTGGATTCGCTTTCATTGATCTGCCCGTGCATTTAATATCCTTTCGTTCTTATTTTGATGTTTTATTCTGCCGCCCTTAAGGTCGATTATTGGTGTTATCTTAAGCGTCTTAAAAAGTTCGTAATTTAACGAGGTTTAAGTGCCTTGTAGTTAGAATATAAATGATCAGTAACTTTTTTCAAACGGAGGAAATAATTTAAGTTCTTCCAGAGCAAGTTCCTGCGACTTCGTCTTACATTTAATTTTTATATGGGAGAACATAAATTAAGTACCAAGCAACTTAACATAAAACTAAAGACTTTGTTGCAATATCGCTGATTTATATGTCATCTGGATGATGTAATATTGAAGTAGGGGGCTTAGACTTTGTGTGGCACTTCAAATAGGATGGATAGGGATATAAGTGTATGTTCATTTATGGTCAAGCTGTATTTTAATTGCGATGCTTAACCCTAAGGCCAATATGGCCTTCCTTGAATAAAATTAAGCGAACATCATAAAAATTAGTTTTTTATATTTTTTCTTAGAATAAAATCTATGTTCTTTGTGAATTGTTAGGTTGCGGCAGGTTGGGTCAAGAGGTACTTACAAAATTTTTAGTGAATATTAATGTTAAAAAATATCCTTCACGGAATGCGGATGTTATTTACCCTTGTATTAACCGACCGCTTGAACCGAATGGGTAATAGTCATAAATTAATATTTGGTATGACAAAGGTAAACTTTAAGGTGCAAAACTGAGCTCGACTTCTTTTTTTTTAATTTATTTTTTTATTTAACTTATAACTTACTTAAAGCTTAAAAAAAATCATAGGAACTAGCCTACTTAGAATCAACTAACTAACGCTATGCGGCGGCTCTAAGTTAAAACATATCTTAATAGTTTAATGCCCCTAAATCTAAAAGCTGTATTTATGATAACAATATAACGAGAAGAATTTTGGCTATTTCTTTTATGCTTCCAACTACACTAAACCTAATTTAAAATACTTAAGACTAGAAGAGCTACAGCAAGGATTTTTTTGGCTGTCCCGAACTAAAATTACACTGAAATCTTTTTTCGTCGACCAAGATATGCCAGTCAATTTTCTCCATTAATTAGATGTTTCACCCTGTCTCGCTCTGCTCCGCCTTGTGCGATGACGTCTTCACTATCAAGAAGCCACCTATTTATAGTTTTACAACCAACCTGGTAGATTAGCGGGGAAGGGTAGGAAATGTCGACAAAAAAAATGTCGACTTGACAAATATAAATTTCATCGACTGTTAAAATGTCGACTGAAGTTTGATCGACAAAAAAAAGTCGACAGTTTAAAATCTCGACTATTAAAATGTCGACTGAAAACTTGTCGGTGAAAATGTCGACTTTTATCCAAAATTGAGTTAAATAAAACAAGAATGCTCTCTTTTAATATGTTAACTAAATTTTATTATTAATTCAATTATATAAACTTTGCATAAACCCAACCTCGCACCCACCCCAAATCCTATAGTGTGCCCAAGCAGGGGGGTTGCATAGTTACATAGTTCACTGTTTACGCGTCGACATTTTTAAAATCGAATTTTTGATAGTCGATATTTTGATCAGTCGACATTTTTATCAATCGACTTTTTGAAAATCGACATTTTGAAGATCGATTTTTTTAAATCGACATTTTAAAAATCGGTTAATCGTCCCCAACCCAGATTAGCGGAAATACCAGTCTATCCTAGACAATCGTCGTTAGAGTAGTAATCCCTAAAAATTAGGCTGTGTCGGTCTAGGATATCGCTCTTACAATGTGACCCCGAATTTTATCAATGCTGTTCGCTCTGTTGTATATAACCTGGTTGGAAAAATAATGTTTGCACTCCAACTCTGGTGTTCTGTCTAATCCAAGACAACGTTTAAGAAACACCTGAATCTTTTCCTTTTAAGATGTGGCAATGTTGAACTACACCGAGCACTCATAGGCCATCATCGGCCGTATGACGGACATATAGCAATTCAATTTCACCCTATTAAGGTAGTTGCTGATGGAAATGAACTGGCCAATAACGGTTCATCTATTAAACCTTGTGGTACTCATTTCACTGGAGCAGGAAAAGTATAGAATTCACAAAAGTTTTCTCAAGACCGCAAATGACACACGGTCAACAACTGACACCTGTCGGGTTTCAAGGAATCTTTGGCCAGATATACTCGTATCAAGGTAAAAAAAAACAGAGTATCTACTGAAGCTTAGCAGACTTCGATTGCCTCTCTTGATTGGAATCCTTGCGGGTCGGGTCACAATTCAATGGGAATCCACATCTGATTTATGCAGAGGGTCTCAGGACAAAGGGGTTAAAAAGGGCTCATCTCACTTCGTTTGGGAATGCCGCAGGCTAGCCAAAACCAGAAAAGATGCCTTCGGAGAATACTTTTTTCGACGAACTGGGCGACGTTTGATATTTGCCACTAAAAAGCATACTTAAATATATGTAGATACTTAAATTCATTCAGAAATCAGGATGTTTATATGAAGGTTTTTATAATACAAACTCTATATACTACTGAAATAAATCAGCCAAGTAGAAGACTTAGCACTATTATTGGACTTGTTGAATTATTGATTCAAATTAGCTTTTTTGGCCTTTAGTCCACAAAAATTGGCGTTTCGTCCATGTGAGATCACCCGGACGAAACGCCAATTTTTGTGGACTAAAGGCCAAAAAAGCTAATTTGAAGAAATCAGGATGGTTCAGATAGGCCAATAGGCCAATTCCTAAGACTTCAAATAAATCCTTTCTCTTACCCTTCACATTCCTATATTATCCACATCCTGGGGAGCACAATGGATCCATTGAGATCCGAGTAAGGTGATAAGGCTTGCCGCACAATGGATCCATTGAGATCCGAGTAAGGTGATAAGGCTTGCCGCATTATCACCCATCACCTCACTTAATCTAACTTAAGCTAAACCGGCTGCTGTGAAACATCCGTTTAGTCAGGACAAAGGCTCCCCTAGCCCGTAGAGTAGTTTTTATAAGACTGTCGACATACAAATAATGTACTTCACTACACTACACTTTTACTTGCTAGTGGTTGTTCAGTGTTCTTACAGAGCTACGATGGACTCATTGTGCCAGTTCTTTCCAGGATCAACTGTGTGTCTCTCTCTGTTCTAATGTCTGAGCCAATGGTCTCTGTTGCCAGTGCTTTCAGTGTCTCTACTTCGTAAATTTATCTACGGAGTATTGTAATATGTAATGTTATTTTATTGATGAATCTCTTCTTCGTTGGATTAGAAACTTCTTTTCGAACCGCTCAATACAAGTTGTGTTGGACGGATTTAAGTCTGAAGTTCATGAAATAAATGCTGCTGTGCCACAGGGCTACGTTTTGCCACCGACTCTTTTTCTGATATTCATCAACGATCTTTTGCCTGAAACTTCTAATCCATTAAATTGTTTTGCTGACGAAAGTACTCTCAGCTTCTCATATTCGTTTCCAGATACACGTCCTTGTCCTTCGGATGTGAATTTGGAACGGCAGCGTATGATAAGCTCATTAAATTCAGATCTTGACAGCATTGTCAAACAGGGAACGAAAAACCGCGTAGAATTTAATGCTTCAAAAACTCAATTCTGTCTCCAGGGGCCTATTGCACGAACTACAAATTACAAGTACAAATTCGTGTTTAAAAAAAAATTACAAATGAAAAAATCTCGACTTTTTACAAATTTGTTAAAAAAATGCTTGTAATCACAATTTTGTAAGATGGTACAATAGGCCCCTATCGTTAAAGCGGAATCCACCCCCCATGCCGCTATCCATGAGTGGCACTTGCATCGAGGAAACCGAACAGCTCTGAGTTCTCGGTATGTGCCTCACAGACCATCTTGTGTGAAATGACAACATACTCGACGGTCGCCAAAAACGCTGCTAAGTGCTTAGGTTACCTTCAACGATGCAAGAAATTTGTCACCCCTTCTGATCTATAAAGCCTATATTCGTCCAAAACTCGAGTATAATTCCCATATTTGGGTAGGTGCTCCAATAACCCACTTGAGTCTTTTGGATAGAATCCAAAAAAGAGCTTTAAAATTGATAGGTGATAGAACTATAACAGAAATATTCGAATCTCTTGAGCACCGCCGAAATGTTTCTTGTCTTTCATTATATTACCATTAATTTTATAAACATTATTCTAGTGAAATAGCCACTTGCATTCCTCCTCATCAGTTTGAGCACAACTTCGGACGTACTGTTAAATTCATAGATTCATTATTTAGCCGCACTACACGAATGTGGAATGATTCACCCGATTGTATATTTCCCTCCCATTTTGATATTCAGACGTTCAAACCTAATTTGCATCTGTGTCTCCTTTTAAATCCCCTCCCACTTTCCTAAATGCTCGCACTGTGACCAATCATTTTAAGGGTAGTCAAAAATCCCTTTAGTGGGAGCAAAATATAAGAACAAAAAAAAATACTTCCGGTCACAGTAAAATTGCTGACTATTATCGAAGTCAGACTTCAAACGAATTCTGATGGCCTCGCCTTTTGGAGCTGTCCTTTACGCATCTAAATGCTGAAGAGAATTGGTGAGTTGACTGCTCACTGCTGAAGACCGTTTTTAAATAGTTTTAGATAGATGCCCTCTAACCATACGGCGCCGAAAGCCTTATATAAGCCAACCAGGCAGGCACCACTACACCGCCTCCCGGGTAGAAAATTATCTAGGAAACACTATCGAATAGCGTGGCCCTAGCTAGATTGGCCATTATATAGTAAATCCTATGCTGGGCCTAGACAGATGCAAGCCTGGCGGATCTTGACTAATTTATGCTTATCCTGGCTTTATATTGAACCTGGCTAGAACTGCCTATTTATTGGCTTTTCCAGGAGTATCTTAGACTGGGCCTAGATATTTTTAAATTGATTTAGCCTAGATATGAAACTTTTTCTTGGCGATATCTTGGCTGTAGATAGTATCGCCTCTTTATTGGCATTGCATTGTAACAAATAAACTACAAGGGACCTGGATAGTATTTACTTGGTGTAGCCTGGATAAGGAATTGTATCTGGGCGTTATATTGGCTAGACTGGGCCAAAAAAATTGACTATTTTTTTTTTTTGAAAGATATATCGAGAATATCATTCAGAATGACAAAAAAAAATTTTCGTAAAAGTTTGAGCCCTTAATATCAATTTTAAGAGGGCTATCATCGCTAATTTTGATTTTTAGTCATAATTTCATGTTTTGCGTCAGAACTGACAAAACATTGAAGTAAAAAAAATTCATTTTGACTTACTTTTATATAAAATTAAATTCCCTACAGAAAAGGTCTAATTGAAAATTTTCGTCAGACAAGCCGTTTTTGAGTAATTAAGCTTAATAAATTGTTATTTTTCGTTAGTTACAAAATTCCAAATTAAAAAAGTAAAATCGAAGAAAAATAACAATTTATTAAGCTTAATTACTCAAAAACGGCTTGTCTGACGAAAATTTTCAATTAGACCTTTTCTGTAGGGAATTTAATTTTATATAAAAGTAAGTCAAAATGAATTTTTTTTACTTCAATGTTTTGTCAGTTCTGACGCAAAACATGAAATTATGACTAAAAATCAAAATTAGCGATGATAGCCCTCTTAAAATTGATATTAAGGGCTCAAACTTTTACGAAAATTTTTTTTTGTCATTCTGAATGATATTCTCGATATATCTTTCAAAAATAAAATGCACGACTGGATCGCACGAACTTGCTCTTATGTAAAAGTACTTTGGAATTTAAGATACATTTTATAAATATAAAACATGGATTTAATGAGATAATAATGTTCAAGTGCATAAAATTGCTAAAAAAATTTCAATTTCCCCTCTAGGGAATCACCGAAGACCCTTAAGTACCGAGTTTGAAGAAAATACCTCCAGTAGTTTAGGCTCTAGTTCGAGGTACAGACATACAGACATACAGACATACAGACAGACAGACATACAGACAGACAGACATACAGACAGACAGACGGAATTGCCGGACCCACTTTTTTCGTCTTCGCTATCATCGTAATGTCAACTTTGATCAAAATCTCGAGTTCGATTTTTTTTCCAAATGCAGAACTTGCCCTATAGTACCTATATCGCAAGTAAAAAAAATAGTCAATTTTTTTGGCCCAGTCTAATAATTGGCCTTAGCTAGTGTCGCCTCTTTATAGGCGTTCTCAGATTTTACTTATACTGGGGGTAGATAGTTTTTACTTGATGTATCCTAGATATGAAACCTTTCCTTGGCGATATATTGGCCGTAGATAGTATCGCCTCTTTATTGGCATTGTAACAAATAAACTACAAGGGACCTGGATAGTTTTTACTTGGAGTAGCCTGGATAAGGAATTGTATCTGGGCGTTATATTGGCTTTAGCTAGTGTCGCCTCTTTATAGGCATTCTTAGATGTTACTTATACTGGGGCTATATAGTTTTTACTTGATGTATCCTAGATGTGCCTATATAAATGTCTCTATAAAAGGCTATCCATTATCCTTCTAAAAACATAACTTTTTTGTTTTGGTCCTAAATCGGTATTTTTCAGATTCTTTAATACGTATTAAGTCTTTTAAACAGTATAATTAAAAGAGAGTTATTTGAGTAGCACTTTGAGACACGATATTTTATATATCACAGTGGCGCAATAGGTAGCGCACAAGCACGGCAAGCAAGAGGACTCGGGTTCGAATCTCAGTGGAGGTAAAACAAAAAAAAAAATTCTTTCATTCCAGCAAAAAATCACTTAAAGAGTCGAATATAGGGAGGCAAAGAAAAAATGAAAATAATCAGCAATAATAAAAAATAAAAAAAAGACCCATCTAGGGCCCATATAGGAACATCTAGCAAGGCCCATTATATACAGAGCATTAACAAATTAGCGAGGGACAAGCTAGATACTGCTCGGTAGGGCCATGATTGAAACTAAGAAAAACTAGCTGGGGCCTTGGCATTATCGAGTCGAAAATTCTACCCGGGCTGTAAGATTTGTTTCATTGAATATTAAAGTTTGTTTAAACGCGGCATGAATTGATTGAATTATATAATTGCCTTAAATACCGAACCATTTACACAGAGCTTTATTAATTACTCTTTTGGGTTCCTTAATGATACTTGGAATATGAATTATCGACCGGAGATTCGCCGGATTGGAGTTGTCTTTTCCCCTTTTCGGGAGAAATTGTACCTCAGCATTGTCTAATATGAGTTATTCAGACCATTTTTAAACAGTGTGGCATAAAAAATATTAACTGCTTCTCTAAGTAGATGTAGTAGTAGAACCTTGCATATACTCCTACTGACTTCTTTTTATCTAGTGAGTCAAATATGAGATGGAGTTCCCACTCCTTAACAACCAGAGAACTGAGTCCGTTTCACTCGGCGATTAAGGCGCTTGGCAAATGTTCAATATTGAAAACTTTACTCGACGTTCTTGCTTCTATGTTCAAGGGGCTTTGAATTTGAGAAATTGTGATGATATCGTCGCTTTTTGACATTATTCGGCCGGAGAAAACCCTTGTAAGATTCGCATCCTAACACGACCTGTGTGATAAGACACTGTCTTTTTGGAACAACGTCTTCTGTAGGCCTAATTTAGGCAATTTGGGCACAAGAAAGTATTTCAACATGTTTCGATAGCGATCTTGTATAGCATTGCCTATAGGATTCTTCAAAAAACAATGACGCCGCCGAACCGAATGACGCACCGTACAATTACTCTACGAGTGTGTAGTGTTATTTGGTATATCAATAAAGCCAGCTAAGTCCAAATGTGCTTTGTCACTCATTAAGGTTTTTATTCAGAAATGGCGGTCTTCCATAGCGAGCTGTAAAACTGGAGCACTCCGATTTCGCCAACGGTTAAGCGTCATTTCTATTTCCCACAATAAATTGTTATGAACCACTCTCTACTACTGTCAAAGTGTCAAATGCAAACTGACAAATTTCTTTCACACAAGAAATGGCAACCAAATAAAATCGACCAAGAACATAAGACGCTTCGCTAGAGTTCTATCAATCAAAAGGCAAAACAATTTAAAATAAGCTGTAGCATTTGATACAAAAGAAAAATGCCATAAATAAAATCGAATTGAAAAAAGAAATAAAGTGCGAAGTGATAGTTATGAATTGCGAGTTTAAAATTGTAACATGAAATATTTGAAATGGCGATTTTGAAATCAATAAAAAAAACGAAGTAAAAACTTGTTAAAAAAACTAATAAATGAATTGCGAAATGATCAAATTTCAAATCGAGAAATTACGAAATAATCTCTATGATATGAATAGCAGTCAAAATGGTGATTTTAAAATAAATAAATTAGCGAAATAAATGTCAAATGTAATTTTCATTATTTTTCAAAATAAGTTTACTATTTGAACTTCGGAAAAGTCGCAAAAATGTACACTTTATGGTCTAAAATTACTTTGCGATTGAGTGTGAAAATTTATTGAATTTTCATAAGAACTATGCACAGGTTTGTGAAAAATCAACCATTGAACTTCAATTGGATCTCGAACTCACTTAACTATGTAATTGTAGTGTTTGTGTTGTGTTATAGTGGCTCTCTTCTATCAATAGCTGTTCAACTCATAAATGATGTGGCAGATATTGAGTCTAAGATTGAAAGCAGAATGCAAGCTGATGTTTTGCCAACGTATTTCGTGAAAGCTTTTGGTAGAGTTTGCATTCTTATACAAAAGCTTTGGCTTCCAATCCGGTTTTCTAAGAACTTTAGATTTATATAAGACAGATATCGAATCGAAAACCATCAAGCTTTCTTCTAAATATTGCCTAATATCATTCAATCAATCATAAAAACGCATCCGATCTCCTCTTCGTTTCTACCTTATGCACTATCAACCTATATCCACCGCTAGAGAGCCTAACTTTCTCACACATATTGATAAGATTATTCTTTAAGTAAACTCTGTATTAGACTTATTGAATAAGCCTCTCAAGTATAGTCCCCTTATCAAAAAAAAATATATATTTAGAATCAAGAGCATTCAACGTCATTTCTTCCATTTTGCCCTTCGTGGTCTGACTTAAGATAACCTTTGATTCTACCTCCGTATAGAGATCAAGACCGACTTTTGTTATATATGTAACTTAAATAAGCTGAAAGAACAAAGAGCAATAAGCGAAATTCTCTTCATTCATGGACTAATCTGTTGACCACACAATTCTCTACAAATCCAACTCTTGCAATACTAATTCCAGTGATCTTAGAAATCCTCGTCTCTTCTATCTATCCACCCGGCGCGCCGTAACTCTTATAGCTCCAATGAAACTATTACTCGCATGCTTCAGAGGATTAATATTTTAACATAATCTGTTTCGGCTTTAACCTTATTTCAACCTGTCTAAAACTCCGTCTTCTTTATCATCCTTCAAATTCATTCCAATCTTAGATTTATACAAGGTGGCGCAAAATTAATCAGCCAATTTTGTTTTTGAATTACTTTTTTATTAAATAAAAGAAAAATCATTTCGAATAAAGGTAATCTTTATTTAAACCTTTACAATTTTGTCTGTTAAGTGGAAAAGATGATATCCGTTAAGTGGCGCCCGCAAATATTGATACACATTTGCGGTCATAACTGTTCGTATTTCTGTCGAATATTCTCCCCAATGGCTGCGATTGTCTGAGTTTTGTTGGCATAAGTTCGTATTTTCAAGTAGCTCCAGACAAAGAAGTCTGGAATGGTTAAATCGGGCGATCCAAATCGACACAGACATTCCAAATCGCCAAAATGGGTGATTACGCGAACAGGAAGCGCATCCTTCACAATATCCATTATGTCTCGTGCTGCTCATCTATGCATTAAGAAGTCGTTTATCATAGCCCTATAGCGTCTGCCAGCAAAAGTGACCGTATTGCCGATGGCGTCTTCAAAAAAATACGGCCCAATCACTCACTCTTCCCGTGTGAACGCCGTAAAACACAGTGCCTTTGAGTGGATGTTATGGCTGTTCATCATCATCGCATCATACGCGAATTTCCAGTGCCCTAGAAACAAAGATTTTTTTTTTTAATCAAGATTTTTCTTATTGACGTAACTGCTTTAGTCTAATAGCATCTCGTCGCTCATAATCATTTTCGACACAAAATCGTCCTTTTCGTTGTGAAGATTAAGCACGGCTTAACAGAAAATTACCCGCGAAGGCATTAACTGATGCCATATTTACGCTGTATACGGGAACATGTGTAAGTCTTTCACTAAAATTCGCTATAAGATTCGTCTGGTGATGTCCGATTGTGTGGCGCGTCGTCTGGTTGACGTTTTTTTGTTCTCAGTGACATCTCGGCCAAACGACCACTCCAGTGTCGAGCACCGACCGATTTTATTGGTCAACAAAATCGACACAATTATTCCACGCCCTTGTATCACGCTCCATTGCTTTTATTTTTGTATTCTACAGCTGTCTAGTTCACAGATGTCAAATATGATTAACGTACGAAGCCATTTGCAAAAATTATAACATCTTTCGATAGGGTAATAATTTGCGCCACTTTCTAGATGACTTTCATGAGTCTACAATAGCTGTAAAGCTAAAATCAAGATCTTCATTATCGCCATCTATCTAAAGCTGACCTATTAACAGTTTCAGCTGCTTGTCAGGCGGTGCAGCGCTAGCTTCCAGTCCATTTTTTTCATTCTTTAGACGTTTTTACTAATATATAACTGGTATAACTAGCATGACTTAGATTAGGTATCTGTATAACAAAAACTTGAAAAAATTGAAGAGCGGAAAATCAAATTCCAACAAATTAACGTATGCTATGACGTCTTCCTTAAATCCATCAAAATTTAAGATTTACTACTTAAATTCTGAAGGCTTACGATAAAGAACAAATGCGCTTTAATAAGTTCAGTTGCTTTACAAATGCGGTGTTTCAAAATCATTTTTAATAAATCGCTTCTTAAGCTTCTTAGAAGAATAGAATATATCTCTTATAAGTCCTATTCAGAGAAGTGATCTTAAGACTTTTATAATATTAAAGCATGTATAGAGACAGTCTCAAACTATCAGGAATTCCAAGACTTTTAGAAAAGTTTGTGACTGTTAAAGACATTCACATCATCATCGGCTCGACAACCGGGTTCCGGTCCTGGCCTCTTTCAACAAATCTCTCCACCTATCCCGGTCTCTAGCCGACGCCATCCAGTTGCGCACCCCAAAGCTTCGGGCGTCCTGGTCTACGCCATCTCTCCAGCGCAAGCATGGTCTACCACGCTGTCGTCTACCATAGAATGTACCACAAAGAACTTTCCGAGCAGGTTCCTCTTCGCTCATGCGAGCTAGGTGCCCTGCCCACCGGAGTCTACCGAGCTTAATTTTTGTCACGATATCTGCTTCTAGGTAGATTGCGTACAATTCATGATTGTACCGTCTCCGGAATCGTCCTTCCTCACATATGGGGCCAACAATTCTCCTTAAGACTTTTCTCTCGAACGCAGCTAAGAGGTCGGAGTGCCTTTTGCTTAGCACCCAAGTCTCGGATCCATATGTGAGTACTGGCAGGACCATGGTCCTGTACAGTAGCAGTTTTGAAGTTATGGTGAGATTTCTGGATTTGAAAAGCTTTGACAGACTATAGTAGGCTCTGTTGGATTTGAGAAGCCGCCCGCGTATTTCTTCTTCTATATTGTTATCGGCTGCTACTATTGACCCAAGGTATTTAAAGGATTGCACCACTTCAAATTCGTGCTCCGCTACCTTGATTGTTTGACCAACTGTTCCTCTCGCATTCGACGTCACCATGTACTTTGTTTTACCTTCACTAATGTGCAGCCCCAGATTTTGTGCCGCCTGCTCGATCTGGATGAAGGAATCGTGTACAGCTTGTTCGGTTCTTCCGATGATGTCGATGTCGTCTGCGTAAGCCAGTAACTGGCTGGACCTGTTGACGATGGTCCCTCTTGTTGCCGTGCCAGAGTCACGGATTGCTTTCTCCAATGCCAGGTTGAAGAGGAGGCAGGCCAAACCGTCTCTTGTCGGAGTCCATTAAAGATGTTGATTGGTCTGGATAGCAATCCGGCTATTTTTACTTGGCTTGTTACGTTGGTCATGGTCAACCTACATAGTCGTGTCAATTTATTTGAGGTGCCGAATTCTATCATGGATTTGTAAAGTTCTACCCTGGCTATGCTATCATAGGCGGCCTTAAAGTCTATAAACAGATGGTATGTTGGGATGTTAAATTCTAGACATTTTTCCATCGCCTGCCTAAGGGTAAATATCTGATCAGTTGTTGATTTGCCTGGAATGAAACCACACTGATATTGTCCGATAACGGTTTTAGCGTATGGGGTTATCCGATCTTGTAGGATAGAGGAGAGTATCTTAAAGGCGGCACTCAACAACGTGATACCTCTATAATTGCTGCACGTTGTGACATCTCCCTTCTTATGTATGGGGCATATTAAACCTTTTCGCCAGTCTTCTGGCATTTCTTCCTGCTCCCATACGTGTACTATAATATCATGAATTGCTTGACGTAAGGCTGGCCCGCCGTGATGGAATAATTCGGCTGGTATGCCATCGGCTCCCGGGGCTTTGTTCTGTTTAAGCCGGCCTATAGCCCTCTCAACCTCTTCTATGCTTGGTGGCGGCAACATAGGGTATTCTTCTTGAAGTAGTGGAGCCCCCACTTCTGCAGTGAGCTGACCATTAAAGTACACTTCCCATGTCCCATCGCTCCAGTATGCTTTCAGGATCGGTGATCAGATTTCCCTCTCCGTCCTTGCAGTATGTGCAGCGTGGTGTGTACTGCGTCATGTTTCGGACGGATTGGTAGAACTTCCGCGCCTGGTGCGGACCTCGCACTCGGCTATTTTCTATTTCACAGATTAGGTTCTTCTCCCAGTCTGATTTTTTTTGTCTGTGTAGCCGTTTTTCTATTCTTCTGAGCTCTTTATATTCCTCTTCGCGTGCCCGCGTTCTATGAGATTGTTGCATTGCTGGGTACGCAACATTCTTACGTTCAGTCTCTAGCTTGCATTCATCATCAAACCAGTCGTTCCGATTTTTACGACTGCTGCCTAAGATGGAGTTGGCAGTACTAATGACAATATTCTTAAGGCGTGTCCCCTTCTCATTTACGCCCAGCATACTGGCTCCAGGACTTACTCTCCCTAAATCAAGTGAATCTAGGGCGAGTCCTAACGCATTACCAAAGGTGTTACTGGTGTTTTCATTGCGCAGGGCAGCCGTGTTGATTCGAACCTGATCGGCGGATGCAATGCGTCTTCGCAAGGCAATCCGCCCTCGGAAAACCATACCAACAAGATAGTGATCCGAGTCGATATTGGCACCTCGGTATGTTCGTACCGTCATCAAGTTCGAGTAGTGGCGACGGTCTATCAACACGTGGTCTATTTGGTTACGAGTGACTCCATCAGGTGATACCCAGGTGGCTCGAAGTCCATTGTCATTAGTGTTCTCATGCAAACTATGGGTGCCTGCGTAATGCCTGAATACCGGCTTCCAACCTATTTTTGCGTTAAAATCCCCAAGGATGATTTTAACATCATACCTTGGACAGGCATTGAGGGCCCTCTCGACTTGTTCGTAGTAAGTCTCTTTTTCTTCGTCTGAGGACTCCTCCGTAGGTCCGTGAACGTTAATGAGGCTGATGTTCGTAAATTTGCCTCGCACGCGAAGGGTGCATAGCCTTTCGCTTATAGCGTTAAAGCCGATGATGGTAGACTTCATTTTTTCGCTGACTAGGAAGCCTACCCCGAGCACATGGTGTTTTGTATGACAGCTATAGTATATGTCATATTCTTACTTCTGTAGAACACCATTCCATCTGATTTCTTGAATCTAAAAAACTTAGGTTTTGTAGTGGCCGCTCCACTGCAACTGATTTATGCCTTTCTCGAGTTTTTGTGTATCTTTTTTAGAAAAAAGATTGCAAGTCGTTTATTTTGAATACACATTCCTTGAGAGCTTTTGATAGATTCCACACTCTTGTTATAAGAAAGTTAACAGGAATAGAGTTCCAATTCGGTTTTCTAAAATCATGATGATTATATGTGTCTAATTGAAAAGATATTGAAGGTTTTCTTTTAATACAAACTCTATATAATACTGAAATAAATCAGCCAAGTAGAATTGCACAAAAATTGCGTATTGACAAGGTCCTCACAGAAAACAAAGTAACCATATAACAAGAAATAAACTTTTTTTAGAAATGAACAGCGGAAAAATGTCGCTGGCTTCTGGGCTCAATTGCAGATTCATCACCTCAAATATAGCCAAAAAAAGTCTTTCCTCTATTTCTAGGTTAGAATATTTCGAATACCGGACTGAGTAATTAATTTTAAGATAAGATTTAAATTCAGGGCATCAAAAACGAAAAGTTTGGTTTATGTGACAAAGATTGTTATTCTCAATTTCCATCTTCATTATTCCGTCTTCTTTTTAATTATTTAATTACTTTAAATGCAACAAATTGCGAATTATTTTTTTTTAAATAAATTAATTATAATTGCATGGATTATGCTGTCCTAGTTAGAATGTATTCCCAGTTTATCAACGGCGAAGCCATATTTAAATTACATCTAAGATCAACACTACATTGTATGTATGTATTATTATTTTCATATTCAATGCAAGAGCGTTAACAGTTACGAGTAAGTACAATGTTTAAAGCGCCTCACTGTGACATTTCTGTTATACCTGTCACTTGTGCACAATATAACGTTTAAAATATAAATAAAAATATGTATGTGTACAATGTACGCGGCCAAACACACAACTTCATTGTTTATTTAACAGCTGGTTGGACAAGCGGCAATCAGGAAGGCATTTCCAGACAATAGGATGACTCTATGGCACATCGCGCACCATAATACAGCTTTAGTCAACCCAAACTGAATTACAATAGTTACCGTTTATGTCGTGCATTTTGAGCATCCAGCTAGCTGAGTCAGCAGCAGCAGCAGTTAAAGCAATGGCAGCTAGCGGCAGCCTCGGGGCAGCACTTTGTGCTGCGAAATTCCTTAAAAAAGAACAACACAAAGTTCATCCATTTGGATTGCGGATTCCATATCGAGATAAGCGTCGCGCAACAACTGGAAGAAACGACAAAACAATAGTGTTGCTTTGTGTGTTATATTGGAATAGGGAAGTTCCAAACTTGCCACAGTTGGTCAAATTTATTTCTTCTTTTTTGTTCTTCTTCTGAAGTGATCCTCAACAAACTCAATTACTTTTTGTTTAATCATCGTATAGCTACGTGTGGCTTAGGGCATTTTTCAATACTGATTTGCACATTAATATCCTTTCCAACTTTGCAAACTCTTGCAAGGTGCTCAAACCTTTCGAGGGTAGTCAAAGTCCAGGTAGAGCGACCAAAATTATAAGAAAGAAGACACTCTATTAGTGAAAGCTTACTTGCATCAAAAGTTCATTTGGAAATTTTGATTCCAGCTCCTAACCCAAGACCTCTTCTTCGTTCTAATCAAGATAAACTTTTTCAAAACAGCTTTTAAGGATTTTTAGTTGCATATGGCAAGCCGCATAAGATACCCCTGCCGTAAGCCTTTTCTGTATTAGCCAAAATAATTTTGACGATTATTTAGGAAAGAATCAAGTTTTTGTTTTCTTGTTATGGTGGTTTCTTTAATTGAACGGAACTGAAATACTGTGTAAATCGTTCATTTCAAGTCATCGAATCTTTCAACAATCGATTACCAAAATTTTTCGATCATTTCAATCAATTAAGCATTCGTTCATTTTCGTTTCAAAAAAAATTATTCAATACTGTTCCCATTCGATTTTAGTTTCGATGAAATAAAATCTCCAAATTTGAACAAATTCCAGTTCAATTATGTTCCGAATTTGATCAAATACAAACTTAATTAAAATTTTAAGAAAATTAATTTCGTTTCGTTTTAAAAACAAAAATTCTTTAACTGACAAAAACACGAATAAGAAACGATAGACCGACCATTTTCTCCGAAGAAAAATATTAATAATTTAATAGCCACAACAAAGTAATTAAAAAAAAATACAATTGCATAGCAACAGTCCTTTTTCAGAATGTCTAAATTTAATTGATTTTTAATTCTTGCTTATAAGATGGCAGATTGAGGTAAAAAGCGGAGTGCAGTATATGGATGCACTTTGATCAAATTTCTAATGGAAGAGCAAAGTGCAGTTGCTGGCAAAAACTCCCTCAGTAAACAAACCTGATCCTAATACCTCAAATATCACCAATTCAACTTAACAATTGTTTTTGCATAATATCAACAACCAACACAATCAACCATGTTCTTCAATGTCGAGTTCAACCCATAAATTCCAGTCCACGGTCTGTTTGGAGTCTATAATCGACATTGATTCTATTCGTGACAAATGGAATCGAGTAAATTATGGTTCATCGAGTTAACTCATATCGAGAATCGAGATTCATTGAAATGATTGAGATTGAGATCGATTGAAATGAAAGTTTGTAATTTCAGTCATCAATACTTTTTGATGATCTGATCAAAAACATCGAATCGTTTCTTGTGAAACAGTCCTATGTGTCTGCTTCGAGACTGAAAGGTAAGGTGGTACTCTGGATACACTTAAATACAATAAATACAAGCGCGCTTACTCAATGGTACCATCGTGTCTTTTCTGAGAGGATGTCCTTGCAGAAACTAAAGAAAAGTTTTAGTAAATGACCTCCAAGTTGTCACGAAGAGTTATTTTAAGTACATATCTCTTTTCCTGAGGCAATATACACGCAAATCGCTTTTAACTTAATAGCCGAACAACGGAGGTGCTTCAATAACTTACTTGGAAAGAATAGAAAAAAGAGCTTTGAAAATGATTTGTGATAGGTGAAGTATAATAGAAACATTTGAATCTCTCGATCACCTTCGCAATGTTTCTTGTCTTTGATTATTTTACTGTTATTTTTATAAACAGTGTTCTAGTAAAAAAGCCAGGTGATTTACCAACACCACCCTCCCCTAAAACAATTAAACCGTTATACTCGCGCTCCAGAGAGTGCCCACCAGCTTACCCTTGAGCCCAACTTTGGACATACAATTAAGAAGCGTCTTTTTTATTTATTTACTATTTTTTTTTCTTGCTAGAAGCACAAAGTTGTCTCAATTTCAGAATTTAAGGGTTCACCGGTTATGCAAAACTTACATTCTTTATTTTATGCTGAATTTGCTAATTCACATAGCTTCCGTGATATCCATATTCGGAAATCGCTTGTCCATTGTGACACGTGCAAATAGTTCAAATTGGGTGAAAAGGAATTGTGTATCATCGATCGTCAGTGACGTTGATGATTACCAACGTCGTTCTTAAGGAAGTATGGGTAAATTAAACCACCAACCCAAAAACCACATCAAACAGTGACTTTCTCTGGATACTGGATGTATTGCAGATCTCCTGTGAAGAGTGAAAAGCAGAGGTCCTCTCTGTTGCTCAACACCAACTTTCCAGGCAATCAACCTTTAACAGGAGACTGTCTAGACTCTAGAGAGGATACCTCCAAAATCAAATAGAGTAGATTGGAGGATAGCTGCAACCATCTGTTCAAGTAAAAGAGTAAACTGGGCTATTGATGAAATCTTCCCAGCCTTCCCACAAAACGGTAAAGAAGACCTTATGTCTTATCTTCTTTACAAGCTCCGTAGTAGTATTGCTCTTCGGTATATACCAAGTCTATGGAGAAGAGCTAAGATAAAACCCATCCAAAGTCTTAATAATCTTACCATCCTTTGTACTGAAAATCTTGGGAAAACTAGTTGACAATATCATACGATCATTACTTTTACTAAGTAGGCCTCTCAATGTACGCCAGCATGCTTACGGAGTGGATAGAAACCTCCCTGTTTGAACTCACTAATACCTTAGAAAAAGCTTTGTGTCGTAGTAAATAAAGCCCTAGTAGAAGAAAGTGTGTACCCAATACCATAACTAGATGGATTGGTGAAATGCTGGGCACTAGAACAGTATAGGCAATAGCAGGTCCACATATACAGAGAATCATCACAATAAGAGGCTGTCCGCAGAGAGGCGTACTATCACCCGTGCTGGGTTCTAATAGTGGATGAACTGCTGGAAAATCTAACATCTCAAGGCATAATGTGCTTCTGTTTCGCTGAGATATCGTTAATACAGCCCTAAAAAAGTTTGAAGAAACTCTTTGTGATATCATTCAGAGACGACTAGTTATTACGAGCGAATTACGTCTAAGTTGGTGCGGGAATATGTAGGCAGGCTTAACAAACTTGGACAGAATAATAATGTCTTACATCGTTGGGTATATGGACATGTAGGTTTCCAAAGAAAGGAGGAGTCAGACTCCCTAGCGACCAGAGACCAACTGGGCAGTAGGAGAAAATAAGATTAAAAACGAAATCAAAACAGAGAGGAGTCTAAAATGTCCAGAAACTGGAAAGAATTCCCAGAACTGAGGCGTGCCAAACAATTTTTTGGGAACTATAACTATAAGATCGTTTCATGAACTGTTTGCGAATAGTAACAGCACTCCTCAAGAGTCACTGTAATCTAAGAAGACACTTGAGTATTCTTGGCATAGGAAACAGCCCCACATGCAAATTCTACAATACTTATGTAAACGCCAGAACACATGCTACAATGAACCAAAAAGTGAAGTCATATTGATAATTTCGTGAGTTGAATTGACAATAAAATTGTCAATTTTGAGCCAATTACCTGTGTAGTAAATACGACACTTTCAGATTGTCAAAATCATAAATTAAATTAAAGATTTGGTATTCATATTGACAACTACGACTTTTATATGGAAAATCAGAATTGTGGTATTGATAGCTAAATTATCAAATTGGCAATTTTTAATTGCAATTTGAATACTCCAGTTGCTAACTTGAAAACTTTGGTTGTTAATTTCATTACAGAAGTCGTCAAATTGAAAACTTCGATTGTTTAAACTAGTATGCCCAACAAGGATGAAAAACGAATAAAATAATGCGAATTATAAGGGACATAGAAATAAGACACGCCAATTCTCCGCTTTAGTTCAGCCGCCATCCCTGGAGATAAAAAATCTGAGACAACCACCTTCAGTCTCAGAACATCGTGCCACACATCTTTCCTATCCTTCTTTCTCTTCCGTAACTTCACGCCCACGCTGTGTTGAAACATTTAAAGGGTAATCATAATCCCGTGAGTAGATTATAAAAAAAAAAAAAAAACACAGAAGTTTTCAAACTGAATTGAAAACTGAAATAGCCAATTTGATTACAGCAGTTGTCTAACTGAGAACTGCAATTGTTGATTTGATAACAGCAGTTGTCAAATTAAAAACTACTGCTCTCAAATCAAAAACTGTGTTTGTCAATTTGATCTCCAGTAGTCTTCAAATTTATTACTGCTATTATCAATTTGATCACAGCAGATTTTAAAATGAAAATCACAGGTGTCATATTGAAAATCACAAATGCCAATTTGATTTAAAAAGTTGTCAAAATGGAAACCACGTTTTTAAAATTTAAAATCGTAGCTTTTGACAAGTGTAGACTTACTATTCAAAGTTTTGAGTCATCTTAGTAAGTTATTTCCATTCTGAAATATAAGCTTTTAAAAAAGTTTAAAATAAAAATCTCACTTCTGCCTATAGGCAGGTTCTGAAGATTTTCCAAATAGTCAAATTCATCAGAGGAATAGATTTGGAGGAAGTGCTGTAGGGTTAGAAACTCATCAGGCTCTGGATGGGGGCACAATAGATCCTAAGGTTGCAGTGCAAACCTCTTTCAATATTCACTCATACTAAAGCTTACATACAAGTCACATAAAACCCGAAAAACATGTCCTAGTTCGCCAGTTGTGAGGCTTTCAAGACTGTAGTTATCTAGAACGTTTATTACCTCTTCAAATTCTATATAATTAAAACTGAGTATTAAAGGAATGGAAGATTTTTTGCAAAATCGATAAGAACTTTTATTTGAATCAGATATTAGAAAATAAAATGCAGCTGAAATAGTACTTAATAGTAGCAAGAAAATTTTCTAGAACTCAAAGATTGGTGCCTTTAGAATGCCTCAAGTCCACGACTGTCGATAGAGAACTTGGATTTTGATCTTTAAGCTGACAAAAGGTCAAGTTCTTTAGTGAATCGGAAGAATAGAGAATAGAGGATTGAGGATTGAAGTTCACATCTATGTCCATTTTTCCGATTCCAATAGTGGAAACATATACGTTCCTCTTATCATGATATATTCTGAAAGAGGTCTGGAGTATTTCCCAACCAATAGCAAGAAAGCAACAGAGTTATAGATCAAGTGAAAATATAGGCTACAGCTATACATAGCTTATTCGTGGATTTAGTTTATTTTTTTGATTATTTAATCTTTCTTATTATTACCTCAGTTGGCAACCCTGAATGCATCATTATTCTTTCTCAAAAACATTGCTTCTAATCTCTTTAAGCATCTGGGCATCTTGTTGTAGTTGTCAGTGTCTCGCTTATAAGTCTTGTTGTGAATTTTGAATTCTAAACAAAAGTTTTGACAGCCCCAGTACACTGTTTTTGTTCATCAGCAAAGGTATCGGTATCCTCAGTTATACATATATACCATTACCTAAAGCTGGTAGAGCGAAAAATTAGGACAACACCATCGAGATCAAATCAGCAATAAGATGATGCCCACGACGACAAACAACACATTTCTCATTCAGTCTGCACTAGATTCAAATTCAATCACGATTTGGATCTGTTGCTGTTGCAAAGTCAGATCAGTCCTATATAAAAAGGCTGGTGGAGACGAGGGAAGGGGTTTTTGTCTATGTTATGACGCCCACAAAAGGGTTCCGCGCACAGGCTGCTTCTTTTGTCATCTAGGCGTGTGATTAAAATTTAAATCAGTTAAGTAATGTTCCTCCCGCTGCCGATGGTTACAATGTTCGGGCACTGACCATAGACCATGGGCATCAAAACAAAATCGTGTGCACACAATACTACTTATAATGGAAGCACACTCACATTGTGTCGGTGTCTCAGTTTCCAGGACTTCGCCACAGTCAATGGCCCTAATCCGAGAGTCCCTTTAATTTGATCAGCTGCTACTGTTTTGCCTGCACTGCATTATACGGGCCAGAATATTGAAGCTAGGTTTTCCTGGTTTCCCGTGTGTTTCGGTTGTGTGTCCAATTAAGAAAAGTCCCGCAGATAAAAACTACAGATTCTCCCACTTAGATCACGTTCGATGTTTTTGGCCTGGCCGAAAACAACAAAAATACTATTTATCTACGGAGCCACCCTCAGATGCACTACGAACTGGTAGATCATTAACAAAGTGATTCGCAAAGTATTGGAGTTCTGTCGCCAAAGCAAAGTAGCTGAAAATCCACCAAACGCAGCGTTTGCCCATGAGGCAGGACCAGGATATACCATCATCATCCGCAGGCGTTCGCATAAAAGTACCTCCCAGAATGCGCTACCGGACTCAAATTAGTGCTAATGGATTTGCCGTGTATATTCTTTAGGAGCCCTGCAGCTATTTTAGCTTATGTAATCCTCGTGTTGTGTCTTTTCTTTAATGTGCAAGACTAAATGAGCAAGGACAAGGTTACGGATATTCATGGTTTATTACATCCAAATGTGGGCATTATGATGAAACGTGCAATTAAAAGAACAACGGGTTGCACATTAATGTGGCAGCTGTACGCGAACAAGCTGCTGGTAAATTGTGGTAACTTAGATACCAAATAAGGGCTTGATTGGCAGCAGGAATAGAAGTGCGAAAGGGCTTGTCCAGGTGGTTTAATGTTTGAAAAAATTCTTTTGATCCAGCAACTTTTTGATCATAATATTACTATTCCGTTTTTTAAATGTGAAATGTTTGTTCTTCGAACTCGCTCGAATGTCTAATGGATAGATTCTTATTGAATATGGCAGAGCTAGAGTCTAGTGAAATTTTTGTGTAACAGACAGTATGATCAATACTTTTTGTAACAAATTAAAACGAAATCAAGAACTTGGCAATACATAAAAAAGTTTGTAGGTCAACTCTTTTGTTTTGGTGTAACAAATTGAATTTCACTGGTTAATTCAAAGGGAAGAACAAATCTTATAAAATGTGGTGATTTTGTAAGAAAAGATTTAAAATCAAACAACCAAACGTACACACCTTTAAAATATTAAACAAATATATTTTGTAGGTTAGATATGCCTTTTTGAAATAATTTTGTATGTCAAATTATTTTTAGAACACAAAATTGTTGATTCAATCTCAATAACACTGCGATTCAAGAACCCAAACATATTGATCAAGCATCTGAAGAACTCAGGGTGATTCTAAGTAACGCCTTTGATAAAGGTTGTCCAGTAAAACATATAGGGAAGGGAAAAAATAAACCACCCTGGTGGACTGTAGAACTCGGTAACTTGAGAAAAGAAAGCAGAAAAATTTTCAATGCTGCCAAAAACACTAGAAATGAGAATGACTGGGAAGTATATAAAACCAGCCAGCGAAAATTTAAAGCTGAAACGCAACAAGCGAAAAGAAGCTCATGGAGAACTTTTTGCAGTGAAATTGAAGGAACAAACGAATCTGCAAGGCTAAGAAAAATTCTTTCCAAGGATTCAATCCCTCTAGGATCTCTTAAAACGCCCACTGGGTGCTGGACCAAATCCTGAAATGAGGCTCTTGAGCACCTGATAAATACTCACTTCCCGGTTGCGGGTCAAATGATAGCAACCCAGAAACAGAGTCCTACACGGAACACATTGTACCATCGGATATTACAACGGATGAAAAGATCAGATGGGCAGTCCATTCCTTTTCTCCGTATAAATCCCCTGGCCTTGATGGCATCTTCCCAATGATGTTACAGAAAAGCGAAATCCAAATAATATCGCTTCTGAAAAATATATTCCTTAACAGTTTAAAATGGGGATATGTTCCTTTATCATGGCGCGAAGTCAAGGTGGTTTTCATTCCAAAAGCTAGCAAGCCCAGTCATACAGAAGCAAAAGATTTCAGGCCAATCAGTCTGACATCGTGTTTTCTTAAAACGTTTGAAAGACTGATAGACCTATATATTCGTGGCACTCTGAAACTGGTTGATTTATCTCCAGCTCAACACGCCTACAGAAAGGGGAAGAGTGTATAAACGGCACTTCACAGCGTCGTTAGCACGATTGAGAAGACACTGAGTGACAAAGAATATAACCCTGCTGCGTTTCTTGATATTAAAGAAGCTTTCAATAACGTGAACAATAAAGCAGTAAAGGCAGCTCTAGTAGACAATTAAATTAATAATTCGATAAAAGGTTGGGTTATGTGCATGTTAAAGAACAGGCAAATTAACTCGGAAATGGCAGGGATTCAGGTGAGAGTATCCACATCCAGGGGCACCCCACAGGGGGGAGTTCTCTCACCACTCCTTTGGGTGCTGGTTATGAACACAATCCTCCTTAAACTGAAACATTGTGGACGATCTTGCGTTATTATCAACGGGTAAATTCTTATCCACTATCAGCGAACAGATCGAATACGCCCTTTCTAAGATGAGTAGATGTACTACAAAGTGCGGCCTGATGGTCAACCCGTCAAAAACAGAATTAGTCCTTTTTACAAACAAAAGGAAAATACCAAGCTTCAAAATACCTTCAATTGAAGCCACACCGCTGAAGATTTCAGATCATGCAAAGTATCTTGGTGTGATTCTAGATAGGAAATTAAACTGGAGTCTTAACACTAAGGAAAGAGCTAAAATAGGAATGATTGCATTCTACTCCTGTAACAGAATCTTTGGGAAATCCTGGGGACCGAGCCCTAAAATTATCTGGTGGATGTATGTACATATTTGGTGATAATCAAACCAATACTAACTTATGGCAATTTGGTCTGGTGGAATGCAACTGAAAAAAACACGAACCTCAAAATGTTGACAAAAGTACAGAGACTTGCGTGCATTGGAATTACGGGTGCCATGAGATCCACTCCAAATGCAGGGTTAGAGGCGATACTCAACCTGAAACTCCTAGATCTTTTCGTACAAGAATCTGCAGCATATAACGCCTTAAGGCTAAGCCAGAATAATACCTAGAAGAACAGCACAATAGGACATGCTCAATCTATACTGATGGCTCCAAAATGAACACGGGTGTTGGTGCAGGCTTTTTCTCAGAACCTCTTGAGCTAAACAACTCACTTACGCTCCCACATTATAGTAGTGTCTTCCAAGCGGAGGTCCTGCCAGTGACAACAATTGCTAGGCAGGTATCAATGATGGCGATACTACGGGCTGATATCACCTTTTACATTGATAGCTAAGCGGTAATAAAAGCGATTTCTGCCACTGTGATAAAATCGAAGCTTGTCTTGCTGCCGCGAAGAGCTTAAGGTTCTTGGCACGCAGCACAATATTAGACTCTTCTGGGTCCCGAAACACAGCGGCATACCAGATAATGAAAATGCCAATGAGTTGTCAAGTCAGGGATCAGCGCTTGACGCTAGTCAGAGGATGTGGTGATGAAGAGTTACATGAAGACACATCACACTTTCTCTGTCATTGCCCTTTACTATGCCACCAGAGAAGGAAATGGCTTGGTTGTTACTTCATTGATAATCTAGAAGATCTTTCCAATATTTCAGGAATTCACATACTGAACTTCGTCAAAGCCTCAAAATGGCTTGACTGATTAACAGAATACATAGGTTTTTATCAGAAAAGAGTGATTACACTCGCGGGTAGCACAATGGATCTACATTGATCTAAGTGTGACGATAACGACATCAATTGTCAGCCCAACAACCTAACCTAACCTTAGATTTTGATTCACGCAAATCCGCAGACCCAGATAGTATACCTCCCATTGTTCTGGAAAGGTGTGTTCTTCAACGCCTGCAAGACCATTAAGTGAGCTTTTCCTTCTGTCCAACACACCATTTGTCCAGCTAGTCCCTAGAAAAGGCGAATCTTCCCTCCGTCTTATT
The DNA here is from genome assembly GCA_963931855.1 of Philhelius festivus. Lineage (NCBI taxonomy): Eukaryota > Metazoa > Arthropoda > Insecta > Diptera > Syrphidae > Philhelius > Philhelius festivus. The sequence goes on from OZ007555.1 coordinate 217,570,882, forward strand.
ACCGACCAATTGCATTTACGTCTCTTTTTTCCAAAGCCTTGGAATCGCTGATAAATCAGCAGCTTCTTCGTGACGTGAAATGCGGCTATTTTGCAGCAATCGTTCCACTGGTAATCTGAGTGTGGAACAGATCCTTAGATTATTTTGAAAATTCGTTGGTCTAATTGCAGGATTTTTCTGAATGTGAATATTTGATCTATGTTTGATCTGCCGGGCCTGAAGCCAACTAGAGCATTAAAGAACATTTTTAAACGCTCAGACATCTTCTATACTGGCTAGTGGAACTGGTTCTTCATTGTTTACCCTATTACAAGCTCTACATATTTACCATTTAGCAGCTGTTGGAAATGCTGCTTGAAAAAATCTACTATTTCCTGTTTTTCGGTGACTGGTTCGGTGACTAGTTTATCTTCGTTGTGCAACCGGAGCATACGTTTCCGCTATTAAATCCAGCAGCCAATTACTTGTTTTTTTTTATAAAATTTCAAGGTGTTGATTTCAACGCGAAGCTGCGTACAATCTCTTATTTCTGCGCAAGGTCTTCTTTTCCTCTATTTCCTTTGCTTGATACTCCCTTCTGGTTCTAGGTTGCGGGTAATCTGGCTTCTGGTAATTCGGCTTTAAGAACTGGTCCTATTATTGCTTGTCGAGCTTATGACGACGGGATCAGATGGCACTAGTACATCAGCAGGTACTACGGCCATGGAGGCACTCAAAAAAGCAGGGTAAAACTCTCTGGTAGATCAGCAGGCACCAAAGCCCCTGGTGGCAATAAGGACGTTTGACTTCTAACTAAGGCCCTTTACTGCTGGTGGGATGAAACCTTATTAGCACCTAACTTTTTCTTTCAACGAAACCCCTTATCGCTGGTGGGGGAAAGCTTCAAGAAAGTAATTTAAGCTTTATGACCGTCTGACTTTGCGTATGACCGAAGGGGATTTTTTTTTTATTGAATATTTATATACAATTTGTGTTAGCTTACAACTAAAAATAATACATTGAAAATATAAAACATTATGGCACATATGGGGCCGAACCTTATGCAATGGGTTAATTTTAAAGAATATAAATATTTATTTTGTATGTTAACTTAATATTAGAAGTCGGGTGACTTTAATCTTCTCAAGGTGTTCCGTCCCGGTTATCCAGTGGGGGTTTGAATTTGATTTGGAAAAGTGTTGGCATTTAGCCGCGGCGGTAGGCTGACCCTGTGTCTGCGTAAAACTGAACGGTTGGTTCGCCGCCGTTGTCCGTGAAAATAGTGTTGTCCAGAAATTCCATCACATTGAGGTACCTCGGCTCGGGATGTCGTTGCTCGGTGGCCATCCTTTTCACAAGGTGATTAGGGTGATTGACGGTGTTCTGAACCATCTCCTTTGCTGAATTAAGAAGGTATTTGTCGAGCGGTATGATTTTTGCTTCTGTGTAAAGGTCCTCGTTCCATGTAGTGTTTTGCTCACTGCCGGTCGAAGTGAAGTCTAGTGCAGATTCTTAGAATCTTCCTCTGGAAGATTTGGAGTTACTTCATTGCTGTCTTTGAGATCATAAACCATACTGGAAAACAATAGCTGATAACTGGCCTCAGGAGTTGTTTATAAATGAGCATCTTCGTCTGTTGGCAAAGTTCTGATCTTCTCCTCATGAAAGGGTGTAGCCGATGGAATGTTCAGTTGGCTTTTCTGAGTATACTTCTTGAGTGCGGGTTGAACCTTAGCAACTCGTTGAAGTTGGTACCCAGGTACTTGATGTTCTTTTTGGCTGAAATGGTGGATCCATCTGGAAGTTTTAGAACTAAGTTTCTGCAGGTGGTTGCTGAGAGAGATCTGCACTCACGAGATCTCCTGAAGCAGACAAGCTCTGATTTGTCAGTATTGATTTTGATGCCTCATTTTTTGTAAAAATGAAACAGTCTCTGAATATGAGCCTCTACTTTCGGGACAGCAACATTGAGGTTGCATATGTAAGTGAGTCATCAGCATACAGCAGGTTTTCACAACCAGTTGGGATGGGCTGGTCTGATGTCATCAGACTGTAAAGGAAGGGGCCAAGTTTTGAACCTTGTGCGACTCCGGCTTTGACGTTCTTCATAGTTGAAGAGCAGTTTTCTAACTGCACAAAGAAGTTCCTGGATGAAAGAAATGAAAAAAGAATTTGTATTAGTGGCGGGGGTGGATATAGCAGATGCAGTTTGTGTATAAGAGCTTTCTCGACATCCAGAAAGCATACCACTGTTACACGATGACTGTTGAGAGCTATGGTGGTGTCATGCTGGAACTTCAGGATTGGGTGTAATGTAGAGTGCTTCTCTCTAAAGCCAAACTGCATGTCAGGTATTAAGTTGTTCTCGCTGCAGAACTTCTTAAGTTTCCTTAGTATCAGCTCTTCCAAAATCTTGTTTAGATCGCTGAGGAGCGATATTGGTTTATAGTTAGAGGTCATATTCCCGACACCTTTCTTCGGGATCGCCACGATCTTTGCAGTTTCCTATTTTTTGGGGAAGTAGTTGTTGTTGACACAGTTGTTTAAGATTATAGTTAAAAGGATCAGTACTGTCTCTGGCATCCTCTTGCTAATAAAGTTCGATATTCTATCTGGTCCGGTTGTTTTCTTATGCCTGCAGCTACTGTCAACTGGGTCACTCGCTGGATTGGTGTCGCTAAATATCATTCTGTCCGTGTTGGGTGCCAGGGTTTGTTGGGTAGAATCCTTCACTTCATCAAGGAAGACTTGATCCGCAGATGGGTTGGGGATGAATTTTCCTTCAAAATATTCGGAAAATGCCTCTGCTTTGTCCAGTGTCGTTGTAACTTCTCCATTGCTGGTCATAATGGTTTCCGGTATCGGTGGTGTTTTCCCAATCAGCTTGTTGATGTTCTTGAAGGCGTATGGTCCGGGTTTGATTGATTGCATTCTCTTGTTGAATTGGTTACTGTCATAGTATTGGATGGAGTACCGTAACATAATGTTGACACATTTGAGTTCACTCCTTACTATCTTGTAGTTGTTGTTCGTTGTGTTCAGTTCACGCTGGTGCATCCTTTGAAGACGTTAAGGTTTCCTTAACCTTTGTCGGTGAGTGTAAAGATTCTGAATATACTCGGGAAGGTGCTGGTATCTGTCCATGTGATTTCATCCAAGAAGGTCCTCATCCTCATGTTACATTTTCAGTGAAGACTGAATGTGAACTGTTTAAGTGATGAACGAAAAATAATAATGTTGCAGATTTTCCTGTTACGTCATGTGCCCGTGGTGCGTGTGAATTGAATGTGGTAAGGTACAAGCCTCACTAGTAATACTAAAGTAACATATAGTGATGGTGTAGCATGGAACGCTTCGTTAAAGTGATTAGACAGCCTGCTGAGCACAAGGTTGCTTTGTTCTTCCTAGCCTGGGAAACCTAGTGCTACTTATCACCGCATTACGAACTGCCGCAAAATCTATTAGTCGAACGCTGTTTGTGTTAACGTTTCCTCGAGGTTATGGTTACCAATTTATCCGCTAAAGATGTCTTCCTTTCTGATCTTAGCGTTCAAGTCTCTGAGCACGATTTTGACATTTTACATAAAACTCCTCCTTTGCAGGTTCTCCAGCTTCATAAATAATAAATTTAAATTAAAAAACCTTGCATCTTTGCATCCTGCAACAAATCCGCATCCTAACCGGATTTAACTGGATTGCTGTTATAACTATCATATACCGCATCAGGACGGATTTAAGCTTTTGCGTAGTGCCTGGGCTGTAAATTATTCTCCCGTTTCATGTTAATACCCTCAGAACATTATCTTTTGAAATTGCGGCTCTTGATACCATTCTCCGTGACTCCTCATGGCTCTTTCATAACCGCAAGGTTGTATGTGGTAGGGAAATTAACCAAACACGTCACGTTTACAAACCCTCCTTTGCCCAGGACATGGTCCTTGTTTCTCCTTAGGCCAGCAGTTCGGATAATCCGATGACAGTAACCAACTATCTGCATATGAGGGTTTCGGTTGGTACATAACAGGTTCATCTGGAAACATCTCTTTTTCATCAACCTGGCTATTACTAAAAATCCTAACTGGCCTCATCCTAGATATGTCAGAGTAGCTCACGTAAAGTGGACATTAAAAAGTTTACCATTACTGGAACTGAAGACACCAAACTAGATTCTATCTAAAGAATTCTTTCCCTACAGTCATTTTGAGAGCGCCTTACTTCGTTTTTGGGTTATTAGTAATGATAATGACATCCTATCCCACTTCGATCTGTCGACCATGGGAGGCCTTTCTACAGAACCAAGTTCCGCTTTCGCATAGTTCTACTATTCGTCAAAGCTTACACAGGCTTACACAGGAAAGAGTAAATGTATAGTTGAAATAGCAGAAAACATCCAAGTCTTGAAAATAATTGATATATATGTATATATACATATATAATAGGCTTTTAATTAAAACAGTTCTTTAAAAACGGGAGTCTAAAGAAATTGTGGACAGATAGACCGGCATCTATAAAAATATTAATCACTTATTCAAGTTTTTCTAACAGTTAACTTACAAGAAATTCACATTCATTATAATGCAAGTCGAAAAATCTCTTCAAATGAAACCAGCTTTTGAAGAAATGCTGACCCAATTTCTTATCATTTCCATCTTGAGTGAAATTCAATTCCGAACAAATCCTTGACACGCAATAAAAATGGAAACCAAGACATCAGTATAATTATACCCAAATAACATTCATTCGGATCATGTCCCATTTAAGCACGGTCTTCGCATGCTCCAATAGCTCCACAAAATAAAAACCGATATTCTTAAGTTTCAGCAGTGACAGCGCGCCCGTGTAGGCGGTCCGAATGTCGACCGAATAAATTCCAAAATCGCCGATGCACGAACATATACCGATTAAAGCAAGCACCAGACACGCATTGTTGTAGCTGTATATTCGCTCCTCTTGGAGCGTATTCTTTTTCAAACCCCACAAAAGCTAAACATGCAGAACATGCAATCCTGCCCCTGACTCTGGCCTCCACACAAAACTAAACAAATTTGCGCATTCCACGGACTGCTCTGGAATATACTTTGGCATGCCACCGCCGGGATACATGCCAGGCAGCAGGCTCGTTAGGTGACATAGAATTTATGTGTCCAAGTAAATGGTGCACCGATTACACTCCATAAAGCCTGTAGGCGGCAGGATCAAATGGTCAAAGCGACTAATTTCTCAAGGCATTACTTTTAAACTCATAAAACTCGGCCCTGCCCTAAGCGAATGCCAATCAGCGGGCTTGACCCTATTGGTATATAACCATCAATCGTTGACGTTGGCCTAATGTCTGAGTGTGACTTGCACTTAATTCCCGATAAAGAAGTATCCCAATCCAGTCTTCAGTCTTGGTACGAAAATAAACTCTGAACACTCTAATCGGTCGGATAGTGTTGCGGTTCGGAAATGTCCCACATTTCTGTCCACCACTCCGTCCACATCGTTATTGTGTTCTGTCATAAACATAAACACACATTTGTGCGCCCACCATCGTCATAATCACAGCTCGACAACGGAATCCCAGTCAAGGAACCCGCCAAACCGATATAGAAAAGCACTCCAATTCTGTGTGAGTCTGGGCCAAAAACAAAGCGGAATATCGCTGCCAGTTAAACTAATGGCTTACAAATTCGCACAAGCCAGCAGGCGCTACATTAGAGGCTGGTGACGCTGCGCTGCGCTGGTTGTGCACCACGAAGTGCTGGTGGTGAGACAGGTGAGGTTTAGAGGCAACTCCCGCCCGTTGACGACGCTATTTAGAATCCACCGCATTGGAGCAGAGGTCATACGGTGTAGGAAGTATAATATTGTGAACGGATTGTGATGAAATTTATGGCTGCGATTGAATGACGCCTCTAAGGCGTTTCTTCACATGCAACGGAAGAAGTTATTCGTATAATTGATTTGTGCCCTGTTCAAGGCGTTTTGTCAGTAACTAATGGAATTTCATCCAAGCGATGAGCTATGGATAATAAATGAATAAAATGAAATTTGTTTAGAATTTATTAAACAATGATGCAGCGTTTTGAAAAGGCTATAATTTAATAGAAGGAAAGTGATCTGTCACTCTTTATGGGAAATCAAATTGTTTCATTTGATTTATAGCTGTGTTAATTCTCGGTAAGTGCGCTGAAGTATTAGGAAAGTTTTTTTTTAAATAAAATTTAAGTCCCGACTTCAAGATGACTTTTCCGACTTCATCTTCCCACATTTAAGGATTGCGAAATTTGCCATAAGTGGTTCCAATAATGGCTATGCACCTAAAACCTAATGCAAGCCTAAAGAAATATAATAAAATGTACGACTGCTCTTATGTTTAAGATACTAAGAACTTTAAAAATGGATGTTATTAGTTTTGAAATGCAAGTTTTTTAAACCTTTTAGAAGCTTCTCTATAAAAAGTTTCATTAAAGTCCGTTATACCGATAAAAAGAATATCAAAATTTGAAAAAATGGTTCTATGGTAGTAATATCTTAATTTAAATTTTTTTTTATTAAATTAAAGATCGTAAGAATTAATCGAAAGAATCAAAATTTTATCAAAATTCTATTTGCCGGCCGTTTTCGAGATAAATCTACTGGCAACTGAGGCCATACTGTTTAGACAATACAACGGAGAGAGACACACAGAAAGAAAGCACAAACGAAGAAACACATGTCAACAGCACACGGTTATGGTTATATTTGAACGGTCCTACATCTAGGTACCAACGCACATTGATACTTGCTTTTGCTGATCGATGGGAAGCGATGCTTCCATCAAAGCTAAGGCCGTTGACAGCGGGTAAAATCAAATTTCTGTCTCACATGTAAAGTGTGAAGGGTGTTATGATGGCAAGATCGCCATGTAAAGATGAAGTAAAATTATTTTGATGCTTCGAGTGGTCTTGGTTATGCAAAAGAACAAATCGCTTGGCAATGAATGCCTCAGCTCAGACCTCTGGCTAATGCACTCGAGGTTTTATTCAGTTGTATTTAAAAAAAAAAAAAAAGTATTTTTCAAATTCTTCTTAGCTCGCAAGCTGCACAAAAGAATAATAAAAAACGATCTTTTTTGTTTGGTGTTCTGAGAGAGAAGACAACTTTATTAAAAAATGCTATGGCTATTTATACATAATTTTTAATGTTATCGAAATCAAATCCATACTTCGATTATTGGCCCACTTACAATCGATATCCACAAGTCAGCATAATTATAAGGCTAAGGGTAAATAACCAGCTATCTTAAGTGACATAATTCACTCGGCATAATGCTTAGTTGAAATATTATGGTGCCCAAGCCGATGACCGCTGAGCAACCCATTAATGGTTCTATGTGTATGCACTTTGTTTACTTGCGCCGTTCATGCCATCAGGGTAATATGATACTTATGGTTTTTTTTTGTTATTCATTGACTACGACTACGAGTCGGATATATGTGTATCTTTTTATTACCCAGAAGTGGAAGGCAAATCAATGAATCGTATTTTGATTATTATGTAGGTATCTGGTGCTTAAGGCAATGCATATGCTGGGAAGTAAGTGTCAAGTATCGAAGTATGGTTTGATATGAAACAATTAATTAAGTGGTCGCTGGTGTGCTCCCTTCACACCACCCTTCCTGGGGAAAAAGGAGAAATCATGACAAGTCTTGATTTCTTCTTTTACGTGCCACTTGTACAATAGGTATTTGGAGATTTTTTTTTTTTGTGTTTTAATTTGCTTATTGATATATTTTTTTTCACTTCTTTTTGTTTTCATTGTGATAGATCATGTATAAGATTGTATTATTACTTATGTTACATGTATATAATATTTACGAGTATCTATAATTTTTTTTTTTTTTGTTACAATCATTCATTCATTCATACAATTTTTAAGTGACTTAGTAAATACATTTTACTTCTTTTAATTTGTTTTAGTTTCTTTTTGTTAACGTATTCTATATTCTTCTAAAAATATTACTTAGTTTCTATGCGCGCTTTACTAAAAATAAATTATATAATTATTTACATGTTTCGGAGGCACTTCCTCCCTTTTTTTTTTTTTTTTTTTTTTTTTTTTTTTTGTGAGAATATCTTTTAATTATTTATGTATCTATGTTTCCAAACGTATTTACTATATTTAGACAATCTTATAATAATAACATATACATATAAAATGGTTTTAATCGGTTTTTATGTACATTAATTTTTTTTATCACCATATTTTATTTCACAATTTACTCCTTTCTGGGATAATACTTCATATGGCCCTATGTATATTGGATCTAACTTCTTTCTACTTTCATTCCTAAGTAAAACTAGACTACCTTTATTGAAATCTGAAACTTTCGCCTTTACATCTGTATCGTATCTCGTTTTTCTAATAATTTTTTTGTCTATTAGAGTATCCCTAGCGTCTTTATGAGCTATTTGTAGTTTGTTTTTTAAATCTACCACGTAGTCTTCATAGTTGTACACTGGATCTATTTTATTGGTAAAATTGGAAGGTAGATTACATTGTCTTCCAAATACTAATTCAAAAGGTGTGTACCCTGTTCCTGAATGTACTGAAGTGTTGTAGCAGAAAACATAATAGGGCAACCAGCTGCTCCAATCAGTATGTTTTTCTGATACATAACTCCGAAGATAAGCTCCTAAAACTTTATGGGAATTTTCCAGTGCTCCAATACTTTCATGATGGTAAGCGGTAGACTGTAGCTGCTCTATTTTCAACAGACTACACATATCTTTAAATACTTTATTTATAAATTCAGTACCTTGATCAGATGCTATAGTTCCAGGGACTCCATATCTTAGAATAAAACATTCTACGAGTCCTTTAGCTACAGTATTAGCTTCTTTGTTTGGTAGTGGTATCGCTTCTATGAACTTTGTTAGTTCATCTTGAAGTGTAAGAATGTATTTTGATCCATTTTCTGATTCGTCCAAGGGTCCGACTAAATCTAAGAATATTTTATCAAAACCTGATTCGGCTGTTGAAGTTATGGTCATTGGTTGTTTTTTTGGTTGAATATGTTTATTACGCTGACATAATGAGCAGTGCTTAACGTATGTCGTCACATCGTTTTGCATGCCTGTCCAAAAATATTTTTTCCGAATGTTACGTAACATGCGATTTATACCAGCATGTCCACTAGTTGGTAACATATGATAATCATTTAGTATTAGTTTTATTTTGCAAGGGTCTGTTATTCTAATTGATTCGTCTATTATGTGCACTTTTATTTTACTTTCTTTAAATATTCCTTCTATCTGCTTCTTTAATATATTCATTTTTTCTTTACGACGGCCGTCTGATAATTTTTTTAATTCATCTTTAGTTATATAAATATTTTTAATTGATAAAGGTCCGCAAATTGTACGCACGTCCCTCAACAACATTTTGTCAAATGATGCCGATCGGTCAATAGTGCCATTCTTGGATTCCTTTTCATTATTTACTTGCGGTTCACAATTTTTCTGCACGTCCCTCAACAACATTTTGTCAAATGATGCCGATCGGGCATTAGTGCTTATCTTGGACCGATTTAAAATCAAACAATTACTTTTTTGAATATATCCTAATATTAGGCTTGGACCTACTACTCTAGTACCCTTTAATTTTGCAAAATCTTCATCCTCTTCTTTAAAACTGTTAATTATTTTTAACTCAACTACTTTCAAACCTTTTTCTGGAGGTTTTAAAAGTTCACTAATGATTTTCTCTTTTTCTAACTTTTCATTTTTGGGATTATCTTGCTTTATATCAGATTTCTTTGATTGTGCTCTTGTAGTCACACAAACGTATAGTTTTTGCAAGTCTTCTGAATTAATTTGTAATCTACTCAGAGCATCTGCAGTACAGTTATTTTTCCCTGGTGAATATTCTACATAAAAATTATATTCTTCTAATAATAGCCTAAATTTGGTTAATCGACTGGAAGGTTCTTTAAGCGAAAATAAGTATACTAGGGGCCTATATGATCGGTTAATATTTTAAAACGTCTACTTTAAATAAATACAATTTAATTAAAAAAAAAAGAATTAAGGTAGATATATTAATAATAATTACAGTGTGACTTTTTTTTTTTATAATTATTAATGAGTTTATATTACTTAGTTCTTGTTTTGTATTTTTTTTTTGTATTTTAATTAAAAAGAAAAAACAAGAAAATAAAATTTAATTCTTTCATACATCAATAAATTTACATATAAATATAAAATTCTATCAAAACATACATATATATATTTATATTAATACATGCATATATAATTACATTTCTTATAAATCTTAATGTTCACCTGCATTTTATTCTTCTGTTTTTGTATTTATAGAATGGCTTGCATCTGAATTGAGCTGTAGTTAACGCAAACTAGATACATAATTTTACTTTTTTTTTTTTTCTTTTTTTTTTTTTTTTGAGAAATTATAAAAGTTTCATAATTGCATTTACTGTTATGTTTGCAATATATTTTTTTTTTATTCTTATTATTGTTGTTTTTGAAAACAGTTTCCTGCTGTATTTCTATTCCATTTTTATTGCAAAGTGTGGGACTTGGTATCATATATTTTATTCTATTGCTTTTTATTTTGTTTTCTTTCTTTTTTATCGGATGTTGTTGTGCTGCATTCTAATAGTCGGGTTAGTAAACAAATTGGTAGTTTTAGGTCTTCCAATTATTCTGGTGACTGTTACTCGGTGCCGGCATATTGGGTGGCATCATTTCGAGTAAACACTTACGTTGTATTTCTGTAGCACTTTGAATATCTTTTAAACTAGGTGCGTTCTTACTGGAGGAGACATTTTTCTTGTTGAAAGCACCCGCATGAGCTTGTAAAATTGCCATTTGGTAAGAATACAGCAAGGGTTTGAACTGTATCATATGCCGGGGATTCGAGCCAGCCAAAGCTCTTAATATATTCTGTTGAAATACTTGCATTGCAGCGGCTGTAGCAACAGGTGAATCGCTGCCTAAACTTCCACGGTTGTAAGTGGCAAGTAAAATTCGTTGGTTCCAATTCAGTAATCTACTGAACTGGCAGGATCGCCATGTAAAGTGTGAAGGGTGTTATGATGGCAAGATCGCCATGTAAAGATGAAGTAAAATTATTTTGATGCTTCGAGTGGTCTTGGTTATGCAAAAGAACAAATCGCTTGGCAATGAATGCCTCAGCTCAGACCTCTGGCTAATGCACTCGAGGTTTTATTCAGTTGTATTTAAAAAAAAAAAAAAAGTATTTTTCAAATTCTTCTTAGCTCGCAAGCTGCACAAAAGAATAATAAAAAACGATCTTTTTTGTTTGGTGTTCTGAGAGAGAAGACAACTTTATTAAAAAATGCTATGGCTATTTATACATAATTTTTAATGTTATCGAAATCAAATCCATACTTCGATTATTGGCCCACTTACAATCGATATCCACAAGTCAGCATAATTATAAGGCTAAGGGTAAATAACCAGCTATCTTAAGTGACATAATTCACTCGGCATAATGCTTAGTTGAAATATTATGGTGCCCAAGCCGATGACCGCTGAGCAACCCATTAATGGTTCTATGTGTATGCACTTTGTTTACTTGCGCCGTTCATGCCATCAGGGTAATATGATACTTATGGTTTTTTTTTGTTATTCATTGACTACGACTACGAGTCGGATATATGTGTATCTTTTTATTACCCAGAAGTGGAAGGCAAATCAATGAATCGTATTTTGATTATTATGTAGGTATCTGGTGCTTAAGGCAATGCATATGCTGGGAAGTAAGTGTCAAGTATCGAAGTATGGTTTGATATGAAACAATTAATTAAGTGGTCGCTGGTGTGCTCCCTTCACACACATCTTGTAGATTGTATTAAGAAACTTTTGTATGTAAAGTTTAAATAAAATCGAGCATGGGGCTTTCGAAATATTGAGTTTAAAAAAATATTTGTTTTTTTAAGCCAAACAATTTTTTTTTTTTTTGAAAAGTATGAATGCACAAACTTTCGGGGAACTTTAGCATAAAAAAATAATCAAAATTGGCTGTACCGTTTTTGATTTTATCAAAAATTTTGATTTTATCAAAATAATCGTTCCAAAGGAGGTAACATTTATAATCATTAGTAGGTTGTGAATTATTTTTTTTTAATTCATACGTCACTTACTTGCTCAAGGCTTAAATTTTTGAAGTAAAACTTCTTTTCCGGCGTTTGGGGGTATAAATGTTCTATGGAGTTGTCAGTGACATGTCAAAACGACACGCTACAGCGACATGGTTTATACAATTATTGTTCGAACTTTGTTAGATGTTATTTAAAACACTTTAAAAACACACTTTATCGCCAAAAAAAACGTTCTTTTAATAGAAGAACCACAACAACTAACCTACAAAGAAATTAAAAACATAATTTCATTAAAATATCAGTTAATAAAAGCTTTTTTTCAATGAATTATGTGACCGAACAATTTATCGATCGAAAACCACTTTCGTTTATACAAAAAAACACAAACAAATATATATTTTTTATAGTTTTTATTTATTTCAAACATTAAACACTTTAACCTTAGTAATACTGATTAATTATATGCTATTTAACTTGAAAACTAAGCACTAAAATTTACAAAATACTTAAAGCGAAATATAAAAAAAAAACACTTGTAATAAACTATCTGCTTTAGTCGTTTCTGTTGTCAAATATAAACTAGCATTGCCATTTGCGAGAATTTTAAATTCGGTGTCAAAATTAAATTAGCGTTGCCTACAATTTTAAAATCCTTGGGCTCCAACACAATGAATGAGATAAGAAAAAAGAGATCTGAGAGTGATGAAACATAGTCGTTATTGTAAAATCAGTTTCAAACTATGAAAGCAGACGAGGATATACGCAATAAAGCATATTATGTATGTAGTCGTCACGTTAAGGCTAGGCGCGCACATTCAATTTTTAGTTGCACAACTGTTTGGTTGCTTATAGAACACAGATGCACTATTTGGTTGAATGTCCGCGCAGGCGTATATAATTATATGTTACACAAAATATCGAACTTATTTTAGGCAATCGTTTAGTTTGTGTCAAAACATAAACTTTTTAGTTGCTCGAACCAAGCAGTTGCGCAACTAAAAATTGAATGTGCGCGCCTAGCCTAAATGAAATTAATAAATGAAGTAAGAACAGTCGCGCACATTAAATTTTTAGTTGCACATCTGTTTGGTTGCTGAAATGAAACATAAAGCCTAGTACGCAGATCGTGACAAGACAAATTTTATCTCTACAATTTTAATCTCTCCAAATCTCGCCCAAAAGTTTGAATTTGGAGAGATAAAATCTGATTATATGTGTTTTGTAGTATATCTCTAGAACGGGTTGCCTTACAAAAGTCGTTCATACCTTTTTGGAATCTCCTCTTGATGCTTTAAAGAGAAGAGTCAGCACCTTTTACATAAAACCAGTTTTGACAAAAATCACTTTCAGAAATACGGTGGCTGTTAAGATTTTTCCGGCAAAATAATTCTTGTTGCATTCTTTTTCCTGGCAAAATTTAGTGGAGGCATTTTGTACAGCAATGGAGAAAAGTATGAATTTCGCGCGGAACTGCTCGGAAAAATATACAAGACAAAATTTTTCCCAGGAAAAAAAATTTATGGGAGACAAAATTTTTCCCGATCTGCGTACCAGGCTTAATGGCTTATTTGTTATTTTACTATATATTTAATTTATCATATGTTTCATTTTACCAACCAAACAGAATTTACGCTCCAGGCCTAAAGAATTGCGGAACGATTTTATAACAACGAAAAGGTGACAGTGAATATGTCTCGCTCTCGTTTCGTGTTTTCTTCACATTACCAATCGGACATAATTAGGCCCCAGTTATAGCTATAGTTATTTATTAAATGCATCATTGGACAAATCAGTGGAATGCTGACTTCATTTTTTTGACAAACCAGTTATAGCATTCAGTAAAAGATCTTGTCAGTGGCTGATTACAACTAGTTCTATGCATTTGAAAGGAAAACTGACATTTGAGAATAGAAAGACAATCGAACAAATTCAGTGAAATGATTGTGTTCCATCTTAAAGAATCGAAAATCAGCTATTCATTGAGATTAATTTATATCAGTGAAATAATAAAAGTGAATTTAAAAGAAAGTTCAAATCAGAATTTTGTATTTTATAGAGTGTACAAATTCTACTACTCATTGCCTTAATTTTGGTATCAATTAAAGCCATTGCAGTTTGTTTATTTGTCTTAAAAATGAGAATGAAATTATTCAATGATGCATTTCAATGATAGCTATAACTGGAGCCTTATATGAACTTTTGTCTGTCGTTTTGAATTGGATTTCAATGTCAACATCTGACAAATTTAAGCGAAGATAAAAATGAACTAAGAAACGGCTAGTATTGTATTAGTGTCCTTTCAGGATTTATGATGTGCGCCCAGTAGTGTTCCTTGTTTAACGTGGATACCTGACAATTAAGCCTTAACCCCACGGGTGGCCTACCACCATAGGAGCCAGATTTAGTCCTAGCCATTAACCCCGTCATAGCAAGCTATTTCGGTCGCAAAGTTGTGATATGTTGCAGCATATGCACACCTCTTGCTTAAAGTCGAGGTCTATCTGCACCTCTTGAATTCAAGAAAAGAATCTTGAAAACCATACGCCTCCGCATTTGGAGTAAACCACGCCATCACGATCTGCCACTAGGGGGCCGACCTTAAGATAGCAGAATAAAGAGAACTGACACACCCGAAGATGTGCACTATTGTTCTCAAAATTCTGGGCACTATCACCCGTGGTGCCAGTATAAAGCTACCGGTGGAGCCTCGCAACTTCATCAAACCCCCCCTAGGCGAAAACGGAAAAGAGGACAAGCCTAATTCCTACTCAGCTTCGGGGTTATGGATATGAATCAGTCACTTCCAGATGAGTTCCTGCAAAACTCGGGGCCTGACAACCCGCTTCAGGATACATATTGAGAAGTAAGTCGAGGGCGGTCGACGAACAACTCATGTGCATCATAGTCTTATTTAGCTCGCCTACGGCTATTCAAGGAAAGACACCCCTGTCTTTAGTTACCAGTTGGTAAGCAAGGAGAGACGCTCCTGTCTTTTGATTACCTGACGGTTCTCACGGGTGACGCCCCGGTCTTTGTTCCGAAGAACTCTGGATGACGCTCCACTTCACGCTATTAACGTAGGACGCCAGGTACAAGTACCCGGAACCCCCAAGTCTATCTAACATCTCTAAACCTTCCTGACACATCTTGACCTACAGTCCTTGACCTTTGAAGAACTCCAGCTGGGCTGAAGAACTTCGTCAACATCTGATGCATCTAACCAATCATCATCCATGCACTAACCACCGGAACCACCATCAAAATTGCTCACCACACGATCGCTTGGGAATTACGCATGATACACCCTGGAGACATGCCACCAAGCCTCATGTATACGGTAAGCAACCTTCAACAGTATTCCAGCAGCAGCACACTTCAAACAACCAATCAGACACATCAGACCACTCTCTGACACCTCTTGACCAATATGACACATATGACCTTAAGACACATAATGACACACCAGACACAGACCCCAGACCACCGGATGAGACCTAGGATCCCCAACTGTATGCCCAGTCGAAAATCCACAGTCCCACCCATCACACTACCACCAAGATCAATCAAAAGGTTCTCATTGGTCGCGTACCCCAAAGAGAACCATACCAATTTTACTTAATGCACACACACACACACCCTTTTTTCTGGTAGGACTTTCGGACCCCTAGTCATCGCAGCAACCAGAGCCCCTACGGTCCTACCATACACTACCAATCAAGATCAAATACTACGAGATGCATTAGGTTTCCGGCTAGGTCCATGTCATATCGTCTCCAATCCTGACTGTCCCTATCTCCCTGTCTGTTGGGTTTTCTTAGTTGCCTAATACATCCTGCTGAAGCTTCACAGCAGGAGAATAGACTTAAGCCCCCCCACCATCGACAAGGTGAAACCCGTCGGGGGGGGATGTGCGCCCAGCTTAGCAATCATGTGCGTTAAAAAAGCGCCATGTGTACGTCATAAAAAGCGCCAAAGATGCGGAATATGTGCGTCAAAAATAGCGCCATCCATTTTGCTCAATTCGGCAGATAGACCAAACTGGTCATTCCAAAACTATTTTGCATCATTTGTATAATTGAAACAGTTTTGAGTTCCAATTTAAACTCCTAACTTATTTTGCAATTTACAATTCGAAGAATTAAAGAAAATACTGAGTCAAAGCATGTATTTACAAAATTGAGCAAGAGTAATGCAAGAAATTATTATAATAAAATTGTTATATTCTAACTGACTTACATGTATTTTTACAATGAACATTTAAAATGTACATATATAATAGCTGACATCACTATACATTTATATTGCACTTGTTTAAACATTCATATTGCTTTATATACATATATATTGCACTTAAATTTAAACTTAAACAATTGAAAAACAAAATTACATTTTACTTGCGCACAATAATATACTTTACATTTTGAACAAGAAATTTAAAATGTAAAGTATATTATTGTGCGCAAGTAAAATGTAATTTTGTTTTTCAATTGTTTAAGTTTAAATTTAAGTGCAATATATATGTATATAAAGCAATATGAATGTTTAAACAAGTGCAATATAAATGTATAGTGATGTCAGCTATTATATATGTACATTTTAAATGTTCATTGTAAAAATACATGTAAGTCAGTTAGAATATAACAATTTTATTATAATAATTTCTTGCATTACTCTTGCTCAATTTTGTAAATACATGCTTTGACTCAGTATTTTCTTCAATGTGTTTATAGAAATAAAAACCTGATGATGTTCATAATCATGAACGAAACGTCGTTTAAAAACAATTATTGTGTTTAATTTAATTTGAAAAGGAATAAAACTGACCTACAGCCCAAAAGCCAACAACAATTTACACTAATTCATAAAGGTCATAAAACATACAAATATTCGAAGAATTATTTAAAAAAAAATGTATTTGGAAGTGGTTTTGACATCTTGCAATTTACAAGACTATATGCTAAAACTACTTTAAATTGATTTGTTTTATGTTTCCGAAAAGCTGTGAAAGGAAACTTAGAGGCTTTGCTTTTGGGAAAAGAAGTTTTACTTCTAGCGCGCGTACGTCAGTACACACACATTTTTTGTGTTAATGTGGCCTTGGCGAAATTGTATATCGCAGTGTTGTATTAATTTTGAGGTTTGAGAAAGAAATTGGCTGATTAAGTTTTTGCATTTTCCAAATAATATTCAATATGGCCCAGTGCGTAGAGAGATGGACTATTACATAAGAGATGCCGAGTTCGATCCCTTTATAAGGTTAAATGTCATTCATGTTTTAAAATTATTCCAAATACAATAATTAATAACAATTCCAATGTGATTCATAGTTTCAGGTGTCGGAAAAACGTCTTCAAAGAAATATAAATTAACTTTTATTTTCGTATTTTTTTAATTCACAAGTCACTTAATAGGTTCTGATTTAATTTTTTTTCATTCATAAGTCAGTAACTAGCTGCTGGATTACTTTCGTAAGTCACCCACTACCTTGTGAATTAAAGCCTAGCTTAAGCTAAAAAGTGACTTAACCTTTTGCAACCCTGGTTTAAATAATAGTGGTAGTTCATTTGTATAAAGTATTAACAAAATGGGTCCCAGTTTGGAGCCTTTTGGAACGCCATATACCTTACGTTTTTCTTTATTCAAAAATTGGTGTTACCTAAACCTTAATCGACCTATCAGTAAGGTAGATTTTGAGCCAGTCTGATAAATATCCTCTGATACCATTTCTGTTGAAGCTTTTGAGAAGTTTTTCTGGGCTGAGGGTGTCAAAGGCTTTGCCGAAGTCTATGAACAGGACAAGAACGTGGTGATTACGATTAAAACCTGCATTAAGTGTATTTGTAAATTCTCCTAACAGCTTTTCCGTAGTCTTTCTTTTTTAAAATCCGTATTGGTTTGGGTGCAAGATTTGATGTTTGCTTACAAATAAATTAAGTTGTTTAACACTTACTTCCTCCAAGCATTTTTCTACGGCTGGAATGACAGCGATCGGTCTATAGTTTTCGGTTTCGCTTTATTTACCTCCTTTGTAAATAAGGTGAATAATCGACGTTTTCATAAGTTTTGGATTATGCTATGGTTTATTTTGGCTTGTACAACCTGTGCAAGAATTTCGGCGTTCATTTGGAGATCAATGGTCTTATGTTACCTGCCACCAGGTTCTTTTTTGGTGTTTATATTGCTCAGAATTCGGGATATCTCTTCTTTGCTGGCCTCTTTGATGAAAATACTGTGCTATACACGAAAGTTTTCATGGTTCATCGTTTGTGTTTTAATGTTGTACATAATGCATAATGTTCGAAACTTGGTTTGCAAATCAATCCGCAAATTCTTCCACAGTACTTTCTTTACCATTAACGTTGGTTGAAAAGTTTTTTTGTATAACTTCATCGATTGAAGCTTTTTTTCTTCCCAAAAGATCATTTATCACGTCGTATTGTGCATTTATAAATTTTTGTTTATAAATGTTGTCTTTTATGTTTTGGATGTTTTTGTTTATAAAATTTCGGAAGTCGTTGTATTCGCTTCTTGGACTAATTTTCCATCTTCTATAGAACTCATCCCTTTTCTTACACAATTCGATTATTTCGCTGTTGATCCACGGCTTTTGTTTTTGATAACCATATACAGGATACGTTTTCATACCTAGTTGAGCAAAACTAACTTGGCTGCCGATGCGTTCACTAAGCCATTATATTTGCATTATCGTTTTACAAGGGATGTGGGAAAAGCAGCACCGGCGTTGTAAGACTTATGAATATCAAACCAGCACTTTAACACTTTGCTATAAGAAAATTTATTTTTGATTAAGTTAGTTTATTTTTATTTAGTGTATTTTTATTCACTAAACTAATTTCAATTTGTTCGTTAATTAATAAATTTTCTCTTTAATATAATACCTAATAACTTATTCACAGTTCTTTAACCCCGCACGAAATGCAATCAGACTTGATTCCTTACCGCAAATTGTGACGTGTAAATAAGGTGTCTTAATACACTTATACATTTCATTATAACAAAATTCTATTAAATTTATTATGAAAAATCAATGTATGTATATGTTACAATAGGTTGCAAACACTGAACCAAATCGCGTAGGTGATATTAAAGAAAATATTTTGTTAATTTTTGAAGAATCAATTATTCAAATCAACAATTTTTCATAGTACATATTTTTCTTCATTTTGAAGACTGAATATTCAAAATGAATAAGGTTTCTTCAAATGATGAATGATTGAATGATTTAGTATTTTATTCAAACGAATGAAATTTTGTCATATCTACGAAAACAATTTGTTAATTTTTGACGAAGCAATTATTACCTGGTTTCCATCGACCAGAGTCCTACTCTTAAGTATTCTGGAAAAGCAATCAAACTAGGTCTTCGAATTTCAAATACAAAGTTGAGTGACGGGCGGTCACCAAAAGCCATGTATATGTGACGGATGAGTCACAACGACACCAACACACAAGTACACACAATGTGCGACAGATGGTCCACAAGAGATGTGGGTGTGCGACAGATGGTCCACACAGGATTGCAAAACATGAAGATTTTGACCCATGTTCAACGGCATGTGTGATTTCATGTTCACACCAACATAAATTTAGTATGGCCTTCTGCCCAATTTTAAGTGTCTGGCTCACCAAGAAAAATCACGTTGCGATGTTATTCCCTTTACCCTTAATTGTCTGCGCGAAAGTCTACGGGTTTAAAATATGTTAAATTTCGCGTGAAACATCGGATCCTGTCTCATAATGTTTGTTGGGAAAATGGCATGGGATCCCATCTAACAGAATGCTTTCTTCATGTTTTTGAGTTGGGCCGGTTGGGCTGGGGACTTTATTCGCGATCTTTAATAATTTTTCGCTTAACTTTTTAGACCATTTGAAATTGACGGATTAGAACTGAACTCGTCCATTAAGCCAAGTTTGGTGTTCAAATCACCAATGTGAAAGAGACCATATATGCGTGGCTGGATTCGACAGCGGCATGCTCACCAGCGAAAAAGCCGGGTGTTGCATCCGCGACAGAATACCAACACGGACCAAAGGTCAGAAGAGGATGGCATATGTATATGTCGTGGCCGAATGGAGGAGGGAAGTTCGCCTTTTTTAGCACTTTTGAAAAAGCTACGAAAGAGCTAAGTTGAAAAAGTTTCAAAGCGAAAAATTATTATCTGAGTCGAGAAAAATTTTCGAGTTGTGTTTTTGAGATAGTCAAATTGTTGTCAGAGAAATCCCGAGTTGAGGGAATACTAAAAGGAAGATTGTTTCGTGGTACAGGAAAGCATTCTTTTTCGAGGATATAGAGCCAGGGTGAGACTGACTGGAAGAGACAGGATCCGCTGAAAAAAAAAGCTAAGTATACGTTGTTCATTGTCCAATTGTGCTTAGGAAAATTCTTATTCGTTTTGCTTTGTTTGGAGGCTATTAAGTGCCTTAGATTTACCCCGTTTAGGCTTTCGTTTCGTCCTTTGTCTTCCCGAGATTGCGGGACCAGCGACCGTTCGTAAAATTCCGTTGTTGTTCGGGAATTTTCCCAACGTGATTTTTCTTTGTGTCCCGTTGTGGCACAAAACCATTATTCTCGTTTTAATTTTTCATCTTTCATCTTTTCAACCATATTTTTTGGCCATCTGCCAATTACCAAATACATTTGTTAAATTTCTTCCTTGTTTTAGAAAAAATTCTAGGTTTTATACCTATATTTATAAAGGTTTCCCAGATAGTTTAAATAAAACTTCATTAAAATCCTATTCAGGTAATTTAAAAGATTCTTTTATTTTTCTTGGAAAGGAACTTCTTTTTTCAGTGAATTGGTTCAAAAGGTTTGTAAGTTCCTATTTAGTTCAGAACTAAAACAAAAAAACAAAAAAAAAATTACTGGCGCCCATTTTATTTTGGTACACCCTGCTTTACAATTCAATTTAATTCACTTTTTTACATTTTTTTATCGATCCCCCAATTAATACAGCCCACCGTTTTGCTGAACCCACCCCATCGCTGAGCTATCTAGGTGGCAGCATTTTTTTATGCTCCCTGTTACGAAATTCATTAAACGCGCTCATCGTCGACCTTTTGACAGTTGTCATTATTTCCGATTTTCTTCTTCGCGACGCACGCCGGTTATTGTGCAATAATTGTTTTTTTTTTTCATTAATTCGTTCGTTTTATTATTTTGTGGATTCGTTAATCCATTTGCGTTTTGCAGAGTGTTGTCCTGCCATCCTACTTATCTCATCGTAAAGTTAAATTGTCCCTCGCGTTAATAAATTTTCTTAACAAGTGGACACATTGTTCTTGTGCTGGAGAGGATGATGTTGACGATGAATCTAGCCACATTTGCTCCCGTTGCAACCCAGTTTAGCTTTGCGCCCGTCATGCCCCACATATTTCTATTGTGCCCCAGTAGCGAGGTAGAATGGGCAAATTCAATCATTTACTAAAATTAATTTAACATACTGATTTTTTTTTTCTTATTTAT
This sequence comes from Philhelius festivus, assembly GCA_963931855.1. Lineage (NCBI taxonomy): Eukaryota > Metazoa > Arthropoda > Insecta > Diptera > Syrphidae > Philhelius > Philhelius festivus. The sequence goes on from OZ007555.1 coordinate 217,592,458, forward strand.
TTTTCTTTTGTGTACTAACGTATTTATCAATTTTCTATCTAATAAAATTGTTTTGGAGAAAATACAAGTAAACACATTTTTGCAGTTTTTATAACAAGAAATCCTTAAGGGGCCCGTTATGCCCCGGCTTCCCCTATGTATGTATGTATATCAACTTAAAGCAAGAAAAACAATAAAACCAGTTTAAAAAAAGAAATCATTTTTTGAAGAAATTTTTATAAAGGATACCTACTAATTATTAACTAAATTTCAAGAAAGAAAGAAGAATGAAATTTAATCAATTTCACAAAATTTTGTGGATTTAACACCATAACGAAAAATTTTATGCATTTCTTCAAAATGACAATATTTCTTGAATATAACAAAATTTTCTTCAAAACAACGGATAGGTTTCATTGACCGTATATTGATCACCCTTTCTTCAATTCTACCTATACTTTTTCTTCAATATGACTACCAAATTTGGTTCAGTGTAGTCACAATTTTGAAAACTTGATGTTTTAAGCAGTTGAACTGGCTCATTTCCGCACTTTGTCAATTATTGAACACTTTGAACACTTAATATGCTTCCATTGTTATCCTGCATCAAGAATGCTATTCGATTTGCGAGCGAAGTTGCAAGCAAAATTGTATCACGATTCCCTTTGAGAACTTCGTTTACACTCTGGTGCAAAAAGACCATTCCTGGTGATGGAAAATTTTATTATATCACTCAGACCATAAATCCAACAGAATCTATGGCAGATTGACATATTGCTGTTCGTGACGAAATAAAGGGCTTCCGTTTCAATTGATGCTCTAGTCAGATCACGTATACGTTAAAGTCCAATTGACAAGCGTAGAACGACGGAGGCGACACGACGCCAACCACTTGACTATTCACCCATCAGAAAGGTGCTCCTGCTCATCTTTCAGTGCCATAATCTTGTGGAATTTATTACTCCTTATAGGTATAAGAGCTATTTAAATAGTTTGTCCCATGTAGAGTTATTGATAAATTTTTTTGTGTACATATGCTATCGGGCAAAAAATTTTCCAAATATGGATCGTTAATATGACGTTTATAAGCTAACGAACAGATCTTTTTCTATGCGCTTCAAGATTCATGGAATACCATCGATATGAATATCACATGAAGAGCAGAAATAGAACTTAAAAGAATTGGAACAACTGTCTCAGCTCCACGGGGTATTATGTTATTTCCCATAAAGAACGATGTCGTAGGTATATGAATTCGTAATTTTGGAATTTTCTTATGAAATTTTTTCCATTAAAAGAAAAAAAAAACTGAATCCATATTCGTTAAGGACTTGCCAACAGACCTGCTGTACATTTAAGTTGAAGATAATTTATGCAATCTTGAGAACTCACTACTACGCCGTAGCAAATGGTCTCCTTGCAAAAACTGACCCATAAATTATTAAGGTCCAGCTGATCTCAAGTCCACCGAAACTCCCATTGATAAACTTTCAACCTATTTCACTAGTCTAGGAGTTGTTCAACTTTATCTCAAACGGTCATCAAACACTTTGTCAAGTCAACTGAATCTCTTCACAAAACACAATCCATTGCACTTCGAGAGCTTGTTAGTGGAGTTGGTGGAGTTTCGCCGATTCCAAGCGATGACACGTCAAAGTCATGTTTGCCTACCAAGTCTATCATCATCTTCCATAGTCGACCGCTGTCGAAGTTGAGGTTGATGTTGAAATTGAAGTTGCTCGCGGACATAACAATGAGTTTCGAGCAAAGAAAGAGTATTTCACATCTTAAACCGGTGCCGGTGAGTTGCATTTCGGTTTTCAGATTAAGGGTGGTGGTGTCGTTGTGCCAGTGGAGCTTGTTCCATACCTCATCCATGTAATGAATGCAAACGAGTCGCGATTAATCTGGCATCGTGAAAACACAAACGACACAACAAGAAAATGAAGCATCGAAGTGGTGTTGTTGGAGCAGACAGGGGGCGGATTACGAAGGTGCACATTGACAGCGGGCCAATTTGATTAGGGAATCAACAATAACACACCGCCTCGACGAAGGAACGAGAATATACAAAAACTCTTTGACTCTTCATTTGGGATTCGGGTTCGGATTCAAATTCCGCTGGATGGTTTGATCAATTTTAATGGTTCCATTGCACCGCTGCTGGAATGGTTAATGTGACCTGGGCACAGAAGTTGTTCCGATTGCCTTTACAATATACAGCTGCTCCTGATGCCTGGGCTGTTGTGGTGCTCTTCCGCTGTGCTGGCTCGATGCTACAATATTTCTCTAATTTGCATTCGATTTGGTGTCGGAGATGCTTGTGGCGTTGGCCCGTAATGAGGATAAGGAGCTGCAGTGTGGTGCCTTTTTCTCACCTGATGGCTGGCAGCCAATTTATCGAAAAGTTCGAATTCATTATTCTTTTTGTTTCGACATTTTGAGGAACAGCAGCAGCGCGGAATTCACACTGATCTAAGAGGTTCTTCGACTTCCTTGCCGGCTTTGGATGGTGTTTAAGATTCTAATTGGATGTGTAAGCTGGCATGAGGCTGATTTTTTTTTTTTGTGTGTGTTGCTTCAGCCGAATTGTGTTCTTTCAAGTCTTCTTAGCAGTTCCTTCGACGGGTCTTATAACAAAGAAGAATGTAATAGCTTAAGTCTCAGTGTATTTTGTTGATAGTGATTTGAGATCCATGAGTGATTCATGATGTGATAATATAGCTTTTCGTTAACAGACTTATAACTTTAGAATTTTCGTTAGTGAAAAAATGTTTATTTCTTAAATTGCTGAAACAATTATGGTTTTTTTATAAGGACATGAAAGTTGTTGAAAATTTCAACCGTATAGAATGGGTGTAGCGTGTAGGCTTGATGCAAAATCAAAATCTTTCGATTTTCCTTCAAATAAGGGTACTGCATTGAAACCTCAAGCAGAATTTACTAATACACTTGCATATGCTTGTCATGCATTTGAACAGTGTATATCTGACTTTAAGAAAATCAACAGAGTCTTTCAGGATGCAGCCGAACTGTCAAACAGAATTGTAAGACACACATTTTCAAAATTTTGAAAAATTTCTCGTATTTTTTTACGGAGCTTGACTTGTCATATAAAACAGTTTTCCAAATTATGCTACGGTGGCGGCATCTGTTAGATCGGTTTTTTAGCAGTCATTGATGTGAAATCACCTTTTCAAAACTTTATTATCAAAATGAGTGTTTGTAAGTGCAAAACTGCAAACGACTGCCATGTAGAGGGCCATAGGTTCGATTCGGGTGTATTACCGCTTGCGTGGAAGTGCCAATCCTCCAAGAGTCTCTCTTATAATGAAAATTGCTGCTCATCAGCCTTTCGGAGCTGGTAGAAAATGGTAGGTTCCCTAAGTTCCTGCCAATCAGCACACAGCAATGGTGGTTGAGAATTGTTAGTCAAAACTGTAATAGGGAAGACTAAAAAAGTGGGTCTCGCAATTTTGTACTACAGCCTAAGCGGTTTGGGTGATTTTCTTTCAAATTGGTATCATTTCCAAATTTTCCCCCACAAGAATTTTTCCGTTTTTAAAACCAAAAATAGCAGTACATGCCATACAATTTTTCACGGTTCCTGCTTTTTTTAAGACCAAAAATAACAGTATCTGCCATTATGTTTTTAACTTGCGACTCATAGGTAGATACTAACGGGTGATTTTTTTGAGGTTAGGATTTTCATGCATTAGTATTTGACAGATCACGCGGGATTTCAGACATGGTGTCAAAGAGAAAGATGCTCAGTATGCTTTGACATTTCATCATGAATAGACTTACTAACGAGCAACGCTTGCAAATCATTGAATTTTATTACCAAAATCAGTGTTCGGTTCGAAATGTGTTTCGCGCTTTACGTCCGATTTATGGTCTACATAATCGACCAAGTGAGCAAACAATTAATGCGATTGTGACCAAGTTTCGCACTCAGTTTACTTTATTGGACATTAAACCAACCACACGAATGCGTACAGTGCGTACAGAAGAGAATATTGCGTCTGTTTCTGAGAGTGTTGCTGAAGACCGTGAAATGTCGATTCGTCGCCGTTCGCAGCAATTGGGTTTGTGTTATTCGACCACATGGAAGATTTTACGCAAAGATCTTGGTGTAAAACCGTATAAAATACAGCTCGTGCAAGAACTGAAGCCGAACGATCTGCCACAACGTCGAATTTTCAGTGAATGGGCCCTAGAAAAGTTGGCAGAAAATCCGCTTTTTTATCGACAAATTTTGTTCAGCGATGAGGCTCATTTCTGGTTGAATGGCTACGTAAATAAGCAAAATTGCCGCATTTGGAGTGAAGAGCAACCAGAAGCCGTTCAAGAACTGCCCATGCATCCCGAAAAATGCACTGTTTGGTGTGGTTTGTACGCTGGTGGAATCATTGGACCGTATTTTTTCAAAGATGCTGTTGGACGCAACGTTACGGTGAATGGCGATCGCTATCGTTCAATGCTAACAAACTTTTTGTTGCCAAAAATGGAAGAACTGAACTTGGTTGACATGTGGTTTCAACAAGATGGCGCTACATGCCACACAGCTCGCGATTCTATGGCCATTTTGAGGGAAAACTTCGGAGAACAATTCATCTCAAGGAATGGACCGGTAAGTTGGCCACCAAGATCATGCGATTTGACGCCTTTAGACTATTTTTTGTGGGGCTACGTCAAGTCTAAAGTCTACACAAATAAGCCAGCAACTATTCCAGCTTTGGAAGACAACATTTCCGAAGAAATTCGGGCTATTCCGGCCGAAATGCTCGAAAAAGTTACCCAAAATTGGACTTTCCGAATGGACCACCTAAGACGCAGCCGCGGTCAACATTTAAATGAAATTATCTTCAAAAAGTAAATGTCATGGACCAATCTAACGTTTCAAATAAAGAATCGATGAGATTTTGCAAATTTTATGCGTTTTTTTTTTAAAAAAAGTTCTCGAGCTCTTAAAAAATCACCCGTTATAAGGCAAGTTATGCAATATGCATTCGTAAAAAAAATCGAACTCGAGATTTTGATCAAAGTTGAAATTTAGATGATAGCGAAGACTAAAAAAGTGGGTGTAGCAATTCTGTCTGTCTGTCTGTCTGTTCGACTCCATCCTAAACGGCTCGGCCGATTTTCTTCAAACTGGGTTAATTTGGTTTTTAATTTTTTCTCCTCAGACGTTTTTTTCTTTTTTTTTAAGACCAAAAATAACGGTTCCTGCCATACCTAAGAATTTTTTTTCGAAATTTTATAAATATTTATTTTTTCTCAAAAACTGTTCGACAGATTTAAAAAAATAAAAATACAAAAAACCAACAAAAAAAGGTCACTTGAGCTTTTAATTGAATTTATTACATTTAGTTTAAAAAATCATCAAATTCATGGTAAAAGAATTCTCGTTCATTATCCAACATAAAACATTTAATTTTCAGACCAGTCCCTACCAGAGCTTTATACTCCTTATTTTTTTTCTTCAGAAAGTGATTGTGATCGATGAAAGTTTCCATCCTGGATGTTCCTCAGATATCACTGTACATCCAGGTCTAAACGATTTGTGCATCTCTTTGGATTTTTTCGCAATCGGCAATGATGTCATTTTTCCATGAAGACAAACTTCACAGGTCTTGAGCCCATATATGTAGCTCATGCCTAGCAAGTCGCCAATCTCGTCGAGAAAAAACTTAAAGGGTTGTTGTTTTCCCAAGCTTCAAGATTTGCTGTTATTTCCAAACACGCCTGGAAAGTACATTTCTCGTCCTAGTTCGGTAAAGACCTCATCGATACTGGAAGCCCCAACCATCGTACCGAACTATTTCCTGCGAATAGTTATTTTATCTGCGACACCGAACTCCGAACTATTCAAATAACTGTACCAACCGGGTTGGTGTTCGCATCATACATCACACATGCATGCATGTAGGCTGCTCTCAGCACGAGTGCATGACGTTTGTGTTAGTTTTATTGTCTACTCTCAGTTCACACTGCCTTATGACTCAAATAATAATATGGCGAAGTGAAATTTCAGTATAAATTCGGCTCTAGCGAGAAAAACCCAACACTACACCCGCTCCTTTAGTTCCAGCATGACACCACTATAGCCCTCCACAGTCATCGTCATCGTGTAACCATCGGATGCTTTCTGGATGTCGAGAAAGCATTCCATAGCGTCTGATTAGACGCTCTTACACACAAACTACATCTGCTACATATACACCCGCCACAGTCAATAGACTGTTCGATTTTTACAAAAAATGGGACAACCAAATCAATACTGCAAAATCGGAGGTTGTCTGGTTCAAGAGACCTCGTGATAGCAGATGTCGCTCAGCAACCTACAGAAACTTACATAGTTCTGAAACTTCCAGATGAATCAACCATTGCAGCCAAAAGGAACGTCAAATACCTGAGTATCAAGTTCAGCGAGTTACTAAGAAACTAAGATTCAACCCGCACTCAAAAAGTGTATTCAGAAAAGCCAACTGAGCATTCCACCGACCACATCCTTTTATGAGGAGAAGATCAGGACTAAGCCAACAGACAAGGGTACTCATTTACAAACAACTCCTGAGGCCAGTTATCAGCTATTGCTTCCCTGGGAAGCAAAGGTAATACCGCTGGACAAACACCTACTAAATTCAGCAAAGAAGCTGGGGCAGAATACCGTCAATTACCCTATTCAGCTAATGAGAAAGATGGCCACCGAGCAACGACATCCCGAGCCTATGTACCTCAGTGTGATGGAAACCCTAGAAATTCTAAATAGGCAAAGACCTGGTCAGAAGTGTGTATAAGCCTTGAGCTCTTTTGTAAAAAAATTCTCTGAGTAATTTATGGTTAGTCTACATAGAAAGGTAGCGGAGGAGAAAATAGAACAATGAACTCTACGGACTAAAAAGCAGCAACAGCCTAGCCAACAACATAAAAGTCCAACGACTGAAAGAGCTCTAAAACGGATGGGTTCTAGCTTCAGTCCGAAAGATGTTTGAACCCGAACCAGAAAGCTGCTGGGCACATATATGTAAATCGTGGTGCCCGCAAAAAGAAGGGGGCCTCAATTAACTTGTCATGCGAAACTGTCCGAACTGGCTATTGATATCTTAGTTGGTTGTAACTCAGTTCCACCCTTAACCTCATAGTTTTGAATAACATGGAAACTTAAATTCGTTATTATTCAACATAGGACTATTCACATGAGCTATTCACATGAGTGACTAACGACTGATAAAAAAAAGACCAAATGGTATTGAAAACATTTACAAGCCTAAATACTTCACAAAAACAAAATGATAGAAAAGTAATTGAAATTAATATTTAGACACTAAAATTAGCGTCATGAATTGCAATCTAATAACTACGAATTGTCAAACTCTACTCGTGTTCCACATACTCGTACCATCCACACTTCAACGAATGAATTGTTCGGGCGCATGTCATTCGCGAGTAATACAAAAAATGCTTTGTAAACGAAATGTCAAAATGTTCGTTAGTCATTTGTCGCTCTCATGTGAATTGTCCTTACTTAATGCGTTTTTTAAACTGTGGAAATAACTTGCATTAATTAATTAAAGCCAAATTCGTTTATCGTAAAATATTTTAAATTCTGATTGAAGGTACATTTAGGTAGAAAATAACCACTGGAGCCTGGATTTTACTAGTTTTTATTATTTAATAAAATCTAATTGGGGATTAAAAATCGAATTTTGTTTTCCAACTTGAGTGTGAATGCCTTTCAAAACAAAACCATCAAATTTAGTAGTTTTTAATTTAGTGCTTTCATTCTTTGGGCATCGAAGTTAACTCTTATCTCGCGATGTCTCATTATTTCAAACCGATCCACTTTCCTCTTCGATATTGTTTAATTAACCATTTAGCTATGCCTCTTAAAACACCAGTACAGACAGAGAGCTTAATGGGCTTTAATATTATTTACCACACCAACAAATAACAGTAATTATTTTATTCTTCTATTAGCCGCTAGCGATGAAATGGTCGCAATTAAAAATCTAACAAGCACTGCGCACTTCGCCAATCCTTCCAAAGTCGAGTCAAAGGAACGAATAACGAAGGTCTGCGCTGCGCAGTGCATTCCAGATGCTCGAACTCCGCAGAGTGATTGGACTTAATGTGGCGATAAGAATCCTCTTGTTTAACGTCCGACATCGTGGTCGTCGTCATCGTTTCGCTGACCATTTCAAACACATTATCCACTTCGATTTAATTCCGTTTGCGGAACATTTCGTCTACTGACCTAATTTTGGAGGTTTCATCCCAGTTCACTGACCATTGTAACAATAACGCAGAGAAGCTTTGCATGCACAAGATTGTTGTGCATTATTAACCGCACGTTCTCAGACTAATTCTCACTCACATGGTTTTAGATGTTATCGGATCGGTTCTGGAGTTGTTTTTTCCTTCTGTTTAGTTTTAAGGTTTTCCTATCAAGATCCAGCAGCATCGTTAGTGGTTATATGGAAAACGCCAGTGGCACACATAAACCCTGCCACAGCCGGCGGCGATGAAGACTACGGACGACCCTCCGATGACTTCCACGACACACTGGTATTACCTCATAAAGTTCGCTAAATTGCAAATTTAAATTTAGTGCAAACAGTTAATTTTGGAAAAATTAGGTCAACACGGTTTGTACTTTGCGCACTCTGATTCGGGACACCTGAGATGAAAAACAGTCAACTATGAGGTGAGACTTGATGGAAGGAATGTTGAGTGTGTAAGAGATTGTTTTAAATAAATGTGAATTTAGCCATGCGAAAGATGGTGGCATTCACCTTCGGACCTTATTTGCATCAATTGATTAAAAAAAAACGTTATACCTTGCTTTTTTTTACATAATTCACACGCGGTCAAGGTCTTATTGTGGGACCCTTATACTCTTGAACATAAAAATAGCACGAGCGATGGAGAGGTGTCGATGAACATTGGTCTTGAATGTTTGCAAATTAAAATACCAAGGCGGACAATGCCGAGTAAATTATTTCATAAAGGTGTTGTATTTGAGAGAACCACCAGATTAGGCTTGAGGATGAACAGATGAGCATTCCTAGACGAGGAAATCAACTGGCTACTTCGAGTAAGCATTGCTTGTGAAAGAAGCGATAAAACAAGGAAATACATGAAACATTCCGACGATGTTCAAAAGACGGGAATGATTCCATGATTGCTCTGTTTCCTATCAGTTTTCAAGCTCTGTTTTGAAATCTATCCAATAAATAAAGAGAAGTTTGTGCTGCAACTGCCCAAAGATGTGAATTATACTCGAATTTGAGAAGTATAAACGCCTTATAAGCTGAAGGCAGATGCGAGGAGATAAAAAAATTCATCTTCGGCAAAACAATAATGTGGATAAGATGTTTCAGACAAGACATCATTTATAAAAATTAGGACGAGAATCGGAGAAAAAACGGAGCCTTGTGAAGATCAGACTTGAAACCGCCCAACTACAACATGTATTGAACAATCCAGAAGTTAATTACCAATCGGAAGAATAAGGGGATCGTTGATCGCACGTATTTTCGGTAAAAAAGCCTGGTGTCAAACTCTCTCAAATGCCTTAGAAATATCAAGAGCAATAATCTTACTTTCTCCAATACAAAATAAAGATCTGTTCCACTCTTCGGTGAGATATGTCATCAGATAATTAGTGGAACGATTGCTGTGAAGCCGTATTACCGGTCATTCTGCTGCTTTAGATCTTCGAGATATTTCTTGAGCTGATGATTTATCAGCATTTCCATGACCTTAAAGAAGAGATGTTAGTGTTATTTCTCGGTAGAAAAAGGGGAGGAAGGATCACCTTTTTTAGGAACAAGTTGGACAAATGCTGTTTTCCATCTTCGAGGAAAGATTCCAGAACAATCGGGGCGATGGAAAAGCTTACGCAATGGTTTTGCCAGCGATGAAGAACATGGGGTATACCATCAGGACCAGCGGACATGTTTATACCAAGATCTCAAAAGGCTCATGCAACGGTACGAGTGCGGACTGATTTACAATCTAAAGTACAGGAAGGCAATGTTGCTGTCAGGTGTAGAGCTAGTGAGTACATAATTGCTTTATCTTAATATCTGGTCGTCTTTGTAGATGAGTGTTGAAACCGAAGATGAAGTTGAATTTTTTACGTTCTTGACATCCCTTTTGGATGAGCCCACTGTCGTACCTGGGAGAAACCCGCTTTGGAGTTGAGATCACTTGAGCTTTCAATTGAATTAAATTCACTTAAACCGAATTAATTTTCGTATTTCATATATCTTCATTGGTTAGTAACTAACTATTGATAGTTCATATCGTTCGATAGTTCCTATGGCATTTGTTTGTAGACTTGAAAAAAAAAGATAAGTAGAGTGTTTCTTTTGTTTGTGTGTCAATTCTTAAAGATTTGTTTAAATTAGCTAGTCAGTGTTGAATTTTGTCCCAGTTAATTGTGGGATACGGTTTTTCTTATTTATTCGCTAACGGCCCAATTGCGTTTTTCACTTGCGTTTCCTTTGCCTTCGGTTTTGTTCTTTTTACAGTTTAAATTTGTGAAACTTCTTTGTTCATAAAAATCGGAAAAGATCTTGGGTTTTAATCCTTCTTGCAAGGTTTCCCAAGCAAAGATCGATATCAATTAAAAACTGTTCAAAACAAATTGTAAATTTCTTTTCTTAATTTATTCAAACAAAATTCTGTGGTTCCGCTCCAAAAGGTTTGTAATTTCCTTTAATTCAAACAAAAAAAAAATTACTGGCGCCCATTTTCTTCTATTTTCTTTATTTGTAATTTTTCTATTCCAGGAACACCCTATTCCTATTTTCGATTATCAAAAATAATTTTTGATAACATTTTGATTAATCCAACGCTTAATCGACAGTTTGCTGAGCGAAGAACAAAAATTCAATCAAGTTGAAATCTCTAGAGAGAATCCAGCGTTATTTCGGAGGAATACCAGCGATTTCTTGAGAAGATTCATTACCACCGATGAAACATGGATTCATCACTATATTCCTGAGACAAAAGAACAATCAAAACAATGGAAGCATAGCGGTTCTCCTCCACCGAAGAAAACCAAGTCGTGTGCTTCAGCTGGGAAAGTGATGGCGTCAGTCTTTTGGGATTACAAGGGAATTATTTTTATTGATTACCTTGCCAAGGGCCAAATTATCACTGGTCAATACTATGCAAACCTGTTGAACAAATTGGCTGAAAAAGTTGCCGAAAAAAGACCAGGATTAGCCAAAAAGAAGATCGTTTTTCATCAGGATAATGCTCCAGCACACAAGTCGGTTTTTGTCATGGCTAAACTCCATGAACTTCGATTTTTGTACTGAACCACCCACCTTATTCACCTGATTTGGCACCATCAGACTATTACCTCTTTCCTAACTTAAAAAAACATTTGGCTGGACGCAAATTCTTCACCAACGGGGATGTGATTGCTGAGACGGAGCGGTTTTTCGAAGAGTTGGAGGAATCGGTCTATAAAAAGGGTATAGAAGCACTGGAACACAGATGGAATAAGTGCATTGATATAAGAGGAGAATATGTAGAAAAAGATTAAAAAAAAGTTTTAAACTTTATTGCGTTTTATTGGTCAGGCCGAGAACTTTTCAAACTGCCCTAGTATTGAATCATTTGAGTGAAATGAAATTGATCGAATGATCGATCGAATCATTTTCGTAATCGATTGTTGAACGATCCGATCATTTGAAATGAACGATTTACACAAATACACAGCTCTATTATCTAAGAGAATAAAATGATCAACTACATTATATCAAAATCTTTTGTGAAATCAATAAAAAGTTCAGCAGTACAAATATTAATGTTAATGAAAGTGAAAATTTCACTAGAAAAGTTGAAAAGAACGTCTTCTTCTTATTACAGAACATTACATTACATTTTACACTACTCCGTAGATAAATCTACGAAGTAGAGACACTGAAAAGCACTGGCAATTGAGTCCATCGGCTTTAGAAAATACAACAGAGAGAGACACACAGAAAGAAAGAACAACCAAAGAAAAACATGTCAACAGTACACGGTTGGTATTTGAACGGTCCCCCATCCAAGTACTAACCGCGCGACTTATGTTTTTTTTCACATTCGAGAAAATAAAAAAAACAATTTATTTTTAAACTTTTTATTTTTCACGTCTTTATTCAACTTGATGATCTTAACAACTGAACATTACAAATTTATTAAAACTTAACTAAAGCAGTTTATTAATTTCTATTTCAGCTGAATTGCAATGTCTCAAAATAATATCGTATTTCTGTACATTGCACTTCCGCTGAGAAAATTATTGCAATACGATTCTTTGAACAAACTTTATTTGTTGGGAAAAAAATTTAATTTAATTTAATTATTTTTGATTTCAGCAGAATTGCAATTCCTCGAAATAATATCGTATTTCTGTGTGCATTGCATTTCCCAATTTATGGGAATTTGAGATTTTGTCAACACCGTTGGATGCTGTGACATAACCCCTCCCCCCTTTAAGTCGAAACTCTCCTGGGTTTCGTTGTTAATTACAACTTTAATTGATTTGTATTTATAGATTGTAAACAAAATTAGAAGTATGAAAAGAATCACTATTACAATAAATGCAATTAAATATATCCAATTGTACATGATGTACTTTTTTTATGAAATTTAAGTTCTTCGATTACTTCCATGTTTTCAATTTGATTAATTACAATGTCATCGAACGATAATGTACTACTATTTTCTTTCAATTGGTTATCATTGTTTTTTATTACAAAATTTTGTGTAAATTCTTCATTTTTTCCATAATAAGTTTGATTTCTTATTTTTATGTTACAGTTATGAAAATTTATTAAATAATTCCCATTAAGGGTTATAATTCTGTCATCACATGAACTTGACAGTGTTGTTGTATTTTGGTTTTTCAGCAATATTGAATTTGAGTTAATTTCTATAGTTTCAGATTTTGTGTTCTTTATTTTATAACAATTATTTTGGTAAATACAAAGCTTGGATTCTTTTAAAGATTTTTCATTTACATTTCCATTAAAATCATAATGAGTATTGTTTAAAATTACAATTTCTTTATTTTCAAAATCAAATTCTTCAAATTTATTATTGGTAATTGGTGTAACAATAGATCGCTTAGCTTTAAGTATATCTTTAGGAATTTTTATTGCAAATATTAGTTTTTCTTTTTTATATTCTGCGGTACCTAGTCTAATGTTTTGTAATTTATATAAATCTATGTCATATTTTCTGATTTCATCTTCTGTCAAGATATTGCTGCTCATAAGATTCATTCTTGATGATGCAATATTATTTTGTATATGTTCTATGTTATCTCCTAGTATTTTTATTTTAAGTAGTATATCTAGGTAAATTAGCTCTTTATAAATTTTTTCATTATTTGTTTTAATATCATTAAATTTTTCTAGAATCTTATCCCTATCTGCTTCTATTGTTTCTTTAATTTTATTAAAAGTATCGTTAAAATGGTTATTAATTTCGATATTTTTGTTCAAATTATTAATTATGTTATGATTATTTTCATCAATTGTTCCTAAATGTTCTTCTATATCTACTCTATCATTTTCATCCATTGAACCGAAGAGCCATTTAAGTCCTGTTCCTACAACATTGATTAATCCTCTCTTATGTCTATGTGGTAATAAGGTTTTTACTTTTGTTCTGAGTAAGCTAAGTTCGTGAAGTAAAATGTTTTTGTTATCTATTTCTCCTAATTGTTTTATATTATTTTCAAATGTATCTAATATATATGTTATTTGCTGGGGTTTTATTATATGTAAGATTATGTTGTAATTATGAATGATTGGAACTTCTTCGATGTTAACTTCAGCGTATCCGTTATTGTTGTCGATTTTTTCAACTATCAGAGTTCCTTTCGTTGCGGGTAGTAGAGTCATTATTGTCAGTATCAAAAATAGTGTTGTCCAGTTGACCTGAAAATTTTGTACTTCGTTTAATGTTTGTAGGATGAATGTTTTCTAATTTTAGTTTTCTATATTTAGGTTCGTCTTTGTGTCTTAGTGCCTTATAATTTTTTACATAACCTTCTTCCTGACTTTGGTTGTAATCTTCCCTTTTTTCATTTCGTTTGTTTATAACTTTTTCTTTGTGTTCTTTCAATAATTTTTCTATTTGTTTTTTATCAACTTTTCCTTCTATTACATCTAAAGGTTTGGATTTGATAACAGAATGAATGGACTTATTATACCATTCTACGCATTTAAAAAGTCTTTCTTGTATTGGCAAATCTGACTTTTCTGTTTCTAAAACTCTAAGTTTTTCTCCTATTGTGCTATGGAACCTTTCTACGTCTGCGTTGCCTGTGTGACTATTAGGCTTTGTAAAATGAGTTTCTACTCCTTCCTGTCTCAAAAATTCCTTAACGTTTACAGAATTAAACTCATTATCTAGGACAACTAAATTTGGTTTCCCTTTGATGGAAAAATATAATCGTATTTTTCCAACGATTGCGACGCTGTTCCTATCTTCTAAATAAAGAACAACAGCATGTTTTGAGAACTTGTCAATGAAGGTTAAAAAGCTATGTTTTTTATTTATATAGACATCTAAATGAATTATCTGATTTATATCACTTGGAGTTTCAGTTATATGGAATTTTGGTTTGATAGGGTTTCTATCATATTTTGCTCTATTGCATGTGTCACAATTATTAATGTATTTTTGAATATATGTTTTTAAATTTTTGTAGTATATCAATTTTTTCAATCCTTCATAGTTTTCATTTATTCCTGCATGTCCTGTTTCATTTTTGTGATATTTTCCAATGTATCTGAATGTTTCGTCTTCATTTTCCATATCTTTTGCATAGTGGGTACATTTATAAAATTTTAAACTAGTATTAAACAATTCTATCAGCTTTTGTTGGACTTTATTATATTCGGGATCAGAGAATTCAGAATAAATCCCTATTTTGCCTGATTTCAAAAATCTTCGAAATATGTCCGTCATGAAATTATTTTCAATGTCATCTTTACTAATGAAAATCTTTCGCTTATTCCCAATGACCTCAATTTCTTTTGTTTTATTCTTTGTTAAAATGATTTGAGTGAAAAATCTGTTAACAACAGTGTCTAAAATCGGGAAGTGGTCATTTTGTTCTTCCTCTTGTGAGTGAATTGTTGCGTCTGTACTCATGTTATCATTGTCTTGTTCTGTATCTAAAGCATTTATTTCTCCTGTTTCTGAATTTATTCTCGACAAAAAATCTGCTACTTTGTTTTCCGATCCTTTGATATATTCAATATTTATATCATACTCTCCAAGTCTAAGTAACCAACGCTGTAACCTGTGATTAATATCTTTGCCCTTATGTTTGGTTTGGAGCCATTTGAGAGGCTGGTGATCAGTAAGAAGATCAAAAGTTCTACCATAAATATATGGGCGAAAATAGTTCACGGCCCAAACGATGCTAAGGAGCTCCTTTTCCGTTGTGGAATATTTTTTTTCGTGATCGTTTAGAGTCCTACTTGCATAACTCAGGGGATGATCATCCTGTGTAAGGACTGCGGCTAAAGCAAAATCGCTGGCGTCCGTTATAAGTTTGAATCTTTTATTAAAATCAGGGTATCTTAAAATTGGTGTATCAATAAGTAATCTTTTCAGTTTTTGAAATGAATCTATGTATTGAGGATCACTTTTGTTAATTTTCGTATTTTTCTTCAAATATTTTGTCATACCGTAAGCTACTTTTGCGTAATCTTTTACGAACTTTCGGTAGTAGCCCGTCATTCCCAAGAATGACTTAATTTGCTTCTGGGTTTCTGGCAGTTTAAGCTTTTGAATATTTTCTATTTTACTCATATTCGGCTTAATACCTTCTGTCGTCAGAATGTGACCCAAATACTCTGTATTTCTACTAAAAAAATTGCATTTGTCGATTTGAATTTTGAGATTATGCTCTCTCAGTTTATTGAAAATTTTTTGTATATTCGTAATATGTTCTTCTAGAGTGGTACTAAATATCAAAATATCATCTAGGTAAACGACACATATACGGTTTATATGCTCTCGTAGGACAGAATTTATAAGTCTTTGAAAAGTCGCCGGGGCATTTTTAAGCCCAAACGGCATTCTTATAAACTCGTAGTGACCTAACGGAGTTGAAAACGCAGTTTTCTTTCTGTCTTCCTTTTTTATTAACACTTGATGAAAGCCTTTGGCAAGGTCTAACGTAGTGAAATATTGCGATCTTCCTAGTTTCTCTAATATTGTTTCTATATTAGGAATAGGATATTTATCACTTACAGAAACTTCGTTAAGTTTTCTGTAGTCGATCACAATTCTCCACTTTTTCTCACCAGAATTATCGATTTTCTTGGGAACAATCCATAATGGTGAGTTGTACGGGGAATTACTTTCTCTGATAATACCTTGTGCCAACATTTCTTTCATTTGCCTGTTAATCTCCTCCTCATGAATTTGAGGATACCTATATATTTTAGAATATATGGGTTTTTCTGTAGTAGTTATAATTTCATGTTGAATTTCATGGGTGTGGGTAAGTTTATTACCTTCTTGGAAAAACAAATCTCTATTTTTATTAATAAGATTTTTCAGTTCCTTTTTTTCTTCTATATTCATATCCTTTCGTTCTAGCTTTTCTAATGTATTTTGGTCAATTATGGATTGTTCTAATGAATTTATTTCTTCATACTTAAAAGGGCAAGAATTAATAAATTTTATTTTTGCATTATTTATTTCTAAGTAATCCTCTTCTAAATTTATAATTGCTTGTAGAGGTTTAAGAAGATTTTGACCTATAAGTCCGTCGAAATTTTTATTATAAAAAGGTGTCAGTTTCCAGCTCATAGAATTATTTTCGTTAAATTCCATTGGTAATGGTGTTATTATTTCTTTGTCTATTAAAGTTTGTCCACTAAGTGTGCTAAAAGAAACAATGTTCTGAAGTTTTATTCGTTTATATTTGGGTAGTCTATCTGAGTTTAAAAGTGTGGTTGTTGATCCTGTATCAATAAGGCATCTAATTTTCTCTTTCCCTATTGTGAGTTCAACTATCGGTAGACATGATGTGGGGCCTCTGATTGAAAATTTACTTCATCTGAAACGGTTTCAATATGATCTACCTCCATTGGGGTGGAATTGGAATTCTGTCTCCTATCATAGTTGTTATTATTTACTCCACTTTGTCTTGATTGTCTAGAATTTGAATTGTCGTTGTCCCAATTTCGCCTATACTGCCTGGAATAATTATCTTGTCGAAATGGATTCTGATTTGTAGTTTCTGGTTTAGGATTGTAATTATTGTTCTGACTGTAATATCGTGAGTTTTGATTTGAATTTCTATTGTATCCTGATGAATTTTCCCTATAATTGGCTTGCCTATCGTAATGCCTCAATATTCCTGTCTCTTCAAGTGTATAATATGCGTCTCGGAGTGTTTTTATGTTTCTACTATAAATAATACTTGATAAATTTGGGTTAATACCATTCAAAAAAATTTTTAATATAATTGATTCATTTGAATCGGGAGCAAATTCACTAGGTTTTGTATCATCAAATTCATACTTAGCGTTTAACTTGTCTAGAATATTTCTTAAATTATAATAATATGCACTTACAGATGTTGATTTGCATGTAATTGCAAGATGATGTAATTTATGGTAAGTGTCCCTTACACCGAAATTCTTCTTTAACTCGTTTTTGATGTTTTCCCACGTTGGATTGGGTCCCAATGTTCTTATGCACTTTAAGGCTGCCCCCTGGATTTTGTTGAATATGTATCGCTGGTATACAAACTCCTTTAATGCTGGGTTATCGTTGAAAAGTGGGAGTATTAGCTCCGCTTCACGAATAAAGGATGCTAAATCGTATTTTTCATCTCCGTTGAACTCCTTTATTTTTGCAGCTTCTTTAATGAGCTCGCTGACTGGTATTCCACTATTTTCGTTTGCCATCTTGATTGTTTTAATTTCTTCAATGTCGTCACTGTCGTCACTGTCTCGATTTCTTGTATTATAAGTAAACGATAGAAATCTCTCACTTTTGTTTTTTTTATCAATGTTTTTTGGCATTTACAAAACGTATTTAATTTAAGCTTCGATTTTTTTTTTCACTTGGTGTAGGTCTTTGTATAGGTATACACACAAAAAATTCTTCAAGAAGAGAAACAAAATTAAGTCACCGTGTAAAATGATTGATTTTATTGTCTTTGGACAATAATATTTATATATTTTTTTTTTTCTTCTTAATAGGAATAAACTAATTTCACTGTCTTTGGACAAAGTGTTTTCAATTCACTGCTTAAGAGGAATTAGGGTCGCCGTTATTATCTTTAGATAATAAGTTCACTTCTTTGGAAGGAGATTCGATTTTATCATCTTTAGACAATAAAATAACCGACTGCGCCACTTATGTTTTTTTTCACATTCGAGAAAATAAAAAAAACAATTTATTTTTAAACTTTTTATTTTTCACGTCTTTATTCAACTTGATGATCTTAACAACTGAACATTACAAATTTATTAAAACTTAACTAAAGCAGTTTATTAATTTCTATTTCAGCTGAATTGCAATGTCTCAAAATAATATCGTATTTCTGTACATTGCACTTCCGCTGAGAAAATTATTGCAATACGATTCTTTGAACAAACTTTATTTGTTGGGAAAAAAATTTAATTTAATTTAATTATTTTTGATTTCAGCAGAATTGCAATTCCTCGAAATAATATCGTATTTCTGTGTGCATTGCATTTCCCAATTTATGGGAATTTGAGATTTTGTCAACACCGTTGGATGCTGTGACATAACCCGCGCAATGATGCTTGATTTCGCTGATCGATGGGAAGCGATGCTTTCATCAAAGCCAAGGCCGTTGACATAAATAATTATATCTATTAAAAAAGTCTAAAATTGTTTTTTTTACAGCTTTTTTAAAATCTTGATATTTTTTTTCCAAAAAACTGCAAGCCAACATAAATTTTCAAAAACAATTTGTTTATACGTATAACTTTTAGGTGCCCCTCTCTTGCGAGTCTTACTATACGCTACTTACTGAGTAAGGTTAAATTTGAACCTTCCTTAGCTGAGAACGGGCCTTTATGTTGGCGATTTCAAAATTTACTTTTAATATTCAACTCTTGATTGTGAAGAAAATTTTAAAATGTAAAATTTTGCGAAATTTTTGAACTCGGTAAAAAATTGTAAAGAATCTCGATTCCTCCCAACAACACGCAAACAGTCACGAACTTTTGCTCCGTCAAATTTTATTAATTTTATTTGTATACATGTGGGGTTTTCTAAAAAAAATTTGTCTTCTTCAACTTTCTCCCGCTAAACCCCCAGCGAAATCGGTTTAAGTAATTTTTGAATGAGATTAACTATAAAATATTACGACAATAATCTTATTTTCTTAGTTTAGTAGTTCAAAGTTGTAGAAAATAAAATTTCTAATAGATATTCCCATATACATTCTTCGTCTTAGTTAAAATTGAGCGAGTTGTTTAAAACAAACACACAAATTTACTTAAAACTGCAAATGGCGCCCAACAAAAATGAGCTGGAATTCTAAAAAGTATGATTTACACGCAGACTTCTTATTTCGACCTACTTTTTTAATCATTCCCACTGGACTTAATATGAAACGTTGCGTTGGGGGAAGATCTTGTTATTTTAAATAAACATTTACAGAAGAAAAAGAATATGGCCGCTTGAAATCGCTATAAATCCAACATAAACTTGGTATAATAGTTGTTTTTGATTCGGTAGAAAAATGTCATTACCTGTTGATGGAGCGAGTTCTCTTTAACCTGCACGTATCGTTACCATAAAGAACCCCATTTTTGAAAAGAGAAGTCTTGTTATATGTAACTAAAACTGCAAAATATGCTATCTCTAAGAAGATACTATGCTTCAAAATGATGCCCTGTAAGCTAAATCCTAAGTGATTGATAGGAAATCCTTTCCAACTGCATCGAACACATTCAGCGAAAATCCGATTACCCATAGTGCTACCGTTACACAAATTAAAATGATTGAACATTCCTACACATATACATTGAATTGAAATCCCAAAAGAAAGTATTCACCACGGTGAGGATGGCGATGCGATGACGAAGCCAAAGACGACCAATATAACAATCTACCCAACCATGATGGTCAAGGTCCATGACTTATTGTTGAAAGAAGAAATCAAAATTCCATTTGCGGTCACATGGAAGATTCGGACTCAATACAGAGTCCTGCGCACAGAAGTAATCGAATCTTCGAAGTAATGGAATTCTTCTGTCAAATCAAGTTCGAGTGCAGAAACCGCCAATTGTTCTGATGGCCAACTGGTGCTATGTGTTGCAAGGCTTATAAATATTTTCCCTAATGAAACCAAGAACAACATGGAAGTTGGAAGGTCTAGATATTTTACACAGAAGAGGTGAAGGTAGGTGCTGCTTCACATTACAAAAAAATCCATTTGATCGCGTAGTGGCGTCTTTGGTTACCCTTACCAATATAGCGTCAGGAACAACATTGTGATTGTGATTCACAGCAATTTGACCTTACGAGAGCGAACGGACGGAACGGACGGAACGGACGTACGAACGAACGAACGGACCAACGGAACGGATAGATAGATATGAGCTATAAGATTGGAGGCCGGCTTAAATGATTTCCTCATTGGACAAGGTTACCCTCCCGAATCGGAGTGCGCGCCGTGATTTTCGTCCATTTGCGTAGCGCGAACAGCACCGGAAAACGGTGCTAATAATGACTGCAGCTTCAGGAGGATGGGTGATGCGGTGGTGGTGGTCTTTATGATTCTTTATGGACTCTTTTTGATCCTCCTCGCATTGCCGGATTCCGAGAGGCAGGAACACAACAAAAGATGATTATAGGTTTTGCAACTGGTGGTCAGCTGGCACGCAAGGTATTGTTCTAGGTACGCTGGCTGTCGAATCTCCGATACTTATCGACGTAAATATTTGCTTATTTCATAATAATTGGCAATTGAATGTCGACTGAGAGTGCGACGACCAAAGGCTAGAGGCAGACCAAGCGAGGGTTTTATTTTTGCAGATACTGCTGTGTGGTTGGGAATGGCATGATGCCATTTGTAGCTGCAAGGCGAGATATGGCAAAGGAAAGTAAAAGACACGAATGCGAAATAAATTGAACAAATACTTTTTTTTTTGTTTTTGGTTTTCCAAGACCGTTAAACTTTTCTAAAGTGAAGAAAGATAGTTTTGAGATATTGCGATGGAGATGCTTTTAGTTTTGTTAATGGCGTAATAGAATGCAAATGTCATGAATCATTTAACATGAAACATTGTAAGCAAGGAATTTGTGTTAAGGCTGTTTTGAGATGAATGATATGGGCTTATGTTAATATACATACAGTTGGGATTTCTAAAAAACAACTTAAAGGTTTAATTCCCAAGAATTTCATTAATGCTTAAAAATATATTATTTTTTTAAACTTAAAACTTCTGAGGAGATTATAGTAATGTAAATTGGTAATTCATGTATGCTAAGATATGAAATCTAGTGAAGAATTCCGGAACTTATTTTACATCATTGTCACATTAATAGATTTTACGGTAAACAAAATTGGAGCGTTTTTCAAACTAAATGTCTCGGATTCGATCATATGTGGCTGATCTTTTTCAGGCTACAAAAAGGACAGTAACTAGATTACTAAATATGCGACATTTATCCAGTGAGCTCTAAATGGGAACGACAAAGCTTTGTTGCAAACTTATGGTCGTTTTCTCAAAGTGCGCAAGCAGAATATTGCAGTAGGTTTAAATATTTAAAAAAAAACATTATCTTTAACATTGAAAATTAAGATTATATTTTATCAAAAATTTGCCTTTTCAACCCATTTATTAATTTAGAACGCACTTGAATGCATGAATACCCTTAAAATGTTTAAACACAGTTTAAGAGAATTTAAGAGGAGATACCGATACACATAGTTTCTAATGTTTGAATATCACAAAGAGAGGGATATATTGAACCAGCTCAAGCATTCCACATTCGTGTCATCATCATCATCGGCTCGACAACCGGGTTCCGGTCCTGGCCTCTTTCAACAAGTCTCTCCACCTATCCCGGTCTCTAGCCGACGCCATCCAGTTGCGCACCCCAAGGCTTCGGGCGTCCTGGTCTACGCCATCTCTCCAGCGCAAGCATGGTCTACCACGCTGTCGTCTACCATAGAATGTACCACAAAGAACTTTCCGAGCAGGTTCCTCTTCGCTCATGCGAGCTAGGTGCCCTGCCCACCGGAGTCTACCGAGCTTAATTTTTGTCACGATATCTGCTTCTAGGTAGATTGCGTACAATTCATGATTGTACCGTCTCCGGAATCGTCCTTCCTCACATATGAGGCCAACAATTCTCCTTAAGACTTTTCTCTCGAACGCAGCTAAGAGGTTGGAGTGCCTTTTGCTAAGCACCCAAGTCTCAAATCCATATGTGAGTACTGGCAGGACCATGGTCCTGTACAGCAGCAGTTTTGAAGTTATGGTGAGATTTCTGGATTTGAAGAGCTTTGACAGACTATAGTAGGCTCTGTTGGATTTGAGAAGCCGCCCGCGTATTTCTTCTTCTAAATTGTTATCGGCTGCTACTATTGACCCAAGGTATTTAAAGGATTGCACCACTTCAAATTCCTGCTCCGCAACCTTGATTGTTTGACCAACTGTTCCTCTCGCATTCGACGCCACCATGTACTTTGTTTTACCTTCACTAATGTGCAGCCCCAGATTTTGTGCCGCCTGCTCGATCTGGATGAAGGAATCGTGTACAGTTTGTTCGGTTCTTCCGATGATGTCGATGTCGTCTGCGTAAGACAGTAACTGGCTGGACCTGTTGACGATGGTCCCTCTTGTTGCCGTGCCAGAGTCACGGATTGCTTTCTCCAACGCCAGGTTGAAGAGGAGGCAGGCCAAACCGTCCCCTTGTCGGAGTCCATTAAAGATGTTGATTGGTCTGGATAGCAATCCGGCTATTTTTACTTGGCTTGTTACGTTGGTCATGGTCAACCTACATAGTCGTATCAATTTATTTGGGATGCCGAATTCTCTCATGGCTTTGTAAAGTTCTACCCTGGCTATGCTATCATAGGCGGCCTTAAAATCTATAAACAGATGGTATGTTGGGATGTTAAATTCTAGACATTTTTCCATCGCCTGCCTAAGGGTAAAGATCTGATCAGTTGTTGATTTGCCTGGAATGAATCTACACTGATATTGTCCGATAACGGTTTTAGCGTATGGGGTTATCCGGTCTTGTAGGATAGAGGAGAGTATCTTATAGGCAGTACTCAACAACGTGATACCTCTATAATTGCTGCACGTTGTGACATCTCCCTTCTTATGTATGGGGCATATTATGCCTTTTCGCCAGTCTTCTGGCATTTCTTCCTGCTCCCATACGTGCACTATAATATCATGAATTGCTTGACGTAAGGCTGGCCCGTCGTGATGGAATAATTCGGCTGGTATGCCATCGGCTCCCGGGGCTTTGTTCTGTTTAAGCCGGCCTGTAGCCTTCTCAACCTCTTCTATGCTTGGTGGCGGCAACATAGGGTATTCTTCTTGAAGTAGTGGAGCCTCCACTTCTGCAGTGAACTGACCATTTAGCAATTCATTAAAGTACACTTCCCATCGCTCCAGTATGCTTTCAGGATCGGTGATCAGATTTCCCTCTCCGTCCTTGCAGTATGTGCAGCGTGGTGTGTACTGCGTCATGTTTCGGACGGATTGGTAGAACTTCCGCGCCTGGTGCGGACCTCGCTCTCGGCTGTTTTCTATTTCACAGATTAGGTTCTTCTCCCAGGCTGATTTCTTTTGTCTGTGAAGCCGTTTTTCTGTTCTTCTGAGCTCTTTATATTCCTCTTCGCGTGCCCGCGTTCTATGAGATTGTTGCATTGCTCGGTACGCAACATTCTTACGTTCAGGCGCTAGCTTGCATTCATCATCAAACCAGTCGTTCCGATTTTTACGACTGCTGCCTAAGATGGAGTTGGCAGTACTAATGACAATATTCTTAAGGCGTGTCCACTTCTCATTTACGCCCAGCATACTGGCTCCAGGACTTACTCTCCCTAAATCAAGTGATTCTAGGGCGAGTCCTAACGCATTACCAAAGGTGTTACTGGTGTTCTCATTGCGCAGGGCAGCCGTGTTGATTCGAACCTGATCGGCGGATGCAATGCGTCTTCGCCATACCAACAAGATAGTGATCCGAGTCGATATTGGCACCTCGGTACGTTCGTACCGTTATCAAGTTCGAGTAGTGGCGACGGTCTATCAACACGTGGTCTGTTTGGTTACGAGTGACTCCATCAGGTGATACCCAGGTGGCTTTGTAGATATCTTTACGCGGGAACCTGGTACTCACAACGACCATGTTTTTCGATGCTGCCAATTCTAAGACTCGAAGTCCATTGTCATTAGTGTTCTCATGCAAACTATGGGTGCCTGCGTAATGCCTGAATACCGGCTCCCGACCTATTTTTGCGTTCAAATCCCCAAGGATGATTTTAACATCATACCTTGGACAGGCATTGAGGGCCCTCTTTTTCTTCGTCTGAGGACTCCTCCGTAGGTCCGTGAACGTTAATGAGGCTGATGTTCGTAAATTTGCCTCGCACGCGAAGGGTGCATAGCCTTTCGCTTATAGCGTTAAAGCTGATGATGGTAGACTTCATTTTTTCGCTGACTAGGAAGCCTACCCCGAGCACATGGTTTTTTGTATGACAGCTATATTATATGTCATATTCTTTCTTCTGTAGAACACCATTCCCTGTCCATCTGATTTCTTGAAGAGCTGTTATGTCAGCTTTATGTTTTGACAGGGCATCGGCTAGCTGCTGAGCAGCTCGAGCTCTATAGAGCGATCGTACGTTCCATAAGAAAATTCGTAAATCGTTTTTCAGTTTTCGTTGCGTTGGTTGTCGTCGTGTGATCAGTCCGTTTCCGAGGTTTGTTGTCGGTCTCGTAATTCATAAAGTTTTACGGGACAGGGAATTAACCTGTCGCCAACCTGAGGAACCAGCCTGATCATATTAGCCAAACCTTTTTAAAGGCTTGTTTCTAGCGGCCCCCACGGAGAGGCTATGATCAGACTTCCACCAGTCCCGAATAGTATGTATGTGAAATTCATGGTACGAATATGAAATTATGCGAAAAAAAAAATCTCAAAATAATTGGAGTATTTTTTTATAATATCTTTTTATAAAATATTTTAAGAACAAATTTTGGTACGCCAGTTTCTATTTTTTTTTTTTTTTTTTTTTTAACTATGCAAACTTTATTTAATGTTAACTCTGGAACAACACAGGGTAGCCATTTAGGCACCACACTTTTTATTATATTTAAAATTGCTTATCATAGGTGTAGGAGAATTCGAAAAGTATCATTTCTGCAGAAGATTTAAAAATATTTAAAACAATTTCAAATTCTCATGATTGTGAAGTGTGAAAAGTTGCAATATGATCTAAATTCTTTTTTACCTGGACTGTTTATATGTAAGTTGACTAATCTTAAACTAGTATGGGTTTTATTAGCTCATAGGGGGCCTAACTATATACAGTGACTTAAGTTTAATTATTTTTATATAAAATTTACATGACGAAAAATAAAATTTAAAAGGTCGGTTGGCTGTATCGTCGTCAGGGTGTTCATTTCCGGTTGTCAGTGGTGATTTTTGTGGGTTGTGGGCAGGGTGTTTTAGCCGCGGTGGTAGGCTGACCCAATGTCAGCGTAGAACGAGACTACTTGCTCGTTGTCATCCAGAGTTTCCATCACACTGAGGTACCTCGTTTCGGGATGTCGTTGTTCTGTGGTCATCCTTCTCATAATCTGATTCGGGTGGTCGATGATGTTCCGCATTAGTCTCTTCGTTGAATGAACTAGATATTTGTCCAGTGGGATTAAATTCGCTTCTGTGTAGAGATGCTTGTTCCTGTAGTGTTTCTGTCGTTGACGGTCGAAGTAAAGTCCAGTGCAGATCCTCAGTATCTTCCTTTCGAATAGTTGAAGTTCCTTCATAGCTGTCTTCGAGATGGAAGACCAGACTGAGTAGCAATAGCTGATCACTGGTCGTAGGAGCTGCTTTTAGATTAATATCTTTGTCGATTGGGTAAGACCTGATCTTCTTTTCAGCAATGGGTGCAAAACGGCTGAAGGCCCAGCTGGCCTTTTTTCAGAACATTTCTTGAGGGCAGGTTGTTAAACCTTAGCAACTCGTTGAAGTGCACTCCCAGGTACTTGACGTTTAGCTTTGCCACTATGGAGGATCCGTCAGGGAGTTTTAATACCAGATTTCTGCAAATTGTTGCGGTGCGAATGCCTCTACGAGTTGAAGGTCTCATGAAGCAGACAAATTCCGATTTGGAAGTGTTGATTCGGATGCCCCATTTCTGGTAGAATTGGAAGAGTCTGTTAATGTGGGTTTTTACTTTTTGGATAGCGAGTAGTGGTGACATTGATGTGGTTTAGGTGAGCGAGTCATCAGCATACAGAAGGTTCTCGCATCCAATTGGTGAAGGTTGGTCTGAAGTCATCAAGTTGTAGAGGAAGGGGCCTAGTTTTGAGCCTTGGGTGACTCCATCTCCGATGGTCTTCATGTTTGACTTGCAGTTATGAACGAAAAATTTCCTGAAAGATAGGAAAGAAAAGAGAATTTTTATTAATGGCGGAGATACTTGCATTAGATGAAGTTTTTGGATTAGGCCCTCTATCCACACGCGACACGATTACAGTTGAAGGCTGTGATGATATCGTGTTGGAATTTTACTAGTGGAGGCCTTAAGATATTGCACGGTTTCGGCCTCGTATCGACATACACCTTCCAATTTAGGTATTCCCAAAGCAAAAAAGCTGGAACCTTTAAATAGGGCGAACGTGCTGGACGTTTAAAACCAAAAAACAGATATTAGAAAAGAGATTTTATACGATCACCAAAAATCCATAGTTAAATGAGCTGTATAAGCCCGATAGAACCATTTGTTTTTTATTTTGACTGATCCGTTGTGTTTTCCAAAAAAAATCCGTTGTCTAATTTCCAAAATGCTTAAAAGACTACAATTGCAGATGTGTAAGTAACTCATTCGGGAGCCAAGAGCAATTATTCTCAATGGAATAAATACTTGTATCGTTAACAGGACAATTTAAGTAAATCCAAAAAATTCTTTTTGCGAATACGGCTGTAAGGAGGGTATTAGGTTGAGAGAGTTGAGCTTCCAATGCTATATGGGAAACTCCACTAAGAAAACCGAAAAAAGTACCGAAAAGCCAGGAATACCTGTAATGGTACCGAAGAACGAAAGCTCTTAAATGAACGGCAGTACGGCTTCCGGGGCAGTAGGTCCACTGGTGATCTGATGGTATATCTCACCGAAAAGCTTAACCAATCCTTACATCATTTTGGAGAAATAATAAGGTAATTGAACTTGATATTTCTAAAGCATTTCAGAGAGTTTGGTACGTAGAACTCTTATCGAAAATGCGTGCATTTGGTATCGATGATTCTCTCCTTCGCTGGATTAGAAATTACCTTTCTGTTTGTTCAACTCGAGTTGTTTTGGACGGTTTTAAGTCTGATAGTCAGAAAACAAATCCTGATGTGCCCTAAGGCTCCTTTTTGTCACCAACACTCTTCATTCATTTTCATCAATGATCTTTTGTCTGAAACTTCTAATGCACATTACTGTTTAGCTGACGACAGCACCCTCAACTTTTGATACTCGTTTCCAGACTCTTAAACCTGTTCTCGGAATGTGGAACTGAAACCGCAGCTTTTGCTTAGCTCATTAGATTCAGGTCGCGATAGCATTATACGATGGGAATTAAAGATCGTGTGGAAAACACAAAGTTGTCTTCTGTTGGCCAAGCGAAATAAAAAACAGAGCGAAGTGCTTAGGTTTTCTTAAAAGATGCAAGACATTTCTTCCCCATCTGATCTGGCTACGATCTATAAGGCATACATCCGCCCAACACTTGAGTATAACTTTCATACCAGGGTTGGTGTCACCATAACTCATTTGAATCTGTTGGATAGAATCCAGAACAGAGCCATAAGACTCATAGAAGACATATCAATTAAGGAAGCTTTTGTCTATCTTGAACACGCTTTTTCTATCAACAATGTTCAATTTAACAAACCAATAAACGTCCAGCTGGGAATGCTCATCAGTTTAACCTTGAGCTAAACTTCAAATACAGAGCTTCTTTATTTAGCCGCACCACTAGAATGTGTAATACTTTAGCCTTCTCGATTTGTTCCCCTCAGTGTGATGTACAAACTTTCAAGACCAATATGCATCGACATCTCCTATTACACCTACAGCACCTGCAAAACTTCTAAGTTCAATGCAGTTCTAATTGATATACATTTATCGCCAAATTTGAAATGAAAAAATAAAAACAAAAATACAAAGCCAGCTGGAGGCAGATTCGTTTTAGCAAATTAGTTTTGCTCACTTAAACGCCACTGACTCCTATATCTGTCCTTTCATATTCTTAGAGACAGCACTTGACCTCAAAATGATTCTTTTATTGAATTATTTCGTGAGAACTATTTTTATTCCCCATGAAATAATTTCTGCCAATCAAGCGAGAAACCTTGACTAATTCTCCCGCATCTGGAACCAACCACAAGACCACTTTCATTCCTTCCATATAATTTGCCACCATTGAATCAATTTTCCATTAAAATCATCTCCAACCAATAATTTCCCCTTCAATGGACTTGGCCGACAACGACGACGACGAATCTGCGACGGTAGGTGGCGGTGGCACGTTGGATTATCTTAAACTAAACCTCTCCCTCTCTCACTACCTGTCTGATCTATCATTATCTCCATCAACTCTTGCGACCATCAGAACTCAATTGAATTGCGAATGACATCGCGAATATGGCGACCTCTGGTGAGACTGAAATCATAAGCCCACTCAAGCACTTTCATTTTGTCAAATGATCGCAAATGTCATGTTGATTGCTCAGCTGGACATGTTACCACTTTGCTAGCTTTGGTTAGTCCTCCACCCACCATATGGAATTCCAGCTTCTGTGTGTCTGGTCTGTGTGTACCTAACTAGCCATCATGGGAACTGGGTTAATTGAAAAAAAGTTACCTCTTGCACTTTTACTAAAATTGTCGTGGCTGTTGTGACTCAGAACGTGCGTTCCAACTTCAAACATACTTCCAACTTCAATCGCATACATTGCGGGATCAACGAAGGTTAAGAGAGAAATTCGCAAAGCCATTGCATCCCCATGGGATGACCTTATACTAATTCCAGATACTGACACGGATCCATCTTAATTAAGTGCAACACTCGACGAGAGATTGTACTAAAATTTAATAGCAAATTCGTGTATTTGCCTTCAGAAGTGGAAACATTGTGCTGGGAGTCTTTGGATTTGTGTCGATTCAATGGATGTTCCGTACAGTACAGGTCCTAGCCAAATCCAGATGTGTCTTTGTTTCTGCTTGATTTCATTTGTTTTTTTATTTTCGTTTATTTTTAATTAAATTCAATTAATTATTGACACATTTCATTACTATTCCATTACACATTGCGGAGTCGAGGACAGATGAAAAGTCGTCGGTATGCTTACCATCGGTGCACGCGGCTTGACGACAAAATCGAAAAACGTGAGAAACTTTATCTTTGGGATAAAAGTTTTCATTGCTGGATTTGGTGATAGAGAGTGACTATAGAAAACCGCCAGAGGGCGCTGGTTAAATTGTTCCCACTGTGTTTTTCCAGGTTAACATTTGACGTACAAGTGTTATTACTTATTAAGATTCTTTTTGTATGAGTTTCAAAAGGAGTGGTAGTCAACTATCCTGCTGGCGTAACTACGAGACCACTTTATTCCTTGCCCCACATCCGCTAACTACCATCAGGTCTGATCTTATAGGCATGGAAAGTATATGATACTGCCCATTTGACACTCTATTGTTGCAGGAAAAGTTAAAACCTGACTCAGAAGCCACAAGGAAATTTTTATTGAAGCGCCTTGGAACTATATGAAACCTGAAACCGCTCCTGCAGCCAGGACACCATCTCCGAAAGTCTCTAATAAACTCAAATACCCGTTTAAATAGGGTTCACAGTTTTTCTGTGTCGGTTCTGGTTCTTTGACGGTCGGTCGTTTAGTCTGCCATGCTGCCATGTGACATTCGAAGGGGAGTGGGGCGGTCAGGATTGAGGAATTGTGAAATTCTAGTGTAAATCGTGTTTTTGATTCCGCCGATTGTATACATACAGCAAGTTGGTTCGGGGTGTAAGTGGGTGGTTTGGAAATAATTAAATATGCGGACGACAAAACGTTCCTTTTTTGTCGGCTTGTGCTGGTTTTTTGGTATTTTTCTGGATCGTGATGCAATTTTTTTCTATTTTTTTTTTTATTTTTATTTAGCTTATCTTTTTGGTGTGACGTCTTGTCTAGGGGGCTTTTGTAAATGTCTTTAGCTTGCGATTCATTACGTTTCATCAAATACGGAAGCAGATTGAATACACGAAATGTTAACGCCACCGCTGCCATCGCCATCGCCGCGTTGCTGTTAAGTATAACAACAAAAACAACCAAGTTGAGGTCTAGGGGTGACCCACATTTTTTGGGTGATTTTCGTGTGACATGAGACATGTTTTGCTGGGGTCTTGTTGTATTGTGTGGTGTTTTGCAGTCGGGCTATTTGCAAATGAACCTACTCTAGCCATAAACTAGAAATTCCTTGGCTAAGTTGTGTGGCCTTAAAGTTGGTGGCAACAATACAAGTTTTTAAAATAGATATAAGGAATGTTGTTAAAAAAGTAGTTTGTAGCTACAAATTTTTTATTTGATAAATAGAGTCTTGAAGAAAAAGAAATGTCCATTTATTTTCTTCGAGACTCTTTTTAACAATTAAAAAAGTGATAGGTTGAAATTGTAGAGAAAAAGGAAGGTGCCATGCATTTATCGTTTTTCGTTGGAGTAGGTCCTTGTTAAATAAATATGCATTCTCAAAGGAACCTGTGATTAACACAGAGCCAGCGTTACGAAAGAATAATACCTACACTAGAACTTGGGAGAAGAACACATTTAATGAATGTTATTTTTTAAGGGATGGTAAAATGCAGCTGACTGAAGTATTACACATTCGTGTAGTGTGGTTAAAAAGAGATCTCTCTATTTGAAAGTTCGCCGAAAATTGGGCTCAAAAGACAACCTTTATATTTTATATAAATTTTCCAATTATTTATTTCAGCCCTTATTCGTCGGAGGTAAGAAGTGTGTAAGTACAAACCTTAAACTCTAAGATGTAGAGGCTGACAAAGTTGCCAACATCAAAGTTTTTTACTCGTACTTCTTCTATAAGGTATTGTTTTATTGTTTTCTTGTACAAAAAATTCTACGTTTTAATCAAACTTATTACAACGATGATGATTGATAGATGATTCAAAATTCGTCTGTGTCTTCAGTTTACATTGTATTTGATTGGCAAAGAGTGATTGTAGGCAAAGTTTAAGGCAGCCATTGGGCGCTATTTAAATTGTTCCCATTGTGCTTTTCAAGGTTACCATTCCATTCGACTTCTTCTTGTGTACATTGTGCTTGAGCCTTAACGTAAGAACCGATCTTGTGTGTGATAATCAAGCTCTTATTGAAATGGGACCTAGTTACTTTCAATCCACAGCAATCTTGTCTTCGTGTTTTAGGCAGGAATAGAGGGGACCCATAATTTTCTGCCAGATCCGGACGGCTAAGTACTTTTCGATGACAAAAGATGCTTTTGGTAAATTTGTCATTTCATCGGCATTGGCAGTACCATTTATTTTTTGGTGGCAGTTACTGGGGAGTCGGATGCAGATCCGATGCTAAGGCATTGAACAGATCCGCAAAAATCGATTTCCTGCCACTTCCAACTGAAAATAAAAAAAAAATCAGGCAGAGGTACCACCACTCTTGTCATGGTAAAGTGCTTTTCACATCAAATATTTGTGAATCGGTAGATGTTGAAAAGGAATAAAACTAGATGTGTTATGTCATGCATCAAGTACCTACCTCTGCTTCTTAGATGGTACGGGCTTAAGTAGTTCAATATTCAATGAATCATCCTCATCCTGGGCGATAGCCTGTATTATGTTCACCTTAAGGGCATCGGTCGATTGTGTCTTATTCGCGTAGACGTCCGACTTCAGGAAACACCACCAGAAAAAGTCTAGAAAAGTCAAATCACATAACCTCTGTGGAAAATTCAGGGCTCCTCAACGAAAGATAACCTTACCCTCAAATCGTTCTTGCAGAATGTCACTATGTAATACAGCTTTAACCACATGTCATCTATGGTTCAATTTCGGCCATAATTGGATATCATCGTTCTGTAGATCTCGCCATTGTCGGTGACTGCCCCACCAACATCGTTTTCGAAAAAGCACGGACCAATGACGCCGCCAAATCCATTATTACCTGGCAAAACTTGAAAAGTTGAAGTCTGCGAAAGGCCGAGTTCTTGTGTTGAGGAGTTGACTAACTCCGGTTCTGCTTTACCCTCTCAACCGATCGTGCGTTTCCTTTAAGAACGAATGGGTGCTTATTGATTGATTACCAATCTTGTCTTTCAAATTTTGGCCCCCAAACATGCTGTTCAATCATGTAACTTGCCAGAGTTATTTGGTATCAGTAAGTGAATAATAAACACAATAGATTTGACAAAGTCAAACAACAAAGCCACAGACCGCCAAAATCTACTCACACCAATTTAAAAACCCGTTTGATTCCGAAATTCTGTATAAATTAAAAATTCTGTGTTCCAAAATTCTGCAAAGCCAAAATTCTGTCAATACATAATTCTGCCTTTCAAATTTCAAAATTCCGTATGCCTGGACTTTAATTTTAAAACTCTGTTAAATCTTAAAAAAGGTTATTCTGTATTTGTTGAATAATTTGTATTCATTAAACAAAAAATTAGTTAATTCTTTAAGGTATTAATTTCTACAGAAATTGAACATAATTCAATTAAAAAGTTCAAGTGACCTCAACTCCAAGGTGCGTTTCGCCCAGGTACGACAGTGGGCTCATCAGTTAGATGCTGTCGTACCCTTCTAAGAGTTGAGGTCACTTGAACTTTTTAATTGAATTTAATTCAATCACTCCACTTAAACAGAAATAATTTTCATTTCTCTATATAGAAATTGAACATATTTCAACTAATCTACCAACATACTTACAAATTATTCTGTGTGACTTAATGTTCTTCTATTTTTGAAACAGTGTTAAATTTGCTATTTGTACAGTTTTTCGACTATTAGGAATAAACTCTTCATTCTGAACTCTAGATGTTAAATTTGTTGATTAAATAAATTTCTACGATTATTAACTTCTTCCTCTTGTAACTTTTGGAATAAAGGGAGCACAAATATTTGAAAGACAGAATTATAATCATGCCCAGAATAGCCACAAAAGTCATAATAGCAATGAGAAGACATCTGGATTAATAAAATATGACGATATGTCATTGAAGACTTTGCAACTGTCAAAGCAAGAAAAAGGGATAATAATGAGTAGTTTTAACAGAATTGATATTTTTTTCATACCTCGAATAAATTTATATTTTTTATAAAAACCATTGCTTTTTTTTTAATTTCGCTCATTTTTTTCAAACGCTTACAAAAATGGAAGGCTCGGACAGTTTCTGATCACAACGAATCATTGACATAAAGGCTCCACCAATGCGATATCAATATACAAACTTATTTAGGGCCAAGTAGATGAAAAACGAGTTATCGATAAGTTTTAGTTTTAGTAATTTTATACCAATAAGTTCTTGATCGCTTTTTTTCTTACAAGTCCGTGTTGAGAAGTTATAACGGTTTAAAAATTTGCCAAATGTTCGAAAATATCATTAATTTTTTTTTTAAATATACATATAAATGGTTCTTCAAATAGTAAGGGTAGATTTTGACAGCCTGTGGTGGCCATGTTCTTTTATTGAAATCTGTCAAGTCTGTTGTTTATTATTTAGTTACTCATGCTAAATTATTATGACAAGTTACACTCTTCGACACCATGTTCAAATAATTAAACTTTAATATTAAAATGTGTGTTAGTTCCATCAAACAGTCGAATCTTCAACGTTTGGTGGCCAAATTTGGGTAGACCAGCTCGGTAATGAATTAAAATTCGTTCTTTACAGAAATGCAGGATCAGCAGAGAGTATCGCCCCGGTCCGTGAAAGTCTACACCAAAACCCGAGGCAGTCGATTCCTCATAGTGCACAAAAACTTGAATCGGGACGTGGACCAACACCAGCACGATATCCATATGACGCAGGAGATAAAAGTTTTTGACCATAGACAACTCCGTTTGATCGCTGACTTGGCTTCGGAGCGTTTTGAAAAGGACCTTAATTTTTGGTATATATTTTTATTTGCGACTTATAGTTACTATAAGACAAGTTGTGCAATCGAAAAAAAATTTGAACTCCATATTTTGATCAAAGTTGAAATTTCATAGCGAAGACTAAAAAAGTGAGTCTCGCAATTCTGTCTGTCAGTCTGTCTGTCAATCTTTCTGTCTGTCTTTCTGTCTGTTCGACTATAGCCTAAGCGGCTCGGCCGATTTTCTTTAAGCTTGGTAGATATCATTTTTAATTTCCCCTCCCCCCCCCCCCTCCCACACGTTTTTTTCTTTTTTTTTTAAGACCAAAAATATCGGTACCTGCCATACGATTTTTTTTCGAAATTTTATAAATATTTTTTTTTTTTTCAAAAACTTATCGACAGATTTCAATAATAAAAATACAAAAAAAATTCATTATGTTAGAGCTAGGTAATTCTCTTCAGCTCTTCAGAAAAATGGTTATTGGGGGTACCCCCCATGGAACCATGTTTTTTGTTTTTGATTTTCTCAAAAACGGAACAACTGATTTTAATCACTTTTTTTGGCTACAGATTTTAATGAAATTTTTTTAAATGGAGATGCTTCTTAGAAGTTTAAAAAATATTGCATTTTAAAAATGAAAAAAAAAATATTTTTTGAATTTTTGGAAAAAAAAGTAATTTTTTTTTTTGAAAATTCGATATTTCAAAAAGGGCTCAATATTTTTGTTTGAAATTTAATTTTCATTCTTATAATAATAAAAACTTAAAGTAAGGGTACCAATTTTTTTTCTTAAAAATGTTTTAAAAATTTTGCATATAAAAGCTTATTTTTTTAAAGAAACCACTACAGTGACTTATAATTTTGTTTCTTGCATAAATTCATATTTGTATAGCATTCTGTTTTTATCTCTTACTACTTACTTGAGGAATTTCAAAATTTTATTTTATCCTTATGAACAGTTTTCTCTAATAACATTGGTTTTTAAAATTCCTAGTCTATTACATAGGAGCAAATTCGTGCGACCCAGTCGTGCATTTTATTTTTCTTAAATTCAAAAAAAAATATTTTTTTTTTTAAATTTTGAAATGCGATATTTTTCGAACTTTTTAGAAGCTTTTCTATAAAGAATTTCATTAAAATCCGTTATGCCAATAGTGAGATATTCAAAATTGTGTTATTAATTATAGATCGTAAAAATTCATCGAAAGACAAAAATCTGATTAAAATTATAGGTGCTGTATTTTAGAAAACACGATTTTCGAAAACCATATTTTTTTACATATCTGTGGGGGGTACCGTTGTTTTTCTATAAAATTAAAAACAAAATCATATCTTGCAGATTGTACTAAAAAAAATTAATAGTGAAATTTTGAAAAAATCGAGCATCAAATTTTTGAAAACAAAAAAAAAAAAACATTTTGAAAATTTTTCTT
This sequence comes from Philhelius festivus, assembly GCA_963931855.1. Classification (NCBI taxonomy): domain Eukaryota; kingdom Metazoa; phylum Arthropoda; class Insecta; order Diptera; family Syrphidae; genus Philhelius; species Philhelius festivus. The sequence continues at coordinate 217,628,247 of OZ007555.1, forward strand.
ACACGTCCAACAAAAAATTTTTTTGAAAATTTGAATACTTACACAATATTTTCAAAACTTTTGGAGAGCCTTAGCATTTTTGAGAAAATCAAAAACAAAAAGAAATATTCTAAGAGCGTTTACTCACCAAATTTAAAGACAATCGACCGATCCTTTTAGGCTGTAGTCAAGCAGACAGACAGACAGAAAGAATTTGCGAGACCAACTTTTTTCGAATTCCCTATCATCATAATATCAAGTTTGATTTTTGTACGATTGCATAACTTGCAATATAGAACCGATATGTCGCAAGTAAAAATCATTATTTATAGATAGTAAACATTTAGGGATACGGAAAACAAATTTATCAAAATTCTAGCAGGCGTTTTCAAGAAAAATACTATTCTCGAAAACGATTTTTTAACGTTTGTATGGTAATCTTATGAATGCTACCATTAAAAACCTCTTTTCCGAAACTTTTTTCAAACGTAAGCTAAAAAAAATTAAATTTGTTGAATTTTTGTAAAAAAAAAATATTTTGTGAAATTTCGTATGGTATGGCAGGTACCGTTAGTTCTTCACTTACAAAAAAGAAAAAAACATTTTTTGGACTTAATATTTTTAAAGTTCTTTTAAAAATGTATTAATTTTACGAAAGTAAGTATCTAAACATTTTTTGGATTATTTTACAGAACTACAGCGTTCAAATCTGTTTAAAGAAGAACAAAACTGGGAATACAGCAATTCATGTCAGAGACACATCACTTCTAATGTTTTCATTTGTTGAGGCAAAATAAAAGATCGGATAAGGTGTTGAATGTTCAACGAGGAACTTCTGTAACCAAAATTTAAATAACAATCAAACATTGGAAAAAAAAAGTTGCAAACAAATCTTGTGGAAAAATCCAACAAACAATTCAACTCTTTTGTCAGCAATCTTAACGAATTGCCCCTATATACAAACCTACTAAGAAAACTTCACCCTCTTATCATCAAAGATCATCAATCAGCTCTCAAGAAACCGAGCTGCCGCCCTGCCCAAACGACTACGCCTAAGGCTAAGATTTCCATGAATAAGCAAAAAAAAAAATACTTATATTCCTATAACAAAATGAAAATCCCCAACTGACATTAATTCCATCACCAAACACAGCCAGCCAAATGTCCAAATACCGTATTGCAACGGTATTACAAGCACCTATTGTATAATATCCCACCTAATTGCGCCAACAAACACCACACCAATGAACTTTTATTACGCCCGGTTCACCTGGCCGGGCTGGGGTGCACAAGCGCAAACATTGAAACAAGAGCACTCTGAGATGCTAGAAAAAAAGAATTGCCTCCGCTGCCGAGTTACTTCCACCAAATGAAGGTGGAGGTGCCACCGGCAAAGAATATAGAGATGCCCAGTGCCAGCACCTTATTTTTTATTTTGGAAGGCTCGTTCTCAGCAAAGGTACATCAACTGGCTTCAAAGAAGAGAATCACAAGCGGATTTACTTTTAGCATACGGGTAGGCAAACATGACTAGGGCGGCCACTTTCAAGACTTGGAATGCGAATAATTGGAATCCCCGCCATTTTGTAGAGGATTTTCACGGTTAGGAAGGGATTTCGGTAAAAACTAAACGAGTAAACGAATATTACGCAAGAGTCTACATTTGCATGACCGATTTTTCGGTCAAGCCATGTGTGTTAACAGTCGAAAAAATTGACAAATTTCGCGTTTTCTATCCGCTAAAGAAAATAAAAACTAAATACCATATTCCAAAGCGAATCCAGCACACCTACTCCAGGTTCCTTGAACTATATGAGGCAAGCGATCCGCCCCCGCACAGAACCATTGGATTAGATTCCTCGCGCTACGTTTCACTATCTTTCATCTTGAGTATTAAGGAAGTCCATTGAAAATTCAAATATATTCCGCGAGCTAGTTTGCAAAAATGCCATTTGCATGGTCTTCCCCCATGGAACTTGTGGAAACACCTAAAACCTTAAATACCACGGAGACAACAACGGGGAAGAATCCAAGATCCAACGAAAATATACGAACAAATAAAAACACACAGAAAAAAAAGAAGAGCACAGGCAAATAAAATCACAATCTTCATCTGAAAAGTTACTAAAAATGAGTCCAGGAATTGTTTTCACAGGCCAAAAGACGAAGAAGTGCCAAAGAAAGCCCATTCAAGTGAAGTGCGGGAAGGTGTTCGTCCCAAGCAGAAGAAGAAGTGCAAATGGGTACACTCGCTAGTTCTGGTGCTTGGATTGGTATTGGGATGGCCACTGCTGCTCTTCTCTAGCAGATCGAATATCACTGCCGGAAAACATATAAAAAATCGTCTCTTAGATCTGTTTAAGTTTTTTTTTCTCCGTGGGTCTGAAGTGAGCCAGAGCTGGTGCTGGTCGCCGCTAAAAGTGCTCATTCGGATCGTTCAGGTTACTCCTAATAATCAACTTAGATGAGAGTTTAGTGCGCGCACATATAGCTTTTGCCATCTTAAGCATGCACATGCCATTTTGCATCTAATGATTTACTATCTGATCAAGAATATCTAATTTATTGTATTATGCATGTGAACCTGGGCATGCAAGTGTACGACCAGTATAGCTGAGGAGCGTTTTATCTAGCGCATAAAAATGTTGCACTGAATTAGAAGAAAATTACTCCTGTTTTGTTTTAAGTTTCCTACTTATATCATGTGATAGCGCGGAGTGCATTAAATGGAATGCGCGGGAGTATAACTCGATGTGAGCTGGTTAAAGAACTTGGAACCTAATTGCAGCGGATGTAAGAAACACCTTGTGATTAACAGCGAAGAGAACAGGTGATAGGAAAGCCGAGGGAATCCTATTAAAAAGGTGACTAAATTTGTATCTGTCATCGAGCTGAGAAGCAAAATAAAGAAGGTATGTACATAATGTACATAGTTAAAATGTGCGAAATGCGTGTTAACGTATAAGAATATAAAAGACTACAATTGTACACTTATTTCTAAATGTTAGCTGAAATTCCAGTCAAGTGGTGCATAGAGATTTGGGTTAAGTCAGAATACATTCATTTGAATTTTAACGGTAGGTAGAAGTTATCAGCAGACCTTTACAAGAGAGAAGAAAGGTTTCTTTTTTTATATATTTTGTGCACACTTAAAGGATTTTGATTATCCTTAAAGCACCCTTGAGCGCAGTGCGATCATTAAGGAAAGTTGGAGACGTTTTAAAAGGAAATACCAATGCACTTTGGTTGGCCAAATATCGTAATGGGAAGGCAATATTGAGCCGGGTAACACATTCCACATTCGTGCGAACTCAACTCAATGCGTCTGCCTCACTTGACGAGCTGCATTGTGCAGTCCTACTCTAAACTGTTATACCTCTCAATAAGTTATACTGATCCTAAGGCTGGTTTACACTATGGGTTAAAAGGTGAGGAATGCAACTGACTATTTCACTATAGAACACTGTTTATAGAAATTTCGGTAATATAATTCTATCCAAGAGACTTAAGTGGGTTATTGGAGCACCTTCCCATATATGAGAATAATACTCAAGCCTTGGACGGATCCAGAGCCAGATCAAAAGTTGTGAACAATTTCTTGCATCGTCAAAGGAAACCTAAGCACTTAGCAGCGTTTTTGACGACGTCGAATATGTGGTCATTCTACACGAATTTATCTAGATCCTCATAGCGCATCGGCTTAGGGTGTAGGTCAAAGTACAGATATACAGACAGACAGGCGGAATTGTGCGACCCACGTTTTTCGTGTTCTCTATCATCGTTATGTCAACTTTGATCAAAATCTCGAGTTCGGTCTGTTTCCAAATGCAAAATTTTCCCTATAGTACCCATATCACCAGTTCAAGTCCTTAGGAAAGTTTTACTTATTATTAATTTGGTTGCCATACCAATTTTAAGTAATTATATATGTATATTGTGGCGATACAGTTTTTAAAGTACTTATAGTATATTCATTATTCATTTAGTTTTAAGATCACTATGTTTGCTTGTTCATTAATAATTTTATCCTTAATTCATTGATTAACTTCTTTTCACAATTTCTGTACAAATAGAACTTTTAAATTATAAATGAAAATCAGTTCTGATTGGGAACTCAATCGAATACCATAATTTGCTTAAATTTGAAATTCCCTTTCAGGATCAGACAATACATTAAAAGGCAAAATTAAAAAAAAAAATATTTAAAAGGTGTCACACAATTTCTATGAACCCAATTTCCTCTTTTAAGGCATTGGTGATCGTATATTTGCATAGACCTTTGATCTAAAAAAAAAAAAAAAAAACAAATAAAAAAGTCCAATGGCGTCAGACTGCCAATTCTGATCGCAAAAAACGACCGATTACACGATTAGTAAATGACTCGTAGTAATTGAATTGTTCCTCTGGCTGTATGGCATTTAGGATCGTCTTGTTGAAATCACATGTTGGCCACATTCATATTTTAGTAGGGCACTAAAAACTGGGTTATCATGTCACGATAACGAACAACATTAATTGTTTCCACGTGACCAGCCGCATTTTCGAAGAAGAATAGTCCGATAATTCCTACAGTCGAAATTTTTTTTTATAATTTACGCGCACTAAAGGGATTATGACATACCCTTAAAATGTTTTAGCACAGTGTGAGCGTTTTAGGAAAGTGAGAAAGGATGCATTTGTTTCTCAACAATTACCGTGGGTTTTCTGTACCCCAAATATTGAGGATTAATCCATTAAGATAAAAATCAGCTTCATAACCGAAGATGATTTTGTTCGAAAACTCAGCATCCACTTCTTGTTCCAAAAACCATTCAATTTTCAATGACCTCTCTTCACGCTGCATGGTCATTAGTTTTCAGTTCTTGAATCAATCCAACTTTGTAAGCATGAAGTTTTAAGTCTTTCGTGAGAATTCGCTGTAAATAGCTTCTCGAAATGCCAAATTGAGGTCCCTGGACTATCAGCAATCAGCATACTCCCGCGAACTGCTTCGATGTTTTCTGTTGAACGGCTTGTGACAGGATTCACAGAGTGTTCAAAATCACCAATTGATCCAGGATCTCTGAATTTTTCAATTATTCTCCTTACAGTTGATGGTTTAAAATCACTAAGACGGCCTTCATTATTTTTAAAATATTGCTGAAAAATAAAAATACGTTGTTCTTTCATATAGCGCTCCATTTTTACTAACTGTCGGCTGTCCCATTGTTAACTTTTTTTCCCGTTAGAAACACTGTACTATTATTTGGCGCGAAATTAAAATGTTGCGTGAATTATGGGACACTCTCTATATCATTTTCGAAAATTAAAGAAAAAAATCTCCAAAATATATTTCTGACACAAAAATCATATGCAATAATCGGCCGTATCGAGGTAACCGTCGTCGGAGCTGAATTCTCTCCGATTTCCTACGAATCGGAGACATTTAGCTTCGAGGTAGTTCTCCGATCAGCTGATTGAAAATTCTGTCCGACGAAATTCAACGCATGCCATTTTTATGCGATGCTTCGCGATGAAGTACTTCTAACGGTCTTATTTTTGACAGATACAAACAAAATTTTCTCCGAAGTCCTCCGACAAGTTCTTGTTGCGGAAAGTGTTTTCCTTTTAAAGAAATAGTTAATTAAAATGTAAGGAATAAAGGAATGTTGGTGGATGGAAAAAAGTATGTTCGTGAACTTTTGTTCCATTGTGATTAAAGTATAAGTCAAATAATTATACATATAATATTGTGTTTCAAAGCATTTTCTTTTCAATTTATTCTTATATTGACACTTCAAATGGAAACAAAAAACATATGTTTGGAAATAGAGTGGGGACTGGGGACTTTATTCGATAGTCTTGATTTAAAAATCAGTGCATCTAATTCATTTCTTAAAAACGCTAGCGCCAAGAATTGAAAAAAATGCTTTTTATAAATTACACTCTCTCACCGATTATTCATGGTTTAAAACGCTTATGGTGTCTATTTCATAAAAAATTATCGAAAATTTATGTTGCATTTTCGATATATCGGTTAATTTGCACATCTCTGCCTGAAATTTATATCCATCGCAATGCGTCGCGTCGTCGCATTTCTGTAAAATTTCTTTCGATGAAATTTACTTGGAACCGAAATTAAATTTCCGACGAATGATGCGATGCGGAGAAAATTCTGCTCCAACGGTTACCACGATAGGGCCGAATATTTCAAGTTTAGGGATCTCTTGTATAAAAATTTTCATAATAAATAACATTCCTTGGGTTTTTTTTCCACAATGTAGCACATTCTTTTAATATTCCATAAAATTATTTTTATCTAAGTCGCAGAGCCATTTTGGAGAAAGAAAACTTTTTTTTTTAAGATTTATGGCAGGTATTTTTAGAGCTTAGTAAAATGTCAATTTGTTTACTTTGAAAAAAAAAATAGAAGTCCCAAACTTGTTCTATTTTTCCACATTTAAAATATAGGATATAGAATATCTCCCAACAAAGGAAATTACAGAATACAATTTTACGATACTAAATAAACCTTCTCTTTCTTCTCTAAAAGGGACGTCTATTAGAATGTTCAATTGATTTATTGAGAACTTGTTATGGGTTGCTCGCTGGGTCACATTGATCCAGGTCTTCCTATATAACAAATTCGAAAAATCCTGTTCCTTCTTCATTTTCCGAAATTGAAAGCCTTGAACTTTTTTCAAACACAAAATCATCTAAATCTGTTTGTTTAGCTCCACAAAACTATTAAGTAATTAAATACTTTGTTAGAAATATTTACATGCATTCATTTTTATCAAAATTCATTTGGGTTCTTCGCGTCTCTATTTATGAAATTCAAACAAATATTAACATGCCTTATTTCCGTTTATGAACAATCCTAAAGGTTCAAATTTAACATCTCATATGAACATTTTCAAAAAGCGTCATTTAAATTAAATTTCCTATTAAGTTTTTAATGACATGACTCAGCTTCTTTTCCATCCACATTCTTTCCAACTTACAACAATCTGTGCAACCATGATGACTACCTTTACAACCTTGGTAATTTGAATAATTTTCTGCTTCCGTAATCTTGTAAGATGAATTAAAATGCAGGATTCTTACAACCAGAATCTTTCTCTAATTAGCCTAGTTCATTATTTTATCCGACAAAATTCGATTGATGTTAAACTAACCTACAGGAGTTTGTTAAGCCCTTTCGGCAAAAAAAAAAACTCAATTCCAAATATACAAGTTGTTGAGTATTATTATTCAAAACGAATTGATTTTATTAATGGTTTCTTTAATTAACTAGCTTAGAGTGACTATAGGAATTGCTTAAGGTATTAACTATCTACTGATAGAAAAGATCGATTTCTTTTTTTAATAGAAGATGAACAAAATTAGTTCCGGGCGGTCTGGTTGGTCAATGGTGAACTCTAAAATGTTCACTGCTCTCTGCACTTGATCGTGTAATTTCACTCTAAATGTCTCCATAAATTATTTGTGCATCTTAAAAGTTTCTTATTTCTTTGAAGTTTGTAAGTTAATTTTTATGTTTTTGTTTTTAATAGAAAGAGTAAGCGTTTAATAGCTAGTGAGCGAAATGTTAAGGTTATTGTATGTCATTCAGAGTAAGTAGGTAGTTAGCTACTTGAAGTACCATAATCAATTTCTCTGAACTTTTTATAAAAATAAACGCTTTAACTTTTATTGAAACAAGTACAATCTGCTCAACTTGGGGACACTTTTTCCCCCAATGTGCTTGTCGAATTGATTATATTATAGGACATATTCCTAAGAAATGGAGTACGTGTTCTGTAGCTTTTTGCTTTGTTATTTTAAAAAATGGTTAAGATTGTTTTTTAAGAGTACTGATCGTACTTGGTTGTGTTGTAGGATTGTATATATAATTCTGGACTCGCTACGTTTAGCTCTATTTTTAAGGTATTTCAAACTTGCTTGCAACAATATCTGGAAATTTCCTTCCCAAGTCCTCCAGTCTCCCGCCACCAGCCTCCACCATCATGCAGAAGCTATGTTTAACATTATAAGGGTCTGAATAATACTTTTTGCGAATTTAAATTAAAAAAAGGAGCTAAGGACTCCATATTTGGGATATTCGAAACAAAAGTATGTCACTTAAAAAGTCTTAAGCGGTCAGTTACACATAATATGTTATACTCGTACACATGAGATTTTCAGTCAATTTTTAAAGATTTTTCAAGGTTTAATGAGATTGTTAGCAATTCATTTTTAGGATATTTTTAAAATGTATGCCATCTTAAAGTTCACTTTAAAGTCAGCTGGTTTCAGAACATTCTTATTTATGGTCGATTGTTTATAAATGTTCAATGTTTTTTTAATATTATCTTCAGAGAATGTCCAACAGCTCATTTGCTTCCATTTTGATTTAGGTTGACCAGGTTGAATAAATGACAATGACAATAATACAATATGGCTGCAATCACCTGTCAAAGCTTGAAAATTCTTATTGGAAAACTGTTAAGTAAGCAATTCAGATAATTTCAACTAAGAACTTTATGCTCCCACCATCAGTTATGTATTTAGAATTATAAAGAACAATGCCACTAAGACCTGGTTTGACGATGAGTGTCGCCAAATACATGCAGATAAATTAAAAGCATTGTTACACATACGAAGCAGAGCTGAACTAAACAGTCTGAAATTCATCGAGAGCTCTACAAATATTAGAGGAGAAATGAACCCTTGAAAACAGGAGGAATATAAAAAGTATGCAATTGGGGAAATAGAGCAATGACCTAGCAGGAATGAAGTTCCCAAATTCAACCAAAAGAACATTCAAAGTTTTCAGCCCCCGAATCGAAGATGGCAAGAACTCGCTGGGAATAATCTTACTAGAATCGCACTCGATGATGCAAATATGGAATTACAATTTTCGCGAATAATATGACAGCGATGATGAAAGGAATTCAACTGTCAGTCATATTAGATCAACAATTCCGTTCCCTTGATTTAGGCGAAATGAAGATAAACTATCATAAACTTAAGTCGAATAAAATTGTTGGAGCTTACGACATGTTAGATGCCAAGCTGTTCAAGGTGACAGGTTGAATTTGTACTCATATGCAAAATATATTATAGAAAGCCTGCTCGAGGATCCTCTTAACGCCATCAGCCTGTTTAGGAATAACCGGGGCACAGGGTTCTACGCTACGCCACAGGCAGGGCTGGAAATTAATTTAAATCTTCCAGTCCTGGACGAGCACATAAGATGCACAGCAGCCAAAAGCGCACTTCGGCTTAAAAAAATGAGCTCTTGGAAGCACAGCTCTTATGGTCATGGGTCTATCCTGCAAAGGTACGACATGACACAGTGTCCGGGCTTAATATGACAACTGACTACTTACCACCCAGAATATATTTCAATAAACACTTCTCTATTACAATATCCGAAAAGCATGGATGGGAACCCAACTCACTAATTAGTGAACAAGGTATCTCTTTCTTCACCGATGGGTCAAAAATGGAAGAACGAACATGGGCTGGGGTGTTCTGTGAAGCTCTCAATATTAAAGAATCATTCAAACTCTCAGATGAGTGGAGTGTCTTTCAGGCTGAGATCTGAAAACGCGGCAGAATTGGTACGCATGAAAAAACTGAACTCGTCGGAGATCACATTCTTCGTGGACAGCCAAGCTGCTATTAACACTTTAGCTAGTGAGACTATAAGATCCAAGACAGTAACAAAATGCCGAGACATGCTGAACAATATATTTGGAACACTAACCAAGTCAAACTCTGATGGGTTCCTGGACATAGTAATATAGAAGAGAATGAAACAGCAGATGAACTGGCAAGAAAAGGGTCAGCATCAAATAAAAACAGCGGTAGCCATTTAAATATGGGACCAAAAGTCCCTATTGGCGTGATTAAAAAGAAAATAGACCTAACAACGAAAGAACAAATCAATAACTCCTGGTCCTTCAGGGACGACTGCGTTATCTCTAGAAGTGTATGGCCTAGAATTAATGAAAAGGAAACTCGATATATTTCATCGCTGAGAAAAAAAAAAAGAATCCTGATAGGTGTACTAACGGGTCATTGCGCCATTGGCAAAATGGCCACTAGAATGGGTGCATTTGCACCCGATATCTGTAGGATCTGTCAGGATGCCGAGGAGATTGAAACCATTAAACATCTGCTCTGCGACTGTCCGAACCTCCAAACAAATCGCCTCCGTTACTATGGAAACAGGCTTGCTGGAGAACTGGACGATCTAAAGCAGGTCTCAATGGCAAATATGAGAAAATTTATAGTAAGCACAGGCTGGTTCGCAAATGAACCAGTCTACATAAGACATTAGTTTAGGAGCATCTCTGCTTTTATTAATAGAGAATCATAATGGACCAATAGGCCCCGTCTACGCAACAGTCTCTAATCTAACCTATAGGTCCTCATCAATGTGGCCTTACGCTAGTAAAATCTACCATTGATAAGATATTCACATTGTGGTAGATTGCAGAAAACAACGGTGCAGGGAAATAAGTCCAAGGAAACTTATTTCCCTGCACCACCTCGCACCTACCCCAAATCCTATAGTGTGCCTAACAAGGGGGTTTTGCGGGAGGCAGCATGCCCCCCCTTACATACCTCGCTGTTTATACGTGTTGTTCCCATGGCTTAGCATTTGAATGTAATACACATTCAAAGGGAACTAAAACCCACAGTTTTTTGTAACGAATTTCCCACCTTGCATGGGAACAAAGACCACTTTAGTAAAGTGGATTTCGTTCCAATTAAGAGAGAACTGAGTCCCTCAGTGGACTTAGTTCCCGTGGACTTATTTCCCTGCACCGAAAAGAACAGAAACTTTAAATTGACACCACCAATACCTTTAATTTTCTAGGCTTTGTATGACAGATATATCGGTTTTTCAAATATGGATAACTTGACAACTTTTTGTTTAAATAAAACACAAATTATTCAGGATATCTCGAAAATTTCTTTAAAGGTTTAAAGTACAGTCAAAACATGTACGTATGGAATTCGACATCAAATATACGTCCACCACGGGCACGTTCGCAGTGGTCGATTCGTTGAACACATTTTTCGAATAATATTGGCTTTGAGCTCCTTTAATGACGTCTGCTTGTTATCATAGACAAATGATTTGATGTTGTCCCATAAAGAAGTCTATAGGCGTTAAATGTCTCGATGTAGGCGCCCAATTTTGATATAACACGTACATCGAATATCGATTATTACACCTGTTGTATGGTTTGTGGCACCGTCTTTTTGAAGCCACATATCACTACCGTTAAGTTCACGTAATTGACCAATGAAGATGACTTTGCGAAAAAATTGATCGTCTTCTTCCAACTTTTTCAGAGTTCAATCCAATTCAATAGTTCTTTAGTTAACATCATCCTCTAAGGGTGAAGGCCATAGTGTGATCTTAACGATATCCAATTCTTAAGAACGCCGCCGCCGTGGTTTGTTTGGACAGGCACTTGAACTGCAGCTTGAAATCGTTGCCTCACGGACTCAGGAACATCCAGCGGAGAAAATTAAGACTCAAAACTCAAACCAAGAATTGCTACTGGGACGAGAATTTCGACCAAATTTACGTAGACGATCTTATCTTTATCTTATCGATCGTTATTTAACTACATCTATTAAGTTGCCTTCACCGTATTGAATTTTCTTCATAAACTTTAATTATTTGCAAACGTTCTTCGTTAATGAACTTCGATGAAAATATTGGTTTCACCGAATGTTTTGACATTGACAGTTTGGTCATCCGCTTAAGGGTGTGTTCATAGGGAAAGTTCAAAGTTGTCAAGTTTCCTAGTTCAATAATAGTATATTTCAAAATTATTGTAGCGGATAAATCTACTTGAAATATGTTTGTAAATGCTGATTAGATATTTCTCTCAGTTGTTACGAGTTACTTATGGACCCAGCCTTGAAATTTCCAAGAGGTTTCACTGAATTAATTAAATCCCAGCCTTTTACTTTCTTTACGAGTATATTCAGTTGAATGATATCAATCATCATAGCCCCGTGTAAAACTACCACGCACTTCTTTAAATCCATCTGCATCTCACTGCACTGATGACCCAGCGAAAGTCTTGTGGACAATTTTTTATCTGACCTCAAAAATGTTGTTTCATGTCGCATAAAACAAAACTTGCAAAAAATCCAAAGGCAAAGTGAGCAAAAATTCTGATTATAATTTCATCTCACGATTCACTTTTATGATTCGCTATTTATTGCTCTGCATTGTGTGACGAGGGAATCATATACGCAAATGTCCAAACTCACCACAAAACCCTGATTCACATGACTTTCCAGCGTGGAAAAGTGGTCATCGTACTGGGTATAACGACATCATAATAAAATATTTTTGTCCCAAGTCCAAGAAGAGTGCGTCCGTCCGTCGAGTCGGTTGTTGAATTTCGTTCGAAAGTGGAATGTTTTTTTTTTTTTGTCTTCTTCGCATAATGGCCTAGAGCCCCCTTTCCCTTTCATTTTCATTGCACACTTTGCGCGTGCGAGCTTCAAATACAGAACTCGAGTGACCTTTCCCCACAGCACTAGGCAGCAGCAACATGTCGTCCATCGAATTCGTGTGACAAATGTAGTTCCTTAGGACAAATAATGAGAGTTTTTTCTCTTCGGCTTCAGCCACTGGGGGCTTTCACACTTTCCCATTGTGTCGGACAAGAGTCGAGTCAAATAGCAAGTAGTGATCAATACGGGGGCAACGATGTTAATCCTAATTAATGCAGTTTCCACCGGCACTGTCGCACCAGTGAGCACAAAAAACCAGACTTATTGGCATATTTGTATAAACCCTGGTAAGTAAGCAAGAAGATGCATGTCGCTTGGTGATCATTAACGAACATTCAAACGCGGAAAATTGAACATTTGTCCACACATTTTTTGCTTTGTTTTAAAAGAGTTGGAAAGGAATTTATGTAAAGAAATACTAGGACAGGAAATGGTCGATACTTCAACTTCAATAACGATATACTCATACCTACCTGACTTTTCTTGTATGGTTTTTCTGCTGCAGGTAGTTTCGATGGAAGAATTAGGAAAATGTACTAAGAAAGCCCGAATGAAGCAGTTCAGTAAAGTTTATTTAATTAACTCCATTTAACAATTCACATTTTTCAATATATATTAAGTATCTAGAATTCTTTTTGCGGATTGGAGCCTTGGTTTTCATTCACTCTTATTGACCCAGCGATCTCAGTCATTTTCTAGATTGGTATCGCTGTAATGTACAGCCCGTAAAGTTTGTTCTTGTATGTTCTCCTCCACTGCTAGTCTAGACAGACGGAAGTATTGACATAATGATTGATGTCAAAATGAAAACCTGTTGAAAAGAAACGCTTATCCCTGAATACCAACCACTGATTACAATAATCCAATCAACTTGCGCTCTGATACAAATGTCAGTTTTGATGAATATTTTCGGAAAATTTAGAATTTTATAAGCCTAATAAGGCTTCGCATCGTTTTCCTGAAAAGGTTTCACTAAAGGTTAGGTTAAAGTGGCTGCCAGCGTCGCAGCTGACACACTAAGATCAGAGTTGATCCATTGTGATACCACGAGTCTCCCTACTCGTTGAACCATTTGGAGCTCCTTATGAAGTGGGAGAGACTATAAATGTCTATATTAATTAGATCTCTCCAAGATGGAACCTTCGTCTATGGGATAGAGCAGGGTAAGTACATGTAGACACTGTCAAATTATGACACAAATTACGGAACTGATTATGCAATCTGCTTAAGGCTATCAAACACTTGGGCGGTGCTTGATGGCCAGATATGTTTTGTCATTCAGACAGGAGGTTATATTATTCCATCTAAGGTTTGTCCTCTCAAGAGCATCTTGCTCAGCATCTTGCAGGTGGAAGTGTAAAGAGTCGGAAATAGTTTAAGGAATGTCCGTAGTTGAAGAGTTCGTGAAGTGGTATTTCTACTGGTTGATGCGTAAATCCATGATTCTTGAATGGGTGTTGCTGATGGAGTTTTAATGCTACTCCCGGGTTCAAATCGCTAAGGATATCCGAGGTTTGAGGAGCTCGTGGAGTGGATTGGTACTGACTCATGGTCATTTCATGATTCAGAATGGGTGGTGGCTGATGAAGTTTTAATGCTATTTCCGGGTTGTCGCTATTGGAAGTGATACTATTGAAGGTTCTTTACACTCCGGGTTCCTATCGACCTCCTCGTGGTGCCTGTGGATAAGTTATGTACGTAAGTAACTGAACTAACTAGGTAGGAAATAGGATTTTAGTTCCTAGTTGATGTAAAGAGGTGAACAAAGATTAGGATTATCGTTCCTAATTGCTATAAAGTAAAAAAGATTAGGAATATCTTTCCTAATTTGCTAAAATGAATTAATGAGTTTTCTACTGTCCCTATCTTATAAGTTAGTAGTTAATATCTAGGTTCCAATGACTCCTCATGGTTCCAGTGGATCAATGAGAAATTATCGGTGGTTCATTAAGGCGAATAAAAGACTAGGAGTATCTTTCCTAGTTTGCCGTACGTAAGGTGAATGGGAGATAGTGCCCATTGAGTTTGAGGGTTTGCGTAGGCTTACTTTCTACTCAATTGCTATCAATGCGGTAGGCCCCCTATATAGTGGGAGTATCATGGTGGATGTGGCTTATTCCAAATGCGGAGACATATGGTTTTCTAGTATGCTTGAATTCAAGAGGTGTTTGATAGGCCTCGCTCTAAGCAAGAGGTATGTACATGCTGCAACATGTCATAATTTGCTACTGAACAGCTTCGGCTGACTGGGGGTAATGGTCAGGACTCAATCTTACTCTGATGAATGTAGGCCTTCCGTGGAATTGAGTCCTAACCGACAGGTGTCCACGTACGATACAACAAACATCAGCATGATTTACATGTAGTAATAGGTACACCTATATTTGCCTTATCAGGTAATATAGGTAATGTTGTTCCACTTTTGGCAAGTTCATCAGCCTTACAGTTCCCTGAAATGTCCCTATGCCCTGGCGCCCAACAGAGATTTTACTACACTTTAACAGAAAAGCATGGTTAATGGTTAAGATGTCCGTCCAACCGACCAATAAGAAACGAGGAGACAGACACGAACTGAAGTAGTACAAGATTTCCATGTGTGCATGGCTCCTTAATATCGTAAACAACATTTTTCGGCTGAATTATTAACCTGGGGAGTGCTTTAAATCGTTTAGCAACATCATAATTATGCCAAACGTATGAATACTGACTCAACACTCTCTAGGAGTCTCAGAATCAGAACATTATAGACAATGGTACAGTAGAGCACAAGAGCAATAGCAAGAATTAGGCAAGAGATCTTTAGTTTCAACTATCTCACCATGCGCCTCACGACAATTCGCATACATTTTTTAACGTATACGCACGGGTCCCCACTGAGAAGAAAGATTATGATAACGGGGATGAAGATCAAAGACTTGATCTCTTTTTTCCATACGACTAAATTGATCTAGGACGAACTTCGGTTACTTTTGTACCGTGCCCTCCGTTTGATTCTTTAGATCCCGAGCTAGCGAACTGAGGGCTTTGAGGGAAGTTTACGGTGGAGGGGCCGGATATTCACTCAATCGGATTGGCTGCTGCTCCAGCACTAGTCAACAAGCTGCCTAGCTTGGTACAGTGTAGATTAATGAGTGTGGTAGCCTGGTTGAGTGAGTGATCCGAATTCCGGATGATTATGCAAAAGCAAACACATAATAAGAGAAATCAATACCTACTAGATTCTTTCTTCTTTTTGAAGTCAATAAATTTTGGATGACTCGGTGAGAATGTCCACAATTCTGTATATCAATTCCATCCACTATGTCATATCTGCAAATTTCTCATGTCAAAAAATCCCAGTTAAAGAGAAAACCCCCAAGAGAACCGTTTGGCAATACGAGAAAGCCAACTGGGACGGTCTCAATGATTTCTTCAGCAACTTTAACTGGTCACTATGCTTCCTCGATAGTGACGTGGACTCCAGTGTAGATATGATTACAAATTTAATTCTCATCCGAATGAGAGGTTATATCCTACATAGGGAAAAATCTATCAAACCGAAAGAGAATTCATGGTTTGATTTGAGCTGTAAAGAGGTTATCAGGGTCAGAGAAGTAAATTTCCGATGTTATAAAGCCAACCCTACTGAGGAAAACCGGAATAAGTTCAAACAAGCTAGAAAGACCTGTAATGATCATATTCGACAGACCAAGTTTTTACATGACCAACAAATTAGGCAAAAAATACTACAATGTCCCAAGGGTAGTAAAAATTTCTGGTCATTTGTAAAAATTCGAATTACTACTTCGTCTTCGGTCCCAACGCTCGTTATCAATGACACTCCCTATGTCAGGTCTATGGAAAAAGCCAATTTGCTTGCAGCACACTTTGCTGCTAATTCGACGCTGCCAGAGAGTGTTATGACTTCTCCTGTACTTGAGAACACAAATTTTTCCATGGGACGAATCTTCTTTCGTACTCGTACAGTTGCAAGAGTCCTGAAATATCTTGACATACATAAATCCGCTGGCCCGGATAGTATCCCTGCCATTGTTCTGAAGAGGTGTTCTTCAACGTTGGCAAAACCACTGCGTAAGCTTTTCTATCTATCCTATTCCTCTGGACTCTTTCCGAGTAGATGGAAAACAGCATTTGTCCAGCCTGTCCCTAAAAAAGGTGAATCTTCTTCCCCTCTAACTATCGTCCAATTGCACTTACGTCCCTTCTTTCCAAGGTCATGGAAACACTGATAAATAATCAGCTCAAGAAATATCTCGAAGAACGAAAGCTTCTTAATGACTGGCAGTATGGCTTTCGTAGCAATAGGTCCACTGGTGATCTGATGGTACATCTCACCGAACAGTGGCACAAATCTTTACATCGTTTTGGAGAAAGTAAGATTATTGCACTTGATATTTCAAAAGCATTTGATAGAGTTTGGCATCAAGCTCTCTCATTGAAAATGCGTGCTTTTGGTATCGATGAATCTCTTCTTCATTGGATTAGAAATTACCTTTCGGGCCACTCAATACAAGTCGTATTGGACGGTCTCAAGTCTGAAATTCATAAAATAAATGCTGGTGTACCCCAGGGCTCCGTTTTGTCTCCGACTCTCTTCCTCATGTTTATCAACGATCTCCTATCTGAAACTGTTAATCCACTAAATTGTTTTGCTGATGATAGTACCCTCAGCTTTTCATATTCGTTTGAGGATTCACTTCCTTGTTCTTCGGAAGTGGAATTTGAAAGGCAGCGTATGAAAAGTTCATTAAATTCTGATCTTGACAATATTGTCCAATGGGGAATAAGAAACCGTGTAGATTTAACGCTTCAAAAACTCAATGCTGTCTTCTATCGTTAAAGCGAAATCCTACCCTTTTGCCGCTATCCATGAGCGGCACTTGCATTGAGGAAACTAAACAACTCTCAGTGCTCGGTATGTGCATTACAGACCACCTTGTGTGGAACGATCACATATTCGACGTTGCCAAAAACGCTGCCAAATGTTTAGGTTTCCTTCGACGTTGCAAAAAATTTTTCCGATCTGGCTATAATCTATAAGGCTTATATTCGTCTAAAGCTCGAGTACAATTCCAATAACACACTTGAGTCTCTTGGATAGAATCCAAAAAAGAGCATTAAAAATGATAGGTGATAGAAGTATAACAGAAACATTTGAATCTATTGAACACCGTCGCAATGTTTCTTGTCTTTCATTATTTTACCGTTACTTCTATAAACAGTGCTCTAGCGAAATAGCCAGTTGCATTCCTCCCCTTAAACAATTTAACCGCAATACCCGCGCTTTTAGGTTACCCTTGAGTCCACCTTCGGACGTACTGTGAAATACAGAGATTCTTTCTTTAGTCGGACTACACGAATGTGGAATGCTCTACCCAGCTCTATTTTTCCTTCCCATTGTAATGTTCAAAAATTTAAAACTAATGTGCATCGGTATCTCCTTTTAAACCCTTCCTTGTTTTCCTAGTGCTCGTACTGTGTAAATCATTTTAAGGGTAGTAATAACCCCTTGAGTGCGCGCTAATTATAAAAAAAAAATCCACCCGCAGGCTTACACGATTTATGGTTTGAAAATGGCGCACTTCACCGCTAATTGAGCCTCAGTGTTAGACTGCCAGTGGTCGCCGATTCTACCTGCCTACCTATCTACAAAGATATATTTAAAAAGCTCCGGAATTAGACACATGAGTAGTGTCCTTACTTTGACATTAAAATTGTCTTAGGTGTTTTTAAGGCAAAGCTAGGAATAGCAGTGCCTCTCGGCATTATTGGCTAGTGAGTTGACCTATCATGCAGAGGCTCCCAGGTTCAATTCAAAGCTCCTGCAAAAAAGGTTCCTTAAGGGTCACTGCCTCTTTCGAGGATCTGATAAGGAACTCTTGTAATGAAAAGTGTTGCTTATTTGGCATAGAATTATAGATCCCCTCTATTCATGCTAACACGCATATAGGAAAAGTTCAGAATTGTAAGTCACTATGTTTAAGTGCTTTTCGAGCCGTAATGGCTTCTAATTTATTTTCTTAGTAAGAGAAGACAGCTTCGGGGGCACAGTCTAAAAATTGACCCCGCCCAACACTTTCTGTGAAAATGGACGCAGGTTGATCGACTTTGCGGGCTGAAACCTTATAGTAGATAATACAGGGTTTTCTTATCTCAACATTAAAGAGAATACAAATGACATATGCCAGCACTATAAAGAATTAAGAACCATTGGAAATATTTCCAAGACGTCGTAAGAAGTTTTGGTTATGTAAAGTTATAATGTCCAAACTAAAACTGGTAAATCCGATCAAGGAAGCATAGCGAATAATTGTATTTTCTGCAAATTGTATGACTGCAACAATAAATCGAATTAACCTGTTCCGCAGATTGTTCCATTAATCTTAGAAGATGTAGACCAAACATTCCGTCCACTTGATCTAGGTGAAGTGAAGAAAGCTTTATTTAAACTTAAGTCAAACAAAGCTGCTGCAGCTGGCAACTTTGGTGCTGAACTGTAAGCAGGCGATAGCTTTTTTATAATATGACTATGAACAACCTCATTTAAAAAATGTGGTCTGAGAAAATCATACTCGATGAACCTCAGCGTTATTTACCTGGCCCCCAAGAAAGGAGACCCCTTAAACTCTGACAACTACAGTGATATTAGTCTCTTTAGCATCGCCTTCAAGATTTATACCAGAGTGACTTTTAATTAGAAAAGTCTACGATTGACCAAATAGTCACGTTACGATAAATCAAGGAAAAACACCGGGAACTTAAGACCACAAACCTTTTCAGCGACTTTAAGGTTGATAATTGCGATACCATCTATAGTGACGGCACATATGTACTTAACAATGTTTAATGTTGGTATCCCTGCAAAACTTTTCCCATTGTACTAGGTCGCAATGGAGAATAAACGCTGCTCCATCAAATGCAAGAAAATTATCACTGATACCTCTGATGCCGAAAAATGTTTTGGGCAAGGCAATACTCTGTAATGCTACTTTTTAACATCGGTCTTAAGAATAAGCAAAACTCTCGGGCCAACACTACCAGCACATTCTTCATTCTTTTGAAAATATGTCCAGTCACCAACGTAGGCCAACGATATTGATATAATCGAAAGAAAAGACTCTAATCAAGAAAAGACACCTTACACCGACACGTCTTGAACTTAACATTACTAACTTTTTTATTTAAGCTTTTCTTAAAGGTTTTCCACAAACAATTTTTAAACGTTGACATATTTTTGTCATTTATCTAATCTGTCTTTCCAAATCAACATGGAAAGTTACCTATAGCGTTGAACAAAATGTGCAAATGATTTAACTGTCTTATGAAAGTGTATATTCTGCCAGAACCTATAATCACCATAACCATCTCTCCGAGAGGACTATTTGCAACGTGGTGGATGAGTTTGATTACCCGGTTCAGCGTACAATCCAGCAACACCCGTACGTCAACGAAACGCAATAGATCTGCCAAAAATATTGCCACTGCGCTTGAGAGTGTGCAGGAGATTTCGAGGCAGTCAATTCTGCGCTCTGCACATGAACTCGATCTTTCGTTAACAACAACTTCGTAAACTTTTCATCATGACTTGGGCCCACACGTATAAAATTCAACTGACCATGGGGGCCAGATTTAAAGACAATAGACAACGCAGGTCGTGTGTTCGCTACCTGGGCTCTCTAGTAGTTGGAATTTGACCCCCATTTCGGTCGTAAAATCACATTCAGCCACAGGGCCCATTTCTGGAGGAAAGGGTTTGTGAATAAGCTAAATTGTCAAATTTGGAACTATCACCAGATCAACTAAATTGTAATGCATCCAAAGCAAGTATCTGTTTGGTATGCGTACTGGGCTCTGGCGTGGCGGCATTATCGGGTCATACTTCTTTGAGAAAGACGTTGGGCAGCCCATCACCGGCAACCGTCGATAATATCCAATTTCTTTTAGCCGAAATTTCAGATATGGACGATCGTTGTCATGTGGTTTCAGCAGGATAGCACTACGTGTCACACAGCTCATGCCAAAATGGATATTTTGGACAACCGATTTCCAAATGATGGCTATTTCATGCGAAGGCGAAGTGAATTGACCAACGAGACCGTGCGTGTGATTTCACCACGGTGGACTTCTTATGAGCTTTTCATTAGTCACAGCTCTGAAAGCCAAAAAAATGAATCCCATCAATCAAAATTAGCCTGATTTTTTCGCCAGAGTTATGGAAAAACCCAGCAAAGGCACGGCAAATATTTGAATGCTGTTACGAGCCCAAACGCAAAATAGTTGGACTACCTATGATAAAAAACAAAAATCTTCTGATTCTTAAATTCCATCGGAAATAAAATCAATATTTTGGTATTTTTCTTAAGATATATTTATTTTGAATAGGAATAAGTAACAAAAACAAAATGACTTCAATTAAATAACGATATAGAGCAATAATACAAAATAAAATAACGTTTGACAATTTTTTTTAAGCGCAAAATAGTTGGCCTATGGGTCTTAATTTTTATTTTACCATGGTGTTACGTCGCCTTTGGCCTTGGTAACTGCTTCTATGCGTCGTGGCATTGTGTCAACTAATTTTTGACATTCTTCGGTGCCAAAAGATTCCCAAATATTTATGATTTTAACTTTAAGGTCTTGAAGAGGTCCGGCATGGTTCTTTTCGCGGTTTTTGTTTCATTTTATGCCAGACAGTTTCAATTGGTGAAAGGTCAGGGCTGCTGGAAGGCCATTCCAGTAAAGGAATAGCTTCAGCAGATAGCCACGCCATTTTAGACCTTGCTGTATGGCAAGAAGCTCCATCCTGTTGGAAAATATAGTCTCGATCACTAGCTTAGTCGTGGTATTGATGGGAGAAGCTCATTTTCCAGAATATCACTGTACCTGGCAGCATTGACATTTCCATTTACAAAATGCAAATTGCCCAAACCCCGCCCCGACATGCATCCCCATATCATTAGAGATGCTGGAAACTTGACCGTTTCTTAAGGCAATCTTTGTGAAAAACCTCTTTTGAATTTCTAATGACTCGTTTTCGTTCGTCGCCCACGCAAACTTCAAACCTGGACTCATCACTCCAAATAACGGACCGCTATTGACTTAAAGTCCAGTTTTTACGTTGTTTGGCCCACTCTAGCCGCTTTTTCTTTTGTTTAGGTGTTAAAAGTGGTTTTTCTTTGGCCTATGTTTTTAACAAATTAAAATTGCTCTAATTTAAATAAATCTAAAACAAACCTTATAAAATTTGTATCCAATTTTTTTCATAATCTGTTTGCAAGTGTCGACCGAAATACTTTTTTTTTTATTCTTTCCCTCCATTGAACAGTTATTGCAGCGGGCGTTTGATATCGATTTTCTTTTATTATTTTTTTAAAAACTCGGCAATCTCGAGGTTTTCCAATTGGTGGGCGTCCCGTTTTTTTACCGATCTCCACATTTCCACTATTTTTGAACTTTAAGATAATGTTTAGAATTGATGAGCGCGGTAAATTGAATTGTTTTGCGATTTTATAGCTCGATAATCCCGTTTCGAAGGCTTTATTTATGGATTCCCTAAGGTCTCTTGATAATGCAACGCCACGCACCATGGTTGACATTAAACTGTTGCTGGCTTGCATAAAACCAGAGATCAATAAACAACAAAACAAGTGCATGTCATTTTTTTAATAACGGTTAACTGAAAATCTATTTAAATCTTCATAGGCCAACTATTTTGCATCCCAGAGAGAGTAGTCCAACTATTATGCTCTATCTTTGTTTGAGAGAATGCAAACTGGAGCCATATGTGCTTTCTCGAATTTAGTTCTGTCTCTTCTAATTTACTTATTAAGGCGCCAGTTATAGCTATCATTGAAAACCATCATTGAAACACAAATCAGTGGAATGGTGGAATATTTTTTGAGAAGTCGGTTATAGCAATCAATAATTTCGCTGTCATTGAAAACATCTGTCATTGAAAATAAATTACTAGTGATGGGTACCTCATTCATGAGGCAATACAAAATGTCGCATGTTATGTTATTGCTTAAAGTTTTTTTTTTTTGCTAACTGCAATCATTTAGGCCTATTCGGCGAGATCTTTTATTCTTCTATTCTGTTATGAATTTCAATACAAAAGTTTGAGATGTCAACAAATCTTTTATGAATTATAATTTTGGTATTCGGCATGGTAAAATCTGCTAAGAAAACTTTTATAAAATGTCAAACGTTCGAACATGGAAAAAATCTTTTACGAATAGCATTTTTGGTATTCACTTCAGCATGCCAAAATCTGTTATGAAATCTGTTAAAAATCATAAAAGAATAAAAGACAAACTTCTGTGACTTTTATCATAAAAGATTTCAATAAGTACACAGGTGCATCAAGTAAAAATGAATATTTATCTTTTATTTCGTCAACGAAATGTTCCTAAAAAGAGCAAATGAAAGAAAATATATTAAAACTCATATCATATAAACATATAAGTAGAGTACGGCCATGGTATTCCCAGAAACATATGAGGTAAATTCCTGTTTTATGGTATAGATACCAATAGTGTGTAAGAGTTTACTTCTTTGTTCGTCATCCATTTTAATTATGTCAGATGAAATATTTTACATAATCGCAGCTGATTATGATAATAGATTTAGTTCAGTTTCATAACAGATCTCGTTTTCGAAGTAGCATAACAGACTTTTGTAAAAGTTCGAACCTCTGAATACCAATCATAAAAGATCTTTTAAGGTGGAGATCTTTTATGATTCATAACAGAAAAACTATAGCAGAATAACAGATGTGGCAGAATAGGCCTAATTTTCTTGTTTTGTTTTTGTTAGAGATATGAGCTATAAGAAAAAAAATCATTTCTTTGGGGTTCGGGTGCGTGATTAGTGTTTAGTCCAGTTTAGTTTATAGTTTCCTACTCGCTGCTTTGCTTTCCATAAATCGACTCTCACAGAATTACTCTATAAGGCTATGCCCGCATATTCAACTTTTAGTTCCGAACTGCTTGGTTCGAGCAACTAAAAAGCTTGTGTTTTGACACAAACTAAACGATTGCCTAAAATGAGTTCGCTATTTTGTGACATATAATTAAATGCACCTCCGCGGACATTCAACCAAATAGTTCATCTGTTTCCTATAAGCAACCAAACAGTTGTGCAACTAAAAATTGAATGTGCGCGCCTAGCCTAAGTGTCTTTTGTGCTAGTCTACGTATCTAGGTACATACATACATATATAACTTTGTATGTTTTATTCAAATTTCATGATCATTAGAATTGCAGAGACGTCATTGAAAAATTGATTTTTTTGTTGAAAATGTCCATTAAAATAGGTATATCCTATCATCCTATGGGACATTTGAGGTGAGACAAAATACCACCTCATTTCGAAAAATGAGTACCTCACACAAACTCATTTTAAATTCGTATCCTACCCATCACTATAAATTACAAAGACAACCTGAATAATTTTTTGAGGCTAGAGTTGATCATTGAAAAAAAAACTGACACCATTGTATATAAATTCTTATAGTAGTCTCATGACGAGGAACGCCACGTAATTTACCAAGCGGCAGAGAAAACAACCAAACCCAATACCCAAACCGTATATTAGCAAATTAATTTAACATTTTCTCATATGCTATCCTTTTCTCGGCAGAGAGAGACATAAACAACAAACATGCTATATTGCTATAGCTATTCAGAGCACACCGACTTGCACCAGCCAGTCAGCGCAGGCGCACACAAGCATGCATATATTATATTTATATGCAGAAAACCTACTGAGAAGGACAGCCTACGCTCGATTGAAGGCGGCGGCGGCGGTGCGGTGGCGACGGCACTTTGCGAATGAAATTTTGTGTATAAGTTTTTTTACAACGTTGCTTTGTTTTTTTTTTGGATACCTCTATGAGAAATGAGAATATGCATTAGGTATATGAATGAGCGAATAAGGTAGCAATATATTGCCAGAGAGGGGTTTGCGATTGATGGCGGTCCATTGTATTTAGTTTTTGCATATATGTACATGTATGTACTTATATAGGGAAAGACATATGCATTCGTAAAAACAATCGAACTCGAGATTTTGATCAAAGTTGATATAACGATAGCGAAGACTAAAAAAGTGGGTTTCGCAATTTTGTCTGCCTGTCTGTCTGTTCGACTACCTGCAGCCTAAATTGCTCGGCCGATTTTCTTTGAACTTAGTGGATATCACTTTGAATATTTCCTCCCCACGTTTTGTTTTTTTTTATGACCAAAAATAACGGTACATGCCATACGAATTTTTTCGAAATTTTATAAATATTTTTTTTTTTCTCAAAAACTGTTCGACAGATTTTAAAAATAAAAATACAAAAAAATTTCATTTAGTTAAAGCTAGATAGTATAGTTGAAAAAAAAATGTGCGAAAAATGGTTATTGAGGGTATACTCCCCATGGAACCTTTTTTTCGTTTTTGATTTTTTCAAAAACGGTACAACCGAATTTGATAATTTTTTTTTGCTAAAGCTCCCGAAAAACTTTAATAGAATTGTGTACATATTCAAATTTTCAAAAAAAATTTTTTTGGATTTTTAAAAAAAACGTCAATTTTTTTTTCAAAACTCAATATTTCGAAAACCCAATGCTATTTTTTTTAAACTTGATAAATGAGAGTTTCTCAGTATAATCTACAAGATGTGAGATTTTTTTTTTATTTTACCTAAAAATAACGGTACCCACCATAAAAATGTTAAAAAATGTTAAAAAATGTTAAAATATTGTTTTCAAAAATCGTATTTTTCTTGAAAACGGCGCCTAGAATTTTGATATTTTTTTTTCTTTCAATTAATTTTTATGATCTTTGATTTAATAAAAAAAAAATTAAAATTAAGATATCACAGCTTGTACTTACCATAGAACTATTTTGTCTAATTTTCAATTTCTCACATATCGGCATTACGAATTTTAATGAAATTTTTTATAGAGATGCTTCTAAAAAGTTTTAAATAAAAGTTTAAATATCAAAGAAAGGAAAAGCTATGAAGCTGTTTACGAACAAGAATGCTAGCAACGCTTCCTGATAATAAACAATAAAGTCTGATTTTCAACTTTGACATCGCTTTTTGATGATTTAAAAAAAGGGTAACTTTGGTGTACCCTGACCCATGTTAAAATAAATTTCTCTGTCAGTACTCACAGTAGGGACCTCATTCTGCACTTTTTTTTGGTATAATACTAACCTTTAAAACTACGTTTAAATTGAGCTGATATGTTTTTAGGGTTGCCAGATATTCGGTTTTAAATGGTGTTCAATTTTTCTTTCCCGAGCAAAATTTTGACTTTGAGGTCAATTTTTTTTTTAATGCGTCATAAACACAAAGTTTTCTTATTTTTACCTGATGAAGAAAACAATAATAAAAAAAAACTCATTAAGTGCACCCAAACACCCATACATCTTTTGATACATGGGAAAATCTTAAACAGGTAAAAATTTTGGGTTTTTTACCTACTTTTATTGCAGCACTTGGCAATCGGAGTGGTTTTCCAAAAATTGATAGTTTTTACCTAATTTTTAATACTGTGCGATCATGAAGAGGGTTAAAAATATACTTATAGAGCAAGAGCCCGTGAAGTGAACCCCAAACCTTCTTTATTTTATAAAAGCTGAAAGTTTGTCAGTGCATGCTCCCAACAAAGTTAAGAACAATGAACTATTATGAAGTTTGTATTTTACTTGTATTAAAAAACAGTTGAAATATGAAATAAAATGCACGACTGGATCGCACTAACTTGCTCTTATGTAAAAAAATTTTGAATTTTAAATACATTTTACAAATTTACAACATGGATTTAATGAGATAAAAATTTTCAAATGCATGGAATTACCGTCTGATTTCCAAAAAAAGTATAAAATTCTGCAAACGAAGTTTGTAAATCGTTTTATTATAAAAGTTATTTTTTATATAAGAAATATTGAATATTTCACGCGTATACAAATTTTCTTTTTTCCAAGAAATGTTCATACTTTTTTGAAACCCAATATTATAATATAAGTTTTTTTTTATTTTAATAAATTAATAATTCGCAAATCGCGACCTTAGAACAATAGGGTTCTTACTGACTTTTTTTCAAAACTGAGTTATACATGTGGTCGTAGCAAATCGAGTATGCTCTTTCGATCTGTTTCATCCATATTTGTCTCCATATTTGTCTCCTTTAGTTTCCTATTAAGTCAATAAAAATGCAGGAAGCAGAGTTCTATGTACATCAATTTATTAAAAACTAAGTTCACAAAGTTCTAATTGGTAAATAGAACCTAGTGTAGTTAGAAAAATTTAAAAAAAAATGCACATAAAACTTTGTTACACAAAGGATGTAGATTGAACTTTGTTGCTTCAAAAGGCTATGAATTTTGTGTTAAAGTTGAATTTTATCTGTGCTGTGTGATTTTCAAAATGTTTGTTTTAAATATGCATACATTTTAATAAGTAAAGGTGAGTATTTCTATTTCAAAAGAAAATAGGAAATCAAAAGATGTACTGTATTAAATATACCACTCATTTAAAATGTCCTGTTAAAGATAGCTTTTACAGGAATGTTTTCAGTACGAACTTTAACCTTGATTTTCACCATCCCAAGTTTGATAAATGTGTTTGATACATTAAGTAAAAAATTTACGAAGGAACATGAGGTCCACTTAAACTTAAAAAAGATTTTATTATATCATGTAAAGGTGAAAAAACTTGCCATATTTGCCAGGCTTGGATGCATCACAAAGCCCGTGTAGGGCTTACTAGAACGGAATATCAAAAGATAAGCAAGCTAGATTCCAATGAAATTGTGCCAGATACTCTAGTTGTTATAATGCCACCTCGTTAAGAAGGATTCAAGGCTGTTAGCTTTGCCAAACGTATTATAACTTTCAATGAAAGTTTTGCGCCTCTTGGAACGAAACGCAAAGAAATACCTTTTACTACAATTTGGCATGAGGGTACTTCCAGTCGACACTGAGTTCATAGTACTTAACTTTTAAAAAAGTCAATAAGTATATAAAGTCAACTTTTGTTGAACCATCATCATTTGTTCGCTCCCAGCCAATAGAAATATCAATCGACAGAATAAATGTTATTGAAAAAAATCTCTCCCAACTGTTTCCTGAAAATAGAAAACAATTCATCAATCTTCCTGTGATCGAGCTTAAAAATGGTGCAAAAACAATTTTTTCTTAATAAATGATTAAGTTTTGTTCACATAAATTTATGTTTTCTTTTTTTATTTACAGTTCAGTTAAAAAAGAAGGAATTTTAATAGAAATAGTTTACAAATCGGTGTATAATGTACATAGGGCTGTAAAAGATTTAGTATTTTCCTTTATAACTCGAAGTATCAAAAATGTAGTTAGGGCCTTCACGATATTATGGGCAGTGTGAGCTTTACTATTAATTTACTTTTCTTTAATAATGTTTATTTGTTTTCCTTTATAAGAAATTAAAAAAAAAAGGAATAAAAACTTCGTTCAACAAAAATTCTTATTTCTTTCACATAACAGGATTCTATCTATTAAATTTCTTATCATGTTACTTAGTATCAGGTAATTAGAACCTTATTGTTCTATGCTCAAATGACTTAGCGTTGAGTAACAAGGTTCTATCCATTTTTTCAACCACCAGTTACTGCAAAATTATGAATTAAATATGTTGTAGATTTTTAAATTCAGATCAACATAACTTAGTACAAAATTTGTGTTTTCAAAAAATCATGTACATAGATCCGAACCAAAACAAAATTCAATCTCTGTGACTTGAGTGAGTGTAGTTAGAACCCTATTGTTCTAAGGTCGCGAAATTTGCTCAAAATTCGTAGATAAACATGAAAAGAAATATTTGTTAGTAATTTGAAATTGAAACGCCAAATATCTCCTTTTTTATTTCTTTTTAAAAAATGTTCTAGGTTATGCATACAAAATATTTTTTGCAAAAGAAGTTATCTTATTTTATTTTCTAAATATTAGTTATGTGTATATCAATAAATTTCTAAAAGTGGTATACTACATTTTTTCTAATTTTATTTTTTTTTAATTAATTTAAATTTTCCATACTACATTATGTTATGTTTGTATGTCGAAACGAGTATAGCCAAATGAATTTGCACCTTGCAACAACAAAATTGAGTTTTTATGCTGTGAATTAGCGATATATACTTCATTTCCAAATTATTATAAAAACAGTGATGGATTGGTGATATAAATTGAAGCAGTTCAATTTAGTCTTTCTTTTGTTATAGTTTATTTTAGGTTGTTCAAGCTGGTTGAGTTTTTTTTTAATATTAACCCATGTCCGGCGGCTACCAGTTCAGGTGTGGTAGGAACTTGTCACACACACTGTCTATTTTTGGTCTAATTAGAGAAAATCTGAAAAAAAATTTTTTGGAAAAGCTTTTAATTTTCCGGAAAATTCACGTTGCGTTTTCGCAACATCCGCATTTATAGGTATAGAGTTCAAGTCAAATTTAATCAAATATTTGTTTGATAAAGCGTATTAAAACAGAAAATAAATTAATAATGCATTATAATTTAAAAAATTAACATTATAGGTATGTACATATATAGCTATGTATGCTCATGAAATATTAATTTTTGTATGGTAATCGCATTTAAAGATAAACATTTGTTTTTCGTTACATGCGATACGTGAATTGAAAGGTGGCACTCTCTAGATCACTCTCTAGATAACTCGCTAAGATGCCTACTTTGGGGGGTCTACGGAGCTTCGTTTAGCCGCAAATCGCATTTAAAGATAAACATTTGTTTTTCGTTACATGCGGTACGTGGATTGAAAGGTGGCACTCCCTTCACGAATAACAATTTTTAACTCGCTGAGATGCCTAGTTTAGCCAGAAATCACGTTTAAAAGTACATTGGGTGGCAAATTTTTGTCAAGAAATATTTTTGAAAAAAAATGTATGAAAAATCAAAATTTCTTAAAAAAAAATTGAAAAAAAAAATTTATTGGAAAAAAGTTTTTTGAAAAAATATTTTTGATAAAATGTCCAAAAATATTTTTTGCAAAAGTTCAAAAATATTTTGGTCAAATGTCCAAAAATAATTGGCCGAACCATTGAAATTCATCTTATCTCTCTAAAGATGGAGGAGGCTTACCTCCTCGGAGTTCTAACATTTCTTTCCATTTGTTAAAAAATCAAAGAAAAAAAAGAAATCAAAATAAAATATTCTGAATTCGGTTTTATTACCAAATTCTGTTTGGCACTATTTCGGTTACCATAACAAAATAAAGCCAATTTGAAATTATTTTGTTTTCAAAAATGAAATAAAACCAAATTTAGAATTTGAGTTTATTAAGTTCAAATGCCTCTAGATCTAATTACAAAGTCGAAAAAATGGCAGCCTCGCTGATTAATCGTATCAAAATGTAAGCAAACCAGATTGTATGAGAAATGAAACAAAATTCACAAAACTATCATACACTCTCAATACTATTTGTTTGTATTCATCTCGCACCTGGCATATACAACTTTATATACCTACCTACAATTGATTCTGACAGCAAAAAGAAACGCAGATAGGATTTTCTCCCTTACCCTCTTTTAAAAATATATCACTACCGCATCTCTTCTTTTATTTTCTTATATTTTTCCCTTCCACGTAGTATATCTTATATCACAACCGCATCTCACTGGCGATATTAATATTTCTGCGGCAGAGATAAGAAACTTTTAATTCAGTTCCATGAGACTACTATAGAGTTAATATACAAAGCTGACACATGAGAATAGAAAGAGAACCGAACACAAATCATTGGAACGATTGTGTTCCACTTTGTTGGAACGAAAATAAGCTGTTCATTGAAAACGATTTTCATCATTGAAAAATTAAATGTAGTTTTATGAGAAATATTTAACATATTTGTTTATTTTTATTTGCAAAAGTAAAATATGTAATTGATTAGTTTCGTTTGTATACCAAACATTCTCAGTATTCATAGTTTAACTATCCCAAAAAGTGAAAATAAAATTTTCAATGATGGTTTTCAATGATAGCTATAACTGGCGCCTAAATGTAATTTATTACATCGACAAAAAAAAATTAAAAAACAACTGCTTGGGGACCAGAAAATATAGGCACATAAAAAAAGTTAATTTATTAATTGATGAGTAGGCCAACTATTTTGCGTTTGGGTCGTATATTCCATACATACGAGTAATAGCATACACGAAAATTTTAAATTAGTAACAAATTTCAGAGATATCTCAATCCCAGTTTGATTTATTTGAATTAAAGATAAATAACCTCTAACGGAAAACCTTTTATAAACTCAGAAAACTATACCAGCTCTGAGATCAAACGAAGAGTAAGCTTATCGTTATATTATGGTGCAGAGGCATGGATCTGTCAAGGCTTGTGAGGAAAATTCTACGGGTGTTTTTTGGCTCAATGTACATAAACGGGTAGTGGAAGAGAAATAACAACAGCAAACTGAGCAAGCTGTATTGTGAGATCAACAGATCCGAAAAAGTAAGTACATTGTAGTAAGTAAGTAGAGCGCATAGACCATAATGGTCCGGCCCGGAAAATCTTTGAACTCTGTAGCGAGGAATGATGTAGTAGAGGAACATCGCGACCGCGATTGTGCACAATAGTCGAAGAGGACTTCAACCAACTTGGCGTGCAAGCCTGGAGCAATCTGGTCATTGACAGGAGAAGATTGTTGTTATGTAAGTAAATATATGAGTAAATAAATAATGATTTGGGCTGACATTAATGACAGGTAATAAGTATAAAAAGTTATCAGCAACATTTCCATCTGCCAACTAATGACGAGGTAGCCCCCAAAACTGCCTGAACGCCCTCTACTTTCTCGTGCCAGAATTAGCCTCATGATCCTATAAGCCTGGGGTTGTAATGATATGATGGTAAGGGAAGGAGAGGGACTTACCAGCGGTTTTGTTACAATCTCCAAAGTTGACTGGTTTCTTCCCTTTAACTTCTTGAATCTGCCAATTCTATTTGTACTAGGCTTTCGAGAAATGTTGATAAAATATATGTTCTACAGATGTTAGAAAAACAAAGAGATTGAATACGAAAAAAAATAAATTTTCTTTTGAATTAGCTGGATTAAATATATGAAGAAGTTAATCGGCTAAAACCGGTAATTATGGAGAAAATGAACACGATGATGTCAACATGCTGAGTCCTATACTACTATATAAGAATATTTGTGGATAAGGATGAACGCACTAATTACATATTTTTAATTGGTACACTTTTATATTTTCTTTAATGTCTTGATCAATAAATACTACTTGAGAGTACCAGCAAAAGTTGCTTGCTTACGAGTTGCATTTCTGGTTTAAACCTTTAATTTTATTTGTATGTAAATGGCTAAGTCACAACACAACGAACAGCATCCATTAAACAACAACACACAATCTCAAAAGATTCCAAGCGAAACGTATTCCGTGATACCCTCTCCAAATATGTGTTACCCCTTACATCACTATGAGAATGTCTATAAACCGGAAGCAAAATTAATAAATTAATAGTCTATTACTAAAGCCACTTATCTTATTAATAAAACAGCATTAAACCAAGAGACTACCAGCCTCTACGCAGTTAGAACCATAAAAATGAACCTAACACAAAACGCAGCTAATCTAATGAGATCACCAACTCCAAAACACAGCAAAACTACAAGACTTCCTTAATCCTCATGACATAAACGTATCAATTCCTCTATCGACAAATTACTAGCCATAAAATTATACAACAATCCCAAACCTATATAGATGCATGTATAAACACAGGAGTCAAAGCAAAAGTCAACAACCGGAATGGGCCTTCCGACAACACACTTACCAACCATTTATTACCTAACTATTTCAATCAACTGGCCAAGACACTGCCATGCAACAAAAGCCTATCAAAAGGACGTTCGAGCTCACGTTTTAGCTGCAGAGCTCTGAAGACTTCTCCCTCGAAGCGCAATGATGTTCCTCAATGTCGATCATAGAACTCTCTGCAGGCAATGGACAAACAATGAAGAACAAGAAGAACCACCACCACCACCATCGCCACCAACAACCACAGGACTCTCCGGCAAATGCGAAAAATTTAATGATCACCATTACCGTCCCGGTAACAAATTGTCTGCAATAACTTTCCTGCAATGTGGCCAGTTCTTTTCTCTAGCTCCAGCTTCATCGCAAACTTCACCATCTCTCGTCTTCATCGTTTAATGTAAATTATCCGACAACGAATGGGAGGGAGCGAACGAAAGAGAAAGCCCGAGACCAGCCGGCGGCAATAAGCTAGCGACTGCCCTTAGCCACAGCACCAGCAGCCCTCCTAATAACTTCCATAAAGAAAGATCTACGAGCAAGCAATTTCAATGGCATCCAAAGCTAGCCAAGTCAAGCCAATTCCAACCCAGCCAGGCGGGAGCGCGTAAAAGATGAACATTTCACCACCACTATTTACCTGTCAGCGGGACAATAAAATGGCATCAATCTATGGCAATTGCCGAGGCTCTCCATCCAAGCCCAGGCACGTCCATGACAATAAAGTGCAGCAAGATATAGTGGCAGAAGATGCGCTGCGCCGCGCTGAGCTGAGCGGCTTCCTCATTCGAAGCCATCCCCATCCCAAAATCTTCACAATACTGATCTATTGATCTGGAGATCGATTTATTTACTACTGTTACTGATGTAGCGACAGCTTTGGACACAATATGCACAGCTTCCGAGCTCGCACCTTTTGTCTCGCTCTCCACACTGCCCGGCCTGGGATTGCTGGTGGCGGATTTTGTTATTAATGGCGCCACCATCGGCCAAGTAAAGCAACCACATCCAGTTAGCCAGCTAAGCCAGACGCGGAAGCAGCAGCGTCAGGAACAATTGATACCTCATGCCATCATCGTTCCCGCCGGGACAGGATAACCACAAGTTTTGCGATTTTATTGCCGGAAAAGGATGACAATAAACTGGACCATGATTTATTCCCTGTCATAGCATGCTCGCTCGCTCGCGGTCGGTCTATGAGTGCAATGGTGCACTTTTGTGTTTGCCTTGTGGGATTTATTGATAGGACTTTTTTTTTGTTTCCATGAATATGGCTCCTGGAGGGAGGATGGTGGATAGAAATTGGATAACGATGGGTAATCGGTTGTAATTGTTTCGCCGCATTCTTTGTGGGAAATAAAGTGCTGACATGACACAAGTGGAGCCAGATGAGAAATTTCAATTGGGGGTGGCAATGTCAAACGAGGTGCATCTTTGTTGATAAAGTTTTGTGGACTCATTGTAAGGAGATCTATTCGTCTTGACGGCTAAAGACTTGGAACAATAGACTAGGCAAACCAGAAAGCCTTCATTTTTAGTGGAACCCTGAAAGAAAATCTAATTTTACTATCCTATCTTTCAAATAGAGAGTAAGTGAAAGGGAAATAAATATAGTAATAGATTAATAGCGAACCTTTGAACTTTAAATTTGACAAGAATTTTAAACCCAAATGAAACCATTGGCTTAGATTTATTCAACCATAATTGATTTCAGCACTAACTTCAGTGTAGTATCATTTTCTTACCCGATAATTACTATTTGTAAGCTTGACATATAAGGCCAATGTTTTGAATGAAAGTTACACATTTATAGATACCAAAAAATGTAAAAGAACAAAAGTGTGCCATTCAAGAGTGCAACTTCTTGTCAGAGTATGAATTACTTTAACTTATGAACTCAATTCACTCAATTACAAATGAACAATAAATTTTCAGTTCATGGATACAGCTATAAAATATTCACTTATTTACCATACACAGTCTAACTCCTAACGGTCCATTGACTTAATGGACGGAAATGATCTCTGGCTGAGTCTTCGACCACCCTCCTTACCAGCAAACAATTACTAGCACGCGTTGAATTAGTTTGGAATAAAGAAGTGCTTGTTCTTTTAAACCACAGTGTGGTCAAAAAGTTTCAATATTAAAATTATATTATAAAATTAATATTAAGTCGGGTTCAACATTCCACATTCGTGCAGTGAGGCTAGAGAAAGAATCTCTGAATCTAACAGTACATTAAAAGATTACAGCCACATCAGAAGGGGTGACAAATTTCTTGCAAGGTTTTTGGTGACGTCGAATATGTGTTATTCTCCACAAGGTACTCTGTGATGCACATACTGGGAGCTGAGAGCCGTTCGGTTTCTTTAATGCAAGTGCTCATGAAGTGCCGTATGGGTCCAAAGTGCCGCTATAACGAAAGAAGACTACATTGAGTTCTTGAAGCATTAAATTCTATGAGGTTTATGGTTTTCCATTTCACAATGCTATCGATATCAGAATTTAATGAAAATTTTTCAGACGCTGCCGTCCTAAATATATATCCTAAGGACAAGGACTGTAAACTGGAAACGATATGAGAAGCTGAGAGTACTGAAACAATTTAATGAATTAGAAGTTTCAGACAAAATATCTGAATTTATTAAGATTAACGTGATATTTAAGAATTTAATTAAGAAAAGAAACGACTCGACTCTCTTGTATACTTCTTCGAATTCATCTTTTATTCAGTCACTATGTTCAGTAGTTAATTTAATTCAGTTTAGCCAACATAAATATCATAACGAAACTCATGTTGAATCACCACCGCCACCTGTGAGCCAATTAGTGCAAAAAGAGTTCAAGGAATTCGATCAAATCGTCTAAACAAGATCATTGATGAATATAAGAAAGAGAGTCGGAGACAAAACAGAGCCCTGTGGCATACCAGCATTTATTTTATGAATAACAGATTTGAAACCATCTAGTACAACTTACGTGGGGGCCTTTAAAGCCGCCCCTTCAACGTTTGGGGATTTAATTTGAGACGAACGCAATATCGGTCGGAAACATCACCGCCGTCCGTGAAAGTGGAGAGCAGAACCCTAGACAGTCAACTCCTCGCCATCGTTCACAAGAACTTGGCATTTCGCAGACTTTAAATTTTAATTTTGCGTAGGGACTTGGACCTACACCCAAAGTTCATTACCATAGACTACGCCATTTATTCGCTGAATGGGCTTAAGAGCGTTTGGAAGAGGACCCCAATTTTGCTCAAAAAATCATCTTTAGCGACGAGGTATATTTAGTAATTGAATGACTGTGACAAAATTTCCATATATGGAATGACCCACACGGAGTTTACCAGGTGAAAATACATCTTCAAAAAGTAACCGTTTGTTGTGAATTTTAGGCCGGTAGCGACATTGGTCCGTTCTTTTTTTAAAACGACGTTAGTGAGTCGGTCCTCATCAATGGAATGCTACGAAGTAATGATATCCAATTTCTTATGGCCCAAATCGAATCATATGGAGCTAGACGACATGTGGGTCTGGCTGGTGCCATACAGCGAACTCTACGATTGGCATTCTAAATGAATGATTTTAGGGTAACGTTATCCCTCTCAGAGGTGACATTAATACAAATTATTGTCATGCACGCACTTGCGATTTTTTTGTGCGCGATTATTTAATCGCAAAAAATGAAACATTACTTCTTATGTGAGTGCACGCATTTACTACAAATAAATAGCGACAGAAAAATCGCTTGAAAAAATAGAACTTGTTTCTTTTTTATAATCGCCACGATTTTTAAGTCGCATGTGCGTGCATTCACATTTAACGCCATGTGTCTTATTCATTGCGGCTAAGAAATCGTGGATTAACAATCGCAAGTGCGTGCATGCTCATTTCTCTTTGAGACTACGAGTTTTAAGTCGGAGTAATTTAAATCGCAAGTGTGGACATATCCATTTGAGTACATTTGTTTCATTTAAGCTTACGACAATCGCATCGCAAGAAAAATGAAACAAATTGCGACTTTTAAATCGTCATGATTTGTTGGTAGCAAGTGCGTTCATTCTCATTTAAATTCATGTGTTCTATTTTTGCGACTAAAAATCGTGCGATTGAAATCGCAAGTGCGGTCCTAGCCTTACTTCTCATTTAAATTCATGTGTTCTATTTTTGCGACTAAAAAACCGCGCGATTGAAATCGAAAGTGCGGTCGGTCCTAGCCTAACTTTGTTACTACTTCGTACACAGCTTGATTTATTCGATTTTACCATCTACTCGTGATTATTGAAAACCTTTATGTTGGTGAGATTGATACTCGTATCACGATGGATATGCTTATTGAGTAGTTTTGCGTTTTTCACGATGAGTTTGTCCATAAAATAATCCGTTTCGGTCCTTTTTTGCATATAACCATTTATCAATCAATCCTTTGGATTTTGTACGTACATCTTCTTGAATTTATTGAAGAAGTAGAAACTCGCCTTGCGGAGATATCAGCTACCATCGAATCCGTGACCTTATTCAACGAAGTAAACCCTTGCTCGGAGCCGCTACAGATAGATGTTTTCACTTCTTAAAGTTACGAGAACTTGTAGTTCTCCTGCTGTTTATAATATTTAACGACTATCTAAAGAACAGTTATTTCCCTGTAGCCTGAAAAATGGCAAAAGTTTTCTCCGTCTCGATGAAGAAATACAACGAAAATGTGGAAGGATATCGGCCAATTTCGTTGTTCTGCTGTACGAGCACAATACTGGAGCCGTTAATAATGAAGAAACTCAACGTTGTCTGCAGAGAGAGAAAGGAATGTCATACCGGAGTTCTAGTGCGGGTTTTAAAATAAACACTCTACACCAACTGCTTGGACTTCATAGTGTTATTACACTTGGATTTAACAAAAAGAAAACGACTACCTATAGCGTGCCTTCTGAGCATCGAACAAGTTAGACGAGACAAAAACGACGCCAATTTAATTTTACGATCATAATCTACGAACAAACCCCATCCATATGTTTCTTTTTTCAAAGATATTCAGAGAGCTCTTCGAAGTTCGATAGTACCAACCTACGGAAGGGTTTTTTTTATGGAAATTTCTTACTTTACTGTATATAAAATCCCAAAAAAAAATACGGCTGGTGCTATGCTAACTTCCATAAGCCCCCACTGTATAGAAACATTTAGTTGACTGCTAACGATCGCATAGCAAGGCGGCTTTATTTGTGAGCTTCAATCGATTTAAATCCCAAATTGATGAGGGCCAAGTCTTATCTACCCGATTAGATAAATGGTTCTAGCCGATAGGTTTCCATTCTCGATTTACACAACATTAGGTTCTATCATCCCAGTCGCGGGGCAACTTATACAATGTTAGTTGGACGTAATTAATGCGAAGAAATTCAATTTGCCCCAAGAAAGTGCCGATCCAAAGGTTCAATAAAGAACCATTAACCGATGTTTGTCGATCGCTAGGCAATTTTCTTTCGGTATAAGCTCTAGCCAGCTATGCGCTTACTGATGCTGTGCAATGAAAAGGTGCGAAAAAACGCCATCGGCCTGCATGATGAGCTTCAACAGCACTAAGCCATAGAAAGAGAAAATCCAATCCGCCAAGTCAATGATAATCATAAAAATACTGGTGAAACATTCCATTTGAAATCTGACCGGAGGAGATGTGAGTGCTAGAGATGCCGATGCTGATGATGATTATGCTGATGAACGCTTATTTATTATTGGTGCAGCAGGCCTCAATTGCTTTGGTGCAGTAATGATGCGATGAGTGTCCTGCCAAATCACCCCTAGAGCGATGGACGAATTCGAAAGGAAGTCTCTGGCCAATGAAGAAACGTTCAGAGAAGCAGCTACGAGTATATGATGCTGGAGAGCTGCCAATTGACCAGACCAGTTCAGCTCAAATCGATTAGCATTCATCCGTTAGACTTGGTTCACACTTTCGCGAGTCAATTTATTCGTGGGAATCGTTTCGGTCTTGTTTGGCGATTATCGTGTGAGATATGGGTCAGTGGGTATCTTAGAGTGGTGTTCCATGGATCAAATGGTTTCGGAGTTGATTTGCTGAATGATTTGTATTCTCCGGCTGTTGAGGATTGAATTTATTTTTAATTGGATGTTTATAATTGCATTCATTTGATGGAAAGTGATTATCGTTATGAAGTTGCACTTTTGCTGCCTTTAAACTGCTGCCATAAATATCTCTGTTTGAAATAAAGAAATTTAATTTTGCTATATGAGTGGCTTGCGAGTACTGTAGTAAAAGATGTGAATGTTTATACAAATTGAAAGAAACTGTTTTTGTTCGTTAACGATAACCGGTACGTATTAAACAAATACTAGATAGAATAAATTAGGATCTCTAATCAGCAAGTTAATTCTATATCATCAATTTGATCCTTTTCAAATCTACTTCACAAAATCTTTTCAATTTTCATAAACTTTAAGTTTGTATAGATCATCAATTTCATTTTTTGGTTTCTTAAAAGTAAAGGGTTTTTCAATAATAGCGATTTAATGTTCAAATGGAATTAAAAAAAACTGTGTGTGAGATATTAACAAAATTCTTTTTTATTTGAAAGACACGCGGGTTATGTCAAAGCATCCAACGGTGTTGACAAAATCTCAAATTCCCATAAATTGGGAATTGTAGCATAAGATCATATTAAAATAATTTTCCCAGCGGAAATGCAATGCACACAGAAATACGATATTATTTCGAGGAATTGCAATTCCGTTGAAATCAAAAATAATTAAATTAAATTAAATTTTTTTCCCAACAAATAAAATTTGTTTAAAGAATCGTATTGCAATAATTTTCTCAGCGGAAGTGCAATGTACAGAAATACGATATTATTTCGAGGAATTGCAATTCCGTTGAAATCAAAAATAATTAAATTAAATTAAATTTTTTTCCCAACAAATAAAATTTGTTTAAAGAATCGTATTGCAATAATTTTCTCAGCGGAAGTGCAATGTACAGAAATACGATATTATTTCGAGACATTGCAATTCAGCTGAAATAGAAATTAATAAACTGCTTTAGTTAAGTTTTAATAAATTTGTAATGTTCAGTTGTTAAGATCATCAAGTTGAATAAAGACGTGAAAAATAAAAAGTTTAAAAATAAATTGTTTTTTTTTATTTTCTCGAATGTGAAAAAAAACATAAGTCGCGTATACATTTATAAGTAAAATATAATATCGTTCAAATGCCCTCCTCGGCTTCTTACGGTAGCACAGATTCGAGTGGTCCAATTTTCAATGATTTTTCCTCATACTTAGATCCAGCCGAATTCGAGCGATAGCCTGTGTTATGTTGACCTAAGGGCATTGGTTGCTCATAGTTTATTCGCATACCACCGCCAATTTAGAAAACCTCACAAAAAAAGACAAGTGGAGTGAAATTACATGATCTTGATAGCCACTCCAACTCCACGTCACTTCTCCTAGAGATATTCTGACCCTGAAATAATTCATGCAGGCTGTCAATCGTTGGATCCGCTGTGTGGCACATAGTGCCGTCGTGATGGAACACATGTTGCCTAGCCATAAGAAATTAATAATCATCATTATGTAGCGCTCGCTATTGACAATTACCGCCTCATCAGTGTCGTTTTCGAAAAAGTACGGACCAAAATCCACGGACCAGCCCAAAATCCACATCAAACAGTAACTTTTTGAGGATGCATTGTAACCATAGTGAACCTCTTGTGGATTGGTATCGTCCTATATATGGTTTTTAATGCTTCTTAAGACAGCCATTCTTCCAAAAATGCGCCTCGCTAAAGATGATTTTTCGGCCAAAATTGGGATCCTCTTCCAAACGCTCCGAAACCCAGCCAATGAACAAACGGCCGGCGTTGTCTATGGTCATGATTCATGAACTTTGAGCTTCTGTATCAGTTGGATCTTAAACGGGTGTAGGCCCAAGTCCTGAAGCTAAATTTGCTAAGTTGAAGTCTGAGAAAGTCCAGGTTCTTTTCCACGAGGAAGAATCGACTGTCTCCATTTCTGCCATACGCTTTCACGGATTGCGGCGATGTTTTCGACCGGCCAATATTGCCTCCTTTTAAGGAACATGGTCCACTCACCGCAAAAATCTACCCACGCCAATATAGTATATGTGAAGCAGCCTTTTCGCTCTGATCTTTTCCATTGTTTTAATTAACAAAATCGTTCTTTCTATTCTGTAAAATTCTTTTCCTTTCATACCAATTGGGCAGCCATGGTCCATAAGCCATCAGAGCGCTCTCTCACTATATTAGAGAAACAAAATCGACATTATTGTTTATTATGGTCTCAAAGTGGATGAACGTTCCACTTTTCAAATATTAACAGACGGACGATATGGACGAGTTGATTCCAAAAACCAAGGGGGACTTTTGGTTCCCGAATGCTAGAAGTTACTCATTTTGAGAATAACCGAGTGCCCAACGCATTGTAAGGTTTTTCACTGGGTTCGTTAAATAGAACTTATTACTCTTTTTAGTATTTCTTTTTTTACATATATGGTTTGTGTGCTCGCCTGTCAACCTCAATATCACTGGTTCGATCCCTGCCGTCGTCTTTGTCGTTTTAATTCCATTTTAACCTTCTAAAAAGTGTCATCAATGGGCTGCTAGTTTACTCATTACATGTTGTTCAGGCATAACACTAACAACATGTGATTGAGTTAAACTAGTATGCCCATCAAGGATGGAAAACGAATAAAATAATGCGAATTATAAGAGACATAGAAATAATACACGGCAATTCTCCGCTTTAGTTCAGCCGCCATCCCTGGAGATAAAAAATCTGAGACAACCACCTTCAGTCTCAGAACATCGTGCCACACATCTTTCCTATCCTACTTTCTCTTCCGTAACTTCACGCCCACGCTGTGTTGAAACATTTAAAGGGTAATCATAATCCCTTGAGCGTGAATAGATTATAAACAAAAAAAAATCACACTTGGTTAATAACACTTTCCACAATCTTCTTATCCCCTTACCAACATGGCTTTGTAAAAGGAAAATCAACCTGTACAAATTTAAGCCTCTTTACAAATTTCTGTGTAAATACCATAGAAAAGGGTAAACAAGTTGATGTCCTATATACCGATTTTATTAAGGCATTTGACCGAGTTCATCATGGTCTTCTCTTGCAAAAACTAAAAAGTTTGGGTCTAAACATTGATTTTCTAAATTGGTTAAATTCCTATCTAACAAACAGAAAACAATTTGTTAAAATAGATGAATGCACCTCAATACATATTGATGTCATATCGGGTCTTCCTCAAGGAAGTCACTTGGGCCCTCTCCTTTTTCTATTATTTATTAATGATTTACCATCGGTATTGAAGTACTGCAAGTGCTTAATGTATGCCGACGATGTTAAAATTTTTCTTGCTACATCTTCGCCTGCGGATTGTGCACGACTGCAACTAGATATTAACAATTTTCTTGGATGGTGTAGTTACAATCACCTTAAACTGAATTTTTCTAAGTGTAAAATATTTAGCGCAACGAGATCACCATCTCTCATTATTAATAATTATCATTTTCGTAATGTTAATCTGTTAAGAGTAAACATTATCAAGGATCTTGGAGTGCATTTTGATCAGAAGTTTGATTTTCGATCGCATGTTGACTATGTGGTCTCAAAAGGTAATTCCATGCTAGGTTTTTTAAAACGGAATTCAAATGATTTTAAAGATCCGTATACATTGAAGAACTTATTTATGGCTTTAGTGTTACCAAATCTTGAGTACTGCTGTGTTGTTTGGTATCCTTTCTACGAGAATAATATAATAAGAATTGAAAGAATACAAAAAAGATTTACCAGGTATGCGTTGAGAAAACTAAATTGGAATGGAGTACTTCCCGAATATAAAGCAAGATGTTCCCTTGTTGATTTAAAAACGCTGCAATGTCGCAGGCAAGTTCAGTGTATTTTATTTGTTAAAGATGTTTTCGATAATCGTATATCCTGTTCTGATTTGCTGTCATTAATGCCTTTATATGCCCCAACACGGGTTCTTCGAAATAGAGACGAACTTTTTTATAGTGCTCCTCATAGAACTAACTATGGGTTGAATGAACCAATTACGCGCTCTCTTAGACTTTTCAATATGATTTGCAATGAAATTGATCTTGATATAAAAAGAGATTTATTTAAAAAGATATGCTTTCAATTATGTATGTAGTTATGTTATTGATACTTGTAAATATACCTTAAATTTAAGATTTATTATTTATATGTAAATGTGTACTTGTATAATGTAAGTTAGTTAATTATTTTAATTTTTGTAATCAGCAGATCTTTGATCCATTGATGAAATAAATAAATAAATAAATAAATAAATAACACAATCCAATAAGAACAGCTTTTGCACACTTTCATAATCAAAAATCAACTGTGTGCCGCTCACCATGAACACTCCCTTATATACTCAAATCGGTTGTTCTCGAAACTAAATCGAGAAGGTTCTCGTCTTAGAATGTTCTAGTTGGTTGGAATAAGAGGAATTATATATGACATTGAAAAAGAGCCTTTTGTTCCTTCCATAAAGTGGATATGCCATTTTCCAACAGATGGCGCTGTGGGAGTAAAAAGCTCTGTGTCGGTGTTCTGTGGTTTACATAACAGTATTTAATTTATATTTTTAAATTATATTGTTAAAGATGAAACGTTAATCGCTGGTCCTCAATTCTTCCAATCTGCACGGAAGCCCAGGGATTTAGTGGTATTCCTGCCAATCAGAAATGTGAAAAAATGCAGTCTTTTTAGTATTGTAGTCAATTGAATGGAAAGACATTTTTTTTAAGTCTTTTGATTTAACCTCAGTACTGTGACTTTCAAACTAAAGTCCCAGTCAATTTTGCAGTCTTTTATTTAAAAATCATCTGAAGCAATCAAATGAATTCAAATCAAAAGAATGCATTCTTTTTGGACTGCTTGCAGTCTTTAAAGTCTTTTAAAAGTCTTTTACATTCTTTGCATTCTTAAAGTCTTTTCAGTGCATTCAATGTATTGTTGTGAACAGAGCTCTATACTCCTACAGCGCCATCTGTTGAGAATTGCATATCTACTTTATGAAGGAACAAAAAAGCTCTTTTCCAAAGTCATATGTATTTCCCCTTATTCCAAACAACTAGAACATTCTAAACAAGAACCTCCATATGAATTTCCCCTTATTCCAAGCAACTAGAACATTCCCAGACAAGAACCTTCGAGAACAACTAATTTGAGTATATAAGGGAGTGTTCACGGTGAGCGGGACACAGTTGATTTTTAACTATGAAAGTGTGCAAAATGTTTGCTTATTGGATTGTGGAAAGTGTTATTAAACAAGTGTGATTTAAATTTGAATAAAAGTATTTGAGTTGATTATAAACTGAGATTTATTGATTTGATTTGGGAAGTATAAATAAAGAAGAAATACTAAAAAGAGTAATAAGTTTTTATTTAACGAACCTAGTAAAAATATTACAGTATTGAAGTCTTTTTACGGCTTTGAAGTCTTTTTATTGATTGAATCCTTTTTACTGCTGAAAGCTTTTTAACTGCTTTCAAGTCGGTTAAAAGTAGCACACTTCAGCAATCTGCCCTCTCCCCAGCAAAGATGGCGGAGAGTAGCTGAATGATGACCTGACCGAAAAACGCGGCCACTGATTGGCCGAAAGCACTTGAGGAATTCTAAAGAAAAGAGTTTACCCAGAATAGAAATTTGGCTGTTGTTAAAAACAGAAGTTTGGAAAAAAGCAAAAAAATCAAGAAAAGTTTTGAGAAATAAAAGAAATAT
Source organism: Philhelius festivus (assembly GCA_963931855.1). Taxonomy (NCBI): domain Eukaryota; kingdom Metazoa; phylum Arthropoda; class Insecta; order Diptera; family Syrphidae; genus Philhelius; species Philhelius festivus. The sequence goes on from OZ007555.1 coordinate 217,672,355, forward strand.
TAATTTTTAGTGGAAAATAAAATCAGGAGATGAAGGGTAAATATTAAATATTTGAGGAGGAATTCTAAAGGGACTAAAAAGGAGGAAGAAATTGATAGGATTTCAAAAAAAAAAAAATAAATAATAAATAAGTATTTTCTTTTTCTTTTATAACTTCTTTGTAACTTAACAAGAACGCCAAGCCAATCGGACGTTTTTTAAAGTGGCTCCCTTGTCTGTTAATTTGTATTTCGTCCATACCGTTTGTGTACACACTCGCAAGTTCGGATTCACAAATTCTTATTTCCGCGACCCCATTAAAGTGTATATTGACTATTTGTGCAGTATTTTGAGTGACGCATTTTACTTCACCTTCAACACTGAATAAATCTACTGGTCTGCAAAACAAAATTTTTTGTTGGTTGTTTTGTTTCTTTTCTTTCCCCGACCAAGATTTTTCATTTTTTTGAAATATGTACTCCAAACCCTGTCTAAGAAATTCGATCTTCTATTTAAAAGTGTCGAAGAATAGAATTCTCAATCCCAACACTCGGCTACACGATGTATGACCAAAATGTGTTCGATCGAAAAACAATTTAATGTCATTAAATCCCAACTCCCCCATTCGTAATAACGTGATGGTATTATCAAATGACTTCAACTTGCTTCGTTCGGATAAAGACAGTAAGCTTAATTCCTTAAGCAGTTCCGCGAAAGAAATAAACAAAACTTAGTAGCCAAATCCGATCCGATATTGATCTCCACGCGCAAAGCCCATTGCTCGCATAGCCCCCTCCAAACCTGAAATTCTAAATGAGATCAAAAATATGAACGATATGCTTTCGCGAGTTTCTTTCGCTCTTTATAAGCATTGCGTACGAAGTAAGAGACCAAGAACAAAAGTCTGCGTATGTGCAACGTGACATCGAACCATTAAATTAACATTCGCGAAAAATAGAATCTGTTCTTAATGAAGTAGTTGATGTTTCGAGCGGTCCTATTTCAAACAAAAATAATCCATCAATTCTAGATGAAATTCTGTCTGCCGACGTGACTCCCGTCCCGCCGCTATTCACTCTGCCACAGCGCCAGCGAACTCGAACTTCTTCGAACGAAATTCTGTCGAATCCAATAGCTTCTTTTCATTCAAATAAACAGCCACCTAGCACCACCACTGTTGAAAAACGCAATAAAAATTTGGTACCTTGTGGTCTGTTACAGAATGGAACCAAGGACTTGATAGACTAAAAAAATCCAATAAATCGTCATTCTTCTTAACCAACACTCCTAGAAATGCCAGTTCTACGTGTGTTCAATCATTCTTTATGAAGAATTTATTATTCTATCCGGATGTGGAATGTCATCGAATTGTCCCCAAAAAATTCAAGGTGTCGATACCTAACAACTATGAATGGCTTTTCCACCGGCCTGGAAAAAAGCTTTTCATAAAGATTATGAAGATGTCAAAATGGGTAGAAAATCCATCCCATGATACATCACGCTCAACACGGAAGACTAAAGCGTCCAGAAGACCTACAACAACAAACGCCAGTTACACTCCCAAATCTAACCACAACTGAAGTTTCAAAATGGGTGTATTTCCTGATTTTTCAAATGATATTTTTAAAAATCTTAATGTAAATGCCCCAGAATTTAAAGCTCACACAACCTCCCTAAGAGTACCTTCAACCTCTTATTGTGCTTCCGCCCCATCTAAGGAAACAAGAGTCTCTTTTAAACTCACTAAAGTGCTTTACACATGAGCTGCGAACTGCGAATGCGAATAAATCTTTTTAAGCAATTTTCACAGCTAATATCAATTTTTGTTTTGTTTTAACTTTACGACGAAGTGAATTAATGATCGAATCAACGATTTAAAAGGAAAACACTGCATAAAATAACTATAAATTGAAATATTTTGTATTTTAATATTTTTTACGCGACCAACAACGTATCTTCTGCTAGCTGTCAAATGTAAATTCGCAATCTACAACTAGTGAACGCATTCCACAAACCGGCGGCGGCGACTAAAAAATTCGTTCGAACCTAACCTCAAATGTATAACATCTCTATTGTGTTGTGTTGCTCGTTGCTAGACGGAAAATTAAAAAAATGAGTGAATCTATGGAAAAAGGGTAAAATAATTTAAAATAATATAATTGGTTTCTAATAGCACTTTATTTATCAAGGCCTTTGACGAGAAATTAATAATTGAAGCAGAGGCTCATCCTACAACGTACTGCAAGTCCTCAAAATCCTACTCCAACCGGAGTCAAAAAGAAAATGATTGTCAAGAAATTGCAAATTTTTTGAATACCGATGGTAAAAAATATATTCGTTTCTTTTAAAAGTGTATCCTTACTTATTTAGTTATATTAAATTTCAGTAAAAAAATGCAAGGATAGGTGGAAAAACCTCAAGGATACATTTTCAAAATATTATAAGAAAGAGAAGAATGTTCCAAGTGGTTCTGCTGCATTCTACCAAAACCAATGGACTTACTATAATATAATGAAGTTCTTAATTCCCTACATTGAAGTTCCATAGTAAGAAGACAAACTTCAGTATTTTATATACACGTACCCATGTTAATTAAATTTATTTCTTTTTAGAACAACTGGAAACTTTGAAAATCTTCTGGAGAATAATGAAAACGAAATCCAGCAGAATGTTGAGGTCAATTCTGAAACATATTCTTCATTGATAGAAGAGATATATGATTCCCGACCTAGAAACTCAAAAAAGAGAAAGGTTGAAGGGTCAGAGTGCGACAAATTCCTTCAGGCCCTTTCAAACATGGCACCACCTAAAGATTCACCACCGCTGAAAAAATTCTTTTACTCACTTGCATCCCGTGCAAGTACTTTTGGAGCCGTAAGAAGCAATCAAGGCTGGAAATGTTGACTTTACAAGTCTTCCACCAAATAGAGTTCGAAGATGAATTATAAATCCAACCATTTCCTTAATTCTTTTGATTCAAGAATGTGTTCCTAGTTATTCAAAACAATTGTTATTTTTATTATTAAGTTTTTTTTCTTTATTTATGTTTTGAATTCTTATTTCTTAAGTTCCTTATTTATGTATGTATGTTATGAATTGCTTTTTTGTTAAAGATTAATTTTTTTTTTTTTTTTTTTCAATAAAATGAACTGATTTTAAATTATATCATTTTATATTGGAAATCTAAATCTCCTTCGGAAGTACACCAATTGGCAAATTGATTTCGAATATCATATCCACTGGAAGCTGATTGTAATGATGGAATGAATTTATTTTGAATCTTATCCACTTGTTTTGAATCCATAGTGTGGCATTCTGTGAAAATATCAATTCGTAATAAATTGTGCAAAATGCAACAAACAAGAATTATGTTTTTTGCTGAATCCCTTTGAACTTCTATACGCTTCAGCAATATTCTCCAAGTGTGAGACATAATGCCAAAAGCATTTTCTACAACTCTTCTTGCCCTCGATAATCTAAAGTAGGAGTGCAAAAAGATTCTCAGTCTGAGTGAAATATTATTTTAAAGACAGTTTTACCTGTAATTGAAAATCCTTTCTTTTAGAGACAACTTTTGGCCTGGATAAGGTCGAAGAATTGTTGGCTTTAAAGCAAAGCCTTCGTCACCGATTAGTACGAAGGGTGCTTGGCTGCTTGTTCCAGGAAGTGGGGCATCTTCTGGAATATTTAAAAGTTCTGGACTGTTCAAACATGCTTTTCCAAACGGCGGCGAGCTGGAAAACACTGTAGAATCAGCATTACTGTCATATGCACCAATATCAACCATAATTAATCTATAACGTGCATCTACAGCGGCCATGAGGTTGTACGAAAAGGTTTTTTGTAATTAAAGTACAAACTTCCGCTGTTTTTAGGCGCAAATGTTAGAACATGCTTTCCATCTACTGCGGCTAGGCTAGGGAAATTCCAAAGCTGTAAGAACTCGTTCGATATGTCTTTCCAATCAGATTGTGTTCGGTTGTCAGGAATTGCAATTTTGAGACATGATTGCCTCTATGGTCTGGTTTATTGCACTTCTAATGGTCGACACTCCCATTCGAAATCTGAAGCCCAAATCAACAAAACTTGAACCAGTAGCTAGAAACCTAAAAGACGTAATAAATTAAAGTTGGTTAAAGTAAAATTATATATACAAACCTCAAGGTGACAACCACTTTTTCATTGGCAGATATTGAATCTTTTCTGAAGCTTAATGGTTTCGGATTCAGATCCTCTTCAATCATATGGAAAATTGAATAAAATTTTTCCTTAGACATTCGAAAGTATTGATGAAACCGACAAGGAAATCTTTCTAGCTGAGGTATCAAAGTGAAATACTCTCCAAATCTATGCCGATTCATATTTAGAAGATGCACATGTAAGTTGTTTCTCTTTTTTAAATTCTGGTAACAAATGAAACTGCATAAAAGCCACCTTTTCTTTAAATAATTTTTCTTAGCACTCATTTTACTTTAATTTATTTACTTTTGGTTTTGTTTTGTTTTGTTGACAATTCGCACTGTTCGGCGACCAAAAAAATTACTCATGTGAAAGAAATGTCAAAATTCGCGAACATTCGCAATTCGCAGTTCGCAGTTCGTGTCTCATGTGTAAAGCACTTAAAACCCCAACACCACCTCGATCTCCCTCTGCAACTCTCCCCAACTTCGACCTAAGAACAGAAGCTAAATATCCTAGCTTTATAAGCTCTCATATTCAGTTAACTAATCCATCTCTCACACACGAGGTCCCTTCTGCACGACAAAATTCAAAAAAGAGGCGGGGTGCGACCCACACTGATAACTTCCCATTGTGGTAAGAAAACCTTGAGTAGAATTTTACATCTTTTTCATGGACAAAAAGATAAAAACATATTGTGACGTTTTCTTCAATTTTACCATAGCTATTAATGGAATTTGAATATGTGGGACTTGGGTACAACTGAACAACCTTATTCATATACGTATGTACAGTACATACATTTTTCTAAAAACTAAGTTGATAATAAAATTATGTATTATATTATAGGAATTACTTTATTATTTCGGTTCCAAACATTTTAATTGAAAAAAAAAATTTAAAACGAGATATTCAAATATAAAAGATATGGTTTGGTTATTGATGGAAGGGTACTTACAAAATATATCCGCTCTAAAACTAGATATATGTCAAATATAAACCATTTGTTAGAAATTGTATTATGTATAAAATTAAATAATGGCAAAGTCAATATCATTGCTCGTTCTCAGAGCCGGATCTACCTAAGGGCTGTATGGGCTGCAGCCCAGGGCCCCGAGGTCACAAGGGGCCCCCAGACCCCGTTGAAAACAATGGGCGTTAATTTTAATTAAAAAAAAATTAAAATTAAAAAACCTACCATAAGGCTGGCAATGGCAACCCTAAAATCAATCAACTAATGTATAGTCCTCGGCAAGCTAGATGGCACTATTTTAGAGAGAGAGAGAGTAAATTCGCGCGTCGCTTTTAAATGGAAAAGGCGCTGCGCGAACTTACTCTTTCTCTCTATAATCGTGCTCAGTTTGATGCCGAATAGTGTTTGTGCGCGTCTATGGAACGGAACGGGGATTCCCCGTCGTTTGTTTTTGATCGGTACCCGGTACCCAGCAAAGTCTTATATTGTGCTGCGTGCGAAGAACCTTAAGCTGTTTGCGAAAACAAGAGACAAGCTTCGATTTTATCACAGTGGTAGAAATCGCTTTTATTGCCGCTTGGCTGTCAATGTAAAAGGTGATATCAGCCTGTGGTATCGCCATCATTGATACCTGTCTAGCAGCTGTTGTCACTGCCAGGACACTACTATGATCTGGGAGCCTAAGTGAGTTGTTTAGCTCAAGAGGTTCTGAGAAAAAGCCTGCACCAACACCTGTGTCCATTTTGGAGCCATCAGTATAGATTGCTATTGCTGATTCACTGGCATAGGGTTGGTTGTTCAGCCATTCTTCTCTGCTTGGAAAGGCAGTTTGGAATGGTTTATAAAAGTCAAGTTCGGGTGTTGTATAATCTGTAATGATACTATCACCCAAATATTTTTGAAGAATTTGAGCATGTCCTACGAGTATTGCGCTGTTTTTTCAGGTATTAGTCTGGCTTAGCCTTAAGGCGCTATATGCTGCGGATTGTTGTACGAAAAGGTCTAGGGATATCAGGTTGAGTATCGCCTCTAACCCTGCTGTTTGTGTGGATCTTATGGTACCCTTAATTCCAATGCACGCAAGTCTTTGTACTTTTGTCAGAGTTTTGAGGTTCGTGCCTTTTTTCCGTTGCATTCTACCATACCAAATTACCATAAGTTAGTATTGGTCTGATTATCGCCAAATACATCCACCTGATAAATTTTGGGCTAGATTCCCAGGATTTTCCAAAGATTCTGTTACAGGAGCAGATGTTTTAAAGGCTGTATGGACTTACATTAAAACAGTAAATTGAATGATCTCGTCGCTTATTTTTTTTATTTTTGCTCTTTTTTACTCTTTCTTTTTCACTTTCTGTTTTTTTTCTAATTCTTAATAAAGAATTTCGCTTATAACTTCAAATTATATTTAAATACCTGTATATATTATAAGAATTAACTTCTATGTACAGTTGATGGTTAAATGAAATGAATAAATGAAAAATGAAATAAATAAAGAATGCAATCATTACTTTTTTTACTCTTTCCTTAGCGTTAAGACTCCAGTTTAATTTCCTATCTAGAATCACACCAAGATACTTTGCATGATCTGAAATCTTCAGTGGAGTGCCTTCAATTGAAGGTATTCTGAAGCTTGGTACTCGTATTTTCCTCTTATTTGTAAAAAGGACTAATTCTGTTTTTGACGGGTTAACCATCAGGCCGAACTTTCTGGCCCATCCCACTAACCTTACAAAGGGCGTGTTCGATCTGTTCGCTGATAGTGGGTAAGAATTTAACTGTCGCTAATAACGCAAGATCATCAGCATAGGCTACTACCTTTTTATCTACTCTTACGAGGGACTTCCCGCCGCGCTGCTTAACGTAACGCCTGACGTGATTTTGTTTTTTCTTCCGCACTTCTGTTCTCGTCATCAAAGTGACAAACTAACTGTATTAATTGTTAGAACTGTGTTTAATGAGTCAGTTTACTAATGTCTAAATAAGTAACATTTATTTGTTAATACAAGTTTTCTTGCTTTTACTTGGTAAGTAAAAATATTTATAAATCATGTTTTTCTTCTTTATGGTAATTTTAGGGTTCTGTACAAAAAAATGAAAAACGAAACCCTTATATGATCACTCGTGCGCCCGTCTGTCTGTCACAGCTAATTTGCTCCGAAACTACTGGACCAAATTAGGTGAAATTTGATAGGATGGTGTAATTATGAGCAAAAAAAACAGTTTTTCAAAGTATTTTTTTAATCAGAGTCATTTTAATAAGGTTTGCTAATGTCACTGTGTCATACTTATATCAATAGAAAGAGACATATAGCAAAAAAAAATTTAATGGATTTGCAAAACATAAATATCGAAAACATAGATTTGGAAAGTGCGCGTCATATTATTGATTATTATCCAGAAGACGTAGACGAGCATTTAGTGAATGAGTGCATTCAATTAAAATCGTACTTTCTCCAATCTAAGCGAGAATCGTATACCTCTTGCAGTGACATTTTTAAGCTCATGTATGAAAATAAACTTATTAACGTGTTCCCTAACTGCTATACCATTTTAAAGATTTTTTTTTAACTTTGCAGAGCAGAGCGCTCTTTTTCCAAGATGTCCTATGTAGAAAATAAATACAGGACAACAATGTCGAACCATCGACTAAATAATTTATCACTTCTTTCGATATATTGTGATCTAACAAAACACTTGCAATGTGATGACCAAATTAAGGAATTTGCAGCACAAAAATACAGAAAGGTTGATTTATAAATTATAATTTATACAAGATGTCATACACATAATCTGTCAATTTCATTTACTAATTCATAATAAATAAATAAAATGTTTTTATTGTTTTTTTTATATTCTTATATATATCACTATTTCGTTTTCACACTCACCCAAAGTTTGCCTGGAAGAGATTGCTACCACAGCAATAAGGTCGCCGTTTGCACAACTAATGCTTGCGTAGATTTAAGTAACATTTATGTTTTTTTTGTGCAATAAAGAATATATAATAATAATATATCACTATAGACACAGTTTTTTGACATGGCTATTAGTTGAGTACTTAGGTAGGCCACTAAATAGTTTCAGCCCAGGGCCCCACAAATTCACGATCCGCCTCTGCTCGTTCTCAAGATATTCTAGTCGAAAAACAAATATTACCACTTTTAAGTCGATTTTTTTTTATATTTTTGTTAAAACTGTCAATTCGATACTTGTCAAAATTTAACCATATGTTAAAACTTGTATTATGTCGATACCTTCCCGTAAGAATGTACTAAGCGACACTTTTTTCGAAAATGACTTTTTGATGAGGAAATATACTATATGTTAAGGGCCACGTTTTGGCCTGGGTTTCTCAACTGCCATGTTTTCTCATTAAAATAATGTTGCCCCCTGAAATTTGTATTATCCGCCAAAAAAGTTATGCTAAGCGACATTAATAAAGATCTCATTGTCGTGAGCAACAAAAAATTTTGTTAGATGTCACTTAGTTTAACCAAAATTGTCTCTTAGCACACTATGATTCAACTAGAACTTTCTTCTTTTTTTTTCGTTTCCTGAACAATTTTAGAAATGTAGCTTAGTATACATTCTTACGGGAAGGTATCGATGTATAAAACAACATACTTTAGAAGGCACTATCGGTGTTCATTCCCAAGGAATTCGACTTGAAATACAATTTTAACTAGTTTTCACTACAATTTTTAATAGTTTTTTTTATTTAAAAAAAAAAACTATTAATTCAATACTTGTCAACATTTTACCAATTGTACAAAATTATACTATGTATAAAATAAACTAAATTAGAAGTCAATATCACTACTAGTTCTCGAGAAATTTGAGTCGAAAAACAATTTTTACCAATTTTCATTAGAATTTTATATGGTTTTTTATTTTTTGTAAAAAAACTGTAAACTGATTTTTTTTGAAATTTTCACCAGTTGTCAAACACATTATTTTTCGTAAAATAAAATTATTTTGAGTTTAAAATTGTTTTCCGTTCTTAAAATATCTGGGTTATGAATTTTTTTTTTTTCAGTTTTTTTTATTTAAAAAAATAACGGTATGCTCATTTTTTTCCAAATTCATACCAAATCTGTATGACCTTATAATAAGTACATTAAATTTTATTTGAAATCAATAGCATTCTTTTTTCGTGAGATATTTGAAACTAACCAAAATTTTGACTTTTTTTTTAAACCGTTATAGTGAAAAAACTACTAACTGAATTTTAATAAACGCCCTTTCAGCCTCTTTCGAAGTTATTATCTATTAAACAAAATTTATTTGAAGTCGATATCTTTACTCGTTCTTGAGATATTGACGACGAAAAATGGTACCAGAACGTACGGACGTACGAACGTACGAACGTACAAACGTACGAACGTACGAACGTACGAACGTACGAACGTACGAACGTACGAACGTACGAACGTACGAACGTACGAACGTACGAACGTACGAACGTACGAACGTACGAACGTACGAACGTACGAACGTACGAACGTACGAACGTACGAACGTACGAACGTACGAACGTACGAACGTACGAACGTACGAACGTACGAACGTACAAACGTACGAACGTACGTACACACACACACACAGACATCTCTCTAAAAATGATTGAAATAGCCTCTAGGGACCTTGAAACGTCGAGAAATGTCAAAAATTCCAATTTGACAAATCGGACCGATTACAATAACTCCCTATGGGAAGTTAAAAAACTCTTGACCCTCTTTTACCACCAGTAGTCAAAGTTACCCAGCTAACCTCAGATTCCACTGAATCTGAAATTTCGCAGAAACCATATTGACCCTAGCTAGGGAAATTCTCAAATCAAAATTAGAAGATTACAAGATCAAATGAGAACAAAAAATATTTAGCACAAATTCTTCCGTTTAAAACCATCTTAAGACAAGGGAACAGATACAGAACTTTCAAAATTAATAATTTCAATAATTAATATGAATTTCATCAGTCAGTTGACAGAAATGTGACGAAACTATCACACCGGAATAACAAGTGAAACTTGAATAAATTTGACTTAAGGTTCATTACCTTTTCAATAACACTCTCACTTTTCTCTAACACCGCATAGCTTTTCATCTGAAAGTTATATTTATAGATCTCGTTTCATTATTTGCATTGTCTCAGAAGACAATAGCTATTTCTAATCTATCGATTGATCGCTACGATTGATGATGATGATCCCGGTAAATATACATACATATTGTTTCATATTGATGATGTATTTATTCTAATAGTCTTATTTCCGACAGGCGTGTGTAAAGCTTCAAAAACTTGCAAATTCTTTAGAGTATTAACGGATTCATACATTTTGCTATAAAATAATGAAAAGTTTAAAATTTGTTACTCATCGTAAGTAGCTAAATTAATCTGATGTTTACAAGGGAAAGTTATTAACAAAAACAAACAAATTTACTATTGTTCTTGGCTTTCATAAGTCAATTTAACTCTTTTGTTTGAATGTCTAAAGACATTACAATCATATTTGACAAAAATTAGAGCACTAGATCAGTTGATACTCGTAGTTTGAATATTATGTAAATGAGACAGTAAGTTGAAATATTAACATACCTATTTTGTAACTGTTGAAAGAATCCTAAGCTGAGAGTTCAAATGAAAGTAAGTTTTAGGTACAGTTTTTGCTTGAATAAATAAATTTAAAACAAGAAAAAAAGCTAAATTATGAGTTGTTGACACCTTTTAAGATCTTATAAATTGTAAAATTATGTAGTTGCCTTTATGGTTGGTAATTAATCTTTAAAAGAGAAAAGTAATTGTTATTGTTTTTCAAAATTTTCACCATAAAGATCAATATACTTTTACATGCGTTTGAACCAGTTTTAGAAGCTTTTTTTCCACTCAGGTGCCTCCAAAGTAAGCATTTTGAATGCATCAACTGCTTCGTTCATGCGTCGGTAAACGTTGACCTAGCATTTTACCTATGAGGAGGACCTATGAATTCGAAGTTATGAATACTCAAAAATGCTAGAATTCACTGTTCTTCAGTGATCTAATGGCACGATGTCGTCAAAATCTTTAGAGCAGTTAATAAAGTCGAAAATCAAAAAACCGTTCTTTTTTTATATTATTCGCGCACTCAAGGCCGAATTATTAGGAAAGTAGTATAGGGTAGGATTAGTGCACATTAGTTTTGAATGTCTGCACATTGCAATGAGTACTGAGCTGGGTAAAGCATTCCACATTCGTGTAGTGCGGCTAAAAAAGAATCTCTGTACTTGACAGTACGTCCGAAATTGGCCTCAAGGATAATCTGATGAGCAATCCTAGAAGAACGGAAATTATGGTTGAATTGTTTGAGGGGAGGAATGCAACTTGCTATTTCGCTAGAGCACTGTTTATGAAAATAGCGATTTTCGAGATAAATATGATTTTATGAAACGACATTATGGCAAGTACAGAGGCGTATTTAAGGATTTGGCGCCCCGGGCTGATAAATTTTGCCGCCCTTTAGAACAATGAAAATAATAATAAAAAAAAAACACAAAATACGTAATATTTGATGTTTTCAATTTTTTTTGTGTGTATATTCATTACAAAATTCATTAACAATAGATTCGTTATCTAAATTTTTTGTCAGTTCAGCTTCTATATTTAATAAAGCTAAACAATTAAGGCGCTAACGCGAGACCTTAAATAGGTTTTTATTTGTTTCAATACGGAAAACGATCTTTCTGCACTACTCTACAATTCGTCACTGCAGTAGAGCTGTGTCAATCAGGATCGATTCGATTTTTTCGATCCGATCATCGAAAAGTATTGATCGAAATCACAAATTTTCATTTTTATCGATCCCAATCTCAATCATTTAGATGATTCTCGTTTCTCGATTTTCTATTTCAATCTAAATCATTTCAATGAGTCTCGATCTTTAATATCAGTTAACTCGATTAACCATGATTTACTCGATTCGATTTGGTGTTATTTGAGGTATCAGGGGTGGAATCGCGTAAGGTGATAGTTGATTGTCAATTTTTTGATTGTCATTTTGAATATAGCTGTTTCTATCATATCAATAAAGAAATATAGAGAGAGCGATTGTCAAAACGACAATCAATTAATTTAGTGATCACTTTACTTTTAAGCGACACCGGCCCAGGATCTGGTATGTTTACTGTGGGAATTGAACTAGTAATGAGACTTATCGATAAAACCCGCTTAAGAGAAACGGAAAAATGTCACAGTCTATCTTTCACTTAAGCGGGTTTTTCACTTAAACGAACCCCGCTTAAGTGAAAAATAATTTCACTTAAGCGGAGTTCGGATAAGTGAAAAAAATGTACTTAAGCGGATTTAAAAATTCCATTAAGCGGAGGTTTAATGCTAGAAACAATATTGTTTTTATCTTTTGGACTTGCCTTGAAAGAAGTTAAATAAAACAACGATTAAATAACACAAAAATGATTTATTTAAAAACGAAAACTAGCAAATTTTTGTTCTGATCGATTCAATTTTTTTTTCACGTAAGAGAGTTTTTTTAATAAAAAATATTAAAAATTAACTGAAAATATGTTTCAATTATCCGGGTTTTTCGCTTGAGCGAGTTTCACTTGAGCGGAGTGTTTTAAGGGAAATTGGTCGGAAAATACTTGGGGATGACAAAAGTGTTTCAGGTAAGCGGGGTTTTCTCTTAAGTGGGTTTCTCTTAAGCGGGTTTTACTGTAACAACTTTCGACTTACATATGCGATAGTATCCAAAAGTTAATTTATTCGATAGTACCAAGTCATTGAGTAACTATTAGTCCTAAAATTGATCTTTTAAGGAGCAACAAATGATATCACTTTATCTTTTTAATCAATAGACATGTAGCCATCACTCGAGGTCATTTGGCGATTTATGGCTTACAATATAGAGTATTTTGTGAAAGCCTCAATTCAATCTTAAAACGAAATCGAAATGGAAATCGAATAGGAACAGTATTGAACCATTTGAGTGAAATGAAAATGATAGAATGATCGATAGATTCAAATGATGGAATCATTTTCGTTATCGATTGTTGAACGATTCGATCATTTGAAATGAACGATTTACAAAGCTCTACACTGCAGTGCACAAGTTTATTCTTAAAGCAACCTCAGCATGTAAAAATGCTTCCTTCAATTTTTGTCTCTTATATGAAAGTTAAGCCGCCTTAAACTCATATCTTCAGAGTTGTTTTGCTCCAGAAAATGTTTAAGTAAGACACACTCTTCTTGAAAGTCTTCCCCAAGATCAACCGGGTATAATTTCTGAAGAGTGGTTGCATTTTTTCGAATTGCTTCTTCACTTATGTGATCAAGCTTAGATACAAAAATAAAACCATTTGTTTTTGCTTCATAGGATGAATTTTTTCTCTTCAGCGCACTCAATAAATTGGTCGCAAATAGGAATGAATGTATTTATTTTGAAATTTTCACGACCACAAAAAAGAACATCCCTTCGCGACACTCATCATCTCGTTTTTTCCTCTTGACGATTCTTATTTGGTTCATTTTGTAATTTTCAGATTTTTTGCTTTTTCCCATCTCTTCAAAAATATCAAAGCATTCTCGTTGTTCTCTCACAAACGATATGAGTGCCTCGTAGAGCCTGGACACAGTTTCAACGTCTGTATCAACACCTTGATTTTTTTTGATACAATATTGAATTGCTTGAGCACGATACTAAAAACCTAAAATAGGTATTCGACGATTTTAACTTTAGTAAAATGTTAGAGATAGCATGATGCTAAATTTGATTAAAATTTTGCGCCAATAGTTTTTAAAATAATACCTATCCTTTTATTTATCCATCATTATAAACTATTGTACATAAACAATCATTATATTGTTTCTTAAGTCGTTCGAAAATATTGACGAAGGGAAGAGTATTTGTATATAGGGACACGAGTCAGCCAAAACTAAAAAAAATTCAGGCATGATTTGCTAGGTATATAAAGATTAAAAATGTGTGTGTGACCTTATGTCTAGAATCCGGCTTGATGGATTTTTATAAATTTTTTTTAATAAAAAGGGACTTTGTAGATGGCTTAGAAAAAAAAAATTAAGATCCGTTCTAGCCCATTTTTGTAGAGTGTTCTTTTAGATAATGTTTTCGTTTCATTGGAATTTGTTCCAAAGAATAGGTACATGTCTGTAAATATTTTTACCATGAATTTTCATTATAAAAAATCGTTTATAAAGAATAAGAATAGTAAATGGTGAAAAAAGTGAGTGACATGTTACAGTGAACTCTCTCACAGCCGGACACTCACAGCACTGAAAAAAATGTCATGCTTGAAAAAAAAAATCGCATTTTTTTTAAATCTTTGTATTTTTTGTTTATCCTTCAAAAATATTGTAAATTAGACAATTATTATGGGCGGCATGAGCCCTTTTGCTTGTATGTTTTGAAAGTTCAATCGCTTCAAAAAAAAATATTATAAATTATCCAAGCGCAAGCCGCCCCTAGCAGCCTTGCCGCCCCGGGCTGTAGCCCTTTTAGCCCTAGGGTAAATACGCCCCCGGGCAAGTACCTTTAGTTTTGAAGCTAGACAAAAATTTCAATTTCTCCTCTAGGGAAGACTATTGTACCAAGTTTGAAGAAAATTGCTTCAGCCGTGTAGGGTCGAGGGTCGAGATGAAATTGCGGGACCCACTTTTTTCTTGTCTTATATCGTCTTAATGTCAACTTTTAATAAATTTCGATTTTTTTTCCAATTGCAAAACTTGCCCCATAGTACCTACATATATTGCCAGTAAGAAAAAAACTGTTATTGGAAAGATCTTTATGAGTACCTACCATTTAGCCAAGGAATCCTAGTACCTGAACTGAAGTGAAAAGGAGATATTTCCAAGCAGCATTTTCAACAGCTGTTAAATTTACATCATGTGGAGTGAGACATACGGCAAGAAGAGAACTCACCTGCAATGAATGAAGAACAAGTGTTCAACATACAAAGATTGTTTGTCTTGAAAAAAAATGGGTACAAGACCAAGTAAATGTTATAAAGAAATAAATCAAACATCTGTACCTTAATAGGACAAAACTTGAGAAAGAGCTTCGAAGTATAGGTAGGGACTTATCTATGTACTCGTATATCGAATTAAATATTAACTTCATAAACGATCCTTTGTTAGAGATTCGATGAAGAATGACCCAGGGAAAGCTCTGCTACTTCGGTTTAGCGAAACAAATGGGATCAAAACTCTTTACACGTAAAACGAAGGTTATACTTCTAATCCTGTTCTACGGAATGAGCTAGTTCTTCTAATTCCTCACGCCGCGGCGGTGAAGTTATAAAGCATTATCTTAAGTCCAAAAGGATTATCTGTAGCTCCCCGCCTTGGCTGAATAGATCTATTACTGATTTAATTCGAAAACGAAATCTCATATATGGCCGTTGGAAGCGCTATAAACTTGATGTATTTCATGAAAGATTTCGTTCCCTCCGTAATTTAGTTGTGCTTCCTATTAAAACAGCCAAACGACAATACTACGAAAATTTATTGAAACAAATCCAAGCATACCTAAATACAAACTGCCTTTTTAGCTCAATCAGGATTTCGAGAAAGCAGAAGTTGCAGCTCTTTTACTTGTTGTAGATGATATTCGAAGATCGATGGACACTAGTTTTGCTACTTTTTTAACGTTGTTGGACTTTTCCAAAGCATTTGACACGGTTGATCACCTGACACTTTGTAAAAATCTTAGGGATGATTTCGGGTTTTCTTCTTCTTCAGTAAGACATTTGCACTCATATTTAACTGACCGTCAGCAATGTGTGGCAGTGGGAAGCCAGTTGTCTTCATATCTTGCAGTCCCTGCAGAAGTACCATAGGGTTCGATTCTTGGGCCGCAATCATTTTCGCTATATGTCAATGAAATTCCTCATCTAGTTAAGTCTTGCAACGTTCATATGTTCGCAGACGACGTAAAATTATAGTTATGCAGTCAGTTAGATAGCATACGTAATGCTATCAGCCATATTAATGAAGACCTAGAAATTATTCTGCAGTGGGCTCTCAAGCATGACCTTTCTCTCAACCCGGGGAAGTCAAAGACATTGTGCATTTACAAGCGCATCTTAGATACGTCAAGTTTTCCACCGGTTCGACTTGGTAGATAAACCATATGTGCATTCTGCCAGGAACCTGTGGATAATTTTCAACGAAACTTTAACTTGGACTGATCATGCAGCTACAACAATTGGTAAACTATATATTGCTTTGCGCCTATTATGGTCATCCCAAAGGTATGTTCCTGTCAAAACTAAGATGTTGCTTGTCAAAACACTCCTGCTGCCCATATTGTTGTACGGATGTGAGGTCTTCTGCTGTCTTGACTCCTCAACAAGGCGAAAACTTAATGTCATATACAACAATCTTGCAAGATACTCGTACATCTTCATTATAAGATATTTTGATCATATATCCAGCTACTCAAAACAAATAATAGGTCTGACATTCGACAATCTCTTAAAGTTTAGGTCACTTATCCAATTACATGTAATTATGCAGTCTCGTCGACCTGAGTACCTGTATAACCGATTAGTTTTTGGTAGTTCACTAAGAACCGCTGTCCTGATTTTATTGTCGGCAATCGGAGCGTACGTTTTTTATCCATGCCACTCAATTATGAAACTCTTTACCGACAACGATCAGAAGCATCATTAACGCGAACACATTCAAAAACCGTCTTTTTAAACACTTGGCCAGTAATATTTAAGTAAAAAAAAAATAAATGAATGAATAAAGAATTATGTAAATAAAAATTGAAAAAATAAAATGCACGACTGGATCGCACGAACTTGCTCTTATGTAAAAGTACTTTGGAATTTAAGATACATTTTATAAATATAAAACATGAATTTAATGAGATAATAATGTTCAAATGCATAAAAATGCCGTCTGGTTTCCGGAAAAGTATGAATTTATGCAAATAAACTTTAAAAAATCGTTTTATTATTAAATAACATTTTTATAAGAAATTTCTCTAAAATTTTTCAAGAAAAAAATGTGGGATGCGAATTTTAAGTATTTAATAATATTGGTTTTAGGAAATAATTTCAAAAAATAATCGTTGATAGGTTTTGAAGATATTGATTTAAATTTTTTTTTTTTTTAAACCCAATAAACATTTTTTCGAATATTTTTATAAACAATATTATTTTAAACTTAAGGGGACTCCTTCTAAAAATTTTGGGTTAAAATCCTTAGAGCCGTTAATGAGAAAGTCGAAAATCAAAAAAACGGGTCTATGGCAGGTACCCCTAATAACATTTTGCCCCAAAATTTGTTTTGACCAAAATGTAGTCCATGTCCATAATATCACACTAAATTTTTTTTTATCAAAATCGTAAGAGCCGTTTTCGAGATAAATAAGATTTTGCATAACGGGGTACCCTTAGTTTTGGAGCTAAAAAAAAAATTTTTCCTCTAGGGAAATCTAGGGAATCACCGAAGACCCTTAACTACCGAGTTTGAAGAAAATACCTCCGGTAGTTATGCTGTAGTTCGAGGTACAGACATACAGACATACAGGCATACAGACATACAGACATACAGACATACAGACAGACAGACGGAATTGTCGGACCCACTTTTTTCGTCTTCGCTATCATCGTAATGTCAACTTTGATCAAAATCTCGAGTTCGATTTTTTTTCCAAATGCAGAACTTGCCCTATAGTACCTATATCGCAACTAAAAATGCTAGATTTAATTTCTATTAACATAAACTTAATTTAATAATTATATTATGTATATCTTGCTTTGTTAAACATTTTCGAACATTCTTAAATATTGTAAAGCCATTTGAAATGAGGCAAAGGGAGGGTTTTTGGGGTGTAGGATTCTGAACGGGTGCATGAAAAAAGAAGAAAAGGAAAATAGGAAAGTAGGAAGAGGTTTAGGATACGGTAGGAGCGGATGAGGTAGGGGTAGAATGTCCGCTATGGAGGCGATGGCATGCTTGTTCCGCTCAGCTCCGCTCGCCGAATGTAGGGAGGGATCTTGCCCCCGTAGTTGGACCTCGCCTATTTCAAAAAAAAATTTTAAACATGCCACACAAAAAGTCTTGACCCTCACTCTAACGACTTATAATAAGATTGTAGTCTTAATGTGAAATTGTCATTAATAAATTAATAAATACGAAATACAAAAATATCCGTGGCAAGAGCATTATCTCCTGGAGGAAATTTCACTTTCCCGCCAAAGTCAGCATCTCCGAAACGAATATTTTTTTTGTTTTTTGGAGCTATTGACTGGGAATCAATGCAATATGACGGACCAATGCATTAAATATCACGCAATGGGCAAGATGTGGTCTACGAGAGACTTCATAAATTAACAACAAGCTTAATTAAGTAACTATTTTAAATGCTGTTCAATAAAATACTTCTTGTCATTGTATCTTTAGACAAGAAGATGTTATCAAAAAAAAGCCTGTTTAGTAAAACTACCATATCAAGTACCTTAAAAAGGTCTACTCAATTTATTTAGAAACTATTCAGTTTATATGAAATTCATTCAAAGAGAATATTTTGATTATCTTTGAATAATTTAAGCAAATAAGTCTCCATTCCCAAGCGAAAAAATTCCAGATTTCTCAATACAAAATATAATCACTGTCCCATCAAACCTTCCGACATCAATTCAATTCTACTCAACTTTAAGTTTAAATTCTCAAATGTGCTGTTGGACTAAATCTGGCAAGATTATCAAGCACCCAATTTAATTGAATTAAAAACAAATGTTACCATTTTACTTATTTATGTTTTATTTAAACCGGATGTAATTACTCGTGAAGATCTTCTAAAATATATGATAACCTACATTCATCAATTAGCAGATAAAGATCTCAACAATCATCAGAGTTCCCTAAAAAAAAATTAAATGAGAGCACATGAAGAACAGTAAAAGATTGTTTTTTAAAATCAAAAAAAAAACTAAAGGCCTAGCCAACCGTAGATCACAAATGATACACTAATATTAAACTGCTTTCACTTTCAACAAGTTAAGTTTTTGTATTTGTTTTATTTTATTTTACTTGATGGAGAACAGA
This sequence comes from Philhelius festivus, assembly GCA_963931855.1. Lineage (NCBI taxonomy): Eukaryota > Metazoa > Arthropoda > Insecta > Diptera > Syrphidae > Philhelius > Philhelius festivus. The sequence goes on from OZ007555.1 coordinate 217,691,556, forward strand.
TGCTCATTTTCATCTTAATTAGACATAAACTATTCATTTTAATTGAAATTAAAAATGCATCCTACTCGTTTCTGTGTCTGTGCCATCAACGGGTAAAGCGAGCGTAAGTATCTCCTCAAGCATAAAGACAGAGTTTCTGACAGTTTGCCACAAGAAATTTACTTTCAAGAACGGCTTTATCATAGGCACATAGACTTGTTGTGCATTTAGACTTTTGGGTATTTTAATTGAATTTATGTTCATTTATGTGATTTTGTGATGAAAGTAGGTTTATCAAATGAACAAACTTAGCTATCACCGATCTGCTGCAAGGTAAACTGGATTTTGTGGGGTCTTACAAGACCACTGCATTTTATATTAAATTGTGAGAAAATATTTTGTTTGTTATTTGAAAACATCTTAAATAGTCCGGTCAATCTACACATTGCAAGCTACAAAAATTACCATCAAGCTGAAATTGAGGAAACTTGTTCAAAACACAATTAAAAACAACTTTTCAAAATTCCCGATCGTTACGACCCATGGAAAAAATTGACTCAAGGTCAAAGGTCAAAAAAATGGGGTTTTCACGATTTTCTTCACACCCACCTGCGCCGGAAAAACTGCTAAACTCAATTTTTTGCAACTATAAAAAAGGATGCAGTGCTAAATGTGGTTGCAAGAAAGTTGGACTGTTTTGTTCTCTTGCATGCACGCGTTGTCAAGGCCGGTCGTGTTCTAACGTTGAATCACCAACAGCAGAGGATTCGTTTGATACTGATGAACAAACATGGGATACATCGCTTCTCACGCATTTACTTGCACTCAAGATGAAGAAGAAAAAGAAGAAGAAGAAGAAGAAGAAGAAGAAGAAGAAGAAGAAGAAGAAGAAGAAGAAGAAGAAGAAGAAGAAGAAGAAGAAGAAGAAGAAGAAGAAGAAGAAGAAGAAGAAGAAGAAGAAGAAGAAGAAGAAGAAGAAGAAGACGACGACGACGACGAAGACATCGCTTTTATCAATTTCAAATTGTGGAATAGGCCTACAGGGGAAACCACGTACACTACCCCAGAGGTGGCGTGGAAACGTGTGCATAAAATGACGTTTACAACTTTTTGAATCGTTTTATCTCAGAAGTGGTAGCTTTTAGGAAAAAAATAATTGATACCTTTTTTATAGATAATTTTATGATCTACAATTTTTGTCTGAGGTAATTTTAAAATAAAACTTACCGTTTTGAAGAAAATCGTGAAAAACCCATTTTTTTGACCTTTGACCTTGAGTCAATTTTTTTCCATGGGTCGTAACGATGGGGAATTTTGAAAAGTTGTTTACTTGTTTTTAATTGTATTTTGAACAAGTTTACTCAATTTCAGCTTGATGGTAATTTTTGTAGCTTTGCTCTTGTTTTTTGACCTAATTTGACCGGACTAAAAAGGGATCTGCATTTGGCAGGATATAATTTTGAGTTCATTTTCTACAGACCACTTGTTAACACTGTCAATATCTTCATTTATTTTTAAAATACTATCACAGATCAGCCCCAGTTTGCAACTTATGAACAATAAAGCTGGTATTAATCAGCATGATCAAAAAGTAAACAGAAGGGGAGCTAAAATTGATCCCTGTGGAACATCTCTTTGTACAGGCAAGAAATTCAAAGTGTTTTTATTCACGAAAACAGCTTGAAATCTTCCACACAGATATGTGAAATAAGCTTGGATTATAGATGAAGAAAAACAAAATGTATTTTCAATTTATATAATACAGTAAAACCCGCTTAAGAGAAACGGCAAAATGTCACAGTCTTTCTTTCACTTAAGCGGGTTTTTCACTTAAGCGGAGTTCGGATAAGTGAAAAAAAAAATTTCACTTAAGCGGATTTAAAAATTCCATTAAGCGGAGATGTGATGCTAGAAACAATATTGTTTTTGTCTTTTGGACTTGCCTTGAAAGAAGTTAAATAAAACAACGATTAAATAACACAAAAATAATTTATTGAAAAACGAAAATTAGCAAATTTTTGTTCTGTTCGATTCAATTTTTTTTTCACTTAAGATAGTTTTTTTCAATGAAAAATATTAAAACTTAACTGAAAATATTTTTAAGTTATCCGGGTTTTTCGCTTAAGCGAGTTTCACTTAAGCGGAGTGTTTTAAGGGAAATTGGTCGGAAAATACTTGGGGATGAAAAAAGTGTTTCAGGTAAGCGGGTTTTTCTCTTAAGCGGGTTTTACTGTAAAAGATTTTGATTGATTGTTGTTGCTTTCTCGACAGAAGATAGCATTGAGATTTTCAATCATTAAATTTTACGCGGTTTATTGTTCCCCATTTGCCAATGCTATCGAGATCAGAATTTAAAAAACTTAGCAAGCATACGACTCCATTGTCCATTCTAAATCCACACCCGAAAAACGAGAAAAAAGAGAGTTGGAGACAAAAAAGCCCTGTGGCATTGTTGTGGACGCACGGTATAATATGAAAATATATTGCTTCTGTCAACGTCAAAAGTGACAGATGGTACGGTGCGGTGGTGAGTCTGTCAGAGAGCGTCAGGTAATCAAACCGAATTCTATAGTGTCTTTATTTGTTTGTGTCAAGTTTTTATGTGTAGTATACGAGTAGCGGTTCGAAAGATAATTTCTAAACCAACGAAGAATCGATTCATCGATTCCAAATGCACACACTGTCGATAAGGGAACTGGATGCATAACTCTATCAAATACTTTTGAAATATTAAGTGCGATATGTAAAGATTTGTTCCACTATTCGGTGAGATATATCATCAGATCACCAGTGGACCTATTGCTACGAAAGCCATACTGCCGGTCATTAAGAAGCTTACATTTCTCAAGATATTTCTTAAGCTGAAAATTGATCAGCGTTTCCATGACCTTGGAAGGGACGTTAATGCAATCGGCCTATAGTTAGAGGGGGAGGACGATTCGCCTGTCTTAGGGACAGGCTCGACAAAAGCTGTTTTCCACATCCACTCGGGAAGAGACCTGTAGAGTAGGACAGATGGTAAAGCTTTCCCAGTGGTTTTGCTAGCGTTGATGAATATGAACAACTCTTCAAAACAAAAGTAGGGATAGTGTCCAGGCCAACGGATTAGGTAATGTCAAGATCTCTAAGTACTCTAGCAACTGAACGAGTGCGAAAGAAGATTCGTCCCATAAAATCGTTTACGCTCTCGAATACAGGAGGAATCATGTCAATCGCTGGTAGCGTCGAATTGGCAGCAAACTGTGCTACAAATGAATTGACTTTATCTATCGCGCTTAGAATAGGAGTGTCATTCAAGACGAGCGTTGGAACGATTTTTACAAATGACCAAAATGTTTACTACCTTTGGGACATAATAGTATTTTTTGCCGTAATTTTTAGTCATGTTAATATTTAGTTCGAGGGATATGAACCTTACAGGTCTTTCTTGTTTGTACTTGTTCCGGTTTTCTTCAGTAAGGTTGGCTTTAAGACTACGAAAACTTAGTTCTTTAATCGTAATAGCCTCTTTACAGCTCGAATCAAAGCAGGAGTTTGATAGATTTTATCCTATTCGGAATAAAATTTCTCATACCGATCTGCACTGGAATCTACGTCACTATTGAGGAAGCATAGTGACCAATTAAATTCCCCAAAGAAATCATCGATGCCCTTGAAATCCTATTGGAAATCCAATCCATCCAGTCGTTGAGCAAACTGACATTGCCTCTAGCTTCTGGCACTATGAAGACTTAAAGATATCGGCTTTGGCATATTCTTTCATCACATAACATTTTTTATTTTAAATAAAGGCTAAAAGAGATTTAAGGGATGTGGGGATTTCAAATAAGGCCATTCGATTATCATGATCGAAAAGACACATAATTTCGTTTGTAATATTTTCCAAACGTTGCTCGCTTGTGAACTTCACCATGATTTAAATAAAAAGCTTCACTGACGTTTCGACACTGACAGATCATATCTATTAAAAAGAATAATTGATAGTGAGTTTAAATGATTTTAAGAAATACGTTTGATGCACGTTAGTGAAAATTCAAGTTTCTGTTTTTTAAATTTAATAGTTTTTTGTCAAAAATCATATTATATTAAATTTACATGCATATATCAACACTCTTTTTTAATTTCCTTGACAAATAATATTGAAAACTTAATATGCAATTAATTAAAAGATCTTGTGATCAAATTGAAAATGTATTAATTAAAATTGCATTTTTAAATCTCTTCAGGAAATAAGGTTATAAGGAAAACATTACTCAAAATAACTTAGTTGCCTTTTGTAGCTTAAATTTATGAATGAAATTGAGCATTAAATTTCTTGATTTCAATGTTTCATGTAAAACAACATAGCATCAAATATCTAACAAGCTATTGCAATTTTGAAAAAGATATAAAATAACTGCACTTAAATCTAAGATCATTAGCTGAAACATCGTTCTCCTTAATAAAAACTTACTTGTATATACATACATATATCGTGAAATTAGTCAAAACACTTTTTTAATTTCACTTGTTCCCCCACAAAAAAAAAAAAACCGTTTACTATGTTAATATAGAAGAAAACATTTTAAGCTGTAAGGAGTCTTAGAATTTTATACCAGATAAGCATTAACGCACTTTAACGACCAACATGAAAAATGTTTTAATTGAACTATGTACATTGTACATACACATTAATCAAGCACAAAACATTTCTTCGAAGGCCTTGTAAAGTTTCATTACCGCTTCAAGGGATTACTGATTTGTTAAAAATTCAAGTGGCTTAGTTTTTATTTAGAAAGATCGTAATTGGAACAACACAACTTACCTATCAAATTGTGATATTATTGTGGGGCATTGCAACATTCCTTCAGGCAACTTCTTGAAGGAAGCTAATAGAAAGCATGCTGAGAGAGCTCATGAAAAAATTATTGTAACATGTAATGCAGGTAACAAGATCACTGAGATTCCAAGGTTTTAGTTTTTTGGATTTTATAATAGGACTTGACTCCAGAAAAATATATCCCTTATAACACAGTTAGACATTTTCGAAGCTTCACTATAAGCTAAAGGGTTCGAAATTAAGATCGAACTGTTATACGATTATGACGATGCTTAAGAAGCTATGTTTTGCATGCAGGGAAAAATTATAACCAAGTGTTACGAGGAGAGGATACAAAAATGCCGGCCAAAAATAGCGTACTCTCGTTTTAAAATAAAGTAGTGGATATTGCTGAAATTATAGTAGTCAACTCGATTAAATTATGTAATTTAAAATGAAGATCCAAAACGATTTTGTTAATCGGAAAGCCTTGTTTTGATTGGTTATTTTCAATGTTTTTACTTAATAAGGGTAGTCATGATCCATGTGAGCAAAAATTATAAAAGAGGATTAACTTGCTTTGGTTAATTTCGCACATCTTATATTCTCATCTGAGTTAAACTAAATGGTTTATTGTTTAAATTTAATGAGTAGTTGGGGAAAAAATCAATCAGATTTATGAGTAGTGTCCTTAACAAATAATCGTGAATCTTTTGGACTTTCTTCCAAAGAGTCTTGACTCTCAGTCGTTGCAAAAATGTTATCAGGTGTTTAATGCATCATATGTTATGGATTGGCAGAAAATTTCAGGTCCCCTTCATTCCTGCTAACACGCACACAGGAAAGGTTGATAGTTGTTAGTTAGGTTATGTTAATGGATAACAGTTGATCTTGTTACCGTCGCACTTAGATCAATGTAGATCCGTTGTGATTCTCTAGGGATTATGATTCCCATGTATTGAAACCGATGATAATCCGTAGTCATCCAAGCCTGTTTAGGGTGTTGATGAGTTTTAGCAAGCTATTGCCTGGAATGTCAGAGGGTACTTCTAAGTCTAAGAGAAGAGGTAGACGCCACTTAAAAGTGTCATCCTTTCCTTTACCCCCACTTGAGAAAAGTTAGGAATTTTAAATAAAAGCTAAGATTTCGAAAATAAAATAATCTTTTTGTTTGTATTTATCTATTCCTATAACTAATAAATGAGCTACTACTGTCCCTAGGAAAGGAGGAATCAGAGTGCTTGTTTGTGCGGATAACGTTACTTTTACTGTATCTGTAATGCATCCTGTCTTCAAAACTCTCTAACCCTAAAAAAAGTGAAAAAACTGGTCTTGCTTATTTCTCTACGAAATATGAAATTCATCACATAGATCACCCTATGCTGGCTGCTGGGCCATAAGGGCTTTCCAGGATGAACTCGCTGCTAAATCCGAAAAAGTCTTGGCAATAAAAGAAATCTGTCCAAAGCTGGTTTTTAAGGGCTTTAGGCGTTTGGAAAGTTGGTAGTAGAATAGGGTCTACTGAAACGATTTCTGCAGTTTCTGTACGAGGAAACGATTCCTCACCATCTATGTTCATAACGCGCTCTATTCAAAAGCCATAGACCTACTTAACCGGCTACCGATTCATGAAGGGTTGTTATGGTAAAATTTTCTTTTTTTTTTAAACAGGTGTTTCATTCAACTTACTGAAAGAGGAAAGGGCAGCCATGGTCCATCAGCCATCGGTTCACTCACTCAGTAACTTGAAGAAACAAAATATCAAGCGTATTCAATTTTGAAATCAAGTAAATTCGCGATGTAGAGAATTACCACCAACTTCCTCTAAATAGTAGTTTATAAATTATAGCAACTTTCTTTGCACAGGTTTTCCAGTGTTTCTTACCGGGTTTTTTGTTAGAAAAATTAAGTTTCTTTTTTTTTGGTTTTCAGAAAATTTTGTTTAAGAACTTGTATGGGGAATGGGGATGTTATGTGGCTGAATGCACCCATTGAATTGCCTTCCTCTGGAAAATCATACCGGTCGGCGAATTCAATGATGATGACTGTGCATAAAGCTGGGTGTAAAGTGCGAGTACGAGAAGGCTGATGGGTTCCAACTGCGTTGGCGCACTCTCGCCAATGTGCTGAGTGTTGCTGATAAATAACGCGATCGAAGCCCACTGATTGGCGGAAAGCAATGGGTTTTAAAAAGAGAAGAGGTCTTCCAAGCAAGGTGAAAGCCTGGAAGGACACTTCTTTACGGAGATTCAATCTAACAAGAGTGACAAAATTATTAGCAGCAAATTTTTTGAAAACGAAAAAAAAAAGAATTTTTTTGTTTTAAATATCGAGAGAAAATTGAAGAATTATAGGAAGGAGTTCGAGAAACACAGGAAAACTTGGTAACATATTTTCAGAGAAAGTTGAAGTTAACTCTAGGACTAGTGAGGAATTTGGTGGTAAAACAAACAAAAAAAAAAGCTAAGTATAGTGGTATTAAAGTTGTTATTTAAAGTTTTTAATTTGGGTCCATCGATTCGTTTAAAAATTCGTTTTCATATTATATTTGTGATCGTAAATTTCCGATATTGCTGAGCTCGCGACCCGTTTCTCAACACCGTTTGTGGTTTCGGGACCGAGTGTTAACGGTCCATCTTGATAATTTTATTTTTTTTTGTATTCTAATTGTTTAAAAGATCTTGAATTTTAGCCCAACTTAATTGCAAGGTTTCCCAAGCAATTCAATAAAATTTTAAAATTCCCATTCGGAATCATAAATTTAAATCTTTTATTTAAAATATCTTTCACCGTCGGTTCCGCTCCAAAGGTTTGTGATTTCCTTGTAAAACAAAAATTACTGGCGCCCTTTTCAATTTTCAACTACGCCTCTGCGCTAATTGAAAATTTACGAGTATCATTTCTTTTCATTATCGTCAATAAATCATCATCATCAAAATTCGTGAACCAACCCCCTTACTGAGCCTAGTCGTGGTGGTAGCAAACATTGTTGCTACCAGTTACAATTTTTGTTAATACGCTAAACTCGTCTGTCTGCAGTTTGACATTTCGTCATCGGTTTCTTTCAGTCTCCTTTAATTACATAGTTGTTGTTCGGTCGCGTCGTCGTGTTTTTGCTCGTCATTTTGTTTGATTATTTTATTTCAATAATCAAAGTTAAAAGTTCGCGAATTAAAATTGTAACAGGGTTTCTAACTAAGACACGGAAGCTTTCCATCCTCTGCGATCCAGAGCACGCTGGCTTGGTCTTTAAAGCAGAGGTTCGGTCTTCCTTGTCGCTGCGAGTCTGGACACTGGGATTCTCTTAGCTGGAACATTATTGTCCATTCGCTTAATGTGGCCGATCCAATGCAGCCGACGTGTTTTGGATTTGCTATCAATAGTGACTTTTTGCCCTAATCCGTGGAAAGATGTTGATGGATAGCTTATAAATACTTGATCTTGTCCTCATTTACCAACACAAACAAGTCTCGATCTTTTTAAACAACCGTGAAGGACTCTATTACAGAACGTTGGGAATGGAATTTGTAGATTATAGTGCCATTCGTGTTAAGGCCTGCCCTGCCCACAATCTGGTCTAGAACGAGATTAAAGAAATCACATGATAGCACATCTCCTTGCCGAAACTCTGTGCGTGTTTGAAATGGATCAGAAGTGTTGTTCCCCAGCTGCCTATTGCACTGCGTATTTTCCAATGTCATGCGCCACATTTGGATCAGATTTCCTGGGATCTCGAGTTCGACCATCGCAATATCGGCTCCTGACGACGAATGCAATTATATTCAGCTTTGAACTCGATAAATAGATGGTGAGTCTGCACTAGAAATTCGTTGTTCTTTTCCAAAATTTGCATTTATGTGAATATTTGGTCTATGGCCGATCTGCCGGGCTGGAAACCGCACTGGTACTTGCCAACTAAATTATTACAGAACGGTTTAAGACGTCCACACAGCACGTATATGTATAGGATCTTGTATGCAACATTAAGCAGGGATATGTTCCGATGGGGCATATGGAGCTGATGGTCCAGTCACCTGGCATGCTCCCATCCACCCATATTTGGTTGATAGTTTGATGCATGCACCCTATTAAAACATCACCTCGGTAAGCTCTGCAGGTAAGCCATCAGATATTGCGGCATTGTTGTTGTTAAGGTCATTTATAGCTAGGCCTACTTCTTCTATACAGGATGGTGGAACTGTTTGTTCTAAAAATATAGGACAATGGTTTTTCTGATATATATTTCTTGATCTTAAATTGCCCGATTTGATCGTCATTTTTTGACAGCCATCGTCGAATATGCAATTGTCTGGCTGGCACAAAATATGTCTGATCAATGTCAGTCAATGTTCTTGGAAACGCATTTTTTTTAATTTCATAATATAATCACGTTTAGCAAGTTGCTCCCCACTGAGAGGACCTGCGGATACCGCATTTGAAAGCGGATACTCCTTATGGCGCTAGGTCAAACGGTCTCGTTCCTTGAAGTCGGTGCGCAAGGTGTGTCTCATCAATTGTTTGTCGAATAATTCTATTACTATGGTCATTCAAGTGAGTTCGTAGCTTCCCAGCAAAAACTGCTATTTCCTCTTCAACAGTTGGTAAACGTAAGTCACTGTGTAAATCACTGTTTCTAATGTACCACGGAGCATTAACGATTTCTCTAAGAACTTTGTTCTGATAATATTGTAATATTAGTCTATTGCTTGGTTAGTACAACCCCAAAGTTGTATACCGTACGTCCATGCTGGTTTTATCACTTGCTTGTAGATAAGCAATTTATTGTAGATGCTGAGTTTGGAGTATCTTCCAATAAGCCAATGCATTTCACGTAATTTATTTTCAAGTTGATCTCGTTTCTTTTTAACGTGAGTTTTCCATTTAAGCTTAGCGTCTAGTGTCATTCCTAGGCACATTGCTTCATTAACATGTGGTATTTGCACCGAATTAATGTAAGTAAAATTAACATGTGTTCATTTGGACTCATTAAGAACAATTTGCCATTTCTTAGTCCATACCGAAATTTTATCTAGAGCTCGTTGGAGCTTCTCGGTTGCAGATTCAACTGAATTTGATGTTGCAAGTATAGCCGTATCGTCTGCAAACGTACCTATTATGGTATCTTCTTCTTGAGGAATATCGCTAGTGCATAGTACGAATAGAATCGGACCGAGAACTCTTCCCTGAGGAACACCAGCATTTATTTCCTTAAAATCCGAATATTCCCTCCCTTGCTTAACTCGAAATAGCCTATTTTCGAGGTAAGACTCAAGGATGTAATATATTTGATCCGGAAAGACCTGTTGGCAGTTTAAACTTAAGGCCATCGGTCCAGACCTTGTCGAAGGCTTGAGAGACGTCTAGAAATGCGCTTGAACATACATTTTTTTCCTCTGGTGATTTCTCAATTTCATTGGTTATTCTGTACACCTGATCAAATGTTGAACGGCTTTTCCGGAAACCCCAAATTGATGGTCAGGAATAAGCCGCTTTTTTTGGAGATCAGTGGCAATAGGGAAATCGGTCTACAAGATTTCTTTTCATTCGGAGACTTTCCCGGTTTCGGAACCATTAAAACTTCTGTGACTTTCCAGTGGCGTGGAACGTGGCTGCATTCATAAAGTGCTGAAGTTTAATTGCTGCTTTTTGGGTACATTTAACGTTTACAAACACACTCTCTGGCTTATTAATATTTTTGTCATTAATTCTGGATTTTTTACTGCAGACTTGCGCATTATCGAAAACGGATTCTTGCTACTAAAGTTACTGCAAACTTTGCGGAACGTTGAACTTTCGCATATAATACAAATGTATCCATTACAATATTTAAGAATACCTTTCCAAAGGCCTTTATTGTCTTGGTACCCATCGTTATCTGATTTTATGAATTAACTGGGTGTAATGGACTATATAGAATCTGCCGCCATAACTGATCCCTTCCGCTTGGTCAAACCCATTTAACGACAATTTCTTCACAAAAGGAACTGTTTCTTTTTTTAATATCATTCTCCACGAAAGGTCAAATGGTGATTGTTGGAGTTCAAATCCCTCAACGAAATAGTAAACAGAAAAGGTCATGACATACTCCATGATACGCCACATGATACTTTCCATAAATCCAAACCCTTTAATAAATGTTTTAAATTTCTATTTAGGTCACATTGACAGTCTCATAATTTTCTCATATTTGGTCTTGGTATGTCAACAGTCATTCACCTAATGTTCTACTTCTCGCTTAGATTTCCATCGGCATCCATCTTATTTATAACGAATTCAAAAATTCCTTTTTTAAAAACTTAAAAGCCGTTAGGCACTCCTTCCATAAAAGACAAATGGCCATAACTCGTCCGAATGTCCCTTTCTCAAAAATAAAATGTACCAGAAACAAGAGCAAGTATAAATGAATACAATCGACCCCTAGAGTATTGTTAGCCAGAACAATTTCTCATTTGCATTCTACCATCACCATCAAGAAACAATTGAAAGATTCCGCACCTTCAAAGTGTTCCAATTCCTTAGGAAACATTAGCGGGACGTGTGACCATTTTTGATCCGAAAGCAATCACATTATCGCCATAAATCAAATGTGTGCGCTGCCATATGCGGGTGCAATTTCTTACAACCATCATCGTCTCCTCGCCAGCCAAATGTGGTCAACAGTTATCTTTCTCAAGCCCGTTCAACATGCTCGTATGCATACAACACATAGGTAGATGTAAAGGTTCGATGTGCTTTCGTCTTCGGACTTCGTTGTTGTCGTGGACCATCCATCATGCTCCGGCATATCAAATCAATTTTAATTAAATCGTTTCCCACTGCCACCCGCGTGTCTATGCAGCAACAACAAAAAGAACACAGCCTAAGAACACCGAACAGATACAGCTGTTGACCAACTGCTCCGGGGTTGACGCGGTAACACCTACAAGAATGTGATTTACAGTTAGGCTTACCCCGAAACCATCCAACGAACATCACCTAAGAAGGACTTTCGCACGCCCGCCAGTTAAACAAATCCAAATTTGAATAACAACTCGAGAGCAGGTAGCTCCGCGTCCGTCCGCGTCTTGCATAACTCAGAGCGCTGCCACCGCTGCACAGTGCGGTATTTTGATCAAAAACCTGGCCATAAATCAAAAAAAAAAAATTTTACCTCCCAGGATTAAGCTTGTGTCCGATAACAGGTAGATAACCAGGCTACTCTTTAGTGAAGTCTATCTATAAATTGGTCACCCCCGTTCGCGACACCATCAGTTGCAACTAGTACTAGTTGAGTAAGCACGATTTTTTTTGCGGTTTTTAAAAAAAAGTGTATTTTTTGCGCGTTTTTTTTTCAGTCTTAAAAGTGATTTTAGTGAAAAAATTTGAAATGGATATCGTTAATCAAGGTATGTATAGTATTTTAAGCAAAAATTTATTTGTATATCCATCTTAACTTTTTCATATCGATGAGTTGAAGTAATCACTTAAAAAAATTGCACTTTTTTCGCTGTTTTTTTCAAACATTAGTGTTTTTGAAATAGCGCAACACGCCGCAACATAGTCTATCATACATTTTATTAAACTGCTGGATATGTAGAACAATCTTACATTTCAAGAGTTTGCACAAGTTTGCACCTAAGAAAAAACAGAGGCTTTGAAAAAAAACCCTTTAAAACGACCTTTAATAATAGATTTTTATATTATTCCAGATGACTCTAATTCCACCTTAGCTATGACCAGAAAACAGCTTCACGAGTTAGTAAAAGGAAGCTCACAAAGGTGTTTTGACGAAAAACTTGAAGATTTGGATAAAAAACTTATGGATATAACAAATTGTCCCCCAGAGAAAGAAGATGAACTTCTCAACATTATCAAGGCGTTCAAACCAAATTATAAACGAAGATGGCAACTCTGCCACAGAATAGAAAGCCGTTTCTTGGATAACAATGAAGAGTGGCTTAGCGAAGAAATAATACTACCTATTGGCATACTTCCCGGAAGGTCTAAAGGTCGCCCAAGCAAAGAATTCGGGGAATCAAGTGACCGAACAAAACGTCGAAAAACAGTGGAACTTCGAAGGAATGTGTCTGTTGATGAACTGACATACGCAGCACAGATGAGTCAAAGAGCGACGGGAAATAATGATGTAGCCAAAGTGATTCAAACTGTGACAAAAACTCCAACCAGGGCTATGAAGTTCCGAAAAGCAGCTGTGATTGGCAGTAAAGCCCTGAAAACGAAGAAACACACACCTGAAAACGCCTTGAGGATATTCGTCGATGCCAATTTAACTGTAAGTCAATACGAAGTGATTCATCAAGCCAACAAAGATATATATCCGTGCTACACCTACTTGTATAAAGCTAAACAAGAATGTTATCCACCAAAAAGCGTCAGTGAGACAGTTGCCGAAGTGAAGCTCCAAGATTTAGTGGATCACACAATATCGCGATTATGTAAATATTTGGAACCAGAACTCTCACAGTGCTTGGATAACAGGGAAACCGATTTAGAGCTAATATATAAGTGGGGATGCGATGGATCTACTCAAAGCCAATACAAGCAGAAATTTGAAGATGACGACAACAGTGATGCAAATATATTTTTGAGTTCCCTTGTGCCTCTTCGCCTCAAGTCTGGCGGTGAAATTATATGGCAAAATATCCACTCTTCATCACCGAGGTGGTGCCGACCAATACGGATTCGTTATTTGAAAGAAAATAAGGACATAACCAATGAAGAAATCGAATACATTGAAAACCAGGCCCAAAATCTTCAAGCAACAAAAGTAAGCGACAACATAAGAATCAACCATGTACTGCTTCCAACAATGGTCGATGGAAAGGTGTGTAATGCAGCTACGAATACTTCATCTACATTACGTTGTTACATATGCGGAAAAACTTCAAAAAGTTTCAACGACTTGTCTTCTACAGAACCAGAGAATCCAGAGACTTTCAGATTTGGGCTATCAATACTACACGCCAGGATTAGGTTTTTCGAATTTCTGGTGCATCTTTCGTACAAACTTAAAGCGGACGTGCATAAGGGACGCGTTACAGATAAAAGTGACCGGGAAAAAAGCGGCCAAGAGACAGATACAAAAAGAGTTCCACGACAAATTGGGCTTACTGGTGGACATTCCAAAAGCTGGGTTTGGCAACACCAATGACGGCAACACCTCTCGTAGATTTTTCAATAGCCAAGAAGAAGCAGCTTCCATTACAGGCGTGGATTTATCATTAATTAACAAATTCAAAACTATATTAGAAGTGATATCCTCTGGTTATGAGATAGATCTTAAAAAATTCGAAAAATTCACGATGGATACTGCTAAACATTATGTTAGCTTATATCCATGGCAGCCTATGTCTCCAACAGTGCATAAGATTTTAATTCATTCTGCTAGTGTCATATCCCATGCATTGTTGCCAATCGGTCAGTTGTCCGAAGAAGCCGCGGAAGCTAGAAATAAGCATTTCCGCCAATACAGAGAAAAATTTTTACGAAAATTCTCCAGGACGGCATGCAACGAGGATGTGATTAACCGGCTTCTATTGACGTCAGACCCTTATCTCAGTAGTTTAAGGATAAAAAGTAAGACCAAGAAACAGTCGTTTTCAAAGGAGGCTCTCGAATTTTTGACTGTTAATAACAATGATGATGATGACGATGATGATGATTATGATGATGATGATGATGGTAATAATGATGATGATGGTGATGATGATGTTTTTGAAGATGTTTATGATGATGAATAAATAATAAAATATAAACTAGAAAATTCAATTATTCCAGGTCTTTTTTTATTACCTACTTGCATATAAGACAAAAAAGATTAATCTTTTTATTGAGTAATTGACCTGTAATCATAAAATATGCAACTAAAACTAATCCCCTTCTCAAATTTTGGATTAAAAGGGTCGCAGGTATTTTAAATTGGCTACCTGCATTAAGAAAATTTCCGGTTGTAAATCCACTCATAAAAAAATCGAAAAAAGAGGTTTTCTGGGAAAAAAGTATCTTTCAGTATTTTTCTAATTTTTAAGAAACTATAATATTTATTGGAATAAGGTTTTTAGTATTTGAATACAAATTTATTAGGCCATTGAAAATTAAAATAAAAAATGTCCTAAAAATTGCAAAACTTTATAAAAAAATCAATTAAAAAACTATTTTTTTTTTTTCTAAATTTCATCTTTAAAACTTAATTTCTCAAAAACTATTTAATGAAACAGCTTGCATCAAAAAACAAAATAAAGAATGAAATATAAGCTTTAAAAAAAGTTATAGCAGAGTATTGTACGTGCTTTCTTTGATTTTTAATAATTTTTTTTCTCTCGGCTAATCGCGAGGTAAGTGGGTAAGCACTTAAGTGGGTTTTACTGTACCCAAAAAATGAAAATTTATCCTTCCAAATAACTTTTTAGTCATTTGGTACCTATTTGATGTGAAAAATGTGCCCAAATATTTTTGGCCAGGTTTTTGATCAAAATACCGCACTGTGCGCTGCTGCCGCACCATAGCACTGCTGGCTCCACAAACTTGGACGCCTTCCCGTCCATCCATCCATCTATCCATCCATCCAAGCATCTATTCATCTGTCTATTGAGGCAGCAAGAGCCATGGCAGGCCTTGGGAGAAATGTTTATTTTGTAAATTGTCCGTGGACACTGTTAGAGGAGCTCCAACTTCAGCACCAGAAGAGGCCCCAGTCATGTGAAGCTGTGGAGTTTTGGACCTGAGATTAACATTCGCCAATGGTTTGCTTGGGTTAATGGTTCACTAGCACTCTGAATGCACAAACGAGCAACGGACAATGTGGCTGGACCACCATCACCACCGATCCACTCAGGGTTCAATCAGTCGTTTCTGAATGCACACCTTTTGCTTCATTTAAACAAGATGTATTGACCATTCCGGTGGAGGAGGCTGGCTGATCTGCATTGGACAGGGTACTTGATGGCGGCAGCAGTGGCAGCGGCATCGGCATCAGCAACGGCTGCCTGGTGCAATGGTCAGCTGAAGTGATGCTTAAGTATGGGCGGATTGAGGGTTCTTGTGGTTTGTTGGTGCCGACAGGCGAAGACGTCCATTTGACATGCCATTTTGCAGTGATGACTATGAACTTATGGTCTTCTAAGTCTAAGTCTATCATCATATTGGCATTCGTCGAAGGTATTTTATGATAAGAGGAGATAAATCATGGTGCGGGTAATGATGCTATTATGTAATATTAGTTTGCAATATTCTTTGGTGTTTGATATTCAGAAATAGGCAGCAAGGGTTGCCAAGTTAAAAGTTTCAAGTGTAAAGTTATATTTAAAGATTATGACCTTCTAACAAGATGCATGAAATTGAGATATTAGACTTTTTTTAAAACTGCTCGAAGTGTGATGAAAGCAACTAAGTATGGTTTTCTAACTAAGCAAGTTTTATAATATGTTAGTTAAAGTATTCTGGAGTGTCTCAAAGGATTCAATAAGAATTGAATAGTAAAACAATTAGTTTCCGAACGAATTGCAATTGATACAAATTTTTATTCTGATGAAACTGATCACCTGGATTATTGAGCGCGATGGTCCTCGGTGCGAGTGAAAGCATCGGACAAACAATATTAAATGAAAAACGAGGATCCTATAAAATTGAGCACTATTAATAGAAGTCCCATCGAACTGTGAAATAACTCTATATCCAGAATAACCTTGTTGGTAGTAGGCTTACTGACTTTTTCATTAGAAACATGATCAATGATTATATTGGTTTAGTCCTACTCCAATACTTGGTCTTGGCCATAATATATCTAGGTATCTAGGTGGGAGATCTGAGCTGGAGAAGAGTTATTGGTTTCTGAGAGGAAGCCGATCAAAAAAGCACATGACGAAGATTCTGTATTGTTGCATTGTCTTTGAATTTTAATACCCTGCGAGACTGAAATATACAACAAGCTATGATTTTTGAAATTGTATTTGAAGACTCTGGGTCCTGATAAGGTGATATATAATTTCCCAATGCCAGGAATTGTGAAGATTTTCTGATCAATGACAACCAAGGCTAGTGACTTATAACTCTTAGCCATTCCCGTGTGCTTTTTGTTGTCAGAAATGAAGGGACTAATCTTCTGCCTAGTCTAAGCGACCCTTTTGATATGGCAATAAATCCTCTCGGAGGATTTGACATTATCTCAAAAGAGATAATACTTGTAAAAAAAAAAACAGTTTCTGATTTTTGGAATCGATCTTTTGGCCCTAGGCTTGAAAATGCAACGCACTTATCATTTCGCTACGGTGCGGCTATGTTATTTTAAAAAAATTATGTTTTGTAAGAGCACGTTTATCAATCAATGATTTAACGCAAGCTTCAGAAACGAATTAATAGTACTCATGTATGGTTACGATTTGTCTTTAATATTTAGTTAAGACTTGTTACGAGAAATATATAAAATCTGTTTTCTTACTCGTATGTTAAAATGAAAAATTGTAAAAATAACTATATGAAACGTTAAAACAACGGGATGTGTACGCAGTTAAATAGAAATTTACTAGAAGCAATGATAAACTAAAGTAAGAATAAACAATACAGTCATATCTATTTATTTATTAAAATCAAGTTAATTAATCTAGCGTACAAATAGTTGTCTTAAATTTAGTATAGTAGATGCATTAACTTATAAATTACTAGCTATTACCAGCCCACTTTGCTGGGCACTATTCAAATTAATACAAAATTGCGAGAGGTTCATAACTTCTAACAATTCATTTTTTTTTTTTAAATTTTAAAATTATTTTTAAAGAACTTATAATTTTTTATTTATTAAATTTTATTCTTCTTCAAAAGTGTCATCTGTAGTCTTATTTTTACTACTGAAAATAGAAATATTATTTAGTTTTTATGCTGGTTTTTCGACATCTTCATCTTCAGATAAATTTTGAATTTTTAAAATATCTATTTTTTCTTTGTCGCTGATACTTGTTTTCAAAACTTGTTCTTCTTTTTTAATAATTTCTATTCCTTGCACGTTTTTTTTCAATCGGACTTTTTTCTTTGGAACATCTTAAATCAAATAACAAATTAACTAACATTCTATAAAAGTCTGTTCAAACAGTTTTACCTTGATCGATTTCAATTTTTGTGGCAAGATGTATTTTTTCAAAAACATCAATTCTTATGATATTTTGTTGGACTTCAGAAAAATTCTGGATAGAATCTTCAAACGTTTGTATGGCTTGCATTGTCTTTTTCTTAATTCATATGCATTCATTATTTATTTTTTCTATTTTTGAAATATGTATTTGTTAAAAGAAAACAGTTGAAATATAAAAATGATATAATAAAAATTTAAAAACTGGAATTTAGGTATCTATCTATCTACATATCTATTTATCTATCTATCTGTCTATGAAAATATCATTTTCTTGAAATCACCTTCGAATTCTTTCACAATATCAATGATATTCAGCTTCTAGTATAGCAGCATCATTGTCAAAGTAATAGGAGAAATAAGAACCATGGATATCAAGAATGTAACCATCAGGATCAACTATAAGAACAGGATTTATCAAGTGACGCTCTTCCTTTATAAATCGAATATGATTTTCGAAGAGCTTGAAAGTTGTTTTTTTTTAATTAACAAATTATAATTAACAATATACAAATTCAACATATTATTTAAAGGAGAACTTCACTCGTAATTGGTACGACAGTTCGTTATTATAATATATAGGATTAAGTAGAACTCTCAAATGACGTTTTGGATCATTCAAATTAACGCTAGACAAAAGGTTCATATTCGTCAATTTAATCGTCAATTAGTTTGACAATAAAAACAAAAACTAAATAAATACTCGTACGTCTACTCTCAAGACAAGCGAGATCAATAAGTTTGAGCCGACTATTATATGCATGAAGATTTAATGTGTTCTGCCAGCTTAATTCCCTACGAGAATATTAAAGGAATCCTTTTGAATATTTTCAATCCTTATTTTTTGGCAGCTATAACAGGGGCACCACACTTTATTATGGGTCGAAAAATCAGGTAAGTAATTGCTTGTTAACGTAGGGGTCAGAAAACTGAAGTGAATTGAGGTAAAATAGACATTTTTCGTGTAAGGCTTATAACCTTACACTTTTCGATATTAAAAAATAAATAATTACGTACACATTAGTTATAAAAAGCATTTGAATCAATTTGTAGCTTTTTGCAGTCCAGATTATCTATATGAAATGGGCTTAAATATGTTGACATCATCAGTGTATATAAGACAGTTTGAGTATCTTAAAACTGATGGAAGATCAATTATAAATAATATAAAATGAACTGGACCTATATGGCTGCCCAGAGGAACTTCACAATTAACTTTAAACTTTTTGAATGATAGGTATTAAAAGTCACAGAATTGGATCTGTCAATCAAATTAATTTGAGACAGTTAATGAATTTTACACTAAGGACAAGCTTGCTCATTTTTTGTAACAAAACTGAATACGAATGTTTGTTCAAAGCCCTACTTTAAATCAGTTAGAACATAAACCGTTTGTTTTTTTTTTTTTTATTTTTAAGGGAATCTATACAAGACTCTACTATCTGCACGAGAAAAGTGAGAGTCAAACGGCCTTCACGATACCATGATGATTGGTAACGATAAACTATTTTGTATAAAAACTTAATTTTTTGCACATAGTTGCTTTGAAAAGCTTCGGTATAACCGACAATTTAGCTATTGGACGATAATAGCCTATTTAAACTTTTCCTCCGTTTTTATGATGAGGAATTATAAAAGATTGTTTCGGTGCATTAGAAAACTTATACGAAACAAGAGAACCGTTAAAAAGGACAGCAAGGGACATCGACAAATGACCTGATTTCCCGTTATCTTCTAAATTAGATTTAAATTTTATAATATCGTAAGGGCTTATGTTAAAATTTATTCCAGTCAAATGAGAATATGATTTCAAATGAACAAATAATTGATCATTTTCGTCAAGATTATTACAGAAAAATGTCTTTGAAACTTTTGTATATAATTGAGATATTTATTTAAAACTATAAGGTAGGGGGTCCAAATAAGGCCCACCTAACGGATTTTTCGAAATAACTGCTAGATTTTTGAGAGTATCCGAGTAAACTAAAAAGGTTATGATTCTTTGTCATTTTATCTACATGGAAAAATAGATTTTATTGTTTTCGTTAAATTGAAAAGTATATTTTTTTTAAATTTAAAAAAAGCTTACGTTGTTCTTAATAAGGCCCATGGGGTCTTAATAAAGCCCACTCAGTTTTCTTAATAATTTCGCAAGTAAAACCCACAAAAAAAATTCAATATCTTTCAACAAACATCTTCTTTTAAATTTATTTCATAAGAAAATAGCCTCTTCAGTTTAACAAAAAACACAAATTAAAAAAAAAACTTAATTTTAGCAAAAAACTTAAACAAAAAAATTTAATCTTCACTTCTTCGTAAAAAAATAAAACAAAAATAGTCTTTAACCTGCAACGCGTTTTTTTATGTTGGTTACTGTCCTATAAGAAGCTCTTTTTTGGAAAAAGTTGGCATTTGGTCTGAAACACATTAAAAATATAATATAAGACCCAATAAATTAAAAGCAAATTTTCGTGTGCCCAATAAGGCCCATCCCTTATTTTTGTGGGCCGTATTAGGAACATGCAAGACTTAAAAAAAAAAAGAATTATTTAAAACTAACGATCAAACATTTTTTACAAACAAATGTTGTAATTTACTTAAAATATTATACGAGTATATTATACGGGAAAAATCAAAAATAGGTACTTACTTGGTTTAAATTTGTTAAAAAAGAACACAAAACACACTACTTTTTTATAATTTGGTAGTTCTTCACCCCCAGACGAACTTCATTGATCTATAGGTCAAGACCTGAATCGCGAAGCTGGCTTTTTTTCCTTTGTATGTGCTCTTGTAGACATAGTTTAAATATGCAAAGCAAAAAAAGTCCCGTTATTTGTTCGTTTCTGTGTTTTCTGACAAGTGGGTCTTATTGGGAACAGGGCCTTATTTGGCCCCCCTACCTTAGACACTATATTTCTGGCTTCACAATAATTATAAAAATCCAAAATAGATTTTTATGACTTTTAGTCCACAAAAATTGGGGTATCGCCCCGGCGATCTCACATGGACTCATCAGTTGACTGTGAGGACCTTGTCAATAACGTAATGAACATTCTGAAAAGTAAAGTCAAGCGAAGTAAAAGTAAAGTAAAGTAAAGTAAAGTCAAGTTAAGAAAGTAAAGTCAAAGTCAAATTAAAGTCAAGTTAAAGTTATATTTTTTTTTATATTTTTTCATAATATCTAAATTATTGCATTATTGCATTTAAATTATAAACTTTTAAAATTTTAAATGAATTAAAGCTATTTTCAAATAGACAGACTCTATAGTTTTCTAATTTATTACCTACATTTATATAAAACAAACAAATACATTGTCATAAGATTTTAAAACCACAGAATCAATATCTGAACAAGACATAAAGACATTGCCAGTCAATCAAAAATAGCAAACTATTCAGCAAACTATTTTTTTTAAGTTAAATTTAAAAAGATTGTCAGAATCATGGTCACATTTTATGTCAAAATCTTGGATAATATAATTGTGAGCGTCTGAGAGTCTTCGTTGACTAGAGGCTCAGTCGATCTATCAAGTGTGCCACCAGAATCTACAGTTGTGATAACTAAGTCGAAAATCTTAGCGTTTGAATTCATAACGTTGTTTATTTGGCGTAGCGTCGTCCATTGAAAGATTACCTGTTGGCACCATAAGGCATGTATCGAGGCAACGTTGCCGTTGGCAGGAACAGTGTACATAATGACAAGAAAAATGTTTTCTTAGAAGAACCACCTTCACACTTAAGAACTCTTCCTTGAAAAAAAAAAATGGAACCTGGATAAGTGAAATCGCAAATTATGATGTAACAACAATAAGGATACCACCACCAAAAGTATTAATATTCAGATCGAATTACCTACATATCTCATCTATCTACATAATACATAGAATCAAGAAGTTTCGGAGTCATTTCTCCGACAAAAACATTGCTGTTTGGCGGGATAAATTATGTCTTAAGAACAGTTAGATATATTATAATAGATCTAATTACGCTCCGTAAGCCCCATACATTCTGATAGAAAAAATCTATTGATTGCGACCACCAAAATGATCCTTATTTATTGTTGAAATAACAGGGCATCTTCTTAAAATCATTGTAATGTTGTCAAAGAAAGCTTGATACAGTAACACGACATAGTAATAATTTTACAATGACTATAATGCTTTAGAATTTGGTGTCGTTTCTGACATTCCTACATTTTATATGAAAACGTGTGCCTTGTAGATTCAACAAGGAGTATAAACAATTGTTTTAAAAGTTAACAAACGCGATTTGTACTTTTACAATCCGCAGACTCAATAAATGTCTTTAGTTCGCACAATCAGAATTATTAATTACATTACATATATTACACTACTCCGTAGATAAATCTACGAACTAGAGACATTGAAAGCACTGGCAACTGAGGCCATCGGCTTAGACAATACAACAGAGAGAGACACACAGAAAGAAAAAACAACAGAAGAAACATATGTCAACAGCACATGATTGGTATTTGAACGATCCCTCATCCAAGTACTAACCACGCACAATGATGCTTGATTTCGCTGATCGATGCTTTCGTCAAAGACAAGGCCGTTGATAAAAAATTATTAATTAAATTCAGTTATATTACCCGAACACGAAAACTGCATGCGCCGCAACACTAGACTTGTCAATCTATGGGTGCATTTGAGAACGCCCACAACTCACAACACATTGAAATCTAGATCAAGGCTTTCTGGAAAGCTACGTACTCTCCTCGAAAACCTCCGTTATCGAATCTCATCGAAACTTTACTTTCACACACACATTCAATGATTTCGTAAGTTGTTAGATGTCTTTCCAAAACTTGCCCAATATAAATGGCCGAGTTCAGACCCCTTTCAACAAAATTTTTCGAGAAAATCTAAAAGAACTAAAATCGAGAAAAATTTCCTACTAGGCATTCTCCTACTTACTACAAAATATTCGGGAATGTTTCGAAGCGTGAAGCAATCTTTCCAAAACTAAAACTTCGAGATGAGAGAGGAATACATTCCTTTAAATCCTGAATTTTAATCAGTTATTTTCGTTTGTTGTCAATTCCGATAGATCTACTCCAGTCTAACTGGAAGAAGGTGAAGACCAAAGCCAGTACAAAACTCGTTTCAGTCCCATGCCCAGAAGTGATGCAGATTTCCGTTCAAAGTTATGGTATAGCTATTCGGTGTTGAATAATAATGGAAATCAGCTGGGGTTTGTTTACGTTTATAATAACCAGAGTTTTAGATTGGTGATTTTTTCGATTATCAAATATTTACTACTGCCCTGATAAGCAATATTGCTTTAAAATGTCGAAAATAATTTAAAACTGGAGGCCATAATGGCTCGAAGTTTGAAAAATAATTCTCAACTTTCTTATCACAAAACAGAATATGTGCTGTTGAGAAGAAAGTAATTTTCTGAATTAACACAAGTGTAATTGATCTAATAAATATGATCACTTCTTTGACTAGGGCTGTAGCTTGCAACTAAATAAATATCTTCCAAGTGTTCTAGACCACTTCCTATTTTTTTTTTTTTTTTTTTTAAAAGTTGGTCGAGAGTGCAACAAGTCAATCATGCTTCAAAGTCTGTTACGTAACATCCCAAATTGGTACAAAAATCCACCAACAACACAACAACCACAACCGGCTAAGCAACACTGAAACGAATGTTTCAATCTTCGCTTACTCACGCCTTCATGTAATGAAAAACGGTTCAATTCATGATCCAAATTGTTGCACAATAGTCCACTTCTTCATAATATATTATGATGCCTCCAGGTGATACTTACAGAATCGACAAAATGCTCAATTCTGTGTACACTTCAGATGGGCAATAGCAACAGGAACAGTGCGAGAACACATTGGCGGTTGAAGACGTCCATCGTCTTCGTAGTCATCGTCGACGTCGTCGTCGTGGTTGTCGTTCGTAGTTCGTATACCCATCGTCGTCATCGTCTTGCTGAAAGAGAAGAACAACAAAGATGAGATTCTAGAAACAACTTTGGCTATAAATATGATGATGATGGCGGGCGATGCGATGATGGTGTAGAATATGAGGCACGCTCCATTGCACGGAGAAGCTATTCATCATCGACGTTGATGGTGGCTCTCGAGAGTGTGCACAGTTTATGGGCTATTTTCCAACATGATTCGGCTGAAACTGTCTGCGCTCACGTAATGCCATGGATATGCGCGATGAAGATCGAGTTTATCCACCATGATAACACTTCTGCTGGCCTCGACATTGTACATCATCTATCGACACACAAGATGACACATTACATGGCGCGCAGGCTCAGTCGTAGTTATGCATATATAAACACCGACCGCACCACTTCACCTTCTCTATTCGCTAATGTAGTGAATGCCGGGCAAATTAATGGTCTCCGATCGTCATTGAAGTTTTTGGTCATTTCTGCATTCTTGCTGAATTGCTGATGCTTCTTTGGCAGCAGTCAGGAAGTGTAAGTTAAGACTTTTAACTTAACAAGAAGGAAGGACTCTCTTTGTGGCAGGCTGGCACTCTACCCTCATGTCGTGGACTATGAATTATGTTTGACTAATTGATAATGGTTATTTGATTTGGAAATTCCCATCACAGGGTTTAGAAAATGAAATGAAATCATCTTAAGCAACATGGCATTAATTTTTTTATATAAGGGCACGGTAGTGCCCAGCCAAGTTCTGGAACTACACCCTTTTTACAGGAACAAACTCAGGCGATTTTCGACCCCTCCCTATCTTTAGTACCAATGAAGTCAGAAACTTAAAATTCCGAATATTTGCTAAGCTAGTCAGGCACAGGCGCCTCACCAAATTTCAATTTTCTAGCATAAGCGGTTCCTGAGATATAAGGCCTCAAAAATCACAAAAACCGTAACTGACTGACTGACTGACTGACTGACTGACTGACTGACTGACTGACAGATCATCAAAATTATGGAGCACTTCCCGACATCGTAGAATCTTGTAATTTTGCACAACGGTAGGTCTTGTCATGCAAGCAGAGGAAAAAATCGAAAATTTGAAGTTTTCAATTCAGGGGGCGTGGTATCCACCCACTTTCTCCGAATTGGTGTTCTTTGAATGGAGCACTTCCGACTGCTGTAAAACGATGAAATTTGGTGAACCGGTAGGGCTTATATTGCATATAAAAAATCAAAAATAAACACCAGAGTTTTCCTTTCAGGGGGCGTGGTATCCACCCACTTTCTCCGAATTGGTTGAATAGAGCACTTCCGACTGCTGTAAAACGATGAAATTTGGTACTGTGGTAGGGCTTAAATTGCATTCAAAGAAAAAAATATAAAATTCGCGGTTTACCGTTCAGGGGCGTGGTATCTGCCCACTTCCTCCGAACTGATGTAAAATATATATGGCACTTTTCCGATTGCAGTAGAACAATGAAATTTACGGTAGAGCTCAAATTGCATATAAAGAACCAAAATAAAAATTGATGTTTTCCATTCAAGAGGCGTGGTATCCGCCCACTTTCTCCGAATTGGTATTGGTTGAATAGAGCACTTCCGACTGCTGTAAAACGATGAAATTTGGTACTGTGGTAGGGCTTAAATTGCATTCAAAGAAAAAAATATAAAATTAGCGGTTTTCCGTTCAGGGGCGTGGTATCCGCCCACTTCCTCAGAACTGATGTAAATTATATCAGACCAAAAAACATAATTGTTAAAAAAAGAGCCAAGTTCTTCTATAAAAAAAAACCTTTGTGTAACAAGTCAGCCGTGAAAAGTACTGAGATCTAAAAGTACGCCAAGTTCTTACTTCATTTAAAGTAGAATAATATTAAAACAGCTACAATGTACTAGAGACATTTTATTATTTAATGATTACTGACTAAAATTTGATGGGCTTACTTGGCAAGTTTTTTTTTGTATGCCTAAATTCAAAAGGTTTTGAAAACTTGACCAGTAAGCCCATCAAATTTTAGTCAGTAATTATTAAATAATAAAATGTCTCTATTACATTGTAGCTGTTTTAATATTATTCTACTTTAAATATTCGGTATTAAACCTTCATGAAGTAAGAACTTGGCGTACTTTTAGATCTCAGTACTTTTCACGGCTGACTTGTTACACAAGGGTTTTTTTTATAGAAGAACTTGGCTCTTTTTTAACATTTATGTTTTTTGGTCTGATACATATATCTAGGGTTAGATAATGCAATTCTGAATTCTACGTGGAAGGTATTTCCAGGAATCCATAAAAGTCATCAATACCTTTTCAAGTATTGCTCCAAGTGTAGTGGTTAAAATTTAAATTTTATTTTCTCTTTAACAAGTATTGGTTGCGTGTATAGAAATTGATTACATGTGGTATTGTAATAAAACTTAATTTTTGGATAAGAATGTACATAACGTAGAAAGGGTTTTTTCGTAAATTTGCAATCCAATGAAGTCCTTAAATTATCCTTGAAACTTTATAGATTGTGTAGGGATTGATCAAAATTGACACGAGTTGATTCTGACGGACTGTGGCCACCATGTTGTTTCGGTGACATCTGTCAAATTTTTTGTTCATTATTCAATTGTTTTAAAGCCAAATCACAATAGCAAGTTACACGATTAAATAACTATATTATCAAAATGAGGTTTTTTAGTGCAAACGTTAATCGCATTGCGCTTATTTTGCGATAGACGTATAGTGGCCCTTCAAAGTCTACTTTTAAAAGAAGTTCTAGGGCTGCCAAGAGTAGCTCCAAACTATGTCTGACGTTGGAAAATCAAATTAAGCCCATTTTGGAGTTTACAATGCGATGGCATATGATCTACATAGTGAAAATTCTCAATTCCTAGGAGAACAATAGACTACCTAAAGTGTTGGCAAGGGCTGTACGAGAAAAGAAAATATATTGGTCTTAAGTATGGGTAAATAGTTTAAATCGATTTGGCTTTACTAATCTAGATAAACTGGTATCAAGCAGGAACCTTTTTAACAAATTTGTGGGGAATTCTGTAGAGAATATTATTGCGGAAGAACATCAACAGGCACTCCAAAGGGCGTGTTGAAAGCAATCATCAATGCAATTGAAGGCAATAAATAAAGAAATGGACATGAAACCAGCACATGTAAATGTTACTATAAGAAATGTAAAATGTCATATCTGATTATACGTCAAATCATCAACGTCAATAAAGGAAAAAACAAAAGTGTAAAGTAGTGTGTTTTCTTTTAATTTCATTTTATTATTTTAATTTTCAAATAAAATTTATAAATACAATAAAGGCTAAACAGCCAAACAGGGCGAGTCGAACAAGATCACATGGCATCTACCATATGCTTAGTAACGATGTTGGCAGGAACTATGTCGGTGATAATTTTAAAACTTGATCGATCAGATGGATCCTTATGGCAAGGTCCGGCCTTAAAAGGCTTAATGGAACGTCAAGAGCAGGACAATATAAACTGCTCACTCTGCAATTTAAATGAAGTTAAAACTTTTACTCAGTTTATGGAAATTTTTCCAGTGATTCTTGATTTTAAATTCTTTAGTATTTGCCAAGATTTGCCTTAATCCGGAGATTGGTGTATATTCTTGATCTTTTGAAAAAACAGTGATTCATGCCTGTTAAATTGCTGCAGATTGGCTCAAGAATATAACTAGTCGCCCTGGTGCCTGCAAGGATGAGGAAGGAAACACCATAGTGGAAACGCAGTCGATGTTGAAAATCTGGAGAGATCATTTTAACCAGCTGCTTAATGGAGATGATGACCGAAATTCCGCCAGCAAGCAGCCATGTCAAGCAAATTTGATTCGTGATCTGGATTTCCACTTACCCGACCTAAGTGAAATCAAGTTAGCCATCGCCAGGTTAAAATCGAACAAAGCAGCCGGTTCCGATGGTCTACAGGCGGAACTTTTTAAGTACGCTGGAGATGATCTGGTTAGCAGCATACGCCCACTTTTCAACAAAATATGGTCGGAGGAAAGTATGCCCGATGAGTGGAACCTAAGTACCACCTTCCCGATCTACAAAAAAGGCGACAGCCTTCTCTACAGCAACTATAGAGGCATTATCCTTTTAAACATCGCTTATAAGATCCTGTCTAGCGTATTATGTGAACGCCTGAAGCCATTTACTGATGAACTGATTAGCCACTATCAGTGTGCCTTCAGGCCTGGAAAGTCTACCATCGACAAGATCTTCACACTACGCCAAATTCTGGAGAAGACCCAAGAATTTAATATCGATACACACCACCTATTCATCGATTTTAAAGCATCTTATGACAGCGTTAATAGAGAAGAGCTGTACCGTGCTATGCCGAGTTTTGGTATCCCTGCCAAACTGATACGCCTTATCAGGATGACGTTGGAAAATGCCCGTTGCTCCGTCAAAATTGGGAGAGATTCAACCGAAACCTTCGAAACCACCAGAGGACTTCTACAAGGTGACGCGCTTTCATGTAGCTGTTTTAATATTGTTCTTGAGAGAGTAGTGTGCAGTACTCGGGCCAACAGCAATGGCACTATCTTTCTAAGGTCCACTCAATATCTTGGATACGCAGATGACTTCGACATAATGGGAAGATTTAAGGGAGCAGTTACGGGTACCTTTTCTAGTATGGAGTCAGAAGCGTGCAAAATGGGTCTTGTGATCATTGAGGAGAAGACGAAGTATATGCTGTCATCAAATAAAGCCGATTCCCACCGCAGACTTGGTCAGAACGTGACTATTGATCGATATAGCTTTGAGGTGGTCAGAGAATTTGTCTACCTGGGTACCGCTGTGAACTCTACAAATGACATCAGTGCTGAAATCAAACGTAGATTAACTCTTGCTAATCGCTGTTTCTTTGCGTTAAGTAAGCAATTGAGGAATAAACCCTTTCGAGAAATACCAAGGAGACTCTATACAAAACCCTGATCATCCCGGTCTTGATATATGATGCAGAAGCATGGACCCTTTCACACGCGGATGAAAGCTCCCTTGGTGTTTTTTAGAGAAAGGGTCTACGCACGATTTATGGTCCGGTTTGTGTTGATAGGCAAAATAACATCTGGCGAAGACGATACAATCATGAATTGTACGAGATGTACAGCGACGTGTCCCTAGTCAAGAAAATACGTATTCAGCGGTTAAGATGGTAGGTCATGTAGAGCGAATGAACATCGACGCTCCATCCCGTAAGGTATTCAACGCTATGCCAGATGTTACGAGAAACAAGGACAAACCTCATATCCGGTGGCGTGATCAAGTTGAGGGAGATTTAAGGCAACTTGGCACTCGAAACTGGAGGCAGCAAGGTAGAGATCGAGACAGCTGACGGGTTCTACTATTTGAGGCCCAGGCGCACCACTTGCTGTAGCGTCAACTAAAGTAAGTAAAAAGTAAGATTGGCTCAAGAAAGTCACGCAGTATGTTGGAAAGAAAATTAAATGACGTTACGACGCCTTTTTGTAGTTGGACATATGGAGCTAATACTCGAGTGATAGGGCATACTTCCTTTTACCCATACTTGGTTGATGAATTGACACATGTACCGTACCAAAACATCACTTGTGTATTTGAAGAGCTCTTTTGGGCTAGTAAATCCTCCGGATTTTTATTTTTTTTAGAGGATCGAAGGTTTCTACTGTATCCATTTTTACTGAAACTATTTATTCATGACTGGAAGTGGGATATCTTCTTGCCCTTTTTTATCATTCTTATTGATGCACTGGCACTGATGCACCATGACCGAACTCGGAATCCCAGGAAAACTGCTCCAGCTGTGACATTGGATAATACGCAATGCAATGTCGCTATTCCCAACATATACATATATACTGATTTCTGCAGAAAGAAAAAAATTAACATCGTCCTGGATTTTAAACCCAGAAGGCACAATTTTCAACATATCTGTCCAACTATAGGCGTATGCGGACATTATCGTCATCAACAGCTGCTATTAAAGTTCTGAAACGGAGTCTTTCAGAGCGACTGAAGAACCGGTGAAACTTGTTGGTCTTGAAGTATAAACGAGATCCAAATGAAGTTTATGCTATCAGCCAATAAGCAAACTTCTATGCATGGACAAGGATAAAGTCCACTATTAATAGCAACAACTTAGAAGTAGGTACTCGTATGTACATCATTTATTCCACGAACGACACCGTAGTAGAGATCCGACGAAGAATTACCCTACGAAAACCCTATTCAACTTCGATTTAGCCAACAAAATGGGTTCAAAACTCATAAAAACAAATAAATGTTTTTCGAGGGGCCCTCTGTTGCAAGGAATTAACAGTTCCTCCAAAAGTATCTCTTCGACTGAAAGATCGCTTCTCATCTAAGGCGTTCGGAGTCAGCAGAAAATTGTAGGTCCCCTCCATTCCCGCACTTTTATCGCCTTTCTACAACTTTTTTCTGTGAATGTCCAATCTCGAAAAATCTTGAGTTATTCTGGTATTCCTTCCAGAAAATCAATGCTGCTGTTAGTAGAAATTATGGCTGCTACCGGAATTCATATAACAACAA
Organism: Philhelius festivus; assembly: GCA_963931855.1. NCBI lineage: Eukaryota > Metazoa > Arthropoda > Insecta > Diptera > Syrphidae > Philhelius > Philhelius festivus. Next base: position 217,721,936 of record OZ007555.1, read on the forward strand.
CGGTACTGAAAATTGTTTTGAATAGAGACAAGTGGGAAGAAAAGTTGATTGAAATAAATGGAATGTAATTTTTTTTTCATTTTGGGAAATGCTATTTCAGGATAAGTTATCGCACAATAAATACCTAATAGAAACAGTAACTAGACTGTGTATTTTCATCATCTCAGCTTGTAGGTAGGTACGTATAATTTATATTTACTGTGAAAAATTCCAGATACTCCTATAAGCCTCAATAATAATTACACAGCGCGTCCTTTCGCACGGAACGCACCATTTTTTCCAAACAATTATGGTGCGCTTTTACTAAACGTTATAAATCAATTCCGTGCTGCTAACAACAACCCACCCCAACTCTCGAGTTCTATACCCGACCCGCTACCCGCATACATAATTTATAGACTTGCATCGCATAAAAATTACCAAAGAGTCCATCATTAAACCAGCTACAAACTCGGCCAATAAAATAGTCTATAACTCATCAGGGTGTTTAGTTCCTCGTGCTTTGCTTATGCCTGCAATTCGAACTCGATATGCCGGCCAGAGATCCATGTAAGTCGCCTTCGTATAGGACTAGCCACATAAAACCTGACCACCTTGCCGCAGTGCTTTGGAAAATGCTAAACACAGTGCTATCTGATTATCATACATGGTCAACGATGCGTATGATCGCGTCGATTGTTCTGGGTCTGCCAAAGCACAAGCTAAGCCACACGAGATGCAAAGGTTCTCATTATCTGCCTTGCCGCGCACCACCACCACCTCCGCCATCGCTACGCTGGGGCAGTCATTGAGCCCGATGGAATTATCTGCTATAGGCAAATTTTTCCCCAGAGGAGTCTTTGTCTCGTGTGGTGGACGGTGCTTCCAAAAAAGGGAATGAAAATTTCACGCGTCTTAAATCGTCCAATAGGTTTGTTTTGCGCGGTAGTGATCACGATGTTGCGGCATTTCTGGCATACTAAAACGGGATCGTAGTTCGTGGACACTGCCAGCATGGTTCAGATGGAGTACACAGGTGCGCTCAATTGTTCTATGCACTGCGAGGCTGCTGTTTAGTTTACAGCTGTGCGCAAGCCTATTCCGCACTGACAGCCATGGCTGACAAGGCAGCAGCGGTAAGGTTTATCGGCAGTCGCAGTCGCAGCCTTGTTATTACAAATGATCTATAGCTATCAAGATGAATGCAGCAGTATCGCCATTCGCCACCTTTTGGTTAAGAATTTGTTACCAGCCAGGTTTTTGCTTGGAAAAACCTTTGTTTTGAAACTTACTTTGTACGTGTACGTCACGGCTTCCTTAATATTATGATTTATTTAGCGTAAATCCATCGGGATTAGTGGCATGCTACTGTGCCTGGTATTCGTTTTACGCGGAAAAGCGTGCACTTAATTGCACGAAGTTATTCAGGCTTATTTTTGGGCAGTACCTTCCTTTGTGTCGACTAAGCCTATTGGGCTTGTTAATGCTCAAATGAAAGGTAAAATGGCTTGATGATGATATGAAGATATCTTTGACAGATAATGTTACAAGTATGTTGAAATTGAATTAAATAAGCTGTGTGTATGCTATTAAGTATGACCGGCTTCTTCCGGTTGTACGGGTCCAAGTGATCTAATTTTCAATTACTCTTAGGCGCATACCGGACTGAATTTGAGCAATGGCCTGGGTTATGTTAACTTTAAGGATCTATATGGTTCAATTTCGGCCATACGAAATTAGTAATCATCAGTCTGTAGCGCTTGCCATTGTGACCGGCTCACCAAAATCGTTTTAGAAAAAGTACGGACTAATGGCACCGCCACACCACACCAAACGGTAAAATCGTGTTTTGATTTAACGTGAGCACCTGATATTATGGCGTCAGAGTGGGTCCTGACCATTAACATCGACATAGCAAGCTATCTCGGTCGCAAAGTTGTGATATGTTGCAGCATATACACACCTCTTGCTTTGGAGGCGAGGTCTATCTAACACCTCTTGAATTCAAGAAAAGAATCTTGAAAAACATGTGTCTCCGCATTCGGAATAGACCAAGCCACCATGATGCTCCATAGGGGGCGTACCTCATAGATAGGGTCTGAGCAGAGGGTAAAACTCAACCCTCAACTCAAATGGGCACTATCTCCCATGGTACCAGAATATAGCTTCCGGTGGAGCTTCGCAACCGAAGTCACTTCTAGATGAGTTCCTGCAAAACTCTGGGCCTGTCAACCCTTAGTATACACACACCAAGAAGTCGGCCGGGGTAGTAACCAACAACTTAGTATGCTTCCTTTTGATCTTCATTCGCCATGCGACGAACTAGGAAAGACGCTCCTAGTCTTTTGCTCACCTTACGGCAAACTAGGAAAGACACTCCTAGTCTTTTGCTTACCTTACGGCAAACTAGGAAAGACGCTCCTAGTCTTTTGCTCACCTTACGGCAAACTAGGAAAGACACTCCTAGTCTTTTGCTTACCTTACGGCAAACTAGGAAAGACGCTCCTAGTCTTTTGCTCACCTTACGGCAAACTAGGAAAGACACTCCTAGTCTTTTTTCTAAAGAGCTGGGACGACGATCCCACTATTATTTTCTACTGCAAATAAGATCTCCAGTTACGCAAGTAACCGGAGACTTACCCTTTTTAAACCTTTTTTATAACTTTAAAAACCTCCAGCCACGCAAGCAGCCGGAGACCTTACCAGTTAACTCCCGTCATAAACCAGTAAAACCTTAAAAGTATCCAGCCACACAAGTAGCCGGAGATTTAACCATCACACACCGTTTTAAACCTTCTTCTCCCTTGGATTTTCTTATTTGTCTAAATCTCCAGCTGATCGAGCAGCCGGATAAGGTGAAACCCGTCGCGTCGGGGAGGACGGTAAATTTTTGGGGATGTATTGGCAGTTAGTGAACCTCATGTGGGTTGGTGTTGCCATATATAGTAAATTTTTCTTGTTAACACAATGCGCCTCGTGACTAAAGAGGACTTTTCTACCAAAATTGGTGTACTCTTGCAAACGCTCCGCAGCCCAAATAGCGATAAAACGGCGTTGTCTAAAGTCATGAACTTTGAGCTCCTGGGTCAATTGGATCTTATACAGGTGTACAGGCCCAAATTCCGATCACAAATTCCCAAAGTTGTAGTCTACGAAAGGCCGAGTTCTTGGGTACGGTGATGAATGGATTGCATAGGGTCTTAATATACACTTTTACCAACCGCTGCGATGTTCTTCGACGATCTTGCAATTCCTTATGGTACAGAACCGGTAGCCTCAACTTCGGCCACCAACCGTTGAAGAGTCGAATATGGAGGACAATCACGTTCAAAATCTGGTTTCTGATGAACTGCGTTTGGGAATTTTAGTCCGATGGAATATTTTACTGGAAATCACTCCTGATGTTCTAGTATCGGAAAAACTGGCTTGGGATAATTCTGGCAACGGTGGACAGGTACTACGCCCCTGACGGCAATTATAATTAATATTGATCGAGACAGAATCGCTGCCTTACGACTGGGGGTTTTCGTTTGCCAAAACAAGTCCTATAAGCTATATTTACATACAAACTGAATGTGAACTGTGAGGCCGATGAATGCAAATTGGGATTTTTTTACATTTTTCTGTGACGTCACGTGCTTCTGCTGAATGTGAGTTATATTGATGACATTCAAAGTATGCTGGGGATAAATATTATCTATGATGAGATAACATGAGAGGGTAGTAAAAGTGAAGGTTATTTTTGAATATTTATTACTTAATCAGAAAAGCAGAGATGTCAGCTGTGAAAGTAATGAAGAAAATTGGACTCAACTTTCCTTTGAGGTTCTTGTAGCTAGTACATAGTTCAAACATCTTGATATTTACAAAGGGACATGGCGATCTCCTGATCAATCAACGGTGAACCAGATTGACCACATTACGATCGATTCAAGGCACTTCTCCAGTATAGAGGATGTCCGCACGTTCCGAGAGATTACATCGACTCGGACCAGTACCTCGTTGTAGACAAGGTTCGGCTGCGGATATCCCGACCCAATCCAAAACAAGGAAGTACTGCGAGGAGTTCGACGTTTGACGTTTACAATCGCAAGAGATCGCAAGGTCCTTTTCCGATGGAGTTTCTAACAACCTCTTAAGAAGTCCTATGCCGCCCGAATCAAGTTTTGAGGACAAGTGGCAACATTGCCAAGCAGCCATCAGAGATGCTGCCTCTGATGTGCTGGGTTTTACACGACTACCACAACCCCTAGTTTGATGATAAGTGCCCAAGAGCACATGCAGCAAGACAAAAGGCATATAAAGCGGCGCTGCAAGGAAGGACTAGAGCTGGTCGCGAGCTCGAAGAGCAGAAGAGGAGAGAAGAACACCGGATTCTCAGAAAAAAAAAAGAAGGAGCATGAGAAGCGCTTGTTCGAGGAAATAGAAGGTTACCATGGCAGGAATGAGTTTCGGAAGTTTTACCAAAAGGTAAAAAAAAAATATATAGGAAGGATACAATCCCCGAGCTGAAGCCTGGATGGATAATCAAGGGAACATCTTAGTGGAACCGCAGTTCATGCTGAGAATATGGAAAGAACATTTCTCCAACCTTTATAACGGCGATGAAGAAGAAAATGCCGCTGCTATATAGAGTACTATTCGACTTAGGTGACGCAGACCAACAATAACAACCACCTCAAGTCCAACAAAGCCGCTTGAGCTGACAACCTCGCTGCCGAACTGTTCAAAGCGGCAGGCGATGACTTGGTTGGGAGTATGCACCAGCTCATCTGCAAAATATGGTCGGAAGAAAGCATGCCCAACTATAGAGGAGTAAGTCTCCTAAGCATGGCGTACAAGATTCTTTCTGCCGTATTATGTGAATGTCTGAAGCCTTTGGTGTGGCTTTAAAACAGGAAAGTCCACCATCGATCAAATATTCACATTACGGCAGTTCTAAGAAAAAACCGAGGAGCTACAAATTGACACCTACCACCTTTTCATCGATTTCGAAGCCTCGTACGTAGCATCTATAGGAACGAACTATATAGAGCAATATTCTAGTTTTGGCATCCCTGACAAACTTGTCCGCTTGTGCAGGATGACGATGGAGAATGCACGCTGCTCCATCAAGGTCGGAAAAGATCTCACCGATGCGTTTGATGTCAAAAACATAGTTAATAATAGCGACTTCGCTAATCTGTTTGTTGCGGATGATGAAACCCATACCCAAAGAGTTGAGTGTTAGTGAACATCAGTAGTTAAAAGATCTTTTTATAATAACAGCTAAAGGAGGAGAAATTTAAAAAGAAAAATTTGATGATCCCTTCGATGAGCTATTGAAAGCCATTTTGTACATTTATGGGGACTTTAGGAATTAATAAAAAAAAATAAAAATTGAAAATTGAAGTTAAAATCAACTGTTGACATAGGCGCCTGCCTGGCGACTTTACAAACCCTAAGCTGAGCCCCCGAAAAGGGATCTAAAATCCTGATACACTTAGACCATTAGAGGTCCATTGTGATACCACGATCTAATAGGGAACAAAAAGGTTCCCTAGTAGTTAAAACCATTTGGAGCTTCTGATGAAGCCGAGGATACTATTATTGTCTGTGTTTATGAGATCGCTTGGTTCATTATAGAAAACTTCTCTTAGATGAAGTTTGCGTCTGTAAGAGAGAGCAGAGAGAGCCACCTGTTGACATAGGCACCTGCATGGGGACTTTACATCCCCTAAGGCTAGGCGCGCACATTCAATTTTTAGTTGCTTAACTGCTTGGTTCGAGCAACTAAAAAGTTTGTGTTTTGACACAAACTAAACGATTGCCTAAAATGGGTTCGCTATTTTGTGTAACATATAATTATATACCCCTGCGCGGACATTCAACCAGATAGGTTATCTGTTTTCTATAAGCAACCAAACAGAGTTGTGCAACCAAAAATTGAATGTACGCGCCTAGCCTAAGAGGTATTAAATATCAAAAACTGGCAACTTTCAGTACTGCTAGTCAAGAAACCACTCATACAAACAAAAAGTGAGTTTAAAACTGAAAAATAAAACATTTTTTTATGATTTAACGATGTTTCCTCATTTTATATTTTAAATCTGTTCTATTAAGACAACTAGCCATATGTGTAAAAAAAAAATCAATATTATACGCGTGCTACCTCAAAGGAAACTCACCCCAGTTGTCCATTTTATTTCTCTGGCACTTTGACTCGACTCGTCTTTTGTAGAGAGATGTTTACCATAAAATGAGGGACCTTTGCTTCTCAATAAAATTAATTAAATAAATAAGATTTTGAGGACAAGTAAAAGTCTTACATTACTTCTAATTATTATAATATATTTTAATTACTAATTTAACTAAACTCTTACGTTAATTATGAATTTTAAAGCATTGGCTTAGTCGTCAGCTTGAGTGGCAATTATTATTTGAAATAATTACATACATATACATATAAGCGAAAAAAAAATAAAAATATTCAGGTATTAATTTCTGTATTTATAAATAGATTTTAAGAAGCAGCATAACGCTTTCCAGTTTGTTGCGTTTAAAATTTCGATCGTTTTCAACATCGTAAATCTTTTTTTTTTTTTTTTTGAAATGCAAGTCTTTGATGTTTAAAAATTGGACAAATACTAATCAGGTGGAAAATGTCTTCCTTGGCATGCATGTTACACAGCGTACAGAATCGATTAAAACTGCCGTTGTAGGTGGTTCCATTTAAGTAGAGAAGCTTACATTTTGATTTGAATAATTAAGATATTTTTTTATAACTTAGGCAATCTTTAAAGTAGTTGTTGCCGAAAAGGTTATAATTTAGCTGTGAGTAGAGAATCATGTTTTCGGATTCTCATGTTTGTTCTTTTAACAAAACTAAGTTACTGAAGTTCCATTGCAAATCCTTATTGTTAAAACAAGCAATATACTGTCGTTTCATCATCCACCAGTCCTGATTTCCTCCTTCATAAAGAGGCATTTTTTTCGTTAGTCGAGTATCTGGATGCGAAGTGATTTTTAATATATAGTCTGCTTGTAGCTTGAGAGTAGAGGTCAAAATTTTGGTTAGACCAGTTTCAAAAATATACTGCATAGTTTGGAGTATTTCTCGGCAGATTAAAAAGTTTTTGCAGAAAGTTTCTTTGAAGTTTTTCAACCTCTTCGAACTCATCCGTTCCCCACACTTGAGCCGCTTAGCAAAGTGTTGATTTCACAACACTATCAAATATTTTGTATTTAGTTGAAAGAGCAACACTTTCGTTTCTAAATATTTTGCGCCATGTAATGTTGATCAAACTCTGTGATGTTTTTGATTTTTCTTGAAGATGCTTCTTGAAATCCAAGGTCGAATTTATTTCCAATCCCAAGTACCTGTATTCTTTTGCAATCTCAATTCTGCTGCCATTTAAGAACCAATTATACATTGTTCCTCCTCGGTAAGTGTGGGCGAAGATCATAATTTTTGATTTTTCAATATTTATGGCAAGGCCCCAGGTTTCACAATAATTCGAAAGTCTATTGATCATAAGCTGCAAGCTTTCGGGACACTCTGATAATAGCACTAAGTCATCTGCATATAAAAAGACGTTGATATTGGTATCTGCATTTCGGATTCCAACGGATATACAAGTAACTATATGAACGTTCACAAATAACGAAAATAATAAGGCATTCAACAGACAGCCTTGTTTAACTCCAGAGTCAGTATCAAACCATTGTTAGTTAGCGGATCCATCCCACACTGCTTCTTTCGTATCTGAATAAATCCTTCAAAACGTTGATGAATTTGGATGAAAGACCCAGTTGAGACAGCTTATACACTAATGCATTACGATTCACCAGATCAAAAACCGCCTTGAAATCTACAAAAAATTAATAGACCTTCTTTTTTCTGGTTTCGAATGCTCTTATTATTGAGGCTAGGCAAAATATTTGGTCAACTGTTGAGTATTTGTTCTCCTCTACCCATCTTTCAAGTCTGTTGACAAGAATACCACAGAATAGTTTGGAAATTGTATTCATCAGATATATTCCACGATAGTTTTCAGGATTGTTAGGGTCACCTTTTTATGGATGGGAAATATAACAGATTTTTTAAATGAAGTTGGAACAATAGCTGTTGTTAAAATGTTATTAAAAAGTTTCTTTAACTGGTTGCTTAAAACGGTGCAGGAAAATAAGTCCACGGGACAAAAACAGGACTACCATTTTTGAAAAACTCATACGGTATACCATGTTCTCCAGGTGCTTTTTCATTTTTGGCTTCGTCAACTACACCTTGGATTTAATTACTGCTTATTTCTGGATCCAATATTTTATCTTATATTAACGGTTTCGCATATGCAAAAGTCAAGGTAGATTTGTTGAATAGTAGCTGCTTGAATTGTAAAGATAGATCATCTGCGGAGATAGCTGCACCTATTACGAAATTTGACCCGTTTATTTTCCTCGCGATTTTCCAAAATTCTTTTGCGTTTTTAGTGAGGCCTAAAGTGTGAGCTTGGTTGGTAGAAAATTCGAATTTTTTCAGGGAGCATAGCTTCTTATACTTAGCGTTTGATTCCAAATACATTAGTTTCAGTTCATCACAGTAGCATTTACGCAGTGCACTTAACAAATAGAATGACTTTTTCCGTGCTTCAAAGCATTCATAATCAAACCAATCTTGTTTAAACTTTGTTGAGGTATATGGAGATCGAATACGTGTGAAGCTCCTTATATACAAGATGTTATTTGGATTGAAAGTAGTTATTTCAGTAGAATTTTGCGTTGGTATTTCTGATAGGAGTTTATCTAATTTATTTTGGTAGGCACCCAATTTGAGTTTTGGAAGAAGGTGAAGCCGTTTTTGTTTCATTGGTCCTCTCTAACGTATTTATCTATCTAGAGTAATACTACTTTATGAAGTAACTAAACATTAAAATAAGTAAATTTGCACTGCTTATAAAAAATAAACTAATTTTGCTACAAAATTAAAAAACAAGGAACACAGAAGCTGTATCTGCAGGGCCTTAGTTCATCAACGATAACTCCGGCAAATTGAAGTGCATACCTGAATATTTTGAAATATGGTAAGGAATTGCATAATCCTTATATAATCATAGATCCATCAAACTTCAAATGATTAACTGTATCCAATTACAATCTGTCCATATGAACTTCACATCGATAGCTCCAAGTCATAAATAAGAAGAAAAAAATGTAATCCAAACATCCACTTAATCCATCCAAACGATACAGCGATGCAAACAAGTAACACATTGCGACTTCCAAGCAATCAATAAATCCTCAACCAGGGGATCATCGTTTCCACAAATCACCCCAAAGGGCCAACAAGGAAACCACATTCACTCACTCTAACTACCCACTAGGTCACTCCGTGTCCTCCAGCCACGTCATCAAAGCCATAATTAAATGATAGTGTTTATAAATTCCGTATTTGGGTTGCACTTCAACATCCATCACTCTAGAGAACCGTGTCGCTTCTGCTGCTGTTGGTTGCTGGCTGTTTTTCGCCTGTTAGCTGGAACAGTGTGCATCTTGATGGCGGAAACATATATCAACGCATTATAATAGCATACCGTATGGCTCACCAATCTATTCATTCATCCATCGACAGCGAGTGCTTTAGGAGTGCGGCGATAAGTATTAGCAATTCGGTTTCTAAACTTCCATGAAATCGAACCTCGACGATACCATTGCCACCACGTCGTCGTCGGTCGTTGGTTGTTGGTCGAAGTCATGTGCGATCTGCCTTAGACGAGGAAGACTTTCTTCACGCTTGGTATTTTCGCAAGAAGAGTGCCCAGAATTGCTTGCATTCAACCGGAGAATTTATTTCAATTACATTCTCTGGTGGAACATGCATTCGACGTGGCAACTTAATGACGGCATTAATCAAAACAAAACATAATTATCATTTATTATATTCGTAGCCAAAGTTGAGACCAAAGGATGCAGAGGAACTCAACTCGCCAGCGTATTCGTCGAACTGAATTATGACCTCCGAGTATTTAATAGGCAGATGAAGCTATGCCTGGGCGAACAGGTTCTATCAATCGAATTCGGGCTAAAATAGAGTCATTTGCGCTTAACGTCGAAGTGTGGATAGAGTTGTACGGTTGCAAAGTACCTAACCTAGCTCATCACATGGTACAGCTGTTGCTACAGGCTGCTACTGCAAATGAATTAAGCGGTTGCGGTGGATTGAGTTTATCCCACCGTTTACTGAAAAATTCCACAATCCATTTCCTTACTGAATATTGACCTATAAATCGTGGAGGAACAGATTATGGAGCCGGATTTGCAACTTTTTTGTTTGATAACTGCATTAAACTATGGGCATTTATCAAAGTAAACCTCTTTGTGCTAAGACATTTAAAGTACACAAAAAGCGTGATGATGAGGATACTGGCATTTTATCGCGGTAAAGGTGCAATCATTCGCTAGCAAGTATGATTTCAAGTCTTAGTCTAAGAAGCTTTAAAAATAGTCGGGAAGCCCAGTTGGCAGAAAGATAACTGGGGTATCATTATGCAACTGAATTTATTGATAATATAATATTTATAAACATGTAAGTCATATCATGAGGCGATAAGGGAGGTTGTGATGTAATTGACATTTTCGACATGATATTTTTATCATCATCCAAGATTCATTTCAGCTTGTGAAGACAGGAGAAGAGGTTTTCGATATTTGAATAATACTGGATTGTTTCAGAAGGATAAATCCAAATTCGACTTATCATCAATCACATTTTTGGGTTACAATATTGACCATCGCGGGATTCATCTTTCAGATAACGAGGTTCGTTGTTCTATCGACAAGAAACAGATGCAAGCATTTCTTGGTTTCATCAACTTCTATCACTCATTCGTGAAGGACAAGCCATACATTGCTGCATAGATTGGCCTGGAATTGGAATGCAGATCATAATAAAGCTTTGAAAGATTCAAGACACTTCTATCAGGTAATAATATTCTTTTTAATTACAGTGAGAAGCTCCCCATCGCTCCGTTACCACCATATGGGATCAGAGTTGTATTATCCTATGTAATGTCAAATGGTAAATAGCGTCCAATAATATTTTATTCCCGCACTCTATCTAAGACTGAGAGTGGCTATGCGCAAAACCAAAAAGACGCATTGGCAATTATTTATGGTGTTAAGAAGTTTCATAATTTCTTATATGTGTAAGCAGTTGAACTTTGCTTAATACAAAACTAAAAACAATATTCGGTTAAATAAATAAAAGGTCTTTCCTCGTTAACAGATCCACAACAACTGATCATATTTTTATTCTCTCAGTATATTCTTCTAACCTAACCGGTAGTCTCTTTTTATTAAAAACAATCATTATCATTATATCTTTCTTTCATTATATCTTCATTGTGAACATTCATTTGCTTTTCTTTATTCTTTTTTTTTTTTGGAAGTGTTGCCACATATGGAAGGCCGTTTTCAACAGTGACTGACCTCAAGTTACTAATTGGACTATTCAACTCATAAAATCCTCTCCAATAATGCCGTCACCCAGAATGCTAGCATGAAGCGTTTTTGGAAATGGCTATAACAGCTTCAACATTCGGAATTTACTTCAATCGAAGTAGATCTACTTCGATTTTGTAAAAAAAAAAAAAATCGATCTATTTCTCTACTTCTCTTTTTAAGGATCTACTTCTCTTTGAAAAAATTCTTACCCAACAAATTTAAAGTTTAGGAATCACTTAAATCACAATGTTTTTGAGATCACTTACAGAAAAACGTAAAGATATTTATGAGCCACCTTTTGAATCGATAAAATTCATACAAAAATACAAGCTCGTTGATGAAAAATTTACTTTAAAATAGTTATATTTAATTACTATTTTTTTACAAGTCTGAAGTCTGAATTTACTTTTATATGTTATGTTTATATATATATATATTAAGAAGTCTTCATTCACTGTTACTTGTATATGTATATTCAATTGGTTTCTATTTAAGTCTGAAGTTTGTGTTATAGTTATATTTTTTTTATTTTAAGTCTGAATTTTTTGTACCTTACCTTACTTGTACGCAATTAATTATTTATTTTTTAATAAAAATAATCAAATAATATCTACTGAAGAAACTTTTGTTAAGAATTTTGTTTCAAACGTTTTTTTTTTTTAATTTCCTAAAACTACTTCGAAAATTTTGGATCTTTTTCAGTTTTTTTTCTGTATTTATTTCGAAAATTTAAAACCTAAGTCCGAATACTGGTCACAACCACAAAAGCATACATATATGAACTGATGCTTGGGAGGAGACTACAAAGCCATATTCTCTCCTCTATGTTAATTTCCTGGGACCTTTTCAAAGTAACACTTCTTCATATTATGTAGTTGACTTTTACTCCAAATAGGTCGAAGTAAACCCCGATTCACGGACTAGTACGGGGTGTGCTATCAACAGTTTCTGATCCATTTTCACAAATCACCGATTACCAGATTTAACAACGGAACATCGTTTTTATTCCGAAGATTTCAGCAAGTCTTGCAGACGAAATGTTTTATACTTCAAGCAATAATCAGGCTGAAAGGATGATTCGCACGATAATGGTTTACTTGAAGCGAAACTCACAAGGTAGTTTACATCTTCGACTTGCAAGATTTCTTCTTTGAAAACACACTATGCCATCCTTAGAGAAAGTAAGATTATTGCACTTGATATTTCAAAGGCATTTGATAGAGTTTGGCATCAAGCTCTCTTATCCAATATGCATGCATTTGGTATCGATGAATCTCTTCTTAGTTGGATTAGAAATTACCTTTCGTACTGATCACTACAAGTAGTTGTGGACGGTTTCAAATCTGAATCCACAAAATAAATGCTGGTGTGCCCCAGGGCTCCGTTTTATCTCCGACACTCTTTATTATACTCATAAATGATCTTTTGTCTGAAACTTCTAATCCACTTAATTGTTTCGCTGACGACAGTACCCTCACCTTCTCATATTCGTTTTTAGATCCACATCCTTGTCCTTCGGATGTGGACTTCCAACGGCAGCGTATGATAAGCTCATTAAATTGTGATCTTGACAGCATTGTCCAATAGGGAATCAAAAATCGTCTAGAATTTAATGCCTCGAAAACTCAATGTTGTTTTCTGTCGCTGAAGTATAACCCTCCCTCAATGCCACTATCCATGGATGGCACTTGTATCGAGAAGACTGAACATCTTTCAGTTCTAGGTATGTGCATCACAGACCAGCTCGAGTACGATTTCCATATCTGGGCTGGTGCTTCAAAAGCCCACTTGAGTCTTTTGGACAGAATTCAAAAGAGAGCTCTAAAAATGATATGATTTTACCGCTATTTTCATAAAGAGTGCTCTAGTGAAATAGCCAGTGGCATTCCTCCCCTAAAACAATTCAACCGTAATACTAGAACTTCTAGGAATGCTCATCAGTTTACCCTTGAGCCCAACTTCGGACGTACTGTGAAGTACGGAGATTCTTTTTTTAGCCGCACTACACGAATGTGGAATGCTTCACCCGGCTCAGTATTTCAAACTCATTACAATGTGCTGACAATCAAAACCAATGTGCATCGGTATCTCCTTTCCCATCCTTTCCTACTTTCCTAATTGCTCGAACTGTGTTTAACATTATAAGAGTATTCATAACCCCTTGAGTGCGAACATAATATAAAAAAAAAATAATTCGATAGAATTCTTCTACAACTCTTTTCACGCAATTTCCAACTAATTAGCCAGTGCGGGTGAGGAACTAATCATGTGGACCTACTTGGATTCTAGCCACTGCCATACAGTGTCACCACACAAAATGGTAACGTTAAGCCAACACATTTGTCCCAACTTCAATCCCGAACAGAAAATAATTATGGCATCCTAGACAATTTGAAAATTTAGAATATCTTTCTATACCTCAAGAATCATCAGATAAAGTACCGGATCTCCCAACTTGTAGAATACCACCTGAAATTGGATTGAGACGTTCAGAAAGGATTCCTAGCCTTACCGAACCAAACTAAGACTTTATTTAAGGCTTCGTAGCTCTAATCCTTTTTCAAGCTAAAGTGTGGAGTGGTATTGTATCCGAATATTTGCTGTCTTAAAAAGTAGATTGATATATAATATCATTGGCGCAAAACAGCCTATTGTCAAGGTATTAGTATGCTACTAAGTAGTTTACTAACTCATTCATAATTTTAAACATTTTCTAACTAGTATCGCACTAAAGCCATTTTCTTAATAAATTGCTTCTGAACACTCCTAAAACAATGACAAGAAACTGAGTAAACAGACCTTTTTTTGACGTTTGTAAATGTCAAGGAGTCATATAAGATAAATGTTCTTTTTCGCGGAAAGATTTTTTTAAAAAAAAACAAAAACACTTAAAACTCTTGTTGGAAGAAAAGATTATCTTTATTCCCTGATGTCTCACTTAGAACTAACAAACTTTTGGTTACGAAATATATCATTCATTTTAATTTGCTTTCGTAAGCATATTTGGATAAAGAAAGAATTATGGATCGTGGGAAATAAAATGAAATAGGATCTGGATTGCATTGACAAAAATCAAATGAAATTGGATATTTAAGATAAAGTAAAGAAAATACTAAGTTAAGAAAATATAGATTTGGTGGAGGAATGAGCGGGATATGTAACCTCTCCCCCCTTTAGGTTAAAATTCTCCTGAATTTTGGGAGTTTCTTTACAATTTTCTTCTAAGTTTTTAATATATTTTTCTTTCATATCTTTAATTGATATAGTAAGTGTTTTATGTTTTTTAGAAATATTAATAACTACAAATATAAATACAAAGATAAGTATTATGGTTGTAAAACTTATAACATAATGGATGTTTTTATGCAATTTCAGCAGCTTTATTGGTTTAAGATTAACAATGTTCTTGAGAATAATTTCTTCAAAATTTAGTTGTTTAGTAAAATTATAATTTTCAGTTTCATCATAGTAAAATCTTTCAATAAAATATATGTTTTTATTAGTTATTGTTTCATTAAATATATAAATGGTACAATTATTAATAGTTATTAAATAATTTCCATCCAGTTTGATATTTCTATCATCGCATTTGTTAACAATGTTTTCATTCTTAATGTTTTTACAAATAATTGTGCTATCGTCTATTCTTTTTATTTCTGTAGTATAGTTTTCCTTAAGAGAACAATTTTTGTTTGTTATGCAATTATTAATAGTTATTAAATCTTTTTTATATTGAACATCATTTTGGTAAAAGTACATTGTTTTGTTTATTTCAATGAAATAGTATTCTTGTATAGTTGAATTTCTAAATTTTGTTTATTTGGAATAGGAGTTATAAATTTCAAATCAACTTGTTCATACTGATTTGGAATTTTTATTGCTATAATTAAAGTTTCGTTATCATATTTAAGAGCTCCAACTTTAACATTTTTAAGTTTCAATAAATCAAGTTTTGTGTCTAAAATTTCTGTTGTTGTTAATAAGCTAGGATGTATTAGTCCATGTTTTATAAAAGCTATATTGTCTATGATCTGGTTTAATTTCTCTTCTAACATATTAAGTTTTATAATCTGATCTAATTTAATTTGTTTTAGTATAAACTGTTTTTCATTTTGTTTTAGTTCGGAAAAGGATTTAGATAAATCTATCCTATCTGTTTCTATGATGTTTTTGAAATGTCTTATGCTTTCGTTAAAACTTTGATTTATTTCTATTTGTTTATTTACTGTATTAACCGCGTTTTCAGTGTTTGTTTCTAATAATATGTTAATGTGTTCTAGTATATCTTTTCTATCGTCGTCGTCCATTGTACCAAAGAGGAAATTGCTTGCCTTTCCTACAATATTAACTAATCCTCTTTTCTTTCTAATATTTGACGTTGGTTCTATTGCTTTTACCTTGGCTTTGACTGTATCTAATTGTCTTCTAATTATTGAATCGTTATATAATTGTAAATTTTCGATGTTTCTCTCAATTGCACTGATTGTGAGTTTTAAGTCCTGAATGTTGATTATATGGAGTATTATCTTTGTGTCCTGAATAATTTCTGTTTTACCCATGTTAATAACAGAATATCCGTTTTCTGTCGTTATTTTATTAATCGTTAGTGTGGGTGTTACTGATGTTACTTGTGTTAGTAGTAGAAACACTAAGATTATCATCTGCAAATAAACGAGGTCGTTTTATATTAATTGGGTGTTCCATTTCTAATTTTTTTATTCTATATCTGGGCTCATTTTTGTAATAGTTTCTTTTGTAATTTTTAACTGGTATTACGTGTCTGTTTTCACTATAATCTTCCCTATTTCTATTAAGCTTTTCTATTCTCTTTTCTTTTTCTGTTTTAATGTGATTTCTCAGAGTAGCTATGTCAGCGAACATTGCTTCCTCTGGAGACATTCTAATGGTTGAATGGTATCTATTATTGTAGTTGTGAATGGCTTTATGGACTTTTTGAATTATTGTAAGGTCTAAATATCTCATTGTTACTAATTTTTCCTGCAATGTTGAATGAAATCTTTCAACATCACTGTTACCGGTATGTGTGTTAGGTTTTGTTAGGTGAAGGTTCACTTCATGTGCGTTAAAAAATTCTTTTAAATTTTCGGACTTAAATTCGTTGTCAGCAATTATTTTATAAGGTTTTCCGAATTTAGAAAAATGTTCCTCAAGAGTTTCTATCTTTTTTACCCAATTTCGATTCGGCAAATAGTATGCATATGCTTTCTTTGTTAATTTATCTACTAATGTCAGAAATGGATGTTTCATGCAGTAATAAATATCTATGTGCAAAATCTCGTTTGGCCTATTCGGGGTTTCACTTAGTTCAAATTTCTTTTTAATTGGTTTTCTTTCATATTTTGTTTGTAGACATGTTTTGCAATTATTAATGATTTTAGTTATTTCTTTTACTAATTTGGGGTAATATATTTTATTTTTTAAACTATGGTATGTTTCAATAATTCCACTATGGAGACTTTCTTGAGTATGGTACAATGATATTTGTTTCTGTGCTTCTTCTAAGTTACTTATTTCCTGTGCTCTCAATGTTGCTTTAATAAATTTGATCTGATTATTATGACCGAACAATTGTATTAACAATTGTTGTATTTTATTGTACTCGTGATATGTTAATTCTGTGTATATTCCTGTAATGCCTGACTTAATAAATCTTCTTAACACGTCTGTCCAATATTCCTTTCCTTTTGTCATATCAATATAAATAATTCTTCTACCATGTAAAATTTCTATTTCTTTATCTGCATTGTTTGCTAAAATTAACTGAGTTTTATATATATTTACTATTGATTCTTTTATAGGAATGTGATTAAGCTGTTCTTCTTCTACTGAATGTATTGTTGCATTATCTGATACATTATTGACTGATTGTTCTACATTTACCTTGTCCTTTTTATTATTCTCTTCTGGAATCCTACTTAGAAAATCGGCGATATTATTTAATTTACCTTTTAGGTATTCTATGTCATATTGATATTCCTGTAATTTTAATAACCACCTTTGGGTTCTCTGACTAAACTCTTTTCCAGAATATTTTTTATTTAAGTATTTTATTGGTAAGTGGTCTGTGATGATTTTAAATCGTTTACCCCATAAATAGGGTCTATAATAAGTAACTGCCCAAACAATTGCTAGAAACTCTTTATCAGTTGCAGAGTATTTTTTTTCATGATCATTTAATGTTCTTGACCCGTAACATACAGGTTGACCTTCCTGCATAAGTACTGCTCCTATCGCATAATTGCTTGCGTCGGTGAACAGTGTGAAGGGTTTTTCAAAGTTGGGAAATTTGAGTATGGGGTGTTTGATAATATTTGATTTAAGTGTTTCAAACGCTTGAATGTACTCAGGATCATTAAGGTTTATTTTCGTTCCCTTTTTCAAGTATTTCACCATGGGATAAGCAATTTTTGAATAATCCTTCACAAATTTTCTATAATACCCTGTGGTGCCTAAGAAAGATTTGATCTGCTTCTCTGTTTTGGGTAATTGGTATTCTTGAATGCATTTAATTTTATTTGGGTTCGGTTTCATTCCTTCCGCTGTTAATATGTGCCCTAAGAATTCAGTATTCCTTTTCATGAATGAACATTTATCAAATTGAATTTTTAAATTATGTTCAGAGAGCTTTTTAAAAATAAGGGATAAGGATTGAATGTGTTCTTTAAGAGTCGTTGAGAAAATTAGGATGTCGTCTAAATAGACAACACAAATTTTGTTAATATAGTCTCTTAAGATCTCGTTCATCAATCTTTGAAAAGTCGCCGGCGCATTTTTCAAACCAAATGGCATTCTAAGATATTCATAGAGACCGTTGGGCGTCACAAATGCTGTTTTTGGAATATCGGCGGGATGAATTTGAATTTGATGGTACCCTTTTGCAAGGTCGATTGATGAAAAGTATTGTGCTCTACCTAATTTATCAAGGATACTATCGATATTTGGAAGTGGATATTTATCATCTATAGTTATTTCATTAAGCTTTCTATAATCGACACATAGGCGAAATTTCTGTTGTCCCGAGTTATCTATCTTCTTTGCCACTACCACAATAGGCGATGCGTATCTGCTATTGGATTTTCTGATTATTCCCTGATTTTCCATATCTTCGATTTGTCTTCTAACTTCTTCTTCGTGTTGTGGGGGTAGCCTATAAAGTTTAGCATGTATTGATTGATCTACGGTAGTTTTTATCTCGTGCATGATCGTATCTGTGTTCGTCAGTTGATCACCTTCATGATAAACTAAATTTTTGAATTTACTTAATAATACTTCAATTTCTTTCCTTTCTTCCTCGTTTAAATAGCTTAGATCCAGTTCTTTCCCTTCTCCGATAAGTTCAAAGCAATCGAAAGTAGCAATGTCTTTTTCAGAGTATAATGGGATTATTGTGTTATTTTTTAATACGAGAGTTTTATTGTCGAAATCTAGAGTTTTGACGATTTTACCTAGTAAGTCCATACCTATTAAAATATCGTAAGGTTTTGGACCTAAGTTCCTCTTATACCATCTTGTCGCTGTTTTGCAATCATAATTAAATTCTTCCGGAATATTAGTAATAATTCTTTCCACTACCTCATTCGTTATTTTATTTATTGTTTGCAGTTGCATATTTATTTTGTCATATACTTGAAACCTACTACAATCTACTACACTGGAATTGATTATACTCATAGTTGACCCAGTGTCAATGAGTGCTCTATATATATTTTTATCTATTGTTAAGTTTACAAATATTTTATTTCCGAGGCTTAATTTAGAAAAAACTCTAGATTATGAATTTCTTCTTCTCGTTTTTCAGTTTGATTTACCGACATCGGTGCCGGGTTTTGTACTGCATTCCGTATTTGTCCAGAGGGGTTAAAAACGGGTTGGACATTCTGCCTATATTGATCTGATGTACTCTGTCTATGGACATTTCTATTAAAGTTATTTTGTCTGTGATAACTTGGATTAAAATTATTATTATTTTGCCTGAAATTATTATTATTTTGCCTGAAATTATTATTATTTTGTCTGATGTAATTTGGATTAAAAAAACTATTACCATTTTGCCTATGAAAATTGTTATTAAAGTTGTCGTTATTCTGTCTGTTGAAATTTTGATTTGAGTTATAATTGTTTTGTCTAAAGGGATTATTATTATTATCTCTCCAATTCCTACTGTTCTGGTGATTATTATTTGAATTTTGTATACTACGCCTATCTTGACTTATAAACTCTCTTTCTATGTTGTTATTATCATATCCTATACATAGGAGTTATAGAGATCTTTTATTTCTCTTGATAAATTTCCTGACACTAACTGCTTGATTCTATTGATTAACAATGTATAAAAAGTTTGTTTTGCTTCTACAGGGTTAGATTCATAAGTAGCAAATTGATTGATTTCTTGTGTTATTGTTTCAATTTTTTCATTTAAATCTTGAATTGAACTTACTTTAATATTACAAATTTTCTTAGATATATCTTTGTAGCTGCATATCGGCCGGAAGTGCTGCTTCAGGATTACTTTTGTTGCTTCCCATCCTTCAGGTCTGTTGTTCAGAAGTAGCTCCTTTGCTCGTCCTATAATTTTGGTGTTGTAAATAGCCTGCCAGATTTCAGCTCTTAGTGGTTCCTCTACAGAGTTAAGATGAGTTTCAACGCTTGCAAAGAATTGGCTCAGTGTTTCGTTTTTTCCTTCGAATGTTGGGATGTGTTGAATTTCCTTCATTAAGTAGACT
The DNA here is from genome assembly GCA_963931855.1 of Philhelius festivus. Taxonomy (NCBI): domain Eukaryota; kingdom Metazoa; phylum Arthropoda; class Insecta; order Diptera; family Syrphidae; genus Philhelius; species Philhelius festivus. The sequence continues at coordinate 217,742,137 of OZ007555.1, forward strand.
ATTCTACTCGGTCTTTGGGTGTGGGGTGCGGCTAGAGCTTCCAGCACGTCCGCTAACCGGTTCATCATCTCTTCATTCATGATTTCTTCGATTTCTTTTCTCCAAAAGTCTAGTGCTCTTTTCCGACGAATTGTTATTATTTTTTTTTTTTTTTCAACGATGATTTAAAAATTATAGCGTAAGGGGTTCACAATATTCGTTTGTTTAATACGCACTAACTAATTTTTTTTTTTTTTATCAACGATGATTTAATTATTATTCGCGTTAGGGTTAAACAATATTCGTTTGTTTGATACACTTTAACACGATTTATTTTTTTTTTTTTCCGATTTATTTTTTTTTTCCGAGTAGATTCGTTCTCATATGGATTCCTACAATTTATAGGAATCCTACCGACTGCGCCAGATAAATGTTCTTTTTCGCGGAAAGATTTTTTTAAAAAAAAACAAAAACACTTAAAACTCTTGTTGGAAGAAAAGATTATCTTTATTCCCTGATGTCTCACTTAGAACTAACAAACTTTTGGTTACGAAATATATCATTCATTTTAATTTGCTTTCGTAAGCATATTTGGATAAAGAAAGAATTATGGATCGTGGGAAATAAAATGAAATAGGATCTGGATTGCATTGACAAAAATCAAATGAAATTGGATATTTAAGATAAAGTAAAGAAAATACTAAGTTAAGAAAATATAGATTTGGTGGAGGAATGAGCGGGATATGTAACCTATATGAAGTTAGCACGATACTAAAAAAAATAAAATAGATATTTGATGATTTTAACTTTAATAAAATGTTAGATAAAGTATGATTCTTACTTCTCGTAAAGAAGAACTGCTCTGGGAAGGCCCCTATGCAGTTTGTACTCCCAAGTTTTGGGAAACATCTAAGAATATAATCGGAACACCCGTGGTGTTAGTGATGACCTCGTAAAATATTTATTTTTTGCTTCCGGTTACATAAGTGTATACATTCCGGGCTACCTTCATTTAGAAGATACTTTATGTTCCACTTCAAAGGCCGCTTGCAGTTGAAACTACAAGATAGAAATCTTTTCATAGCTTATTAAGTTGAATAAACGTACCTCCCTTTTCCATTAATGCTTCCCGAAACAATTTGCACATAAAAATGGAAAAATTCCTTATATTACCTTGGTCTTTTTACCAGAAAGTTGTAATCAGCTGATATTTTAAGAACTTCCTTTCACGTTTCATCTGAATACCCTATAACTTATTCCTTATTCTAAGAGAAGATCCTCATTACTATATCCACTCTCTTATCTCGATACAGGAAATGCCTTTACTTTTCATCAAGCTTCGGTAATAGTTCGCCAAATCTCATGTTACCTTATGTTCCTTATTCGTATGTCAATCTTTTTCTAGTTTCTTCCAAGGGCAATATCCTCCAGCTGCACTCTGGCATTGGAATTTACCTAATGATCATCGAATCCATCATCGCAACCATATCGATTGCACGAACTATACACAGTCTCGTGATATGTGCTCCTCGGCTTGCTTTCGCCTTTTAACAACCTGTCCTCGTTGGACTCTGAGTGAAATTGATTTGCGAGCAATGTGACATGACAAGTCTTAACTGTGTTCGTTGACCATATTTAAAATAGATGACCATACACTCGGCACATGTCAGTTGCTGCGGCCCAAAATGAAATAGAAACCCCAGTGTAGTTGAAGCCTTAACCATAGTTCACTAGACTGACTTTGCTATTGCGGAAGAAGACTTGGATCTTGTCTCGTCAAAAGAATTCCCTCTTTTTCTTCTGATCCAAGTCACCGATTGATGGGTGGGACAAAATTTAATAGGATATCTCACCGAAGACGCGACGCTGCTGCCGCCGCCGCCACTGCTGCTATTGATTGTATACCTATGGTTGAACATCTTGTCGATACACTTTTACTATTCCAATGTCAGTTTGTCAATTATGAAAATGGTCAGCAAAAGGATTTGGTTTTAGACTTGAGGCAATAACTTGAATATTGAGGAGTAGATTTGTGGCTTCTGATAGAATTCATTTAAATGCCAATCGAAATGTTTACCTTTAATCCTTAGTCGACTTTTGAAGATTATTTGGAGAGGATATGCATTGGCCTTTTATACATACTCGTACTAGGAACAAAATATGCTCTTGCTGTTCAAACTACAATGTTCAATGCTTGATTGAAGACATAAGATATTAGATTATTACTCGAACTGCTTTCGCATTTTCTCCCCTTCTTTATGAAAAAGTGATTCTACTATCCAAACACAGAGTGACAAAACATAATTTTTTGCAAGTTCTTTAGGCTGTTCTGGTCAACGCGGGGTAGATTCTAATGTTTTTTTTTTTTTTTCTTTCAAAGTCCGACTCCATTACGTGAGTGAGTTTTGACGACGAGACTTGGTGCTTTAAAAAAATAGGAAGTTACGTTTTTTAACCCTTTAAACTTTAAGAATGCAAAATCTGTATAATTCTGTCGCACTTTCATGTTATATTCCAATAAATATAAAAAACAAGTTTCGAGAGCCATTGGAAACATTGCCAAGAAGACATTTAGAGCTGCAGACTCTTAAGCTAGAGCGTTAGACGAAGAGCCATACAAAGTGCAACTTGCCTGAACTGAAACCTGCAAAGGATATCGTAGTTGGTGCTGAGAATATAACAAAGTCATTTTTGCGAACTGTATAATTGAATTGACATAACAAATTTTGCTGCTAGGCAGATTGTACCGTCAAACCTAGACAAGATACAAACCAGTTCCTCCAGTAAAGAAAGCTATATCCAATAAACCTGTCGGAACTGACGGCCTTTCTGTCAAACTGTCCAAAGCAACAAGCGTTGGCTTGGTTAGTAGTCCGATGCATGTAACTACGCCATTATTTGCCTGATTATCAAGAAAGGAGATCCCTTGAATATTCAAATTACAGAAGTTCTTAGAAAAAAACCGGTGGAGAATGCCTTCTGCTCCATAAAGGAAGACAAAGGCCTCAACGATACCTTTGATGTTAAAAAAAAAAGTTTAAAAAAGGCGATGCGTTGTCATTTAACTTCTTAAACCGTGTTCTTGGAAGAATAGTGCAAGACTTTTGCGCCAAATCTAGAGGTACAATCTTAAGAAAAAAACGTTCAATTACTCGTATAGGCTGACAATATTGTCATACTCGGAAGAAGAAAGCAAGAGATCAGTAACCCAACATTTTGGACAGAAACTTGCCATAGACAGCTATAACTTCGAAGTACATTTTGTATACCTATACAAAAATCCACACAACTATACCAGTGCTGAGATCAAATAAAGAAATATTCTTGCCAATCGTTGCTTCTTTGGGCTAAGAGCAGAATTGAGCAGAAAACTCCATTTTCTAGTGCAAACTCTAGTGTTCTTTTTTAAAATTAATCCGAGGAAACCCCCAGTTCTGAAAGACTAACAGTTATAAGTCAAAAAAGAGGCTGGGTGCGACCCACACTGATAGTGATAACTTCCCATTTGTGGTCTTGAAAACTTGTAATAATTACGAGTGTTGGTAGGTACATATTATATACTGAATTATAGATTTCCGTGTTTTTTAATATATCTGTGTTCCTACACCTAAGAAAACCTTGAGTAGAATTTTACATCTTTTTCATGGACAAAAAGATAAAATACATATTGTGACGTTTTCTTCAATTTTACCATAGCTATTAATGGAATTTGAATATGTTTGACTTGGGTACAACTGAACAACCTTATTCATATACGTATGTACAGTACATACATTCTTCTAAAAACTTAGTAGATAATAAAATTATAAAATTATGTATTATATTATAGAAATTACTTTATTATTTCGGTTCCAAACATTTTAATTGAAAAAAATTTAAAAACGAAATATTCAAATATAAGAGATATGGTTTGGTTATTGATGGAAGGGTACTTACAAAATATATCCGCTCTAAAACTAGATAAATGTCAAATATAAACCATTTGTTAGAAATTGTATTATGTATAAAATTAAATAATGGCAAAGTCAATATCATTGCTCGTTCTCAAGATATTCTAGTCAAAAAACAAATATTACCACTTTTTAGTAGATTTTTTTATATTTTTGTTAAAACTGTCAATTCGATACTTGTCAAAATTTAACCATATGTTAATAATTGTATTATGTCGATACCTTCCCGTAAGATTGTACTAAGGCACTATCGGTGTTCATTCCCAAGAAATTCGACTTGAAATACAATTTTAACTAGTTTTCACTAGAATTTTTAATAGTTTTTTTATTTAAAAAAAAAACTATTAATTCAATATTTGTCAACATTTAACCAATTGTACAAAATTATACTATGTATAGAATAAACTAAATTAGAAGTCGATATCACTACTAGTTCTCGAGAAATTTGAGTCGAAAAACAATTTTTACCAATTTTCAATAGAATTTTATATAGTTTTTTATTTTTTGTAAAAAAACTGTAAACTGATTTTTTTGAAATTTTCACCAGTTGTCAAACACATTATTTTTCGTAAAATAAAATTATTTTGAGTTTCAAATTGTTTTCCGTTCTTAGAATATCTGGGTTATGAAATTTTTTTTTCAGTTTTTTTTTGTTTAAAAAGATAACGGTATGTTCATTTTTTTCCAAATTCATACCAAATTTGTATGACCTTATAATGAGTACATTAAATTTTATTTGAAATCAATAGCATTATTTTTTCGTGAGATATTTGAAACTAACCAAAATTTTTACTTTTTTCTTAAACCGTTATAGTGAAAAACCTACTCACTGAATTTTAATAAACGCCCTTTCAGCCTCTTTCGAAGTTATTATCTATTAAACAAAATTTATTTGAAGTCGATATCTTTACTCGTTCTTGAGATATCGACGACGAAAAATGGTACCAGAACGTACGGACGTACGAACGTACGAACGTACGAACCTACGAACCTACGAACCTACGAACCTACGAACCTACGAACCTACGAACGTACGAACGTACAAACATTCGAACGTACGTACACACGAACACAGACATCTCTCTAAAAATGATTGAAATAGCCTCTAGAGACCTTGAAACGTCGAGAAATGTCAAAAATTCCAATTTGACAAATCGGACCGATTACAATAACTCCCTATGGGAAGTTAAAAAAGGTAAGAAGCCAACGATTGAGATGGGCAGGTCATTTTGAGAAAGTGGATACCAACACTCCGACCCCGAAAATCTTTTGTTTTGAATACAATCTTTAGTGACTGCTCAGTAGAGGAGGACTTTGACTCAGGGGAAAGAGGATCTCAAAGCAACTTGGCGTGCAAATCTGGAAACAACTAACTATGGCTAGAGATGGCTGGAAGAACCTTGATAATACACTGATATTGTTCGGACTGTAGCACCACCCAAAGTAAGTATGTAAGTAAAACTCTAATCCATTAAATTGTTTTGCTGACAACAATACCCTCATTTTCTCATATTCGTTTGCAGATACCATGTACATACAGTACATGTCCTTGTTCTTATAACAGAAACATTTGAAACTCTTGAGTACCGTCGCAATGTTTCTTGTCTTTCACTATTTGACCGTTATTTAAAGTTTAAAGATGTAGACTTCGAAACGGAACATCGGCTTAAGAAACCATTTTAAAGTTATATAAATAGAAATTCCACTTCGATATGAACCACAATTTTCTCGTCTGATATGTTGTGGTGTGATGTGTCAACGAGACAAACTAATAAAAGTTACTGTGTTCCTTTTCGATAGTACTTTCTTCTCTTTTCCACATACAGCAAAATATATCAGCAAAACAGGGTCATATGGCACTCATCGGAGTACTGTCATGAAGGCGAACGATTGGGGCGACATCTTAAGTATAGCGATAGTACTTGTTAGATTTGTCTCTGTTAAATTTAATAATAAAATATTCTCTTTTTTATTACTTATTTTGTATCTTATCCTACTCTCCACTGTAAAATCGTGCACTGATTTCAGCGCCACCACCAGGATAGCGTGTGTACCATAAAATACGGGACATCAGGACAAAAGATTATTTGCTAAAATGTTGTTGTTTACAAACAAAATGCTACTGAAAAAATTCAAACATAACGGAAAACGCCTTAAAGCCAAATACACAATTACTCGTATTAAACACTAACACCATCGATTCTTCAATTCTATGATTCAGTTGTACAAACATATTTTTGATTCGATCTACATCGAGTAATCAGATTTCAATTCGATTCAGGCATACAAAAAGCTAAATCCTGATTCAATTCTTCTTAAAAACGTAGTATATAATTTATACCTCCGCTATTGAACGCATCCCAATTTCGCAGTATGTATTTGTAAATACCGGTTATTGCTGTCTTCAACCATGGAAGCCATTTTGTTTTTCTTTCTCATATCCAATACCCATTCTTGTTATTGCATGTGTTGCCCAGGAAGGCTGCCCATATGTTTGTTCTCACTACTATTAAAAATATTTGTTAAAAACGTAAAATAAAATAAAAGAAATTTGAAAATAAAAACTATATTGAGAGTGGTTCCAGTTTAATGGAAGTTTGTTTATTTCGTTTTCAATTGGCCTCACCCATCAAATCAATGATTTTGGAATACAATGGAACCGCATAAATGATTATTATCAATAACAAAGATCAATAATTGTAGTTTCTGACTTGGAAATAATTTATTATGATTTTATAATTTTGAGTGATTCAAACATTTCTGCATAACTGTCTATTTGATGTTTGTTGAACAACGATTTCTGTTTAACTACATTTCATCTGATTTTCACATTTATAGTATACAATCTAAAGCTAAGTACAGACGATTGTCACATGTGTCAGAATAAAATATGTCCTAATTGTCTGACAACCGCCTAAACTATCAATTTTGTCTAACAATATTGTCAGAAACGTCATTGTCAGGCCGTTGTCAAACCACTTTCAATTTACTATACAATTTTATTTTATTTTTGTTTTATTTATTTATTTCATTATTCTTTAATTCACAAGTATTTATATTATTTTACGATTGGGACATTATCAGACTCATTGATTATTGTCAGATGTCATATTTAAAGACATCTTACAATTAATGAAAGAACAATTTTCGGACTTACCCGTGAGCACGACAAGTGAAACCCTGTCGAAACGTCGCGTCGGGTAAAATCAAATACAAATTTGATTAAAATATAATTAATAATCGCGGTAAGTCCGAAAATTGTTCTTTCATTAAAATGTCTCAGAACCACGATATAAATAGCCTTAAATCTACAATCTTACAATTACTGGCAATTTGTTCGTTGTGAGCAGGGCCGGATTAATAGGGGGGCTAGGGGGACTGAAGCCCCGGGCCCCGCGAAAACAAGGGCCCCATCCCATTAAGAAATTTAAACCGTAAAACCGCGATATTCAAACTGTACAATCTAATAAACCCCAAAAATAAAAACCAAAATTAGTTCACCCCACAAAATCCAAACTCGAAAGCTATATACCCTAAAAACGTTGAGCCCATGTAGCCCAACTCACAATTAGTCCCATAAACTTTAAGCCCACATAGCTCAATTCGTTAATATCTCCAAAAAGTCAAACCCACATAGCCCAAGTCGCTATTAACTCAAAACTTCAAACTCAAAAAATATTAAATCCATGCAGCCTAATTCAGCAAAGGGTTGCCAGATTGAAAAACAAATTGAATTCTATACCTCGTATCTTTTTTTGCGAAGTGTGGAAATATGCTGGACTAATTATCTCGAGTACCTTATTTATTCTTGATTAAGAGAGATGTGCGAATTGAGCGTAAGAGTACATTTCGATACTAGCGAAAAATGGCGATACAAATTTTGCCGCAGAAGTGAATGGTAAAGTAAAATTTAAAAAAAGTTATTTTGAGAAGTAGAATTCTGAAATGCAGAAAACTTAATAAGTAAAATTTTGAAAAGCAGAGTTTTGAGAAGTAGAATTTTGAAATGCAGAATTTCGAGAAGTAGAATTTCGAAATGTAGAATTTTGAAAAATTTAATTTTGACAAGTACCTAGTATATTGAAAACTAAAATTTTATAAATTAGAACTTTGAAATTCAAAATTTTGAGAAGTACAATTTAAAAATGTAGAATTTTGAGAAGTAAAATTATACAATTCAGAATTTTGATAGGTAGAATTTTGAAATGCAAAATAAGGAAGAGAAGAACCAACCAATGGATTGTATGTGTAATCAATTTCCATTCAAATAAATATGTTTCAAATCATAGTATGTATTTTAATTAAATATGTAGGCAGGTATCTCATATTAAAAAGTTTCTATACATTTTTCAAAATAACTTTTTTCAAAAGTAAATGTTTGTTGGTAAAATCTACAAATTGCAACCATTTTTTATATATGGGGCTTCTTTTATCTTCTTCAATATGCAAATTAAAACAATTCTATATTAACCTTCAAATAAAATTCATTGTGGTTTCGAACGAAAAAGCCAAAAAAAGATCTTTTTTTCTAAAAAAAAAATATTTTCACATTTTTTACTTTTAATGGAAGAAAAATTTATGTATTTTGTTTAATTAATTAATTAAATTCAACTTCTAAATCAGAAAAAAACAATTTCTGCTAAAATAATTAACATTGCGATTTTTAAATGTGGCAACTATGTCTTATTTTTCATAGTTCAACCTTTTATTAGAGGCTTAGGACGCTCTGGGTTATGAGGGGTTGACTTGCTGGGGTTTTTAGGGGGCCTCAAATTTGAAATAGCCCCGGGCCCCCATTTTCTTTAATCCAGGCCTGGTTGTGAGATAATAATATAGGTATCAGTGAAATGTCACTGTCAGACAATGGCAATGATCATTTTTATCAGGACTTAGATTGAGTATCAAAAATTATCTGGACTTAGCTAAGTCCGTATAGACTTAAATAATTCTTGTATTTACATGTAAAGCGCTTAGTCCCGCTCCCGATGTCGTTTTTTCTATAATTCCTTATGGACTTGCAAAAAAAATAACATCTGACAACCGTGTGAACTGACCATTTTGCATTGTAAGATAGTTGGCTATTGTCAGCTCATTGGCAGCTTTTGTCAGAGCATTGACAGAACAGAAAATATTGTAAGGTCTGACAATCGTCTGTACATATGTAGCTTTAGTTATTTGAACTTTAACAGTATCTTACATTGGTTTTATTGGATTTGTTCTTACAAAAAAGACGCGCTCTTAAAGTTCGTGTTTCCCGTTTTTATTTGAAACGAATCTTACATTCCATTTGATAGACTTTTTCAATTCACAATCAGTGTAAATCCACACAACGCAGCGTGAAGAACATCCATCTGCGTGCAAATCATTCCAAACCGAAACCTCAGATAAAATAGTCACTAAAGAATTCAATTCTAAAGCAAACAATTTAAATTGTTCCAATCGACTTCGGCTCCTAGTACCTGTAGCTTATCGTCGCCACCGATGATGTGAAAGATAATGACAATTGCTAAGCATTCCTCTGGAGCAGTTTCCAGCCGATTGAGTCTATTATACCCGTGAAGATATATATGCCATGAATTTGAAATGAAAAGGAATTAACTTCTGGTTTTCAATTTCAGCGTAGAGTAGTTAATTTAATGTGGAATTCATTTTGTTTATTTTGGCTAATTGCCTTTGGAATTGAACATTGTGCGAATGATTGCCTGATGCTCAGCGACTCCGCGGAGATTAGTTCCGCATTGAGCTTTTGTGCGGTTTTCAAACAGTGGGAGCTCAGCTAAGTAACATCGCCTTTTAACGGAGTGCTATATAAGATTATTAAGTTGATTGGCAGGTTGTAAATGATTATTAACCCGCTGCTGATTGATTGCTAATTGATGGTTAAAAAAGTAGCGTGTCGATGGTGATTATAGCCTTACTGGTGGTATTTTAACAAATTAAGGTTTACTCATAGAACTTTAAGTTGGTAGATTTAAGAGATAGTGGAATTAGTTAATTCGGGAAAAATACTTTTTTACTTTGAAAAAAATTCCTTTTTGCTTTAGGCTTTTGGAATTATAATAGGTGCTTAGCAACGCTTTTGATGGCTTGTAGCATCTTAGCTATTTTTTTTAACACAATATTTGAAATACAAAAATTTCGTCTTATCATGAAACTCAGTTAACTAAAACAAGGACCTGACAAGAAATTCTGGGAGTTAATATCTGCGTGCCCAGGATCTTTATTTGAGGGAAGGCTTTAGCAGCTCATAGCTCATAGTTTTTTACAGAAAGAAGGCTGCTGAAGTGAAGCATAATTTCTTACAAAATATATGTATTTTAATGCAATCTAAGGGTATGAATATTAAGATAATTTTTAATGCATGGTCTAAGAAGTCATTATTATTGACCATCTCTAATGGAATGATCATATATTCGAAGGCATATATTCAAAGGTATAAGGCATGTATCTGCCCAACACTTGAGTATAACTCTCATATCTGGGCTGGTGCCCCCATTACTCATTTGAACTTTTTGGATAGAATCCAGAACAGAGCCATAAAACTCATAGGAGACAGATTAATTATGGAAACGTTTGTCTCTCTGAACCACCGTCGTGACATGTCTTGTCTTTCATAGTTGTATCGATTTTTCTATCAACAATGCTCAAATGAAAGAACCAGTTGCATTCCTCCCCTTAAACAATTTCACCATAATATTAGTGTGTATATACTCGTATGTATGCACATCAGTTTATACTTGAGCCTAACTTCGGACGTGACGTCAAATATTGAAGTTCTTTCTTTAGCCGCACTACCGAAATGTGGAATACTTTACCCCTCTCGATTTTTCCGCTCATTGTGATAAACAGTGCATCGACATCTTTTATTAAATCCCCTCCACTTTTCCTAAACTGTGTTACAATATAACATTATAAAGGTAGTCATAACTCCTTGATGTTTTCGAAATATAATATGACTTTGCCGTTTTTGAAAATGTACACATACAACTACATATATGTACATATGTATTAGAAGAATTCATACTTTGGTATGCTCTCCTGAATCGTGAAAAATTAAAGCACTGTGGTAGACCGGTGTAGTGGGGCGTATACGTATTATTTTCAAATAATTATTTTTATTTGCGATGTACCCAACTATCATTTTTTCTTCTAAGAGTATATTCATATCGAAAAGCTTCTTATTACTATATATTGCACACATTTAAGGGTTATGTATAACTCCAGAGAGTTTTTCTATGTGATAGAGGTACTATATGATAATGTACTTCCATAAGCAAAATTAGAGAATATTTATCGATCAAAGAAGACCTACGGAGAATCTATTTGTACTCAAATTCAACTCGTATATCCAACTGTGTTAATAGGAGAATGTAGAAAATATAAAAAAATATTTATTTTATAATTATTGATTTTATTTTGATACTTTACTTACATATGTATGTTTTCCAGCTCTTTTCCGCATGTTTTTCTGTATAAATCCTGGAGTTAATATTTTTTTATTATTTCATTCCTATTTTTACTATATTGTTATTATTAAAGATATTTATAAAATTACTTACACGTGTCGGCAGATCTGGGAATTGACCTGTTGTCCTGCCACACCAAAATATCACACCAGTTTTAAATAACATTTTTGACTTTTTACTTGCGACAAAGATACTAAATACCTTAGGTTTTGATCAGACTTGGCATATATGATGACAGGAAGACGAAAAAATTGGGTCCCGCAATTGCGTCTGTCTGCCTGTCTGTGTTTTTTTTCGAAATCTTATAAATATTTTTTTTTTCTCAAAAAGAGATTTAAAAAAATAATATTTCGTTTAGTCAAAGCTAGGTAATGCTTGAAATTTGTTCTTTGTTTTTGATCTCCTCAAAAACGGTACAACTTATTGTCATTATATTTTTCATGCTTAAGCTCTTGAAAGTTTTGATAATATCGTGAATTGAATTTTTTCTTAAACTTAATTTTTCGAAAACACCATGCTCGACGCTTTTCAAGATTCGTATTTTTATCGAAATTTCTAATTCAATAAAAAATAAAATGCTTGACTGGATTGCAAAAACTTGCTCTTATGTGAAAGACTAAGAATTTCAAAAATAATAGTTTATTGGAGAAAAACTGTTCATAAGCATAAAATTTATTTTTTAAATGACAAAAAAAAATGGCCTTTAGTATTTGGAGATCAATCAAAAGTCGTTGTAGTGTTTTTCTTTAAAATATAATCTCTTACATAAAAATTTTTTAAAACATTTTTAAGAAAAAACTTTGCTACGCCAATTTTAAGTTTTTATTATTATACGAATAGAGATTAAGTTTTAAAAAAATATATTTAGCCGTTTTTGAGATATTGAGTTTTCGCAAAAAAAATTGATTTTTTTTTTCAAAAATTCAAAAAAATTTTTTTTTAAGTTTTGAAATGTACAAAAAGTATGAGAGTAAGCTAACGGCAGCTGAGATGAAGATGCTTCGTATGACAGCAGGAGTTACAAAGCTTGATCGAATTAGAAGTACGAAGATCCGAGGAAGCCTTCATGTTAAGAATACCATTTCCCAAAAAATTGAACACGACCGACTCAGTTGGTATTGCCATGTTCAAAGGAGAGATCCTGAGAACCCCGTCAAAAAGGCAATATCATACAGCGTTCCAATTCGGAATAAAAAGAAAGGTAGGCCTAAACACTCCTGGTACAAACAAATGCAAAAACACCAGCATTCAGTTGGCCTCAGAAATGGAACAATACAAAACCGGGAGGCTTGCCGCCGATTTCTGAGGTCAACCCGGCGAACCCCACAGGCGGATCACTAGTGTGAAGCAGATACGTGGGAGAGTTATGATCCCCTCGACATCGAGATCATAACAGCGCCGAAACAAAGGAAGAAGAAGAAGAAATGCAATGTTTTTCAAACTTTTTAGAAGCTGCTCTATGATAAAAATTCATTAAGATCCGTTATGCCGATAATAAGAAATTAAAAATTTAAAAAAATGGTTTTATGGTAGGTACATTCAATAATATCTTAATTTCAAAATTTGAATAATTAAATTAAAAATCGTAAAAATTAATTGAAGAAAAACAAATTTTATCAAAATTCTAGGCACCGTTTTCGAGAAAAATACGATTTTTGAAAACCATTTTTTTAAAATTTGTATGGTGGGTGCCGTTATTTTTAGGTAAAATAAATTTTTTTTATCGTAACTTGTAGATTATATTGGGAAACTTTTATTTGTCAAGTTTAGAAAAAAATCGAAATATTGAGTTTTGAAAAACAAATTTTGAACTTTTGTTTTAATCCAAAAAAAATGTGTTCTTAAATTTGAATACGCAATAATATTCAAACTATTGGGGAGTTTAAGCATAAGAAAAAAATTATAAAAATCGGTTGTACTGTTTTTAGAAAATCAAAAACAAAAAAATGGTTCCAAGGGGGGTACCATTAATAACTATTTTTCGAATTTTTTTCAACCATTATCTAGCTTTAACTAAATAAATTTTTTTGTTTCTTTTTTTTTAAATCTGTTTGACAGTTGTTGAGAAAAAAAAAATATTTATAAAAATTCATATGGCAGGTACACTTATTTTTGGTCATAAAAAAAGAAGAAAAAAGTTTGGGGGAAAAAATAAAAATAATATCTACCGAATTAAAAGAGATTCGGCCAACCCGTTTAGGCTGTAGTCGAAAAGACAGATAGACAGACACAATTTCGAGACCCACTTTTGGGTCTTCGCTATCACCGTAATGTCAACTTTCATCAAAATCTCCTATACCTAACCTATAAGTCGCAAGTAAAAAATTAAATTAAGATATTACTGACTGTAACCTACTACCTACCATTGAACTATTTTTCGAACTTTGACTTTCTCATTATCAGCATAACCTGATATAAAGACAATTATTATGCAGAAGTTCCTAAAAAGTTTGAAAATTAATTCTTATTAAAACTTAAAAATTTATTTTTTTTTCATTAAAAAAAAAAAAACAATTTTTTTTGAAAATTCAATATCTCAAAAATGATAATTTTTTTTAATTTAAATTTTATTTCTACAATTACAGAATTTTATTACAAAAACTCGTTTTTTTTAAGAAACCGCTACAACAATTTATAATTTTGGTTCTTGCATTTAATATTTGCAAGGAAGTCGCATAGCATTAATTTTTTATTTCCAACTACTTAAAATCTTGTTTTAGGCCGTTACAAAATAAATGTTATGCTTATGGGCATTTTTTTCTAATAACATACATTTTTTTGACTCTTATGTCTAGAGCAAGTTCGTGCGACCCAGGGGTTGGCATGATGCTGATTGTCAATAGGAAACTTATGGAAGCCTTGTCTCTGTCCGTTAAGATCGAAAAAATTCAGTATCGTCTCGGTATCAGTTTTGTGTCTCATCTCGTCGTTGTTTTTTGAAGATCTATTGGCCTTCGACTTGAATTTGGAAACTACATAATATTTGCATTTAAGCATTTAATAATTTCATTTTATTTATCAAACATAGTTTTAAATATTTTTTGCCTAAGCCACAGAGACTATCTCGATAAATTTCAGTCCAATAAATACAATCAATTTTCGGTTTCAACTCGGATGCCTTAAAGGTAATATCTATTTTTCTATATTCAAAACTTTTCTCTGTTTTATATAATATTTTTCTTTAATAAAAACATAATTTTAAAAAGTTCATATTTCCAAACAAAATTTTAATCTATTCCAAAATCTAAAATCAGTTTTTTTTCGAAATACAGTTTTCAAAAACTAAAGTTTATTTTACTACCAAAAGTTTTTTTTTAATTGAATAAAGGATAAATTATATTTAAAAATAAAGGTACGGTGAGAGTTATTTCGCTGCAGTAATTGGAATAAGGCAACATGAGCCGCGGGGTATTGTTTCCGCTTAAGAATAGAAAAAAAACCTGATTCCTATGCCTCTATTTTACATCGGCCAAATAAATATTTCTTTCAGTAAAATATATAACATTTTTCACATTCCAATTTGTGGAAAAGTACAAAATGTATGAATTTGGAATATGGTTTAAGGTTCCGCTCGCATACAATTCCGACAAGACAATTTCTCGTTTTATTTTTAAATGCATTGTTAACTTAGTTAATATTTTAAAATACTTTTAAAATTTGAATTTAACTTTTTTAAATTGACAGTGGATAGCTTGATAGCATCATGGCTTTAAGACGCAATTGCCAATTTTATCAGCTCTCCAAAACTTTAGTTCACAAATTTTATTTGAAGTAGGTACTATTCATTTTCATACGAAATTAATTTCTGGTAAAATTTCTCACTTTTGAATTTAACATGAATTAAAGCTTTTAATGAAGCTTAAGTGACCTCGTACGTCTGTCCTTTTGAGATATTTAGGATCTTTACAATAGAAATCTCACAGATTTCCTGTGATATTTAAGGTCTATTTTTAATCACTCTCTACTTGTTTTATGTTGACACTTTGTCCTGCAAAAAATGTGCAACTCATATAATGAAACGCTCGCCGATTTTCTAACGCAAACTTGTTCCTATCCACCTTCCGCGTTGCTTTCTACCAATCTCATAAATTATATCATTAGCTATTTTATCATATAATACGTACACCTAATGCTCCAATTTTGTATGAAGAATGTGCAAACATGGAACTGATTCAATCCATTTTTGAAACACACTGATAAATGAAGTGACTCACAGTCATAAGTGTCTATAATCAAATCAAGTCCAATCGAAAACTACTTAATTACAAGCCCAGCAATGGAGACTTGATATAACTAGCTGCCGCAACTACAACTTAGGGCAACACCAAAAGAACATCCATCTACAACAAACTGCAATGGTCAAACCAACATTGTTAATAAAAATGATTGTTGTTAATTAATAAATCGTCTCTTTTTGATATGAATTCCAGCTGGGATTCCAATCCCACTTAGCCCAAGCTCATCTGCCATTCAGCACGTATGGTAGTTCATAAAGCCTTCTGTAGACCAATATGGTGAATATGTTCAGACCATTTCTCGTTGCATCTAATGAACGCCCGATACTTGTAATGCGTCTGCGCACCAAATGTAACACGTGAGCAATCAAGGTAAATGCATGTCTGGGATTGTATAAGAAACGGCGGCGGCGTACCGCGCCACCACCACCGACCGTGTGACTAACCAACCTGACTTTTAATCTTCACTAAGGCAAAAAAAAACTTAATTTCAAATTTCCGTTTCAATTGACCATTCAGGGCGTTTACTTGCCGCCTCGTGCTCTTTATATAGAACACTATTGGAATCTCTACTGGAAATCTCTTTGAAGAAAAAAAACCAGATCAGTATGAAGTATCTACAAAAGGACCGGCAAACACATGTTCCTGTTTTTGATCTACAAGCCTTTATAATGTTTATTTTTTGCCATAAAATGCCGTCATAATTGTTGCGGAACACGTTAGCAATAAACAATTTTTCAAAATGGAGGAAAATATTTTGGATTCTTAGACTAGTATCTTGGGATTTTTTTGCATTAAAGAAGTACTGAGTTTAACTTCTTCGCTAGAAGAAAGGTAATGGAAGATGATTTCATAGATGAACCAAACAGCTTGGTGACGTATTAAGAGTAGAAGTCAGTGAGGATTTTCATTATAAGCCAGGTAGCCAAAAAAGAGATGGTTGTTCTAAAGTAAAGGAAGGCCCCTCTCCTAGCCTCTGAGGGTTGTGTCGTTAGGTTCACTTGTATACCACGTTATAAAATTTCGCTTATGAACTGAACACAAAAAGAGTTGTAAAACACCTGAAAAGTCAAAGGTTAAAAAAATAAGAGTATGTACCAGGAACGTGCCAACTCCTTAGACCCCGGATAGTACACAATAGCTTGAGTTTGTCTTACCGGAGTATAAAGCAGATTTAACCGTAATCCAAAATATTCGATGAATAGGACCAGGTATGATCGTCTTAGAACCATTGTTATCGACTTATAGCCAATAAGTGATAGTCTGATGGTTGTGATTGATTTTTACCGTTTCTTAATTGCATCAAAATCTAGATGTTGAAATTGCGAACCACACTCAAAAGAATAAATTTGAAGTAGGACTCCTTTTCACACCTGTCTACAGAGAGCACCTCAGGGAGAAGTTTTCCGCTGTGGATTCACCAGTTGGTTGGGCTACCAACCGCCCCTAGAAAGAGCCCTTGGTAAGATGATAAATCCTTTGAAGTGAAGAGTGACAGATGTTGCACATGTGAATATGTTTCAGCCCAAAACAAGAGTAGGAGAAAATAAAATGCACGACTGGGTCGCACGAACTTGCTCCTATGTAATAGACCAGGAATTTTAAAAACGAATGTTATTAGAGAAAACTGTTCATAAGGATAAAATTAATTTTAAAAATTTTTTTAATAGTTAAAGAGAAAAGCAGAATGTTATGCAAATATAAATTTATGCAAGAACAAAACTTATAAGTCGTAGTAATTTCTTAAAAAAAAGCTTTTATATACAAAATTTTTAAAAAAATGTTCATAAAAAAATTTAAATTATAAAAAAAATAAAATTAAATTTCCAAAAAAAAATATTGAACCGTTTTTTAGAGTTTTTAGAAGCATCTCAACAAAAAATTTCATTAAAATCCGTTATGTCGATATTAAGTAATTCAAAATTAAAAAAATGATTCTGTGGTAGGTACAAGGTGTAATTTCTTTATTTCAATTTTTTTTTTATTAATTTAAAGATCGTTAAAATAATTGAAAGAAAAAATTTTTATCAAAATTCTAGGCGCCGTTTTCAAGAAAAATACGATTTTTGAAAACCATTTTTTAACATTTGTATGGTGGGTACCTTTTTTTTTATCATCTTATGGATTATGTTCAAAAACTTTTATTTATCAAATTTTTTTTTTTAAATCCAAAACAATTTTTGTTTGAAAATTTGAATACACAATTCTATTTAATTTTTTGGGGACCTTTAGCAAAAAAAATGACCAAAATCTGTCGTACCGTTTTTGATAAAATCAAAAACAAACAAAAATGGTTTCTTGGGGGGTACTCTCAATAACCATTTTTCGTAAAATTTTTTTCAATCAGTACCTAGCTTTAACTAAATGAAATTTTTTGTATCTTTTATTTTTAATCTGTCGAACAGTTTTTGAGAAAAAAAAATATTTACAAAATTTCGAAAAAAAAATTCTTATGGCAGGTACAGTTATTTTTGGTCTTGAGAAAAAAAGGAAAAAAAATGTGTTGGGGAAAAAAATTAAAATGATATCTACCAAGTTTGAAGAAAATCTACCCAGTGTAGAAGAAGTAGTAGCTATAAGAAAGGTAAACAACAACACGGCCGCAGGATGTGACGGCTTACTATGACGGCTTACTAGCAGAGCTCTTGTAATACGGTGAAATTTTGGCAAAAAATAAAATTCTATGTCTATTTCGAATCTTGGGGAGGATCGAAACATTTACTTTTAAGGCATAACAATAATAGTAAATTGTATTGTGAAGGTATTTTGGGGCCCAATATCAATGTTGCGAAAAACGGACCAGCAGTTTTGGCACTTAGCGATACATAGGTAGGTAAAAATTCTAATCAGCCTACCTGATTATAGTTTAATGTCCCTATTTGTCTCACACCATGGTCTCACCAAATATGAACGAAATAATGTTGCTTTTCAGCTTCAACCACAATATGAAATTTGTTTAAATACAAACTTTAATTTCATGTCGTTTAAATTCACCGCTCATTAGCATACATACTTTATTGAACGCAGCCCAGGTTACTAGCAGACGGCTTACTAGCAGAGCTCTTGTAATACGGTGAAATTTTGGCAAAAAATAAAATTCTATATCTATTTCGAATCTTGGGGAGGATCGAAACATTTACTTTTAAGGCATAACAATAATAGTAAATTGTATTGTGAAGGTATTTTGGGGCCCAATATCAATGTTGCGAAAAACGGACCAGCAGTTTTGGCACTTAGCGATACATAGGTAGGTAAAAATTCTAATCAGCCTACCTGATTATAGTTTAATGTCCCTATTTGTCTCACACCATGGTCTCACCAAATATGAACGAAATAATGTTGCTTTTCAGCTTCAACCACAATATGAAATTTGTTTAAATACAAACTTTAATTTCATGTCGTTTAAATTCACCGCTCATTAGCATACATACTTTATTGAACGCAGCCCAGGTTTGAATAGTAATTCGGCTTCTAACAAATTCGATGCACTGTTCGTCTCTATCCAAAGGATTGTTCCGTGGCTGCACTATTCTCGTCGGACAACAGACGAAGGAAGGTATGTCCCGATTTTTTTTTGAGTTAAACAACTTGACTAACCTCGTTCTCGAGCCTTGCCGAGTTTCTAGCGTTGCAGGTCAATCCGCCAACAGTCTAGACTTTATAAATAAACTATAAGTATTTTATCACCTCCACGCTCATCATACCTATAGTTGTGTCAACAAGACCCAGTTAGAGAAAAAATTTTGGCATCAAACTCCGTCATGAAAAATGCTTGCATTTGGTATTCTCGTTGGATTAGTAACTCCTTTGTGAACGGCTCAATACAAGTAATATTGAACAGTTTTAAGGCTGATATTTATAAAATAAATGCTGGTGAGCCACAGGGCTCTGTTTTGTCTCCGACTCTATTTTTCATGTTCATCACTGATCTTTTGTCTGAAACTTCTAATCTATTAAATTGTTTTGCTGACGACAGTACTCCCAGCTTATCATATTCGTTTCCAGATTCACATCCTTGGATAGAATCAAAAAAAGTGATACAGCTTTAACAGAAACATTTGAACCTCTTGAGCACCACTGCAATGTTTCTAGTCATTCATTATTTCACCGTTATTCCTATAAAATGTTCTAGTAAAATAGCCATATGCATTCCGCCCTTAAATCAATTCAATCGTAATACCTCGCGCTTAAGGGAATGCTTATCAGATTACCCTTGAGCCCAACTTTGGACGTAATATTTAATTCAGAGATTCTTCCTTAAGCCGCACTACACGAATTTGGAATGCTTTGTCCGGATCAATATTTCCCTTCCATCGCGATATTCAGATATTCAAAACCAATGTGCATCGGAATCTCCTTTTAAGTACTTTCCGACTTTCCTAACGCTCCCGCTGTGTTCAAACATTTTAAGTTTGTAGTTTACGCAAAATCGAAAAAAAACGTCCACATGGCGTTGACAAGGAAATGTGTTGTCATGTGATGTCTTCAATCTATATCTGGTACAAATGAAATTGATCAAAATTTTGGCTACACACTCCGACCAGCAAGAATTAAAATAGGTCTAAAAGGGTTACAATAGAGAATTCTTTCATCTTATTTCAATGATTATTAAGATATTAGCCAAAAAAATACTATTAATTAAAAAAAGTGAAAAATACCTTCAGGTAAAACCTTCTATTTTCGTTTCCATTTCTTTCAATTCTACTAAACTATAATAATTACAATTTTTCCCCCATTACTTACGATTATTATTTCAGTCCCATCGCACATTCATCATCATGTTAGCAGATGCGAATTTTATTAGGATGCATCCGCTTAGAAATACCGTTATGATTCATTGATCAAAATAACTACCAGCAATATTTTAAAAAATTCCGACATGCACACGGCACATCATGTTCCCACATATCCTCTCGGTGCTAAGTATACACAATGACAAAATTCCACCGTCATGTGAAAGCGATGTTTGTGCAGCCCTGCGAGATTGCTGATTAGTTGTGTCGTCCAGAATCCCAACTTCTATGTTTTCAAATTCATCTGATATAAATCTACAAACCTATCCGATTGCTAAGTGATCGAAGCCTCCAAATGGCTTTCCCTCGCGCCAATATCAAGAGTCCAAGCACACGTTACTGGCCTGTGCCCCAAGAGAGTTTTTATTATCTTCGGCACGATGAGACGCCAGGCGCGTCATCACTTCTACCGACCCGACCGACACTGCATCAGGTTTCATCGGATATTTAGCGAGAGATCCTGAGGGATTTTGTAGGTTATCACGTGAAACTTTTAGCAATTTTATGCGATACCATTTTCATGTTTAGCTATATAGACCAGTAGCAATGAGCAGGAGCACCTGTGGCAATAGCGATACCCAATCAGCTCGGTTGACAGCAATTTCCCATCACCTCGCTCTGGGTCTTCCAATGCCAGTCAACTTCTTAGCATATTTTCATAATATGCTTCCGCCAGTGCCACAGGACAGCGTTGATGTGAACCACGATAAGAATCTTGTCTGATTTCTTGTTTGCAGGATGGCGGTGCGGCATCAGCAAGGCCTATCGCATGCCCATCGTGTCCACTTGCTTGTGAATCGCAAACATAAAGATAAGGCCACTATCGACGACCGACAACGATGCGACGTATTGCTAAAGTGTCACTTGGCAATAGCAAGATGGGTCCTTGAATGTAATTACGGAAGTCCATTGAAATGGTTGGTCAGAATGTTCCCCACGACCCGTTCCTGTTGCTACAAGCAACATTTTTACATTTGGTTCAAAGCATTTGTTTTTTTGACATCTAAATGAGCTGATCGCATGCCAAATGTCCCAATCGGAAATTTATGAGCTCAATGGACGTTTTCCACTTTGTGGACAATTTCTCTTTTTTATTTTTTTTTTTTTTTTTGTTGGTTAGGGAACCTACTTGTGGAGAAGAAATAATGTTCGCTAAAAGGTTTTTGCAAAGTTATTGCCAGCAGTTATGTTATTGAATCCATAAACAGGACGACGAATAAAGACTTTGGGTATACCTAACCTATGCACTGAGTGGACATAGATTCAGGTTTTAGAGTCAAGTAATACATTTCAGAAACTACAAATATCTAGATTTCACCATGTAAGTTCAAATGGAATGTTATGATGGAATTCGAGAAATTTAAAGTTGGCTTTGGTTTTTCCCAGGGTTATTGAACTGACTGTATAGCGTTGTTGACTTATGGTTTGGGTTCTTTTCTCTTGGTAGACATAGGCTAGGTTTAAACACCACTAGAGTCACAGTTTTTTTTAAATTTTATCACTAACAGATCACCAACCACAGAGAAAAAGTAAACACCCCTATTATGATTGTCAACTATCAATTTGATAGTTGATAAATTTTCAATTCAATGTTTAAAAACCCAACTGATTAAAGTTTTGATCATTGAGAATGATTCAGACCATTGCGAAACACAAGCAAATTGAAAAATTTAAAAGAAAAATTGATTAGTTTTTTAATAAATTGAGTTTTGTAACCCAATTTTCAAGGTTTATCAACTATCAATTTGATAATTGACAATCGTAATAGGTGTGAAAGTTTTGGAGACAAGCTAGAGGTTACAATAAAGTTTTCAGTACTGTTTCGATTGGGAAATTTAATTTTGCTCTACATTGGGAAGTCTTATCATGTTTTTTTCCTCACAGGTGGTTGAATGTCCAATTCCAGAAAATCAACAACAATAACTATTTCGACTTCTATTACCCTTATGTGACACTAAATAATTGTGATTTTGAAGATGCGATTAAAGCTTTAGTTTTAAATATCTACACTTATTTAGTCTCAGAGTCTTGGTTCGTAGAATTTCTTTCAAGTGCAAACAGCTCCTCTAAATCTTAAATTCTTTAAATAGAAGTGTGATGCTTGTCACTGATATTACCGATTATGGAAATGTCATTCATTTGATATTGATGAAACCCTAGCTTAACTTCTTCTTTCAGCTAAATAGCTTTTACTTGTTTTTATTTGATGGTGGAACTAATGAAGCTGGCTTGGTTCGTTTGGTTCCATTCGGATTTTAACCATAAGAGCTTCTCGGAGCTAGTTTTAAAATCGCTTTATCATTTATATTTATATTTTCCTACAGTTGAATGACCGCATATTCGACATCGCCAAAGAGATAGCTAATTGCTTAGCTTTTCTTCTGGATTTCTTCCTTTTCCTTTTATATGGAAGAAAGGCTCTGTGTTCCTCTCTTATTATCTCTTAAATCTTTTTTACTTTTCTCTATCGAAATTGCATTTCAAGTAAGTCAAGTAAGCGGCACTACACCCTTTTTACATAAATAAAATAAACTCAGGCGATTTTTTACCCCTTTTTAACTAAAATACTAATAAAGATAAATTATAAGAATTTGCTAATCATATATAGGCGCACAACCAAATTGAGCTCCTTAGGATTAGTGGTTTCTGAGATATAGGACTTCAAAAATCGGTAAAACAGGTAACGTCCCGACACCGTAGAACCCTGTAATTTGGCACGGCGACGGTAGGTCTTGTGGTGCATACAGAGGACAAAATTTTGGAATTTTCCATTCAGTAGGCGTGACATCCACCCAGTTTCTCAAAAATTCTTAATAGTTACTCCTACATATTTGGAGCACTTACAATTTTTGTAAAATGATGAAAATTGGTAGAGGTGGGACTTCTACGTTGTTCATTGTCTTTTTTATATTAAAAAGGGTTTTTCAATAAAGGCGGATAGATGTTTAAATGGAATGAAATAAAATGTGTGTGAGGTATTAGCATTTTTTTTTAATTTTAAAGATTCATGTATGACAATATTATATGGAATATGAAATCGTTCAAATACCTGCTTCGACTTTCTAAGGTGTCGCAAACCAAGTGGTCCAATTTTCAATTACTCTTCCGCATAGATTCGTCTGAATTTGAGTGATATCTTCTGCACTGTGAAGATTTGACTACCTCTGGTTCTGTTGTATATACTTTCAAGGATTGCGTCGATGTTCTCGTTCGATCTTTGGTTCCTTTGACTAACGAATCTTGGCTGATTGATTGCCGAGTCGGTCGTCTCATATTTGGCCATTAAACATTGAAGAATGGACTGTGAAGCAACACGCGCAACGTTTTGACTCACGAGCACTTACGAGTATTTTAGGTTTATCATTTGACACACTGTTCAATCGTGTAACTTAAAATGGTGATTTGGCATCAGTAACTGAATAATAAACAACAGATGTCGCCAAAACAACATGGCCGGTAAAATCTACCTGCGCCAATTGCCAATTGTAAGACCTTTTATAATAACTCCAAATAATAATAGAAAATTCTTAATTGGGTTATAAATGGATCGGATGATATCCATATCAGTATCATATGGAATATAATCCTCTTTCGTTGATAGTCGGGAAAACTTCCTATAGTACTTGTAGTCCTTATTCCTGCATTCTTGGGCCTCTTCTGAAAGTGATCCAACTGGCAAGGATGCACTTTCTATTACTTCTGCTCCGTGTAGTAAAATTTTGTGAACAGTTGCAGGCATGTGATACCAATGGTATAACGATATCGCGAACTTAGCTGTCCCTTCACTATATGTCTTAAATTTTTGTGTATCGCTTACAAAATTGCTGCACATCTTCGTGAAGTATTGCCATCATTCGTCGTTTCAGTTTCTTGCTTTACAACGTCAACTTTTATTCCAACCTTTGATATGAATTCTGCTTGAATTAGTTTTTTTTCCTCTTCCTTGATAGCACGAGTAGTCTCATTAGTTCTCCACACTTTAAAGCTTAAGTTATATCCCAGGTGCAATATGTACTCCATAAATCGAATCCGTGCATGCAGTGATGACATTCCTATAAGAAGAGCTTCTTCATTCATAAGTCATTCATCTCTGAAGGCTTAGCTTGTTTTCCCCAGTGGTTGATGTAATTTCAATCGAACAATCGATGTCATGAAAAGATGAGAATCCAATGCTTCTTGGTTGCCAGTATGCCAGACGAACCATCACAACCAAACTGTGTGTGAAGTTCCAAAGTTCGATCTTTTAACTGTTCCAGTTCACCACTAGGAATTGTTTTCAAAATTCGTCTAGCAGTGTGATCCAGCAAATCTTGCAGCCTTACTCTAGCAGATGTCTCGTTAACTTCTATGCTCTCAAGATTACAAGCAAAATTTTTTGGCCTCAACAATATCCTTGAAGTTTGGGAAAATATTATGTCCAATTTCTTTTGTGACTCTTCTTAGTACTTCATTTGTTTTACAAACAGTTATTAAAATGCTAATTTTCTTGAAAAAAAAAAGTTAATGCAAGAAATTGCATACATTTTGCAACTTAAAGATAGGGTGACTTTAAAGCGCTGTATCTCGCATATTCCTTTTGATATAAATGGTGCCGTCAAATAAGGCCAAATTGGTCTTATTTCACTTTTTGAAAGCGTAATAAGAGCAACTGAATGTGGTGCCGTAACATTAGGTCATTGACATAAGACCAAATTTGATTACTTGGCCTTATGTCACAAAAGCGACATTAGACCAAATTTTAAGAGTTGGCCTTAAGTCACTTTTGCCAAGTTACATTAGGCCAATTTGGCCCTATGTCACTTTTAACTGTTGTATCTGGGCAGAAGTAAGTATTTGAAAAAACTACAAAAAAAATAAACGTTTAAGTGTAAATTTGTATTTATAAGTATTATTTATTCGTATAATACATAATTGTTTATCGGGGGCCGACGTTCTGGGTTTTCTTGGGCAACAGTACCTTGGTAGTTGAGTGAGCGGGTGTAAGCCCTGAAAAGGGAGTTAAAATCCTGAAAACCCGCGAAGCGGGCCACCCAAGGTACTTTTGCCCAAGAAAACAAAGAACGTCGGCCCCCGATAAACAATTATGTATTATACGAATCTAACCGAAAAAAACTACTTTTTTTATTTTTAACGAAACATTTTATGCTTGGCCTTAAGTCACTAACAGATTTGGCCTTATGTCACTTTGTAAAAGCGACATGAGGCCAAGTCCTAAAATTTGGCCTTGTGTCGCTCTTGTAAAGTGACATAAGGCCAATTTTTATTTATGAAATAAATATAAAAATGCAGTTCGGCCTTATTTCGCTTTGTCAAAGTACAATAAAACCAACTGTTGAATGTGAAATAAGACCAATTTGGCCTTACTTCACTTTGTAAGACCAACTGCTGAAAATTGGCCTAATTTCGCTTTATAAAAGTGCAATAAATAAAACTAATCAAATATTCCAAATTTCATTTTTAGCCTGTAGCAACTGTAGCAACGGTTTTCCTCAGCAACAGTACATAACTGCGTTAGTTGTTTACTTCAATTCATGTAAAATACAGTTTTCTGTCTCGTTTAGCAAAAAAAAAAGGAAAAAACCCCAGAAATTGGATTTCTGCTGTTTTTCCAAACTTTTTTTTGGAAAAAAATTCTCGAAATTCTGGAAAGATTAATAAAAAAAAGTCTAGGCTGTTTTCCTAGAAAAAAGGGCCAGAATCTGTATGAACGAAATTTTGGCACATGATACAAGATACGTTTTACGATCCAGGGGTGGAATCGCGTAAGGCGAGAGCTGATTGTCACTGTTTTGATAGTCAATCTTGATTATAATCTTTCCATTGTTATGCGTAAAGTGATCGCTAAAAATATACTGTAATATTTTTGCTAGGTTCGTTAAATAAAACTTATTACTGTTTCTAATATTTCTTCTTTATTTACACTTTTCGAATCAAAACAATAAATCTCAATTTATAATCAACTCTAATACTTTTATTCCAACTTAAATCCACTTTTTTAATTACACTTTCCACAATCCAATAGTTCAGCTTTGCACACTTTCATAATCGAAAATAAACTGTGTCCCGCTCACCGTGAACACTCCCTTTTATACTCAAACCAGTTGTTCTAGAAGGTTCTTGTCCAGAAGGGGAAATTCTTATGGGGGTAGAATGTTCTAGTACTTTGGAATTAGGGGAAATTTAGATGCGATGGAAAAGAGCTTTTTGTTTTGTTCCCTCACAAAGCAGATATGTAATTCCCAACAGATGGCGCTGTAGGAGTATAAAGCTCTGTTCACAACATTGCCCCCTTCTTAAGATTGTTCGTCCCGAACAACTCTATCACCAGCTTCGGCACTGTATCGGTGCAGTCGATCGCTATGCACAACTTTTAGCTTTCCTCTTAACCCTCTTTGAATTCGGTAAACGACATCATTGATTTTCGTGACGACAGTATAAGGGCCTTCCCAGTTTTGTTGAAGCTTCGGCGACAATCCCTTTTGACGATGTGGATTATACAGCCATACACGATCTCCTACTTGGAATCCTGTCGTGTTTGCTCTTGTGTCGTACCTTGTCTTCATTCGATCGCTGTAAGTGCTCATTCTAGTCCTGGTCCTTTCGTGGATGCCGATTAGCCTCTCTTTTAGGTCACTCACGTAATCCCCTGTTTCCTGAGACTCTTGTGGTGGGTGTCCAAACCTTATCTCACTAGGCAGGCGTATGCTTTTTCCGAACAGGATTTCAGATGGTGTTTGTCCTGTTGAGCTATGTACTGCACTTCGATAGGCCATCAAAAATAGTGGTATGTGCCTATCCCAGTTTCTTTGGTTGTCGTCTACGACCTTAGTGAGGTGCTCTTTTAACGTCCTGTTGAATCTCTCGACCATTCCATCAGATTGCGGGTGAAGTGGTGTGGTTCTCGTTTTCTTAATGCCAAGGAACGCGCAGACCTCTTGGAATATGTTCGACTCGAAGTTCCTTCCTTGGTCGGAATGAAGTTCCATAGGCACACCAAACCTGCTTACCCAGTTAGACACAATCTGGTCGGCCACGGTCTTGGCTTCTTGGTTCGGAATAGCGTATGCCTCAGGCCATTTGCTGAAGTAATCCATTACCACCAGAATGTATTTGTTTCCAGCATTCGTTTCCGGAAATGGGCCAGCCACATCAACAGCAATCCTTTCAAACGGTGAGCCGACATTATATTGCATCATTTTTCCTTGCAGTTTTCTACCAGGTCCTTTGGTTGCAGCACAAGCGTCACAATTTCGGCACCACTTTTCAACGTCGTCTCTTGCATGCAACCAGTAGAATCGTTGTCTCACTTTTTCTAACGTCTTGTTGACTCCCAAATGGCCTCCTGAAGGTCCATCATGCATCTCTCGAAGAACCTCTTTGATTTTCGATTGAGGTAACACAAGCTGCATCACATAGGATTTACCATCAGCGGACTCCCATTTTCGCCGAAGAACACCTTCTTGCACATGAAGTGAGTCCCATTGTGCCCAATAGGCCTTTAAAACTGGACTCCTATCGGAAATGTCATTCCATGCGGGTTTTTCTTCATGTTCCTTCCATGCGAGAAGAGGTTCAATGTCGGGGTCTTCTTGTTGAGCAGATCTTATTTCTTCATTGCTCCATCCACAAATGGGGTCAGCCCTTATTCGCAGAATGTTGATGGATTCCTTTTCTTCTTGTCGCCTGCAATGCTTGCAATCTATTTTACAAGGTCTTCGGGATAGTGCGTCAGCATTTGAGTGCAGCTTTCCCCTTCGGTGTTGAATTTCGTAATCGTAAGTCTGCAGTCTTTCTATCCACCTTGCGACTTGTCCTTCTGGGTTCTTGAAGTTCAACAACCAGTTAAGAGCACCATGATCGGTTCGTAGAAGAAACTTCTGTCCATAGATGTATTTATGGAAGTGTTTCGTTGCCAAGATGAGTGCCAAGAGTTCTCTTCTGGTCACACAGTAGTTTCTTTCGGTCTTTGACAGTACTTTGCTGAAATAGGCGACAACCTTTTCTTCGCCATTGTGCACTTGTGACAGAACAGCGCCGACTCCTACGTTGCTTGCATCAGCATCAATGATAAAAGGCTTGCCTGGAGTCGGATAGATCAGCACTGGAGCATTGCATAGACGGTATTTCAGTTCTTGGAAGGCTTTTTCACACTCACCTGACCATTTAAACTGCTTGTTCTTTTCCGTAAGCTGATGCAAACTCTTCGCAATTCCGGCAAAGTTCTTAACAAAACGTCTGTAATAAGTAGCAAGACCAAGAAAACTTCGTAGTTGATGTTTGTCCTGTGGTGTTGGCCAATTTTTGACGGTGTCAACTTTTTCAGGATCAGTCTTGACTCCTTGGGACGAGATGATATGTCCCAAATACTTTACTTCAGTCTGGAACAGTGCACATTTTTCTGGGTTCAGTTTAAGGTTAGCCTCTCGAAGTCTCTGGAACACACCCTTTAGGTTCTTACAGTGTTGGTCGTATGTCTTTCCATAAACGATAACATCATCCAAGTAGACAAGACAAGTTTTCCACGTCAGACCTTGAAGGACACACTCCATCAAACGCTCAAATGTTGCCGGAGCGTTGCAAAGACCAAATGGCATCACGTTGAACTGCCACAGCCCATTACCTGTGGAGAACGCTGTCTTTTCTCGATCTTCAGGGTGAATTTCAACTTGCCAATATCCACTTTTCAAGTCCAGTGTTGAAAACCAGTGTGCTCCTTCCATCGCGTCTAAGGTGTCACTAATTCTTGGCAGGGGGTAGCTGTCTTTCTTGGTTACGTCATTCAACCTTCGGTAGTCAACACAAAACCGTGTACTTCCGTCCTTCTTTTTGACTAGGACCACTGGTGACGCCCAAGGACTTTTGGAGTTCTCAATCAAACCATCCTTCTTCATGGTGGTAATCATTTCCTCAGCTTCACCTTGTTTGGCCAGTGGCAGACGTCTTGCGGGCTGACGAATGGGCCTTGCATCTCCTGTATTTATTCGATGCTGCACCATTTGTGTCCTTCCATATTTTCCGTTTGGTGAAGCGAAAATGTCAGCATACTCGTTCAGAAGGCTTTCTGCCGTTTTAACCTGACGTTGGTCTAGGTTAGATGAATTAAGTATCTTTGCCTTGATGCTATTGAGCTCCTCAGGGTTTAATATCGTTCTCGGTGTTTCAGCGTCAATTCGTGTTATGGCTGCGACAGATTCGCACTTACCGATAACTTCTCCTTTCACTAACTTCACATCGTACGGTTTGGTGTTGAGTATCCGTACGGGGACCATATTGTTCTTCGGAGCCACAAGTGTCTTCCCAATGATGACGTTTTGGGAAGAACAATCTGGGCCTGGTTCCACCATTAGGTATCGATGGCGTCCACACTCACCTTCTACTTTTGTCCAAACGAATACCTCAGAAGAAGTAGGAATAATCACGTCTTCTTTGATGACAGTCCTTAGAGTTGTTGTTCCTTCGTGCCCATAGATCATTGGAATCTCTGTATTCTGGTATTTGAGTACCTGGTTGCCAATATCCAAAATTACTCGATGTTCTTTCATGAAGTCCATGCCTATGATGCATTCGTCACATATATCTGCCACCAAAAATTTGTGTGAGAATTCTAGATCTGCAATTCGAATTCTAAGTCGGACTTCACCATAAACCCTAGCTGCTTCTCCTGTGGCAGTTCTCAGACGGTAGCTATTGGTGTTGTGTAGCCAATTCAGGTGCACTAGGTCTTGACGCACAATGGAGGCGGTGGCACCGGTGTCGATGGTGACCACACGTTTGTTGCCATTTAAAGTTGCCTCGACAGTCAGACTTTTATTGTCTCGTTTAGTCTGGGAGACCTGGATGGTGTTTCTGGGGCCATCGATACCAGAAATCAGCTTCCGCCCCTCGAAGTTAGTTCTTACTTGTTGGGAAACTGTTCGGGAAGTAACACTGGTGTTATTGTTACCTTGTTCTGGGTTTGAAACTCCGTGTCCACAATGTTGACAAGCTCTTCTTGGTGGTAATCGACATTGACGCTGTAAATGTCCAGTCTTATTGCAATTCCAGCACTTTGCAAGTCCGTTTCGTTGGTTCCTTTGGACATCAGTTCTTTGGCATGAGCATTCTTCGACGATGGCTTCTCTAAGTCGATGTACTCCGTGAGAAGCTTGCTCAGCTGCTTCCATTGTCAAGGCAAATGCTAATGTTTCAGAAAGCGTTCGTTTTCCAGCAGTTCGCACGGCCCTTTGAAGATGTATATCAGAAATGGCGCGAACAAATGCCTCAACTGCGAACTGGTTACAAATTTCCTCTCCAACATCTGGGTATGCAAGATGAACAAGCCTTTCAATGTCCGCTTGCAGTTGTTGTAGAGTTTCGCCCCTCTTCTGAACTCTGGAATTGAGTTGCACTTTGAAGACTTCTTTCATGTGGCTGTTACCAAAGCGTTTGTCTATAGCCAAAACCAAGGAATTGAAGTCGCCGCTCTTATCTGCTGGTATGGTTTGCAACAACTCAGCAGCTGCTCCTCTAAGAGCAAGAGTTAAGGCTATATACTTGTCAGCCTCATCCCAGCCATTTGTTGTGGAAGCTGCCTCGAATTGCTTCTTGTATATAGACCAAGAAGTCTGTCCATCAAAGGTTGGAGGTTTCATCTCTTTTTTTCTCAAAGTTTCCCCAGAACTTTCCCGAATCTTTATATTTCGAATGCGATCTAGCTCTTTTGAAAGCGTCTCCATTTTGTTGTCGACTTGATTCTCTAATAATGAAACACGTTCGGCTTGATTCTCCAACAATGAAACACGTTCATCAAGTGCAGATACATTCTTTTCGATGTTAACAAGCTTGCCTTCTAGCATGTTTCTCTGTTCTTCGAGAAGGTCTTTTTGTTCACTATGCTGTTTCTCCAGGCGTTCGAGAACATTCTTCTGTTGCTCTTCGAAACGTTCGAGAACATTCTTTTGTACATTCTCCTGTTCTTTCTTTTGTTCATTTCGTTGCTCTTCGAGACGCTCAAGCAGAAGACTAAACATATTTGAAACATCTACATTTTTACTTACGTCTGCTTCCTCAGAGTCAGCTTCAAAGACGAAAATGTCCGGGTCTTCATTTTGTTGTTTCAAATATTCCGCCAAACGCAGAACAAGCTCATTTTTCGATCCTGCTCTAGAAAGTTCTCGCTTGCCTAATTCACTTTTCAGCTCATTACAGTTGAGCTCTTTCAGTAACTTGCTCATTTTTTTTTTTTTCCGTACACTTCACTGCACAATAAGTTTTATTCCACTTTTCTGACACCAATGTAATATTTTTGCTAGGTTCGTTAAATAAAACTTATTACTGTTTCTAATATTTCTTCTTTATTTACACTTTTCGAATCAAAACAATAAATCTCAATTTATAATCAACTCTAATACTTTTATTCCAACTTAAATCCACTTTTTTAATTACACTTTCCACAATCCAATAGTTCAGCTTTGCACACTTTCATAATCGAAAATAAACTGTGTCCCGCTCACCGTGAACACTCCCTTTTATACTCAAACCAGTTGTTCTAGAAGGTTCTTGTCCAGAAGGGGAAATTCTTATGGGGGTAGAATGTTCTAGTACTTTGGAATTAGGGGAAATTTAGATGCGATGGAAAAGAGCTTTTTGTTTTGTTCCCTCACAAAGCAGATATGTAATTCCCAACAGATGGCGCTGTAGGAGTATAAAGCTCTGTTCACAACAATACGATTGCTTGGCAACACTTACCTAAGTTTGGGAAAATTGGTGAAAATTTCGATCAGCTTTTGCGTTTTATTCCTGATGGTAAATCAAGCAGCCGCAAAACATACATAAACTTTTTGTTAATAGAATTTTTTTCCAAAAATCTAAAATATATAATTTATATATTGCAAATAAAAATAATGAATTTTCATAGAAAATAATAATAATTAATTTGGAAAGTATTTTGGTTACATCTACAAGGATCTAGTCATGAACAATGTTTAAATTTTCAGGACCATCGTCTGATGTTTCAGTTTTTTTTCGGAGCTTGGTATCTTACAGTTTCCAGAATTAGTTGATGTTAGTGGTTCGTTACAGAAGTGGTTTTGGTACGATATCCCGCTTTTTAGAGCCCGTTTTTTTTTAATTTCGTCTCTTATAATCCCATTTTGTGTAATCCCGTTTTGTATGATCCTGCTTTTACAATCAAAACTGCTTTTGCAATCAAAACTACATAGTTGTTTTATTCAAAAAAAAAATCAAGTGGTTTTGATTTCTCAAGCGGGACTTAAGAAATTTAAAACAAATTAAGGATATGAGTTTTCACGGTGCTTTTAACTTGTTTATTAAAGGTGGAAAATGTATACAATGGTTAAATATAAGTTGGTGTTGTAAAATACGGGATAAGCGGGATACTACTGGGTTTTAAAAAGAGATATTATAATACATCGCGATTTTTGAAGAAAAGATTTACAAAAAAAAAAACTGATAGAGAAAGCTCTTCGCAGAATCTCACGACTGAAACAACACCTGGATTCTCGATATTTTAAATATAAAAAATACAAACAACCAACTTCTAGTTTTAAAATCGGAATGCATGCTCTAAAAAAAGCAACCAAGTCAAAGAACAGGGAATAGTATGTTATTCGAGCAGCATTTCCAGCAGCACCTAATGGGCATCACAATAAAGCAAGTTGTAGGAAAAAGGAAAGTTTTTTGAACACCCACTTAAGGAGAAAGAGACTTAGATGTTAAAAAACTTAAGATCAAAACTTTTTCTGGTTCTGATGGCTTACCAGATCGAAGGAGATTTGTTCATGTGGTGCATGCATGAATTCGTAGTATACTCGTAGATGGAAGAAAACATACTTGAGAACTGGATTATCAGCTCCAAACTGTACTACTTTGTACTATTTTGTAAACGTCTTACAGTACATGGCAAAGACCAAATCTTCACATAATGAGCAAGCCCTAAAAAAAAACTAATGAAAACTATGAAAGCATTTAACTTCAGGAACTCTATTTGAGTTCTGATTCATTTATGTCTCGTGATATTAGAAAATACGCGGTGCAACAATTATTCCAAACCAAAGTTTTGGCGAAGATGTCTGAACCTCAAATACATAATAGCAGATTCAAGATCGCTTGGTCTGGCTGAGGAAGAAAAATTGACAGTTCTTAGACTAAGACGATTTGCGGGTTAAGTAAGTTTATGTGACAGAAAGATCTGTCTCTCAAATAAAATTGAATTAAGGCCACTCGACAGTTCCAGAAGGCAGGGGACTTAAATTTAAAGTTCAATGAAATCACACATTATATGGCAGTTTATTCGACTTAAATGTTGTAGCTTCACAATCAGAAACTGGGCTTAATATGTTGATCTACTTTCAGATTATATAACTTACAACCTGTTTTCTCTTAATCAGGGAACAATATCATTATCATTTAATTCGAGCGATACCAACATTAAAAGCTCACAATAATTAGCAATTAAAATACTACAAATACCAATTGTTCCATTTATCGCATTTGTTTCACATCTTGTTACATAGTATTTATTTTTGTTTAGATTTCCAGTTCTTTCTCTTCGAAATAATTACCACGAAGTAAATTAAAACATATTTCTACAGGAAAGCCGACAACAGCTCCAAAGCCAAGGATCACCGCAATAGCACAGCACGCAAATTGTTATATAAATGAACAATCCACTGCAAGGTTCTCTATAGCACGTATTTTCTGTTCTGGCATGGACTTCTTATCCCACATTAAATGCCAATCCCCATCAACCACACGTAGTTCGTGCGCTTCTTACTCTTATCATGCAATAAGATTAAGCGATGTTGATTCTTCTTCCGATCCTATCGCGGTGTTGCGGTTGCCTGCCGAAAAAAATAAATATACCTACACCCAGTAGTCGATTCTTAAACTGCGATTATTACCACGCCGGCCGAGGCACCGTCGATCCAATCCTAGTCGAGAGTCGACCATAATATGCCATTTGGGAATCTTGAAGACGCATTTCCTAAGAATCGTGGATATTTATGCCCCACGATGGAACCACGAGAAGAAAAAGCCAGAAGCCAGGAAACCCAAATCGCACTATCTATGACCACACACTATCGTCCAAAGAATATGTGAAGATCAGTACGGGCGGAATTTACGATCTATCTGGAATCTAATTCGGGATTCTTCTTCGTATTTTTGTACTACCATTGCCAAATCCCGAATCCCGGTCCTGACCATTTTCCACAAGGGGTACTGAAAAAAAAACAGATTATTGAAATTAATTCTTCGCTAAGTATGTGAATTAGACTGTGGGCGGAGAGCCTCCGGTATCGTGCCCGTTCCTGTGCCGGTATCGTGGATCGGTTTGTTTATTGTATTGGCATGTAAGTACTTTATCGCTACGAAGGGTCAAAATGAATAATTCCAAGATAGGAGGTGATTTTATAATTAAATTCAATAAATATCCTACAGCGTACATCTAAACTCTAGGAATAGCTTTGGGCTGAGAAGACACTATCGTGTTACTGAGATATATGTTGGAGGAAGTTTTGAGCGAAGCGCCATGACTTCTGTGTGTTTTAAGTGAGAGGCGTGAATTCCGCACGCTCGTTTTTGTAACGTTATATGCTTGCGATATGTACGAGTAGTATTATGGATCCTGGCAGAGTTGTGCGATGGCATTAATCTGAGATAAAATTCTTCATGCGTATCCTCTTGCATCCTCAGCACATCCGACGGATACCATGGCTTCTTTGCCACAAGAGTGTGTGCCTTATCTGATTGGGATTTCTGTCATTTGTAAGGTTTTATGTCGGTTGGCATGTTTTCGAGGCATTTGTGGAAGTCAAACTTCGAATAGCGCACGCGGATAAATGTTGAACATTTATTTCATGCGATATGGCTTTACGGTAAAATGTCCATAAATAATTAATTAACTATTTGTGTATGTTTCTATTGGAAACACTCAAATTAAAGAAGCTTGTGGTACTTGCTATCTGATAACGGAGTGTGCGATGGAAATAAGTGTAAGACTTGTTACTGTTGTGGATTTACTTTTTCAGGAAGAATAGTTTAAGACTGGGTTAACACCTACTTAGCTTCATTTAAATAAGTTTTAGAGATCTGAGTAGATTGATAAGATCTGGGATGTAGCTCTTAGTCATTATGGACATCGATAGGGAATAAATGCTTGCAGTATTATGCGTTAATCCTTCTTAAAAGCCTGGCGAAAGTTAAAATCATTTTTTATCTCTCTTTTTACATGTGATCTTACTTTATTACTAAACAAGGCCATATAATAAAATGGACGACTAGGCTCGTGCCTTCTTGTTGTCTTTACTAAGCGTTGTAAGTTTAAAGAGATCAACTTACGGCCATCGATCGGTGCATATAGCATCAAGACTCAAGATTGTATGAACTTACTTAAGTTCTAACACTTGATATAGCACTGTGTTTTTTTTAACTAGATGGCCTTGTGGAGACTTATTGCCATTAGGTTTTAACAACACGATCCTCTAGACATTGGAACTCACCTTTGAAGAACTCGATAGACGAAGAATTATTCCTGGAGGTCAATATGCCATGTGTACAAATATTTGTAATTTTAGTAATCCGTTCCTCATATTACCATAGAAGTCGCAGAGAGCGAATATGTTGACAATGAATGCAAATTAACGTTCAAATTAAAAAAAAAATAAAAATGAGAAAAGTAGGGAAGTAGGGAAGATGGATTTCCATTTTCTTTAATTTTACGAACTTTAGGGATTATGAATACCTAAGGTTTGAACATAGTGCATGCGTTTAAAAAAGTTGGAGAGATAGCAAGGCATAATGTTTTGAATGTGTCTGAATATCGCAATGGGAGAAAATATTGAGCCAGGTTAAGTACTCAACATTCGTGTAGTGCTGCTAAAGTAAGAATCTCTGAACTTAACTTCGACACACAGTAAGTTAGGTTCAAGGGTACGCTGGTGGACATTCCTTGAAGTGGGAGTATCACGGTTGAATTGTTTTAAGGGATAAATGAAACTGGTTATTTCTCTAGAAGAGCAAAAAGTGAAGAAAGTTTTGGAATGAGTTTATCTGGGAGAAGTTGTTGCTCTGAAATGATTTGAGGGAATGATGTGGATTCGGAAGAGTTGCCCTGAGGTTTTTCTAGTATAGGGTGTTTTCTTAGAGGTCGAAAACTTTTAACTGGCAACACTATTTTCTGTGACAGCTGATTGAGGTTAGTTTGGTTTGGCAATTTATCATGAATAGACTCAAGCTCCTGAAGCAACGTTTACAAATTATTTAAATTTATTTTGAAAAGCATGGTTCAATTCGAGAAACACATCGGGCGTTACGTGCGTTTTTTTTTTTTGTGCTTATGAATGTCCAGAGTAATAATTTCGAGAATCTTTGGATCGTTTTGACTTGTCCTGGGATGATCTGTGCTGGAATGAGCTAGAAACGTGTGAGCTACGTTAACACCCTTTACAGCTAGTAATTTACAAAACTATAGTGGGTGTAATGGAAGTATAAAGAGATAATGAATAGTA
Source organism: Philhelius festivus (assembly GCA_963931855.1). Taxonomy (NCBI): domain Eukaryota; kingdom Metazoa; phylum Arthropoda; class Insecta; order Diptera; family Syrphidae; genus Philhelius; species Philhelius festivus. The sequence continues at coordinate 217,779,068 of OZ007555.1, forward strand.
ACATCAAACATAACATCGTTGAGTAATTGTTATGCTTGGATAGGTAAATTCATCATCGAAAATGTGACACTGTGATCTGTTCCCAAGCAAATACAAATTTTTTTAGATTAGCCGAGGGAAAAATGTCTTGAATTCAAAATCCGTTAAGGTCATCTACGACAGCATAGATGACAAGATAGTACTTCATAGAATGTTATAAGATTGATATTGACATAAATTTACGTCTTTAATGTATTCCGACAACAACATGGACGAGATATGTACTCTGTGACATCAACAAGAGGGACTTTCGACTACATAAATATTTGAACGAATTTTATATGGATCATTCATCCATATCAAGCAGGCTTCAATTCACTGAGTCCCCACAACATTTTTATTAATGGTGAAATCGTCTGGAAGAAGATGAAGAGTATTGGAGAAACGATCAAAGAAGTCCATATTGAATTTTAGTTCTACCTTCCTTCAACTGTTCTTCTAATAGCAATAAGCGATGTCGAAATATAAGAAAAAATAAGGGAGCGGTTGTTCAAATTAAGTCATCTTAATTCCAAGACATCAAGGGTGTCTTTTTCAACACCTCTCAAGAGGCCGTACGCAACCAGATGGATATGTTAAATGCTAGGCCCAAGGACAGGCGGAAGCAAACGCAGAACAAAATGTTCAGAAAATTATCACAACAAGAGGTTGTGGAGTCTGGTTGTGGACGAATTGCTAGAAAGTCTTACTTCTCAATGTAAAATATGCAATGAGCGAAACCATAAACCATAAAATCACTATAGCAGCCTAAGGGAAGTTTGAAGGGACTCTCTGTGATAATCCAAAGAGGCCTAACAATTACTAGATAATGGTGTATTTCCGAAGAAAATGGTGTTTTTCAACGCTACAACCATACCGAGAAACTACTTCTGCCAGATATGAAAAATTTAAGATGAACTGGTGAAGTAATCGATACTAAGAAGGAGATAAAACATCTAGGAATAAAGACGTCGAAATAATTGATGGAAAAGCCGCAAAAGCCCTTATGAAATGCAAGAGACTTGCAGGCATATCATAGGGTTACAAACTAAACATTTAGGGAGCAAGGCAGCATTCAAAGTATTAAACTCCTATGCCATTAGTTCTAAACGGCTAAACAACCTCGACAAGCATAATAATGTCATTGGTTACCGAGACACGTAGCTGTCATTCGTAATAAAGAGCCAGGCTCATTAGCTAAAAATGGAGCAACGACACCAATAACGGGTTCTGAGCCCTATTATGGAATAGCAGGGAATGTGATTTAAAATCGAAACGGTGGAGCAGGTGGAGCTACAACCAAGAACGTTGTATTTCTGACTGACTATGACTGAGAGAACACTCCCCAGTATTCTTGGCCTGATGACCCGTGCCACATGCTGACTTTGTGATGCTCACAATTAACCACCTGACCATATATTCGGTAGATATGATGCACTCGTACATCAAAGATATAAATATCTGCACGAGTGAACTTCAATCCCTGAAAATACTCCACAAACTTAAGTTTATCAAGCAACCAAGTCTGTAGGAAGAAATGAAGTATTAGCGAGCCAACTCTAGAGGGGGGCAAAATAGACTTTAAAATCGCAGTGCACTTAAACCCCAAACTATTCATTCATTCGTAATTCCAAAACAGAACTATAACGGTACAAAAGTATTGTCTTACTAATAATTGCATATGAATCAGAATTGTTCTCACTAGAAAACTCTTTAAAAAAAATGTTTCTTAAGCGAGTAAGAGAGATTATTAAAAGATTGTTGTTTGAGGCCCCTTTTGCGATCCAATTCTTAAATATTGAAAAAAAAATCAACCTGGAAAAATGCGATTAGCTAGTTACCTGAGTCAAATAAGTGAAGGCAAGTGGAGTATAGTATTGTGTCCAATGTAGACAAAAAACTCCGCGCAGAGAACTTTATCACCTATGAATCTATTACTTCGTTTTCACCAAGAGTTAATCCTGGATTTAAGTGGATCCATCATAAATCTTCTTCAAATCTCAAAGATTCAAAAATTTATTTCGTTGATCTAGTAGATAAGACATTACGTCCCGCTTCTGCGTTAACATCGTAACTACATTTTTCGGCAAATTAATTTTTTTATATAACAACACTGTCTAGGGCTCACAGAATAATAGAGCTAAGTATGAATGTTAAAATGATTCATCTAATCTATTTTACCGTTAATTCTTTTTAGTCGTAACTACTCTTATGTTGTTAAGTTTCGATAAGAGCCTCGTATGTACTTTGTGAGGTTTTAGTTTCTTCATTGTTAATCTTTTTTACATAGTTAACGACAAGTAAAAAGTACCGTTATTCAGATTTAGCTTTGAGGCAGATAATATTATTATTAATTATACTCTGTCCAACAAAAATTGTCAGTACAGGCCTTATGGGAGAGCTTTTTCTAAAGCAGTGGCGCCTGATGCACCCTCACTACAATGCGTTAGGAAAAATGCCACTAAAAAAAGAGCAAGCCACTGACTTTTCTTAAGGAATTGTTGTTGTAATTCTTTGCAAAAAGTTGTACAGCCCAACACGACCGTAGTATCCCACTGCTGATGAGATACTGTCAAGAATGTCAAGTGTCACTCAATACGATCATGCGGCATGCGCTCTTTATCTACATCAAAACAGAGTTACCATTATCATTCTCAATTGCAAGCAAGGAGCTTTTTCAGTGGTTTTTATTAAGGAGCTTTTGGGATTTGAAGCTTTTGAGAACACATTTTAAGAAGATGAGTATGTTGAGTGTTGTCGTATTGCTTTTAAACTTAAAAAAAAACGCGCCTATTATCTTACCGCTTGGTGTTATGGGAAAAGGTAAATTGAATATTGTTTTCAGTCGTTTTGAATCGGCAGACGGTAGCCCTACGCGTTTCTTACTCTCATTTGCGGAGATTTATAATGTAAACTACGGAATCCCTGTGAGAGCTTTAAAAGGCGACACACTTATGCATGGCAATGCAACCAGAATGAGAGACAAACGTCCTATCTTCCCTGTACTGACAATTTTTGTTGGACAGAGTATAGGTACCTTTAGAGTGAATTTAAGCTTTGTACGAGTATGGGGCGCAAGCTTTTTGAGCATCAGTCTTATATATATTGGTTTGGCTTAGTATCAAGGTTATAAATTTAATAAAAATATAAAACAAAAAACACAATATGGATCGGTAAGTAATATATGTAAATTAATCTCTTTTTTATTATATGAATACTCTTCAAAATGTTCTCATTATTGTGTTGAATTAAAAGTCTTAACAATGAATTTTAAACTTTAAGGCACTACCTGTTGGATGGCGAATTTAACAACAATAATAATATTACTGAACCAAGTATTTCTAAACCAGCAATTTTAAATAAACATGTTTTGGTGTTAGATGAAGCAACAGGTGAACTAAAGTTTATTGAATGTGAAATCGAAGACAATATTCCTACATTAGACTACGAACAGGGAGGCTTCATTCTTTATGATCAGACCGGACTTTTTATTGAAACAAACGATAGTCAAAATTCCATTATTTCTGATTTATCAAGCTGTTGTCAACCCTCATCAAAATCTTCCTCTGTTGATTCTAACAGGTCTAATCGCAGAAACCTTGAGCTAGATGAAAATTTCGGTCTTATTTCTAAAAAAAGAAGGAAGAAAGGACAGGGTAGACCGAAGAAGTGGTAGAAGAATATAGTCGCAAAAGCACGGCAAAAAGGAAAGCAATACTATAGTGTTAAAAAAGAAAAAGGAAAGAAAGTCGGGAAACAAAAAAGACAAAAACGTGTGCTCAAACCTCGTTGTGATTCCGCTAAGTGTAAAATGAGCAAGCATTTTAAATGTTATGAAATACCTGAATCGCAAAGAAAACAATTATTTGATTCTTTTTGAAAAAACACGTCTTGGAAAGACCGAAAAGTGATGATTGGAGCTCTTGTAGAAAAGCAGTCCATAGCTCGCCGTACAGGCGGTCATAATTCAAGACGTAATTTAACTTTAAAATATAAATTAAAAATTGAAAATATTGCTGTACCAGTCTGCAAAAAAATGTTTTTAAATACATTTAATTTGGGAGAATGGACGGTATGAAATTGGGTTTTAGAAACCAATGACCTTGGAATTCCTTTTCAAACAGAAAAGTCGAAAAAGAAAGAATCCGCTATTAACTTAAAAAAAAAAAAGGACATGTCAAAGATTTTTTAGCCAAAAAAAGATCAATATGATGTATGCTATAGTTTTAAGAACGGAAACGTTGACCAAGACATATGTATATCGACGGTTAACTATGAATACCTCATATGTCGCATTTTGTAAACTTTAAAGGGGACACAAAAAAACTGATTATAGTCTCAAAATTAAAACGCATAATAATAAAATTTTATACATAATTATCAGTTTTGAATATCTATGATGTGAAATAGTTTAAATTTTAAAAATTCAGCGAAGCAGATGGAAATTATTAACGAAACCATCAAAAAGTGAGTTTCACAAAAAATGTATTGTAATATTTTTACTAGGTTCGTTAAATAAAACTTATTACTGTTTCTAATATTTCTTCTTTATTTACACTTTTCAAATCAAAACAATAAATCTCAATTTATAATCAACTCTAATACTTTTATTCCAACTTAAATCCACTTCTTTAATTACACTTTCCACAATCCAATAGTTCAGCTTTGCACACTTTCATAATCGAAAATAAACTGTGTCCCGCTCACCGTGAACACTCCCTTCTATACTCAAACCAGTTGTTCTAGAAGGTTCTTGTCCAGAAGGGGAAATTCTTATGGGGGTAGAATGTTCTAGTACTTTGGAATTAGGGGAAATTTAGATGCGATGGAAAAGAGCTTTTTGTTTTGTTCCCTCACAAAGCAGATATGTAATTCCCAACAGATGGCGCTGTAGGAGTATAAAGCTCTGTTCGCAACATTGCCCCCTTCTTAAGATTGTTCGTCCCGAACAACTCTATCACCAGCTTCGGCACTGTATCGGTGCAGTCGATCGCTATGCACAACTTTTAGCTTTCCTCTTAACCCTCTTTGAATTCGGTAAACGACATCATTGATTTTCGTGACGACAGTATAAGGGCCTTCCCAGTTTTGTTGAAGCTTCGGCGACAATCCCTTTTGACGATGTGGATTATACAGCCATACACGATCTCCTACTTGGAATCCTGTCGTGTTTGCTCTTGTGTCGTACCTTGTCTTCATTCGATCGCTGTAAGTGCTCATTCTAGTCCTGGTCCTTTCGTGGATGCCGATTAGCCTCTCTTTTAGGTCACTCACGTAATCCCCTGTTTCCTGAGACTCTTGTGGTGGGTGTCCAAACCTATGATGCATTCGTCACATATATCTGCCACCAAAAATTTGTGTGAGAATTCTAGATCTGCAATTCGAATTCTAAGTCGGATTTCACCATAAACCCTAGCTGCTTCTCCTGTGGCAGTTCTTAGACGGTAACTATTGGTGTTGTGTAGCCAATTCAGGTGAACTAGGTCTTGACGCACAATGGAGGCTGTGGCACCGGTGTCGATGGTGACCACACGTTTGTTGCCATTTAAAGTTGCCTCGACAGTCAGACTTCTATTGTCTCGCTTAGTTTGAGAGACCTGGATGGTGTTTCTGGGGCCATCGATACCAGAAACCAGCTTCTGCCCCTCGAAGTTGGTTCTTACTCGTTTCCCTGTTGGGAAACTGTTCGGGAAGTAACACTGATGTTATTGTTACCTTGTTCTGGGTTTGAAACTCCGTGTCCACAATGTTGACAAGCTCTTCTTGGTGGTAACCGACATTGACGCTGTAAATGTCCAGTCTTATTGCAATTCCAGCACTTTGCAAGTCCGTTTCGTTGGTTCCTTTGGACATCAGTTCTTTGACATGAGCATTCTTCGACGACGGCTTCTCTAAGTCGATGTACTCCGTGAGAAGCTTGCTCAGCTGCTTCCATTGTCAAGGCAAACGCTAATGTTTCCGAAAGCGTTCGTTTTCCAGCAGTTCGTACGGCCCTTTGAAGATGTATGTCAGAGATGGCGCGAACAAATGCCTCAACTGCGAACTGGTTACAAATTTCCTCTCCAACATCTGGATATGCAAGATGAACAAGCCTTTCAATGTCCGCTTGCAGTTGTTGTAGAGTTTCGCCCCTCTTCTGAACTCTGGAATTGAGTTGCACTTTGAAGACTTCTTTCATGTGGCTGTTACCAAAGCGTTTGTCTATAGCCAAAACCAAGGAATTGAAGTCGCCGCTCTTATCTGCTGGTATGGTTTGCAACAACTCAGCAGCTGCTCCTCTAAGAGCAAGAGTTAAGGCTATATACTTGTCAGTCTCATCCCAGCCATTTGTTGTGGAAGCTGCCTCGAATTGCTTCTTGTATATAGACCAAGAAGTTTGTCCATCAAAGGTTGGAGGTTGCATCTCTTTTTTTCTCAAAGCTTTCCCAGAACTTTCCCGAATCTTTATGTTTCGAACACGGTCTAACTCTTTTGAAAACGTCTCCATTTTGTTGTCGACTAGCAATGAAACACGTTCATCTAACACTTTTGAAAACGTCTCCATTTTGTTGTCGACTTGATTCTCCAGCAATGAAACACGTCCATCAAGTGCAGATACATTATTCTCGATGTTAACAAGCTTGCCTTCTAGCATGTTTCTCTGCTCTTCGAGAAGGTCCTTTTGTTCGCTATGCTGTTTATCAAGGCGTTCGAGAATATTCTTTTGTTCATTTCGTTGCTCTTCGAGACGTTCGAGAACATTCTTTTGTTCATTCTTTTGTTCATTTCGTTGCTCTTCGAGACGTCCGAGAACATTCTTTTGTTCATTCTTCTGTTCATTTCGTTGCTCTTCGAGACGTTCGAGAACATTCTTTTGTTCATTTCGTTGCTCTTCGAGACGTTCGAGAACATTCTTTTGTTGCTGAAGCAGAAGACTAATCATATTTGAAACATCTACATTTTTACTTACGTCTGCTTCCTCAGCGTCAGTTTCAAAGACGAAGATGTCCGGGTCTTCATTTTGCTGTTTCAAATATTCGGCCAAACGCAGAACAAGCTCATTTTTCGATCCTGCTCTAGAAAGTTCTCGCTTGCCTAATTCACTTTTCAGCTCATTACAGTTGAGCTCTTTTAGTAACTTGCTCATTTTTTTATTTTACTATTTTTTTTTTTTCCACACTTCACTGCACAATAAGTTTTATTCCACTTTTCTGACACCAATGTAATATTTTTACTAGGTTCGTTAAATAAAACTTATTACTGTTTCTAATATTTCTTCTTTATTTACACTTTTCAAATCAAAACAATAAATCTCAATTTATAATCAACTCTAATACTTTTATTCCAACTTAAATCCACTTCTTTAATTACACTTTCCACAATCCAATAGTTCAGCTTTGCACACTTTCATAATCGAAAATAAACTGTGTCCCGCTCACCGTGAACACTCCCTTCTATACTCAAACCAGTTGTTCTAGAAGGTTCTTGTCCAGAAGGGGAAATTCTTATGGGGGTAGAATGTTCTAGTACTTTGGAATTAGGGGAAATTTAGATGCGATGGAAAAGAGCTTTTTGTTTTGTTCCCTCACAAAGCAGATATGTAATTCCCAACAGATGGCGCTGTAGGAGTATAAAGCTCTGTTCGCAACAGTATGTTAGGAGGTGTTCATACATAGTTAACCGTCGATATAGTGAACATGTCAGCAACAAAAATAAAGCAAGGTTGGAAAAATATAATGACTAAGAAAAAGCGTTAAAAATTGAAATAAATGCTTATACTTTGGACGTTCAAGCTGTCCAATCGGCACCTTTCATAGCTGCATCAGCTACAGCTACATACTTTAAGCAAAAGCTCGCTGTGCATCAGTTTACTTTTTTCAATTTGTAAACATCAGAAGTTCATTGCTACGTATGGCACGAAGGAGAAGGTGGAATGGATTCTAATGTTTTTGCTTCATGTGTTTTTCATGTTTTGGAAAATGTTTGTGATCTTAGTGTTCCAACAGTCCTGTTTAGCGATGGATGTAGCGCACAAAATCAAAACGTCAACTTAGCTAATCTTCTAAAATTCGTGGCGATAAAACATAATACGACGATTTATCAAAAGTATTTGCTGTTGGACATACCCAGATGGAATGTGATTCTATCCATTCAACCATCTAAAGAAAAAAGAAGTCAAAAGAAATGTACGTTCCAGCTGAATTTGTTAGGATCATAACAGAGGCAAGAAGATTCCCCGAACCCTATAAAGTGACGTACTTAGACTATACTTTTTTTAAAAACTTTTACAAAATTTGTTACTATAAATCCATTAGACCAGGCTTTAAAACGGGTGATCCCCAGGTAACAGATCTTAAATGCATAAGATATGATTCCACGGGTATGTATTATAAACTTGATTTCGACAATGATTGGATATTATCTCCGCAAAGGAAATCGAAAATAGATATTTCAAAAACTATTTTAAAATCACTTTATGAAAATTCCATATCTTTGCCGTTAAAAAAATATAATGACTTACAAAGTTTAAAGAAACTACTTCCAAAAGATTATCAAGGCTTTTATGATAACCTTAAATTTAATTCTAATAAAGAATAGAAAGATTTTAAGATTTAATTTTGTTCCCTTTTTTATGAATAAAATCTGTTACTTTTATTGAATATATTTTTTAGTTCATAAGTTACTTGTAAATACATGCTTATAAATTATGTACATAAATAACATACATATGTATTTAAATAACATATCCTTTGAGTTGTATGGTGATATTTAATTTAACAAACCATTTCATCAAACATTGAATTCGCTTTTCAAATAATTTTAAAATTTAATATATTGTTGCGAACAGAGCTTTATACTCCTACAGCGCCATCTGTTGGGAATTACATATCTGCTTTGTGAGGGAACAAAACAAAAAGCTCTTTTCCATCGCATCTAAATTTCCCCTAATTCCAAAGTACTAGAACATTCTACCCCCATAAGAATTTCCCCTTCTGGACAAGAACCTTCTAGAACAACTGGTTTGAGTATAAAAGGGAGTGTTCACGGTGAGCGGAACACAGTTTATTTTCGATTATGAAAGTGTGCAAAGCTGAACTATTGGATTGTGGAAAGTGTAATTAAAAAGTGGATTTAAATTGGAATAAAAGTATTAGAGTTGATTATAAATTAAGATTTATTGTTTTGATTCGAAAAGTGTAAATAAAGAAGAAATTCTAAAAGGAGTAATAAGTTTTATTTACCGAACCTAGTAAAAATATTACATTGGTGTCAGAAAAGTGGAATAAAACTTATTGTGCAGTGAAAAAAAATAAATAATAAAAAAAAAAAAAAAAAAAAAAATGAGCAAGTTATTGAAAGAGCTCAACTGTAATGAGCTGAAAAGTGAATTAGGCAAGCGAGAACTTTCTAGAGCAGGATCGAAAAATGAGCTTGTTCTGCGTTTGGCCGAATATTTGAAACAGCAAAATGAAGACCCGGACATTTTCGTCTTTGAAGCTGACGCTGAGGAAGCAGACGTAAGTAAAAATGTAGATGTTTCAAATATGATTAGTCTTCTGCTTGAACGTTTCGAAGAGCAACGAAATGAACAAAAGAAAGAACAAAAGAATGTTCTCGAACGTCTCGAAGAGCAACGAAATGAACAAAAGAAAGAACAGGAGAATGTACAAAAGAATGTTCTCGAACGTTTCGAGGAGCAACAGAAGAATGTTCTCGAATGCCTGGAGAAACAGCATAACGAACAAAAAGACCTTCTCGAAGAGCAGAGAAACATGCTAGAAGGCAAGCTTATTAACATCGAGAAGAATGTATCTGCACTTGATGAACGTGTTTCATTGTTGGAGAATCAAGCCGAACGTGTTTCATTATTGGAGAATCACGTAGACAACAAAATGGAGACGTTTTCAAAAGAGCTAGATCGCATTCGAAATATAAAGATTCGGGAAAGTTCTGGAGAAACCTTGAGGAAAAAGGAGATGCAACCTCCAACCTTTGATGGACAAACTTCTTGGTCTATATACAAGAAGCAATTCGAGGCAGCCTCCACAACAAATGGCTGGGATGAGGCTGACAAGTATATAGCCTTAACTCTTGCTCTTAGAGGAGCAGCTGCTGAGTTGTTGCAAACCATACCAGCAGATAAGAGCGGCGACTTCAATTCCTTGGTTTTGGCTATAGACAAACGCTTTGGTAACAGCCACATGAAAGAAGTCTTCAAAGTGCAACTCAATTCCAGAGTTCAGAAGAGGGGCGAAACTCTACAACAACTGCAAGCGGACATTGAAAGGCTTGTTCATCTTGCATATCCAGATGTTGGAGAGGAAATCTGTAACCAGTTTTCCGTTGAGGCATTTGTTCGCGCCATTTCCGACATACATCTTCAAAGGGCCGTACGAACTGCTGGAAAACGTACTCTTTCGGAAACATTAGCGTTTGCCTTGACAATGGAAGCAGCTGAGCAAGCTTCTCACGGAGTACATCGACTTAGAGAAGCCATCGTCGAAGAATGCTCATGCCAAAGAACTGATGTCCAAAGGAACCAACGAAACGGACTTGCAAAGTGCTGGAATTGCAACAAGACCGGACATTTACAGCGTCAATGTCGATTACCACCAAGAAGAGCTTGTCAACATTGTGGACACGGAGTTTCAAGCCCAGAACAAGGTAACAATAACATCAGTGTTACTTCCCGAACAGTTTCCCAACAGGGAAACGAGTAAGAACCAACTTCGAGGGGCAGAAGCTGGTTTCTGGTATCGATGGCCCCAGAAACACCATCCAGGTCTCTCAAACTAAGCGAGGCAATAAAAGTCTGACTGTCGAGGCAACTTTAAATGGCAACAAACGTGTGGTCACCATCGACACCGGTGCCACAGCCTCCATTGTGCGTCAAGACTTAGTTCACCTAATTTGGCTACACAACACCAATAGTTACCGTCTAAGAACTGCCACAGGAGAAGCAGCTAGGGTTTATGGGGAAATCCGACTTAGAATTCGAATTGCAGATCTAGAATTCTCACACAAATTTTTGGTGGCAGATATATGTGACGAATGCATCATAGGCATGGACTTCATGAAAGAACATCGAGTAATTTTGGATATTGGCAACCAGGTACTCAAATACCAGAATACAGAGATTCCAATGATCTATGGGCACGAAGAAACAACAACTCTAAGGACTATCATCAAAGAAGACGTGATTATTCCTACTTCTTCTGAGGTATTCGTTTGGACAAAAGTAGAAGGTGAGTGTGGACGCCATCGATACCTAATGGTGGAACCAGGCCCAGATTGTTCTTCCCAAAACGTCATCATTGGGAAGACACTTGTGGCTCCGAAGAACAATATGGTCCCCGTACGGATACTCAACACCAAACCGTACGATGTGAAGTTAGTGAAAGGAGAAGTTATCGGTAAGTGCGAATCTGTCGCAGCCATAACACGAATTGACGCTGAAACACCGAGAACGACATTAAACCCTGAGGAGCTCAATAGCATCAAGGCAAAGATACTTAATTCATCTAACCTAGACCAACATCAGGTTAAAACGGCAGAAAGCCTTCTGAACGAGTATGCTGACATTTTCGCTTCACCAAACGGAAAATATGGAAGGACACAAATGGTGCAGCATCGAATAAATACAGGAGATGCAAGGCCCATTCGTCAGCCCGCAAGACGTCTGCCACTGGCCAAACAAGGTGAAGCTGAGGAAATGATTACCACCATGAAGAAGGATGGTTTGATTGAGAACTCCAAAAGTCCTTGGGCGTCACCAGTGGTCCTAGTCAAAAAGAAGGACGGAAGTACACGGTTTTGTGTTGACTACCGAAGGTTGAATGACGTAACCAAGAAAGACAGCTACCCCCTGCCAAGAATTAGTGACACCTTAGATGCGATGGAAGGAGCACACTGGTTTTCAACACTGGACTTGAAAAGTGGATATTGGCAAGTTGAAATTCACCCTGAAGATCGAGAAAAGACAGCGTTCTCCACAGGTAATGGGCTGTGGCAGTTCAACGTGATGCCATTTGGTCTTTGCAACGCTCTGGCAACATTTGAGCGTTTGATGGAGTGTGTCCTTCAAGGTCTGACGTGGAAAACTTGTCTTGTCTACTTGGATGATGTTATCGTTTATGGAAAGACATACGACCAACACTGTAAGAACCTAAAGGGTGTGTTCCAGAGACTTCGAGAGGCTAACCTTAAACTGAACCCAGAAAAATGTGCACTGTTCCAGACTGAAGTAAAGTATTTGGGACATATCATCTCGTCCCAAGGAGTCAAGACTGATCCTGAAAAAGTTGACACCGTCAAAAATTGGCCAACACCACAGGACAAACATCAACTACGAAGTTTTCTTGGTCTTGCTACTTATTACAGACGTTTTGTTAAGAACTTTGCCGGAATTGCGAAGAGTTTGCATCAGCTTACGGAAAAGAACAAGCAGTTTAAATGGTCAGGTGAGTGTGAAAAAGCCTTCCAAGAACTGAAATACCGTCTATGCAATGCTCCGGTGCTGATCTATCCGACTCCAGGCAAGCCTTTTATCATTGATGCTGATGCAAGCAACGTAGGAGTCGGCGCTGTTCTGTCACAAGTGCACAATGGCGAAGAAAAGGTTGTCGCCTATTTCAGCAAAGTACTGTCAAAGACCGAAAGAAACTACTGTGTGACCAGAAGAGAACTCTTGGCACTCATCTTGGCAACGAAACACTTCCATAAATACATCTATGGACAGAAGTTTCTTCTACGAACCGATCATGGTGCTCTTAACTGGTTGTTGAACTTCAAGAACCCAGAAGGACAAGTCGCAAGGTGGATAGAAAGACTGCAGACTTACGATTATGAAATCCAACACCGAAGGGGAAAGCTGCACTCAAATGCCGACGCGCTATCCCGAAGGCCTTGTAAAATAGACTGCAAGCATTGTAGGCGACAAGAAGAAAAGGAATCCATCAACATTCTGCGAATAAGGGCTGACCCCATTTGTGGATGGAGCAATGAGGAAATAAGATCTGCTCAACAAGAAGACCCCGACATTGAACCTCTTCTCGCATGGAAGGAACATGAAGAAAAACCCGCATGGAATGACATTTCCGATAGGAGTCCAGTTTTAAAGGCTTATTGGGCACAATGGGACTCACTTCATGTGCGAGAAGGTGTTCTTCGGCGTAAATGGGAGTCCGCTGATGGTAAATCCTATGTGATGCAGCTTGTGTTACCTCAATCAAAAATTAAAGAGGTTCTTCGAGAAATGCATGATGGACCTTCAGGAGGCCATTTGGGAGTCAACAAGACGTTAGAAAAAGTGAGACAACGATTCTACTGGTTGCATGCAAGAGACGACGTTGAAAAGTGGTGCCGAAATTGTGACGCTTGTGCTGCAACCAAAGGCCCTGGTAGAAAACTGCAAGGAAAAATGATGCAATATAATGTTGGCTCACCGTTTGAAAGGATTGCTGTTGATGTAGCTGGCCCATTTCCGGAAACGAATGATGGAAACAAATACATTCTGGTGGTAATGGATTACTTCAGCAAATGGCCTGAGGCATACGCTATCCCGAACCAAGAAGCCAAGACCGTGGCCGACCAGATTGTGTCTAACTGGGTAAGCAGGTTCGGTGTGCCTATGGAGCTCCATTCTGACCAAGGAAGGAACTTTGAGTCGAACATATTCCAAGAGGTGTGCGCGTTCCTTGGCATTAAGAAAACGAGAACCACACCACTTCACCCGCAATCTGATGGAATGGTCGAGAGATTCAACAGGACGTTAAAAGAGCACCTCACTAAGGTCGTAGGCGACAACCAAAGAAACTGGGATAGGCACATACCACTATTTTTGATGGCCTATCGAAGTGCAGTACATAGCTCAACAGGACAAACACCATCTGAAATCCTGTTCGGAAAAAGCATACGCCTGCCTAGTGAGATAAGGTTTGGACACCCACCACAAGAGTCTCAGGAAACAGGGGATTACGTGAGTGACCTAAAAGAGAGGCTAATCGGCATCCACGAAAGGACCAGGACTAGAATGAGCACTTACAGCGATCGAATGAAGACAAGGTACGACACAAGAGCAAACACGACCGGATTCCAAGTAGGAGATCGTGTATGGCTGTATAATCCACATCGTCAAAAGGGATTGTCGCCGAAGCTTCAACAAAACTGGGAAGGCCCTTATACTGTCGTCACGAAAATCAATGATGTCGTTTACCGAATTCAAAGAGGGTTAAGAGGAAAGCTAAAAGTTGTGCATAGCGATCGACTGCACCGATACAGTGCCGAAGCTGGTGATAGAGTTGTTCGGGACGAACAATCTTAAGAAGGGGGCAATGTTGCGAACAGAGCTTTATACTCCTACAGCGCCATCTGTTGGGAATTACATATCTGCTTTGTGAGGGAACAAAACAAAAAGCTCTTTTCCATCGCATCTAAATTTCCCCTAATTCCAAAGTACTAGAACATTCTACCCCCATAAGAATTTCCCCTTCTGGACAAGAACCTTCTAGAACAACTGGTTTGAGTATAAAAGGGAGTGTTCACGGTGAGCGGAACACAGTTTATTTTCGATTATGAAAGTGTGCAAAGCTGAACTATTGGATTGTGGAAAGTGTAATTAAAAAGTGGATTTAAATTGGAATAAAAGTATTAGAGTTGATTAAAAATTAAGATTTATTGTTTTGATTCGAAAAGTGTAAATAAAGAAGAAATTCTAAAAGGAGTAATAAGTTTTATTTACCGAACCTAGTAAAAATATTACAATATTTTAGATATAAGATTTTGTATGAATTAAAACAACAGTATTTCAGTTTAATCTGTGTATTTTTGTATGCTTCAGCTATTTTTCTAGCCTTGAGTTTAAATTTTCAATCATTTGAAGTTATTTTAAATAAGAAAAAGAACCTCGTATCTGCATTTCTGTAAATCAAAACATAAGAGACGGATACTCGTATGTAACAAAAACAGTAAAACAAGTACTTTTGTGAAGTCCTGGCAAAATTAAAACTAGGAAATGCTAACAACTGTAAAATATAAATAGAAAACATATAAAGTTTCGTTATTAGGTTCCATTGACGGAAACTACACGTTTTTTTCGTTTCCTGAAAAATTGTGTTTTTGTAGATACGAGGTTAACGCAGAAACGGGACGATTAATATTTTTAAATCTCCATTGAATCAATTGTTTTTAATTTGTACTGACATATATCCATATCGTGCTAAGGTATCTCGATGATTTTTCATCGCTTGGCACAAATAAAACTTTCTTTTACTACGTTTTTACCAAAATATAATCTGGCATAGGGGTTTACCTTTGACATCACCTATAAAAATAACAATGGAAGTGAGAGAAAGAAAGTTTCATTTGTGCTAAACGATGAAAAATCATCGAGATACCTTAGCACGATACGGATATGGCCAGTTCGAATTATAAAAAATTGATACGATGAAGATTTAACAAGATTAAATTCTAATATACTAGATTAGCAAAATAAATGTGTAATCTTCGAGATTTGAACAAGATTTAAGATAAATCCACCTAAATCCAAGATTATCTGTTGGTGAAATCTTAGTTTTTCTCTCACATTCACTTTAAAAGAAAAAAATCCAACACCATTAGCATTTTGATAGTTGCCTTCAAAGTTAATCTTCTTATTTCTTTTTAGTGCGGTGGAAAACCGGAAGCACCACATAAATCATTTGGCTTAAATCTCATATTTTGGTGAAAAGTACTATAAATAATAAAAAGGTATTAAGAAAACGAAATAAACCCAACTTTAACCGAACCAGAACGGTACGGGAATATAGAAAGGGATTTTGATTCCGAAAAAAACACGACGGCATGAAACAAAAATTTTCCACACAAAAGCAATTTCTATTAAAAAATTATTCAAAAATTTGAAAACTGCAACTTATTTAATCCTAGAAGTTGAAGTTCTTTTTAGTTTTTAGTTGCACTGTCTCATTCTCAATATTATAAGGTTATCAATAAAATGAACTAAACTCGCCTAATTAATTCACGGCGCTTGTGGACCCAAAGAAACAACCAAGAACTCGCATCTCCTTATCACTAGTGCGCAACACTAAATACATATCTTTTTTCCATGCACTATCAATATTCAGTTCCTGGAACTAATGAAGAGACCTCAATCGAAAGCATTGCGTTTGGCCATGTTCCGTGTTTGTTCTCCTGGTTTGGTATCCCATCGTGGAGCTCTATCTAAATTAATATTTCTTAACACCTAGCATGCTGGCTGATTGAATCTCAGAGCAGAGAGTGCTCTTTGGTTGGTGGTGTCTGCCGGGCTGGTGAGTTTTGAATTAAGGCAGGCGCCCGGCATTGCCTCGCCCTGTCTTACGCTACCCAATCATGTGTAAAAGTTTTTTGCTAGTTGCACTGATACACTTAATTGGATATTTATCAAACCAGCAATATCTAGCTTGGAATCTCTGTGCGCAAAGCGTTTTTGTTTGGCGTGGTTACGGTGTGTAAAATTTATTGCTCCTGCCATGTCTGGATGTGCGCGAAGGCGGCAATGAAGAATGCATGCAGGTGCCGGTTATTCGCTTTCGCAACAACAAACTATCCAATTTGGAGCAAAAAACTAATTGAAAACAATGTTTGAATAAGGGATTAGCTTGCGCATAGTCATAAATCTTGGCTTCCATTCGCTTTATTCTTTTTTTGGATGTTTCTATGTATATAGTTCCAGAGTCCGCAGATCCTTAACATTCCGTATCAAAGGCGGCTCGTAAACCAATGACCACTCCAAATCGAAACTACCGATAAGGAGCCGAAGATGACGTGCATGTCATGCAGAACAATTTTATTGAAAGAACTCTGCCGCTGCCACCATGTATCCGCCATTGGGTGTCCTTTGGTTTGGTGGTGAATGTATGGTGGCCCAAAGTCCTGTCCTGTCCTCTCTATTATGACACATAAGTCATAATCTCTGTAGGCGGTAATAAAATACTCCTTTTCATTTGAGACAACTCAATGGATATTATTTTATGATGCACCTAATGTGGGTTGTCATATTATGGCTACTTGCTTCTTGTCGTCGGCGGTCTCAAATACGCGGCTGATATGTGTAAAGAGCATGCGTGTAGCGTGTCGGCTAACCTCATGCATGGCGATCGGTTCTCTTTTAAGTGCATGCCGGACAGGACAAGAAGATCAGAAACCAATTTATGATCGATGCAAGGAAAGAGAAATTCTTAGGAAAGTGGTTTGTATGTGGGTGCCATTGAATAAGTAGGTGATCTAGGTCAAGAGTGGGTGGAAATCGAGCTTTACATGCTGATTTAACAGACGCTCTCCGGGAGTTTCAGAAAGCATTCCATACCTAATAACTACAACTTATGTGAATATTTATTACTGTTGAATCGCTTATATGCACTTCAAACTCAGGTTTGCAATATTTGTGGGAATTTTAAATTGGAGATAAAAATAAATTGATAGAGTAGCGACTTGGACTAATGGATGAGAGGATATCTTGCGAGTATTTATTCGGAGAAGGGAATTTCAACAAAGACAGGTGTAGTAATGAGTTTTCGTTGTTCTACAATACTGGACAGGCTTTGCAGTTTTAATTGGAATACGAGTATATTGAATATTTAAGGGGTTTCTCTAAGCTTTTATTGAAACAAGTTATGTGAACAACAATTGTAAATACTTTTCAATGGGAGTTGAAACTGTTTTGCACTCGTTCATACGAAATTTCCGCACGACGACGTTTTTCAAATATTGTGCTTGACTCAATTTAAAGATTTCATTTTTTTAGATCATGTTCAATGTGCATTCCAAAAAACGACTCAACCTTTCCAATATCTGTCATTTCGAATTCTTTAGCAAGTAAACGCTTCACAATATCAATCATATATCGATGCTTTCACAAATAACCGCAACAAGTCATCCACGTACAAAAGTATGCAGCAACGAATACCTTTATCGAATTTTATGAACAGAGAGTAATCCGATGCGTGTAATGAACTTATTGGACTTCTCGCTCCACATGGGGCATGCTTGTTTAAGACCTTAAAGTGATTTATTCAATTTGCACGCTTTTGAGTCTTTTGCGAAACAATCTGGCTGTTTCATGTTAAATTTCGTTTCGCTTCGTTAAATTTAAATTTGGTGAATGTGCATAATGCTTGAGTTTAAAAACCCACTCATTCGGAATAGCTTTTGCAGTTTTTCGGTAATTCACACAATGTCCATGTTTTGTTCTTAAGTAATGATTCATACTCAGAATTCTAGTGGCAATTTTCATTCCTGCCATTCATCACGTGTTCTCTCTTCTTCAATTGAGTTTGGATCATTTTCAAAGTAATCTTGTGTAGACAGAGGGCAAATTTCTCATCAATGTCCACTGAATCCGCCAGTAAATCTTGTCTATTTGGTTTTTACACTCTGTTAAATTTTTTCGAATCTGTGGTTCTAGGTTCTCGATGTTGCCAATGTTATTCGTTTTAACATTGGAGATTTTATATTTTTTCTTATTATACTCGTAATCCCCAAGTTCTATGCTATTTTCCGATGATGGCCCGCCAATAGATAAATTGTGATCATTGCAATCATTGTCAAAATTAATAACCGCCTCTGAATTGTAAAATTGCAGATTTTTGCCCGATTTATAATTGATTTTTCGTCATAATGTAACATTTCGTCCAATGATCAGCCAGTCTTATTTGCTTATTTCTTTGCGTTTGGTTCTAATTTCTTTAGTTTTTTGGATGGATATGACTGTAAGAATTAGAACCAAAAATGCATATGTTGGATATATTTGGCCGTTGACCATACCAAAAAAAATCGATCTAAGTGCATTCAACATATAAGTTTAAAAAAATGGATACAAATCAACTTCAACAAATTCTGAAAGCTTTTCAAGATCAACAGACAATGATTACCCATCTTGTTGCACAATTGCAAGTGCAATTAATTCAATCTAATATTCATCCTTTTGAAAATTCATCGGCTCGACAACCGGGTTCCGGTCCTGGCCTCTTTCAACAAGTCTCTCCACCTATCCCGGTCTCTAGCCGACGCCATCCAGTTGCGCACCCCAAAACTTCGGGCGTCCTGGTCTACGCCATCTCTCCAGCGCAAGCATGGTCTACCACGCTGTCGTCTACCATAGAATGTACCACAAAGAACTTTCCGAGCAGGTTCCTCTTCGCTCATGCGAGCTAGATGTCCTGCCCACCGGAGTCTACCGAGCTTAATTTTTGTCACGATATCTGCTTCTAGGTAGATTGCGTACATTTCATGATTGTACCGTCTCCGGAATCGTCCTTTTGAAAATTAGGAAGCCGAAAAAGAAAAATTTTCAAATTATTTGGAACGTTTCGAAAATTATTGTAACATGAGAAATGTTACAGATGTAGCCAAAAAAGCACAACTTTTATGTGTTTGGATAGGTTCCTTGCACTACAACAACCTAGCTGCATTTCTTGGTCCAGAAAAGCTCGTCAAAGGCCACTAGAGAACATAATTGTTAATTTCAAAAAGATGCTAATTCCAAAGAAAAATGTTGTGGTTTCTCAACATTATTTTTTAAACATTTTTCAAAAAGAAAATCATAACGTTGCTGACTTTGCTTCCTCGTTACAAAGAGACATTCTTGATTGTGAATCCAATAGGTTCGGTTGTTCAACTTTTTACGCAGGGTTGACCCAGGTTTTCTTGACAACCTTTAGAGTTGTCAATAAAAATTGAGGTTTTCAGTTTTCAAAAACACCCAAGGGCTGTCAACTGTTTTGTTGACAATTAAAAGCAAGACATAATAATTCTGTTCTCTGATAAAACTTTAAATTAGTTTTAAAAATGAACGAAACCAATTTTACGTTGTTGCTAAATGTTTCATCTGATGAGTACAACAAACATTTAATTGCAAACACAAGCAATAACATGCAACATGCGAATCGTCAAACGACAACAAAAGAAATACATTATAAGAAATCTTATATGACTTTTGACAGTTTGATCGTTACCTGAACTCGCCCCAGCAAAATACCTACATTGATCTACTTCAGGGCGAGTTCAGGGCGACCCCAGGTCTCAAAAAACACAGAATTTACTCACCAGGGTGACTTCAGGTTTTTCAAAAAACGATTTAGGTCGGCCCAATGGTGACTTCAGGGCTCAACGAACAAACCAAATGTCATATTTCTAAGATATGTCTTTCAACTCTTTTATCTAAAAATAAAAACTGCAACCATCCGCCAAATGCCATAAATGTTGAAGATTGTTCAGATAATCCAACTGAACAATATGGAATCGATGTAATTCTAAAGAACAAGAAACAGAAATCGATTTTCGACGTCTTAATCTAAACTTACCTTGGGAGAAATCTCAAGTTGCATTTCGCTCTTCTCAGGCGATTTTATCAATTCCTTAGGCAAATTATCGCTTAATGTTGCTTACGGGGGAAAAGAAATTATTGGTGAGTTATAAATTGTTTCAAATGGTCACGATGCTATACTTGGTAGACAATGGATAAGAAGTTTAGGTATTGAGCTCAAGAAAATTGATTCAAATACATCAAACCCGCACCTACTTTTCAAACTCAACAAAATTACTCAATTGAAAACATTTTAAAATACTTTTCTTCTATTTTTGAAGAGAAAGTTGGTTGTGTACCAGATTTTCAAGTTTCACTTCAACTCAGAAAAGGATCGAAACCTATTTTTACTCAAGAAATAAATGTGCCATATGCTCTACAAGAAAGAGTCGATAAAGAACTTACCTCACTTGAAAAAGACGAAATTATTACGCTAGTTTCCGCAAGTGAGTGGGGTTCTCCACTGGTTGTCATACCGAAACCCGATGGCGGAGTACGCTTATGTGTCGACTACAAATGTGGTGTTAATGAACGCCTAGTGCAAGATAGTCATCCAATCAAAAGAATTGATGACGTTCTACACAGCCTTCGGAACTCAAGATATTTCTGCAAGTTAGACCTGTACAAAGTTTACCTACACTTAAAGGTTGATGAAGAAAGTAGCAAAATTCAAACAATCTCAACACATCGAGGCACTTATCGAATGAATCGTCTTAGTTTTGGTATTAAGACCGCACCTTTAGATTTCAACCGAGTCTTATGTCAAATTCTAAAGGGTCTTCAAGAAGTAGAAGCTTACTTCGATGACATTATAGTACACGGTCATTCACGCCATGATTGTCTTCAAAATCTCGTTACATATTTTCAAAAACTCTCTCAATATGACCTACACATTAACAAAAAGAAATGTTCATTTTTATTAGAGAAGATGGAATAATTGGGACATACAGTCGAATTTAACAAAATTAGTAAATCTCTCTTTCTTCATTCTCTCGAATTCATTCCAGATTTCTTTACCATGTCTTATGCTCTTCGCTGTTTTCTCAAGAAAGGACAAAAATGGTTTTGGTCTTCAAAATGTGAATCAACTTTTATAAAATTAAACACAGAACTATACAGCGATCGAGTACTAATGCCATTCAATCCTACATTACCAGTCTTCCTCACTTCTAATGCCAGTCCTTATGGTATAGCTGCTGTATTGAGTCATATTCTAAATGGATAGCATACGCTTCTCGTTCTTTTACGAAATCTGAACAAAATTATAGTCAATTGGATCGTGAAGCCCTTGCAATAATATTTGGAGTCTCCCATTTCTATAAACTAGCCGACCCAGCTCCCGAAATTCTAGTGCCAATTTATTTATTATTTATTATTTATATTATTGGCAGTGTTTTCAAGCAAATTTATTAAATTAAATTTCATTTTATGTAATATGTGTTCGACAGTGCAAAAACAAAAATGACCCACAGTGTGTAAATGCGTGTCTCAAGTATATTCTGCACATCTCCGTAACTGTGGCTTTCCAGCCATATAAAATTTATCGAAATCGGTTAAATACTTTTGGAGAAAAGTGTACCACAAAAAACATGTTTGCCGTTTTATTATATGATGATATATTTTCGGTAGACATTTTTTACTTGTTACAGATAATCAACCATTGTCCAGAATTCTTCATCCTCACAAAGCATTACCCCAGATGACATCGGCTCGACTTCTCAGATATGCTTCATTTCTATCAGGATTCAATTATTCGGTTCAATTTAAACCAGGGAAAGCTAACCAGAATGTTGATTGTTTATCTCGTGCACCAGTTTATCGCATTATAATTTCAAATGATCAAATAATTGGTGAAGAAGTCATCACGTTGTACGCTGACAAAATATTCCAGATCTCAAGCCAAGAAATCACAGCTCAAATTGTCATGGACGAAACTAAAACAGATCCTGAACTTCGAAAAACAATCAACGACTTACAAACTAATTGGACTAATTCTGAACTTACTATCAAAGATGGAATTATTTTCCGGAAAAAGAGAATTCTTATTCCCCATTCCTTGCGTTCAATAATTCTCTCAATTCCATGAAACTCACTTGGGTATCACTCAGATGAAATATCTTGCCCGACGATATGTATATTGGCACAATATATGTAGATAAAGACATTGAACGATTAGTAAGAAATTGCGAAAACTGCGCAATCAATAGATCAAATCCACTTAAAGCTCCAGTACATCCGTGGGATCCGCCCCAAGATAACTGGGAACGTGGACATATTGATTATGCTGGGCCTTTTCAAAACCATTACTTCCTTGTTTGAATAGATGCTAAATAAAAATGGGCTGAAGTAAAAATAACCAATTATTGGAAGAGATTTTTTCAATACATGGATATCCCCAAGTTATGGTGTCCGATAATGCTTCAATATTCCAAAGCGAATAATTTCATTCTTTTTGTTCAAGGCGCGGAATATTTCAAAAGTATATTGCTCCGGAACATCCAGCAACAAATGGACTTGCCGAAAGAAATATTCAAGCACTCAAACATAGATTGAAAGCTCTCTCAGACGATCGGACTTCAATACAAATAAAAATACAGAACATGCTTCTGCGTTATCGTGCTACACCATTTGCCTGTGGAAATTCACCTGCTCTTGCACAGAAAATTTAGAATACGCTTTGATGCTTTTTTACCATATCATCCCCAACCTTCTAAACTAAATGTACATATATAAACCGTCACGTATATTACAAGTGGGAGAGAGGGTTCAAGCTAACATTCTCAATAAGTGGTACTTTGGGGAAGTTAAGACTAATATTGGTAACCGTCACTACCTCATTACTCTTGACTCTGGTCGAACAATCAAGCCACCCATCAACCAACTTCAATCTACACTGACCTACTCAGAGCTTCAATATTCCAAGACCAAATAAACCTAATCTTGCTCCAGTTTTACTGATCCCTTCTGAAATTGTTCCTCAAGAAAATGAATCTCAAGGGAACCAAGTTCCATCTACAATAGCACCTCAACAAGAACTCAGAAGATCAACCAGGGACAGACGTCCTCCAATCCGATTTGATGATTATGTTGCTCGCTGAATATCTTTCACTAAGTGGGGGAGACTGTAGTGTTCTCAAAATATATGAGATACTTTGATTATATACTCAATGAAATTTGTAGCAAAACGTTCGGAGTGAGTACTGTATTGCACTCGCTAAATATTTTCGTATATATAACGCGGCTAATCCGAGAAAAATTAAAAATGTCATGTGTTAACAACCGTGAAAACCTTAAAAGTTATACATATACTAAAATAAGTTCACTAAGCTTATTTCAATTAATTTTTCATTTGTATAATATTTTATTTCATACAATTATTTGTTCTCAATCAATAAATACCATGTTATTTTGTTTTTTTTATAAAAAGTCTCGTTTCTTTTTAATAAGACACAATAACGGCTCAGCAATATTTTTCATTTCAGGATTGTACCTACGTAACAGTTTCTGAAATATGAATCCCCTTCGACCTACAGTAATCTCGTTTTTATTTGGCAATCCGGAAGCCTTCCGGACTCTTCTGAAAGTGTTCAATTGGGAAAAAATGACAGTTCTGATTCTGAAAAGAAGAGAAATTTGCTTCTGGATTTGAAATCAGAAGCAAAACCAGAAGCACTCACACATTCATATACTTAAACGTCAACCTCAACAGCTGTGATTTTTGGTATTCAAATTGTGCGAACCAGGGTTGGCCGAATTAACTACACTACATTTTCTACATAATTTACTACGTTTATATGAGGTGTTGAAACCAGCTTGAAGCTCGCTTCGAACCTTTATATATAGCTGTATTGAGTTGAAATGAGCTGCGTTCGACTCGATCCCAATCGCTCAGCGGTGTCGAGTAGAAATGTGAGTCGAAAATCCGACCCTAATCCAACTCGATCTTTCGATACTGCATATAAAAGTAGTATTTAACCACGCGTAGTTTATTGAAGAAACTACATGCCTAATTTACTACAATTTGTTACGTCTGCTACATATTAGTAGTAATAAATTCATAAAAATTCAATATAATAAAGGAAAAAAAAAACAATTTTGCACTTTTATGATCTAATGAAGGTTTGTAAGAAAAAAGTTTCATTTACCATAAGGATGAAGAATTGTAGGAATAACTGAACGTTTAATTTAAAAATTCAAATTTAAAATGCATAACTGACAGTTAATTGACAGCAATGCTACAATTTCTTACATTAACTACAATTAACTACATTTAACTACATTAACTACATAAAATACGTAGCAGACGTAACAAATGTAGTTATTTCTAAAAAGTGACAATTCGGCCAACCCTGCTTTCAACACATATTTTTCTTGATTTTTATTATTGTACACATTTGATGTTTCACATATACAATCAAACAAAACTTCAGAATCATCAGAAGCAAACAAAAGTGTTCAATTGGGATTCCGGATCGGAGAGAGATTCCGGATTGCCAAATAAAAACGACATAATTTTTAAACTCTTTGTCAATGTATTTATACGTACATACATATATTAGGGTGGTAATTTTTTTAATTTTTTATAAATTTTGGTGGGCCACCCTAAAATTATGTTACATAGGTATATTGCATTATATATTCATAAGAAGTGGCAACTTTTGAAGAAAAATAAATCAAGAGCTTCTCAGGCACAAAGATATAGAGAAAATCTATTCGTAAAAGAGCTAGATAAAATTTTTGATATTTCCCATGCAGATTCCCTGATTTTAATGAAGTGTGCAGAAGATAGAGAGTTTCTTACTGACCAAAGAAACGTGCGTAAGATGATTTTAACTTCCGCTGATAGAAAATTTGAAAACAATTAGAGAACGAGCTAAAAAACGAAAGAAAAGAGCTGAAGAATTAAGGCAAAAGGCTGCTGACAATGTTGCTTCACTTTCGGTAGTTTCAAGAAAACAACAAGTTCTTGATTCCAGCTTTGATAGCTCATCTATTGACAACACACCATATAAAGAAAAAGAGTATACCACCTATCCCAGACTAGTCCTATTCCAAGGGTCAGTTTGCCATCGACTAGAAGTAGTTGTGGCATATTTACAAACCATGTTACCAGCGCTCTTGATCGTAACAAAATAACCGATCGAGAAGCAGTGCGACTGTTGATTCCATTTTCTGCTGCGCTAGGTCATAATCCTGTTACACTGCCAATTTCACGAAGCACAATTCGACGAGTACGTAAAAAAGCAAGAGCAGAACTGAATTCGAATATCAAGGAAACATTCACACCAAATTATCCACTTGTCGTACATTGGGATGGAAAAATGTTGAGAGATATAAAAGGCAATTAAAATGTTGACCGCCTTCTGATACTTGTCTCCGGCAATGGTAGTGAAAAATTGACTGGGGTACCCAAACTTCAGGCAGGCACTGGAAAAAACACATCCAGAGCTTTTTTTTGACTTATTAGAAAAGTGGAATGTCATGAATCAGGTTCGGGGTATGAGCTTTGATACTACCGTTGCTAATACCGGTGTCGTACAAGGGGCATGTGCTCTCTTAGAAACAAAGATAGGCCGTGATCTTTTATGGCTTGCTTGTCGTCATCACATGCTTCAAATTATACTTTCAAAAATATTTGTATTGTGCTTCGGGCCATCAAGCTCACCAGAGATTTCATTATTTAAAAGATTTCGAGATGTTTGGGATGAATTTTCACGTGAGCATTACCAATGCCTTGATTCAAGTTCTTTCACGGAACCGTTTGCTAATAGTATTTTAGAAAATCTCACTAGAGCCTTATCTAGAGGAAAACAAGTTCGGGATGGTTATAATGAGCTTATAGAACTCACCATGATTGTTTTGAACAAACCACCTCAAAAGATTCACCGGGCGATCACCGGGACCTATCCATCATGCTCGTTGGATGGCTAAACTTTTGTATGCTACAAAATATTTCTCTTTAGAGGTCAAAATGATAAATTCAAGCTTTCTAAAAGAGAAGAGAAACAGATTTCTCCGTGCAGAAGCACCAGGTGATGATTTGGAACCTTTGGAAGATTTTGAAAGCTTACGAAACTATTGATTCCGAAATTGGTAAAGCAGCAAGTGGTGTTTTAGAGCGACACTTGTGGTACCTATCTGATAAGTTAGTAATCTTCGCATTCAGCCTTATTTTGACATTCGAACGAATAGCTAATTCGGTAGAATAGATACTTTCATTCGAATGAACTTTCCATATTTTGACATTCGAACGAAAAATGTTCATTGTCGAATGATTGCATAAAATGAACCTCAATTAAATTCATTTTCGAAATCAGCTGTTTGAAATTTACTGACATTTCTATCTGATTTAGTATGACCAAGCTGTTTTTTTTTGATAATTTTTATTTCAAAAAAAAATATGGTCTAAAAATAAAACTTTATTATTTAAGCAAAATATAGTAAAGATAAGTGATGCTAACGGCCCGGTAAAGTTTGAATTTGAATACATCAATAAAAACTGACATTTTCAAATTTTGGAGCATTTAGAAAACAGTATGGTAAGTTTATTGATATCAAAAAGATGTTAAATAAGGGTAAAACTTCCCTGAATAATAAAATACTTTATTTATGTTTTAATTTTCATGCAAACTAATTTTGTTTTCCAAATTAATAAACAAAAAAAGAAGGCAACTTCAAAGCCACTTAATTTGCACAAATCTGGTCACACTTGAATTTTGAACTACCATTTGTAAATTGTTTTATGAAAATAATTGATAAATTGAAGCCAGACGTTAAAAAATCAAAATGGCATTTGTTTTATGTATGAAAAGGGAAAATGGTGAGGAGCAGTTGTATAGGAGAAGGATAATGGATGCATCACATCCATTTTATGCATCCAATACTACTAACATTATACTAAACTTACATGTTTTATGAATCTATTCGCCAGAAAAAATTGAACGAGAATGAAATGACATTTCTTTCGAACGATTCGAAAGTGAAAATTTGCTTAGTTTTCGAAAGATAAATGAACTTTCCATTGATAAGGTGAACTTTCGAATCGTTCGAATCTCAAAATACAAATTATTCGAATTCGACATACTTTCTAATGAAATCGAATGTCAAAATAAGGCTGATTGTTTTCGGACAAACTAGTTGTGCCGAGCAAAAAGCGATTGTTGAAGGCATGAAGGTTGAAGCCAGCCCTCGTTTGATTCGTGGAAATTCTGCTTATTTATCAATTGATGCATCTTAAGGAGTCTTTGCTTCCAAGAGGTCCATGAAAACATTTGATATATTAGACATAAGAGCCTCGTCATTTTTGCATCTATCTCCCGAAACTTGGAATGAAAATTTCGATTTTCTCGAAGGAAAAAATCGCATCAGATATTTACGTGTAGTAAACGATACTGCGGAAAGAGGTGTTAAACTTTTTGAAGACTTTAAGAAAGTTTTGACCAAGGATGAAGAAGAAAAGCAGTTTATCCTTCAGGTGGTTGAACAAAACAGAAAAATGGTGTCCACTGAAACGTCCAAAAAAGCTTTAATAGAAGTAGTTTTATGTAAAAGTACCTAATTTTCCTTATAATGAACTATTTTTTTTTTTGTATTATATTATAAATGAAAATATGAATGATGTGTTAAGACTTATTTTTTTTTTGTAATAAATCAACTTTTGATATAAATTAACGCATTTCTTTAAGTTTCCTGGATTTAACCTTACTTCATTTGTTTCATTAAAATGTGATATTTCAAAGTTGATGAGCACCGTCTTTCGAAGGAAGGTATAACAAAATTTTAAGGTGGCTTGCCATCTAGTATATAGTTTTTTTTTACCTCATAAACGTGATCCAACCTAATGTAGACAAATTCCTCAGCTCTCTTATAGTTACAGTTGACCATCATAAAAGTTTCAGTCTAATTTTTTTCCCATACAACATTGTCAAAATATGCATTTCATTAATCAAATCAAAATATTAGTTTTTTTTTAAATATAAAACAATAATATTGGGATGTACTCCTCCCGCGATCAAAATACAATCATGTTCTGAATTAGTCCTCACAATTTAGATGGAGCAGCCCTTGAAAGTTGCATGTCAGCAGAAGGTTCGCTAATTAACTTGCGCACAATGTTAAACTTGGGATGATTCTTGTCTTGCATCAAATTAAAGATGACACTTTCGCTAGTCGTAATTATGCATCCTAGCTCCTTCAATCGATCCAGAGCTAAGTCCCTATCTTGGTTAAGACGAGAGCAACAGCAATCTGCGACGAGATTGACCTTGTAATCGTTTTCTATCAAATCAATTGCAGTCTGCTCGATACAAACATGCGACTTAAAAAGCAAAACATAATTACTGGTCGATTATTTTTAAATATTTAAATCAATTTACCTCCAACCCAAAAAGAACGACATCTTTGGGCTTCTCGTTCGGAAATAGCTCTTTAATCTTGGATTCCAATTGTGGTACCATCATACTGAACTTGGTTTTTGGGATGATTCCAGCTGCATGGCTAACGTCGAGTTCCTTTACAATTTTGCCCAACTTTTCTGGATAGTGCTCCGTGGCGATGAGAGGAACTTCCAATACTTTTCCGGCATTCACCTTGAAATGGGTTCGAATATGAAATTATGGTTTGTGTTTAAAATGAGACATTCAAATGGTTTGAGGAGCTCTGGGAAATATATTCTCATGAGAGTTCCTCGAAAAAATGTGAAAACTCACCAACTTGCTTGCGTTTGTTATCATGTTATCAAACAATGTCATTCCGGGACGAAATTTGTCTTGAATGTCGCAGAGGAGGAACAATGTTTTCCTTGGGTCTAATTTACTTAAACGTTTGGCCATTTTTATTCTTAATTAAAATTGTTCACAGCTAAATATATGTAAATACAACACAAGAACTCTTGACTGTCGACAAATCAAAGAAATTGAAATGGGATTTTAATTTTCTCTAAATTGGAATCGACTTTGGTGAAATGGCGAATGGAATGTCAAACAAAAGCAAAATTGCGAATATGGTAAGATATGTTTTGTTTTTGGAAGTTGGTACTTTGACGTTGGGAGCGTTCAGATGTAATTTAAATGGACGAGCTCAGAGATAAAAATTATATAGATCGATTTCATCATAAATAGCGCAAGCTATAATAATTTTTAATAAAACACGTCTTGAATGACCATTAAAAAACAACAGAAAAATTCAGGAGACTATCGATATCGACGAATAAACAGAAATTAACTTGTTTTGTGTGTGGCCAAGTGGGTACTATTTCTGTCAAACTGAAATATCTCAATATTTCTAAAGATATAGTGAAAAATAGTATCGAAGTTTCAAAAATTAAAAATTCTGTTATCTCAGTCACTTCTTTTATTGTTACTTTAAGGTACAACTGTTTTGTTGCTTATAGAAAACAGATGAGCTATTTGGTTGAATGTCTGCGCAGGTGCATATAATTATATGTTACACAAAATAGCGAACTCATTTAAGGCAATCGTTTAGTTAAAGTCAAAATACAACCTTTTTAGTTGCTCGAACCAAGCAGTTGGGCAACTAAAAATTGAATGTGTGCGCCTAGCCTAAAGGATTTCACTGTTGTTTGACATGATTTATAAACATTTTTTGGATTAACGGTATGTATACCAGCAGTATTGTTGCAAGCTGCAGTCGCCAAAAATAAGACTTTTTGTTAAAAGTAGCAAATCTATTTTGTTGTTTTCATCCGGCACGATTTATGTTTCGTTGGTTGGTTTCGTCTGTTTTCGGAACAAGATCCCCTCCATATCCGGTGAGCTGAGCGCGAGCCATGCAAGCGTGCCAGTTCCACGGACAAATACTCTCGTTCCCGATCCAATATGCTTTTTTACAAAAATATTTAAAATTTGTATCACTTGCTATCCCCTTTAACTTCCATTCACCTTTTTCTAATTCCGCCTCTATTTCTAGTGTATTTTCTTTATAAATAAACTTCTCAGGATTAGAGTCGTTGTAAAGTCAAAGTAACTTTACTCCGTCGCTAAAACGAGTTAGTAAAGTTTAACGAAAGCAAATTTATGAAAATTTTTGATTTTTATCTGAAGGAAAATATGAAATTTTTCAGTACGTAAGGATGCATTTATATATACAAATCTATGGAATTGTTATGGTTAGCCTACTTTTTTACTTGGAGACCTTGTTTTGGGCTATTTGCTGGATGAGTGTTTTGGAAAACGAAATGGTAATATGTAGTTGGTCTTATTTAAAAATATAAGGTATTAATGAAATTTTCCCCATTATAGATAAGCAACATGAAGTATCCTGGCATAATAGTTAGTGCAATGGACTGTCTTGCAGAAGGTCTTTGGTTTGATTTCCAGCCACTAAGAAAAAGTTTTCCAGGGGTGTACTGCGAGAAATTGACAAATCCTCTAAGAGTGTCTCTTGTTATGAAAAGTGCTGTTTATTAGCCGTTTGGAATCGGTAGAAAATTGTAAGGCTAGCCGCGCACTAGCAATTTTTAGTTGCGAAACTGCTTGGTTCGAGCAACTAAAAAGTTTAACACAAACTAAACGATTGCCTAACATAAGTTCGCCATTTTATTAAACATATAATTATCTGCAAATTCACCGACATTCAACCAAACAGTTCATCTGTTTTCTATAAGTAACCAAACAGTTTCGCAACTAAAAATTGCTGGTGCGCGGCTAGCCTTAGAGCAACTCGATTCGAGCTACTAAAAAGTTTGTGTTTTGACACAAACTAAACGATTGCCTTTGCAACAGTTGAGCTGTTTTCTACAAGCGCAAGCGAGAAAAAGTGTGAGCGTGAATAAGAAGTTTCCAGTGCGTGGTACTCTATTAATTGGTGATTAAACTACTTGATTTCGATCAGTGCGCGGCTAGCCCTACCTGTTCCCTTCGAATAAAATTTAAATTGGTAAATAAAACATTTTTCAATTAATTTTCCTTTATGTTTCCACCTTAATATTATTTTTCCAATGTAACCAACCTAGGCATAACAAAATTGACCACACCAGAATCGCGCCAAAAAGGGACAACTCACAAGCGAACTGCAAAAACCACCATGCAGCTCTATGCTCGCCCTCTTCACACATGCAAAGATTTATTTCACCACTTAAAAAAAAATAAGGTGAAGTCTGCCACAACATCACGACGAACGACAGTCAAACGGTCTCCGTGTGAAAATTCGTTAAAAATCGTCAAAAAAAAACTAGAATATTCAAAATAAAATAAAAAATGCATTAAAGCATCCCAACAAGTGTTTCCTATCGGATTAAGTGTGAACAACATATATTGCAAAATAATATTAGAAAAAAAAATGCAATATTTTGGTGCTGTACCTGCCTGTATTACGGCTCCATAGTTCGACCTCTGCACGCACTATTCGAGTCGTCGATCAAATCAAACCATCTCTTATCCATCTTCATCTACTCGCCATCCCCGTACAAGAAGAAGCACACCATCAACAGCAGCTGCTGTGTGCGACAGCGCTAACAAGGAATTCAAGTGTTAACTCACTCAAGATAAAAAAAAGTGAAAAAGAAGCAAATTTCCAAATTTTTGTGTGAAAAATTGTATAAAGTTTTGTAAAATTTAAGAATAAAAGTTTGCTGCGGTGTATTTTTTAAATAAATTTCAACAAAATTTAAGAAAAAAAAAAACGGAAAACTCTTTCTTGTCTCCTCAATGTGAAAAGCGAAACAAAAAGAAAAAATATTGTTCAGGTGTATTTGTGGTGCCCAATCGTGCGTCCGTGTGTGTGTGTAATGAGATGTAATTCGTTTTGTTGCTCGTCTTTCGGAATTGCCCTGAATTTTCCGCGAATGAAGAAAAATCATTTGGGCCCCGACGAGATTTGCCGCTTCATATAAAAATTGAAAATCGCCAATGAGTCGACGACAGTCCTTGGATCGACCAGGTGCGCTAATTTTTTTGTCGTTTTCTTTTTTTAATTTAAAACAAAATTTTAAAGTAGAAAGTGTCAGACATGCAAATGCATGAAAAAAATCTCAGCAAAAGAGACAACCCGAGTGGGTTTGGCAAACAAAAATAATGGTCTCTTTCTGTGCCGTCTCCGTGTGCTAAAAATAAACGCTTTTTTTATATCGGATATCTCGGTTTGTCTCTTTTGCTCTGATGACGGCAGGTTGTCAATACAGCAGCCATTGATCTCTGTCAAAATTTTAGTGTTTCGTTCAAAAATGAGTGATACCGAAACTTCTGGCAACACTGCGCTCTGTTAGGAAAAATCCTCCTAATGGATTTTCATCAATGAAAAGTTGTGTATTTTATGAATTGATGGCTAAGAAGTATACAAAATAAATGTTTTATTTATTTTTATTGTTATTTTACTCAAATTTTGATGGAGGAAACATGATGTTTGTAAGAAACCCATTCGAGAACAAAAACTTTTCAGCGGAGGAAAGTGTCGCCATTTTTTTTTCTGTCTGATTTTTCTCCTTTTTTATTTTTGATACACATCGATGAAATGGAGGTACCTCTTACAAAAAATCCGTTTTTGTTAGTATGGATACATACTTTGTTTTACCTGTTTTTTTGTTTTGTTTTATTATTTTAAAGCGGCGTTGCCTATTCTCTATTTTTTATTGTTGTTGTTTTCCATTGCCAATCTGTGAACTTTGAGAATTTTCTTGCTAGGTACCTACCTAAAAAAAATTAAACTGAAATTATAAAACATGCAAGTTATACGCAACACAAAGACAGCCTCTACGCAACAATGCAATTTACGATGTTATCTTATAAGCTCTAGCAAAGGTGGAAAAGAAATTATTATGCTCTTTTTTACCGTTGCGAAAGTCTATTTTGTAAACAAATCGTAAAGCTGAATAAGAGAAAAACTATGTATATTTTCTTTTAATGTGAATTTGTTTACTTTATTTTTGTTTTGTTGTTATTTTTAGATGTGAGTGTTTTCAAAATAGGTTCTTAGAGCAGAAATTAACATGATGTTATTTTAGTTTTTGTAATTTTATTAGTTTTATATGTGCTATAAATTCAAATAGGTTTTCAGACAGTTGGTCTGGGAATTTGACAATTCAAAGTTTTGTTTTGGGATCTACAATGCGGAAGGTGTGAATTTGAGTTTATTTTGAACAAGCTATAGCTGTAGTAGCGGTTGGCATAAAGATAAGTGCGTTTGACTGTCATGCACAAGATCTTGGGTTCGATTCTTAGCCGCTGCAAGAGTTTTCAGGGTTGGACTGCCTCTTGCGAGGAATTGCCAAAAAGGTTTCTCTTGTCAATGAAAAGTGCTGCTCATTAGCTCATTATTTTTTTTTGTTGCTGCGTCCGTAAGTCCTAAGTAAAAACGAAGAAAAAACTTCGGAATAAAACTTGCATGTTTAGTCCGCATTATTTTGCTGGACAGCTATGAAGAATTTCTTCACAAGTCCACTGTTTTCTCAGGAAATGTGACCGACCGCAAAGTGCATTAGTTGGTCTATAATAGTAAACAAAGATCTAGAATACAACCTAAGAAAGAGGGAATATAGATACCTATGTACCTACATATAGTATATGAAAATTTTAGAAGCATACTTTAATACGTCAGTCCAAAAAAGATTTGTGGTCCGTTTTCTGATCCTCAATACATCTGCCTAGCATTTTAATGTAGCCAGTGCTTACCATAAAAATTGCAGAAACATCGACTGTATAAAGTTGGAAATCTATATCTATATTATCTTATATGTATACCGAAAAGAAAGGCAGTCTCATAGGTACCAACGATTCAGAATAATGTTAAATAATTAACAAGGAATATCCGAAGATGCTTCTTAACACATCAGAGGTTAAATGAAAATTGAATTAGTGCCACAAAAGATTGTAAATAACAAGCGCTTAGTGGCTTAGGAAGGAATGAACGATATCTAAAAATATCTCCTTGGTCGGAATGGCTAAGATGATAGAAGAGATACAAGAGGTAGTGTTGGAGGGTTTGCCACTTCTTGCAAGAGTCAGTCGAATTGGGGTTTATTTGTTTTTATAGTTTTAGAAACCACTACCCTCATCGAAACCTGTCTAGATTGTGTGAAACTAGGTAGCTTGTTGACTTGTGCTAAAGCAGCAACTAATTCGATCATCCGGCCAGTGTGCACCATGCACCCACGTCAAAACCCCTAGTCTAGTAGCTTGCGGTAAAAGGAATCCAACGAAGAGCACGATACACAAGTTACCAAAGTTCCTTGTAGACTTTTTCCTATGAGTCAAAGACGAAAGTTATTTATTCTACATATACCTATTCCTTGTTTTTATTAGCTCTAAAGTTCTTTTTGAATAAAAATTCTTATTAATTTTACTTTTCTTCAAATATTTTCATAGATATCTGTTCTGGGGCCTATCAGGCCCAAGGTGTACAACGGTGTTTATTTTCTTTTTGGGTGCGCACTGAAGGGTTAATACCGCCAATAACATTGAATGAAACACCAGCATTAAGTAAGCTTCAGCAATAGTATAATCCAAAACAGTCGGAGTTTTCTGCAATCCAAGCGAATAATGTGATCCTTTTCATGATCAAAACAAAAACATCAACGAATGGTAAAGAAGAGGAAACTTACCCCAGCGAAAAGTCTCACAAATTTTAGAAGACATGTCTAGTGGAGTTAGCATTAAACAAAATTTTTATCAGCACTTGAATCAATAGATTTTTGAAAGACCGTCCATCAAATTTCTTGATACATATTTTCATGGAAATTCCGCTCCATGGTATTGAATTGGGACGCCACTTAATTCGACGTCAGTCCTAATTAAATGTGGATGTTCCGATCCAATGTGTACAGATAAAACCACATTGCCTCGATTAACACTGACCACTATAATCAACATTTAGCCCTGTCACGTAATCGGAAACTTCAATGGAAATTTGAATGGGATTCTTGGAGATTCGTAACATGTGAAAGGGCTGATTATATGTAAATATTGTTATTAATAGTTGGCCTTGGTTTCTTAGCTTCAGTTTATGTGTTAACTGAATTGCAAACAAGTATTTCATTGGTACATGTCACGAGCGGACAAAATATTCTAAGGTCCAGATAGTCCAACGTTTAGTTCTTCGGACACACTCAGTCATCTATACAAGAACTTTAGTAATGCTTATTACTCCTTCGCCATTTAATTCTTTAAGTATCTCCAAATTTTTTAACTACTTTCCGAACTGTTACTTAGTAATGTCGGCCATTGCATCTTCGAATCATGGGGCACAAAACACACTAGAATCGCTTCAGTCACTCCATCAATATAAAAATAAATAAGACCTATTCTAGTCACTAAATTGCAAAATGTTCATTTTTAATACTTGGTGCCTATATAAAAGTAAACAAGAGACATTCTTGTCACTTTTTGACGGGAGGTCTGTTTAGAGTTTTAAGATTAATTAGGCAAAACTGCAAAAATAATTTTGTCAAAAGCCGACATAAGTCGATTGGATGGAGCATTATCTGTTAAGTTTATACAAATTGTTATTTGGTTTAGATTATACACTGGTGGAGAAACCTGGTCATGCGGGGCTGGATTTTCAGTTAATCGAATATAATAATTAATACTTAGATAAACACAGAATCTTTTACCAATCACCTTCGGCAAAACCCAACATTTATCGGTTAGCTTAGGATTTGTCCCAGTTCAGCTTCCGCATATTTTTAAACATCTGGAATATGGAATTATGAGGCAGATGTGAGTATGTAAATATGTACATACATGCAAAATTTAAGAACAGCGATTTCAATTTTTGGGGCTCTATAGTACCTATTATTAATGATTTCATAACGACTAAATTGCGATTTTAAAGAGTTTAACAGCAAGTTTTATAATTTTTTCCGGGGAGGAAAAAACGAACAAATATGGGGTTTATTTCTTGAGAAATTGCAACAGAGAAGAACAAGAGTTTTCTTCTATAATCGAATTGCAAGCAGTAGTTTATTGTCAACCATTAATATAATTATGTTGGATTTAAATTTGTATTCGAAATAAAAATTAATTTCGATAGTTATCAAACAAAATTTTAGTTGGACTGACTTTGACATATTTAGCAAACAAATTAACGAAGGTTAACTATTCGTGTTGAAGCGATAATAAAATTGGCTAAGGTTTCGACATTTGAAACAAACTTAATTTGAACCATTCGATATATGCACATTTCCTGGCCATATTATTTGAAGATTTTATTCAAAATAAAAATTAAACTACTGCTTTGAACATTATACATTCATATATTACAGTTAATTTGATAATTTGAACCTCCTTTGGCCTCTTTAAGAGCATCAATTTTCCGTCGCATGCTGCCAATAGAAGACTGAACTATGCATTTGCATATATGTATTTGTATGTATGGTTGTGATCAATTATTTAACCAGTTCCCTCTTCATGAGCTCAAACACATTTTCCATTGGGTTCATGTCAGTGATGTTACCTGGTAAATCCAACAAGGGGATATTGACTTCTTGTAAATAAGTTTTTACAGACTGGACTCATTCTTGAAGCAGGTTCACAATTCGGATATCATTCGTTGACTTAGATCAACAACCGATTCCTTAAGTCTCTTCTATACTGGTCTTGCTTCGATATGCCTTTTACTTAGTTCAGATTTCATATGCCCTTGCCGCTGATGACTGAACAGAAGGATGCTTAGCAGTCGGGAATACGTTTTTTTAAACAGCGACGACGTACAAACTCAGCTTTGTTGGCTAAGATCTCAAATGTGCTCTCATAGCTGCAGCAGAACTGTTAAATAAAAAATTCTGGCTAAACATCTTTCTGACCTAGGAGTAAACAGGCTTACTTAAATAAATTAAATTTGGTGGTGCAACAGCTCGAAGTGAACCAGGACCTAGTGACTTACAACTCTCAACCATTCCTGTGTGCTTTTTACCAGGAACGGAGGGGACCTACAATTTTCTGCCGATTCCGAACGGCTAATCAGCAGCACTTTCCATGACAAGAGATACTCTTGGAGAATTTTTCAGTTCCTCGCAAGAGGCAGTACATCATCATCATCGGCTCGACAACCGGGTTCCGGTCCTGGCCTCTTTCAACAAGTCTCTCCACCTATCCCGGTGGAGCTGACGCCATCCAGTTGCGCACCCCAAGGCTTCGGGCGTCCTGGTCTACGCCATCTCTCCAGTTAAAAAAAACATGGATTTTCTTATTAAATTCTCTAAATTTCAATTTCTATTTACTATGACCATATTTTTTTGGAAAATAAAATAGATTTTTTCAAAATTTCACAGGGAGAAATTATATTTTTATAGGTATTTATGCTGACCCAACTAATTAGAGACTTAAAATAATATCAAACAAAAAATTCGGTTGGGTTTTGTGATATAAAATGGTTAATGTTTTGTCGGTAATTCTCGCTGCTTCTAAACTGCTTCACATTTTTTTTTTTTTTTTTTTTTATAATCTACCCGCGCTCAAGGGATTATGATTACCCTTTAAATGTTTGAACACAGCGCGGGCGTGAAGTTACGGAAGAGAAAGAAGGATAGGAAAGATGTGTGGCACGATGTTCTGAGACTGAAGGTTGTTGTCTCAGATATTTTTATCTCCAGGGATGGCGGCTGAACTAAAGCGGAGAATGTCGTGTCTTATTTCTATGTCGCTTATGATTCACATTATTTTATTCGTGTTCATCCTTATTGGGCATACTAGTTTAACTCAATTACATGTTGTTAGTGTTATGCCTGAACAACATGCAATGAGTAAACCAGCAACCCATTGATGACAATTTTAGAAGGTTTTTAATGGAATTAAAACGACATAGACGACGGCAGGGATCGAACCTGTGATCATGAGGTTCACAGGCGAGTACACATCCATCGCGCCACGGCCACCCCATTGTCGTTGAATGGACTTGATTAGTCTTGGCGTCTTGTATCTGCAATCGCATTTCAGGCTACTTTCACTCTTTAGAATAAAGTATCCAAATTAACAATGTTTTATTTGTTAAGAATTTCGTCAATACGATGAACGGGTGCTACGCGGCTCCAAAAAAAAAAATCCACAAATGTAGATTGATTCATCGCCATGTTTGACTACCGGTGAAATATACTTTGGGTCAAAGTTCCTTACATTTTGGACGTCTGAGATGAAATGAACAATGGCACATAACACCATCTTTTTGGAACAGTTAAGCTTGATTTTTAACGTTGGGCCGCAATATTTTGATGTGGACATCAAGCCTTATTAAGCCCAACAATAGCGCTTTGGATTTTCGGCGCTTTGTGAAAACCATCTGTCCATCAGTATTTTGTTAGAAATTGATATTTTTCAAAATAATTAATTTACAGCCCGATTCTGCCTAACCTCACTGAAACCTCACAAGTCACAACAACCTCACAAGGTGAAGTAAATATGATTTTGTGAGGTATTCTAACAGCACACTGACAACTTGTGAGCCTCACAAGAACTATCGATATTGTGATCTCCTTCAGAGTAGACTACAACTCACAAAATTGACATTTTATTCACATTACACATTAGCCAAAAAAATGGAAATGGTATTCGTTCTGGTGCATCTTATGGCAGAAATTGCATCTGAAAATGAAAAGTAAGATTTTTTCAATTGCTATTATATTTCTTTTTCTAATAAACTTATCATATTAATTAGATTGCAGCGCCGACGGCTTCTAAGATCCTTAAGAGACACTAATTATCCTTTTGCTCTCCAAAATAGTATCGCCTGGAACCCTGACAATCTCCTACTAAAATATGTATTTATTTATAAATTGTCTTTTTTTTTCTTTATAAATACAAAATTACCTTCGATTATTTTATTTGTTTCTTGGATTCCTCTTGAATTTGATAATTTTTTTTTATTTTATAATCAGCTGTTGAGATTCGATTTACTGTGGTGAATTTGTTTTAAGGTTTCTTATGAGGATTATCTGAGAATACCAAAAATGTTGTCGATCACAACAACCTCACAAGAGCTTGTGTATGCCGAAAATGTATATGTATTGTTTTTTCCTTTAAATTCAATCGTTTTTTATTAGCTGTCAACCAAAAAACTAAAACCGTAACGGTTGGCAAATGTATTATCCCTCTAAATGATATGCATATTTTTTTAAATAAAAAGGATGAAAGATTATAAATAGATCACAATAGCACCGCCAGTTGAAAGACATTCATCAATATAAGGGTAATACTGCAAAAATAGAATCGAGTCTAATTAGCTGTACGTATGAATGTATTCAGTCAATTGTTTAGTTTATAATCGAAAATTTCTAAGTTTTTAACAGTTTGTTGAAACCTTGAGCTTTATGTAACTGCCATGGAAAAAAATAAGATTTTGGGAAATTTCTACTAGTTGCAAAAGTTGTTTGATTCAGTTGATATTTGATTGCATTGGAGTTCTTATGAAATCCCGTCTTAGCGTGACACGTAGTTAAATGGAACCACAGAATTCAGACCATCTGAAAAAATCTCACTTATTTATTTAAAACTGCGTTAACTCTCAAAAATGAAACAAAGAAATACTTATTTTTCTAGCTATTAATACGATTTGCTTCAAAACAGCTGCCAAGCTGAATAAAAATGAAATCATTAACAATTTATTTTATTTGTTCACATTCATATTTATTCGGCAATACGTGATTGTTCAGTATTTATTGTTAAATTATTGTATTCAAACAAACATTTATGAAAATTTTTAAATAAAAGGTTTTTTTTTTTAAATATAGTGATCTTTTGATTTTGACAGAATACTTTATTAATGTTGAGACCTTCGTATTGGTAAGTCATATTTCGGGTACCCAGCCATCATCCCAATAAAAAGTTTTGCGCTCTTTTTTTTGTTTAGAAAAATCAATAATTCAGAATATAGTTACACAAATCAATCGGTATTCCACCTCGTCAAGTTTATTTATCCTCAAAATATTACTATACTCGAAACCAGTCGATTGAAATCTCTGACATTAAAATATGCCGTTCTATTGCCCGTCACATTTTAGTCGGCATAATTTAACTTATTCATTCATTCGAAAAAATCAAATTCCGATAATTCTAAGTAATAAATCAAATCGTAACACACTACTCTCAACAAGCAATCAACATTGTTCCCACTACCATGACGATCTAAACTACACCTACCTCAATTCATCGCATTCATCAGTGGAATATGAAAATTCCAATTAACAATAACTCAGCACACAATTTTGCCGCCTGCTGCCGGTCGCCGCCATCTATAAATAGAATGCCCGAGAAAAATTCCCAACTCTTATTCGAGACTGGCACGTAACAATACAAAAACGAACACACCATAAATTTATAGAGCACCAGCAATGGCACACCCCCTTGTTGTCACACAACTAAAACTACCTGTATGTCTATTTGACGCATGAAATGTCATAAAATGAAATTCTAAAAAAAGCATAAAATTGGTTTAGTTGTAAAATAATAACAAATATAAAATAAAAACAAAACGAAATACAGAAGTTGTTTTTTATTTTCGTTTTTAAATATTATAATTTATTCCGGCATACCCAATTTTTAGCTATCCCTGACCTACAGACAATAAAATTAATCATGCGATTTATAGTTTTTGAATTTTTCATGTAGGCAACAACCAGTGAATATTGAATTACTATTCACCAGTTTCTGGTGGAAAACAAAACAAATATGAACTCGTTGAGATTTACTAGAAGCCCCATTGGGATTACACCTTTTTTAGGCAAAACTATTCACAATGGTAAAAAAAAACAACCCTTTTACGAAAATATTGGAAAATTCATTTTCGAAGGTACTTCGCTGACATTTTGTCATCGCCAACGACACACCTAGATAGACGGCCTATTGTTGTTCCTCTCACACCACCCAAATGCGGGTGCAACAAAGACAAAGCGCAGCACCCTCCTATCGCCCTCACCCAAAAAACAATACCTACTTGCCTGACTGAACTTTAGACAAGTGTTTGCTGTCGCGCTTATCTTTGATTATCTTGTTTTATCACAAGATACTCGTGTGGGACCTTGGTTGCTTTTTTGTTTAATCGAAAAGTCTTTTCCCTTTCAGGCGTTTATGATCTTTAAATTAATATTGAATTGCTATGCATATACTCTACGTAGCTAGTACCTACATAATTTGTTTGTTGTCTTGATCTTAATATCATTAAATATCTTGATCTCATTATCATTAAATAATTATTTAATTATCTTTCATTGACTTGGCAGAAACAAAAAAAAAATTAATGTAATTTTTGTCCATGGTGGCGGATGTGACATCTATCTCT
The DNA here is from genome assembly GCA_963931855.1 of Philhelius festivus. Classification (NCBI taxonomy): domain Eukaryota; kingdom Metazoa; phylum Arthropoda; class Insecta; order Diptera; family Syrphidae; genus Philhelius; species Philhelius festivus. The sequence continues at coordinate 217,820,625 of OZ007555.1, forward strand.
TTCATTATTTCTATCTTGTAGATACATTCTGGCTAGTTCTGTCTTTTTTCATGCATACAGAATTTTTCTGCTTTGTTTATTCTGATTTCGAAGAGCTGTATACGCGCGACGACAACGGCGGCATCAAAAAAATTGATTAATTTTTCATGCCACTCTACTACACTCTCCTCTCGTTGCTTTGCTTGCTGCGATATGGAAATGTAAATTTTGTTGTTTCTCGTTACACTTTTCTTCACCGTCGTCGTCGTCGTCGCAATTCGCATGTCACAATACACACAGAATATAATTCTAGAACCACACCATGGATAAACCTACACTTCTCCGAAAATAAGAGGGATGAAGACGAACTCTAGTTATGATGATTACCCTTTGCGCTGATTTCAGTGTTGCCTTTTTTTGTCTAATAAAACAAAAAGAAAATACATAACACAATAATTCGGAATACAATGGAACAACTACCGTAGTGTCATCAGTTCTATATTTGACAGTTACTGTCAATAAAATTAATGTGTGATCAACTGTGAATTTGGTCGTGTAGAGTAAACTTTCGTTAAAACGTGATCTATTACCTATGAAAAAATTTAAAGTTAACCCTATGTGAAAGATATAAAAACTTGTTTTGGTCAATTTTGTTATAATTATGTAATTTAGGAAGAAAAAATTCCGACAAAAATAAGAATGTATGAAAAAAATAGCAGATAAACTGAACACACCCATTCACAATCATTGCGATTTCTATATAATTAGCAGTAAAGTAAAATGTTTAAATTGAGTTTGTTGTCGAATTAATGTTCCCTGACAATAATTGTTTGTTTATATTTCCTATTATTAAATAAGGGATAAGAAAGCACTAGTATGTATATGACATAAATAAAAATGAAAATATTGGGTGCGTGTTATGTTCCAGGTCAATGTTTTTTTCCAATAACATTTAAATTAAATACCATTTTATAATTTATATTTAATTTATTTATTATATGGTCTTTAACATTATGTCGGTCAAGTGGGAGCTTCTGGCCACGGCCAAAGGCGAGCTCTTTTAAGCACATTTTGACTATCAATTTCAAAGACTTCGTAAACCTCCCTTTCTAGTATTGTTTTTAAGCATCGAAGGTGTGTTTGGTTTGTTGATGCCTCTTCCTTCATGTACATACTTTCCTTAAAAGATATCGGGAGGCGTCAAATCAAGTGATCGTTGTCTAGTCATCATCATCACCACTTTTTGGCATTATTCGTTTGGGGAAAAATTCGCAATGACGAGGGTTTTCTGTGCCCTGATAGCGGCTATGCTGTTTATTAACCAAGCCAGCCAAGTCGAAATGTGGTTTGTCGCTCATAATGATTTTTGTTTTCAAAAATGGCGGTAGTCTTAAGCGAGTTGTAAAACTCGAGCACTCTAATCTCGCCAACGTTAATAATCATTTCCCTGCTACTGTCATATATTTTTATCGACCACTATCTACGATTGTCAAATGTCAACTGCTAAAAAATGGCGACCAAATAAAACCGACCTGTAACACAAAGCACACCCTGAACATGTTATTTAGTAAATAATATGCTCTGATTTTCCTATTTCTAACAAGTTTGTTAGCGTGATTATAGAAAAAATATTTTCCTCGAGACTATTTTTTTTACCTTATGGGACGCAGGGATTTCACTATTCATACACGTCTCTGTGTCTGAATTATGGAGATGTTATTAAGCTTTCTTCAGAACTTTCTCAATTGTATTTCTTGGTCCTCCAATACTATGCCTTTTTGCTTGAAAGTATTGCATCACTTCTCTCGCATCGATCCGCAATTATTTTTCAAAAAAAAAAACTGTTATATTAAAAAAAGGATGTGTTATATTTTAAAATGAAATTATGACTTTGTTTGAAATTGGACTCGTTTTGAATCTAAGCTCTTTAAAACACTCTTGAAAGTGACTTCTATTTTAAGACTGTCAAATATTCACGGATCTTGTCAATTCGATTGGGAGAGATGACACATGGAATATGTTCTTCGTTGAGCAATCTACTTTCGTTAAGTAGGGTGTCTCCGATTGTGAATCTTTTGAACCGTTTGTTGTTGACTGAAGTTGTGGTCAGGTAAATGGTTTATTGAGCTTTTGTTTAAATGAGATGTTAGTAAAAAAAATACTAAATTATAACGATGTCATCATTTGTACATTGCAACCGCCAACAAAATGTTTGTTTACATTCTTGTATCTTTTATTTCATTTCCTACCCGTTAATAAAATAAAATAAATCAAAATTGGAGGCCATGACGGCTCATAGAGAGGCTCAACCTAGACAAGACACCCCCATGAAATGGCTGAGACCCTCTGCATTACAGTCCAACGCACTAATTATTTTGCCAAAACGTACTTCGCTGCCCGTGAATGTTATCAAAAAATGTAACAAGTGACGAAGAAGTAGAATAATGCGCTTGTGCTTTCTTATTGTCTTATTAAGTTTTCCATTGGCAAAATAATAAATCAATTTATTTTCGGTTTAAATCTGTCAAAATACCGATTTTGGCAAACAAAAATTGATTAATTTTTCGATTTTTACCCATCCCAAAACAATTTTCAGCTGTCAGATTGTTTAAATGGGAACTGAATTTTTCAAAAGGGAATATGAACACATTTAGATATTTATCAAAAAAGCCAAACAAATAATTTGTTCTTAGTCTGAAATAGTCACCATAATTACTTCCTAAACTAATTTGTTGTTGAACTCTCCTAAAGTGTAGAGTTTAAAAAATTTTAACATATTTGGTTTATGTTGGTGGATCTTGTTTGCCACACATATTTTTTGTTCAAACATTTGATGTCAATTGTCCCTTTTTTCATAAATCATAGCATAAAATTTACATCGCGATAATTCTGGTAAACGAAATGGCATTAAATAGCTGACTCTTTACTTACCTTACTTGCATTCCCCTGTGTTTGTAGACCCTTTTTCAACAAATAAGTTTGTCTATTTTACGTCCCATAAAGATCCTAATCAAATAATTCATTCGAAATTATTGCCACGTAATTCTCTAAAAACATCTTATCGTCCAATTTCCCGCTCTATGAATTTCCCTCTTCACCCTGATATTCTATTTAAAACAAAAACAAAAAATAAATTGTGGTAAAAATAAATCGCCGATGGCAACACTTTCACTCGGTAGAGGGTGGTTGATTCGAAATGGTTGCTGTTGCTGCTGCAGAACCAAGGCAAAGGTACACGGAACTTTTCTGTATACATTTTTGAATTGGGATCTCCACACATTCTAGCTCCCTGCGTGGTGCCTTTAATTCTAATTTGTGTGTTGATGACTGAACATGTATGTCAGCCAGCGGCAGCACACTATACTACTGTCATATCATTCTGTCGCGCGATGTGGTTTTGTGTCATCGTAGTCGACGTCGTCGTCGCCGTCGCTCGTCGCATATAGCTGATGGGCTGATGGCTCATGGAACTGGAAGTTCATCTTAATCGATTATTGTGAGAGAATACACCGAGTTAATCGTCGTTATTTGACATCGTGTTTTGTTTTGCGTTATCGTTTTTCATTTATCGGTCTCTTTTACTCCGCTCACATGAAATGTATACTTAATTTGGCCTCTTTTGGGTGGAAAACGAAGGGGGGCTTAGCTCTGGTACAGGGAGACACAAGCTCATCGTCAACGTCGTCGTCGGTTTATCTAAATGTGTGTGTGGCTTTTGTTGTCCTGCGTATCCTGTTTTGAGGGCGCATTCGAATAAAAGAATCGTACCGAGAGTCGATGACAATTTTCGGAGATCTTTATAATTCTTTCTCTATACATGTGAGCATATACAGAGTTTTCCTTTCTTTTTTTTCGTGAGGAAAACTCTTTTTGATTATTATAAAAAAAGAAACAACCAACCAACAAAAAATAGGAGAGAGTGTGTTAAGTTTTAAAAGAAAGTTTTTCTTCCTTCCTTGAAGGACATAAGTTTTTCTCGCAAAGAAAAGTGAACTCATTCTTTATTATGAGTGTGTAAAAGTTTATGGCTGATACATTTTTTCGTGTTAAACTGTAATTAAATTTGTATCTCAACACAGTTTTGGATGATCTGAAATTTTAACTTTTGTCTGAGCACAAATATAACCGTTAAAGGAATCAAGGGATTGTAATATTGTTATGTGGTATTAAAAAAACACAATCTCCCCCCTATTGTGACCGTTTACTTTGTGGATTATAAAACGCTTTTCTTGTGGAATACCTTTATATACCTGTATAAGTTCGAAGGAATCCAAATAACCATCAGGTAGGTTAATAAAACAAACTATATCCGTTCATGGTCGCAAGGGTGTGGTATCAATTGACAGCAGACCCATTTCCTGTTTTGTGTACACATGGCCATTCACATGAATTAATGTTTTTTCTCCTTGTTATTATTGTGAATGAAATTGTTATAAAATAAATGCATTTTACTTTATATGGAAGAATATAAATTAAATGTTAAATATTACGCGGGAATATATGTGTACGAATATATAAATATTTTTTTATTTATGTATGTATCTATCTTTTTATTTTATTTTGGCATGTCTACCGAAAGTTATGGGTACACAAAAACAAACACATTTCAACTGAATTTGCCAAAAAGTCTATAAACTTTGATTTTATGCTGATTCTTTGTGTAAACATTGCCAAATGGCATAACACAGTTAGTACATTGAAAATGTACGCCTGGGTCATGGACTTAGTTGAGACTCTATAATGAGTTTAAATATATGTATGTCTGGCAACCCACATTTTGCACATTTTGTTTTATTAGACTCCCGTTGGGTTTTTAATTGGATAATAGAATCAAAGATGGTTTTAATTTTAATTTAAAATATTCAAACAAGAAAGCATGCTTCTATATCATGCCATAATATTATTATGAGCCATTGGAAATTCTGTGTGATGTGATCGGAACATTTGGATGGATTTTTTTTCTCCATGAATTATTTAATAAACTCAAGAGGATCAATTGAGTTCTATAATGGAAATGTGTTCCTTTGATTGAAATAAGTTCATGAAAATAAAAGTATGACTGCGCACAGATGACGGGCTCTATAATTAAGTTATTTCAAGAACACATTCGAAAATGTAAGAGTGAACTTAGAGATCTCTTTTAGTGATTTTAACAAGTGCGCTTCGCAGACATTTTTTTTACAAAAAAAAACTTTAACTCGAAAGAAAGAAAAGAACTTTGACTTTATGAACATTTCGATATGGAAATTATTAATAGTACTTAATTATAGTAATTATTATTTCTCAAACGAAAATTTTAAATAGCAATTTGCTAACTTTAAAGTAGTTCACTACTTCATTCTTAATTTTAAACATTTTCTAACTAGTATCATGCTAAAGCAAATATTTAATAAATTGCTTCGGAACAAACCTAAAACAATGACAGTTCATGCAAAAAACTAAGTAAACAGTCCTTTTTTTGACATTTGTAAATGTCAAAGACTCATGTGAAGTTAGAACGATACTAAAAAAATAAAATAGCCATTGGATGATTTTTAATTTAATAAAATGGTACAGAAAGTATGATGCTTAACTCAATTAAAATTTGCAACACTGTCGTTTTAACCAAGTATCATACTAAAACAGTTTTAACATCGTACATATTCGTCTAAAATTTTGCGCAATTCTTATTATTCTTTCGCATCATATTATCAGCTTGATAAACATAAAGTTATTGTAGTAAAAAATATATATGTACGTATACATTTGTTACGGATGTGACACTTCCAAATTATGAATCAATTGCCCACGAACTAAGCTTTAATATGGAATGACAAGATTACATCTCAGTTCAGAAAATGGACAATAGTTAGCCAACAAAAGTAATTACAAATGAAAGTTTTTTCAAAGAAAAAAACTTTATTGAGACCTGAAAAGGGTACATAACATATGTTTTTGTACACTTGGTAACATTCTGTTCCAAGTAGTGCGGTACTCTTACTACCCGAAAACTACCGGCATCAGAACCAATCTATGAAAGATCGACAAATGATTTTTCTTTCTTAATTTAAAATCATATTGGGAAAAGTTTAAACTTTTAATACTTTCCTATAGCTTTTAGACCATCAGCTCATGAAACTTGGTTCTTCTTATTCTCCGAACATTGTCTCTTACATTTATAATGGTTTTCATCTGGAAGTTGGTATATGACTTTGCCGTCGCCGATTGTGTGATACAGCGTGTTTTTTAACCACTTCTGTTACCATTTCAGTATTTCGTTGTACTGTATGGGAAGGTCCCTATGCAGTTTGGATTCAAGTCCTAAATGTCAAACTTTATGAAAGGCTTGAGCAACATTGTGATGTGCTTTTTGCTTTCCAGCCGAGGTTTTGCTCGCCGGATTTCCAGGTTTGCCCTGAAGAAAACACGAAACTTCAGTAGGAACCTGGTAAGCACTAGATCGGCAGGTTTAGTGCCTCTGGTAGGCACTAGATCGGCAGGTTTAGGGCCCCTGATAGGCACTAGATCGGCAGGTTTAGGGCCCCTGATAGGCACTAGATCGGCAGGTTTAAGGCCCCTGGTACGCACTAGATCGGCAGGTTTAGGGCCCCTGGTAGGCACTAGATCGGCAGGTTTAAGGCCCCTGGTAGGCACAGCCAATGTATAAACACCGACAGATCAGCAGGTACCAAAGCGCCTGGTGACAATTAGGACGTTTATTCTTCGAACCAAACTGATGGAACGAAATAGCTGGACAATTTCAGTTGCCTTGTAAACTAAAATCGAGCTCGTCAGATTCGACCGTAGCAAACAAGTGACTTTCCTTCCCAAAAGGAGGTCCTCTTGTTATATTTTTTGTATAAACTGTGTGTGAACTATAGACCGGTCGAATGCAAATTACCAAATGTGTTCAACCGGGTGTGACGTCATGGTCTTGTAGTGACTGTGTATTATATTAGGACATGGTATAAAATCCCTTATCTTACCAAAGTGACTGGTGTCGATGGTAGCTGCAGCGTCGTATGGCGTCGTCGGTCGGTCGGTAGCTGCGTGATATGGTGTCGTCGGCCGTTGCTGCGGCGGCTGCGGAATCATGGTTGAACAACGATTTATTATTGATCTTGGTGGAAGCATGGAACACTTCGTTAAAACATCTGAGAATAGAACTGAACATACTTGTTTTTCTTCAAGTGCCTGGTTAATCTTGATACATTTATTTTCTTTAAGTTATTTGTTGTTGCTCACTGACACATGGCAAACTGTGAAGCACAAAGAGATAGATGAACTTTGACTGCAGCTTTAAAATGATAATGGTTTTTCATTTCTTCTCCTGAAGTGGAGAAGCAAGAGAGAGAGTTTCATTTTTGTAAAATGATTTTTGAATGAATGCCTTCAGCGCGAAATTGTACTAGATTAGTTCGATTTGAAAAAATATATTGGTTTAAAGATTTAATTAGATTAATAAAATAATTTGTGTGGTAAATCGTCAAGATTTGATTAAGATTAAAACTCAGGTTTGTGTGCGCGTTGGAAAAATAGCTTTAATGATAGTTTCCTGATTTTCGACCTTTTTGAACTGAAGTCCAAGTAAGGAATATTCATTTCCACTTTACAATGTGTCCATGACAATATGTCATTTGACATAGCCTTATTGATGTTGACCTTAAACCCTAAGTAAATTGTTCAGGTATTAAATGCAATTTGAGATAAATCTTTGTTTGCGTTAACCACCTTAATGAGTTCATTACAATTCCACAAATGGCAACCAGTGTTAATTATTAATATTTGATTATGATAGCTTTACCATGTGTATCCTCTTCGACAGTTTTACCAAAATGGGGACCACGCGTAAAAGTAAAAGTACTTCCCGACAAACACCGTTTCTAGCTTCATTTCTTCTTAAATGTACCTTAACAATAAATTGGCTACTCATAATAAGTGAATACGTTTAAGTCCATGACAAGCTTTGTTTTGATATGTTTTATTACATACTACGGCGCTACCCCATCTTAAGTTTTTTGATATTCCCTTTCATCCTACGTTTTAAGTTGTAACGCCTAATAAATTGACCGAATAGACCTAACTGTTCAAGGGCTATGTTGGGTAATTTATCGAAGTTAAGTTAGTGCACCACCAGCTGTGTGGCACGTGATTCTCTTATTTTGAAACCACATATCATTTAAGTGAGAAAATATAATACGAATTGGACCAGACCATAAAGTATCCCCTTCCATGACATAATGAAATTGGTATATAATTTTTAAATGAAGCAATTAGGAAAAAGGAAAGCAGAGAATAAATGTAGGATATTCAGATTTAAATAAAATTAAAATTAATTTAGCCAAAACAGAAGTATTGTGCTTTGAAGTATCTCTTTATGAAAGTGTTTTTGGTAATCAATCATGAACTTTATAATTGCTAGGGATGACACTTCTCGTCCTGTTCTATAAGAATAATCTTACAAGCCCCATCCTTTCAAAAAACTTTTTAAGTTCAATGAAACGAAAATAGAAAATAACCTAGTTATTTTAAAGTTTCAGATTGGGAGTCAATTGGGAAATTCAGATAACCTAAATTCGGAAGGTTGAACCTAATTGAATTTCAATAAAATCAAAAGAACAGCTGATAAATCAAGGTTTAATTTTAACCTTCATCATAAAGGTGGATAGCTAATAAAGAAGCAAGTTAAGACACCCAACTCTGTAAGCTTGGAAAAACAAAATCTACAAAAACACTTGTTAAAATAGCAAATAAATAAAGCGCACATGTTCCTTTATTCTACTAAAAGGTGGGCCAAGTAAAAGTTTCTTTTTTAAAATGCAATAAAATGAACAAAATTAAAATGTTTTTCATGTATTTTGGCTTTATTAGTAAGAGCAAACATTCTCATTAATTATGGAACACATCGTCGTTCAAGTGACTGCCTCGGCTGGTTTCGCAGTAGCGCATTCTGTCACTCCAATGTAGCTCTCGGATTGCTTGGATGATATTGGCCTTAAATGCTTGAATCGCTTCCGGACTATCATCGGTCCTTCACGGTTCCCTGTAAAAAAAAAAGTCCAAAGGGGTCAAATCGCAGTTCCGAGGTAGCCAATTGACATCGCCAAGACGGCTGATAACACGATTTTGGAATGGTGCATGAACCAGATGCAGTCCAAATTCATGTCTTCCATTTCACTAAAAAAAGTTGGTTAACATGGCTCTGTAACGCCCAACGTTACCGAAACGTTATTCCCAGCCTTATTTTCGAAGAAAAATGGTCCAATGATGCCACCACTCCACAATCTTCAAAAACTCTCTGTGGATGCATTGGCCTCTAGACAATAACGTGCGGGTTTTCCGAGCCCTAGAATCGTTGTCCAATTCAAGCTGCTCTAAGGCCTAAACTGCGAAGCGATAACCAAGCGGATGGTCCTGCGCCTTCAGTTGCTGAGTCAATTGTACTTTGTAAGTGAATAATCCGAGATCTTTGTGCAGAATTCTCCTTAGGCTTGTGCGTAAAATGTTGAGCTGGAAATAAGTTTTCAATAGTTGACAACTTAGTTCAAGCGTAAAGCCACTTATTTCATTCCGCGAAAATATGATACTGACTTTCTGTCAAGATTTCGAACGGGAAACAGCTCTTAGTGTCAGAATAACCTATGATTTAGAAAGAAACCACTAGATGGCCCATCCTGTATATTCATGTATAGGTACATTATGTATGATGTGGCGCAGAACTAATCAGAAAATAATATAATTTTTGCAAATGGCGTCGTACATCATTCATATTTGACATTTGTGAACTAGACAGTCGATTTTCTTAAACTTCTGTAATTGCACATCACAAGACGGACCCTACAGCGAATTTTAGTGAAAATCTTACACATATTCCCGTACAAAAGTGCAAACAGTGCATCAATTAATTCTCCTAACCCTCCGTCGCGTGTGAATTACTGTCAAGCCATCCTCAATCTCAACAACGAAGAGGACGATTTTGTGTCGAAAATCCTCATGAGGGGCATTTTCAATCAAGCGGTTACGTCAATATGCAGTCTTCGTTTCTGGGGCACTGAAAATCCGAGTGTGATGCTCGAAGAACCATAATATCCACTCAAAGCCACTGTGTGATGCGGCGTTCACGCGGGAGGAGTGATTGGGCCGTATTTTTTTTTTTGAGCACGCCATCGGCAATACCGTCACTGTTACTGGTGAACGCTACAGGACCATGATAGAGGACTTCTTACTGCCGAAATCATATGAGATGGGCTTTGTGAACATGTGGTTTCAACAAGACAATGGATATTGTGAAGGAAGCGTTTCCTGGTCGTGTAATCTGCCGATTTGGGGATTTGGCATGGCCAGCAGGATCGCCCGATTTTACCATATCTACCAGACTTCTTTCTTTGGGGCTACTTGAAGTCGTGGGTTCATGCTAATAAGCTTTTGACAATCGCAGCCCTTGAGGGGAATATTTGACAGGAATACGAACAGCTATCACCGAAAATCTTGCGGAAAGTCATGGAAAATGCGATAAAACGGGCACAAAAGTGTATGAACACTGGCGGCAGCCAGTGTACGGATATCATCTTTTCCACTTAACAGAAATAATTGATAATGGTCCAAATAAAGATTTCCATCACTCAAAATCATTTTTTTCGTTTAGTAAAAAAGTAATTCGAAAACAAAATTGGATGATTAATTTTGCGCCACCTTGTATAAGCTTGTTGAACGGGGCCCTAGGGGAACAGAAAACAATTTCCTTCTGAAGTGAGAAATCCATTTATAGTATTTCTACAACTGAGAGCATAACATTTTCTCTCAAATTTCTAAACATTTCAACGTCGTCACCTTGAACAATTCAAATTCATCTTTAGATATTTTTTTATCGTATCATCTTCAAACTTTCTAGTCGAATAGCTTGACAAAGTTCTTCTTCTCCAAAAGATACACTCTCAATTCCAACCATACTTATAAACGATATAGAGCAACCAGTGGTGGTGGCGATGGCGGTGGTGACAAAACTCCTTGGCCCCCAAAGGTGAACACCGGTGGTATATTTCGAACTTCAGACACTCTTATATATTTTAACATCGAATATTTTCCACATAAATGCACAGGGTTTTATATTTCATCCACGTAGAATCAATGCCCTCAACAATTTTTACAAACCAAAAAAAGTAAAAAAAAACCAAAAGTAAACAATAGAATGAATGAACCCAAACAAACAAAAGAGACGAGAACTTCGCAAACATCAGCAGCCGCACTAAGTTACGTTTTTATATTTTAATACTTTTCTGGTTATACCTTAAGGTATAATTTTTTGCATGCAATTGCGAAAAATTGAAAGTGCAAAAAAGGAAAATACGAAAAATTCAAATCAGAAAAAAGGGGCGCGCGAAATACTCGTAAAGACGTCATAAACATCTGGAAATAGCGTAATCAGCATCGCCCTGCAATCTCTCTCTAGCTTAGTGTGCTCTACCCTTCAATGTTTTATTAATTTATTTTTATTTGCATTTTTTATTGTTGACAAGCGGTGCAGTTAGGCGAAGAGGAGGTAACCAATTCAGTGTGTTCCGTATGCCATGTGGTTGCGAATTCGTCAACCCACCAACCGATACGGTGACAGTATCGGGCTTCACTCATATAGTACGATGGCGGCGGTGTTGGCGGTTCCTGCCCTTTCAGACTCGACGACGACGACAACGTTGAAAGCCAGAAATGCCATACCGGCTGTCATGGTGCTCCGCAATGGCTACATCATGTCTGGCGTTGACTATTCTAAGATTCCTCTTTGTTCTCTGCTTGCCAGAAATCAGCTGAAACTCGTTAGACAGAAGCTGTTTGACCATATTCAGCATATTTTTATGACAAAGAAGAGTGCGAGAAAAAAAGAAGCCAATAAAACATTTGGAACATATTAATACCGCGAAGTAGTAGCATAAATTAAGACCGTCATTAGCGATAATGTGGGTAGTTGAAAAGAATGAATGAATGAATATGAATAACAGCGCCGTAGCCGATTTTCAGTTTACACTGTGCCTCACCGCCGCCGCCGCCGGCCGTCGCGCCGCTACAGTTTCTCGATTCAATAACAAATAATTTAAATTGATTCGTCTAATGTTTACAATTAGCCGCTCCATTGAATATTCTACACCCACCAGTATCAGGGTTCCGTAGATTTGTGCGCTATGCTATTGCTAGCGTTGTTCCTCATACACTCCGTGTCTTTTGATTGGGAAATTGCATTATTTGGCGATACTCGTACTTCCGCTTCGGGATTCTAACCGGATAATACTTAATAGTCCAGGAAGTAGGGCATCTAAGGAAAAGACTATTGTATGAGGTAGGCTTATACAAAGTGGTGGTTGTCGTTTTGAATACCGTTTTAATATTTCTTTTTTTTTTATTAAATTTGGATCTAGTGTTCGAAGACATTTATGTAAGTTATTTGAAAAAAAGTTTTAACTTTTAAATTGGGAAAAGTTTCTTACACAGTGTAGGCCTCAGTAACGAGCCTTGTGGAACTTCGAATTTCACTATTAGGTTTTTGTTCAGAAAAAAAACAATAATGGTTCCAAATTTCTCTTATTGAGTAAGTTGGTTTTAAAAAATATAATCAAAGATATTAATTTTTATATTTGGAATATTTCCAATATTGTTAATATAGCATCATTTGGCATAGTTGTTAGTGCGTTGGACAGTAACACCGAAGGTCTGAGCTGTTACACTGCAACCTTCCGTTGTGATACCAAATGGCCGAAAAAAATACAAGAATATTTGCACTTCCAAACGATTACATTAAATTGATTACTGTTAAACTTTATAGTAGAAGAAAAGACAGTCCGTTTTCTTAAGAAGATGAACAGCAAGTAGTTGTAGTTTATTAATCTTATCATGTGCTTATGTAATTAGTATGTACATCTTAGGAGTAGGTATATAAAGAAGGTCTAAGTAAAGTATGTACCAACTGAAGTGTAGAGTACAGTGAGTACAAAGAAGTACTTTGCATAATAATACAATTTTAACACTCCCACTTATTATTATTGCAAACAAAAGAATCAATTACAATTTTAAAATATTAATATCTGTACGAAATAATTCAAATTTAATTGTTGCGAGTGGCTTTGTAAAAGCATCAGCTAATTGCTTGTTTGATGGTACAAAACAAATCTCGAATCGGTCTTCATTGAATTTCTCTCTGATAAAATGAACACGAACGTCGATGTGTTTAGTCCTGGCGTGGAATTCGGGGTTCTTCACTAGCTTTAGAGCACTTTGGTTGTCGATATAAAGTGTTGGTTTATTAATTTGAGGAACAAGCAGATCGTGTATGAGCGCGTCAAGCCACATCAACTCTTTGACTGCTTCCGATGCAGCTACATACTCTGCTTCAGTTGTACTCAATGCAGTACATCGTTGCCTTTTCGACGACCAAGATATGGGACTTCCTCCAAGAAGACAAACTTGTCCACTCGTTGAACGTCTTGTCGAATAGTCTGCTGCAAAATCAGCATCACTATAAATAGAAAAATTTAAATTAACGTTAGGTTTAAATAATATACCAAAGCTTTTAGTATTATTTAAATATTTAAAGATACGTTTGACGGCTTTAACTTCATGTGAGCTTGGTTTATCCAAAAAACGGCTCACTACTCCCACTGCATACGAAATATCTGCCCTGGTTCCAATTGCCAAATACATCAGACTTCCTACTGCCTCACGATAAGGGAATCTGGTCTCTGCTGATGAATTTTCTGCTAAAATGGCAGATCTGCTGCCAAGCTCACTGGGTGTAGAAGCTGGACTTGAATCCAACATGTTAAATTTACGAAGCACTCTTTCGATATAATTGGACTGATAAACGAAGTATCCACCATTCTCCTTATTAACAATTTGAAGCCCAAGATAATAGTTAGCTTTAAAAAGTTTTACCTCAAAGTGTTTAACTAAAAAGGTTTTGATGTACTCCATATCATCTGCATCTCTGACAGCAAGCAAGCCGTCATCAATATAAACTGCAAGATAAACAACTCTTTGCTTGTGTTGTAACACGAAAACACACGGATCAGCTTTCGAAATGATAAATCCAAAATCGGCCAATAAACTCGTGAATCTAGTATTCCAGCATCTGGAGGCTTGCTTCAAGCCGTATAGGCTCTTAATAAGCTTGCAAACTCGACCGGAACCATCATTGTACCCCTGAGGCTGGCACATAAATATTTCCTCATCTAGCTTACCATTTAGGAATGCTGTCTTGACGTCAAATTGGTAAAGAGTTAGACCTTGACTGGCTGCAATCGCGAAAATTGTGCGGATCGATGTGAACTTCGCAACAGGACTAAAAGTTTCTGCATAATCGATGCCTTCTTGTTGATTAAACCCCTTAGCAACAAGGCGTGCTTTGTAGCGCTCAACTGTATTTTTCGATGACAACTTTGCTTTATATACCCATTTATTTTTGATGATCTTTCTGTTTGGGGGTACTTCAACCAGCTCCCACGTTTTGTTAATCCGATGAGACTCCATCTCATCATCCATAGCCTTGTTCCAGTCATCTACTTCGTCCGATTGTTGAGCATCTTCAAATGTTTCTGGCTCAAATGTATTGCAAATAAAAGCATACCCTTCTAAAGCATTAGCATACAATCCAGAATTTTCGGGGTTATTTGCGGAATGGCTACGAAGCTTTTCTCGGTAGGTAATCGCAATTTTATTTGGCTCATCATCTACATGCACCTTATTTTCCAATGTGGATACACTTTCAGAATGACTTCGAAGTTTCTCTCGATATTTACTGGCATCAACATCTATACTATCCTTTTGTACTGGCCTTGATCTTGTATTTGGTTTTTCTGGTTCAACAACTAACTCATTTTTCAGATTTGGAACAACATTTTCTTTCAATATATTAAAGCGATTTGAATCTATATCAACTACTGAAAATTCTTTGAACAAAACATCCCTCGATACTTCAATTTTGTTCGAATTCTGAAACCATACTCGGAAGCCTTTCACATTATCTGGGTATCCAACAAAGATTCCTGGTTCCGACTTTCTATCTAATTTCTGTCTTTTTTCTTTCGGGATGTGTACAAAGACTTCGCTTCCAAAAACTTTCAAATTTTGAAAAGATAGTTTTTCATTGAAATACATTTCAAACGGAGTTTTGGTGTTTTCAGGACTTGGTCCGAATCTGTTTATTAAGAAGACAGCCATATTGACCGCTTCAGCCCAAAGTTTAAGTGGCAAATTTTTGGCGTGAAGCATAGTTCTTGCTGTTTCAACTATAAACCGCATATCTCGCTCTGCCCTGCCATTTTGCTGTGGTGTGTAGGGTACCGAGGTCTGATGACAGATTCCATGGCGTTGAAGTAAGGATTCGACTTCCTTATTTTTATATTCTAAACCATTATCAGATCTGATAGTTTTGATATGACGACGAAAATGAGTATAAACAAAATTAATGTACTTTTCAATCATTGCGCAAGTCTGTGATTTCTCGGAAATAAAGTAAACGACCCTGAAATTGGAGTAGTCATCTTTAAAAAGACAAAAATATTTTGATCCACCAATTGATGACGTTTGCATCGGGCCACATAAGTCTGTATGCACCAATTCACCAACCGCTTTTGCGCGAGAACTACTTTTTGGAAAGGGAGATCTATGCATTTTTCCCACAGCACAAGCATCACAGAAAAAATGTATGTCATCAGTAAATTGGATTTCATTGGACTTCAGTAAACTTCTTATTTGACCAACACACATGTGGCCAAGCCGCTCATGCCAAGTTTGGAGCGATTCAGCTTTGAATGAAATGCAAGCTGAATGTAAATTCGGTGGTTCCACTACCTTGAACAACATTTTAAACAAACGATTTGAGCGAACGCCTACAGCAACAATAACACCATTAGCCTTTGTAATTTTACATTTGTCTCTAGATGAAGTAAGACTATAATTTTTGTCGAGAGTACTACCAGATGAAAACAGATTTATTTTGACATCAGGAACAAAGTAAACGTCAACAAGTTTCTTCTCCACCCATTCCTGATCATTGAAAGCTAGTATTTTGATTGAACCTTTACCATGTGCTTGAATCTTACTTCCATTGCCTATTGTTATCGGAATCGGCTCCTCAAGCTGTACATATTCGCTGAACCATTCCCGTCTTGACGTCATGTGTTCACTCGCACCAGAGTCTAATACCCAATCATCTGCACTAACAACAACATTAGAGCTTACTGTTTCATTTGAGCTTACTGAAGCACAAACCAACGCATCGCAATCACTACTTTCCTCTTTGTTCGCATAATTTAATTGTTTTTTTTTCTTTGGACAATCAGACTTCCAATGTCCATATTGATTACATGCAAAGCACTTACCTGGACGGTTCTTCTTACTCCGAGAATTCTGGTGAAATTTTTGTCCATGAGCTTTGCGTGCTACAAGTGCACTACTTTCATCAATAGATGCTGAAGTTGGTGTCACGTGGTCCATTGCGCTTAACCTGGTTTCTTCCATAATGAGGCGGGACCTCAGATTTTCAATTGTCCGGGATTTAACATCTGTGGATTCCCAAGCACTAAAAAAATGGGAAAATCGACTCGGCAGAGTCATCAAAATCTTTGCAATTAACATGGATTGAGAAACCACTTCTCCAACATCTCCAAGCTGCTGAACTAAGCTCTCTAATTTGCTCATGTGCGTGGCCATATCGTCTGTTGGGTCTTTTTGAAAACTATAGAAGCGTTGTTGAAGTAAACTTATACTTGCGCTTGATTTTTGTTCGTAGACTGAACAAAGTTTGCTCCACATGTCACCAGACGTAGAACAATTCATAATGTGAACCAGCGGCTGCTGTCCAACACAGGTTGCTATGACCTTCTGAGCCTTACGATCTTTGATTCGCCATGCCTTCAGTTTTACAGCATCAGTTGCTGCCGGAATCTCCTCGTCCCCGTTTACCACCTCGAATAAATCGCTCGCACTAAGAATTATTTTTACTTGGAACTTCCAAATGTTCCATTGTTCTGAGCATTGCAATTTCTCAATTTTTGCGCAATCACTATCCATCTTTAACAATGATTATTGAGAAATAAGAAAAAGTATCTAACACGACTCCAAAATATTTTAATATTTTTCGTGAAACTTTAATTTCTATAACTCTAGTGACTTTGACAAAAAAAAATAATCTTAATCGCGTTTTTGGGTAACTGGGCCCATAACCTGTTAAACTTTATAGTAGAAGAAAAGACAGTCCGTTTTCTTAAGAAGATGAACAGCAAGTAGTTGTAGTTTATTAATCTTATCATGTGCTTATGTAATTAGTATGTACATCTTAGGAGTAGGTATATAAAGAAGGTCTAAGTAAAGTATGTACCAACTGAAGTGTAGAGTACAGTGAGTACAAAGAAGTACTTTGCATAATAATACAATTTTAACAATTACTATTTATTGAATTGATGCTCAAATGATTGCAATCATTTGAATGTTAAACGCATTCTTTAAAAACTTACAGTCAAAATATGTAACACATGAAATAGAACTGAATGAATTCATTAAAGATTACAATAAATAATAATAACAATATTGAAGTTAGTTTTTTGGTGATACTAATTTCTATACATAGAGCAGTGTTTTCGAAAAATTGAATATATTTATATTAAAAAATATTCAATGGCGCATGGGAAAACCGCAATAAAACAAGGAAAGACATGAAACATTCCGACGATGTTCAAGAGTTGGAAATGATTCCATGATATTTCTGTTGCTTATCGTTATCAGTCTTAACGCTCTGTTCTGAATTCTAACAAGTAAATGAAGAGAAGTTTGGGAGCCATTTTCCCAAAAATGTGAGTTATATTCGAGCTTGGGACTTAAAAACTACTTTTAAATTTTAGCCAAATGAGAAGGGTTAAATAATTTTTTACACCGATATCGTAATGTGGTCATTTCAACGAAGATCCTCGTTGACACTAATTGACAGCTTTTCGATTTCTTCCATAAAAGCGCCAAAGGAAGAGAGAGTCGGGGAAAAACGGAGCCCTGTTGAACATCACCAGTTTTAAAGATGTTATATAACTCTTCTGACTTAGAGTTAAGAAGGGCCAAAAAGGATTCATGGGCTAGACACTGTGAATCCATTGAGAACACAAGTGAGACGGCGAGACTTCGAAAGATCCTTGCATACATTCCCACGATTCCGGGATACATTAAGCATCCCGATGGATCGTGGTCATACTCGAGCCAAGAAACACTTGAACTCTTTATGGAAACGCATTTCCCGGGCTGTAAGAATCATCAAGGACCAGGTGTTACACAACTACACACCTTAGATATCTTACAATCAGTACCAGAATTGGAACAGGTTATCACAGAGCAGAAGATTATGTGGGCAATAAACTCGTTCAAACCCTATAAATCAGCCGGACCAGATGAGATTATTCCGGCATTTCTTCAACATGCTCTACAGATAATCACCTCATGGCTTAGGGTAATCTTCAAAAGTTGTATCAAATGGAGATTCGTCCTTATCAGTTGGAGGAAAGTTAAGGTAGTCTTTATTCCAAGAGCTGGAAAACTGACACACTCGACTGCAAAAGTTTACAGACCGATAAGTCTCTCTTCATTTCTCCTCAAGACACTGGAGAGAATTATTGATCTGCATGTTAGGAACCTTCTCAAACCAAGCAACCTGTGCAACTACCAACACGTTTACCTAAAAGGTAAGTCAGTGGAGACTGCGTTGCTCGGGGTCGTCTCACAAATTGAGGAAAGTCTCGAGCACAAAGAATATACCTTGGCAGCATTCTTGGACATCGAAGGAGCGTTTAACAACGTAAAAACGGAGTCCATTAAATCTGCTCTAGAAGAAGTTGGCGTTGAATCTGCTATTTTTTTTTTTTTTTTTTTATAATCGGCGCACACTCAAGGGGTTTGTATACCCTTAATATGCCAGAGACACAGTGTGAGATTTATACCATGCCCAATGGCAAAATCATTAGCTCGCAACTTGGTGATAGTAATGTATAGAAATCCACAAGGAGTAGTAATTTCACCTCTCCTCTGGGTCCTTGTTGTTAACAAAATTCTCACAAGATTTTAGAATCAGGGCATTAAAATAGTAGCTAATGCGGACGACATAGTAATTCTGATATCGGGTAAATATCTTACCACCATCAAGGATATTATTATTAGTTCTTAATGAACAATCTTCTTGGACAGCACAAAACGGTCTCGGGGTTAACCCTTCCAAAACCGAACTAGTCCTTCTTACGAAGGAGAGGAAATTGTAGGACTTTAACCCCCCAAAGCTTAACGACATTCCTCTGAAACTTTCCAACATGGAAACGTAACACAGAGGAAAGAATGAAAAGAGCACTATGCGCTCTCTACACATGCAAAAAAACCTTCGGTACACGGTGGGGCATGCGACCGCAGGTCTTCCAGTGGATGTACACGGGGATAGTTCGTTTCATACTTACCTATGGGTCGATGGTGTGGTGGAAGGCTGTAGAAAAAAGTAGCTATCTCAAAAACCTGAATAAGGTACAGAGACTAGCCTGTTTAGAAATAACTGGGGCACAGAGTTCTACGCCACAGGCAGGGCTGGAAATTATTTCAAATCTTGCAGTCCTGGACGAGCACATAAAATGCACAGCAGCCAAAAGCGCATTCGGCTTAAAGAAATGAGGTCTTGGAGTTATGGTCATGGGTCTATCCTGCAAAGGTATGACAAAGTGGCAGGGCTTAATGTGACAACTGACTACTTACCACCCAGAATAGATTTCAACAAACACTTCTCTACTACAGTACCCGAAAGGCAGGAATTGGAATCCAACTCACTAATTAGTGAAAAAGGTATTTCATTTTACACCGATGGGTCAAAAATGGAAAAAGGAACAGGAGCCGGGGTGTTCTATGAAGCTCTCAATATTAAAGAATCATTCAAACCCCCAGATGAGTGTAGTGTCTTTCATGCTGATATCTAAGCTATTGAAAAGGCGGCAGAATTGGTTCGCATGAAAAAACTGAACTCGTCGGAGATCACATTCTTCGTGGACAGCCAAGCTGCCATTAAAGCTTTAGCCAGTGAGACTATAAGATCCAAGACAGTAACAAAATGCCGAGACATGCTGAACAATATTTCCAACACTAACCAAGTTAATCTTTGCTGGGTTCCTGGACATAGTAATATAGAAGGGAATGAAATAGCAGATGAACTGGCAAGGAAAGGGTCAGTATCAAACAAAAACAGCAGTAGCCATTTAAATTTGCGACCAAAAATCCCGATTGGAGTGATTAAAAAGAAAATAGACCTAATAACGAAAGAGCAAATCAATAACTCCTGTTCCTCCAGGGATGACTGCGTTATCTCTAGAAGTGTATGGCCTAGAATTAATGAAAAGGAAACCCGATATATCTTATCGCTGAGTAAAAAGAACATCAGAATCCTGATAGGTGTACTAACGGGTCACTGCGCCATTGGCACAATGGCCACTAAAATGGGTGCATTTGCACCCGATTTCTGTAGGAGCTGTTAGGATGTCGAGGAGATTGAAACCATTAAACACCTGCTCTGTGACTGTCCGAACGTCCAAACAAATCGCCTCCGCTACTTTGGAAACTGGTTTGTTGGAGAACTAGACGATATAACGCAGGTCTCAATGGCAAATATGAGAAAATTTATTGTAAGCACCGGCTGGTTCGAAAATGAACCAGTCTACATAAGGCATTAGTTAGGAGCATCTCTACTTTTATTAATAGAAGATCACCATGGACCAACAGGGCTCGTGTACGCAACAGCCTCTGTGCTGTGCACGCCCCTCCTAACCTAACCTAACCTAAGCCGGAAAAACTAAAATTTTGAATCCATTGGTAGTCATCCAGTTCATTGCTTGACAAATGGAGAACGATCTTAATGTATGTCGAATATTAAATTCGACATTTGGCAGTATGTGGTTTGACAGATGCAAGTGTGACGTTGCCAGTGTCAACCGATACATTAGACCCACGTTTTTGGTTTACCCTACCGTCAGCATACACATCAATAATGTCTGCTAAATTTACTCTTTTGATGGTTAAATCTTAACTGTCAACGATTTGAAGAAGTAATTTCAAACGTTGAGCATCACTGGTTCCAATCTATTTTAGTCTTAATTTCTTTGTCTTAATTATTTCTGCTATTGGAATTCAAAACATATTTCATTTTTATTTCCATAAAATTATCATATAACTACGAACTAAGATCAATGGTTTTTTTGATGTTTTGTTTTTAGAATTTGTTTTGTTTTCTAATTGGCTTCGTAATTTATTTCCATGTTGTCTGTCACAAATTAAAAGTGTCATTTGATAGCTACTTGTAAATAGCCATTCCAGTGATCCCGATTTGATATATCTTTATCACAAGAAAAACACAATGTTTAAATTATATTATTTTAGCTCCATGTTAATTATACTTTTAGAGTCAGTTCAACACAAAGTGAAATTTTGTTATACATATTCCAATTTAATAGCAGACAATTTTAATATTCTTCAGTTGAATCACCGTGTAAATGATCCAAAATTAGTTTCCAAAACTGTACGTTAGGCTTATCTTGTCAATGAAGAAGAGTTTCTTTCAAAAAATTATCATCAACTTCCTGCTGCCCCAATGTCCAATCCGAGTAATTTTTTCGATTTCCATGGTACATGGCGAGGGATATTGTAAATATATGTACATGTATCCTCTTCATCAACAAGTGAAAAATTAAGAACATTTTGTGGAAAATTTCAAAACACTTCTAAGTTCTTTAAAAAAAAAAACTCATAAATTGATCTAAACAAAATTTGTATAACATGGTTTCTTTTTTCTTATAGGGTCTCAGATACTTAGACACTCATTGAAAATTATAAGGGTCATATAAATACCATACAAAAAAAAAAAAACACTTTGGCATGTTATCCTGGGACAAGAATTCATTCAACCCCTGTATCATCAACCCAAGTCCCAGTGGATTGTACGATTTTGTAGAAATATTTAGAGTGAACCATTACGAAACAAAATTAGATAATATAGAAACATCTACAATACTTCAGACTAGTGTTATAGATTTCTGGAAAAACGGAGATATCCTACATAGACTTGATTGTGTGCAACACGCAACATACCCTAACCCGATATTGTACTCGTATATCCGTATCCGGTCAGATTGCATTAACCTTGTGTGTTTAGATATTGTGAATTATTGAAATTGACTGGTGTTTAAAATCCCATTGGGACAATTGAACCCACATCAAAAACATTTGAGAGATGGAGTTAAGGGGGGAGGAGGGAGTGATGTTGGGCGAGGATACATTAAATTTTTTTCAATGTGTCCCAATGGTACAATGACGCGCATATCCTTTTTTCATGACGTTCACATTTAAATATGATGGACTGCAATATGAACAAAGGAAATATAGACGTAACACTCGAAGGATTAATACGCGTATGTTTCCTATTTTTCTAAGTGGATTTGAATATTAAATTATTGATTTTGTTTTTTTTTTTAAGGCATTTTCCGACCACAATGTATCTGTTTGCAAAATATAAACACTTTTTGTCATTATTTGGTTTCAGATATTTGTGATTAATTTGATAATCAAATTTGTTATTTTCTTCATCGATCAAATTCACCCAACAGAAATATCACCTCTTTGCAAAATACGCAAATTTGCAAAGTGAAAAGTTCTTTTCTGCAAAGTGAAAAGTTTTGTTTTGTAAAATATTTGTTATTTTCGTTTGAACAAACAAATACACTTCGCAAATTATAATCAAAATTTTGAAAATCTTTTCAGGTATGTATATGCAAAGAGAAATTTTCAGTTGGAATTAACCCTTTGTTTGAAAAAATTTGAAAAAAATATTTTGAAGCGTTTTGAAGAATTTTATTTTGAACTCGAAGAAGAAAAAAAGTGACATAAGAGTTGATTTTGGATTAACAAAAACAACCATCGAGTTTATTTTGTTTAAAATTGGAAATAAACAGTTTAAAGGAAGACTCGTATGTGTTTAAGTCCCTAGCAACAACTTTTGTGTACACTATGGCCCCGATTTCCACTGTAGATTTATTATCAATCGAAATTAAAACTTCGATTACATGGATTGGATTTCATATTTTGTATTGTGTAACTCAATCGATCGAACAATACACCATTGTGAATTAACCCACAGAATTGTGTGTATATTTCAAGTTTGACAGTTTGACAGAAATTTTGAAATGGCCAGAAAAAGCTGACATGTCAGAAACAATCCTCTGGAACTGGAAGAATCATAGTAAGATTTATGGTTTACACATATATATTTCCTTTATATTGTAGCTTTTATAAAAACTTGAGCTTAGCCAAAGAAAAATTCATAGGACTTCTGAGCGAAATTAACCCAAAACTCAGGCCAGCAATAAGAAGATCTTCGATTCGCAATATAATAAAACTTGCCACTACTTTGATATTCTGTGATGCTGGATCTTACAAATTCAGTGTTTGTATAAGAGCTATCAGTTCTGGAAACGCATATTTGCTCCAAATGGAATGCTTTTAATTACTTCGAAGCAGAAAAGCGTCGGGCTAGAATGCTTTGTTGTGAAAAAAAAATATAAATATGTATTTGAAAATTATTTTCTATAAAATTGTTAACTAATTGGAAGAATCTTACATTTTGTTCAAAAGAAGAAACTTTTTAGACATCAGCTTACTTAAGAGTCGATCAGAAAATGACAATCAAAAAGAAACATTTAGAAATCGAAAAGTTTCGATTAAAATCGACATTCACAATAGGCGTTTTTCTTTTTAAGCTCAGAGCAGGGAACTGAGTTGTCAAAAAAGATCTGTGTTTCTTTTTCGGCTCAGACCCAATAGAGTTCTCAGGTTGAGCTTATTTTTTCATTCAGAGCTAGCTCTGAGCGCGCTCTATGAGCTCAAAATAAAATGACAGAGCAGATGGAGTAAAAAGCTGAACGCGGCTAACTTCAAAACTTTTTTTTCGTGTAATATGACAGAGACGGACGTAAAGATAGAGCTTATCGAAATAAGTCGATCATCGTTTTTTTTTTATTGAGTTGGGAATAGAGCCCAATACCAGGGTGTTGCATCTATGCGCGGAACACGCAAATCAACCGTTTACAGGATAGTTAATCGAGTTTCGAATGTAATCATTGATAAATTTCTCCTAAAAACAACTTGCTAGCTAAAAAAAATCAGATCAAGATGGATTTTTTTTCTTCATGAAAATGAAGAACATTTTGTTAACAGGTTATGGAAAGCATGCTTTAAATATAATGATTGTTTGTGGCCAGATCATTCTTTCTATGCTGTTATCGTAAGCTGGCTATGCAGCAAATTTCAATGCAGTAGACCATTTCCTAATGCCCGTGGCACACATCTATACTCTGTCCAACAAAAATTGTCAGTACAGGGAAGATAGGACGTTTGTCTCTCATTCTGGTTGCATTGCCATGCATAAGTGTGTCGCCTTGTAAAGCTCTCACAGGGATTCCGTAGCTTACATTATAAATCACCGCAAATGATAGTAAAAAACGCGTAGGGCTACCGTCTGCCGATTCAAAACGACTGAAAACAATATTCAATTTACCTTTTCCCACAACACCAAGCGGTAAGATAATATGCGCGTTTTTTTTTAAGTTGAAAAGCAATGTGTCAACACTCAACATCCTCATCTTCTTAAAATGTGCTCTCAAAAGCTTCAAATCCCAAAAGCTCCTTAATAAAAACCACTGAAAAAGCTCCTTGCTTGCAATTGAGAATGATAATGGTAAATTGGTAACTCTGTTTTGATGTAGATAAAGAGCGCACGATCGTATTGAGTGACACTTAACATTCTTGACAGTATCTCTCAGTGTTGCCAGAAACACCGATTTATCGTATTTCTCCCGATTTCTATACCTATTTCCGATACACCGATTTTTGATGTAAATAGTGCACTTTCTCCCGATTTTCAATTAAAAAATGCGTTCAGATATTTTCTCCGCTCTTGAATGAACATAATTTATTATTTTATTAAAAATTTTGGCAGTGCCTAACTTACGGTTTTCTCTTTTTAAATTTAGTATAAAAACATATTCCTTGCAATTTTTGTTAACGTCGTTGTCATTGTCTTTCTTCTTCTTCAAAATAGCTTTTTTGGCCTTTAGTTCACAAAAATTGGCGTTTCGTCCCGGCGATCTCACATGGACTCATCAGTTGACTGTGAGGACCTTGTCAATACGCAATTTTTGTTAAATTCAATTCATCTTACATCGATTTTTTGACAAAAATACAATGTGAACTATACCCAACCAAGATTAAATTTCTTCTTTTTCTTTATCTTGTTTGATTTGGTGTGGGGCGGTGCGTGTCGGTAGTTAAGTTCTTGTTAATATTTTCAATTACACTAATAATATAAATGTAGATCCATTTTCTTTATCTTTTAGCGAAATGTTAAAATCAGACTGTACCTACAATATAAAAAGAGGCTGGGTGCGACCCACACTGATAACTTCCCATTTGTTTAAAAAAAAACTATTAATTCAATATTTATCAACATTTTATCAATTGTACAAAATTATACTATGTATAAAATAAACTAAATTAGAAGTCAATATCACTACTAGTTCTCGAGAAATTTGAGTCAAAAACAATTTTTACCAATTTTCAAAAGAATTTTATATAGTTTTTTATTTTTTGTAAAAAAACTGTAAACTGATTTTTTTTGAAATTTTCACCAGTTATCAAACACATTATTTTTCGTAAAATAAAATTATTTTGAGTTTCAAATTGTTTTCCGTTCTTAGAATATGGGTTATGAAATTTTTTTTTCAGTTCTTCTTATTTAAAAAAATAACGGTATGTTCATTTTTTACCAAATTCATACCAAATCTGTATGACTTTATAATGAGTACATTAAATTTTATTCGAAATCAATAGCATTATTTTTTCGTAAGATATTTGAAACTAACCAACATTTTTACTTTTTTTTTAAACCGTTATAGTGAAAAAACTACTCACTGAATTTTAATAAACGCCCTTTCAGCCTCTTTCGAAGTTATTACCTATTAAACAAAATTTATTCGAAGTCGATATCTTTACTCGTTCTTGAGATATCGACGATGAAAAATGGTACAAGAACCTACGGACGTACGAACGTACGAACGTACGTACACACACACACACAGACATCTCTCTAAAAATGATTGATATAGCCTCTAGGGACCTTGAAACGTCGAGAAATGTCAAAAATTCCAATTTGACAAATCGGACCGATTACAATAACTCCCTATGGGAAGTTAATAAACAATGATAATTTGTGCTTCGGGAGCCATCTTAAGTTACAATTGGACAAAAATCTTATTTCAAGCTCTGAAGTTGAACGATTTAAAAACAACTGTATAAGCGTTGAACTTTGCAAGCAAATATTACATAGGTTTGATTTTAAAAATAAAAATTTTCAGGCTTTGACCTTATTAAAACCAAAACAAATTGATCCACTAAGTAATCTTTTTAACTTATTTCCTAATATTATTCATTATTCTGATATGCAGCGAATCGATTGTGAATATAGAGAAATAAGTAATCTTGACTCTAAAAGCTTAATATATGAAAGGTTTGTACTATTAAAATTGAAATATTTTGGAAAATTGATTGTTTAATCAAAAGGGGCAATCAAAGTTTGGCCTTTCCATTGATGGCTAACTTTATTTCATCGATATTAACATTACCAAACTCGTCAACTAATGTTGAGAGAACTTTTTCTCAAATAAATTGATGAACAAAAATTTTTTTTTTAAATAAGTAAAATTATTTCAACTTCTAATTCCCCGATTTCCCCGATTTTTGATGTGGAAATCTCCCGATTTCCAAAAATATCTTATGGCAACACTGGTATCTCATCAGCAGTGGGATACGACGGTCGTGTTGGGGTGTATAACTTTTTGCAAAGAATTACAACAACAATTCCTTAAGAAAACTCAGTGGCTTGCTCTTTTTTTAGTGTCATTTTTCCTAACGCATTGTAGTGAGGGTGCATCAGGCGCCACTGCTTTAGAAAAAGCTCTCCCATAAGGCCTGTACTGACAATTTTTGTTGGACAGAGTATAGTATAGACACCATGGTATGAATACCATAGTATATTCTCAATACCATGCTACGTAGTATCGTAGTAGCAAAACGTAGTATAATTTGACAGCTGTCATATTCTGGCAGACAAAAATTTGTAATCTTTAAAATGTAGATATTTAAGATTTGTGATGGATCTTTTGAGTTAATCACATCAAAAAATAATATATTCCCCCTTAAACCGTCGATATTTTCCCCTTCAAATATTCAAAAACTTGGCGGTTTGGTCGCTGCCAATGATCATGCTCATGCTTTGATTGAATGGTTAATAAAACCAGTTAAGTCAAATCCGAAAGATCCAGCAGAACAGAGATTTAATACGGTTCTTAAAAGCATTATTGTTTCTGGTCTTTAAAAAAAACAAAAACAAATTCCAAAATGCTATCTACCAAGTTTAAAGAAAATCGATCGAGCCGTTAAGGCTGTAATCAAACAGACAGATAATTTCGAGACCTACGTCGTAATGTCAAGTCTGAACAAAATCTCAAGTTTGATTTATTTTATGAATGCCAAACATGCCATATAGACCCTTCATGTATATAATGTACATCGCAAGTAAAAATATGATGAATCATATTAAATAATTTCCCGTTTTTTTACAACCCCCAGACGGCTTAATTTGTATTGTGTTTGTCTGATCGATCCACTTTGTGTTACTTTTTCTAATATTTAACTTGCAACTTTAATTACTGTCAAAAATTTGTTTCTGCATAATCGTTTCACTTTGCAAAATACGAATTGAAATGCAAAGTGCTATTTAATTGGCGAGAAACATTTACTTTTCAAATATAATCTCAAAAATTGAAAATTATTAAGTCATTTCACTCTACAAAGAAATTATATTTTTTGAAGGAAATTATATTTTTGCAAAGTACCAAAGTGAAAAGTTTTGGGTAAAATAAATATGATTAACTTAAAATAAATAATAAAATTAAAATAAATCTTTACCAACATTAAATGAAAATCATACGTATCATATCAATAACAAAGCCTAATGCTAAACAGAAAATTAATGCATTTAGATTAAAATCAATTACGAAAAAAAATTACTTGAATAATTAAAACAAATGTATGAGTACGAATTGATTATATTTAATTGTTCGACTGCACCTACATATGTACGTACATATGTGAATATGTAATTAAATTTTATCAAGATACCTGTTGAAGAATATAATTGTTTAGAGTGGAATACGTATTTCAATCACAAAATACGACTGATGGGGTTTGTCGATATCGCAGCTCTAGAAAACCATTTTTTTAGTTTTTTAATTGTATCATTCCGTTTTTTTAATTTGTGTCTAAATAACAATTATAAAGAAATTAATGTACAGAGATTTTTTAAAATTGATTATTTCATCGAATAAAAAAGGAAAACTGGTCATTAATATGTTTCAGATTTGTGATAAATTTTAACCTCTTTTTTTGATTGAAAAAGTCAATCGAATGAAAATATATACTCTAAAACTGATTTGAATTTATATACATATTTAGAATTAATTTTTCTTGAATAAATGAAATGTACGGCTGATTGCATGGACTCGGTCTTATGGTTAAAGAGGCTAATTATATTGAATATGTAATCAATTAGATTATAACAATGTTAGTTACGAGAAGTAAGGAAACAAATAAAAATATAGTAATTTTTGCTAAAAATGTAAACCATATAATCGTTATGGGTAATTTCATGAAAAAGTGGAAGTGCTATTTTTGTTTTACTTGTGAAATTAGAATTCCAAAAAAAATATTACAAGTTTCAAATGTATGGTGTGACTAGAAATAATATGAAATAAAAACACCCTAACGTCAATGTTCTGCATTTCAATAATTATTATGAATTGACGAAATTGAATTTGCATGCCACACATTTCGGTCGAATTGAATTTACATATCTATTTATTTATTTATTGTCTATAAGTATAAACTTTCGTAGACTTGAACTAACCATAATAACAATGAAAATAAATAAAATATTGATAAATAAGTAGGTATTGTATATGTAATATGTATAAACGAAATTTCTTAATCTAAAAATCGAACGATATAATATTTAATATTTTGAATTTAAAAGTTTCCTTAGAACATTCAAGATCAATAACATTTGCATATTTATTAAAAAATTTATATATATATATAATTTGTAGAATGATGATTATTATCGAAAAATGGTTAACTCTTGGCCTTAGAGAGCGTGAAAGGTTTTGCGTTCTAAATAATAGATGTAAAGAAGGGCAACAAATATGTCCAATGACAATATCTCTGGCGAAGGATATCAAGAAATAAACTCGTCTTGTTTCCAAGGTTTTCAAGTCTAGTAATAGGCAACGCGATATATATTGTGGTAATGGAACTGTCCAATTAAGCTGACGAAGAGTATATTTTGTGAATCTTTTCTGAATCTTCTCAATCCTATTCGAAGCATTTTTATAAAAAGGACACCACACAACACTATAATATTCCAACATTGGCCGCACTAAGCTAACAAAAACATTTTTTAATGTGTATGGACAGCGAAAGTCTTTAGAATTTCTAATTAAAAATCCTAACATAGAGTTAGCCCTAGAAATAATGAAGTACACATGCATTCTAAAATCCAACTTGGAATCAAAAATTACTCCTAGATCCTTATGATTACATATATATTTTTTGTAGTTGGCTTGTTTCTAGCTTATAAGAAAAAATTAATGGAAGGAGAGATCTTGTAAGAGAGAGTTGGCAAAATTTATTGATATTTAGAGATAGATAATTACCACCACACCATTTATAGAAATTGTCTAAGTCGCTCCGAAGGTTTTTGCAATCATCAATTGATTCAAACCTTTTGAAAATCTTAACATCATCAGCAAATAATAAGCATTGAGAGAAAGAAATATTAAGGGGGAGATCGTTGATGAAAAGTAAAAATAACAAGGGACCCATATGACTTCCTTGAGGAACTCCAGATTTATTAGATATTATTTCAGAACGACTTAAACCTAATTTGACGTATTGAATACGATTCGTAAGATAACTAGCTATCCAATTGAGTAAGGGGCCATTGAATCCGATATAACCTAGCTTTTTAATAAGTATTTTGTGGTTCACTCTATCAAAGGCTTTTGCAAAGTCAGTATAAATGACGTTAATTTGACCTCCTTTTTCCCATTTCTCAATGATTTTATAGAGATTTTGGGCCTAACATTAACGTGTCGAAACATTTAACATTTTCTGATTGTTCATTGGTAATTTTATTCAGCGAAGAATCGGAGTACCGTAAGCTGTTAATAAATTGAAAGAATCGATGAAAAAAAGATTTATTTGTTATAATACATTTAAGAAATCATCTTTGTCCAATCTCAAACTATCCCCGAAAATTTAATAAAAAATATATTTGATCGTACTCGCAGAATTTTTGGTTTAATTTTATCTTGTTTCCTTAAAATGCAAACAAATATGGAATAAATTTCAATACGCAGAAGCGATTTCACTTTATAGAAGACTTACAAAAAAAACAACCGCTGTACCCAATGTTTTTCATAGTAATTGCTCAGCTGAAAGTTCATTTAGTTTTCCTTCTATATTTCTTGACAATATGGTAGAAGGAGTCCTAGCTATTAAATATAAGCTCATTGGATTGGCTGAAATGCACCCATTGTTCTTGAAAATTCTTTTTCCAGAAGTATTGCCGCATGTTACCCATTTATTCAATTCAATCATATCTAAGAGTGACAAAAATTATACCTGTTCCAAAAACATCAAGAAGAGATAAATTTCCCGCTTTCCCGATTTTATAACTTTTCTTCTAATACAGTCGAACTAATTTTGAACTCAATAAAATCCTCTCCAATTTTGTATCAAATGAAAGTGATGTCCCTCAGGGATCCCTTCTTGGTCCTCTATTTTTTCCCTTTATTTAAATGAACTTCCGACTATTATTAAACATTACTCCATACGACTTAATGTTGGTGATGTCTTAATTGCCCTTATTGAATACTTTGCGGACTACATCAACGAAAATTTGTTGGAAATTCAGCGCTAGTCAAACCAAAATAATTTGATCCTCAATCCGAAGTCTTAATGGCTCTCCCATCGAATATTTAGAATCCCCTTATATTCTTGGCAGGACATATACATAATGTTTTCGTTCACTTTCGATTGAAATGGAAAAATGGACGTTAGTTATTTTCACTGTTGATGACCAAAAACAAAAAACTTAGTCCGGGATCTTACAAGGTGAAACAACATAACTTCCTTTTTTAAAAGAAATTCATTCAGGATGAAGGAGTCGTCATTCTGACGGACGCGTTGCTCTACAACTTTGTTTTCTTTCAGACCATTCTTTGGAACAATTCGTTTCTATTTTGTCGAATTCTGTTTTCAAGGTTTTTTATTATAATTCAAAATTAAACACAGAAAAATGTTTCTAATATCGATGAAATTGGCTTTATTTGAAAGATAATTTTTTGTCATTAATGTTTGAATATGACATCGGT
Organism: Philhelius festivus; assembly: GCA_963931855.1. NCBI lineage: Eukaryota > Metazoa > Arthropoda > Insecta > Diptera > Syrphidae > Philhelius > Philhelius festivus. The sequence continues at coordinate 217,852,166 of OZ007555.1, forward strand.
CATTTGGATGCCTCGGCTTGCTCGATCATGGCGGAATCTGGAAGTACAATTTCTAACACACTAAAAAATCTCCATAAAGTCGATGGGCATTAGTTTGATTGTTGAAAATGATAATAAAACATTTCGATCATCATTATGTTCTGTGCGCACTGTACGATGTCTTATGAGATGCGTTTTATTGTTTAGAGTAAACGTATTGCCAAAAAGATCCATAGTTTCTCGAGCTAACCGCTTTGATGGAAGATTATGAGCACCATAAAACGCACGATGTGTTTATCGAATTGAACCATGTTTTTCAAAATCAATTTGAACAATTTACAAACGTTTTCCCGGCGGTTGAGTCTATTCATAGTGAACGTGCCACACTAAACTCAAAATAACCGAGAACTTTCAAATCCGCTGTCACAGAAAACAGTGTTGCCAATTCGAGTTCTCTCTCTCTCTCTTTCTCTCTCTTTGATAAAAACACTTGCACTTCGCCGCTACCACCTGCTATAATTTTTTTAAACTATATTTTGTTTAGATACAAATTTCGAACTTGTTACATATTATTACAAAAAAAAAAGTATTATATTACCTATTCCACTACAAAGTCAACTTCTAGACCAAGTTACATTAAAATCTGTTTAGTCATTTTAGGAATAAACACCCACGCAACCATACTTTCACACATTTACATATATCGCTAGTAGAATTGTTGTTTGATTTTGAAATTTTAGTGGAGCGTACCCAACTGAATTCTGAGTTTAAGTGCGTGTATACATATCAGTTTAAATAAACATCATGAACGTATGCTTGGGGTTCTTAAGAGTATTATTAATTATTCACTTCAATTTTGTTTACTTTTTATCTCCTTATCTTCACAAAATTGTTTACTAAAAAATCTTTAACGCAGAATTGCTTGGGCTATATTCGTATACATATTGGGAAAAAAAGATTCCATTTCTGTGATTTATCTTCTGAAAGTTTCCAATATTCCAATAAAGTAAATAACGGGTGATTTTTTTGAGGTTAGGATTTTCATGCATTAGTATTTGACAGATCACGCGGGATTTCAGACATGGTGTCAAAGAGAAAGATGCTCAGTATGCTTTGACATTTCATCATGAATAGACTTACTAACGAGCAACGCTTGCAAATCATTGAATTTTATTACCAAAATCAGTGTTCGGTTCGAAATGTGTTTCGCGCTTTACGTCCGATTTATGGTCTACATAATCGACCAAGTGAGCAAACAATTAATGCGATTGTGACCAAGTTTCGCACTCAGTTTACTTTATTGGACATTAAACCAACCACACGAATGCGTACAGTGCCACACAGCTCGCGATTCTATGGCCATTTTGAGGGAAAACTTCGGAGAACAATTCATCTCAAGGAATGGACCGGTAAGTTGGCCACCAAGATCATGCGATTTGACGCCTTTAGACTATTTTTTGTGGGGCTACGTCAAGTCTAAAGTCTACACAAATAAGCCAGCAACTATTCCAGCTTTGGAAGACAACATTTCCGAAGAAATTCGGCTATTCCGGCCGAAATGCTCGAAAAAGTTACCCAAAATTGGACTTTCCGAATGGACCACCTAAGACGCAGCCGCGGTCAACATTTAAATGAAATTATCTTCAAAAAGTAAATGTCATGGACCAATCTAACGTTTCAAATAAAGAATCGATGAGATTTTGCAAATTTTATGCGTTTTTTTTTTAAAAAAAGTTCTCAAGCTCTTAAAAAATCACCTGTTACATTCCGCGTCAATAGATTGAGGTCTATTTCTTTCTTAAAGAGATATCATAATACATATTCAAATTATTAGCTGTTAGATGGAGGTAAGGTGATGGATGATAAATTATGGTAACCCGTATAATCGCATTCGTTTCTCCAATGGGTCAATATATTGCGATCGTTAAAATACCAGTAACAAAGGCAAAAGGAAATGAAAACAAATCTATTTTTTATACTTTATAGGTTAATAAATACCATTAATACATAATTCATCCCGATGAATTTTAGGATATAATTTAACATTTATTTTTTTTTTTTTCAAAAGTAGTATTTTACTTATTATGTTAACCTTAAGGGCATTAGTCGCCTCTGCTCTATTTGCATAAACCTGCGACTTCAGGACACCATCAAACCTCTGGGAATGTTTAAACTGATATTGTCTGCTCAATTATTTCCAACACCAATAAAGATTTAAATTATGAAGCTTCAAAATTTTTCTGATATCATAGGGTTACTTCAAATTCATTCCAAAGGATGAATTGCCATATTGTCTAACACTTATTTTTATTATATTATTATATTTATTATAAATAAAACGTAAACAGTACAATATTTGTAGTTGAGGAATGAGAGAACTGAACTTTTAATAAGACTTTTTTCATTTCAACACAAAGAAGATCACAAGAATATCTAAAACTTCAAAGACCCCCAGAGATATACCTAAATAAGTCAGAAATGGCATCGCAAAGCTGTTTATACGTAGCTCTAAGCATTTGACTCCACTGACGTGGGGAATAATTTCATTATTTAGTATAATGGGAGGAAAGTCAATGGGGTCAATAAGATTTCGGGAACATAACATCGCAATTGTTTTAGACACCTTTAGTTTAGCTGAACCCTATGTAAATCATCATTCAATCTACTCACAAGATATTTCATTTGACCTATCTTACGGCAAAAATAAAGAAGCACACAACGACTTGTTAAGGAAGTCCATTTATAAATATGGAGAACAAAAGAGGTCCCAATACCGAGCCCTGAGGCACACTTGAGTTCACACAATAAGATTCAGAAAGTTTTACTTGCGCTTCAACCGTCTGAGAACAGTTCATATGAGGTATTCACGTGTTTTTATTTCAACCACAAAATTGTATGATCTATACTGTCGAGTGTCTATGTAAAAATCAAGGAGTGTCAACAGACCAATTGACATGGTGTCTAAAGCAACACGGGTGCCTGAAGTTTCTTCACGTTTCGAATGTTGGAATTTGATTCGTTTTTTTTTTTTAAACTTTTGCCAGAATGGGCACTGGGCAGTAAGCTTGTTGGCCTAAAATCAGTCAATTTTTTCTTTGAAGCCAGTGGGATATCTACTGTTCAGGAAACATACATAAATTGCTCCACAATCGGGAGAACAAGCTTTAAGAATTTTGGTGAAATACCGTCTTATCCAATTAGATTTTTATTTAACAGAACGAGGAACAATTTGAACATCAGTTAGATCACATGTAAAACAAAAACAATCCGATGTATCACGTTCACCAAAAGAAATATCTACCTACATCATTAGATTCGGAAGAAAGGGTGAAAGCACGGTACTCATGACTTGTTAAAGTTTCTCAAAAGTCACACCAACTTTTGTTTTTCATAATTCACACTCGCTCAAGGTTTTATTGTGAAACCCTTGTTATGTTAAAAATAAACTTAACACAAGCTTAAAGACGGGTCAAAGTTTTGAAGCAGAAATGAGCGTTTCGATAAAATAGATAAGTTAGTTCAAATTTTATTGAACTAAGACTGTACCTTCATTCCAAAATAAAGTAAACCAAATAAAAGGCATTGGACCTAGATTGATTAAAAATTTTCGCTTTTGTCTATTGGTTTACTCAAACACAACTTGTGATATAGTCCAAATTTACAACTGCCCTGGAGGGTCTGAAAATCCGATATTTATTTGTAAGATTTGAAGTCCATAATGAAGTCTTCATCCATATTGTGAACCAATTTTATCAAATGAGATCTTAGCTTTGCGAAAACTACATTTTCTTTGTTGCAAAAATAAGATGGTGGTCCCTATATGCCTCCCTGTGGTACTCTATATATATTTTTCAAGTACGAACACAGTTAAATTAATGCTTGGTATTCGCACTCAGAGTTGACTAATTGAATGAGTACCTAAATAAAAAACACAACAGAGGTCGCTTCAATCATATTTACTGAAAAATCTATTAACAAAATTCACCGCAAACCAACAACATCATACAACATTTGCCCGGACTAAGTTTCAATGCTAATTATCACCTTTTATTACTAACATTTTAAATCCAAACAAGACAAGTGGGAAAAAGGATTTCCTCTTAAAAATAATCCCCATTGATTATGTAACTTAAAGCAGGTAAATAAATTAAAACAGCAACATATAGAAGAAGATACAAAAATGCAATAAATTAACTACCAACAGTTTTATTGAATTCAATTTTAGAACGACATTGTTCTTGTCTCTTTCACACTCGCACAGTGTAGTGTGTCCCTAAAGGTGGACCTTTTTGTCTGTCAAATAAAAAGAACAATAAATATGTAAGAACCACCAGCTGTGACTAGTTAAACAAAAAAAAAAAAACTATACAACTACAAGCTATAATCGTTGGTGTCCTGCCGGGCTATCTATTGCCGGAAAAACTGGTTTTAAAGACAAAACAAAACCACCATCCACACACATACACAAACAAATAATAACGCGCTTCCCTACCATAAAATAATATACCCTATTTCCCTAGAGTAAGCTAACAGATCGAACGAATCCTATTTGACTTAATTCTTTTATCTTTATGCAAATAGCCTGGAATTTTTCAAGTTTTTATTTCTATTTTTTCAATGTTAACTCAAACTTGTTTGGGTATTTTTTGTTGTTGTTTTTCTTGGTGACAATTATGAATATATTCGTTTGAAAACCCTTTCAGATTGACCCGTAGATTGAGGAATTTTTATCACTTTTCATCTAGATAATTGATTTTGAAGGAATTCATTCAAAATTCATATTAACTTGACCTTATTTAGGTGCAATTGCAAAGTATCTAGCTTCTTTTTCTCATTGCCAGCCACAGAAAAAATATGAAAAAAAAACAACAACAAAAAAATAAATAAAATAAAATAAACGACAATGAACATGAAACGCCATTAACCCAATGACCAACTGAGATAATCATAAAAATAAATTATTTATGTATTTCAATATGAAGTATATGCCGAAATTGAGTCAAAGCCAAAAGGGATTGGATTTTTTTTTCTGTATTGTGTGTAGACGTTTGTGGAATAGAAAGGAATCCAGATTGTAAAGGTTTTTAGGAAAGTGTCCCAAACAAACACGCAATCCCCCAAAACCAAGGGAAACTTAAGCTGAAAGCTTAAAAAAACCACTTTACTCCCCCAACTTTCTGCTTAAGTTATTATTAATGTTCAAAAAATATGAAACGCTCTTTCTACTTGAGCTTAAGGTAGTCAATTATTTTTAAAGGGTAAGTTATAAATTCGTAGAAAAAAAAAACGAATTTATTTCTACCGAAAACCTTTTTGTCTTGTAACAGGTTTTTGGATTTTTAAATCGATGAGATACTCGTAAGTTTAAGGTATCTTTATTTAAAACTGTATATTAAAGGCCAATGTACAGGTGGTTGTAGGTAGTGTTTGTTTTATTTTTCGTGCGATTATTGTTTAGCAGGTATTCTTGGCAAAAACCTGCAATGCCTCCTGGTGGAAGGAAACATTACTAACTCGAAAACTTTATGTATCTACAGGGTGGCTTTGATGCTTTTCTTTTCAATAACTTTTAAAGAAATACAATTTTATAATTTATATTTTATTGATTGATTGAATGGTCTTTAACAAATATGACGCCGGTTAAGTAGGCGTGGCAAAGGCAAGCTCAGATTTTGATCAACGATTTCGCAGACTTCTGTTGTAATTCTATAATTTCGTTTCTAATGTCCTTAGTCATCGAGGTGATTTTTGGTTTATTGATGTACACCCTTTCCTTCAAGTATACCCTTAATAAGACATCGGGAGGCGTCAAATCAGGAAATCGTGGGGGCCCAGTCGAAATCACCACTTTTTGACATTCGACCGGCAAAAATTTCACGTAAATTTCGCTGTATGTAATGTGGCATCGTCTTGTTGGAACCACATGTTCCGTAGGCCCAATTGATCTGATTCGGGCTCAACAAAGTTTTCCATTAAAGGTTCCGAAAGCGGTCACCAGTAACTCTTACAAAATTTCCTATGACATCCTCAAAGAAATATAATTCAATGACGCCGTGCGTCATTCCAAATGACACACCATACAGTAACTGTCTTCAAAAACTAAAACTTCTCAATGACAGGCAGTATGGCTTTCATAGCAATAGATTAACTGATGATCTGATGGTATATTTTTTACCGATCAATGGCACAAATCTTTAAATCGTATTGGAGAATATTAAATTATTAAACTTGATATTTCAAAAGTATTTGAAAGAGATTGGCGTCAAGCTCACTCATCGAATATGCGTGCACTTAGTATTGATGAATCTCTATTTCATTGCATTCGAAACTACCTTTCAAACAGCTCAATACAAGTTCTGTTTGACTGTTTTAAGTCTGAAATTAAAAAAAAATCTGGTGTGCCACAGGGCTCCGTTTTGTCTCCGACTCTCTTTCTTATATTCATTAATGATCTTTTTTTGCTGATGATATTACTCTCTCTTCTCGTTTCCAGATAAATGTCCTTGTTCTTTGGATGTGGATTTAGAAGGGCAGCGTATTTATTAAATTCTGATCTCGATAGAAAAATGGGGAACCATAAGCCGCATAGAATTTAATGCTTCAAAAACTCAATGCTGTCTTCTGTCGTTAAAGTGCAACCCAACCCCCATGCAACTTGCATTGAGGAAATCGAACAGCTCTCAGTTCTTGGTTTGTGCATCACAGACCTCCTTGTGTGGAGTGACCACATATTCGTTCGACGTCGCCAAAAACGCTCCTAAGTGTTTAAGTTTCCTTCGACGTTGCAAGAAATTTCTTACCCCTTGGGATCTGGCAGTAATCTACTTATAAGGCCTATATTCGTCCAATGCCCATTTAAATATGATAGGTGATAGAAGAATAGCAGAAACATTTGAATGTCTCGAGCACCGACGCAATGTTTCTCGTCTTTCATTATGTTACCGTTATTTTCATAAGCAGTTTTCTAGTCAGCTTAAAACATCCCCTTAAGCAATTAAACCGAAATACTTACGCTTCGTAGAGTGCCCATCAGAATATCCTTGTGCCCAACTTTAGAGGTGCAGTTAAATTCCGAGATTATTTCTTTAGCGCACTACACGAATGTGGAACGCTCTACCTACCCTCCCGTTGTGATATTGAGACATTCGAAAGCAATTTGCATCGGTATCACCTTTTAAATCCTTTTCCACCTTTCCTAAAACGCTCGCACTATATACTCAAACACTTTTAAGGGAAGTCATAATCTATTTAGGGTTAGTGGTCTTTTGTTTATCAATCGAGGGTTTTCAGTGTCCCAATAGTAGCTATTTTGTTTATTAACAAAACCAGCCAAGTCGAAATGTGCTTCGTTGCTCATAATGATTTTTTGTGTCAAAAATGGCGGCAGTCTATAGTTGTGTGTGAAACTCGAGCACTCAAATCTCGCAGAAGTTGATGATAATTTTCATGCTCAACAACAAATTGTCATCGACCACTCTCTTCGACTGTCAAAAGTCAAATTCCATTCACAAACACAAAACGCACCCTGTACATAAATGTACCTATATCTGTTTTCTTCTCCAATTAATTTTAAATAAAATGTTTAGAGTTCTTTTCTAGTTTTGATTTTTAAAAAATTGGGTTCGTTGGTTTGTTTTTTACATTTTGATTTAACTAATCTTAACATAACCTTAAAAAACATCTCTGGTGGAAGACTCACCATCAGCCAATAAGTGCGACTTGGTAGGTAACTTTATTTCAAATGCTATCGGTTAAACGACCCCATAACGATAAATGTATCTTGGGTTTTATTTTCTTTGTTGTTTAGCTGTTTCTGAGTGTAATGGTGATGGTGATGGTGACTGCGATTTCTTTTTCGTTCGTTTTCATTAATAACACAATTAAATCAGCGGTGCGGCGGCAACGGCAACTACGTCCACTAAAAAAATAAACGGAACATAAAGTCACGAACCTAATCGGTGGTCTCTGATGCTTGACAGTTTGTTTCGGACGGTGCGGTGGCCAGTAGTGATTGGGCGTCCTATTCCATGGGCAGGTGATTCGCATAGGGATGAGTTGGTTTTAACGATACATTTTTTTTTTTTTAATTTTTATATCAATAAACGATAGCTAGCTGGTAGTAAAAAAAACCAAACCAAACAAACCTGAAACGAAACCGATTTGAGTTCGCTTCTCTGCTTTCAATCAAACTGAGGGTAAGACCAGAGGTAGGTAGAGGGTGCACACAAAAGAGAATCCACAAGTGTGTTTGACTGATAAGAGTATTTGAAAACAAGTTTGTTTTTGTGATACATATTAAGAATGAGTGGTTGATATAAACTGATCTCGAATGACAACTTGGATGAGTCCGGAAGTGGAAAAAATATAAAACTGCATTCGACTTAAGGGGGAATCCTTCAAAAGATTCTTTTTTTTTTTAATGTTTTACAATTGAATAATTGCTTAATTATTTCCTTTGAGAATTATGAACTTGCGCATTCATACAAGTTGTATATGGAAACCTTAAATAATAACGAATGTCTAATTTGTTGTTGAATTTGGACTTCAAGGTGATGGCAAATTTTGTATCAACTATTAGGGCTGCAGTCTAGAAGCAAAATGCCTAAATTGAACACATACATGCCTATACATATCTTTTGTCGAATTAATCATCATTTAGCCATGTTCCGGGGAACTTATTTAAAAAAATTTCAATTTTGTATTACAAAAAGCTGAAATAAAAATACGAATTCTGTTCTCAAAGTTGAAAGACAAGCTTAAGTAAAGTGTTTAATTTAGTTGACATGTTCAGTTAAATTAAAACGAAAAAGCTCTTATCGATCGATAAATCTTGTCTCACAATACGTATAGCGCTTGTTTAAAACTCCGCTTCTACTTGAATTATGTATTTTGGGGTATTGCACTGCAATCTGTCAAACACTTATTATGGATCTGTCAAACCAGCTTTTCAATCAAGTTATTTCGGAAAAAATTGGGCGCCTGTCATCTTGTCGAATGAAATTGATTAACTTTTAACTTTAATATTTTATTCGGCGTTTCAGAAAATCCCGTTTCTAGTCCTTCCCGATAATAATTCAAATTCAATATCCGTATAGGTTAAATTATATTTCGTCCAAGAAGTGTGAAATTTCATTGCAAGATGGTTAAGATGTCAATGGATTAAAAAAAAAACTTTTTAAATTAAAACAAACAGAAAAACACTGATGTTAGTGCCTTTCACTGATCAAACAGTTTTCAAATGTCATTTTTTCTCTCTCTCTCTCTGTGCTCTCAGTGCTATTTTTGTTCGTGGGACACATCTAGGTACTGTTCTGAGCAATAAATTCTCATCGAAGAAGTAGTGGAGACTTCTTCAAATAATCTGCTACATTTATTAATTTTGCTCATCGAACAGCGTACGTACGATTTTTCATTTCGCATCTGTAGCGTACAAGAATTTACATTCACTTAATGTTCAGTAGTGATAGAAATGGCGGTAACGAGCAGTCTTGATCAGTGACCAATTAGGGCTGTAGTGTGCCGTTTTGATAGCTTAACTCGCTTGACCTGTGCATTTAATGGGATTCATGAGGTTTCCTCTACCTAAAGTTCGTAAGCTCGCGGTTTTAAAATCGAGAAGAACCTCTTACAGAAGTTGTCCAGGTCTCAGAGCCACTTCGTGGTCTTAAGAAAAGAGATCAAAATCAAAGATTTGAGTTCAGATGGTTCGCTAAGGTCTTCGAGGAATAACTTTCCGAATAGTTGAGCTGACATTCTGGCCAGAGCAGGACGTTTACAGAGGAAATCAATAACTGTTTCCTTTTTTTAAAGAGACCCTTATAATGTTAAACACAGAACGGGCGATTCCTACAATTACGACAATGATTATTGTAAAGAATGCCCAACTTGGGCTAGTGTCCAGTGCATGGCTTTCCTGGATCTGTATATTAGGGAATAGAACTTATTATAAATGGGCAACATCTTTCTAGATATAATGCAGTTGGTTAAACTGCTCCAACTACGGTTGGATTTTGTAAGAAAAGGTGACAAGATTTTGCCATCATAGCATCAAATGCAATATTAACTCTATGCGCAAGTGAGCTATGAATGGCTGATCCTTGCCTGGCTAGCTCGTCAGCCCGTCCATTTTCCTCGTCCACTGTGTTCCGGAACCCAGATAACATTTAGGTTAATGCTCAGACTCAGAAGCTTATTCCGGTATTGTTGGGCCAGTTTAGAAAATGAAAAAGCCGAATCAATGGATTTAACAGCCGCCTAGGTGTCTGTAAAAATGGCCTTATTTCGGTTTTGATTTGGATCTTGTTAAAGTATTTTGGATACTTCCCTTATTCCCAGTAATTTAGCTTAAAAGACACATGTAGAATCAAGTAGCCCATTTTTTTCACTATTGCTCAACTTGAAGCAAACTCTCGAGTTGACCAACTTGAGAGTTGGCTTCAACTCGAGAGTTGAAACGCAAGTTGAAATTTCTTTTTTTTCACGAATTGTTTTCTCAACTCCCAACTTGTGATTTGAAAAATATCCCTGGGATATTTGTTAAAATAAAATACAAATTGTCATTTTCAAAATTAAATTTGAATTTATTCGGTCAATAAAATTCGGTTTTTGTGTGATTATTGCAATGAAATATGTTTTCCTCGATCTACCGTGGGTGAAAATACTCGTAAGTTGTTAAAAATCGGGAACGTTTTGTATTGTATGGAATTGTTGATGGTACATTTGTGGAAGCTAACATATCAACAAATCCGGGTATTTCTGGATAACTTGTATTTGAATAGCCTGAGTCCCCAAGTGAGTAAATTCACCTATTTCAAATCTACTGCTCAATCGTGATAAGTTAAAAATGTTTTGGTGATGTGCTGAGCCCAATGTAATAAACATATTAATGCACTTGCTAAAACTTAATGTTTTATATATTATTTGTATAAATAAAAAACTAATAAAACCTGCCAGCTAACTACAGTATAATTTATTTTTAAATTCGCGAATGCACATTTAGAGAAAACCATCCCTTGCGATTTCTTAAGGTTTCCGGCATTCGAATTAGCCGTGGTGCTAGATTGACAATTGCTTTCGACACTCGTTTCAGAACGTGATGCACGTTGGAAATGCTTACTTTACTGAAGAAAAGTCAATTACATTGATCCGAGCGCATAAAATCGTAGTGCTACCAATAACTTTGTTATTGTCCACAATTCACAAGATATATTTAAAAGGGAACTTAAGTTTTAAAGTCACGGCTAGTTTAAGACTATTACCGTCTCTTGTCGGAAGGAAGTGAATACTTTATCAAGTCTAGCAACATCATTGCTGTCTGGTTTTAAAAGACGAAAGCGGTAGATGAAGTCACGGTCGTCCTACTTTTCAACTGCAATGAGCGGCAACATCTTGTATTGTCTTCTTTCAAAGAACAATAACACAGTTACATTATCTTCACTTTTACTGCTTCACGAAGTTGATGGACACTTTTCCCAAAAATAACTGTTGCGGAACATTAATACAATGTTTCTTTAATTTTTTGTCGTGAAAATTCAAGGAAACCAAACTTTCGAAACAAAATGCATGTATTTTATAAAAAAAAAAAAACAATGTTTCATGTCAACACTCTAGTTTGCTTAGTCAACTTCTACTTATTCCGGGAGTTGAGAAAATCTAAAGTTGACCAAGTCTAGAGTTGAAAATCTAGATTTGAAAACGTCAACTTTGATTGAATAAAAAAAAATCACGAGTTGAAAATAAAAATCCTCAAGTTACGAGTATGTTAAACTCAGAGTTAAACTCAAACGGGCGTAAATGACCTAGTGATTTTGAAATTTCAAGCTCAGCTGTCACACAGACTTCAACCTGAGTTCCTACAAATTTTAAATTCAATGAAATTCTTACTTTCTCTAAATATAAGTTTAATGGACATTTTATTTTGCCTACATTACTACCTACATCATTTTTGTCACAGATGTGAAATAACCACTGTGTAAACAAAATAAACTTTTCTACTGAATAGTCACACTACAACTAAACGTTTTCTAAGTTTATATTATTAAAAATAGTTAACATGCCTCAACAATTATTTTACTAAGTTCTTCTGACTGCAAAATATGTAATAAAAAATAAATTATTGAATTTCCGCTTTCGGCTTTCATCGTGCATTACGCAATGTATTTCCTCAGATTTTCGACTGCTCACAAGTAAAATGAAAGCTCAACCGAACACCGGACTGACGTCTAAATACACTGCCTTTTTACTTGCGATATAGGTACTATAGGGCAAGTTCTGCATTTGGAAAAAAAATCGAACTCGAGATTTTGATCAAAGTTGACATTACGATGATAGCGAAGACGAAAAAAGTGGTTCCGACAATTCCGTCTGTCTGTCTGTATGTCTGTATGTCTGTACCTCGAACTACAGCCTAAACTACCGGAGGTATTTTCTTAGCTCTAAAACTAAGGGTACCCCCCAAACACCCGTAATGCAAAATCTTATTTATCTCGAAAACGGCTCTAACGATTTTGATAAAAAAAATTAAGTGTGATATTATGGACATGGACTATATTTTGGTGAAAAAAAAATTTGGGGGGAAATGTTGTTAGGGGTACCTGTCATAGAACGGTTTTTTGATTTTCGAATTTCTCACCAACGGCTCTAACGATTTTAACCAAAATTTTTATGCAGGAGCTGCTTTGCATTTGAAAAAATATAAACTAAAAATTTTTTCGAAAAAATAGTTTTTGGATTTTTAAAACAATAATACATATTTTTTTTTTGAAAATTCAATATCTTGAAAACCGATACACGATTAAATTTTTAAATGACGTTTTAAAATGTATTTTATTAAATACTAACAATTTGCATATCAATTTTTTTTATAAAAATTTTAAGGAAAATTTAGTACACAAAAAACATGTTTCAGTGTGTCTGTATGTCTGTACCTCTCACTACAGCCTAAACCACTGGACCTATTTCTTTCAATCTCGGTAGTTAAGGGTCTTCGGTGATTCCCTAGAGGAAAGATTGAAATTTTTTTTTTAGCTCCAAAACTAAGGGTACCCCCCATACACCCGTAATGCAAAATCGTATTTATCTCGAAAACGGCTCTAACGATTTTGATAAAAAAAAATTAAGTGTGATATTATGGACATGGACTACATTTTGGTCAAAAAAAATTTTGGGGCAAAATGTTATTAGGGGTACCTGCCATAGACCCGTTTTTTGATTTTCGACTTTCTCATTAACGGCTCCTAAGGATTTTAACCCAAAATTTTTAGCAGGAGTCCCCTTAAGTTTAAAATAATATTGTATATAAAAATATTCGAAAAAATATTAATTGGGTTCAAAAAAAAACAAATTTAAATGAATATCTTCAAAACCTATGAACGATTATTTTTTGAAATTATTTCCTAAAACCAATATGTATTATTAAATACTTAAAATTCGCATCCCACATTTTTTTCTTGAAAAATTTTAGAGAAATTTCTTATATAAAAATTTTATTTAATAATAAAACGATTTTTTAAAGTTTATTTGCATAAATTCATACTTTTTCGGAAACCAGACGGGAATTTTATGCATTTGAACATTATTATCTCATTAAATCCATATTTTATACGAGTATTTATAAAATGTATCTTAAATTCCAAAGTACTTTTACATAAGAGCAAGTTCGTGCGATCCAGTCGTGCATTTTATTTTTTCAAAGTATACTTACGTGAGTTTTAAGCTTCCTTTTTTGCAAAATTTAAAGCCCCTTTCAGACGATCATTTCAGTTTCAGTTGAGCTATCAGTTAAACTGATGTGTAAATACAAAAACTGAAGCGTTTAACTGAGACTGAAACTGAAACTGATGAAATTCACATAAGTTTTCAGTTGAGTTATCAGTTAAACTGATGTGTAAATACTTTTCAGTTCAGTTGTCAGTTCAGTCGTCATTTCAATTTTAGTTTGCGGTAATTTATTAAGCGACAAAACTATAGCTATTGCAATAAGGCTTTCATCGTGCATTACGCAATGTATTTCCTCTGATTTTCGACTGCTCACAAGTAAAATGAAAGCTCAACCGAACACCGGACTGACGTCTAAATACACTGCCTTTTTTTAACTGAACTGACAACTGAACTGATAACTGAAGGAACAATACTGATCGTCTAATAGGGGCTTAAAGTTTCTTGAACTTTAAGATACTAAGTTGGATATTTAAGCTAATACCACTCCACCTGAGTTTGAAATTAGAAATGTTCTTATTTTGCTGCCAAGTCCCAAAATGCTCCTGCCATAGTTCGTGCTTCATAATTTTCAAGATCTGTCAGTGAGTGAGTTGTTATTTTTTGAAAATTTTTACAGTCTGGCCTTTCTGAATTTTGCAAATTCAATTTCTAATGATTTGTTGTTGATGAAGTTGGAGGGTGGTCTCGGAGTAAGGGCTCTGTAAATAAGGGTGAAGTACCACCAAACTTATTAGAGCACTGCGGGTCCCTTGATATATAAATTTTAATAATTTCCTTGACGAATATAATCATCTGAAGAATATACTTGTACACGTGACCATGTTTTTTTTTTCAATTTCAAACAACATTAGCCCAATGATCATTGGCTATTGTGCGTCTTTTTGTTTCTACCGAGTATTTATTGTTATGATATATGAGAGTGCAAATAATAAAATACGTTAGTACAAAAAAAAAAACAATTTTTTTCAAAGCCATTCAATAACCAAAATTCTGAAAGCATATTGAATAGAGCAATGTTTTGATGCTTTCCTAATAGGGGTTGCTCTTGAATGGCTTTATAAGAGCAGCACATAAAATGCTGGGATTATCTCATGGGGAATTGTATACATTTCAACAAAACTTCGGTCTGTATATTGGGTTCTTTTTTTTATAAGCTATTAAATAATATTTCATTGCCCAAATTTGCCAATTTGATGAATGTTTGTATTTCATTAGAGAGTTGGATTGTTTGTTTTCTTTTTTTGTTTTGTCCCTTGTAAAGATGAATTTATGATGAATATTTTTTGTAAAAAGAGGAATGTTCACTTTTACAAAACTTTTGGGGACATCTTTGCTTAGTAAAATAATAAATAAATTGTCAATGTTACAGCTAGAAGAGAACCAGTGACTAGGGTCATACACCTTAAAATATTTTTTTATGAACGTCACCACGAATAAAGGGGATCACAATTTTCTTTCGAATCCGGCTAAGATGAGAGGCACTTTTTCATGACAAGAGATACCCTTAAAGAATTTTTCACCTCCTCTCAAGACAGTTCCCTTGTCAAAACAGATTAGATCGTCTGAAAAATCGTATCTTTTTGAGGTAATTTTCCTAAATTTCGGGGACATTTTCGGCTATAACTTGACGAATGTTTGTTTTAGAATTTTCCAACGTTGAAAATCTATTGTGGGGGATATGATTCTTTAATATTCCCTAACTCCCATTGGTACTAACGAACACACATTTCGATAATATACCTAGTTTTTTTTTTCATTTGGACGTGCTGTTGAATCGTGTAACTTACCAGGATGATTTGACATCATTAACTGAATAATAAACAACAAATTTGACAGATGTCACCAAAACAACATGGCAGCCAAAATCTGCCAGCGCCATTTGAAAAATTCTTCACATAATAACGCGCCAAAAACAAAACAAAAACATGTGAATATGTCAAAAAAGAAATGAAATTTATGATTCCTTCAGACTTGGAGAACTGAACGAAAGCAATAAATGTCAAAAGTACATTTAACAAAGTAAACAAATTTGATAATCATGCCACTGTTTCGTTTAATTATTGTTTTGTATAAAATAAAATAAAAAAAAATCTGGATAAATTCTGACTGTTCAAATGCGTGCCAAATTATCCATCAATTCCTAATTCGAGACTAAAGTATGATATTAGATGTTTTCGAAAGAATTTGTTTCATTCAATTTTCCAATAAATAAATCAGAGCTCCTCCATATTCAACAGTTTAAGGGTCACGAATCCACCATAAGTAATTCATACCATTGTTGCAGTTTAAAAAAAAAAGAGAGAAAAAATACAAATTAGGGCGTGGTAACTTGCAACGTGTAACTCAAATACAAAATAAAATTATATCTACCCATAAAAAAAGCTAAGTTTTCATATCAAAAGCAAATCAAAGGACAAACGCAAAACTATTTAATAAATTATAAATCAAACATTGTTGCACCCTGAAGAAAATTGCTTCCAAGAAATTTTCTACTTCTACCAACAAAAAAAAATACTGGTTGTGTGTTGCAAGCAAACCATAGAATGGAGCTGCAAAAGAGGGTTGGTTTGGTATATTGTTTCTGGAATGTATACTATAGCAGTAGCCTATAGCAATATGCAATTATATATTATGTATATAAATTCCATTAAAAGTAATTTTCCTGGTTGCAATAAAATTTATTGTCTGCCATTCCAGCTGGGGGCTATTACAGATTTAAACAAAACCCTCACCATCAGCTGGTTCAGTAATTTTCCATACCCGATTCAGATGATGATGTTTTCATTAACAAACTTGTGCGGCTTATATCGATTTGAAAAATCGACTTCTTACAAAGGTCAGATACTTTTCTTCTTCCCTCATAAACTGAAAATTGATTAATGATGTCTTCTTACAACACTTACCAACCCAACTTATGATAGGTGACAATCAAAAAAATATTTTAAATCATAAATCAAACATATTCCCAAAAAAAAAATTAATTTAAAATATTCTCGACACGCAAAAACTGTTCACTTAATTCCCAAGAGAACAAAAGAGAACCTCAACACAAAAAAAAAGGAATTCAAACAATGGAAAAAAGGAGGCGAGTGAAAAAAAATATATTAAGCGAGAATCTCACCCTAATTTCCATGGTTTTCCAAGTTTTCAAATATCGACCCCGAGAGCAAACACCAACAACAAAAACAACTACTACAATACTTTTTATGTAAAAAAAAAAAAACAAAGAATATGAATCTGAACGACCCTTGTTCCCAATACGCACCACACAGTAGCAACAACATAAGCTTCCGTGTCATGTGTTGGTATATTTTATCAAACTTTATGACGTAGCAAGGGTTGACACTTTAAAGGACTTACAAGAGAGGAGTTAATGTTTAATGCAGTTAACTTGAACTTCCTTATACTACTTTTGACAATGTACTAAACCAAGATTAAATGTGATCAACCCTTATCTTAATCAAATCTAGAATATTTAGAATTTATAAGTGCTGATTAAGTTAACTATACTACTTTTGACAATGTACTAAACCAAGATTAAATGTGATCAACCCTTAATCTTAATCAAATCTAGAATATTTAGAATTTATAAGTGCTGATTAAGTTAACTATACTACTTTTGACAATGTACTAAACCAAGATTAAATGTGATCAACCCTTAATCTTAATCAAATCTAGAATATTTAGAATTTATAAGTGCTGATTAAGTTAAAAAAAAACACAACAACATTCACATTGCATTATGAGAAACGTCAATTGATTGTCAAAATTGAAATATTTACAAATTCTCGTAAATAATTTTTCAACTAAATATTTTATTCGCATAGACCTGCGACTTCAGGAAACACAATAAGAAAAAGTCTAGCGTAGTCAAATCGCATGATCATTGTGGCCAATTCACGTCACCTTTGCGAAAGATAACCTTACCGTTAAATCGTTCATGCAGAATGTCAATCGTGGCACGTAGCGCCGTCTTGTTGGAACCAAATGTCGTTTGAGTCTATATGGTTCAGTTTGGGCCATAAGAAATTGGTTATTTTATTTTTTATTTTTTTTTTATTTTAATAACAAGCTTACAACTAATAATAATAATGGAGAATTTGTCAATTTCTCGCAAGAGGCAGTACACCCCTGAAAAAAACTTTGCAGCGGCTGTTTAAATAAAGAATTAATTTAAAATAGAGATAAATGACGAACCAAAATCTGCAACAATTCCTAATATCACCCTCCTGGAATTGGCGTATTGTGAACTTAAGATATCGAATTCGGTAAAAAGCTTATTGTGATATTTTTGAATTCTTAGTATCGGTGACTTTAGTAATAGATTTGTTCGATGAAATGGGATACTGAACGTTATGGTATTATTACGATAAGAACGAGCCGGACAGTGGATATTTATGTTGTTCAACAATAATTGACATTCAATTTTGCCAGAAATAATCTTATAGAGAAAAATTTCGTCTAACATACATACACCTGCGCTGAAACAAAGAAAGCATCTTGAATAGACTTAGCCTACAAATATAAGTTGAATATTGCCTAAACATTTTGAATTCTAGATATCTTGTGAATTTTTTTTTGTATTTTTTCAATTTTATCTGAGAATGTTCCGTAAATTGGGTTCCAATTTCCAAATAGTTGATGCATATTCAAGGGTACTACGAACAATTGTAAAGTGCTATAAATGTTTCTGATTTTTTAAAAAAACTTGCCTGTGCGGAAAATAAAACCTATGCTCTTGGCAGCCTTATTAACTAAGAAGTTATAGTGTTTGTCAAACATTAGCTTAGAGTCAAACACAACACCCAGATCTTTTTTCTCATAAACTCTTGTCAATTCATTTTCATTCAATAGATAATTAAAAACAACAGGATCCTTTTGACGAGTGAAAGACATTACATTTCCTCGTATTTAAGGGAAGGGAATTTGAATCACACCATTTCATTAGAATATCCAAATGTTTTTGTAGTGCGATACAATCTCTTACACAAGAAATAGTTCCATACACTGGACGATAATTTTTCAGAAATATCATTTATATAAATAAGGAAAATAAGTGGCCCCAAAATTGAGCCCTGTGGTACTCCGGATTTAGGATAGAAAGGATGGGATGACACGTTATTTAAAACTACAAAATGCGGTCTGTTGTTAAGATACGATGAAAACCAATTTATAAGGTCATCTTGAAAACCTATTATTCGCATTTTTTCAAAAATAGTAGCATAACATACTTTGTCAAATGCCTTTGAAAAATCCGTGTATAATACATCAACTTGTTTGGTGTCATTTAGAGCATTGGATACATCGTGGGTAAAACAAGCCAAATTAGATACTGTCGACCGACCTTTAGTAAACCCATGTTGGTTTAATGCTATCACTGATTTTAAGTCAAATGCTATTTTTTCATTTTAGCATTTTTCAAAAATTAGAGACAGAGCATTTAAAATACACACTGGTCTGTAGTTTGATATTTCAGAAGTTGCACCAGTTTTGTGGATTGGAGTCACTTATTAAACAAGATACAAATCGGACCAGCTAGCACATTCGCGCAGTTTTTATATCATCGTTCTGTATCTCTCGCCCTTGACAATTACCGCCTCACCAACGTCGTTTTTGCAATATGATGAAATGATGCCACCGGCCCAAAATCCACACGAAACGGTCACTTTTTGAGGATGCATTTTCACCTGGTCAACTTCGTGTGGATTGGTGTCGTCCCATATATGGCAATTTTGCATGTTAACACAGCCATTCATCCAAAAATGCGCGTTTCGGCCAAAACTTTTAGCTTCTGGGTCAGTTGGATCTTTTACGGATGTAAGCTGAAGTCCCTACATAAAATTCGTCAAGTTGACCGCGGCGATGCTCTCGTCCGCGTTTATTTGAATTACGAATGTGGACTGATTGATAACCGAACCGGTCATTTTAAATTTGGTCACCAAACGTTAAAGAGTGGACTGTGAAGGGCCACCATGCTTAGCGTTTGAACTAACGAACACTCATTTTTATAATAAAGTTTTATCATTTCGACGTACTGTTCAACAGATTTGACAGATGTCACCAAAACAACATTGCCGCCACTGGCCTTCAAAATCTAACCGCGCGAATTAAAAAGACAATTTACATAGTTTATTCACAATAGAACATATTTAATGGAATACCAAGCATGCACAGATGTCATCGACAAAAGTTAGAGTTTTTCTACAAAAATTTCTTTGACACCAATTCCAAATTTAATGTTCACCAATGATTTTTTTGTTATGTGTAAGTTTAGATTGAAATTTGCGAAATCTCAGAAAAATAAACAAAAGTATAACCGAAGTTGTTTAAAATTTAATTCTCTTGACTGACAAATTATTGTCCACGTTTGAAAAATGATGACACATATTGTGAGGAATACAAAGTTCATTTCAGTTGAAATTGGCTTTGAAAAATCCAATCTTAACACGTCATCTTAAATAAGTTAAATGAGAACTTTCTTCGGTTGATTGCTTCAACATAATCTCACGAGTGTTACACTTCAGTGTGTATATAGCGTGCTAATGTGTAATGCTAAGCTTCTACAACAATTCATCAACACTTTGGGTGCTATAATTACACTTATTTTGGGATTAGTTTGTTGGTTCAATTGGAATCAAATATTGAGGAAAATATATCTCCAAAATGCAAACAAATATGTATTTATTGTAGATATTGTTTTATTTCAAATAAATATTTTTCCTTGTTTCAATATTTCTAAACGGCCCACTGCCCACATAAATCAAAACTATTAAGATTTTCATCAATCAGACAGATTTTAACGATATGAATCTCTTTTCACCAACAAATTCAATCAATCTTTTCAACCATGTGGCGCACGCTTGACACATGCTCAAACACTTATTTTTCAACTATGCCTGCTCCGTTGGGAGTAAAAGTGTCAACGTTGGCAATACACTATTTGGTGGCATGTTTCTTCTCCTTACTTTTGCTATCCGCACGAAACAGAGGAACAAGACATATTCGTCGGATGTCCCACCAACATGGTCCATATAGCACACCAGCCTTAGCCATCATCATATCGTGCATCGTGTCGTTGTCGTCATTGTGAATAATATTCGCAATGCCCATGCCCAGAAAGTCGCAATCGCAATTAATGTAATCTGTTGTTTGAGAGTTTCGGTCGAATTCAGCAATAGCAGAGTATAGGGAATATAACTGAAAATAGAGAGAATATTATATACCTATTATAACTTTTCTCTGCTGCTTGCTTGCTTACTAAGAAGAGATCAATAAAAATGAGCGGAATTCTCGAACGTGTTCCGTTCACTTCTTTATTCACCCCTCGTATCTATACACACTTTATGGAAGGCATCTTTTGGAAAGTCCTTTTCAAACCACACAATCGAGAGTCAGTCTCAATGCTGGTGCAAAATATTTGAGTGGGCGGCAATATGTGTATAGAGGTACTTGAGACACGAAGAAGGATAACCGAAAAAGGACTAAACCATCTGCTTCTGTATTTCTGATGCTCCTGCTGTTGTTGTTGTTGTTGTTTTGGTGTAGGTATAGATGGCAGCCGAGGTCACAGTGATTTGTATCTATCCTCATTTTTGGTCTTTATGCAGCACCCTCTCAATGTGTAGAATGTAGAATGTAGAATTGCTCTCAGGTAGATACACTTTGGATATGTAGGTATTTTCTTTCAATTTCCTCTTGTTTTTTTTGTGGTTGTTGTTGGGAATCGAGAGAGAACGCGCAGAAGAATAGTGTGTCCTTAACGTGGGCTGAGTTAAATCAATCAGCTGCCTTATGTTTTTTTTTTTTGTTCTTCCACTAGTGTTTCTTCTTCCTTTTGTCAAGGAAACAAAGGACAAAAAACTGTTATTAATAATCCCTACGCTCTAATGATATCAATTTCTGAATTATCCCAAGAAACAGCAACAGTTTTTCCTCTTTATGAGGCGATCACCGTGAATGGTAATTTATTTTGCATTAAGGGTCTGTTTTAATTTTTTTTTCTTCATCCTCAAAGAATTATATTCACGATTAGCAAATGATTCGTTCTTTTATGAAAATCTATTTATAGCTGCGCAGAAGTTCAAAAAAACACAAGAGACAAAATATTTCTGTAGGTACCTTATTTTTATGAATTCTATTTTTATTTGCAAATTGCAGTTGATTTTCGTTGATGATGCTAATAATGTTGTTTGCTTTCATCTTAATAAATGAGCTTTTCTTGTGTTTTTTTTTCTTTCTTTATTTGAGGATGTCATAAATTAAGTGAAAATTTTGTATACACATTGATGCATCGTAAAACGCACATAATGACAGAAAGACAGACAAATTTAATGAAAAGGCTACCTATGAAAAGTAATGGGTTTGCTTAAGGGGTTGAATTTTCCCTGGGAGTTGTTTGTTGCCTTTTTAGTGTTCGGGTGCTTTAAATTATGATGCCAATTTCTCATGATTTATTAATTTGATATGATTGGGTTGATAAAAAAGTATTTTCTATTGTTTGATCTAAATTGCTAAGAATTCTCAAAAAAAAAAAAAAAAAAAAAAAAACACAATTGGAGTTGATGTTTACATGTGATTTCCACTATAAGACCAGATGGTAGAGATTGTCTTGCAACAAATAACCTATACCTACCCATAGGAACTGATAAAATTTCATGGTTAATATGTTGCATATCCTTGAGTATTAAAAACGAATTACGTGGATGTTATTGATGCGCTTCAGCCGCCATTTTGAATAACTCGTCTTAACCACTATCTTAATATTTGTAAAAAAAAATGTTTATATATTAGCCGTGTTTTTTTCGCAAGTCCATATAGAATTGTAGAAAAAAACGACATCGTACTTAGGAACTTCTTTCCAAATAGGTGGAAGCAATGTTTACCTACGTTATGGCATTTGTCAGCGGATTGCCGACTAGCATCAAACAGAACGTCAGTTTTAACTTCCCCGAACAAATTATCGATAACATATAGATAATATCGTTACCTTCCCGCAAGAATGTATTAAGCGACATTTTTAAAATTGTTCAGGAAACGAAAACAACGTCTCATTTAGTTATTTTTTAATTCTTAAGTGCTAAACACATGAGCTGCGAACTGCGAATGCGAACAAATCTTTTTAAGCTATTTTCACAGTTAATTAGGTCTATCATGGTAACAGATCGGGGAAAAAATCTGCCCGATTTGTACGAAATGTACGAAATTTGTATCATGGTAAACGTTCCGATTCTCAAATCGGGGAAAATTACGAAAAAAAAAATGATGTGCGTTGGTATTTTAGAATTTAAGCGATGAATGACGATAAGCTGTCAAAATATAAGCAACGAACCGCTTTCTTATGCGTTGCACGACGATTTTTTTCTTTCCGATTTGCCCGCCAAGAAATCATAAGTGAAAAGTTTCCCGAAGCCTGAAGAAGCAAAATTAAATTAGCAAAAATGATGAATGTGCAAAAAGATGAATAAGTAAACATTTTTATTTAAAATAAATTGTTGTTATTATTGTTATTCATACAGAAATTATGTTTTACTCTTTTACCAAAAAGAAAAAAACAAACCAAATACAATTCGACCGTCTGCTTATTTTGGAATTGACAAATATACATAAATGTCAACAACCTGCGTTGGTATGCATCAATATTTCTTCTACAATTCTGTTACCATGAACACAATATAATCCCCGATCTTAACTTTTCCCCGTTCGTAGAATTCCCCGATCTGTTACCATGATAGACCTGAATATCAATTTTTGTTTTGTTTTAACATTACGACGAAGTGAATTAATGATCGAATCAACTATTTAAAAGGAAAACACTGCATAAAATAATTATAAATTGAAATATTTTGTATTTTAATATTTTTTAACGCGACCAACAACGTATGTTCTGCGAACTGTCAAATGTAAATTTGAAATACAAAATATTCCAATTTATAATTATTTTATGCAGTGTTTTCCTTATAAATAGTTGATTCGATCATTAATTCACTTTGTTGTAAAGTTAAAACAAAACAAAAATTGATATTAACTGTGAAAATAGCTTAAAAAGATTTATTCGCATTCGCAGTTCGCAGCTCATGTGCTTAGCACTTTAATGCTTAATAAATTCTTACGGAAAACAAATCTGTTTCGTCCAATAAAATACACAAAAAACTAACTAAATGACACAATGTTTTTCGTTTCCTGAACAATTTTTAAAATGTCGCTTAATACATTCTTGCTGGAAGGTATCGATATTATTTTGGCATCACGCTTTTTATCGGGTGTTAGATTAAGTCTCGAAAATTATCTGGACTTAGCTAAGTCTGTATAGACTTTAGTAGTTGTTGTTTTTACATGTAAATCGCTTAGTCCCGATGTGGTTTTTTTCTACAATTCCTTATGGACACGGCTATTATCAGTATAAGTAGGCTCGAGTACCAATACATCATAAGAGAGGTGAACACTGAAAAGTTGTTCTTTTTCAGTTTTTACGCTTTACTCACCAAACTCCAAAAAAAATTTGGAAATATCCTGTGGCATAAAATCGTTAAGTCATAAGCACTTAATTTAATGCACTTACGGGTTTGTTTCGGTTAGTTTTAGATTCCAAATGACGACCAAACAAATTCAACTTTGGAAAGGAAAATTAATTCCTGTGCACCCGGAATACTCTTGCATTGCGAATTACTATGTGTTCCTCTTCTTCGTCAGATTGAGACGACCAATCTTTTATTCTAAACAAAAAGGGTATCACTAAAATATTATTATCAACATGCAAAAGCGAAATTTGTTTACGTATTTTTTCTGCAAAAAATGAAAATTAAAATGTTACAAAACAAGATGTGAGTTGTTATATCCACTTGTTAACTGCATCTGATGACATTTCAATGACACTTTTAAAATTTAATGAGACGAAAATGGACATTTAGTTTAAAAGGGAGTTTAGAGCTTGTATAATTTAAAATCGCTTAACGAAACCAAAAAATCCAATTTCAAGGTTTGGAACCCTGTTAAATGTTTAAAAGTCCTTCGTGAAATCGGCCATAAGACATGTTATTTTTTTCTTTCTTATAATATATTTATGCTCTACTGAAAACGTAGCGAGACTTGTCTAATTTTGTTTATTCCAATAATTTTGTCGCTCAGTTAAATCATTTGAAATTTATTATAATGTTTTAGAGTTGCGCATTAGTTAAATGTTACAAATTATAAATTTATAAATATAACACATATTTTAAACGGAATTAATCTACAATGTATATATTTTTGTTTCTTTCTAGGTATGTGTGATTCAAAAATTGCTGAAAACAAGAAGCTTAAAATTCTTCAATGGAAAATGGAAAATTAATATGAACTGCATTATTAAATCACTGTGAAAGAACTGTTAACATTTTTTAAGTCACACGAAAAGTGTTATACTTGCACTTAACTTTACACCATACGACGAATAGTATTTTGAGATGGTGCTTGTTGGCCACGATATTTTCGACGATGAACGTTGAGTAAACAAAACTGAACGACTATTTTCAATGTACAGCTAGGTATTACTAATTCGCGTACTGAATTGACGTTTCAAAAATATGTCTACTCAAATCACTCGGTTAATTAATGTCTAAATTATTTAATGTTCACATACCGACTTGAAAGATTGCGCATCCCATATATTTCATAAAAGTAAATAGAAATTTTTTTTCTCCTGGACTCACTAATTTCGTTTTATATTGGATTTTCTAACTGTTCCAAATCTGCTTGATTCCAATCGAATATGAAAACATCGATTCCATATTTAAAAACACGCTTTACCGAATGACGTCATTTGATAAAAACGCACCCCCAAACCTTTATCACTTTTGGCAAGTAATCTGATGGAAAACTTTATTTGTATTCGTGTTCCATGTTCTTAAAATTGGGAACTGAAAATTACAATAAAACGGCGAATCAAGATGGAGTGCAAGAGAAGAACTTTGAACATCATATAAATCTGGTTGAAATGAATCTGAATCAACCAAATCCTTCAAGTTCGAACACCGAATTAAGAAACCAATTTTTTTTTTGAAATCGAAATGCTGTTAAAAGTAAAATTGAATCAATATTCTAAAAAAAAACAATATTTCAATTTCCTTAATATTGGCACAAAATTCCCAAAAGGCTAATGTTAAAGTTTTAGTTTTTTTTTAAATTGTGAACAATTTTTTAAAATAGTAGGTATCATGGTAAAACAATTCTGCAGCGGAACATGACTAAAACAGTTGTAGTTCGTGTAAAGAAGTTATCAAACACAACACAACACAACTGTTTTTTGTTAACATTTTTAAATGTCAAAGTGACATTAAGAGTAAGCTCGATATTGAATAGATTAAATATGTACTCGATGATTTTAACCTTATAAAAATGTAAATTCTATAAAACAATAGTTTTAAAATCTTAAATCGACTTAAACTTTGTGCCTTCAATTTTAAACCAAATTTTACGATATTTGACGTTTGATATTTGATGAATCAGTATTATCGTTGTCAACTATTTAAATTGTTGATTTACAGTGACAGCTCTTTAGATTTGAAATCTATTGTGAATGGTTCAATTGACAATCTTGGTATTACCGTTGTAAAAACATAAATATCTGTCAAATTTTCACTGAATAGCAAATTCGATGTTGAAAAAATATTTTCTTTTAGATCATATTAATACAAAATCTATATTGAAGTAGTTTCTTTGTATAATAACATACGTGCAGTAAGGCTGCAAAGCTTTCGCACCATCATATGAATATTGAAGGTTTGAATATTACAACAAGTACTTGAATGAACTACATACCACCAAGTGTATGGTATTGTCTTCAAAAATCTAACTTTTTTTTGAAGAAGAAAATGACATGGAAGAAGAAAACAGATTGCAGTAGTAATCCACGAACATATACGGAAATTCTATACCCGCGTGGTGGATCAACGTAGAAATCAAAGTGCATATAAGATCACTGAATGCTCCTTCTGTCAATAATGTCCATTTTGTTTTTGCGTTTGAGGTCACTCTTCAAAATGTACATATGTATGTACATACAAGTAAATCGTTCTAATTTTTGAAAACTAACAATATTCGAAATTAAAATGCATAATTGCCTCTTCTCCACTTTATTATATCTTGCGCAGGGCTTTGTTCAATCAATCTCCATGATTGGTTTTTGTAGCTTACAATCTTACTCCAAAATACAAAATTAGAAAAGAAATAAACAAAACCACCAAAAACGTCAAACTCAATAGAAGCTATTCACAATATGTTTTCGCTTGTTGTTCACAATTTTTTTAAAAATTTATCAATTTGGATTTATAACACCGATTTATCAATTAATTGATAATTTTTGGAAACTATCAATGTATAGATTTTTGACAACTTTAATAAGGATATTAGTAACAAAATAACTTACGTAGGTCAATGAAACTTACGTATAAATGATAAATGACGCCAATACTACTTTATACAAAATTCCATTCATATTATTTGCCATTTACAAATTACAAAGCAACATAGACAATTCAATTAATATCTTAAAGACCAAAGTCATTACAACTGCAAAGCGACATTCAAAGGTTAAAAGCACTTAAATAAAAACTCATATTTCTTTCATGTGTCCGATTTCATCAAGTTAGCCTAATGCTATCACTATCGTCCTGTGAGGTCACTTAATAATTTCATTAGTCCCTTCATCAACATAATCTCTGTCATCTCCTGTTGCTTATCCCAATAGTCTGGCGTGTAATGTAACAAACACCGACGAACATAAACACCAACGGATATTTGAATTGATTAGTGAGAGTTTTCATTCCCACCATGAAAATTGACACGAGTCAGCATTTGAACATTCTGATGGGAATAACGGCCATTTTGTATAAGCCATATTTTGGAATATTAACAGTTTGTATCTGATTTTGAAAGTACTATACAAAAACCACTGGATTCTTTCTAAGAATTCCAAGCGTAATGTTTCCAAGTAATATTTATTCCGTCTCCAACCAGTTTTGTTCTCAAGTCCTTCTTAAATTTTCTTTGCCACTCATCTGCAATTATATGTTTTTGTGTTCGATAACAGTTTTATGTTTTTTATATAAAAAACATATTTATAAATTATATGTATAATTCTAACTTCGATGTTACTGATTTCTTTGCAAAAGTATACCGCACAAAAATAACAAAATAAACAGAAAACTGCTGCTCGCAATTTCAAGGTTTTTCTTCTAGTAGATTCAAGTAAAATTGTAGTAGAGTTGTAGTAGAATATACTTTGGGCCGTTTTCTAACTAAACAGGTGCCAAATTCTTTATGAAAAGCAACTGTATCTAACCTGGATAGTAAATTTAAACTACGGTTCAGTTAGACTCGGGTTCAAAATATGTAAAAGTAGTAGAATATTTTGTTAAGAATAACATTTCGTAAAAATAATAATTGCGATGTGAGAAAAATATGTGTTCCTAGATTTCTTGCAAAGTTTTGTTTTTGAAATAGATAACTTATGTCCTTATGTTTTTAAGTATAGTTATAGGTTAAACCAGAGTTGGTTTACTGTGCATTCAAAGGGTGGCCCAATAAAAGTTTCTTTTTAAAAATGCAATTAAATGAACAAAATCAAAGGTGTTCCATGTATTATGGCTTTATTAGTAAGAGCAAACGTTCTCATTAATTATGGAACATCGTTCAAGTGACTGGTCGTGCACCTTCAATTGCTGAGTCAATTTTACCTGTTAGGTGAATAATCCGAGATCTTTGTTCAGAATTCTCCTGAGGCTGGTGTGTAAGACCATGAGTGTTATCCACTAGCATACCAGTCTTGAGGTTTAAGTTTATTGAAAAACGAACACTCTTTATTGATGTGCGTTTGTTGTTAGTCGACATAAGTCGAGTGGACCTATTTCAACTGAATCCTAAAGGCTAGGATGGGAGGTGTTTAGGCATGACAACAGTAATCTTAGAGGCAGTGCTTCCTTAATAACATTTTTAGGCAGAATAGGTACTATTCCTAGTTATGTTCAAAAGATCAGAAGTGGAAACAAGTTTCTTCTAAACATCGACCACATTTTTGGCGACTCAATATATGCACTCATCTGAGGAAGTGGTCGTTTTTTATAAGTTCGATTAAAATGTATGTCCGAACTTGAACTTCTTCTATTCGTTTTCCATTGGAGATATTTGTTTTTAGAGAAAAAATCGATTCTTCTTAAACGACGGAGAAGCAACAATTCCTCCCGGACGACTACAAGAAAATGTGAATTAAAAAAATTCTCCCAGAGTATAGACAATGCCAAAGTGCAAAAACTTCGTCTTCGGGATTTAAAATCTCCGCTGACCTCGATTTAGGTTCTTTGTTTGTATGTTCCTCCTGTACAATGAAATTAAGAAGACAAAAAAAACTTTCTTCTTCATAAAAGTGTATGACTCATTAACTAACATCGCCGGAACCCTTGCTATCACGTTTGTGGTGTCGTACAGCAAAACAGAAATGGAAAACAAAAAACTTTGTAAATATTATTAATTGATAGCAACTCAAGAACGCTATCCCAACGCAGTTGAATATTAAATCAACAGTGCTGCCAACAAAAAAACAAAACAATTAATTACCCTGTCCGAGCGTTGCGTTGTAGGCCCGAGCGATCGTTCGGTCGGTGGCGATGGCGGTGCTAAAGAAATCTCGCGGAATAGCAATGTACCAGCTAGCTTATGGCTGAGGTTGGGGGCACCAATTTAGTCGAGAAATTTATGAGATTAATGGAACCAATGATGACGATTATCGCACAACACCATTCGCTTGACGGTTGCTTCTGTGTGTTCTTGTTGAAATTTTGGGCCAACAGCCAAAATGTCCCAATGAATCTCTTCGTACAGATTTTAATTTAACATTAAACCACAAGAACAGAATTTTAACGAGATTCAATAATTATAAATGCCGTGGGTTATTTATGAAACAATTAGCAAATAATAAAAAAAAGGAAGGATGTTGACAAAAATGAGACGTCTTATCGAAATGTTAAAATCTGTAACATGTGAATCAGCGAGGAATATAAATTAATTTATTGAAAAACGAAAGTGGTACAAAAGACGAGCTGTGAATATTTATGTATGAAGGGAAGGTACATGTGTATATTTTGGTTCCTTTATTTTCTTTGCCGGTATAAAAGTAGGAGGGTCTGAGAAACTCAATTCAATGTGATTTCCGTGACTTACGATGTTGACCCACATTTTGTGAACTTATACAAACAAATGTAGCCTTGCAGAGAAGTCTTGTTTTGTTTATTGTTCGTGTCACCGAACACGAATGCTAACAATTCGAATCTAATTATTGTTGCTGCTACTGTTTCTGAAATCTTAAATAATCAGCAAATCAAGGGTAAGGCAACTAGTGTTTGGTCAGGGATACTATACCTACAGTAACTGTACAAATGTATGTATATGTATTTTTGTACAATTTTTATTATCGCTTAGTCATTGATTATTGATTTTAAATGAGTCCTTTTTGGATGATAGTAAGTGACTTATGCTCTTAATGTGAGTGTCGTTTTATCGTTAAATTATTTAAGTCGACAATCAATCAATCATCGAAAGCTTCAAATATGTTAAGTTGTTGTTGCATCTGCATCAAGTTTTTTTTTGTCAGAAGGGATAACAACAACATAATCAGTATCCAGGTACTGTGTATATAAATCTCAGCGTTTCCGACTCATTTGTGTCACCAACTGTTACCGTATCGAAATTTCAACACTTGCAATAAGGCCCTAAGTTAGCCAGTTGTATAGTTTGTTAAAGTTGAAAGACAATGAAAAGTTAATAAGGTACCTACATGTGTGATGTCTTGAAGTTTTATAATTATGGGTTTATCAAATGCATTAAAATCAAGCTAAAGCCTTTCTTATCAAAATAATTTGAAATCAGTTTCCTGTGCAGGGGCCCTAGCACGTAACTTGATACGATCGAGTTAGGTCGATACAATCGAGAACAGGCAGTTCATTCTTATGATCAGCCAATTATTTTCGATTCGATTGAATCAAATAAGGAACTCCCTATACTCTATTACATCGAATAGACTCGATTGTATCAAGTTACGTGCTGGCACCCCTGATTTGATATAAAACTTTACTCGAACTGTATATTTCTTTCGTTAATATCTTAACATTATTTGTAAATGTCAAATGTCATTACGAGTTTGATTTTAATTAGAATTATGTTACGAATGTAGAAAAACTAATTCTGTTGCTAATGTCAATTATATGAGATTTTCCACGAGAAATGGATTTATTGAAAGTGTTCTCGTAATACGTAACGTTACTCCGATTACGAAAAATGCTTACTCGACGTATTTGTCCTTTTTTATGTGTGAACATCTATGCCGGAGGTAGGATAAACCAAAAACGTGGGCCTAACATATACGTTTCGTGTAGCCCGTTACGGTTACACGTTCCGTGTAGCAAATTACCTTACGGAAGATTACATTTAAGACCCTGTTTACACTGGGAATATTGCGAACATAATACACGGTGTTTACATTGAAAACTTTGAGGCGCCTCAAAACGAATTTGTCTATGGTTTCAATGGATTGAAGTTTCGATTTTATTTTAATAGTTCGAACTAAATATCTTTATTCCCCAAAAATTTTTTCACCCAATACATCAAAAAGACGAAAGACGAAACAACAGTTGTCAAATTTCATTGCAGGTTCATTCAATGTTTTAGACAAATCCCTTTTTACGTTGGTGATGAACTATTGCAATATATTTTATGCTCTAGAAAATGCATTTTCAGAGTTGACATTTAAAAATCCGAAAGTGTTATTTTTTATTTCTGCTCCGGAAAATGCATCTTCAGGGCAACCGGTTGACATTTACAACGAAATATTCTCGACACATCAAAATGTAATCTGTCCCAAAACATATTGACATCCATCCAGCATGCTTGACAAGCCGCTGGGTGGAGCCTTCACATTATCAAAATTATGCCGTGCTTCTCAAACAAATTTGAAAATGTGAACGTTCTTTAATTGATCTGAGCAAATAGCTGTAGTACGAGTATTTCGTATAAGACAACATCCCCGTTTGAATGTAGGTGGAAAAATGTAATATTGTATCAAATAACATACCTATTTAAACATAATTCTAATAAACTATACGTAGCGGAGTACGGTGGTACGTTCTTTTTCTAAAAATATTTAGCTTTTGAAGTAAATAGGTTCGTTCCTTTACTTTTAAACTCTGTGATTTTCTGTGGATTTCAGTCCAAAGTTCATAATAAAAAAATAAGGTTGTGCTTAAATGCACAGAAACAACATTTTTGACATTACGATTGCATTATTATGTATGTTTATTGAGTATGTTCGATAACAAAAATTCTTCACATTGGCATTGCCGTTTTTCACGAAAATTTGTCTGTGTCTCATCATGGTTTGCTTTGTAAAATCATTCTCGCAACTAACTTTCCTTCGTATCTAATTCCTCCTCTTTCCAAGGTCATGGAAATGCTGATCAAAAATCAGCTTAAGAAATATCTCGAAAAACGAAAGTCTGAAAACCTGACCGGCAGTACGAATTTCGTAGCAATAGGTCCACTGATATTTGACATTTCTAAAATATTTGATAGAGTTTGGCACAAAGATCTGTTATCGAAAAGGCGTGAATTTGGTATCGATGAGTCTCTTCTTCGTTGGACTAGAAATTAGCTTTCTGACCGCTCAACTCGAGTTATTCCGGAGGATTTAAAGTGTGATTTTCATTAAATAAATGATGGTGTGCCCCAAGGCTCCGTTTTGTCTCCGACACTTTTCCTTATCTTTTAAAGTGTTCTCTTTTCTGAAACTTCTAATCCACTTCATTCCTTCACTGACTCACAACTCAGTTTTTCAGCTGTGGAACTGAACCGGCTGCTTATGCTAAGCTCATTTTATCTCGACAGGATTAATAAATGAATGGCACTTGGCACTTCTAGAGCTTTCATAACTGAGCTGGTGCTCATTTGAACCTTTTGGAAAGAATTCAGAATAGTGCCCTAAAAATTACTGGAGACAGATCCATTGCGGAAACTTTTGTCTCAATTTCACAACGTCTTAACGTCTCCTGTCTTTTATTGTGTCTTATCGCTTTTTCTATCAACAATGTTCAATTGAAATAGCCAGTTGCATTCCTATTTTCAAACAATTCTGCCTTAATGTCCGTCTAGCTGCGAATGCTCATCAGTGAACTCTTGGACCTAACTTCGGGCGTACTGTGAAATATAGAGGTTCTTTCTTTAGCCGCACTACTAGAATGTAAAATAATTTCCCTGTCATTGTGATGCACAGACTTTCTAGACCAATGTGCATCCATATCTCCTATTAAATTATCTCCACTTTACCTAAACAATCGCACTGTTTTACATCGTAACATTATAAGGGTAGTCGTAATCCCTTGAGTGTGTGTAAATTATACAACAAAAAAAAAAACTAGCAAGGGGATCCATATTTTTCAATGCAAAACTACAAATTTTTTCTAGGAATAATTTTATATTTGTGGAATCACAGAAATGTAATCTTCATGAATTAAGGTTAATGAGATAATTTCAACATTTTCATATTTAATTCCAAATTATTCCATTCCTCATACAAATTCATCATTTCTATATCAATTTTTCACGAAATTTGATGAAAAGATTTTGCACGGAATATAAATACATACTTAAAATTTTTTCAACATTTTCAAATTCAATTGCAAATTATGCTTTTCCTTATATAAATTCATCACTTTTTTATCAATTTTTCATGAAATTTGGTGAGAACTATTGAACACACCCAATACCATTTCTATTTAAAAAGATTTTGTACTCAATATAAAAACATACTTTTGACAGTTTGATTCAAAATCTGTTGCCGTCAAATAAATTAAGGTTTGTTCGATAACTATAGGAACTCGTTGAAATGAGCTATATATGTTTACATATTTTGGAACAGAATTTTGTTTGCAAGGATTTAACGTTCCTGTAGGTAAAAGAGAGAAGACCATGAATTTCATTAGTCACCCCCTGACACTCAGAGCAATTTTAACAAAATCTCAGTGTCCATTGATGTATGTTTGTCACGCCTATTTCCTACAATATACACAAAGGATAATTGTCCAACAATGAATTAACAAATGTTGAAACTATCAAAGACAAAATAAATACCAACTAATTCACATTGTTCACAACCAGAACGACAAGAAATTCCCTCAAGAATTTCATAATCTATTATTATTCTAATTTCGATTTACATAAAACTTCCTTTTGCACAAGGAAACAAGATCTGAATTTAATGTTGAGTTTACACTTTACTTTGTCATCATCATCGATTGAGTCATGTTATGTAAACTTGTTTCTACCTGAACTGGACATAATAATTCCAACCGAGTAATCAATTGATTGCATTACTTCTATTTAAATAAACCCTTTTAATCTTAATGTAACATGATCCTTATCGTTTATGGTGAAATAAATTTGTTCAATTTAAAAAGTGAAATTATTGAAAATTTTTGGAGAACCTCTACAAACATGTGTGCGTGCAACAGCAACAGATTGATTATTTTTCTGTTTCTCCTTCGTGTCTTTGGTGATGATGGTGACTAAGGTGTAGAAACGCAAACCGGAACCGATTTTTATAGTGAAATTCGAGCGTGTCCATTGTGTAGTATGCTGCTGACCTCCTTCAACAAATTAAAAGAAAAAATTCCAAATAAATAAAAAGAAAAACATGTAATAAACCTGAAGTTATATTTTACCATCCAAGTTTAATGACCCGCCCGAAACGAAAATAAAAAGAAAAAATGGAGTCAAACTTTTTGTGTATTCCTATTTGGCTTCTTCATAGATACCATCATGCATTTTTGTTTAGATAAACATCTCTGACATGAAAAGTATCCAAAAATGAGTTGGAGGAATTATAAAAACATCATTATTTACACTTCTTTAAGAGGGAAACACAAGATACAAGATAATAGAATAAAGACGAAAACACATCCAACAACAATTGCCGCGATCGCACCGCTTCTATGATGAGAAAATAAACAAACCAATCGTGAGCCCAGTTAAGACTTCGTCTACACTTGCTTGTGGGTCATGTCTATTTCTATGAGAATCGCAATCAAATAAAAATTTTCCAGCCACAAATAAGATTTATTGCGGTCGCTGACTTTAAAGATTTGTTAAACCAAATCCTCTTCTTTACTAAGAATTAGCGAGATAGTCAACTTCGGTTATTTTGTGTGTACGTGTGTTTAGTTTCGTTAGCTTTTAAGACTCAATTTGACAGCGATGCTTATGTTTTGCAAATATTTTTTGCACGTGAAATTATTTGTATGTGAATTTTTGACAAAGTGCCAAGACGAAAAACGTCAGTGGTATTTTGTTGGCGTTGGGAATCATTTTTTTTGTTGGTTCTGTTGCGACATCATTGGTCGATTTCTTGTTATTGAAAAAGCGGGAAACACTATTTTAGCTGGTGTCGTTAAGTTAAGATTTTGTTTGATTTATTTTTGAAATGTCACAAGGGGACAGTTTGATGACAATGAAGCGTAAAGGTGTTGGGTTGTTAATACAGTTTGTTTTGTAGTTTGAATTAATTGTGACAGATGGTAATATTTTTTTTTGGTTTTTTTATTTACGAGTACATATGTATATGAGATGTGCGGAAATGCAGTGACGTCAGATTTATTTGTTTGAGGCAAAAATACTAATGATTGTTACTAATTGTTGCGAGCGATGAGACGTTGCTTGTGACTTTGTTGAACTTGAAATATCTTCAACATGTTTAATTAAGTTTAAATTTATTTTGTTGACACATTAATAAGATATTCTTTGATGATTTTCTTTATTTGTTTATTTTTTTTCTTTGAACTCGACGTTGGCATTTGGGGTTAGAATAATCACATGCAACGCTATTTTGTTTATACTCATAATTGTACAGGGTGATTGGCATAAGGTGTGACAAAAAGCTAGGGCGAGTAGGTTGGACTTAGACAAGAAAAAAATCGTATGGGAGGGGGGGGTCTATTTCCCCCCGTTTAGGCGGGAGGGGCAATTTAAGAAAAAAATCACTTAAAACAGAAAAAAAATTATTAAAAAATAACGGTGATACCTACAGAGTAATGCTATAGCATTTTGAAAAGCCAGAAATACATTCTTTAATTTTGTTTTTAAATAAAGTTGTTCGAGTGAATAGTTTTTGAAAAATTAATTTTTAAAATCAAAATTTTGAAAAAAAAAATGAAATTTTTTTTTTAAACAATTTTTTTTTCAAAATTTTACGTAATTAAGTATTATTTTTTTATTCAATATTCAATGCTCTTATTAATTTTTGATCAAAAACAAAAAACCAGATGTCAAAATGTTTTGTAGTTTTTGAGAAAATCAAAAATAACAAAAACTACTTTTGTTCTAAGAAAAGCCTTTTATTTTAGTTTTTACGTTTTTGGATTCTTATGTAGGTGAATTTACGATTGAAAGGATTAACTTTCTTTTTACTATTCTTTTAATTATCGTCTTATAAGCATACAATAATGTGACAAAGTACTGGATTAACCATATTTCACACATTTTTTCATTGAGAACACCTGCGTGAGAGCATTGGTTTAAAATTGACCTGCCACTTTTTTATTATGGTGGGGTCGGCTTGGCTTAGGTGCATTTACGAAAGAAAGGATTAACTTTTTTTGTAAATTTTTTTTATTATCAGTCTTATAAGCATACAATAACACATTTTTTCATTGAGAACACCTGCGTGAGAGCATTGGATTAATATTGATCTGCGAATGTTTTTTAAATAATGCAGCGTTACACGCCCTAACTAGTGACAGAAAAATGCAATTGCGAAATAAGAACAAAAATGTTCCTGAATCTTGAAATCAATTTAAATAATAAATACATGCATATTTAGATAAAATACATAATTACTGTTTATTTAAAGTTAATCCTTTCTTTCGTAAATGCACCTAAGCCAAGCCGACCCCACCATAATAAAAAAGTGGCAGGTCAATTTTAAACCAATGCTCTCACGCAGGTGTTCTCAATGAAAAAATGTGTGAAATATGGTTAATCCAGTACTTTGTCACATTATTGTATGCTTATAAGACGATAATTAAAAGAATAGTAAAAAGAAAGTTAATCCTTTCAATCGTAAATTCACCTACATAAGAATCCAAAAACGTAAAAACTAAAATAAAAGGCTTTTCTTAGAACAAAAGTAGTTTTTGTTATTTTTGATTTTCTCAAAAACTACAAAACATTTTGACATCTGGTTTTTTGTTTTTGATCAAAAATTAATAAGAGCATTGAATATTGAATAAAAAAATAATACTTAATTACGTAAAATTTTGAAAAAAAATTGTTTAAAAAAAAAATTTCATTTTTTTTTTCAAAATTTTGATTTTAAAAATTAATTTTTCAAAAACTATTCACTCGAACAACTTTATTTAAAAACAAAATTAAAGAATGTATTTCTGGCTTTTCAAAATGCCATAGCATTACTCTGTAGGTATCACCGTTATTTTCTAATAATTTTTTTTCTGTTTTAAGTGATTTTTTTCTTAAATTGCCCCTCCCGTCTAAACGGGGGGAAATAGACCCCCCCCTCCCATACGATTTTTTTCTTGTCTAAGTCCAACCTACACGCCCTAGCTTTTTGTCACACCTTATGCCAATCACCCTGTATATTTCGTATTTAGTAAATTTTGTATTTTTTTTTGAAAGTTTTAAATTATTAAAGCTTTTCTTAATAGAGTCGGAGGAAAATACTATAATGGCCTAGCAGAAACTTTCATTAGACGCGCACTCAAAGGGTTATGAATATGATTAGAAAGGAGGAACCGATGCACATCCATTTTGAATTTCTGAATTTATAATGAAAGGGAAAAACAGAGCTGGGTAGAGCATTCAACATTCGTGTTGTCCGGCTACAGAAAGAATCTCAGTAACTAGCAATAGTCCGTAAATGGGATCGAGAGCAATTTAATTGGCAACAATATTTCTAGTGACAGTTGACAGATGATTTGTGTTGCATAGATTTTTCAATTTAGGATAAAATAGGATAAATAAGCACTAGCTCTTGGATATTATACGTTTTCCATATTCTCAGTAACTTCATTCAGATATTTTTGCATTGGCCTGCGAGTGAACTGTCATTTGTATATGTTTTTATGCCAACTCGTTTCGCTTCTGTCAAAAATGTAATTGAATTGTTTTGTACTCCCTTTCTTCTAATTAAGTTTTCCCTCTAAAACAAAACATTAATTCTAGAAAAATGATTCATAGAATATACTATTCATACACAACTTGCAATTAACCCTAATTCAGAGATTAAAATCTTCATGGTTTACACCCCTACTACATCATGTTCATGTATAACAAATTAAGTAATTACTTCCGATATCATTATTAATAATTCTCAAGTAACGACAAATGATATTGCTGAGCATGTTTGCCATTCATTTTTCCTTTTAGATGCAAATGCTTGTGCTCTACTTTTATTTTTATAACTTTTCTTAAGTTTCATTTTGCTATGAGAATTGTAAATTAATCGTCGCGTCTGGCAGCTGCAACACAAAAGTAGCGGCAAATCCATATATTCACAGTAGAATTCCAGTTTATACAGTTCGTTTAACTTCGAAATGTTTTTTTTTTTTTTTTATCATGACGCTAGGCGTACTCTACTAGGCTCCATCACAAACCGAAATACTCAACTCTCTGGTGAGGCATATTCATGTTCTGTGAAAAAAAGCTAATGTCAAGTGCACGCCAAGAGCAAGCTCTAGCTATAGGCTGCGTGCAAAATGCAAAAAGTAAATACAAAATCGTGTGCAAATGGAAATTGCCACAATCAGATAATAGTTTTCCCGCCAAAGTAAGCGGTTAGTGTAGGTTTGACGTAAGAAATGTAAGCAGTTTAAATTGAATGTCAAACTGGATTAATAAGTATTAATAGAAATGATGGGGAAAACTTGAAATCTGTCAAAAATAGCAGCAACTAGTTACAGTTCAGAAAAATTTAAAATAAAGTGGCGCAAGAAATTATATTTTTGACGTTAATAATCTTCATCTCTAACAAATACGAAGTGTGAGTGAAGCAGAGCTGCAGAGAAGAAACGTCAATTATAAAACAAAGATCCATGAAAATGTGGAATTGGTAAAGAAGAAGAAATTAAAAA
Organism: Philhelius festivus; assembly: GCA_963931855.1. Taxonomy (NCBI): domain Eukaryota; kingdom Metazoa; phylum Arthropoda; class Insecta; order Diptera; family Syrphidae; genus Philhelius; species Philhelius festivus. The sequence continues at coordinate 217,891,018 of OZ007555.1, forward strand.
CAGAAAAAAAAAGAAAGTATAAATCCCATGTCGAACGGGTGTTTTCTTCGATTCCAAATACCAACACCACGATTACATTCACTCAAAATGAAGTCGATTTCAAAATCGATTTCACTATCGCTTGTTGCTTTTGCTTGCTTGCTACTGTTTTTTTTTATATTGTATTATTGCCACACGAAAACTTTGAACAACACAGTTAAGTTATACTGGTAATAATTTATTAACTATTATTTAATTATCTTCACTTTTATCGTGTTGCGACAACGACTTTTGTGACGTAGTAAGTCTCAGGTAGTTTGTTGTGTGAGTGTTTAATTTTATTCCCATAACATGGAAATAGCAAGTCATGTCATGAGAGAGGTAGAACTTGTTTTTGCATTGTGGCGCGAGAATATTTTCTGTGAACTTTGAAGTTGGATTGAAACATGTTTTGAGTTTTTTTTTTTGTTATTTTGTTTTATACATAATTATCAACGCATGGGATTTAGTGTGCGTTTTTAAGTTCTTTGTTGTGAAATTTATGAAATTGAATAGTTAAGTCATATTGTAGGATGAAAATAAAAAAAAAAAAAAAACCTGTTGGAGATGTTTTTAAGCGCCACCTGATGGAATAACTGGTCCCATAGGATAGTATTTTATTGTACGTGAAGTATTTATTATGAAAATTAAGAGCTTGTTTTGTTATATTTAAAGTATTTAATTTCTTTGTCATCGGCTTTATGAAGGGCTTAGAGTCATTCAACTCAGAGCTTTTCAAATAGATGGCGCTGCATGAAATCTTCCAACAGTGTTGTTATGATATTTTGAATTTGCTGAGTATTAATATTCTCTGACCTGAATTGTTTTTGGCCCAACAGGATGCACCATACACCGGCTAGTTAATAGAGAAATTATTTTAATTATTAGAGTTAACTCTCTGGCTAAAATTTTAAAGTCCAAACATATTGCATTACTACCAGCCATTATTGTTAAAGATAACCATCCTGTGGACAAACTTGCCCGAACACTAATAGTTGATTTTGTCGAACATAAATATCAAAGGACAGTTTAAAAATATTCCCCTTGTATTAATGTTCTTATGTTGCAATTTTGAAATTACTAAACCTCTTCATACAATACAACCGTCAACATCAACATTAGAATATTCAGTTTGAGCATACCTAATACATACACATGTATGTACATTGTACATAAAACAGAAGATACATTTTTTTTTTCGAAATTATTTTGTCACATTTTCCGACAAAATCCTTATCCCTTTTTATTTGGTTGAATAAATATATTCCGCCTCCGTAAATTAATTACATTAATTGCCTTTTAGCAATTAAGGTTATGTACAGGATTGTTGTGTTTCACTAACTCTATTACTTTCTGCTGTTTTTTTTACAACACCAAACCCTCATGCTGGCGGCGTTTTTTTTCATTTGTCGTTATACTCGTATCCTTATAACATTTGCGTTATCATATTTTTTTTTTTCTCACTTGTTTGTAACTCATTGAAGTGCATTAAAACTCGTAACACCCCGGTGACACAAGCTCTACAAGCTCTCTAATGAGCTAATCAATATTCATGAACGATGCCTAGTGTATTTATGTATACGAGTATAGGCGACAAGTTTAATTATATTGAGTGCATTTACTGCTTTGCTGTGTAAATTAATCAAAATATATTTTCAATTAATCTATGAAATGCATATGTTAAAGTAATTAGCTTTCTCTGTCGATTATTATATGAACGAAATTTTATAACTAGGAGTATATTATTCATGATCAAAAAATATACAACGAAATTATAGAAGATGTTAGATATTTGGAGTGGAGAAAGGATAAATCTCCACAAGCATCGTAATAAATTAATTTAATCAAATATTTTGTAAAAAATACTATTTCCATTATTAAAAAGTACTTTTAAGCAAAATACTCCAATTTTATTAAATCCTATTTAGGTCATATGTCCATCGTAACACAAGAACGAAGTTTAATCAAATTCTTTAAAGTCATTTTCGATAAAATATTAAGAAAAACAAGCTACCAGTTCTTAGTGAGCTTAAAACGAAAATTTTAATGTTCTGTACAAATTTTAAAGAAATTTGTCCACCCGCTGTCGTAGAAAAAACACTTATAGGGTGTTTAGAGTTTTTTTATATATATTTTGCGCGCAGTGTGAGTGTTTAGGAAAGTTGGAGAGAGTTTAAGAGGATATACCAATGCACATCGGTTTTTAAATGTCTGAATAGCTAAATGAAAGGGAAATATTGATCCGGGTAAATCATTCCACATTCGTGTGGTGCGGCTGAAAAAAGAATCTCTGAATTGAACATCCGAAATTGGGCTCAAGAGTAAAATGATGGGCATTCCCTCAAGCGCTAATGAATTGTTAAAGGGGAGGAATGAAAATGGCTATTTCACAAAGCTGTTAATAAAAATAACAGTAAAATAATGAAAGATAAGAAAAATTGTGGCGGTGCTCTAGAGATTATGTTATAGTTTTATCACCTATTATTTTGGAATTGTACTCAAGATTTGGTCGAATATAGGCCTTATAGATTACAGCCAGATCACAAGGTTTGACTAATTTCTTGAATCGACCAAGGAAACCGGAAACCTAAACACTTAGCAGCGTTTTTGGAGACGTCGAATGTGTGGTCCTTCCACACAAGGTGCTCTGTGGTGAACACCGAGAACTTAAAGCTGTTCTGTTTCCTCAAAGCAAATGCCGCTCATAAATTGCTCCTTGAAGGGTGTGTTCTGCCTTAACGACAGAAGACAGCATTGAATTTTTGAAATATTAAATTCTACGCTAATAATGGTTCCGTATTTGAAAATGCTACCGAGATCAGAATTTAATAAGCTTATCATATGCCTGTCGTTTGAAATCGACATCCGAAGACTAAGGACATACATCTGAAAACGAGTATGAAATGCTGAGAGTACCGGCGTCAGTAAAGAAAATTAATGCATTTGAACTTTCATATCAGAAAGAGAGTCGGAGAAAAAACGGAGCCCTGTGGCACACAAGCATTCATTTTGTGGATTTCAGACCTAAAACCGTCCAACGCAGCTTATACTGAGCGGTTCAAAGAAGAGACAAGAAAGCTTGAAGCCAAACTCTATCAAATGCTTTTGAAATATCAAGTATACTAATCTTATATTCTCCCATACGATGCAAAGATTTAAGCCACTGATCAGATATACCATTAGATCACCAGTGAACCTATTGCTGCGAAAGCCATACTGCCGGTCATTTAGAAGCTTTCGTTATTCAAGATATTTCTTGAGCTGATAATTTATCAGCATTTTAATGGCCTTAGAAAGAAGATATGTCAGTGCAATTGGACGATGGTTAGAGGGGAAGAAGATTCGTCTATTTTTAGGGATAAGCTGGAAAAATTTTGTTTTCCATATACTCTGAAAGAGATCAATAGAGTAGGACAGATGAAAATATTTCGCAATGGTTTTCCCAGCGTTAAAGAACATTTCTTCAGAACAATGGAAGGAGGATACTACCCGGGCCAGCGGATTTATGTAGGTATGTCGACGTCTTTTAGTACTCTTGCCACTGTACGAGTGCGAAAGAAGATTTGTCCCAAAAAATCATTAACGCTTTCAACTACAGGAGAAATCATGACACTATCTGACAGCGTCGAATTAACAGCAAACTGTTCTGCAAGCAAAAGGGGCTGACTAAAGGAATGTCATTGAAGACGAGCGTAGGAACCGAAGACGAACTAGTATTTTGTAAATTTTTTACAAATGAACAAAAATTTTTACTATCTTTGGGAGATTGTAGTATTATGTTCGCCTTAATTTTTGATCATGCAACAATTTGGATCGTAGAATATGATCATTACAGGTCTTTCTATATTGCTTGAACTTATTCTGATCTTCCTCATTAGTAGAGTAACATCGGAACTTACTTCTCTGACCCTAATAACCTCTTTACAGCTCGAATCAAATCATGAAATCTCTCTCGGTTTTATAGATTTTCTGATATTCTGGATAAAATTTCTCATTCTGAAAAGAATTTAATTTGAAATTATATAAATGTACTAGAGTCGACGTCACTATCGAGGAAACATATGGAGATTAGTTAAATTTTCTGAAGAAATTTTGAGCAAAACTTCAGTATGTTGTTTTTACACGAAACCAATACATACCCTATAGAGCAAGTAAGTATCCTTTTGGACCTTATTCGGAATTCCCCCCCACCAAAATGAACTTTTTTTTTACGAATCGATAAAAAAGTGTTTGCTGTGGATAAACAACATTATGGAGGAGAAACACTTTTTTATGGTAAAAAAGTGAAGTTAAAGCGGACCACCCACAGTACTATAACTAAAACTACTTTTGTATGGGATATTTGCTTTTTTTGCATGCTTACGCATTACGGCGGCATTTAAACAGTGATATATGTATGGGGGGGCATGCAACCCCCCTGTTTGGGCACACTATAGGATTTGGGGTAGGTGCGAGGTTGGGTGTATCCAAGGTTTCTTTTGTATTTACAGAATCTGGATTTAAAGAAACTTTGAATTTACCCTATGGCCTATATTAATTTTTTTATACTTCACTTTTTTACCATAAAAAAGTGTTTCTCCTCCATAATTTGATGTTTTTTATCAACAGCACACTTCTTTTTATCCATTCATTAAAAAAAAAAGTGCATTTTAGTGGGGGGGGGGGAATTCCGAACAAGGACCATCCTTTTAAATGCAAAATATCTGATGCATTAGCTTAAGGAGTTTTCATGTCTTCTCTCAACCCTTTATATAAACCTTTGTTTCAAAATGAAAAGTTGGTACGACACGTTTTTGTTTTTCTTTATTAAAGAAAATAAACACATTAAATTACTCACGCAAAGCTAAGTCAACAGAAACAAATCAATATTGTCAAGGTTGGTATGTAAACAAACACAAATACCATTAAGTGATTGCTTCAAGATAACATATGTACATTGTATATAATTAATACTTTGGAGAAAAAAAAATTAATTATATAAATGTCGTTCAACTAGTCCTAGAAACTAGTGCGAAAATGCTCACACTTTGTAGTCAATTAAATAGATAGTATTTTCCAACAATTTCCATGTTTAAACAATTAAATTAAGGCATTTTGTATACATACATACCTGAAATTAAACAAATCCACTTTTTGCTTGAATTCTTCACACGCTTTTTTAACGTTCTTCTGGTTTCAACTTAATAAAGGGTGGTTAAATTTTAAGGGCCGATGTTGATTTTGAATAAAACACAAATTATTTAGGAAATTATTGTCATTTCTTTTTATTATGACAATATTGGTATGGTTCAATTATGTATAGAATAAAATATCGGCCAAATGGCCGCCGCGCTGCGACCTCGGTGGCACACACCTATCCGATAGTCCAAATTTTCGATGGAGCAGAGGCATAATTGAGGTTATATGCACCGAATTATCTCATCCTTTAGCTCTTGAATTGTGCTGGCTTATCGACGTACACCTTTTCTTTCAAATAACCCCAAAGAAAGAAGTCCAATGGTGTCAAATCACATGATCTTGGAGGCCAATTGACATCGCCACCACATGAGATAACACGGCCATTGAATTTGTCGCGCAAAAGAGCCATTGTTTCGTTAGCTGTGTGGCAAGTGGCACCGTCCTGTTGAAACCACATATCATCCACATCCATATCTTCCAATTCGGGCCATAAAAAGTTCGTTATCATCTCACGATAGCGAACACCATTCACAGTAACTGCCTGACCGGCCTCATTTTGGAAAAAATACGGCCCGATGATGCCGCCAGCCCTTTTAAACCGCAACAAACAGTCACTCTTTGTGGGTGCATTTATTTTTCGACAATCACTCTTGGATTATCATTCGCCCAAATGCGGCAATTCTGCTTATTGACGAATCCACTGAGTTGAAAATGTGCCTCATCACTGAAGATGATTTTCTTCGAAAATCGATCATCCACTGTTGTCATTTCTTGCCACCATTCTGAGCATTGACGACGCTTGAAATGGTCAAGAGGCTTTAGCACGACGACAAGTTGAAGTGGACGGCTCTTCAGCCACACTATCGCGAACAGCAGCAATATTTTCTGCAGTAGGAGCTGTATGAGCATGCACTGGTGTTTTCATTTCTCCTACAGACCCGGTTTGCTCAAATTTTTGCACGATTTTTCCGATTGTACGCACATTTGGACGATTAAATTGACCGAAAAAATCACGAAGTGCACGATATGCATTTTGATTTGAACGCCCATTTTCATAATAACTCGATTGTGTATCTTTCCATGGTTCAAATTGAGTTAGTCTGAAATTGAGAAATGTCAAATGAAACGCAGAAAAAAACTTGACGTTTAGGTGTGGTTCACATTCAACATCGGCCTTTAAAATTTAACCACCCTTCAGATAAAAATTAGTTTGAGAGCTTCTGAAATAATTTGGTATGTTACTTTACTTTTTTGACAGAAACTCGATAAATGTCAAATTTCGGAGAGATGGAATGAAATTATTTAAAAAAAATTGTCACTGTTAAAAAGAACGGGAACACAAATTCACAATATTCCATTACTACCTTATGAGTATATGGGTAACGCGAACGACACAGTGCAGCTTTTTCTCTTAGAACTGTCATTTTTTTGACATATCTGTTTAGTCTGGATATTTTCGATACTCTTCTGTGCAAAAACTACTAGTTTTTGTTTAGTGTGGGAAGAATTTGGACCCAAATTGGAATACCTAAACGAAACAAGAAAAAGTCTAGCGGGGTCAAATCGCATGACCTTGGTGGCCAATTCATGTAACCTCTGAGGGAGATAACCTTACCCTCAAATCGTTCATGCAGAATGTCATTCGTGGCGTCCACTGCGTGGCACGTAGCCCTCTCCTGGAACCACAGGTCGTCTGAGTCCATATGAATAAATTTGGGCCATAAGAAATTGGTTACCATCGTTCTGTAGCCCTCGCTATTGACACTGACCGCCTCATCAACATCGTTTTCGGGAAAGTACGGACTAATGAAACTGCCGCGCCCGGACCAAAATCCACACCAAACGGTAACTTTTTGAAGATGCATTGTCACCTGCTGAATCTTGTTTGGGTTGGGGTTGTATTATGATGATGATTTTTCGGCCAAAATTTGGATCCTCTTCCAAACACTCCGGAGCCCAGTCAGTGAGCAGTGTATGGTCATGAACTGGTTCAGTTGGATCTTGTATGGATGTAGGCCCAAGTCTCGACATAAAATTCGCCTAGCTGATGTCTGTGAGTGGTCGAGGAATCGACTGCCTCGGGTTCTGCTATACACTTTCACAAACTGCGGCGATGTTCTCGGCCGATCTGGCGTTACTTTGACTTACGAATGTTGGCCGACTGAATATCGAACTGGTTGTCTCAAACTTTTGACCACCAAACGTTGTAAAGTCGACTGTAAAGGACCACCACATCTTCCGTTTAATGGGCGAAATGCGTGCAACGTTTTCACCAACGAGCACTCTGATGGTGGTGATTTGGCATAAATAACCGAATAATAAACAACTAATTTGACAGATGTCATCAAAACAACATGGCCCTTTAGAATGTTGTGATAATTTTCAATAGGCCCATTCTTTGACTAAAGACGTCCCTGCTACAATATATGGTGGCGCCACTTAAGTGGTTCACATACACTGAGGGACTCAATTAAATAAAAAAATAACGATCACATCTCATTCTGCTGTGAAGCTTTATGATTAGATTATGAACACGGGTCATTGGCAATATTGTTATGATTCATTTTATTGACAATTTGTCAATAAATTAAGCTTCAATGCGAAGGCAATAAAATAAAAGAACTTTCGATACAATAATATGTCATAGTACGGTGAAATCCCTTTCTCTGTTTTTTATTGTTTGCTTGTGTGACCATTAATATTAAGTGTCTTTTTCAATCGTTTATTAGACTTTCTAAAAAAAATATTTTTGAACATTTCTTTCTTTTTGAACTTTATTATTATGTACATATATTTTTGACGTGATATTGTTATTCACAAACGAATGACGAATTGCTTATGAAATTCATTCTTCTCAAGGATACTCTACATCCTACTTAAGAATGTTTTGCAACCTCGAAGCAAGTGTGTTAAGTGTGTTGTAACTCTTTGTTTAGTAATTTCACTGGAAAGGATATCGGTACCACATTAGTTGTTATTATTGTGTCTAACTCAATGACATAATAGCAGAGGGGAATATTTAGCATTGAATAACTTACCATGTAACAGCCTTTCTGAAGAATCGCCCGATTCGAGCGATTAAAATAAAATTAAGGTGACCATATTTCTTTCGAAGACAAATATTTATGCTTAAATTATTTTGCTTAAAAATAAATTGTTCTTAAATAATGCTAGACTTATGTATATACTCGGTTTAATATTTTGATTTGTATTTTAAGTATTCTAAAGGATTAAACAATGAAATCTCTACAAGACAGATATTTAAATAAATAAAGTAAAGATGGTCACCATAATTATGTAGCTCATAACAAATTACCCTCTGTGATGATGTGTCAGGACCATAAGACTCTTCCAGTCATCGCATACATACATAATCGCACTCATCTGCAAAATGCAATTACGATGATTGTTTTCCTTTTGTCTGTTATGACTGTGGCAAAAAGGCTTATGGTGAGCATCCGGAATGTCCTTATAGTGGGATGGTGTATTCAGTTATAAATTGAAGGATTCTTGTTAATGTTCAGTTGGGTCATCCTCATCGCCTACTCATCGATAATAATTATTATTGTGACTTTTCTTTTTCTGTGATAAAATAATTAAGATGAGTCCTTCAATTTATTTCATTTAAACAACAACAAAAAATCCCACAACTGATTGAAGCTGTCAATTATTCTTACTGGATATTTCGATTTATTTTTCGATCATAAATATTGAAGGGTTAAGAGAGTACAAAAACAAGAAGACAAAATTACGAGGTTGACCTGTCAATATACTTTATGTTTTATAGTTCCAGTTTTTCGACTCATTTGCGGTCATTTAAATTACATACATACCTATATATACTTACAAATTTGTAAGCGCGCAGTACAGGTTTTTCTGTAAATGCTCGCGACGTGCGTCAAAAGTTGCGTGGTTGCAAGTTAGGAAAGACGAAAAGTTGCTGATATATTTTTTTTTTCTTTATTTTCGTTTTGTTTTCTGTCTGGTCTTCATGTTTTGTAATTACCCTCTGCCTATAACAGAAAAGTTATTGATCAATTTATATGAGACGGGGAAAAAAAAACAAGTAAACAAACATAAACAATTATTCCTTCTTCTTCCTGATTTCACTTTTTATGAAAAATTAGGTTAAGCTACTGTGAACCGGAAGAGGTAAAAAGATAAAGTTGAGCTTTTGAAAATAATATAGTTGCGGAGGTGACGTTGCAAATGGTAAAAAAAAGTCACTGTTGATTGCACATTTAAGTTTTTTGTAAAAACATCTCCCATCACATTTCTTTTAATCAACAAGTCAAAAGCGCTTAATTTGAATATGGTCTTAAATAGTCTAAAAGCTATTTTGAATCAATAAAAAATGGAGACGCAGCAGAAGGAAAATTGACCATTTGCCTTTGATTCTGACTTATGGATTTCAGTTAGCTCTCTCCATTTATTTCAGCAATTTTTCTAGATCAGTGCACTGCAAGCAGCAATAGACCGTAGTGTTCTTGAAAAGACTGTGAGTTATGGGGACTTTGAATCAATATAGGCTCACGTAAAACGATTTAATTATTTCGATAAAATCATTTTAAGTGAGAATTTGAAAAAGACATCCTATTCAACCTATTGATTCATAATTTGCGATTTTTCAGCTAAAAATAAGACAATTAAATTTTTTTGTTTGAATTCCAGTACTTTAGAACTTCATTTCAGTTCTAGGTATGTCACATCACTGGCCATCTTTTGTGGAGTAATCATATCGAAAATATCGGATGAACTGTCAAGTACAGAGAATCTTTTTTTAGCCGCACTACACGAATGTGGAATGCTTAACCCGGCTCAATATTTTCCACTCATTAGAATGTGCAGACATTCCAAACCAATGTGCATTGATATCTCCTTTCTAATCCTATCCTACCTTCCTAATTGCTCGCACTGTGTTTAACATTATAAGGGTATTAATAACCCATTGAGTGCGCGTATAATATTTAAAAAAAAAATCATCCATTAAAACAATTCCAACACAATACTCCCTATTCTAGGAATGCACATCAGTTTACTCTTGAGCATAATTTCGGATTTACTGTCAGTTTCATATAGAGATTCTTTTTGTAGTTGTACCACACGAATGGAAAATGGGCCAATTTTCTATGACTTCCGCATATATCCGGCTGAATTTGAGCTATGATCTATGTTATATTCACTTTACGGGCATCGGTCGATTGTGGTTTATAAACCCCAAAAGAAAAAGTCAAGTAGGATCAAATCGCATGATATTGGTGGCCAATTCACGTCACCTCTGCGAAAAATACCCTTACCGTCAAATGTTTAATGTAATGAAATTGGTTTTTACCTTTTTGTAGCGCTCGCCATTGACGATGACCGCCTCATCAACGTCGTTATCAATGACACCATCGGCCCAAAATCCACACCAAAGGTAACTTTTTGAGGATGCATTGTCACCCGGTGAACCTCGAGTGGGTTGGTGATGATGATTTTTTCGGCCAAAATTGGGATCCTCTTCCAAACGCTCCGGAGCCCAGTCAGCGAACAAACGACGTTGTCTATGGTCATGAACTGGGTCAGTTGGATCTTGTATGAGTGTATGCCGAAGTCTTGTGCACGGTGAAAAATCCACTGCCTCGGGTCTGATGTAACCTTTCACGGACCGTTCTCGCCGATCTGGCGTTTCTTTGACGTAATGTTGCCTGTTTAATTATCGAACCAGTCATCTCAAATTTGGCCACCAAACAATGAAGAGTCGACTGGGAAGGGCCACCGTCAAGTCTACCGTAAAATGGGCGCAACGAGCGCTACGTTTACCAAACACTTATTTTGATAATAAAATTTTATCATTTTGACTTGCTATTCAATCGTGTAACTTGCAATTGTGATTTTGCATCATTAGTTGACTAGTCAAAATATTTGACATATGTCAACAAAACAACATGGCCGCCACAGACCGCCAAAATCTACCCCCGCGAGTTGAAAAGCCCTTAAAAAAGCTTCGTTTTGGTTTTAAACAACTAAATAGGCTATTAATATTATTTACAAAAGAGTTGTTACCTTTGTACTACGTTAAAAAAAAACTCACCTCTCTATTAAATCAATACTCTAAATTCAACATTCCCTCCGTGACTATCAGCTTTGGTTAAAAATTTTAGATCCGAAAATTTGAATGAATGTCATACTCAATAAGAAGTGTCGAAGCTTATCGTACTTAAGTGGCCCCGCATTACAAACAACGGCAACATACTTACTTGCTACTTTTTTTTTATCTCAACTGACAAATGAATTAGTTTTTAATCTTTTTGGATTGATTTATATAAAGCTGATCCGACTTGTCAAATGATTTCGCTGACTCAATAAAATAATTGAGTCGGTGTTTGACTTCAAAGGTTATTGATGATAATGACACTCTTGTCTGCATGCTTTTTTGAAAAAAGCCGGGCCGGTTGACAAATGTTTTTTTTTTTGGGTCTTGACAGATGTATCTATTTATTTTGGTTTGTTTGTTTTTCTATTTGTAATCTGTAGAGGTGGAAATTATATAAAAAATAAACAGTTCTCTGATTTGGTACGTAAGAGACTGATTTTTTTTTGTGTAAAAAACAAATTCTTTATATACTAATAAAATAAATCACCCAAGTAGAAGTTGGATTGTGTCTTCTTCGTTATTTTTAAACGAGTTTAGAAGAGAACTAACTTGTTTTAATTTTAAATAAATAAATACAAGAATTAATTTGAAGCCAACGGCTAGTAGATGGTCTAAGGCCAGGCGCGCACATTCAATTTTTAGTTTCGCAACTGTTTAGTTGCTAAAATGAAACATATGGGCTTATATGGGACACCGCGCACTTAGAGCAACTCGATTCGAGCAACTAAAAAATTTGTGTTTTGACACAAACTAAATGATTGCCTAAAATTAATTCGCAACAGTTGAGCTGTTTTCTATGAGCGCAAGAGAGAAAAAGAGTGTGAGCGTGAGTAAAGAGTTGCCAGTGTGCGGTACTCTATCAACTGGTGATTAAATTCGATCACAGTTGCCAGTGCGCGGCTAGCCTAAACCTAGTGACATAAATTTAACCATTTCTCTGAGCTTGTCGTTATCCTAATGGCAAAGATGAAGAACACTTTTCTGCCCAAGATATACATATGTACATACCTTCTCTTCAAAGATTTGTCACTTCCTTGAAAGAGGCAGTATACCCCTGAAAAACATTTTTATTTTTTAATATTTTCAGGTGACAGTGTTAGTTCAAGTTAATAATATGGTTTAATCTTGATATAAGTTAGGTACTTAGTGCTAAACTCCTATCAATACTGTTTGAAATTTTTGGATCTTGAAAAAAATTCAAAATAGTTAATTAGTTTTTTAAAACAAACTTCTGAAACCGTGAACTCTGTAGCTTGTTGTATTTTAATTGTTTTACAGCAAGCTTACCTCAAGCCAATTTAAATGTCATGATTAACCACAACTCAAAAGAGTAAAATCAGAATCGTTTCCCATTTCAATAAAGTTTAATTATTCTATTTTGTTTAATAATTTAATTTATTATACATAATACAGTCTTGTCATTGACATAATATGATAATGTAGGTAAAAAATCTTGAACCAATTTTACTGCTCTAATAAATATTTTCAAAAGAAAACAAGAAAACACAAAACCATTTGAATGATTCTTAACTACATATGTATAGGTAAACAAACATCTACACATTAATTTTGTTTTACTCTCATTGATGATAGTCTAAATTAATCACTATAGTTTAATACGGAAGCATTTTGTGCCGCCCCACAACAGAGCAACCGGTAGTATGATCTAAATGTCACTGAATCTGTGGTTCCGTTTCGTTTCGAAGAAGAAACCGTGCCGGCCAACATACAATCAACAAAAAAAAAAACATAAAATTGCTTTATTGCTGGGCTCTGCTGTTGTTGCTTGTGCTTGGGCTTCTGCTAGCTGCAACAAATTTAATTCAATTTCATTATCTTGTCTCTGATGTTCGCTCTATTATTGGGGTTGCCTCTCTGATATACTATATGTACCAGCAGTGTTGTCGTTTCAAAAATTCCGAGAGTAGCACTTTTCATAAAATTAGGGGAGCATTGAGGAGCCACGTTAAAATTCGGGATATTTCATCAAATAATAGATGCGGTCACAAATGAAAAGAAACAAAAATATTTTTTTTCTATTGATATTTTTATTCATACCTACACACAAAAATGTCTAAGGGTGTGTGCACAACGGAACTGCGATAAACGATTCAAGCTGCGATTTGATCAGAGCTGAGAAATCTTTACATTGAGCAGCGCTTCGAACAACAACAATCAATGTAAAAATCTCAAAGCTTTAGGCGGTTTCGCTTTTTGTCTTTTATTAGACTAACATCTGAAAATTTTCTTTCCACAGTCGCACTACTATGTGGAAAAACAATTAATGTTCACACAAATTTTTTTATCAAAGGAAACATAGTCTCATTTAAAGCATTTTTAGTGTTGAACATACTTCGGTAAAAATCTTCAAAGTCTAAGTCCTTTGACATAGAAGTTTGATTAATAATAGCCGCCATTCCTCATCTAGATTTTCAGACTCTCTCTGACTCATCCGCTAAATCTAGAAATAACATCATCAAAGGGACTAAACTTGGTGCTAGGTTCTTGGCGTCAATACCTTGTATTGCCACTAAAACTTTATCATCAAATTAAACATAATTAGGATTTAAAAAAATATTATCGTTGGAGAAATAGATTTTATGTAGCTGTAAATCATCTATGTATATATTTTGGCTTGACAAAATTTTGAAGAAGGGTTTTGAAATACATTCTTACAGTTTGGAGCAAGGTATGCGTTTTTGGGGCTTCCGCTTGAAATTCTATGTTTATTTTTTTTGTTATATTCAAAACGTAACCCAAGAAACTTAAATATGTTTTATTTATTTCCGTAAGCTCTGAGAAGATATTATGGGCCAAAATCATATTGCTTTTTAACTCGTAAGCAATGAAAAAATGTTGCAGAGAAACCCATTGTTCAAGAATTCTTGAGATAACGCCATAACGCTCTCCAACGAAAGCCACCTAGTTGACGACATTTTAAGAATTTTATGCACCTCAACTGAAAAATATTTTTGAAACTCTTCAAGTTCCAGTGTTGGTTTAGGACTATGTGCAAAAAAGTAGTATATATTACTAGTCAGAGCCTCAAGATGAGAGGGAGGAGCCTTTTTGCGGCAAGGGGAGCACAGTAGCCCTTCCCGCAGTAAAGGAGCCAAATGTTACTATAGTAGCCATTCCGACAACACTGTGTACCAGTATCTACCTCTGCTTCTGTTATGGGTTTCTGTAGTACACACATTTTCCAACAGAGACCGGAGATAATATTATTTAAAAAAAAAAAACGACATATAATTTTAAAAATAACCAAACCAACAAAAAGCGAACAAAAACGGGGTCACTGTCTCCCCTTAGTCAATTTGCATGTCGGAATGCAATTTCGTTTAATTTTGTGTACTCGGGTTGTTGGTTGAATTCTTGGGTTTTAATTCGATTTCTTTTGCAAAGACGACAACGACATTCATCACAGCATCGACTTACTCTACTCTCAAAGTTTTGCTTGTGTCGTCGACTAACAGTGGGGCAGATTAAATGATAAATTTGGAATTTATTTTCATTATATTAAATTAAAACATTTTAACGATTTTTTGTCTAAACTGATTATGAAAGTTAAATGTATCAAAATAGAAAAAAAAAAATCGGTTTATTTTTACTCAAACTAGTTCATTAATAGGGGTTTCCATTCATGTTTCAATCATTTTTTAATTATTTATTTATTTATTTAAAACAAAAAAACTACATTCTAAATTACTTTCATTTCAGAAATAAAAGCTTGATGATTTTACAGAAAAATTTTAAACAGCACCCATTTTTTATTAGAAAATATTTCCTTCGTGCATTGAATATTATTTTCACAATTGAAATAAATTAACTAAACCCAAAAAGTCGCATTTGCAAACTGACATCTGAATTTTTTAATTAATTAAGTACAAAAAGGGGTTAATCAAAATTAAGATTTTCAAATTCATTTTAAGTCGAAAAATAGATCAATTTTTTTGCCCAATGGAATGCAAAACTTTCCAAATTCGGCATTTTGATAGATCTATCAATCGAAAATGAAATGATTTATTTTACCAATGGACAGTCAAATAAATAGTGTTTCATGCTTTCTTATGTATTGGAATTGAGATCGATTGTTTTATTTCTGTCAAACGATGAAATAAAAATCGATTTTCGAATGAACGCGTTCACCAGGTTTAAATGTAGGTTAGTTTGATTTGTAAAACTATTGGTCTTTTGTAGATTTAACAATATTAATTTTCAATCTACAATAATAACAAAATAAATTTGTATGAACATTCTTGGGAATTGAATAAGTAAAAGTGGATTTAGTTGAGCCCGGTTAAGTGGTCTTCAAAAACGAAGTATAAACAGTTTACAAAAACAACAACACAGTAGCTTACTAGACTTCAGTTTGAAAATCTAATCTTTAATCAAGAGATGTGTCGTTTCGATCAATTTAATATAATAAATAAGCAACTTATATATATCAGTTCCTCAAATTAAAGGTTTATTTGAAAAATTAAACGTTTTTGGATTGAAAACACTCCGGAAAACCAATTATTGGTCTGGCTTTCTTCGGTCACGAGTTACTCTGGAAAATCACAAATTATTCCGGAATATCAAAAGTGACTTCCGTAAAAAACATGCTACACTGGCTAATGACGGATTATTTTGACAAATCATTGAGTACTTTGGCAATTGGGGATATTATCGGGAAAATACCAAATATTATTCTGGCATATCTTGTATTACTGACAGATTAGCGTTACTCTGGCACATTTCTAGTTGATCTGGCAAGCTAAAGATTAATTTCGAAACTAATAGGTTATCCTGACAAATCATAGAACAAGAGATTACTTCCATATGACCCTAAAAATCAAAGACAGATATGATTCCGGCAAAATAATAATTACACGGTTGACCTCCTTGAGAAATATAAACTTGTTAATATTATTGAAATAAGGCTCCAAAAAAAAGGGAACATTGCTTTCAAAGTCATTCTTTTTCTAATTTGAATATTTATTTTGAGAATCCATGACAATCTGTCACTTTAATAATAATAAGCCATTTACTTTTGATGTTTCTTGTCATAAAATTTTTGACACATGTGCAACGAAATACTTTAAGACACTGTCAGACAGCGCTGCGTTGAGATTATTTAACTTTGTGTTGAGATTGTTTGGATGCGAAGACTCCACGTTAAAGAACGTCAGACAATAAGCTATCAACCGGGCGTTAAATACTTGAATCTTGATTTTCATTTTCTCACTAAATATCAATTTGCTCTTAGAACAATATGTTTGTATGATTAGTAACCTACATATGTCTTGATTTCCAGAACATTCAATGTTTTAGTTTTTCCATTTCAACAAACAATTCAAAATGCGCCAATGACGCAAAACAATTCACAAAAAATCATGTTCTAAAGTGGCATCAAAATAATAATTTGTAATTTATCACACTACCGACCGTGTTGTTTCATCACCATGGTAAACTCGTTGCGACGTTGAAAACGCGCCCTTTTTGTGATATGAGATATGTATTCAGTATTGCTATATCGAGGAGTTGAAACGGGGGCTTAAAACGCGCTCTGTTTGACAATGCATTTAGTTATTCTCACCTACAAAAATTTATACATTAAGAGAAAAAAGTGAATACATATGTCAATCGTAGCATTGCGATGTATGACTTTTTTACTTTTTTTCTCTCCCTTTCTCTATCTACAAAATGTTCATAATGAAGTTCCCAATTTATTATTTGACTTTATTTAAATTTGGAATCTTTTTTGCCCCACTGTTTATCAACCACAAATTTAGACCTGGCAATGACCCAATTTTGTGTATCTTTTTGAGTATCGCGTATCTCTTTGGCGCGATGGCGATGGAAGTGCTGTCGATTCGAAGCCGATATACTGATGTTGATGCTGCTGCTATATCATGATGAAAATTACAAAAATCAAAGGTAATGCAAGTATTTGCAAAATTCCTCTTTGACTTGCAAATTCGCAAATGGCACCTTTATCTGTATGTCGATGCTGAGCTGCGTCTGGTCAGTTGCTCCAAGTTGGCGTACAAGTAGCTGAGCTAAAGATGGATGACATGGTTTAATATACCTATACATACTCGTATTACATACATATATGTTTGTAGATGGAAATGGAATTATCTAGAACTACCAAATAAATGTAGGTATTGAGATAACTATTCTTGTGACTTTTATGTTCATTATAATCCTTTTGCTTAAACTTATCTTTAGTTGTTCTTTGTTGGTGTTGTTGAATTCATGTTACTGCACTACGCGAATTCACCTACCTCCGCCATTATTATTTTGGGCTTCTCTGTGAAACTCTACTTAATAATTTTGAACTGTGTTCAACAATCGTGCATAATTGATACCTATTCACGGAGAGAGATTCCGTATTAGTGTAGTGAACCGCAAATATTTTACTAAAGCAAACAGAGGGCGACATAGTCAACGTCAATTATGTGTAGCGCAGAATGAGAAACAGTGACGGAGAGAGATACACACGGGTTATGATGACATTACGAGATTAGCTATGATGCATTTCAGTGTGACGACTGTCAACGACGCGACAAAAGGAAATAGTATAATAATAATTGATAATAGAAACGGTTTTTGGTGTCACGTTTTATGTCACTTGAATTGTTATGTTATTTCTATTAAGCAGGGAATTCCGAGTTTTGATATATTCACTTGTATGTCTGTATTTATTTGTTTGTGTTTTATAATATTTCTCTCAGCTGAGTAGTTATTAACATTTTATTGATAAATCATTGTAATAAAACAAGTGAAAGTACTTTTGAGGAATTTCTGATAGGTGTCAACTAAAAATCATGTTTAGTAAGATAATTATGTATCCTATTAAAAACAAATTGAAAGACTTGGGATATTTTTTATACAGCATTTGATCCAATTTATTAACTACCTATGTATAAAAATATACAGTAGACTCGCGCTAACAAAAACACCGCCTTACGTGAACACCGGCTAACGTGAACATAATTTTTTTTACATTGAATACTCTGTAGCGTGAACACTATGAGAAGGCCCTAAAACGTGAACAAATTTAAAATGAATTTAACGTACAAAACGTAGTTTTCTTTTCTGCATTTGTCGGTTAGTCGAAACGGGGAATACCCCGTAAATGATTGCTCGTTAGTCCAGGTAGGTTATTTTTTCTTTTGCTGATATCCATGAATGGACTGAAGATCTTCCGAACGCAACCGAAACGAACGAGTGATGAAAAAGAAAGTGAGGACAGTACTTTGGAAAGAGCACATACCAGAATAGAGCCTAGTGAAGCAATCAACATTTTCAATAAATCTTTGGAATGGACGGAAAATGAAAACATAAGTCTAACAGATATCAGCGTACTTAAGGCTCGGTCAAACAGAACGCGTTTTCAATGCCGCGTTAAGATTTTTTAACGCGACGGTAAGATTATTTTGACGCGACGTTGCAACCTCCGCGTTAGAGGACGTCAAACAGAGAGCTGTTAAGCAATGAACAAACAAAACAATCATTCCTTTACAGAAATTTATAAAAAAGAAAATCCAAAGAAAGATAACTCCTTTTTTATTTCAACGTAATTTGTTTTGTTAACCTAATGGATTAGGTACTTACAAACCGAAACACAAAAAAAAAATATGAATTTTAGTGACAACATATGTCTAATTTATTTGAAAAATTTTAAAAATTGCACCTTCGTAAACATGAACAACTTCGCAAACGTGAACACGCTCGGTTTTTAATAGTTCACGTTACCGCGAGTCTACTGTATTAATCAAATGATGATTTCTTCTAAAAAAATTGAAGGTTATTTTGTGCATTATATATCTTGTTGGTCTTAAGGTGCTTCACTTTTAGGTATTTTCGTGGTATTATAGGCAAAACTCTTAAACAACTTTTAGACTAACCACTAAACCACGATGTAAACTGTTAATCTACAAATCTCGAAAATTCACTATGCATATTTGTTTTGCTAATCTAGTGGATTAGAAATGAATCGTATTAAATCATAAAATGGGACTATGGAAAATCAAACTAACCTATACCCACAAAGCTTTGAACGCATTCATTAACATGGAATTTAGTTTGCTTCGTTTGACATAAGTTAATCTTTTTATCTCACTTTCAATTAAGAAAAATGAAATACCATTTACATTTTATAAGATAATGCAAGAGTTAACCTTTTGTTAATCGTTTTGTAATACTCCTTGACATATAGGTTAGTTTGTTTGACTATCATGTTGAAGGTCCGGGTTTCTCTCCCAGCTGCCACAAAAATGTTTTCTTTTTCATACAAGGAAGAAGTAAATCCTCCACGAGTATCTGTTGTCATGAAAATTGCTACTCGTCTTAAGAGACAATTGCCTCCATTCCTAAACACCCACACAGAAATCGTTGAGAGTTGTAGGACACTAGGTTTTAGGCACTATGTGCCGGCAGCTTCTATTTTTTTTCAATGGTTTTGTGCTGTGAAAACACAACATAGATTTATTTAATCTAAACTAAGATAAACCTTCGGGGAAAACAGCATTAACGAAATACTACAATCAATTTAACGGTGTTGAATGGCACAATCTTCACGTCACCGAAAACGTGAAGTAATGTGACCTTGCATAACTTTTAACGTATTACATAATCTAACGTTGCACGCGATGAGTGGAAAGTTGTGCAGTCCATTTGAAAACACATGTCCAGCAAAATAATCATTATAAGTGTTCAAAGTTGGTGGATAGAGTTTGATCTTTATCGTATATATTTACAGGAAAATAAGCCTAAGCTGACGACAATTTCCACAAAAAAGTATTTTTTGTGCGTTTCATAGTGTATTGTAAATCACATGAAGATTTTTCAGTTAGACATGATCACATCTAAGTAAATTAAAAAGTTGAAAGGTTAAATATTCTCAATATCCACCCCTTCAAAATATCATAAAACCATCTTTCCAGACATCACGTGCCTTTGTTTTTTTTTAAAGATAATGTTCCTTATTTGTCACGTTGCGTGCCTTTTTTTATTGGATGAAAAGTAAATTATTTCACTCGACCGTAATTCCTCTTCATGACCATTTCTTAAGCATCGATAGGACTAATATTTATCACGACATGTCAAAAGATGTCTTCTGTCGTTTTATTTGTTCTCAGCTCTCGGGATCGATCGTTTAAAAAACAAATAGCACTTCATATTCTTATATTCCCACCCTAGTCATTTACCCGGAAGTTCAATGCTCCCATATTGAACATATTAAGTCTCTCGCATGCGTGTCTAAAATCTCCTTAACACACATGTGTTTCAGCAGCCAAAGTAGGTACTCCAAAGTAATCCTCCCGAAGTGTTTATATTAATCCATGCAGCTCAGCGACAGCGTGTGCCCTCCTGTCATTCATGTTCAATGCTTATAGTGGATCCCTCTAATTGTAACAAGAAGTTATAATTTCGATTTTCATTGCCAACCAAAAAAAAAAAAAAAAAAAAAATATGGGTACTTATAAATAGGAAACACTTTTCAAAAGGTCCATAAAATATGTGTCGAGGGATTAACTAAATTACCATCATCGTCTTCTTCATGAAATCCACTTTCTTGTTACTATTTTCGTATCATTCAAAAAAGCAAGGAAAAAAACACCACCCGACCATACGAACATCGTATTGTGGTGTGTCACTCTTCTTGGAGACAGGAAACCAAAAAAATATATATTACATATTTTTATGGGACAGATTTAGAATGTTCTCCCTCATCACAACGCACGAAGAAAATAAAAAGACCTTACAAGGACAATTTACTTATTTCCAGTATTAAGGATAATCTCCAAACCCATACGTGATCCTGACACCATAATAATTTATCCTAATAGCAGAATTTCATTCAGGGGTTAAAATGTTAAATTCTATCTGGCAACATCTAACATTACAAAAAAAAAATTGACACACACAACAAAGTCGTGCTCTTTCTCTCTTTAAAATGCTGACACACTCAATTCTCAAAGATTCAAATTCTCTGAGAATGTTGATTTTTTTTTGTTAGAGCCTAGTATACAGTTCTTTTTGAAGAAAAAAAAAATGAGTGGTGAAAAAAAAATTTTGTTCTCATGAAAAAATTTCTGTAAGTTTTTTCCGTCAAAACAATGGGATGCACATTGTTTTGCGTGAAAAAAAATCGTGGTGAGTATAAATTTTTTTTTTCGATTTTGGTTTACAGTTTGGTGAAATGAAAATGTTTTTTTTTCGGGAAAAAACTACCATAAGAAATGCATTAGTTTTTTTTTTTTAGAAGAACTGTATACTAGGCTTAGGAGAAGAGATGATTCGGGAAAAAAGGTCCACTCCACACCGCTCGATAAACAAACATGGTTCAGTGGTATTTGCTTAATATTGCATTATTTGTGGTGTAAGTCATGGCCGTCGCCAGGGTGGGGTGTTGTTAATGTGCCAGAACACTTAATGGGTAAAATCCGAAATTTAAAACAATTTATGTGCATAATGCTTAAACGAATAAAATACATATAATCAGTCGCTCATAAAGTACATATTAATAGTGGAATGTAATTAAAATTAAGAGATTATACAGATACATTTTCTGACAAATAATTGCAAGATTGCACGATTGTCAGCTAGCGTACACATGATTGTCAGATTTCTTACAATTAATTGTCAGACAAATTTTCTGACAATTATTGTAAGGCCAGGCGCGCACATTCAGTTTTTAGTTTTGCAACTGTTTAGTTGCTAAAATGAAGCATATGGGCTTATATGGGACACCGTGCACTTAAAGCAACTCGATTCGAGCAACTAAAAAGTTTGTGTTTTGACACAAACTAAACGATTGCCTTCGCAACAGTTGAGCTGGTTTCTATAAGCGCAAGAGAGAAAAAAGTGTGAGAGTGAGTAAAGAGTTGCCAGTGCGCGGTTCTCTTTCAACTGGTGATTAAACTATTTGATTTCGATCACAGTTGCCAGTGCGCGGCTTTTCACACCGAATTAAAATCTCGGATTTCAGCAACAAGATTACGAAATCTCATCGAAGCGTTCACACTGAACAGAACCAGGATTTCATTTGACGTTTCTGTCCATTTATCCTGCTTTCTCGGATATAATTTATCTTCTCCTTCTCGCCCTACAATTCAAATTTCAAATAGTCACTCGAGACTCGAGTGCTTTTTATCTACCTCTTCTCTTGCTGACAATTTGCTGACAAAGCAGAACATTTCTAAAGGTTTGTTTGTTTTGACAATCTTGTGTTTGAAAGTAGATTTTGAGGAGATTTTGTCGTAATCTAGTAGATTTGGAAATCTGAAAATGTATGGGAAATCTAGTAGATTTGGATGAGATTTTGAGAATTTTGCTCGAAATCTAGATTTTGATTTGGTGTGAATAGCGTATAAGACTACACGGTTGTAAGACATTGTAAGCATGTTTTTCACTAACAAATCTAACAATATTGTAAGATCTACCAATCGTGTACACTTAGCTTAATTTGTAAACTGTTTAAATGAGAAAAGGAAAAGTTTTATTAACTGACAGACAAACTTTGACATTTCTGACTTGCAAAATTGAAACCGTTTTTTTGAGCAAACTTATAAGTTCCATAAAGTTCTTTTCTTGGGAAAAACACCCGATTGATCATCGAACTTATCTGATTGGATTAAATCTTATTTAACTCTAGGATTACATTTTTGTTTTTTTTTTTCAAATTGATTACAATGTGTCAGATCAAATAACTAGTAACATATTGTTTCCATTATACATATTTGCCATTTGTTTTTATCATTAGTAAGTAATATTCCTGGTTTATTGAAGAATTCAGTCTAATAGTATCAAAAACAATTTTTGAACTCCCAACATTCAACTGTCACGTCACGATGACATTTGATTGGTAGAACCAAATATACCTACCAATATGTATTAATTATTTATCGATAACCACGATAATATTGGTAACATTTATTTTATCATGATTCCTTCCAGATTCATATATGGTTCAAGACAACGTTATTCAAGACAATTTAACTATATTAAATGAAAACAAAAATGTTATCTCCCCTTTAAAATACCTATATATTATTTTTGGGTACGGACCTCTTAATATAAGTACGTGTCATAACTGTATTGGGAAAAACACGCAGGCGAGTGTATCCGAAGTGTATATACATATATGTATGTAAATTCGCTTTTTTCACAATTTTCCCAAAATACCAAGTATTTTCTTACTAGGATTAGATTAATTAATGTCATTCCTATACTTCAACTAAAAATAAGAAACTTCTTCTAAATTGTGACATTAGGGACTTCGAAAGTCCTTAGGCAGGTGTCGCTGTCCCAATTACGAGTAGTAGGTACATTTGACATTAAATTAAGTTCCAATTTGACTTTTCGAGAGGGTTGTTTCCATGTTTTCTTCTTCATCTCTATTATCTCAACAAAAGAGAGAGAGAGAGTGAATATATGACTTTTTGCATCCTCTCTTCTCTCACCAATACAACAAAAAAAAAACCTATGCAACTCTCTCACACTCTCTCTCTCCCTTTTTGTATCTCATTCTTAATAGATACATCGTCAAAATCTATGGGGGGGAAATTGGAAAAAAAATATTCCTACGTTCATTTACACACATTCCGTGTCGGTGGAGTGATTTTTCACGGGTACAGGTCGGATTTCAGGAATTACCGGGGATAAAAAAAAACAATAATAATTTAAATAAATTATGCTAAAATAATACAGTCAAACAAAGTTTGGTGTGCTAAACAAATATTGTTATAACAAAAACAAACAAAAATATGTGTGAACTGAGAAGTTAAAATATAAACTGAGAAAGAAAAGTGTTTTTTTGGTGAATTTTTTCCATCTACTTTTCGTGTCTATTATTCCCCGTTTGTCGACATTTTCTTCTTTTTATGTGAGTAGATAGATAGATACTTAATTTGTGTATATTTTTTTTCTTTTTTTTTTTATTGAGAGAAGCAAGTTCTTATCTGTAATTTTGTGTTTAAGTTTCCTGGTTGAAATTTCAAAAAAAAAATATTTCTGCCATTTGTGTTTTTGTTTTTTTTTTTTCTAATTGCAATTTCCGTCGCCATTGCTCCCTTTTAAATCTGTATTTCCGAATAATTGAAATTATTTCAATCCACCACCTTACCATACCCAAAACGTCATCTTTTCTTTTTGCTCGGTGAGTTTGAGTGTCGATTTTATGAAAAGTGAAAAAAAAAAGAAAAAAAAAATACCAGAGTGGTGAAGTGTGGAGAGTGTTGGATCGCGGTGAAATAGAACAACTCGACAATTTGCATTTAATACTATTTCCATCATCCAAGCTTTTGTGTTGTCGTCTTTTCTAAAGAGTTTCGTGTTTAATGTTATCCTCCTATAGATGGTGTGTGTGTGTTAGCCCCAAATCATCATAGAGCACCATGACAGTGAATTCGTGATACAAGTATAAATGTTGTGGCTGGCAGAGAGCTCTTGGCAGCCTGGTAATATAATGCAGCCAGATATATAAATTCCCTATGCCCATATCTGACATTATGTCGATGTTCTTGCGCTTAGCTAGCTCTGAGCAATGTTAATGATGGCGATGAAGCTGATGATGATATAGGTGGATTAATATCAAATGCTCCCTCGTTCGTGTACCTTTGTTTTGTTTTGTGGATTTAAGTCGTCTTATATTTTGTTTTCACCTTGTTTTGTGTCAGTTGCGGTACCGAGCAGTGCTAGCGTGCGCCAAGCAAATGAAATGACCCTTTGTGATGTGAATGTGAGAAATGTTGCCATAGTTTGATTTATGTATTTGTTTTATATCTTATATCTTAATAGTGGTGTTGAGTGGAAAAAATTAAATTGACAGCTAAAGAGTTTATTTTGTGACTGTCATTAAATTGGTTTAAAATAAAAAAAAAACATTTATTGGATATTCAAGTACAAATATTTGTACAGGAAATAAATTTATGTAATAATAATTATACCTAGGTATTTATATGTACCTAAATTTTAAAAGTTTGAAAAAGAACCCCAACACAAAAATTACTATTCAAAATATCAATCAACAGATATTACTTCATTAAAAACAAAGAAAAACTTATTAAGAAAGTTATAGATAAATAATATTTTAAAGTTCGTATAATAATAATAGCTTGCAATAAAATAAAATTTCAAAAACTGGCGCCCAACGCGAGGTAATTAATCTACGATTGGTTTTCATTTAAATAGTGCATAGTAGCAGATGATCAGAACCTATTTAATATTGCAGCCAGGGTGTGTAGGTAGCTCCTAAAACTTGTTATTTGAAACACATTTATTTTCAATGGCGCCCAACGTGAGTTTTTGACTTAAGGGTAGTGGTCAGTAGAGGGTGGACCCGTACAGGCCTTAACTGAAGAACGCCTTCTGTCGGCTCGGAATTTGGTTAGTTCCATCAGGGTAAGAATCACAAGGCGTTGGAGGTTCCCTTTTGTCCGCCACACTTGAAGTCTATCTCTCCTGTCCAGTTCATCGGGGGGTAGATGCAAAGATTTAACGGCCATATTATTACTGTCCATCAGCTACACACGACAGCTGTCAGTCAATTATTGTGAGCATAGGCAATAATATATTCTGTTTTTCATGGCAATGACTAGTTTTCATCTGCAATAAATCATAGGTATTTTCCGAATCAAAAATGAAAATTTTGCGTTTGGAATCCAGTTAGTGTCTATTGTTTTTTATTATATCTTTGATGGCAAGACACCTAATTCCTAAACTCATGTATACACTTCCAAGATATTCCATTAGTCGATAAAGAGGCAAGAAGCAAACATTGAATGGCGCCCAACGTGGTACCTAAATGTTATACTGTTTGACACTGTTAATTTATTGAATTTTGTTTTACTTCATAGCTTCATCTCTGATTATATTCTACCATAACGCAAGACATTTTTAAAAAGGCTTCCCAACAACGATTATTTTCTCACTAGCATTCCAGAGCAAACAATTAAATGGCGCCCAACAGTATATTATTATTTTGAAATAAATTTTATATATGTATCTACATTACTACATACATATGTATGTACGTTTGTAAGAACTTTGAATTTATGATTCAAGGCACATTTGATCCAACCAAAACAAAGTTCTTCTTATAACCCAGCGGCAACATTTGTTTTAATTAATTATGGAATACCTAGTTTGCGAAGATCTGAGGTACCCAAAGAAAAACTTTTTTTTTGTAAATATGGTTTGAGTTCAAAACTTTTCAACTATTCATTTACATAATCTACCTCACTTCACCAATAAAATATGAAAATATTCTAAAATGAAAGCAGTTTTTTTTTCATTGTTAAACAAATTTATAATCTCTCATAAACCTCAATATTGTAATTCTTCATAAAATGTAACCCACAAACTTTGCAGACAGACTTAATTATTTTCTCAAATTTTAACCCAGGCACAATCGCCTTTCAAAAGCACTTAATCTCTTATAAAAAATTCACCAAAGTCATGCTCCAAAACTCAAGTGAATTTCCTGGGTTCTCTTCTCATTTTTATTTTGTCTTTCTCTCTCTATCTGTCTCTCCAAATACCCCCGACGGATTTTTGCCATGAAACTAAAATTGAATATAAAATTTGAATAAAATTTAAAATAAAAAAAAAAAACAGTTAAAAAGGACCAACAACCTTCCTTTCTCGTCAACAACAACAATAAATAAATTTTGTGTTTCTTTGGTTTACGAGTATGGTCCGAAAATTGTTCAGCAAATTTTAAAAAATCTTTGTCATTGTTTTCGAAAATGTCTAATCATTTTCAACTCATCATCATCATCATGATTGCTTGCCACAAAATGGATAAAAACTGGTGAATATGTAATGAAAAATCATTAAAATTCGATACAGAAGATGCGAGTAAAGAGCAAAAAGCATAAAATTCCATCTATCCCGGTATCGGTGCCTTCGTTGCCGCCGCTGCCATAGCTGTCGTCGGTGTAGGTCCATCCATCTACTTCTATATTATACATCCCGATCCCGACCGACGATATGAAGCTTGCTCTCAACAATTGCGGTGTACCTACCATGATTCCTACAGTTTTTTGTAGGATACATCTACTTTTTTGTGCCCTATGTTGTGTGTTAGTTTTCTTCCATTTTCTCATCGTGATTTCCTTTTCATCTTCATTTTTCGCCTTTTATTTATTATTACTATGAATTGTTTTACCTCTTCTCGAGAGTGAACGTACATACGTACGGATACGTAACGCGCCACCAGAATTAGAGAGGATACGATTGTGGCGCGGCGCTGCTCAACTTAACTTGGCTTCTATAACACACACTTGCACCGTTGAGATTTTTTCAGTGTTTATTCATGCTCGTAACTATGTGAATGTGTCAATTATTAATCATTCCTTAATCTCCTTACATTCACAAAAAAAAAAAAAATTGAAAATTAAGTGGAGTTTTGCAAATGAAATTTTTTTATTTCTTTGTGTTACGTTTATATGTTTACGTTACATTATTAACCGTAAAACAAAAAAACAAAACAAAAAGTTGAAGTGTTGTTGTTCTTTATATTGAAGGCGAGAAATGTTGTGGTGGGTGTTGCTCGGATGCCGGCTATTTTGTTTACAAAACGTTATTTATCACTTTCGCAAGTTATGAAAAATAAAACTATAAAATGAAACCTTCGTCGCGTGTTATCGTAACGTTTTCGTTACATCAATTTGAAAACCATTGAATCGGAAGTGTCGTGCTGACATGGGATCGGATGTCCCATTAACGGAATATCCCCAGCACTTCAACAGACTTAAACTTAATTATACAACCTAATTATGTCACTTTAAAACAATTTGACTTGCTAATGAGTGAACTTTGAGCTAATTTTGACAATTGAATCGAAATCGAAACCTAATCTTTTCGGGAAGAAAACAAATAGAAAAAATATTTAAAAAAAATCGCGAGGGTGAACTTTTTTGTCCAGGTACACACACAAAATTATATATGTATGCCTACATGTTTATTGATTTTTATTTCGTTTCGGTTGTGGGTTTTATTTTTCTTCTTTTATTCTCATCATCATCATCTCTTGTCCTCATCATCAGCAACGGCAGCAGCACTAGCAGCAGCAGCAGCAGCAAAAACACCAGAATCCACATCTCCCAGTTTTGCCACCATCAATATCAACCCTATGGCGAATAAAAACAGCAGCGCGGCGGAATGGAATGGCAGGCGGGCAGCTACAAAACAGTCACTTTTTTTTTTTTTTGTGCTGGTGCTGCTGCCTTTATTATTATTCTCTTCATTGTATGTCGATACACCAGAGAACAGCAGAAGTAGACCTCTAGCCTGTTTATAGGACTGGAGCAGCCCTCCACCACCTCCCACAAAATCGACCAACCGACCGACAACGACAACAACGCACGGCAAGGCACAGAAGTTGTAATAGGATTCGCGTTGTCGTCCTTAACAAGTGGAGTATACTACACAAAAACATAGCGGCCCACTTGCCGCCCCCTAAGCACTCGATTGTTGCACTGTTGCCGCTTTACCATTTTATAAAACAAAAATTACCCTTTTTATTTGTTAGTTATAACTTTGTTCTTCATTCTCATAGTGTTGACTTTTGTATGACAGTACTATGCCCAAATCAGATTACGTGTACGTAACACTTGTTGTAAATGTGACAAAACAAACTTACAGAAAATCTTACTGTTTTCAAGAATAACTCGTACAATATTGCTATTATTATGTGGCTTATTCCAAAAACTGAAGTTGAACGCGAGATTTTTTACTCATGCTCTTCATTTCTTCAAAACTAATGTTAGAAATTTTAGACTGTTTTTTGAAGAATTAAGTATTTAAAAAAAAAAAAAAAAAACTGGCGCCCAATGCGAGCAACATAAGTTTTTTTTTCAAATCAAAAACAATTCTTTTACTTATGTTTGAGGAGTTAAAATATCCAAGAACTAACTGCTTTTTTTTTTTACTCAAAATTTCTTTACATCAAAACGATTTTTAGATTTTTTACCCTGGTTTTTCAAGAGCACCTGGCGCCAAAATATAGATTAATATTCGTGAGGTGTTTATTATCCAAAAACCACCCTAGATTTTTTTTTACATCGCTTTTGAAGATTTAGACTCTTCCAAAAAATGGCGCCCAATGTGAGTTTTTGGATTTTTTTTTGTAACACTTAAGTTTTCCAACAACTGGCGTCCAAATTAACTGGTATCGGTTCTGAACTCAAGCGTGCATAAATCAAGGATTAACGTTTTCAAAAAAAAAATCTGTAAGACCTTTTTTTGAAATTCTCCATTTCCATTCCATTTCTTTTCGAATATTTTCACCTCATAAATGTCAAAAAGTAAACTGGAGATAAAATTTTACGTTTAATTCAATATTTACACACGCCCTTAACCATGATAAAATTATTTTTGAAAACTTTCACTGCCCTCTTTCTATTTGAAAAAGAATTCCACCATTTTGTTTACGGAGTACAGAGGAGTACATAAAATTTTTTGTTTTCCTAGTCAATTACAATTTTTGTTGGTGTAGATGTTTTCTTGAGGGTGTAGCTGCAAAAAATACTAATCCCGGAATTCGATTTAAAAAAAAAAAAATTGGTGTTGCAATAGCTTTGAACGATCTTCAAACTGTTGGTGCTATTTATGCGAAAACTATAACGGCAACTCTATGCTTAATGGCAGTTCACATCGTGTCGGCCGTCGAGGCAAATAAAAACACACCATAGCATCGAGGAGACACATCATTCCAACCGGCGACATTGGCAGAAAGAATGAAAGGAAGGATATAAAGGCCAGTTATAGCATAGTCGAAGTATATTTCCATTTGCTCGCCTTTTTTGTGTCGTCCACCATTTGCCCGGAGAGATCTTTGTCTCTTGGTCCTCGGCTGTACATTGGGGTTGTGTGCATATTTTTCGGGTGATACAATATAAAACAAAAGCCTTGGCAATACCATTAGTCCTTATTCCTTTGTCTGCTGTTAGTACTGCTGCTATAATACGGATGGCTGGCTTGTCCAGGCCATGGTTGTTATCGAGGAGTTTGGAGTATAAAATGCGCGATGTAAAGAAATTAACTCCTCTAAAGCCATCATCATCGTTTTTTCGCTCTGTTGCAGCTTCTTTGGTCTGTATTATTTTTCGTTGTCTATATTGTTGTTATTGTTATTTTTTCCTCTTTCTCTTAGATCTTGTTTTTTTTTTTTCGTTGAATAAAAATTATTGTTTTAACTGTTTGCTACGATATATTAACCAGTTTTACGTGACCAGACCACCACACCACATTTTTTTTTTTGTTTCTGATTTATCTCGTGTGCGCTTGTTAGTTTTTTCTCTCTCCCCTACTCTCTTTGTGCTCTCTTTCTAAGATTCGTATTATAAATGTGTACTCAATTATTTTATTCACATCCTGTGACTTTGAATGTGCTTTGATTTTTAACTATGTATGTATACTTGCATATGTACATTAAAGAAATTGAAAAAGAGCAGGGATGTCAAGTTTGTCAAATTGTCAAATATGATAAGCTAAAATGAGCTTTTATTTTGAAGTGCGTTCGTGAGAGTTTTACATTATTAGAATTGTTATGTTTTTTTGTTTAATCTTGAACCATTTGTGTTTGTAAGGTTAAGTTGTCAATTTATTGACTTTGGGGTGAAGTTATCATGATGATTTAACTGTCAAATTTGATTTAACTGAATAAGGTTGAAATAGTAGGTGTGTATATTTATATTTGAAGGATTAGGAAGTCTCAATTTATAGTAAGCTTGTTCTTTGTAATTTTTCGAAAAGTTTGTACAATAAATCATGTGGAGTTCAGTTGATATTCTCCGTTAATTTTATATTTAGTTGTTGGTGAAATGTTTCTATATATTTTGACAGAAAGAATGAAGATTAATAGATTTAGGAAATTTTGTTCGGCTATGTAAAGTTTTGAAGAAAACACGCCTACTGTTTCGTACTCAACTTAGACGTCTTAATTTAGTTTTGACTCATTACTGGAAAAAAACGAGTTCAAAAAGTTTTAACACATCTGCCGCTTTCGAGGAACTTAGAAATTGTCCCCAGGAATAGATACGAGTACATCTTGTCAGAATGAAGTCCGTCTCATATCAGACTTGTTTGAGTTCCCTAAGGTAGGATCAATATTTTATATTTTTTCGTTTGACTACTACATTTCTCTAACCAATCTCATGAAACTAATTCGTGTAGCAGGTACATTCGGTTCTACACGATTTTAAGGTGATCGAATTTGTGCCTTTCGAAACCGCATAAACACGATTTGTGCAAAAAAATGATTCTTTTCCACGCTTTGTCTTTTGGGTTCTTATACAAACTGTTTTTATACGCTAATACACTTATTTGAACCAACCGAGTGGAAATGAACAAATGAGAAACCGGCCGTAGGCTTCATTCGATTTGGAATGTATTCGATACTTTTTCGGTTGCCTCTTTGATTTCTTTTCGCAAACACGCAATTGTTATGAACTTTGTATTCAGCGGTCAAAATCCAAAACTATTCGCCCATTCCTCATCATTGACAGAAATAGAACCCTAGCTGCGATTGTTACCCGGATGTTTGAAACTCACATTGACTTCCTGCACCCTAGACCTTATAGCTTTTAGAAATCGCATGAATCTGATTCGTGTTGAGGTTCAGTTCTACACAACGTCTTTCAGGTTCTCATATGTGCCATTATCATCAGTTCACGTTTGTCGAAAGCAACTGAATGCCCGAGTCGCAAAGAATGTAAGCATGTTAGTGTGAATCAGGCCTAAGCTATTCGGATTCGGCAAAAATTTGCAAGTCCCTATTCCTACCGACTAAAAACACGCACACAAGAATGGTAGGTTAGGGTAGGTAGAAAAGTCTAGCAATATAGCCCAATTAGCGCTAAATTGCGCCATATTGATACAATAACTCGTGTGAACCTGTGAATGGAATTGAAATTTTGGATATTCTCACGGAGTCATCCAGTTTGAAATAAATTCAAAAAGAAAAAAACTAGGTTTTGATGTCTCTTATTGTGTGTTTGCTTCCGGAATTTCGATCACTCACTCAACCGAACCACCAAACTCATCCGACACCATCTACACTGTGCCAAGCTAGGCAGATTGTTTACTACAGTGGTAAATGTTCGTTTAAACGTATTGCAATATTTTTCATGTTGTTGACAACCCTGGCCTAGGGATGAGTGAGCAAACATTTTTCTCTTGCAGGTTAGTTGACGAAAGGTACCGTTATAACAAATCACTTTTGAGAGAGTTGAATAAGAATAATTGTGTTTCGCTTAAGTTTATAAACAAATCCATCGCATTCTTTGTTAGCTTCTTGTGATAAGTCAACAAACGTTTAAACGCAGTTGTATTATTTATTAAAAAAAACAACTTTACAGTTTGAATTTTGTAATTTTTTAATTTAAAAGGGTAAGTCCATACTGTTACAAGTTTTTTAAGTAAACAATTACATTTTTTTAGAAATCATGGGGAAAGCAAAACGCTTAAGTCTTCAAGAAATCGATAAAATAAAATTTCTTCGTTCCCAAAGCACCGTTAAACTTTCAAACCGCCAAATTGCCAAGGAAATAAAAAGATCGGAGTGTGTTGTTCGCAATTTTTTAAAAAAAGGAGAAAATTATGGAAAAAAAAAACGAAAACAAAAGGCAATACCAAGCTAACATTAAGACAAAAGGGTCAAATTTTTCAAGAGGCTACAAAAAATCGGCTTAATTGCAAGCAAATTAAAGACAAATTAGGTTTGCCAATAACAAAACAGCACATTGCCAGAATTCTTCGAAGGTCGAAAAGGGTCAAATGGCAGAAAATGATGGTAAAACCCAAACTTACAGCTGTACACAGGGAAAAAAGGATTGCTGTTTGCCAGAAAGAATATGCATTGGAAGAATCAGTGGGAAAATGTTATTTTTCAGACGAAAAGAAATTTAACCAGGATGGTCCTGACTGACTACAGCTGTTATTGGCATGATCTTTCGAAGAAAAATGATCCTCGAACAAAGCGAATTTATGGCGGTGGAAGTTTGATGGTATGGGGAGCATTTTGTTTCAATTTAAAGATTCCAATTTGTTTTATATCAACCACTATGAACTCAAAAACGTACACCGATTTACTGAAAGACGTTCTACTTTCGTTCATGGATGAGCAGCACGAAAAAGAGTTGATTTTTCAACAAGACAATGTTCCAATCCACGTATCCAAGGAGTCAAAACAGTGGTCTCGTGAGAGAAACATCACTTTATTGGATTGGCCGGCTGGCAGTCCCGATTGTAATCCAATTGAAAATCTTTGTGGGATACTTGCGTCAATAGTTTACCAAAATGGAAGACAATTTGATACCATTTCAGAGCTTAAAACCTGATTTCAGACATGTTGGGGAGAAATAGACCCTGAAGTCTTGAAAAAGCTAACAATGCCAAACAGAACTTTTGAAGTTATACAAAATGAAGGAGGCCATAATAAATATTAATTTGGCTATTTTCGATCATGTTTTTGAAATAAAAGAAGTATTTAGTGCGTTCAAATGAATATTTCATTAAACCCTATTTTTCTTAAGTTTTTGTTGTTTTTATTATTTTTATTTATGTACATATTTCTAAGTAAATAAAGCCAAAATTGGTGAAAATTTTTCATACAAAAAATATAGTTATTTTAATATTTTTGCATTTGGGAACTTCAAACAGTATATCTGTTTTATTCATAATTTGAGCAGTGCGTTTAAACGAATATTTACCACTGTAGTGCTGGAGCAATCGCTGATCTGATTGAATGATCATCCGACCCACAGCACCGTAAACTTCTATCAAAGCCCTCATTCCGCTAGTTTAGAATCTAAAGAATCAAACGGAGGGGATGCCATAGAAGTAATCGAAGTTCACCTTAGGGCCATTTCGTCGCGTTGAGAATAGAAATTAAATCTTTGATCTTTATTTCCAAAAGTTCGTCAAATTCGTCGAAAAAGACCCTTCCTAATTATTGTGCTCTAAATTGGGCCAGAGAAGGGCATTTGCAGAGGAATGGAGGACTGTTTCCTTCTCCCGATGGTCTCCAAAGCTATGACAGTTAGTGTTGTGAAGAGTACTTAGCTTTGCTGCATAGTGTCCTTTTGGCCAGTGTCTGCTATATAGGTAGCAACGATGCTGACTATGTTTTGCCTGTTACTGCATATCAGATCAAGCATACGGGATTTATTATGGGTGGGTCAAATCTTTCTAAGTATAATGCAGCTAGATAAACAAGGATGCTTGAGAATTTAACTTTCTTTGACTCTAACTGCCCCACGTCAGAAAATTTTTGATCGTCAGATTACACATATGTACATATCCTTGTAACCATAGCCTAAGAAATTCGCCTATTAATTTCTGATGTTCAATGGGATGGAGTTACTTAACCATACCTTTGTGGAAAAAAACTTCGCTCGCAATAAAAACAAAATAATTTGGTCTTACTTTTCTATAAATACCTACTTAAAATTATGAAAAATGCTTCAGCCACAAATTGTCGTCAATAATTAAAATCGTTCTACCTACCAATATTATTGCAAATCTTACTTTTTCAATTTCCATGCAAGTGCTGCAATTGATAAACAATAGACGCGTCTTCTTGAGAATAATATAAAGAATAGCCTACTTATTTACTCCTTTGCTTCTTGTTAAAGTAGGTACTCGACTAACAAACTTGAACTTTAAGTACCTTTGTAACAGACTCCAAAGGTAATCCATTATCCTTCTCATTGCTCAAAATAAAGAAATCATAAGTAAATATCCTTCAAACGAGTATTTGGACTTGACTATAGACGACTAAGAGAGAGAAATTGGCAATGCTGACAAAAATCGTAAAATGTGTGCTGCCGATAAACCAACGGCTGTTGTGACCTTTATTTTCAATGAAACAGTTCCATAATTTCATTACATCATCATACAGCGATGCTTATTAGTTCTATAAATCTTATTACATCAAGATTATGAAAGCAAATTCTATAAGTGTTCCCCCCCTCTATTTGATAATCGATTTTAATGAAAAGCCTTTTAAGAGTGGCATCATTGCTGCTGCACTGCTTATTTTATTTGAGATCTCACGTATTTTATTTCTCTCACGGTTAAGTGTGTTTGTTTATTATGGTTCTCTCAAAAAAAAAATGGCTTTTATATAAAAAAAAAAACCGACACAAAAAGCACAAGCATAATAATATGATATGAAAACCTCCCTCCATTCTCATCACATTGCTGCTGGAGTACTGAACTCGCCTCGTTGAAAAACGAAGAATCCTTTGTTTGGTGTTTTTTTTTTTTTCTCGCATGTATTCGATTGTGTTGTTGATGGTTGAACTTGTTGTTGTGTTTGTGAATTTGCCAGTAAAATTGCCCCAAAAGGACATCATGGATGGATATTTTAGATAACACCAACTTTTGTTCCTCTCTTCGTTCTCTTCGATTTTTTGTTTTCAATATTTTTTTTTCTTACCCGTTTTGGTTCTTCGTCGGAATATGTCTATTCGAATGAAAATATATTTGGGTTTGACTTTTTTGTATTTATTCAGAGAATGATTTACAGGAAATTAAATTAATTCAACAGAAGAAAAATAAATAAAAAGTTTTTATTTCTAACTTTTTGTTGCACCACGTGCTCTCAAAAGTTTTCTGTTTTTTTTTACACAAAAAAAAAAAGAAGTAGATTTTGTGGTCTGATAGTCAAGGATAGTTTGTCGGTTTTTTTTTTCTTCTTTATTTTCCCTTTTTGTCGGTCGAAGAATTTTAAGGATTCGGGGAAGATGATGTATTGTTAATGGATTTGAAAACAAAAAGAAAAAAAAAACGAATGTTTATCTATCTTTAAAGATCTTTTATGATCCTTACACCTTGTTGAAGATGTTGTCATGGTGTTTGATCATCATTTGTCAAGGATTATGGTTCAGAGATGAATCCCAAGTGAAGTGCATGCTTTAATTGAATTTTATAGTTTGGTGAGCTGAAATAGTTAAGAATGACAAGTGATTGTGTTTTTAAAGCAAAATAAAAAAGTCACTCAAGCTTGTGTTTTGAACAAAACTACCGACCTACCGTTAATCCAGCATGAAATATTCAATTAGGTACTCTGTGAATGAGATTTTTTTTTACCTGGGGATGCAAAGTGTTTCTCGGTGGCAAGAAAATGCCCATAATTGATCTTCTTGTAAATTAAATTGAAAGAGTCGCCGGCAGTTTTGTTTTTTGTATAATCTATTGAAAAATCTTATGAGAATATAATTCCACATGTATGTCTATGTAACATGTGGTAAACGAATATTGGTGAAACTTAAATGTCCATAGATTACGATCAACATTATGTTAATGGATAGTTTGTTAATCCTTAGTAGATATAGTTTAATTGTTTACGTTTGATGTTTTGTGTTTTGCATGCAAACAAGGAGAACCCAGCGTGGCGCCCAACGTCGGCCATACCTTAACTAAAGATATAAATTTGTTTAATGTAGTAATAAGCATTCGTCTAGAAGTTCCAGTCTTGTCTTTTGATGTGGTGTGTTTGTTTAGTAATGGCATTAAAACCCTTGAAGAAATTGATTTAAACCCTGATACATGCATACATTCATAATGTAAACGTCAAGAAAATAATTGCTGCTGAGCAATATCTTGAATTTTGTTTAAAATTAAATAAATGGTCAAACGTAGGAGGTATAACGATTAAGAATTGAAAATATTAGGTACCTATAATTTTTTTTGACTTCGTATGAACTGGGATACAAAGTTTCTATATATAAAACTACTTGAGAGAATAGGGATATGTCAGTTCTTCCCGGACAGCCTTATAGACTAAGAGCCCACAGCAATTTTTGGGTGTGATTGATAACAAAAAATAATAAGCATAATTAGATAGGCCCTTTATAGTTATTTACAAATGTGAAAGTCTTGCATACTCTAGTGGGAGCAATAGTGCATAATAGTGCATTAATTATGCAGTTCTTTCCAAGTCCAAATAATTGTGAAAACAACTTTGCCAAAATGTAGAGTTAAGCCCCCTGATTGAATATATCGAGGTCCAAGACGTTTTACAGACAGCCTTCTGCCTGCCAGACGTGATAAGAACATGCTACTTCTTGCACTAAGAAGGCCACTCGTTGGACCTCGATATTTGCAATCAGGGAACTTAGCTTTTCATTTTGAACTTATGCCAAATTTTGTATCCCAATTTTTTTGACTTTGGAAAGAACTGCATACTTGATGCACTATTATGCACTATTGCGCCCACTAGAGTATGCAAGACGTTCACATTTGTAAATAACTATAAAGGGCCTATCTAATTATGCTTATTATTTTTTGTTATCAATCACACCCAAAAATTGCTGTGGGCTCTCGGTCTATTACTGTAAATTGAACTTCTTAATCATCTGCAAGGTTCTAGTTTGGGAGAAAGCTTATTTAAAAAATTATTAAATCTTCAAAGACAATTCGATGTGTTTTATGTGCAACGTGGCGCAAAATTAACCATCCAATTTTGTTTTAGAATTACTTTTTTACCAAATAGAAAAGAATAATTTTGAGTGATGGAAATCTTTATTTGGATTTTTACAAATTTGTCTGTTAAGTTTAAAAGATGATATCCGGCTGCCACCAGTGTTGATACACATTTATTTCCGTTTTATCGTATTGTTCATGACTC
The DNA here is from genome assembly GCA_963931855.1 of Philhelius festivus. Lineage (NCBI taxonomy): Eukaryota > Metazoa > Arthropoda > Insecta > Diptera > Syrphidae > Philhelius > Philhelius festivus. Next base: position 217,928,985 of record OZ007555.1, read on the forward strand.
TCCGCAAGATTTTCGGTGAAACTGTTCACATTTCACATTCCTGTCGAAAAATTCTCCTAAAGGTCTGCGATTGTGTGAGGATTATTGGCGGAGATTACTGGAATCGGAAACGCTACCTTCAAAATATCCATTGTGGCTCGTGCTGTGTGTGCTCGCCAGTAACAGTGACCGTATTGCTGATGGCGTCCTTATAAAAATGCCGTAACAGTGCATTTGAGTGGATGTAATGGCTCTTCTTGCATCACACGCGGATTTTCAGAGCCCCTGAAACGAAGATTTTGCTTATTGACGTAACCGATTAAGTGGAAATGCGCTTCGTCGTCGTTTATGATGATTTTCGACACAAAATCGTCCTCTCCGTTGTTGAGATTGAGGGTTGCTTGACAGCTATTCACACGTGACGGACGGTCAGCAGGCATTAACTGATGCACTGTTTGCACTTTGTACAGGAACATGCGAAAGTCTTTCACATAAGTTCCGATTAGGAAGTGTTGATTCGGATACCCTATTTCTGGTAGAATTGGAAGAGTCTTTTGATGTTGATGTCTTCTTTTAGGACAACGATTAGTGGTGACATTGATGTGACGTAGGTGAGCGAGTCATCAGCATACAGAAGGTTCTCGCATCCAATTGGAGAAGGTTGGTCGGAAGTCATCAAGTTGTAGAGGAAGGGGCCTAGTTTTGAGCCTTGTACGACTCCAGCTTTGATGGTCTTCATGTTGGACTTGCAATTATCTACTTGAACGAAAAAATCCCTGAAATATAGGAAGGAAAAGAGAATTTTTATTAATGGCATAAGATGAAGTTTGTGGATTAGGCCCTCTATCCACACGCAATCGAATATGCTTTCTCGACATCCAGAAAGCATCCGACGACGGTGAAACGATGACTGTTGAGGGCAGTGGTGATATCGTGTTCGAATTTTAGCAGTGGATGCAAGGTTGAGTGTTTTTCTCGAAAGTCGAATTGCATGTCAGGGATGATGGAATTTTAACTGCAGAATTTCTTCAGTCTTCGGAGGATGTTTAACATTGAAACTTCATTAATTATTGGCTTTCTTCTCTGAGCACATGAATTAAAAATGTAAAAATTACATTCGAATTATCATTTTTAAGCTAACCATATTGATTTTTCAGCTAAATCTGTTATAAATGTCGTTTTAGGAATGATTTTTTACTTCTTTCTTGAATTTATTCCAATTAGAAAAAGTTTCTATTTCGAATTAAATATCACTTTCGCAGATGTAATTTCTTAGCAAAACTAAAAATTACACTAGGAAAACATTAGTTAATTTTTCCAAGTACATACTTTCATTTAATTTAGCACTGAGAACTGAATTTCTCATCAGAAAAATAAATAAATTTACATACATCTTTATTACAGATAAGTCTAAAAATATTCCTTTCCCACCTCTGACCTATTAAATCGTAAGTTTTCCATATGACGCATGTCAAAACATATTTCTTACGAGATAAATGTATCTACCTACTCCTTTCGTTTATATGTATGTAGGTACTTGTCGTTGGTTTACTCATTTTCGTGTGTTGTTTTGTGAATTTCAATGTAATCCTTTTTGCCTGGGCTCCCTTTTCTTTCTCGTCGTCCTCGTAGCGGTGTCGGTCTTGTCGTGAGCATAGTTGAATAAAATAAAATGATGCGCACAAAAACCCTTACAGCAATATAATATATATAATTGAAAAGAGAGCAAGATAGTCCATGTATCGCAGCACACACAACATCCGCTAATCACTCTAAGCGAAATGTCAGCAGCACTAGCGTCACTCGATAACCTTATACGTGGGCGTAGAAGAGAAATGATTTCCTCGAATTATTTAAACCACGCAGAATTTCATCTATAATACAGTTGTGTGCCCTTATACTCGTACAAATCTCCTCACACTGTGAAATTAGAAAAAATCTATACCTAGGAGGCAAAAAGGACAAGAATCCGTTTTATCTCTTATTCACACATGCATAATAGATACAACTTAAAAAAAAAGAAGAATTTTAGCGCAACTTTGTTTCCTTTTTTGCTAACTTATTATTTCCTTTTCGTTCCCGTCGCAAATAAAAACTTAGTTTTTCTGCTGAACCATTAATAGAATAGTTCTGTTCATTATTTTTCCAGATAAATGAATTTTCTATCAGTTCTTTATTCTATAAATTATTTAATAGGAACGTTCAGTATGTATGAACTGAGACAGTACTTTTTACATACTTCACCGAACGGACTGGCATTCCTTAAATTCTTTTAAATATCAAATATGTATGTATATGTTTGAACATATCTAGTTGTCATCTAGATAATCAATGGTTAACAGTTTTTAAGCAACCTTTTCTTTAAATTCCAAGAATTCAACAATTATTTGTTCTCTTTGGTAATTTTTCAATTTTAGTCCAAATACTGTCAAAGTTATTGACAAGTTTGAGAACTAAACGAACAAAATGGAACCAACCACAGTGACAACCAACATCGTTAAAAACACACTGAACTAATAGATACATAATTTCCGCCTGTCAAACTGCTTTTTCACCAAGAGGGTGAATTCCTTATTTCATTAATGAATAAATTAAAATTTGTATTTCAAATCAAATAGAAGTGAACTAGAACGAAATTTAAATTTTATACTTTACACATGTAAATGTATATTAAGCGTGTTCATATTTATGAAGTCTTATCAAATTACCGCACTTGTCACTTAAAATTAACAATATCAGCAGATTGCGTTTATTTTTCAATAAATTGATTAATCTGCAATGAATCAGAATAAATTTGAGGTGAACAAACAGAAAATTTAATTAAATTCTCCGAAAGAATTTATATTTCATATAGAACACATTTTTAGGGCTTCTTTATTTTACAAATTATTCATGTAATTAGCTGACATAATGTATTAAGCAAAATATAATAGAATATAATTCCGGACAATGAAATTAAATTTTCACGAATTTCTATCCAAACGAATTTAAACATAAGAGAACGCATTTCCGATAGTAACACTTTTTCTCTTTCAGTGAATTTCTTGTCAATTTTTTAGACATCTGTCAAATGTATGTTTGAGTGTTGTGACATTCACAGCAGGTAGTACCATGCTTGAGGTGAACACAATTATGTAGTAGCTAATTTAAGGTGAAATCTTAGCTTAAGATTATTTATTAAGATCATTTTTCTGTTTAGAAACCTTTCTGTAGAGAAAAATAAGTTTTGCTGAAAATGTTGACATATTATTTCCACTGAACACAATAAAATTTTTGTTTATATGAACTGACAGGAAAATAGGGGGAATTTATGGTGACATGCATTTCTTTCACTTTTTTATTTTATAAAATAAATAATGAATGGTATAATCCGCTGTACTAAAAATTGGTGTAATATGAATCCACGTCCTTTAGATCTTCGAATACCCAAGTAATAAGGAAATAAATCCACATTACATATGTATTTTAAGAACATTTTGATTTGACGTATAATAATTACACATCAGATTGGTTCCAGCAGCCAGACACTAGAACATGTCACAGAACTTATGGAGTTGCCTTTTTGACTTCGCCTTTTTTTAACAAATAAAAACTAAACTTATAAATTAAGTGATTTTGATTTTACACCGAAAAGTATTCATAGTACAAAAAATAGATACAAACATACTCCTATTTATCTTTATTTCGATGAAGAATAAAGTTCACTTCTACTGAGTTCATTTGAAGGGTCGAAGGTCATAAAGTTATTTTAAGATTACAAACCATACATTACTGACAACTATTGTAATAAAAAACAATGGAACAATTAAGAGCTTCTAAAACTAATAATTGAGGTGAAGGAGGAAAATTAACAAACAAACAGAAAACGGAAATATTTCCAAAACTACAAAAAGGACTATTATACATAAAAAAATAGCCCGGCAGCGTTAAAAATGTTTCGTGAATTGCTCCATTTTGGTTGTCTCAGAGAAACAGAGAGGACGCGTTCCAGAAACAAATGAGACAACAAGGAATTGATTTTCCTGCGAGCTTCCAACTGTTTTTTGTTAACGCAGCGCGGGGAGCGTTAAAGTTAAACATAAGCGGGGGTATGTGTTCACTTGTGGTACAAGATGATGACTTTCTCGTCAAACTCACCCACTGCTCTGTTATGCACGGCTGGCTGATTTGATGACTCTCCGGGCCGTTAAAAGCTTTTATCTTTTCTTCTTGAACTCAACTCGTTTTTCGGTTCTATTTTCAATTTTTTTTTTTATTTTCTTTTTTTTTAAGGGTAGGTTATCCTGGTACAATATCCGTTTTTTCTTCAAGCTATATTCAGTATGTGTGCGGGGAGGTAAAAAATGCAACTCGCAGTTTTATGGTACTTTTTTATTTTTTATTTTTGTTTGTAGTCCATTTGCTTTATTTTATTTGTATATGAATGTGTTTGTAATTGAAAGCAAACGCCTGGAAATCCGAAAGTCGAGGGGGTGAATTTTACCCTTTAACCTGTGTGATATTGAAGTTATACCATACCTAAGGGGTTGCTGCCATCTTTTGGTGTGTTAAGGTTTTTCTTTATTCGTTCATGTAACGTTGATGAGATGAATTTAGAAAACAAGATGAGAAAACTGTAGATTGCTCGGCGTCAAAGTCATCATCGCCATTCGTTCCCGGCGGACGGACGAAGAGAAAAATAGAATGCTAATGGAACTGCGTGAAAAAATGTCAGTACTTTACAGTTAAAAGAAGCACAAGCTTGTTTTATGTTTTTCTTTCTCTACAGGATACTGACTCTGACACATTTGAAAGAAAAATGATAAAAGTTTGCGGTTAACTTTGTTTTTCAAATGAAATTTATTACTTGTTATATTTTGTGTTGATAAAATGATAAATGTGAACTGAGAGCAAACATTTAGGGTTAATGCTAATAAAAAAAGTGAAAGTAAGTGCTGAAGTCGTTTTTATAGCTTTTGAGCACTTTTGAAATGTTTGCAAATAGAATTATTTTTACGATGGTTATTTTAACACGAGGTTTATGAATTCATTGATCTATAAAGATTTACGAGAGAACTTGTAAAATTCAAGTTTAAAGCAATCTTTTGAAATTCTTTATTGTAATGACTACCTATACTTTTAAACTGATAGCTGTTTATTAGCTTTTAGGTATTTTGGTACACCGAGAGTTTGAAATACTTATATAAAGTATTTTACCAAATAGCAGTTTATCGCCTTGACTTCACTTTGTTTAAACGCAGATGCATATTAATATAATTGAAAAGATTATTGTAATTGAAATTATCACTTAAATTAAATAATGAGTACAAATTTTAAATAAAAAACCAACCAACTCTTCGAAATACAAATGCTCTAAACTAACAATTTGCAATTATGTGTACGTCATATAGGTATATTGTTTTCGCTAATTTGCGAACAATCACTTAGTATGTAAGTGCCCTATAAATAAATTTAGGCCTATCTAAAATCTCGTCATGTAAAACGGTCTATCCATTCAACAGAATGGAAAATGGAAACATTCAACTACGTTTGATATTTACAGATAAATTTAGTTACATCGAATCCAACTGTTATAATTATTTTGTGAATTTTTACTTGTTTATTAAAATGCATCATAGAAATCTAATAAAGGGTAACTTTACTTAACTCCTTAATGCGATTAGAAATATTAAAAATAAGATTAGTACAAATTGTAAAGCATATTAATTAGTCTAGTCCAAATTTATAATTTATGAATGGAATAACCATTTGTTTCTTCTTTAAATATAAATTGCAACTCAATAAGCTTCATGAAAAATTTCCTTAACCAACGAGCCTTTGTTTATGTATTGAATAACCATTGATCATTTGTTTCTTCTTCCAGGATATGAATTCCAAGTCAGTAAATTTCATGAAAATCTTCTTTTACGAAAGAGACTTTCATTAAAACCCACCGATAGTGAAATGACAAATTTATGTTTCATTTAATATTTTTTTCATTTAATATTTTCTATTTCGTAGATCACAAAAATAGTATTAAAATTCCCAACGTAATGTAAATTGCTAATAGTGTAAAACCCATAGCATATTAGCCACGTTTTATTATCGCCAATGATCCATATAGATTAACTCCTGAAAATAAAACGATACAGATCATAGTGACAGTTGTTGTCTTGTATGCTCATCTCCCTTTTGCTTATGTTTGTTGATTTTCAAATGTTTCTTGTCATTTTTCTTTACACTGCAGTTTTCACTACCTTCCCAAAAAAAAGCCATCTACTCGCCAGAGAAAGAACTAATTTTTGGATCTTTGAAATAGATCAAGATAGAGAACAGGATCCCAAATTGTTTTTGTAATACATACATACATGTTAAAAATTAATCCAGATCCGGATCCACATGAATCCGTAGATAATAAAGCGCACCTATTATATTTGCTTGAATACTGCCGATAATACGCCTGAACTGTGGTTCAATTGTCGGCTGAACGACGATGTTTGACAGCAAACGAGAAAAATGATTATGTTCTTTGTGACAAGATCAAAACACTAATTTTAGAAGTGCTTCTTATTATTAATTTATTAATTATTTAAATCTTAAAAACAAAAGTCAATAACTTGTTATTATTATTAAAAAAGATTTTAAGCTTCAAAATAAAAATGGTGCACAAGCTTCTTTAAAGAAAAAAAAACTACCTTTTATGCATTTTTTATGTTGATATGATTCGCTATTCTATTCAGAAATCTGTTATCATTAGCCTTGGAGTAGACTATTGAAAGTAATTTTCCAGGAAAACACTAAATTGAGATCCTTACAAATCTCATATTCTCGCAAATGGTAGCAGAGAGCTCTTTACTACTAGATTGTCGTTTCCATTGAATGAAATATTTCCGAAGTTCGTCGCAAACGGTTTAATGAACATTTCTTTCAAAACATGGAATGCAATGGTAAAATCTAAAATTTTAAAAATCTATCTTAAATTCATATTTAAACTACATTTAAGGACCTCGTATTTGTTACTTATAAACTTTAAAATGTATATTTTAATATTTTTTTAATCTAATATTTTTTTTTCTTCTAGGAATACTGTCTCCTCCGGGTTCCTTTTTAACACCCAGTCCATCGCCATCTGTTTCAGCCAGTCCACGTCTGCAACCATCACCATCGATATCACCATTCCCTCAAGATGTGTTATTGGTAACTGGCAATACAATTACCAACACGACTCAGGAGCAGGTAATAGAATATGTAATATAAAAAAAAAAGAACTCTCATTTTGTAAGCAGTAGTATCGTTTGTTTAAACACCAACACTTTTGTTGTTATTGTATACATTGTCAGTGTTTAATGTCGCTTTAAATTATGCTCGCTCATTGAGAATAACCGAGCTCTACAAGTTTATCTGTAGACACTCAACCTTCGGAGTTGTGAATTCGATATATGTATATAAAGAGGCATTTCTTAAAAAGTTGTAAATTGGCAATTGATTCTAAATTTGTTATTTTTTTTTTAGGAACGCAAGGCGGCGACGCCTGGCAGACGTCAATCAATTCACCAATATACAACTGGTAGCCCAAATGCTGGCACAGTGGTATTCCAACCAAGTCCCTCGCAATCACCAGCGGCTGCAACAACAGTCATTGGTGTTACGGGCAATGAATTCAATACAACCCTCGTTGGATCAAATAATATTTCATTGAATAAGGTTTGTAAATGTTAAAGTTATAATGAACGAGAAAAAAATATATATATATTCATTTTGTTTGTTTGTAGAAAGCTAATAAACGTACATCACAAGGATTCACTGGCTATGGGGGGCAGACACAAGCAATTAATACATCCAATTCGTTTGCGACAGCAAATGTGGCTAGTAGCCCAAAAGGGCAAACGAAAAAAGCCACAATCGTGTCCACATCGATAAATCACAATAATAGCAGTAATTCAAGTCACCAACAGCAGCACCAGATTCATCATAACAATCAACAAAACCATCCACATCCTGGCAGCAGTCCTTTGACGGCGGAAAGTCCGATAGCCAGTCCGAGTGGTAACGGTGGAATTAAACCACCAACCCCTCAACCACCTCCGCCACAGATGTTGCAACAATTTCCAATGGTCGGCACTGCTGGCAATCAAATTTTTCAGTTCATCCAGTCACCACAACTGATTGCCGCAACACAGCAGCAACTGATCGCACAGCAAAACAGTCAACAGCAACACAGGGGCACCGCCACAGTTCAAACGCACCAGCAGCATGCCGCTAATCAGCAGCAACAGTTGCAGCAACAACTGCAGCATCAACTCAATTTGGCTACTTCGATGGCTCAGAGCTCGCATCTGGCGAACGTTACCTCGTCCGCTGGTGCTAGTGGAGTCCTGCACACAGTGACCCACCCAACAACCAAATCAGCAAAAGCCCCACAGCAGATTCTACCAAAACCTCAGTCGACGACTAATGATAAACTCTTGAAGGGTCAGGTCTCGCAGTCAACTCAGCTTCAGCAGCAGCATTCGAATGCCGTCAACAATGCGAATGCAACTGCGCAGTCGACAGCTCAACAACAAATAATTCTGCCCACAGGGAATCTCAACACTCAACCTCTTTTGCTTAATCAAATGCCAGTCTTAGTTCAACAGAACACGCCCCAAGGTGTCCAGCTTATACTTAGGCCACCAACTCCTCAGCTGACAACACCTTCTCTGGTCATTCACAACACCCGCCCACAACTGCAGCAGCAACAACCTCAACAACTCCTAAGGATCCTCAATACGAATGGTGCTATGCAGCTGGCGACAACACCGACGTTCATTGTTTCATCGCAGGCGAATCTCATTCAGCAAACGGCCAATCTTCAAACAATCAAGACCAACTCCACCCAGCCAGCATTAACACAGCTGACAGGTCTTCATGCTGCCCTAGCCTCAGCGTCTGCGGCTCCCCGATCTCAGCAATTCATTAATAGCCATATTCTCGGTCAAAGTGTGGCGGCGCAACTGCAGAATCTCCAGCTTAATGGCAACCACCTCGCTCAAATTCAAATGCCAAATGGTCTCAACGGTCAGATACTCTCTCAGTTGCCCACCCAATTCCAGCAGAGTCTGGCGAGTTTTGGACAGCTCAATCAGAATATCAATCTGAATCAGCTGAACAGCACAAACATACAGCAAATAGCCGCTGCAGCGGCTGCAGCTGGAGCGGCCTTCCAATCTCCTCCGCCACAACATGTAGGTGATCTGCAGATGTCGGCAACCGGAACAGTCATACCCTCGCAAAATATACAATTCTCCAGTATAGCATCGCCGGCGGTAACTCCTCAGCCGCAATTGATACCATCAGTGACGCCCGAACCAACGCGTAACCCTACCCCAGTAACTCTGCAAAATGTGATGTCCAGTCCGCAACATGCCAATAACAACATCAATGTTAGCGGTAATAGTGGTGGCAGTGCTCAACAAGTACAAACGAAGACACATGAGATTCCCATACACGAGACAAAGATTCGAAAGCCCAAACCAAGAAAGAAAAAGAACCAAGCACTGCAACAACAACAAGCACCAGTGACTACAACGCCTTCCATCGGAATGATGGCCTCCTCAACAACAACGACAACTATGACGACGATGCCTCAAAGCAACATTCTGAGTGATGGAGCGAGCAGGAATTCAGCGCCCTCGAACAACTCCAACATCACAGAAACATCTCAACCCCCTGCGGTAACACGTACAAAACTTGATCTCGGTAATGTTATGAAATTGTGCGGTATAATGGAGGATGACGATGACTTCATGGAGTGTGAGGATCCACAAGTGCCGCCACCCCAGCAGCAACAGGAGGAACCAAAAATCTCACCACCACAACCATCTAGCGATATAATGGTATTTGCCGGCCAAAACAACGATGTACCGTTTACATTCTCGATACAACAGCAGCAACAAAATAATGATGCGCCTAAACCGCAAGCGGAACTAAGATTGCAATCTGGAAACCTAGTCGATGTGAATGGCATGGAACCAGGACAGAATATTCTTATCAAAATCGATCAGAACGAGCCGTATACTATATCGATACCCAGACCTCCCACCGCAGAAGAGCTACAACAGATGCAACCCCAACTCCATCTAAGCACGCAACAAGGTCAAAAAACTA